>OY288259.1:11511533-16311533 GCA_958450325.1 Agrostemma githago | reverse complement strand
TAACCGACAATTTACTAACAACGTTAAATTAATAAATAAACCGACAACTTTATTTTATTGTCCTTCGAATCACTACTTAGAAAGTTATATTATTATAATTTAAATTTAACGTTGCATGCGGTCAGATATGGAATTGTAATTTAAAATTAAATGTAATTGTAATTTACAATATCATTATTTAGTCTTTGACTTCAATTAGAAATTTGAATAAAATCTCCCTAGTAAACTTCCAACTTCCTGTTCTTATATTTAAAAAAAAAGGTACTTGGAAGCAGTAACGTACAACAGTAAGAAAAAAATCATCTCCTATATTCTATCTTAATTCCGTACACATCATAAGATGACAACAAATATTGATCTTAACGTACCGTACGAAGGGGATGACGCGGAAGAGAATGAAATAAATAAACAAAACGACAGTACCACCGACTTATTACGGCAGGCATCCCGCGTCCTAGGAGGTAATGGTGACAACGAACCTCCTACCGCACCCACTGTTGGAATGGAGTTCGAATCCGGTGAGCAGTTTGTGGCTTTGTGTTACACGTACGGTTACAAAATCGACTTCCAACTATACGTTAGGAGTAGTGACATTTTAGAGCCTTTCAAGGAGCAAGGAGTAGTCCGGAGTGGCTCCGGAGTGGCTCCGGCGAAAAAGAACCTCGATTCCACATGATGAGGAGGATTAGATTCAATTGCTTAGAAGGTAATCCGGCGAAGCATACTCCTTCTTAGGTTCTTGTTTGATTAGTGGAGATTCGCGACAAATCTCTACGTCAAAATGGCGTCGTTGCCAGGGATGGTGCTTAATTAAATATTAGTCTTGTTTTAGTTTTAGTATTAGTTGTTTTCCTATTTATTTATTTTGTTTATTTATATATTTAAAAAAAAAAACTTGTATCTTCTGTACGTGCATTCTCTTCTTTTTATTACTATTATTTTTTTTTATTATTTGTAGTAGAATAATAATCGTGGTAGTATTTCTTTCTTTTTTTTTTTTTTTTGCTTAATTTTTTATTTATTTATTTCTTTCTTTCTTCTCCTTCCCATCTTGAGTGTTGTATATATCTCTGTTCTTCTTGTTCTCATCCTGCCTACTCTAGCCGACCATTATGCACCAAAACCTGAGATGTTTGCTTCACCTATTAACCTTGGAAATTTGGAGGGTCTAGACTTCTATGTTGACCCGGGATTTATTGAGTTGGTGGAGCAGAATGCTTTTCACGGGTTTGAGAGTGAGGACGTGTACGAACTCCTTCAGAGATTTGTGGATTATTGTAGTTTTGTGAGGAGGGGTGATTTGCCCATTGAGACCATATTTCTCATGCTTTTTCCCTTTTTCCTTAAGGGCGAAGCTTAGGAATGGTTATACTTACACCCTCCTAACACTTTCTCTTCTTGGGAACCATTAGCTCTAGCCTTCTATAGGAATTACTTCCCTCCTGCGAAAACCGCCAAGTTTAGACAAGACATTCTTAACTTTAGACAGGGCGAGTTTGAGAGTCTGAGTGATTCTTGGAGTAGGTTTAGGAGCTTATTGAGAGTTTGTCCCCATCATGGCATCCCACTTTGGCTTACTACATTGACATTCTTTGATAGCTTGCTTCCTTGTGATAGAGATTTGATATTTGTTGCATCTAACTAGAAATTCTATGATTTGGAAGTGGAAGAAGCACATGCTTTGATTGTGAAAATAGCCACTGGCCATGACCATCGAGAATTTGGGAGAGGTCCACAACCTAGAGATGACCCACATGTTTCTTCTTTGTTAAGTGATGGGGTCGATTCCTACTCTCTTAGTGATGTATATGATGCTAGTGTATGTCATGTTTCTCCTCCTTGTGTCAATGTGAATGTTATGCATGATATTCCATCTTCCCCACCCCTTGTGAACATAATTGATGATGAAGATGATGATTATGTTTATAATGTTCAATCTCACCATGTTGAGGCTGAAAATGAAGTGCAGGATTTCTCATTGGGAGATTGTTTTGAGAATCCCGTGTTTGAGGATATAATTGATGTTGATATGATGCATAATCCTCTCTTTGACTTCATGGTAGAGGAGGGGGTTAGTGATGATAATGATGCTCTCCTTGATTCCTTACACTTTGACACTTCTTATGAATCTATGCTTGACGATACTTGGGATTATGATGGTTTCTTTGAGAAACCTATTTTAGAGAAATGTGTTGAGGATGAATCTCTTTCACCTATTGATTGTCTTGATCTTGTTTCTCTTAGCCCTTCGTTTGAGCTCATGATAAGTGAGGAGGACTGTGACAGTTCTTTCCAGGAGATCGGTTTAATTTTAGATTTGTCTCTTATGGATACTGTGATGAAGAGCACTGAAGACGGAGATATTAGCACCTCTCATAGGAGGAGTGAAAGTGGTAAGATGGATATTTTGAATGGTTTTGGAGTGGTAGAACCCTTTCTTGTGCAACTTGAATTTTATGAGGAGCTTTCTGGTAGAATTGAGATAGTCGGTATGCACATCTTACCTCACAAACCGCTTATTAGTCTTTTTACCTCCATTATCCACTATTGGTCATGCTTATTGATGTCGATCCATTATGACCATTTTGGTGATGACCGGTCTAGCTTGTTTGACAAGCTAATGAGGTCCTTGACTCGTTTTTGAAACAACTTATTTGTTTGCTGAGAAGTGAGTACAATGTTGCAGACACCCACATTTGGCCGTTAGGTGTCTATAGCATTTTCCAAAGAACACCCGATGATGATCGGACACAAACATGACTTAATACACTCGATTTTCGGACTCGGAATCAATAGTAGTTGGCACGATCTTTTAGCGGAGTAAAAATCTCACAAAATAGACCTCAAATCCAGGCCCAGTGGGTCGTTTCCAGTCAAATGAGACTAATTTGGGTCAAAACCGACACTAAGGGCAAAATCGTCTTTTAGCAACCGGGTCAAACCCCGGTCAAAGACGTTTCCGAGACATAAAAATCTGTCACGCCACTTCAAAAATCTGACTCGAAGTCAAATACTACACTAATATCAGCTACAAAGTAGGAATCCTTTCCTATCCAAAGTCGGAATCCTACTCCATCTAAACCGGGTGTTTCTTTCCATGCAAGTAACCTTTTCCTATCCAAAGACGGAATCCCACTTCATCTCAACCGGTTGTTTTCTTCCTTTGCAAGATATCAATCACCTATCCCAAGTCGGTATTTCATCCAATAAATACCCCACCCTTGCACACACAAATCAGACACACAATTCCCGACAACAACATCAACAATTCACAACACGACAATTCCAATTACAACCCGGAATTCCAGCAATACTAGACATATTATATTCCGATCTTCCCTCTAGAAGTCCTATAGGATTCCCCACCATTCACAACCCGAAATTCTAAGCAATTTTAGGCAAACCATATACAAACCCGAGAGCAAAAACTCGCCAAATCCCTAACCATACACACCATAACTCACCTATATACATCTTAACGCTCCCGCTCCTAGGCCGTTACTACGAGTCCATTTTTGAGATAATCAAGCATGTAGATTGAGAGTGTTACAAATCCCGACTTCTCCCTTTTCTTCCCTTTCTCTCGTCCGTCCATCTTTTAATACAGGTCGTCATCACGTCTTTTCTTTTTTATTTTCTCGTTCCTAATATCGATATTATCGTACTATTTTCAATAAAGAGTCGTCCCTAAGGATTCGATATCGACTTCTATAGTCGAATATCAGATCTAAAGAAATCAATCATCAAATCATGTTAAGCATAATACTGTTGAAGCCGAGTAATTACGATATTACAACGTGGAGGAATTATCTCGTCTTAACAACATTCAAAATGATTTTCTAAACAACTTTTGCAAAATCCACTCTAAATATTCGATATTGATTCTATAATCAAGCATCGAATATTACGAGTATCACAAATTTAAGTCGAGTATAAATTATGCTATATTTGTACGCGATTTAACAAAACTATCGATTTTCTGAAAACAATCTCGAAGAGCAGTTCACCACGCGAGTCGCACGTGCCTCGTGCGAGTCGCATGGCTGCGCGAGTCGCGCCTTTCTCGCGCGGGTCGCGTGGTTCCCTGAAAACCGTAACATAAAAAAGCTATTTCGTCTTATTTCTTCAAACATCATTTTTTAACAAAACAGCGGGCTTTTCAGCATATTTCAGGTCTCGGTAAAAATTTTCATGGCCTCGGTCAACGTGTGCTTAATCCATCACGCGAATCATCTTTGCAAAATCATGCATGTCATCATATCTATATCTTTTATTCGATTTGCAAACCGTTACTAACTCGTTTGTTCCTGTTGTTAGCAATTTATTTTCGTTGTTTCTTTTATTGTACTAAAAGAATCTCACATGTTAAAATACAACTTTGACGTTAATTTTAGCTGTATTAAATCGACATAGCAACCCATTCAATTATTCGCATGTTTAGTCAAAAAATGTTTGCATATCATTCATCGAATTACTAACACGCGTATTTCAAAATCAAACGATATCTTAGTAGAGGCCGCTAAGTGCGGGCGGGGTTGGGTGTTCTTTGTGAACTTCCCAACACGTACCCTCACCCCTTACTCAGAACCATGGTTTCCGGATGTCCGAAACCATTGGCACACGAGAGTTATTCAATACACGATATCCGATAACGTCGGTATTGATATCAAATGCAAAGGGACGAACCCGATAAACTCTGACATCGGAATGGGCCATACTTTGTGCATGGCCCACTACGACATAGAGTGGGTTCGAATGGGCCCAAACTCCCACAAAGTTCAGTGGCGACTCCAACTTCGATTTAAATTTCAATTCGATCCATCTCATATGGAGATTCATTCGGCTCCCCAAACCCGCACGTGGCCGCGTCGGGGTGGACCTATGTCATGTCCACAATTTGGCGACTTCGCTGGGGATTAACTGATGCGTGACTTGCCGTCGGCATCCTCAGAGTGAGACTCGAATAGAAATCGTTTGACTAGTACAATACGCGTTTTAGTTTTACGGTTCATGCATAACCCATATTTTCCCGGGCCGGTACTGGTGACCGGGTCCCACTATACTATTGACGTAATCCAAATTGGATATGTCAAAGGTGTCCATAGTCGATTCGTATGGGTTTTACGGCATGTTCTAAGCTCAACTCGACTTAGGAAGTGCGCCCCGATTCTCGGATAGGCTATGTACACTGGTATAGACCCTTTATAGACCGACCAAGACTCAGTATTATGGCATACATGGTATCGTTACTATGCTTGCGTGACTATGTGCTACTTGGTTTCTGTAGACACCCACATTTTGACCGCCAGGTGTCTATAGCAATTTCTAAAAACACCCGATGATGATCGGACGCAAACGTGTTTCTACGCGCTCGGATATGGGCTCGAAACCATTAGTTGTTGGTTTAGGCATTTACTGAGTACAAATCTCACAAAAACAACTTCAAATTCAGGCCCAGTGGGTCGTTTCCAATCAAATAAGACTAATTTGGGTCAAAACCGACACCGGAAATTAAACCGAGTTTTAGCGATTGGGTCGACCCCGGTCAAAGCCGTTTCCGAGACACATAAAAACAGCCAAATAAACATCAAAGGTCTAACCCAAATACAAAGCCCACAAAATACCCAACTCGAGGTCCAAAATACCGGACTCGTGCGCTCCAGCTGACCACTCGATCGAGTGTCAGCCCCACTCGATCGAGTGGGCCCTCATTCAGGCCCGGCTGCGTTGCTTTGGGCCACTTGACCGAGTCAGAGGCATACTCGGTCGAGTAACCCTAGACGAGGGTGCATGGCAATCTCTATATAAACACCCTCTTGCATTCACAATGGGATACTTTTTTCGAAACCCTAATCAACACTTTACACACATCTCATACAACCCTAATCAACTCTAATCTCACACTTTCAAAAACCCTAACCCTAGCATCATCTAGGAACCCTAAACCACCATAACTGATAACTTAACTTACATTAACCTCGATTCTCCCGTGCTAAAGCCACAATTAACGAGATCTATCCGAGACTAAGAAACATGTAGGTTGAGGGTGCAAAACCCCATCTTTCTCTCTTCTCTTCCTCGCGTGTCGTTCGTGTCGTTGTCATCGTCCCGTTTTTTTATTATCTTGTATTTTATCGTTATCATCGCATTCTAATATCGTTAATATAATAAATATTAAGACACTAAAATACTCGTGAATTTGTGTCGAGCGTAGAGGATGACGGGATAAGGAAACCCGAATATACAAGGGTTTTCACCCGATGTTGCCGGTCGCTTATCCCGGCACCCCGAACGCTTGATTTTTAAAGCGAGTCAAACGCCAACAAAACCGATTCTTTTTTTTTTGTCGCGTCACAATCATCACCCACCGCATACTCATCGTTTGTTTATTATTTTTTGGTTAAATTCGAAACCTTTTGATGCGGATCCGACATCACACAATTCGCAAGGATTAATTATGATGTCGGGATGCGGAGGGAATCAAGTCGAGTCTTTTTTTTTTAATTCAAGCGTCGATCTATTAGATTCGGTACCAACTCAATAGTTGGATGTCGAATCTAAACGATTTAGTCAAATAATTTAACTAACACGATTTTCGTTGATGCTAAAATAGTTGTCATCTAATTTAGAATTAATTACGACACTATAAACGCGGAGAAAATCTATATCGTTTTAGTTAACATAAACGATTTATAGCATCTTTTTCTTTCAAGTTTCACTCTAATATTCGATATCGATTCGCTAATCGAATATCGGATATGACGAGTATCAAAGTCCGAGTCGAGCATAAATCTTACAATATTTATGCCCGATTCAACAAACTCATCGAATTATCAAAATCAAATGACAATTTCGAAATCAATAACAAATTGCAAAGCGAACCCTAGTTCGTACAGGGGGCACTCAATCGAGTGCCTAGTCCACTCGGTCGAGTAGCACCCAAAAAACGAGACAGAATGTTATTTTGATAACCACTCGGTCGAGTCTCGCAATGACTTGATCGAGTGGCCGTGCACTCGGTCGAGTTCCCTCATAACTCGTTCGAGTGACGTCACGAAATCCGGACAGAAGCGTCTTCACAAGTCCACTCGGTCGAGTCCCCCAATGACTCGGTCGAGTGGCCCCTTTATCACGTCAAACCGTGAGTCCCACAACATTGTTTTAGTCTTGTTGATACTTTTTTTATGACTTAGGACAACACGGGTCAAATATATCACGTGAAATATTACATTTCAAAACCATACATCATCTTTTTACATCATTCCATATTATTCTATATTATTCGCAAACCGTTATTATCGTTATATCGTTACTAACAAGTTTGTTATTATTCTTGTCGATTTTATTTTCATTGTTTATTTTATTGTACTAAAATAAACCTCGCATGCTAAATATAACTTCGACGTTAGAATTAGATGCATTAAATCGACGTAGCAACCCATTCAATTTTTCGCATGTTTAGGGAAAACAACGTTTGCATATCATTTCATCATTCTACTAACACGCGTATTAAAACGTCATTCAATATCTTAGTAGAGGCCGCTAATGTGCGGGCGGGGTTGGGTGTTCTTTGTGAACTTCTCAACCCTCACCCCTTACTCAGAACCTCGGTTTCTGGATGCCCGAAACCGTTGGCGCACGAGAGTCATTCAATACACGGTATCCGATAATGTCGGTATCGGTATCAAATGCAAAGGGACGAAACCAATAAACTCTGACATCCGAATGGGCCATACTTTGTGCATGGCCCACTAAGATATAGAGTGGGTTCGAACGGGCCCGAACTCCCACAAAGTTCGGTGGCGACTCCACTTCGATTTAAATTTCAATTCAATCCATTCTCATATGGAGATTCATTCGCCTCCCCAAACCCGCGCATGGCCGCTTCGCGGTGGACCTATGTCATGTCCACAGTTTCTAAAGTCGTTTTTTTAAAAACCGTCATTTTCAAAAATTGCATCCTTTTCAAAATATCCAATTTCAAAACCCGGGACGTATAACGAATTTAGGACTTATGATTTTACTCAAAATAACCTATTTCTAGCCGGTATTCTGCCCATTTCAAAACTCGAAAATATTTTCGAACTTTCAAAACCTTGGCCCGATACGCTTTTTTCATTTTTTTTTTTTTTAAATCGGGTCCTCCCCCGAATTTTTCGGGCCTTCAAAAAAAATCCTATTTCAAAAACTTCCTCTTCTTAGGACTTCCCGTATTTAGCAGTGTCAGGTCGTGTCGTAAGTCACCGAAGTCTTTAGCGTCGAAACTCTGGCGATCTTATATCACCGGTTTCCTCCCTATCCAAGTCCGCCTTATTTAACTAAGGCAAGGCCCACCTACGTAGGACATAATCCTACTAAGGATGACCCGTTTACACACTCGAGTCCAAACTAGAAAGTCTCACGCGACCTTTCCCCCTAGCAGGACGGTCCCCACGACCTTTCCTAAGGGAATTTCGCCCATCTTTCGATCCGTTAGTCGAGTCATCCCAATTCAAGAAACCTTTTAACTTTAGGGTCTACCCTAATCACAGGGTCGTCCTTATTCAAGTCGAGTCGAGGGTCTCTAGCGTCGAAGCTCTAACGGTCTTACATCGAAAGTTTCTTCCCTTACCCCGTCTGCCTTTCCTCGAGGCTGAGTCAACCCTTTACAAGACATAGCCCTATAACAAATGGTTCGTGATCCTTACGTCTAAGGGTCACTCGTCCAACACTCGAGTCACCTAGGGTTAGGTCACCACGGTTGGTCCGACCACGGGGCGCGGTCAAACACGGTCGCCCCATTTTCGGGTTCACTCTTCTGCGGCCTAGGTCTAACTCGCGGTCTTACTTTGTCTAGGTCAGCGTCCGGATTTCCCGATCCGAGAATTTTAGTCATTCCAGTCACCCCGGGTCGCGTCTAGTTTGACTTCCTCTCTTGCATTAGCGCAAAATCGAGTTTAGGCGAGTCGTGGCACCTGTCGAGGACCTTACCCTACAAAAAAGAAGAAACAACCAACCGAGCATCCGAAAGTCCGGATCGATTCGAGTCTAAGTCTGAGTCCGAGTCTAGGATGTACTATTTCTTTCAGAGTTAAAGTCAAAGTCAGAGTCAAAGTCAAAGTCAAAGTCAGAGTCAACTGTATTCTGTCCTCTTTTCAAAATCAGCTTTTCCATTTCTCATATATACTTTCCTTGTGTGTTTCCGAGAACATGATGAACACCATCATACACTGTGAGCACATGCACGTGACTATTATAGGCACATCTATAATGACTGCAGGGAACTGAGACCCGTGTTTTCCTTTAACCTGTTCTATGTCTGGAATAGAAAGCCACATAACTATCCTAAGGGAGCAGTATCGAATCCTATGACAAATCTAGGTAGTCTCCTAGTTTAGGTTCAAGACGGGAGACAAGCTCATTTCACACAATAAACACCCATCCAATAAGATCCACCAGTCCCTGCCTTAGGTGTTAGTCTGACCACAAAAAAAAAACTGGACAAAAAAAAATCGAAAGTCCAAGAAAAAAAAGCAAAAGGCCAAAACAAGCAGGCCATCATCAACAAAAAAAATCAAATACCCATGACCGTGGTCAACGGTCAACTCAAGTAAAAATCCCTTGACCAGGGTACGGTCAATTCAAAATTTATCAATACTCATACCATCGAATAGGGCAGTGACAATCAAGCTGGTCAGCTAACACCACACTTAGCCTTCCCACATTACAACCCTCAAGACCTTCCCGAGTCCTAGGCTAGAGACAACCCGAAATTTTGAGGATTCAAGCTCCATAGGATACCCCTAACCATTAGGGCCAGACATGGAAACCAGATCCCGCATTATCAAACCTGCCTGATCGAATTCCGAGTCATTATTACTCGACTTCCCCCATTTCCTACCACATTGCAATACCTTACCCTCGAAGCCTTAGCTCCACAAATCGAGATCCAGATTTTGAATCATCAAAGCCACTTATGACCTAGCACCACATTTCCAAAATCATCCAAACCAGTTATCATCCCCAAACACGGGAACTCGACTTGCAGTCGGCATTGAACATGCCCAAATAGTTCACACCACTTCTGGGGGCTACCCCGGAGAACGCTCACAGTCACAGGATCGACATCCTAACCATTCTAGCCCTTTGATCAAGACATCATTGGTAATGCACCTAGCCTACACCATCGCTATGGCTAGTTACACACAAAGCCCTAATAAACCAGGCACCATAATACATCTTCCAATTCACTGAACTACGGCTTGGTTTGATTTCACCGCACGTGAATACGTAGGCAACCTTTCAAGAGAGGCACAACCACCCACATTGACACAAATTCAAAATCATTCTGGTCATGACACTGTCATGTTCTCAGCAGCTAGCTTTGTCATCCCGGGGGCTTCTCCTAGGCAGAAGTTCTCCATCCTTTCACATAATCCAAATACTTTCAAAATCTATCCTCCTTTCTATAGTGTGTCCTAGCACTCGGCTTAGTCGAAGACAAGAATCTATCGGGGACTCGAAACAATCCCCACCTTGGGAATATACCCCAAACAAATCAAAAAGAACACTATACTATAACATTGCTACTGATGAGTCCTGCAGAAACAGTCTCATTACAGACTACTGCAATCCCCCTATAACAGATCGTTCCCATTTCGACTTCGACCATGTTGCCACTCGCCTAGGTTACGGAATAGCGCAACTTAAGAGTCTTCTTAGGTGGCCCACCCCCTACCGAGTCACGGTCCAACCCCTCGAGAGTCCAATCGTGTCTGTCAACTCGTCCTGTTACATCCAGAGTCGAGTCTGTCGGTATACCTCTCTCCTATAATTCTCTTTTTAAAGTTTGCAAAACTTAGCCATCTGAGAAAATCCTTTTCGACAAGGTCAAATTTCGGTCTATTTAAACTGCAAATTTCTTTTCTACCCCGTTCAATTTTGAAAACCTATCTCCTAGCACGTGAGTTGCTTTCAGGACTTCGATTTCAAAATGCAGCAAAAATCATTTTCCCCAGCACGAGTCGTGTTTTACCTACGTGTTGCATGCAAAGTTTTATGTAACTTATACAGTTACGACTCAAGACCGCACAACTCACATGTCTCCCCAGCGGAAAGCCCAAGGCGGTATTTTTCACGGGATGGGCCCACATATAGGCACACCCGGGACTTATACGACAAGTCCAATTCCCCAAGGAGTTATCATCATCAGCTCAGGTATATCTCTATCTTATGGCTGGCGAGCCCTTCACGCAAGTCTAATGGACTATAAGCGACCCGACCGGAAGTCTGTCAGGTCTTAATCCTAGATTGGCCTGGTAGCTACTCTGACTTTCGCCTTGTCCAAGCCTCACTCAGAGTGGGGGCTCTGTAGACGCTCACATTTGGCCGTTAGGTGTCTATAGCAGTTTCCAAAGAACACCCGATGATGATCGGACGCAAACATGACTTAATACACTTGATTTTCGGACTCGGAATCAATAGTAGTTGGCACGAGCTTTTAGCGGAGTAAAAATCTCACAAAACAGACCTCAAATTCAGGCCCAGTGGGTTGTTTCCAGTCAACTGAGACTAATTTGGGTCAAAACTGACACCAAGGGCAAAACCGTCTTTTAGCAACCGGGTCAAACCCTGGTCAAAGACGTTTCCGAGACATAAAAATCTGTCACGCCACTTCAAAAATCTGACTCGAAGTCAAACACTACACAAATATCAGCTACAAAGTAGGAATCCTTTCCTATCCAAAGTCGGAATCCTACTCCATCTAAACCGGGTGTTTCTTCCCATGCAAGTATCCTATCTAAAGACGGAATCCCACTTCATCTCAACCGGTTGTTTTCTTCCTTTGCAAGATATCAATCTCCTATCCCAATTCGTTATTTCATCCTATAAATACCCCACCCTTGCACACACAAATCAGACACACAATTCCCGACAACAACATCAACAATTCACAACACGACAATTCCAATTACAACCCAGAATTCCAGCAATACTAGGCATATTATATTCCGATCTTCCATTTAGAAATCCTATTGGATTCCCGATCATTCACAACCCGAAATTCTAGGCAATTTTAGGCAAAACATATACAAACCCGAGAGCAAAACTCGCCAAATCCCTAACCAAACACACCATAACTCACCTATATACATCTTAACGCTCCCGCGCCTAGGCCGCTACTACGAGTTCGTTTTCGAGATAATCAAGCATGTAGGTTGAGGGTGTTACAAATCCCGACTTCACCATTTTCTCCTCTTTCTCTCGTCCGTCCGTCTTTTTATACGGGTCGTCATCACGTCTTTTCTTTTTTATTTTCTCGTTCCTAATATTGATATTATCGTACTATTTTCAATAAAAGTTGCCCCTAAGGATTCGATATCGACTCCATAGTCGAATATCGGATCTAAAGGAATAAATCATCAAATCATGTTAAGCATAATACCGTTGAAGCCGAGTAATTACGATATTACAACGTGGAGAAATTATCTCGTCTTAACAACATTCAAAATGATTTTCTAAACAACTTTTGCAAAACCACTCTAAATATTCGATATTGATTCTATAATCAAGCATCGAATATTACGAGTATCACAAATTTAAGTCGAGTATAAATTATGCTATATTTGTACGCAATTTAACAAAAAATTGGATTTCTGAAAACAATCTCGAAGAGCAGTCCGCCACGCGTGTCGCACGTGCCTCGTGCGAGTCGCATGGCTGCACGAGTCGCGCCTTTCTCGCGCGGGTCGCGTGGTTCCCTGAAAACCGTAACATAAAAAAGCTATTTCGTCTTAATTCTTCAAACATCCTTTTTTAACAAAACAGCGGGCTTTTCAGCATATTTCAGGTCTCGGTAAATATTTTCATGACCTCGGTCAACGCGTGCTTAATCCATCACGCGAATCATCTTTGCAAAATCATGCATGTCATCATATCTATATCTTTTATTCAATTTGCAAACCGTTACAAACTCGTTTGTTCATGTTGTTAGCAATTTATTTTCGTTGTTTCTTTTATTGTACTAAAAGAATCTCACATGTTAAAATACAACTTTGACGTTAATTTTAGCTGCATTAAGTCGACATAGCAACCCATTCAATTATTCGCATGTTTAGTCAAAAAATGTTTGCATATCATTCATCAAATTACTAACGCGCGTATTTCAAAATCAAACGATATCTTAGTAGAGGCCGCTAAGTGCGGGCGGGGTTGGGTGTTCTTTGTGAACTTCCCAACACGTACCCTCACCCCTTACTCAGAACCGTGGTTTCCAGATGTCCGAAACCATTGGCACACGAGAGTCATTCAATACACGATATCCGATAACGTCGGTATCGGTATCAAATGCAAAGGGACGAACCCGATAAACTCTGACATCGGAATGGGCCATACTTTGTGCATGGCCCACTACGACATAGAGTGGGTTCGAACGGGCCCGAACTCCCACAAAGTTTGGTGGCGACTCCAACTTCGATTTAAATTTCAATTCGATCCATCTAATATGGAGATTCATTCGCCTCCCCAAACTCGCGCGTGGCCGCGTCGGGGTGGACCTATGTCATGTCCACAAATGTGTGTATATATATCTCTTTGCTTGTGTCGTGTGTTTTTTGTGTTTTTTGTGTGTGTAGGTAATATGTGAGTTCCAAGAAATCGACAAGAGATTCGATGGGTACGAGAATATGAATCAAAGACCACTTCACTTTCGTAAGTCCTTTGCCCACCCTTCATTTTTTTTCCCTCCCCAGTCCTTGAACATTGAGGACAATGTCCGATTTAAGTGTGGGGGAGAATTTGTTGTTGGTTCTTTGGAGTATTTTGTGTCGATTTGTGTTTTCTGAGTCATAGTTTGTTGTTTTTTTTAAAAAAAATGTTAAAAAAATTCCAAAACAGATTTTATTTTTCGCTTTTTTCACTCGTTTTCTTTGATTTAGTCGCTTTTCTAACTTTCAACTTTCTGTGTAAATAATGATTTTTAGACACTCGATCGTTGCAATTGTTCGTTATATATCAATCGGTCTCCTACTGTAAGTCGCTCGAGGGTGTGTACTTCACTTGTTCCATTTTCCACCTCCCGTGATGTGATGTGACTTTAGTTAACTTGTCTAGGTGACGGTGATCCAAGTGACTTCCTTTTTGCGATCCATTCTACTTATCATCTTTTATCTGGAAGAGAGCGGCGCTACAAATTCTGCTCGATCTTTCCACACAAATAAGTGCATGTTTGTAAGCACCGAAAAAAAAAATCACATAAATATCAAAAAGACAAAAAAAGGGGGGAGATGAAAAAAAACTGAAAAAAGAAAAAAAAGAAATTGAAAAGAAAAAAAAGAAATTGAAAATGAAAAAGAAAAAAAAGTATGATTCCTTCCCGAGTTAGTTATTTTTAATCTTATATTCTCATTTTGGATCGTTTACTCTTGTCACTTTCGGTCATTAGGACTATCCTTTACTCTTTGAATCGAGACGAGTTTTTCTAGTGTTAATTACGTCATTGGAGTACTCATTCCGCCTCCATCTCATACCCTTGACATAGCATGGACCGAAACCGATGGATGTATAGTGTCGATTGCAACGGTCTTAATGTCTGATTATCATTGTTTATACTTGAGTTGAATTTTAGAATTTTGACTTTTGATTAGAAAGCTTGTGGTTTAAATTTTTTTTTTCTTTTTTCCATGTAATTTGTTTGTGTCTGCGAGCTTTTCTAGTTGTGTTTTTCGTTAAGGGTTGTTAGTTTGGTTTAGTGAGCTTACTCGAGGACGAGTAAGGGTTAAGTATGGGGGAGTTTGATAAGTGATATTTTAGTAATGATTTATCCTTACTTTTACCCGTTATTTGGTCCGGTTTTGTGTTCTATAACGATTATATAGCTCATTATTCGTTATTACTCTTTAATTAGAGTTAGTTAGTTGTTTTAGTTATAATTATCGTAATAATTGTTATATTCCGAGAATTTGGTACTGCGTTGTCTCGTTTTTATTTTGTAGGTACCTTCTCGGGAATAACCGAGTAAAGACGGGCCGAGACGAGTTAAAAGACAACGGAAACGAAACAAAAGACGAGCGTTGAACAGGTCCAAATAAGACAACCTCGACGCATCCCCAAAAGACCCACGATTCCACCATCAAACACTACGTGGGCTTTTAATTTTTGGTTTCAAATTTTTAAGTAAAGAGTTAGTGGAGGTTTGAGGGGAGTTAGTTTTAGTTAGGAGGGGGAGAGGCGTAGCAGGACTGGGGATATTCTCTTTGTGACGTACGTTGTCTTCAAGAAGCTTTTTTTTTCCAGTATTTTCCAATTCAATTGCTATAATTTCCAAGTTTGATTACTCCGTATTACTTAGTTATTTATCCTAATTCAAGTTTTAATTTTATTATTCCATCCTCTTTTATATTAGGTTCATAGTTTAAGTCTTTTTATATATTGCTAATTCTATTAAAGTTTGCATCTTTATCGTATAATTATGCTTATTTCATGTTTAATTTTAGTGACTAGATTAATTAGATTCATTCTAATCATGTCTGAGTAGTTTATTTCTAGGGTTGGGTTAGTTGGGTTCGTCTTAATTGAGGTTTTGTCGCGAGTTTATTTAATTGTTGATTAATCGTTATTAATCTCCGTTTAAACGTTTTATAAGTATGATTCACTTGTCGTGGCCAGATTAGTTAATCAGTTTAGTTAACCTAGACTTACGATCGAGAGCCGAGTTTAGGTTAGACTTACCTTCATTGGGGTAGGTCGACCTAGTAAGTAGCGAGAGCCCGCTAGGACCGTCCTATGGTAGATAGAGACTCGAGAGAACCTATCTTATGCCTATTACTGACCTTAATCAACTATTTTATGATCCCGACAACTCCCCTGAGACTACCTTGTTGACCTTGACCCTAGTCTCTTTTATTATATTTGTTACCGTTTTCCTTTTTTTTTTTGTTAGTTTAGTTCATTAGTTTAGAATTATTCAACCCAAACAAAATTTCTACGACTAAAACTTTAACTAGATTGAGACTTTTTATTTAGCTCACCGTCCCTGTGGATCGTTACCCGACTTACCTTAGCTACCCAGTTAGGAGAGTTAGGTTCTTGTTTGATTAGTGGAGATTCACGACAAATCTCTACGCCAAAAGTCAAGGGTTCGAATCTTTCCTGGAACGAAATACCACTCAGTATATTATTTTCCCCCTTCCCCTCATTACTTACTTACTCTGTATTGTTTTGGTACACAAATTTAGTAAAGACAAATGTTTTTGTCTATAGGTATGTCGTCTACCCAAAGGAGTGAGCAAACAAATCGATTTATTAAAGGTTTTGTTAGTATAGAAAAGAGTATGAGAGATTTTATGACTTATTATGAGGATGCTATAGCAAAGAAGGTGGAGGATGAAAACGTCAATAATGCGAAAGATATTAGGAGTCCACTTAAATGGGATCCCCAAATATTGTTCGAGAAAGTCTACAGTATGGTTTACACAAATGCTAAATTCGCAGAGGTGAAAACCGAGGTTTACGGGTGCAAAAGCACAAACGTAGAACTCCTCCCGAACAGTCTGGGTTTCAATAAGACGTTTTTCGGGCGACGTCAAAGGTGACAGAAGCTCTTTGGAAGAGGGAAAAGAGGACTTTCCTCGTTACAATTAACACAATGACTGGTGAGTATAAATGTGGTTGTAAGATGTTCAAATTTAGAGAAATCTTGTGTCGGCATATCATGAAGTGCGTTGGAGTGCTCGACATGAAGGCTATCCCGGATAGGTATATCTTGGACCGTTGGCGGAAGGACTTAGTTAGAGGTTACGAGAACATTAGGGTAGGGTACTATAACCCGGAAGAACACGAACGTGTTAAACGGTCACTTGAAATAACTGTTAGAAATGATTACATAAAGCGGTTGACCATGCAAAGTGAAGGGGGTTTGGAAATCTACAATGTAAGGTCCGAACTACTCATCAAATAATTGGAGGCCCATGCCGGGATAGAACACATTGACTCATATGCGGCGGGTGGAGTTTCCACCAGAGTGTGGGGTCGGAGGAGACTACAAAAACGGGACGCCATCCCGAGCACATCTCGTCATCAAGGCAATATTATTGGAGACCCGCCGAACAAACGAGGGAAAGGAAGGAGGCGTAATGTGAAGCAGCCGAAGAGGATGAAGCACAATGACGATTTGCAGGACGGTACGGTCCAGCCAAACACAAGTCAAACACAACAAGTTCGGAACGAGGACCTCTCGTCGTTTATTAGTGGGTTCAGTGCTACACAAAATACGCCCTCACAAATGACACCGAACCTCTCACTGTCACAGATTACACTGATGTTCTCACAGCCGCAGCAGACACAAAACTTTAGGTCACCATTTTCAAATTCCGAGTACACACATTAGAGTCGATCTTGAGATTAATTTCAGTGGTAAATTGTTAATGCAATTGTATTTGTCATTATTTACGACGCATGTTTTACTACGTAATCATCGTTACCAACATTTTGTAGTTTATTTTTGCAGCTTACGGATTTATTATTTTAACCTTAAAAAAATATGAATTCAAGTGAAACGGTATCATTTAAAGTTACTTACGCAGAAATATTTTAACCCTTTACTTCAACAACCAGGAGCAAAAAGTAATAAAATGATGTCATTGCGGGGCTCGAACACTGGCGCTTCAGAAAAACAACCAACCCAACAACCAACTGAGCAACAATGTATTAATGAAATAATTTGCACTTCAATTACATTTCACAAACTATCTCAGGCTACGGCCCAAGTAAAATAAAATTGTAAACTTAAGAATTTACAAAATTAAAAAATTTAAGAAAATTAAAATTAAAGAACAAATACTTTCAACACGTATACATCCGGAACACTACTAAAAAAATACCTTCCGAAAATATTGTTTGTAAAACATCTTAAAAAAAAATTCTATAAAACTTTTTAGGGTTTTTCTACGTTGTACCCTCCTGTTTTTCCGTTTTCCACTATATACCCCTATAGTTGATTAATTTCATTAAACGCGACCTAATTACAATTGTTCTACTCAAAAATTCTAATTATTTTTCATCTCAGTCTCTTATATTTTCTCCAATTCTAATTTTGCATGCATAATTTCTGACTTTTTTCTTCATTTTATCATAATTCTTTCACTCTTTATTTTAAGTGCAACATCAATGCTTTGTTTGTTAATGTGATTAAATTAATTTCGTTAGAAATCGGTAAAATATCATTATTTTAAGCAGAAGAATAAGCTTGGGAGAAAGTGGAGAAAAATCAATAAGGTAAAAAACAATAAGAAGATATGCAGACCTATTAAGGAGGGGGGCTTGGGCTTGAAAGACGATGGCATTTGGAATAAGGCAGCTCTGGGGAAAATGGTTTGGTGGATTTACAGCAAAGCGGATTCCTTATGGGTGATGTGGGTACATCAAATTTATCTGAAGGGGACTGACTGCTTACATACGAACCGCCTTCAGACTCAACCTGGACGTGGAAGAAAATATGTACGACTAAGAATCTGCTCAAGCCTGCGTATAATGCAACTCAGTGGCAGAATTGCGAGGGTAAGGGATACTCTATCAAGAAGGGATATGACTGGACTAGAGAGGAAGGAGATGATGTGAATTGGTGGCACTTGGTGTGGAATAAGTGAACGACCCCAAAACATCGAATGATTAGCTGGCTATATCAACACAATGCGTTAAATGTCAAGGATAGACTGCACAAGCTGCAGATTATCGCGGACAGCAGCTGCTGCCTGTGTGCTGCTGAAGCAGAAACGAGAGAGCACCTGTTCTGCGATTGTGAATACAGCAGACGGCTTTTAACTCTGATGAATGAATGGTTGCGAGTGAACATCCCATATGCAGGTTTGCAGGAATGGAGATTGAAGAGGAGAGGATCAAAGTTGAGGCGGCAATTACTGAATGCTGTGATTTACAGCATTTGGTGCGAAAGGAATAAGGCCCGTACTGAATTTAGCATCCACAGACCTGAGTTTGTCCTTAGTCGAATTAAACAGGAACTGAAGGCGAAATTATTGGAATGCGATAGCAGTAACTTGGCTATTAAGGATAGGATTTGGATTGAGAAAATTGAAATGTAATGAGTGACCCTTGGGTCATAAACTTTGTAAAGCTGATTCTTTTATTAAACTAGTTGTGTCTCTGCGCGCGATGCTCGCGGAGCTCCAAAATGACGAAAGTAGTTTTTGGCACACGGGCATTGGGGCAGCAGTAAACATACAATCGTGATATATCGTAAACCTGAGAGGGGTACCGATGAATTGAATTATATCAACGGAAATGTGTACAAATCGAAAGGGATTACGTTTAGTAATAAAGAGAAGTGCTGACTACAAGTTCTGGTTAGGGACAACGAAAGCATACATAATTGCAGCGAAGATGCGTTCTGTTAGTCATGAGTCAAGAGATCGGCCACTTTAGTAGTTTCCACTATCCTCTTATGCATGTCATTGATTTGTCTACAATCTGGCAATATAGTTGTGGCGGTCTACATTTCGATAACATTTGTTTTGGTCTGTACAATGTGTCATAGAGATGCAATACATATGAAGCAGTTTTAAGTGAACGGTCGTCGCGACAACCACAACTGTAGGCATGCAGAATAGCGTAATTATGGAAGGGGTTACGTGCAAATTTGTTTGACGGAAGGTACAAGGATATTTTATAGTTACAGTCTGGCAGTTCGCGTAACATACGTCTACTTACGATATGGTGGTTGTTTCTCCATTGCATTTGCCTGACGAGTTTTAAGCCATGCGAAAATGGCAGAGTCCTGGTTAACAATAGATTTATAAGCGGGACGCAAATTTAGATTGAACAGGGAGCCTCAGACAACGGTTTGTCGATCGTGGTCGCAGAGCTGCTGCTGCCTGAATCAACCTCACCTACCCCTCCCTCAACGGCTACAATCGGTTCACCTTCCCGAGCTTATACAGTACTTGCCGGGGTGCTTGCTTTGTTCGCTGGTGTGGCGCCTCCATCGTCAGCCACTTCTACATGTTTCACCACCCACTGCAGGATGTTACTTGTTGACAGCGACTTCGCCGGTCCAACGCACACCCTGAACTTTCTACGCTCCAATGTTTCTCTAATGACTTCAAAAGCCTCATTGTTTTCCTGTACAGATGTGGACAACGTGTTACAATGTACTCTTCGTGTCTAGTAGCTTAGTCAGTATGCATGTATAGGTGGATATCGACTCACAGAATGTTTCATGTGGAACAAGTAAGACGCTGACATCATACACAGTTTCAAAACGGTCGGGGTGAAAGCCCGTTATTGGTAAGGTGCCTGTTCCGTCTGATATTTCACAATTGAAAGTGATCCTGTAGGAATTCGTGTGCATTACGACCTTATTTGAGCATATAAAAGGTTAATGTGGGCAAAAAAAATCCAGTGCCTGAGGTGGGCGGATGGTACCGGACGTTATAGTGAGTGTTAAGTAGTATGATGGCACTGAACATACCGTGGCTCCGAAGTACAGTCTGGGACAGAGCACGCGTAGCAAGTGTAGGCAGTTCCTGGTGGCGTGTCGGAACGCTTGCTGCAGTGGGAGCAGCCCTAATAAGCATGCATTCTGGATAGGTCAGCATCTGGAATAGTAACATCCATCCAGTGCTTATCGTCCTGGAGAACTGACTTCGCCTGCGGATCAATGCGGGGATCATACACAGCAATGATATACAATTCGTTGCTGATGAACAACATTATCAAGTTAAAACAGCGAATAGTGTTGTGTGCACCTTTTTAGAACGGATGGCTGCAATCGTAGTAGCCTTCTGTGTCTGAGGTGACATCTTTTTATTCAGAATCCTTGATTGCAGTTCTAATATTGCCATGTGGTGGGCAGACACCCTACAAACGGAAGTATTTATAAAATTGAAGCTAAAGATCAGTGTCGAGTGAAAGGCATCCACTGGTCAGGAGCGCGTAAGCAGTAATGTTGGCACTGTGCACACACAGATTCCAAGAGGAGTAGCCAGCAATATAATGTCTCTGCGGATAACAAATAGCGCTAAGCGTGAACATTACCAGGCTGACAGTGCTTCAGCTTTGTCTCCAACTGGCGGATGTATGATGGTAGTTGACACAGACGTTGTCATCGAGAATCCTACATTATTTTTATATTAGGCAATTCGTATGACTGGGGATCTTATATAAAGAAATAAAGGACGACACAAATGCTAAAAACCTTTGTAGCCTGATACTCGGAGTGTTGTCAGACCTACGAGCCTGAACTTTCCCGGTGCTGGAATCAGCATGGTGCAGTCATCTCCAGCTAGTTCATCCCATAATGAGATTGCCAATGGTTGTGCAGTGCTATTACAAGTACAGTACCAGGTGCAATGTTAGACTAACTGACATGCATAACACACATCATACAATCGACAGGTAGAAGTCTGTGTAACCTGTGGTCAATCAACATTAGTTCCCGTACCCTGGACTCGCGATTGTTAGATGTTGTAACCACCCGCGGTTCGTTTTCGACAAACAGGACAACGCCCAGCACATCTGCAATAGCATTCGATAGTCGTATATCGACTAATGGTAGTCATTTCTTGCGATATCACATAATCAGTGAACTATATGTAATCTTAGGTAAGTTGTACAGCGCTATACGTTTTGATACTGTTAAATATATATTTACATACAGATATGTGCACAGATGTACGAAGTGAGACAGAGTTTTGGAGCGTCAAAGGTGTGTACCAAACAGCTCAGAGTACTCCTGCTGCTTAGGAAGCTGTGAGATTGGCAGGTATTCTTGGGTAGTAACGGTGCCGAGGCTAGTGTCATCGTCTAACGGAAAGACGAGTGTTTTACGAGCGAAAGTCATTTGGTAGTCGAGATCAGCTGGACCTGCCTTCCACTCGGGTTTGACAGGGGTTATAGCAGCATTCCTTATTTCATACGTCTTGTTACGGTGGAGTGCATCTTCGTACATTGCAATTTGATCAGCGAACAGAGCACCTCGCATCCTCGTGCCCTGCAAGATATACGCATGAATTTTATTCCTGCGCAGTAACTATATTGCTTAAAGCAATGTGAACGAAAAGATGGCACTGAAATATGCAGACTACAATGTGGTAGGGAATTTAAAACGTTGAGGTCAGACAGAGAGTGTAGATCCGTGTGGCTCGTGAGACCTGCGGCCTTTCTGCTGAGTCAATTAATGGGTGTCCCAAAGAGTGGCCGACGAGGGAGAACAGTGCAGCCTATATGTCCCCAGCAACTTTATAGCAAGAAGAAAAGGGTCATCGGTATACTGGCTCAATCAGCGATCGGGAATTGTACCTAGAGTGAAACAGGTGGGCACGGAACCGATGGAACACTCTATCCAAACTATGCGCTGGGCGTGATGGACACCAGGGCCCTGTCAATATATTAGTAGCACAGTCCTGCACATTCGATGGTACAGCGACGAATAGTAGGATTCACGCTGAGTGTTGCACAAGCGCATTACATAAAAGAAGACCCAAATCTTTTTTAGATTGGCAAGAGTAGTCCGTCTCCAACAACTGTACAGATGTTTTACCCAGCCTTTACAGGTACGATCCAGCTGACAACTTGATCACAAAATGAACAGACAGTTTTTTGAAGGCAATGTAATTTCTGAACTGCAATTGTACCTTTTCATCCTCCAGCAGAAAACCCTGGTAGAGCATATTCTTGTTAGGGGATGTCTTCGGCCATCTCTTTTCTATTACCTTGACCTTTACCTTGTAGTCACGGCTGTCTGTGTTCAAGTCAGCTAGGTAAGTCACTTTGGGCTTCATTCTGCAAAACCATAGACACTATTCAAGTAAGACCGACTGCTTTCCTGATGTTGGGTGAATGGTCTCGAAGATTCACTCGGGACCTATGTGAGTACATATACTTAGCGTACGCAGGCGACGCAGTGACACATCCAGCTCAACATACACTGATTCAAACGTCCCAAACCCTTAGTGTAAGCTGTACGCTAATTCAGCAGATGCCATAGTTTCAGATCAGATAATAGTCCAGCCGGACTTAAAAACACACTGCAAGCGACACATATAATGTGCACCAATGAGGTATTAGAAAGCATCGTGACATCTAGTCCAGCGATATTCCGCCCCTCTTGAACGAGCTAGCATCTAATATTTTTTTACAAATTGCCTTTTATATGTGCTTAAAACCCTAGATGCAAACTCGCCAACGAAGAATTCCGTTCTGAAACGCGACGCTACGACACCAAAAGAATTGGTAACGGTCCAGAATTGCAATCGAAAACTACAGTTGAAGCAAACAAATAAGAAATGATACTTGGAAGCCAGACCAGAACCCAGAATTGAAAACCCTAGACGCAAACTCACAGATCAAGACACCCTTAATCTGCCACCCGAAGATTCAGACTCAGACGACCAAACCCAACAAAAAATCGATAATCACTGAAGACCACAAATAACCCAAGTCGCAGACCCCCCCCCCCCCCCCCCCCCCGACACAGCAGAGATCAGAGAGGGGAAACAACCGGGAATAACAGAACACAAACAAAAGAGAAGAGACATCCAAACTGGTTACAACTGAATAGGACTCACCGGAGATCGATAGGAACGTCAAACCCAAAAAAGAACTGAACTACAGAAAAGTTGGACTCACCCGTACGATGCTAATGATCTATCGCAGTTGGAAAGAAAGCATAGCAGTTCACGCAGAGAATCAAGCAGACATCGTTCCTTAGATTAATACGTAATCAAAAATCAGATTTGCAAACCAAACACTGACCACCAAATCTAAGCCTAAGGTTAGCAGAAATCGTACATGTTCATCTCTAACAGTCCTACAGAAATGCTCTAAATGCATTAATCTTAGTCTCACATACCTAGTAAATCTCTAACGATTGTTGCCTTAAATTATTTAGAATGCCGCTAACTCCTGCATCACCGACCACACAAGACTACTTAAATTATTTACGAGAGAAACCAACAGATGTATAATATGTATGCGATTTGCATTTGAAAGACAAAGCTTTAAGAAATAATATCACATTACCTTTCCAGTGAAGTGTTCGCTTGCTTAGGAGAACATCGAAGCATCCAAGGGTTTGAATTGTTCAAGTTATGCGCAGGGGTAGTGATGGATGTATGTGATGTGAACATCTAAGACATTGAGTGTGGCAGTAGACAAAGGAATGCGGTGAAGTGCAGTAGGGAGTGAGGTCTGAAGGTCTACTGAACCCTTTTTCGAGGTTATTATAGCCTACTATAATAGACTAATTAAATGGAGGGTATTGCTCGTGTTTTAATACTTCTTAAGTTTGTTATTTATTTTTCGTGTTTTCTTATTGGGATGAATCGCTATTTATTTCCTATTCCTATTCTGGTTAATCAATATGTGTTTTAGACTTATATTCACATTTCTCTCTTATTATTTGTATCTTTTGAACCACATATTCCTACACACGTAGGTTAATGAAAAAAATTTAGATAGGAATATAAAAAGGAACATCGGGGGAATTGATAATAAAGCTGTAGCCGTTGTTTATTTAAGTAGGGGTAGTATATGATACGGAGTGTGAGTACAAAACTAATATAGCGTTGCGTAACGTATATCGTTGCAAATAATGTATAGCCGTCTAAACCCCTATGAACCACAGGAGGAAAGCAAGAGGAAGTAGGGAAGGAAGAACCGAGAAGGAAGAAGTAAGGGAGGAGGAGCAGGAGAGAGGGAGTAGAGCGTCACGTGAGGAAAGCTTGAGGGCTACTGTTCATAAGGAACAGTAGTGGGGGGTTTACTAGCTTCCTACATTTAAAGGGTTAGCTGTACTACACAGTACATGTAATAAACATTGTTATAGGTGTTATGCTATTCATGTTTTCTAACTATGTCTGGATTAAGACCTGTGTCCTTTATTCAATATGTCAGTACGATAATAGACTGGCCGAAATTGTTTAGTATATGTATGACGTGCCTAGACACGAGTTTTTATTTGAAACGTAAAGTAAATTAAATAAACTTTAATCATTGATTATTTAGTAGCGTAGTATATAGTTGCGTCGCCAATTAAATGTTCTGCTAAATGCTTTATCGTACCTGTCTCCGTAATTACTAAACTCGCGCACATTACAATTATGTCATACAATTATGTTGTACACATCACAATTAGGCTTTAGTGCTCGCATTGAGGTGAGATAGGAGAACCCTAGATGATTTCATGGTTAGGTGCTGAAAAAAAAGGTGTTAGCCATGGCAACAGGCAAAGGTACATGAGTACAAGGAACTTACCCTTGTGAAGTACTGGAAGAGCTTTGTGGTGCTGGAGCAGTATTTCCTCACACTATATAACAATAGGCCTAGCATTAAGTCGTCACAAACTTGTGAAGGGTTCGCTGTAAATAGAGAAATCATTACTCTGTATCTGTTTTGGTTCGACATAGCTGTTAAAATTTGACACGGATTATTTGCAAAAAAATGTAAGGTAATATGTGAGCTAATCTTTAACAATAATGTAATATTGGAAGTAATGTATAGTCTTACAACACATGTATGATGTAGCCGCAGAAATGCGTTATTAAAATGAACTAACAAAAGGAGCGTTAGAAACAAGAGTGCAGAGGTAGATACCTCCAAACCCTAAACCCCAAACCTTCCTTGCAGAGAATGTCTAAACCCATGTCCAACGTTGAGGCTGTCCACCACTACCAATCGAAAATTGACACGATCATCTACGAAATTCGACTGTAGTTCGATCGGCTGATTGACATCGTAGTCCCTGAAACTATACTGCGGCTTCTGCGAAGGGAACCATCTCCAAGTATCCTGCCCCTGGATCTGTCCGAGTTCATGACAAAAATGTCTCAAGAGGTACTTGGTACTCCGGTTTTATCTTTTCCATGGTTCTCATGGCCATTATTGTAACGCTGTTTTAACTGCTCACTGTGCTTTGCAGATACAGTTGCCATCAAAGCCGAAGAGCTTGACCATTTCAAGGCTGATGTGATTGGGCTGTTCACGAGGCTTCAGGATGTTTTCCAATGGCGGTTTGTGCTTGAACTCTGTGGCGACAGAGGGAGCCTGCTAGCTACTTCCGCAGGAGAACCTTACTATAACTGAGTTGTGCGTCGAGTATATGGAAGAGATCTCACCAATTGGCTCTTCATCAGATGAGGACTAATGCCGTGCTATAATTGAAGAACTGGTGGGCCTCAACCTGAAGTTGTATAGGTAGCCACCGTAGGTGCGGGTGTGTTCTGTTTGTTTTAGGTACCCATGTTGCCAATGTCTACTGGCTAATGTAATAATGTGTACCTGTCTTTCTGTTTGAATAGATCTACAACTGCTATTTGTTCAGTAAACGTGTGCGATAACTTCACGCCATGAACAGTCGTTCCCATATGTTATGCTGTCGTAGCGCTGCGCTTAGTAACGTGCTCTTTGGTGGTTTTGGATGTCTAGGGATGACTGCATCTTGGTAACTTGGTGCTCCGGAACACTCAGATTTTTGTCTGAAGTTGGAAAATGGTAGTGATTATCACGAACCCAGCCAGTCTAAAAAATAGGCAGCAAGGAAGGCCGAGTTAATATGTTACTGTATTATCCGATCGAATCTTAATTCACGAGATCGTGTTCATTAGGGATTACAGCAGTATAGTGTATAGATGACGGACGTCCGCATATAATTTGCAGCGAGTCAGCAGAGTACAAATGGCACGAATTCAACAGTTAGATGCGGAACATAAAACTTAACACCAGCAGCTCACGGATGCCACAATAGTACACCGGTGCTCTGTAGGCGCATTACATTGCACTGGCAAATGTAGTAGTGTTCACATTTACATTTAATCGTGCGCATTACTTTGGAATACACGGTCGGAAGGGTATCATCCATTATGCGCGCCCTGTGGTCTACCAAGGTATTTACCGTGCACATTGCTGTCAGTATCGGTCGACCTCCTATATTGTGGCAGCCAATATATCTGCTACGATATGTGCGAGTCGATCATATAATGCTGCAGACATTGCTACGTGATTAGGCTGTGAATCTTACAGGCCACGAAACTATATACCCATGGTGTACACGTTCTGTACACTCACCTGCCAGAGTACGAAAATATACGGTTATAGTTTACGGAGGAGGACAACGGCCCCACACACGACCATCAACAACATACTTAGTTCAGAGACGGGTCCACACACACACAGTGTGTTAAAAATAGGATACAAGCACTACTTGTTTCCAGCTTTTGATTATGCCTTATAAGTACTGCACCCCAGGTCTCCCAGACAGCCTAACAATACCACAGGTGGACGACCAAAACTGCGGGAGACATCATATGGGTCCTGGTTATCTTTACTCTGCGGGTACTCTATACACAGGAGCAGTATCGGAACATGAGCAGTGAATGGTGTTGTTGTACGTAAACGATACATTTCCCTTTCATACCTAGCAGGAGACAATGCGTGTTCCGAGACCGTAAGGCGAACCTGCAGGCACACATAGACGTTCACAGTCGCTGGAAAATTTCCTTCCAAAACGCAGCAGTTCGCATCACAGCAGTCGGAAGCGTTACAGGCCTATGACCAGTAGACTAAAGCCTGAAACTGGACCCTGCAAACGTCCTGAGACACGCAGGATCACCGGGAGCTCAACCCAAAAATGCGGCTGTTCGACACTGAACGGTCGGTACCGACACGGACCCAGAGCGAGAGTACACGGCTTACTCCGCAAAATCAGGGGACACAGAGCTCGAACTGCAACTGGACAGACAGCACACAAAGATAAGTTCGACCCCAAACATACCACTGCGACACACTAAAGAAAATTAAACGGTCCACACCCACAATCACGATCAACGATAATAGATATGTTGCAGAGAGGAATGACTACGAAGCAGTGACAATTAGGTCGTACCACATACATGCAGTATTGTGGTTTAGGGTCAGGAGGTATCACATACGGAACACTGGGGGGGTTAGTAAGTTCTTACATCTGAAGATTGCCCTTAAAACAATTTGAGGGTGCCGATAAAATAGTTTTTCATAATTTAAATTAATACAGATTTATCATGTAAATTGGTGACAAAGTCATTCACGGACAATAACATCTAACTTGCCAAATAATCCTAGGGCTCCACGTTGTGCTGTGATGGCAGCTCTCACGCCGTATTGCTCAACATAGGCGTCTGTAGTTTCTGCAGCGGTAGAACCAGTAATATCTAGATGAGGTGTGGAAGATAGCGCCTCCACCTGGAAATTATGCATTATTCTCCTTGCGAGGCTGTTGTCTGTCAAGTAACATCTGCATCTACGTGAGACGACAACGTCGTCCCGAACGGTAGTTGTAATACCAAAGTGATGGTGTCTTTTTAGGAGCATATCATAGTCTACAGCCCATCTAGGTGCATCTGACCTTAGTGCGAACATACGAGCCCACCGCTTGCAGACAAGCGACATCACTGCCTCGCTAGGGGCATCAAGTTTTACAAATATCTGTTCCATGTAGTCGTCGCTAGAAAGGACTCGGCCTACATGCGGACATTGCTTATTGTGAACTGTAACTTCATGCGGGATTCCGTAAATAAAATGTAAGCGCTGCAGCTTCTGTTGCCTGTTTCCATCTACGACAGTATCCCTATCCTCATGTACATTGTCTGATATCCAGCCTCTGCAACGATACGGAGACATGCTGACGGGCGAAAGGCCTGCAAGGTAACACTACATGTCAGGATACTGTTCGGACACAGTTAGCTGCATAGGTAGTGCAGAAATACGAAGCGAGAACAATAACATAGTGAAAACAATTGCCGGTGATGCAACGAAACACTAAGCGGCACATTCTTTCATATACAACATTCATCCTACTGTGATTATCCCATCTATTATCCTGAGTACATATAATTAATGGGTAAACAGGAGTTGATGCCTTTATAAAGGTGCTATCTTTTTCTGATGAAACAGGAGTAGAGTATAAGCTACGAATCTGGACATGTACGAGAAAAACATAACGAGCATTGTGGACTCGGAGCACACCAAGAGTTAATTGCACGGATGTGCCTGAGTCGCTACAGTACCATCGGTAAGGTAAATGGACACAGATTTTATCCAAAATGTAAACCGCCGCACATGTGTGTATTCCTAAGCTTAAATGAAGCACACACTAAGACAAAAAGGGCAGAAAACAGGAAGACCTTGGAAAAGAAGGGACAAGAGCGTGAAGAAGACAAGTACAAGGAACTTGTATAAGAGAATAAAGCAACCTGCACATGATGTGGGGATGCTGGGGCATACCAACCACTATCTGGGATCATTTCGCGATTTATGTAAACCAAAACGGTGGGAGGTGTGCAGTAGCAGATAACTTACAGCGAAAATTGGTCTTGATGGAAGTCCAACAAACGCTACAGAAGATTTCTGGGAGAGTGGAGGATGTACCTTTTTTTTCCGTCAATATTGGGGGAGGGAAGGTATGTGGCTGAGGGGCATATGTGAAGAGGGGGGCTTAATTGTAAGAATTGTATATCTCAATGAAAGAATTTTAAATAGAGTTATCAAATGATATATCCGTAGTAGTTTAAATTACGAAAAACTATTTGATCGGAATCCTCAAATTAACATCAGTAATGTAGGATTCTTAATATTGGTGTTTGACGTATGAGCAGTAACCCTCACGCTTTCTTCACGTGACGCTCCGCCCCCTCTCTCTTGCTCCTCCTCCCGTGCTTCTGCCTTCAAGGTTTTTCTTTATATTATATGCTTCTTCCCCTTGCTCTCATGCTTTGTTATTTCTTGTAAATTGTAGCGATTTGTACAATTAATCTTGATTTGCGTAGACTAAATAGGATCTAATTTGCATATTATTCGTATATGTTAATTACGTTGATCAAAGTGTACTAAGGCGCTACTTAATCCAATTAACTGTTTAGAATAGTAGGCGTAGTACTAATCGAATAAACGATGTTATTATCGAGTTTTGCTAAATCGATACTTTATAAAACGTAAATGTGATAGTAATTTGATCATTCCTTGCAACTGATATCTTGTCATTCTGCGTACTTCCATATATTTATTATCTAGGAAGCCGTTTTTGGTGTATTACGATAATCGAAAAGACGGCTTTATTAGCGGGTTTCAATAAATCGATAATCTATAGAACGATAAAGTAATATTATTTCGATAATAAATATCTTCTGAGGGTAACCATCATTACTCTTTTCAATTGGAAACTAAAGGGTGGAATAATCAACAACTTACAAACTGGATACCAATTACCAAGAGAACGGCAGTAAACTTCACCAATTAACACGCATGCCTTTACCCCTCCCAGTAAATATACTTTACCCACAACTGCCATCCCCCGCTAACTGATGCAACAATAATCTGCTACATGCAAAACTTCCACAAAATCCTGAATCCATACCTGCTTAACTTGCAATCAATTGTTCACAACCATAACGACCAATTTCCGAAATTGAAAGGTTCCCTAGCAGAAGGTGAGAACTAGCAGCCCGAAATCAATGGATGAAAGATTTGTGTACCCACCAACCTGCATCATGCACAACCTACCTTACAAGAAAACAAGCAGTGGTCGAATCATTGGCAGGAGCTTCAACTGCGTAAGGGACGAACTAACGAAGCTGGGATATCCGGTGAGGAAGGTCTACCATGCTTGGAGTGGGCAGAGTAATGGAGATTTCTTTTTTTTTGGTGAAAATGTGAGCTTTATTAATAAGGCCTAAAAGATTTACAAGTAAACCAATATCTCATATACAAACACAAACAACACGGGGCCTAATGGAAGGACCGATTAAGTCCCAATGAGTTTGCTCAGCTCCTCCCTTTCATCCATCGTGATGTGTGGGCGTTGGAGGATGCTTTTAATTCTGGATTTCACACTCTTCTTTATGTATTTGACAACTTGTGAAGGTATTTGTACATACCCATCCATTCTTGCTTCATTCCTCTTCATCCAAATCGTATAGTGAAATGCATTAGTAATCATGGCTTGAATTCTCCCTCTAATTCCCACATCCGGTCTATAATCAGGGGCTTTAATAAGATCATACCCACACCAATCCGCCAGTTCTTCGCGAATCTTACAGCTAAAATCGCATTCCTGCATAATGTGTTGGTACGTTTCCTCTTCATTGTCACAGAGACAGCAGTATATATCAGTACAGCAGCCTATTTTACATAATTTGGCTTTCGTGTTCAGTTCATTGTTGATCAGGATCCAAGACAGTACAGCATGTTTCGGTAAGTTCCAATTATCCCGTACCATCTGATGCCAAGTCACTTCTGGAATGGTACCTCGCACCCAGCAGTATCCATCAGCTGTCGTGTAGCTTTTCTGGGTTGCAGTCCACGTACTGTCAGCAGCAAATCCATCCTTCAATCTGTCTTTTGTTTTGCAAATTTGTCTCCAAGTCCACGAAACATCCATGGGAGGCTTATACTCGTGCCAGTTTCGCCCTTTCAGGAAGTTTTGCTCAACCCACTTGATCCAGAGTGTGTCTCGTTTCTCATACACCCAGGTCACTAACTTGCCTACCGCAGCTATATTCCAATCCTCGGCCTTTTTTATACCAAGTCCCCCTTCCTTCTTAGTTCTTGTTACCTTGTCCCAGGAGACTAACGGAACCCGACTGTAATCAGAATTGCCCTCCCAAAGGTAGTTCCTACAAATTGTCTCGATGTTGTTAATCACCCCTTTAGGGAGAATAAAGATGTTCGACCAGTATTTATGTAGCGTATTGAGTACAGAATTGATGAGGACAATCCTTCCCGCATAAGATAGTTTTCTAGCTCCAAAACACTTCATTCTCTTGACCATCCTATCCGCCACCAAAGAGCATTCCGCTTTAGTGAGCTTCCTGGACTTTATCGGGACCCCCAGGTAAGTAAATGGCAATTCTCCTTCCATAAAACCTGTTGCACTTAAGGTTTCATCCTTTTGATGCCTAGGAATACCATTAAAATATATTGCCGATTTTGTTGCATTGAGCCGGAGCCCCGACGCTTTATTAAACGATGATAGAGCTCTCATAATCAGCATGATAGACTGAGTGTCCCCTTTGCAGAACAACATCAGATCATCAGCGAAAATTAAGTGGTTCAGCTTCATATGCTTACACATTGGATGGTATCTAAACGACCATTTCTCCGTCGCATAATCGAGTAGTCTGCTAAGATAATCCATACACAATGTGAAAAGCAACGGGGACATTGGGTCCCCTTGTCTTAAACCCCTCTTAGCCTTGAAGTAACCAAATACGTTACCATTCAAGCTTAATGAGAACATGGGGGACGTTATACAAGTCATCAGTAATTGGCGGAATCGAATGGGGAATTTGAGCCTGGTTAATAATTCTTCCACAAATGTCCATTCCACCGAGTCCTATGCCTTTTGCAGATCGATCTTAATCATACACCTTGTGGACGTGTTCTTCCTTTCATATTGATGGGCTAGGTCTTGACATATGAGGATGTTATCTATAATTGACCTTCCATTTATGAAAGCCCCTTGGCACTTTGAGACAATATCAGGCAAAACTCGGGATAGCCTATTACAAATGATCTTCGAGATGACTTTGTAAGTCATGTTACAGCACGCTATGGGACGGAATTGAGTTAACTCCGAAGGCCTGTCACATTTGGGTATGAGCGTGAGAGTAGAAGCATTAATTTGATTAAGTATCTTTCCTTTCTGCACAGCATCTCTCACAGCATCACACATATCTTTTCCGATGATATTCCATGCCTTTTTGTAAAATCCGCTAGTATACCCATCGGGTCCCGGGGCTTTGTCGTTAGGAATAGAGAACACCACATCCCTAATTTCCTTATCCGTCATGGGGGCTTCCAGGGTTGCAATGTGTTCATCTGTACAGCACGCACCCTTACGAATAACATCTTCCCGTATTCTGTCAGTCTTCGAGCTACACCCCAGTAAATTTTCATAGTACTTCAGGAACGCGTCTTGTATACCATTTTGATCATTATGCATCTTCCCATCCAGTCCTCTAATATGATAAACAGAGTTATGTTTTATTCGCTGCTGAACTGCTCTATGAAAATGGGCCGTATTGTCATCCCCGTCCCTAATCCAGGCTGCCTTAGCCTTCTGTTTGAGGAATGAGTTCTGTGCATCAAGTAGTTTTTTGTACTCACTATTAATCTTTCGTTCTTCCTCAATCAAACAGGTATTGGTATAGTCATCTTGGATCAGTAGCTGTATTTTTTCCAATGCATTACTAGCCTTCAGGGTGCGACTCTCGATCTCAGAGAAGGCTCTTTTATTCAAATCCCTCAGCAAAGTTTTAAGTAACTTCAGTTTTTTAACTAGTCTGAACATCTTTGTTCCATCAATCTGCATTCGCCAGTGGTTCTCAACTATAGATAGAAACTCAGGATGAGCAGCCCACATATCAAAAAACATAAAACCCCTCTTCTTCTCAAATGCATTAGTATTCGAAATCACACAAGGACAGTGATCAAACAACCCTTCCGGGAAGAAATGGGCTTGATAATCGGGGAAATTTTGAATCCAATCCGCGTTAACCAAAGCTCTATCCAGCCGACTGTATATTCTATGGGACGGTTCCTGCTTAATATTTCAGGTATAGTACGCCCCTGATCCCCCTATATCCATCATATCACATATATTCAGACAATGGTTGAAATCGTCCATGTCCTCTTGCTTAGACTTCCCTCTCAATCGTTCTTCAGGAATTAGGACAGTGTTAAGATCCCCGGTCATCAACCAAGGACCATGGACATTAGGAGCTATGGTAATAAGTTGATCCCAAAGTTCCTTCCTCTCTTCTCCTTTATTAAAAGCATATATCATGGAAAGCTCGAATCTAGTATTATCTCCTTTGTCAGTGACCTTCGCATGAATACATTGGGCTGTAGTCTGCGTGATCCAGACATCGAAGTGGGAAGGTTTCCAAATAATCCAGATTCTCCCCCTTGGGTGTTGATGACAATTGGTAGCTACACTCCACCCATTACACATATTCTGAACCACCCTTTGCATCTTATTAGGCTTTATTTTTGTCTCTAGAATTCCAAATAGGCTCACATCTTTATTATTAACAAAACTCCATATACTTTTTTGTTTATTGACATCATTCATCCCCCTAACAATCCAAAAACCCACTTTGTAGATCATTGTATAATTGGATTTAGAGTAGGTATGGTTGTGCTTACAGTATCATCATTTTGCACATTTGAGACTTGCATGACTGTGTTCAATTCTCCATCATTTGTCTCCCCCTGTTGTCCCACCTCCTGAGAGTCAAGGTTGATCATCATAGTAGGTCTATTAGGCAATGGTGGGAACTGGACATCATCCATAACAGGGGTCATTATCTGTTTATTTTGGGAAGGGATCTGTCTCCATACCTGCACAGGTTTTGCTTGCCTTTGTGCAGGTTGGTTAGGCTTTTGAACTAGCTTTGTTTTCCTTCTACAATCAGCAACGACATGTCCCATTCCCTTACAATGGGAACATTTTATAGGTCTCCACTCATATTCGATCCGAATTTTCTGGAGTTCACCTCGTTCATCTTTGAATTTAATTATATCACGCAGGTCCAGACCAACTTTGATTTCCAATAATACTCTTGCATATCCCAACCTCTTCTTTTCTGTGGTCCCTACATCAGCTTTGATGTATTTCCCGGCTAACCCAGCCACTGTAGGTAGACACTTCCCCCAGAACTTCAGAGGAAGCTCGTGAATTCTGACCCAAGTCGGTATCATTTGTACATCCTCCTTCATCAGATTCGTTTCTTGGTTCCGTGGTCGCACAATCAAGGGTTTGTTGTCAAACATCGGGTATTCATCTAGCAACACCTTCTCCCTGGCCTCTATGCTCTTAAATCGTACCAAAAATATTCCATTTGGTAAGAAGGAAATGTTGTCAACACCTAACTTGCCCCAAATTTTATTCACATACCCTTGGATAACCTCCCACGGAGGATTCGCTCCCAAGACATAGCAAAAGAAAGCATTTTTCCAGTAGTTAATTTCTTCCTCAACATCCTCGTCAGTGAATTGCAGGATTGTTTCTTCCTCCACTGGCGTTGTCTCAGTCACTTTGCCCTGTTCCTTGTCTGCAGTGTGTATATTTGACTTCTTTTTACCCCTTTGTGTTATCCAAATACTGCTTTCCATAATCTCTTCATCGTCAAAGTCTAGCCCCGGTATACCTATTATCTCATGCATCGGCTTCGTACGTTGAACATCGTTCTCTCCAGGACCAGTCACCTCCATTTCCTTACGTGTTGGGCTCGGACTTCCTTTGTTGTATTTCTCCTTCAACATTTGTAGCGATCTCCTCTTTTTACTCTTTGTCTTGCTCGCAGAATTCCAAGCCATAATCGCAGATCAGTAGTGCAATTGCTGCGAAAACCGATCGCAAGACGCCGCAAATCGCCTGCTAGGGTTCATCGCCTGCTAGGGTTCTACTACTATATAGAGGTCAAATGGAGTAAAGTTAAGACAGTCTATAATGCCCGTATTTTATGTTTGTCCGAGTATAATAATGGAGATTTCGAGAGAGCTATAGCGATAGAGTTCTTCGGCGGCGTTGAAAGGTACAACAATGCTTTCAGATTGCAGCGATGCTTTGCGAGGGTGGAAAGGAGGAAAGATGCTTTCAACCAAAGCCCTGACAGTAGGTCCGGGCCTCACGTGTGGGTGGCGACTACTGCCGACGAACGACTGGTGAAAGAGGGGAGAAGCTGCATATATGTGTCGGACTACTGGAAGGTTCGGGGCTACAACAACGCCGACACGGACAGTATCTCAAGTTACGTTTGTGTGTTCAATCTGCTGAAGCATCACTGTCCTGGATTTTACGTTTGAAAGGTAGTTCCCGTCTTGATCTGATTATCAAACTTTGCATTATTACCATTTAATTATCTGTCGGTATGTATCTCTCGAATGGCTGTGGATATGTTAAGCCAGAACGTCGTTTTACTAAATCTGTAATGGATAATTTTACCAGCCGTGCTATTCGCGTTCTCACTTAAGATGAAAATCGTTATCTAGTCATTTTTTTGAGGTATGTATGTCCGTCTATGCAGTAGTGGTTAACAGCGCGCACTATTGTTATCGTGTACTTGTCTGATAATCAAACGGGTCCGCCGATAGTTTACAGACAGTAGATGCGTAGATATCAAGGTTCAACGGCGGGAAACGTTTTGGGGAGGGGGGCTAAACTGAATGTACACCATGGAGTCACTAAACGCAAAGACCACACGCACAATAATAACGACGTACTAAGTTTATATCACCAGCACAGTCCGGTGGATATCCCATCAAAAACAGCATTAGCCGGTGCTCGAGCATATAACTAATCTTTAGTTAGGAATGAGACTTTAGCACCCTTCCTCCTGGTGGCCATGGAGTTAGGCACTCATATCCACCCGTGGGTGAAGACTGTTCTAGGAAGAAGTAGACCAATGTTTGGGAAATACTGCCTGCTGAACATCAGTGCAATAGAATGCGTACAGTGCCATAGGCAGCAGTCAATGGACCAACTGTGAGGCATACTTCAAAATAGGTTTGTAAAATGCAGGGGATAGATCAATGGTCCTGTCCATTACCAGCAAGCCAAAAAGCATAAACAAAACATTGTTTTTTGATGTAGTTCCAAGCATGAGTCTTCCACCCCCTTTACAGGTCGGTCGCCATGTCCTTCGCACCTTATATGATGCCTGCAAGCCGCAGTACATCATAAGAAATGATGTTTTTCACACGGTGATCGGACGGACCCTGTATTGCTAATGCAGAAACAATCGTAACCTTGCTTGATGCCCTAGCCCGGGAAAGGGCGACATACAGCTGCCCATGAGAGAAGCAGGGTCTTGGAAGGTATACTGCAACTTGGTCCAGGGTCTGGCCCTGCGATTTGTTAATAGTCATAGCAAAGCTCAACCGTAAGGGAAACTGACTGCGATAGAAGCTGAATGGATCAGATAGTTAGAAGAATCAGATGGTTCCATCCTGATCCGTGGAATGAATACGTGGTCATCACTATGCTGCCCGGTGGTTATGACACACTCAACTACTTTTGGGAAGAATTTCGTACATGTGCGTCTAGTTCCGTTGCACAGGCCTGACGATGGAAGAAGATTTCTCAGCAAAATCACCGGACGGTTCTCTTTAAGAACAAGTTCGTATGCACTCATGCCACCAGGACAAAGTTTATTTATAAATTCAGCAGGGTAAATCTTGCAGTTGTCATCAAGGAGTGTGTCGTATCCTCTGTAAACAACAGCTGTCCCTGGAAACCTGTTAATCAGCAGTGTGTTAACATCATCAACATCCTCATTCATGGGCGTGAGTATCGACCTTTGGAAGAAAACTGCGGTCCCCAAAGCCTGGACATCACCTTCTGGATAGGCTGCATTCGCAAATGTAGTAATTAGATCTGCTTCCTCACTACATTTATGTTGTACAATTCCGTCTGGCAATGTAACCAGATCACAGTCTTCACTTTGAAGTTCACCGTTCCCTAAAGCTAGAAGGTAAGCGCAGAATAGCGGGTCGGTCCGAGCACATACGTTTATAGTCAGCCTGAACTTGGTGAGCTGAGGCCATATTAACGAGGACACAACGCTAGAATTGACGGCCTCTCGCATGGATTTATGCGGGACTATAGGCAGTACTTGACGAAAGTCGCCTCCAAACACGTCCAATTTCCCACCAAAAATCGCATCTGGATTACACAGATCACGCAGCAACCTGTCGAGTGCTTCTACCGCTTCCCTCCTAGCCATTGAAGCTTCATCCCATATAAGTAAACTGGCCGCTCGAATCAAAGCAGCCAAACTCCCCTGTTTTGGTACATTGCTATGGACATGACATAGGTCCACCCCGACGCGGCCACGCGCGGGTTTGGGTAGGCGAATGAATCTCCATATGAGAATGGATCGAATTGAAATTTAGGTCTATGTGGAGTCGCCACCGAATTTTGGGGTTATTCGGAACCATTCGAGCCCACTCTATGTCGTAGTGGGTCGTATACAAAATACGGCCCATTTCCGATGTCAGAGTTTATTGGGCTCGTCCCTTTGCATTTGATACCGATACCGACATTATCAGATATCGTGTATTGAATGACTCTCGTGCGCCAACGGTTTCGGGCATCCGGAAACCGAGGTTCTGAGTAAGGGGTGAGGGTACGTCTTGGGAAGCCCACAAAGGACACCCAACCCCGCCCGCACTTTAGCGGCCTCTACTAAGAATTCGAGTGACTTTCTAATACGCGCGTTAGTTGAACGGGAAAATGATATGCAAAGATTTATTTAACTAAGCATGTGAATAGAATTGAAAAGGGTTTCTAAGTCACTTTAATGCAATTAATTATGTTCTTGTCTCGGATCGGACTCGTAATCGTGGCTTTAACACAAGAGTTTCGAGGTGTATGAAGGTTGAGTTATGGTGGCTCGGGTTTCGATTTCCTAAAACTAGGTTTAGGGTTTGCTAGTGTGATGCTTAGGGTTTGCTTGGGGTTGTGTGTGTAAGATTAGGGTTGTAAAAAGTTGTTCAAGATGTGTGCATGGGGGTTGCTTATATAGGCAAAGCTAGGGCACCCGGTTAGGGTTACTCGACCGAGTAGGTGGCTAACTCGGTCGAGTGGCCCGTTAAGCTTGCAGCCGGGCTCGAAGCAGGCCCACTCGATCGAGTGGGTCGGGCACTCGATCGAATGGCCCAAATGGGTTGCACGGGTCCATTGACTTGGACCTTGACTTTGAATGCTTGATGGATTTTGTATTTGACTTGGACTTTTGATGATCTGAGGCTGTTTTTGTATGTCTCGGAAACGACTTTGACCGGGGTTGACCCAATCGCCAAAAAGTCGGTTTTACTTCCGGTGTCGGTTTTGGCCCAAATTAGTCTTGTTTGACTCGGAATGATCCAATGGGCCTGGATTTGAGGTTGATTTTGTGAGGTTTGTACTCCGTAAGTGCGCCAGCCAGCAACTAATGGATTTGAACCTGTATCCGAGCACATAGAAGCATGTTAGCGTCCGATCATCATCGGGTGTTTTTTGGAAACTGCCATAGACACCTGGAAGCCAAATGCGGGTGTCTACAGAGCCTCCGCTCTGACTGAGGCTTGGACAGGGCGAAAGTCAGAGTAGCTACCATGCCCGTTAACACCTGGTAAACTTTCGTTCGGGTTGTTTATAGTCCGTTAGACTCGCGTGAAGGGCTCGCCAGCCATAAGACAGAAATCATACCTGAGCTCTCCGTGGGGAATTTGGACTTGTCGCGTAAATCCTGGGTGCGCCTGTGTGTGGGCCCATTCCGTGCTATTCCGGGAAAATGCTGCTGGGGAGATTTTAATGGCTTGCATGTCCTTGCTTGAGTCGTACCTGTATAAGTCACATAGAATGCATGCAACACGTAGGTAGTAAAATGACTCGTGCTGGGGAAATTGACCTTTTGAATTTTTGAAAATTTTCGAATTTTTGAAATTTTGAAATTTTGAGATTTTTGAAATTGAAATCCTGAAAGCAACTCACGGGCTAGGTTTTCAAAATGGGAAGGGGTAGAAAAGAAATTTGCAGTTTAAATAGACCGAAATTTGACCTTGTCGAAAAGGATTTTCTCAAATGGCTAATTTTTACAAATTTCAAAGTGGAATTTGAAGAGAGAGGCCTATCGACAGACTCGACTCTGGACGTGACCGGAGGAGTTGACAGACGCGACTGGACTCTCGAGGGGTTGGACCGTGACTCGGTAAGGGGTGGGCCACCTAACAAGGCTCTTGAGTTGCGGTATTCCGTAGCCTAGGCGAGTGGCAACATGGAACGATCTATCATAGGGGGACTGCAGTAGTCTGTAATGAGACTATTTTAGTCTGGTGCCTTTCTGGATTTCTGATTTTAGGGTACTGCCTCGAGTCCTGACAGATTCTTGTCTTCGACTGAGCCGAGTACTAGGACACACTACAAAAAGGAGGCTAGATTTTGAAAGTATTTGGATTATGTGAGTGGAAGGAGAACTTCTGTCTAATATAGAAGCCCCCAGGACGACAAAGCTAGCTACTGAGAACATGACAGTGTCGTGACCGGAATGACAGTGCTTTTTTAATGTGTGTCAATGTGGGTGGTTGTGCCTCTGTTGAAAGGCTACCTACGTATTCACGTGTAGTGAAATCAAACCATGTCGTAGTTCAGTGTTGAAAGATATATTATGGTGCCTAGTCTAATAGGACTTTGTGTGTAACTAGCCATATTGACGGTGCAGACTAGGTGCATTCCCAATGATGTCTTGATCAAAGGGCTAGAATGGTTAGGATGTTGATCCTGTGATGGTGAGCATTCTCTGCGGTAGCCCCCAGAGGTGGTGTGAACTATTTGGGCATGTTCTATGCCGACCGCAAGTTGAGTTCCCGTGTTTGGGGTTGGTAACTGGATTGGCTGTTTTTGGAAATGTGGTGCTAGGTCACAAGTGGCTTTGATGTTCGAAATATGGAGCTCGATTTTGTGGAGCTAAGGCTTCGAGGGTAAGCTATTGTAATGTGGTAGGAAAGGGGGAAGTCGAGTAAAAATGGCTCGAACTTCGATTGGGTTAGTTTGATAATGCGGGATCTAGTTTCCATGTCTGGCCCTAATGGTTAGGGGTATCCTATGGAGCTTGAATCCTCAAAATTCCGGGCTGTATCTAGCCTAGGTCTCGAGGAGGTCTTGAGGGTTGTAATGTGGGAAGGCTGAGTGTGGTGTTAGCTAACCAGCTTGATTGTTACTCCCCTATTGGATGGTATTGATAATTTTGAATTCGACCGTACCCCGGTCAAAGGATTTTCACTTGAGTTGACCGTTGACCACGGTCATGGGTATTTGATTTTTTTGATTGACCTCTTAGCCACGGTCATGGGTTTTTTGAATTTTTGCTGGTTGACCTCTTAGCCCCGATCATGGGTTTTTTGAATTTTGGTTGACCTCTCAGCCCCGGTCATGGGTTTTTGGAATTTTGGTTGACCTCTCATCCCCGGTCATGGGTTTTTTGAATTTTGGTTGACCTCTCAGCCCCGGTCATGGGCTTTTTGAGTTTTGGTTTACCTCTCAGCCCCGGTCATGGGTTTTTTGAATTTTTTCGTCCAGTTTTTTTTTTGGTCAGACTAACACCAAAGGTAGGGGTCGGTTGATCTTATCGGATGGGTGTTTGTTGTGGGAAATGAGCTTGCCTCCCGTCTTGGACCCAAACTAGGAGACTACCCAGATTTGTCATAGGATTCGATATGCACCTGCTAAGGGTAGTTATGTGGCTTTTCTATACCAGACATGGAATAGGTAAAAGGAAAACACGGGCTCGGTTTCCTGCAGTCATTATAGATGTGCCTATAATAGTCACGTGCATGTGCTCACAGTGTATGATGGTGTTCATCATGTTCTCGGAAACACATAAGGAAAGTATATATGAGAAAGAATACTGAAAGTTGATTTTATTGAATTTTGAAAAAAAAAAAAAGAGGACAGAATACAGTTGACTCTGACTCTGACTTTGACTTTGACTTTGACTTTGACTTTGAAAGAAATAGTACATCCTAGACTCGGACTCAAACTCAGACTTAAACCAAATCTGGACTCTCGGATGATGTTGTCATCAGTCATCGGCTTCTAAGGACTCGAGTTGATGTCCAGTATAGCCTTCAGTAGAAGCTTTGCCCAGATCTTCATTATATCGAAGATCGTCTTCAATTCTAATGTCCATTTCGGTAAGCACGGCAAAGTTTGAAATGTCGGCATACCTAAGATGGACGCGGTAAGAAGGTAGGAGGCTGTTGATGAATGCCTCCACTAGTGTCTTCTCGTTGGGCTTGTCTACCAACTTCACACTCTCGGCCCTCCATCTTTGAAGATATTTAGTGAACCCTTCTTTGGGCTCTTGGGCCAGGACTTCCAGAGTACGCATTGTAGTCTGGATCTCGGTATTTTCAACATAATTCCGAGCGAATTCAGTTGCCACATCATCCCAAGTCGGGTATTTCTTGGAATCGAGCCTGTAGTACCAGGCTTTGGGGTGTTTCTCGAGGGAGGAAGGGAATAAGTGCTTAAACATGGTGGACTTTACCCCTTTGACTGCCATGAAATCATTGAAAGCCCGGATTTGATGGATCGGGTCTTCAGTACCCTCAAACATTGGAATTCCCGTAAGGTTGAGGTCAGCAGGTAGCTCGTCATTCAAAGGTGAGTAGGAACGAGCATTTTCAGTGTGGATTGAATTGTTCGTCGATAGATGAACCTGTTCTTCGAGCCTGTGAACAACGCTGATTAGCTCAGCTATGGGCCCAGTGGGCTCAGATCCTTCAACAGAGGCCGTCTTCTCTACGGCGCTTAGGCGGGTGGCTAAGGTTGCTTGGTTAGCCTGGATGGTAGTCAGTTGAGTCTCGATCTTGGTCAGAGCATCTTTCAATTTGTCTATCTTGCGTTGGTATCTAGTTACGGGTGGCCTGTCTGTAAGAATAACGCGTAATCACAAAAGTTGCTTCGGAACTCAAACTTACCAAGGCATAGGAAATAGCGCAGGAGAAGAGACGACTCCAGTTTGACTCGGGTTAGACTCCCCTAAGACAAATTTGTGGGGTACGATTCTCGGAGTGACTGTGATTAATCACTCCGTCGGAGAATAGCCCCCAAGTGAGACCAAGGACTTAGATAGGACTCAGACGGTGTGACATCCAAGTGACTCAAAGGTGGGGTACGCGAGACACGTGTAAGACATGACCTTTAGAGCAACCGTGATTGATCGCTCTGCTAAAGGATAGCCCCCAAGTGGCAGCCCCCAAGTGGGATCGATAATTTTGTTAAGACTCGAGTGTCGGACGAGTGACCCTTAGACGTAAGGACCACGAACCTTTTGTTAAAGGGCTATGCCTTGTAAAAAGGTTGACTCGGAAGACTCCTAGACGGGTGACTTCTGAAAGGTGGGTCTTCCTTAGGATTCGGCGGGTGGGCCGAGTCCTGTTCGAAGGAAGGTCCACGTGAAACATCCCCAGACTTTGGACTCGATTGTGTAGACGGGCCCTCCATTGCAGAAGTATGTCCTACGTGGGTGGGCCTTGCCTTAGTTTAATAAGGCGGACTGGGGTAGGGAAGAAACTCGTTGTAAGATCGACAGAGTTTCGACGTTAAAGACCTTCACGACTTAAGACACGACCCGAAACTGCTAAATACGGGAAGTCCTAAGAAGAGGAAGGTTTTGAAAATTGATTGTTTTTGGAAAGTCTGAGAGAACTCGGGGAAAGGCCCGATTTTTTGAGAAAATCGGAAAGTGTATCGGGCCTCGGTTTTGAAAGTTCGAAAATATTTTGGAGTTTTGAATTGGGCAGCATACCGGCTAGAAATAGGCTATTTTGAGTAAAATCATAAGTCCTAAATTCGGTATGTGTCCCGGGTTTTGAAATTGGATATCTTGAAAATTGAAAATTTGAATGTCAAAAAAAAGAATTTCCGACGATTTGAAAATTGAAGATGAGATCCCGAAGATTTGAAAATCGAAAACGAGATCTCGGAAATTTGAAAATCGAGAATGGCATCTCGAAGATTTGAAAAGTGAAATTGAGATTTTGAAAATTCGAATATCGAAAAAAAGAATTTCCGACAATTTGAAAATTGAAGATGAGATCCCGAAGATTTGAAAATCGAAAACGGCATCTCGGAGATTTGAAAATCGAGAATGGCATCTCGAAGATTTGAAGAGTGAAATTGAGATTTTGAAAATTCGAAAATCGAATGGTGGATCGAAAGTTCGAATTTCGAAATGGGCGGCATGTCGGCTAGAAAATAGGCTTGCTTTGAGTCAAATCATAAGTCCTAAATTTCGGCAGCTTTCCGAGTTTTTGAAAGTTGAATATTTTTGAAAAGATGCATTTTTGAAATGACGGTTTTTGAATACGACACGGAAACCAAGTAAGACATAGTCAAGCATTATAACGACGCCATGTATGCTTTACACTAAGTCTCGGTCGGTCTATAGAAGGTCTATACCAGTGTACATAGTCTAGACGTTGATCAGGACGGACTTCCTAAGTCTAGTTGATCTTAGAACATGCCGCGAAACCCACTCGAATCGACTATGGACACCTTTTGACATATCCATATTGGAGTACATCAACGGTATAGTGGGACGTCGGTCAGGAGTACCGGCCCGGGAAAATATGGGTTATGCATGAACCGTAGAACTAAAACGCGTATTGTATTTGTCAAACGATTTCTATTCGAGCCTCACCCTGAGGATGCCGATGGTAAGTCACGCATCAGTTAATCCCCAGCGGAGTCGCCAAATTGTGGACAAGACATAGGTCCACCCCAACGCGTCCACGCGCGGGTTTGGGTAGGCGAATGAATCTCCATATGAGAATGGATCGAATTGAAATTTAGGTCTATGTGGAGTCGCCACCGAATTTTGTGGTTATTCGGAACCATTCGAGCCCACTCTATGTCGTAGTGGGTCGTATACAAAATACGGGCCATTTCCGATGTCAGAGTTTATTGGGCTCGTCCCTTTGCATTTGATACCGATACCGACATTATCGGATATCGTGTATTGAATGACTCTCGTGCGCCAACGGTTTCGGGCATCCGGAAACCGAGGTTCTGAGTAAGGGGTGAGGGTACGTCTTGGGAAGCCCACAAAGGACACCCAACCCCGCCCGCACTGTAGCGGCCTCTACTAAGAATTCGAGTGACTTTCTAATACGCGCGTTAGTTGAACGGGAAAATGATATGCAAAGATTTATTTAACTAAGCATGTGAATAGAATTGAAAAGGGTTTCTAAGTCACTTTAATGCAATTAATTATGTTCTTGTCTCGGATCGGACTCGTAATCGTGGCTTTAACACAAGAGTTTCGAGGTGTATGAAGGTTGAGTTATGGTGGCTCGGGTTTCGATTTCCTAAAACTAGGTTTAGGGTTTTCTAGTGTGATGCTTAGGGTTTGCTTGGGGTTGTGTGTGTAAGATTAGGGTTGTAAAAAGTTGTTCAAGATGTGTGCATGGGGGTTGCTTATATAGGCAAAGCTAGGGCACCCGGTTAGGGTTACTCGACCGAGTAGGTGGCTAACTCGGTCAAGTGGCCCGTTAAGCTTGCAGCCGGGCTCGAAGCAGGCCCACTCGATCGAGTGGGTCGGGCACTCGATCGAGTGGCCCAAATGGGTTGCACGGGTCCATTGACTTGGACCTTGACTTTGAATGCTTGATGGATTTTGTATTTGACTTGGACTTTTGATGATGTGAGGCTGTTTTTGTATGTCTCGGAAACGACTTTGACCGGGGTTGACCCAATCGCCAAAAAGTCGGTTTTACTTCCGGTGTCGGTTTTGGCCCAAATTAGTCTTGTTTGACTCGGAATGATCCACTGGGCCTGGATTTGAGGTTGATTTTGTGAGGTTTGTACTCCGTAAGTGCGTCAGCCAGCAACTAATGGATTTGAGCCCGTATCCGAGCGCATAGAAGCATGTTAGCGTCCGATCATCATCGGGTGTTTTTTGGAAACTGCCATAGACACCTGGCAGTCAAATGCGGGTGTCTACAATTGTATGCGAGCGACTTGTCTAGTTTTAGAGGAAGCTTGAATCGTGAATGGGCTGTCCTTCCAGACGGAATGTTAGAGGCAGCGATCCCGGACGTGGCTGTGGGCAAGATAATTAGACCAAGTAACCGTACCTCAGCATACAGAGCGTTGTATAGATATGTCTTCCCGGTGCCACCGGGGCCATCCACAAAAAAGCTCCAGGAAGCTCTTGGTTGACATGACCAATTATAGTGTCGAAAGCGTGCTGTTGTTCAGGGTTCAGGGAACCGCGACAGTTTACACACTCCTCTGGCACAGGAGCGGCAAGTGCATCAGCTATATCTCTTGTCCGCTGTATCCCAAGATCTTGTGGCCCTATCAGTTGGTCGAGATTGTACAACTTGAGAGGCTTCCCGGCCGCCTCCAGGTGCTGTTCCACGCTGCGTATCGTGAGACTGTGAACTGCCCGCGCATCACCTGGACTCTCTGCCAGAAAATCTTCAGATAAAGAATCGTAGTACTTGGCCCACAGTGCCTGCGGATCTCTAGGATCACAGTACATGAGAACGGTCGTGAACAGGCGCCGCAAAGCAGAGGGCATCCAAACAGCTTCCGCTTCATTGAGACATAGATCAACAATGTTGTTGTCCTCTATCAGTCCAAGTTCAACAGCAGCTTCCTGGTAGGTTGAACACTGTCGACCCTTTACAACCAAGAGATTCTCGAAAGACGTGGGTGAATGTATATGAGTCAGCAGTAACCTTAAGTGAAAGCGTTCCGCCTCCGACGGTGATACAAAGACAGGCCTGCCCAACACAACAATACGGTTTTTCCTCTTATACCATCCCCGTTGGGATGTATCCCATCGATAGTATTCAGGGAACTCGGCGTAAACGTATTCCTCGCCAACCTTACCAGCGTTCTCCCTATTGACTCTGAAAAAGTCAGTTAATGGCGTTCGTAGCCTCTTTACATCAGATACCACATTGGATAATGCTTCATGTGGGTGCATCTGGACTGACTGCATATCTTCAAGATGAATTGGTAGCGCCATTACTGATGGATGCATCTCAAACAGGTCAAAGCTGAATATGCGTTAGATCGCTTCTATCGGGGACACCCAACGACCAGACTGATACTCATTAATTTCATCGATCACCCTCCCTTCACCCCCCCCCCCCCCTCGGTTCAATGGAAAATGATATCTTGTCATGACCTTTGTAAACGTACTTGTAAAGATATTTCACTGCCTGTATGCTAGAGCATACTTCCACATTAATCTGACAGTCGAAGAGGTCAAGAAGATATGGATTATATGGAATAACCCAACGGTTGTATAGGTACTTACCTCTTATCTTGACTACCTCACCAGTACTTTGGCGCTTGTACACTAGGTACCCGCTGTCACTATTAGTGGTTTCAGCTGTGTTTGGCTTTGGGTAGCCAGACTTACACTGGCCTAAAGTGTTTTTGTGCTTCATGCATGGACAATCAGGGTTCAATTTACCGGATGGCCCATGCATCATATGTTTCAGCACGGCCTTACGGAGACTTTCGTTAGCTTCTGGCGGAATCTCGGTAGTGACAAACTTCTCAAAATCCTCTGGACAGTTCATCTTACTGTTCTTCTTCATAATCAGTAATTGATGTGCATGTGGCAAGCCTCTTTTTTGGAACTCAACAACGTAAACATAAGCAGCTACTTCACCAAATATTTTCTCGTCAATAAGTTTCTTCTTCAGTACTATTAACTTAGCTCGGAAAACTCTAGCCACTAAATCCGACCGGTTCTGGGTCTCCTCCCCTTGAGCTATTTCGTTTTTTATTTCAGGCCAGTTTGTGTTGCAGGTCATCGTTATGAAGAAGTCCGGCTTTCCATAGCGCTGCACGAGAGTCATCGCATTTAAAAAGCGCCCCTGCATATCCCTAGGTCCTCCAATGTATGTTGCTGGAAGTATTACACGCTTGCCAATATTAGCAGCGCACTGCTCACCAGCGTCCATTGTGTCAAGTATTCCTTGGTACAGCTCCGAACGTAGCACACTCTGATTGTAACGAACGAAGTCCAACCGAGAGTTTCCTAGTTTAACGTACATGTTAACTACATACTGTTGCAGGCACCTTCCAGCTCTAAGAAGCATGTTATTTGGTCTGTGCTGCAGCCTGTAAGCATAGTAAGCTCGGCAAGGTAGGTTACTCTCGCGCACCAATGGCTGTCCGGAACACCCTGCGTTAGCAGGATATGTTGTCAGTAGACATGGTACAGGCTATACACAGAAGAATGACTACTTCTAAGCAACTGATGACATATGACATACGATACCACACTAAGCAATTGCCGTGTACGAGGACCGACCTATTCATATCAAATAATGACACTGACATTCTGGTGCACTGCGTGCTACGACTACCCGATCGTATAGACGGTGCCATATCTATGCACGCTTGTCTACTTCCTACCGTATTTGCCCAGAAACATACGCCTATGTTCATTTTCAGATAATTATTTATACATCTACACTACCTTGTTTTGTAACTTAATGTGTATATCGGAAACTGTGCTTCCAGGTATCATAGTGAAACCGATGTGCACGCAAGACAAAGTGAGGACATACTCTGATCCTCAGCATCCAACAGATCTTCAGCACTCTGAAATCTTGATGGATAAGTCAGGCCAGGGTGTAGTGCCGAACTTGAACTGTCAGGAGAAAATCCTCCTGTAGTGGGATTTGTGACGTGCTTCTTAACCCTCTGATGCCAACCACACTCACCGTGCGGGAACAGAAGAGGGTACTGCAAAGGATCATAGCAACCGTGATAATGCTTGATTTGATGTGAGACGTTCATGCGTCCGGTAACCAAGATGTGTGGTCCGCTATTGTCGCTCAGGCTAGAATCTTCCGACCAGATGACCGCGACTTCATCAGAGGTAGGAGCGTTACTGACATGCTGGTCTCTGACAGGATTTTTGCAAATACGGATGCATGTGCTCTCGGTGACTTCTATCTCTTGCAAGGACCGGAAGAAGCGTGTGTACGGGTTGGCTTGCGTGATACCCATAAGTATATCGATAACATCCTCCCTAAGTTCTGTAAAACATCCAAACCGGTTAGCAGATTCATGCTCCCCATCGTAAAAGTATAGCTGCATGTACTTTGGGTCACCATTCGTTGGTACGAGATTTGGGACGTTGTGATAAATTGGTCCTTGTAGTTTAAAAACATAGATGCCCTTGATCGTTTGTGCCTCGATGTGGCCTCCGATTGAGTTGAACGTGAATAGACTATTGTATAAGCGAGCATACCGTTTGAAATGTACCGCATCCTCGTCTGCAGATGTGTACAACCTGACCAACGCCATCGGATACGCGGGCGACGGTAGAACTACTGAACCGTTGCCGCAACAAAACATTAGAGGCTCATGCTCAAATCTTACTGCACGACACTTTGAGCACGCCCTCACTGGCTGTAACTGAAAAGGTTTTCCAGGCAGTGGCTGCCCCTGCGCAGCAAGTGGCAAACCTGCTGCATTCCAGTTAAAAAGATAAGTTAGGAAGAGGACACTAAGTGTTACAACATGCAGCAGGTGCAACAGAACGCGTATGTAGCTGCAGATTCGAGAGTACTGCAAACGCACACAAATGCTTTTGCTTGGGAGGTCTCCCAGGCTTCCTCTTCTCCACCGGTACCCCACCTTTGGCTGCTGGGGGTCGCCTGGTCCGCCTCCTCGGAGTACTTGAGGATACGTCATCCGTGCGTGCCCTGCAATATGGTTGAAGGCGGCTGTCAGTGTGTTGATAGACATAGTCAATACGATTACAAAAGATCGTAGTGCAGGACACTACTCCGACACAGTGGCCGCGTCCGGTGATGGAATTATGCACCGCCGCACACGCTTGCTGGTTCCACCCGTAGTCGCGTAGTATGGGAACTCGTCAGCTGAACCGTAAACACCACATGTAATGAAAGTAATACAACTACAGACTCACACAACACCACAATCATGGACAAGAGACGTACCCATTATCTCAACAGAACGTACAACTGAATGCAGATACCCACCCCACCGCCAGTGTTTTACCTGCAGCCCTAACTCGCCTTTCAGTAATAGGCTGCGGTCTGCACAGGTATGCAGCAACCAAATGGATAAGCTTACGGTAAGTAAATACCCCAATGGTTCAGAAATTGACACAACCTAGCAGTAATCACTCATGCATGGCTCACAACAACCGTCATAACAACCACTCACAACTGAGTTTAGTATACCCGAATTATGACGCACGACATTACAATTGTCAACTATTGTATCCAGCGCATGCACAGCATTCGCCATGCTGCACAGCAATCAGGTGTGTATAGACGACAACTACTTGCCTTGTCATGGACATAATACATAGCACAGTGGATGTGCAACCTACGACACCTGAGATGAGATTCAAAGACATCCGAAAATCTTATGCAGCATTTCCCAGTGCTACGGATCCCTGTCTTATATGAATCGCATGATATCAGTCGTTGCTAAGACACCAGCAACCTAAGTATGGACAATACTCTAATAACAACACGAAATGATAGCCTACATGATTGTGTAATTCGAAGTATATATGCAGCAAAACACGGAACACAGTGCAGGATGCCACTCTGAAATTAATATACCAAAGCAGGAAAATCTTACAAGTTCGCAGTTCACACAAGCAGTTCATTACAGCATAGATAACAACAATCCCAAATTAAAGTCATAATACAAATACTTGCTTCTAAAATAGTCAAACAATACATTGGCCAACCAAGCCACTTAGGTTAAACCGCAACTATAACCAGCACAAAATGTCGTTCGGCACTGATACGTAACCTTCATAGGGACCCAACGCTCTTAAAGAAACTGTCAATATCAGCTGAAGACACCGTAGAAGATGACATGGTCTGAGTGTCCGCCTTCAATGAGGGGGTGAGACAGGCTCTCCATTTCCGGGGAGGCAGAGTTGGGTACTCAGGCGTAGGAATAGCAGACATGGTGCCTGTAGGAGTAGTACACTCGTCTTCTGCAACATGAGAAGGACTCACAAGGCCTTGCTGAATTTCTAGTAGCTGTTTTTCCAAACTTAGGAACCTATGCTTAGCACACTCACAGTCAAAGGCAGCAGACCTGACAGCCTCGGGAGAATAGTTTGCATCTACTATGTCAATATTATAGAGGGGTACTAAATAGTTGATGGCCTTAGAGGCAAGATTCTGTTTCGATGCATTGGCAGTTGCACACGTATCACTGAAGATACAACTATGCCTGAGCTAGAGATCTACGTGACCTATGTCTATCCACGACGTGAATGTGGAAGGCGTGTGCTCTATGGTCCGAACAGCAGTGCACTCAACAGGCAGGTTATCAGTAATAGTTGCAAGGACAGACATGACATCTAGTGAGACGCTACGCAAATGATTCATTTCATGAAAATCAAACTCTTCTTCTAGATGTACTTTTGACAGACCATCTGCCAAGCGATCTAGCTCAAGGCGCTTCAAGCGCCAAAGATTGGCAAACCTTTTGTACATATCCTTCTTGGCAGATGTGAAATCGTTGATGCAGATATCATATATGGCAATGAGGTCACTAACGGTGGCCCTTGCCGCTGCATTGCATGACTCTTCATAGGTAGGGGCAGAACTTCCTATGTAGGTATATGTGTCAGGATAATAGTCACTCCTAAGGGTTACGGAAGCGATATTCTTCCCAGCATCCTCCATCGCATATTCCGGTTCTGAAAACTCTATACATTTAGCCACCCAGGATAGCAACGGCTGAAAAGGGATTGTAATATGTAGGAGTGAAGTACCCATCAGCATGCAGGTTAGGTCCTATACAGAGTCATATTCAGTAAGTAAAGTAGTAGACTCGCCAAACCACAGGTGCGACTACGATAGGATGTACCGATGCTGCAGACCCTACAGCACCGAGATGATCACTACAGGTAGATGTGATGCAACATGTAAGGTACGTTGCGGATAGCAAATTTCAGATGGCTACCCCAACACAAAATATACCCAACCCTTCTTCCTAACATCACATCCAGCAAGGTTAGGCAGAGCAGCGAAAAAAATGTAAAGTTGCACTGCTAAAACAGTGGCAAACGCTTGCCATCCAGAGTCACCAATTCACAGGGTATCCCTCACAAAGAATTCACATACACATAACAACTACTGTGGCAGTATTACCTGAAAGCTGATATATATAACTCTGAGATCCCAAAAAATATCATACAAGAAGAAATGCCATAGACTACTACACGCACTAACCTCTTAACATTTCAAGGACAATCACAGAACGCAGATACGTGCATAGACAATGAAACAGCTGATGTGGTAACAAAGTTGGAATAATGCGTAGAATATGTAATTCATAAATTCTTAAAACATATGAAAGTTAGCAGAGAGAACCTTCAAGTTTGCTTATCGTTCAGGAAGAAGTTGTTGCTGGATGCATGGGCATATCCCTAACAGCTAGGCAAGCAGGTGGATTTGTGTTGGCAGAGTAATTACAACAGGTATTATTGTATTATATATAGACAAGGACGTCGAGTCATGCCATCATATGGGAAAACGTTCAGGCATGAGTTTGGAGGTGTAGTATGTATTGTAGGTAGTTAGCCTGGCGCTATATTTGTGGATAAAGTTGAATCCCATACTAAGTGTTCGGGATGGGCTAAGAAGGTAGGACTAATGGGTTATAAATGGGAATCAAACATCACTTGGAGGTTTTTAGCGAAATAGTTCGCCCAGATAGTGTCAGACTGAGAGGTCATGAGTTCGAGCCCTGATAGACACAAGTAGTTCGAACCACTTGGTGGAATTTCAGGCCACGGCATGGGGGAGCTCGTGCACGACAGCCACGCAGTCGAGCATTGGGACGTTACAGAACATAGAAGGGTTTCGATCGGGCCTGTTGCTGATACGGTTCGCTAATAGGAACGTTGGAAGGGCCAATTAGGGAAACTATTATAAGTAGCGCCTGTCCCTAGTCCGAAACAACTGATTATACGGTGGGGTGAATGACCAAATTGCCCATCTATCCTAGTCGACACCAGAATAAAGGGTAGGGAGACGCGAATGACAAGGAGAGTATGAGGGCGCACCTTTCTCATAGCACCACGAACTTGTAGGTAGAGTACGGTCTGTACACTAAAAAGGAGTGCTAGCTGAATTTGTGGGGGCACCGACAGGTAACGTACACATAACTAACAATTAGAAATGCAACGTCACGAGATCGCTATACTTTGTTGCATCTTAAAGAATTAATTTTTTCCAACGCGGTGACAAACGTGTTCACATGTGGGCGCACTATATTTTTTTTATACAAAGCTAAGGGATCTATACCCTCAGCATCTACTGATTGCTATAACATGTATGCATATTGTAGGATGTAGGATATAGGACAAGCAATCCAATTTATAAATTATAAGGTTTTAGCTATAGGCAATCAAGTACATAAGTGTGTGCTCCCAAGTCCCGTCAGGCTTAATAATACCCACCAATTTGAGAGAAATTGCATAGAGCACACAAACATCCAATAGGAATGACTGGGTCAACTCTATACTTTAAACATAATAGCCCAAATTATAGACCTTAGCCGGCACATGCAAAAAACAATTAGAGTAATTAGTCTTGATTGACATGGTGTACGGCAGGGTAGACATTGTGCATAGATCGTTTGTTTATTTTTTCTAGCGACTTACTTCGTAACACTGACTCCACACATTTAGTGATAATATTCGTGTGACACGGTCCGTTTGTTGCACCTTAAGTTGTCATTCCGTGTAGCCATACTATATAGCAGGCTAGAAAGAACACGCTCGTATGTGCACCGCCTATTTCTGAACGAACACGAATGTACCCTGTTCGAACTCTGCAGTATCTATGATGCGTCATCCAAGCGACTCTGTCGGTACTATGAGATTCCGAATAATGTTGTTCAGATGCGACGAGGAAAGGCAGAGTATCTTGCAAAACATGCTGCCAGTCATAATGGGCAGGCCGAATTCAGAATGCGGGATATTACGTGCCGTAACGTGTACGACAAGTCGTTGACCGCATAGCGACCAAACTACATGAGAACTAAAGACATCATATATGCGAGCCCAGCGATCATTCCCTGATGAGTGTACGTTTCAAATCCCGATGAGTGAAAACACCTTGGCGAGCCCAAATTTCATGTCCAATTGTCGACCATTTAGCACTTACCAGTTTATGGCGGATAAAACTAACCGTGCCTAATCCCAATTCCCGACTGCCGATTAGACTTGCGTTTAGTGTCCAATGAGGCGTGTATACGGTAGCAGTGCAGCGCCAAATCATAGGGGTCAAGGGCGAACCAAATGCATTAATTCGGCGCGGCATAAGTAGTCTGTGTAAGATCATACACACACAGAATGATATAATACTCCATATTTGGCATGTCCATATGTCGTACAGTGACATGTATTTAACACGGTGACAATCAGCACTCACGCGGTACAACAACCAAACAATAAATATCGACTGCCAACTCGCACTAAATCGAAAAAACTGTGTGATACAATGTAAGTACCAGTCACTGCAACCGTGAACATGTAAATACACAGAGACCATATAGTACATTTAGCAACAATATTCTAACGCATACATTGAAAGATAGCAGCTGAAGTATCCAAACAAATCGCGAAGACACCTGCGATCACCAGATAGAAGCCCACCTACATGTCTTGGGTATGACTACTCCCAGACACACATCCGTGCAAGGCGCGGTGGAAGAAAGGTCGTTGCCCGCCCTGACAAACGACGACATCTCCAGACATAGCAAAGTTCCCACTTGAACTTCCCTGACCAATCTCAGACTCGGGAGTGATTGTTGGTGTATCCAGGGCTGCAACCTCAGACACACATCCTCTGACTCTATCAGTGAGGCCAAATAACCAGGCGCGCCCAGGACACCAGTCATCCACTCCTTTATTGTCATATAAATTTCTCACTCAAGATCACAGACAAGAGCTGCAAACTGCATATTGCGTGAGTTGTAATTGACATCGATAATGTCAAGATTGCACGCAGGGATCAGGTAGGTGACAACCTTTTTTGCCAGCTCACACTTCGCATACGCAGTAGTATTGCAGGTTGGACCGATAAACACTTCATTTCGCCTACCCCCGTTAGGGACCTGTACCACAACCCATGATGTGTAGCTACCCGCAGAGTGTCGCACAGTCTCGAGTGGCGTGGCCTGTATCACTAAAGTCCGGAAAATCTTTCTCGGGAGGGGCATATAATCAAGGACGACATGTTTGCTGTGAGTGGGGCTACTGGGCACATCTTCCTCCAGTGCACGCCTGTATCTCCCTTTGATAATGTCTTCCAGACCTATACGCTTGAGACGGTACAATCGACTACATCGCTCTACCTGCCGCTGCCTCTCAAAAGTTAAGTCTTCAACGACAACATCAAACATCTTGACGATGCTATGGACAGCCTTCCGTGCCACAACATCACACGAGTCTGCGACAGAAGAAGCATGCCCTCCGACATATGACAGGACAGGTGTCCCAGAATCTGGCCTCACCAACACATACGCACTATTACTGGATACGTCTAGTATATGGTAGTCAGGAGCTGGCCACTGTAGTACCTCAACCATGCGTTCCAGAAGCGGACAGTACGGAATGGTTACCGTGGTAGGAGCTGCACCTGGCACCTGAATACCAAACAAAAGTCATATTAGCAGTTGGATACCTTGACTCGCACAACTCGAAATCCGGACGTAGAGTCAGAAGCAGAAAAGTCCGACGGTACCAAATTAACACCACGAGGCAGCTAACCAAAACGTCATTAAAGAAGTGGCATACTTGCGGATTACAATGGAGACCTACGGTAGGGTGAGCAGTCTCCAAAGAATACAACGATAAATGCGACATTAGTGGAATATACAGCAACATGGGGAATATGTTTACGAAAGTCACACACAGTCCATGTAGCAAAACACCAATACAAACCCAAAAGTTACAGTCATCGTTAAAGGGTAAACTTAGTTTACCGCGACATACGATAAGAGCATTAGGCTAATGGTCACCCAAGTCTAGTATTATAAGACTTGGCTGCTGCATACAATTGTGTCAGTCAGCATACAGTATTAACGGAAGGAGTATACGTCCGTATTCCGTGGAACAAAACAATGCACAACCTCCCACCCCCTTCTGCGTAACATAGTACAGCATACAATAACGTCTACTGCGCAGGTGCACGTACACGACTTTCACTCTGCTTTCAGCATATAAGCCATTCTTTACTACCCTACGTTGAAAAAGGCGCAGATTATCGAGACAACTAAACACATAAAGTCAACGAATACTGTCGTCCTTATAATCATAGAACATACTCGCTCACAGAAAATGGTTCGAGTGTACAGAACTCATGATCATACCTGAGAAGCCGGACTGGACTGGCGGAGCAGTTGCAAAGCCATTGGAACCCAATAATGTTCAAGTAATCTTGTTAGGTGTTGGGTTGTAACCTGGGCACAACTCTACGAGCAGTACTGTAAAATATCTTGTCAGGACAAATGAATATTGTGGGATAGTGTCTTAGATTGTATGATGATGGACAGTAAAACAAATTTCAAGGAATTGAGAAAATACCAACGCAGACTGTGTACTGGTAGGTAGATAATAGCCAGTGAACGTCAACAGTAGGCAGTAACATCCATCCCGTTTAGAGCACAGGTTTTAGTTCTCTGGCTGCTATGTCTGCAAAGCAGACGTGATAGGATGTCAATTCACAGCCTAGTACATTGGGCACCCAAACGAGTGTGCAGCTGAACATTTAATATAGTGGCCTCAACTTGTTTATAATTAACCACTGCGGTGTTGGTCATCCAGCCACGGGCACCGGGCCTGTGTTCGATGTATGCAGTTTATTTAATTTAATAATTTGGGTGGATTAGGGCAAACTGTAACATCCCGTATTAGGGCGCCATCGATGACACAACGAGCAAAATAACCGTCATCGTGCATGTACACAATGATTAGTAAGTACAGCTGGCCGAGGACATGAATACATACGCGGGATTATCAGCACGGGAAACCATGTATGGAAACAATGTCGTGAACGTAGACCTCGGTCCATATGTGTATTGTTTACTTATCTAGGATGGCCAATACACCGTTGGTGCAAGCCAAATCGCCAAAGTTTGTATTAGCACGTTAGCAGTTCCATTAATAACGATAAACAAGCGTGGCGAGTAAATTAATTATTACATGTAAAAGATATAGGACCTAACAAATACAAATTATATTAGAGGTAAGTACCTACATAATAAGTGATTGGACATCTTCTATGGGAAAAAGCGTGGCCACATGGAGTAACCTTTTGACGTATTGGCAAAAGCAGCATGTGGAGGTATGTGTAATAGGTGGTAAGAGGACTACTTTGTAATTGCGTACAAACATGTAGAGCTGGGAAGCTACGGTAGCTTCCAATGTTAGACGTGGAGCGTACATCCACAAATACACGGAAGCCAGACATCGTTAATTCCACAAGTAGCGCGGGTTCGTATAAAATCGTACGATTTGGGGCTTCACAAGTAACTCGTATACGCACTCCGGCAGAAGGTCACATGCGCACGAAAGTGGGGTAACTTATGTGTAACGCGTTGCGACCACACAACTAACCAAACATCTAGGACAACAACGTAGTAGACATAAACGTGCGAGTACCCGCGGCGCTTTAATCGTGGAGGATATTGTGTTAATAGACTGTAATTATGTAAATAAGAAAACAGACAACAACAGCACAAAAAAAACACGATAAAAAAAACAAAAACATGATAACAGCATTTAGAAATCAAAACAAAAAGCACAAAAAAAAAAGGAAAAATAATTAAAAAAAAAAAGAAAAAAAAATACGCGAACGACTCGGTTAGTTGCCAACCTTACTGGAAACACGGTATATTTAAAAAAGACACTGACTAACAACTGACACTTTACGCACGTATAACTATCACGTACAAACGACTGTGCACAGATCAACAAAATGTACAGCAGAGGCATGTAATTAAACCATGGGTATATGCATACTTGTGATTGTGTAAAGGATGTCTACCAAATGTCAAATCTTGATGGAACCTTATCTAAGTTTTTAGACTTCTAAATGAGAGGCATAATTGTGTCTACAAAACATAATTACATATAGGCAGTTGTATTAGGTTCTAAGAAAAATTAGACCATACTCACATGTACAGGACGTTGGGTTCCGTTATTGCAATATACATGACCCAGCATAGTCACACAAAGGATTCTAGTAGTATGCTGAATTAAGAGCGAAACACACAGAACTTGCGGGTTTACACTCGTGAGGCGAAGACCCTCACGCCACCGCTTAGAGGGCCGGTACCGGTTGTGCACGTGGGTCGGAAACACACGAATGAAGACGATCTAGACGAATCGCACACGATATAAACATCAGTGAGAGCACAAAAGACGTTTACGCACAGGCGAACGAACCTACAACCGTACAACATAAAGCATCGTACAACCACATAAGTACTCTAACAGGTAAGGGGAATTTCATAGTTCAGTTACACCAACGTAGTAACCAAACAATGTACCGGACGAGGGCAGTTTGCTGCCCATGACCCAACTGTCGGTAAACGGTACGCAAATTACATATGTACGCACAGTACCGTGAGCTTCACAAGTCCAACCAAGCAGGACCATGGCACACCGCACTCAATGTCTCAACACCCGCGATATCCCCATATTCAACCATAGCCACTGCAAGTTACTGTCACCAAGCACCAGCAAGTCACCGTAGAGGATGTCCGCCGTTGCTGTAACGATGGCTACTGTTGCTATTTACAGCGTACTATAGGCTAGTTGGCGCTAATCTTACCGAGTAACCTTGACATCAGTACTCGTGGCATGGCCCGGGCAAATAGTATGTGTTCGTGCTGGCTCTATATTGGTAAGCCAAAGCAATATTTGGGAATATCTCTCAAAGATCGTGAAGCAAAAAAATAGAGCGGTGTAAGAGTAGAGAGCTTACAACTGGAATGATGCTGGTAGAAGCTAAACACTTGCAGCAGGAAAGAGTGGACGAGGCACAAGGTGCAGCACAAGCAACCTGAGGCAGTATTTTCTTACCTAGGTCTTTTAGTACGGTAAAGTTTAGGCAAGGTAATTTGAATGGTCATCAATATTACTGGTCAGTGTACTTGAGTGCAACCGTGGGGAATGTGAGAAGAGTAGGCAACCAGCTATAGGCTTTCACTTACTCGGCACCCATGTCGGTACATCCAATCACGCACGACGATTTAAGCGCAATTGTGTATTTGCGGTCCGATGTATACACAGTGGTATGCGTGCGGTTTCGAAAATCGGAAAAGTTCCAGATTACTAATGAACCCAGCCAGAAGGTCTAAACAGCATCTTAAAACGGGCATGCCTCACAAGACACACCTAAAGGTTCGTAGACTTATGATTCGTAAGCAAAGGGGTCGTTCCAACTACGAAAAAACGCTACTGGACGCACATTCAATATATTATCCGGGGCGTGCATATTCCGAAACAAGTATACCTACATTCCACAGTGGCATGCACAGGGAAACAACAAAAGCGGAGTTGGAATGCATACATGTAGTAGTCATGAGTACGTACTTAGACAACCGGCTAACTATAGAACGAAAATATCTACCGTGCCAAGTAATCCTAGAGCTATGAGCTGTGCCGTGAATACAACCTCTTCACCGAACTGTTCAGCATAGGCGACCGGATTTTCTGTAGAGGTAGAACCAGTAATGTCCAAATGAGGCGTACTATCCAGTACCTGCAACTGGATGATAAGTGTAGTTTGTAGTGCCTAATTTTTTGTGTTTTGGTCCCGTTTTCCTTGTGGAATCGCTCCTTGGGAGCGTTTTATGGGTTACTTATGCTTCCTTTAATTCGTTTTAGGTTCCCGAGACCATTCATGAAGAATTGGAATGATTCCGACTCGTTTCATACACTTTTGGAGCCAACGAAGAGAAGGAACGATCACTCGACGCCTTGGATTCGATCCCGAGACCTTGGGACCCATTCCCGAGCCCCTTAGGCTCGATCTCGAGTTCCGAGAATCGATGAGAAACCCGTGAGAGGCAAGGAGGGACCAAAAAGATCATAATGGAGGCCTACAAGGTCCTTCCCGAGCGGGATAGTGCCTTCCCGACCGGGAAGGAGTGTGCAATTGCAAGTGCTGCTGTTTTGAGCTCTTCCCGACCGGGACCACTCCTTCTCGGCCGGGAAGGAGCAGTTACAGCCCCGTGGTTCTCCTTTCTTCTCCCTTATTCATTGTAACCCTATAAATACCCCTCCTCTTGTAATCTTATGTTATGTTCTTCATTACCCACTAAACCCTAGACTACTTTAGCATAGATTAGCTTAGATTAGAGTACATTAGTCGGTAGTTAGTCCTTAATCTAGTTAGCTAATCTTGTATTAAGGGATGTCTTGAAGAATCCATGCAATCTTGACAACATTGGTGGATGTTTTGGGTGTTCTTTATATACAAGTTCTCATCTTTTCCATTCCTTTCTTGTTGGTATAATCTTCTCATCCTTTTACTCTTAATCTTTGTTTATGTATTCAAGTTTTCACCTTTATATCTAGTTTGTTGTTCTTGCTTGTAGTTTCTTTATGTATGTTTTGATTCTTATGTTGATTTCCCTTGTTAGTGTTAGTTTTAGCATAGATATGTCTGAGTAGACTCTTGCTAGGGTTATTAGGGTGATCGGTTGTGATTGTGGATGATTAGGGTGAGATGGGTGGTACTAGATGTTGTTTTTTTGTTTCCCATTTACCTTGCACTCCACATGTTCGATGAAATGCTTGTGAGACTAGAGACGATAAATCCTTGTTTTTCTTGCATCTCCTCTTGTATGTATGTGTTTGGTTGGTTGGTTTGGTCGCCTCATTACGTAACGAGAGCCCGGTGAGGACGACCCCTAGACCGATTACGTAGCGAGAACCCGATCGGCGGAATCTAGGCTACGAAAGCATGCTAGTAACCCCGTCTTCCCCCTTTTCGTCTTCTTTGCATCCATGAACCCGACCTAACCCTAGTTTTCCTTCTTATTGTTATCCTCGCTTCCCTTAGTCATTAGTTACTTGTTTTGCCTTCCTTTTCCATGTTTTAGACCTTAGCCTAGTCCATAGCCATCACCCTAGATTAGCTCGTCTCGAACCTAGTCCTAGACCTTAGCACCCATTAGTCTAAACCCATTTTCCGTCCCTGTGGATCGACCCAACTTGCCCTAGCTACCCAGTTAGGAATAGTTGGTTTTACTTGTTTGGTAGGATTGACGGCAAAATCTCTACCGTCAAATTGGCGCCGTTGCCGGGGACGGCGTAGTTTGGACTTTTGTGTGCTTAGTTTTAGACTTTGTTTTTGATCTTTGTGATTTCTTTTCCTTGTGTATTCCCGTTCTAATTCTTGTGTACTATTCTCTCTTCCTAGTGCCTCAGAAGCACTAGGCTACTAACGTTTGCTCAAGTGCTTCTAGTTCAACCTAGGTATCAAAGCAACGTTATGGAAATGGCACGTCCTAGCTTCCATCAATCGTCACGGGACAACTATGGGGCAAATTGCCAAGTCCTAAAATTTCACCAACCATGTCAACCTCATCAACAATCTTACGAACGCCCTCCATATGGTTACCATAAAAGTTGTCGAGGATCATTCCAACATCCTAACAACTACCAAACACCCTCACATAACCCACAACCAAAAATCCCCGACTTTGAGACTTGTCAAATGTTGGTCCAAATGCAAAAGAGTCAACAAGAGGCGATAATGCTATTGCAAAAGGGTCAACATGAGATGATGATTTTAATGCAAAAGAGTCAACAAGCAATGATGACTCAAATACAAGGGGTCAAAGAGGAGCTCAAGGCCCAAATAGAGGTGCAAGATGCTCGGATCAATGCACTCATGGCTCGTATCACGATGTCGGCCACTCGAGCTCCACGAATTATTGAGGAAGGTTCATTTGGGCATGAAGGTCGGGTGTCTCCACAAGAAAGTCAACCAGATCGTGAAGCTACAAATGAAGAAGAGAGGGTCAATCAAGAGATCATTGTTGAGTGTTGCTTGGATGGTGAAGATATGGGAAGAATTGAGGAAGTTGAAGCTTCAAGGGTCAACAATGAGGAGGGAATTGAACATGATTCTCAAGGTAACTCTTGGGGAGCCAATGTATTGGCTATTAAATTGGATTTGTATGATTTTCTTCGTGATGAACCGGATCTTGACAATCCAAAGCCAAGTGAAGACATACCTCCTATAGGCCATATTGACAAGGTGAGGGAAAAGGAACGCAATACTTGGGAGAAAGAGGTAGATGCCTTAGAACTTGCCTTGAATGGGAAATTGGAGGAGCCAATTGCCTCCAATGAAGAAAACTTGATGACTTCTCCTCCTCTATCGCACTCGATTTCTAGTCCCTTGTCTTGTGAGACTGTTGATGAAGAGGATCCTTGTCGGGCGGTGGAAAAGAGTTCTACTCTGGACCCCGTAGAAGAAGCAATTCCCCTAGGGTGTGATCTCCCACATCATAACACCGAGCATGACTCTAGACCACTATACCTACCGGATGGTCATAAGAGTCGTTGCTATGTTGGTTTGGAAGACCCGGAAGATCACGAAAACCCCGAGCATAATGAAGATGATTGCTTCTTACCTCCAACTCGGAAGCTCTTGAAAGTAGCTAGGCTCGGCCATGTGAGCCTCAATGAATATGTTGCAAGGGCATTTGACTTACTCCTTCGAGACCTTGATGGCTATGGAGGAATAGATGGTGAGAGTATCATGTAAATATCTTTTTTCCTTTTTTTTTGTTTTTGTTTTTGTTTTTGTATATGGTTGTTTGGATAGTTTGGTTTCTAGGATTTTTTTAGTTTTTGTAGAATTCTTGTAATTCGGTATTTTGATGAGCGATGTGAGGGAGGGATTTTGATGGTGTTTATTGATTCCATTTGATAGGTTATAGTGAAGATGAAGTCTTGAGAGAGTAGTTGATGATAGAAGCTTGGATTTGGGCATGGGAGTCGGTTTTTGAAGCTTTTGACAAGCTTTTGGGGACGAGATTCTATGTCTCAATGTATTGGTGGACATGTGGGTGAAGCTACCAAGGAATGAAGGGTTAGAAGAGTCTTCCCGACCGGGAAGAGAGCATCCCGACCGGGAAGGATGTCATCCCGATCGGGATGAGTGTGCTGAAAATTGAATCTTCTGGAGTGTGATCCCGACCGGGACCAAGTTCGTCCCGACCGGGCAGGAGTCTTCCCGACTGGGAAGAAGTCCATCCCGACCGGGGTGGTCCCCTGCTCCACCTTTTGCCTCTTCTTGGTCGTGTGAGCCCACCCTACCACTTTATACCCCCTCCCAAACTCCCTACCTATCCTTGCCCATATCATATGACCCCTACACTCCATATACATACCCTCACCTCATCTTATCTTCACTACACACCGACTTTCCCATCAAATCCCACTCCCTTCTACCATTGCAAGCTTAATACTTCAACCATGCGGGCCTATCAAGATTGAAGAGGAATAGCAATGACGAAGACAAGCTATGTGCCGATATTAAACTATGAGATGATGGAGCGAGTGAGTTGCTAACCGATGGGTACGGCAACTATCCTTTCTTTTCCGTATTTCATCGCTTGTTTTCCTTTGTTTGTCCCCTTCCCCTTATACACTTTTGTGTCATGGTGGTCCTCGGGGCCTTGGTAGCTATTGCTCCCGACTCTCGATGACGTGATTATGTCGGGAGTCATTTCAAAAGCCAAATTTACAAGCCTTTTCACTTTACTTTTCACTTTTTGGGATTTAGTCGGATTTAGGCGGAATCCGGGCTAGGTGACTTGATTACACTTAGTCCTCCCCTCCCATTTCCTTTTATTTCCTTCTTTTTATTTCTTCCCCCATCCATATCTTTTCTCGTCTCGGCCCATGGTGACTTAACTACACCTTGCCGAACACATTCTACCCTTTTCTCCGCTTTATTTTTGATTTTTTAGCTTTATTTTCGTAGTTTCTTTTCTTTTCTTTAGTGTCCCCATACACTACGATCGAGCATGAGGACATTGCTCGGTTTAAGTGTGGGGGAGCGATATTCTAGTGTAGCTTAGTTTATTTTCGTAGTCTTTTCGAAAAATCTTAAAAATCCCTAAAAATTTAAAAAAAATTCACAAAAATCAAAAAGATTTTCTTTTGTGTCTTTTCCTTTTTATGTCGTTATGTCGTGCTTTTGATGTGTTGTGTGTGTTTGCCTCCCTTTTCCTTGTAGGTCGCTTAATTACCGTTAGCTTTGGAAAGCTTTCAAGACATCCGGTAATGCTCTTTTATCCCTTCCTCCTCTTTATCTCTTGTAATGTTTGGAGGAGATTTGTGATGAGGTGTGCTCGGGTGGAGCTTTGTAGAGTTTGTGGTTGATTTGGTGACTTGTTTGGAAGTTCGGGGTGGTGTTTGTTCTCTTTATGTGTTTGTTTTGTTTTGTTTTGTTTTGTTGCCTTTTTGTCTCTTTTTTTTCTTTCGTTCTTGTCGTGTCTTCGTGTTGTGATGTGTAGTTGTGTTTAGTGTGTAAAAAGGTTTTCGAAAACCCGGTTTTGAGGCTAGTGTGCAAGCGTTTACTTTCCCTTTCTAGTAGTATGAATCGAGTCTTGGACCTTAGTCTAGTAGAATGACCCTAAATCAATGATTTCGTTGGTCCTTTACCTTGAGTCCACCTAGCTTACTAGGGATTTACTACGGGATTTGCACTTTTGATCATTATGACTGATGGGAGGGATTTGCCGTGGATCCCCACCGATCAATAATTAACCGGCTAATCCTAGTGGGTAGCTAGGGTAAGTCGGGTCGAATCCACGGGGACGGTAAGAGGCGTCTAGACTAAGGTCGCCTAAATACGAGACTAAGTCAACGAGCTAAGCTAAACAAAACAATGATAAGAAGGGGAGAGAAGGCTAAGACTATGGCTAAGGAGACGGAGAAAACAAACAAGGAAAACGGGCTAGGATTAGGTCGGGTTCAAAGGGGCAATGGAATGGTCGAGGAAGAACTAGAGTGAAGGGAGTAGTAGGGTAATCTAGGTGTGTTCCGGGCTCTCGCTACGTAGACCGACCTAGAGGTTCCTTCTAAAACCCATCTTGGCGACACACATGACAAACGGGGTTACTAGCACGCTATAGTGGCCTAGGTCGCATCCGGGCTCTCGCTACGTAGACCGACCTAGGGGTCGTCCTCACCGGGCTCTCGCTACGTAGTGAGGGAACCAAACCCACAAACAAACTACCACCCACAAGAGAAAAGGCAAGAAAAACAAGTATAAGCATCTACTAGTCATTCAAGCATTTCAACAAACATGTAATATGCATCAAACCAAGAGGAAACCCAAATCTTCCACCAACATCTCTAACAATCCCTTAATTATCCAATAAACACCCAAATCACCTTACTAACCCTAGCAAAACTCTACTCAAGCATATCTAAGGAAAAACTAACAAGAACAAGAGGAACCAAAACAAGAATCAAAACATACATAAACAAACTAGTGAAAACAATGAACTAAGAACAATAAGATAAACAAAGATTCAAACTTGGATAAACAAACAAGATAAAGAGTAAAAAGGAAGAGAAGATTATACCATACTAGTGAAGAGGAAAGCTTGAAACTTGCATTAATGAGAAAAACCCAAAACAAACACCCAAGGTTGTCAATCTTGAATGGATCTTGAAGAATTCCCTTAATACAAGACTAAACTAAGATAACTACTAATTATCGACTAATATACTCTAATCTAAGCTAATCTAACCTAAAATAGTCTAGGGTTGAAGGGGAAGTGTCTAACATATGCTTAACAAAACAAGGGAAGAGTATATATAGGGTTACAATGAGTAAGGAGAAGAAAAGAATGAGTTGCGTGCTACAGCTCACTCATCCCGCCCGGGACGAGATGGTCTCGCCCGGGACAAGATGGTCCCGCCTGAGACGAGTCCTTCTCGGCCGGGACGGGCTCAAGACAGGAGCTGTTGGTTTTGTGCACTCCTTCCCGGTCGGGAAGGCCACTCTCCCGCCCGGGAAGGACCTTGTAGGCCTCCATTATGATCTTTTTGGTCCCTCCTTGGTTCTCATGGGCTTCTCACTGACTCTCGGGTCTCGGGATCGAGTCTAAGAGGCTCGGGATTGGGTCCCAAGGTCTCGGGGTCGAATCCAAGGCATCGAGTGATCGTTCCTTCTCTTCGTTGGCTCCAAAAGTGTATGAAACGAGTCTGAATCATTCCAATTCTTCATGAATGGTCTCGGGAACCTGAAACGAGCTAAAGGAAGCATAAGTAACCCATAAATCGCTCCCAAGGAGCGATTCCACAATGAAAATAGGACCAAAACACTACGAAATAGGCACTACAAACTACACTTATCAACTCCCCCACACTTAACCCTTACTCGCCCTCGAGGAAGCACATACTAACTACTAAACTAGCCGAGTGGGTATTAGCGCACCCTACGCCCCTTCAGCTCACGCGAGTACACTTAGAGGAAAAGTGCACTCCGCAAGGCAAGTGGGGTCTTGCGACAAAACCGTGGATGCAACCGGACACAAAACACATAGACAAACAACCACACAAACAAACAAACACAAGGTTGCACCCAAAGAAAAACAAATACCGCTTCCCTCTAAAAGCGGTGAATAAAACACCGGTTTAGGACTCGAGGCAAGTGACAACGTTCCCAAGCTAGCAATACAAACCAAGGTGAACTAAACCCTAATAGTATGACGATAAAGCAACAAAAACGGTTGTAACTTACCTAGGTCCTCCCAACTTTCTAAAAACGTACTACGGGATGATCGGCGGAGTGGAAAAGGGATGAACCACGGTGTTAGTCGACACTGTAGGTAAGTGAGACCCCGCCCCTTTAGCAATGAGCCAATAGGGTCGTCCCATGCCCAAAACCGCCTAACTAATCCAAGTAAAAAGGTGGAAATTTGCAAAATGAGGGAAGACCGACCACTACCGCTATCATCCTTCCTAGGGACTCGGTCCTTTGGTAGGCTCTTCACGGTAATAGTCGGTAAAAGGCTTATTTTGAGATGTTGGGATTATTTTTGTGAGGCGGGTTTTCTTTTGGCATTTTCTCTTTTCTTTGCATTTTTGCTTTGTTTGTCGCCATGCCACTTATTTTTCGTCTTTTCTATTTTTCTTTTGGTTTTGTGCCTTTTCTTTTTCTTCATTTCTTTTCTTTCTTTCATTTTTCTTTCTTTTTCTTTTCTTTGCCCCTTTTGCTTGATTTGGCTTTTTTGGCATTTCTTAGTGTAACAAGAAAGAGAGAATTCAACAAATTGCAATTTATTGTGTGGATGTGTGTAGGAGGTAGGGAAATGGGTGAGTCGGGGAGCGTCCTTCCCTTCAAACCCACAAAAAGGGGAAAACTTGGACTAATCAAACGATCCTAAACACGGTCACCTAAGGGACGAGACTCGGTAACCAAGGCCTTTTCACACCGTGGGTGGTCATAATGGTCAAAAATGCAAATCCCATAGTAAATCCCTAGTAAGCTAGGTGGACTCAAGGTAAAGGACCAACGAAACCATTGATTTAGGGTCATTCTACTAGACTAAAGTCCAAGACTTGATTTACACTACTAGGAAGGGAAAGTAAAGGCTTGCACACTAGCCTCTAAACCGGGTTTTCAAAAACCTTTTACACACACGACACAAATACACATACAAAACAAAGACACCACAAAAAATGAAAGAAAAAGAAGCAAAAGCAACAAAACAAAAACAAAATAAAACGAACACAATAACAACACAAACACCACCCCGATCTTCCAAAGAAGCCACCAAGTCAACCACAACTTCACAAAGCTCCACCCGAGCACACAACATCACAATCTTCTCAAAACTCCGCAAGAGACCAAGGAGAGAAGGGATAAAAAATGTTACCAGATGTCTTGCAAGCTATCCAAAGTTAGCGGCGATTAAGCGACCTAAAAGGAAAAAGGGAGACAAACACAAACAACAAAACAAATATACGACACAAAGACCCAAAAGGAAAACACACAAAATAAAATCTTTTTGATTTTTATGAAATTTTTTCAAATTTTTAGGGATTTTTCAAGAATTTTCAAATAAACTACGAAAATAAAACTAACTACGATAGAGTATCGCTCCCCCACACTTAAACCGAGCAATGTCCTCATGCTCGATCGTAGTGTGCGGAGAGACAAAAGAAAAAGAAAAGAAACTACGAAAATAAAGCTAAAAATAAAAGCTAAAAGTGAAGAAATGGTAGAATTGTCCGGCCGGGGTGTAGTCAAGTCACCATGGGCCGAGACGAGAAAAAGATATGGATGGGGGAAGAAATAAAAGAAGGAAATAAAAGGAAATAGGAGGGGAGGGCTAGGTGTAATCAAGTCACCTAGCCCAGATTCCGCCTAAATCCGACTAAATCCAACAAAAAAATGGGTGAAAAACTTGTAAAATTTGGATTTTGAAAATGACTCTCGATGTAGTCACATCATCGAGAGTCGGGAGCAACAACTACCAAGGCCTCGAAGGCCACCATGACACCAAGACACACAAGTGTACCAGGGGAAGGGGATAAACAAGGGGAAAACAAGCAATAAAAGACGGAAAAGAAAGGATAGTTGCTATACCGACCGGTTAGCAACTCACTCGCTCCATCGTCTCAATGATCAATATAGGCACTTGCTTGTTGTCTTCATTGTCATCCTTCTTCAAGCTTGATAAAACCGCATGGTAGAGGTAGTAATGGTGCGAGGGGGTAGGATTTGATGTGAATATCGGTCTAAAGTGAGGAGGAAATGAGGTGAAGGTATGGAAATGAGGTACGAGGGTCATATGATATGAGCATGGATAGGTAGGGAGGTTGGGAGGGGGTATACAATGGCTGGGTGGACTCGAATGTCGAAGGAGAGGCATAAAGAGGAGTAAGGGACCATCCCGGTCGGGATGGATGGTCCCGGTCGGGATGACACACCCGTCCCGGTCGGGATGCCCTCCTCCCGATCGGGAAGACACTCCAGTAAGCTCGAGATTATGCACCCTCATTCCGATCGGGACGGCTCCTTCCCGGTCGGGATGCCACATCCTTCCCGGTCGGGAAGCCTTCTTCCCGGTCGGGATCGATCTTCTTGCCTTCCAAGAAACCCAAAAGCTTATCCTAAGCTTCAAAAACCCGTTCCCTTGCTCACGATCCAAGCTCTATCGATAACCAATTCTCTCTAGGAGTCATCTTCACTTCACCTATCACAATAAACTCAAAATACAACATCAAATTCCCTCCCTCACATCGCTCATCAAAAATCCAAATAACAAGAATATCACAAAACAAAAGAGTCCTAGAAACAAAAATCACAATAAACACTATTACAACCACAAAACTAAAGAGAAGAGAGGTAGGGAATATACAACATGACGGTTCTTTAGGAACTCCATCAAACCGAGGATGGTGGACTCTTCTTCAACCATAGCCCTCAAGGGCTTGGAGGAGCAAGTCAAATGCACGACCGACATCGTAATGAAGGCCCAAGCAAACGAGCCAAGCTAACCTCCACGGCCTCCAAGGTGGAGGCAAGAAGTAGGAATCCCAAGACCCAACGTCATCATTCATGTTGTCTCCGGGGTCTATCCATCCTACGAGCTTAACCGACCTCTTCCTCCCTAGGCATCGCCTCCAATCACAAGCAAGCTTCATTTCCAAGAAACGAGGCACAAAAAATGGCTTTGGCCTCATCTCCTCATTGCACACCCTCACACTTTCCTCAAGTTGTGGTTCCCCATCTTCATCATTCGTCCCCATATCATTTTGGAGAAGAGGATCGAAACTTCTACCGGCGGTTCCAATCTCTTCCAAGTCATTGCTTGGTTCACTAGCTAGGGGCTCTTGATGCTTATCCACATTCTCGGACATGGGCAACTTGGGCTCATCAATTTCACCCAAAAACTTCACAAACTCCACCAAACCATCCAACTCACTATCCTCCTCCAATTCCTCGCCAATGTTGCTTCACCAAGGGTCATATCCTCATCCGTCTCTTTTTGGGTAGACGATTGAGGTTCTTCAAAGCAAAGTTTTCTCCTCATAGGGAATTCAGTAACGGCCTCGTCATTGGGTTGTTCCCCTTGAACATCCCTCATCAAGTTGTGAAGATCGAGTTAAGAACATTAGGGTTTGGGCCGTTAAGGCATTCAATCTAGCTTTAGATTCCTCCCTTCCCCTTAGGAGTTCGGCCAAGAGTTCATTATTCTTTTGCGATTGGATGGCCATTTCTTGTTGTATTTGAAGCATCGATTGATGTAACTCCAAGTTTGGCATTTGGCGGTCAGTGGGGTCTTGTAAGGCTCCTTGAAAATCTTGATGATGCCCAAGTGGTGGGGCATCATATTGTTGGTAGTGAGGTTGAGGTGATTGGTAGTATTGTGGGTCATGGGTTTCATATTGTGGTTGGGGTGGAGGGTAATATGGCGGGTTTTGGGAATATTGGCTTCCATAAGGTGAATCTTGATTGAACATGGTGGGTTCACATTCATAGCTTGAGTAATAACCACCATGATCGTAGGATTGGTAAGCGCTCACTTGTTGGTAGCCGTTTTCATACCCTTGAAGATCATACCCGTCTTGATTACCCCAAGAAGCTTGATAGTAATTAGGAGCAATCATGTCATAGCTTTGGTTCATAGAAGAAGAGGAGTAGCTCATATCGGCTCCCGAGTGTGTGGAGTTTAGATCAAACCTCACGCTCGCTCGAAAATCGTGGCTCATACCCGGTTGGAAACTTCTCAATCTAGCAACCGTCCGTTAAAGCGGCTCTAAGTACCAAGAAGAAGATGGTCACCACCTTTAAGCACAAACTGTTTGGAGGAGATTTGTGATGAGGTGTGCTCGGGTGGAGCTTTGTAGAGTTTGTGGTTGATTTGGTGACTTGTTTGGAAGTTCGGGGTGGTGTTTGTTCTCTTTATGTGTTTGTTTTGTTTTGTTTTGTTTTGTTGCCTTTTTGTCTCTTTTTTTTTCTTTCGTTCTTGTCGTGTCTTCGTCTTGTGATGTGTAGTTGTGTTTAGTGTGTAAAAAGGTTTTCGAAAACCCGGTTTTGAGGCTAGTGTGCAAGCGTTTACTTTCCCTTTCTAGTAGTATGAATCGAGTCTTGGACCTTAGTCTAGTAGAATGACTCTAAATCAATGATTTCGTTGGTCCTTTACCTTGAGTCCACCTAGCTTACTAGGGATTTACTACGGGATTTGCACTTTTGATCATTATGACTGATGGGAGGGATTTGCCGTGGATCCCCACCAATCAATAATTAACCGGCTAATCCTAGTGGGTAGCTAGGGTAAGTCGGGTCGAATCCACGGGGACAGTAAGAGGCGTCTAGACTAAGGTCGCCTAAATACGAGACTAAGTCAACGATCTAAGCTAAACAAAACAATGATAAGAAGGGGAGAGAAGGCTAAGACTATGGCTAAGGAGACGGAGACGGAGAAAACAAACAAGGAAAACGGGCTAGGATTAGGTCGGGTTCAAAGGGGCAATGGAATGGTCGAGGAAGAACTAGAGTGAAGGGAGTAGTAGGGTAATCTAGGTGTGGTCCGGGCTCTCGCTACGTAGACCGACCTAGAGGTTCTTCCTAAAACCCATCTTGGCGACACACATGACAAACGGGGTTACTAGCGCGCTATAGTGGCCTAGGTCGCATCCGGGCTCTCTCTACGTAGTGAGGGAACCAAACCCACAAACAAACTACCACCCACAAGAGAAAAGGCAAGAAAAACAAGTATATGCATCTACTAGTCATTCAAGCATTTCAACAAACATGTAATATGCATCAAACCAAGAGGAAACCCAAATCTTCCACCAACATCTCTAACAATCCCTTAATTATCCAATAAACACCCAAATCACCTTACTAACCCTAGCAAAACTCTACTCAAGCATATCTAAGGAAAAACTAACAAGAACAAGAGGAACCAAAACAAGAATCAAAACATACATAAACAAACTAGTGAAAACAATGAACTAAGAACAATAAGATAAACAAAGATTCAAACTTGGATAAACAAACAAGATAAAGAGTAAAAAGGAAGAGAAGATTATACCATACTAGTGAAGAGTAAAGCTTGAAACTTGCATTAATGAGAAAAACCCAAAACAAACACCCAAGGTTGTCAATCTTGAATGGATCTTGAAGAATTCCCTTAATACAAGACTAAACTAAGATTAACTACTAATTACCGACTAATCTACTCTAATCTAAGCTAATCTAAGCTAATCTAACCTAAAATAGTCTAGGGTTTAAGGGGAAGTGTCTAACATATGCTTAACAAAACAAGGGAAGAGTATATATAAGGTTACAATGAGTAAGGAGAAGAAAAGAATGAGTTGCGTGCTACAGCTCACTCATCCCGCCCGGGACGAGATGGTCTCGCCCGGGACGAGATGGTCCCGCCCGAGACGAGTCCTTCTCGGCCGGGACGGGCTCAAGACAGGAGCTGTTGGTTTTGTGCACTCCTTCCCGGTCGGGAAGGCCACTCTCCCGCCCGAGAAGGACCTTGTAGGCCTCCATTATGATCTTTTTGGTCCCTCCTTGGTTCTCATGGGCTTCTCACCGACTCTCGGGTCTCGGGATCGAGTCTAAGAGGCTCGGGATTGGGTCCCAAGGTCTCGGGGTCGAATCCAAGGCATCAAGTGATCGTTCCTTCTCTTCGTTGGCTCCAAAAGTGTATGAAACGAGTCTGAATCATTCCAATTCTTCATGAATGGTCTCGGGAACCTGAAACGACGAGATAAAGGAAGCATAAGTAACCCATAAATCGCTCCCAAGGAGCGATTCCACAAGGAAAATAGGACCAAAACACTACGAAATAGGCACTACAAACTACACTTATCAATGACCATCCACGGTGTGAAAAGGCCTTGGTTGCCGAGTCCCGTCCCTTAGGTGACCATGTTTGAGATTGTTTGACTAGTCCAAGTTCTCCCCTTTTTGTGAGTATGAAGGGAAGACGTCGTCCCGACATACCCATTACCCTACCTCCTACACATATCCACACAATAAAATTGCAATTTGTTGAAATCTCCCTTTCTTGTTGCAAAAAGAAATGCCTACAACTCAAATCAAGCCAAAAAGGGCAAAGAAAAGAAAATGAGAGAAAATGAAAGAAAGAAAAGATTGAAGAAAAAGAAAAGGCACAAAAATCCAAGAAAAGGAAAATAGAAAATAAGAAAAAAGAAATGGCATAGCAAAACAAAGCAAAAATGCAAAAGAAAGAAAAATGCCATAAGAAAACCGTCCCACAAAAAGAGTCCCCACACATCTCAAAAATAAGCGTTTTACCGACTATTACCGTGAAGAGCCTAACAAAGGACCGAGTCCCTAGGAAGGATGATAGCGGTAATGGTCGGTCTTCCCTCATTTTGCAATCATACCCACCTTTTTACTTGGACTAGTTAAGCAGTTTTGGACATGGGACGACCCTCTTGGCTCATCGCTAAAGGGGGTGGGGTCACCTACAGTGTCGACTAACACCATGGTTCATCCTTTTTCCATCCCGCCGATCGTCCCGTAGTACGTTCTTAAAAATTTAGGAGGACCTAGGTAAGTTACCAACGTTTTTATTGCTTTGTCGTCATACTATTAGGGTTTATTCATTTCGGTTTGTATTTTTAGCTTGGGAACGTTGTCACTTGCCTTGAGTCCTAAACCGGTGTTTCATTCACCGCTTTTTGGAGGGAAGCGGTATTTATTTCTTTTTGGGTGCAACCGATTACTTGTTTGTTTGTGTGCTTGCTTGTTTATGTGTTTGTGTCCGGTTGCATCCACAGTTTTGTCACAAGACCTTACTTGCCTTGCGGAGTGCACTTTTCTTCTAAGTGTACTCGCGTGAGTTGAAAGGGCGTAGGGTGCGCTAATACCCGCTCCGCTAGTTTAGTAGTTAGTTTATGCTTACTCGAGGGCGAGTAAGGGTTAAGTGTGGGGGAGTTGATAAGTGTAGTTTGTAGTGCCTAATTTGTTGTGTTTTGGTCCAATTTCCTTGTGGAATCGCTCCTTGGGAGCGGTTTATGGTTTACTTATGCTTCCTTTAGTTCATTTTAGGTTCCCGAGACCATTCATGAAGAATTGGAACGATTCCGACTCGTTTCATACACTTTTGGAGCCAACGAAGAGAAGGAACGATCACTCGACGCCTTGGATTCGATCCCGAGACCTTGGGACCCATTCCCGAGCCCCTTAGGCTCAATCCCGAGTCCCGAGAATCGTTGATAAACCCGTGAGAGGCAAGGAGGGACCAAAAAGATCATAATGGAGGCCTACAAGGTCCTTCCCGGGCGGGATAGTGCCTTCCCGATCGGGAAGGAGTGTGCAATTGCAAGTGCTGCTGTTTTGAGCTCTTCCCGACCGGGAAGGGGGCTTCTCGGCCGAGATGGGTCCCTTCCCGACCGGGACCACTCCTTCTCGGCGGGGAAGGAGCAGTTACAGCCCCGTGGTTCTCCTTTCTTCTCCCTTATTCATTGTAACCCTATAAATACCCCTCCTCTTGTAATCTTATGTTATGTTATTCATTACCCACTAAACCATAGACTACTTTAGCATAGATTAGCTTAGATTAGAGTAGATTAGTCGGTAACTAGTCCTTAATCTAGTTAGCTAATCTTGTATTAAGGGATCTGATAAGTGTAGTTTGTAGTGCCTATTTTCATGTGTTTTGGTCCCATTTTCCTTGTGGAATCGCTCCTTGGGAGCGGTTTATGGGCTACCTATGCTTCCTTTAGTTCGTTTTAGGTTCCCGAGACCATTTGTGAAGAGTTGGAGCAAATCCGACTCGATACATACACTTTTTGGAGCCAACGAAGTGAAGGAACGATCACTCGATGCCTTGGATTCGACCCCGAGACCTCGGGACCCAATCCCGAGCCTCTTAGAGCCGATCTCGAGTCCTGAGAATCGATGAGAAACCCATGAGAAGCAAGGAGGGACCAAAAAGAGCTTATTTGAAGCCTACAAGATCCATCCCGGTTGGGATGGCCTCATCCCGTCCGGGATGAGGTGCACAAAAGCGAGTGCTACTGACCTGGGTCCGTCCCGGTCGGGATCAAGCATAACACAGCGCTGTGTTATCAATAACACCAGGCTGTGTTATTGCTTGTCCCGGTCGGGATCAATCCGTCCTGGTCGGGACCATGGAGCTGCAACACGCCTTGTTTATTTTCCTCTCCTTCATACTTGTAACCTTATAAATACCCTTCCTCTTGTAATCTTAGGGTATGTTCTTCACTTCCCACAAAACCCTAGACTACTTTAGGTTAGATTAGCCTAGATTAGAGTAGATTAGTCCTTAGTTAATCCTTAATCTTAGTTTAATCTAGTTAGACTACTCTTGTAATATTGGAATTCTTGGAGATTCTATCAATCTTGACAACATTGGTGGATGATTTGGGTCTTCTTCTATACAAGTGTTCATCTTTTCCTTTCATCTAGTTTGGTATAATCTTTCCTTTCTCTTTTCCTTTAATCTTTCGTATTTAATCATGTTTTCATCTTTGTTATTGTTTGTTCTTGTTCTTGTTAGTTTCATAACGTATGTTTGGATGTTTGTGTTAATTCCTCTTGTTTATGTTGATGTTTGTTTAGATATGTTTGAGTAGACTCTTGCTAGGGTTAGTAGGGTGATTAGCGTGTTTAATGGGTGATTAAGGGTTTGTTGGAGATGTTGGTGGAAGTTTTGGGTTTCCTCTTGGTTTGATGCATGGTACATGTTTGTTGAAATGCTTGAATGACATGTAGATGCATATGCTTGTTTTTCTTGCCTTTTCTCTTGTGGGTGTCGGTTTGCTCGTGGGTTTGGTTCCCTCACTACGTAGCGAGAGCCCGGTGAGGACGACCCCTAGGTCGGTCTACGTAGCGAGAGCCCGGATGCGACCTAGGCCACGATAGCACGCTAGGAACCCCGTTTGTCACGTGTGTCGCCAAGGTGGGTTCTAGCAAGAACCTCTAGGTCGGTCTATGTAGCGAGAGCCCGGACTACACCTAGATAACCCTACTACCCCTTCACCTTAGCTCTTCCTTGACCATTCCATTACCCCATGAACCCGACCTAATCCTAGCCCTTTTCCTTATTTGTTTTCTCCGTCACCGTAGTCCTAGTCTTAGCCTTCTTCCCTCCTTATCATTCTAGTTTAGCTTAGCTCGTTGACCGAGTCTCGTTTTTAGGTGACCTTAGTCTAGACGCCTCTTACCGTCCCCGTGGATTCGACCCGACTTGCCCTAGCTACTCACTAGGATTATCCAGTTATTATTTGACGGTGGGGATCCACGGCAAATCCTTACCATCAGGATCTCTTGAAGAATCCATCCAATCTTGACAACATTGGTGGATGTTTTGGGTGTTCTTTATATACAAGTTCTCATCTTTTCCATTCCTTTCTTGTTGGTATAATCTTCTCATCCTTTTACTCTTAATCTTTGTTTATGTATTCAAGTTTTCACCTTTATATCTAGTTTGTTGTTCTTGCTTGTAGTTTCTTTATGTATGTTTTGATTCTTATGTTGATTTCTCTTGTTAGTGTTAGTTTTAGCATAGATATGTCTGAGTAGACTCTTGCTAGGGTTATTAGGGTGATTGGTTGTGATTGTGGATGATTAGGGTGAGATGGGTGGTACTAGATGTTGTTTTTGTTGTTTCCCATTTACCTTGCACTCCACATGTTCGATGAAATGCTTGTGAGACTAGAGACGATAAATCCTTGTTTTTCTTGCATCTCCTCTTGTATGTATGTGTTTGGTTGGTTGGTTTGGTCGCCTCATTACGTAGCGAGAGCCCGGTGAGGACGACCCCTAGACCGATTACGTAGCGAGAGCCCGATCGGCGGAATCTAGGCTACGAAAGCATTCTAGTAACCCCGTTTTCCCCCTTTTTGTCTTCTTTAAATCCATGAACCCGACCTAACCCTAGTTTTCCTTCTTATTGTTATCCTCGCTTCCTTTAGTCATTAGTTACTTTTTTTGCCTTCCTTTTCCATGTTTTAGACCTTAGCCTAGTCCGTAGCCATCACCCTAGATTAGCTCGTCTCGAACCTAGTCCTAGACCTTAGCACCCATTAGTCTAAACCCATTTTCCGTCCCTGTGGATCGACCCGACTTGCCCTAGCTACCCAGTTAGAAATAGTTGGTTTTACTTGTTTGGTAGGATTGATGGCAAAATCTCTACCGTCACTGGACAGTATGCATTATCCTTCTCGCAAGGCTGTTTCTAGTCAAGGAGCATTTGCATGTGCGCGAGACCACAACCTCACCCCGGACAAGGGTTGACAAACCAAATAGCTGCTCTCTCTGTAAGAGGCTAGCGTAATCCTCAACCCACCGAGGTGCATCTAGCCGCAGTGCGAACATTTGAGCCCATCGTTTGCATACAAGCGGCACAGCCGCCTTGCTATCGGCATCAAGCCTATCAAATATCTGTTCCATATAATCCCTGCTAGAAAGGACTCTGCCTACATGCGAGTGCTGATTGTTGTGGACCAAAACTTCATGAGGCTGATCGTAAATGAAATGTAAGCGTCGTGCCTTCTATTGTCTGCTATTAGCTGTGACGGCATTCATGTTCTCATCAAAATTGTCCAACAGCCAGCCTCTGCAATGATACGGATCCATATCACCAGCCAGAAGGTCTGCATGATAGAAGTTTACGTCAAAACACTGGCTGGAAACAGTTAGTCGCACAGGCAGAACAGGAATGGAAAGCGATTGGAAACCTATGTTGGAAATACTTGCTGGCAGCGCAACTAACTAACATGAGGCACTCCGTCTTACATAAAATATCCACCCCATATGTACTGAACCACCCAGTATACGTGTACACCCAAGAAAATTGCTACGCAGGAGCCAAAACCTACAGGCAAATGCCAGTCCTTGTTCGGCAAAGTAGGTATGATAAATCGGGAAAGTACAGGCGACATGCCAGCACATAGAACATAAGCTGTGAATGTGGGCATACATCAGAACACGAAAACAATAAGTGTCGTGGTCACTGGTGACCAAACTGCATCCAAACACACAAAAAGTCACTTGCATGGACGTGACCAAGCGATCACAGCAACATCAATAAGGCTCACGGTCACATATTTGAAACTATGTCTACGTTACAGAAAATGAATGTATTTCCAGGCCTAAATGAAGCATACACGCACACAACACTGGAAGAAAACAGTAGGACTTGCAAACAGGGGAACAGAACGCACAAAATGCAGCTATGCTAGAGCACACTGACAACTATTTGGGAGCATTTAGTGACTTACATGCAGCAAGACGGAGAAGATTTGCAGCAGTATAAAAATAATAGCCCAAGAAGTCTCGACGGGGAGTCCAGCAAACGCAATAGAAGAGGCCTCTAAAAGTAAAGGATGCACCTCTTTTCTTTTTTTCTACGTTCCTTCCTGGAGATGGGGTACAGTAATCACATAATGTTTGATAAGTGTGGTTTGTAGTGCCTATTTTGTTGTGTTTTGGTCCCGTTTTCCTTGTGGAATCGCTCCTTGGGAGCGGTTTATGGGTTACTTATGCTTCCTTTACTTCGTTTTAGGTTCCCGAGATCATTCATGAAGAGTTGGAGCGATTCCGACTCGATACATACACTTTTTGGAGCCAACGAAGCGAAGGAACGATCACTCGATGCCTTGGATTCGATCTCGAGACCTTGGGACCCATTCCCGAGCCCCTTAGGCTCGATCCCGAGTCCCGAGAATCGATGAGAAACCCATGAGAGGCAAGGAGGGACCTTAAAGATCATATTGGAGGCCTACAAGACTCATCCCCGACGGGAATGACCTCACCCCGTCCGGGATGAAGTGCACAAAAGAGATGGGCCTGTGATGAGCTCTTCCCGACCGGGAAGGGACCCTTCCCGACCGGGACCACCTCTTCCCGGCCGGGTAGGCCCAGCTGCAACCCGCCCTTGATTCTTTCATCTCCTTTGTTCTTGTAACCCTATATATACCCTTCCTCTTGTATTCTTATGAGATGTTCTTCATGTTAGACATTACCCATAAACCCTAGCATAGTTTAGCCTAGATTAGCATAGATTAGAGTAGATTAGTCAGTAATTAATCCTTAATCCTAGTTTAACTCCTGTATTTTGGGAATTCTTGAAGAATCCAACCAAGATTGACAACCTTGGTTGATGTATTTGGGTTTTCTTCCATTTATGCAAGATTTCTTCTTTTCATCTTCTCTAGTATGGTATAATCTCTTTTTCCTTCTCTTTATCTATGTTTTATCATTCAAGTTTTCATCTTTATATCTTGTTTATTGTTTTGTTCATCATCTTCGTTAGTTTCACATATGTATGCTCTTGTTCTTGTTTTGGTTCTTCTTGTTAGTGTTAGTTTTAGATTAGATATGTTTGAGTAGACTCTTGCTAGGGTTATTAGGGTGATTGGTTGTGATTGTGGATGATTAGGGTGAGATGGGTGGTACTATATGTTGTTTTTGTTGTTTCCCATTAACCTTGCACTCCACATGTTCGATGAAATGCTTGTGAGACTAGAGACAGTCAATCCTTGTTTTTCTTGCATCTTGTCTTGTATGTGTGTGTTTGGTTGGTTGGTTTGTTCGCCTCATTACTTAGCGAGAGCCCGATGAGGACGACCCCTAGGCCGATTACGTAGCGAGAGCCCGATCGGCGTTACCTAGGCCACGAAAGCATGCTAGTGACCCCGTTTTTCCCCCTTCTTGTCTTCTTTGCATCCATGAACCCGACCTAACCCTAGTTTTTATTCTCATCGTTATCTTAGCTTCCATTAGTCACTAGTTACTTCTTTTTTCTCCCCTTTTCATGTTTTAGACCTTAGCCTAGTACCTAGCCAACCTCCTAGATTAGCTCGTCTCGAACCTAGTCCAAGACCGTAGCACCCATTAGTCCGAACGCATTTCCGTCCCTGTGGATTCGATCCGACTTGCCCTAGCTACCGTAGTTAGGTTAGTTGGTTATTATTTGACGGCGGGATCCGCGACAAATCCCTCCCATCAAATTGGCGCCGTTGCCGGGGACGGCGTAGTTTGGACTTTTGTTTGCTTAGTTTTCGACTTTGTTCTTGGTTTTTGTGTTTTCTTCTCCTTGTGTATCTCCGTTTTTCTTCTTGTGTGCTATTCTCTCCTCCTAGTGCCTCAAAAGAACTAGGATACTAACGTTTGCTCAAGTGCTTCTAGTTCATCCTAGGTATCAAAGCAACGTTATGGAAATGGCACGTCCTAGCTTCCATCAATCATCACGGGACAACTATGGGGCAAATAGCCAAGTCCCAAAATTTCACCAACCATTTCAACCTCATCAACAATCTTACGAACGCTCTCCATATGGTTATCATGAAAGTTGTCAAGGATCATTCCAACATCCTAACAACTACCAAACACCCTCACATAACCCACAACCAATAATCCCCAACTTTGAGACTTGTCAAATGTTGGTCCAAATGCAAAAGAGTCAACAAGAGGCGATAATGCTATTGTAAAAGGGTCAACATGAGATGATGATTTTAATGCAAAAGAGTCAACAAGTGATGATGACTCACATACAAGGGGTTAAAGAGGAGCTCAAGGCCCAAATTGAGGTGCAAGATTCTCGCATCAATGCACTCATGGCTCGTATCACGATGTCGGCCACTCGAGCTCCACGATTTGTTGAGGAAGGTTCATTTGGGCATGAAGGTCGGGTGTCTCCACAAGAAATTCAACCCGATCATGAAGCCACGAATGAAGAAGAGAGGGTCAATCAAGAGATCATTGTTGAGTGTTGCTTGGATGGTGCAGATATGGGAAGAATAGAGGAAGTTGAAGCTTCAAGGGTCAACAATGAGGAGGGAAGTGAACATGACTCTCAAGGTAACTCTTGGGTAGCCAATGTATTGGCTATTAAATTGTATTTGTTTGATTTTCTTCGTGATGAAACGGATCTTGACAATCCAAGGCCAAGTGAAGAGATAACCCCTGAAGACCAAATTTGCAAGGCAAGTGAAAAGGAGCGTAATACTTGGGAGAAAGAAGTGGATGCCTTGGAACTTGCCTTGTATGGGAAATTGGAGGAGCCTAAAGCCTCCAATGAAGAAAACTTGATGCCTTCTTCTCCTCTATCGCACTCGATTTCTAGTCCCTTGTTCTTTGAGATGGTTGATGAAGAGGATCCTTGTCGGGCGGTGGAAAAGAGTTCTACTCTCGACCCCGTAGAAGAAGCAACACTCCTAGGGTGTGATCTCCCTCATCATAACACCGAGCATGACTCTAGACCACTATACCTACCGGGTGGTCATAAGAGTCGTTGCTATGTTAGTTTGGAAGACCCAGAAGATCACGAGAACCCCGAGCATAATGAAGATGATTGCTTCTTGCCTCCGATTTGGAAGCTCTTGAAAGTGGCTAGGCTCGGCCATGTGAGCTTCAACGAAGATGTTGCTAGGGCATTTGACTTACTCCTCCGAGCTCTTGATGGCTATGGAGGTGTAGTTGGTAAGAGTAGCTTAGTGTAAATATCTTTTCCCTTTTCTTTTGTTCTTGTATTTGTGTTTATGTTTGTTTGGATATTTTGGTTTTTAGGATTGTTAGTTTTTTGAAATCTTTGTACTTTGGTATTTTGATGAGCGATGTGAGGGAGGGATTTTGATGAATGATTTGAGCTTGTTTGCTAGATGTGAAGTGAAGATGAAGTCTCGAGGAGAATGGTTGTGGATAGAGCTTGGACTTTGAGTTAGGGAGTCGGTTTTTGAAGCTTTGGATAAGCTTTTGGGGTCATTGGAGTCATGAAGACCCTTCCCGGCCGAGAAGGAGGCTTCCCGACCGGGAAGGAGCCATCCCGATCGGAATGAGGGTGCAAAAAAGTGGGCTTTCTGGAGTGTCATCCCAGACCGAGAAGGGAGCTTCCCGACCGGGACGGGTGTGTCATCCCGACCGGGACCATCCATCTCGACCGGGATGGACCCCTGCTCCCCCTTTTTGCCTCTTCTTCGACATGTGAGCCCACCCTACCACTTTATACCCCCTCCCAACCTCCCTACCTATCCTTGCACATATCACATGACCCTACACTTCATATACACATCCTCACCTCATCTTATCTTCACTACATACCCCAGCTTCCTTCTACCAATGCAAGCTTAATACTTCAACCATGCGTTATTATCATGTTCGAAGCGGGATGGCAATGATGAAGACAAGCAAAGTGCCTATATTGATCTATGAGACGATGGAGCGAGTGAGTTGCTAACCTATTGGTACGGCAACTATCCTTTCTTTTCCATCTTTTATCGCTTGTTTTTCCTTTGTTTGCCCCTTCCCCTTTTACACTTTTGTGTCATGGTGGCCCTCGGGGCCTTGGTAGTTGTTGCTCCCGACTCTCGATGACGTGACTACATCGAGAGTCATTTCAAAATCCAAATTTACAAGTATTTCACCCCTTTTTGTAGGATTTAATCGGATTTAGGCAAGATCCGGGCTAGGTGACTTGATTACACCTAGTCCTCCCCTCCCATTTCCTTTTATTTCCTTCTTTTTATTTCTTCCCCCATCCATATCTTTTCTCATCTCGGCCCATGGTGACTTGACTACACCCCAGGCCGGACACATTCTGCTCTTTCTTCACTTTTCTTTTTGATTTTTAGCTTTATTTTCGTAGTTTCTTTTCTTTTCTTTTGTGTCTCCACACACTACGATCGAGCATGAGGACATTGCTCGGTTTAAGTGTGGGGGAGCGATATTCTAGTATAGCTTAGTTTATTTTCGTAGTCTTTTCGAAAAATCTTTAAAAAACCTAAAAATTTGAAAAATTTCACAAAAATCAAAAAGATTTTCTTTTGTGTCTTTTCCTTTTTGTGTCGTTGTGTCGTATTTTTGTTTTGTTTTGCGTGTTTTGCCTCCCTTTTTTCCTTATAGTTTGCCTAATCACCGTTAGCTTTGGAGAGCTCTCAAGACATCCGGTAACATCTCTTCACCCCTTTTCCCTCTTTGTTCCTTGTGGAGTTTGGAGAGTAGTGTGAAGTTGTGTGCTCGGGTGGAGCTTTGTGCATATTTGTGGTTGTTTTGGTGATTTGTTTGGAAATTTGGGGTGGTGTTTGTTTGTTTATGTGTTTTCTTTATCTTGTTTTGTTTTGTTGCCTTTTGTCTCTTTTTCTTTTGTTTTCGTCATGTCTTTGTTTTGTGTGTGTAGTTGCGTCTTGTGTGTAAAAAGTTTTTTCGAAAACCCGGTTTAGAAGCTAGTGTGCAAGCGTTTACTTTCCCTTCCTAGTAGTATAAATCGAGTCTTGGACTTTAGTCTAGTAGAATGACCCTAAATCAATGATTTCGTTGGTCCTTTACCTAGAGTCCACCTAGCTTACTAGGGATTTACTACGGGATTTGCATTTTGACCATTATGACCACCCGCGGTGTGAAAAAGCCTTGGTTGCCGAGTCCCGTCCCTTAGGTGACCATGTTTGGGATTGTTTAACTAGTCCAAGTTCTCCCCTTTTTGTGAGTATGAAGGGAAGTCGTCGTCCCGACATACCCATGTCCCTACCTCCTACAAATATCCACACAATAAAATTGCAATTTGTTGAAATCTCTCTTTCTTAGTTGCAAAAAGAAATGCCTACAACTCAAATCAAGCCAAAAAGGGCAAAGAAAAGAAAAAAAAAAAGAAAAGATTGAAGAAAAAGAAACGGCACAAAAAGCCAAAAAGAAAATATAAAAGATGAAAAAGAAATGGCATAGCAAAACAAAGCAAAAATACAAAAGAAAGAAAAATGCCAAAAGAAAACCGTCTCACAAAAAGATCTTAACCCCACAAAAATAAGCCTTTTTCCGACTATTGCCGTGAAGAGCCTACCAAAGGACCGAGTCCCTAAGAAGGATGATAGCGGTAATGATCGGTCTTCCCTCACTTTGCAAATATTTCCACCTTTTTACTTGGACTAGTTGAGCGGTTTTGGACATGGAACGACCCTTTTAGCTCATCGCTAAAGGGGGCGGGGTCTCACTTACCTACAGTGTCGACTAACACCGTGGTTCATCCCTTTTCCACTCGGCCGATCGTCCCGTAGTACGTTCTTAGAAAGTTAGGAGGACCTAGGTAAGTTACCAACGTTTTTGTTGCTTTATCGTCATACTATTAGGATTTAGTTCATCTCGATTTGTATTACTAGATCGGGAACGTTGTCACTTGCCTTGAGTCCTAAACCGGTTCTTCTTTCACCGCTTGTTTGAGGGAAGCGGTATTTGTTTTTCTTTGGGTGCAACCTTGTGTTTGTTTGTTTGTTTGTTTGTTTGTGTGCTTCTTTGTTTTTGTGTCTTGTGTCCGGTTGCATCCACAGTTTTATCGCAAGACCCCACTTGCCTTGCGGATTACACTTTTCCTCTAAGTGTACTCGCGTGAGTTGAAAGGGCGTAGGGTGCGCTAATACCCACTCGGCTAGTTTAGTAGTTAGTATGTGCTTACTCGAGGGCGAGTAAGGGTTAAGTGTGGGGGAGTTGATAAGTGTGGTTTGTAGTGCCTATTTTGTTGTGTTTTGGTCCCGTTTTCCTTGTGGAATAGCTCCTTAGGAGCGGTTTATGGGTTACTTATACTTCCTTTAGTTCTTTTTAGGTTCCCGAGACCGTTCATGAAGAGTTGGAGCGATTCCGACTCGATACATACACTTTTTGGAGCCAACTAAGCGAAGGAACGATCACTCGATGCCTTGGATTTGATCCTGAGACCTTGGGACCAATTCCCGAGCCCCTTAGGCTCGATCCCGAGTCCCGAGAATCGATGAGAAACCCATGAGAGGCAAGGAGGGACCTTAAAGATCATATTGGAGGCGTACAAGACTCATCCCCGACGGGAATGACCTCATCCCGTCCGGGATGAAGTGCACAAAAGAGATGGGCCTGTGATGAGCTCTTCCCGACCGGGAAGGTGGCTTCCCGACAGGGAAGGGACCCTTCCCGACCGGGACCACCTCTTCCCGGCCGGGAAGGCCCAACTGCAACCCGCGCTTGATTCTTTCATCTCCTTTGTTCTCGTAACCCTATATATACCCTTCCTCTTGTATTCTTATGAGATGTTCTTCATGTTAGACATTACCCATAAACCCTAGCATAGTTTAGCCTAGATTAGCATAGATTAGAGTAGATTAGTCGGTAATTAATCCTTAATCCTAGTTTAACTCTTGTATTTTGGGAATTCTTGAAGAATCCAACCAAGATTGACAACCTTGGTTGATGTATTTGGGTTTTCTTCCATTTATGCAAGATTTCTTCTTTTCATCTTCTCTAGTATGGTATAATCTCTTTTTCCTTCTCTTTATCTATGTTTTATCATTCAAGTTTTCATCTTTATATCTTGTTTATTGTTTTGTTCATCATCTTTGTTAGTTTCACATATGTATGCTCTTGTTCTTGTTTTGGTTCTTCTTGTTAGTGTTAGTTTTAGATTAGATATGTTTGAGTATACTCTTGCTAGGGTTATTAGGGTGATTGGTTGTGATTGTGGATGATTAGGGTGAGATGGGTGGTACTATATGTTGTTTTGTTGTTTCCCATTAACCTTGCACTCCACATGCTCGTTGAAATGCTTGTGAGACTAGAGACGATCAATCCTTGTTTTTCATGCATCTTCTCTTGTATGTGTGTGTTTGGTTGGTTGGTTTGTTCGCCTCATTACGTAGCGAGAGCCCGATGAGGACGACCCTAGGCCGATTACGTAGCTAGAGCCCGATCGGCGTTACCTAGGCCATGAAAGCATGCTAGTGACCCCGTTTTTCCCCTTCTTGTCTTCTTTGCATCCATGAACCCGACCTAACCCTAGTTTTCATTCTTATCGTTATCTTAACTTCCATTAGTCACTAGTTACTTGTTTTGTCTCCCCTTTTCATGTTTTAGACCTTAGCCTAGTACCTAGCCAACCCTCTAGATTAGCTCGTCTCGAACCTAGTCCAAGACCGTAGCACCCATTAGTCCGAACGCATTTCCGTCCTTGTGGATTCGACCCGACTTGCCCTAGCTACCGTAGTTAGGTTAGTTGGTTATTATTTGACTGCGGGATCCGCGACAAATCCCTCCCATCAATGTTCAGGGAAGGGCGGGGAAGGTGGAGGACCGGGGGATTATTAATGTTGCTATGACTGTTGGGTAAGAGTCTAGCACTTGTGAAGATAGTGGTTGATTTAGTGTAATTAATTTTTTGACACGAGTTGATTAGACATGGTGTGTAGGTAATCATGATGGAAAGTTGTAGGTAGTAAGTCTACGTTTAGTAGGTAATTTCGATTACTCCGCAGTTCGATGGTATTCCACATTCCGTTTGAGAAGATCGGCCCAGTTAGCAGTTTATCAGGTCCGTACATATCAAGCTATGTAATTTCCGCGTGTGTATTCAATGTTCGATATCTAAAGTGGTATGGGGCCACGCGAGTATAATATGGCGTGGGCCTCTTATAAAACGTCACTGAATAAGTCCCGCAAATTCATGTCACGGGTAACGTCGTTAAGGACGTTTCCAAAGGCACCTACAATTTATATGGGGGATAAACTTTCCAAAATTACGGTTGTCTGAAGTACGTGGGTCGCTGGACACTCATCAACTGCAAACACGGGATGTCCACGCAGTGCACGGTGGGTACAGATCGTCATATTTCTATATAAGGTGGCCTAGGTAGCAGAAATATAGCTGTCGAGTCATTAAACTCGCAACGGAGATCGTTGGCCGCCACGACGTCCGGATGCTCGATTTGTTATGCATACGCAAATATATAGGGGAGGCAGTACGTAAGCGTATGGCGCTCCGTAAGAGCACAATGTTCACCATGTCGACTACGTATGGAGTGGAATTCGTACTTTTAAGTTCATTGTGTTGGCCTACACGACGTTTCATGCAGACACGCAGTGGATAAACCTTTTTTTTTCTTTGTCGGAAAATACACGAATGGTCTACGAATCGCATACAATACCTAGCAGAGGACCAACGTAATATGCGACAGTTCCGCTTTAACGGATAACAGAACATGGAGGACGTCTGCAGTGGCCAGCGACGACTCATAAATGAACAAGAAGAATATTCATTATTACTCCCCCCAACTGGCAATCAAGGGCGGGATAACCAACAGCACACAAACCGTGTTCCAAAAGGAAAAGCAGTAACGTGTACCAATTACCCCGACTGCCTTCACTCCTTCCAGTAAATATTTATTCACCAACACATGCCACCCCTCAATGGCTGCTGCACCAAAGATCCGTTGCGTGCAAATCCTCCACAGGACCCCAAAAGTATACTTGCACAGTTGTCAAGTAAGCGGGCAGGACCATGATAACCCGATCCTGATATAATCCTGCCAGTGACGCCGGTATTACGTAACAGTACGTCGATGCATCGGACGTGTGTAGCTAATTGGTAACGCAAATATCGTCGATTAGTTTGGATTATCATGAACTGTACTACGGCAAACCGCCTGAGTATCACCGAAATGGGTTCCGGGAGCATTATATGGACAAGTAATACGTGTTTGGTCTGACCACATACCGCCTGAACGTAGCATTCACAAGAAGACAAAGAAACGGGCGTCATAAGTCATAAACATAACGTCTAGGCAGTCGATAAAAAAAAACGCAGCCGCTCGTAGGCGGAGATCAACCTTGGCATAACAGGGAACCGCCCTCGTACTACCTATCAACACTACCAGCAACACAACGCTGTCTGTAAGACAGCTATAATACACAGACAGTCGACATGTGTACAGACCACCGCAGCCACAGCGCTGGAGTACCATAAGTGGCCGTTACCTAAAATGAGTCGGTCGTACTTACAAACAGCAATCGAAGAGTAGTGACTGTCCAGCAGATCAATCTAGAGCGACTAAATCAACCCTGCTCAGCAGGACAAGGGCGATGTCGCGTGCCCTATCAACTTCCTCCCCGCTAAACTGCTCGAAATAGTCGGCATCAGAATTTGAAAGGGTGGAGTCACTGACTTCCAAACTCGGCGGAGGGGTAATTGCATCCGATTGGAAGTTGTGCAGCATTGTCCTAGCAATCAAATTTGCAGTCAGGTGACATCTACATCTTTGTGAGACAACGATGTTACCCCTGCAGACAGTCGTAAAGCCTCTACGATGCTCAGTCTGTAGTTTCCTATTATAGTCTGTAGTCCACCGAGGTGCATCGGGATGCAATAAAAACATCCGCGCCCACGCCTTGCACGTGACCGACACCGCTGCTCTGCTAGCCACATCAAGTTTCTCGAAAATTTGCTCCATGTAGTCCTCGCTCGAGAGGACTATACTTGCCGCTGAGTGGCGCGCATGACGGATCTGGACCTCATGTAGATGTACGTAGACAGGCGGTCCATCTTGTCATGCCTGCTATTAGCTGCGGTTTCAGCCATGTCATCACGTAAATTGTTCGTCACCCAACCCCTACAACGATACGTGACCATAGTAATATCCGAGAGCGCAGCAACGTACAATCTACACCAGAGCACCGTCCCGGCATGATAAGCAGGACGACAACGTCAGGATATTTCTAAAGAAAGAAGGTAAATAAATGTCTTGTGGAGATCACGGTCAGAATGACAGTGAAGCGACCATGCTACATGCCTAGACTCTATTCGGCATTAAAACGAAAATATAACACCAAAGGTGAGGTGAAGAATAAGAGCGGAACTCAGGTCCAGTCGTATCAGTACTCGTTGCCAGTGTCATAAGGAAGAAGCAAAAGGCATTAGATATCTGTTAGGGGCTCGACGAAGTACTGTAGGCACTGTCAAACAAATCTGTGTCCATGTACTATTTTGGGTCAGAAGGGAAACCCAGTGGATAACGGGAGACAATACATTACCGACCACACGGAAATCTAACCTAGTAGACTTTAGCGACACGCAATGACGCAAGGCATACCACCATACACTATGAGACACCGTTTACGCACAGATGCGCGCCCTGCATAACCTCTGCCTACCGTAGAACATAATACTATTTTGCAAAATCAAAACCTCGTACCTACAATTAAAAAGTGACCACAGGTTAATCAACCTGGCCAATGGTCAGTTGACCCGCACAAAAACAGTACCCAGTACACTGGTTTGGATATCACTGTTCAGTATAGTCTCGGCCGCCTTATTCTGAAGGAGTACTATGAAATGCAGTCCCGATACGATATGAACCGCTCAGCAAACAGTATAATGCACATTTAAGTACCCATGTAGAAGCATCGACCCCCTGCACAGGCAACACAGAACATACACAACAGCTTCATCGGAGTAAGTACAAGAGCACAATATTACAGTGGGATCCAAAGCAGTACACAAGCACAACTCCACAAGCCTCGGGAGATAACCCACCTTCTCTTTAAGGAAGACCAGGGCAAAACCAATAATGGCGGGGGAAAAAATAAAAAATAAATAAACAAAGAGTGTCAGCCTACCACAGAGATGATTAATCTCACGTATATGAGACGACGCACGTGGCGGGATGCAGCGTTTCTTAGGAACCCTGCGTAAAATCACGAAACAAAACAGGAAAGCCGGCGAAGAGTAGAAAGCTTACAATCGTAGGGTCAGTGGCGGAAGGTCAACAGTCGCAGCAGGAGAGAGCGAAGGAGGGAAGAGACGCGACACAAGAGACGAAAAGCAGTATTTTTTACTGGTTTTATTTACCGCGGTAATGGTAAACAAGGTAGAAAGTTGAAGGGGTAATATTGGTACTGTTCAGTGTAATGGAGTGCGAGATTGGTAAGCGTGAAGAGAGAAGGATACAATTAGCGTACGTAGGGATTCACCTAATGTCTCTTATCTACCTAACACTCTCTCCACCTTTTATTTAAGTCGATATGACGCTAATAGCAGTTTACATTATATGTTTCGTATTGTACGATTAATTTAAGTAATAGAAGCGAAATGCTAACACCCCTAAACAGTGTAAGCAAGTGGCTGTGACATATTGTATGGACGGTACGAAATATCAAAGACTTGGTATTCACTTCATCAGAAAATCCTACGCCTCCATTACCAATTACAAGCGTCAAAAGAGCCAGCAACACAACCATCGAAAAGACCTCTACAGGGTTTATGGCAACACACAATCCGAGGTCTGAGGGAGGACGTAGGAGCGAATTATGCATAGTGTACTCCACGAGAGTGCAGACGACACGGTACAAAATTGTACGAGTTTTAACCGTGCCAGGGGCGAACTAGGCGGGTCGTTCTCCCCGGGTGCAACACACTACCATGTTCAAAACAGACAGGGAGGCCAATCACAGGGGCCTATAGTAGTAGAATTGCAAAGCGGTAAGGAACAGAACAGGAGTGTTCTCGGGATGCATCAGTGCCTCGGGAGAGTCGAACCAGGCAGATCTGAATTCAAGGATAGCTTCAACCATATGCCTGTTGCTTACCCGTGAGGCAAACTTCTGACCACAAGAGATAGCGGTGCAGAAGGGGAAGATCTGCATATCTGTGAAGGATGTCTTGAAAACACGGCGCCCCAATCACCCCCATACATTCACCATCAATGCACAAGCGCTGCTCCCAAACGTAGCACCACGGCACGAATCAAAAAGAAAGGACACGGACCCAGGTACTGATACGACACGCAATGCACAAGTGGACATTCAAGTCTATACATCACTAAGTAACATCGTTCTAAATGACCGTCAGACCAAACAAAAAACGTCGTGTCCCGAGACAGGCCCAACTGAAATTAGGCGTATATTGGTCCTTAGTACACAGTACACTACGCACTGGAGCCCTTGCACAGAAGCGAAGACGGAAAAGCAAATGTCAGCAGACCGCGTAAATCGTCACGGATACAGCGTTAGTAGTGCATCCAACAAGATCTCGAACTCATCATCACTGTAACCGCACGGCCCAGATTTTGTTACCGCTCTAATGTCGTTCCGTAAGTAACGGAACTGCGTTTGTCCTGGCAAGCATTCACTGTCCCCCCGTGTTGCAGTCCACAAACGAATACCACCAAAACTATCAGTCGGTGATATGTGTTCCTTCCCGTAGCCATGTTCCCGGAAGAGATTTCCAAGCCTAAAAGCATGGCAAAAGCTATCCGGACCTTCACAAAACTCTAGGAATACAGCTCTGTTAAAAGCAACACCTTGCCGCCTAAGTACAGGACCCAAGTACACTACTGGGTAACCCAACTTCCTCAGCCTGTCCTTCAGTATCACGTGGAGCCTTGTCGCCGAACGCGTGTGCTGTATGTGGTACGGCATGTCATCAACAATACACCTAGCAGGATACGCATACTCAGCAACACAAGCACCAGTATTGGGATCACGAACCACACATGCATCCCCAGCTACACAGTATCGACAATCACTGGCACCTTCCATCACACGTCGGCGCATCAGCAACCCTACAAAGACATTAGACAAAAAAATGAACATATCATCCAACCAAATAACCAGCCTGGCAAAACAAACAACCAGTCCACGAACAAGACAACACGACTACACGAAGAAACAAAAAACACGTCACGTGGCCACAATACCCAGCTCGGGACAAGAAGCTAATACGCATACCCAAAAACCAATGCCAGAACCACCCACACTAAACCGAACACACTGGACACCACTTTCACAAAGCAGATTGAGACAAACTGAGAACACGTGGAGGCGGTCCAGACATGTAACCAACGCAGAAATACCTGAGGCGCATGCCGACGCCGGCCCAACATGTTCAGCGCCACCGATGCATGTTGTCCCGAGCCACGACGGTGCGGCGCCCAAACAAAACAAAGGTGATTTACTGATAACAACCGACCTACAGGAACCCAAGACCATTACGCACAACAAATGGGAACGACACAGACCTATAACCAAAAGGTCTAAGTGACAAGGTCAGACACAAAACGGGGCGCTATAAAACTAAACAAACGGAGAACGACCCAGACGTACTACCAAATGCCACGCCAGGGAAAAGAAATAGGCTCCCAGACGCGACACCACACCACCAAACAAATTGAACCGATCCAGACCTAGAACCAAAGGCCACAGTCGAAGAACCGGTCACTAAACGTGATGTTACGCCACCGAGCAGACGGAAACGATCCAGACCTATAACTGAAGACAACAATGTAGCAAGTCAGCCTCGGAACGCAGCGATACGATACCAAACGAACGGAAAACGATTACAGTCTGACAACCAAACGGCAGAATGAAATAATCCAGTTCCGATAAGCGACGCTACGACACCAGCCAAATGGAAACGATCCAGAATTACAACCAAACGTTACAAACTAAGCAGGCAACCCGAGATCGATAGTAATCGAAAACTACAAACGGGAACTCATATCAAAAATTCAGTCAAACTAAACATAATTGCAGTCCGTAAATCTGACGCCAACCTCAGAACTCGAGATCGGAGTGCACAGATGCACCCCAAACCAAATGCAAAGAATTACAAATACCTAGCAAATACTAAACTCTGTTCAGCCTTGGATACGCAGAACCAATCAAATGTTCCGTTGACAAACGCGACACTACGACACCAGGAGAAATGGAAACGATCTAGACCCATAATCAGAAATGCTCCTCAATACATGCTCCTTGGCACGTTTAACTCGGCTGAATCCGAAGATGAACAAAACAACAATGGGAAACGAAAGCGAGTTCGTAGCCCAACAACACCAGCATCTCGCGTCTCTCGATGTTGTCTGTTACTTACTCATATGTAAAAGTTTACAAAGGATTTAGGAGTAGGACCTCCGACCTACAAAAACCAAGAACCCTTGGTTACAGCCCATATACAAAAGACCAAGAACCAACGCTGCAATCGCCTCTATACACTCAAAGCCACTGGGAGTCTGTTCCGAAACGCGACGCTACTCTGAAGAACGATCCAAGGCTACAACTAATTAGCCAAAAAAGAGGAGACCAACCTGCAATCGTCCCCATACATTCAAACTCACCGAAAAGCCCGTTACCAAACGATCCAGACCTATACCTAAGCAGCCGAAGACCGAAAAAAGAAACTGCAATCGCCCACAGACATTTAAACCCACCAAAGAGTCCGTTCCGAAACGCGACGCTACGACACCAAGACAGATGGACATGTTCCATACCTATACCCAAGATCCCCTAGACAAAGGCTGTGCTGAAACGCGACGCCACAACACGAAGTAAAGCTAAAACGATCCGGACCTAGACCTAAGCAGCCAAAACCGAAAAAAGAAGCTGCAATCGCCCACAGACATTCAAACCCACCGAAGAGTCCGTTCCGAAACCCGACGCTACGACACCAAGACAAATGGATATGTTCCAGACCTATACCCAAGCTACGAAAACCGAAAACCAAAGCCACAAGGATTGGACCTGCGAACTGTTTCGGACATTCGAAACCACCGATAAAGTCCGTTCTGAAACCCGTCTTGGATGAAACAATCGGACTACAATCGAAGCGAGCAGTGCAAAACTGAGTCTTGGAAACCCAACAAAATGAAGGTACAAACAAATGGAAACAATCAACGAACACCGAAACCCGCACAAGAATCGAACCTACAAACCAGTTGGACATTCAAAACCACCGATGAAGTCCGTTCTGAAACGCGATGCTACAAAACCGAACAAATGGAAACAAGCGGGCTACAATCGAAGCAAACAAAAATAGGGAGGTACAAACAAATGGAAACAGTCAGCGGACCCCGAAACCCACACAAGAATCAGAACGGACCTACAAACCAGTTGGACATTCAGAACCACCGATAAAGTCCCTTCTGAAACGCGATGCTACGAAACCAAACAAATGGAAAACAATCAGGCCACAATCGAGGCAAACAATTCAAGATTGGGACTTGGACACCAAAAAATCGAAGCAAACAACTCGAGATTGGGACCTGGACACCAAAAAAATAGGAAGGTACAAACAAATGGAAAAAGTCAACGGACATCGAAACCCACACAAGAATCAGAACGGACCTATAAACCAGTTGGACATTAAGAACCACCTATAAAGTTCGTTCTGAAACGCGACGCTATGAAACCAAACAAATGGAAACCAATCGGGCTACAATCGAGGCAAACAATTCAATATTGGGGCTTGGACACCAAAAAATTGGAAGGTACAAACAAATGGAAACAGTCAGCAAACACCGAAACTCACACAATAATCGGACTAACAAACCAGTTGGACAGTCAAGCCCACCGATAAAGTCCGTTCCGAAACGCAACGCTACAAAACCAAACAAATGGAAATAATCGGGCTACAATCAAAGCAAACAATTCGAAATTGGGACTTGGCCGCCAAAAAATCGGAAGGTGCAAACAAATGGAAACAGTCAACGAGCACCGAAACCCACACAAGAATCGGACTAACAAACCAGTTGGATATTCAAAACCACCCACAAAGTCCGCTCTGAAACGCGACGCTACGAAACCAAACAAATGGAAAAAATCAGGCTACAATCGAAGCGAACAGTCCAATACCGAGACTTGGAAACCAAAAAATCGGAAGGTACAAACAAATGGAAACAATCAAGGAATACCGAAACCCACAGATGTAGACCCACAGAACACGGGGGAAAACATCCTCAGACACACAATAAATTCGACGAACTAACCCAAAATCCATATCCCAACCCCGCAACAACATCACCATACTCACCAGAAATCGAAACCCGTCGAAGAGCACACACAACCAAACCCGACGAAACCCTCCAAACTCAGGACTTCAGGAAACCTAAAAAAATTGGACCACAGAGAAATCGCGTTGAAGACTACAAAGAAATCGGCCTCACCAGAAATCGAGAAGGCCGCGGAAGAGGGACGCAAACCCGTCGAAAAGCACACACAACCAAACCCGCGGAAACCCCCCAAACTCAGGACTTCAGGAAACCTAAAAAAATTGGACCACGGAGAAATCGCATTGAAGACTACAAAGAAATCGGAGAGGCCGCGGAAGAGGGACGCAGGAGAGAAGGGTAGGAGAAGAAATGCAAGAGCGAGAAACAGGAGAAAGCAGAGAAGGAAGAAGCAGGGGATGACGAGCAGCAGAGGAGGAAGAAGCAGGGGGAAGAAGCAGGGGAGAGGCAGGGGAGAGGCAGGGGGTTACTGTTCATAAGGAACAGTAACAAAGGGGTTTTCAAAGTTCACGCATTTAAAGGGTTATTGATTATTTACCATTTACCAAAAAAAAAAAGAACAAGAAGTTGATGTATAAAAGAGGAAAAATGGGGGAAATTAATTTAATGGAGGGAAAAATTGCGGAAAGTAGAGGGAATACAAGTAAAGGTCGTCAAAACTGGTTATGTCATAGCCTAGAATCACTGTCATGCCATCTAATTATCGGAATATTAGACGGATAATTGTGATTAGGTCACGTTTTATGAATTTAATCAACTATGGGGGTATTAGTGGGAGTTTTGAAAATACGTGGGGTACATGGTAGAAAACAGAAAAACAGGAGGGTACAACGTAGAAAAACCCAAAATTTTAATTAAAAATAAAGTGCAAACAAAGTTTACAAAACGTAATAGAGCATAAATAAAAATGTATAAATAATGTATAAATACACTACAAATATGTATTCGGGTATACATACACAAAAGCTATAAATAAATTAATATACTAAGACGGTATAAATACATAACTATAACATACATATAAAATACAGTGTAATAATACGTAACAAAACATATTGGGGTAAAAAATACATCACTATAACACTAACGTAGATACATTTAGAATACAACACCATATAAAAATACACGTATAATATGGGATATAAAAATACATGTATAAAAATAAGAAGTATTAAATTTGAAGTTGTGGACATGACATAGGTCCACCCCGACGCGGCCACGTGCGGGTTTGGGGAGGCGAATGAATCTCCATATGAGATGGTCAAATTGAAATTTAAATCGAAGTAGGAGTCGCAACCGAATTTTGTGGGAGTTCGGGCTCGTTCGAACCCACTCTATGTCGTAGTGGGCCGTGTACAAAATACGGCCCATTTCCGATGTCAGAGCTTATTGTTCGTCCCTTTGCATTATGATATCGATACCGACATTATCGGATATCGTGTATTGAATGACTCTTGTTGCCAATGGATTCGGACACCCGGAGACCATGGTTCTGAGTAAGGGGTGAGGGTACGTGTTGGGAAGTTCACTAAGAACACCCAACCCCGCCCGCACTTAGCGGCCTTTACTAAGATATCGTTCATTTTTTATGTACACGCGTTAGTTCGACGGTTGAATGATATGCAAAGAGCGTTTTGACTAAACATGTGAATTATGTTTGACTAAGTCGTTTAATGAATCTAAACTAATAACGTCAAAGTTGTTTTAGCATGTGATGTTCATTTTAGTACAATAAAACAAACAACAAAAACGATAACAGATTACAATATACGAGCGGCATACCACCCGGAATTACAATGCAACCAACGATACAATACAAACAATCGCGATAATAAAGGAGCAAACGAGTTAGAAGATGTAAATATGATATGATGAAAAAAATTGTATTTGGTTTTGGAAATCGATGATTTGGTTAAGTCGTGTAAAAATATGGTGCAATTTACGAGTATTTTTAGAGTGGATTTTGAAAAAGTTGCTGAAAGATTGTGTAAAAATTGTGGCGAAAAATTGTGACGAAAAAATTGTGACGAAAAAATTGAGACAAAAAATCGTGCCAAAAAAATTGTGATAAAAAAATTGTGACAAAAAAGCGTGACAAAAATTTGTGACAAAAATCGTGAAAAAAAAAAATTGTGACAAAAATCGTGACAAAAAACTGAGAAAGGGAGAAAAACGGGATTTGATTTTACACCCTCAACCTACATGCTTTGTATACTCTGAATGGGGCTCGTCGGAATGTGGCGTAGGCACGGGAGCGTCGAGATGATATAGGAAGAGTTATGGTGGTTTATGATTGGGATGAGATTTGACGAGTTTTGCTCTCGGGTTTGTATATGGTTTTCCTAAAATTGCCTAGAATTCCGGGGATGAATTGTATGGGATTGTATCGCCTAGGATGTTATGAGTTTTAGATGTGTTATGAATTGTAGATGTATGATGTGTGTGATGGGAGGGTCCTATTTATAGGAGAGGTCCTTGATAGGAGCTAGGAGAAGTACTCTTGCTTAGGTGACAAGAAATACCGGTTTGGATAAGAAACGTAGGAGTTTGAAAGGGAGCGAGAGTCCCGTTTCTTGGTGAGGAAGCCGAGTATCTCGGTTGTCTTGGGACTGCTTCGGCCGAGTGTTTGAGCTCGGTCGGTAAATTGTTTTGGTTTTCGGATAGAATTCCTACTTGAGATCGAATTCTATCCTTAAATGGATTTATTTAATATTTTCGAAGCTGAGTTTTTGTAGTATTTGAGTCCAAAACGGACGTGTGGTGTCAAGGCTGGTTCGTGTGACTCGGGAAAAAAATATCTTTGACCGGGTTTGACCCGGTCGCTAAAAGACGGTTTTGCCCCTGGTGCCGGATTCGACCAAAATTAGTCTTATTTGACTCGAAACGACCCACTGGGCCTGGATTTGAGGTTGGTTTAGTAAGATTTGTACTCCGTAATAAGCCCAAGTGTGGACATGACATAGGTCCACCCCGACGCGGCCACGTGCGGGTTTGGGGAGGCGAATGAATCTCCATATGAGATGGTCAAATTGAAATTTAAATCGAAGTAGGAGTCGCCACCGAATTTTGTGGTTATTCGGAACCATTCGAGCCCACTCTATGTCGTAGTGGGCCATATACAAAATACGGCCCATTTCCGATGTCAGAGTTTATTGGGCTCGTCCCTTTGCATTACGATACCGATACCGACATTATCGGATATCGTGTATTGAATGACTCTCGTTGCCAATGGATTCGAACATCCGGAAACCATGGTTCTGAGTAAGGGGTGAGGGTACGTGTTGGGAAGTTCACTAAGAACACCCAACCCCGCCCGCACTTAGCGGCCTTTACTAAGATATCGTTCGTTTTTGGTGTACACGGGTTAGTTCGACGGTTAAATGATATGCAAACATTATTTTCCTAAGCATGTGAGAAAAATAAATAAATGGGTTGCTAAGTCGTTTAATGCATGTTAAACTAATAAAGTCAAAGTTATTTTAGCATATGAAGTCGTTTTAGTCTAATAAAACAAAAAAAAAAAAAAAAAAAAAAATTGCTACAAACACGAGAAAACGAGTTAGTAACGATGAATAAATCGAATAAAGATGTAAATAAATAATATGCATGATTCGAAAAAGATTTAATGACACGTGATGGATTAACACGTGTTGACCGAGGTCGAAAAAAAGTATTTATCGAAATATGTCGCGAAAGTCGCTTTTTATGTAAGATTCGAAAAGAATAAAAAATAGAAAAGCGAGAAAACGAAAAAAAAAAAAAAAAAAAAAAAAAAAAAAAAAGAAGACCCGGCGAACCAGGCTTCCGCGCGATTCGACTAGAGGGCGCGCGACTCGCGTGGAGGTCTGCTCGGCTTTTTTTTATTTGTCGAAAATCGTTAATTTTTATAAATCGCGTACAAATATGGATTAATTTATACCCGATTCATATTTTCGATATTCGTCGTATTCAATATTCGATTATGAAATCGATATCGAATAGTCGGAATGTTTTTAGAAAAGGTTTTGAAAAAAGTTTGTTTTGAATGAAAAGTAAAAAAAAAGAATTTTGAACGAAAAAGATGTTAATTCTCTCCGCGTATAAAATCGTCGAATTTTGTTAAAAAGAAGATGTAACGATTTTATTAGCATCAACGAGAATTAATTAATTTTATTCTTGTTAGATACGATATTCGATTAGAGAATCGATACCGTATTTTAAGAACGTTATATAGAAAATAGTTTTTGGTATAAAAATATGTGACGAACGACCCATATTAAAATATGAAACGACCGACGATATAACGAAAAAAGAAGAAAAAAAAACGTGAGAAAGAGAGAGAGAAAAGGGAAGAGTCGGGTTTGATTTACACCCTCAACCTACATGCTTCGTTTTCTCGGTATAAGGCTCGTCGGACGGTGGCTTAGGCACAGGAGCGTCGAGATGATGCGGATGAGTTAAGGTGTCGGTTTTTTTTTTGGACGTGGGAGGTAACGGATTCGGCCGGATGACGGGGTCGGATTCGTCGGTTTTTTGGACAGTATTTCGGTGCACCTTCGGATGTGTGGGTCGAGATTATTTTTGCTTGGTGTCGAGGATGTGTGTGACTAACAATTGTATGTGTTGTGTTTTTTTTTGGTCCCTTTCAATGTTGAATGGAGGGTCCTATTTATAGGCGCAGAGGTTTAGGAGAGGTATCTTGCTTGGATAACAAGAAACACCGGTTTGGATAGGAAATGTAAGAAGTCGAGAGGAACGTAAATTCCGTTGCTTGGTGGGGAAGCAAGAATCTCGGCTGAATGGAGGAGTGTTTCGGCTGTTTGGGGTGTTCTAGCCGAGTATTTGAGCTCGGTTTGTGAACTGTTTCGGTTTTCGGATAGAATTCCTACTTGAGATCGAATTCTATCCTTAAACGGTTTTGTTTAATATTTTTTGAAGCTGATTTTTGTGGTGTTGGAGACCCAATCAGCCGCGTGAGGTGTCACGGCTGACTAGCGTGTCTCGAGAATATTTTTGACCGGGTTTTGACTCGGTCGCAAAAAGACGGTTTTACCCCTGGTGTCGGAATCGACCCAAATTAGTCTCATTTGACTCGAAACGACCCACTGGGCCTGGATTTGAGGTTGGTTTTGTAAGATTTGTACTCCGTAATATGCCCAAGCCAAATGTCCATGATTTCGAGCCTATATCCGAGTCCGTCAAAGCACGTTTGCGTCCGATCATCATCGGGTGTTTGGTGGGACCTACTATAGACACCTGGCGGTCAAAATGTAGGTGTCTACAGAGCCCCCACTCTGACTGAGGCTTGGACAAGGCGAAAATCAGAGTAGCTACCAGGCCTATCAAGGATTAAGACCTGGCAGACTTCCGATAGGGTCGTTTAGAGTCCATTAGACTTGCGTGAAGGGCCCGCCAGCCATAAGATAGAAATCATACCTGGATAAATGTCAATAATGTCGCGGGGACTTTCTTCTGAAAAAGTCTTGGGTGTGTCTGTTTACAGACATATCCCATCTTTGAATTGCGCGGGAGCTTGCCTTGGCAGCTATGGGTGTGTCTGTTTACAGACACATCCCATCTTTGAATTACGTGGGAGCCTGCATTGAAGGCTACGGGTGTACCTGTTTTCATATACATCCAAAAAAATGTCGCTTGTACCTTTCCACTGGAGAATTCCTCGGGAGTTGGGGTATTTGTCTGTAAATTGCATGTAATATTCAGATAAAATACCGACTCACGCTGGGGAATAAAATGATTTTTTTTTTGGCTGATTGATTTTTGGAGAAAGATTTTTTAGAAAATTTAGAAAATGCCGAAAATTTTGAAAAAAATTGGAAATAGGAATGCTTGGGATGACTTGATTCTTGATCAGATTCTGACACGGACTGCCAAAATCTTCTGGTTAGGCCTGTATGCCTAGATGAAGAGGGAGATATACCGACAGACTCGACTCTTGACGCGTGAGGACGAGTTAACAGACACGACTTTGACTCTCTAAAGGTTAGACCATGACTCGGTAGGGGATGGGCCACCTAAGATGACAAGACTCTTAAGTTGCGCTATTCCGTAGCCTAGGCGAGTGGCAACACGGTCGAATCCTCGGAATGAGACTATTTCCGTACAACAGGGCTTTGTGGTAACAATGCCGTAGACTGGTGTTCTTTTGATTTTTTTTTTTTGGTTTCGGGGTATGTTCCCGAAGTAGGTATTGCTTCAAGTCCTGACAGATTCTCGTCTTCGACTGAGCCGAGTACTAGGACACACTATAGAAAGGTGGCTAGATTTTGAAAGTATTTGGATTTTTGTGAGTGGAAGGAAAACTTCTGCCTAAGAGAAGCCCCCAGGATGACAAAGCTACCTGTTGAGAACATGACAGTGTCGTGACCGGAATGATGGTGCTTTTTGAATTTGTGTCAGTGTGGGTGGTTGTGCCTCTGTTGAAAGGCTGCCTACGTATTCACGTGTGGTGAAATCAAGCCAAGCCGTAGTTCAGTGTTGAAAGATATATTATGGTGCCTAGTCTACTAGGGCTTTGTGTGTAACTAGCCATAGCGATGGTGTAGGCTAGGTGCATTCCCAATGATGTCTTGATCAAAGGGCTAGAATAGTTAGGATGTTGATCCTGTGACTGTGAGCATTCTCCGGGGTAGCCCCCAGAGGTGGTGTGAACTATTTGGGCATGTTCTATGCCGACTACAAGTTGAATTCCCGTGTTTGGGGTTGGTAACTGGTTTGAATGAGAAGAATTGGGATGAGATTTTAACGACTTCTGCTCTCAGGGATTTTAACGAGTTTTGCTCTCGGGGATTTTAACGAGTTTTGCTCTCGGGGATTTTAACGAGTTTTGATCTCGGGTCTTTGTATGTTGATTGTGAATTTAATTATGTCGAGGGGAAGTCGAGTAAAATGGCTCAAACTTTGATCGGGATAAGTTTTGATAATGCGGGATCTGGTTTCCATGTCTGGCCCTAATGGTTAGGGATATCCTATGGAGCTTGAATCCTCAAAATTCCGGGCTGTCTCTGGCCTGGGTCTCGGGAAGGTCTTGAAGGTTGTAATGTGGGAAGGCTGAGTGTGGTGTTAGCTGACCAGCTTGATTGTTACTCCCCTATTTGACGATAAGGGTTTTGATAATTTTTGAATTGACCGTACCTGGTCAAGGGACTTTCACTCGAGTTGACCGTTGACCACAATCATGGGTTTTTTGAATTTTTTTGGGTTAACCTCTTAGCCCCGGTCATGGGATTCTTCATTTGGATTGACCGCTTAACCTCGGTCATGGGTGCCTCATATTTTTTTTTTTAATAACGGCCTGTTTTTTTTTTTTCTGGCCTTTTGCTTCTTTCCTGGACTTTTGATTTTTTTCAGTTTTTTTTTTTGTCACACTAACACCTGAGGTAGGGATTGGTTGATCTTGTTGGATGGGTGTTTATTGTGGGAAATGGGCTTGCCTCCCGTCTTGAACCCAAACTAGGAGACCACCAAGATTTGTCATAGGATTCGATACCGCTCCTGCTACGGGTAGTCATGTGGCTTTCTATGTCAGACATGGAACAGGTAAAGGAAAACACGGGTCTCGATTTCATGCAGTCATTATAGATGTGCCTATAGTCACGTGCATGTGCTCACAGTGTATGACGGTGTTCATCATGTTCTCGGAAACACATAAGGAAAGTATATATGAGAAATAGAAAAGCTGATTTTATTGAATTTTGAAAAGAGGACAGAATACAAATGACTCTGACTCTGATTTGGAAATTAGGATGTAGGGTATCCTAGACTCGGACTCAGACTTAGACTCGAATCAGATCCGGACTCGGATGCTCGGTTGGTTGTTTTTGTAAGGTCTTTGATTGGAGAGAACGACAAGTGCCACGACTCGCCTAAACTCGGCTTTGCGCAAATGCAAGAGAGGGTGTCAAACTAGACATGACCCGGGGTGACCGGATGACAAAGACTCTTGGATCGGGATACTCGAATGTTGACCTAGACAAAGTAACGACCGTGAATTAGACTCGAGCTGCATAAGGGTGAGTCCGAAAATGGGGCGACCGTGTTTGACCGCGTCGCGTGCTTGGACCAACCGTGGTGACCTAACCCTAGGTGACTCTAGTATTCGTAGCATAGGAACGACTCGAAGAAGGCATCATAAGGACGCCAGTGTATGATGAACGTGGGGTGCCATTAGGATGACCGTGGTTGATTGCTCGGTTGGGGGATAGCCCCCGAGTGAGGCTAAACAATCTGATAGGACTTAGATGGTGTGACACCTAGGTGACTCGAAAGTGGGATACGTGAGACAACACGTGTAAGACGTGACCCTTAGAGCAATCGTGGTTGATCGCTCTGCTGAAAGGTAGCCCCCGAGTAGGGCTGAAGACCGACTCCTAGACGGGTGACTTGTGAAAGGTGGGCCTCCCTTGCAATTCGGCATGTGGGCCGAGTCCCGTTTGAAGGAAGGTCCACGCGAGTATCCCTAGGCTTTGGACTTGAAAGTGTAAGTGGGCTTCCCTTTGTAGGAGTTTGTCCTATGTAGGTGGGCCGTGCCTTGACAAATAAGGCGTACTGGGATGGGGTAGAAACTCGTGATGTAAGATCGACGGAGTTTCGACGCTATGGACTCTAACAACTTATGACAAGACCCGAGACTGCTAAATACGGGAAGTCCTCAGAAGAAGAAAGCTTTGAAAAGAGGATTTGGATTTGAAAACCGAGCAAAGTCGGATAGGATGGCCCGATTTTTTGAAAATCGAAGAAAGGTTCATCGGGCCGTGATTTTGGATTTTTGAAAAGGTTTGGACAGCATACCGGCTAGAAAATAGGCTATTTTGAGTCAAAATCATAAGTCCTAAATTCGGTAGCTTTCCGGGTTTTAAAAATGGATAATTTTCGAAAAGGATGCAAGTTTTTGAAAATGACGGTTTTTAAAAAGACGATAAATAGATCAGGTAGCACGTAGTCATGGAAACAGTATAATGACACCATGTATGCTCTTAGTCTAAGTCTCGGTCGGTCGAATAGGGTCTATACCAACGACGATAGCTTTCTCGCAAATCAGGACGGTCTTCCTAAGCCGAGTTGGTCTTAGAACCTGCCGTAAAACCCATGCGAGTTCCGCCATCGAAGTCTTTAGTGGGTCCATTTAGGAACGCACCGTGGTATAGTGGGACGTCGGTCACAAGTAACCGGCCCGGGAAAGAATTGGGTTATGCATGAACCATTGAACTAAAACGTGTACATTACTATTCGAACGATTTCTTTTCAAGTCTCACCCTAGGGATGCCGATGGTAAGTAGTGACTCATCAGTTGATCCCCAGCGGAGTCGCCAAATTGTGGACATGACATAGGTCCACCCCGACGCGGCCACGCGCGGGTTTGGGGAGGCGAATGAATCTCCATATGAGATGGTCAAATTGAAATTTAAATCGAAGTAGGAGTCACCACCGAATTTTGTGGTTATTCGGAACCATTCGAGCCCACTCTATGTCGTAGTGGGCCGTATACAAAATACGGCCCATTTCCGATGTCAGAGTTTATTGGGCTCGTCCCTTTGCATTACGATACCGATACCTATATTACCTGATATCGTGTATTGAATGACTCTCGTTGCCAATGGATTCGAACATCCGGAAACCATGGTTCTGAGTAAGGGGTGAGGGTACGTGTTGGGAAGTTCACTAAGAACACCCAACCCCGCCCGCACTTAGCGGCCTTTACTAAGATATCGTTCGTTTTTGGTGTACACGGGTTAGTTCGACGGTTAAATGATATGCAAACATTATTTTCCTAAGCATGTGAGAAAAATAAATAAATGGGTTGCTAAGTCGTTTAATGCATGTTAAGCTAATAACGTCAAAGTTATTTTAGCATGTGAAGTCGTTTTAGTCTAATAAAACAAAAAAAAAAAATTGCTACAAACACGAGAAAACGAGTTAGTAACGATGAATAAATCGAATAAAGATGTAAATAAATAATATGCATGATTCGAAAAAGATTTAATGACACGTGATGGATTAACACGTGTTGACCGAGGTCGAAAAAAAGTATTTATCGAATAATGTCGCGAAAGTCGCTTTTTATGTAAGATTCGAAAAGAATAAAAAATAGAAAAGCGAGGAAACGAAAAAAAAAAAAAAAAGAAGAAGAAGACCCGGCGAATCAGGCTTCCGCGCGAGTCGCCTGGAGGGCGCGCGACTCGCGTGGAGGTCTGCTCGGCTTTTTTTTATTTGTCGAAAATCGTTAATTTTTATAAATCGCGTACAAATATGGATTAATTTATACCCGATTCATATTTTCGATATTCGTCGTATTCGATATTCGATTATGAAATCGATATCGAATAGTCGGAATGTTTTTAGAAAAGGTTTTGAAAAAAGTTTGTTTTGAACGAAAAGTAAAAAAAAAAAAATTTGAACGAAAAAGATGTTAATTCTCTCCGCGTATAAAATCGTCGAATTTTGTTAGAAAGAAGATGTAACGATTTTATTAGCATCAACGAGAATTAATTAATTTTATTCTTGTTAGATACGATATTCGATTAGAGAATCGATACCGTATTTTAAGAACGTTATATAGAAAATACTTTTTGGTATAAAAATATGTGACGAACGACCCATATTAAAATATGAAACGACCGACGATATAACGAAAAAAGAAGAAAAAAAAACGTGAGAAAGAGAGAGAGAGAAAAGGGAAGAGTCGGGTTTGATTTACACCCTCAACCTACATGCTTCGTTTTCTCGGTATAAGGCTCGTCGGACGGTGGCTTAGGCACAGGAGCGTCGAGATGATGCGGATGAGTTAAGGTGTCGGTTTTTTTTTTGGACGTGGGAGGTAACGGATTCGGCCAGATGACGGAGTCGGATTCGTCGGTTTTTTGGACAGTATTTTGGTGCACCTTCGGATGTGTGGGTCTAGATTATTTTTGCTTGGTGTCGAGGATGTGTGTGACTAACAATTGTATGTGTTGTGTTTCTTTTTTGGTCCCCTTCAATGTTTAATGGAGGGTCCTATTTATAGGCGCAGAGGTTTAGGAGAGGTATCTTGCTTGGATAGCAAGAAACACCGGTTTGGATAGGAAATGTAAGAAGTCGAGAGGAACGTAAATTCCGTTGCTTGGTGGGGAAGCAAGAATCTCGGCTGAGTGGAGGAGTGTTTCGGCTGTTTGGGGTGTTCTAGCCGAGTATTTGAGCTCGGTTTGTGAACTGTTTCGGTTTTCGTATAGAATTCCTACTTGAGATCGAATTCTATCCTTAAACGGATTTGTTTAATATTTTTTGAAGCTGATTTTTGTGGTGTTGGAGACCGAATCAGCCGCGTGAGGTGTCACGACTGACTCGCGTGTCTCGAGAATATTTTTGACCGGGTTTTGACTCGGTCGCAGAAAGACGATTTTACCCCTGGTGTCGGAATCGACCCAAATTAGTCTCATTTGACTCGAAACGACCCACTGGGCCTGGATTTGAGGTTGTTTTTGTAAGATTTGTACTCCGTAATAAGCCCAAGCCAAATGTCCATGATTTCGAGCCCATATCCGAGTCCGTCAAAGCACGTTTGCGTCCGATCATCATCGGGTGTTTGGTGGGACCTACTATAGACACCTGGCGGTCAAAATGTGGGTGTCTACAGAGCCCCCACTCTGACTGAGGCTTGGACAAGGCGAAAGTCAGAGTAGCTACCAGGCCTATCAAGGATTAAGACCTGGCAGACTTCCGATAGGGTCGTTTAGAGTCCATTAGACTTGCGTGAAGGGCCCGCCAGCCATAAGATAGAAATCATACCTGGATAAATGTCAATAATGTCGCGGGGACTTTCTTCTGAAAAAGTCTTGGGTGTGTCTGTTTACAGACATATCCCATCTTTGAATTGCGCGGGAGCTTGCCTTGGCAGCTATGGGTGTGTCTGTTTACAGACACATCCCATCTTTGAATTACGTGGGAGCCTGCATTGGAGGCTACGGGTGTACCTGTTTACATATACATCCAAAAAAATGTCGCTTGTACCTTTCCACTGGAGAATTCCTCGGGAGTTGGGGTATCTGTCTGTAAATTGCATGTAATATTCAGATAAAATACCGACTCACGCTGGGGAATAAAATGATTTTTTTTTGGCTGATTGATTTTTGGAGAAAGATTTTTTTTGAAAATTTAGAAAATGCCGAAAATTTTGAAAAATATTGGAAATAGGAATGCTTGGGATGACTTGATTCTTGATCAGATTCTGACACGGACTGCCAAAATCTTCTAGTTAGGCCTGTATGCCTAGATGAAGAGGGAGATATACCGACAGACTCGACTCTTGACGCGTGAGGACGAGTTAACAGACACGACTTTGACTCTCTAAAGGTTAGACCATGACTCGGTAGGGGATGGGCCACCTAAGATGACAAGACTCTTAAGTTGCGCTATTCCGTAGCCTATGCGAGTGGCAACACGGTCGAATCCTCGGAATGAGACTATTTCCGTACAACAGGGCTTTGTGGTAACAATGCCGTAGACTGGTGTTCTTTTGATTTTTTTTTTTTGGTTTCGGGGTATGTTCCCGAAGTAGGTATTGCTTCAAGTCCTGACAGATTCTCGTCTTCGACTGAGCCGAGTACTAGGACACACTATAGAAAGGTGGCTAGATTTTGAAAGTATTTGGATTTTTGTGAGTGGAAGGAACACTTCTGCCTAAGAGAAGCCCCCAGGATGACAAAGCTACCTGTTGAGAACATGACAGTGTCGTGACCGGAATGATGGTGCTTTTTGAATTTGTGTCAGTGTGGGTGGTTGTGCCTCTGTTGAAAGGCTGCCTACGTATTCACGTGTGGTGAAATCAAGCCAAGCCGTAGTTCAGTGTTGAAAGATATATTATGGTGCCTAGTCTACTAGGGCTTTGTGTGTAACTAGCCATAGCGATGGTGTAGGCTAGGTGCATTCCCAATGATGTCTTGATCAAAGGGCTAGAATAGTTAGGATGTTGATCCTGTGACTGTGAGCATTCTCCGGGGTAGCCCCCAGAGGTGGTGTGAACTATTTGGGCATGTTCTATGCCGACTACAAGTTGAATTCCCGTGTTTGGGGTTGGTAACTGGTTTGAATAAGAAGAATTGGGATGAGATTTTAACGACTTCTGCTCTCGGGGATTTTAACGAGTTTTGCTCTCAGGGATTTTAACGAGTTTTGCTCTCGGGGATTTTAACGAGTTTTGCTCTCGGGGATTTTAACGAGTTTTGCTCTCGGGGATTTTAACGAGTTTTGCTCTCGGGGATTTTATCGAGTTTTGATCTCGGGTCTTTGTATGTTGATTGTGAATTTTGTTATGTCGAGGGGAAGTCGAGTAAAATGGCTCAAACTTTGATCGGGATAAGTTTTGATAATACGGGATCTGGTTTCCATGTCTGGCCCTAATGATTAGGGATATCCTATGGAGCTTGAATCCTCAAAATTCCGGGCTGTCTCTGGCCTGGGTCTCGGGAAGGTCTTGAAGGTTGTAATGTGGGAAGGCTGAGTGTGGTGTTAGCTGACCAGCTTGATTGTTGCTCCCCTATTTGACGATAAGGGTTTTGATAATTTTTGAATTGACCGTACCTGGTCAAGGGACTTTCACTCGAGTTGACCGTTGACCACAATCATGGGTTTTTTGAATTTTTTTGGGTTAATCTCTTAGCCCCGGTCATGGGATTCTTCATTTGGATTGACCGCTTAACTTTGGTCATGGGTGCCTCATTTTTTTTTTAATAACGGCCTTTTTTTTTTTGGCCTTTTGCTTCTTTCCTGGACTTTTGATTTTTTTCAGTTTTTTTTTTGTCACACTAACACCTGAGGTAGGGATTGGTTGATCTTGTTGGATGGGTGTTTATTGTGGGAAATGGGCTTGCCTCCCGTCTTGAACCCAAACTAGGAGACCACCAAGATTTGTCATAGGATTCGATACCGCTCCTGCTACGGGTAGTCATGTGGCTTTCGATGTCAGACATGGAACAGGTAAAGGAAAACACTGGTCTCGATTTCCTGCAGTCATTATAGATGTGCCTATAGTCACGTGCATGTGCTCACAGTGTATGACGGTGTTCATCATGTTCTCGGAAACACATAAGGAAAGTATATATGAGAAATAGAAAAGCTGATTTTATTGAATTTTGAAAAGAGGACAGAATACAAATGACTCTGACTCTGATTTGGAAATTAGGATGTAGGGTATCCTAGACTCGGACTCAGACTTAGACTCGAATCAGATCCGGACTCGGATGCTCGGTTGGTTGTTTTTGTAAGGTCTTTGATTGAAGAGAACGACAAATGCCACGACTCGCCTAAACTCGGCTTTGCGCAAATGCAAGAGAGGGTGTCAAACTAGACATGGCCCGGGGTGACTGGATGACAAAGACTCTTGGATCGGGATACTCGAATGTTGACCTAGACAAAGTAACGACCGTGAATTAGACTCGAGCTGCATAAGGGTGATTCCGAAAATGGGGCGACCGTGTTTGACCGCGTCGCGTGCTTGGACCAACCGTGGTGACCTAACCCTAGGTGACTCTAGTATTCGTAGCATAGGAACGACTCGAAGAAGGCATCATAAGGACGCTAGTGTATGATGAACGTGGGGCCCTTAGGATGACCGTGGTTGATTGCTCGGTTGGGGGATAGCCCCCGAGTGAGGCTAAACAATCTGATAGGACTTAGATGGTGTGACACCTAGGTGACTCGAAAGTGGGATACGTGAGACAACACGTGTAAGACGTGACCCTTAGAGCAATCGTGGTTGATCGCTCTGCTGAAAGGTAGCCCCCGAGTGGGGCTGAAGACCGACTCCTAGACGGGTGACTTGTGAAAGGTGGGCCTCCCTTGCAATTCGGCATGTGGGCCGAGTCCCGTTTGAAGGAAGGTCCACGCGAGTATCCCTAGGCTTTGGACTTGAAAGTGTAAGTGGGCTTCCCTTTGTAGGAGTTTGTCCTACGTAGGTGGGCCGTGCCTTGACAAATAAGGCGTACTGGGATGGGGTAGAAACTCGTGATGTAAGATCGACGGAGTTTCGACGCTATGGACTCTAACAACTTATGACAAGACCCGACACTGCTAAATACGGGAAGTCCTAAGAAGAAGAAAGCTTTGAAAAGAGGATTTGGATTTGAAAACCGAGCAAAGTCGGATAGGATGGCCCGATTTTTTGAAAAGGTTTGGACAGCATACCGGCTAGAAAATAGGCTATTTTGAGTCAAAATCATAAGTCCTAAATTCGGTAGCTTTCCGGGTTTGAAAAATGGATAATTTTCGAAAAGGATGCAAGTTTTTGAAAATGACGGTTTTTGAAAAGACGATAAATAGATCAGGTAGCACGTAGTCATGGAAACAGTATAATGACACCATGTATGCTCTTAGTCTAAGTCTCGGTCGGTCGAATAGGGTCTATACCAACGACGATAGCTTTCTCGCAAATCAGGACGGTCTTCCTAAGCCGAGTTGGTCTTAGAACCTGACGTAAAACCCATGCGAGTTCCGCCATCGAAGTCTTTAGTGGGTCCATTTAGGAACGCACCGTGGTATAGTGGGACGTCGGTCACAAGTAACCGGCCCGGGAAAGAATTGGGTTATGCATGAACCATTGAACTAAAACGTGTACATTACTATTCGAACGATTTCTTTTCGAGTCTCACCCTAGGGATGCCGATGGTAAGTGACTCATCAGTTGATCCCCAGCGGAGTCGCCAAATTGTGGACATGACATAGGTCCACCCCGACGCGGCCACGCGCGGGTTTGGGGAGGCGAATGAATCTCCATATGAGATGGTCAAATTGAAATTTAAATCGAAGTAGGAGTCGCCACCAAATTTTGTGGTTATTCGGAACCATTCGAGCCCACTCTATGTCGTAGTGGGCCGTATACAAAATACGGCCCATTTCCGATGTCAGAGTTTATTGGGCTCGTCCCTTTGCATTACGATACCGATACCGACATTATCGGATATCGTGTATTGAATGACTCTCGTTGCCAATGGATTCGAACATCCGGAAACCATGGTTCTGAGTAAGGGGTGAGGGTACGTGTTGGGAAGTTCACTAAGAACACCCAACCCCGCCCGCACTTAGCGGCCTTTACTAAGATATCGTTCGTTTTTGGTGTACACGGGTTAGTTCGACGGTTAAATGATATGCAAACATTATTTTCCTAAGCATGTGAGAAAAATAAATAAATGGGTTGCTAAGTCGTTTAATGCATGTTAAACTAATAACGTCAAAGTTATTTTAGCATATGAAGTCGTTTTAGTCTAATAAAACAAAAAAAAAAAAAAATTGCTACAAACACGAGAAAACGAGTTAGTAACGATGAATAAATCGAATAAAGATGTAAATAAATAATATGCATGATTCGAAAAAGATTTAATGACACGTGATGGATTAACACGTGTTGACCGAGGTCGAAAAAAAGTATTTATCGAAATATGTCGCGAAAGTCGCTTTTTATGTAAGATTCGAAAAGAATAAAAAATAGAAAAGCGAGGAAACGAAAAAAAAAAAAAAAAAAAAAGAAGACCCGGCGAAACAGGCTTCCGCGCGAGTCGCCTGGAGGGCGCGCGACTCGCGTGGAGGTCTGCTCGGCTTTTTTTTATTTGTCGAAAATCGTTAATTTTTATAAATCGCGTACAAATATGGATTAATTTATACCCGATTCATATTTTCGATATTCGTCGTATTCAATATTCGATTATGAAATCGATATCGAATAATCGGAATGTTTTTAGAAAAGGTTTTGAAAAAAGTTTGTTTTGAATGAAAAGTAAACAAAAAAGAATTTTGAACGAAAAAGATGTTAATTCTCTCCGCGTATAAAATCGTCGAATTTTGTTAAAAAGAAGATTGTAACGATTTTATTAGCATCAACGAGAATTAATTAATTTTATTCTTGTTAGATACGATATTCGATTAGAGAATCGATACCGTATTTTAAGAACGTTATATAGAAAATAGTTTTTGGTATAAAAATATGTGACGAACGACCCATATTAAAATATGAAATGACCGACGATATAACGAAAAAAGAAGAAAAAAAAAACGTGAGAAAGAGAGAGAGAAAAGGGAAGAGTCGGGTTTGATTTACACCCTCAACCTACATGCTTCGTTTTCTCGGTATAAGGCTCGTCGGACGGTGGCTTAGGCACAGGAGCGTCGAGATGATGCGGATGAGTTAAGGTGTCGGTTTTTTTTTGGACGTGGGAGGTAATGGATTCGGCCGGATGACGGGGTCGGATTCGTCGGTTTTTTGGACAGTATTTCGGTGCACCTTCTGATGTGTGGGTCGAGATTATTTTTGCTTGGTGTCGAGGATGTGTGTGACTAACAATTGTATGTGTTGTGCTTTTTTTTTGGTCCCTTTCAATGTTGAATGGAGGGTCCTATTTATAGGTGCAGAGGTTTAGGAGAGGTATCTTGCTTGGATAACAAGAAACACCGGTTTGGATAGGAAATGTAAGAAGTCGAGAGGAACGTAAATTCCGTTGCTTGGTGGGGAAGCAAGAATCTCGGCTGAATGGAAGAGTGTTTCGGCTGTTTGGGGTGTTCTAGCCGAGTATTTGAGCTCGGTTTGTGAACTGTTTCGGTTTTCGGATAGAATTCCTACTTGAGATCAAATTCTATCCTTAAACGGATTTGTTTAATATTTTTTGAAGCTGATTTTTGTGGTGTTGGAGACCGAATCAGCCGCGTGAGGTGTCACGGCTTACTAGCGTGTCTCGAGAATATTTTTGACCGGGTTTTGACTCGGTCGCAAAAAGACGGTTTTACCCCTGGTGTCGGAATCGACCCAAATTAGTCTCATTTGACTCGAAACGACCCAATGGGCCTGGATTTGAGGTTGGTTTTGTAAGATTTGTACTCCGTAATAAGCCCAAGCCAAATGTCCATGATTTCGAGCCCATATCCGAGTCCGTCAAAGCACGTTTGCGTCCGATCATCATCGGGTGTTTGGTGGGACCTACTATAGACACCTGGCGGTCAAAATGTGGGTGTCTACACCAAGCCAAATGTCCATGATTTCGAGCCCATATCCGAGTTCATAAAAGCATGTTTGCGTCCGATCATCATCGGGTGTTTGGCGGAAACTACTATAGACACCGGTCAAAATGTGGGTGTCTACAGAAGCTAATAAAATAACAAAAAAAAAAAGTAATTAGGTGAGAAAAGTAGGTAAGAGTTAGGTGCGAAGGTGAATTAATAAGGAATCTTGCAAAAGATAGATTCTTTGGATGAAAATGCATATATTGGTGGTGTACAAACCCTCTCATACAATGGGTGTGTCTATCACTTGCCATTTTAGGTATGAGTATCAAAATATAAAAGATTAACTAAACGCACGGTATAGATTTAGACCATTTTAAACCCATACCTTGGGATTGTTGAGGTGTGAGTACCGTCGAACCAAACAGTCCTAAAGGGATTTAATCATCACTTTCGAGGGTAAACGTCGAATAGATTTAGATTTCTCATTGTCAAATCCCAAAGAAGCAGGGAGGGAAACAATAATAATCAAAACCCCACCTTCACTTTCGAGAGTCAATACCGTAATTCTATAGGCTGGTTATCGCATTTACCATCATCATCATCATCATCGCTTAATCACAACATTATGCTTTGATTGCAACCAAAACACAAACAATTAATCCCCAATTTTCTCGTCTCCAAAACCCCATCATCATTGACAACAACTTCTTCTCATTGGCTCGCACTTAGGTAACCCCCCCCCCCCCCCCCCTCTGTCGTAATTGTAACTAGTTCTTACATTGATATTAATGATCATTGAAGAACACCCAATTGTATTCAATTGTAGATTGTTTCTGGGTCTTGATTACTTTTTCAGATGCTTTGAATTTTCTTGCATATTTCATGTAATTTGGGTGGCAATTTTGGCTTATTTATCTAGTTCAGCCATTTTTATGATTAAGCTTTATCTTTTATGCTGGACTTGTTGTTTCCTGAGTGTTTGCTTACATCCGGTGTTGACTGACTATAGAATCAGGTTTTACTTGAGTGAGCTTAACTGATGTGATGTGATGGTTGATTAATGCAAATTGTGAAAGAATAGCTGTCTGTCTTTCTGAAATTTATGAATGTTAGTTTTGTTCCCAGAGTTTTATAAAACCTTGGTTCACATTGCAACATGGCAACAACAGCTGGAGGTGAATATAGAGGGTTTAAGGTAGTCTCTTAGATGATATGATGGAAAAGAAGAAGTTAGATGGGAATGAATCAGGACCGTCATCGCCAAAGCCAGTCGATAGGTTTGGGTTCATTAAGCCAGATAATAGCAACTCACCCGATGCTCTTAAGAGGAGCAAATCAGCATTTGAGTTCGAGAGGTATTCTCGTTTTTGGTGTTTCTTCTATGTGACGGTCTCACATGTGAGAATAACCAAACACTTGTGTATTCGCCACTTGGTTACGGAGTAATGGGTTAATCTTACATGTAAGACCGTCTCAAGTTAGTTATTGTATGATCATTCTGCTTGAAGTTGTGGTCAGTACCAAATACACATTCTGTATTTCCCTGTAGAGCATCAGGGAGCATTCATTTTCGTATATATAAAAAATGAGAAGTCCTTGTTTGAATTTTTTTCTTTGTTTATTTATGAAAAACCCAGGTAGTTAGCTACTGAACAAGTGATGGCAGAAAAAGCTTAAATCTTGAAAGATGAACCCTTTTCCCCCCCTTCTTTGTGGTAATTTAAGTATTCAATGCAGAAATCCTCTTGATTTAATGTCCACAATAAATGGTCTCCTATGTTGAAGATAATGCTGTTGATCACGATAGGAGGAAAATCATCTTCACCCATAATTCTTTTGTGGGAAATTATTTTCCAAGGATGCGAATATGGGAGCACCTGTTTCAACCATCCATATATTCTACTTGTGCACTTACTTACGGAGTAATTCAGTACACTAATTGTTAGGACTCACGTAGGTCACAAAAAGCATTTGGAAGAAAAATATCCTTAATGAAAATTTGGTCTGAACAGATTCTGGAAGGATAAGTATATCCTCTTTGAATATACATTTAGTTGTTCTTATACAGTTCAGAATTTTCTTTATTAATGTTGAGAAAGTGGTCATGCTCTTCCAAAGTACCCATGCTATCATTATATCAGTATTTAAGCTTAGCATAATATAACACGCTCTTTGTAACTAGATCCACTACTGTGTTGTTCCTTCTTGGGTCTGACTTGACCTTGCACCGGTTTTTATTAGCAGCGGTGGAGTCCGTTTCTGGAATTTATCAATTTGATTGTCAATTAATGCTATTGGAATTTTTTAATGGTGTAATAAGGACTTTTGTATTGCTGTCTCATCCACTTACATCCTTCTTTGCTCTTTTGTTGTATTTTTTTGTGGTGTATACTGTATACTGTGCTTATGAGACGAGGAATTTCACAGGGAAGAAAGTAGAGTTCGAAAATGGAGAAAAATGATTGGGGTTGGTGGTAGCGACTGGAAGCTTTATGTTAAAAGGAAACCTCACGTGGTTAAGAGACGTGTGAGAAAAGGAATTCCTGATTGTCTAAGGGGCCTTGTTTGGCAGTTGATCTCAGGAAGTCGTGACCTCTTGCTCATGAACCCCGGGGTTTACGAGGTAATAATCCTTACGAGCCTCTTACACTCCTTTAGTTCATAAGATCATCATGTTTGGCCTTTTAAAGTGCAGGCAGTACTTTTTGATGTGTACAACAGTTTTAGTGGTTCTTGGGCTACTATTCTTCTCTTACAAACAAAATGATCAATCTGGGACTGAGTGTGGTTCAGAGACCTATATTGAGCTCCATATGCTGCTTGCAAAGAGCTTTGGAGAATTTTAATTATTTCCTCCATCTATTTATATTGCTCCATTTTTTTTGTAAGTTCATCCCAATATAATTGGCTCCTTTCTATACCTAGTAAATAGGGAAGTGAACTTGTATAGCTCCCATTTAAGTAACACCCTAGCGCTGGTAATATGGTGGTATAATTACATGTAAGTTAAGTGATAATAATGATATTTCATCACTAATCTAAACACGATCTCTAGTCAAATGTTGACAATATAGATGGGCAAGAAACTATAGTACAAAGTTTAGTCCTATAAGTTATTGAGTAATCCTATAAGGTAAATTTTATTCTCTTAGATACCATTTTTTTCTCCTGGAAAGGCTCGGTAATGATAATCCCTTTTCATAAGTCTGTTTAGATGAGCACTTTATAATCGGCAACCATGTTTCACTGTTTGTCCTGAAAATAACTGCTGATGTTTCTTCAATCATGAATTGACATGTAACCAAACATTTATCTCAGCGTAATGCTGATATCTGTTATTTTAATATATGAAGAATCAAAATTTTCATTTATTGCTTGCATGAATGTGAAAATCCTAATGTAGCCAATGATTTGGCCACTTTAGAACATAAATCCTGTATTGTAGCCATTTTACAAGCTGTAATTTATCTGTGCAATTTCATGTGTCCCATCAGTATGTATGGGGTTCATGTGGTAGGACCGTAGGAGTGTTAGACTAGTTCATAAGTTCTTATGTGCATCGAATTGTGTTTCACTTCAGCAATTGGTAATATATGAGACTTCGGCATCAGAACTGGATATTATTCGAGATATATCGCGCACTTTCCCTTCTCACGTCTTCTTTCAACAAAGGCATGGTCCTGGTCAGAGATCACTTTACAATGTCCTGAAAGCATATTCCGTATATGACCGAGATGTTGGATACGTTCAGGTTTGCTGCGTGCTGTTATGTATTATGAGTTCTATTTCCTTCCCAAATTTATTGTCCCTATTTGACTTTGTAGCTCAAACTAGGTTTGTCAATTGGGTCACTCGGTCAGTTATGGGTCGGGTTAAGATGGGTTGGATTATTTCGGAATCGGGTTTGGTCGGGTCAAAAAACTAACAGGGTCAAGTTGGTTCGAATTGGGTCATTTACGGGCCGGGTCACTCAGGTGAAAAATTGTGACGGGTCGTTTGAGTCCGGATCGGGTCATTCAATGGCTTGGAATATGTCTAGTCAAAATTCTTGATTAGGTCAAGCTCGATTCAATTCCGGGTCGAACAATGAATTGAGGGGTGAAGTTTTTTTTTTTTTTTTTTAATTAGACCTTTGCTTGGTTTGATACCTGTATTGGATATTGGATATTCAAACAATGGATTATGTGGCAGACTGAGTTCTATTGGTTATCGGTTAGCCTTCGACTCAAGTCAGTTTTGGTCCATAACATTTTGGGTGCTGTCGGTTCATAAAATTTGTCATGTGCGGTTAATTAAACAACTATTTTCGTATTACCATATGTAAAAAGTTGAATTATCATATTTTTTTTGAGAAATGACAGTCAAAGTCAACATTGTGTCGTTACCGAAGTCAAATAAGGACAATATAGAAAAGATGCAAACAGTTTGAGAATTGTATGTTTAAACATCAAGTACACTCTGAAGTATCTTTATTCTGGAATGCAGGGTATGGGGTTTATAGCTGGCTTACTGTTGCTTTACATGAGTGAGGAAGATGCATTTTGGTTACTGGTTGCATTGCTTAAAGGGGCCGTCCATTCCCCGATGGAAGGATTATATCTGGTACAATCTGGTTGTATAATATGATAAACATATTCTCATTGTTTCTTGTCTACCTTGCGAGTTGTGATAGTCCAATTGATATTTTTATTTGAAACTTCTGTATATCATTGGTGATGCAGCAACACTCACAAACTGTTGGAAATAAGCCTTATATGGAATAACACTCAAATTTTATAAAATTGTTTTAGTTTACAAATGGGACCAGAGGTAGTATAGTTATAGATGTGTAATTAATACTCTTTTATTGTCTTAAGAAATAACGACACCAGAAGTGACAAACAAAACTGGTTTTCTTGACAATGTGAATTTATAGGTGTGTTATTCTCTTCCGTTGTCGCTTTTCATGAACAAAATCTATGTGCCTCTATTAAAGTCTATTTTACTCTTTTATTGTGATCAGGCAGGATTACCTTTGGTACAACAATACCTTTACCAGTTCGATCAGTTGGTGAAGGAGTTACTGCCGAAACTTGGAGAGCATTTCTCTCAAGAGATGATTAACCCAAGCATGTATGCAAGTCAGTGGTTCATTACTGTGTTTGCATATTCTTTTCCTTTCCACTTGGCCCTCCGAATTTGGGATGTCTTTCTGTTTGAGGTTAGTGGAATAAATATGTATTCAGGTCAATATAGCCATAGGATTTTGTTAGAGAAGTTTATATTAACAGTTTCTTTTATTCTTTTTTGGCTAGGGTGTTAAAGTAGTCTTTAGGGTTGGGTTGGCTCTCTTGAAGTCCTGTCATGATGATCTGGTGAGCATTTCTTTAAACCTATGTTTCTACTGATTGATATTTGATCAGGTGCTTGGTGTTGGTTTGTGAGACTTGTAAATGTGCTCAATCATCGTTGTACACCCAAAATTCCAAACATGCTGTTTTTTTTCTTTCCAGTTTTTGTTACTTCTTTAAGATAATTTTCTACCAGAATTGTATCTTTTCTTTTTGGTGTAAAGGGAGCCCACAAGGGTGGTTTTGATACAAACAGGTTTAGACCAGTATCATTTGAAGCATCTGTCAATGACTTTATGTCTGAATAAAAAATGTACGGAGTATATTACTAGAATAACCAAGTACACACAAAGGGTTAAAGAGCTTGTAACCTTCATGGTACTAATTGATTTTAGTGTATTATGTGATAGTATGATACTAGTACACCACCTCTCTTTTCTCCATGAATTCATAACGTGTATTGGTTTAAAACTGGGTGTACTGGTGAACTCTTGGTATTGAAGCTTGTATCAAACCTTCAAGCTTGAGCCGACAACTAACTGTTGAGATTTTGATCTTTATCATCATTTATAATTTTATATTGGCACACAGGTGAAATTACCCTTCGAGAAACTCATTCATGCTTTACGTTATTTCTCCGAGGAAGTAATGGATCCTGATACGTTGTTGCCGTTGGCCTACTCAATCAAGGTTTGCCATCTCTAACTATCACAATAATAATAATAATAATTCATGAATTCCTCATTCTGCAATGTTTCTGGTCAGAAAACTTAATGTGAAATGGCTTTGTTTATAATTCGTATATAAGAACTAGGAAATCTGATGTTAAGACGTAGGGTCGAGCTTCCAGGATCTGAATTATGTGATTTTACTTCCCCACTAATCTATGAAACGTGTTCTCTCACCTATGGCTTTATCAGGACATATGAGCCTGGCAATGTTCTAGGCTATTACTGAAATATGTCCCCAACACTAATCCTATACTTGTAGCTCAGTCAAAAGGTACAGTGCATGGCGAAAGTAGAGGGAGATGATTTTTCTTAGTATGAAACTTGTATGACAAATTAATGATAAAGGAAGACAAAGAGCCTCTTCTAGAAGTATAGAGTATAATTTTGGCGATTTGAAGCCTTATGTTCAAACATCTTAGTTTAGGAAATGTAGATATACGAAGTATCAATTTTCATACTCTTGAATACATATTTATGTTAAAATACATGCTCCTGAAACCGCGTAAATGTTTCCTCATTTAGAATAGAGTCTCCGTGAGTCAAAATTTGAGTCTTGACGGTTTTGAAAATTTGGACATGTTAAGTATGTTACCATATCTAACACTGTAACCAAGTCTAAATAACTTGTTTCTAATGCCAATGTAGGTTAGCATGCACTCATAACTTGAGTCATAAGTTCTTTTAAATAGGTTTTCAGCATCATATCATCATATAGTGAGACTGACACCTGGAGAATATGTGATTAGATTTCAAGACGATTGGAAGAATTGAAGTTCGATTATGAGAAAGTACACGGGAAAGAGGGGCAATCAATAGAATCTCGGGGGAAGAAGAAACATCTGTTAGAAAGAAGTGGCTCAAGTTTGATTCGTGGTTCCCGCCATAAGAGGCAACCTGACAAGCAGAATGGTGAAATACCGTCGTCTCCTGCAGCCACCATCCAGCAAAAACTGCCATTAAGACGACGTTACTCCAGCCGAAAGGCGGAACATCCCAAGCTAGACGGGGAAGTGACCCACTCCGATCAGGAATCCGTGCTAAGGCGTGATTCTTCGCTTATGGCCAGACACGCTACCAGTTAACCAGTATTCATTCTTTCATTCTTTGGGGGTATTGATTTGTTGATTCATATTGTCAGAGACTCAGAGGGATTAGCTGCTACTAGGTTGATACACACCATTGCTCTTGCAATCTGATTTTTGCATATATCTTCTTTTGTTTTCGGAGTCATCTGATTTTCGGCTCTTGAGAAAAAAAACTCGCAGTCCCTCGTATTGTATTCCTGCAGGCAAAATTAAAATGCTTAACACTGGATGGAGTCGTGAAGATGGTTTCAGTGTAATGAATGATGGGCTGATGGCTCCTTTCTTTTGATTTTTTAATGTTTGTACTTAGTCTTAGTCCACGTCTCAGTGTGAGCTCAAATACGACGGAAGGAGGAAATTGGAACCAATGATCTAATGTAAAGAACTCTTTTGAACTTGTGGTCTAATGGACTCCCTATGAGTGTCTGACAAGGCTTTGCTTTACTCTTCCGAACTTGTGGTCTAATGCACATACGCGATGGGTAGCAGAGTATAGTGGTGGACGGTGGTGCTCTTCTTATGGTTTATTGGGTGAAAAGTGATGGATTGGGGTGGGTGAATGAATGGTGAAAATATGTTGTTTAGGAATGGCCGACTCTTCGAGTAATAAATCATTGGGTATAGTTTGGGATAGATTTATCAAAAGTTGAGTTTATTTTGGAATTAAAGATAGATGTGATTAATCTAGGAAGAAGCACTATAGTTTGGATTATTTGAATGTGTGTGTTTGAATGTCCCTTTCTCTTCTTCCTTTCTTCTCTTTTATACTACTGCTGGCCGTGATCTTCACTCATTATTGTGAATCTTGGCATTCAATTTCTTTTATTGCCCTTGATTGCTTGGCTACCGTTACAACTGTTACCATTTCCTCCTCCCCCTCCTCCTGGTCTTCAGGAGGGTTTCCTGATTTGTAGGAGCAGCATTTGTTGCCTCCTTCTCTTCATGTGGGATGAGTTCCTCCTCTTGTTTGTTGGGCCTGCTTGATTAAGTGGCCCAGGGTTTGATTTGATCTTATGTTTTGTTTAGCCCGCCATCGTATATTATCCCGGGTTTGCTCGACTTGACGGTCTTTGACTATCTTTGACTTCCGTATTTTAGTCTTTGGCTTTGACTTCCATCCCTGGACCGTGGACCCTTTTATCGTTGACCTTTGACTTTTGACCTTTTGACCGTCCACTCGTAGCATGCCACGTTGCATTCCGAAGGTGCAAATTTTTGGCCCAAACAAATGCCCCCAAATTTCCGACTAAGATCATATTAGACGGGAATTTCTACTTCTCAGTAGATAGTTTCTGGTGACGATCCGCCGTCTACCTTTCACAAACTGACGCCCCATCTCCCTAATTAATTCTTCACTCCTAACCCCTCATCATTATTTGTCTTCCCAATTACTTTTGACCCTTTCTTACTCTTGTTACTTTAACTCTCTTTCTATCTTCCCCATCACTCCTAACCTTTTCCCCAAATTTTAAAAAAGGTAACCCCCGTCTTCCTTGTTCGCCTCTGCTGTGGTGCCGAGTTCCTGCACTCCTTACATCGATTTCAGGTGATTTCTCTTCCGTAGTGATCTTCATTTCTTTCTTGTTTGTTTCGTTTCTGTCATGGCCCTCAAGTTTACTCGTTCCTACTCGAAATCCTTAACCCGTCCTTCGCCGTCGTCATCTCCCTCGTTGTCCCCGATATTATTTCCTTCTACACTTACTCTTAATCCTCCTCATTCCTGTAACTCTTGCAATACTGAGGAAGATCTCCCTGCCATCAGAAGGATCTTTGGCTTCCATGAGGATGTAATTATTCACGTTCCACTTCGTGATCAGAGGGCGGATTTTTTTCGTCCTGGTTGGACTTGTCTATATGCTTACCCTTTTTGCCTAGGCCTTAGGTTTCCTCTCCCCGCGCTGATTTGCGATTTTTTGTCCTTCCACCGCCTTGCCCCCTGCCAACTGATGCCACATGCGTGGCGTCTCTTGTTGTGTTTCTGCGCTTTGAACCAACGATACCAAAGAGGCATTACCTTGGGTGATATCTCTTCTGTCTATCGGGCTAGATCTATTGGAAGTGGCATGGTGACCCTTCGTCTGCAGGAGGGCAGAGAATCTTGTATTTCCTTCCCTGCTAACCCTCCGAACGACAAATGGTATCGATATTTTATCTTTGTGAGGGTTGACAACATCTCCCCATGTGCTGCCAGCTATCTCTTCTCTCCTTGGAAGCCTGTTGTAGGTATAAGTTTCCTCCCTATCTCTGGATTTTCACTACGCGCTCACCCTTCTTACTGATACCGTGGTGCATACTTGGAGGAGCCTGACCTTGATTCTGAAAATCCGGATTCTTTTACTCGCCTTTTTGGTTTGGAACCTGAGTTTCAATCTTTCCATCACCTGGTGAACCCTCTAGGAAAGAATCCTTTCTCGCTTTTCTCTTCAGGGGAAGGTTCTGCTGACATCATGTCTTCAGGTATATTTTATTTTTACGTCTGGCTGGGATACTACGTTTTTACCGTAATTTGAGTTTTGTCTTTTTCTCAGGAAATCCTAAGCATCGCATGTCCTTTGGATCGACTCATCGCTTCCCGGAGGAAGAAAGCGGCCGCCAGTTCCTTGTCTAAGGGACAATCCATCTCCACTCCTCTGCTTCTCCTGGAGCCAAGAGGAAACGCGCCTCCTCTTCACCTTCTGGAGACATCTCTGCTGGGAAATCCCTGGTAGTTGACACTTCTGCTCCCACTGCTGACTCTGTCCCCCCGTCAATAGACAGCGCGTCTCCCGAGTTAACACTTAAATTTCCCAGTGATTTTGGCTTCCTCAAATCTCCGGAGGAATGGGAGGCTTTGGATCAATTGCTATTTCCTCGTTCTGAGAATGCTATGGACAGGAGTTCTCTGGGGGAGCTGACTGACTTGTTAACAGGGCAGACTTTTGAGGTACTTATTCTCTTGTCTTATTGTTGGGCGTGATTTCCCTGACTGTGCCTTGACTTGTTGTGGTCCTGCCTAGGTCTTGCAATTAGGTTTATATTTGCGCCATGTCGTGCCCCGGCTGGCAAACGAGGTGGACTTTCTTAGGGATCAAAGGAACGGTCTGCGAGGCACGGTTGATGGAGCCAAAGAGGAGGTCTCCAAACTTGAGGGGGAGCTAGAGCAGGTCAGGAAGTTGTTGACGCAGGAGCCGTCGTGAGGTTGTGGTGGGCGAACTATCCCGGGTTCAGGAAGCCAATTCTTCTCTAAGGGAGAAGAACACTAAGTTGAAGCGGATCTTGATGGATGCTCTCAGTTGGGCGTCCTTACAAACTCGGGTGGAGATGATGGAGGCTTACTGGAAGGGAGAACATGAATCCTGAGATTTATCGGCCGAGAAAGAAGAACTGGCGGAGCAGTTTCCTGTGGCACCTGACTTGGATGTTCTTGCTGACGAAGAACGGGAAGTTGAGGGTGAGTCAGTTGCTTCCCTCCTCCCAGATCAGAGAACTAAGAGGGCTGATGAAGCTGATCAGGAGCATGCTGCTACTCCTGCTGTCATGGAACCTCCTGTCTTCTCGTCCCCAGAAAGAACTGGTGTTGAGGCTGCTTGAACCTTCTTTCTTGTTGAACCTGTTCGTTGTCCTGTGTGGCACAAAAACACTTTAGTTTTCAAACCTTGTATCCGAATTCTCTTTACTTTTGCCCTAAGGGGGTAAAGTGTTTATCCGAATATTTTGTGGTACTTTGTTTTTAACTGTTGATCGTAATCGTTTGCTTTCGAACGTAAGTGTTTGCTTTTGATTGTAATCGTTTGTTGTAGTTTTGTCTTACTACCTTCTGTTATGCATGCCTTATGTTTGTATGGTCGACCTTTGATATAGTGGTGGCCTGGGGTTTAGTTCGCCCACTCAGTCGAAGGTGCCACGCTTTGCGTGGGTGCTAAGTGGCAAAGGAGACTGTAATGTCTCGGTTGTAGGCACTTAGTCACAAGACACATGCCTCTGTAGAAATTGTGCACTTCACCAGATTAGTCACCAGTTTTCAGTTTGGGAAAACTGATAAAATTTGGCAAAGATGGGGAACGCAATATTTGAAGACATATGCGGAAGAAAATTGAATTTCGAAAATATATGAAGAAAGAAAATCAAATTTCAAAAAAGTATGCAACAATTGATTTTAACGAATATTGTATGCAAATTTCAAAAATCAAATTTCAAATTTCGAAAAATGTATGCATCAAATTTGATGCAGAAGAAAATTGAATTTTGACGAACATGTAGAAAGGAAATCAAAATTTTATCTGACTTTAAACATGCAAGAGAAAATTTAAATTTTGCGAAAAGAAAGTAAAGCAGACAAAAGGATGACAGAAAATTTTAAATATAAGGTTTGATAAGACTGAACCTGTGTTCTGGTGGAAGTGCACCTGGCAGAATAGATGCCACGTTTCTGGTGGCTGTAGCCCATGTTTCTGGCGGCAGTGGCCCATTTAGAAGAAGTATTTCTTTAGGTGTACGATTTTCCATGACTTTTGGATGATTTTCCCCTCCATGGTCATAAGTCGGTAGGCTCCGTTCCCAACTACTTTATCTATTTGATAGGGCCCTTCCCAATTGTAGGCGAACTTTCCTGCTCGTTGGTTTCTGGTGTTCTGGAAGACTTTTCTGAGAACTAAGTCTCCCTCCTGCAGGACTCTGATTTTGACATTCTTGTTGTAACTTCTGGCGACTATCTGTCTGTAGGAGGCCATCCTTATTTGAGCATCAGTTCTGAGCTCATCTATAGTATCCAAGTTGCTTGCCATCTCCACCTGGTTCCTGTCTTCGGTTATGCATCCGTATCTATGGGTGGGCACTCTCACTTCTGAGGGAATGACTGCCTCAGCACCAAAGACCAAGCTGAAAGGCGTCTGTCCAGTAGCCACTTTAGGTGTGGTTCTGTCAGACCATAGCACCAAGGGGAGTTCTTCTGCCCATCTACCTCCTGCTTCCTACAGCCTTCTCTTCAGGTTGTCTATCACAATTTTGTTACTAGACTCCGCATGTCCATTAGACTAAGGATTTCTGGGGGTAGACTTGCTCAGTGTGATATTCCACCTGGCGCAGTAGGCTTCCATCTTGTTGCCAATAAAGTGGGATCCATTGTCGCAGATAATTTATGAAGGAATGCCAAACCTGTAGATAATGTTGCATTTAATAAAGGATATCACCTGCTTCTCAGTCACCTGAGGGAATGCTTCTGCTTCTATCCACTTGGAGAAGTAGTCAGTCATGGCCAGCATAAAAACTTTGTTTCCTGGGACTCTTGGTAACTTGCCAACAATATCCATCCCCCACTTCATGAAAGGCCAGGGAGAAATTACTGGGTGCAGTGGTTCTGCTGGCTGGTGGTTGACTGGTGCATGTCTCTGGCAGGCGTCACACTTCTTAACATATTTCCTGGCGTCCTTGCGCATTGTCTGCCAGTAGTAACCCTGGCGGAGTGCCTTGTTGGATAGACTCTTGCCCCCTGCATGATTTCCACATTCACCACTGTGGAGGTCATGCATAACCATTTCTGCCTCCTCCTGACTCAGGCACCTCAAGTATGATCCAGCGGTTGATTTTTTGAACATGACATCATCAATGAGGGTTTATGATAAGTGTAGTTTGTAGTGCCTATTTGTTGTGTTTTGGTCCCTTTTCCCTTGTGGAATCGCTCCTTTGGAGCGATTCATGGGCTTCTTATGCTTCCTTTAGTTCGTTTCAGGTTCCCGAGACCGATTTGGAAGAGTTGGAGCGATTCCGACTCAATACATACACATTTTGGAGCCAACGAGATAAAGGAACGATGACTCGAGGCCTTGGAATCGACCCCGAGACCTTGGGACCCAATCCCGAGCCTCCGAGACCCGATCCCGAGTCCCGAGAATCGGTGGGAAGCCCATGAGAAGCAAGGAAGGACCAAAGAGCATTTAAGGAAGGCATACAAGACCCTTCTCGGTCGGGATGGTGGCCTTCCCGATCGGGAAGGGATGCACGTTTAGGAGCGCCACTGTGGGTCCTTCCCGGTCGGGTTGAGCCCTTCCCGATCGGGATGGAAGAACCCTTCCCGATCGGGATGGGCTACAGCTCACCCGCCCTTCTCTTTTCTTCTTCCTCATTCTTGTACCCATATATATACTCCCTTCTTGTAAATTTAAGAGATCTTATGTTACCCTATAGGAGTTTAAGCCTCCATTATCATTCTAAACCCTAGATTTACTCTCACTCATTAAGTTGTAATCTCTTTTAATCTTTAGATAATTATTGTAATTAGTCTTGGATTAGGGGATTCTTGAAGATTGTTCCAAGCTTGACAACCTTGGGATTGTATTTGGGTTTCTCATTAATGCAAGTTTTCATCTTTTTCATCATAGTATTGTTGGTATAATCTTCTCTACTCTAATCCTTGTTTATTTAATCTAGTTTCAATCTTTTTATATTGTTCTCATCATTGTTCTCATTGTTCATAATGGATGTTTGGTTTATAAGTTTGTTTTCTCTTGTGAATGTTAGTTTCTCATTGATAATGAGTGAGTAGTTTCTTTGTGGGGTTAGTAGGGGGATTAGGGGTAGATTATGGATGATTAGGGTTGATTAAGGGGAAAAGGTTGTATCTTGGTTGTTAGTCACACTGTAGGCACTCTATGTGTTTGTTGATATGCTTGTGTGAGTTGTAGTGGCCATGCTTCCCATGCTTGTGTTCATCTTCTCATTGATTGCTTATTTTGTGGAAATGTTGAGAGTCATAGTCACCAGAGTGCCGACTAGGGTCTAAGTTGCGAGAGCCCGGACTCACCTTGACATCGGTCTAAGTTGCGAGAGCCCGGACCGACTCTAGCGATTAGGAGACACCTATACCCTTGATCACCCCAATTATCCTTCTACCTCTATGAACCCGACCTACCCCACTTCTTTCCATATTTGAGTTCATCTTCTTAGTTAGACATCGTTTACTCTAGTTTATTTGTTAGATCGATCATTAGCATTGTTTAGCATTGATAGTCTAGTTCTTATTCCTCCTCCTCAATAGTTTTCCATTTATCGCTTCTTCGTGTTTGTTGGTAATCTAGTCTCGTCGTAAGCCAACCTAGTCTAAACTTTGATATACCGTCCTCGTGGATACGATCCCGACTTACCCTAGCTACCCACTAGGTTAGTCGGTGTTTTATTGATCGGCTAGGGACGTGACAAATCCCTACCATCAGTTTACCTGGACGCTTTCATCCTAAAACTCCGGGCTTCCTTCTTGTTTGTCGGCAGAATATCGTTTTGAAGCCATTCTGTGGTGCTGCAAATTCCTGCCTCCTGTAGCCACTGCAACCCTTGACCTGATGCGTTTTCTCCTTCCCCTGGCATCTTATGATCCTGTGCGCCCTTCCAGACTGCTGGCTCCAGCACGTGGATAATGGGTATGGTGGAGACTACACATGGCTTGAAGGTTGCCCCCAGGGTGGCTAGGGCGTCTGCTTCCACGTTCTGTTCCCTAGGGATTTGGTTGATTGAGAAGGCTACGAACCTAAGGGAGAGCTTTTTTTCCACTTCGAGGTAAGACATCATCTTGGAGTCCTTAGCTGCATACGAACCATTCACGTGGTTGACTATCAGCTGGGAATCGCTCTGTATGCCTCCAGGCGCTTGATTTTGAGGTCTAGAGCCAGCTGGAGACCCAAGATCAGAGCTTCATATTCTGCCTCGTTGTTTGTTGTTCGGACCTTGCACCGTACTACTTGGACTATGAGATCCCCCTGAGGAGACTTAAGAACTAATCCTGCTCCAGATCCTCACATGTTGGAGGCGCCATCTACATTTAGCTTCCACACCTGTTCGCCTTCGTCCTCCTCAAAGAGGAGGATGTCTTTCTCCGCCTGGGTTTGCAGTGCTGGGCTGAAGTCGGATATGAAATCTGCTAATGCCTGGGACTTTATTGCAGTTCTGGGGACAAATTTCAGGTCGAAGCCGCTCAAGTGTATGGACCACTTGGCCATTCTTCCTGATAACTCAGGTTTTCTCATAATAGTTTTTAGTGGATAATTAGTTATTACAGAAATAGCATGCGATTCAAAATAAGGTCGCAGTTTATAGGAAGCTGTAACAAGTGCTAGTATAAGTTTTTTTAAGGGAAGTGTACCTTGTCTCTCCAGGAAGCAGAGACTTACTGACATAATATATTGGGCATTGTGCCCCTTCGTGCTCACGTACTAACACCGCGCCGACTGCTACCTCGGTTACTGACAGGTACAGGAAGAGTTGTTCTCTAGGTTCTAGTTTTGACAGCAGAGGTGGAGTGCTGAGGTAGTGCTGCAGCTCGCTGAACGCCTTCTCGTGCTATGCTGTCCAATCAAACCTTTGGGCCTTCTTTAGTATATCATAGAACAATCTGCACCTATCTGAGGACCTGGATATGAATCTGTTTAGAGCAACGACTCTCCCGGTTAGGCGCTGTACGTCTTTAGGTTTCTGTGGGGATTCCAGCTGGACGATGGCTTTGATTTGCTCCGTTCTAGCTTCAATTCCTCTCCGGGTGATCATGTACCCTAGAAATATCCCACACGACACTCCAAACATGCACTTTGAAGGATTCAACTTCATCTTGTATTCCCTCAAGGTGTTGAAGGTGTTTTCCAAGTGTGTCGTATGTTGTGAAGCTTGCTTTGACTTGACGACCATGTCGTGAATATATACCTCCATCGTGTCCCCAATTTGTCTCTTGAAAATTTTATTGACTAGTCTTTGGTAAGTGGACCCTGCATTCTTTAAACCAAAAGGCATTATGATGTAACAATATATACCTCTCTCAGACCTGGAGGCTGTCTTCTCCTGGTCTGCTGGATGCATTTTGATCTGGTTGTATCCACTCCATGCATAAAGGTTAACATCTCGTGGCCTGATGTAGCATCCACCATGGCATCTATGTGCGGCAGAGGGAATGGGTTTTTTGGGCATGCCTTGTTTAAGTCAGTAAAGTCAACGCATACCCTCCATTTGCCATTCTTCTTTGGGACCACCACCACATTAGACAACCATTCTGGATACTTCACCTCTCTAATTTTTCCAGCAGCCAGCAGGTTGTCCACCTCATGATTTATGACTTGATTTCTTTCCGGGGCAAAGTTCCTTCTCTTCTGCTGGACTGGTTTGTAGCTTGGATCCATGCTTAGCCTGTGGGTGATAACGCTCGGATCTATACCTACCATATCATCATGCGACCAAGCAAAACAATCCATGTTAGTTCTTAATAATTCAATGAGGTTTTGGCGGATATTACCTGTGCACTCTGATCCGATGAACACTTTTCGCTCTGGATGTTGCTTGTCCAAGTTGACTTCATCTAACTCTGCCTGAGGTGGCTCTACATACTTCCGTAGAGGCAGATGAAGGCTCTTTAATTGCTATGCTGGAGGACTTGCGGTTTTCTTGAGAGCCACCTTGTAGCAGTCCGCCTCCTCCTGATCTCCACTGATCTTCTGCACTCCCCAGGGTGTAGGAAACTTCAGGCACTGGTGGTAGGTTGAGGTGATTCCCTTCATCTCATGGATCCAAGGCCTTCCAGAATCACGTTGTAGGTGGAGGGTCCATCAATGACTAAGTATCGTACTTGTTTATTCACTCCTCCGGCATAAGTAGGAATGGTGATCTCCCCTAGAGAGTGCTTGGTTTCGCCACTGAAACCTGTCAAGGGGACCGCCTTCCTGGTTGGCCTTTTCGCTGAGCCCCATGTTCTGGAGGGTTTCCAACATGATAAGGTTGACTGAACTCCCAGTGTCCACTAGAATCTTCTTCACGGTGCAATTCCCTATGGTGAGAGTGATTATTAATGCATCATGGTGCATTTCTGGAGTAGATTCTGCATTAGTTTCGTCAAAGGTGACGGCTGGAAGATCCTTGCAACTGATTCTGCAGGAGTGCTCTGGTCTGTCTCCCCTGGTCTGAGAAGCATGCCTCTTGGCTGCTGAGTAGGTCAGTTTGCATAATTCCGATCCTCCGGTGATCACATTGACAATTCTGGTACACAGTGGAGGTGGAGAAGGCAATACTTGTTCGCTGCATTTATCCTGCTGGAGTTTCCGGATACGAGGTGGTCCAGGTTCCCTTGATCATATTGGAACTTAACCTCTCTCCTGAGCTGGACACACTCATCGGTGTGGTGTCCAATGTCGTCATGGAATTCACACCTCTTGCTGGCGTCCCTTCGGTCATTGGTGTATTCCTGTCTCCTGGGCCACCTGACCCTACGTCCTAACTCCCTCAGAGTTTTGAGCACCCCAGCAAGGTTGGTAGAGAACCCATACTCACTTACTTTGGGTGGTAATCCCGGATTGTCCTTCCAGTCTTTCTCTTCGGAAACCTTGCTCATGTTCCTAGCGTAGGCCTTCGATCTCTCACCCCTCTTTTCTGCTGGTGCCTTTCTGGAGACGCGCTCGGAACCATACGTAGCCCTTCTGGGGCCTGAATCTTCTTCTAGCCTGATGGCTGCCATCGCCTTGGTCTGCACTTCATCGAACGTGGCACATGGGTACTTTGTAAGATCCTTATAGAGGTCTGAATCCTGGTGGAGCCCTTGGCGGAAGGCTTCTATGGCGGTGGCTATATCACATCTAGGAATGGTTACTTTCTCCTTGTTAAATCTGTTGAGGAAGTCGCGTGTGGATTCTTCGAACTTCTGCACCACCCGATACAAATCGCTGGTCTGCTTCTCTGGTTTTCTGTTGCTGGCGAACTGTTGGTTGAAGGCATTGACCAGGTCAGCGAAGGAGGTGATGCTTTGATTAGGCAGTCCGACGAACCAATGGAGGGCTGCCCCTGACAGAGTGGAGCCAAACCCCTTGCACATGCATGCTTCCTTCAAGGGCCCCGTAGCGGTCACTACCATCATCTTTTGTTTGTACTGGTTGATGTGATCTATGGGGTCTGCGGTGCCATCATAAAGCGTCATGGCTGGTGGCAAGAAGCCCTTGGGTACAACAGCACAGGCGAGATTGTAGATGAAGGGTGAATCTGCATAGCTGTCTCTAGCTGCTCACTCCAGGGGACGTGGCATTCCAGGAATCTTGTTGATCAGGTCTCTCAATTCCTTTAGTTCCTGGCGTTGCTTATCTGCTATGCTGACCGTTCCTGCAAGAGGGTTAGAAACAGGAGGAGAAAAACTGAAAGGAGTACTCTCTACATGAGGTCCTCCAGGGCGTTGACTGCTAGGAGGAGGAAGTAAAGGTGTTGCTGCTGTCGCAGATTCGGGCTGCCATTCAGACGTATGCTGAAGTGGGACTCTCGGTGGCCAGTTTGTTCCAGCGTACGGGCTATTGTCAGCGGTCGCCAAGTTGACCGGGGCTCCTGGCTGTCATCCTGGTGTCTGCTGGCTTGGGGTGGGCGCTGTCCACACTCCTCCAGAGGATTAGTGGCTGGATAAGGTGGTCATCTCTGGTGTCTGGTGGATAGGGGTACCTGCGAAAGATAATGAGTTAGTTTCCCAACTTTCGATGCTGGAGAGAAGGTTACTTGCGGTACGAGATCTGTCGGGTGTAGGGCCATAGGTCAGGTAACCCAACCCTCGGGGTTCAATGACTGGTCCTGGTGGAGCCAATCCTAGCTCCAATCTGGTGACCAATTCGGAGGGAACTTCTCTGGTGGTCTTCTTGCCAGTTACTGATTCCCTTCGGGTGCTGGGTTCTCCTCTAGGTATCAGAGGCGATATCTCTGGTGACATCTGGAGCGATGCAACTGTAGTCTTGTCTGCTGCCGAGATCTGAGCCTTGATTTCTTGGTTGTCCTTCTGCAGGGTTTCTACCGCCTGGCGCAGGGCATTGATTCCTTGAAGCATGCTTTGCATCAGGTCTGGTGACCCCGCGCCACTGGAAGCTTCTCCGACGAATCCTGTTAGGGCCGGAGTTCTGGTTGGTATGCTCTCCTTTCTGGCCTTGGAGGAGCTGGTGACCCCAGAAGTTTTAGGCGTCGGAGGGGGCTTAGACGCCGTTAGCATGGGCTTTACCATCAAGCTGGTGGGGATTGCCAGGGTGAGGGGCGTGAGAACTGGCTCTGCTGACCCTGGAGACGATTCTCCTTCAATGGGGTGGGTCGACATTCCTTGACTGTTGGAAGGATGGTGATACAGAATTGCTTCACTGTAAGATTTGGCTTATAGGAAATGATCACTTTGCCCCACGGTGGGCGCCAAATTGTTTTGGTAAAAATTTACCGGGTCTATGATTTCGGTTGCGGGTTAAAGTGATCGTCCTATAACTATGGGTTGACGTAATCGAACGAATCTAGCAAACAAAGGACAATGAAAGAAAAAGAGACGACACACAAAGTTTTGGTGACGCGGAAAACCCGATGTGGGAAAAACCGCGGGGGGAGTCGGAATCCCGCCAAGATTCTACTATCAACTGGAGAGTGTAAAGAACGGAATACAAATACAAGTAATTTGGCTATAGTTTTGGCTATGTTCGATAGTGGGTATGTAGGCTTGGATGGGTGTGTTTGAATGTCCCTTTCTCTTCTTCCTTTCTTCTCTTTTATACTACTGCTGGCCGTGATCGTCACTCATTATTGTGAATCTTGGCATTCAATTTCTTTTATTGCCCTTGATTGTTTGGCTACCGTTACAACCGTTACCATTTCCTCCTCCCTCTCCTCCTGGTCTTAGGAGGGTTTCCTGATTTGTAGGAGCAGCATTTGTTGCCTCCTCCTCTTCATGTGGGCTGAGTTCCTCCTCTTGTTTGTTGGGCCTGCTTGATTAAGTGGCCCAGGGTTTGATTTGATCTTATGTTTTGTTTAGCCCGCCATCGTATATTATCCCGGGTTTGCTCGACTTGCCGGTCTTTGACTATCTTTGACTTCCGTATTTTAGTCTTTGGCTTTGACTTCCATCCCTGGACCGTGGACCCTTTTATTGTTGACCTTTGACTTTTGACCTTTTGACCGTCCACTCGTAGCATGCCACGTTGCATTCCGAAGGTGCAAATTTTTGGCCCAAACAATTTTCTTTACAAAATATTCCAAAATTCAACCCTCCTATGAATACACCCCCATGAACCACCACCATCCAAACATGCTCACGCGTAGTTGTCGGGTCGAGACCAAAACGATCGAGGTTGGTATAGGGACGTCTCCTTAACCAAGGTTTTTTAGATGCTCCTAATGATCTCTAACCGGGTTCATTTTAATTCCTATGTTCATTTTAATCAGGCTCCATAATCGATCATTGTGATACTAGTTTGTAACACCCTCATTTGTCCAGGAGTTATTGCAAGACATCCCAAGCCAATGGGTGTTACCGGCCATCTCGGAAAACCGCGGAAGCATATACATTACTCAAAATAATAAAATGACAAAATCGTAAACGTATTAAAAAGCAATTACAAAGTGAATCCTCAAATTCCAAATGTGATACAATGAGTAAATATGATGGTCCAACTTGGAGAATAAAAGAAGTGAATCCTCAAATTCCAAATGATGTGTTATGCCGCTCATAGACCATTCCGTACAAGCATTCCGCATCGAATTACATTCCATCAAGCAGCTAAATATTTCCCCTACTCCCCAAATGAGTATAAACTTCAAGTGGGTCGTCACAAGCCCCCGGTAAGGTAGAGTGACAGACAAGACAATAAACAAGTTAGTTTACGCCGGCATAACAATAATGCAATGAAAAAAAACAAATAAACTCACTCCTCCCAGTCGGGGGTTGGACTTGGGTTTCCATTACCCATAACCCGATCAAGCTTCACTAATCATGTTACCACCTGCATACACACGATCATAGTACAAGCATATACTCTCTCCCATTCAATCCAATGGTAACATTGAGTTTGACACATATTTTAAGAAAATGAGTATTATTGATAAATCAAAAGTTTAAATGAGGGGCCTCAAATAAATGTCGGGAAAAAAGTGGTGACACTTGTTGTAAATAAAAGGAGAGTTTGAGAGTTAGTTGGTAAAGTTACTCGTCAAAAAGAGAATGGGTGGTTTGGATTGGTAGGTCCATTTAAGATACGGAGTAAGTGTTATCATTGGTTTGGATGGGAAGGAGTAGCATATATCAACACTATCCACATACTCCATGACTTATCGACACACCAACTCCAAACTGGGTCATTTTCTTAAATGGGGCTCAAACTTACCTTAGTTACAAAAATGAGGTTGAAATCAAACTTATTACAAAAATAGGGTTCACGTCATCACTTGTGAGTTTTGGTTTGTAATCAACAACCCCTCGCTATCCGGGACAGCGAGGGGTCAGTTGGTAGAAGGGAAGTTCAACCCCTCGCTATCCCAGACAGCGAGGGGTGGAGTTCCCCTAATCAGAATACCATGAAGTTGTTTATCAAAACACATAAATATATCATACTGTTCAAAGGAAAAACTACATCAACTACATTTTATCGACAATGCTATTGTCCCCGTCGATCCTTCCCCTTCTTGTGCGGTCTTAAGATGCTTGTTGATGATTCTGCTTCTTCTGTTTCATCTTGTTCGGCATATTGTATGCGCTTTTCAAAGTTGCGAAAGTTGTATCTGATCTTCGAGGAGTTGGAACATGCTCTTTTTCTTTATACCCAATAATAAGATACACTTCTCTTGTGCTTATTAAAGCATTCAACTATTCAAGGACATACATATCTCTCATTTGTTGTAACTTCATGGTATTTTGATCTGGGGTATTCATTTCACCCCTCGCTGTCTGGGATAGCGAGGGGTTGAACCTCCCTTTTACCAACTGACCCCTCGCTGTCCCGAACAGCGAGGGGTTGCTGACTACAAACCAAAACTCACAAGTGATGACGTGGACCCCATTTTTGTAATAAGTTTGATTTCAACCTCTTTTTTGTAATTAAGGTAAGTTTGAGTCCCATTTAAGAAAATGACCCCTCCAAACTATCATCACAAACATCATAACCATCGTTATGCACCGTCAATCGGAATGTGTATACCTCTTCTAGGCTCCTCTAGAAAGAGAAATTAGGGAAAGTCCCGAGATCAACCAGACCTAGCTAATCTTAGCTTCTCAATTATCAACCACCAACCTACAACTATCATGCTCAGATATAACAACAACAACTGATCAATTAATCAATCAATCAACATCACAAGACACAAGACTTGGCGTAAACATTAGCTACAATGTTGTGAAACCAGTAGCAACAACACATAACATGCATATATACGGCGTAAACCAAGTAAGGAGGACCTTGTCTCGAAATTTGTGCAAAGATATAAGTAACGAATGACCAGAAATACTCTTCTACGAAGTTGAATCCTACAATATACGTATAAACGATGTTAACATTGATACAATAATCATATTACGCAAACTCAAAAGAGTACGCAAAACATGGGCAAAAACCGCATAATTCTGGCCCGTCCCGGTCAAGATGACCTTTATTAAGGTCAAGACAACTACTTCACGGTCGAGACGCACATCCATCATGATTGTGACAATCCTACTGCACCTGAACAACAAAAACGACGAAGGGGAATGACAACTAAACTCTATTTTGAAACATGAATAAACCAAATCCAACCCCAACTTAAAAAAACAAATTAAGGGAAATACTTACGTACGGAATTCTAAGAAATGAGAATAGTTGTATACGAGTTGGTATGAGCCTTCCTCATCCCTTTTCCTTTTTCCTTTTCATTTTCTCATCTCTTTGACTCTAATTCTATGTGTTTTGTAGGTTTTTGTTGAGGTCTAAGGTCTGCTAGGCAACAACAACCAATTATCATCACAATAGCCTGACTACTAGAGATACGCTGATGAATTGGGGCATTAGTCAAGAAGGCAACTGCGCTGCATCTGTGAGCAGGAACCAGAAACCATTCAGCATCTATTTTTTAAGTGCCAGTACAGTAAACAAGTGCTGCATAACATTTGTCGATTGGACAGGGGTACAGATTCCTACTCAAGACATCCTAGCGTGGAGGCAAAAATTGAAATACACTAGACTCAATAGAGGGATACTTGACAACATTCTCAATGCTACAATATATCACATAAGGCAACAAAGGAATATTAGTAGACGGGAAGGAATTCTGATAAGACTAAGCAACCGTGCACAAATGATAAGGCAAGACATCATGTCAAGAATCCAAAATCAGGCCAAAGGGTAGCTTACAACTAGAGACAATAGATGGACTGAGCAACTTATTTAATTATGTTCATTATGCTAGGCTCCTTCTGATGATTGATTGTATTTGAGATGATGTATTGGACACTACAACTTTTCTAATATATTTACATTTTCCTAAGAAAAACAACAACCAGTTATTTGCATGTTGGGTGGCAAGCGTTTCAAGCACAAAACTAAAATAAGCCCAACCAGTGAACCAGGTTATCCTGACCGAGACTCCCCCAATTGTTCGCGCGCTCTTTTTGCTCTAAGGGCTTGTTTGGTTGCCTTGTGAAATCATGAGGAGTAGGAATTTCCATGAATTCAAAGAAATTGAGTTGTTTGGTTGCCTCAAATTTGTACAAATGTGGGAGGTAGATCTTCCCATAGAATTGAGTTCCTACATAAATGTAAGAAGTTGCTTAGAACCTTAAACCTACTAACTTGCAATTCTCATGAATTAATGTTATAACGTAAGAGAAAGACAAACAAATTAAGAACGTAAAATCGAGAGACCGACAGATTTACGTGGTTCACTAACAACTTGTTAGCTATGTCCACGGGCAGGAGGAGGGGATAGTTTTATTACTTTGAGGAGAGGTTACAGATTTTAGATTGTAGACACCCGCATTTTAACTGCCTGTGTCTATAGTAGTCTCCAACAAAACACTCGACGATTATCGGACGTTAACATGCATTAATACGCTCGAATACGGGACTCGGAATCAATAGTATCCGACGTGGGCATTTCGCGGAGTACAAATCTCTCAAAACCAACCTCAAATTTAGACTCAGTGGATCTTTTTCAATAAAATAAAGCTAATTTGAGCCAAAACCGTCACCGGGGGCAAAATCGTCTTTTGCGACCGAGTCAAAACTCGGTCAAAGTCTAAACTCGAAAACGAAACCAGCCTCACGCTGCGTCCAAATACACAAGGAATCAATTCAAAAATCAAATCAAGTCATAGGTCAAAGCAAATCCAAACTTTCCTAAATCCTCTCACCCGTCTAAGGCCACTCGATCAAGTGACCCTCCAAAAACCAACCAGGGAACCTTCCAGTGGGGCACTCGATCGAGTCCACTAAAGGACAGTCGATCGAGTGGTCCTAGACGGGGGTAAAATCTATGTATAACTCCCTTTGCACATCATTAAAAAAGACTTTTTGGAACCCTCATTTTTTACCACTTTAAGCACTCTCATACACTTTTGCACTCTAGCTATTCCCGAGATCAAAACTCGCCAAAAACCGAGAATATTTTCTCCCTAGTCACACACCCTAACTCACCCTACATTCTCGAACCGCTCTCGTGCCTACGCCGACACTCGACGAACCATTTTCCGAGACTATTAACTTGTAGGTTGAGGGTGTACCAAATCCCATTCTTCCTAATCTCTAATTTTCTTTTCGTTTTGTATATACTAACATTACCACCTCTTTAATTTATCGTTCTGCTAAAATTTACATACTCACATCTAACTTTTACTTTTCGTTCCTAACAATCTGACATTTACATATCGTTCTTTTTTATATATTTCGTTTATAACATACTTTTCCATATCAGTCAGGATTATAACACGATCGCGATAATTCATTATCAAGCATATTCGATGACATTTTCAAAATATCGCTCTAAAGGCTCGATATCGATTCCGTAATCGAATGGCGCGCATAAAAGAGCTATCGACAATTAAATTAGCATGAAACCCGATGACGTCGAACCGATCGTCGTATGGTCCTTAAGACCCGACAACAATATCGCAACGCGGAGGGATTTGATATTCATTCTATTTTTATTATTTTCTATTCCACAAACATCGCTCTAAAATGTTTGATGCGATACCGATTCCATAATCGAGTGTTGGATATGACGAGCCCTCGAGAACCGCGTTAATGCAAAACCTAGTGACGTCGAACCAATTGTCCTAGGGTCTACAAGACCCAACAACGACATCGTAACACGGAAGGGGCCGATATTTGCATTAGTCCGGTCATTTCTCGATTTAAACGACAAATTCACGAAATGGGTTGTTTCGAACAAAACCCCCACCCGTTACAGAGGGCACTCGATCGAGTGCCTAAGGGCTACTCGATCGAGTGCCTAAGGGCTACTCGATCAAGTGACCCCCTCAAAAACAGGCATGGATTTTTCGTCATAAGACACTCGATCGAGTCCCTCTAATGACTCGATCGAGTGACCTATGTAAACCTCCAACGAGGCCCCTTAAGACGATATAAAGTTCTGTCGAGTTATATTCACAACGCTAAGTCACTATGTGCCAAATCATTCACGTATTCCGCTCGTAAAACCTACACATTATATCGTTTTCAATATTATTATCATCTCGCTTCCTTTACGACTTTGAGTAAACGTCTTACACGAATAATCCTATATTGAGGACCCCCTAGTCGTATCTGATATTCGATAAGCGAGACATTTCCATTTCACTAGGATAAGTCGGGATAAGACTCCGAGGCCGGGGATCGAGCTAGCACTACGCTTCGGTCTCGTACACGAATGTGTATTAAAGCCTTTGTACTTCAATCAATATACAATGCAATGTGTAAATGATCGGGGTTCGTCCAATTGTTAGATTTACGGTTTCAATCTACGTTTTCTATTTACGAGTCCGTTTATAGTCCACGTTTACCGTTGCTAATTAATCCGATTATTATATCATTGCTTGTTGTATTGTGTATTCCGAGTTGTATTTCCGTCAGTGTAATTTGTAATTTATTTACAAGCTTTTTATTTACGATGTTTGCCATTTATCGTCTTTGAATGAACATCGCATGCTAAACAACTTCGAATATTCAAGATGCATTAAACGAAGTAGCAAAACATGTATTTCATATGCGTAGCTCAAAACAATGTTTGCATAACATTTCATCGTGTACACTACTACAAAACATCGAATAGACATGGGTCGTTTTCACTAATAGACATGGGTTTCGCGACCCACGTTAAGTTGAGTGACATCTATTGTTAAATACTTAGACATAGGTCGTACGACCTATGTCTATCTACAACATAAACATAGGTTTTTTCTAATAACATGGCAGAGTATTTTGTCTTATGATGATGTTTAAATAAACTTTATTGAACAAAAAACCAACACTTCCTTTTTTTGTCGAGGGAGTGCCCTTAGAAAAATATAGGTTCCCCATCATATAAGTTAAAGTGAAGAAACCAAATGGAAAGATATCTAATATGAGTCACTCTCAATAATAAAAGTATGCAAGCCTTGCGCTCAGCCGCGTATGTAGGTTGTCAGATACTCAGATTTGAAGGGAACAACGTTATGTTTCTTTGCTTCAGCATCACTCAATACTTATGTTCAAATGCCTAGGATACATTAACATTTTGACAGAACGACCAATATATAATTGACTAACAGCATTATACATAAAAAACAGAACACAAGGAAAATGGATGCATGCAATCTAACTATGCATTAGTTTGCCCAGAATGTCCCATATATTTGTTGGATTATTGTTGCTGTTTAATGCCAGGAAGATTAATACTCAAGAATGACACTTTTCAAAACCAATTTAATTTTAGTTGACGCACTTGATCGCAAGACCATATATTTATTGGCTATGCCACATGCAAGACCAACTAATACACAATTAGCTGATGAGATAGTAGAAGACTAAAAGTAATATCAGCAATATCAGCACTATCAGCATTTTCACCAATAAAGAACTTGAAGCACAAATCGGTCCGTAGGATTCTAGCTGGGTTCACCAAGTAAGAGAATGCACTAAAAACAAAGGTAGCTTAAATATGTGCCATTCTGTAGACACCCACATTTGGCTGCTAGGTGTCTATAGCAGTTTCCGAAAAAATACCCGATGATGATCGGACCCAAACGTGTTTCCACGTGCTCGGATATGGGCTCAAAACCGTTAGTTTTGGCTTGGGCTTTTTACGGAGTACAAATCTCGCAAAACAGACCTCAAATTCAAGCCCAACGGGTCGTTTCCAATCAAATAAGACTAATTTGGGTCAAAACCGACACCAAAAATAAAACCGACTTTTAGCGACCAGGTCAAACCCCGGTCAAAGCCGTTTCCGAGAACACAAAAATAGCCATGCAAATATCAAAAGTCAACCCAGATACAAGGTCTACAAAAATACCCAACCCAAGGTCAAAAATCCGGGCCCCTTCACTCCAGCTGACCCACTCGGTTGAGCGTCAGCCCACTCGATCGAGTGGGCCCTCAACAGACCCGTGTGCGGCTGCTTTGGGCCACTAGATCGAGTAAGCAGGATATTCGGTCGAGTAACCCTAATTCGGGTGATGGAGCATGCCTATATATGCACCCCCATGCAACACAATTGGGACATCTTTTTTACAACCTTTGCAACCCTAATTCTCCCATCTTTATAATTTAAATACACATTCAACCCTAGCATCTAGTAAACCACCATAACTTAATCTACGTAAACCTCGATACTCCCGTGCTCAAGCTGTAATTAAGCGAGTCCCGTCCGAGAATACGAAACATGTAGGTTGAGGGTCCAACAATCTCGATTTCTCTTCTCTTCTCTCCCTCGTCTCGTCCGTTTTTTTCGTCGTCGTCGTTTTTTTATTTTATTTTATCGTCTCTAATATCATTAATACTACTAATATCAAATTCCTAAAATACTCGCTAATTCGTGTCGAATACGAAGAATGACGGAATAAGAAAATCCGAATACAAGGGTGTTTCACCTACGTGGTCGGTCGCTTATCCCGACACCCCGAGTATTTGATTGTTGGAGCGAGTCAACATCAACAATAACGTTTTTTATTTTGTCGCGTCGCAAGTCTCGTTATATTCGCATAATCGTCATTCATCGCATATTCTTCAATTTTAAAACTATTTTCGAATCAAGCACTTTATTTAAGTTTAGGTTGAAACCCGTTGATGCGGATCCGACATCACATAATCCGCAAGGATTCGTTACGATGTCGGGATGCGGAGGGAATCAAATCGAGTCCTTTTAATTCAAGCAAATATAAAGCGTCGTTCTATTAGATTCGATACCAACTCAATAGTCGGATGTCGTATCTAAACGAATTAGTCAATAAATTTAACTAATACGAATTCGTTGATGCTAAAATAGTGGTCACATAATTCGCAAGAATTAATTACGACACTATAAACGCGGAGGTAATCTATTTCGTTTTAGTTTGATTCACAACGACTTACAACGTATCTTCTAGATTTCGCTCTAAATATTCGATATTGATTCAATAATAAAATATCGGATACGACGAGTATGAAAATCCGAATCGAGCATAGATCATACAATATTTCTGCCCGACTCAATAAAATCATCGATTTTCCAAAGTAAAAAAGCAATTTCGAAATCAATAATAAATTGCGAAGCGAACCCTAGTTCGTACAGAGGGCACTCGATCGAGTTCCTAGCCCACTCGATCGAGTGGCACCCCATAAACCGAGGCAGAAGGGTTTTTTGACAACCACTCGGTCAAGTCAAGCAATGACTCGATCGAGTGGCTGCTCACTCGGTCGAGTCCCTCAATGACTCGGTCGAGTGACACCTCGAAATCTGGGACATAAACATTTTCAGAGGTCCACTCGGTCGAGTCCCTCAATGTCTCGGTCGAGTGGCCCTTTATCACGTCAAACTGTGAGTCCCACAACATCTTTTAAGTCTCGATAAATTCTTTCTATGACTTCGTTCAATGCGTGTCATTTCAATCACGTGTCATACTACTTTTCAAAACCGTGCATCATGTTGTTTACGTTATTCTATATCATTCTATATTGTTTGCAAACCGTTATTATCGTTACTAACATGTTTGTCTCTATTTTTGTCATTTTATTTTCGTTATTTGTTTTATTGTACTAAAACGAATCACGCATGCTAAATATAACTTTGACGTTAATTATAGATGCATTAAATCGACGTAGCAACCTATTCTAATTTTCACATGTTTAGCCAAAACGTTGTTTGCATATCATCTCATCGTATTACTAACGTGCGTATTCGAAAGTCAAACGATATCCTAGTAGAGGCCGCTAATGTGCGGGCGGGGTTGGGTGTTCTTTGTGAACTTCCCAACACGTACCCTCACCCCTTACTCATAGCCATGGTTTTCGGATATCTGAATCCATCGGCACACGAGAGTTATTCAATACACAGTATCCGAAATGTCGGTATCGGTATCAAATGCAAAGGGACGAGCCCAATAAACTCTGAGATCCGAATGGGCCATACTTTGTGCATGGCCCACTAAGATATAGAGTGGGTTCGAACGGGCCCGAACTCCCACAAAGTTTGGTGGCGACTCCACTTCGATTTAAATTTCAATTCGATCCATCATATATGGGATTCATTCGCCTCCCCAAACCCGCGCGTGGCCGCGTCGGGGTGGACCTATGTCATGTCCACACATTCTGGACAAGTGATGGGAGGGATTTGTCGCGGATCCCGCCGTCAAATAGTAAACAACTAACCTAACTAGGGTAGCTAGGGCAAGTTGGGTCGGATCCACAGGGACGGAAATGGGTTTAGACTAATGGGTGCTACGGTCTAGGACTAGGTTCGAGACAAGCTAATCTAGGGGAAGGCTAAGGACTAGGCTAGGTCTAAAACACGAAAAGGGAAGACAAAACGAGTGACTAAAGACTAAGGGAAGCAAGGATAACAATGAGAAGGAAGACTAGGGTTAGGTCGGGTTCATGGATGCAAAGGAGATAAAAAGGGGAAGAACGAGGTCACTAGCATGCTTTCGTAGCCTAGGTACCGCCGATCGGGCCCTCGCTACGTAATCGGCCTAGGGGTCGTCCTCATCGGGCTCTCGCTACGTAATGAGGGAACCAAACCAACCCACCAAACACACACATACAAGAGAATATGCAAGAAAAACAAGGATTGATCGTCACTAGTCTCACAAGCATTTCATCGAACATGTGGAGTGCAAGGTAAATGGGAAACAACAAAAACAACATCTAGTACCACCCATCTCACCCTAATCATCCACAATCACAACCAATCACCCTAATAACCCTAGCAAGTGTCTACTCAAACATATCTAATCTAAAACTAACACTAAAAAGATAAACCAAAACAAGAACAAGAGCATACATATCTAAAACTAACAAAGATGATGAACAAAACAATAAACAAGATCTAAAGATTGAAACTTGAATAATAAAACGAAGATTAAGAGAAAGGAAAAGAGATTATACCATACTAGAAGATGAAAGGAAGAATGAAAACTTGTATAAAAGAGAGAACCCAAAACAATTTTCCAAGGTTGTCAATCTTGGTTGAATCTTGAAGAATTCACTTAATACAAGTGTGGACATGACGTAGGTCCACTCCGACGCGGCCACGCGCGGGTTTGGGTAGGCGAATGAACCTCCATATGAGAAGGATCGAATTGAAATTTAAGTCGAAATGGAGTCGCCACCGAATTTTATGGTTATTCGGAACCATTCGAGCCCACTCTATATCGCCATGGTCCATACACAAAGTATGGCCCATTTCGGTTTGAGAGTTTATTGGGCTCGTCCCTTTGCATATCGATATAGATGCCGACTTGAGCGGTTAATCGTATATTGAATGACTCTCGTTGCCAATGGATTCGGACATCCGGAAACCACGGTTCTGAGTAAGGGGTGAGGGTACGTGTTGGGAAGCCCACTAAGGACACCCAACCCCGGCCGCACTTAGCGGCCTCTACTAGGACATCGTTTGACTTTTTAATATGCGCGTTAGTGATTCGGTGAAATGTTATGCAAACAGCGTTTTAGCTAAGCATGCGAATTAAATGTGAGCTACGTCAATTTAATGCATCTAATTTATTGTCGAGGTGGTTTAGCATGCGAGGGTTCATTTAAAAGCGGTAAAACGCAAATAAATAAAGCAAAGCAAAAATAAATCGATTACAAGTTACACGGGCGGAATACAACCCGGAATTCACAATACGGAGTACAATAAAATAGAATAATCGAAATATACAATTGAAATGACGAGCAATAATTATAAACGGACCCGTGTGTAAACTAGACCGTGATTTTGTGTGGGTGGACGAACCTTAATTAATTACACATTATATTGCATGTTAATCAAGGGACGGAGGTTCGAGACCTAGACGTGGTGCTAGCCCGATCTCGAACCTCGATGACTTGTCCCGACTTATCACCTCGAGAAATTGAGTCTAAATTAATTTTACATCGGATACGACTAAAGAGTCGTCGACATAAAATTAATAATGTGAGACCGTCGATCAAAATCGTTTAAGTGAAGTGATATGCATGAATTTTGGAAAAGCCACGTGATTGACTTTACACCTGTCGACTAAGTCGCTTTTAAAAAGACGAGGCTCGAATGATAAAAAGAAGAGCCCTCGGTTTCTGGGCTGCAGGACCCACTCGGTCGAGTCATGGCCTGACTCGGTCGAGTGTGTCCTTAGATGTAGCTACTGCCCGTTTTTATGGGTGCTACTCGATCGAGTAGCGTACGTACTCGGTCGAGTAGCCCCTGTACGAATGAGAATTCGTTTCGTTTTATGATTTGAAATCGATGATCGGCTAAATTAAATACGAATATTGCGTGATTCGCATTTAATTTAGCTTCTGGTGTCATAATCATGTATGAATGATTATAATACCGTCACCGGAGTTTTAGGAAAACGTTTATTGTTAGTTTAGAAAATTTGAATTAGTGACGAAGGATGTCCCTCTACGTCACGACATCGAAACTAACTCTTTCGAGTTATGTGATGTCGGTTTTCGTATCAACGGGTTTCGTACTAATTGGAAATGAGATTAAATGCGTTCAACTATGACTTTAGATTGGTTATCATAGTTCAACACATTCAAAACCGAATTTTTCGTATTAAAATGCATTTATGCGACATTATGACGATAATGATGATAAAGAAATGATGATACAAAAATGAAGACGCGAAAGTATGACAACATTAATGCTAGTGTCACTACTATGATTATGATTATAGATACGATATGAAAAATACGATAAATAAAATGAAAATGAGACTAGAAAAAGAGGTCGAGATGGGGTTTAGGACACCCTCAACATACATGCTTAGTAAGGACCTCGGAAATGGACTCGTAATAGCGGCACGGGCTTGGGAGTATCGAGGATGTATGCGAGTTATGGTGTGTATATGTGTGTGTATGCTTCGCCGGTTCTCCGAGGGACGAGGGGCTCGGGTTTGGTGTGTCTTGCCTAGGGTCGCTAGGGTCGTAGTATTGTGTGTATGGGATTTGTGTAGTTGCAAAAGTGTTAGTGAATATAGGTTAAGGATGTATGCCAAAAAGCTTGTGAAATGCATGGGGGTATTTATAGGGAGCCCCGACCCTGGGTTACTCGACCGAGTGGCGCGGGTGCACTCGGTCGAGTGCCCCTGCGAATGAACCTGGACGGGTTCAAAGAGGCTCCACTCGATCGAGTGGCCAATCCACTCGATCGAGTGGATCAATTATTCCGGGCTATTTTGGGCGTGATTGCCCTTGATTTATGCTTAATTGATTGTGATGGATTTGGCTAATTTTGGCTGATTTGTGAGTGATTTGGATAGACTTGTGAACCTGGTGCATGTTTCGGGAACGCACCCGGTCGCTCTTTGTGTCGGGTTTGTCTTGACCGGGTTTTGACCCGGTCGCTAAAAGACGGGAATTGTTTTTGGTGTTGGTTTTGACCCAAATTAGTCTTGTTTGACTCGGAACGACCCACTGGGCCTGATTTTGAGGTTGGTTTTGTGAGATTTTTACTCCGCTAAAAGTCCATGTCGGATATTATTGATTCTGAGCCCAAGTCCGAGTACACTAAGTCACGTTTGCGTCCGATCATCATCGGGTGTTTTTTTTGGAAACTGCCATAGACACCTGGCGGTCAAATTTTGGGTGTCTACAGAGCCCCCACTCTGACTGAGGCTTGGACAAGGCGAAAGTCAGAGTAGCTACCAAGTCAATTAAGACCTGGTAGGCTTCCGTTCGGGTCGTTTATAGTCCATTAGACTTGCGTGAAGGGCTCGCCAGCCATAAGTCAGAAATCATACCTGTGCTGATGACAGTGTCTCCGTGGGGAATCGGACTTGTCGTATAAGTCCAGGGTGCGCCTATATGTGGGCTCATCCCGTACCATTCTGGGGAAAATGCCTCCTTGGGCTTCCGCTGGGGAGATTTAGAGGGTTGCATGTCCCTGTTTGAGTTGTACCTGTAAAAGTCACATAAAATGTATGCAACACGTAGGTAGCAAAATGACTCGTGCTGGGGAAAAAAGTTTTTTTTTTGAATTTTTTGAAATCTTTGAAAGTTTTGAAATTTTTGAACTTTTTGTGAATTTTCGACAGACTGCTCGGGATGACTAAATTCCTGTGTCTGAAGAATCATGGGTTGGGCCTGTATGTCTAGGCCCGCTTGGGCCAAAGAGGCACAGCTGCAGGAGATGCTCCAGGGTTTTGGTGTTATAAATACATCACCCTGGTTCTCTTCTTTTGTCACAATTCTCAAACTACTAAAAAAAAATCCTTTCCTCAAGAAAACAATTCTTATTTCTCAAAAGATTTGTCATGGGTATCGACCGTCTGATCAACATGCTGCAAGATTGGGCACACTGTTTTAAGGATGCGAGCAAGGTAGCTCTGAGGCAGTCTGGTATATCCCAATTGTTCACGTTTCGTCAGTTGCACGTGGACCGTCATTTCCTTGATGCCTGTCTGACCTTCTGGGATTACACCTACCACGTTTTTGCCTTCCCCCAGGGCGAAATTTGTCCTCTCCCTGAGGAAATCGCTGCCATAGGAGGGTGGAACCCATCACTCCGCCCTGCCGTCCCTTTCGCAGTTCGAGACCCTAGGAGGAAGCTGAGGGAGTTTTTGGGTCTCTCCCATGCTGAAGTATCCCGTATGGCTGATGGGGATACCATTTCTCTGCTTGCTTTAGCCGAGAAGTTCATGAACCCGTATGACATTCGGGTTACGCCTATTCATAGCCGTAGGGCATTCGCCTTCTGCATGTTACACGTGTATGCCTTTGAAGGCCATATGGACCTGCTGTCTTGCATGGGGAGCGTTCGTCTTCTCGTTGTTGCCGACCTCATGGAGACGGAGTGTAGTCTAGCATCATTGATTACGGGAGAAATCATTCAGGGTTTGGATAACCGGAAGAGGGATGAGTCAGCCCGTTTCACGGGTAGTACCCGTCTGCTGCAGGTATATCGCTTTTCCTTTTTTTCGATTTTCGATATATATATATATATTTTTTGTCGCGATATACTGTTGCAGGGGGCACTCGACCGAGTCACCCTGGCACTCGATCGAGTGCCCTCGTAGAGGAGCGTTCTGCCACGTTTTAGGGGTGTCACTCGATCGAGTGACCCCGGCACTCGATCGAGTGCCCTTATGCGAACGCCTGATTTGCCCGGAATTTCATAAGCGTTACCTTTTCTTTTCAGCTCTGGCTATTTGAAAGGCTGTCCAAGATTGATCCTCCCTCCAACCCGAGTGAATATTGGTTCAACCAGGTGATGTCGAGGAGACGGTCTACCGATTCATCTTGCCTCGTTACTCAGAAATATTGGGAGGAAGAACTAACGTTCCATCGTGGTCCATTGATACGATGGGTGGTTCCGTGGTGGCCTATTTACTCCTGGACGGGTTTGGCACCAGATGACAAGGCGCGCTACCAGGTGATTCTGTCCTTTAGCCAGACTGTTCATCTGTATCCTGACCGTATACTTAGGCAGTATGGGTGGACTCAGCGTATCCCGGAGCACGAGGCTGTTGTGAGGGAGCCGACCCAGCTGACTGACATTTTGTGCGACACCTGGATCCAGAGGTGGTACACTCGAATCACTTGGACCGTTCCCAAGCCGCTTCATTCTGCCTGGGTGTCTTATTCCTATGAAAGGTGGACTAAAGCCGAGACTGCCGAAGCTCGTGCTGCCCTGAAGGTTGACGAGGCCTTCGACCTGCTCAGGCGAGAAGAGGTTAAAGACAACCGGGATTTCTTTGCTGAAGGGGAAACTCAAGCTCCCGTAGCCTGTCTGAGGCCAAGACAGAGAAGAAGAACTAGGACTCGAGCTAGGGGGTCCAATGCTAGAGGTGTTCAGGGGGAGGTGAGCCCCCAGACCGACTTGGAGAGGAGACTAGGGCCGAGACTTTCAGCCCAGGACCGACTTAGTCCCAAGGATAGGTTGCCGGAGCATGTACGGGCTCGACTTGGGCCCGTGACTATAGCTGAAGATCCTCTGTCGAAGAAGAGGACTCGGGTTAAGGAAGTTCCGGTTGTCATTCGGGAACGCCTGCCCCTGCCGCCGCCTCGACGTCCCCGGGCTCCTCAAGACCCGAAAGACAAAGGCAAGGGCAAGATGCCCGGATATGATTAGTCTCTCTTTTATTATTATTTGAAGTATTATTACTATTTTTGTGGTTTTTTGTGGCTTTTTGTAACCGTTTTTTTTTTTGAATAATAAAAGTGCTATATTAGTGAAACCGTTTCTGTCTTTTTCGTTATTGCAGTGGTTGGGCCCTTTTGAGGGGCTGCCTACGTATCCACAGTTAGTGGAATCAAACCAAACGTAGTTCGGGCGCAGATTTTTTTTTTCTGCAATTTCGAAATGCATCAAGACTATGAGTTCAAGATGTGCGACAGTAGGATAAATAACCCTAACTTATTGACTTGCTTATAAACTTTGAAAAAGTGTTTAAATAAATTTTGCGAATGACATTGAGATAAGGTTTAGGGGTAGTAGCGTTTCAGCTGGTCTAGGTTGGTCGGGTTGACAAATTCATTTCCGTCCAGATCCGTCAGCATTACTGCTCCTCCTGATAGAACCTTCTTGACTAGGTATGGCCCAGCCCAATTGGGTTTGAATTTTCCTCTTGGGTCAACCGGTAGTAAGGCACGAACCGATTTAAGGACCAAATCACCTTCCTTGATATTTTTGGGCCTAACTCTCTTGTTAAAGGCCCGTTTGATTCTCTTTTGGTATATTTGAATGTTATTGAGAGCCCGGGATCGCCGTTCGTCTAAAAGAACCAACGAGTCATATCGAGCTTGAATCCAATCTGCTTCGGGTACCTGGCTTTCTAGCAGGATCCGGAGGGAAGGTACTTCTAATTCGATTGGTTGGACCGCCTCCATCCCATATGTCAAATAATATGGGGTTGCCCCGGTTGCAGTTCGGATCGACGTCCGGTATCCCCATAGGGCAAAGGGTATCTTGTCGGGCCAGTCCCGATAATTATCAGCCATCTTTTTAAGTATGGTGACAATTGTTTTATTAGCAGCTTCCACCGCTCCATTTGTTTGAGGGCGGTAAGGCGAGGATGTATGCCTCTGGATTTTGTATTTCGCCAGCAAAGTAGCGGTTTCGGCTTGGAAGTGGGTCCCGTGATCACTGATAAACTCATGTGGGATCCCGTACCGGCATATGATTTTATTCTGGATAAATTTGGCCACGTGCTTGGCGTTCAAGACACGGTATGATTCAGCTTCGACCCATTTGGTAAAATAGTCGATCGCCACCAAAATAAAACAGTGACCTCCCGTCCCGGAAGGGTTTACTTTCCCAATTATATCAATCCCCCATGTCGAAAATGGCCATGGTGATGTCATAGTGTAGACACCCACATTTTGACCGCCAGGTGTCTATAGTAGGTCCCGCCAAACACCCGGTGATGATAGGACGCAAACATGCTTAAATGGACTCGGATATGGGCTCGAAATCATGGACATTTGGTTTAGGCTTATTAAGGAGTACAAATCTCACAGAACGGACCTCAAATCCAGGCCCAGTGGGTCGTTTCGAGTCAAATGAGACTAATTTGGGTCGATTCTGACACCGGGGGTAAAACCGTCTTTTAGCGACCGAGTCAAACCCGGTCAAAGATATTTTTTCCCGAGTCACACGATCTGGCCGTGTCATTACGCGTCCAATTCGGACTGAAACACTACAAAAATCAGCCTTCACAAATATTAAACAAATCCGTTTAAAGATAGAATTCGATCTCAAGTAGGAATTCTATCCGGAAACCGAAACAAAGTATCACCCGAGCTCAGATACTCGGCTGAAACAGCCGAGATACCTCCCCACCAGCCGAGTTTTTGGCTTTCCCACTAAGAAACGAGAAGTTTATTCCCTTACGAACTCTCGTATTTCCTATCCAAACCGGTGTTTCTTGTCACACAAGCAAGACCACCTCGATTCCTATAAATAGGACATCCCGTCCAACACAAAACAGAAGGTTTTTAAGACAGAAAAATACCGGAAAAATCACAAATTTTCAGCAGCCAAAAACGACGTCCAAAATCCCGACGTAATCCCGAAATAGTTCCAAAAATCCGACGAAACCAATCCCGTCCAAACCGGCCGAACCCACGCCTACACACACACATCAAAACACTCCAAAAACCGACACCTTAACTCATCCACATCATCTCGACGCTCCCGAACCTAAGCTACCGTCCGACGAGCCCTATACCGAGAACACAAAGCATGTAGGTTGAGGGTGTAAATCAAACCCGACTCTTTTCCTTTCTCTCTCCCTATCTCACGTTTTTTTTACCTTTTTCGTCCGTCTTTCTTTTTTTTATTTCGGGTCATCGATCGTCTCAAATTTATTACGGGTCATTCGTCGCATCATATTTTTATTTAATAAAAACTTTTTTATAACGTTCTTAAAATACGATATCGATTCTCTAATCGTATATCGTACCTACAAGAACTAAATTAAATCGATTTTCGTTGATGCTAATAAAATCATTATCTTTTTTTACAAAATTCGATGATTTTAAAACGCGGAGGGAATTAACATATTTCTCGTTCAAAGTTCTTTTCTACGTTTTCGTTCAAAACAAACTTTTTTTAAACTTTTTCTAAAATCATTCTAACTATTTGATATTGATTTCATAATCAATTATCGGATACGACGAATATCGAAAATATAATCGAGTATAAATTAATCTATATTTGTACGCGATTTATAAAAATTAACGACTTTTCGACAAATAAAAAAAATCCGACAGGCTACCACGCGGGTCGCGCGCCAGTCAGGCGACCCGCGCGGCAGCCGGTTCACGGCCTCCCTTTTTTTTGTTTTCTTCGTTTTCTATTTTTAATTCTTCTCGAACATTATATTAAAATGCGACCTTCGCGACATATTTCAATAAATTCTTTTTTCGACCTCGAACAACACGTGTTAATCAATCACGTGCCATAAATATTTTCCAAAATCATGCATCTTATTTATTTATGTCTTTTATTCAATTTATTCATCGTTACTAACTCGTTTTCTCGTGTTTGTAGCTTTTTATTTGTTTTTATCGTTTTATTAGACTAAAACGAATTCACATGCTAAAATAACTTTGACGTTATTAGTTTAAACATGCATTAAACGACTTAGCAACCCATTTTATTTTTCTCTCACATGTCTAGGGAAAATAATGTTTGCATATCATTCAACCGTCGAACTAACCCGTGTACACCAAAAACGAACGATATCTTAGTAAAGGCCGCTAAGTGCGGGCGGGGTTGGGTGTTCTTAGTGAACTTCCCAACACGTACCCTCACCCCTTACTCAGAACCATGGTTTCCGGATGTCCGAATCCATTGGCAACGAGAGTCATTCAATATACGATTAACCGCCCAGTCGGCATCGGTATCGATATGCAAAGGGACGAGCCCAATAAACTCTGACATCGGAAATGGGCCGTAGTTTGTATACGGCCCACTACGACATAGAGTGGGCTCGAACGGTTCCGAATAACCACAAAATTCGGTGGCGACTCCTACTTCGATTTAAATTTCAATTTGACCATCTCATATGGAGATTCATTCGCCTCCCCAAACCCGCGCGTGGCCGCGTCGGGGTGGACCTATGTCATGTCCACAATTTGGCGACTCCGCTGGGGATTAACTGATGAGTCACTTACCATCGGCATCCCTAGGGTGAGACTCGAAAAGAAATCGTTCGAATAGTAATGTACACATTTTAGTTCAATGGGCCATGCATAACCCAATCTTTCCCGGGCCGGTTACTTGTGACCGACGTCCCACTATACCACGGTGCGTTCCTACTTGGACCCACTAAAGACATCGATGGTGGAACTCGTTTAGGTTTTGCGGCATGTCCTAAGACCCACTCGGCTTAGGGAGTCCGTCCTCAGTACGAGAAAGCCATCGTTGTTGGTATAGACCCTATTAGACCGACCGAGACTTAGACTAAGAGCATACATGGCGTCGTTATACTGTTTCCGTGACTACATGCTACTTGGTCCGTGTCTCATCCTTTTTTTCAAAAAAAAACCGTGTTTTCAAAAAAAAAACTTGCATCTTTTTCGAAAACTATCCATTTTTCAAACCCGGAAAGCTGCCGAATTTAGGACTTATGATTTTGACTCAAAATAGCCTATTTTTAGCCGGTATGCTGTCCAAACCTTTTCAAAAATTCAAGACTCGGCTCGATAAACCTTTTTTCCGATTTTCAAAAAAGATTGGGCCGTCCAACCCGACTTTGCTCGGTTTTCAAATTCAAATCCTCTTTTCAAACCTTCTTCTTCTTAGGACTTCCCGTATTTAGCAGTGTCGGGTCTTGTCATAAGTAGTAAGAGTCTATAGCGTCGAAACTCCGTCGATCTTACATCACGGGTTTCCACCCCATCCCAAGTCCGCCTTATTAGTCAAGGCACGGCCCACCTATGTAGGACAAACTCCTGCAAAGGGAAGCCCACTTACACAATCGAGTCCAAAGTCTGGGGATTAGCACACGTAGGTCTTTCTTCGAACGGGACTAGGCCCACTATGCCGAAATCCGAAAGAAAGCCCACCGTTCATGAGTCACCCGTCTAGGAGTCGGTTTAGTCCGTTTCCGAGTCTAGTCGTTTTCTCGGGATGCACCTTTCGATCTGGGTCCGATTCTGATTACACGGTGTTCTTACAGACAGGCCGCCTCATACCCGAACCATCACTAAGGACGCTATCGATCAACTGAGCACTTCGTTGGCCAAGATCCAGGAGCAACTTGACCAAATTAGGGGTGATCAGATCGCCATCGTTACCCGGGTCAGCGCCATCGAACAAGACAAGCCCAAGGACGGAGATGAAGCTCATGGGCCATTAGCCGAACTGACTAGCGCAGTCCTCAAACTGCAAAAGCAGGTCCATTTGTCGACCCACAACTCGATCCATACGGAGAATGCTCGAAGTTACTCTGCCTTGACCGACCAATTGCCCGCCAATCTCAATTTAACGGGCCTCCCGATGTTTGACGGAACAGAAGACCCGGTATTACATATCCGGGCCTTCAAGGAGTTTATGGCCCTGAAAGGAGTCAAGTCAGACATGTTCAAGCATCTGTTTGCCTCCTCGCTAGAGAAACACCCGAGAGCCTGGTTCTATAGGCTCGTTTCCAAGAAGTACAAGTCTTGGGACGACGTAGCAACGGAATTCGCCCGGAACTACGCCGACAATACGGAGATCCAAACCACCATGCGAACCCTGGAAGTAATGGCCCAGGAGCCTAAGGAAGGGTTTACAAAGTACCTTCAACGCTGGAGGGCTGAAAGTGTCAAACTGGTCGATAAGCCTAGTGAAAAAGTCCTAGTTGAAGCCTTTGTCAAGAATCTCCTGCCCGCCTACCGGATCCATCTCCGGTACGCCATCATACCTAGCTTCGCGGTCCTAACTGAAATGGGAACGAGAATCGAGGATGATCTAAGGATGGAAAGCCTCACTAAGGCCTCCACCAAAGGATACCAAGGGGCCAGCTCATCAACAAGCGAGCCCGCATCCACCGCTGCCACTCGTAGCATTTTTGACGAGGTAAATCTACTTGATAACCCGTCCAAGAAGAATACGCCACCCCGAGTATTCACCGACATAGGTACTACCTATGCGAATGCCTTACAAAGGCTTTCATCAAAAGGCCTCATCGCCCCGATAGGCCCAACACCTGATACTCCAATTGAACGTCGCTCCAAATCCTACGATGCTCAAGCCTACTGCAAATACCATCAGGGTAAGGGACACGATACTGAGAAATGCTGGAGACTGAAGTATCTTATCCAGGATCTCATCGAAAGCGGGAAAATCCCTTTACTCGGAGGTAAGCCCAACAATAAGGACAACCCGTTGGCCACTCACGCTATCTTCCCCAGAGAGGTTATAGACTGCTCACACCTCATTTCCCCGTTTATCACACAAATCAACGGGATCTGGTGTGACGATGAAGCCGACGACAAATGACAGCATTATCCGAGAGTCTAGATTTGGTTCAAGTCCTAGTCTGAGTCCGAGTCTAGGATCACTATTTTATGTCAAAGTCAAAGTCAGAGTCATCTGTATTCTGTCCTCTTTTCACATTTCAATAAAATCAGCTTTTCTATTTTCTCATATATTTCCTTATGTGTTCCCGAGAACATGATGAACACCATCATACATTGTGAGCACATGCACGTGACTATTATAGGCACATCTATAACGACTGCAGGAAACTGAGACCCGTGTTTTCCTTTTACCTGTTCCATGTCTGACATAGAAAGCCACATAACCACCCTTAGCAGGAGCATATTGAATCCTATGACAAATCTGGGAATTCTCCTAGTTTGGGTCCAAGACGGGAGGCAAGCCCATTTCCCACAACAAACACCCATCCGATAAGATCAACCGATCCCTACCTTTGGTATTAGTCTAACCAAAATTCAAAAAACCCATGACCGGGGCTGAGAGGTCAACCAAAATTCAAAAAAACCCATGACCGGGGCTGAAAGGTCAACCAAAATTCAAGAAACCCATGATCGGGGCTGAGAGGTCAACCAAAATTCAAGAAACCCATGACCGGGGCTGAGAGGTCAACCAACATTCAAAAAAAAAAACCATGACCGGGGCTAAGAGGTCAACCAGCAAAAATTCAAAAAAACCCATGACCGGGGCTAAGAGGTCAATCAAAAAAAATCAAATACCTATGACCGTGGTCAACGGTCAACTCAAGTGAAAATCCTTTGACCGGGGTACGGTCAAATTCAAAATTATCAATACCATCCAATAGGGGAGTGACAATCAAGCTGGTTAGCTAATACCACACTTAGCCTTCCTACATTACAACCCTCAAGACCTTCTCGAGACCTAGGCTAGAGACAGCCCAGAATTTTGAGGATTCAAGCTCCATAGGATACCCTAACCATTAGGGCCAGACATGGAAATCAGATCCCGCATTATCAAACCTACCCCGATCGAAGTTCGAGTCATTATTACTCGACTTCCCCCTTTTCTACCATATTACAATACCTTACCCTCGAAGCCTTAGCTCCACAAAATCGAGCTCCAGATTTCGAATCATCAAAGCCACTTACTTCCTAGCACCACATTTCCAAAAAACATCTAAACCAGTTACCAACCCCAAACACGGGAATTCAACTTGCGGTCGGCATAGAACACGCCCAAATAGTTCACACCACCTCTGGGGGCTACCTCGGAGAACGCTCACAGTCACAGGATCAACATCCTAACTATTCTACACTGAACTACGGCTTTGTTTGATTTCACTACACGTGAATACGTAGGCAGCCTTTCAACAAAGGCACAACCACCCACATTGACACAAATTCAAAAAGCATCATCATTCCGGTCACGACACTGTCATGTTCTCAGCAGCTAGCTTTGTCGTCCTGGGGGCTTCTCTTAGGCAGAAGTTCTCCATCCATTCACATAATCCAATATACCTTCAAAATCCAGCCTCCTTTCTTTAGTGAGTCCTAGTACTCGGCTCATTCGAAGGCAATAATCTGTCAGAGGCTCGAAGCAACACCCACTTTGGGAATATGCCCTAAAAATCAAAAATCCAAAAGAACACCAGTCTACGGCGTTGCTACCACAAAGCCCTGTCGTACGAAAACAGTCTCATCTTTCCCGTTCCGAGGATTCGACCATGATGCCACTCGCCTAGGCTACGGAATAGCGCAACTTAAGAGTCTTGTCATCTTAGGTGGCCCATCCCCTACCGAGTCACGGTCTAACCCTTAGAGAGTCCAAGTTGTATCTGTCAACTCATCCTCTCGCATCCAGAATCGAGTCTGTCAGCATACAGGCCTAACCAGAAATTTTTAGGAGTCCGTGTCAGAATCTGATCAGGAATCAAGTCATCCCAAACATTCCTTTTCTTCCAAATTTTTCAAAATTTCCACCATTTTCAAAAAAAAAATTCGGTTTTTTCCAAAACAAATCGACCAAAAATCATTTTCTTCCCCAGCACGAGTCGATGTTTTATCTGTATGTTGCATGCAAAACAGACAGGTATCCCAAGACTCCCGAAGAATTCTCAAAGTTCTCAGTGAAAATTCAAGCAACATTTTCGCTGAGGAATCGGATGTATCAGTAAGCGGTACATCCGCAGCTTCTAATAGAGGCTCCCGCGCAATTCAAAGATGGGACGTATCAGTAAGCGGTACACCCATAGCCTCCAAGGCAAACTCCCACGCAATTTCAAGATGGAGATTGTCTGTAAACAGACAAACCCAAGACTTTTTTAGTAGAAAGTCCCCGCGCCGTTATTAACATCTATCCAGGTATGATTTCTATCTTATGGCTGGCGAGCCCTTCACGCAAGTCTAATGGACTCTAAACGACCCGATCGGAAGTCTGCCAGGTCTTAATCCTCGATTGGCCTGGTAGCTACTCTGACTTTCGCCTTGTCCAAGCCTCAGTCAGAGTGGGGGCTCTGTAGACACCCACATTTTGACCGCTAGGTGTCTATAGTAGGTCCCGCCAAACACCCGATGATGATAGGACGCAAACATGTTTAAATGGACTCGGATATGGGCTCGAAATCATGGACATTTGGTTTAGGCTTATTAAGGAGTACAAATCTCACAGAACGGACCTCAAATCCAGGCCCAGTGGGTCGTTTCGAGTCAAATGAGTCTAATTTGGGTCGATTCTGACACCGGGGGTAAAACCGTCTTTTAGCGACCGAGTCAAACCCGGTCAAAGATATTTTTTCCCGAGTCACACGATCTGGCCGTGTCATTACGCGTCCAATTCGGACTGAAACACTACAAAAATCAGCCTTCACAAATATTAAACAAATCCGTTTAAAGATAGAATTCGATCTCAAGTAGGAATTCTATCCGGAAACCGAAACAAAGTATCACCCGAGCTCAGATACTCGGCTGAAACAGCCGAGATACCTCCCCACCAGCCGAGTTTTTGGCTTTCCCACTAAGAAACGAGAAGTTTATTCCCTTACGAACTCTCGTATTTCCTATCCAAACCGGTGTTTCTTGTCACACAAGCAAGACCACCTCGATTCCTATAAATAGGACATCCCGTCCAACACAAAACAGAAGGTTTTTAAGACAGAAAAATACCGGAAAAATCACAAATTTTCAGCAGCCAAAAACGACGTCCAAAATCCCGACGTAATCCCGAAATAGTTCCAAAAATCCGACGAAACCAATCCCGTCCAAACCGGCCGAACCCACGCCTACACACACACATCAAAACACTCCAAAAACCGACACCTTAACTCATCCACATCATCTCGACGCTCCCGAACCTAAGCTACCGTCCAACGAGCCCTATACCGAGAACACAAAGCATGTAGGTTGAGGGTGTAAATCAAACCCGACTCTTTTCCTTTCTCTCTCCCTATCTCACGTTTTTTTTACCTTTTTCGTCCGTCTTTCTTTTTTTTATTTCGGGTCATCGATCGTCTCAAATTTATTACGGGTCATTCGTCGCATCATATTTTTATTTAATAAAATTTTTTTTTATAACGTTCTTAAAATACGATATCGATTCTCTAATCGTATATCGTACCTACAAGAACTAAATTAAATCGATTTTCGTTGATGCTAATAAAATCATTATCTTTTTTTACAAAATTCGATGATTTTAAAACGCGGAGGGAATTAACATATTTCTCGTTCACAGTTCTTTTCTACGTTTTCGTTCAAAACAAACTTTTTTTAAACTTTTTCTAAAATCATTCTAACTATTTGATATTGATTTCATAATCAATTATCGGATACGACGAATATCGAAAATATAATCGAGTATAAATTAATCTATATTTGTACGCGATTTATAAAAATTAACGACTTTTCGACAAATAAAAAAAATCCGACAGGCTACCACGCGGGTCGCGCGCCAGTCAGGCGACCCGCGCGGCAGCCGGTTCACGGCCTCCCTTTTTTTTGTTTTCTTCGTTTTCTATTTTTAATTCTTCTCGAACATTATATTAAAATGCGACCTTCGCGACATATTTCAATAAATTCTTTTTTCGACCTCGATCAACACGTGTTAATCAATCACGTGCCATAAATATTTTCCAAAATCATGCATCTTATTTTTTTATGTCTTTTATTCAATTTATTCATCGTTACTAACTCGTTTTCTCGTGTTTGTAGCTTTTTATTTGTTTTTATCGTTTTATTAGACTAAAACGAATTCACATGCTAAAATAACTTTGACGTTATTAGTTTAAACATGCATTAAACGACTTAGCAACCCATTTTATTTTTCTCTCACATGTCTAGGGAAAATAATGTTTGCATATCATTCAACCGTCGAACTAACCCGTGTACACCAAAAACGAACGATATCTTAGTAAAGGCCGCTAAGTGCGGGCGGGGTTGGGTGTTCTTAGTGAACTTCCCAACACGTACCCTCACCCCTTACTCAGAACCATGGTTTCCGGATGTCCGAATCCATTGGCAACGAGAGTCATTCAATATACGATTAACCGCCCAGTCGGCATCGGTATCGATATGCAAAGGGACGAGCCCAATAAACTCTGACATCGGAAATAGGCCGTAGTTTGTATACGGCCCACTACGACATAGAGTGGGCTCGAACGGTTCTGAATAACCACAAAATTCGGTGGCGGCTCCTACTTCGATTTAAATTTCAATTTGACCATCTCATATGGAGATTCATTCGCCTCCCCAAACCCGCGCGTGGCCGCGTCGGGGTGGACCTATGTCATGTCCACACATAGTGTATAATATGGATGATGGCATGTGCTGAACATTGCCGAAAATTTGACAATTATGGCAGTGCTTGACATATAATTGACAGTCAGCCTCCATACTGTTCCAGTAATACCCGAGCCTCATGATTTTTCGGGCTAGCATATGGGCATTCATATGTGGACCATTTTCGCCGTCATGTACTTCGGCCATTACCTTTTCGGCTTGTGTTTTGTCGATGCATAAGAGTAAAGCCCCTTGTGCCGTCTTCTTATATAACTGACCGTCGTCGTACGAATGAATTGGGTAGCCAGTCTTCGCAGGGCTTTCTTGGCCCGGTTTTCAGTTCCCGGGGAATATTCTCCCGTAGCCAAGTAATTTAGAACGGCCTGATACCAAGGTTCTGGATCGATGATCTCGATATCTTGAATGGTGTTGACATATGCCGGTTCGGACCGTCTTTCGACGCAAATTGGCATACTGGCCATATGCTCCGGGATGTTCAGTAAAGATGCCAATTTGGAAAGCGCATCTGCAAACTGATTTTCTTCACGTGGGAGGTAGATATATTCTACCTTTTGGAATTGCTTCTCTAGAACCCTTACTCGTGCTTGGTAAGCCACGAGATTGGCATTCCGAGTTTTCCATTTTTGAAGAGCTTGATTGATGACTAAGGATGAGTCACCGTGAACCCGGAGATTCGTAATGCCCAAATCAGTAGCTGCTTGTAACCCGTGGATGCATGCTTCGTATTCGGCCGCATTGTTGGTCACATCAAAGTCTAATTTGATGGATAACGGGGTGTGTTCCCCTTGGGGTGAGATTAGGAGAATACCGACCCCAAAGCCTCGAAAATTGGACGCTCCATCAAAATACAAGTCCCATGTTTCGGTGTCAGTATGGAATATGTCTTCATCCGGAAAAGCCCAAGTATCGGTACGTCCCTCTTCAGATATCAGACTGTCGGCGAGGAACTCGGCTACTACCCGGCCTTTGATAGCTTTTAGCGGAACGAATTTGAGGTCAAACTCAGCTAGCATTAGAGTCCATCTGAACATTCTACCGTTGAGAATGGGCTTTTCGAACAAATATTTGATCGGGTCCATTTTGGACAGGACATGTACCTCGTGACTGAGCATGTAGTGTCTGAGCTTTTAAGTGGCCCAAACTAGAGCTAGGCATGTCTTCTCAAGCATTGTATGCTTGCACTCATATTCTAGGAACTTTTTACTGATGTAGTAGATAGCCCTTTCTTCTGAATCGACTGTCTGGGCCAGCATAGTCCCCATGGCTGTCTCAGTCGTTGTTAGGTATAACGATAGAGGCAAACCGGGTTGAGGTGGCATTAGTACTGGCGGAGCAGACAGGATTTCCCTGATTTTGTCGAAGGCCGCTTGACATTTATCGTCCCATAGTACTCGTTCCCCGATCTTCAGTTTTTTGAAAATGTGTTCACACACCATGGTTAGCTTTGAAATGAACCGGCTGATGTTTGGACTTTTCCGAGAAACCCCCTTATTTCTTTTTCGGTCTTGGGAGGTTGCATCTCGGTGATGGCTTTGATTTTAGCTTGGTCAACCTCGATGCCCCGTTGGCTAACGATATGGCCTAGTAATTTGCCTGATGTTACCCCGAAACTGCACTTTTGAGGGTTTAACCTCATATTGTACTTACGCAAACGGGTGAAGAATTTTCTTAGGGCAGCGACATGCCCATCTCGGTTTTTAGACTTGACGATCATGTCACCGACATAAACTTCCACTTCCCTATGCATCATGTCATGTAATAAGGTCGTGGCTGTTCGTTGGTAAGTGGCTCCGGCATTAATGAGGCCAAATGGCATAACGGTATAGCAATAAGTACCCCATGGTGTAGTGAAAGTGGTTTTACCCATGTCTTCTTTTGCCATTTTGATTTGGTTGTATCTGGCATACCCATCCATAAATGATAAGAGTGCATGATCTGCTATATTGTCCACCAATATGTCGATGTGTGGCAACGGAAAATCGTCTTTTGGGCTGGCCTTGTTAAGGTCCCGGAAATCTACACATACCCGAACCTTGCCGTCCTTCTTGGGTACCGGCACGATGTTCGCAACCCAGTCTGGATATTCGGACACTTGGATAAAGCCTGCTTTGAATTGTTTATCTACTTCTTCCTTGACTTTGAGAGACCACTCGGGCTTCATTCTTCGAAGCTTCTGTTTTACCGGCTTACACCCATTTTTGATGGGTATACGGTGTTCGGCTATTTCTCGGTCTATACCCGGCATGTCCTTGTAGGACCATGCAAAGACATCCTTGAATTCTTGGAGGAGGCTTGTGAGTTGTTGCCTCTCCTCGGGATCTAAGGATAACCCTATTTTAAGCATCTGGGGCTCTAAGGTTGTTCCCACATTGATAGACTCAGTTTCTTCGATTACCGGGTCTCGGGGTTCCCTCTGCTCTAGCTTCTCGATCAGATGTGGAGATAGGGACACCTGTTCATCGGGTTTCTCAATGTCATTGCAAAAAGTATTTTTGAAAGTATTTTGAAAATAAGCCAAGTCATAAGCGGAACGGTTTTTGTTATTATTGATAGAGAATTTGGAAAACAGCTCAAAGAGAGCGGCCATCTGATCATTGGTCAGAGGCGGGATTGGGAGTGCTCTCGGGACAGACCCCGAGGCTCCGGTGGCAGTGACTACAGGGAGAGGGGTTACAGTTTGGACTCTAGCATCAGACCCCTTAGACTCGAATACAGACTCGGACTCAGACTCTGACTCGGACTCAGACTCGGAATCGGTGTCTGGCACGTCTCCTTCCCCGGTGGTCAGCTTGTTGACTCGACCCTGGCCGTCGGTCCACTTGACGGTCTTCTTCCAGTTTTTTTTCCCGGTATCAGCACCGACTTCCGAGATCAGCTTTGAAGGGTCGAACTTGTTGCTTCGAAGGATCAGGTTCACCAAGTCTTCTTTGGGGTTCGGGACAGCTTTGTCTTCCCCGAATAAGAGTCCCAGGACGGGCTCGGCATTGTCAGTACCCTCCTTGGATTCGGCTTGGAGGAGGGCAAATATGTCATCTGGAATGTAGTTGCATTCCCGAGCTAGTGCAGCCTCGGGATGCGTGATGGTTGGTTGATATAGGCCAACTTGAATAGCCCCAAATACGGGTATGACGAAGTAATCACTCAGCCTTGGGCTATAAGGGCCCAAGTAGGTACCCTTGATGATGTTGCAGGCCTTCTCAATTCCTGCTCGGACCACATTTCCCGGGGTTATAGCATATCCCAAACCGAAGTGAGATTCCCCGTCATCCAGAACCTCAATAATCTTCCCAGCTGGAAGATATGGCCTCGAAGTAGCCTCCGGTAGGTACCCCAAGTTTTGTAGCATCGTGTCGATGCTTGTGGTGAAGTAGGGCCTAAAAAGGTTATTCTTCTTCAATCATCCCTACAAAATCGAACCCCCAAAGGTCGGTGCGGTCCGTAGTGTTACAGCTAGCCACGGTCATTGGGGTTGCTTCTAAGGTGATAATACCGTCTTGCAGGGGCATTTTGATCTTCCGGTGCAGAGTGGAAGATACCGCCTTCACAGCATGGAGCCATGGTCTTCCTAGGAGTAGATTGAAGGAAGAGGTGACATCGATCACCTGGAATTCTAGCTCTTTCTCGATTGGGCCGGTCACAATAGTCAGCTTGACGGCTCCAGAAACTGCTTTTGGGCTTCCATCGAAAGCCTGGATAGTGTGAGCAGTTGGTATGTAGTCGGCCTCGGTAATCCCGAGGGCTTTGGCAGTCCTTAGCGGGAGGACATTCACCGCGGACCCATCGTCAACTAGGGTCATCGGAAGATTCTTACCCCGGCAAATCACTGTGATGTATAGGGCCAGATTGTGAGAGGCCCCGAACGGTGGTAGGTCGGCATCTGAGAAGGTGATTGATGGGCCTTCTCCTTCGGACCTGCTCTTGAGGTAGGGTAAGATAGTGGCTACCATTTCAGTAGGGGTAACCTGGGAATCGACCTTGATCTGATCGAGGGCCTTAGTAAGTGCCTCTCGATGTTCTTGTGAGCTAACCAAGAGTTGCCATATAGTGAGGTCAGCTCGGGCCCTTTTCAATTGTTTGACAAGAGCCGTATCGGTGCTTGGTTCTTCAATGGCCTCTTCCGTCCCGGTGAGTTTGGTGACGGTTGCCCGGACTGAGCCGTCTTTGGTGAGGGAGTTACTGGCTAAAGCTTTGGATTTAGCCTTCCTGACTTCTTCGAGGGTTATGGGGACGACTTCCTCTTTGGTGAGGTATACATCTTCTTCATCATCGAACCAGATCCCATTGATTTGTGGGATGAAAGGAGAGATAAGATGAGAACAGTCTATCACCTCACCGGTGAAGATGGCATGAGAGCTAAAGGGGTTGTCCTTGTTGCTTGGCTTGTCCCCGGGTAGTGGTATTTTCCCGCTCTTAATTAAATCCTGAATTAGATGCTTCAGCTTCCAACACTTCTCGGTGTCATGCCCATTGCCCCGATGATATTGGCAATAGGATTGGGCATTGTAGCTCTTGGAGCGTTTTTCAATTGGAATTTCAGGAGTTGGGCCTATCGGCTGGACCAGGCCCTTGGAAGATAGCCTTTGTAAGGCATATTTATAGGTAGTCCCTATATCAGTGAATACCCTATGAGGGACGTTTCTTTTGGATGAGGCATCCAAAAGGTTAACCGTGTCGAAGATGCTTCGGGTTGCGGCCGGAGGTTTGGTGGTGGATGAGGAAGCTCCTTGGTAACCCTTGTTAGAGGCCTTAGTCAGGCTCTCTAGTCTTAGATCATCGTCAATTCTCATGCCCATTTCAGTAAGGGTAGTGAAATTGGGTATGACAGCATACCGGAGATGGACCCGGTAGGACGGGAGGAGGTTCTTGACAAAGGCCTCCACCAAAGTCTTCTCACTGGGCTTATCGACCAGCTTGACACTCTCGGCCCTCCAACGTTGGAGATATTTAGTAAAGCCCTCCTTAGGTTCTTGGGCCATAACCTCTAGGGACCGCATAGTGGTTTGGATCTCGGTGTTATCAGCGTAGTTCCGAGCGAATTCCGTAGCCACATCGTCCCAGGTTGAGAACTTCTTTGGGTCTAGCCTGTAGTACCAGGCCTTTGGGTGTTTCTCCAGAGATGCAGCAAAGAGGTTCTTGAACATAGAAGAGTCCACTCCCTTAATGGCCATGAACTCCTTGAAGGCCCGCACATGTAGTAACGGGTCCTCAGTCCCTTCGAACATAGGTAGGCCCGTGAGATTCAGGTTCGCGGGCAGTTTGTCACTTAACGGGTTATAATCCCGGCTATTCTCCCGATGGATGTTGTTATTCCCAGTTAAATAAACTTGTTCCTCTAACCGGCGTACTGAACTAACCAAATCAGCCAACGGCCCCGTAAGTTCGACACTTGGAGTCCTGTGTTCCACTGTAGCTAGGCGAGCAACGATCGCCACTTGACCAGCCCTCATTTCAGTCAGTTGGGCATCATGGCGTCCACAGAGGTTTTCAGTTCAGCTAAAGCAGCTTCCATTTTGCGGGTGAGTCTGGTGGATGGTGGCCTATCTGTAAGAACACCACGTAATCAGGAACCGAACCCAGACCTTGGAATCAAAACTAGTACATCCCGAGCGACCCAAAAAAAGGACTCGAGAAAGACATCTAGACGGATGACTCGTAAGTGGTATGACTTCCTTAAGATTTCGGCCATGGTGAGCCTAGTCCCGTTCGAAGGAAGGTTCATGTGAGACTAAACCCCAGACTTTGGACTCAAGTGTGTAGACGGGCCCTCCCTTGTAGGAGTATGTCCTACGTAGGTGGGCCTTGCCTTAGTCTAATAAGGCAGACTGGGGGTGGGGAGGAAACTCGTGATATAAGATCAACAGAGTTTTGACGCTATAGACCTTGACTACTTACGACACGACCCGACACTGCTAAATACGGGAAGTCCTAAGAAGAGGAAGGTTTTGAAAAGGATTATTTTTGGAAAGTCCGAGAAAACTCGGGGAAAGGCCTGATTTTTTTCAAGAAAAAAGGGTATCGGGCCTTGGTTTTGATGGTTCGAAAATATTTTCGAGTTTTGAATTGGGCAGCATACCGGCTAGAAATAGGCTATTTTGAGTAAAATCATAAGTCCTAAATTCGGTATGTGTCCTGGGTTTTGAAATTGAGAGTTGAAATTGAATTTTTTGAAAATTCGAAAATCTAATGGTGGGTTGGAAGTTCGAATTTTGAAATGGGCAGCATGCCGGTTAAAAAAATAGGCTTGTTTTGAGTCAAATCTTAAGTCTAAATTTCGGCAGCTTTCCGAGTTTTTGAAAATTGGATATTTTGAAAAGATGCACTTTTGAAAATGACGGTTTTTTGAAAACGACACGAAAACCAAGTAGCACATAGTCACGCAAGCATTATAACGACGCCATGTATGCTTTACACTAAGTCTCGGTCGGTCTGAGTAGGGTCTATACCAGTGTTCATAGTCTAGTCGAGAAACGGGACGGTCTTCCTAACTCGAGTGGAGCTTAGAACATGCCGCAAAGTCCATCCGAGTCGACCATGAACACCTTTAATGTATCCAAGGATGAATACGTCGTGGTATAGTGGGACGTCGGTCACCAGTACCGGCCCGGGCAAATATGGGATTATGCATGAACCGTAAAACTAAAACGCATATTGTACTCATCAAGCGATTTCTATTCGAGTCTCACCCTGAGAACGCCGACGGTAAGCCACACATCGGTTGATCCCCAGCGGAGTCGCCAAATTGTGGACATGACGTAGGTCCACCCCGACGCGGCCACGCGCGGGTTTGGGTAGGCGAATGAACCTCCATATGAGAAGGATCGAATTGAAATTTAAGTCGAAATGGAGTCGCCACCGAATTTTATGGTTATTCGGAACCATTCGAGCCCACTCTATATCGCCATGGTCCATACACAAAGTATGGCCCATTCGGTTTGAGAGTTTATTGGGCTCGTCCCTTTGCATATCGATATAGATGCCGACTTGAGCGGTTAATCGTATATTGAATGACTCTCGTTGCCAATGGATTCGGACATCCGGAAACCACGGTTCTGAGTGAGGGGTGAGGGTACGTGTTGGGAAGCCCACTAAGGACACCCAACCCCGCCCGCACTTAGCGGCCTCTACTAGAACATCGTTTGACTTTTTAATATGCGCGTTAGTGATTCGGTGAAATGTTATGCAAACAGCGTTTTAGCTAAGCATGCGAATTAAATGTGAGCTACGTCAATTTAATGCATCTAATTTATTGTCGAGGTGGTTTAGCATGCGAGGGTTCATTTAAAAGCGGTAAAACGCAAATAAATAAAGCAACGCAAAAATAAATCGATTACAAGTTACACGGGCGGAATACAACCCGGAATTCACAATACGGCGTACAATAAAATAGAATAATCGAAATATACAATTGAAATGACGAGCAATAATTATAAACGGACCCGTGTGTAAACTAGACCGTGATTTTGTGTGGTTGGACGAACCTTAATTAATTACACATTATATTGCATGTTAATCAAGGGACGGAGGTTCGAGACCTAGACGTGGTGCTAGCCCGATCTCGAACCTCGATGCCTTGTCCCGACTTATCACCTCGAGAAATTGAGTCTAAATTAATTTTACATTGGATACGACTAAAGAGTCGTCGACATAAAATTAATAATGTGAGACCGTCGATCAAAATCGTTTAAGTGAAGTGATATGCATGAATTTTGGAAAAGCCACGTGATTGACTTTACACGTGTCGACTAAGTCGCTTTTAAAAAGACGAGGCTCGAATGATAAAAAGAAGAGCCCTCGGTTTCTGGGCTGCAGGACTCACTCGGTCGAGTCATGGCCTGACTCGGTCGAGTGTGTCCTTAGACGTAGCTACTGCCCATTTTTATGGGTGCTACTCGATCGAGTAGCGTACGTACTCGGTCGAGTAGCCCCTGTACGAATGAGATTTCGTTTCGTTTTATGATTTGAAATCGATGATCGGCTAAATTAAATACGAATATTGCGTGATTCGCATTTAATTTAGCTTCTGGTGTCATAATCATGTATGAATGATTATAATACCGTCACCGGAGTTTTAGGAAAACGTTTATTGTTAGTTTAGATAATTTGAATTAGTGACGAAGGATGTCCCTCTACGTCACGACATCGAAACTAACTCTTTCGAGTTATGTGATGTTGGTTTTCGTATCAACGGGTTTCGTACTAATTGGAAATGAGATTAAATGCGTTCAACTATGACTTTAGATTGGTTATCATAGTTCAACACATTCAAAACCGAATTTTTCGTATTAAAATGCATTTATGCGACATTATGACGATAATGATGATAAAGAAATGATGATACAAAAATGAAGACGCGAAAGTATGACAACATTAATGCTAGTGTCACTACTATGATTATGATTATAGATACGATATGAAAAATACGATAAATAAAATGAAAATGAGACTAGAAAAAGAGGTCGAGATGGGGTTTAGGACACCCTCAACATACATGCTTAGTAAGGACCTCGGAAATGGACTCGTAATAGCGGCACGGGCTTGGGAGTATCGAGGATGTATGCGAGTTATGGTGTGTATATGTGTGTGTATGCTTCGCCGGTTCTCCGAGGGACGAGGGGCTCGGGTTTGGCGTGTCTTGCCTAGGGTCGCTAGGGTCGTAGTATTGTGTGTATGGGATTTGTGTAGTTGCAAAAGTGTTAGTGAATATAGGTTAAGGATGTATGCCAAAAAGCTTGTGAAATGCATGGGGGTCATGGGGTATTTATAGGGAGCCCCGACCCTGGGTTACTCGACCGAGTGGCGCGGGTGCACTCGGTCGAGTGTCCCTGCGAATGAACCTGGACGGGTTTAAAGAGGCTCCACTCGATCGAGTGGCCAATCCACTCGATCGAGTGGATCAATTAATCCGGGCTATTTTGGGCGTGATTGCCCTTGATTTATGCTTAATTGATTGTGATGGATTTGGCTAATTTTGGCTGATTTGTGAGTGATTTGGATAGACTTGTAAACCTGGTGCATGTTTCGGGAACGCACCCGGTCGCTCTTTGTGTCGGGTTTCTCTTGACCGGGTTTTGACGCGGTCGCTAAAAGACGGGAATTGTTTTTGGTGTTGGTTTTGACCCAAATTAGTCTTGTTTGACTCGGAACGACCCACTGGGCCTGATTTTGAGGTTGGTTTTGTGAGATTTTTACTCCGCTAAAAGTCCATGTCGGATATTATTGATTATGAGCCCAAGTCCGAGTACACTAAGCCACGTTTGCGTCCGATCATCATCGGGTGTTTTTTTTTGGAAACTGCCATAGACACCTGGCGGTCAAATTTTGGGTGTCTACAACAAGGGTTAAACTAAGATTAAGATTAACTAAGGACTAATCTACACTAATCTATGCTAATCTATGCTAAACTAGTGTAGGGTTTAATGGGTAATGAAGGATAACCCATAAGATTACAAGAGGAAGGGTATATATAGGGTTACAAGAGTGAAGGAGATGAAAGAATCAAAGGCGGGTTACAGCACAGCCTTCCCGGCCGGGAAGGTGGTGGTCCCGGTCGGGAAGTGGTCGGTCCCGGCCGGGAAGAGGTCATCCCGGTCGGGAAGAGCTCGTGGCAGCAGCTCTTGCAATTGCACCCTCCTTCCCGGTCGGGAAGGCATTATCCCGCCCGGGAAGGGCCTTGTAGGCCTCCATTATGATCTTTTTGGTCCCTCTTTGCTTCTCATGGGCTTCCCATCGATTCTCGAGACTCGGGATCGAGTCTAAGAGGCTCGGGAATGGGTCCCGAGGTCTCGGGGTCGAATCCAAGGCATCGAGTGATCGTTCCTTCACTTCGTTGGCTCCAAAAAGTGTATGAAATGAGTCGGAATCGTTCCAAATCTTCGTGAATGGTCTCGGGAACCTGAAACGAACTAGAGGAAGCATAAGTAGCTCATAAACCGCTCAAAAGGAGCGATTCCACAGGGAAAATGAGACCAAAATACAACAAAATAGGCACTACAAACTACACTTATCAACTCCCCCACACTTAACCCTTACTCGCCCTCGAGTAAGCACATACTATCTACTAAACTAGCCGAGTGGGTATTAGCGCACCCTACGCCCTTTCAACTCACGCGAGTACACCTAGAGGAAAAATGTACTCCGCAAGGCAAGTAAGGTCTTGCGATAAAACTGTGGATGCAACCGGACACAAGACACAAAAACAAACAAGCACACAACAAACAAACAAACACAAGGTTGTACCCAAAGAAAAAACAAATACCGCTTCCCTCAAACAAGCGGTGAAAAAAGCACCGGTTTTAGGACTCGAGGCAAGTGACAACGTTCCCATGCTAATCATACAAATCGAGATGAACTAAACCCTAATAGTATGACGATAAAGCAACAAAAACGTTGGTAACTTACCTAGGTCCTCCTAGCCTTCTAAGAACGTACTACGGGACGATCGGCAGGATGGAAAAAGGATGAACCACGGTGTTAGTCGACACTGTAGGTAAGTGAGACCCCGCCCCCTTTAGCGATGAGCCAAGAGGGTCGTCCCACGTCCAAAACCGCCTAACTAGTCCAAGTAAAAAGGTGGTTATAATGCAAAATGAGGGAAGACCGACCATTACCGCTATCATCCTTCCTAGGGACTCGGTCCTTTGGTAGGCTCTTCACGGTTATAGTCGGTAAAAGGCTTATTTTTGAGATGTGGGGATTCTTTTTGCGAGACGGTTTTCTTTTGGCATTTTTCTTTCTTTTTGTACTTTTGCTTTGTTTGTTGCCATGCCATTTCTTTTTCTTCTTTTCTATTTAGATTTCAACAAATTGCAATTTTATTGTGTGGATATGTGTAGGAGGTAGGGTAATGGGTATGTTGGGACGACGTCTTCCCTTCATACTCACAAAAAGGGGAGAACTTGGACTAGTTAAACAATCCCAAACACGGTCACCTAAGGGACGGGACTCGGCAACCAAGGCCTTTTCACACCGTGGGTGGTCATAATGGTCAAAATGCAAATCCCGTAGTAAATCCCTAGTAAGCTAGGTGGACTCGAGGTAAAGGACCAACGAAATCATTGATTTAGGGTCATTCTACTAGACTAAAGTCCAAGACTCGATCTACACTACTAGAAAGGGAAAGTAAACGCTTGCACACTAGCCTCTAAACCGGGTTTTCGAAAACCTTTTTTACACACTAGACACAATTACACACACAAAACAAAGACATGACGAAAACAAAAGAAAAAGAGACAAAAGGCAACAAAACAAAACAAGATAAAACAAACACATAAACAAACAAACACCACCCCAAATTTCCAAATGAGCAACCAATCATCCACAAATCTTCACAAAGCTCCACCCGAGCACACAACATCACAAATCTCCTCCACACTCCACAAGAGATAAAGAGGGAAAAGGGATAGAAAGGCGTTACCGGATGTCTTGCAAGCTTTCCAAAGCTAGCGGTGATCAAGCAACCTATAAGGAAAAAGGGAGGCAAAAAACGCACAACAAAACAAAAATACGACACAACGACACAAAAGAAAAACACACAAAAAGAAAATCTTTTTGATTTTTGTGAAATTTTTTCAAATTTTTAGGGTTTTTAAAGATTTTTCGAAAAACTAGGAAAATAAACTAAGCTATACTAGAATATCGCTCCCCCACACTTAAACTGAGCAATGTCCTCATGCTCGATCGTAGTGTGTGGAGACACAAAACAAAAGAAAAGAAACTACGAAAATAAAGCTAAAAATCAAAAAGAAAAGTGAAGAAAGGGTAGAATGTGTCCGGCCGGGGTGTAGTCAAGTCACCATGGGCCGAGACGAGAAAAGATATGGATGGGGGAAGAAATAAAAAGAAGGAAATAAAAGGAAATGGGAGGGGAGGACTAGGTGTAATCAAGGCACCTAGCCCGGATTCTGCCTAAATCCGACTAAATCCTACAAAAAGTGTGGAAATCTTGTAAATTTGGATTTTAAAATGACTCTGGATGTAGTCACGTCATCGAGAGTCGGGAGCAATAACTACCAAGGCCTCGAAGGCCACCATGACACTAAAGTGTAAAAGGGGAAGGGGACAAACAAAGGAAGACAAGCGATAAAAGACGGAAAAGAAAGGATAGTTGTCGTACCAATCGGTTAGCAACTCACTCGCTCCATCGTCTCATAGTTCAATATCGGCACAAAGCTAGTCTTCGTCATCGCTAATCCTCTTCAATATTGATAAGCCCACATGGTTGAAGTAGTAATGGTGTGAGGGGGTGTGTTTGATGTGAAACTTGGTGTAAAGTGAAGAGAAGGTGAGGTGAGGGTATGCATATGAAGTGCAAGGTCATATGATAGGTGCAAGGGTAGGTAGGGAGGTTGGGAGGGGGTATAAAATGGTAGGGTGGGCTCACATGATGAAGAAGAGGCCAAAAGAGGAGAAGAGGACCATCCCGGTCGGGATGGATGTTCCCGGTCGGGATGACACACCCGTCCCGGTCGGGAAGCCTCCTTCTCGGCCGGGAAGGGTCTTCATGACTCCCATGACCCCAAAAGCTTATCCAAAGCTTCAAAAACCGACTTCCTAACTCAAAGTCCAAGCTCTATCCACAACCATTCTCCTCGAGACTTCATCTTCACTTCACATCTAGCAAACAAGCTCAAATCATTCATCAAAATCCCTCCCTCACATCGCTCATCAAAATACCAAAGTACAAGGATTTCACAAAAGCTAACAATCCTAAAAACCAAAATATCCAAACAAACATAAACACAAATACAAGCACAAAAGAAAAGGGAAAAGATATTTACACTATGCTACTCTCACCAACTACACTTTCATAGCCATCAAGAGCTCGGAGGAGTAAGTCAAATGCCCTAGCAACATCTTCATTGACGCTCATGTGGCCTATCCTAGCCATCAACAAGAGTTTCCAAGTCGGAGTTGAGAAGCAATCATCTTCATTATGCTCGGGGTTCTTTTGATCTTCCGGGTCTTCGGAACCATGATAGCAACGACTCTTATGACCATCCGGTAGGTATAGTGGTCTAGAGTCATGCTCGGTGTTATGATGAGGAAGATCACACCCTAGGGGTGTTGATTCTTCTACGGGGTCGAGAGTAGGATTCTCTTCCACCGCCCGACAAGGATACTCTTCATCAACCGTCTCACAAGACAAGGGACTAGAAATCGAGTGCGATAGAGGAGGAGAAGGCATCAAGTTTTCATCATTGGAGGCTTTAGGCTCCTCCAATTTCCCATACAAGGCAAGTTCCAAGGCATCCACCTCTTTTTCCCAAGTATTACGCTCCTTTTCACTTGGCTTGCAAATTTGGTCTTGAGGGGTTATCTCTTCACTTGGCCTTGGATTGTCAAGATCCGGTTCATCACGAAGAAAATCAAACAAATCCAATTTAATAGCCAATACATTGGCTACCCAAGAGTTACCTTGAGAATCATGTTCACACCCCTCCTCATTGTCGACACTTGAAGCTTCAACTTCCTCTATTCTTCCCATATCTTCACCATCCAAGCAACACTCAACAATGATCTCTTGATTGACCCCCTCTTCTTCATTTGTAGCTTCACGATCGGGTTGACTTTCTTGTGGAGACACCCGACCTTCATGCCCAAATGAACCTTCCTCAACAATTCGTGGAGCTCGAGTGGCCAACATCGTGATACGAGCCATGAGTGCATTGATACGAGCCATGAGTGCATCGTGATATGGCCCATTCCGACTGGGAAGAAGTACTGTAGCCGCGTGACTCTTCTTTTCTTCTCCTTCACTCTTGTAACCCTATAAATACCCCTCCTCTTGTAATCTTATGAAAAGATTAGACATTACCCACAAAACCCTAGACTACTTTAGCATAGATTAGCTTAGATTAGAGTAGATTAGTCGTTAATTAGTCCTTAATCTAGTTAGCTAATCTTGTATTAAGGGATCTCTTGAAGAATCCATCCAATCTTGACAACATTGGTGGATGTTTTGGGCGTTCTTTATATACAAGTTCTCATCTTTTCATTCTCTTGTTAGTTGGTATAATCTTCTCATCCTTTTACTCTTAATCTTTGTTTTATTATTCAAGTCTCAATCTTTAGATCTTGTTTATTGTTTTGTTCATCATCCTTGTTAGTTTTACATATGTATGGTCTTGTTCTTGTTTGATTCCTCTTGTTAGTGTTAGTTTTAGCATAGTTATGTTTTAGTAGACTCTTGCTAGGGTTATTAGGGTGATTGGTTGTGATTATGGATGATTAGGGTGAGATGGGTGGTACTAGATGTTGTTTTTGTTGTTTCCCATTTACCTTGCACTCCACATGTTTGATGAAATGCTTGTGAGATTAGAGACGATCAATCCTTGTTTTTCTTGCATATTCTCTTGTATGTGTGTGTTTGGTTGGTTGGTTTGGTTCCCTCATTACGTAGCGAGAGCCCGGTGAGGATGACCCCTAGGCCGATTACGTAGCGAGAGCCCGATCGGCGAAACCTAGGCTACGAAAGCATGCTAGTAACCCCGTTTTTCCCCTTTTTGTCTCCTTTGCATCCATGAACCCGACCTAACCCTAGTTTTCCTTCTTATTGTTATCCTTGCTTCCCTTAGTCGTTAGTTACTCGTTTTGTCTTCCTTTTCCGTGTTTTAGACCTAGTTTAGTCATTAGCCATCACCCTAGTTTAGCTTGTCTTGAACCTAGTCTTAGACCGTAGCACACCTTAGTCTAAACCCATTTTCCGTCCCTGTGGATTCGACCAGACTTGCCCTAGCTACCCAAGTTAGGTTAGTTGGTTATTATTTGACGGCGGGATCCGCGACAAATCCCGCCCATCAAATTGGCTGCGTTGCCGGGGACGGCGTAGTTTAGACTTTTGTTTGCTTAGTTTTAGACTTTGTTCTTGTTTTTTGTGTTTTCTTTTCCTTGTGTATCCCCGTTCTAATTCTTGTGTGCTATTCTCTCTTCCTAGTGCCTCAAAAGCACTAGGCTACTAACGTTTGCTCAAGTGCTTCTAGTTCATCCTAGGTATCGAAGCAACGTTATGGAAATGACACCTCCTAGCTTCCATCAATCGTCACGGGACAACTATGGGGCAAATTGCCAAGTCCCAAAATTTCACCAACCATGTCAACCTCATCAACAATCTTACGAACGCCCTCCATATGGTTACCATGAAAGTTGTCAAGGATCATTCCAACATCCTAACAACTACCAAACACCCTCACATAACCCACAACCAAAAATCCCCGACTTTGAGACTTGTCAAATGTTGGTCCAAATGCAAAAGAGTCAACAAGAGGCGATAATGCTATTGCAAAAGGGTCAACATGAGATGATGATTTTAATGCAAAAGAGTCAACAAGCGATGATGACTCAAATACAAGGGGTCAAAGAGGAGCTCAAGGCCCAAATAGAGGTGCAAGATGCTCGTATCAATGCACTCATGGATCGTATCACGATGTCGGCCACTCGAGCTCCACGAATTGTTGAGGAAGGTTCATTTGGGCATGAAGGTCGGGTGTCTCCACAAGAAAGTCAACCCGATCGTGAAGCTACAAATGAAGAAGAGGGGGTCACTCAAGAGATCATTGTTGAGTGTTGCTTGGATGGTGAAGATATGGGAACAATAGAGGAAGTTGAAGCTTCAAGGGTCGACAATGAGGAGGGGTGTGAACATGATTCTCAAGGTAACTCTTGGGTAGCCAATGTATTGGCTATTAAATTGGATTTGTTCGATTTTCTTCGTGATGAACCGGATCTTGACAATCCAAGGCCAAGTGAAGAGATAACCCCTCAAGACCAAATTTGCAAGGCGAGTGAAAAGGAACGTAATACTTGAGAGAAAGAAGTAGATGCCTTAGAACTCGCCTTGAATGGGAAATTGGAGGAGCCTAAAGCCTCCAACGAAGAAAACTTGGTGCCTTCTCCTCCTCTATCACACTCGATTTCTAGTCCCTTGTCTTGTGAGACGGTTGATGAAGAGTATCCTTGTCGGGCGGTGGAAGAGAACTCTACTCTCGACACCGTAGAAGAAGAAATCCCCTTAGGGTGTGATCTCCCACATCATAACACCGAGCATGACTCTAGACCACTATACCTACCGGATGGTCATAAGAGTCGTTGCTATCATGGTTCGGAAGACCCGGAAGATCACGAGAACCCCGAGCATAATGAAGATGATCGCTTCTTGCCTCCGACTTGGAAGCTCTTGAAAGTAGCTAGGCTCGGCCATGTGAGCCTCAATGAAGATGTTGCTAGGGCATTTGACTTACTCCTCCGAGCTCTTGATGGCTATGGAGGACTAGATGGTGAGAGTATCATGTAAATATCTTTTTTCCTTTTCTTTTGCTTTTGTTTTTGTATATGATGGGAGGGATTTGTCGTGGATCCCCACCGATCAAGTAATATAACCGGCTATTCCTACGGTAGATAGGGCAAGTCGGGTCGAATCCACGGGGACGGTAATGTAGATCCTAGACTAAGGTCGCCTAAATACGAGACTAAGTCAACGAGCTAATCTAAACTAGGAATGGTAGAGGGGGGAGAAAACTAGACTATGAATAAGGAAAACAACTAAGGAAAACGGGCTAGGATTAGGTCGGGGTCAAAGGGGTAATGGAATGGTCGAGGGAGAGCTAGAGCGAAGGAGGTAGTAGGGTGATCTAGGTTGATCCGGGCTCTCGCAACTTAGACCCACCTAGAGGTTCCACCTAGAACCCATCTTGGCGACACACATGACAAACGGGGTTACTAGCGTGCTATAGTGACATGCTAGTTCGTATCCGGGCTCTCGCTACTTAGACCGACCTAGGGGTCGTCCTCACCGGGCTCTCGCAACTTAATGAGGGAACCGAACCCACAAACAAACTATCACCCACAAGAGAAAGGCAAGAAAAACAAGTATTTGCAACTACTAGTCAATCAAGCATTTCAACAAACAGGTGATGTGCACCAAACCAAGAGGAAACCCAAATCTTCCACCAACATCTCCAACAATCCTTTAATCACCCAATCAACACCCTAATCACCCTACTAACCCTAGCAAGAACACTACTCTAACATATCTAAAGTAAAAACCAACATAAACAAGAAGAAACAACACAAACATCCAACATACATTATGAAACTAACAAGAACAAGAACAAACAATAACAAAGATTGAAACTTGAACAACAAAAATAAGATTAAGAGAAAGGGAAAAGGATTATACCAAACTAGAGGATGGAAGGAAGAATAAGAACTTGTATAAAAGAGAAAACCCAAAATAATCATCCAAGGTTGTCAAGCTTGGTGAAGATCTTCAAGAATTCCTTAATACAAGAGCTAATCTACGATTAACTACTAATTACCGACTAATCTACACTAATCTAATCTAATATAACCTAAAGTAGTCTAGGGTTTTTGGAGAGGTCAAGAATATAACATATGATAGTGTCTTAATACAAGAGGGGGGTATATATAGGGTTTAAGAATGAAAGGAGAGGAAAGGAACAAGGCGTGGGGTAGCAGTGGCCCATCCCGGCCGGGAAGGGGTGGTCCCGGTCGGGAAGGGGTTGGTCCCGGCCGGGAAGAGTGGCTCCCGGTCGGGAAGGGCATGCAGTAGCTCCTTCTTCGCTTCCTTCTTCATCCCGGACGGGATGAGGCCATACCCGTTCCGGATGAGCCTTGTAGGCCTCCAATATGAACTTTTTGGTCCCTCCTTGGTTCTCATGGTCTTCCCATCGATTCTCGGGACTCGGGATCGGGTCTCGGAGGCTCGGGATTGGGTCCCAAGGTCTCGGGGTCGACTCCAAGGCATCGAGTGATCGTTCCTTAGCTCCGTTGGCTCCAAAATGTGTATGTATCGAGTCGGAATCGCTCCAACTCTTCATGAACGGTCTCGGGAACCTGAAACGACCTAAAGGAAGCATAAGTAGCCCATAAATCGCTCCCAAGGAGCGATTCCACAAGGAAAAAGGGACCAAAACACTACAAAATAGGCACTACAAATGACACTTATCAACTCCCCCACACTTAACCCTTACTCGCCCTCGAGTAAGCACATACTATCTACTAAACTATCCGAGTGGGTATTAGCGCAACCTACGCCCCTTCAACTCACGCGAGTGCACTTAGAGGACAAGTGCACTCCGCAAGGCAAGTTGGGTCTTGCGAGAAAACTGTGGATGCAACCGGACACAAAACACACAAACAAACAAACACACAAACAAACACATAATCGGTTGCACCCAAAAGAAAACAAGTACCGCTTCCCTCAAACAAGCGGTAAGAAGCACCGGTTTAGGACTTGAGGCAAGTGACAACGTTCCCAAGCTAGCAATACAAACCGAGGTGGACTAAACCCTAATAGTATGACGATAAAGCAATAAAAACGTTGGTAACTTACCTAGGTCCTTCTAACTTTCTAAAAACGTACTACGGGACGATCGGCGGAGTGGAAAAGTGAAGAACCACGGTGTTAGTCGACACTGTAGGTAAGTGAGACCCCGCCCCCTTTAGCGTGAGCCAAGAGGGTCGTCCCGTGTCCAAAACCGCCTAACTAGTCTAAGTAAAAAGGTGGAAAACATGCAAAATGAGGGAAGACCGACTAATGCCGCTATCATCCTTCCTCGGGACTCGGTCCTTTCGTAGGCTCTTCACGGCAAAAGTCGGAAAAAGTCTTATTTTTGTGGGGATTTCTTTTTGTGAGACGGGTTTTCTTTTGGCATTTTCTTTCTTTTCAACGTTTAGATTTGTTTGTTGCCATGCCATTTCATTTTCTTCTTTTCTATTTTCTTTTTGGCTTTTGTGCCTTTTCTTTTTCTTCATTCTTTTCTTTCTTTCATTTTTCTTTCTTTTCTTTTCTTTGCCCTTTTTTTTTGGCAAGATTTGGCTTTTTGGCATTTCTTTGTGTAACAAGAAAGAGAGAGTTAAACAGTTTGCAATTTATTGTGTGTGTATGTGAGGAAGGTAGGTAAATGGGTGAGTCGGGGAGCGTCCTTCCCTTCAAACCCACAAAAAGTGGAGAACTTGGACTAATCAAAACGATCCTAAACACGGTCACCTAGGGGACGAGACTCGGTAACCAAGGCATTTTCACACCGTGGGTGGTCATAATGGTCAAAATGCAAATCCCGTAGTAAATCCCTAGTAAGCTAGGTGGACTCAAGGTAAAGGACCAACGAACTCATTGATTTAGGGTCATTCTACTAGACGAAAGTCCAAGACTCGATTTATACTACTAGGAAGGGAAAAATAGACACTCACACACTAGCCTCTAAACCGGGTTTTCGAAAACCATTTACACACAAGACAAAAAAACACACAAAACAAAGACACGATGAAAACGAACGAAAGAAAAAGAAGTAAAAGCAACGAAACAAACAACACAAAATGAACACATACACAACATAAACACCACCCCGATATTCCATACAAGTCACCAAATCATCCACCAATATGCACAAAGCTCCACCCGAGCACACAACATCACAAGCAATTTCCTCCAAACTCCACACGAGACAAAGGGGAAAAAGGGATAGAAAGTGTTACCGGGGTCTTGAAAGCTGTCCAAGTCATTCGGTGATTTAAGCAACCTATAAGGAAAAAGGGTGGCAAAACACGCACACAAAACATATATACGACACAAAGACACAAAAGGAAAACACACAAAAGAAAATCTTTTTGATTTTTATGAAATTCTTTCAATTTTTTAGGGATTGTTTCAAGATTTTTCAAATAAACTACGAAAATAAAACTAACTATGCTAGAATATCGCTCCCCCACACTTAAACTGAGCAATGTCCTCATATGCTCAATCGTAGTGTGCGGAGAGAAAAAAGAAAAAGAAAAGAAACTACGAAAATAAAGCTAAAAATCAAAAATAAAGTGAATAAAATGGTAGAAGGTGTCTGGCCGGGGTGTAGTCAAGTCACCATAGGCCGAGACGAGAAAAAGATATGGAAGGGGGAAGAAAATAAAAAGGAGGAAATAAAAGGAAATGGGAGGGGAGGGCTAGGTGTAATCAAGTCACCTAGCCCGGATTCCGCCTAAATCCGACTAAATCCTCAAAAAGAAAGTGAAAATCTTGTAAAATTTGGATTTTTGATTGACTCTCGACGCAATCACGTCGTCGAGAGTCGGGAGCAATCATACTATGGCCTCGAAGGCCACTAAGATACCATGACTCAAGGGGAAAGGGGAAAACAAGAGAAAACAAGCGACAAAAGACGGAAAAGTAAGGATAGTTACCCAAACCGATCGGCTAGTAACTCACTCGCTCCATCGTCTCATAGATCAATATAGGCACAAAGCTTGTCTTTTCCGTTGCCATCCTTCTTCAAGCTTGATAAAACCGCATGGTAGAGGTAGTAATGGTGGGAGGGGGTAGGATTTGATGTGAATATCGGTCTAAGGTGAGAAGGAAATGAGGTGAAGGTATGGAAATGAAGTATGTTGGTGGTATGATATGAGCAAGGAAGGTAGGGAGGTTGGGAGGGGGTATACAATGGTTGGGTGGGCTTAAATGTCGAAGAAGAAGCACCAAAAAGGAGTAGGGGATCATCCCAGTCGGGATGGATGATCCCGATCGGGTTAATAAACCCTTCCCGGTCGGGAAGCCTCCTTCCCGATCGGGATGACACTCCAGTGGACTCGATTTTTGGCACCCTCATCCCGATCGGGACGGCACACACTTCCCGGTCGGGAAGGGTCTTCATGACTCCCATGACCCCAAAAACCGACTCCCTTACTCACGATCCAAGCTCTATCGATAACCAATCCTCTCAAGGAGTCATCTTCACTTCACCTATCACAATAAACTCAAAATACACATCAAATTCACTCCCTCACATCGCTCATCAAAATACCAAAACAATTACAAGAATCTCACAAAAACAAAAGAGTCCAAGAAACAAAAATCACAAATACAAGCACAAGTACTCTAAAGAAGAGGAGAGGGTAATATACAACATGACGGTTCTTTTAGGAACTCCGTCAAACCTAGGATGGTGGACTCTTTTTCAACCGTAGCCCTCAAGGGCATGGAGGAGCAAGTCGAACGCGCTACCGACATCATAGTGAAGGCCCAAGAAGCGCTCGAGCTTAACCGACCTCCACGGCCTCCAAGGTGGAGGCAAGAAGTAGGAATCCCAAGACCCAAAATCATCTTCAAAGTTGTCTCCGGGGTCTATCCATCCTACGAGCTTCACCGATCTCTTCCTCCCTAGGCATCGCCTCCAATCACAAGCAAGCTTCATCTCCAAGAAACAAGGCACAAAAAGCGGTTTTGGCCTCACTTCCTCGTTGCACACCCCCACACTTGCCTCAAGTTGTGGTTCCCCATCTTCATCACTCGGCCCCACATCATCATGGTGGAGAGAATCGAAACTTCTACCGGCGGTTTCAATCTCTTCCAAACCATCTCTCGGTGTACTAGCAAGGAGCTCTTGATGCTTGTCCAAATTATCGCACAAGGGCAACTCGAGGCTAAAAATTTCACCCAACATCCTCACAAGTTCCACCAACCCATCCAACTCACTATTCTTCTCCAATTCTTCACCAACTATGCCTTCACCAAGGGTCAAATCCTTATTCGTCTCTTTTTGGGAAGACGATTGAGGTTCTTCAAAGCAAATTTCTCCTCCAAAGGGAACTACGTTGGCGGCTTCGTGATTAGGTTGCTCCTCTTTCTCAAGTGGGCACCCTCCATCTAAATGTGATGCTCGGGATAAAGACATTACGGTTTGAACCGCTAATGCATTTAATTGAGCATTCCTCGCCTCGTTTTCCCTTCGAATTTGGGCCATTAATTCCTCATGTTGTGTTTGAATTTGAATGGCCATTTCTTGGTTGCTCTTTTGCAATTGAAGAAGCGATTGAAACACCTCCATGTCGGGCAATTGGTGATCATCGGGGTCTTGTAAAGCTCCTTGATAATCTTGATGATGCCCAAGGGGTGGGGCATCATATTGTTGGTAGCAAGGTTGGGGTGATTGGTAGTATTGTGGGTCATGGGGTTCATATTGTGGTTGGGGTGTAGGGTAATATTGTGGGTTTTGGGGGTATTGGCTTCCATAAGGTGAATCTTGATCGAACATGGTGGTTTCACATTCATAGCTTGAGTAATAGCCACCATGATCGTAGGAGTGATAATCGTTCACTTGTTGGTAGCCGTTTTCATAACCTTGAAGATCATACCCGTCTTGATTACCCCAAGAAGCTTGATAATGGTAGGGGGACGTCATGTCATACCCTTGGTTCAAAGAAGAAGAGGGGTAGCTCATATCGGCTTCCATGTGTGGGGAGTTTAGATCAAACCCCATGCTCGCTCGAAAATCGTAGCTCATACCCGGATGGAAACCACTCATTCCAGCAACCGTCCGTTTAAGCGGCTCAGAGTTGCAAGAAGAAGATAATCACCACCTCTAAGCACAAATTGTAGACTAAGAACAAACGTGAGAAGCCTAGTGCTTTTTGGGCACTAGACAAGAGAGAAATAAACCGCAAACACACAAGAAGCAAAGTAACAAAAAGAAAAAAGAAAAACACAAACACAAAGACAAAGTCAAGTAACTAGGAAAAGAAACTCCAAACTAGCACCGTCCCCGGCAACGGCGCCAAATTGATGGGAGGGATTTGTCGTGGATCCCCACCGATCAAGTAATATAACCGGCTATTCCTACGGTAGATAGGGCAAGTCGGGTCGAATCCACGGGGACGGTAATGTAGAGCCTAGACTAAGGTCGCCTAAATACGAGACTAAGTCAACGAGCTAATCTAAACTAGGAATGGTAGAGGGGGAGAAAACTAGACTATGACTAAGGAAAACAACTAAGGAAAACGGGCTAGGATTAGGTCGGGGTCAAAGGGGTAACGGAATGGTCGAGGGAGAGCTAGAGCAAAGGAGGTAGTAGGGTGATCTAGGTTGATCTGGGCTCTCGCAACTTAGACCCACCTAGAGGTTCCACCTAGAACCCATCTCGGCGACACACATGACAAACGGGGTTACTAGCGTGCTATAGTGGCCTAGGTCGTATCCGGGCTCTCGCTACTTAGACCGACCTAGGGGTCGTCCTCACCGGGCTCTCGAAACTTAATGAGGGAACCGAACCCACAAACAAACTATCACCCACAAGAGAAAGGCAAGAAAAACACGTATTTGCAACTACTAGTCAATCAAGCATTTCAACAAACAGGTGATGTGCACCAAACCAAGAGGAAACCCAAATCTTCCACCAACATCTCCAACAATCCCTTAATCACCCAATCAACACCCTAATCACCCTAATAACCCTAGCAAGAACACTACTCTAACATATCTAAAGTAAAAACCAACATAAACAGGAAGAAACAACACAAACATCCAACATACATTATGAAACTAACAAGAACAAGAACAAACAATAACAAAGATTGAAACTTGAACAACAAAAATAAGATTAAGAGAAAGGGAAAAGGATTATACCAAACTAGAGGATGGAAGGAAGAATAAGAACTTGTATAAAAGAGAAAACCCAAAATAATCATCCAAGGTTGTCAAGCTTGGTGAAGATCTTCAAGAATTCCTTAATACAAGAGCTAATCTATGATTAACTACTAATTACCGACTAATCTACACTAATCTAATCTAATCTAACCTAAAGTAGTCTAGGGTTTTTGGAGAGGTCAAGAATATAACATATGATAGTGTCTTAATACAAGAGGGGGGTATATATAGGGTTTAAGAATGAAAGGAGAGGAAAGGAACAAGGCGCGGGGTAGCAGTGGCCCATCCCGGCCGGGAAGGGGTGGTCCCGGTCGGGACGGGGTTGGTCCCGGCCGGAAAGAGTGGCTCCCGGTCGGGAAGGGCATGCAGTAGCTCCTTCTTCGCTTCCTTCTTCATCCCGGACGGGATGAGGCCATACCCGTTCCGGATGAGCCTTGTAGGCCTCCAATATGAACTTTTTGGTCCCTCCTTGGTTCTCATGGTCTTCCCATCGATTATCGGGACTCGGGATCGGGTCTCGGAGGCTCGGGATTGGGTCTCAAGGTCTCGGGGTCGACTCCAAGGCATCGAGTGATCGTTCCTTAGCTCCGTTGGCTCCAAAATGTGTATGTATCGAGTCGGAATCGCTCCAACTCTTCATGAACGGTCTCAGGAACCTGAAACGAGCTAAAGGAAGCATAAGTAGTCCATAAATCGCTCCCAAGGAGCGATTCCACAAGGAAAAAGGGACCAAAATACTACAAAATAGGCACTACAAAATAGAGTTGAATCAAAATAGCAGCAGCCTTTACCCCAATGTATTAGTCTTGCTTTGAATTTGTGTATGCACTACCAACCTGACTCCAACTCAGACGCACCTATCTAAATGCAACCTGAATCAGCAAAGAAAAAGAAGCATCTGTGGTCTGCTTGCGTTAAATAGAAACCAACATTAACACACAAATTGTGGGTTTGCTATAAAAGTAAGTCCACTGACCTCAGGCTCCTAGCTATCAAAACATAGCTTGAACGCAACTCTATTAACAGTCTGCAATTTCACAAATGACATCCTCCAACACACTTTAATGGAGCCTTACGCATGAATACACAGGCCAACTGCTGGTTTATGAAAAAACCGCAGGCTGCTATTCACAGACAGTCGCATAGCCTCCTCAACGAATGTAGTTTATATTGATGCTATTGAAGATCTGTATACATGAACCAGAATCTAACGATGATTATTTAGGAGAAAAGAGGTACACGAGACTCTAAAGTCTAAACCTATGTAAAGGCTAAATAGTAGCATTTACCGTTTCTACATTTTGGACATATAACGAACAATATTCAAAGCATAAAGATGCCGAGCCACCATCAAGTTATTATTCTAGAGAAAGGATTTATAAAGACACTAGCTTGCTCTCTCTTTGAATTTTAATCTGCAATAACACCAATGATCTCTCAAGAAATCCACCAATATAACCTGATACTTTTCTCACTGCATACACGTACACCTCTGAAAGAGGAGAAAGGAAATGGGTCTGCCCTGGGCGAAAATGATAAATGCAGCCTGTAAATTTGAATCAAACCAGCTTGTGTGAAGCATAAGTGGATCTCTAGTCAGCGAGTCTTCCCATACTTCCTTATATACGGAATTATATGCATAAACCAACAATTCAACCGAAATTCAATACACACAATTCAACAAACAACCCAGTCCTAATAATTCAGCCGAAAATTACCAGTAAAACAAGGTAGAGAACATACACGGTATCGAATACATAGCCATAGCTCGTGAAAACCAGAATGTCGAAATGCGTGAAGGTAATTAAGCCTACGAAATCAATATAAATATTGATATTGATATCAGAATCAAAATCAACGCAAATAGATTGCCAAATCAATTGAAAAAAGAGGATGAAAGTAGTACTGAAAGTACCTAAAAAGAGGGTGTATGCGCAGCAGTAGTAAGAGCGTTTTCGAAGGGAGTACCAAAGTCACAGGACTTAGCACCGCCTCATCTCGTGTCCTAATCCATCTTCGTTAATCGTTATGAAGAAACGATCATTGTTGTGCTCTTTTTTTCTCTCCTTTTGATAAATCACCTTCTGACTGCGGACCACAATGGTAGGGATAGGGTGTCTGGGTCGCCGAGATACGGAATAACTAATACGGAGTAGAAACAGAAGTAGGGTTAATTTTTCCAATTATTAGTGCAGTAGCAGTATGTTTTAAGTTGGGCAAAAGATTTTATTTGTAGGCAAAATATTAAGAGGATATTTTTATTTTTTGTGGTTTTAAGGAAAATTTTCATGACAATAAGAATATGCTAACCAAACGCTTATGGAGGTGTATTAGTGTCGATTTCTATTTGTTAGGGTAAGGATTAATTATATGAGTAATTATGGGTTAGATATGTCGATTTTCCATTCGTCACCAAATAATCGCCGTGAAAAGGCGATTTTGTTGTAGTGAGATGAAGTCTTGAGAGAGTAGTTGATGATAGAAGCTTGGATTTGGGCATGGGAGTCGGTTTTTGAAGCTTTTGACAAGCTTTTGGGGACGAGATTCTATGTCTTGATGTATTGGTGGACATGTGGGTGAAGCTACCAAGGAATGAAGGGTTAGAAGAGTCTTCCCGACCGGGAAGAGAGCATCCCGACCGGGAAGAGAGCATCCCGACCGGGAAGAGAGCATCCCGACCGGGAAGGATGTCATCCCGATCGGGATGAGTGTGCTGAAAATTGGATCTTCTGGAGTGTGATCCCGACCGGGACCAAGTTCGTCCCGACCGGGAAGCAGTCTTCCCGACCGGGAAGAAGTCCATCCCGACCGGGATGGTCCCCTGCTCCTCCATTTGCCTCTTCTTAGTCATGAAAGCGCACCCAACCACTTTATACCCCCTCCCAACCTCCCTACCTATCCTTGCACATATCAAATGACCCTACACTTCATATACACATCCTCACCTCATCTTATCTTCACTACACACCGGCTTTCCCATCAAATCCCACTTCCTTCTACCATTGCAAGCTTAATACTTCAACCATGCGGACCTATCAAGATTGAAGAGGAATAGCAATGACGAAGACAAGCTATGTGCCGATATTTAACTATGAGACGATGGAGCGAGTGAGTTGCTAACCGATGAGTACGGCAACTATCCTTTCTCTTCCGTTTTTTATCGCTTGTCTTCCTTTGTTTGTCCCCTTCCCCTTATACACTTTTGTGTCATGGTGGCCCTCGGGGCCTTGGTAGTTATTGCTCCCGACTCTCGATGACGTGATTACGTCGGGAGTCATTTCAAAATCCAAATTTACAAGCCTTTTCACTTTATTTTTCACTTTTTGGGATTTAGTCGGAATCCGGGCTAGGTGACTTGATTACACCTAGTCCTCCCCTCCCATTTCCTTTTATTTCCTTCTTTTTATTTCTTCCCCATCCATATCTTTTCTCGTCTCGGCCCATGGTGACTTGACTACACCCCGGCCAGACACATTCTACCCTCTCTTCACTTTTCTTTTTGATCTTAAGCTTTATTTTCGTAGTTTCATTTCTTTTCTTTTGTGTCTCCACACACTACGATCGAGCATGAGGACATTGCTCGGTTTAAGTGTGGGGGAGCGATATTCTAGTATAGCTTAGTTTATTTTCGTAGTCTTTTCGAAAAATCTTTAAAAACCATAAAAATTTGAAAAATTTCACAAAAATCAAAAAGATTTTCTTTTGTGTCTTTTCCCTTTTGTGTCGTTATGTCGTGCTTTTGTTGTGTTGTGTGGTTTTGCCTCCCTTTTTCCTTATAGGTTGTCTAATCACCGTTAGCTTTGGAGAGCTCTCAAGACATCCGGTAACATCTCTTCACCCCTTTTACCTCTTTGTTCCTTGTGGAGTTTGGAGGAGATATGTGAAGTTGTGTGCTCGGGTGGAGCTTTGTGCATATTTTTGGTTGATTTGGTGATTTTTTTGGAAGTTCGGGGAGGTGTTTGTTTTGTTTATGTGTTTGTTTTATCTTGTTTTGTTTTGTTGCCTTTTGTCTCTTTTTCTTTCGTTTTTGTCGTGTCTTTGTTTTGTGTGTGTAGTTGTGTCTTTTGTGTAAAAAGGTTTTCGAAATCCCGGTTTTGAGGCCAGTGTGCAAGTGTTTACTTTCCCTTTCTAGTAGTATGAATCGAGTCTTGGACTTTAGTCTAGTAGAATGACCCTAAATCAATGATTTCGTTGGTCCTTTACCTTGAGTCCACCTAGCTTACTAGGGATTTACTACGGGATTTGCATTTTGACCATTATGACCACCCACGGTGTGAAAAGGCCTTGGTTGCCGAGTCCCGTCCCTTAGGTGACCATGTTTGGGATTGTTTGACTAGTTCAAGTTCTCCCCTTTTTGTGAGTATGAAGGGAAGACGTCGTCCCGACATACCCATTTCCCTACCTCCTACACATATCCACACAATAAAGTTGCAAATTTGTTGAAATCTCTCTTTCTTGTTGCAAAAAGGAATGCCTACAACTCAAATCAAGCCAAAAGGGCAAAGAAAAGAAAAAAAAAGAAAATGAAAGAAAGAAAAGATTGAAGAAAAAGAAAAGGCACAAAAAGCCAAAAATAAAATAGAAAAGAAGAAAAAGAAATGGCATAGCAAAACAAAGCAAAAATGCAAAAGAAAGAAAAATGCCAAAAGAAAACTGTCTCACAAAAAGAGTCTCCACCATCAAAAATAAGTCTTTTACCGACTATTACCATGTAGAGCCTACCAAAGGACCTAGTCCCTAGGAAGGATGATAGCGGTAATGGTCGGTCTTCCCTCATTTTGCAATCATACCCACCTTTTTACTTAGACTAGTTAAGCGGTTTTGGACATGTGACGACCCTCTTGGCTCATCGCTAAAGGGGGTGGGGTCTCATTTACCTACAGTGTCGACTAACACCGTGGTTCATCCTTTTTTTATCCCGCCGATTGTCCCGTAGTACGTTCTTAGAAGGTTAGGAGGACCTAGGTAAGTTACCAACTTTTTTATTGCTTTGTTGTCATACTATTAGGGTTTAGTTCATCTCGATTTGTATGATTAGCTTGGGAACGTTGTCACTTGCCTCGAGTCCTAAACTGGTGCTTCTTTCACCGCTTGTTTGAGGGAAGCGGTATTTGTTTTCTTTTGGGTGCAACCGATTATTTGTTTGTTTGTTTGTATGTTTGTTTGTTTATGTGTTTGTGTCCGGTTGCATCCACAGTTTTGTCGCAAGACCTTACTTGCCTTGCGGAGTATACTTTTCCTCTAGGTGTACTTGCGTGAGTTGAAAGGGCATAGGGTGCGCTAATACCCGCTCGGCTAGTTTAGTAGTTAGTTTATGCTTACTCGAGGGCGAGTAAGGGTTAAGTGTGGGGGAGTTGATAAGCGTAGTTTGTAGTGCCTAATTTGTTGTGTTTTGGTCCCGTTTTCCTTGTAGAATCGCTCCTTGGGAGTGGTTTATGGGTTACTTATGCTTCCTTTAGTTCGTTTTAGGTTCCCGAGACCATACATGAAGATTTGGAACGATTCCGACTCGTTTCATACACTTTTGGAGCCAACGAAGAGAAGGAACGATCACTCGGTGCCTTAAGTTCGATCCCGAGACCTTGGGACCCATTCCCGAGCCCCTTAGACTCGATCCCGAGCACTGAGAGTCGATGAGAAGCCCATGAGAAGCAAGGAGGGACCTTTATGATCATATTGGAGGCCTACAAGACCCTTCCCGGGCGGGAAGAGTAGCATTCCCGGTCGGGAAGGAGTGCATGAATGAAGAGGCTACTGATCTGGCCGTCCCGACCGGGAAGAGCAATAACACCGCCTGGTGTTATGGATAACACAGCCCGGTGTTATGCTTGAACCCGACCGGGAAGGATGGCCCATCCCGACCGGGACCATTCCTTCCCGACCGGGAAGAAGTGCTGTAGCCGCGTGACTCTTATTTTCTTCTCCTTCACTCTTGTAACCCTATAAATACCCCTCCTCTTGTAATCTTATGAAAAGATTAGACATTACCCACAGAACCCTAGAGTACTTTAGCATAGATTAGCTTAGATTAGAGTAGATTAGTCGTTAATTAGTCCTTAATCTAGTTAGCTAATCTTGTATTAAGGGATCTCTTGAAGAATCCATCCAATCTTGACAACATTGGTGGATGTTTTGGGTGTTCTTTATATACAAGTTCTCATCTTTTCATTCTCTTGTTAGTTGGTATAATCTTCTCATCCTTTTACTCTTAATCTTTGTTTTATTATTCAAGTCTCAATCTTTAGATCTTGTTTATTGTTTTGTTCATCATCCTTGTTTGTTTTACATATGTATGGTCTTGTTCTTGTTTTGATTCCTCTTGTTAGTGTTAGTTTTAGCATAGTTATGTTTGAGTAGACTCTTGCTAGGGTTATTAGGGTGATTGGTTGTGATTGTGGATGATTAGGGTGAGATGGGTGGTACTAGATGTTGTTTTTGTTGTTTCCCATTTACCTTGCACTCCACATGTTTGATGAAATGCTTGTGAGATTAGAGACGATCAATCCTTGTTTTTCTTGCATATTCTCTTGTATGTGTGTGTTTGGTTGGTTGGTTTGGTTCCCTCATTACGTAGCGAGAGCCCGGTGAGGACGACCCCTAGGCCGATTACGTAGCGAGAGCCCGATCGGCGAAACCTAGGCTACGAAAGCATGCTAGTAACCCCGTTTTTCCCCTTTTTGTCTCCTTTGCATCCATGAACCCGACCTAACCCTAGTTTTCCTTCTTATTGTTATCCTTGCTTCCCTTAGTCGGTAGTTACTCGTTTTGTCTTCCTTTTCCGTGTTTTAGACCTAGTTTAGTCATTAGCCATCACCCTAGTTTAGCTTGTCTTGAACCTAGTCTTAGACCGTAGCACACCTTAGTCTAAACCCATTTTCCGTCCCTATGGATTCGACCCGACTTGCCCTAGCTACCCAAGTTAGGTTAGATGGTTGTTATTTGACGGCGGGATCCGTGACAAATCCCGCCCATCAGATATTCAGATGTAGATTTTACTAACCTGAGCAAGAGTGAAGTTGCATATAATAGTTGTATTAGCATTCCCTCCAAGAGTAGGTTGCTGAATGCGGGTAAGTTTACTGTCTCGATACGGAACATGACCCCTGCCTCATATCCAAAAGAGCAAATTAATGTTCCCAAACCCGAAAAAGCAAATTGGAAGCTTGGATTTGAATGGACAGAGTAACACACACCGACTTTAGAATTTTAGATACAGTCGCTTGTGGAAGGTTAGCAATTTCAGAAGTTAGAAAGATGAAATCATTATTCCAAACTATTCATCACTATATAAACACATAAAAACACAATACTGGCAACAATTTCATAGAATCGTGTACTTTCGATAACAACGATTTTACAAATACGAGGATGATAGTTGCTCCTGTGCATATGAAGTATGATGCCTTCTACATAAATATATTCAAAAATAAAATTAAGCAATCAAAATTAAGAAGAGGAAGTGAACACCATTGAAGCCTTGCACAGCAGCAGACACAATTTGCTTAGTACGAGACTCGTAAACCTCTTTAGTCCTGCAATCTTCTCGAAAAACACGATCTACAAGAACCAAAACAATCAGAACACAAATTCAAAACCCTAGAATTTGAAAACAATCGAAATTAAAGCTAAAAAGACACATATTATCTCGATTTTTGAAGAAAATTGTACCGAAATCGAATTTGGAGGAAGAATTAACGAAGGAGATGGAGTTTCCAGAGATTTTACAAGGATTTAATGTAGCATCCGACAACGACAATGGTCTCGCTCTAACGGTAATGTATATTCTCTCCATTTTTGAAGCATAATCAGGATGGTGGCGAGCGTTCAACACGATTGAAGGATTCTGGAGGATCGAAGGCTTGAAGGCTTGAACACAAACAGATTGAAGACTTGAAGGATCGAAGGAGTTGTGGAGTTGATTTCGTGAAGAATTCTGTAGTTGTGGAGTTCATCGAAGGTTCGAAGGCTACAGGTTTCATCCTACGGTGATACGGGGTGTTTGTTGTATATCTGTGCTGGTTGAATATCATCCTATTAGTTTATTGAATATCAATGTTTGTTGTCATCGTCGAGGAGATTAAATTGGGATACGGGGTGTATGATTTCTAAATCGGGGGTTCAATTGAATTCAACCCTAACCCTAAGTGTTGCACTATTTGGGGTATGCAAGCTCCTGTTCAATCTAATAAGAATACTAGGTTAGAATTTCTAAGAATTTTGGGGTTTATTAATCTAGGAGTAATAGAAATGGGGCACTAGTTTGTCTTATTTCGATATACATGGGTTTTTCATATGCCCTACATCTATTCATATATTGTAGACATAGGTTTTACTTTGACCTATGTCTATAATTTATAGACATGCGTTTTAAATTTGACCTATGTATATTCTCATTTATATACATAGGTTTTTTAATTAACCTATGTCTATTTAAAATAGATGTGAGTTTTTCTTTTATCATATGTCTATTAGGTCATGTCTATGACTAATTTTGTAGTAGTGGTATTACTAACGTGCGAATTAAAACAACAATCGATATCTTAGTAGAGGCCGCGATGTGCGGGCGGGGTTGGATGTCTTTCATGGGCTTCCCTACACGTGCCTTCACCCTTTACTCAGAACCTTCAGTTTCCGGATGCCCAAAACCATTGGCGAACAAGAGTCATTCGATATACAATACTCGATAATTCGACATCGGTATCGCTATGCAAAGGGACGAACCCCACAAGCTCTAGTACTAAAGCAGGTTGTGCTTTGTGCAAGATATGCCTAAGTATAGAGTGGGTTCGAATGGGTCCGAACTTCCAAAACGTTCGGTGGCGACTCCAACATCGATTTAAATTTCGACCGGAGAATCATCTCATCACGAGAACATACCGCCGGCCAAACCCGCGCGTGGCTGCGTCGGGGTGGACTTATGTTATGTCCACAATTTGGCGACTCCTCTGGGGATACCTGATGTACAACTTGTCGTCGGGATCTTCAGTGTGAGACTCGAAGAGAAATCGATTGGTTAGTAAAATACGCGCGTTAGTTTTACGGTTCATGCATAACCTCAATTTTACCCGGGTCGGTACTGGCGACCGACATCCCACTATACCGCAATGTATTCCAAATTGGTTATGTCAAGGTGTTCATGGCTAATTTGTATGGGTTTCGCGACATGTCCTTATACAAATTGGCAAGGGAGTCCATCCCGATTATCGGAAAGGCCATGCGCACTGGTATAGAACCTATATAGACCGACCGAGACTTAGTGTAAAGCATACATGCTGTCGTCATAATGCTTGCTTGACTACTTGCTACTTGGTTTCCGTGTCATTTTAAAAAAACCCCCATCATTTCCAAAAATGCATTTTTTTTTAAATTTTCAAAAAACCCGAAATGCTGCCAAAATTTAGACTTATGATTTGACTCAAAAGTAGCCTATTTTTAGCCTGCATGCTGCCCATTTCAAAATTCAAAACTCTTGACTTTCCGAAAAAAATCGGTCCTGTCAGCATGCTGCCAATTTCAAAAGTCAAGACCGTCCTCTAGTTTACAAAATCAACATTTTCAAAACCTTCCTTATTCTAGGACCTACCGCAATCCGTGTGCCGGGTCTTTCCATAAGTTGTCGAAGGTCTATATTATCGAAACTCCGTAGATCCTACATCACGGGTTCCCCCCTTATCTCAGTCTGCCTTGTCCGTCAAAGGCATGACCAACCTACGTAAGGCATACCCCTACGAAGGAAGGCCGTCTAGACACTCGAGTACAAAGTCTGCGGAAGTCTCACGTGGTTTTCCCTTCAAACTGGAATCGGTCCCACATGATCGTATCCTAAGGGAATCACATCACCTGGTCATCATCTGTCTAGTCGAGTCTCCCTAGAGTCGTCTTATTTTTCTCGCTCATGATATTTTGATTTTGAGGTCAGGGCCCGAAGTTTCTGATTACGTGGCATTATTCCAGACAGGCCACCTTCAACCAGGCTCAGGATGGAACAAGCCATGAATGATATGAAGGCTATGCTGGAGACTTTGGTCAACAAGGTGACCGATGCCGAGACTCAATTGGTAGCCATAAGGGTTGATCAAGCGGCTACAAATGCTCGTGTGGCCGCCTTCGAGCAAGGGAATCCGGACTCCGGGCTCGCAAATGGGGTGTGGACGTCCGCCCGCAAAGCCCGGCGCCACGCGCGCGCCTATGCGGGACGGACAAAGTTTCATCGCGACGGCCACCCACGCGGCCCCCTCCCGGTCGGGGCCGGTCTGATCTCGCGTTCGGGGGGATTTTTCGGACCTCGATTCGGATGACGATTCAGACTTGTACTAGACGGGTGCAGACACCCGTGTTTCCGTTGGAATCGATCGAGTCGTGGTTGTAAATGTTTAAAGGCAGATATGTTTGGTAAGGCGACCTTTTTAGTGAACCGAATTCGTTGCCAATTTTGTGAAGTCGCCACCGAGGCAATAATGGGGACTCGGAAACCGTTCAAGTCAACTTCGATCCTTAGTCGGCTCAAAGTTGAGTGGCACGAGACCTAAAGATAGAGACTTGTACCCTTAAGCACTCCATGCTTTGAATGACTCTCATTGCCAATGGTTTCGGACATCCGGAAACCGTCGATTCTGAGTAAGGGGTGAGGGTACGTATTAGGAAGCCAACGTCCGCTAGACATCGACACCCAATCCCGCCCGCACGTACCAGCCTCTACTAATCAATCGGTGGGCTGATAACTTTGTTCCCTTGTTGTGGCTGAAATACTGTAACATTTGTTGTTTTAACCCTATGTCTTTGCTATGTCGGTTGTTTAAGTACAAGTAAGCTTTGTCGCCGAAGTAGTTATGTTTACATTCTTTGCATGCGATTTCACGTGACAGGCAGGTCATGAAAAGATGCACATAGGAGAGTAGAGGGTTCTAATACTATACGTATTAGCAAGTCAGTTTTAACATGATATATTACGGATATTAGTCATTCTTGTGGTATACCTTCTATGGTATTCTGCTTAAGATGCGTCGGCTTGGTATTAATATGGATGCGTCGAACCATGTAAGGTGAGCACCGGGACTAATACGGAACCCAACCATCGCTTTGTTCATTTTTAATTTGTTTAGGATTTGAATTCTGTGTTAGGTGATTAGCATGCGATTATAAGGTCATAAAAGTGATAAATCATACAAAAGCGGTAAATGCGAAATGTAATTAATTCACATAGTGACGAGTTGCACCCTCGGAGTATACGCTAAACGGGACGCGATGCATAGATAGTTGAGAACGGATCTCGGAACTACTCGGGTCTATTTAGAGTGTTTTAGTGTTTATAGTTGAAGTTGGGACGTCACGTGTTTTAGTATGTGTCATGGACCTAGCGTCCACGTTTGACATTATCGTAGTGCATAATAAAAGTACGAAAATGTAAAGTTTTGTTTAGATGACAACCTAGTGATGATTCGACTTCGAAGGGCGGATCCTCCTAGCCCGCCTTGTGAATTCGGCAGAGTTCCGATACCACGGTTGATTCTGCGGTTAATCCGGCAGAGCTTCCGCTGCTAGACTCGGGTTAGCTAGTCGAATACAGGCACCTCAAGATCGAGTAGACTGCTCGAAGGTGAGGAGTAGCGTCAATTTTATCGGGATTACCATCGAGTGGATCGTTGGCTTTGGGTGTCGTAGTTCGAGCCCAAGCTAAGAAACTCGTAATGAGTAAAGGGAGAAGGGAAGAGATTGTGTTGTTGTCGAATGTATGAGGTGAGTGGGTATTATAGTTGTTTGCGCAGTTCACTTCCCCCAGATGGACGCCTGAGTCCAGGCGCACCAGAACTCATGCGCCTGGGGTCTTGCGCAGGAGGAGTAAGACGCTCGGGGTGAGGCGGCTGGGATTTTGAAGATTTGATTTCAAAACTTTCCAAAACCGAAAAGATGCGTATCATTTGTTAGCTTGGGGGTTAAGTCTTCCCCTTAACCTAGCGCGTCGTTGCGCCAAGTGGGCCTCGGGTGCGCGTCCCGAGGTTCGTTTGACCCGGTGTCCTGACTCGGGATTGATTTTGCGTATTTTGGGACCGATTCGGAGTCCCGGTGTCGGAATTGACTCTAATTAGTGTTGACACGATCGTAATGACACGAATAAGGCTGTCTCAATGTTAATTTAATCTTTCTGAGTAATTTTTTGATCCGTTCTATAGAAAAACTATCTAAAACATCACGATCTCGCGTTGCGTTGCAGTCCGATCGTTATCGGGTGTTTGTTGGGCACCCCTGCAACCACCAGGTCCAAATCCGGGTGTCTACAGAAGCCCTCATTTTGACCGAGGCTTGGAAAAGGCAAAATCCAAAGTATAGCCGCCCAGGTCAATCGAGGATTACGACTTGGTGGCTGTCCGGTCGGGTCGTTTTAATTCCGTTGGACTACATATTGAGAATGTGTAAGGAATCATACCTGACATCCTTGCTTGTAGTCGCTTATCGGGGATCGAGTCCGTGCTTGCTATCTCGTTATGTGTTTTGATTTCCGAATGCGCGAGAATTCGCTCAACTTTGGACTTCCCTTCGAATGCTTATGATTCGCTGGTGATAAGTGTGTTTTGTAGTGCTATTTTCCTTGTGTTTGGTCCTGATTTCTCTTGTGGAATCGCTCTTTGGAGCGGTGTTGAGGCTACTTACGCTTCTTCTAGTTTGTTTTAGGTTCCTAAGACCAATTTCGGAGAAATGAAACGATTCCGACTCGTTTCCGACACATTTGGAACCAACGAAGAGAAGCGACGATCACTCGGTAGCTTAGACTCGATCCCGAGCCCTTGGGACCCATTTCCGAGCACCGAGAATCGATGAGAAGCCTATGAAGAGCAAGTAGGGACCTATGAGATCATATTTGAAGCCTACAAGACCCATCCCGGTCGGGATGAGTGGCCATCACGACCGGGATGAAGAGCAAGCAAAGAAGAGCTGCTGACAGGCCTTCCCGACCGGGATCACTATCTTCCCGACCGGGATGGGCCCCTTCCCGACCGGGATCATCCCTTCCCGGCCGGGAAAGACCCAGCTACGCCCGTGTTTCATTGTTTCGCCCCCCTTTTCTTATGTAACCCTATATATACCCCCCTCTTGTAACCATTCAGGAAGGGAGACATCTTATGAAACCCTAGACATACTTTAGACTATTTTAGCTTAGATTAGTGTAGATTAGCTTAATCTTAGTTTAATCTTTCTTTAATCTTAGTTTAATCCTTGTATTATTGTAATTCTTGAAGATCTCTCCCAAGATTGACAACCTTGGTAGATGTATTTGGATTTTCTCTTTTATGCAAGTTTTCATTCTTCCATTCATCTTCTAGTTTGGTATAATCTCTTTTCTCCCTTCTCTTAATCTTTTATTGTTATTAAAGTTTCATTCTTTATCTTTTGTTCATTGTTCCTTGTTAGTTCTCCTTCATGAATGTGATTGTTCTTGTGTTGGATTCTCATGTTTGTGCTAGTTTAAGTTTAGACATGTGTGAGTAGTCTCTTGCTAGGATTAGTAGGGGAATTGGGTGTCTACGTGGGTGATTAAGGGTTTGTATAGAGTGTTGGTGGAAGTTTTGGTTGCTTCCTAGGTGTATGCATATACCATGTTTGATGAAATGCTTGAATGACTTGTAGTTGCAAATGCATGTTTTTCTTGCCTTCCTTCTTGTGGCCTTTTATGTTGCTAGGATGGGTTCTCCCGCGAGAGCGGGGAGCCTCTAGGTCGGTTTTGGAGCGAGAGCCCGGACAATACCTAGATAGCTCGACTACCCCTTCACCTTTGCTCTTTGATGGGAGGGATTTGTCGTGGAATCCCAACCGTCAATAATATAACCGGCTAAACCTAACTAGGGTAGATAGGGTAAGTCGGGTCGAATCCACGAGGACGATAATATATAGCCTAGACTAGGTCGGCCTAAATACGAGACTAAGTCAACGAGCTAAGCTAAACTAGTGAATGATTAAAAGGGGAGGAAGCTAGACTACGACTAAGGTAACGGAGAAAGCAAACAAAGGAGAACGGGCTAGGATTAGGTCGGGGTCAAAGGGGTAACGGAATGGTCAAGGGAGAACTAGAGCGAAGGAGGTAGTAGGGTAATCTAGGTTGGTCCGGGCTCTCGCAACTTAAACCCACCTAGAGGTTCCACTTAGAACCCATCTCGGTGACACACACGACAAACGGGGTTCTAGTGCTATGGTGGCCTAGGTCGAATCCAGGCTCTCGCTACTTAGACAAACCTAGGGGTCGTCCTCACCGGGCTCTCGCAACTTAGTGAGGGAACCGAACCCACAAACAAACTATCACCCACAAGAGAAAGGCAAGAAAAACAAGTATTTGCAACTACTAGTCAATCAAGCATTTCAACAAACATGTGGCATGCAATCAAACAAGAGGAAACCCAAATCTTCCACCAACATCTCCAACAAACCCTTAATCACCCAATTAACACCCTAATCACCCTACTAACCCTAGCAAGAGCACTACTCTAACATAATCATACTAATACTAACAAGATCAAGAGGATTCAACATAAGAAACAAAACTAACATAAACAAACTAGTGAAAACAATAAACAACAATCAAAGATTAAAACTTGGATGAACAAACAAGATAAAGAGAAGAGAAAAGGATTATACCAAACTAGAGGATTGAAGAAAGAACAAAACTTGCATTAATGAAGAAAACCCAAAACAAACATCCAAGGTTGTCAATCTTGAATGGATCTTGAAGAATTCCCTTAATACAAGTACTAAACTAAGATTAACGACTAATTACCGACTAATCTACACTAATCTAATCTAATCTAACCTAAAGTAGTCTAGGGTTTTAAGGAATAACATAAGATGGTGTCTTAATACAAGAGGGGGGGGGGGGGGTATATATAGAGTTACAAGTGGAAAGGAGAAGAAAGAAAGCAAAGCACGGCAGCAGCACTCCCGTCCCGGCCGAGACGGGGTGGTCCCGGTCGGGATGGGGTCGGTCCCGGCCGGGAGGAGTTGCTCTCGGTCGGGATGGTCCACAGTCAGTAGCTTCTCTTTTTGCTCCTTCATCCCGGACGGGATGAGGCCGTACCGGTCCGGGATGAGCCTTGTAGGCCTCCAATATGAACTTTTTGGTCCCTCCTTTGTTCTCATGGGCTTCCCATCGATTCTCGGGACTCGGGATCGGGTCTCGGAGGCTCGGGATTGGGTCCCAAGGTCTCGGGGTCGATTCCAAGGCATCGAATCATCGTTCCTTAGTTTCGTTGGCTCCAAAAAGTGTATGTATCGAGTCGGAATCGCTCCAACTCTTCATGAACGGTCTCGGGAACCTGAAACGAGCTAAAGGAAGCATAAGAAGCCCCTAAACCGCTCCCAAGGAGCGATTCCACAAGGAAAATGGGACCAAAACACTACAAAATAGGCACTACAAATGACACTTATCACTCTTCCTTGATCATCCCATCACCGTTGAACCCGACCTAATCCTAGTTCTTTTCCTATTAGTTTTTTATAAGTGTAGTTTGTAGTGCCTTATTTGTAATGTTTTGGTCCCGTTTTCCTTGTGGAATCGCTCTTTGGAGCGATTTCTGGGCTACTCATGCTTCCTTTAGTTCGTTTTAGGTTCCCGAGACCGTTCATGGAGAATTGGAACGATTTCGACACGTTTCATACGCTTTTGGAGCCAACGATAAGAAGGAACGATCACTTGGTGCCTTGGATTCGATGCCGAGACCTTGGGACCCATTTCCGAGCCCTTTAGACTCGATCCCGAGCCCCGAGAATCGATGAGAAGCCCATGAGAAGCAAGGAGGGACCATAGAACTCTTATGGGAGGCCTACAAGACCCTTCCCGGACGGGATAGTGGCCTTCCCGACCGGGAAGGAGTGTGCAAATGAACCAGCCCCTGTTTTGAGGCTTCCCGGCCGAGACCATGGGCCGTCTCGGTCGGGACTGGCCTTCCCGGCCGGGAAGAAACCCATCTCGGTCGGGACGGGCGTGCTGCAGCGCGACTCTACTTCTTTTCTCCTCCTTCATTCTTGTAACCATATAAATACGCCCCCTCTTGTAATCTTATGAAATGTTATTCTTTACCCATTAAACCCTAGACTACGTTAGTATAGATTAGCATAGATTAGTGTAGATTAGTCTTTAGTTAATCATTAATCTTAGTTTAGCTCTTGTATTAAAGGAATTCTTCAAGATTCAACCAAGATTGACAACCTTGGGAGATTGTTTTGGGTCTTTCTTCCTCTTATTAGTAGGTATAATATTCTTATTCCTTTTACTCCTTCAAGTTTTAATCTTTGATTGTTGTTTATTGTTCTTGCTAGTTTCTTTATGTATGTTTTGTTGTTTGTGTTGATTCATGTTTTTATGGTTAGGATTAGTTTAGTTATGTTTGAGTAGTCCTCTTGCTAGGGTTAGTAGGGGGATTTGGTGGTTTAATAAATGATTAAGGGTTTGTTTAAGATGTTGGTGGAAGTTTTGGTTGCGTCTTGGTTAGATGCATGGAACATGTTTGATGAAATGCTTGAATGACATGTAGATGCATATTCTTGTTTTTCTTGCCTTTTCTCTTGTGGGTGGTGGTTTGCTCGTGGGTTTGGTTCCCTCACTACGTAGCGAGAGCCCGGTGAGGACAACCCCTAGGTCGGTCTACGTAGCGAGAGCCCGGACGTAACCTAGGCTACGAAAGCACGCTAGTAACCCCGTTTGTCATATGTGTCGCTAAGATGGGTTCTAGCAAGAACCTCTAGGTCGGTCTACGTAGCGAGAGCCCGGACTACACCTAGATAACCCGACTACCCCTTCACCTTAGCTCTTCCTTGACCATTCCATCACCCCTTGAACCCGACCTAATCCTAGCCCTTTTCTTATTTGTTTTCTTCGTCACCTTAGTCATAGTCTTAGCCTTCTTCCCTTCTTATCATTCTAGTTTAGCTTAGTTCGTTGACCTAGTCTCGTATTTGGGCGACCTTAGTCTAGATGCCTCTTTACCGTCCCCGTGGATTCGACCCGACTTGCCCTATCTACGTGTTAGGTGTAGTTGGTTATTATTGACGGTGGGGATCCACGGCAAATCCCTTCCCATCAATTTGGCGCCGTTGCCGGGGACGGTGCTAGTTTAGACCTAGTTTGCCTATTTACTTGACTTTGTCTTTGTTTTTGTGTTTTTCTTTTTTTGTTCCTTTGCTTCTTGAGTGTGCGAAGTTTATTTCTCTCTTGTCTTGTGCCCAAAAAGCACTAGACTTCTCACGTTCGCTCTTAGTCTACAGTTTGTGCCTAGAGGTGGTGACCATCTTCGTCTTTACAACTTAGAGCCGCTTTAACGGACGGTTGCTAGATTGAGAGCTCCTCAACCGGGTACGAGCCGCGGTTTTCGAGCGAGCATGAGGTTTGATCTAAACTCCCCACACTTAGGAGCCAATATGAGCTACTCCTCTCCCTCTATGAACCAAGGGTATGACATGACATCTCCTTACTACTATCAAGCTTCTTGGGGTAATCAAGACACTAGTGGGTATGAATTTCATGGATATGGAAACGGCTACCAACAAGTAAACGCTTATCAATCATATGATCATGGTGGCTATTACTCAAGCTATCAATGTGAACCCACCATGTTTCATCATGATTCGCCGTATGGAAGCCAATTTCCCCAAAACCCACCACATTACCCTTCACCTCAACCACAATATGAACCCCATGACCCACAATACTACCAATCACCTCAACCTCACTACCAACAATATGATGCCCCACCCCTTGGGCATCATCTAGATTTTCAAGGAGCATTACAAGACCCCAATGACCACCAAATGCCAAACTTGGAGTTAGATCAATCGATGCTTCAAATGCTAAAGAACCAACAAGAAATGGCCATCCAATTGCAAAAGGATTATGAAATCTTGGCCGAACTGCAAAGGGAAAGAGAGGAATGTAAAGCTAGATTGAATGCTTTAACGGCTCAAACCCTAATGTTCTTAACTAGATCTTCACAACTTGATGAGGGATGTTCATTTGGGGAAGGGGAACAACCCAATGACGAAGCCGTTAATGATTTCCCTATGAGGAGCGAACTTTGCTTTGAAGAACCTCAATCGTCTACCCAAAAAGAGACGAATGAGGATAAGACCCTTGGTGAAGGCATTGTTGGTGAAGAATTGGAGGAGGTTAGTGAGTTGGATGAGTTGGTGGAGTTTGTGAAGTTGTTGGGTGAAATTGATGAGCTCAAGTTGCCCTCGTGCGATAATGTGGAAGAACATCAAGAGCCCCTTGCTAGTACACCAAGCAATGGTTTGGAAGAGATTGAAACCGCCGGTAGAAGTTTCAATTCTCTCCTCCAAGATGATGTGGGGATAAGTGATGAAGATGGGGAACCACAACTTGAAGAAGGTATGGTGATGTGCAACAAGGAAATGAGGCCAAAACCGCTTTTTGTGCCTCTTGTCAAGGATTTGAAGCTTGCTTGTGATTGGAGGCGATGCTTAGGGAGGAAGAGGTCGGTGAAGCTCGTAGGATGGATAGACCCCGGAGACAACACGAAAGATGACGTTGGGTCTTTTGGTGACTACTTCTTGCCTCCACCTTGGAGGCCGTGGAGGATAGCTTTGCTCGAGCACTCTTTGGGCCTTCATTACGATGTCGGTCGTGCGTTCGACTTGCTCTTCCAAGCCCTTGAGGGCTATGGCTGAAGAATGAGAGTCCACCATCCTCGGTTTGACGGAGTTCCTAAAGAACCGTCATGTTGTATATTCTTCTTTCCTCTTCTTTAGAGTTCTTGTGTTTGTATTTGTGTGATTTATCTCTTGATTTTGTTTGTTTTGTGAAACTCTTGTAATTAATTTGGATTGTTGATGAGCGATGTGAGGGAGGGAATATTATGTGGTATTTGAGTTTATTGTGATAGGTGTGAAGTGAAGATGATCCCTAGAGAAGATTGGCCATCGATAGCGCATGGATTGTGAGCAAGGAAATCGGTTTTTGAAGCTTAGGATAAGATTTTGGGTTTGTGGAAGGCTAGGAGATTCATCTCGACCGGGAAGAAGGATTCCTGACCGGGAAGGGTGGGGCATCCCGACCGGGAAGGAGCCGTCCCGATCAAGATGAGGGTGTCATGTTTCGAGTTCCTGGAGTGCCATCCCGACCGGGAAGGGAGCTTCCCGACCGGGAAGGGAGCTTCCCGACCGGGACGGGTGAGGCATCCCGACCGGGACCATCCATCCCGACCGGGATGGTCCCCTTCTCCTCTTTTGGCCTCTTCTTCGACATTTGAGCCCACCCTACCACTTTATACCCCCTCCCAACCTCCCTACCTATCCTTGTGCATATCATATGACCCATGCACCTCATTTACATACCCTCACCCCATATTCTATTCACTTTACACCAAATTTCACATCAAATCCCACCCCATTACCATTACTACCTGTACCATGCGTTATTATCAAGTTTGAAGCGGGTAAACAATGATGAAGACAAGCAAAGTGCCTATAGTGATCATTGAGACGATGGAGCGAGTGAGTTGCTAACCGATGGGTACTACAACTATCCTTTCTTTTCCGTCTTTTATTGCTTGTTTTCCCTTGTTTGTCCCCTTCCCCTTGTACACTTTTGTGTCATGGTGTCATGGTGGCCTTCGAGGCCTTGGTAGTTATTGCTCCCGACTCTCGATGACGTGACTACATCGAGAGTCCTTTTCAAAATCCAAATTTTACAAGTTTTTCACCCTTTTTTGTAGGATTTAGTCGGATTCGGGCGGAATCCGGGCTAGGTGACTTGATTACACCTAGTCCTCCCCTCCCATTTCCTTTTATTCCTTTCTTTTTATTTTCTTCCCCCATCCATATCTTTTCTCGTCTCGGCCCATGGTGACTTGACTACACCCCGGCCGGACACATTCTACCCTTTCTTCACTTTTATCTTGATTTTTAGCTTTATTTTCGTATTTTCTTTTCTTTTGTGTCTCCGCACACTACGATCGAGCATGAGGACATTGCTCGGTTTAAGTGTGGGGGAGCGATATTCTAGTATAGTCTAGTTTTATTTTCGTAGTTTTTCGAAAAAGCTTTAAAAAACCATAAAAATTTGAAATTTTTTCACAAAAATCAAAAATATTTTCTTTTTTGTGTTTTCCTTTTGTGTCGTTTTGTCGTATATTTGTTTTGTGTGCGTGTTTTGCCTCCCATTTTTTCTTATAGGTCGCTCAAATCACCGATAACTTTGGAGAGCTTTTAAGATATCCGGTAACATCTTTTCATCCCTTTCTCTTCTTTATTTCTTGTGAAGTTTGGAGGAGGTTTGTGATGTTGTATGCTCGGGTGGAGCTTTGTAAAGTTTGTGGTTGTTTTGGTTACTTGTTTGGAAGTTCGGGGTGGTGTTTGTTCTCTTTATGTGTTTCTTGTGTTTTGACTTGTTTTGTTGCTTTTGTCTCTTTTTCTTTCGTTTTCGTTGAGTCTTTGTTTTGTGTTGTGTAGTGTGTCATGTGTGTAAACGGTTTTCGAAAACCCGGTTTTGAGGCTAGTGTGCAAGTGTTTACTTTCCCTTTCTAGTGGTATAAACCGAGTCTTGGACTTAGGTCTAGTAGAATGACCCTAAATCAATGATTCCGTTGGTCCTTTACCTTGAGTCCATCTAGCTTACTAGGGATTTATTACGGGATTTTCACTTTTGACCATTATGACCACCCACGGTGTGAAAAGGCCTTGGTTGCCGAGTCCCGTCCCTTAGGTGACTATGTTGTAAATTGTTTGATTAGTCCAAGTTCTCCACCTTTTTGTGGGTTTGAAGGGGGATCGCGATCCCCAACTCACCCATTCCCCTACTACCTACACATATCCACCAAATAAATTTGCAAATTGTTGAAATCTCTTTCTTAGTTGCAAAAGAAATGCCCACAACTCAAATCTAGCCAAAAGGGCAAAAAAAGAAAGAAAATGAATGAAAGAAAAGATTGAAGAAAAAGAAAAGGCACAAAAAGCCAAAAAGAAAATAGAAAAGAAGAAAAAAAAAAGAAATGACATGTCAACAAACAAAGCAAAAAAAGAAAAAAAAAGAAAGAAAAATGCCAAAAGAAAAACCGTCTCACAAAAAGAATCCCCATATCTCAAAAATAAGACTTTTACCGACTATTACCGTGAAGAGCCTACCAAAGGACCGAGTCCCTAGGAAGGATGATAGCGGTAATGGTCGGTCTTCCCTCGCTTTGCAATATTTTGCACCTTTTTATTTGGACTAGTTGGGCGGTTTTGGGCACGGGACGACCCTCTTGGCTCATCGCTAAAGGGGGCGGGGTCTCACTTACCTACAGTGTCGACTAACACCGTGGTTCATCCACTTTCCATCCCGCCGATCGTCTCGTAGTACGTTCTTAGAAGGTTAGGAGGACCTAGGTAAGTTATCAACGTTTTTATTGCTTTGTTGTCATACTATTAGGGTTTAGTTCATTTCGGTTCGTATTTTTAGCTTGGGAACGTTGTCACTTGCCTTGAGTCCTAAACCGGTGTTTCATTCACCGCTTTTTGGAGGGAAGCGGTATTTATTTCTTTTTGGGTGCAACCGATTACTTGTTTGTTTGTGTGCTTGCTTGTTTATGTGTTTGTGTCCGGTTGCATCCGCAGTTCTGTCGCAAGACCTCACTTGCCTTGCGGAGTATACTTACCCTCTAAGTGTACTCGCGTGATTGAAAGGGCGTAGGGTGCGCTAATACCCGCTCGGCTAGTTTAGTAGTTAGTTTGTGCTTACTCGAGGGCGAGTAAGGGTTAACTGTGGGGGAGTTGATAAGTGTAGTTTGTAGTGCCTTATTTGTTATGTTTTGGTCCCGTTTTCCTTGTGGAATCGCTCTTTGGAGCGATTTCTGGGCTACTCATGCTTCCTTTAGTTCGTTTTAGGTTCCCGAGACCGTTCATGGAGAATTGGAACGATTCTGACTCGTTTCATACGCTTTTGGAGCCAACGATGAGAAGGAACGATCACTTGGTTCCTTGGATTCGATCCCGAGACCTTGGGACCCATTCCCGAGCCCCTTAGACTCGATCCCGAGCCTCGAGAATCGATGAGAAGCCCATGAGAAGCAAGGAGGGACCATAGAGCTCTTATGGGAGGCCTACAAGACCCTTCCCGACCGGGAAGGAGTGTGCAAATGAACCAGCCCCTGTTTTGAGGCTTCCCGGCCGAGACCATGGGCCGTCTCAGTCGGGACCGGCCTTTCCGGCCGGGAAGAAACCCGTCTCGGTCGGGACGGGCGTGCTGCAGCGCGACTCTACTTCTTTTCTCCTCCTTCATTCTTGTAACCATATAAATACGCTCCCTCTTGTAATCATATGAAAAGTTCTTCATTACCCATTAAACCCTAGACTACTTTAGCATAGATTAGCATAGATTAGTGTAGATTAGTCTTTCGTTATTCGTTAATCTTAGTTTAGCTCTTGTATTAAGGGAATCCTTCAAGATTCAACAAAGATTGACAACCTTGGGAGATTGTTTTGGGTTTTTCTTATTAATACAAGTTTCAATCTTTCTTCCTCTTGTTAGTAGGTATAATCTTCTTTTTCCTTTTACTCCTAATCATTGTTTAATCTTTCAAGTTTTAATCTTTGATTGTTGTTTATTGTTCTTGCTAGTTTCCTTATGTATGTTTTGTTGTTTGTGTTGATTCATCTTTTTATGGTTAGGATTAGTGTAGTTATGTTTGCCTAGTTGATAAGTGTCGTTTGTAGTGCCTATTTGTTGTGTTTTGGTCCCATTTTCCTTGTGGAATCGCTCCTTTGGAGCGATTCATGGGCTTCTTATACTTCCTTTAGTTCATTTCAGGTTCCCGAGGCCGATTTGGAGGAGTTGGAGCGATTCCGACTCTATACACACACATTTTGGAGCCAACGGAGTAAAGGAACGATGACTCGATGCCTTGGAATCGACCCCGAGACCTCGGGACCCAATCCCGAGCCTCCGAGACCCGATCCCGAGTCCCGAGAATCGACGAGAAGCCCATGAGAGGCAAGGAAGGGCCAAAGAGCTCTTAAGGGAAGCCTACATGACCCATCCCATTCGGGATGGGATGCACTTTGAAGGAGGCTTCTGTGAGCCCGTCCCGGTCGGGACCATCCCGTCTCGGTCGGGATGACAAGGCCGTCCCGATAGGGATGATCCGTCCCGGTCGGGAAGCTACAGGGGCAGCGCGACTCTTTTATTTCATTCTCCTTCATTCTTGTACCCATATATATACTCCCTTCTTGTAATATTAAGACATCTTATCATACCCTAGACTAGTTTAAGCCTCCATTAACATTCAAAACCCTAGATTATTGCTACTCTCATTAGTTTAATTCTCTCTTTAATCCTTAGTTAATCATTGTAATTAGTCTTGGATTAATGGATTCTTGAAGATTGTTCCAAGATTGACAACCTTGGAATTGTATTTGGGTTTCTCATTAATACAAGTTTTCATCTTTTCTTCATCCTATTGTTGGTATAATCTTCCTTACTCTTGATCCTTGTTTATTCAATCTAGTTTCATCTTTTTATATTGTTATTGTTGTTAGTTGTTCATAATGAATGCTTGGATGTTTAGTTTGTTTTCTCTTATGATTGTTAGTTTGACCATGATAATGAGTGAGCAGTAATCCTGTGGGGTTAGTAGGGGGATTAGGGGTAGATTATGGATGATTAGGGTTGATTAAGGGGAAAAGGTTACATCTTTGTTGTTAGTCACATTGTGGGCACTTTATGTGTTTGTTGATATGCTTGTGTGAGTTGTAGTGGCCATGCTTCCCATACTTGTGTTCATCTTCTCATTGATTGCTTATTTTGTGGAAATGTTGAGAATATTTTAGTCGCGAGAGCGCGGACTAGGGTCTAAGTTGCGAGAGCCCGGACACACCTTGACATCGGTCTATGTTGCGAGAGCCCGGACCGACTCTAGCGATTAGGAGACACCTATACCCTTGATCACCCCAATTACCCTTCTACTCCTATGAACCCGACCTACCCCACTTCCTTTCCAGATTTGATCCATCGTCTTAGTTAGTCATCGTTTACCCTAGTTTATTTGTTAGTTCATCATTAGCTTAGTTATACTTCTCCTCCAACATAGTTCTTCATTTATCGCTTCTTTGTGTTTGTTCGGTAATCTAGTCTCGTTGTAGGCCGACCTAGTCTAAACCTTGATATACCATCCTCGTGGATACGATCCCGACTTGCCCTAGCTACCCACTAGGTTAGTCGGTGTTTTATTGATCGGCTAGGGACGTGACAAATCCTTACCATCAATTTGGCGCCGTTGCCGGGGACGGTGCATTGTTTAGACTTAGTTTGCTTATTTCTAGACTTAGTTACCCTTCTTTGTGTTCTCCCACCTTCTCTTGTGAATATTCTCTAGATTTTTCTTCTTTCCTTAGTTTTATTTCTTCTTTTTCTCTTTGTCTCTAGTTGTGTTTGTTTATTGTTGTTGCCTAGTGCCCACAAAGCACTAAGTGTTCTCACGTTTGTTCTAGTGTGTAGTGTATGCCTAGGAGGGGAGGCGACTTCTATCTCTTTAATCCAGAGCCGGAGAGACTCTTTCGAGCCTTTCGCCAACGGACGATTAATCGGGTTAGGATCTCTCAACCGAGTGCAAGCAATACTCATCAAGGGCAAGCCCAAGGAGCCGACATGAACAATCCACATCGAGAGACGGCCGAAAGGAATTTCGTAAATCCTTTTCGTGATTCTTCTTCTCCTAGTTCCCCCTCATCATCTACATCAACACCGTCTACACCACCATCTTCTCCCTTATATCCAATCATGCCTAAGTTTTCTTCTCACTCAACCTTCACGGAAGACGTTTTGCCGGGTCCGTCCACTTTACCGGAGGCATATACCGGGAATTTTGTGGCGAAAACGCAATTTATCCAATTGGTCGAGAGAAGTCAATTTAGTGGGTTACCAACCGAAGATCCTCATCAACACATGGAAACCTTTTCGGACTATTGTGACGCTATTTCACAAACGGGAATAACTCAAGACCAAATCCGGTGGGTATTGTTTCCTTTCTCTCTTATTGGTAAGGCGAAGCAATGGTTCAAGGGGTTGGATAAAGCAAGACTTGGCATTGATACTTGGAAGAAGCTAGCCTTAGCCTTCTACCAACAATTCTATCCCCCGGAGAAGACAAATCTATTGAGAGCCTCTATCACGGGTTTCCAACAATGTGATGATGAAAGCCTCTATGAATCGTGGGAAAGATTCAAAGCCTTGATCCGTTCTTGTCCACACCATGGTTTATCACAATGGTTCCTCGTACAACAATTTTAGAACGGGTTATATGAAGACTCGAGGGCCATACTCAACATGGGATCTAACGGTAGGTTTATCGAAGTGGAGGATGACCAAACTTGGTCGAGAATTGAAGAGATGGCGGTGCATAATTCGCAATACTCTAGGCCTAGGAAGGCACATCGAGGAGGCATGCATGAGGTCGATGCTATCACCAAATTAAGCATTGACCTTGGAGCTCAATTGAAAACACACATGGAGACTATTGACAAGAAGCTCCAAAGCCACCTCAACCAAGTCCAAGGCACTAGTTCCTCCCACCATCAACCGATTCAAGAAGTGAATGCTTTGGGGTTCGCACCTCCTACACCTTACTTTGGGATGTGCGACACTTGTAGAATCGTTGGTCATGACCCTATGAATTGTAGAGGGAGTATTGAGCAAGTGAACGCCTTTCAAGCGTTCAAGCAAGGTGCCTCCTACTCTAACCAATACCAAGCTTCCAATCAAGTCCCTCAACAACAAGCACTTCAACATCAACAACATCGTCCCTATGTTCCACCTCCCTTACGGGACAACAATGAAGGTTACCAAGGTTATGTGGGTAATCAAAGACCCTTCAACAATTTCAAGCAAAATAACCAAGGCAACTTCAACAACAAGCAAGGGTTCCAACAAGGGAACTTCAATCAAGGTGGTTTCCAAGGAAACCAAAATTTTCAAGGGTATCAAAACCGCAACCATGGCAACAATCAAGGCCATCAACAAGGTAATTCTCATGGGTTCCAAGGGAACCGTCAACAAGCAACTCAAAATCAACAACAAAAAAGCAAGCCTAGGAGCCGGTCTCCTACTCATGATTATGGCATTCCTCTCGCCATCACCGACACTCCACATAATCCATCATCCCCACCTCGGGATTTCGACATTCAAAAGACTTCGATGGACATGCAACAAGGTCAAATGGACTTATCAAGAAACCATCATGAGCTCTTCACTTATATTCAAGGGGAAAACGCGATGAGAGATACCCGTATGAAGATACTTGAGACTCAAGTATCTCAACTCGCTTCGGGGAGCTCCTCAAGGCAAAAGGGGCAACTACCTTCTCAAGGTGAAACACCGACATTTGAGCATGTAAATGCTATCACCACAAGGAGAGGTACCTCTTATGACTCCCCTCCATATCCTAATGAGCAAGAGCCAACACAAGAACCGACAATGGAAATGGCATCTCCAAATCAAGAAGAACCAATCCTTGATAATCCAATTGAGGAGCAAGTCTTATGGGAGGTTGAGAAACCCCAAGAAGACAACCCTCCCCCACTTCAAGAGAAAGACAAGGGAAAAAGGAAAGTGTCCTTTGAAGAGTCCACCCCTATTGAGCAAAGCAAGTACCAAATCAAGTTGCCTTACCCATCAAGGCAAATGAAGACTAAGGTGGACACTCAATACGACAAGTTCCTTAGTATTGTGAAGAAATTGGATGTTAGTGTCCCTTTTACCGAGTTACTTACCCAAATCCCGGCATATGGTAAATTCATGAAAGAAATCTTGGCTAGGAAGAGGTCCATCGACAAGGAAGAGACGGTAGCGTTCACTAGGGTGGTGAGCGAGCTTATTCAAGGTTCCACGCTTCCGAAGTTGAAGGACCCGGGTAGTTTCTCTATCCCATGCACCATCGGCAATTACAAGATCGAGAGAGCTATGTGTGATTTAGGTGCGAGTGTGAGCATTATTCCCTACACCATTTGTGAGCGATTAGGGATGACGGAGTTGAAATGTACGTCAATTACACTCCAAATGGCCGATAAGTCTCTTAACCGACCATTGGGAATGTTAGAGGATGTGCCGGTACAAATAGGGAAGTTCTTCATTCCGGTCGACTTCATTGTGGTTGACATGCCGGAGGATGCTAACACTCCCATCATCCTTGGACGCCCATTTTTACACACCGCCGGTGCCGTGTTCGACGTGAAGAAGGGTAGGATCACTTTTCAACTAGGCGACGAAGAGTTAGTGTTCGACCTCCAAGGCAACACTTCGCCTATGACCGAGACATGTAATATGATCCATGCCACGGAAGATATCGATCGAGGGAAAGATCCGGGACAAAGCTTGAAGAAGTACTCTTATGTACTTGAGGATGATGACTCCGAGAGTGAGGAGGATGAGAGCCCACATCATGGGTTGGATGACAAGTGCAATGACAAGGAAGAAGATGAGCCTCCCTTGGGGCCACATGAGGATTATTGGACGTTTGGGTATACCCCGAAGGATCGCAAGTACAAGTTCAAGCCATTGAACTTAGTAGATCGGGATGCCCCGGGAACGTCAATGCAAGGTCATGAAGAGCCTTGGTTCGTGGACGGTTATATCTCAAGCCTAATTGAAGACTTTGCTAGGGCCTTCGACTTGTTCTTACGTGCCCTTGATGGAGATGGAATTGGTCGTGGTTGTTGAAAAAGAATGAAGATGCACCATCCTTGGTTTGACGGAGTTCCACAAGAACCGTCTCATTGTATATATCTCTTTCTTGTAGTTAGTTGGATTTTTGTGAATTCTTGTTATTTGGATTGATTGATGAGCGTTGTGAGGGAGAGAGTTTGATGTGTGTTTGAGTATTGCTTGATAGGTAAAGTGAGAATGCTCCTAGAGAAGCATGGCTATGATATACCTTGGGTTGTAAGCACGAGGATCGGGTTTTTGAAGCTTAGAGCGAGCTTTTGGGTTTGTGGAAGTTGAAGAAGGCCCATCCCGACCGGGATGAGGCGTCCCGACCAGAAAGGGTAAGGCATCCCGACCGGGAAGGGTGCCGTCCCGATCGGGATGGGTGCACCATATTTTGAGCTTGCTGTGGGTCCGTCCCGACCGGGATGAGGGCGTCCCGACCGGGACGGGTGAGGTAACCCGATCGGGATCGATCTTCCCGACCGGGATGGTCCTCTGCTCCCCCTTTGTGTTTCTTCTTCGGCAATCGAGTCCACCCAACCATTTTATACCCCCGACCAACCTCCCTCGCTATCCTAGCCTCATCATATGCCCCATGTACTTCATTGTCATGCCCTCACTCCATTTTCTATCCACTTTACACCGATTCTCACATCAAATCCCACCCGTTACCATTACTACCCCTACCATGAGGCCTTCTTGAGTGTGAAGCGAGATGGCAACCGAGAAGACAAGCGGCGAGCCTCTAATGATCATCGAGACGATGGATCAAGTGAGTTACTAACCGCACGGTTTGGGTAACTATCCTTACTTTTCCGTCTTTTTATCGCTTGTTTTTCATTGTTTGCCCCCTTCCCTTGAGTCATGGTATCTTAGTGGCCTTCGAGGCCGTAGTTTGGTTTCTCCCGACTTCCGACGACGTGATTACGTCGGGAGTCGATCGATTAATCCAATTTTACAAGATTTTCACCCCTTTTTAGGAGTTAGTCGGATTTGGACGGAATCCGGGCTAGGTGACTTGATTACACCTAGCCCTCCCCTCCCATTTCCTTTTGTTTCCTTCTTTTCATTTTCTTCCTCCTTCCATATCTTTTCTTGTCTCGGCCCATGGTGACTTGATTACACCCCGGTCGGACGCTTTCTACCCTTTTCTCCATCTTTTCTTTTTGATTTTTAGCTTTATTTTCGTAGTTTCTTTTCTTTTTCTTTTGTCTCTCCGCACACTACGATTGAGCATATGAGGACATTGCTCGATTTAAGTGTGGGGGAGCGATATTCTATCGTAGTTAGTTTTATTTTCCCCTTTTTCGAAAAAATCTTTAAAAACCATAAAAATTTGAAAAATTTCACAAAAAATCAAAAAGATTTTCCTTTTTGTGTGTTTTCCTTTTTTGTTTTTTGTATCGTGTTTTTGTCGTATTGTGCGTGTTTGCCTCCCTTTTTCCTTATAGGTTGCTTTAATCGCCGATAACGTTGGAAAGCTTTAAAGACGTCCGGTAACCTCTTCTATCCCTTCTTTCTCTCCTTTGTCTCTTGTGGAGTTTGGAGGAGATTGTGATGTTGTGTGCTCGGGTGGAGCTTTGTGCATATTGGTGGATGATTTGGTGACTTGTATGGAATATCGGGGTGGTGCTTGCATATGTTTATGTTGTTTCGTTTTGTTTTGTTGTGTTTTGTCTCTTTTTCTTTCATTTTCGTCGTGTCTTTGTTTTGTGTTGTGTTAAGTGTGTCTTGTGTGTGTAAACCGTTTTCGAAAACCCGGTTTAGAGGCTAGTGTGTGAGTGTGAACTTTCCCTTTTTAGTAGTGTAAATCGAGTCTTGGACTTTAGCCTAGTAGAATGACCCTAAATCAATGAATTCGTTGGTCCTTTACCTTGAGTCCACCTAGCTTACTAGGAATTTACTACGGGATTTGCCCTTTTGACCATTATGACCACCCACGGTGTGAAAAGGCCTTGGTTACCGAGTCTCGTCCCTTAGGTGACCGTGTTTAGGATCGTTTGATTAGTCCAAGTTCTCCCCTTTTTGTGAGTATGAAGGGAAGACGTCGTCCCGACATACCCATTACCCTACCTCCTACACATATCCACACAATAAAATGCAATTTGATGAATTCTCCCTTTCTTGTTACACAATGAGATGCCAAAAAATGCCAAATCTTGCCAAAAGGTCAAAGAAAAGAAAAAGAAAGAAAAAAATGAAAGAAAGAAAAGAAATGAAGAAAAAGAAAAGGCACAAAAGCCAAAAAGAAAATAGAAAAGAAGAAAAAGAATGGCATGGCAAAACAAATCAAAACGTCGAAAAGAAAGAAAGTGCCAAAAGAAAACCCGTCTCACAAAAAGAAATCCCCACAAAAATAAGCCTCTTTCCGACTTTTTCCGTGAAGAGCCTACCAAAGGACCGAGTCTCGAGGAAGGATGATAGCGGCATTAGTCGGTCTTCCCTCATTTTGCATGTTTTCCACCTTTTTACTTGGACTAGTTAGGCGGTTTGAGACATGGGACGACCCTCTTGGCTCATGCTAAAGGGGGCGGGGTCTCACTTACCTACAGTGTCGACTAACACCATGGTTCTTCACTTTTCCACTCCGTCGATCGTCCCGTAGTACGTTTTAGAAAGTTAGGAGGACCTAGGTAAGTTACCAACGTTTTTGTTGCTTTATCGTCATACTATTAGGGTTTAGTTCACCTTGGTTTGTATTGCTAGCTTGGGAACGTTGTCACTTACCTCGAGTCCTAGACCGGTGTTTCATCCACCGCTCTTAGAGGGAAGCGGTATTTCCTTTGTTTTGGGTGCAACCGTCTAAGTGTTTGTTTGTGTGTTTGTTTGTTTATGTGTTTTGTGTCCGGTTGCATCCCCAGTTTTGTCGCAAGACCCAACTTGCCTTGCGGAGTGCACTTGTCCTCTAAATGCACTCGCGTGAGTTGAAGGGGCGTAGGGTGCGCTAATACCCACTCGGATAGTTTAGTAGTAGTATGTGCTTACTCGAGGGCGAGTAAGGGTTAAGTGTGGGGGAGTTGATAAGTGTAGTTTGTAGTGCCTATTTGTTGTGTTTTGGTCCCATTTTCCTTGTGGAATCGCTCCTTTGGAGCGATTCATGGGCTTCTTATGCTTCCTTTAGTTCGTTTCAGGTTCCCGAGGCCGATTTGGAGGAGTTGGAGCGATTCCGACTCTATACATACACATTTTGGAGTCAACGAAGTAAAGGAACGATGACTCGATGCCTTGGAATCGACCCCGAGACCTCGGGACCCAATCCCGAGCCTCCGAGACCCGATCCCGAGTCCCGAGAATCGACGAGAAGCCCATGAGAGGCAAGAAAGGGCCAAAGAGCTCTTAAGGGAAGCCTACAAGACCCATCCCGTTCGGGATGGGATGCACTTTGAAGGAGGCTTCTGTGAGCCCGTCCCGGTCGGGATGACAAGGCCGTCCCGATCGGGATGATCCGTCCCGGTCGGGAAGCTACACGGGCAGCGCGACTCTTTTATTTCATTCTCCTTCATTCTTGTACCCATATATATACTCCCTTCTTGTAATATTAAGACATCTTATCATACCCTAGACTAGTTTAAGCCTCCATTAACATTCAAAACCCTAGATTATTGCTACTCTCATTAGTTTAATTCTCTCTTTAATCCTTAGTTAATCATTGTAATTAGTCTCGGATTAAGGGATTCTTGAAGATTGTTCTAAGATTGACAACCTTGGGATTGTATTTGGGTTTCTCATTAATACAAGTTTTCATCTTTTCTTCATCCTATTTTTGGTATAATCTTCCTTACTCTTGATCCTTGTTTATTCAATCTAGTTTCATCTTTTTATATTGTTATTGTTGTTAGTTGTTCATAATGAATTCTTGGATGTTTAGTTTGTTTTCTCTTATGATTGTTAGTTTGACCATGATAATGAGTGAGTAGTAATCTTGTGGGGTTAGTAGGAGGATTAGGGGTAGATTATGGATGATTAGGGTTGATTAAGGGGAAAAGGTTACATCTTTGTTGTTAGTCACATTGTGGGCACTCTATGTGTTTGTTGATATGCTTGTGTGAGTTGTAGTGGCCATGCTTCCCATACTTGTGTTCATCTTCTCATTGATTGCTTATTTTGTGGAAATGTTGAGAATAGTTTAGTCGCGAGAGCGCGGACTAGGGTCTAAGTTGCGAGAGCCCGGACACACCTTGACATCGGTCTAAGTTGCGAGAGCCCGGACCGACTCTAGCGATTAGGAGACACCTATACCCTTGATCACCCCAATTACCCTTCTACTCCTATGAACCCGACCTACCCTACTTCCTTTCCATATTTGATCCATCGTCTTAGTTAGTCATCGTTTACCCTAGTTTATTTGTTAGTTCATCATTAGCTTAGTTATACTTCTCCTCCAACATAATTCTTCATTTATCGCTTCTTTGTGTTTGTTCGGTAATCTAGTCTCGTTGTAGGCCGACCTAGTCTAAACCTTAATATACCTTCCTCGTGGATACGATCCCAACTTGCCCTAGCTACCCACTAGGTTAGTCGGTGTTTTATTGATCGGCTAGGGACGTGACAAATCCTTACCATCAGTAGTCCTCTTGGTAGGGTTAGTAGGGGGATTTGGTGGTTTAATGGATGATTAAGGGTTTGTTTAAGATGTTGGTGGAAGTTTTGGTTGCCTCTTGGTTAGATGAATGGAACATGTTTGATGAAATGCTTGAATGACATGTAGATGCATATGCTTGTTTTTCTTGCCTTTTCTCTTGTGGGTGGTGGTTTGCTCGTGGGTTTGGTTCCCTCACTACGTAGCGAGAGCCCAGTGAGGACGACCCCTAGGTCGGTCTACGTAGCGAGAGCCCGGACGTAACCTAGGCTACGAAAGCACGCTAGTAACCCCGTTTGTCATATGTGTCGCTAAGATGGGTTCTAGCAAGAACCTCTAGGTCGGTCTACGTAGCGAGAGCCCGGACTACACCTAGATAACCCGACTACCTCTTCACCTTAGCTCTTCCTTGACCATTCCATCACCCCTTGAACCCGACCTAATCCTAGCCTTTTTCTTATTTGTTTTCTTCGTCACCTTAGTCATAGTCTTAGCCTTCTTCCCTTCTTATCATTCTAGTTTAGCTTAGTTCGTTGACCTAGTCTCGTATTTGGGCGACCTTAGTCTAGACGCCTCTTTACCGTCCCCGTGGATTCGACCCGACTTGCCCTATCTACGTGTTAGGTGTAGTTGGTTATTATTGACGGTGGGGATCCACGACAAATCCCTTCCCATCAGTTTTCTTTTTTGTCTTAGCTATTATTCCTTAGTTAGTTGAATCCTCTAGGTTTAGTTGTCGCACCTAGTTCCTTCGTAGTCATAGTCTTCTCACCCTTCTTAGTCTTAGTTTAGTTTAGTCTTGAGACCTAGTCAAGTCTTTAGGTGAAACTTAGTTTAAACCCTCTTTACCGTCCCTTTGGACTGGACCCGACTTACCCTTTCTACCCAGTTATGTTTAGTTGGTTATTATTTGATCGGTGGGATCCACGGCAAATCCTCACCATCAATTTGATATACCATGTTTGATGAAATGCTTGAACGACTTGTAGTTGCAAATGCATGTTTTTCTTGCCTTCCTTCTTGTGGCCTTGTATGTTGGTAGGATGAGTTCTCGCGCGTGAGCGGGGAGCCTCTAGGTCGGTTTTGGAGCGAGAGCCCGGACTATACCTAGATAGCTCGACTACCCCTTCACCTTTGCTCTTCCTTGATCATCCCATCACCCTTGAACCCGACCTAATCCTAGTTCTTTTCCTATTTGTTTTCTTTTTCGTCTTAGCTATTATTCCTTTCGTTAGTTGAATCCTCTAGGTTTAGTTGTCGCACCTAGTTCCTTCATAGTCATAGTCTTCTCACCCTTCTTAGTTTTAGTTTAGTTTAGTCTTGAGGTCTAGTCAAGTCTTTAGGTGAAACTTAGTTTAAACCTTCTTTCCCGTCCCCGTGGACTCGACTCGACTTACCCTTTCTACCCAGTTAGGTTTAGTTGGTTATTATTTGATCGGTGGGATCCACGGCAAATCTTCACCATCAAATTGGCGCCGTTGCCGGGGATGGTGCTAAGTTAGATATTTGTCTTAGTTTAGTTTTGGAATTAGTCTTTCATTGTTTCTTTTAATTAATAGTTGGTAGCTTGTTTTTGTATATATTTGTGTGTTTCTTGTTCTCTTTTTTCTTGTTTCTTATTTCGTCAATTCTTTCTTGCATCTCTTCTCTCTTCTTCTTATATATAATGCTTTCTCTTGCCGATCATAGTAGACCGGATCCTGACTTGTTTGCCTCACCCATTAACATTGGGATTTTTGAGGGTTCTTGCTTCGATATTGAGCCTTAATATATTTATTTGGTGGAGCGGGATGTCTTTCATGGGCTTGAGAGTGAGGATGTCTATGGTCTTCTTGAGAATTTTGTGGACTTGTGTTGTGTGTTTAAAAGGGATGGAGTGTCGATCTCTTGATACCATTAAGCTCATATTGTTTCCCTTTTTTCTTAAGGATGATGCTAAGAGATGGTTGCGCTCACACCCTCCTAACACATTCACCTCTTGAAACCCACTAGCCCTTGCATTTCTTAGGAAATTTTTTGCCTCCCTCGAAGATTGCCATGTTTAGAGATGAGATTCTTAGCTTTGAACAAGGCGAGTTTGAGAGTTTGAGTGAGACTTGGGTTAGGTTTAAGGGTTTATTGACAGCTTGTTCAATCCATGGAATCCCACTTTGGCTAACCACTTCGACCTTTCTTCAAGGTTTGATTCCTCACCACAGAAACTTAATCATCTTTTCGTCCGAGAGAAAATTCAGTGAGTTAAATGATGATGAAGTTTCTGGATTAATTGAAAGAGTGGCTAGTTTAAATGATCAATGGGGATTTGTGAGAGTGAGACCTCAAGTGAAAGAACCTAGAGATAACCCACCTATGCTTTCTTTGCAACATGAGTTAAGAGCTAGGGTAGACTCTTATTCTCTTAATAATGTGCATGATTCTTATTCTTGTCAAGTTTCTCATCCCTTTGTGAATGTGAATGTGAATGCTATGCATGCTATTTCATCTACTTATGCTTCTTGTGGTGATTTGGGAATTACTCTTAATGCTCTTCCTTCTTGTTCATTTCCACCTCTTATTGATGATGAGGATGATGATTTGCATGTTGTTCAATATGTTCCCCAAATCCCTTTGAATGCTAATATGGTGCTTAATGTCAATGATGATTTGCATACTATTGCCTCTTGTGAACTGACTTGCCTTCCTTCAACACAACTTCCATATCCCTTTGTCGAACTTACACCTCTTGTTGTGAATGTTAACGATTGTGAGTTGGAATGTGTGCTTTTTGAGGAAAATGTGTGCTTGGATAAGCTTAATGATCTTTGTAGAGAGGAAAACCACGAAGATCTTAGCTTGTGTGAGTTGGAGGGCATATCTTTTGAGGTTGATTATGATAGCTTGGAAAGGGAGTTAAGGAAAAGAGAAACTACCGAGGTTGAGAGGAAGGAGCAAAGAGAAGATAATGAGATATTTGATGATACTTTGAGTGATGAGATTGTGGAGATCGAGGATACTTGGGATTGTGAGGTTGATTTCTTTGAGGAACCAATTTTTGAGAAATTTGAGCTTTTCCCTTGTATGGATCATGAGTCTCTTTCACCCATTGATGATTTGGATCTTATTTCTCTTACTCCTTTGTTTGAGCCTATGATTATATATGATGATTATGAAACTCTTTTAGAAGAGTTTGTGTTGACTCTTGATTTGTCACTTGATGGTTATTTGATTGAGACACTTGAGGATGGAGAGATGATTAAAAACCCCACTATGAGTGAAAATGGGGAGAATGATTGTGTGAGTGCCTCTCCTCTTGTGATTTTGCAATCGAGTGATGAATGTTGGAAATTTGGGATTGATGATACCTACCCTTTCCACAAACCATTCACTAACACTCTTATTTCTTGGTTTTGTGGATTGTCTTACTTGCCTCACTATGACCATTTTGGTGAGGATTATTCAAATGCATATGACAAGCTAATGAGATCGTTGGTATGGTATTTAGATGACTCACTTGTTTGATTTGTGTTTAGTGTATATATTTCCTTTTTTTGTGTTTTTGTGTTGTTTTCTTCCTGTGTGTAGGTGTCCACTTATGATCTTGAAGAAGGAACAACAAGATGGTGGATTGAAGAGCAAAGATCAAGAATCATTCACCAAGTGATGAATGATCGTGCTTGAAATGGTAAATTCTTCACCCACCCTCTCTTTTCTCCCTCCCTGGTCTTAAACATTGAGGACAATGTTTCGTTTAAGTGTGGGGGAGGATTTGTTGCTTATTGGATCATACATGGATTGATTTGGTGGAAGATTTGGATTTGGTGGTGTGATTTTGTTGTAAATATGTGTTGTGTTGGGATGTTGGAAGTAGTTTGGTTATGTTATACTTGTGAATATGTGTTGTGGATTTTTTTTATTTCTCTTTTGTGTGTTAGTTTTGTTTCTTTTGTCAAAAAAGTTTAAAAAAACTCCTAAAAATTTGAAATTTTTGAAAAATCCAAAAAGAAGCTTTGCATTTTCCTAAGAGTTTAGTCGATTTTCTAACTTTCAACTTTGATGAAAAGAATGATTTGGAAATACTTGCATATTAGTATTGTGAACCGACTAATCTTTGCTTTAATTAGTGAATTACGGGTGTATACCATCACTATTGTTCACATATTCATCTCATGGTGTGATATTTTCGTATGTTCATTTTGTCCTATGGTGACCGGATCTCGACTTGGTGACATCTTCCATTACAAAATCACAAAAATCCACAAAAATGAGAAAATTCAAGAAAAACGCAAAAACAAAGTGTTTAATAATTGCTCACATTTCAAATTCAAAGTGACAAATCAAAAATCAAAAGAAGAAAAAGAGTCACTTTTCAAATAATTCGAAGTGTTTCGAAATGAAAAAGAAATGAATGAAAAGAAAAAAAGAGAAAAAAAATGAAAAAAAAGAAAATCAAAAGAAAAGAAAGTTGTTCAAATAAGTGAGCTTATATATATGTATATTTATTATCATAAATAAATTTAGCCTCTTTTCTAGTCACCAAGTTGGTACCGGGACGATCCGAACTTCTCACCATGTGAGAGGAGAGACTTTGTGTATTAGTTCCGGTTATAACGCCATGTTAGTTCACTCCATCTCCGCCATACACCCTATTTTGCTTACCGAAGTTATAGATTAGTAGATGTACAATGAAAATATGCAACTTTTGAAGTATTTCTTGGTCATACTTTATGTTTTAGTTGGTTTTTAGAATTTTGATTATTGATTTGGGATTTGCTTGGTTGCCTTGTTGAGGGAGGTGACTCATTTTGACTAGAGGTGTCATTTTGTTATCGAGTTTTGTGCTTCATTGTTGGTCGTTTCGCAATTTTGGGAAGACCCCACTTGCCTTGCAAGGGGATACTTTCCTCATAGTATCTCGTTGTGAGTTGAAGGGACGGAGCGAGCCCATTTATTGTCTCGTATCGGCTATTTTGTTTTTATATTTATTTTGTGAATAAGTGCGCTTTTGTCTTAGTCTATTTGAGCTTACTCGAGGGCGAGTAAGACTTAAGTGTGGGGGAGTTAATAAACGTCATTTTAGTCATTACTTTACCCACATTTATTTACTTATTCGGGTCGATTTTGTGTGCTTAATTGATATTATAGCTCAATATAGGTTATTATACAATATTAAGTGTTAATTGGTGAGCCGAAGTCGTATGCTCCCAAAGATACTATTTATGCACTTATAACCACAAAACTAAAACAATAGTGTAGGGAAATAAGGGTCGATCCACAGGGAAGACGAAGTACTTTACGTGAATTAAAACTAGAAATTAATAACTAAGAAAGGGGGGTGATTGGGTGATTGAGTAACTAACACTAACTAATAAGCAAACAACGAAATCGATAATAATAATGAATGAGTTCAGATGATTAAAACAATCTCGGGTAAGAATTTTCCACAACTAATTATCAAATTGATCGTAGACTAACAACTTTCTCCTAACTCTTGAGCAAACTATCGTGGGAAATAAATCCCGAATATCACATGAGTATTATTTGACTCGAAACGCGATAATCAAATAACCTAATTATCAAACAACCTAATACACGCGATTAAGTTTAATTCAATAATAGCATTAACGAATATAGAACGATAGAAGTGACGACCAATAAAACACGCGATTATTAGTTCGAATCACAAGTTAAATCTCTCTCTAACCTAGATATGATGAAACACATCCAATATTAAGGTCAAAGGTTGTTACTTTATCTAACGGGTTTGAATAATTACGGATTCAATCGCTAGAATAACAATGGATTGAAAATTGCAAAGATTAATTAGCTACTTTAATCTAAACATTCAACAATCATGCAAATATGAACGGAGAAATAACAATACTCAAGAGATAGAATAAAGAAGAATTAAAGTCTCACAATTGACTAATTAGAAGCTTCAAATCTTAATCCGAGAAGAAAGGGTTAGTTCTTCATGCTAGGGTTTTTCCTTTTCTAATTTTCTAATTGAACGTGATGTGATATTATGGTATGAATCATGAATAATAATATCCCTCTAATAATACGTAGTCTAATAGTAAAAAAATAATAAAAATAGGAAAGTCTAGATATTTCCTAACTCTAATAATAATATAATAATAAATAATAATTAAGCTGACACGGAATCCAAAATAATTCCGTCTTCAATCCCGAGCTGCGCTTTGACTTTTCACTCGGTTTTGTTGGGCTTGATCTTCATACTCTCCGTCTCGAGCCCAAATCACAATAACAAGGAATTAGAGTTCTAAAAACCGTCTTTTCTCCAATAAAGCACAATTTACTTAATAAAATCAATTGGACGATTTTCACTCTAAATCCGCACCCTTAATCATCGAATCTAGCTTAAATCTCCGTCATAAACACATATAAAATACGCTAGATCAACTTTCCCACACTTAGACCTTTGCTCGTCCCGAGTAAAACTCGGAAACATCAACAATAAAACTCAAGATCTTGCCAAAAGAAACATGGGAAGCTCGACATCAAACAAAATTCATCCCTTCAACCACCCTCCTTATATCATCCTCAAAGTTTAAGCACAAGGTCACAATGACATGAAAATTCTCATGAAAATATTGTGACCACAAAACAACACCAAAAACCATCGGAAAATGACACCACGCCCCTTATTTCTCCGATTCCTAAACAAGATCACATGTGCTACAAATGACACCAATGGTAAAAGATATATACCATTATTCTCCACAACCCACACATGTGATCGACCTAACGCCTCTAACACCTTAATACAACACTTCAATCGCATAATATTTAGTGCTACGACTACATCCGCACCGCGATTCTTCTCACCTTAACCAAATATCCTACCCGACCGACCTTCTATGTCGCCCATCTTATGACGCCACACCAAGAACGGAGAAAGTATATGTGAATTTTTTCCTAAATCCCTCATTTTGCCTAGAGCGTCCGCCCTTGCGGATTTTCACTCTAGCTTTTCAATTTTTTTTTCAAACTCACACTACTCTCGTGGCACGCAACTCGATTTTTCTTTTTAACCGGAGCGCCCTTTCGGGTTTTCACTCCGTCCTCGGCCACTTTCCCATTCTTGCCTAGGCGCCCTTTCCGGGTTTTCACCTAGCCGGGTTTATTTCTTTTTTTTTTCAATTTTTCTTCTTGTTTTTTTTTTTAAACTAAAAGACGTAATACAAACTAACTACTATATACAACAAGATAATTTCCCTCCCCACGCTTGAATAACACATCGTCGTCGAATGTGTGAACTAAGGACGATAAAAAAAATGGGAAGAGAAATACCTCGGGCTCAAGAGTGAGAAGAGGAGCCGGCGTCACGTGACTTAGCCTCACGTGCCGCCTTCCTAGATGATCTCGCTTGCTCACGGGCTGCAAGCTCTCTATAAAACTCGGGAGATGGTTCCGAGTAGTCATTAGGGTGCAACTTCAACTGCAACCGATTCATACACCTACCGAATTCAGCAGCCAACCTACTGTTGTCAACAGATTCTTCCACTCTATCTTCTATTGCTTCGCGCCAATCGCCCCAACGATCGAAATCAGACGTACCCTCGGGCTCCTCCACAACCGGGGCACTAGGCTCAGTAGTCGGTCTAAGAAATTCCTCATCATGTTCAAGGTAAAACGCAGCTGCGGTAGGCCCCAACGGTAACGGGTTCCCATCTGGACGAGGCAAAATCATGAAATGCTGGTGGGAAGTGCCGAGCGTCCAGATTAGGTAGTGTTTCGCAATCGGTCGCGAAATCATAGAACAACTCTCCATGAACTTAATACTAATGGTAGTATCACCTACGACAGGAGAATCCGTCATCTGGGGTAGTCCAAGATACCGAGCTAAAAGAGTAATCATACCACCCATCGGAATATTCCCCGAGACCGCCTTCTGGTGCTTCTCACACAAATTCAAGAATATATTGAGAAAATCCGGGGTCCCCAAACATTCGGGCATCATGGCCCACAAATACATCAAATCCGCCCTAGGTAGATGTGTCGGTTCACCTTTGCAAAGAAATGTGGAGTTCAAAAGTCGGTGAACATAACGAAGGGCAGGATGAATAATATCGGCATTCTTAGCCCCCTCATAAGCATTCCCAGATATTTTCTTCCAAAATTCATCCATCATACGCGTAGTGGGAGTCAGAAATTCCGTCCCCCCTCTCGGTACTATACCCAACGCCTCCCTCAATTCTGTGAAGTCTACATCTCGTTCTGAGTCTCCGAGATGAAAAGTAATGTGAGGGGGTCGTCATCACGATGGACCTCTAAGGTGGACAAGAATTCAAGTGTGTAGCGCTTATACGTGTTCGCGTGCTTATCGTAGAAGTTCGCTAACCCAATACGAGTCAATAGCGTGAACACCTCATCACTAATCCTGAGCGTCTCCAATGCCAAATTATCGACAAACTTAGTGGACATAATAACTCGATCAAATAGTTGGCGCCATACCGATTTCTGTTTCGCACTCAAATTCTTACACCCCATATAATCAACCGCGGTCGTCTTTTGCTTTTTCGGGGCCATGACTCAAGAGTTTCTCGAATGACTTTCACCAACTAGTAAAACTACCTAAAATATGTGAATTATGAACTCAGACGACACCCGACTCAGACCCAAACACGTAGATAGACCGTGACGGACTTGACCTGAGATCGACTAAACTAAATTGACCCTAAATAGTAACCACGGTTCAAAACATCACAAAGAGAAGTCAACGGAATATCAACAGTTTTGACTACGGCTGGACTGAAAGCAGACAGAAAAGACAGAACCGACGGAATTAGATCATCGACACAACAAAGTTCCCAAAACTCAGAATTAACAACTTAAAAACAGCACAAACCAGTCACAGAAGCAACCGAAGGGAGTGAAAGGAGGGAGTTAGAAACTTACAACCTTGACCGACATGACAGCGGAGGTTGGCTGCTAACTCGACTCAAACCCCGGAGACAGACGACTACAGACCCACGCGAGTCGCCTGAGGAGTGACGCGAGTCGCCTGACGACGGAGACAGCAGCAGCACCGGCGACTGTATGACGCTGACCGGCAGTAGCACCGACGACACAAAGCGACGACGACGAACTATCAGTAAACAGAGACAGAGCCGACCGGATGAAGGCGAATGGAGATGAGTGAAGAGAAAGAGATGGGGAGTAGAGATTAGGGATTTGACTTGGGGATTGATTTAGAAATTTTTGAAATTGAATTGGGGAAAGGGGATCTAGGGTTTTGAATTTGGGAAATTTAATTAGGAAAAGAGATAAGAAAGGAATAGAGGAATGGCCCAGTCCCCTGAAAAATCGACACTCTCCTTACCCTATCAAAACATAAAAAGTTAGTAATAAAACTAAGTAAATAAAAGAAACCAACTATTAAGGAAAATACGAAACTAATACTACGACCTATGACCCGTAAAACAAAATTTTACAAGAAAGATCTACAAGACACGGGTTGCCTCCCGGAAGCGCTTTTGTTTAAAGTCGTTCGCTCGACTAAGTGGCGAGGTGAGTTAATCTTCATAAATGGGCTCGTAGAGAGTCAAACTCTCCACCGTCTCAACTCGGAACCCCTCATAATACGGTTTTAAGCGTTGACCATTCACTTTCAGAACCTTATTCGTGTCCAAGCTACGTATCTCAATAGCTCCATGATGGGATACATCCGTAACTTCATACGGTCCTACCCAACGTGAACGTAGTTTACAGGGAAATAGCTTGAGACGTGATTGAAAAAGAAGCACTTTTTGACAACCAATGAATTCCTTTCTCGATATTATTTTGTCATGTAGATGTCTCGTCTTTTCCTTGTAAATCGCCGCGTTTGCATAGGAATCATTCCGAAGCTCCTCGAGTTCATGTATCTCCAATATCCGGCTTTCACCCGCTCCAACTAAGCTTGTATTGAAGCTTTTGATCGCCCAATAAGCTCGATGTTCTAACTCTACGGGAAAGTGACACGGTTTTCCAAAAACTAACCGATATGGAGACATCCCTATGGGTATTTGGAAGCGGTCCGATATGCCCACAACGCATCTTCTAAGCGTTGACTCCAATCCTTCTGATTAGGATTGACCGTTTTCTCCAAAATAGATTTCACTTCTCTATTTGACACCTCGGCTTGCCCGTTAGTTTGCGGGTGATACGCGGTCAATACTTTGTGGGTCACAAAGTATTTTTTCAATAAAGCGCCAATGGTTCTATTGCAGAAATGCGTTCCACGGTCACTGATTATGGCTCTCGGAAGTCCAAACCTAACAAATATGAAGGATTTGATAATATCTGCAACCACTTTAGAGTCATCAGTTTTCGTGGGTATCGCTTCTACCCACTTCGACACATAATCAACAGCGAGTAATATATAAATAAATCCAGAAGACTTAGGAAACGGTCCCATGAAATCAATCCCCCACACCTCGAATATTTCACAATAAATAATAGTTATTTGGGGCATTTCATTTCGTTGGGATATGCTACCCACCCTTTGACAGTTGTCACAGGACTTACAGAACGCATGCGCATCTCGAAACAGATGTGGCCAATAAAAACCACAATCGAGCACCTTCTTCGATGTTCTCTTGGAGCCAAAGTGTCCACCACATGCATGAGAATGACAAAAGGTGAGAATAGAGGACATCTCACTCTCAAAAACACACCGCCTAATGATCTGATCCGAGCAATGTTTCCACAAGTAGGGGTCATCCCACACATAATACTTCGCGTCACTGCGAATCTTATCTTTTTGAGCTTTAGAAAAACGAGTTGGAAACTTGTTAGAGACCAAATAATTAACAATATTAGCATACCAAGGTTCTAGAGTACGTAAAGCAAAAAAAGTTTCATCAAGAAAAATCTTCTTTACCGACTCCAAACCATGGTCATGGTCATCATTCTGAACCAACCGACTCAAGTGGTCCGCAACCACGTTTTCTGCACCTTTCTTGTCCTTAACTTCAATATCGAACTCACTAAGGAGGAGAATCCAACGGATTAGCCTCGGCTTGGCCTCCTTCTTCGTCATCAAATAACGAAGCGCGGCATGATCTGAATAAATAACAACTTTAGTACCAAGCAAGTAAGAACGGAATTTTTCTAAAGCAAAGACAACCGCCAACATCTCTTTTTCAGTAGTCGAGTAATTTCGTTGTGCATCATTAAGGGTCATAGAAGCATAATGAATAACATGAGAAGCTCTCCCATCCTTTTGACCCAAGACCGCCCCTAAAGCATAATCACTCGCGTCACACATAATCTCGAAGGGAAGAGACCAATTAGGGGCTTGAATGATCGGGGCGGTTGTGAGATGAGTCTTCAACTCATCAAATGCCTTCTTGCACGCCTCATCAAGGACGAAGTCAACCTCCTTTTGCAACAATTTGCACAATGGTTATGCAATCTTGGAAAAATCCTTAATAAATCTTCGGTAAAAACCTACTTGAAGAAGCTTCAATACCTCCTTCTTCACAACCTCCATCATAGGAGGGTTCAACCGTCGCTGCGGTTGCCTCACCGGTCGTGCTTCATCCTCTAGCAGAATCCAGTGCATACAAGTCGACGGACTTATGCCCTTGATGTCGGCAATGGTCCAACCAATAGCTTGCTTTTGCTCCTTCAACACCTCCACCAACCGCTTTTCTTGTTCCTTGGTGAGCTTACTAGAGATAATTGCAGGCAATGTATCTCCCTCACCAAGGAACACATACTTCAAGTGATCCGGGAGTGGTTTCAGTTCTACAACTGGTGCCTGCAAAATAGATGGTAACAAAGTGTCACTAGGCACAGTTAGTTGTAATGAAGGTGGAACCGTGTGCACGAAGGACACCCCGGTCAACTCAGCTGCTGTTTCCTGCAAGTTAGCAGATACTAAATCATCAGACTTCTTTTCTGCTATACCGTTCTCAATCACGACCTGCAACTCATCTGGGTTGTCCAAATCGAAAGTTTCCTGCACTAATGGCTCAAACACGTTAATAAGACATAAAGAATGGTCCTCGGTGGGGAATTTCATAGCATTGAAGATATTATACTCCACCACCTGACCATCAAACTCCATAGTAAGAGAACCGCTGCAAACATCAATCTTAGTTTTCGCAGTTCTCATAAATGGTCTCCCTAACAGTATAGGGGCAGCATGTCTATCGTGCTCCATGTCTAGCACATAAAAATCCGCAGGGAAAATCAATTTATCAACCATGACCAAAACATCTTCTATGACTCCCTTAGGATAAACATTGGACCGATCCGCTAATTGAATGACAATATTAGTTTTACTCATAGGTCCAAGTTTAAGTGACTGATAGATGGAATAAGGAAGCACATTAATTGAAGCACCCAAATCTAACATAGCTCTATGAAATTCGGTGTCTCCTATAGTACAAGGTATTGTGAACATTCCCGGATCTCCACACTTAGTGGGCAACTTACGTTGAAACACGGCCGAAACATGTTCACTTACCTTCACCTTCTCGATTCCCTTAAGCCTATTATTTCTCTTTATGATACAAAGTTCTTTTAAAAACTTTGCATATCGAGGGACACTTTTAAGTAACTCTAAAAGAGGAATATTTACCTCACATTTACGAAAGGTTTCGTAAACATCATTGTCATGCTCCTTCTTCCGATTATCCTTTAATGCATCCGGGAAAGGTGGTGGAGGATCGTGGATTTGAACCAATGGTGCCTTCACTGTAGAACTCGACACCACTTTGTCATCTTCGATCACATGTGTGCTCCCATCATCAATGACCATCTCTTCTTCTTCTTGGATAGAAACATCCTTGGATTTAGCTTTAGGCTTCTCGACCTCTACTAGTTGTCTTCCATTTCTCAAAGACACCGCACTCACATTCTTCTTTGGATTTTCTACCGTTTGAGATGGTAGACCACCCATCTGTCCCGCTTCTAACCGATTAATCGCGGTTGCCAATTGAATCACTTGAGTCTCAAGATTCTTGAAATTTTGCTTGTTTTCCGCTCGATCTTGAGTAACACTTACAGTGAGTGCCCGAATCATGTCCTCCGTGGACATTGATGAACTCGGTGCTGCTTGTTGTCGTGGAACCTGTGATGTGAACTGTTGTCCTTGAGGTCGTAATGAATTGACCTCTAGGAGGGCCACTTGATTGTTGGCCTTGAAATTTCCGCCATCCAAAGTTAGGATGACTTCTCCATCCTTCATTGTAAGTTTCGGAGTAAGGATCCCATTTCTTCTTGTTCGAGGTGTTATCCCAAACACCATTCACCTCTTCGGAACTACCCTCTTGCACATAAGGGCATAAATCACTATGATGTCCCTCCGTGGAGCATATACCGCACACCGTAGCTTGTTGCCTACCTCCCATCATAGCTTGGATCGCCGACGTTAAACTATCGACTTTCTCTTCAAGGTTTGAAGTAGGGTTCAATGAGCTAACAACGCGCTTTGAATTTCTCCTAGCATAATCCCTCGAACTTTCCGCGAGATCACTGATAATATTCCATGCTTGCGTCGGGTTCTTGTTCACTATACCACCGCCACTAGCCGAATGAATCATGCGACTATCCTCGGGTGTAAGTCCACCACAGAAATATAAGAGGAGATCCTGATCCGAATACCCATGATAGGGACAACTAGCACATAATTGCTTGAATCTCTCATAGAACTCGTACATGGTCTCCCCGTCTCGTTGTTCCACATTGCTAATGGCTTTCTTCAAGTGCGCAGAACGGGACGGTGGGAAATACTTCTCTAGAAACGCCTTCTTCATATCCACCCAAGTTGTGACACTATTGGGTGGTAGATAGTACAACCAATCTCTTGCGTTTCCCTTAAATGAAAAGGCAAAAGCTCGTAGCTGAAGTTGCTCGTCAGTCACACCCGCCGGCTTCATACTAGAGCACACAATATGGAAATCCGAAAGATGTTTGTTCGGATCTTCGATGCTCGTTCCATTGAAAGTGGGTAGATGATGAATCAGACCCGATTTCAATTCAAATGTGGCTCCCTCGGCTAGAGCTGGGAAAGTAATGCACAATTGTTGAACCGCAAGATCAGGAGCTGTGAGCTCCTTCAGAGTCCGTGTTTCTCTTGCCATGATTACTTCGTCCTCAGACTCGGGTACAGACTCCGGTATCCAATCTAGATCACTTTCGGGCTCGGACTGCTGAAAAATGACCATCTCGCTATTATCACCCCGTCTCCACCTGAAAATGGAACGTTCAATCTCTGAGTCGAAAGGCTCGAGTGGGTTGTTAGTGGAACAAGTATTATGCATAAGTTAGCGTACCTAAAATAAAAAAATAAAATAAAATAAAACACAAAAATTAACTATTGCCTTCCCCGGCAACGACGCCAAAATTTGGTGAGCCGAAGTCGTATGCTCCCAAAGATACTATTTATGCACTTATAACCACAAAACTAAAACAATTGTGTAGGGAAATAAGGGTCGATCCACAGGGAAGACGAAGTAATTTACGTGAATCAAAACTAGAAATTAATAACTAAGAAAGGGGGGTGATTGGGTGATTGAGTAACTAAAACTAACTAATAAGCAAACAACGAAATCAATAATAATAATGAATGAGTTCAGATGATTAAAACAATCTCGGGTAAGAATTTTCCACAACTAATTATCAAATTGATCATAGACTAACAACTTTCTCATAACTCTTGAGCAAACTATCGTGGGAAATAAATCCCGAATCTCACGTGAGTATTATTTGATTCGAAACGCGATAATCAAATAACCTAATTATCAAACAACCTAATACACGCGATTAAGTTTAATTCAATAATAGCATTAACGAATAGAGAACGATATAAGTGACGACCAATAAAACACGCGATTATTAGTTCGAATCACAAGTTAAATCTCTCTCTAACCTAGATATGATGAATCGCATCCAATATTAAGGTCAAAGGTTGTTACTTTATCTAACGGGTTTGAACAATTACGGATTCAATCGCTAGAATAACAATAGATTGAAAATTGCAAAGATTAATTAGCTACTTTAATCTAAACATTCAACAATCATGCAAATATGAACGGAGAAATAACAATACTCAAGAGATAGAATAAAGAAGAATTAAAGTCTCACAATTGACTAATTAGAAGCTTCAAATCTTAATCCGAGAAGAAAGGCTTAGTTCTTCATGCTAGGGTTTTTCCTTTTCTAATTTTCTAATTGAACGTGATGTGATATTATGGTATGAATCATGAATAATAATCTCCCTCTAATAATACGTAGTCCAATAGTAAAAAAATAATAAAAATAGGAAAGTCTAGATATTTCCTAACTCTAATAATAATATAATAATAAATAATAATTAAGCTGACACGGAATCCAAAATAATTCCGTCTTCAATCCCGAGCTGCGCTTTGACTTTTCACTCGGTTTTGTTGGGCTTGATCTTCATACTCTCCGTCTCGAGCCCAAATCACAATAAAAAGGAATTAGAGTTCTAAAAACCATCTTTTCTCCAATAAAGCACAATTTACTTAATAAAATCAATTGGACGATTTTCACTCTAAATCCGCACCCTTAATCATCGAATCTAGCTTAAATCTCCGTCATAAACACATATAAAATACGCTAGATCATTAATTATCGTCTTAGAAATAATTATTGTAATAAATGTTATTATCCGAGGATTTGGTACTCGTTTGTCTTGTTTGTATTTTATAGGTACCATTTCGGGAGTAACCGAGTAAAACCGGGTCAATGAACAAAGCGGGTCGAGCAAAAGTCAAAGGCCTACTTGATCGGATTGTCTTGAAATGACGATATCTCACTCATACGACATCAGAATCAAGTGATTCAGGATACGTTGGAAAGCTATGTTCGAGACCTAAAAGTTTTTAGAAGGGAGCGAGACTTAATTCCGTTATATCATGGGTCGAAATCGAGATACGAGGCAGCAACTATTGTGTCAAGGTGAAAGTCGGGTCCAAAATATCAAATAAAGGTGGGCTGGCCCAATAGAAAAAAAAGGAGGAGAGGAGTAGAGTAACACGTAGCAGCCTGAGGTGAGTGGGGGTGAAAAACAAAAAGTAATAAGTAGCAGCAGCAGTCGGTAGTCGGTAGTAGGAAAGGAAAAGGAGGCCGGTAGAGGAGCCGCAAGGGAGCCGCACAAGCATTAGGAATAGGATGTAGAGTAGCAGTAGTTTTGATTTTGGTGTCTTTATTTTTTCTCACTTCATTTTATTAATGAGTTTATTAGTTTACACCGATGATACTATTAATTAGTAGACTATTAATTAGTTTTGTGTCTTTATTAGTTTAGATTAAGTAGACTATTAATTAGTTTGGATCAATCTACATTCTATTCTCCTTCTCAATTTATGCAATTCTCCATCTATTCAAGTATTGGTATTATCTCTTTACTCTTTCTCTTTTATTAAAGTTTGCATCTTTATTAGTTTCTCATGTTTAATATTTTGATTACATTAATGGGTAACTTAATTAGTCTTCTTTTAATCATGTTTGAGTAGTTAATTTCTAGGGTTGAGGAAGACTCGGTTTGTCTCAATTGTGGGTTTTGTTGTGGGTTTATTATCTTGTCTATTATTGTTGATATTCTCCATTGATTGCGATTTTTGTATGGTTTGCTTGTCTTGATCGCGATAGGTGAATTGTATTGTGTCGTGCTTTCTTTGGGATGGGTCGACCTAGTAATAAGTGCGAGAGCCCGTTATTAGGACCGTCCCGAGTAGATAGAGACTCAAGAGAGACCCTTTATCTTCTAAATTACCGACCATAATCGACTCGTTTGTGAACTCTGATAATTCCCTTGAGACTACCTTGTTGACCTTGACCCTAGCCCGTTTTATCGTATTTATTTCTTTTGTTTGTTCAATTCGCTTAGCTCATTAATTAGACCACTCTTCAACCCAAAACTTCTTCTCCTTGGACTAATACCTTACCTAGACCGAGACCCTTATTTAGCTTGACCTTCCCTGTGCAATTCGACCCGACTTACCCTCGACTACCCAAGTTTAGGATTAGTTGGTTTTTACTTTGATCGATCGGGATTCGCGACAAACCTCGTCCATCAGCTGGGCATGGAAATGCTTGCTTACTTTGCCTTCAGAATGCCTATGATTTGTTAGGCTTGAAAACAAAGATGTTCGAGTGTGTTAATATCCACTCGAACTTGAATTGCCTTCAGGATGCCTATGACCCGTTAGACTCGAAAATTTGAAAAAGCTTGCCTTCAGGATGCCTATGACCCGTTAGACTTGAAAGTTTAAAAAGTTTGCCTTCAGGATGCCTATGACCCGTCAGACTCGAACAATTAAAAAGTTTGCCTTCAGGATCCCTATGACCCGTTGGGGTCGAGGATAAGAATGTTCGAATGTGTGAGTATCCATTCGAACTTAAATTACCTTCGGGATGCCTATGACTCCTTGGGCTCGAGAATAAAATAAAATGTTCGAGTGTGTAAGTATCCACTCGAATAATTGCCTTCGGGATGCTTATGACTCGTCGGGCTCGAAAAAAAAAATGTGTTCCTTCTGAATGCCTATGACCCATTACGCTCAAAAAATATGAAAAGATTTTGCCTTCAGGATGCCTATGACCCGTTACGCTCGAAAATTTTTGAGCGTGTAAGTATCCGCTCAAACTCAAATTGCCTTCAGGATAACAAAGACCCGTTAGGCTCGAAAAATGTTCGAGCGTGTAAGTATCCACTCGAACTCAAATTGCCTTCAGGATAACTAAGACCCGTTAAGCTCGAAAATGTTTGAGCGTGTAAGTATCCGCTCGAACTCAAATTGCCTTCAGGATAACTAAGACCCGTTAGGCTCGAAAATGTTTGAGCGTGTAAGTATCCGCTCAAACTCAAATTGCCTTGGGGGATAACTAAGACCCGTTAGGCTCGAAAAATGTTCGAGCGTGTAAGTATCCGCTCGAACTCAAATTGCCTTCGGGATGCCTATGACCCGTCGGGCTCGAAAACGTTTGAGCGTGTAAGTATCAGCTCAAACTCAAATTGCCTTCAGGATAACTAAGACCCGTTAGGCTCGAAAAATGTTTGAGCGTGTAAATATCCGCTCAAACTCAAATTACCTTCAGGATAACAAAGACCCGTTAGGCTCGAAAATGTTTGAGCATGTAAGTATCGGCGCAAATTCAAATTGCCTTCAGGATAACTAAGACCCGTTAGGCTCGAAAAATGTTCAAGCGTGTAAGTATCTGCTCGAACTCAAATTGCCTTCAGGATAACTAAGACCCGTTGGGCTCGAAAATTTTTGAGCATGTAAGTATCTGCTCAAACTCAAATTGCCTTCGAGATAACTAAGACCCGTTAGGCTCGAAAAATGTTTGAGCGTGTAAGTATCCGCTCAAACGTGCCATCAGGATAACTAAGACCCGTTAGGCTCGAAAATGTTTGAAAACATTTATTCATTTTGGTTAAATTAAATTTGCTTTGCGGATTTGCTTTGCTTTGTTCAGATTCATCTTGCTTTGTTCGGATTTGCTATGCAGTCGGATTTGTTAGGAATTTGCTCAGATTCGCTTACTTTACTCGTATTTATTATGTGCTCGAGTATGAGTATTCTTGTTAGTCAAGGTTTTTTATGCTTGTTGTTGTTGTTTTATTATTTCGTTGGGCATATTTCGGTTAGAGGGTGTTTACAAGCTTGCTTTGCCGGTATCGGTTAGTAAATTGCTCTGTCGTTGTTTATTTGTTTGGTTTACGAGTGCATGTTGTGCAGATATTTGATAACGTATTTCGTTTGCTCTTGTTTTAGTCTTGTGCCGAGAAGTTAAGCACGCGTTCTACTGCGCATTAAAGTTCAGGCGCCTAGCCCCAAGCGGTCCAGAATACGGACGCGCGACCTGAGGCGCCTGGGTTTCTGTGGGTCAGGCCCATTTAAAGCCAACGAAGGGAGGGAGAACGAGTTACTCGTTCTAAAATTTAGACGCGCGCACCCCTCCGCCTCAATCTTGCTTTCTTGATTTGTTCAACCAATTTTCGTCTCGCTTTTTGCCATACACGAATATGTCGACGTCGGGTAAGCGTTCCTTACTCGCCTATTGTCGATTTTCCTTAATTTGGTTGATTGTGGGTTGATTTTGTTAAAACCCTAGATAATTGATTTGGGCATTTTGAATTTTCTAAGTTTCGATGTTTTTGCTTGATCCCATTGTTAAGTTAGGGTTGAATGAAGCTTGTTAGGGTAGTTATAAGCTTAATAGGAGACTTTGAGGTGCGTTAATGGCCTCCTATGGGGATAAATCCGAAATGCTAGGGTTAGGGACCATTTTCTCATTTATTCCCGTACTTGCCCTTCGTAATCTTGCTCGATTACTGTCTGTATCGACCTTTGTGGGTTAGAATGCTTTCTAGGGCATTCCGTGAGGTTTTGAGTGACTTACAACGGACCAAAAGATGTCGTAACGATGTCGGATTTTTCCGAAACCACTTTTATTATGACCGGGATCGAAAATGGGTGCTAGTGGACTTTTCGGAATTTCGATATCTTTATCCGAAATTTTGACCTTATTTTGACCCGTTTGAGCTGTCTTAGCCTGACCTGAGGTATATATTTTTGCATTTTCTTGGTTTTGCAGCCAGAGATGACACTGAGCGTCCCGAGGGAGCTTCTTTGGCCGGCACCAATGGTGAGGCTGCCGGGACGAGTTCACTGACTCCCTGCGGGATTCGTAGGAGACGACAAAGTTTTCCTTCGCAGCATCGTGATCCAGAGGCCATAAATGAGGCCGATTTTGATAGAGTAAGGAAGCGTAGGTTGCCTGAGACGATTGCTAGGAGGGATCATGTCCCGGTTCCTGCGCAAAAGAATTAGGAGATTGGTTACGAGGATCCTCAGTGGGCTCGGGACTGGGACGACGATCAGTTGTTGTTTCGTCCTGACTTACACATCTCTCACCGTATTGTGCACGGCCTGGTGGGCATCCCGACTCATGCTTGTTGGTTTAGGCTTTAAATTTTTGTTTTCGTCAGTTTTGTTTGGTTTGTTTATGTTTGTATTACCTTGGTTTGTAGCCCGATTAGGATCTTCTCGGGTTTTACGACATGCTTGGAGATTTACACTAAGAAGCTCAGCCTCGCGGCAAAGGGGATTATCGCGAGACGACTTTGGGCCCCGTAGTCGGACACTGGGCCCGGTTGGTGGGTTGCAAGACCAAGTGCAACCTTATGGTGATTAGAGCGATGGTAGATCGCTTTCACAACACTACCTCGACCTTCCACATGTCTTTCGGGAGGTCAGGATGACTTTGGAGGACTTCGAGGTTATCACGGCCCTACCCTGGGGTCCGGAGTTAATTAGATGGGCTGCCGAGGGCCCTAAGTTAGATAGTGATGAGGTTCCAGGGATGGATAGAGGATTGTTTGGAGTGTGAGGCTTATAGTACGCCTCATGCTCTGGTGAGTTCGCACATTACCGGCCACATCGAGAAGGTGGCGGTATTAGAGGGTCGATCACCCAACACGCCGGAGCAGGATGCTCGGCTGTGATTGTAGTATTTCCTAGGGTCGATCCATTTCTCGGATAAGGGCGAGAGGTTTAGTATTAGGATTTTGCCTTTTCTGGCTAATCTAGCTCAGCTGGGACATTTTGATTGGGTAACCGCGACTTTCGCGGAGATGACTCGTTGCTTTCAAGTCATGGTGAGGCCATTGCAAGTGGAATCGGCCTCGGCTTTGCCCATCGTGGGCCCAGGTCTCGTGCTGGAGATTAGTGATTGTCTTTATATTCGTTTCTTGGGTATTATTTAGTCTGGTTTAGTTTTGCTAATGATATTTTCCTTTGGGGTTTTGTAGGCTTGGATCTATTCTTATTTCCCTCAATTGGCGCCTAAGACGGTGCGTGCTCGTCCGGTTAGGTTCCCGACGTGGATTGCGTGGAGACTGGCTCAGGCCAAGAGCACGACGAGTCACTACCCGACGGAAAACGTCTGGTGAACCAGCTATGCATCGAAGATGTAAGTTTCCTTCTTACGGCTTGTCCTATTTAATAGTCTCCTAGGTTTAGGGTTATTGAGGTGTCGATTATATTTGTGTAGTTCGTGGCCCGTTCTTGGGCCAATTACGAGGGTGTGTCTAGGTACATGACGGCGGAGTTGAGGTCTAGGAGCTACAGGAGGATGCTTCTTCATGCATTGTTTCGCCCGGTTTGGTATCTGGGCGAACGGTTGGTACGTTAGTGCTTATATGACGATTTTAGGGTGCCGATTGATCCTCCTCGAACCATGTTTAGACCACCGACCGCCGCAGAGGGCCTCGAGGGTAGGAATGGAGAAGGAGGTGATGCGCTACTGGTACCTGGCGCCTCCTATCTATCTCACGTCAGCTAGCGGCTTGCTTGCCACCACCTCCTGGTAAGAACTCGTTTTTTGTTTTAGTGCTTTTTTTGCTTTATGGCCTAATGTTTATTTGCTCCTTGACCGGTATGCTTTTCTTTTAGCGAGCCGATCCGACTGATGTTGTTCAGCTCCCAAACTTCCCCTTGATGCTGCTTAGGGTAGACGCACCCAAGGTAGCTTTTAATGAGCCTCTCCCCCCACGTTCCGCCGAGGAGATGGACGCCGGGATAGAGTGGCGCGACCGGGTATACCGGGTAAGTTTCGGTTTTTTGCCTTTGGTTTGGGGTCTATGGGTTAGGTTTTGTTTGGCTAACTCGTATGGTTTCGCCTTTCAGGTTTCGTCAGCTTGCCATCAGCGGTTATGGCAGGCTGCCAACTACTTCCGGGCCTATGCTTTGAGGGTCCCCCGTGACACTTCGGGGCCTCGATCGGTGAGTATGTCTATTTAGGGTTGGTTTTCTAGGCTGTTTATATGTTTTCTTAAGGTATAGGTGTATATTTGCAGGATACCCCGGACATGGTGGGACAGATGGAGACTCAAGGACCGAGCTTGAGGCGGAGGTGGCCGATGCGCGATAGTTCCTGCAATCCCGAGACGACGAGATTGCCCAACTTAAGAAGCAGCTAGCTCGGTCTCAAGGCGAGACCTCAGCGCAGAGCGAGGCTAGGCTAGGGGTCGAGACGGAGGGGGAGGTTGAGGCTGAGGCTGAAGGTCATGTCACGGGTACCACCGAGGGTGTTGGACGGATTCCCGAGACAGCTACTCTAGATATTCTGTGAGTTCGTGATAGCGAGTCTCCTAACTTTGTTTTGGAGGACTTAGGTTTGGATGACAACATCGGTGAGTTCGTGATAGCTATAGGCATGGCTTCTAGGGGTCCTCCCTAGTTTATGAACTTGATTTGTGTATGGATTTGTATATTTTTAAGACTTTTAGTATTCGGATTGATTGGTTTAGTCTTATGTTCTTGTTTTTGTAAAATGTTGACCTAGATTGACAAGTAGTCACTTCAGGTTCAGTTTGTTTGCGATTTCGTTATAGTTTTAGTATGTTTTAAATGCGTTAGGGTTGCATGAGAGTACGAAAACATTTTTTCGGACTTTTGAAATGCGTTAGTTTGAGCCGGGAGTTGGGTCAACTAGTACGTCGATTAAAATGCTTGAGTCGAGACGTGCGAAATGTAAGAAATTAACGTGTTTCGACTGAGTGTGCGTTGGGAGACCTGTTCAGTTGTCTCGACATTCATGTTTAGAATGAGGCAAAAATAAAAGGGGTAGACTATTTTTTTTAAAAAAAAGTTAGACCACTTTTTGTATATTCATGGCAATGCTGTATTGGGCTACAGACGCGAATTGACTATGTCGTCGAAGGCTACAACACGCCTAGATGGGGTAGCTTATCCCCGTAAAAGAAAAAAATGAAAAGACGTCTAAGTCTGGTGGATCCGACGGGTGAAACATGTTGTCCGTGCGACCTTGTTGCACTTACACAGGTATTTTGGCTTTCGGGAAGGGTTTAAGCGACTTCGGAAGGTCATTCCCGATGTCCGGGGTTGTTAAGCGGTTACCGTTGTGGTAAAGCGGGGCTAATGTCACGACTTTTGTGTGTTAGGAAAGCTAACGACTTAGGGCTTAAGCCCCCAGGATGGGGCGTTTTGGTTTCGGCTCGCCTGGTATTTTGGCGCCTGGGGTCGGGCGGCCCAACTCTCGGTTATGGAAATTTTTGTAGTTTCCTAATTGTCGTATGATTAGGGCTATATATGCGTGTTGCGGGTGGTTGTTTTAGACATACTAAACTACCCATAGTGTGTCTATAGCTTCCTTGTATTGTTTTGAGTCATGTCGAGTTTCGGGAATCTCTTAACCGAGTGGACTGGTCGTTTTAAGAAATGTGACCTCGAGGTTTGTCCAAGTGACGGTTTGTCAATGGGTATCGCGTTAAGTCGCGTTAAGGTGCAAGATGACTTCTTGATAGCATGCTCTAATTTTTGGGACGTAAAAAGTCATGTTTTTGCTTTCCCCGGAGGCAAGGTTTGTCCTCTTCCCGAGGAGCTAGACGTTATAGGCGGGTGGTGTTCGGTTCGACCTTGTGTGCCTTTGGGAGATGATTCTTTTGTGGAACGGTTTCGTCACTTTTTGAACCTTTCTTCGCTAGAAGAGGCAAAGGTTTTCTTTGGGAAGGACGGTATTGATCTAGAGTTGCTATTTAGGACGTTCTCACAGACGAGTTTTCGTGACATTTCACCCCTAGCTTGTAGGCGGGCTTTCAATGTTGCGGTGGTTTGTTACTATCTCTTTGAGGATGCATTAGTGCATGAGGGTTGGGGTAATCCTTTGGTTTTGGATGTCGTAATGAGGATGGACCATGAGCGATCACCCTCTTTACTCATTTTGAGTGAGCTTGTTCTAGGTCTTGATGCTCGTGCCCGGTTGCATCGAGCTTCTTTTCGGGGTTCTAGAATCATTTTGCAGGTATGAAGGGTAATGTTTTTTTTTTTTTTTGAAACCCAATTTGGTTCGAAAATGCGACATTGTGTTGGGGTTTATGCAAGTTTGGCTACAAGAGAGGCTCAGTTTGGTCGACTCTCCTCGATCCGTTAAGGGTTATAGCTATAAAGGCTTTACGGGTCGCAAGATGGTGCAGGCATGGGCGCTGGTCATACTGAAGAAGGATGGCGTTCCTACTTGGAAAATGGGCAAGTGGCTATCAGGTGGACAATCTCATGATAGCATATTAGTGGACAGGCCGAGTTTTTGTTTTTCATCTTCGACTCAGGCTATGTTGATATTATCTTTAAGGGATCCGGTTTATATTCATCTGGGTGAGTTGTCGAACCAAATGGGGGTGAAGTCGACCACCTCGGAGATTACTAGGGGTGTTCCTAGGTCTGATTCATGGACGGAAAATTCGCTTAGGGAGTTTAGGATGTCTTGGGGACCGAAATTTTCACGTCCCCTTCTTATAGAGAGTGTTCGACCGACCGACATTACTTCCTTCCGGCGGGGGGTTTATGAACACCCATCAGGACAGAGCAAGTCGAAAGTTAGGAAGACCTCGGTGCTAGAGGATAAGGAGGCGACTCAAGGAAACATCACTAAGTGCCTGACCAAAGACAGCGTTGCTGATTCTAGTGGCGTCAGTTCATCTATACGGGCCAAGGCCGACGAGACTCATATTGAAGGTGTGAGTGATGAGAGTAAGTATAATTGGCTGGGCTCGCCTTTGGCTACGGTGGTGGAGACTTGTGTTAGGAGGGGTCGATGGTGACGAACCCGAACAAGCACACCCAGATGACGAGGGGAGAAAGAGGTTGGACTGGTAGAGCCCAGCCATTTTGTGCTATGTTTTATTAGTTGATATTATGTGGCGTATTAGTACTAGTTTTTGTGGTGTTTTGACACGTTTTCATTTTGCGGGATAGCCGGATTTCGGATGCTTGATGTAAAGGGCCTCGACAGAGGGTCGATTTAACTGATTTTTTTATTACTGAGAAGCACATTTTTTTTATTCATTTATTTTTGTGGTGGCTCGCAACTCGATTCTTCATTTTACCCGGAGCGCCCTTTCAGGTTTTCACCCCGTCCTCGGCTCACCTTTTGTTTTGTTCTTTTTTTGTTCTTTTTTTTGCCTCTTCTTTTTCTTTCGACTGCTCGCAACTCGATTCTTCATTTTGCCCGGAGTGCCCTTTCGGGTTTTCACTCCGTCCTCGGCTCGTCATTTTTTTTACGACGGCTCGCAACTCGTTTCTTCATTTTGCCTGGGGCGCCCTTTCGGGTTTTCACTCCGTTCTCGGCTCGTCATTTGTGCTTCGTCATTGAAATCACTCGTTAACCGGAACGTGGAGGAGAGGTTCCGATTTGCATGTGAATCAAGTAATCGATTTTGTCACTTTTGCTTGTTGTACCCTTGGAAAGGTTGCCTACGTATCCTCGTTTAGACGGAATCAAACCATGTTCGTAGTTCATTTTAGATGTAAGTGATTTTGCTTTAGACTCGTTATGCCAATTATCGATGTGAGATGCTTAGGGTATATTACATGAGTTTTCACCCTATTTTAAGAACTCAGATGAAGTGATCAGGTGTGACCCCATGAAAGTGACAATTACCGAGATACCGCGTTTAGGTCAGGGTGACTGGTTTGGATGGTTTTTGAATGTGGAGCTAGGTGGTAAGTGGCTTTGATGAATCACAATCTGAAGTTTGATTTTAGGAAGTTAAGGCGATTGGGTTACGGTTTCGTGACGTGGTAGGAAAGGGGAAGCTGAGTAAAAATGACTCAGACTTCAATCGGGCGGGATGTAAATAAAATGGGATCTGATTTCCGTCTCAGGCCCTAACGGTTGGGATTATCTTATTGAGCTTGAATCCTCAAAATTCCGGACTGTCTCCTAACGAGTGTCTCAGGAAGGTTTTAAGGGTTGTAATGTAGGGAGGCTTGTATTTGGTGCTAGCTGACCGGTCTGTTCGTTTTTTTACACTTTTTTTCCATTTTTTTTTGTTTTTTTGTTTTTTTTTTTCGGACTTTTATTGGGCGATTGAGTCTTGACTCCAATCTCTGAACTTGGCCTCGGTTGTTTCTGCATTGGTGGATATGACCGTTTTGGTTGGCTTTGGTTAGTTTTCCCTTGGCTCCTTTTGGCCATTTCAGACTCTTTTTTTTCGGACTAGCACCTATGGTGGGAATTGGTCGGTCTTTATTCGAGGATATTTATTGTGGGAAATGGGTTTGCCTTCCGTCTTAAATTACAAGCTAAGAGACTATCTAGATTTGTCAGAGGATTCAGTAATTCTCGTTCTAACGGATAGTTATGTGGCTTCCTATACCAGACACAGAATAGGTAAAAGAGAACACGGAATCTCGATTCTTGCAATTCCTCGTTGTTCTGAGGTATGTTTGATTGGCATAGTATCGAGTTGTAAGCAAGAATGTGCATTATTAAATCAAGCGATTGTCGAGGCGCATTATAAAGGAAGAAAAGTTTATTTCTTTTTATTGATAGTAATAAGCGGGCTATGGGCCCGAGATATTGTTTTCGGGGAGTGGAGGACAGATCCCCTCGCACCGCCTGACTCGATGTAAAATAAAGACATTCGTTATACTATTAGGTCTAGGCCCTAAGGCGAACTAGACTCTGACACGGACACAGATTTACCCGTCTTGACGGGTGCCCGCGGATTGTCGAGATCTTCTTTGATATTCAGGACATTCTCCTCTATAGGGTCGAGGTGGGAACAATCGATGGTGTCGTCAAAGATAGCATGAACGCTATAGGGGTTTGTGGTATTGTTTGGTTTCTCGGGTGGAGGGAGAGGAATCGTCCCGTTTTCGATCATGTCTTGTATGACATGTTTGAGCTGAAAGCAAGACTCGGTATCATGGAAGTTGCCATGATGGTAATGAAAATATTTATTGGCATCCCACGACTTCCCTTTTCTGCCCGCGGATGGTTCTGGGGTAGGGCCTATGGGTTCGAGCTTTCCTTGCTCGGTTAGCCTTTTTAGAGTTTCGGCGTATATGATGCCTAGATTGGAGAACGTCCTAGGGGTGAAGTTCGTTCTTCCTCTAGTGGTTGGTTTAACTAGGTGTACTTCTTCGGTTTTGTTGTTCTCGGATGACCCGTAAGAGCGGGTTCCCGTGGATGTAGTTGATCCTTGATAACCTTTCCCCATTATTTTGGAGAATACTCCCTTTTTCATATCGTCTTCTAACCGTATTCCTAAGGTAGATAGCTCCTTGAAGGTATGGATATTTTGGTATCTAAGGTGAGAGGCATAAGTGGGCCTGAGGTTATTGATGAATTTTTATACTAAGGTGGCTTCGTCGGGGCGGTTTACTAATTGGGTGCTGACCTTTCTCCACCTAGTCAGAAATTCGGAGAAGCCTTCCTTCTCGTTTTGGGAAAGGACCTCGAGGTTTCGGATGGTGACTTGTCTTTCGAAATTATCCGCGTATTGCTTTGCGAATTCTATGGAGATGGCATCCCAGGTGGATATCTTTTTAGGGTTGAGGGAATAAAACCATTATTGTGGTGTGTCGCCTAAAGAGAATAAGAATATCCTAGCGAAAAGGCTGGGTTTGATCCCTTTAATGGTCATTTAATCCTTAAAGGTCCGGATGTGGTTGAGGGGGCCTCAGTTCCTTTGAACTTTGGTATGTCGGCTAAGGAAAAGTTTTCTGGTAGCTGGCCGTTCACTTTCAAACTTTCGGTGGTTTTCGAGATGGACATTGTTGCCTTGGTTTAGGCGCATTTGGTTTTAAAGGAAGTTTATGCGATTCATGGCAGACTGTAGAATGTTGTCCTGAGGTGGTGTAATGGGGTCATTGGGGGTGACTCCGGCTGGAACACCGCCTAGCGGCGAGGAGTTTAAAAGGACCTCGTTGAGGATCCGGTTATGGTGTTCATCTGAGGTCTTATCTTCCAAGTGGCCTAGGCGGGAATCGATGCTGTTTATGAATGCGTTCATGGTAATGATGGTGGCCTGTAGGTCGGAGATCAGGTTGGCTAAGGTTCCTACGGTGTTATCCCCGGATTGTTCGTCGTTGTTCCCACTATGGTTACTTGTGTCTACGCTTAAATCTCCTGACATGACTGCGGAAAAGGTGGTACGGATGAGGGCGAATCCACCAGACAACTTGAAGACTTGGGGAATGCTCGTAGTTGAGCGACACGGAAATGAGACCCTTGATTTGCGCGTGTTCGCGGTCATTGGGTTAGGGACTAGGGTGCTTTAGACTTCTGGTGTATACGGCGAAACGCCTAACAGACTTGTATCGAGACGACTTGACATAAATCTCAAGAGTGAGATTCAAAGAAGAGGATTTCTCAAGATGAGACAACCCAAAAAGTAAGACCTCGAACTGAGGTGACTCTAGTAACTAACAGAGACAGTTAATCACACGTTTGTACGACGTAAGGAATTGATCTCGATCCCGGCTCGGAATGAAAGAATTTTCATGTGTCTAAAACTGATGGGTTTTGAAAACAAACTCTTCTTTCTCGAAAGCGAGAGCTTGTAAAAATTGGTGTTACGATGCTTCAAGGACGTCATTTGTGACGTGAAAAGGTGTTGCTACGTGCGCGTCGGGGACTCGACGATAGCAAAAGTGTAAATGTGGTTTTGCAAAAGAAGCGCGGCTCTAAAGGAACCAGTTTTGAAAATAATGATGTCGTGCTTTTATCGAGACTACTATTAATTAGTTAGTTCGATATTTGCGGTGTAGACGTTGTTCGTGAGAGAACGTAGTGTCTGTGATGGTGATTTAAAGATGTGACCAAATCCTTTTCTTTTTATAGAATTTAGGTAGTGAAAGTGTTTTTGGAAAACTTTTAAGATGGGCGACCCGTACTTGTCGATTCCATTAATTGGAATTTCTATGGTGGTGGCGGTGCGTTATGAAAGATATTTTGATGGTATAACCGTTTTAGGTTCCTTAACTATTAATTGAAGTTTCGGTTGCGTTAACGGTATGAGCGAAAAGATGTTTTGAAAAATAAAATGTAACCGTTTTAGGAGCCTTGATCCCCTTGATTGGGAGTTCGGTGATAATAACCTCATTGTTGTTTGGAAATGACGAGTTTTATTTTGGCTAAAGCAATGGCGCTCAAAAGTGTCTTTTGAAAATGTGGAGTGTAAAATTCGCCATGGTGACGACGCTAAACGCTTTTGAAAATAATTTTAATTTTGCCGGAGTATTGGTGCTTAAAAGGCGGTTTTAAAAAGAAGATGTTCTTTTTCGAAAACGGAGTTGGGTGCGGTTGAATATGTTGTCGTGGTTGAATCTAGATTTTAGTGTTTTGTTTGGGTTGTTCAAACTGTGGCGTCCGTCCGCACCGCCCGGCGTCCCGCGCGGGATCGATTTGGTTTTCAACGTGTGGCGGCGGCCACCCACGCGGCCCCCTCCCTGTCGGGGCCCGGTCCGATCTCGCATACAGAGCGAAGTGTCGGACCTCGATTTGGATGATGATCCGGACTTGTACTAGACGGGGGTGGGGCACCCGTGTTTCCGTTTGGGAATCGATCGAGTCGTGGTTGTAAATGTTTGAAGGCCATTTTGTTTGGTAAGGCGACCTTTTTAGTGAACTGAAGTTGTTGCCGATTTGTGGAGTCGCCTTCGAGTCAATTATGGGGACTCCGAAATCGTTCAAGTCAACTTTGATCCCTTGCCGGCTCAAAGTTGAGTGGTACGGGACCTAAAGATAAAGACTTGTACCCTTAAGCACTCCATGTCTGGAATGACTCTCGTTGGCAATGGTTTCAGACATTCGGAAACCTTTGATTCTGAGTAAGGGGTGAGGGTACGTATTGGGAAGCCAACATCCGATAGATGTCAATACCCAATCCCGCCCGCACTATAGCGGCCTCTACTAATCAATCGGTGGGCTGATATCCTAGTTCTTTTGTTGTGGTGGAAATATTGTAACATCCATTATTTTAACCCTATACCTTTTGCTATGTCGGTTGTTTAAGGACAAGTAAGCTTTTGTCGTCAAAGTAAATGTGTTTACATTCTTTGAATGCGATTTCACGTGACAGGCAGGCCATGAAAAGATGCACATAGGAGAGTAGAGAACACTAATATTATACATATTAGCAAATCAGTTTTAACGCGATAATACGGATATTAGTCTTTCTCGTGGTATACCTTACCTGGTATTCTGCTTAAGACGCGTCGGTTCGGTATTAATAGGGATGCGTCGAACCTAGTAAGGTGAGCACCGGGACTAATACGGAACCCGGCCATCACTTTGTTCAGTTTTAGTTGTTTTACGTTTTGAATTCCATGTTAGGTGATCTAACATGCGATTATAAGGTCATAAAAGCGGTAAATCATACGAAAAACTGTAAATGCAAATGTAAGTAAATCACATAATGAGGACTTGCACCCTCGTAGTGTACACTAAACGGGACTCGATGCATAGATAGTTTGGAGAACGGATCTCGGAATTACTCAGGTCTATTTAGTGTGTTTTAGTATTTGTGATTGAAGGTGGGACGTTACGTATTTTAGTAGATGTTTGTGGGCCTAGTGCCCACATTTAGTGTAGTCGTAGTGCATAATGATAGAAGTGCAAGTATGGAAAGTTTTTTTTAGATGGCAAACTAGTGACGACTCGATCAACAGGCGGATCCTCCTAGCTTGACCAGTGACTCCGGCAGAGCTCCGTTACCGTTTGACCTTCCCGCGGCTACTCCGGCAGAGTTTCGTTGCTAAGGACTAGTTCTTCGGCTAAACCGGCAGAACCTAGGTACTAGTTTTGAGCTAGTCGATCACAGGCACCTCGGTATCGAGTGGAGTGCTCGAAGGTGAGGAGTAGCATCGATGTCGCTTTTTATTATCGGAACTACGATCGAGTGGATCGTTTGCCTCAGGTGTCGGAGTGCGAACCCTTAGCGAGAGTTTAGAGAGAGAAGAGAGAATTGAATTGTGTCGAAATGAGGTCGTGAAGGGGGGTATTTATAGGTTTTTTCAGCCCTCGTCGCCCATATAGGCGCGTGAGCTGGGGCGAAACAGGACTCAGGCACCTGGGCTCAGGCGTGGGGACTCTTAGGCGCGTGAGGCGGGGCAGTTGGAGTTTTGAAGATACAATTTTGATACTTTCCAAAACCGAGAGACGGGAGTGTGATACATTGCTTAGGACCTAAGGGTTCCCGCGGTTTGACCTAGCACCGTGGGTTTAGTGGGCCTCTGGTGTTCATCACGAGGTTCACTTAGCGCGGTGTTGACTCGGTTCAAGTTTCGGGGCCGACTCGGGGTCCCGGTGTCAGAATTGACTCTAATTACTGTCTACGCGATCATAATGACGTGACTAAGGCTTCCATCATGTTATTTTAATTTGCCCGAGTAATTTATTTGATCCGTTCTATAGAAAAACTATCTAGAGCACCGCGAACCCGCGTCGCATTGCAGTCCTATCGTCATCGGGTGTTTGTTGGGCACTTCTGCAGCCACCAGGTCCAAATCCGGGTGTCTACAGAAGCCCCCACTTTGACTGAGGCTTGGACAAGGCGAAAGTCAAAGTATAGCCGCCTAGGTCAGTCGAAAATCACAACCTGGTGGCTGTCCGGTCGGGTCGTTTTAAGTCCGTTAGACTATGCATTGGGGCACGCCAGCCAAGGTTTAGGAGTCATACCTGATGTCTTCATTTGTGGTTGCTTGCCTGGGCCCGGGCCGTTGCTTGTTGTCTTGTTCTCGATTCTTCGTGCGCGCGCGCTTTGTCTTCTTCGATTTATTTAAGGTTTTGTTTAATTTTTTTAAGCACTTGTATATGTATCTGTTTTTGTTTGGGATGCTTATGAACCCTTGATGACACAAAACGATCGAGGGTGTTAGTCTCCACTCGAGCGGTTGTCTCTGGAGTGCTTATGACCCTTAGGACAAGGTAAAACGATATAAACTACCTGAGGCCGTTGGTCTCCACTCGGATAGCTGTCTTTCAGGATGCCTCTGACCCCTAGGACAAAAGATGTTGTTTCTGTGCCTCCGGGATCACTAAGATCCTTTGGGCAAAACTCCTCGAGGGCGTCAGTCTCCGCTCGAGTAGCTGTCTTTCGGGATGCCTCTGACCCCTGGGACAAAATTGCTGTTGCTGTGCCTTCGGGATCACTAAGACCCCTCGGGAAAATTGCTGTGCCTCCGGGATAACTCAGACTCCTTGGGCAAATTGTTGCGCCTCCGGGATAACTCAGACCCCTCGGGCAAATTGCTGTTCATTTATTTGTTTTAATAAAATGCTGGTGTTGTGAGTTTGTCTTAGTTAATTTTATTTTGCATGCTTGCCTTATTTTGTTCGGGTTTGTTCTTGCCGTTTTAGTAGTTTCAAACCTTTTGCTTAAGTATTTATTGGTGTCTTAGTTTTGATTTGATCCCTCGTGGGTGGTTGCATTAAGTTAGATTTATCCCTCCCGAGTGGCTGCGTTAAGTTAGATTTATCCGTCTCGAGTGGCTACGTTAGATTTATCCCTCTCGGGTGGCTACGTTGGATTTATCCCTCTCGGGTGGCTACGTTGGATTTATCCCTCTCGGATTTCTACGTTGGATCTATCCCTCTCGGGTGGCTACGCTGGATTTATCCCTCTCAGGTGGCTACGCTGGATTTATCCCTCTCGGGTGGCTACGTTGGATTTATCCCTCTCGGGTAGCTACACTGGATTTAACCCTCTCGGGTGGCTACGTTGGATTTAGTGATTGTTTTTCCTTTAAAATATTAGTGTAAGCTCTTTGCATTAGTTCTTGGGCTTGCATTTGCTTAGTGAATTATTCCGGGAATAATAATTCCTCTGGGATGTGAATTGAGTGTGCTTAGGGACTTGCTAGGATAACAAACAAAACGGTAATTATCGCTTTAACGATAAAATTAACGATACAATTAAATCGTACAAGTATCAACGATATAATAAACGTGCCAAACACATATACATTCATACACATATACAAGTATCGTACAAGTACCACACAATACCCAATATCATATTATACATTCATTCATCATATTAATGGCATTCACATATCATAAATACGATTAAAAGACACATCTAGTTACCTTTAGGCAATTAATGATAAACATTAATAAGAAGCACCATGAAGAACGCGACAAACAAAACCTTGTCTCCAACACGTGTCACCATCCTCATAGATCGACTTTGAAAAATGTACAAACCAAAACCCATTGGGTAGATCGGACTACACAAATCCTCTTTCACAAATGTATAAAGGATGACATCTTCTTCTTTAATAAGAACCCCTAAAGGTAGGTCCAAAGGTTCATAAAAATGAATCTCATAAAATTATTTGGAGATGAATGTATTGTACAGGAAAGAGCCAAGATTACGAAAATATAATTTATGTATGAGGTTGGAGAAAGGATAAATGTATAACAATGGAGTTAAATGAAGAAAATTAAAACAAAAAGAAGGAGGAAGAAGACCTGCGGCAAAACTCACGCACAAGAAAATCAAATGACCTAGTTGGTTGCTAGGTTCACATCTTTTTATACGGGGTTAACAAATGAGCTTTGGGTCCATTATCTCACACAATGGATCCTCCAATTAAAAATTGGGTTGGACCATGATAAAACGTTTGGAGAAGCAATATAGGTAGAGTACATATTATAGTAAAATAGTCAAATCGTGTACGAACATTTTAACCCATTAAAAGTGAGTCAAAACGAGACATTTATTTAAAATGGATAAAGGAGACAATAAAATATGGAATGCATATTATTATAAAATGTGGAAATAATTATTTTAAATAAATAACTTTCCGAATAAATATTATTATAAAATACGAGGTGCTACATTGTGCCCTTAAGCTAGATATCGCATCGTGTTAGTCGCCGTCAGTTGAACTGCATACATTTGGTATCCAGGAGGGGTGTATATTACTTAAGCTAAGACCTCGCATGATAAGTCGACGTCCTATTATGGTTGAGTTGCCTAGTTAGAGACTTTGGATCTTCGCTGCGTGTGAAGTTGGTGTCTGAGTTCTCGAAGCTAGTTTTTAGTATATCCCTAGTGAAAGTCTAGCCTTGTGCACACTAATCGAATATCCATAACGCCATTTTGAATATTTTATTATTTCGATATAATTTGGTTGCAGGTTGGCAAATGTTTTATGTTTTCTTTAGAAAACTCGTTTTTATTATATTGTTTCGATACCTGACGTTTTTCACTGAAAACTTATTTTCATTATAATTTTTTACTGTTTTCCGTTTTCTTACTATTTTTTCTATAATAGTAATTACAGTTTTAAAATCATGTTATAGGGCTGGGAGAACGTTGGCGTTGCTCCCCAGTGATTGTGGCTGTTATGTTTTAACATGGCAAGTATACGTGTTCCGGGTGTGGGCTAGCGAGCAGTGTGGATCCTGCTTGTTTATTTTGATAATTATGTCTTATGGATTGTTCAAACCCCTTTTGTGGATTGTTTTAAATTTTGGCCATTTTATTTAAGGCCTATTGTTTGACTTTACCATTTTAATTTTACTAGAAATAGTTACAGTGTGTTTTAATCCCGACTCTACAGTGTTTCCGCCACTGTATCGCGTTGGATTTTCTAGGGGATTACAGAGGAAGACCGTCAAGTCGACCAATAGTCAAGCCGGGTCTACAAGCTGATCACCGGTGAAGGGGACATGCCTGATACGGATTCTGAGACTGAGTCTAATTTTGAGTCAGAGTCTGAGGTCGAGTCGAGGGGGTCCTGTGGTCCGGTGCTAGAGTCCAACCTGTAACCCCTCTCCCTGTAATCACTCCCACTGGTGCCTCGGGGTCTATCCCGAGAGCATTTCCAATTCCGCCTCTGACCAACGATCAGATGGTTTCTCTTTTCGAGCTGTTTTCGAAATTTTCTAATAATAATAATAATAATAATGACTATTCTCCTTACGACTTGTCTTATTTTAAAAATGATTTCAGTTTTGAAAATATTTTATGCAATGACATTGAGAAACCCGACGAACAGGTACCCTTGCCTCCTCATCTGATCGAAGCAACTAGAACAAAGAGAGTCCCAGGATCCGTTAATCGAAGAAACCGAGTCTATCAATGCGGGAGCCACCTTAGAGCCCCAGTTGCTTAAGTTAGGGTTATCACTAGATCCCGAGGAGGGACAACAGTTCACAAGCCTCCTCCAAGAGTTCAAAGACGTCTTCGCATGGTCCTACAAGGATATGCTGGGGGTAGACCGAGAAATAGATGAACACCGCATACCAATCAAAGACGGGTGTAAGCCGGTTAAGAAGAAGCTCCGCAGAATGAGACCCGAATGGTCTCTCAAGGCCAAAGATGAAGTCGACAAACAGTTCAAAGTCGACTTCATACAAGTGTCCGAATATCCGGACTGAGTTGCAAACATCGTGCCTAGTACCTAAATAAGATGGTAAGGTGCGCGTGTAACACCCCCAGTTACCCAGGAGCCTTACCAGACATTCCCAAGTAAATAAGGATGTTACCATCTCGGTTTCCCAAGGTAGTAGCTCATTACAATACAATATTGTGTTTATAACGAAAATCGTTTTGTTGTGATTAAATTTCCTCCGCATTAATAATGTCATAATTCTAACGAATTGTTTTGACAATTATTTTAGCATCAACGAAAATTGCCTTAAATTGATTTAATGCGATTTGGAAAGATTGACTATTTGATTAAATAAATAAAAAGACTTGGTTCCCTCGACTTCTCCGACATCGATAAATCCCTAGAGATTGTGATGTCGGATCCGTGTCAACGGGTTTGGACCCTTATTAATAATTGCTTGAAAAAGATGAATGCGCGATAACTAAGATGCAATAATAATAATAATAATAATAATAATAATAATAATAATAATAATAATAATAATAATAATAATAATAATAATAATAATAATAATAATAATAATAATAATAATAATAATAATAATAATAATAATAATAATAATAATACGTAATAATAATAATAATACGTAATAGTAATAATAATAATAATAATAATAATAATAATAATAATAATAATAATAATAATAATACGTAAAGAAACGAAAGAAAGGAGAAAGGAGAGAAGATGGAGGTTTGTCACCCTCAACCTACATGTTTCAGTCTCGGACTAAGGCTCGTTATCGTGGTTATGGCACGGGAGTCTTCGAGGTGTATGGAGGCTAAGTTGTGGTGGCTCGGGTTGGATTCCTAAAGCTAGGTTTAGGGTTTTTTGATGTCGATTTGCTAGGGTTTTGCCTAGGGTTTGTGTAAGATTAGGGTTGTAGATTGCTAAGGTTGTAAAGAGGTGTAAGAGATTAGGGTTTTTTTTTAGATGATGTGTAGATGTGTTGATGGTGTGCATGGGAGGGTGTTTATATAGAAAAGATTAGGGCACCCGGTTTAGGGCACTCGACCGAGTAGGAGGCCAACTCGGTCGAGTGGCCCGTTATACCAGCCGCCGGGCTCAAAGCAGGCCCACTCGATCGAGTGGATGGGTCACTCGATCGAGTGACCCAGTCGGGTTGCACGGGTCCATGGTTTTGGACCTTGACCTTGGGTGTCTGATGGATTATGTGTTTGACTTGGACTTTGGATGGTTGTTGGGTTGTTTTATGTGTCTCGGAAGCGACTTTGACCGGGGTTGACCCAACCGTAAAAAGTCGGTTTTATTTCCGGTGTCGGTTTTGGCCCAAATTAGTCTTGTTTGACTCGGAATGACCAACTGGGCCTGGAATTGAGGTTGGTTCTGTGGAATTTGTACTCCGTAAGTGCATTAGCCAGCGATTAATGGATTTGAGCCCGTATACGAGCGCGTAGAAACACGTTAGCGTCCGATCATCATCGGGTGATTTTTGGAAACTGCCATAGACACCTGGCGGTCAAAATGCGGGTGTCTACAGAGCCCCCACTCTGACTGAGGCTTGGACAAGGCGAAAGTCAGAGTAGCTACCAAGCCTGTTAAGACCTGGTAGACTTCCGGTCGGGTCGTTTATAGTCCATTAGACTCGCGTGAAGGGCTCGCCAGCCATAAGACAGAGATCATACCTGCGCTGGATGATTGTGCTCCGTGGGGAATTCGGGCTTGTCGCGTAAGCCCTGGGTGTGCCTGTGTGTTGGCCCATCCCGTGCTATCCCGAAAAATGCCGCTGGGGAGATTCGATTGGCTTGCATGCCTTGCTTGAGTCGTACCTGTATAAGCTACATAAAATAATGCATGCAACACGTAGGTAGTAAAATGACTCGTGCTGGGGAGAATGATTCTTGAATTTTTGAATTTTTGAATTTGAAATCCTGAAAGCAATCACGAGCTAGGTTTTCAAAATGGAAAGGGATATAAAAGAAATTCTCAGTTTAAATAGACTGAAATCTGACCTTGTCGAAAAAGATCTTTTTTTTCAAATGGCTAAATTTTGCAAATTTCAAAGTGGAATTTGAAGAGAGGGGCCTATCGACAGACTCGACTCTGGACACGATAGGACGAGTTGACTGACACGGACTTGACTCTCTAAGGGTTGGACCGTGACTCGATAGGGATGTGGGCCGCCTAACAAGACTCTTAAGTTGCGCTATCCCGTAGTCTAGGCGAGTGGCAACACGTTCGTACATCGAAATGGGATAGATATGCTATGGGGGGATTGTAGTAGCCTGTAATGAGACTATTTTAGTCTGGTGCCCTTCTGGATTTCCTATTTTAGGATACATTTCCAAAGTGGGTATTGCCTCGAGTCCTGACAGATTCTTGTCTTCGACTGAGCCGAGTACTAGGACACACTACAGAAAGGAGGCTAGATTTTTTGTTGGATTCATCTGGATTTTGTGAGTGGATGGAGGTCTTCTGTCTAAGAGAAGCCCCCGGGACAACAAAGCTAGCTATTGAGAACACGATGGTGTCGTGACCGGAATAATGACGCTTTTTGAATGTGTGTCAATGTGGGTGGTTGTGCCTCGCTGCCTACGTATTCACGTGTGGTGAAATCAAACCATGTCGTAGTTCAGTGGATTGAAAGATATATATGGTGCCTAGTCTAATAGGACTTTGTGTGTAACTAGCCATAATGACAGTGTAGGCTAGGTGCATTCCCAGTGATGTCTTGATCAAAGGGCTTGAATGGTTAGGATATTAATCCTGTGACTGTGAGCGTTCTCCGGGGTAGCCCCCAGAGGTGGTGTGAACTATTTGGGCATGTTCTATGCCGACTGCAAGTTGAGTTCCCGTATTTGGGGTTGGTAACTGGTCTGGATGTGAAAAATTGGGATGAGATTTTAACGAGTTTTGCTCTTGGGGATTTTAACGAGTTTTGCTCTCGGGGATTTTTACGAGTTTTGCTCTCGGGGATTTTTACGAGTTTTGCTCTCGGGATTTGATATATTTGGGGATGTGGTGCTAGGAAGTAAATGGCCTTGACGACTCGAAATCTGGAGCTCGCTTCTGTGGAGCTAAGGCTTCGAGAGCCGGTTTGATAATGAAATAAATGGCCTTGATGACTCCAAATCTGGAGCTCGGTTCTGTGGAGCTAAGGCTTCGAGAGCCGGTTTGATAGAGGTAAATGGCCTTGATGACTAGAAATCTGGAGCTCGGTTCTGTGGAGCTAAGGCTTCGAGAGCCGGTTTGATAATGCGGGATCTGGTTTCCATGTCTGGCCCTAGTGGTTATGGGTATCCTATGGGGCTTGAATCCTCAAAATTTCGGGCTGTCTCTAGCCTGGGTCTCGGGGAGGTCTTGAGGGTTGTAATGTGGGAAGGCTGAGTGTGGTGTTATCTGACCAGCTTGATTGTCACTCCCCTTTTGGATGGCATGGATAATTTTGAATTTGACCGTACCCCGGTCAAAGGATTTTCACTTGAGTATTTGATTTTTTGATTTTTTGATCGACCTTACGGTCATGGGGTTTTGATAATTTTGACCGTACCCTGGTCGTGGGGCTTTCACTTGAATTGACCGTTGACCACGGTCATGGGTATTCTGAATTTTTTGATGATGGCCTGCTTTTTTTTGTTTTGGCCTTCTTTTTTTTTTTTCATGGACTTTCGATTTTTTTTTTTTTTTTTTTTGTCCAGTTTTCTTTTTTGATGATGGCCTTCTTTTAGCTTTGGCCCTTTCTTTTTTCTTCTGACTTTTGATTGACCTCTCAGCCCCGGTCATGGGTTTTTTGATTTTGGTTGACCTCTCAGCCCCGGTCATGGGGTTTTTTTTTATTTTGGTCAGACTAACACCAAAGGTAGGGATCGGTTGATCTTATCGGATGGGTGTTTGTTGTGGGAAATGGGCTTGCCTCCCGTCTTAGACCCAAACTAGAAGACTACCCAGATTTGTCATAGGATTCGATATGCTCCTGCTAATGGTAGTTATGTGGCTTTTCTATATCAGACATGGAATAGGTAAAAGGAAAACACGGGCTCGGTTTCCTGCAGTCATTATAGATGTGCCTATAATAGTCACGTGCGTGTGCTCACAGTGTATGATGGTGTTCATCATGTTCTCGGAAACACATAAGGAAAGTGTATATGAGAAAGAATATTGAAAGCTGATTTTATTGAATTTGAAAAGAGGACAGAATACAGTTGACTCTGACTCTGACTTTGACTTTGACTTTGACTTTGGAATAGAAAGTCCTAGACTCAGACTCAGACTCGGACTTAAATCAAATCCGGATTTGGATGCTCGGTTGTTTGTTTTTTTTTGGTAAGGTCTTTCATTGGAGAGAACGACGGGTGCCACGACTCGCCTAAACACGGCTTTGCGCAAGAGAGAGAGTCAAACTAGACACGGCCCGGGGCGACGGGTCAACAAAGACTCTTGGACCGGGATACCTGAATGTTGACCTAGACGAGGTAACGACCGTAAATTAGACTCGAACTGCAGAAGGGTGAGTTCGAAAATGGGGCGACCATGTTTGACTCGGGATAGACCCTCCTAAGACAAATGTGTAGGGTACGATTCTCGGAGTGACTGTGATTAGTCATTCCGTCGGAGAATAGCCCCCAAGTGAGACTAAGGACTCAGATGGTGTGGGATCTTAAGTGACTCGAAAGTGGGGTACGTGAGACACGTGTAAGACATGACCCTTAGAGCAATCGTGATTGATCGCTCTGCTAAGGGGTAGCCCCCGAGTGGGTTTGAAGATTTTGTTAAGACTCGAGTGTCGGACGAGTGAACCTTAGACGTAAGGACCGTGAACCTTTTGTTATAGGGCTATGCCTTGTAAAAGGTTGACTCGGAAAAGACACCTAGACGGGTGACTTGTGAAAGGTGGGCCTCCCTTAGGATTCGGCTATGTGGGCCGAGTCCTGCTCGAAGGAAGGTCCACGTGAGACATCCCCAGACTTTTAGACTCGAGTGTGTAGACGGGCCCTCCTTTGTAGGAGTATGTCCTACGTAGGTGGGCCTTGCCTTAGTCTAATAAGGCAGACTGGGATAGGGAAGAAACTCGTGATGTAAGATCGACGGAGTTTCGACGCTAAAGACCTTGACAACTTAAGACTCGACCCGACACTGCTAAATACGGGAAGTCCTAGAAGTGGAAGGTTTTGAAAATTGATGATTTTTGAAAAAGGGACCGAGTGAACTCGGTGAATGGCCCAAATTTCCGAAAAAGAGGACGAAAAGTCATTGGGCCATGGGTTTTAAAAGTTCGAGTTTTGATTTGGGCAGCATACCGGCTAGAAAATAGGCTATTTTGAGTAAAATCATAAGTCCTAAATTCGGTATGTGTCCCGGGTTTTGAAATTGAATAGTTTGAAAGGATGCAATTTTGAAAAGTTGACGGTTTTTTGAAAACGACTCGGAAACCAAGTAGCACGTAGTCACACAAGCATTATAACGACGCCATGTATGCTCTATACTAAGTCTTGGTCGGTCTATAAGGGGTCTATACCAGTGTACATAGTCTAGACGTTGATCGGGACGGACTTCCTAAGTCGAGTTGATCTTAGAACATGCCGCGAAACCCACTCGAATCGACTATGGACACCTTTCGACATATCCGTGTTGGAGTACATCGACGGTATAGTGGGACGTCGGTCGCGAGTACCGGTCCGAGAAAATATGGGTTATGCATGAACCGTAGAACTAAAACGCGTATTGTATTTGTCAAACGATTTCTATTCGAGTCTCACCCTGAAGATGCCGATGGTAAGTCACGCATCAGTTAATCCCCAGCGGAGTCGCCAAATTGTGTTTATAACGAAAATCGTTTTGTTGTGATTAAATTTCCTCCGCATTAATAATGTCATAATTCTAACGAATTGTTTTGACAATTATTTTAGCATCAACGAAAATTGCCTTAAATTGATTTAATGCGATTTGGAAAGATTGACTATTTGATTAAATAAATAAAAAGACTTGGTTCCCTCGACTTCTCCGACATCGATAAATCCCTAGAGATTGTGATGTCGGATCCGTGTCAACGGGTTTCGACCCTTATTAATAATTGCTTGAAAAAGATGAATGCGCGATAACTAAGATGCAATAATAATAATAATAATAATAATAATAATAATAATAATAATAATAATAATAATAATAATAATAATAATACGTAATAATAATAATAATAATAATAATAATAATAATAATAATAATAATAATAATAATAATAATAATAATACGTAAAGAAACGAAAGAAAGGAGAAAGGAGAGAAGATGGAGGTTTGTCACCCTCAACCTACATGTTTCAGTCTCAGACTAAGGCTCGTTATCGTGGTTATGGCACGGGAGTCTTCGAGGTGTATGGAGGCTAAGTTGTGGTGGCTCGGGTTGGATTCCTAAAGCTAGGTTTAGGGTTTTTTGATGTCGATTTGCTAGGGTTTTGCCTAGGGTTTGTCTAGGGTTTGTGTAAGATTAGGGTTGTAGATTGCTAAGGTTGTAAAGAGGTGTAAGAGATTAGGGTTTTTTTTAGATGATGTGTAGATGTGTTGATGGTGTGCATGGGAGGGTGTTTATATAGAAAAGATTAGGGCACCCGGTTTAGGGCACTCGATCGAGTAGGAGGCCAACTCGGTCGAGTGGCCCGTTATACCAGCCGCCGGGCTCAAAGCAGGCCCACTCGATCGAGTGGATGGGTCACTCGATCGAGTGACCCAGTCGGGTTGCACGGGTCCATGGTTTTGGACCTTGACCTTGGGTGTCTGATGGATTATGTGTTTGACTTGGACTTTGGATGGTTGTTGGGTTGTTTTATGTGTCTCGGAAGCGACTTTGACCGGGGTTGACCCAACCGTAAAAAGTCGGTTTTATTTCCGGTGTCGGTTTTGGCCCAAATTAGACTTGTTTGACTCGGAATGACCCACTGGGCCTGGAATTGAGGTTGGTTCTGTGGAATTTGTACTCCGTAAGTGCATTAGCCAGCGCTTAATGGATTTGAGCCCGTATCCGAGCGCGTAGAAACACGTTAGCGTCCGATCATCATCGGGTGATTTTTGGAAACTGCCATAGACACCTGGCGGTCAAAATGCGGGTGTCTACAAATATGGATAGCCAAACCGGTTACACGATTTGAACATTACAACTCATTAACTGATACAACTCTGGTTACATAACAGAAGTTACACATTCTATAAGAACGGGAACGTCTATGCATTCACCCATGCTACATCTGGACTCATAAGCCGCGCTCACCCCAAACCAGTACATGTATCCCAGCATCCAAACATATCACGATATACATAACCTGCATTATAGACTGCTCCCCAGTTGATTGGAAATATCAATCGGATCATCACAGACACATCAGACATACAAACCAGATCAGTTACGATAACATTAAATAACATTAGTACAACCAACATCACAAACATCAGTATCCATATCATCATCATCATTCCTATCATCTATCGCGACCACAGTCATGCCCTGTCAGTCCGAGTGTGCACACCCCTCCTAGGCTCTCCTAGGAGGAAACATCAGGGAAGGTCCCGAGATTAACCGGGCCTAGCTAGTCCTAGCTAGCTTCTCTCAATAGGCACACAGCCGCAATCTCAATAGGCACACAGCCGAATTTTCAATAGGCACACAACCGCAATCTCAATATCACTATTATACCATTATATACCATACAACATGCATACATTGAACGTAAATTGAGTAAGGATAACCTTACCTAGTTAGCAGGTCACCACCACGTCGTTAGTACAATTCACCACAGAGATTCTAGTAGTCCGATCCTAATAAAGTATTATATATTTAAATTAATATCGATCCTAACGTAATTAAATTATAAAATGAAACTGACACGGAGCTATTTAAACTATAAAATGAAACTGACCCGACCTAGCCAAGTTATAATACGTAACATGAAATAGGTCCGACTTATCCAACTATAACATAAATCCGAGATCTAGTCCTGACACGTTCCACTTCCCGACTCTCCACTTTCGACCCACTACTCTCGGAAACTACTAGTATATCGTGTCATCCTTATACCGATACAATAACACAACACTAACCGAAACACATTCACCACAATGTTCCCTGTGATATAACAAAGGCAGCCCGATAACATGACACTCCAGCAACAACAACAACCCGACGACGGTGATAATAACACAGGACACGACAACAATTACAATATCCATGACGACCTCACCCCACACGATAATAACCCTACAACAACAATACATTACAATAGCCCGTAACAACACCACAAACTGACATCAATTCCGACAACTACGACACGACAATAACGACAACAAGGAGCAAGACAACCATACCTCCACATTATTAACGACAAAGACCCTATGTGTATCCTTAGACATGGAATCAATGGCTTTGGGCGTGACAGGAAACGACGCGACTCGACATGGTGGTTAGAGGGCTACTATGACAAAATTGTTCAACGTTGAAAAGGCTGATGCTAAATGGAGTTTCAGGTAAAAGGCGGTTGAGGATGGATACGGTTGTGCGTGTGGACACTAAAGAGGTGGGATTTAGGGTTGAATAAAATAAGAAAAGGCGAGGCTGCGCGAGGTTTACATTGGGAAAAAAAGAAGGGGGTGTAGGAGGAAGTTTTCTTAATTATGCGGAATAAAATATAAAAAGAAGGGGTAGTACACATCCAAACTAATCTAATAGTAGTAGGTTAGTAATATTAGAGGGTTATATTATATATATATATATATATATATATATATATATATATATATATATATATATATATATATAGAGAGAGAGAGAGAGAGAGAGAGAGAGAGAGAGAGAGAGAGAGAGAGAGAGAGAGAGAGAGAGAGGTGGGTTCAGATGAGTCCTCAATATATTTTGAGTCCGTAAGTCCTAATCTAAGCCATTAAAACTTAATAGATAGATGGTTGAGATTGAAATGATAAAAGATTCATCCATTACGTATTTAAGGCAATAATTAAGTATTTAAGGCAATAACATCCAATAAAATAGGAAACACAATCAGTATTCAATATTCATGTGAAATAGTGAAAGGCGTATCTATTAAAGTAACATGTTTCTAACATTGGAGTAACACAAAGAATCTATTAGAGTAACATGTTTGTAGCGTTGGAGTAACAAAAAAAATAAATTACAGTAAACGTTTGTAACGTTGGAGTAACACAAAGTATCTATTAGAATAACACGTTTGTAACGTTGGAGTAACAAAAATATTTATTAGAGTAATTGAGTAAACGTTTGTAACGTTGGAGTAACACAAAGTATCTATTAGAGTAACACGTTTGTAACGTTGGAGTAACATTATTATATGTTGAGTTATAATAATTCTGTTATATGCTAGGAGCATATAACTCTGAAATCAATGTAAGCATATTTGCATGATGTTCGTTACAGTAACACCAAACTTTATCTAGAGTAACAGTTCTATATAATAAGAATAACACAAAATAAATTAAGGAGAGAAGAAGAGATGCGATAATTTTTATTTTTTAGTTTTATATAATAACGATTCAAAAAAATTTAAATGAAAATCATAATACGTGTCTGTGAGAAGAGAGAAGTAATTTATTAATTATTTTTTATAGAGGAAGATTAAATGATGAGTAAATTAAGAAGAGAGAGAGGAGGTGAATGAGATATTTACCAAATATAGCCACTTGCTTTAATTATGCAAACAAATCATAACCATTCATCTATTCTAATCTAAGGGTGGAGGTGAGGACTCACGGACTCAATTATGAGAAGTGGACTCACTTGATCCTTGTTCTATATATATATATATGTATATATATATATATAGAGGTAGGTTCAAATAAGGTCCACAATTTTTTTAAGTCTATATTGAAGTTACAGTTTACATACACTAAAGTTGCATTTGTATATATATCAATTTTGAACAAATGCAACTTTAGCGTATGTCATCTGTAACTTCAATATAGACTTAAAAAAATTGTGGACCTTATTTGAACCTACATATATATATATATATATATATATATATATTAATAGGTTATTAGTAATTGTAATAATAGTGGGTTAGACATAATTATTAACTAGGTTCTGAAATTAATAAGTTATACGGATTACGTAATAAGTAGGGTTCGGGAAACAGGTTAAACATTATACGGGTATAAGAATGGTCTATGAAAATGGACTAGACTAAATGGGTTAACCAATTATATACGCTACTACCCATCACGAGACCCAAATTATATAAGAAATATGAGTAATATCTTGACGGTATTACAATCTACCCTCCTTATAAGGAACTTTGTCCCGAAGTTCAGCTACCCCCGCTAAGGAACGACTAACTATCCCAACTTGACCGACCAAGTATTCGCCAACTGACATACGTAACGTAACGAGAGTAAGCAGGACGAGATATTACAATTACAATCTACCCTCCTTATAAGAACTTCGTCCCGAAGTTCAGGATCTGACCAATAATTACACTTCTCGACTAATAATACCTCGCACTGTTCACACTAAACCAAACACATCATATGACCCATCACGTAACTAACTGTTGTATCTGCATCACGTACTAATGACTCACTATTCGCGCACTCATGACTAACAACAATGATTCTAACATATTACGCGATGACTAAAAAAATGATTACTAAGCACACGATTCATAGACAACAAGAACGACAGACAACGAGGTATGACATCCTACCCTCCTCATAAGAACTTCGCCCCGAAGTTCCCTGATCGAAATCTCATTCTACCGAACACGTACATCTAGTATATTGCGACACTATTTTGACACTAACGAGTTACCTCCTTGTTCTTATCATATAACACGCTATTCACTTATCATAGGACACCACTGTAAAAAAAATTAAACGAATAAACTTGTAAGCCTTGACCGGGGGTGAGTAAGTTGGTAATATCTGCAACCAACTCATGTTGTCCATCATAACGTTTTTCAACGAATTTCTCACATGCATAACATCTCTTAGTCATTTCTCGACCTTCAATTTTTTTGGCATCAGCCTAACACAATAGTCATTCTGGTTTCATCTAGATTTCCCAACTTATTCACTTATCAGCTGGTCGCGAGGGCTTCTATCCCCGCATTCATCCACATTCCACAACGGAAATTCTCTTTTTACCGACCACTACATGCATCATTACTTAGACGGTTCTCATGATTCAACATAAGTACCAACAGATCACTTACATACTAATTCTCATATATCATACTTCACATAATTTAAGAAAATAAATCACTTATTAGCACCATTGTTTTATCCTCGTTATTCATGTCATGACTTTATTCACATGCTGGCATGCCATATCTAATGCACTTGTAACTTTACATGATTGCGTGAGCCCTCAGACTGAGACACTCTTAAATATATGGACACTGCGACTATCACACAGATAAGACAATTAGTTAACATAAAGACGGTTTTCCCACATTCAAGACATGATACTCAGTTACATTCTACTTTGCTTAAAGGACTCGTGGTCGTAATGTTACTATCTTGTACCATATCGATCTGCTGACTTTGAAACATAGGTTATAACACAACGAATTCACGTATACACCTTGGACCACTTACTATCCGATCCATTATTCCAGACCGTCATACATCACTGTACCTATTATCCTCCTTTAATGGATTTAATATCATGACTCTCTTTTCATTCTCTTGATATTATTACACTTATTTATACCGTTAGATTCGTTGACCACCATCATTGCGAAATTCTTACAAGCAATTTAAACGACACCATATTCTGATGACACCTCTTAATTATATCTCACCACTGGGTTTTTATCATAAGACACGTACTCTCAATATATATTATGATATTTCGTTGACAGAGTTGTATCTCTAACAAGTTCAGACTCACATGCATACATATGTACAAAAAAACGCATAAGGAGGCAATATAATCATCACAACAAGGGAACAACACAAGCACACAACTGAACATTCCTAGACGACCGCGTTAACAACTTTAGACCTTGATATAAGTAACAGATGATGACATTTATTCCTCGTAATTATAACAACTGACCAGATAGTTCACCATGTTATATGTTTGCATAAGTTTTAAATTTAGACACTAGCATAAGACTTAAGACCAACAATCAACACGTAGACATCATAAACATTCATTCCTCGAGGCATAGGTTACTCATTGATCAGTAAGGACGGGACTCATCATGGATGTACAATATTAATGAAAACCAGCTTTTGACTTGTTCACAAAACATGTCCAAATTCTTTACATAATTATGACTAGAATCTGGAAATTAATGTCATGTTTAACTGTACATAAGTTGGGCAATCGGTTTGTCGTTTGATGACTTGGCCTTTCCTAACTTCTCATTGGAACGACTCCTACTTATTAGATACGTGTAGCGATGTTCTTTATCACATAAGCGACTTATGACCATGACAAATTTATCAGAGAACAACACATTTGATCCGTAAGATCCACGTTAAGGCAATTATGCAACATGAACTAGTATTCCAAACGTAACGATGATTTACAAAATCATTTTCATGAGCTGGCACTTTTGACCCTAAAAAAAAAGTTTTGACGAGTAAAACGAATTTCAAATCATATTTTTGAGCAAAACCAAGTTCCAACATTAACCAAACTCTTCAAAGTGACCTCGATAAAAGTTCCTAATGATAATTTAATCTCTAAGTAAGGTTTATGATTGAAGACTTGACCACTAGCAAATAGGTTGAAGTACTTGCATTTAGATCCCAAAATTTTACATCGAAGAACTAGACTTAAAATAAATGTGGGTTTATTTTCAAACTTTTGCGAAAGACACTATAAACAGGTGAACATGATTCATTAACATATTGTTCATGTTAACGAGGGTGTTTTAAGTTGGTCTGACCTTATCTCAACACGATTAGCAAACATATTTGTTTAGGGCATCAAAACAGAACACAGTAAACATGTATGTTATCAACCCAATACGGTTTGTTTGCTTTTGTTTTTGTTTTTTTTAAAACTCATTTAAACCATCAAGAATAGAATTCAACAACAAGGTACGACTCCGAACTTATCACATTGACCAGGAAGTATATAAAATCGTAACGAAACACGAATATCCAAGTGACTTTGACAGAAATTCACATTAATGAATACGACACCACATATATATCATTTCAATAACATGTACTTAAATTCAAGTAATAAACAAATTTTTGATGTCACACTTTATCTTGTCAATCACACATTATATTAATCAGGGTGAAATAGAAACGATGCATTTATATACATTGCTCCCTATAATACAAACTGATCGACATATTTCCATATACAACATGCACTTTCAAAAATCGATTAGTAGACAAGTCCATTTACGTCATTACGAGAGAAGGATGAGAACCAATAAGGACACCACTCGGATTGATATAAAGCAAGTAACTCACACTAACTCGAAACGGACCTCAACTATTCTTACATTGTTTGACTATTAGTCTCATTAACTTGTACTTATTCACATGCGACAAAACTTCACTAACACTTCACGACATCATTAGACTTCTAGATACCGATCCTTGTTAACATGATGGCAACTTGTATATTTCATTGGCAAGGAAACATATAATACTGGAAACAGAATGCAAGTATCTAGGTACTTTTGAATAACATTCACATTACGACGCACTTAAACCACGTAAGTTATCGACTTTCTTGACATATTATGATACCCGTACCATCACCAGATAACGTCCCCATACAATTAATGCGATGCGGCTCTAGTAACATTGGAATCTATTAGAGTAACACAAAGAATCTATTAGACTAACCGAAACACATTCACCACAATGCTCCCTGTGATATAACAAAGGCAGCCCGATAACATGACACTCCAGCAACAACAACAACCCGACGACGGTGATAATAACACAGGACACGACAACAATTACAATATCCATGACGACCTCACCCCACACGATAATAACCCTACAACAACAATACATTACAATAGCCCGTAACAACACCACAAACTGACATCAATTCCGACAACTACGACACGACAATAACGACAACAAGGAGCAAGACAACCATACCTCCACATTATTAACGACAAAGACCCTATGTGTATCCTTAGACATGGAATCAATGGCTTTGGGCGTGACAGGAAACGACGCGACTCGACATGGTGGTTAGAGGGCTACTATGACAAAATTGTTCAACGTTGAAAAGGCTGATGCTAAATGGAGTTTCAGGTAAAAGGCGGTTGAGGATGGATACGGTTGTGCGTGTGGACACTAAAGAGGTGGGATTTAGGGTTGAATAAAATAAGAAAAGGCGAGGCTGCGCGAGGTTTACATTGGGAAAAAAAGAAGGGGGTGTAGGAGGAAGTTTTCTTAATTATGCGGAATAAAATATAAAAAGAAGGGGTAGTACACATCCAAACTAATCTAATAGTAGTAGGTTGGTAATATTAGAGGGTTATATTATATATATATATATATATATATATATATATATATATATATATATATATATATATATATATATATAGAGAGAGAGAGAGAGAGAGAGAGAGAGAGAGAGAGAGAGAGAGAGAGAGAGAGAGAGAGAGAGAGAGAGAGAGAGAGAGAGAGAGAGGTGGGTTCAGATGAGTCCTCAATATATTTTGAGTCCGTAAGTCCTAATCTAAGCCATTAAAACTTAATAGATAGATGGTTGAGATTGAAATGATAAAAGATTCATCCATTACGTATTTAAGGCAATAATTAAGTATTTAAGGCAATAACATCCAATAAAATAGGAAACACAATCAGTATTCAATATTCATGTGAAATAGTGAAAGGCGTATCTATTAAAGTAACATGTTTCTAACATTGGATTAACACAAAGAATCTATTAGAGTAACATGTTTGTAGCGTTGGAGTAACAAAAAAAATCTATTACAGTAAACGTTTGTAACGTTGGAGTAACACAAAGTATCTATTAGAATAACACGTTTGTAACGTTGGAGTAACAAAAATATTTATTAGAGTAATTGAGTAAACGTTTGTAACGTTGGAGTAACACAAAGTATCTATTAGAGTAACACGTTTGTAACGTTGGAGTAACATTATTATATGTTGAGTTATAATAATTCTGTTATATGCTAGGAGCATATAACTCTGAAATCAATGTAAGCATATTTGCATGATGTTCGTTACAGTAACACCAAACTTTATCTAGAGTAACAGTTCTATATAATAAGAATAACACAAAATAAATTAAGGAGAGAAGAAGAGATGCGATAATTTTTATTTTTTAGTTTTATATAATAACGATTCAAAAAAATTTAAATGAAAATCATAATACGTGTCTGTGAGAAGAGAGAAGTAATTTATTAATTATTTTTTATAGGGGAAGATTAAATGATGAGTAAATTAAGAAGAGAGAGAGGAGGTGAATGAGATATTTACCAAATATAGCCACTTGCTTTAATTATGCAAACAAATCATAACCATTCATCTATTCTAATCTAAGGGTGGAGGTGAGGACTCACGGACTCAATTATGAGAAGTGGACTCACTTGATCCTTGTTCTATATATATATATATATGTGTATATATATATAGAGGTAGGTTCAAATAAGGTCCACAATTTTTTTAAGTCTATTGAAGTTACAGTTTACATACACTAAAGTTGCATTTGTATATATATCAATTTTGAACAAATGCAACTTTAGCGTATGTCATCTGTAACTTCAATATAGACTTAAAAAAATTGTGGACCTTATTTGAACCTACATATATATATATATATATATATATATATATATATATATATATATATATATATATATCAATAGGTTATTAGTAATTGTAATAATAGTGGGTTAGACATAATTATTAACTAGGTTCTGAAATTAATAAGTTATACGGATTACGTAATAAGTAGGGTTCGGGAAACAGGTTAAACATTATACGGGTATAAGAATGGTCTATGAAAATGGACTAGACTAAATGGGTTAACCAATTATATACGCTACTGCCCATCACGAGACCCAAATTATATAAGAAATATGAGTAATATACTGACGGTATTACAATCTACCCTCCTTATAAGGAACTTTGTCCCGAAGTTCACCTACCCCGCTAAGGAACGACTAACTATCCCAACTTGACCGACCAAGTATTCGCCAACTGACATACGTAACGTAACGAGGGTAAGCAGGACGAGATATTACAATTACAATCTACCCTCCTTATAAGAACTTCGTCCCGAAGTTCAGGATCTGACCAATAATTACACTTCTCGACTAATAATACCTCGCACTGTTCACACTAAACCAAACACATCATATGACCCATCACGTAACTAACTGTTGTATCTGCATCACGTACTAATGACTCACTATTCGTGCACTCATGACTAACAATAATGATTCTAACATATTACGCGACGACTAAAAAAATGATTATTAAGCACACGATTCATAGACAGCAAGAACGACAGACAACGAGGTATGACATCCTACCCTCCTCATAAGAACTTCGCCCCGAAGTTCCCTGATCGAAATCTCATTCTACCGAACACGTACATCTAGTATATTGCGACACTATTTTGACACTAACGAGTTACCTCCTTGTTCTTATCATATAACACGCTATTCACTTATCATAGGACACCACTGTAAAAAAAATTAAACGAATAAACTTGTAAGCCTTGACCGGGGGTGAGTAAGTTGGTAATATCTGCAACCAACTCATGTTGTCCATCATAACGTTTTTCAACGAATTTCTCACATGCATAACATCTCTTAGTCAGTTCTCGACCTTCAATTTTTTTTGGCATCAGCCTAACACAATAGTCATTCTGGTTTCATCTAGATTTCCCAACTTATTCACTTATCAGCTGGTCGCGAGGGCTTCTATCCCCGCATTCATCCACATTCCACAACGGAAATTCTCTTTTTACCGACCACTACATGCATCATTACTTAGACGGTTCTCATGATTCAACATAAGTACCAACAGATCACTTACATACTAATTCTCATATATCATACTTCACATAATTTAAGAAAATAAATCACTTATTAGCACCATTGTTTTATCCTCGTTATTCATGTCATGACTTTATTCACATGCTGGCATGCCATATCTAATGCACTTGTAACTTTACATGATTGCGTGAGCCCTCAGACTGAGACACTCTTAAATATATGGACACTGCGACTATCACACAGATAAGACAATTAGTTAACATAAAGACGGTTTTCCCACATTCAAGACATGATACTCAGTTACATTCTACTTTGCTTAAAGGACTCGTGGTCGTAATGTTACTATCTTGTACCATATCGATCTGCTGACTTTGAAACATAGGTTATAACACAACGAATTCACGTATACACCTTGGACCACTTACTATCCGATCCATTATTCCAGACCGTCATACATCACTGTACCTATTATCCTCCTTTAATGGATTTAATATCATGACTCTCTTTTCATTCTCTTGATATTATTACACTTATTTATACCGTTAGATTCGTTGACCACCATCATTGCGAAATTCTTACAAGCAATTTAAACGACACCATATTCTGATGACACCTCTTAATTATATCTCACCACTGGGTTTTTATCATAAGACACGTACTCTCAATATATATTATGATATTTCGTTGACAGAGTTGTATCTCTAACAAGTTCAGACTCACATGCATACATATGTACAAAAAAACGCATAAGGAGGCAATATAATCATCACAACAAGGGAACAACACAAGCACACAACTGAACATTCCTAGACGACCGCGTTAACAACTTTAGACCTTGATATAAGTAACAGATGATGACATTTATTCCTCGTAATTATAACAACTGACCAGATAGTTCACCATGTTATATGTTTGCATAAGTTTTAAATTTAGACACTAGCATAAGACTTAAGACCAACAATCAACACGTAGACATCATAAACATTCATTCCTCGAGGCATAGGTTACTCATTGATCAGTAAGGACGGGACTCATCATGGATGTACAATATTAATGAAAACCAGCTTTTGACTTGTTCACAAAACATGTCCAAATTCTTTACATAATTATGACTAGAATCTGGAAATTAATGTCATGTTTAACTGTACATAAGTTGGGCAATCGGTTTGTCGTTTGATGACTTGGCCTTTCCTAACTTCTCATTGGAACGACTCCTACTTATTAGATACGTGTAGCGATGTTCTTTATCACATAAGCGACTTATGACCATGACAAATTTATCAGAGAACAACACATTTGATCCGTAAGATCCACGTTAAGGCAATTATGCAACATGAACTAGTATTCCAAACGTAACGATGATTTACAAAATCATTTTCATGAGCTGGCACTTTTGACCCTAAAAAAAAAGTTTTGACGAGTAAAACGAATTTCAAATCATATTTTTGAGCAAAACCAAGTTCCAACATTAACCAAACTCTTCAAAGTGACCTCGATAAAAGTTCCTAATGATAATTTAATCTCTAAGTAAGGTTTATGATTGAAGACTTGACCAATAGCAAATAGGTTGAAGTACTTGCATTTAGATCCCAAAATTTTACATCGAAGAACTAGACTTAAAATAAATGTGGATTTATTTTCAAACTTTTGCGAAAGACACTATAAACAGGTGAACATAATTCATTAACATATTGTTCATGTTAACGAGGGTGTTTTAAGTTGGTCTGACCTTATCTCAACACGATTAGCAAACATATTTGTTTAGGGCATCAAAACAGAACACAGTAAACATGTATGTTATCAACCCAATACGGTTTGTTTGCTTTTGTTTTTGTTTTTTTTAAAACTCATTTAAACCATCAAGAATAGAATTCAACAACAAGGTACGACTCCGAACTTATCACATTGACCAGGAAGTATATAAAATCGTAACGAAACACGAATATCCAAGTGACTTTGACAGAAATTCACATTAATGAATACGACACCACATATATATCATTTCAATAACATGTACTTAAATTCAAGTAATAAACAAATTTTTGATGTCACACTTTATCTTGTCAATCACACATTATATTAATCAGGGTGAAATAGAAACGATGCATTTATATACATTGCTCCCTATAATACAAACTGATCGACATATTTCCATATACAACATGCACTTTCAAAAATCGATTAGTAGACAAGTCCATTTACGTCATTACGAGAGAAGGATGAGAACCAATAAGGACACCACTCGGATTGATATAAAGCAAGTAACTCACACTAACTCGAAACGGACCTCAACTATTCTTACATTGTTTGACTATTAGTCTCATTAACTTGTACTTATTCACATGCGACAAAACTTCACTAACACTTCACGACATCATTAGACTTCTAGATACCGATCCTTGTTAACATGATGGCAACTTGTATATTTCATTGGCAAGGAAACATATAATACTCGAAACAGAATGCAAGTATCTAGGTACTTTTGAATAACATTCACATTACGACGCACTTAAACCACGTAGGTTATCGACTTTCTTGACATATTATGATACCCGTACCATCACCAGATAACGTCCCCATACAAGTAATGCGATGCGGCTCTAGTATACTAGTTTGACGAGATAAACAAAGGATACCACCAACTCGACTAATTAAAACCATTTATCTCTCAGAACACTATTAGTACAGACACCTTGGCAGTGTACTCAACATTACTACCAACTATAGTTATGACTCGTCCTTCATTCATGGACCATCGACTCCTATCCTAACCTTACGTACTATAACATATAGCTCATATGGCCCTGTACTAATTATTATAACATGCTAAACACCGTAACTACGTGCTAGTCATACCTCAGCTTATGTTACTCACAACATCATACGCATCAAACTGAGCAATCAATTATCATAGACAGTCATCACAAAACATTCACTGCATCACAACGTATCCCTTCCTATTGTACCCCATCTCATTTCTCAAACGCGGTTACCGGGTCAAGACCACGAGGGCCAGAGATGGTATAAGGATGTCTCCTCAACCGAGTATTAGAGGGGCTCCTGATGGTCCATCACCGGGGTTCATTTTATTTTCCTAGGTTCATTTATTTTAGGCTCCAAGATCGTTCGCTCTGATACCACTTTGTAACACCCCCATTTACCCAGGAGCCTTACAAGACATTCCCAAGTAAATAAGGATGTTACCATCTCGGTTTCCCAAGGTAGTAGCTCATTACAATACAATATGGATAGCCAAACCGGTTACACGATTTGAACATTACAACTCATTAACTGATACAACTCTGGTTACACAGTGGAAGTTACACATTCTATAAGAACGGGAACGTCTATGCATTCACCCATGCTACGTCTGGACTCATAAGTCGCGCTCGCCCAAAACCTGTACACGTATCCCAGCATCCAAACATATCACAAAATACATAACTTGCATTATAGACTGCTCCCCAATTGATTGGAAATATCAATCGGATCATCACAGACACGTCAGACATACAAACCAGATCAGTTACTATAACATTAAATAACATTAGTACAACCAACATCACAAATATTAGTATCCGTATCATCATCATCATCATTCCTATCATCTTTCGCGACCACAGTCACGCCCTGTCAGTCCAAGTGTTCACACCCCTCCTAGGCTCTCCTAGGAGGAATCATCAGGGAAGGTCCCGAGATTAACCGGGCCTAGCTAGTCCTAGCTAGCTTCTCTTAATAGGCACACAACCGCAATCTCAATAGGCACACAGCCGAATTTTCAATAGGCACACAACCGCAATCTCAATATCACTATTATACCATTATATACCATACAACATGCATACATTGAACGTAAATTGAGTAAGGATAACCTTACCTAGTTAGCAGGTCACCACCACGTCGTTAGTACAATTCACCACAGAGATTCTAGTAGTCCGATCCTAATAAAGTATTATATATTTAAATTAATATCGATCCTAACGTAATTAAATTATAAAATGAAACTGACACGGAGCTATTTAAACTATAAAATGAAACTGACCCGACCTAGCCAAGTTATAATACGTAACATGAAATAGGTCCGACTTATCCAACTATAACATAAATCCGAGATCTAGTCCTGACACGTTCCACTTCCCGACTCTCCACTTTCGACCCACTACTCTCGGAAACTACTAGTATATCGTGTCATCCTTATACCGATACAATAACACAACACTAACCGAAACACATTCACCACAATGTTCCCTGTGATATAACAAAGGCAGCCCGATAACATGACACTCCAGCAACAACAACAACAACCCGACGACGGTAATAATAACACAGGACACGACAACAATTACAATATCCATGACGACCTCACCCCACACGATAATAACCCTACAACAACAATACATTACAACAGCCCGTAACAACACCACAAACTGACATCAATTCCGACAACTACGACACGACAATAATGACAACAAGGAGCAAGACAACCATACCTCCACATTATTAACGACAAAGACCCTACGTGTATCCTTAGACATGGAATCAAGGGATTTGGGCGTGACAGGAAACGTCGGGGACGCGACTCGACATGGTTGTTAGAGGGCTACTATGACGAAATTGTTCAACGTTGAAAAGGCTGATGCTAAACGGAGTTTCAGGTTGAAGGCGGTTGAGGATGGATATGGTTGTGCGTGTGGACACTAAAGCGTCGGGACATAGGGTTGAATAAAATAAGAAAAGGGGAGGCTGCGCGAGGTTTACATTGGGAAAACAAGAAGGGGGTGTAGGAGGAAGTTTGCTTAATTATGCGGAATAAAATATAAAAAGAAGGTGTAGTACACATCCAAACTAATCTAATAGTAGTAGGTAAGTAATATTAGAGGGTTATAATATATATATATATATATATATATATATATATATATATATATATATTAATAGGTTATTAGTAATAGTAATAATAGTGGGTTAATAGACATAGTTATTAACTAGGTTCTGAGATTAATAAGTTATACGGATTACGTAATAAGTAGGGTTCGGGAAACAGGTTAAACATTATACGGGTATAAGAATGGTCTATGAAAATGGACTAGACTAAATGGGTTAACCAATTATATACGCTACTGCCCATCACGAGACCCAAATTATATAAGAAATATGAGTAATATACTGACGGGTATTAAAGCGCGTATGCGTAGATTTTCGGGATCTTAACAAGGCAAGCCCAAAAGACGACTTTCAATTTCCGCATATCGACATACTGGTGGACAACACCGCTGATCATGCCCTTTTATCCTTTTTGGATGGATACACTGGGTTCAATCAGATCAAAATGGCAAAGGAAGCCATGAGTAAGACCACCTTCACTACACGTTGGGGTTCTTACTGTTACACCGTCATGTCATTCGGCCTTATTAATGCCGGAGCAACATATCAACGAACCGCTACGACCTTGTTACAAGATATGATGCACAAGGAAGTAGAGGTATGTATCGACGATATGATCGTCAAATCCAAGAACCGAGACGGGCACATCATTGTCCTCAGAAAGTTCTTTACCCGATTGCGCAAGTACAACATGAGGCTGAATCCTCAAAAATGCAGTTTCGGGGTAACATCAGACAAACTACTGGGTCACATCGTTAGCCAACGTGGTATTGAAGTCGACCTAGCAAAAATCAAAGCCATCACTGAGATGAAGCCTCCAAAGACCGAAAAAGAAATAAAGGGTTTCCTTGGAAAAATTCAATACATTATCCGGTTCATATCCAAACTAACCATGGTATGCGAATCGATTTTCAAGAAACTAAAAGTGGGTGAATACAAGCTATGGGATGACAAGTGCCAAGCGGCTTTCGAGAAAATCAAGGAGACTCTATCCTCCCCGCTGGTCCTAATGTCACCTCAACCAGGCTTGCCTCTGTCGTTATGTCTAACAACTATTGAGACAACCATGGGGGCTATGTTAGCACAGACCATTGATTCGGAAGAAATAGCCATCTACTACATTAACAAGAAATTCCTGGAGTATGAATGCAACTATACCATGCTCGAGAAAACATGCCTAGAACTAGTCTGGGCCACCAAGAAGCTTCGGCATTACATGCTCAGTCACGAAGTACAGGTATTATCCAAGATGGACCCCATCAAATACTTATTCAAAAAGCCCATCCTTAACGGCAGGATAGCTAGGTGGACTCTAATGTTGGCAGAGTTCGGCCTTAAATTTGTGCCGCTAAAAGCTGTTAAGGGTCGGGTAGTAGCCGAGCTCCTCGCTGATAGCCCCATAACTGAGGACGGACACACCGATACTTGGTCCTTCCCGACGAAAACATATTCCATACCGACGTGGAAACATGGGATCTATACTTCGATGGCGCTTCCAATTTTCGAGGATTTGGGATCAGGATTCTTTTAATCTCACCGAAGGGGGAGCATACCCCGGTATCCATCTAATTGGATTTCGAGTAACTAACAATGCCGCTGAATATGAGGCATGCATTCACGAATTACAAGTCGCCGCCGATTTAGGGGTCACAAATCTCCGGGTACACGGCGACTCGTCTTTATTCATCAATCAAGCAATCAAAAAATGGAAAACTCAGAACGCCAACCTCGTGGACTATCAGGCGCGAGTAAGGGTTCTTGAGAAACAATTCCAGAAGGTAGAATACATATACCTACCCCGAGAAAAAAACCAGTTTGCAGATGCACTTTCCAAATTGGCATCTCTGCTGAATATCCTCCATAACCTAACTAGCATACCGATTTGCGTCGAAAGACGATCCGAGCCGGCATACTTCCATGCTATTCAAGACAATGAAATAAATTATCTTGAACCTTGGTATCAGGTCATTCTAACCTACATAACAACGGGAGAGTATCCTCCTGGAACCGAAAACCGGGCCAGGAAAGCCCTGCGAAGGTTAGCTACCCAATTTATCCGTACGAATGACGGACAATTCTACAAAAAGACAGCACAAGGGGCTCTTCTCCTATGTATCGACAAAATAAAGGCCGAGAAGGTTATGGACGAGGTACACGACGGTGAGTGTGGTCCACATATGAACGCCCAAATGCTAGTCCGAAGGAATATTAGGCTTGAATACTACTGGAATAGTATGGAAACTGACAACCAACAGTATGTCAAACACTGTCATAACTGCCATATCTTCGCCAATGTACAACATATGTCATAATCTCTATTATACACCGTGACGTCACCATGGCTATTTTCAACATGGGGAATTGACATAATTGGGAAAGTAAACCCTTCCGGGTCAGGAGGTAACTGTTTCATCTTGGTAGCTATCGACTATTTCACCAAATGGGTCGAAGCTGAGTCATACTATAGACACCCGCATTTTGCCTGCTAGTGTCTATAGCAGTCTCCAACAAAACACCCGATGATGATCGGACGTCAACATGACTTAATACGCTCGAATACGGACTCAGAATCAATAGTATCCGACGTGGGCATTTAGCGGAGTGCAAATCTCTCAAAACAGACCTCAAATTCAGGCCCAGTGGGTCATTCCGAGTCAAATGAGACTAATTTGGGCCAAAACCGACACCAAAGATAAATCCCGTCTTTTAGCGACCGGGTCAAAACCCGGTCAAAGACGAAACCGTCTCAGAAATCGGCCAAGTACGTCTCGAAACTTGCGCCACAATCCAAAAATCAGCCAAATCAAACATAATCAATCAAAGAGCAAATCAAGGCTAATCATTCCCAAAATAACCCGGCCTAATTGATCCACTCGATCGAGTGGATTGACCACTCGATCGAGTGGAGCCTCTTTGAACCAGTCCAGGTTCATTCACGAGGGCACTCGACCGAGTGCACCCGCGCCACTCGGTCGAGTGACCCTACGTCGGGGCTCCCTATAAATACCCCATGACCCCCATGCATTTCACAAGTCTTTGGCATGCATACTTAACCTACATTTCAACCCTATACACTTACACATCAAGCCTTAGTAACCCTAAGCAACACACACAAAACCGGAGCCTCTCGTCCATCGAAGAACCGACGAATCATCCGTTACACATACACATACACATACAATCAAAACCCCGAGATCAAAACTCGTCAAAGACCCGAGAGCATCCTCTCCCTAACCATACACACTCTAACTCACCCTACATATCTCGACACTCCCGCGCTCACGCCGCTATTACGAGTCCGTTTTCGAGGCCATTAAGCATGTAGGTTGAGGGTGTAATTCAAACCCCGTTTCTTTTTCTCCCTTATCTTTTCACCATTTTTATATATATTATTATTATTATTATTATTATTATTATTATTATTATTATTATTATTATTATTATTATTATTATTATTATAACTATACCGTGTATATATATATATATATATATAATAATATCAAAACTCGGATCCGAACTCGTTTGACTACGATGATCAATTTCTAAGGGTTCGTTTATTAACACGATAACGATCATTCGTAGTTGAACGCGTATAGATCCATTTCCAAGATTAGTACGGAACCCGTTGACACGAAAACCGACATCACATAACCCGAAAGGGTTAGTTCCGATGTCGTGACGTAGAGGGACGCAATTCCGTTACTAATTCAAAATTTCAAACACATGATATCATATTTCATAAAATCCCGACAACGGTATTATAATCGTATATACACACGATTATAGTACCGGAGGTCAAGTTAAATTCAAATCGTGCAATATTTGTATTTAATTTGACCAACCGTCAATTTTAAAACATAAAAGCAAAACGAGTCATGCCTCGTACAGGGGGCGCTCGACCGAGTGCCATAGGCCACTCGATCGAGTAGCACCCCAAAAATTGGGCAGTAGCTGCTTCGAGTACGCACTCGATCGAGTCCGTGCCATGACTCGGTCGAGCGGGTCCTGTAGCCCAGAAATTCGAGAGCTTCAATGCAACATTTGAGCCTCGTCATTTTTTACGACTTTTAGTCGACACGTGTAAAGTCAATCACGTGGTCCTATTTTTCAAAACTCATGCATATCATATCACTTAAAGCGATTTTGATCGACGGTCTCGCAGTATTAATTTTGTGTCGATGACTCTTTAGTCGTATCCGACACATAATTAATTTAGACTCCATTTCTCGAGATGATAGGTCGGGACAAGGCATCGAGATTCGGCATCGGGCTAACACCACGCCTAGGTCCCATATCTCCGTCCTTTGATTAGTACACAATATAATGTGTATTTAATCGAAGTTCGTCCGTTTGCACAACTTACGGTCTAGTTTATATTTATTATATACGGGTCCGTTTCTAGTTAACGTCTACAATTTTCAATTCGATTATTCTATTTTATTGCTCGTTGTATTGTGAATTCCGGGTTGTATTCCGCCCGTGTAATTTGTAATTTATTTACGAGTTTTCTATTCTTGATGTTTGCCATTTATTTATTTAAATGAACATCGCATGCTAAATCACTTTGACGTGAATCAAGATGCATTAAATGACGTAGTTCACAAACTATTCACATGCTTAGCCCGAAAACGCTGTTTGCATATCATTTAATCATTTTACTAGCGCGCGTACACGAACACGAACGATGTCTTAGTAGAGGCCGCCATGTGCGGGCGGGGTTGGGTGTCCTTAGTGGGTTTCCCAACACGTACCCTCACCCCTTACTCAGAACCTTGGTTTCCGGATGTCCGAAACCCTTGGCGCACGAGAGTCATTTTATATACGAAAGCCGGTGTAAACGGTATCGGTATAACAATGCAAAGGGACGAGCCCCATGAACTCTGAAATCGAAGTGGGCTTACTTTGTGTATAGCCCATGACGGCATAGAGTGGGCTCGTATGGTTCCGAATAACCACAAAATTCGGTGGCGACTCCATTTTCACTTAAATTTCGAACCCGAGAACAATCTTACCACGAGATTCATTCGCCTACCCAAACCCGCGCTTCGCCGCGTCGGGGTGGACCTACGCCATGTCCACAATTTGGCGACTCCGCTGGGGATACCTGATGTACCACATGTCATCGGGGTTCCCAGGGTGAGACTCGAAGAGAAATCGTTCGTAGATTAGTGTGCGCGCATTAGTTTAATGATTCATGCATAACCCAAATTTGCCCGGACCGGTTACTCGTGACCGACGTCCCACTATACCACGGTGAATTCCTACATGGGTGCGCTAAAGACATCGATGGTGGAACTCGTCTCGGTTTCGCGGCATGTCCTAAGATCAACTCGGCTTAGGGAGTCCGTCCATCACATGAGAAAGCCATCGTTGTTGGTATAGACCCTATTTTGACCGACCAAGACTTAGTGTAAAGCATACATAAGCGTCGTTATAATGCTTGACTACGTGCTACTTAGTTTCCGTGTCTATTTTCAAAAAACCGTCATTTCAAAAAGTGCATCTTTCCAAAAATACCAAATTTTGAAGAACCCGAAATACTGTCCGTTTCGGGACCCGTCTTTTCAAAATATCCAATATTCAAAAACTCGGAATGCTGCCGAAAATTAGACTTACGATTTGACTCAAAATAGCCTTTTATTTTAGCCGGCATGCTATCCATTTCAATTCGAATTTCCGATCCACCATTCGATTTTCGAATTTTCAAAATTCAATTTCAATTTTCAAATCTTCGTGATGCCATTCGCGATTTTCAAATCCTCGAGATTCCATTCTCGATTTTCAAATCTCCGAGATGTCGTTTTCGATTCTCAAATCTTCGGGATCTCATCTTCAATTTTCAAATTTTCGGAAATTTGTTTTCGATATTCAAATTCCAAAATTTCAAAAATTCAACTTTTCAAAAAACGGGACCGTCTCCCAATTTTTCAAAACGCGAAATTACTCGCAACCATTCCAACATTTCAAAATGCCCGGTCCTATTGGCCCACTACCAATTTCAGGACCGTCCTCTCAATTTTCAAAATTCAATCATTTTTCAAAACCTTCCGATTATAGGACCTACCGTAATCCGTGTGTCGGGTCTTTTTATGATTTGTCGAAGGTCGTTAGCGTCGAAACTCCGTCGATCCTACATCACGGGTTTCTTCCCCATCCTAGTCCGCGTTTTTCTAAAGGCACAACCGACCAACACGAGTCATACACTCGTAAATGGAAGGTTCATAAACACTCGAGTTCTAACTAGAAAGTCACACGCAATTTTCCCTCCGACAGGATGGTCCCCACGACCTTTCCTAAGGGATTTTTGCCCGTCTTTCAATCCGTTAGTCGAGTCATCCCAATTCAAAAATCCCTTAACTTAAGGGTCTACCCTAATCACAGGGTCATCCTTATTCAAGTCAAGTCAAGGGTCTCTAGCGTCGAAACTCCGCCGATCTTACATCGCAAGTTTCTTCCCTTACCCGTCTGCCTTTCCTCGAGGCCGAGTCAACCTTTTACACGGCATAGCCCTGTAGCTAAAGGTTTGTGATCCTTACATCTAAGGGTCACTCGTCCGGCACTCGAGTCTTAGCAAAACCTTTCATCCCACTCGGGGGCTACCCTTCAGCAGAGCGGCCAATCACGGTTGCTCTAAGGGTCATGTCCTACACGTGTTGTCTCACGCGTGCCATTTTCGAGTCACTTAGATGTCACCCCATCTGAGTCCTATAGACTCTTTTGCGTCGCTCGGGGGCTGTCCTCCAACCGACCAGTCAAACACGGTCACCCTAAGGAGTACCTTACGTTCATCATACACCGGCGTCCTTATAATGCCTTCTTCGAGTCGTACCTATGCTACGAACACTCGAGTCTCCTAAAGGTTTAGGTCGCCACAGTGGGTCCGAACACTTGACGCAGCCAAACACGGTCGCCCCATTTTCGGACTCATCCTCGTGGCTCAGATCTCATGGTCGAGTTCGAGCCAGGGTCGTTACCTCGTCTAGGTCAATGTTCGAGTATCCCGGTCCAAGAGTCTTTGTCATCCCGTCACCCTGGGCCGTGTCTAGTTTGACTCCCTCTCTTGCATTCGCGCAAAGTCGAGTTTAGGCGAGTCGTGGCACCTGTCATTTTCTCCAATCAAAGACTTTACCAAAAAAAAAAAAGAAACAACCAACCGAGCGTCCGTAAGTCCGGATTTGATTCGAGTCTAAGTCTTAGTCCGAGTCTAGGATACCCTACATCCTCATTTCCAAATCAGAGTCAGAGTCTTTTGCATTCTGTCCTCTTTTCAAAATTCAACAAAAAATCAGCTTTCAATATTCTATCTCTACTATACACTTTCCTTATGTGTTTCCGAGAACATGATGAACACCATCATCATACACTGTGAGCACACGCACGTGACTATTATATGCACATCTATAATGACTGCAGGAACTGAGGCCCGTGTTTTCCCTTACCTGTTCCATGTCTGGCATAGACAGCCACATAACTACCCTTAGCAGGAGCGGTATCGAATCCTATGACAAATCTAGGTAGTCTCCTAGTTTGGGTTAAGGACGGGAGGCAAGCCCATTTCCCACAATAAGCACCCCTCCAATAAGACTAACCAATCCCTATCTAAGGCGTTAGTCTGACTTGATGCCAAAAATACCCAACTCGGGACGATGCTCCCACTAAGCCTGCTCAGAATTATGATGACAATACCGAGATCCAAACCACCATGCTTACCATAGAGTACTCCACCGCGAGTTGCACTCACACAACACCAACTAGGCTCACACCTTACAAGGGTTTAGCTCCACAAGCCAAATCCAACCGATGGGCCCACCCCCATATCCACCCACAACACCATAGGAGGGCAGCCGTAAAAAAAAAAAAAAAAAAAAGGTTGGAGAAAAAAAAATCAAAAGTCCAAGAAAAAAAGCAAAAGGCCAAAACAAAAGAGCTGGCATGATCAACATCCCTCGACCAGATACGGTCAACCCCTTTTGACCGGGACATGGTCAACACAAAAAAAAAATCCCACGACCGGGGCTAAGAGGTTAACCCAAAAAAAAAAAAAAAAAAAAAAAAAAAAAAAAAAAACATCATCAAAACCCATGACCATGGCTAAAAGGTCAGCCAGAAAATATTCAATAACCCATGACTGTAGTGAAAACGGTCAAATAAGGGAGAGACAATCAAGCTGGTTAGCTAACACCACACTTAGCCTTCCCACATTACAATCCTCGAAACCTTCCCGAGACCTAGGCTAAGAGACAGCCCGGAATTTTGAGGATTCTAGCTCCATACGATACACCCTAACCATTAGGGCCAGACATGGAAACCAGATCCCGCATCATCAAACCTGCCCAATCGAAGCCCGAGTCATTTTTACTCGACTTCCCCCTTTCCTACCACATTACAATACCTTACCCTCGAAGCCTTAGCTCCACAAAATCAAGCTCCAGATTTCAAAACATCAAAGCCACTTATTGCCTGGCACCACATTTCCAAAAACATCCAAACCAGTTACCAGCCCCAAACACGGGAATTCAACCTGCAGTCGGCAAAGAACATGCCCAAATAGTTCACACCACCTCTGGGGGCTACCCCGGAGAACGCTCACAGTCACGGGATCAACATCCTTACTGTTCTAGCCCTTTGATCAAGACATCACTGGGAATGCACCTAGCCTACACCATCGCTATGGCTAGTTACACACAAAGCCCTAATAAACTAGGCACCATAATAATATCTTCCAATCCACTGAACTACGGCTTGGTTTGATTTCACTACACGTGAATACGTAGGCAGCCTTTCAACAAAGGCACAACCACCCACATTGACACAAATAAAAAAAGCACCATCATTCCGGTCACGACACTGTCATGTTCTCAGCAGTTAGCTTTGTCGTCCTGGGGGTTTCTCTTAGGCAGAAGACCTTCATCCACTCACATAATCCAAATACTTTCAAAAATCTAGCCACCTTTCTATAGTGTGTCCTAGTACTCGGCTCAGTCAAAGACGAGAATCTGTCAGGGACTCGAAGGAACACCTACTTTGGGAATGTATCCCAAAACACAAAAATTCAAAGAGCACTAGTCTACGGCATTGCTACTGCTAAGCCTTGTCCTGCAGGAACAATCTCATTACAGACTACTGCAATTCCCCTGTACCGGATCCTTCCCAGTTTGAAGTTTGACCGTGTTGCCACTCGCCTAGGCTACGGAATAGCGCAACTTAAGAGTCTTGTTAGGTGCCCACCCCCCTACCGAGACACGGTCCAACCCCTCGAGAGTCCAGTCGTGTCTGTCAACTCGTCCGGTCACGTCCAGAGTCGAGTCTGTCGATATGTCTCTCTCTTCAAAATTCTTGTTTTGAAATTTGCAAAACTTAGCCATTTGAGAAAATCCTTTTCGACAAGGTCAAATTTCGATCTATTTAAACTGCAAATTTCTTTTCTACCCCTTTCAATTTTGAAAACCTATCTCCTAGCACATGAGTTGCTTTCAGGACTCCGATTTCAAAATAAAGCAAAAACCATTTTCCCCAGCGCAAGCCAGTCTATAGATGCTAACTGCATTTCCTATGTGCTATCTTGCTATATATTATGCCTGCTATTTCTGTCTATGTATCTAACATTTCAGGTACCAGCATTGCTTCCCAACGGAAAAACATAGACGCTGTTTCTCCTGGAATGCTACATCCAAGATGTGATGTGTCGGTATACGGGTACACCCAAGACTTCAGAAGCAAGTCCCCGCACAGCTACTTTACTCCCCAGCACGAGTCAGCGTTTTGCCTATGTGTTACATGCAATTTGTCATGTGTCAGCATACAGGTACACTTCAGACTTCATAAGCAAGTCTCCACGAAACTATCAAATTCCCCAACGGAGTCAGCTTTCCCCGGTATGCTACATCCAAGATGTGATGTGTCGGCATACGGGTACACCTACTCCCCAAGAAAGGCAAGTTTCACTCCCCACGGAGCACCATCATCAGTTCAGGTACCACTCAAGGCTTCGAAAGCAAGCTCGTACAGCTCACATATCTCCCCGGCAGAACGCCCGAGGCAGCATTTTCCCCCAAGATGGCACAAGATGAGCCCACATATAGGTACACCTAGGACTTCAAAAGGCAAGTCCGACTCCCCACGGAGCTATCATCATCAAAACAGGTGTGACCCTTTTCTTATGGCTGGCGAGCCCTTCACGCAAGTCTACTGGACTATAAACGACCCGACCGGAAGGCTGCCAGGTCGTAATCCTCGATTGGCCTGGTAGCTACTCTGACTTTCGCATTGTCCAAGCCTCAGTCAGAGTGGGGGCTCTGTAGACACCCGCATTTTGCCTGCTAGTGTCTATAGCAGTCTCCAACAAAACACCCGATGATGATCGGACGTCAACATGACTTAATACGCTCGAATACGGACTCGGAATCAATAGTATCCGACGTGGGCATTTAGCGGAGTGCAAATCTCTCAAAACAGACCTCAAATTCAGGCCCAGTGGGTCATTCCGGGTCAAATGAGACTAATTTGGGCCAAAACCGACACCAAAGATAAATCCCGTCTTTTAGCGACCGGGTCAAAACCCGGTCAAAGGCGAAACCGTCTCAGAAATCAGCCAAGTACGTCTCGAAACTTGCGCCACAATCCAAAAATCAGCCAAATCAAACATAATCAATCAAAGAGCAAATCAAGGCTAATCATTCCCAAAATAACCCGGCCTAATTGATCCACTCGATCGAGTGGATTGACCACTCGATCGAGTGGAGCCTCTTTGAACCAGTCCAGGTTCATTCACGAGGGCACTCGACCGAGTGCACCCGCGCCACTCGGTCGAGTGACCCTACGTCGGGGCTCCCTATAAATACCCCATGACCCCCATGCATTTCACAAGTCTTTGGCATGCATACTTAACCTACATTTCAACCCTATACACTTACACATCAAGCCTTAGTAACCCTAAGCAACACACACAAAACCCGAGCCTCTCGTCCATCGAAGAACCGACGAATCATCCGTTACACATACACATACACATACAATCAAAACCCCGAGATCAAAACTCGTCAAAGACCCGAGAGCATCCTCTCCCTAACCATACACACCCTAACTCACCCTACATATCTCGACACTCCCGCGCTCACGCCGCTATTACGAGTCCGTTTCCGAGGCCATTAAGCATGTAGGTTGAGGGTGTAATTCAAACCCCGTTTCTTTTTCTCCTTTATCTTTTCACCATTTTTATATATATATATATATATATATTATTATTATTATTATTATTATTACTACTATACCGTGTATATATATATATAATAATATCAAAACTCGGATCCGAACTCGTTTGACTACGATGATCAATTTCTAAGGGTTCGTTTATTAACACGATCACGATCATTCGATGTCAATGTGTATTTAATCGAAGTTCGTCCGTTTGCACAACTTACGGTCTAGTTTATATTTATTATATACGGGTCCGTTTCTAGTTAACGTCTACAATTTTCAATTCGATTATTCTATTTTATTGCTCGTTGTATTGTGAATTTCGGGTTGTATTCCACCCGTGTAATTTGTAATTTATTTACGAGTTTTCTATTCTTGATGTTTGCCATTTATTTATTTAAATGAACATCGCATGCTAAATCACTTTGACGTGAATCAAGATGCATTAAATGACGTAGTTCACAAACTATTCACATGCTTAGCCCGAAAACGCTGTTTGCATATCATTTAATCATTTTACTAGCGCGCGTACACGAACACGAACGTTGTCTTAGTAGAGGCCGCCATGTGCGGGCGGGGTTGGGTGTCCTTAGTGGGCTTCCCAACACGTACCCTCACCCCTTACTCAGAACCTTGGTTTCCGGATGTCCGAAACCCTTGGCGCACGAGAGTCATTTTATATACGAAAGCCGGTGTAAACGGTATCGGTATAACAATGCAAAGGGACGAGCCCCATGAACTCTGAAATCGAAGTGGGCTTACTTTGTGTATAGCCCATGACGACATAGAGTGGGCTCGTATGGTTCCGAATAACCACAAAATTCGGTGGCGACTCCATTTTGACTTAAATTTCGAACCCGAGAACAATCTTACCACGAGATTCATTCGCCTACCCAAACCCGCGCTTCGCCGCGTCGGGGTGGACCTACGCCATGTCCACACATACCAGATCTCAAATGCTAAGCACGTCGCCAAGTTCATCCAAAATAAGATCATATGCCGGTACGGAATCCCGCACGAATTCATCAGTGATCACGGGACCCACTTCCAAGCCAAAACAGCAGCACTGTTAGCCAAATACAAGATCTAAAGGCATACATCCTCGCCTTACCGTTCCCAAACAAATGGAGCGGTAGAGACAGCTAACAAGACAATTATCACCATACTTAAGAAGATGACCTATAATTATCGGGAATGGCCCGACAAAATACCTTCTGCCCTATGGGGATACCGAACGTCAATCCGTACTGCAACCGGTACAAACCCCTATTATTTGACATACGGGATGGAAGCAGTTCAACAAGTCGAGTTGGAGGTACCATCCTCAGGATCTTACTAGAAAGCCAAGCACCTGAAGCTGATTGGGTCCAAGCACGGTATGATTCGTTGGTCCTTTAAGACGAACGACGGTCCCGTGCCCTCAACAACATTCATATATATCAGAAAAGAATACAACGGACCTTCAACAAAAGAGTCCGGCCAAGAAATATCAAGGGGACTTAGTCCTCAAATATGTTCGAGCTTTACTACCAGTTGACCCGAGGGGAAAGTTCAAACCCAATTGGGCTGGACCATATCTTGTGAAAAAGGTTCTATCATAAGGTTTTATGAAGCTGACAGACTTGGACGGGAATGACTTCACCAATCCCACCAACCTAGACCAACTGAAACGTTACTCCCCCTAACCTTATCTCAATGTCATTTCCTAAAAGTTTATTAAAAGTTATCCTTTTAAAACGTAAAATTTCATAAAAAAACTAAGTCAATAAGCTAGGATTATTCATTCTACTGTTGCGCACACCTCGAACTATTAGTCTTGGTGTATTTCGAGATTGCAAAATTCTAAGCCTTGAACTACGTCTGGTTTGATTCCACTAACTGTGGATACGTAGGCAGCCCCTCAAAAGGGCACAACCACCGCAATAGCGAAAGGGATAGAAACGGTTTAACTAATCAAAATGTCTTTTATTAATACTAAAACCTTGATAAACTCGGGAATTTCGATTAAATCATTGAAAAACACAACAACAAAAATATACTACAAAATAGTAGTATTATTGAAATAATTAAAATTAAGGAGTCGGGGTATTCAGGGCATCTTGCTCTTACCCTTATCCTTCGCATCCTTCGGAGCCCATTTGTCGCCGAGGCGGGGGCGAGCATTCTCGGATCACAACCGGGATTTCTTTAGCCCGAACCCGTTTCTTCGAGAGTGGGTCATTCGCCACGGTAATCGGCCTAAGTCGAGCCTTCACATGCTCCGGCAGACTGTCCCGAGTACCAAGTCGGTCCTTGGCTGCCAGTCTCGGTCTGAGCCTCCTTTCCAAATCAGTCTGGGGGCTCAGCCTACCCCAAGCACCATTAACACCGGTCCTTTTAACTTGAGTCTTAGCCTTTATCTTTGGACCCGACATCAGACGAACTAAGGTAGTGGGAGTCTCACCTTCATCGAAGAAACCTCTGTTGTCCTTGGCCTGCTCCCGACGAACCAGGTCGAAAGCTTCATCGACCTTCAAAGCAACTCGAGCCTCTACAGAGCGTTCCTTTGTCCACATTTCATATAAATCAGACACCCATGTTGAGTGAAGAGATTTAGGGACGGACCAAAAACCCGGGTGTGCTACCACTGTAGCCAAGTGTCACACATCACATCGGTCGGTTGTGTGGAGTCACTGAGAACCGCCTCGTCTTCCGGGATCCTCTGCGACCAAACGAACTGCCTGAGAATACGGTCAGGGTAGAGGGAAACCGTTTGATTAAAAGACAAGATCACTTGATAATGGGCCTTGTCCTTTCTCGCCAACCCGGTCCAAGAAGGAATGACCACCACAGGACCACCCATCGGATCATAGGCCACGATGGAACGACAACTCCTCGTCCCAATATGTCCTATTAATAAGACGAGACAAGCTGATAGCCCGCCTCCTTGCAGTCACTTGGCTAAACCAATATTTGCTCGGGTCAAGAGGAGGCTCCATGATTGATAGTCTCTCATATAGCCAAACCTGGCAAAACACGGGTTTATAAGTTCTCGCGTACATTTGAAACAAAACAAGGCTCCAGTCCGCCTTGGGGCATTCGATCGAGTGCCAGGGTGACTTAATCGAGTGACCACCCCAAAATTGGGCAGGAAGATCTTCGCCAAAGGAACTCGATTGAGTCTCTGGGTGACTCGATCGAGTGCCCCCAGCTGCAAAATCGCCGCGGAAAAAAAAATGAGGCGGTAATACCCGTAATAAGTGAGTGCTCTCGATCAAATGAACTGATGGGTCCCTTTTACGATTGTCCAAACCTTGGATAACCTTAAGCCAAGTCGGGCTATATTTCGTTTCCAATTGATCAACGATGGTTTGAACTCGAGTGTCGCTGATAACACGCAAATTTGGACCGTTTTACCCCCTATTTTCACTCGTATTTGACTCGATTTTGTGTGCTTTAACGTCAATATAACTCATTTTTGACTATATTTCGTATTTTCTAGTATGAATTTGGTTTTTTTCGTATTTATCGTCTTTTTCGTAGAATTTCGTACTGCTTTTGTGTGTTTTTGTCTTATAGGTACGTGTTCGTGAATAAAGAGGCGAATTGAAGCTAGAGGAGCAAGTCAAGAGATCGAGTCAAAACCCCAAGTCAAACCTGACTCACCTAACCCAACTCTCATCTAATCCACCCATCTTTCACTCAACCCATATTCCCCAAACCCAAATCATAACCCACAACACAAACTCAATCACATATCAACCCAACTCATAGTCAAGGTCAAACTTGACCTTGACCAACCCATTCACCCAAACCAACCCAATTACCCAAACCAACCCAACTATCACTCAAATCAACTCCAAACCCCATAACCCAATTGCCTAATTCAATTCAACCCACAACCAACTCAAGTCAAGGTCAACTTGACCTTGACCTTTACCCTTGACCCACATCATCCCATCTCTATCCTCCAACTCCCTCCATCAACCTCCTTCACCTCTAACCACCACCACTGACCCTCACCTCCACGACCAACAACCACCGACCACCTTAGCCTGACCTCCGGCCACCACTAACCACCGAACACCACCACCCTCAGCCTCCATCTTCACATCTTCATTCATCTACCCTCATCACCTTCATCCACCACGCACCATCATCGGCGCCCTCCTCGACCCGCAACACCAAATAGCAACAGAGCAGCGCAGCGGCCTAGATCCGGCGAGCACCAACAACTACGACAGCAGCGCCGGCGGACAATCGCCGGCATCGACCCAGAACAGCCGGCGACCACGACCGCTCCTCCTTGCCTCAACCACGCGCGCTGTTGTTCGGGCCACTTCCGGCGACTTTCGCCGGCGTCGACCACCAGCTCCGGTGTCGACCCGGTTCGACCCGGATCCGGAGTTTGAGGAACCGTCTTTTGAATGAGATTCGGAGTTATTGAATTGAAATGGTTGGGGTTAGTTAAGTTGTTGATGTGTGGACGGTGAGATCTAATTTGGGTCGAGAATTTATGTGTGGACGAGTGAGATCTAATTTGGGTCGAGATGCAATTGAATTGGAATGGGTGAAACCGTAAGTGTGTAGGGTGAGTTGTCACCGCATGAAGTGATCGGGCGAAACCGAGTGATCGGGCGAAATCGATAAACCGCGGGGCAATGTTTTGCCCGGTGGTTAGTTAAGGAAAACCGCGGGGCGAAATTTCACCGGATGGGTTTCATAGGGTGAAATGAAGGATAGGGGTATAGAAGTATTGGGCTGCCACTTATTGGGCTTAGAAGATTAGGGTTTTGAGACCCCTCTTTTGTTTCCTCTCTATATATATGTAACTCCTCATTTGAGGAGGAGACACAATTCCACAACACCACCACAACATTACCTAAGCTAGTAGATTAGTAGTAGATTATTATTAATAGATTATTATTAGCTTATTAGTAGATTAATTAGTAAGGATATTTTCGGAGGGTGACAATCCAAAAAATCTCCACCTATTCTAGATCTAATTAATTAGTGTAAAGACTCCATGTTTATATTACTCAAGTTTTTATTGAAGATTCTTGGAGGTTATCAAAGGATTAGTGACAAATCCATTGTCATCTTCATCAAGCTTCTCCTTATTTTATTGTAATCCTCTTATTATTATCGTTTTCCTCCATAGTCGGTATATTTCTCTTCCTCTCCCTAATCTCTAGTTAGATTTAATTTCGTTCTAGATTTAATCTCTCGTCTAGATTTAATTTAGTTATTGTTTTTCTCTAGATTTAATTATTATGCTTGTTTAGTTGATTTCTCCTTAGTTATCATTTTATTAGTTTCCGTTATGAATAGTGAGTAGATTTCTTGTTAGGGGTTTAGGGAGGAAGATCTTGGGTAATTTGATTTGAGGGATGTTGGTGGGTTGCTTGCTTGTTGATTTATCAAGTTTGAGTTTTTGTGTCTTTGTTGACTTAGACCGGTCGGCTCGACCTTGACTCACTCCCATCAATATGGGGAAACTCGGGGTAGGAGTTACATCGACTTGAGACTTACCCTTTTTCGCTGCGAAAGCAGGATCTAGATAAGTTGGGTGAAGAAACCGAAAGGTGGCATTTTCCCTTTATTGACGTTGTGACTAAAACTCGATTCCGAGACTCATAAAACCCAATTTCCGATTCCCGACTCCCCCTAACACCTTCTCCTTATTAGACTAGCTTCTCGTAGTTTATAGCATCTTAGTGTAGACTAGTGTAGACTTAACCCAAAAAACCCCAAAAATAGACCCCGAATGTCCAAACGTGCTTAGACTTTGACTCGACCGACTTTACCTAGACCGTCCCTGAGGATCGATCCCGACTTACCGCTACTACATAGTAGTTAGTTGGAGTTTATAAATTTTGTTTGATCGTGTTAGATAGGCGACAATCTGACGCGCATCAAAATGGCGCCGTTGCCGGGGACGGCGATTAGTTAGTTGAGTTTTAGTCTTTTTGTGTTTGGTTATTGTTCTCTCTCTACCCTAGTACCACTCGGTGCTAGGAGACTCACTTTATATTTGAGTGTGTTTGCCAGGAACTGGTTATTGCCTCTTCGGTTTGATCCCAAGCCAAAGATGGCATTTCAAGCCTTGAGATTTCCGATAAATATCTCAACTAGAGTGATTCCACATCCGTACCTCACACCACCATCCATACATACTATCCTTCCATCCCTTCCAAATCCATCCATATCACCTACACCTTTCATTCCACAAAATTCACCTTCTACAACTCCTCTCATCACTCCAAATCCACAAGAAACACCATCTCCATAAGAAAATTCTCCAACCCATTCACCTCCCAAATCACCTCCATCACCAAAAAGCCTTCAAAAAGCAAACATGACAACTCTTGATTCACGTTCACAACTCACTCACGAGGATTTTCCTTCCCCCGTTTCCTATGGAACCATTCCGAATGAGTTTGAGCTTAAAGATTCCCTGATCGATGAAGAGAAACTAGATAGCTTCCATGGGCTCTCTCAAGAAGATGCTTTTGAACATGTATGCTCTTCCGAAGATAAGCTAGTTGGAGCCAAGCTTATTAAGAAGATGGAAGATGAAAATTCTCCTATGACCAAGAAATGAAACTCCAATTGGAAAAGGAAGAGCTAACCAAGAAACTTGAGGCTATGAATGCAAAGCGTACTCCAAACCAAAGACCCTTCAATTCCAATCAACAAACATTTTCCAACCAAGGGTCTGTCAAAGTGCCTCCACATATGCCTCCTTATCAAAGGGAAAACTTCAACAATCAAGGTAGAAACTATCATGTTCAAAGGGACTTCCATAATCAGAGTGCAAATCAAGAGAACAATTACCATAATCAAGGAGGTAATTATCAGAATCAAGGATTCAATCAAGGGTATCAATGCAATTATCAAGGTAACCAAGGGCCAAATCAAGGGTACCAAGGGTTCAATTTTCAAAGACATAACCAACCCTCTCCATTTTATGGAAATCAGGTTAATTATCAACATGGTCAAGGTAGTGGTCAAGGGTATGGTTCGACCATTGATATGAGAAAGTCTTTAGTCAACGAAGTGTATCAAGGAAACCCGAATTACCAAGGTAATCAAGGTCATAAAGGATTACACTCTCAAAGCTGCAATGGACCCTCTCAATTCTTTGGCAATCAAGGTAATTATCAACAAAGTCAAGGAATTGGTCAATGGGATAATTCATTAAATGAATTGCGAAGAACAATAGAGTATTTGATGAATGAAAATGCGAAGAACAAGGCAAAGCTCGAACTCTTGAAATCTCAACGAGCATCCAAAGCCTTAGCTACTCCCATGCACCCACCTCATGACTTTCCCGTTCAACCTCAACACCCAAGGGATCCACCATGCCAAACCCATGTTGTTATAAAAAGAGAAGGAAAAGAGCTTGAAAACCCATACAATCACTTGAGTACCAAGGCAAACCCAAATTTGCAACAACAAAAAGCACTACATGCCACTACTCCCGATTCTCCCAAACAAAACCGGGGAATTTGAAATGAATTTAAGTTAGTTGCAAAGGCCGAGGAAAAACAACGACAATCTAAGGAAGCTAGAAGGCAAGTGACCGATCAAGCAATTGAGGAGAAGGAATCCAATGTTCCATCTCCATCGATCTATGTGCCACTTATAAGTGTAGTTTGTAGTGCCTAATTTGTTGTGTTTTGGTCCCGTTTTCCTTGTGGAATCGCTCCTTGGGAGCGGTTTATGGGTTACTTATGCTTCCTTTAGTTCGTTTTAAGTTCCCGAGACCATTCAAGAAGAATTGGAACGATTCCAACTCGTTTCATACGCTTTTGGAGCCAACGAAGTGAAGGAACGATCACTCGATGCCTTGGATTCGATCCCGAGACCTTGGGACCCATACCCGAGCCCCTTAGGCTCAATCCCGAGTCCCGAGAATCGATAAGAAACCCATTAGAGGCAAGGAGGGACCTTAAAGATCATATTGGAGGCGTACAAGACTCATCCCCGACGGGAATGACCTCATCCCGTCCGGGATGAAGTGCACAAAAGAGAGGGCTGCTGTTTTGGGTCCATCCCGACCGGGATGAGTTCATCCCGACCCGGACCGACACCTCATCCCGACCGGGACCATCCATCCTGTAGACACCCACATTTTGACTGCCAGGTGTCTATAGCAGTTTCCGACAAACACCCGATGATGATCGGACGCAAACGTGCTTTAAATACTCAGAAACGGGCTCAAAATCATTGGCATTTGGCTTGGGCTTTTTACGGATTACATATCTCACAAAACCAACCTCAAAATCAAGCCCAGTGGGTCGTTTCGAGTCAAATAAGACTAATTTGGGTCGATTCCGACACCAGGGGTAAAACCGTCTTTTAGCGACCGAGTCAAAACCCGGTCAAATATTTTCCCGAGACACGTGAGTCAGCCGTGACACCTCACATGGCTGACTCATACTCCAATCCTACGAAAAATCAGCTACATAAAATATTAAACAAATCCGTTTAAGAATGGAATTCGATCTCAAGTAGGAATCCTATCCGAAAACCGATTCAAACACCCGACCGAGTTCAAATACTCGTCCAAGCAGCACAAACCAGCCGTGTTTCCCTTGCTTCTTCGACAAGCAAGCGAAATCCTCATGCCATCCGACTTCCTGTATTTCCTATCCTAAGTGGTAGTTCAAACTCTCCTAGCCAAGGTCGGGAATTCCCTATAAATAGCCCCTTGCATACAACACTTTCAGACACAGATCAACATTCATTATCATCAATTATCAAAAATATCTACATAAATTATCATACATCGATTACACACTTAGCATCGAGAAAACCGATATTATTCCCGAAGGAAACCGGCCCCGATACCCGACACCCTTCACCGAGACCACGCCCGAACCGAGACACCATAACTCACCGACATCCACTCGACGCTCTTGTGCCCAAGCCACGTCCCGACGAGCCCCGATCCGAGTAAACAGAAGCATGTAGGTTGAGGGTGTAACAAAACCCAATTTCTCTTTTTCTTCTCTTCTCTTCCTCGTCGTTCGCTTTTTTTTATTACGGGTCTCGTGTCAGTCCTTTTCATTACGGGTCGTTCGTCGTTTTTTATTTTATTTTCTAATATCGATACTATTAAAAACTATTTTCATATATCGAACATTCTTAAAAATATGATATCGATTCTCTATAATCGAATATTGTATCAAAAAGAATTATATTAAAATCTCGACGATGTTAAAAATCGTTACATCTTTTTTCGTTCAAACTTCTTTTTACAAAACCTTTTTTTTAATTCATTCCGAATACTCGATATCGATTTCATAATCGAATATCGGGTACGACGAATATCGAAAATATAAATGAATACAAATTAATTCATATTTTGTACGCGATTTATCAAAATTAGCAATTTCGAACAAAAAAATAAAATCGGACAGACCCGCACGCGAGTCGCGCCACACCCAGGCGACTCGCGCACGGGCCTGAAAGCCGGGTCTTTTTTTAGCTTTTACGTTCGTTTTATTTTATTATTCTACGAAATGATTTCAAAATTTATATCTTTTCTAAAACTATTCGAAGTATTTGATATTGATTTCGTAGTCAATTATCAAATATAACGAATATCGAAAATATTAGATCGAGTGCAAATTATGCGATATTTGTACGCGATTTAATAAAAGCTTCGAATTTTCAAAAAACCGCTTTCGAAATCAGCCCGACACGCGACTCGCCGGCATCCCGGGCGAGCCGCGCGGCCGGCTGCCACGACGCGCCTTCTTTTTTTATTTTATTATTTTTCGAACTTCGTTTTTTTATACAAAACAGCGTTTTTAGCGATGCTTTTCAGATTTCGATTAATATTTATTTTCTCGATTTCGTATATTTATTTCGTTTGCTATATTATTTTTTTACAAATCGATACTAACTCGTTTGTTTATTTTGTAGCAAATTCACATCTATTTCATCTTTTGTTTTATTATACTAAAACGAATCTCACATGCTAAAACAACTTTGACGTTAATTTTAGTTGCATTAAACCGACTTAGCAACCCATTCAATTCCTCGCATGCTTAGGAAAACAATGTTTTCATATCATTCATCGTATTACTAACGCGCGTATTAAAAAATCATTTGATATCCTAGTAGATGCCGCTAATGTGCGGGTGGGGTTGGGTGTTCTTAGTGAACTTCCCAACACCTACCCTCACCCCTTACTCAGAACCGTGGTTTCCGGATGTCCGAATCCATTGGCAACGAGAGTCATTCAATATACGATTAACCGATCAAGTCGACATCGGTATCGAACTGCAAAGGGACGAGCCTAATAAACTCTGACATCGGAAATGGGCCGTATCTTGTATACGGCCCACTACGACATAGAGTGGGCTCGAACAGTTCCGAATAACCATAAAATTCGGTGGCGACTCCAACTTCGATTTAAATTTCAATTTGATCATCTCATATGGAGATTCATTCGCCTCCCCAAACCCGCGCGTGGCCGCGTCGGGGTGGACCTATGTCATGTCCACAATTTGGCGACTCCGCTGGGGATTAGCTGATACGTTACTGACCTTCAGCATCCTCAGGGTGAGACTCGAATAGAAATCGTTTGACTAGTACAATACGCGTTTTAGTTTTACGGCTCATGCATAACTCCATATTTTCCCGGGCCGGTACTGGTGACCGACGTCCCACTATACTATCAATGTAGTCCAAATTGGATATGTCGAAGGTGTCCATTAGCCGATTCGTATGGGTTTTACGGCATGTTCTAAGCTCAACTCGACTTAGGAAGTTGATGGTAGGGATTCGTCACGTCCCAACCGATCAATAGATAAACCGGCTAATCCTAACTAGGGTAGATAGGGTAAGTCGGGTCGAATCCACGGGGACGGTAAGAGGCGTCTAGACTAAGGTCGCCTAAATACGAGACTAAGTCAACGAGCTAAGCTAAACTAAACAATGATAAGAAGGGGAGAAGGCTAGACTATGACTAAGGAAAACAAATAGGAAAACGGGCTAGGATTAGGTCGGGGTCAAAGGGGTAATGGAATGGTCGAGGAAGAACTAGAGTGAAGGGAGTAGTAGGGTAATCTAGGTGTGGTCCGGGCTCTCGCTACGTAGACCGACCTAGAGGTTTCACCTAAAACCCATCTCGGCGACACACATGACAAACGGGGTTACTAGCGCGCTATAGTGGCCTAGGTCGCATCTGGGCTCTCGCTACTTAGACCGACCTAGGAGTCGTCCTCACCGGGCTCTCGCTACGTAGTGAGGGAACCAAACCCACAAACAAACTATCACCCACAAGAGAAAGGCAAGAAAAAGAAGCATATGCACATACTAGTCATTCATGCATTTCAACAAACATGTGATATGCATCAAACCAAGAGAAAACCCAAATCTTCCACCAACATCTCCAACAATCCCTTAATCATCCAATTAACACCCTAATCACCCTACTAACCCTAGCAAGAACACTACTCTAACATAATCAAACTAATACTAACAAGAACCAGAGGAATCATCATAAGAAACAAAACATACCTAAACAAACTCAATCAAACTAACAAGAACAAGAACAAACAATAATAAAGATTCAAACTTGATAAACAATAAAGGATTAAGAGTAAAAGGAGAAGAAGATTGTACCAAACTAGAGAGGAGGAAAGATTGAAACTTGCATTAATGAAGAAAACCCAAAACAAACCACCAAGGTTGTCAATCTTGGATGGATCTTGAAGAATTCCCTTAATACAAGTACTAAACTAAGATTAGGGACTAATTATCGACTAATCTACACTAATCTAATCTAATCTAACCTAAAGTAGTCTAGGATTTAATGTCTAATGAAGTGCCTAAGCTTAACATAACAAGGGAAGGGTATATATAGGGTTTAAGAATGGAAGGAGGTGAAAGGAAGTAGGCGCGGGTGAGCTGCAGCCCATCCCGGCCGAGAAGGGGTGGTCCCGGTCGGGACGGGGTCGGTCCCGGTCGGGAAGCCATGCTCCCGGTCGGGATGGGCTCTGGACAGTAGCCTCCTTGTTAGTGCACCTCAACCGGGACCGGTTGAGGCCATACCCGTCGGGGATGAGTCTTGTAGGCCTCCAATATGAACTTTTTGGTCTCTCCTTGTTTCTCATGGGCTTCCCATCGATTCTCGGGACTCGAGATCGGGTCTCGGAGACTCGGGATTGGGTCCCAAGGTCTCGGGGTCGATTCCAAGGCATCGAGTCATCGTTCCTTTACTCCGTTGGCTCCAAAATGTGTATGTATCGAGTCAGAATCGCTCCAACTCTTCCAAATCGGTCTCGGGAACCTGAAACGAACTAAAGGAAGCATAAGAAGCCCATAAATCGTTCCCAAGGAGCGATTCTACAAGGAAAATGGGACCAAAACATAGTAAAATAGGCACTACAAACTACACTTATCATAAGTCCGCCCCGATTCTCGATAGGCTGTGTACACTGGTATAGACCCTTTCAGACTGACCGAGACTTAGAATTAGAGCATACATGGCGTCGTTATACCGTTTCCATGACTACGTGCTACCTGATTTACCAGTCGTTTTTCAAAAACCGTCTTTTTCAAAATAGCATCCTTTTCAAAATATCCAATTTCAAAACCCGGGACATATACCGAATTTAGGATCCACGATTTTACTCAAAATAAGCCTATTTTTAGCCGGTATTATGCCCATTTCAAAACTCGAAAATATTTTCAAACTTTTAAAACCCTCCCAGGTCCGCCTTTCCGTTTTCTTTTTCGAAAAAAAAGGGCCGGGCTCCCCCTCCCGAATTTTTCGGGCTTTCAAAAATCATATTTCGAAACCTTTCTCTTCTTAGGATTTCCCGTATTTAGCAGTGTCGGGTCATGTCGTAAGTCGTCGAGGTCTCTAGCGTCGAAACTCCGTCGATCTTATATCACGAGTTTCCTCCTTATCCCAGTCCGCCTTATTTGACTAAGGCAAAGCCCACCTATGTAGGACATACTCCTACGAAGGTTGGCCCGTCTACACAATCGAGTCTAGAAGTCTGGGGAATGTCTCACGTGAACCTCCTTTCAAACAGGGCCCAACTCACACGGCTGGAGCCTAAAGGAGGCCCACTTTTCACGAGTAGCCCGTCTAAGTGTCTTTTCCGAGTCAACCTTTTACAAGGCATAGCCCTATAACAAAAGGTTTGTGACCCTTACGTCTAAGGGTCACTCATCCGACACTCGAGTCTTAACCAAATTTTCGATCCCACTTGGGGGCTACCCTTCATCAGAGCGGTCAATCACGGTTGCTCTAAGGATCATGTCTTACACGTGTCTCACGTACCCCACTTTTGAGTCATTTAGATGTCACACCATCTGAGTCCTACCAAAGTCTTTAGTCTCACTCGAGGGCTGTCCTCCACTCGAGCAGTCAAACACGATCGTCCCATTTTCGGACTCACCCTCGTGCAGCTTGAGTCTCATCGTCAAGTCCAAGTCAGGGTCGTTACCTCGTCCAGGTCAACGTTCGAGTATCCCGGTCCAAGAGTCTTTGTCGACCCGTCACCCCGGGCCATGTCTAGTTTGACTCCCTCTCTTGCATTTGCGCAAAGCCGAGTTTAGGCGAGTCGTGGCACCTGTCGAAGACCTTACCAAAAAAACAACCAACCGAGAATCCGAGTCCAGATCTGATTCGAGTTCAAGTCTGAGTCCGAGTCTAGGATACCCTACATCCTCATTTCCAAGTCAGAGTCAGAGTCTTTTGCATTCTGTCCTCTTTTTCAAAATTCAATAAAATCAGCTTTTCTATTAATCATATATACTTTCCTTATGTATTTCCGAGAACATGATGAACACCGTCATACACTATGAGCACATGCACGTGACTATAGGCACATCTATAATGACTGCAGGAAATCGAGACCCGTGTTTTCCTTTACCTGTTCCATGTCTGACATAGGAAGCCACAAAACTACACTTAGCAGGAGCGGTATCAAATCCAATGACGAATCTAGGTAGTCTCCTAGTTTGGGTTCGAGACGGGAGGCAAACCCATTTCCCACAATAAACACCCCTCCGACAAGATCAACCATACCTACCCACGGTGTTAGTCTGACCAACAGAAAAAAAGACAAAAAACTGGACAAAAAAAAAAGAAATCGAAAGTCCATGAAAAAGGAAAAAAAAAGCAAAAGGCCAAAACAAAAAAAGCAGGCCATCATAAAAAAAGGGCATCCACTACCAGAACGGTCAACACAAATGAAGATCCCATGACCGGGGCTAAGAGGTCAACCAACAAAATATTCAAATGCCCATGACCGTGGTCAACGGTCCACTCAAGATCAATACTCATACCATTCAATAAGGGAGAAACAATCAAGCTGGTCAACTAACACCACATTTAGCCTTCCCACATTACAACCCTCAAGACCTTCCCGAGACCCAGGCTAAAGACAGCCCGAAATTTTGAGGATTCAAGCTCCATAGGATACCCCTAACCATTAGGGCCAGACATGGAAACCAGATCCCGCATCATCAAACATATCCCGATCAAAGTTCGAGCCATTTTACTCGGCTTCCCCTTTACATAACAAAATTCACAATCACCATACAAAGACCCGATATCAAAACTCGTCAAAGACCCGAGAGCAAAACTCGTCAAATCCCTTACCTAATCATACACAATCCCGAGAGCAAAACTCGTTAAAATCCCCGAGAGCAAAACTCGTTAAAATCCCCGAGAGCAAAACTCGTTAAAATCCCCGAGAGCAAAACTCATCAAATCCCCGAGAGCAGAACTCGTTAAAATCCCATCCCAATTCTTCTCATTCAAACCAGTTACCAACCCCAAACACGGGAACTCAACTTGCAGTCGGCATAGAACATGCCCAAAAAAGCTCACACCACCTCTGGGGGCTATCCCGGAGAATGCTCACAGTCACAGGATCAATATCCTAACCATTCTAGCCCTTTGATCAAGACATCATTGGGAATGCACCTAGCCTACACCATTGATATGGCTAGTTACACACAAAGTCCTATTAGACTGGGCACCATAATATATCTTTCAACACTGAACTACGGCATGGTTTGATTTCACTACACATGAATACGTAGGCAGCCTTTCAACAGAGGCACAACCACCCACATTGACACACATTCAAAAAGCGCCGTCATCCTGGTCACGACACCGTCATGTTCTCAGCAGCTAGCTTTGTCGTCCTGGGGGCTTCTCTTAGGCAGAAAACCTCCATCCACTCACAAAATCCATATAAATTCAAAAAATCTAGCCTCCTTTCTGTAGTGTGTCATAGTACTCGGCTCAGTCGAAGACAAGAATCTGTCAGGACTCGATGCAATACCCACTTTGGAAATGTACCCTAAAATCAAAAATTCAGGAGAGCACTAGACTACAACAGTCTCATTACAGACTACTGCAACCCCGTATAGCATATCTATCCCACTTCGATGTTCGACCATGTTGCCACTCGTCTAGGCTACGGAATAGCGCAACTTAAGAGTCTTGTTAGGTGGCCCACCCCCCTACCGAGTCACGGTCCAACCCCTCGAGAGTCCAGTCGTGTCTGTCAACTCGTCCGGTCACGCCCAGCGTCGAGTCTGTCGATAGGTCTCTCTCTTCAAATTCTCATTTTTTAAAATTTGCAAAACTTAGCCATTTGAGAAAACCCTTTTCGACAAGGTCAAATTTCGGTCTATTTAAATTGCAAATTTCTTTTCTACCCATTTCAGTTTTGAAAACCTATTTCCTAGCACGTAAGTTGCTTTCAGGACTTCGATTTCAAAACTAAGCAAAAATCATTTTTATTCCCCAGCGCGAGTCATATTTGTTTCACCTACATGTTGCATGCAAAATTTTATGTAACTTATACAGGTACTATTCAAGACCGCGCAATTCACATAACTCCCCAGCGGCATAGACTTATACAACAAGTCCGATTCCCCACGGAGTTATCATCGTCAACTCAGGTACATTTCTAGTCTCTGGCCGGCGGGCCCTCCACGCAGGTCTAATGGACCTTAAACGACCCGACCGGAAGTCTGCCAGGTCTTAATCTTTGATTGGCCTGGTAGCTACTCTGACTTTCGCCTTGTCCAAGCCTCAGTCAGAATGGGGGCTCTGTAGACACCCACATTTTGACTGCCAGTGTCTATAGCAGTTTCCGACAAACACCCGATGATGATCGGACGCAAACGTGCTTTAAATACTCAGAAACGGGCTCAAAATCATTGGCATTTGGCTTGGGCTTTTTACGGAGTACATATCTCACAAAACCAACCTCAAAATCAGGCCCAGTGGGTCGTTTCGAGTCAAATAAGACTAATTTGGGTCGATTCCGACACCAGGGGTAAAACCGTCTTTTAGCGACGGAGTCAAAACCCGGTCAAAGATTTTCCCGAGACACATGAGTCAGCCGTGACACCTCACACGGCTTATTCATACTCCAATCCTACGAAAAATCAGCTACATAAAATATTAAACAAATCCGTTTAAGGATGGAATTCGATCTCAAGTAGGAATCCTATCCGAAAACCGATTCAAACACCCGACCGAGTGCAAATACTCGGCCGAGCAGCACAAACCAGCCGTGTTTCCCTTGCTTCTTCGACAAGCAAGCGGAATCCTTATGCCATCCGACTTCCTGTATTTCCTATCCTAAGCGGTAGTTCAAACTCTCCTAGCCAAGGTCGGGAATTCCCTATAAATAGCCCCTTGCATACAACACTTTCAGACACAGATCAACATTCATTATCATCAATTATCAAAAACATCTACATAAATTATCATACATCGATTACACACTTAGCATCGAGAAAACCGATATTATTCCCGAAGGAAACCGACCCTGATACCCGACACCCTTCACCGAGACCACGCCTGAACCGAGACACCATAACTCACCGACATCTACTCGACGCTCTTGTGCCCAAGCCACGTCCCGACGAGCCCTGATCCGAGTAAACAGAAGCATGTAGGTTGAGGGTGTAACAAAACCCGATTTCTCTTTTTCTTCTCTTCTCTTCCTCGTCGTTCGCTTTTTTTTTATTACGGGTCTCGTGTCAGTCCTTTTCATTACGGGTCATTCGTCGTTTTTTTATTTTATTTTCTAATATCGATACTATTAAAAACTATTTTCATATATCGAACATTCTTAAAAATATGATATCGATTCTCTATAATCGAATATTGTATCAAAAAGAATTATATTAAAATCTCGATGATGTTAAAAATCGTTACATCTTTTTTCGTTCAAACTTCTTTTTACAAAACCTTTTTTTTAATTCATTCCGAATACTCGATATCGATTTCATAATCGAATATCGGGTACGACGAATATCGAAAACATAAATCGAATACAAATTAATTCATATTTTGTACGCGATTTATCAAAATTAGCAATTTCGAACAAAAAAATAAAATCGGACAGACCCGCACGCGAGTCGCGCCACACCCAGGCGACTCGCGCACGGGCCTGAAACCCGGGTCTTTTTTTAGCTTTTTCGTTCGTTTTATTTTATTATTCTACGAAACGATTTAAAAATTTATATCTTTTCTAGAACTATTCGAAGTATTTGATATTGATTTCGTAGTCAATTATCAAATATAACGAATAACGAAAATATTAGATCGAGTGCAAATTATGCGATATTTGTACGCGATTTAATAAAAGGATCGAATTTTCAAAAAACCGCTTTCGAAATCAGCCCGACACACGACTCGCCGGCATCCCGGGCGAGCCGCGCAGCCGGCTGCCACGACGCGCCTTCTTTTTTTATTTTATTATTTTTTGAACTTCATTTTTTTATACAAAACAGCGTTTTTAGCGATGCTTTTCAGATTTCGATTAATATTTATTTTCTCGATTTCGTATATTTATTTCGTTTGCTATATTATTTTTTTACAAATCGATACTAACTCGTTTGTTTATTTTGTAGCAAATTCACATCTATTTCATCTTTTGTTTTATTATACTAAAACGAATCTCACATGATAAAACAACTTTGACGTTAATTTTAGTTGCATTAAACCGACTTAGCAACCCATTCAATTCCTCGCATGCTTAGGAAAACAATGTTTGCATATCATTCATCGTATTACTAACGCGCGTAATAAAAAATCATTTGATATCCTAGTAGAGGCCGCTAATGTGCGGGCGGGGTTGGGTGTTGTTAGTGAACTTCCCAACACGTACCCTCACCCCTTACTCAGAACCGTGGTTTCCAGATGTCCGAATCCATTGGCAACGAGAGTCATTCAATATACGATTAACCGATCAAGTCGGCATCAGTATCGAACTGCAAAGGGACGAGCCCAATAAACTCTGACATCGGAAATGGGCCGTATCTTGTATACGGCCCACTACGACATAGAGTGGGCTCGAACGGTTCCGAATAACCATAAAACTCAGTGGCGACTCCAACTTCGATTCAAATTTCAATTTGACCATCTCATATGGAGATTCATTCGCCTCCCCAAACCCGCGCGTGGCCGCGTCGGGGTGGACCTATGTCATGTCCACACATCCCGACCGGGATGAGCCCTGTTCAGGCCTGCGCTTCATTGTTTCTTCTCCTTTCCTCTTGTAACCCTATTTATACCATTCCTCTTGTAATCTTATGAATGTCCTTCATTACCCATTAAACCCTAGACTACTTTAGATTAGATTAGCCTAGATTAGAGTAGATTAGTCTTTAGTTAATCGTTAATCTTAGTTTAATCCTTGTATTAAGGGAATTCTTCAAGATTCAACCAAGATTGACAACCTTGGGAGATTGTTTTGGGTTTTTCTTATTAATGCAAGTTTCAATCTTTCTTCCTCTTGTTAGTAGGTATAATCTTCTTATTATTTTTACTCTTAATCCTTGTTTAATCTTTCAAGTTTTAATCTTTACTTATTGTTCATTGTTCTTGTTCTTTCATAATGGATGTTTTGATGTTTGTATTGATTTCTCTTGTTAGTGCTAGTATTAGGTTCATTATGTGTGAGTAGACTTGTTGTGGGGTTAGTAGGGGGATTAAGTGTTGATTATGGATGATTAGGGTTTGATTGTAGGTAAAGGTGGATTCTTTGTTACTAGTCTCATATTAAGAGCACCATGTGTTTGTTGAATTGCTTGTTAGAGTAGTAGTTGCAAATACTCCTCTTGCTTGTCTTCCTCTTCTCATTGTGTGATTGATTTGTGGTTGAATCCTTGTGTATTGGGTGACAACTTGCATAAGTATTCGGGTTTTGTCTTTGACACGAGAGTGCGGACATTGGCCTTGACGCGAGAGCGCAGACCGACCTTAGTAACTAGGTGAAACCTACACCCTCGATCTCCCAACTATCCTACTACACTTTTGAACCCGACCTAACCCTACTCTTTCCTTATTTGATTTCTTCGTTACCTTAGTCGTAGTCATAGTCTTCTCCCCTTCTTATCATTCTAGTTTAGCTTAGTTCGTTGACTTAGTCTTGTGTTTGGGTAGACCTAGTCTAGACACCTCTTACCGTCCCCGTGGATTCGACCCGACTTGCCCTAGCAACGTGTTAGGTGTAGTTGGTTATTTATTGACGGTGGGTATCCACGGCAAATCCCTACCATCAATTTGGCGCCGTTGCCGGGGACGGTGCTAGTTTAGACTTTGTTTTTCTAGTTACTTGACTTTGTCTTTTGTTTTGTGTTTTTCTTTTTTGTCCCTTTGCTTCTTGTGTGTGTGAAGTTTATTTCCTTCTTGTTTAGTGCCCAAAAAGCACTAGACTTCTCAAGTTTGCTCCTAGTCCACATTTTTTGCCTAGAGGTGGTCGCCATCCTCTTCTTTACAACTCAGAGCCGCATAAACGGACAGTTGCTAGATTGAGAGGTTTCCAACCTGTTACAAGCCAAGCTTTCGAGCAAGCATGAGGTTTGATCTAAACTCCCCACACTTAGGAGCCAATATGAACCACTTCTCTCCCTCTATGGATCAAAGCTATGACATGATGACCCCTAATTACTATCAAGCTTCTTGGGATAATCAAGACACCAGTGGGTATGAGCTTCAAGGATATGGAAACGGCTACCAACAAGTGAACGCTTATCAATCATATGATCATGGTGGCTATTACTCTAGCAATCAATGTGAACCCACCATGCTTAATCATGATTCACCTCATGGAAGCCAATTTCCCCAAAATCCACCACATTACCCTTCACCTCAACCACAATATGAACCCCATTACCCACAATACTACCAATCACCTCAACCTCGCTACCAACAATATGATGCCCCACTCCTTGGATATCGTCAAGATTTTCAAGGAGCATTACAAGACCCCAATGACCACCAATCGCCAAACTTGGAGTTGTATCAATCGATTCTTCAATATGAACGGGAGTAACCAAGAAATGGCCATTCAATTGCAAAAGAACCAAGAGGAACTCATGGCCCAATATCAAAGGGAAACCGAGGCGACGAACGCTCGAATGAATGCGTTAGCGGTTAAAACCGCAATGTTTTTAGCCCGAACGTCACAACTTGACGATGGGTGCTCGCTTAAGCAAGAGGAGCAACCTAATCATGAAGCCGCCGATGAAGTCCCTTTTGGAAGTGAAACTTGCTTTGAAGAACCTCAATCGTCCACCCAAGAAGAGACGAATGAGGATATGACCCGTGGTGAAGGCATTGTTGGTGAAGAATTGGAGGAGGTTAGTGAGTTGGATGAGTTGGTGGAGTTTGTGAAGTTGTTGGGTGAAATTGATGAGCTCAATTTGCCCTTGTCCGAGAATGTGGAAAAACATCAAGAACCCCTTGTATGTAAACCAAGCAATGGCTTGGAAGAGATTGAAACCGCCGATAGAAGTTTCAATTCTCTCCTCCAAGATGATGTGGGGACAAGTGATGAAGATGGGGAACCACAACTTGAGGAAGGTGTGGGGATGTGCAACATGGAAATGAGGCGAAAGCCGTTTTTTGTGCCTCTTGTCAAGGATTTGAAGCTTGCTTGTGATTGGAGGCGATGCTTAGGGAGGAAGAGGTCGGTGAAGCTCGTAGGATGGATAGACCCCGGAGACGACTTGAAAGATGACGTTGGGTCTTTAGGTGACTACTTCTTGCCTCCACCTTGGAGGCCGTGGAGGATAGCTTGGCTCGAGCACTCTTTGGGCCTTCATTACGATGTCGGTCGTGCGTTTGACTTGCTCCTCCAAGCCCTTGAGAGCTATGGTTGAAGAATGAGAGTCCACCATCCTCGGTTTGACGGAGTTCCTAAAGAACCGTCATGTTGTATATTCCCCTTTCTCTCTTCTCTTTAGTTTTTGTGTTTGTAATTGTGTTTTTTATGATTTTGTTTCTAGGATTGGTTTGTTTTGTGAGACCCTTGTAATTTTAGAATCTTTGATGAGCGATGTGAGGGAGGGATTTTGATGATTGTTTTGAGCTTATTTGATAGGTGTCAAGTGAAGATGAACCGAAGAGAGGAATGGTTGTGGATAGAGCTTGGATTTTGAGCTAGGGAGTCGGTTTTTGAAGCTTTGGATAAGCTTTTGGGGTTATGGAGAGTTAGAAGACTCCTCCCGTCCAAGAAGAGAGCATCCCGACCGGGAAGGATGAGGCATCCCGACCGGGAAGGAGCCATCCCGATCGGGATGAGGGTACCAAAAATCGAACTTTCTGGAGTGTCGTCCCGACCGGGACGGGAGCTTCCCGATCGGGACGGGCGTGTCATCCCGACCGGGACCATCCATCCCGACCGGGATGGCCCCACGCTCCTCTTTTTGGTCTCTTCTTTGTCTTGTGAGTCCACCCAACCACTTTCTACCCCCTCCCAACCTCCCTACCTATTCTTGCCTATATCATATGACCTCTACACTTCATATACATACCCTCACCTCATTCTCTCTTCACTTTACACCGAGATTCACATCAAATCCCACCCCCTTATACCTTTGTACTTCAACCATGTGTGCTTATCGAGTTTGAAGAGAAATAGCAATGACGAAGACTAGCTTTGGCCGATATTGAACATTGAGACGATGGAGCAAGTGAGTTGCTAACCGATTGGTACGACAACTATCCTTTCTTTTCCGTCTTTTATAGCTTGTCTCCCTTTGCATGTTCCCCTTCCCCTTATCATTTGTGTCATGGTGGCCCTCGAGGCCTTGGTAGTTATTGCTCCCGACTCTCGATGACGTGACTACATCGAGAGTCCTTTTCAAAATCCAAATTTTACAAGGTTTTCACCCTTTTTTTTTAGGATTTAGTCGGATTTAGGCGGAATCCGGGCTAGGTGACTTGATTACACCTAGTCCTCCCCACCCATTTCCTTTTATTTTCTTCTTTTTATTTCTTCCCCCATCCATATCTTTTCTTGTCTCGGCCCACGGTGACTTGACTACACCCCGGCCGGACACATTCTACCCTTTTCTCCGCTTTATTTTTGGTTTTTAGCTTTATTTTCGTAGTTTCTTTTCTTTTCTTTAGTGTCTCCATACACTACGATCGAGCGTGAGGACATTGCTCGGTTTAAGTGTGGGGGAGCGATATTCTAGCGTAGTTAGTTTTATTTTCGTAGTTTCTTCGAAAAATCTTGAAAACCCTAAAAAATTGAAAATTTCACAAAAATCAAAAAAGATTTTCTTCTTGTATCTTTTTCTTTTGTGTCCTTGTGCCGTATATTTGTTTTGTTGTGTGTTCTGCCTCCCTTTTTCCTTATAGGTTGCTTAATCACCGTTAGCTTTGGAAAGCTTTAAAGACATCCGGTAACATTTCTTTATCTCTTTTCCCTCCTTGTTGCTTGTGAAGTTTGGAGAAGATTGGTGATGGTGTGTGCTCGGGTGGAGCTTTGTGCATATTTGTGGTGATTGGTCGTTTATTCGGAATTTCGGGGTGGTGTTTGTTCTCTTGTTTGTGTTTGTTTTGTTTTGTCTTGTTTTGTTGTCTTTGTCTCTTTTTCTTTCGTTTTTGTCGAGTCTTTGTTTTGTGTTGTGTAGTTATGTCTTTTGTGTAAAAAGATTTTCGAAAACCCGGTTTTGAGGCTAGTGTGCAAGCGTTTACTTTCCCTTTCTGGTAGTATGAATCGAGTCTTGGACTTTAGTCTAGTAGAATGACCCTAAATCAATGATTTCGTTGGTCCTTTACCCTGAGTCCACCTAGCTTACTAGGGATTTACTACGGGATTTGCATTTTTGACCATTATGACCACCCACGGTGTGAAAAGGCCTTGGTTGCCGAGTCCCGTCCCTTAGGTGACCATGTTCGGAACTGTTTGATTAGTCCAAGTTCTCCCCTTTTTGTGAGTATGAAGGGAAGACGTCGTCCCGACATACCCATTACCCTACCTCCTACACATATCCACACAATAAAATTTCAATTCGTTGAAATCTCTCTTTCTTGTTGCAAAAAGAAATGCCTACAACTCAAATCAAGCCAAAAAGGGCAAAGAAAAGAAAAAGAAAGAAAATGAAAGAAAGAAAGAAAAGATTGAAGAAAAAGAAAAGGCACAAAAAGCCAAGAAAAGGAAAATAGAAAAGAAGAAAAAGAAATGGCATAGCAAAACAAAGCAAAAATGCAAAAGAAAGAAAAATATCAAAAGAAAACCGTCCCACAAAAAGAGTCCCCACACCTCTCAAAATAAGCCTTTTACCGACTATTACCGTGAAGAGCCTGCCAAAGGACCGAGTCCCTAGGAAGGATGATAGCGGTAATGGTCGGTCTTCCCTCATTTTGCAATCTCATCATTCACCTTTTTACTTGGACTAGTTAAGCGGTTCTGGGCATGGGACGACCCTCTTGGCTCATTGCTAAAGGGGGCGGGGTCTCATTTACCTACAGTGTCGACTAACACCGTGGTTTATCCTTTTTCCATCCCGCCGATCGTCCCGTGGTACGTTCTTAGAAAGTTAGGAGGACCTAGGTAAGTTACCAACGTTTTTATTGCTTTGTCACTTGCCTTGAGTCCTAAACCAATGTTTCATTCACCACTTTTTGGAGGGAAACGGTATTTATTCCTTTTTGGGTGCAACCGATTACTTGTTTGTTTGTGTGTTTGTTGTTTATGTGTTTTTGTGTCCGGTTGCATCCACTGTTTCGTCGCAAGACCTTACTTGCCTTGCGGAGTATACTTTTCCTCTAAGTGTACTCGCGTGAGTTGAAAGGGCGTAGGGTGCGCTAATACCCGTTCGGCTAGTTTAGTAGTTAGTTTGTGCTTACTCGAGGGCGAGTAAGGGTTAAGTGTGGGGGAGTTGATAAGTGTAGTTTGTAGTGCCTAATTTGTTGTGTTTTGGTCCCGTTTTCCTTGTGGAATCGCTCCTTGGGAGCGGTTTATGGGTTACTTATGCTTCCTTTAGTTCGTTTTAGGTTCCCGAGACCATTCATGAAGAATTGGAACGATTCCAACTCGTTTCATACGCTTTTGGAGCCAACAAAGTGAAGGAACGATCACTCGATGCTTTGGATTCGATCCCGAGACCTTGGGACCCTTTCCCGAGCCCCTTAGGCTCGATCCCAAGTCCCGAGAATCGATGAGAAACCCATGAGAGGCAAGGAGGGTCCTTAAAGATCATATTGGAGGCCTACAAGACTCATCCCCGACGGGAAGGACCTCATCCCGTCCGGGATGAAGTGCACAAAAGAGAGGGCTGTTGTTTTGGGTCCATCCCGACCGGGATGAGTTCATCCCGACCGGGACCGACACCTCATCCCGACCGGGACCATCCATCCCGACCGGGATGAGCCCAGTTCAGGCCCGCGCTTCATTGTTTCTTCTCCTTTCCTCTTGTAACCCTATTTATACCCTTCCTCTTGTAATCTTATGAATGTCCTTCATTACCCATTAAACCCTAGACTACTTTAGGTTAGATTAGCCTAGATTAGAGTAGATTAGTCTTTAGTTAATCGTTAATCTTAGTTTAATCCTTGTATTAAGGGAATTCTTCAAGATTCAACCAAGATTGACAACCTTGGGAGATTGTTTTGGGTTTTTCTTATTAATGCAAGTTTCAATCTTTCTTCCTCTTGTTAGTAGGTATAATCTTCATATTACTTTTACTCTTAATCCTTGTTTAATCTTTCAAGTTTGAATCTTTACTTATTGTTCATAGTTCTTGTTCTTTCATAATGGATGTTTTGATGTTTGTATTGATTTCTCTTGTTAGTGCTAGTATTAGGTTCATTATGTGTGAGTAGACTTGTTGTGGGGTTAGTAGGGGGATTAAGTGTTGATTATGGATGATTAGGGTTTGATTGTAGGTAAAGGTGGATTCTTTGTTACTAGTCTCATATTAAGAGCACCATGTGTTTGTTGAATTGCTTGTTAGAGTAGTAGTTGCAAATACTCCTCTTGCTTGTCTTCCTCTTCTCATTGTGTGATTGATTTGTGGTTGAATCCTTGTGTATTGGGTGACAACTTGCATAAGTATTCGGGTTTTGTCTTTGACACGAGAGTGCGGACATTGGCCTTGACGCGAGAGCGCGGACCGACCTTAGTAACTAGGTGAAACCTACACCCTCGATCTTCCAACTATCCTACTACACTTTTGAACCCGACCTAACCCTACTCTTTCCTTATTTGATTTTTTCGTTACCTTAGTCGTAGTCATAGTCTTCTCCTCTTCTTATCATTCTAGTTTAGCTTAGTTCGTTGACTTAGTCTTGTGTTTGGGTAGACCTAGTCTAGACACCTCTTACCGTCCCCGTGGATTCGACCCGACTTGCCCTAGCTACGTTTTAGGTTTAGTTGGTTATTTATTGACGGTGGGGATCCATGGCAAATCCCTACCATCAAAACGAGCTAACATTCAAAAAGGTAATAACAAGTGTAGCCAATTTGTGGACATGGTCGAAAAGGTGAAAGTCTCCTTGCCATTCACTTAGGTCGTTCAAGAAAAATCAACCCTCACTAATGGGATGAAAAATGGTGAAAAGTCTATGGACATCAAGTTTCCTTACCCCACAATGCAATCCAAGAAAACGACTCAAGGTTACATAGTGATCTTTGATTCGATGAGAATGGCAACATCTTGTCATCAAGGATAGAGATCACCACTTTTACTCCCAACAAGGAACTCGAATCCCAAAATTGCCACATGGAAAATGTAATCGAAAATGTAGAGGATACGAGTGTTTGGGATGAGTTGAATGATGTTATAGGCCTTGTTAAGTCTTGGAATGATGATGAAATCAAGTTGCCCTTGTGCGAGAATGTTGAAGAACATCACGAGTCCTTTGCTAGTGAGCTAAACTTTGGTTTAGGAGAAATTGAAACCGCCTGTAAAAGTTTCGAATCTCTCCTTCACGATGATATGGGGACAAGTGATGTCTTGAGATTTAGGGATGTGGGTCCGCAACTTGAAGAAGATATGGGGATGTACAATGGGGAATTAAAACCTAAACCGCCTTTCATGTTGAATGGTGAGATTGTGAAGTTTTGGAAAGCTAGAAGGTGTTTTGGAAAGAAATGTTCGCTTGGACTTGTGAAATGGAAAGACCCGGGAGACCACTACAAACCCGGGCATCGTGGATTTGAAGGCTGCTTATCGCTTCCGACTTGGAAGCTTCTCATGATAGCTTGGCTCGGCTACATGAGCGCTTCTGAAGACTCTTCTAGAGCCTTTGACTTACTCCTCCAAGCCCTTGATGGGTATGGTGGAGATTACACTTTGAAGACAAACAAACTCTAAGGTTTGGCGGTCCTAGCCAAAAGTGCGCTTCTTGGGAGGCAACCCAAGCTTTTTTTGTGCATATTTACGCTTTTTGTGTTTTGTTTTTGTTTGTAGGAATCTCCAACAAGGAGCCAACATGGATAGATGATGAAGAATTTGGAATTGATCAAGCTTGGAAGAGATTTTGCTTGATTGTTCCATTTTGGATTGTGGATTGTGATGTTTACTTGTATCCTGTTGGAGAATTGGTGGTGTATTCGTAATTGTGTTGTTTTTAGTAGTTGTAGTGGGATTGTAGCTAGTGTCTTTCTTGTATTGCCTTGCTCTCTCTCTTTTCTTACAGGAATACCACCCACTTCATAGCATAAGGACATGAGGTATTAAAAAGTGAAGACCTTTTGGTAATCCCTTTTTACCCTTATTTTTCTCCCTTTCCCTTATCACATGGGAGTATGGGCTTGTATGCTTTGGAGGTTCACTTGATGAACGTTTTGGAATTGGTGTTGTGATTGTGTTGACTATTTGAAGAAGATTGGAGTGCTTGGCTTTACTTGTAATTATTTTTGTTATTTTGTTGTGTTCTTATTGTGTTTTTGTTAGTTTGTTTTAGGTATCGAAAACCCGATTGTGTGACTTGCTTACGAGTGTTCACCTTTACTTGTTAGTAACACATTTTGATTTTGGCCTTTACTCTAAGTAGAATGACGATAAAACAAAATTTTCATTGACCTTTTAGCTTGAGTCCACTTTCTTCACTAAGTAGTTTACATTGGGGTCTGCATTTGACCACCTTGACCCCCCATGGAGTGATAAGGCCTTGGTTACCGGATCCCGTGCCTATAGGTGACCTTACTTAAAGATATCTTTAGGTTTGGGACGATCCACTTTGCTTTTGCGAAAAGATCGGGATTACACTTACCTCCAGTGTCGACTAACTCCATGGTTCACTCATTTCCATCCCGTTTAACGCCCCGTTGTACGCTTTTAGTTGATTAAGTGGACCTAGATAAATTATCAATGTTTTTAGTGATTTAATGTTGTCCTATTAGACTTTAGTCCACTTCATCTTGAATAACTAACTTTGGAATGTTGGTACTTGTATCGAGTAAACTATCGGTGTCTTTCCCGCCGTCTCGATGAGGGATTCGGTGTTTTCATCATGTTTGGATGCAACTATTCTTGTTTGTTTGTTTGTTCGTTCATTTATGTGTTTGTTCGTTTGTGTGTTTGTTTGTGTGAGTTTAGTTGCGTCCGCAATTTTGAGAAAGACCCAACTTGCCTTGCATGGGAGTACCTTACCTCATAGGTATTTCGATGTGAGTTGAAGGGACGGAGTGGGCTCGTTAATTGCCCCGTATCGCCTTAGTTTAGTTTAGTAGTAGTTTTTATTCTAATAGCTTTTGTTATGTTCTTTTTATGTGTGTGCGTGTTTGTGTGTTTTTCCTTGTAGGTACCTCCAACAAACAATGGTAGTGGATGAAAAAGAATAAGAAGCACGGAATCGTTCAAGTGTGGGGGACGACTTATGCTTTAAAAGGTAATTTCTTACCCACCCACCCTTCCTTTTCCTCCCTAATTTTGAACATTGAGGACAATGTTCGGTTTAAGTGTGGGGGGGAGTGTTTTTGTACTGACGATTCATCGTTGCTTTAGGATTGTGGTCGAAATTGTTGTTGGAGGATACTTTGGTGGAGTTTATATGTTTATTTGTGGTTGTTATGGATTGTAGCATTGTGTTTTGTTTGTTGTTTTTGTGTTTTGTTTTGTTTTGTCTCTTCATTTGATAAAACTTGAAAAATCCTAAAAATTTAAAAATTCCGAAAATTCCAAAAAGATTTTTGTTTTCGTGTTTTACTCGTTTTTCTTGATAAAATCATTTTTCTAACTCTGAACTTCTTTAAAGAGTATGGATTTTTCTATTACTTGTTGGTTGATTTTAAATATTATATATTAATTGTCCTCCTACTGTAAGTCGCTCGGGTGTGTACTTCACTTGTGTCCACCTTCCACCTCCTGTGTTGTGAATTCAACATTGTATGCTTGTCTAGGTGACTACAACCCAAGTGACTTTTACCCTCTTACGATCCATCATTCCACAAAAATACTCCACAAATAAGAGTTTGATTTTGATTGATATTGAGTTTTGCATTCCATTTCCATTCAAATGAGCTCAAACATAAAAAATGTACAAACAAAGAAAAATTCTCAAAAACTCAAACGAAAAGAATAAGGGGGAGAAGAAGAAAAGAAAGAAAAAGAATGAAAAAGAAAGAAAAAGAAAAAGAAAGAAAGAAAGAAAAGAAAAAAAGAAAATGAAAATGAAAAAGAAGAAAAGAAAAAGACGATTCCTCCCCCGAGTATTTTTGTTATTTCCTATCTTCCACTTTGGATCGGTTCTTATGTCACTTGGGCCATTAGGACGACCCTAGCCCTTGTTTTTGCAAGTGGCCGAGACTTGTATACTTTTGTCGATAACTTCATGGGAGTACTCATTCCATCTCCGCCACACATCCCGACATAGCTTGGACCGAGGCCAAGAAATATGTAATAATTATTTTTACAACCGATTTAGTAATTTTAGTATTCATATTCTATATTTTAGTTGGATTTTAGAATCGTGACTTTTGATTTGAAAACTTGTGATTTGTTGTGTTGTTTGTTTTTCTTTCTCGTGTTTTGTTTTTGTGTATTATTTATTTATGGGTCGTAGATTAGTCTAATGAGTTACTCGAGGACGAGTAAAGTTTAAGTGTGGGGGAATTGATAACACGCAAATTTGGACCGTTTTACCCCCTATTTTCACTCGTATTTGACTCGATTTTGTGTGCTTTAACGTCAATATAACTCATTTTTGACTATATTTCGTATTTTCTAGTTTGAATTTGGTTTTTTCGTATTTATCGTCTTTTTCGTAGAATTTCGTACTGCTTTTGTGTGTTTTTGTCTTTTAGGTACGTGTTCGTGAATAAAGGGGCGAATTGAAGTGAGAGGAGCCAAGTCAAGAGATCGAGTCAAAACCCCAAGTCAAACCCGACTTTGACCCAACCTATTTTACCCATTTCCCTTAATCAAACCATCCTCCACCAACACAAATCAACCCACATCTCATTTCTCACATCAACATATTTGCCCAGTTGCAAACCAACCCATCACATATCACCCAAACAAACTCATAGTCAAGGTCAACTTGACCTTGACCTTGACCCATTACCCAAATCCACCAACCCAATTACCCAACTCAACCCATATTCCCCAACCCAAATACCATAGTCAAGGTCAACTTGACCTTGACTACCTCCATCAATTCAAACCTCCTTCCCCTCCAACCATCACTTTCACCGGCCACCATAACATACCACCACCACCTTAACGCGCCACCACCGGACCTCCCACATCTCCGACGTACTCCCCTCCATCAACCACCATGACCCACCACCCTCACCTTCACCTACCTCCACCGACACCACCATACACCTAACTTCTTCTCCCTTCTCAGTCACGCAGCAGCAGCCAACCACCACCATCATTCATGAACTCCGGCGCACCTCCGTTCTTCGTCCTCCTCGCCGCCTCCGACAACCATGCGCAGCAGCAGCTAAGCCCCAATCTCACGCGCCCTGATGAGAAGGATTTATCGTGTAATCCCAACCGTCAATAATAAACCGGTTATTCCTACGGTAGATAAGGCAAGTCGGGTCGAATCCACGGGGACGGTAATGTATAGCCTAGACTAGGTCGGCCTAAATACGAGACTAAGTCAACGAACTAAGCTAAACTAGAGAATGATAGAAGGGGAGAAAGCTAGACTAAGACTAAGGAGAACAAACAAAGAAAACGGGCTAGGATTAGGTCGGGGTCAAAGGGGTAACGGAATGGTCAAGGGAGAACTAGAGTGAAGGAGGTAGTAGGGTAATCTAGGTAATGCCCGGGCTCTCGCAACTTAGACTCACGTAGAGGTTCCACCTAAAACCCAACTCGGCGATACACAACACAATCGGGGTTACTAGCACGCTATAGGCCTAGGTCGAATCCGGGCTCTCACTACGTAGACCGACCTAGGGGTCGTCCTCACCGGGCTCTCGCAACTTAGTGAGGGAACCGAACCCACAAACAAACTATCACCCACAAGAGAAAGGCAAGAAAAACAAGTATTTGCAACTACTAGTCAATCAAGCATTTCAACAAACATGTGGTATGCAATCAAACAACAGGAAACCCAAATCTTCCACAAACATCTCCAACAAACCCTTAATCACCCAATTAACACCCTAATCACCCTACTAACCCTAGCAAGAACACTACTCTAACATAATCAAACTACAACTAACAATAATAAGATGAATCAACATAAGAACAAGAGCATACATCTACAAACTCAACCAAACTAACAAGAACAAGAACAAACAATAATAAAGATTCAAACTTGGGAGATTAAACATGAAAGATTAAGGGAAAAGAGAAGGAAAAGATTATACCAACTACAAAGGATGAAAAGGAGAACACTTGTATAGAAGAAAACCCAAATAATTCCACCAAGGTTGTCAAGCTTGATAGATTCTTCAAGAGATCCAATAATACAAGATTAAACTAAGATTAAAGACTAATTAGGAACTAATCTACACTAATCTAATCTAATCTAACCTAAAGTAGTCTAGGGTTTTATGTCTAATAAGAGTGCATAAGCTTTACATAACAAGGGAAGGGTATATATAGGGTTTAAGAATGAAAGGAGAAGAAAGAAAGCAAAGCACGGCAGCAGCACGCCCGTCCCGGCCGAGACGGGGTGGTCCCGGTCGGGATGGGGTCGGTCCCGGTCGGGAGGAGTTGCTCTCGGTCGGGATGGTCCACAGTCAGTAGCTTCTCTTTTTGCTCCTTCATCCCGGACGGGATGAGGCCATACCCGTCCGGGATGAGCCTTGTAGGCCTCCAATATGAACTTTTTGGTCCCTCCTTTGTTCTCATGGGCTTCCCATCGATTCTCGGGACTCGAGATCGGGTCTCGGAGGCTCGGGATTGGGTCCCAAGGTCTCGGGGTCGATTCCAAGGCATCGAATCATCGTTCCTTAGCTTCGTTGGCTCCAAAAAGTGTATGTATCGAGTCAGAATTGCTCCAACTCTTCATGAACGGTCTCGGGAACCTGAAACGAGCTAAAGGAAGCATAAGAAGCCCCTAAAACGCTCCCAAGGAGCGATTCCACAAGGAATATAGGACCAAAACACTACAAAATAGGCACTACAAATGACACTTATCAACTCCCCCACACTTAACCCTTACTCGCCCTCGAGTAAGCACATACTATCTACTAAACTATCCGAGTGGGTATTAGCGCACCCTACGCCCCTTCAACTCATGCAAGTGCACTTAGAGGACAAGTGCACTCCGCAAGGCAAGTTGGGTCTTGCGACAAAACTGTGGATGCTACCGGACACAAAACACATAAACAAACAATCACACAAACAAACACATAATCGGTTGCACCCAAAAGAAAACAAATACCGCTTCCCTCAAAAAGCGGTGAAAGAAGCACCGGTTTAGGACTCGAGGTAAGTGACAACGTTCCCAAGCTAGCAATACAAACCAAGGTGGACTAAACCCTAATAGTATGACGATACAGCAATAAAAACGTTGGTAACTTACCTAGGTCGTCCTAACTTTCTAAAAACGTACTACGGGACGATCGGCGGAGTGGAAAAATGAAGAACCACGGTGTTAGTCGACACTGTAGGTAAGTGAGACCCCGCCCCCTTTAGCGTGAGCCAAGAGGGTCGTCCCGCGTCCAAAACCGCCTAACTAGTCCAAGCAAAAAGATGGAAATATGCAAAATGAGGGAAGACCGACTAATGCCGCTATCATCCTTCCTCGGGACTCGGTCCTTTGGTAGGCTCTTCACGGCAAAAGTCGGAAAAAGGCTTATTTTTGTGGGGGTTTCTTTTTGTGAGACGGGTTTTCTTTTGGCATTTTCTTTCTTTTTGACATATTTGCTTTGTTTTGCCATGCCATTCTTTTTCTTCTTTTTCTATTTTCTTTTTGGCTTTTGTGCCTTTTCTTTTTCTTCATTCTTTTCTTTCTTTCATTTTCATTCTTTTTTTTCTTTTCTTTGCCCTTTTGGCTTGATTTGGCTTTTTGGCTTTTCTTTGTATAACAAGAAAGGTAGAAATCAACAATTTGCAATTTATTGTGTGGAGATGTGTAGGAGGTAAGTGAATGTGAGAGTCGGGGAGCGTCCTTCCCTTCAAACCCACAAAAAGTGGAGAACTTGGACTAATCAAACAACCCTAGACATGGTCACCTAAGGGACGAGACTCGGTAACCAAGGTCTTTTCACACCGTGGGTGGTCATAATGGTCAAAAGTGCAAATCCCGCTGTAAATCCCTAGTAAGCTAGGTGGACTCAAGGTAAAGGACCAACGAAATCATTGATTTAGGGTCATTCTACTAGATTAAAGTCCAAGACTCGATTTACACTACTAGGAAGGGAAAGTAAACGCTTACACACTAGCCTCTAAACCGGGTTTTTGAAAACCATTTACACACAAGACACGCAACAAAACACGAAACACAGACACGGCGAAAACGAACGAAAGAAAAAGAAACAAAAACAACAAAACGAAACAAAATGAAATAAACACATAAACAACATAAGCATCACCCCGATATTCCATACAAGTCACCAAATCATCCACCAATATGCACAAAGCTCCACCCGAGCACACAACATCACAATTTCCTCCAAACTCCACACGAGACAAAGGGGAAAAAGGGATAGAAAGTGTTACCGGAGGTCTTGAAAGCTCTCCAAATCATTCGGTGATTTACGCAACCTATAAGGAAAAAGGGAGGCAAAACACGCACACAAAACATATATACGACACGAAGACACAAAAGAAAGACACACAAAAGAAAATCTTTTTGATTTTTATGAAAAAATTTCAAATTTTTAGGGATTTTTTTCAAGATTTTTCAAAAAACTAAGAAAATAAACTAAGCTATACTAGAATCGAGGCATGTAAGAAAAGGAGCTCCCCCACACTTAAATCTAGCCATGTCCTCATGCTCGATCGTAGGGTGCGAAGAGACAAAAAGAAAGAAAAAGAAAAGAAACTACGAAAATAAAGCTAAAAATCAAAAAAAAAAAAAAAAAAGTGAAGAAAATGGTAGAAGGTGTCCGGCCGGGGTGTAATCAAGTCACCAAGGGCCGAGACAAGAAAAGATATGGATGGGGGAAGAAATAAAAAGAAGGAAATAAAAGGAAATGGGAGGGGAGGGCTAGGTGTAATCAAGTCACCTAGCCCGGATTCCTCCTAAATCCGACTAAATCCTCAAAAAAGAAAGAGTGAAAAACTTGTAAAATTTGGATTTTGAAAATGACTCTCGATGTAGTCACATCATCGAGAGTCGGGAGTAGCAACTAGCGAGGCCTCGAAGGCCACCAAGATACCATGACTCAAGGGGAAAGGGGGCAAACAAGAGAAAAACAAGCAATAAAAGACGGAAAAGTAAGGATAGTTACCCAAACCAATCGGCTAGTAACTCACTCGCTCCATCGTCTCATAGATCAATGTAGGCACGTTGCTTGTCTTCTTTGTTGTCATCCTTCTTCAAGCTTGATAAAACCGCATGGTAGAGGTAGTAATGGTGCGAGGGGGTAGGATTTGATGTGAAACTCGGTGTAAAGTGAGGTGTACAGGTCATATGATAGGAGGAAGGAGGAGTAAGGAGGTTGAGAGGGGGCATAATGGATGGGTGGAGTCAAACCCTAAGAAAAGGCTCAAAAGGGAGAAAGGGGACCATCCCGGTCGGGATGGATGGTCCCGATCGGGTTGATAAACCCTTCCAGATCGGGAAGCTCTCGTCCCGGTCGGGAATGCACTCCAGTGAGTCCGAATTTTAGCACCTTCATCCCGATCGGGATGGTTCCTTCCCGGTCGGGATTCCTCATCCTTCCCGGTCGGGAAGCCCTCTTCCCGGTCAGGATGAGTCTTCATGGCCTTCTCCAAACCCAAAAGCTTATCATAAGCTTCAAAAACCGACTTCCTCGCTCGCAAACCAAAATCCATCGTCAACCATTCCTTTCTAGGAATCACATGCACTTCACCTATCAACAAAGCTCCAACACACATCAAATTCGCTCCCTCACATCGCTCATCAAAAATCCAAATAACAAGAATATCACAAAACTACCAAAATCAAGAGATAAAACACAAATACAAGCACAAGTACTCTAAAGAGGAGAGGAGGGGAATATACAACATGATGGTTCTTTAGGAACTTCGTCAAACCGAGGATGGTGGACTCCATTCTTCAACCATAGCCCTCAAGGGCATGGAGGAGCAAGTCGAACGCGCTACCGACATCATAGTGAAGGCCCATGAAGCGCTCGAGATTAACCGACCTCCACGGCCTCCAAGGAGGAGGCAAGAAGTAGGATTCCCAAGACCCAAAATCATCTTCAAAGTTGTCTCCGGGGTCTATCCATCCTATGAGCTCAACCGACCTCTTCCTTTCTAAGCATTGCCTCCAATCACAAGCAAGCTTCACCTCCAAGAAACAAGGCACAAAAATCGGCTTTGGCCTCATCTCCTCGTTGCACACCCCCACACTTTCCTCAAGTTGTGGTTCCCCATCTTCATCACTCGGCCCCACATCATCATGGAGGAGAGGATCGAAACTTCTACCGGCGGTTTCAATCTCTTCCAAACCATCTCTGGATGTACTAGCAAGGGGCTCTTGCTGCTCATCAACATTATCGCACATGGGCAACTTGGGCTCATCAATTTCACCCAACAACTTCACAAACTCCACCAACTCATCAAACCCACTATCCTTCTCCAATTCTTCACCAATGTTGCCTTCACTAAGTGTCATATCCTCATCTGTCTCTTTTTGGGTAGACGATTGAGGTTCTTCAAAGCAAATTTCTCCTCCAAAGGGAACTACATCGGCGGCTTCATGGCTAGGTTGCTCCCCTTTCTCAAGTGGGCACCGTTCATCTAATTGTGATGTTCGGGATAAAAGCATTACGGTTTTAACCGCTATTGCATTTAATCGAGCATCCCTCGCCTCGTTTTCCCTTCGAAATCGGGCCATGAATTCATCTTGCTCTTTTTGCATTTGAATGGCCATTTCTTGTGTGCTCCTTTGCAATTGAAGAATCGAATGACACAACTCCAAGTTCGACGATTGGTGGTCATTGGGGTCTTGTAAAGCTCCTTGATAATCTTGATGATGCCCAAGGGGTGGGGCATCATATTGTTGGTAGCAAGGTTGGGGTGATTGGTAGTATTGTGGGTCATGGGGTTCATATTGTGGTTGGGGTGTAGGGTAATATGGTGGGTTTTGGGGGTATTGGCTTCCATAAGGTGAATCTTGATTGAACATGGTGGGTTCACAATCCTAGCTCGAGTAATAACCACCATGGTCGTAGGAGTGATAATCATTCACTTCTTGGTAGCCATATCCATACTCTTGAGGATCATACCCATCTTGATTACCCCAAGAAGCTTGATTATGGTAGGGGGACGTCATGTCATACCCTTGGTTCATGGAAGAAGAGTGGTAGCTCATATCGGCTCCCGAGTGTGTGGAGTTTAGATCAAACCCCATGCTTGCTCGAAAATCGTAGTCCATACCCGGTTGGAAACCACTCATTCTAGCAACCGTCCGTTAAAGCAGCTCTGAGTTGCAAGAAGAAGATAGTCACCACCTCTAAGCACAAACTGTAGACTACGAACAAATGTGAGAAGCCTAGTGCTTTTTGGGCACTAGACCAGAGAGAAATAAACTTCACACACACAAGAAGCAAGGTAACAAAAAGAAAAAAGAAAAACACAAACACAAACACAAAGTCAAGCAAATAGGAAAACAAAGTCCAAACTAGCACCGTCCCCGACAACGGCGCCAAATTGATGGGAAGGATTTGTCGCGTAATCCCAACCGTCAATAATGAACCGGCTATTCCTACGGTAGATAGGGCAAGTCGGGTCGAATTCACGGGGACGGTAATGTATAGCCTAGACTAGGTCGGCCTAAATATGAGACTAAGTCAACGAACTAAGCTAAACTAGAGAATGATAGAAGGGGAGAAAGCTAGACTAAGACTAAGGAGAACAAACAAAGAAAACGGGCTAGGATTAGGTCGGGGTCAAAGGGGTAACGGAATGGTCAAGGGAGAACTAGAGTGAAGGAGGTAGTAGGGTAATCTAGGTAATGCCCGGGCTCTCGCAACTTAGACTCACCTAGAGGTTCCACCTAAAACCCAACTCGGCGATACACAACACAATCGGGGTTACTAGCACGCTATAGGCCTAGGTCGAATCCGGGCTCTCACTACGTAGACCGACCTAGGGGTCGTCCTCACCGGGCTCTCGCAACTTAGTGAGGGAACCGAACCCACAAACAAACTATCACCCACAAGAGAAAGGCAAGAAAAACAAGTATTTGCAACTACTAGTCAATCAAGCATTTCAACAAACATGTGGTATGCAATCAAACAACAGGAAACCCAAATCTTCCACAAACATCTCCAACAAACCCTTAATCACCCAATTAACACCCTAATCACCCTACTAACCCTAGCAAGAACACTACTCTAACATAATCAAACTACAACTAACAATAATAAGATGAATCAACATAAGAACAAGAGCATACATCTACAAACTCAACCAAACTAACAAGAACAAGAACAAACAATAATAAAGATTCAAACTTGGGAGATTAAACATGAAAGATTAAGAGAAAAGAGAAGGAAAAGATTATACCAACTACAAAGGATGAAAAGGAGAACACTTGTATAGAAGAAAACCCAAATAATTCCACCAAGGTTGTCAAGCTTGATAGATTCTTCAAGAGATCCAATAATACAAGATTAAACTAAGATTAAAGACTAATTAGGAACTAATCTACACTAATCTAATCTAATCTAACCTAAAGTAGTCTAGGGTTTTATGTCTAATAAGAGTGCATAAGCTTTACATAACAAGGGAAGGGTATATATAGGGTTTAAGAATGAAAGGAGAAGAAAGAAAGCAAAGCACGGCAGCAGCACGCCCGTCCCGGCCGAGACGGGGTGGTCCCGGTCGGGATGGGGTCGGTCCCGGTCGGGAGGAGTTGCTCTCGGTCGGGATGGTCCACAGTCAGTAGCTTCTCTTTTTGCTCCTTCATCCCGGACGGGATGAGGCCATACCCGTCCGGGATGAGCCTTGTAGGCCTCCAATATGAACTTTTTGGTCCCTCCTTTGTTCTCATGGGCTTCCCATCGATTCTCGGGACTCGGGATCGGGTCTCGGAGGCTCGGGATTGGGTCCCAAGGTCTCGGGGTCGATTCCAAGGCATCGAATCATCGTTCCTTAGCTTCGTTGGCTCCAAAAAGTGTATGTATCGAGTCGGAATCACTCCAACTCTTCATGAACGGTCTCGGGAACCTGAAACGAGCTAAAGGAAGAATAAGAAGCCCCTAAACCGCTCCCAAGGAGCGATTCCACAAGGAAAATGGGACCAAAACACGCCCCCACTCCTCCTTGCCTCAACCTCGCGCGCGGCTCTCCCTCCAGATCCAACGACAACAGCGACACCGGCGAGACGCGCGGCAGCCCCTGCAAGGGGCGACCAGCATCGACAACAACAACAACGCAGCGGCCCGGTTTGACCCGGATCCGGAGTTTGAGGATTAGAAACCGTCTTTTGAATGAGACTCTGAACTGAAATATTTGGGGTGAGTTAAGTTGTTGATGTGTGGACGGTGAGACCTAATTTGGATCGAGAATTGATGTGTGGACGGGTGAGATCTAATTTGGGTCCAGATCCAATTGAAGTGCAATGGGTGAAACCGTAAAGTGCGTGGGGTTACGAAGTGATCGGGCGAAATTAAAATGACCGGGCGAAATTGGGAAAACTGCGGGGCAAAGTTTTGCCCGATGGGTTAAATATGCAAAACCGCAGGGCAAAATTTCACCGGATGGGAATGATAGGGTGAAGTTTAGTTGATGGGCATTTGGGCTTCCCTTATTGGGCTTAAAGACTAGGGTTTTGATCCCTCTTTTCTCTCCTCTATATATATATGTAACTCCTCATTCTTGAGGAGGAGACACAATTCCATAACACCACCACAACACTACCTAAGCTATTAGTTTAGTAGTAGATTATTATTAGCTTATTAATAGATTAATTAGTAGGGAGATTTTTGGAGGGTGACAATCCAAAAATCTCCACCTATTTAGATCTAATTCGTTTCCTTTTTAGTTAATGTGAAGACTCCATCTTTATTATATTCAAGTTTTTATTGAAGTTCTTTTGGAGATTTTCAAAGGGTTAGTGACAAATTCATTGTCATCTTCATCAAGTTTCTCCTTATTTTATTATTATTATCGTTTTCCTCCATAGTCGGTATATTTCTCTTTCTCTCCCTAATCTCTAGTTAGATTTAATTTCGTTCTAGATTTAATTTAGTTGTTGTTTTCCTTAGATTTAATCATTATGCATGTTTAAGTTGTTTTCTTCCTTAGTTATTGATTTATTAGTTTCCGTTATGAATAGTGAGTAGATTTCTTGTTAGGGGTTAAGGGAGAAAGATCTTGGGTAATTTGAATTGAGGGATGTTGGTGGGTTCTTTGCTTGTTGATTTATCAAGTTTGAGTTTTTGTGTCTTTGTTGACTTATAGCGTATGGCTAAATCGACCTTGACTCACTCCTATCAATATGGGGAAACTCGGGGTAGGAGTTACCTTGACTTGAGACTTACCCTTTCGCCGCGAAAGCGGGTATAGGTGGGTTGGGTGAAGAAACCGAAAGGTGGCATTCTCCCTTATCGACGTTGTAACTAAAACTCGATTCTGAGATTCTTAGACCCCAATTTCCGATTCCCGACTCCCCCTAACACATTTTCCTTATTAGACTATCTTTTCGTAGTTTATAGCTTTTTAGTGTAGACTAGTGTAGACTTAACCCGAAAACCCCAAAAATAGGCCTTGAACGTCCAAACGTGCTTAGACTTTGACTCGACCGACTTCCCATAGACAGTTTCTAAGGATCGATCTCGACTTGCCGCTACTACGTAGTAGTTAGTTGGAGTTTATAAATATTGTTCAAGTGAATTCTATCCTTTTACGATCCATTTTTCCACAAAAATACTCCACAAATAAGATTTGGTTATGATTGATATTGAGTTTTGCATTCCTTTTCCTATCAAAATGAGCTCAAACATTAAAAATGTGCAAACAAAGAAAAATTCTCAAAAACTCAAAACAATAAGGGGGAGAAGAAGAAGAAAAGAAAGAATGAATGAATGAATGAAAAAGAAAGAATGAAAAGAAAAGAAAAAGAAAAAGAAAAAGAAAAAAAAGAGAAAGAGAAAAAGAAAAACGATTCCTCCCCCGAGTATTTTTGTTATTCATAACTTCCATTTTGGATCGGTTCTTATGTCACTTTGGCGATTAGGACGACCCTAGCCCTTGTTTTTGCAAGTGGTCGAGCCTTGTATACTTTTGTCGATAACTTCATGGGAGTACTCATTCCATCTCCGCCACACATCCCGACATAGCTTGGACCGAGGCCAAGAAATATGTAATAATTATTTTTACAACCGATTTAATAACTTTAGTATTCATATTCTATATTTTAGTTGGATTTTAGAATCGTGACTTTTGATTTGAAAACTTGTGATCTTTTTGTGTTGTTTGTTTTTCGTTCTTGTGTTTTGTGTTTTTATTTTTGCGTGTTACCCCCTCCGATTCAGAATGATCTTCCTCTTTGTTTAATATATGTGAGGTATATTTTAATCAAAGGGGAAGATCATTCTGAATCGGAGGTAGTATTTATTTATGGGTCGTAGATTAGTCCAATGAGTTACTCGAGGAGGACTAAAGTTTAAGTGTGGGGGAATTGATAACACGCAAATTTGGACCGTTTTACCCCCTATTTTCACTCGTATTTGACTCGATTTTGTGTGCTTTAACGTCAATATAACTCATTTTTGACTATATTTCGTATTTTCTAGTTTGAATTTGGTTTTTTCGTATTTATCGTCTTTTTCGTAGAATTTCATACTGCTTTTGTGTGTTTTTGTCTTATAGGTACGTGTTCGTGAATAAAGAGGCGAATTGAAGCTAGAGGAGCAAGTTAAGAGATCGAGTCAAAACCCCAAGTCAAACCCGACTCACCTAACCCAATTCTCATCTAATCCACCCATCTTTCACTCAACCCATATTCCCCAAACCCAAATCATAACCCACAACACAAACCCAATCACATATCAACCCAACTCATAGTCAAGGTCAAACTTGACCTTGACCAACCCATTCACCCAAACCAACCCAATTACCCAAACCAACCCAACTATCACTTAAATCAACCCCAAACCCCATAACCCAATTGCCTAATTCAATTCAACCCACAACCAACTCAAGTCAAGGTCAACTTGACCTTGACCTTGACCCTTGACCCACATCATCCCATCTCTATCCTCCCACATCACCACTGACCCTCACCTCCACAACCAACAACCACCGACCACCTTAGCCTGACCTCCGGCCACCACTAACCACCGAACACCACCACCCTCAGCCTCCATCTTCACATCTCCATTCATCTACCCTCATCACCTCCATCCACCACGCACCATCACCGGCGCCCTCCTCGACCCACAACAACAAACAACAACAGAGCAGCGCAGCGGCCCAGATCCGGCGAGCACCAACAACTACGACAGCAGCGCCGGCGGACAATCGTCGGCATCGACCCAGAACAGCCGGCGACCACGACCGCTCCTCCTTGCCTCAACCACGCGCCTTGTGGTTCGGGCCACTTCCGGGGACTTTCGCCGGCATTGACCACCAGCTCCGGTGTCGACCCGGTTCGACCCGGATCCGGAGTTTGAGGATTAGAAACCGTCTTTTGAATGAGATTCGGAGTTATTGAATTGAAATGGTTGGGGTGAGTTAAGTTGTTGATGTGTGGACGGTGAGATCTAATTTGGATCGAGAATTGATGTGTGGACGGGTGAGATCTAATTTGGGTCGAGATGCAATTGAATTGGAATGGGTGAAACCTTAAGTGTGTATGGTGAGTTGTCACCGCATGAAGTGATCGGGCGAAACCGAGTGATCGGGCGAAATCGATAAACCGCGGGGCAAAGTTTTACCCGGTGGTTAATTAAGGAAAACCGCGGGGCGAAATTTCACCGGATGGGTTTCATAGGGTGAAATGAAGGATATGGGTATTGAAGTATTGGGCTGCCACTTATTGGGCTTAGAAGATTAGGGTTTTGAGACCCCTCTTTTGTCTCCTCTCTATATATATGTAACTCCTCATTTGAGGAGGAGACACAATTCCACAACACCACCACAACACTACCTAAGCTAGTAGATTAGTAGTAGATTATTATTAATAAATTATTATTAGCTTATTAGTAGATTAATTAGTAAGGAGATTTTCGGAGGGTATTCTAGATCTAATTAATTAGTGTAATGACTCCATCTTTATATTACTCAAGTTTTTATTGAAGATTCTTGGAGGTTATCAAAGGATTAGTGACAAATCCATTGTCATCTTCATCAAGCTTCTCCTTATTTTATTGTAACCCTCTTATTATTATCGTTTTCCTCCATAGTCGGTATATTTCTCTTCCTCTCCCTAATCTCTAGTTAGATATAATTTCGTTCTAGATTTAATCTCTCGTCTAGATTTAATTTAGTTATTGTTTTTCTCTAGATTTAATTATTATGCTTGTTTAGTTGATTTCTCCTTAGTTATCGTTTTATTAGTTTCCGTTATGAATAGTGAGTAGATTTCTTGTTAGGGGTTTAGGGAGGAAGATCTTGGGTAATTTGATTTGAGGGATATTGGTGGGTTGCTTGCTTGTTGATTTATCAAGTTTGAGTTTTTGTGTCTTTGTTGACTTAGACCGGTCGGCTAGATCGACCTTGACTCACTCCTATCAATATGGGGAAACTCGGGGTAGGAGTTACATCGACTTGAGACTTACCCTTTTTTGCCGCGAAAGCGGGATCTAGATAAGTTGGGTGAAGAAACCGAAAGGTGGCATTTTCCCTTTATCGACGTTGTGACTAAAACTCAATTCCGAGACTCATAGAACCCAATTTCCGATTCCCGACTCCCCCTAACACCCTCTCCTTATTAGAGTAGCTTCTCGTAGTTTATAGCTTCTTAGTGTAGACTAGTGTAGACTTAACCCAAAAAACCCCAAAAATAGACCCCGAACGTCCAAACGTGCTTAGACTTTGACTCGACCGACTTTACCTAGACCGTCCCTGAGGATCGATCCCGACTTACCGCTACTACGTAGTAGTTAGTTGGAGTTTATAAATTTTGTTTGATCGTGTTAGATAGGCGACAATCTGACGCGCATCAAAATGGTGCCCATACACGACATCAAATCCATGTGACCTTTAAACACATAAACATGGAGCATACAAAAGGCAAATGCCCTACGGCTATGGGTTGCCATAACCCGAACATTGTTGGGGTTCATAATTTTTTCAGCCAGAGCTGACAGTGAAACGGTCTCCCCGACCATCATACGGGTCACCTTCGAATGCGATAGGCCTAGAAATTCCCGCAATTTCCTCCTCGGGTCGGGTAAAGAAAACGGGACAGCAGACAAAGACCTAGCGTTCCACCCTCCCACATCAACAATTTCCTTGGGTAAAGGACAAATTTCATCCCGAGGGAATGCAAACACATGACAAATATCATCCCAATATGATAGACAAACATCAAAAAAACACAAGTCTACCTGCAATTGACGGACCGTTAGCAACTGAGAAATGTCAGGGCAACCTTTTCTGCATCCTTAAAACTCCTTGACCAAGCTTGCAACTTCGCAGACAGCAATTCGATACCCATGACTGATTTCTTAAGAAAAGGAACGAGAATTATGTGAGAAAGAAGGTTATGATGATACAAGGTCAAGGTCAAAGGGTCACATATATATATACACAAAAAACCTTGACACCTCAACCCTGGTACATGGACTTTGGGCCACTTGTGTGCACAGGCACAGTTCGTGCTTCAACACCTGACCAAGTCTAATACAGAAATCGAGTTATCCCGAGCATTCCTTCTCCAAGTTTTTCCTTAAAAAAGTGCTAAAATATTTTTACTCCCTGGCGGATAATTGAGTCAGTGTTTCTCCTTAAATGCTACATGTAAAATATAATATGTCGGCATACAGGTACACTCAACACTTCAAAGGCAAGTTCAACTTCCCACGGAGCTATCATCGTCAAGACAGGTATGACCTTCTACTTATGGCTGGTGACCCTTCTCGCAAGTCTAATGGACTATAAACGACCCGACCGGAAGGTTGCCAGGTCATAATCCTCGATTGACCTGCTAGCTACTCTGACTTTCGCTTTGTTCAAGCCTCAGTCAGAGTGGGGGCTCTATAGACACCCGCATTTTGACTGCTTGTGTCTATAGTAGTCTCCAACAAAACACCCGATGATGATCGGACGTTAACGTACATTAATACGCTCGAATACGGGACTCGAAATCAATAATATCCGACATGGGCACTTTGCGGAGTATAAATCTCTCAAAACCGACCTCAAATTCAGACTCAGTGGGTCTTTCCCAATAAAATAAAGCTAATTTGAGCCAAAACCGCCACCGGGGGCAAAACCGTCTTTTGCGACCGAGTCAAAACCTTGTCAGAGTCGAAACCCAAAAACGAAACCAGCCTCACGCTGCGTTCAAATACACAAGGAATCAATTCAAAAATCAAATCAAGTCAAAGGTCAAAGCAAATCAAAACTTTACTAAATCCTCTCACTCATCTAAGGGCACTCGATCGAGTGCCTATGGTCCAAAAACCAACCAGGGAACCTTCCAGTGGGGCACTCTATAACAACCTAGATTTATAAAAACTTCTAATAATATAAATAGTATTAATAATAGGGTCAAAGGTGGCGGAAACACCCGACCAAATCCGAATCATTACTATCTCGACGGTCAAACTAATACATTATTCAAAAGTGTTCGAACTAAAATTCAAAAACTTAAATAAAGATCTCTCTCCACAGGTCTTCCCCAACATCATCACATTCAACAGCATCTTGAAAGACCTGAAAGGGGGTGTCCACAGTCAGTGGGGAGCAACTAGATGTTCTCCCAGTCATGGTTAAAACAAGTTGAACATGAATAGCAATGATAATGAAAGATAACATAATTAAGCGACATGTGAAGACATCAGTACACATGACAAACATGTTATTAGACATAATTATCATTTACTACAATCCATAAACAACTCATGACTTAAAGGACACGACATATTTAAATCAATCATACACCATGTTATTATTAAACATAACGATCAAGATAGATACTACGTATCCATCCATACATGTCGGAGTAGGTAACAACAGACTTCATACAAAGATGTATAGGATATAGAATGAACACCGGCTAGAGTATGTAATTGATACTCGAACTAGTCAGAGCGTGTAACTGACCCTCTAACACGGAGCGTGTAACTGACTCTCCGTTTTGTGAAGTATGTAAATGATACTCCACAGTACTATGTATGGCGTGTAACTGACGACTATATGTCTAAGACCTGGCCAGAGATCTCGACGCAGTAACTGTACGTCGAACGACACACGGGAACCCAGAACGTGTAACTGACGAATCTGGACCCACCGAACATAGACCAATTAAACCTCTTGCGAGCAGTATTGGTTCATTCCGATAGTATGTAACTGATACTACCGTCATCTATATCACTAACCATCATGTACGTTGCACAGTGTAACTGACTGCCAACTGTGTGAGCAACCTCACGACCTCTACGTAGTACAGTGTAACTGACTGCACTATGTAGTAATCAGACCTAGTATGGTGTCGCTGACTATACCAGGGAAAATCAAACCCTAGATAGTGTAACTGACTATACCAAGTATTAATCATTCGTGATAAACATCACGACTCAAATGTAAAACAATGTAACTGATTGTTCCAAAAGAACGAGTATAGAAGTAATCAAATAACGATATCGATAACATAGTGAAGTTATAGCACAACTGAGTATAACCTTCAAATAGTGATAGAGTTAAGGTCTAACGGACTATAACCCTGAACATCTAACGAGTATTAGTATTCAAGGTCAAGGTAAGACTACATTAACCTTGTCTACTAAAGTGAAGTCATGTATATAACATCAACCTAAAGGTGGTGTCATAGTATAACCACTATAACGTCAACTTCAAGTTAAGATTACATTAACCTCGACTATAGCCTTGTGAATTTACCTTAACCTCAGTGAGATTATAGCTTCGTAACGGTGTTACGTAATCCTCAAGTGAAGGGTATCGTAACTTCCTATTGAAGTTACTTGACTTCAAGTAAGGTTACGTTAACCTTGTTATAACCTCGTGAGGTTACGTTAACCTCCGTGAGATTATAACTCGCAATAAGGTTACATTAACCTCGTGTGAAGTTGTATAGTAACTTTCCTATAAAGTTACGTAAACCCCAACTAAGGTTACCTTAACCCTGATCATAACCTCGTGGAGTCACTTAAATTGATCCCCATCGAGACTATAACCCCGCATTGATGTTACCTTAACCTTAAGTGAAGTTGTATAGTAACTTTACGATAAAGTTACATGATCTTCAATCAAGGTTAGATTAACCTCAACTCTAACCTCCACCTCGGGCGATGATAGGAGGAGTCATCTAATACTTAGGGTTGGAACCCTAAAGTCGTCGATGAAACAACCCTAGCATCTCCAAACAGAGAGGCTAAGCGGCTCGCGTACGAATTTTAGATGTTACAACGGATTAGATCTAACAATTCTAATATAAGTGCAAACGACAATTATAGATCTAACGATAATAATAAATCGTTCAATTAACATACTAATTAATTAGACTCTTCAAATCATGAATAAAGACGCTACACAAATCAATTAAATCATGTTACGAGTCATCAAAATCACACAACACATTCAACATGCATAAACACGAAAAGAATCACATCTAGTTACCAATTTGTGAATTAATCAACGATGTTTTCTTCAACGATATAAACGTCTTCCCCCGGGCACATCTCCTTGTCTATACCATCATCAATCACGTGCCAATACCATACAAAACCCTAATTATACACTACTAAAAACAATTACGAAAAACTAGCGCGAAAGGAAGCGAAATTTACGAAACGATGTAAACAATTGCGCTAGGATCGAAGAGATCGACTTGAAGAGGATGATTAATAATACATAATAGTGATGATGGAGGCACGAAAATATGGAGAAGGAGGAGGTATGTGGCGTGGCTAGGAGGAGAAGAAGAGAGGTGATAAGTGTAGTTTGTAGTGCCTATTTCTTGTGTTTGGTCCCGATTTCTCTTGTGTAACCGCTCTTTGGGAGCGGTTTCGAGCCTACTTACGCTTCTTCTAGTTTGTTTTAGGCTCCTAAGACCAATATTGGAGAAATGGAACAATTCTGACTTGTTTCCGACACATTTAGAGCCATCGAAGAGAAGCGACGATCACTCGGTGGCTTAGACTCGATCCCGAGACCTTGGGACCCATTCTCGAGCCCCTTAGACTCGACCCCGAGTACCGAGAATCGATGAGAAGCCTATGAAGAGCAAATAGGGACCTTTATGATCATATTAGAGGCCTACAAGACACTTCCCGGACGGGAAGAGTAGTCTTCCCGGTCGGGAAGACGTGCAAAAAAGAAGGGTCTTCTGATGGGCCATCCCGACCGGGAAGGATGACCCATCCCGACCGGGATCATTCCTTCCCGACCGGGAAGGAGCAGCTGCAGCTCGTGACTCTTCTTTTCTTCTCCTTCACTCTTGTAACCTTATAAATACCCTCCCTTTGTATTGTTTAAGTACCTTAGACTCCTCTAGATTATTCTAAACCCTAGATAAAGTTCCTCTTCTCATTAGACTAATCTCTCCTTAAAATTTTGTTAATCTTAGATTAATTTAGTTAGTTAATCTTGTATTAAGGATCTCTTGAAGAATCCATCAATCCTTGACAACTTTTGGTGGAGATTTTTGGGTGCTCTTTTAATACAAGTTCTCATCTTTTTCATCCTCTTATTAGTTGGTATAATCTTCTTAATCTCTTTTCTCTTGTTCTTTGTTTAATTATTCAAGTTTTAATCTTTACTTATTCTTCATTGTTCTTGTTAGTTCATAATGAATGTTTGGATTATTATATTAATTTCTCTTGATAGTGTTAGTATTAGTTTGATAATGTGTGAGTAGACTTATCGTAGGGTTAGTAGGGGGATTAAGTGTTGATTATGGGTAATTAGGGTTTGGTTAAGGGTAAAGGTGGATTCTTTGTTACTAGTCACATGTTGAGCACTCTATGTGTTTGTTGAATTGCTTGTTTGAGTTGTAGTGGCCATGCTTCTCATGCTTGTTTTCATCTTCTCATTTTGTGATCGATTAGTGGTTGAATCCTTGTGTATGGGTAATATCTTGCATGAGTATTCGGGTTTAGTCTTTGACACGAGAGTGCGGACTTTGGCTTTGACGCGAGAGCGCGGACCGACCTTAGTAACTAGGTGAAACCTACACCCTTGACCTCTCAATCATCCTACTACACTTATGAACCCAAACTAACCCTACTCCTTCCCATATTGATTTCTCCATCCTTGTTAGCATTCTTTTCTCTAGTTTACTTGTTTTGTTTAGCTCTAGTTCCTTCATTTAGTAAATGTTATATCTAGTTCATTGCTAGTCTAGTTTCATCCCTTTTCACCATCATAGTTTGTCAATTCTCTTCTTTTTGTGTTGTTTTGGTGACTTAGCCTCGTTTTTAGGTAGACCATAGTCTAGACACCTTATAACCGTCTCCGTTGATATCGACCCGACTTCCCTAGATACTATTTAGGTCTAGTTGGTATACTTGATTGGTAGGACCCACGGCAAGTCCTTCCCATCAAGAGGAGAAGATGAAAACCTAGTTTTAGGGTTTGCAAATGAGAAGGAAGGGTAAAATTCTCACCTAATCACATGTATATATAGGCAAGGATCATGGGTAAACCCTACTTGGGCCCAAATCTCAATGCTCCCTCATCAATCCACATGTGGAAAACAAGGATGGGTTAGCCTTGACCCAAATTCCAAGCTAAACCGACATAAGGTTACAAGGATAAGATTTTCGGACAATTAAACAAGAAAAGGGAATATCCGAATAGAAAAATTATAGGAATTAAATTAGATAAATAATTTCGGATATTAGAATATATGAAATGGAATAAATCATTATGTCCAAAAATTCGGGGTGTTACACACTTGATCGAGTCCACTAAAGGTCACTCGATTGAGTGACCCTAGACGAGGGTAAAATCTATATATACCCCCCTTTGCACATCATTAAAAAAGAGTTTTTGGAACCTTCATTTTTCACAACTTTAAGCACTCTCATGCACTTTTCCACTCTAGCTATTCCCGAGATCAAAACTCGCCAAAAACCGAGAACATTTTCTCCCTAGTCACACACCCTAACTCACACGCCAACACTCGACGAGTCCATTTTCTGAGACTATTAACATGTAGCTTGAGGGTGTACCAAATTGCATTATTCTTAATCTCTAATTCTCTTATCGTTTTTGTATGTACTAACATTACTAACTCTTTAATTTATCGTTCTACTAACATTTAAATACTCACATCTAACTTTTCTTTTCGTTCCTAACAATCTAACATTTACTTATCATTCTTTTTTATATATTTCGTTTATATTAATACCGTGTATATTATACAAAAAACTATTTTCAAATTGATTCGAGCAAATGTCCAATGACGCTAGATCGATCATCGAAGGCTTTAAAAGCCAAACTACGACATCGAAATGCAAAAGACTTAATATTTGTGATGAGAAATCAAATTCTCCGATCGAGTACGTTCGATAATTAATGCCGCCTAAAGTCCGTATAATCCCCCGAACAAGTTGTACTAGAGGTGGCACCCCTCGAGGCGCGCCGCCCTAGGCACTTATCGGTTACGGCGCCCTATGGCATTCGCATAACCAGCCAGGATTATAACGGAATCGCGGTAATTCATTATCAAGCATATTCGATGAAATTTTCAAAATATCGCTCTAAAGGCTCGATATCGATTCCGTAATCAAATGTCGCGCATAAAAGAGCTATCAACAATTAAATTAGCATGAAACCCGATGACGTCGAACCGATCGTTGTATGGTCCATAAGACCCGACAACAACATTGCGACGCGGAGGGATTTGATATTCATTATAGTTTGATTATTTTCGATTCCACAAACATCGCTCTAAAATGTTCGATACCGATTCCATAATCGAGTGTCGGACATGACGAGTCCTCGAGAACCGCGTTAATGCAAAACCTAGTGACGTCGAAGCGATTGTTGTAGGGTCCGTAAGACCCGACAATGACTTCGTAACGTGGAAGGGGCCGATATTTGCATTAGTCCGGTCATTTCTCGATTTAAACGACAAATTCACGAAATGGGTTGTTTCGAGCAAAACCCTTACCCGTTACAGAGGGCACTCGATCGAGTGACCCCCTCAAAAACGGGTAGGGATTTTTTGTCATAAGGCACTCGATCGAGTCCCTCTAATGACTCGATCGAGTGACCTCTGTAAACCACCAACGAGGCCCCTTAAGACGATATAAAGATCCGTCGAGTTATTGATAAGTGTGTTTTATAGTGTTTATTTCACGTGTTTGGTCCCGCTTTCTTTTGTGAAATCGATCTTTAGAGCGGTTTCAAGGCTACTTGCGCTTCTTCTAGCTTGTTTTAGGTTTCTAATGCTCATCATGGAGAACTGGAACGATTCTGTTTTGTTTCCGATGCATATGGAGCCAATGAAGAGAAGCGACGATGATTCAGTGAATTGGACTCGATCCCAAGTCCCTTGGAGCCTACTTAAGAGTATCCCGAGCACCGAGCATCGATAAGAAGCCTAGGAAGACTAAATAAGGACCCATCACGGCCGGGATGAGAAGACGAGAAAACAGGAGCCACTGGAGGGCCTTCCCGACCGGGATCATCACCTTCCCGATCGGGATGGCACCCTTCCCGACCGGGATAGCACCCTTCCCGATCGGGATCATCACCTTCCCGACCGAGATGGGCCCAGCACGGCACTCCGTCATTCTTTCATCTCCCTTACTTACGAAACCCTATATATACCTTCCTCTTGTATTGTTTTAGGGACACTACCTTACACTACCTTAGACAAAACCCTAGATAGAGATTAGTGTAGCTTAGCTTAGTTTCTCCTTAATCTTTCCTTAATATTTTGTTAATCTTAGCTTAATCTTAGTAATTACTCTTGTATTATTGGATTTCTTGAAGAATCTATCAAGATTGACAACCTTGGTGGAGGATTTTTGGGGTTTCCTTTTATGCAAGTTTCATCCTTTTCATCTCTTCTCTAGTTTGGTATAATCTTTCTTCTCTCTTTTCTCTTATTCTTTCATTGTTAGTAAAGTTCCAATCTTTATTTATTGTTTGTTGTTCATCTTTGTTTGTTATTCTCCATTATGAATGTGCTTGTTCTTATGTTGGTTTCTCTAGCTTATGTTGGTTTTAGTTTTTTAGTTATGTGTGAGTAGTTCTCCCCTAGAGTTAGTAGGGGGATTGGGTGGCTTAATGGGTGATTAGGATGGAATTGGTGGTGTTTGGTTGTCATTTACTTTGCCTCCTGTCATTGTGCACCCAACATGTTTGATGAAATGCCTATTAGACTTGTGATTGAGAAATTCATGTTTCCTTGTTTCCTCTTGTATGTTGTTGCATGTTGGTTTGTTGGATATCATCATTATTAACGCAAGCGTAGTGTAGAGACCCCTTTGGCCGTCAAAGTGCGAGAGCCCGGGCGTAACCAAGGCTAGTGGATTACACCGACACCCGCGTTTCCCCTTTGAGTCTCCTTGATATCCATGAACCCGAACTAGCCCTAGTTTCTCCTTATAGTGATTTAACTCGCTTTCCATTATCATTAGTTGTTTGTTTCGCCTTTTTATTTCATGTTATAGACTTTAGTTTAGTCATTAGTCAATCTTAGTCAATTACTTTAGTTTGTCTTGAACCTAGTCTTAGACCATAGCACCCTCTAGTTTGGAACTCCCGTCCCTGAGGATCGAATCGACTAACCATAGCTACCCAGCTTAGGTTCGTTGATTATTATTTTGATCGGTAGGATAGACGACAAACACCTTTCGTCAAATTGGCACCGTTGCCGGGGACGGCGTAGTTTAGACTCTTGTGTGCTTAGTTTTAGACTTTGTTCTTGATTTTTGTGTTTTCTTCTCCTTGTTTATCTCCGTTCTTTCTTCTTGGGTGCTTATTTCTCTCTTCCTAGTGTCTCAAAAGCACTAGGCTTCTAACGTTTGCTCAAGTGTTTCTAGTTCATCCAATGTATCAAGGCAACGTTATGACAATGGCGCATCCAAGCTACCTTCAATCATCATGGGACAATCATGGGACAAAATACCAAGACCCACAATTTTACCAACTATCTCAATCTCATCAACAATCGTATGAACCTCCTTCATTTGGCTACCATGAAAGTTGTCAAGGATCATTCCAAAATCCTAACAATTACCAAATACCTTCACATAACTCACAACCAAAAATCTCCAACTTTGAGCTTTGCCAAATGATTCTCCAAATGCAAAAGAGTCAACAAGAGATGCAAAAGAATCAACAAGATATGATGATCCAAATGCAAAGGGACCAAGATGAGTTCATGACCCAACATCAAAGAGAAATAGAGGTGCAAGATGCTCGACTTAATGCAATCAAAGCTCGTTATGTGATGTTGACCACTCGGACTCCACAACTTCTCGAGGAAGGTTCATTTGGGCAAGAATATCGGTTGTCTCCACAAGGCAATCAACCCGATTATGAGGCCACGAATGAAGAAGAGAGGGTCAACCAAGAGATCATTTTTGAGAGTTGTTCAGATGGTGAAGCTATGGGAATAATGGAGGAAGTTGAAGCTTCAAGGGGTGATCTTGAAGAAAATCATGCAATTGGTAAGGTTGACAATGAGGAGGAAATTGAACATGATTCTCAAATTAACTCTTGGGAAGCCAATGTTGAGGCCATTAAATTGGATTTGCATGATTTTCTTTGTGATGAAAGTGAAAATGAAGGCAATACTTGGGAGAAAGAGATAGATGCCTTAGAACTTGCCTTGAATAGAAAGTTAGGGGAGCCTATTGTAGAATTTGGAGATGCTATGCTAGACCAAACCGTCAAAGAAATAGAGGCCGCCCTCAAAGGCCTTGAATTTCTTCATGGTGAGAATTCTAGTAAGAATGATGATGAGGTTTCCCCTAGAGCCTCCAAAGAAGAAAACTTGATGCCTTCACCTCCTTTATCGCACTTGATTTCAAGTCCCTTGTCTTGTAAGATGGTTGATGAATTGGATCCTTGTCGGGCGGCGGAAAAGAATTTTACTCTTAACCCCGTAGAAGAAGCAACACCCTTAGGGTATGATCTCCCACACCATAACGCCAAGCATGACCTTAGACCACTATACCTACCGGATGGTCATAAGAGTCGTTGCTTTGTTGGTTGGAAAGAACCGGGAGTTAATGAGAAACTCGGGCATAATGAATTAAATGATCGCTTCTTGCCTCCGACTTGGAAGCTCTTGATGATAGCTTGGCTCGACGACAAGTGCCTTCATGAAGATGTTGCTAGAGCATTTGATCTACTCCTCTGAGCCCTTGAGGGCTATGAAGTCCCCCTTAGAACCATCATGCTGTAAATATCTCTTCCCTCTTCTTCCAGTTTTTGTGTTTCTTTGTGTGTTTTATTTGATTTAATTTCTAGGATTTGTGTATATATTGTGCTTGTTCTTGTCATTTGGAATTTTCTTGAGTGATGTGAGGGAGAGATTTTTGATGGTGTTTATTGAGTTTACTTGATAGGTTGATAGTGAAGAAGATGTTTTGGGAGAAGTTGTTGGATGATATAAGCTTTGAAACTTGGTGGAGGAAGTCGGTTTTTGAGCTTTTGTAAGCTTTTGGGGACGGGATTTTGGATCCCGAGGTAGCACTTGTCATTTGGGTGGAAGGTTAGGTATGCTAGTAATGAATGAAGGCCTCAAGACTCGGGACGGGTGCCTTCCCGACCGTGATCATTACCATCACGATCGGGACGAAGTGAGCAACAAATCAAGAGCTACTGACGGGCCATCCCGCTCGCTCGTGATCATAGTCATCCCACCCGGGATCATGGCTTCCCAGCCGGGACCAAGGCTTCCCGACCGGGAGGGTGTTGCAGCATCCCCCTTTGCCTTCATTTCTTCATTTAAGCCCCACCCCACCACTTTACACCCCCACCCAACCTCCCTACTCACCTTTGCCACTATCATTTCATCCTTACACTTCACTTATACACCCTCATCTCATCTTCTCATCACTATACACCGAGTTTCCCTTAAATCCCAACCTCATCTCACCAATGTGTAGACACCCACATTTTGACCGCCAGGTGTCTATAGTAGGACCCGCCAAACACCCGATGATGATAGGACGCAAACGTGCTTTAATAGACTCGGATATGGGCTCGAAATCATGGACATTTGGTTTAGGCTTATTAGGGAGTACAAATCTCACAAAACGGACCTCAAATCCAGGCCCAGTGGGGCGTTTCGAGTCAAATGAGACTAATTTGGGTCGATTCCGGCACCAGGGGTAAAACCGTCTTTTAGCGACCGAGTCAAACCCGGTCAAAGATATTTTTTCCCGAGTCACACGAGCTGGCCGTGACACTACACGGCTGATTCGGACTCAAACACCAAAAAAATCAGCTTCGAATAATATTAAACAAATCCGTTTAAGGATAGAATTCGATCTCAAGTAGGAATTCTATCCGGAAACCGAATCAGACATCGACCGAGCATCAAAATACTCGTCCAAGACAGCCGAAATACCTCCCCACCAGCCGAGACTTTTGGCTTCTTCACCAAGAAACGAGAAGTTTATTTCCTTACGAACTCTCGTATTTCCTATCCAAACCGGTGTTTCTTGTCACACAGACAAGACCACCTCGATTCCTATAAATAGGACCTTATATCCGACATAAAAAAAACAGTTTTGATACACAATATTTCAGCAACTCATACACGATTATTATAGCAAAAACAATCTCGAAATCCACATCCGAAGGAATACCGAAATAGTGTCCGAAAACCGACGAATCCGTCCCGTCACCCGGCCGAATCCACGCCTCACACACACACACAAAAACGCTCCAAAAACCGACACCTTAACTCACCTGCATCATCTCGACGCTCCCGTGCCTAAGCCACCGTCCGACGAGCCTTATACCGAGAAACTAAAGCATGTAGGTTGAGGGTGTAAATCAACCCGATTCTTCTCCTTTCTCTCTCTCTCTCTCTCTCACGTCTTTCTTCCCTCTTTTCGTCCGTCTTTTTTATTTTTCATCAATCGTTTCGCATTATTAATATGGGTCGTTTGTCGCATCATATTTTTATATATTTTCGATGATAAAAAAACTTTTCTTTATATAACGTTCTTAAAATACGATACCGATTCTCTAATCGAATATCATATCTATGAGAACTAAATTAAATTAATTTTCGTTGATGCTAATAAAATCATTACCTTTTTTTAACAAAATTCGATGATTTTTAACGCGGAGAAAATTAACATCTTTTTTTCGTTCAAAATTCTTTTTTTCAATTTTTCGTTCAAAAACGAGTTTTTCAAAACTTTGTTATAAAATCATTCCGACTATTCGATATCGATTTCATAATCGAATGTCGAATACGACGAATATCGAAAATATAAATCGAGTATAAATTAATCCATATTTGTACGCGATTTATAAGAATTAATGATTTTTTCGAACAAAATAAAAAAAACCCGAACAGGCTGTCACGCGAGTCGCGCGCCTGTCAGGCGACTCGCGCCACAGCCTGCTCGGCCGGGTCCTTTTTTCTTCGTTTCTTCGCTTTTCTATTTTTAATTCTTTTTGAACCTTATATTAAAATGCGACTTTCGCGACATATTTTAATAAATACTTTTTTTCGACCTCGGTCAACACGTGTTAATCCATCACGTGACATTAAAACTTTTTCGAGTCATGCATATTATTTATTCATGTCTTTATTCGATTTATTCAATCGTTACTAACTCGTTTTCTCGTGTTTGTAGCTTTTTATTTGTTTTTATCGTTTTATTAGACTAAAACAAACTCACATGCTAAAATAACTTTGACGTTATTAGTTTAATATGCATTAAACGACTTAGCAACCCATTTATTTATTTTTCTCACATGCTTAGGAAAATAATGTTTGCATATCATTCAACCGTCGAACTAACCCGTGTACACCAAAAACGAACGATATCTTAGTAAAGGCCGCTAAGTGCGGGCGGGGTTGGGTGTTCTTAGTGAACTTCCCAACACGTACCCTCACCCCTTACTCAGAACCATGGTTTCCGGATGTCCGAATCCATTGGCAACGAGAGTCATTCAATACACGGTATCCGATAATGTCGGTATCGGTATCGTAATGCAAAGGGACGAGCCCAATAAACTCTGACATCGGAAATGGACCGTATTTTGTATACGGCCCACTACGACATAGAGTGGGCTCGAATGGTTCCGAATAACCACAAAATTCGGTGGCGACTCCTACTTCGATTTAAATTTCAATTTGACCATCTCATATGGAGATTCATTCGCCTCCCCAAACCCGCGCGTGGCCGCGTCCGGGTGGACCTATGTCATGTCCACACAATGCAAGCCAGATACTTCAACCATGCCACTACATTTAGGAAGAGGAAGAATATCGATGACAAAGACGAGCAAAGTGCCGAAATTGATCATTGAGACGATGGAGATTGTAGAGTTGCTAACCGTTTGGTAGGCACGACTCTATTTTCTTTTCTGTCTTTTGTTTGCTAGTCTTTCTTTGTATGTTCCCCTTCCTTTTATGCATTTGGTGTCATGGCGGCCCTCGGGGCCTTTGTGGTTATTGCTCCCGATTCTCGATGACGTGACTACATCGAGAATCCATTGAAAATCCAAATTGTCAAGTTCTTTTCACTTTTTCTTTATTTTTATTCCCTTTTGGTCGACTTTAGTCGGATTTAGGCGGAATCGGGGCTAGGTGACTTGCTTACACCTAGCCCTCCCCCCCCCCCATTTCCTTTTATTTTCTTTTTTTATTTCTTCCCCCATCCATATCTTTTCTCGTCTCGGCCCTAGGTGACTTGATTACACCTAGGCCCGACACATTCTACCCTTTGTTCACTTTGATTTTTGATTTTTAGCTTTATTTTCACTTTTTCTCTTCTTTTTAGTGTCTTCCACACACTACCGATCGAGCATGAGGACATTGCTCGGTTTAAGTGTGGGGGAGCGATATGTTAATCTAGTTTAGTTTTATTTTCGTAGTTTTTTCGAAAATTTTTTAAAAATTCCTAAAAATTTGAAAAATTTCATAAAAACCAAAAAGATTTTCTTTTGTGTCTTTTTCTTTTGTGTCTTGTGTCGTATATTTGTTGTGTTGTGTGTGTTTTGCCTCCCCATTTCCTTGTAGGTTGCTTGATCGTCATGAGTTTTGGAAAGCTCTTGACATCCGGTATTATCCCTCTATCTCTTTCTCCTTTTTCCTTTTTGGTGTTTGGAGGAGAATTTGTGATGGTGTGTGCTCGGGTGGAGCTTTTTGGAGTTTGTGGATTGATGTGGTTGCTTGCTTGGAAGTTTCGGGGTGGTGTTTGTTTACTTTTTGTGTGTGTTTGTTTTATTTTGTTTTGTTTTGTTTGTCTCATTTTCTTTCGTCTTTGTTGTGTCTTGTATAGTTTGTGAGTCTAGTGTAGAAAAGGTTTTCGAAACCCCGGTTTTGAGGCTAGTGCGCAAGTGTTTACTTTCCCTTTTTAGTGACACGAATCGATTCTTGGACTTTAGTCTAGTAGAATGACTTTAAATCAATAGTTTCGTTGGTTCTTTACTGTGTCCACCTAGTCTACTAGGGATTTACTTCGGGATTTGCATATTGACCACCTTGACCACCCACGGAGTGAAAAGGCCTTGGTTGCCGAGTCCCGTCTCTTAGGTGACCATGTTCGAAATAGTTTTGATTAGTCCAAGTTTCCACCTTTTTGTGGGTTTGAAGGGAAAGCGCGCCCGACATACCCATTTCCCTACCCTCTACACATTTCCACAAATAAGTTGCATCGTATTGAGGTTTCTAACTTGGTTGTAATGATTGCCTACAATACAAAATTAAGCCAAAAAGGGCAAACCAAGGCATAAATAAAGAAAAGAAAGAAAAGAAAAGAAAAGGCACAACAAATCAAAAACAAAAATACAAAAGAAGAAAAGGAAGTGGCATAAAAAAAATGCAAAAGAAGAAAAATGCCAAGAAAATCATTCTACAAAAATATCTTACCCCTCAAAAATAAGCCTTTACCGATCGTTATTGTGAAGAGCCTACCAAAGGACTGAGTCCCTAAGAAGGATGATAGCAGTAATGGTCGGTCTTCCCTCACTTTGCAACCACATCCACCTTTTTACTTGGACTAGTTAGGCTATTTTTGAGCATGGGACGACCCTCTTGGCTTAACGCTAAAGGGGGCGGGGTTTCACTTTACCTATAGTGTCGACTAACTCGGTGGTTCATCCTTTTTCCATCCCGCCTATCGTTCCGTAGTACATTCTTAGATGGTTAGGAGGACCTAGTTAAGTTACCAACGTTTTTATTGCTTTGTTGTCATACTATTAGGATTTTGTCCATTTCGGTTTGTATTATTAGCTTGGGAGCGTTGTCACTTCCCTTGAGTCCTTAACTGGTGTTTCTTTCACCGCTTTGTTGAGGGAAGCGATATTTGCTTCTTCTTGGATGCAACCGTTTGTTTGGTTGGTTGGTTGGTTGTGTGTTTTCGTGTTCGGTTGTATCCACAATTTTGTCGCAAGAACTCACTTGCCTTCCGGAGACCACTTTTTCTCTAAGTGTTCTCGCGTAAGTTGAAAGGGCGTAGGGTGCGCTAATACCCGCTCGGTTAGTAGTCTAGTTTCTATTAGTTAGTAGTTAGTTCGTGCTTACTCGAGGGCGAGTAAGGGTTAAGTGTGGGGGAGTTGATAAGTGTGTTTTCTAGTGTTTATTTCACGTGTTTGGTCCCGCTTTCTTTTGTGAAATCGCTCTTTAGAGCGGTTTTGAGGCTACTTACGCTTCTTCTAGCTTGTTTTAGGTTCCTAATGCTCATCATCGTTTCCGATGCATATGGAGCCAATGAAGAGAAGCGACGATGATTCGATGACTTGGACTCGATCCCGAGTCCCTTGGAGCCCACTTGAGAATATCCCGAGCACCGAGTATCGATAAGAAGCCTAGGAAGAGCAAAAAAGGACCCATCACGGCCGGGATGAGAAGAAGAGAAGACAGGAGCCACTAAAGGGCCTTCCCGGCCGTGATCATCACCTTCCCGACCGGGATGGCACCCTTCTCGACCGGGATCATCACCTCCCGGCCGGGATGGGCCCAGCACAGCACTCCGTCATTCTTTCATCTCCCTTACTTACGAAACCCTATATATACCTTCCTCTTGTATTGTTTTAGGGACACTACCTTACACTACCTTAGACAAAACCCTAGATAGAGATTAGTGTAGCTTAGCTTAGTTTCTCCTTAATCTTTCCTTAATATTTTGTTAATCTTAGCTTAATCTTAGTAATTACTCTTGTATTATTGGATTTCTTGAAGAATCTATCAAGATTGACAACCTTGGTGGAGGATTTTTGGGGTTTCCTTTTATGCAAGTTTCATCCTTTTCATCTCTTCTCTAGTTTGGTATAATCTTTCTTCTCTCTTTTCTCTTATTCTTTCATTGTTAGTAAAGTTCCAATCTTTATTTATTGTTTGTTGTTCATCTTTGTTTGTTATTCTCCATTATGAATGTGCTTGTTCTTATGTTGGTTTCTCTAGCTTATGTTGGTTTTAGTTTTTTAGTTATGTGTGAGTAGTTCTCCCCTAGAGTTAGTAGGGGGATTGGGTGGCTTAATGGGTGATTAGGGTGGAATTGGTGGTGTTTGGATGTCATTTACTTTGCCTCCTGTCATTGTGCACACAACATGTTTGATGAAATGCCTAGTAGACATGTGATTGAGAAATTCATGTTTCCTTGTTTCCTCTTGTATGTTGTTGCATGTTGGTTTGTTGGATATCATCATTATTAACGCAAGCGTAGTGTAGAGACCCCTTTGGCCGTCAAAGTGCGAGAGCCCGGGCGTAACCAAGGCTAGTGGATTACACCGACACCCGCGTTTCCCCTTTGAGTCTCCTTGACATCCATGAACCCGAACTAGCCCTAGTTTCTCCTTATAGTGATTTAACTCGCTTTCCATTATCATTAGTTGTTTGTTTCGCCTTTTTATTTCATGTTATAGACTTTATTTTAGTCATTAGTCAATCACTTTAGTTTGTCTTGAACCTAGTCTTAGACCATAGCACCCTCTAGTTTGGAACTCCCGTCCCTGAGGATCGACTCGACTAACCATAGCTACCTAGCTTAGGTTCGTTGATTATTATTTTGATCGGTAGGATAGACGACAAACATCTACCATCAGTTATATTCAGAACGCTAAGTCGGTAAGTGCCAAATCAATCATGTATTCCGCTCGTAAAACCAACACATTATATCTTTTTCAATATTATTATCATCTCGCTTCCTTTACGACTTTGAGTAAACGCCTTACACGACTAATCCTATATTGAGGACTCCCTAGTCGTATCTGATATTCGATAAGCCGAGACATTTCCATTTCACTAGGATAAGTCGGGATAAGCCTCCGAGGCCCGGGATCGAGCTATCACTACGCTTCTGTCCCGTACGTGAATGCGTATTAAAGCCTCTGTCCTCCGATCAATTTACAATGTAATGTGTAAATGATCGGGGTTCGTCCAATTGTTCGATTTACGGTTTCAATCTACATTTTCTATTTACGAGTTCGTTTATAGTCCACGTTTACCATTGCTAATCCGATTATTATATCATTGCTTGTTGTATTGTGAATTCCGGGTTGTATTTCCGCTTAATTTGTAATTTATTTACAACTTTTTATTTACGATGTTTGCCATTTATCCTCTTTAAATGAACATCGCATGCTAAACAACTTCGACATATTCAAGATGCATTAAACGACGTAGCAAAACACGTATTTCATATGTGTGGCTCAAAACAATGTTTGCATAACATCTCATTGTATTACTAACGTGCGTATTAAAACACCAATCGATATCTTAGTAGAGGTCGCTATGTGCGGACGGGGTTGGGTGTTCTTCGTGGGGTTCCCAACAAGTACCTTCACCCCTTACTCAGAAGTCATTGGCGAACGAGAGTCATTCGATATACGATACTCTATAACACGACATCAGTATCGTTATGCAAAGAGATGAACCCCACAAGCTCTAGTACTAAAGTGGAACGTGCTTTGTGCACGATACGTCTAAGTATAGAGTGGGTTCGAATGCATTGGTCGTCCGAACTCCCACAAAGTTCGGTGGCGACTCCAACTTTAATTTAAATTTCGACCCGAGAATCATCTCATCACGAGAACATACCGCCGCCCAAACTCGCGCGTTGTTGCGTCGGGGTGGACCTATGTCTTGTCCACACAGATTGATATCATAACTCTTAGGGTAAGAGTATGAGACTTTATATAATACTCTTAACCTAAACAGAAACTCTAAACAGATTAGAAAACCATATACAATAGGAAATTTTAAGTCAGATACTCATATATTGATTAGGAAACTCTAATAAATCAGATATTATTAGGAAACTTTCTTAATTAAATTGATTCAGGTCAGAAACCAATTCTAGATCCAAAAGAACAATTGCTAGACACTTATTTCCTAACAATTAAGTTCCCACATGGGTAATTAACCAAAAACTTTTAAAACTTCTCATGAATTAGGAAAAAAAGGTTGTTTCCTATAATCTTCTAGTTCCCATGATTTTTCACTTCTTATATCAACAAAACTAGCCTTAAGTATCACGCTTCATTCCCGACCCGATTACTTCTTAAGTCACGGAACAAGTCTGGGATGGATATAAAATGTTAGAGACGAGCAGAGAAGATAGAAAGAGAGAGAATTGAGAGATGAGAGAAGAGAAGAATTTTGTATTGATGTACTGAATGAATGGCTTGTACAGTTTACATTTGGTTTATATAACCAAATTCTAACAACTTTCCTAACAACCTGCCACATCAGCAGTTAGTTAGAGTTTGTTATGCTAACAGATTTACAACAATGTATTGTTACTGTAACATATCTCCCTCCTTATAAAAGAGACTTGACCTCAAGTCTGTACAACGAACTGTGGGTACTTGGCCTCAAACTGTTCTGCTGCTTCCCAAGTTGCTTCTGACATTGGGTATCCCTGCCACTGTACCAGATATTGAGTTTGGGCTCCATTCTGAAACTTCACTTGCCTTTTGTTTAAGATGGTTTCAGGCAATACCACCCTAGTACTATCTTGATTCTGAAACCAAGGTGGAATATGGATTGCAGCTGGTAGCGTACCATGAAAATCTTTAAGTTGTGAGACATGAAAAACATTATGAATGAGGGAATCACTAGGCAATTTAAGCTTATACGCCACTTTCCCTATAACACTCTCAACCTGAAAAGGTCCAAAATACTTGTGACTGAGTTTCTGATTTGACCTGCGCTGGACTGAACTTTGTCTATAAGGTTGTAACTTCAACCAGACCCAGTCCCCTGACAAAAAGGATCTATCGGACCTATGTTTGTCAGCTTGAGTCTTCATTCTGTTCTGGGCCCTCACCAAATGATGCTTAAGGACCTTTATCATACCCTCTCTCTTTTGCATCGACCTATCTACAGCTTCAACTGAAGATTCACCAGGAAGATAGGGAAGATGCAGAGGTGGGGGTTGATTATAAACAACCTCATAAGGGGTAGCTTGCAAGGACACATGGAAATGAGTGTTGTACCAGAACTCAGCTAATGCTAACCACATATACCACTCCTTAGGCGTATCCCCACACACACACCTCAAATACGTCTCCAAACACCTATTCACCACTTCAGTCTGCCCATCAGTTTGAGGATTGTATGAAGAACTCATCAGAAATTCCGTACCATGGATGGTGAATAAGGCCTTCCAAAATTGGCTTAAGAAAATAGCATCCCTATCACTGACGATACTTCTAGGCCAACCATGTAATTTGAATATGTTGTCGAGATAAGCCTGAGCTACTTCAACTGCTGTGAAGGGATGAGTAAGAGCCACAAAGTGAGCATACTTACTTAGTTTGTCAACGACCACAAATATTACTTCCTTGCCCTGAGATTTAGGGAGCCCAGTAATGAAATCCATGGATATGTCAGACCAAACAGTATCTGGAATGGGGAGAGGTTGGAGTAAGCCAGGGTAAGTTGCCCTGTCATATTTGGATGCCTGACACACAACACAATTTCTGATATATTTGCTTACATCCTTAGATAGCCCCTTCCAAAAGAACAGCTGCTTTACCCTTTTTAGGGTAGCGTCGCGTCCTGAATGGCCTCCTTCAGGAGAAGCATGTTGCCAATTAATAATTTTGTCCTCAAATTAGCATCTCTTCCTACTGCAATTCGTCCCTTTCTCCTGATGAATCCATCTAGCACCGAATACCCAGCAACTGGTTGGTGTTGTTGAATTTGTTGTAAGATGTGCGTGAGATGGGGATCTGTACTATAGCTGTTCTTGATCAGTCCCTCCAGATTAGAATTAACTACAGAGATGGCTGACAGCAGTATTTCAGAACCCACCCTTCTAGATAACGCATCCGCCACCAAATTTTCTTTGCCTGCTTTGTATTGGATCTCATAGTCAAAGCCCATGAGTTTAGAAAGCCAAAATTGTTGGAAAGGAGTAGATATCTTCTGATCCAACAACCACTTTAAACTTTTTTGATCTGTCTTGATAATAAATTTCTGCCCACTGAGATACTGCTCCCACTTCTGTATTGCAAACACAATGGCTAATAGTTCCTTCTCATATACTGACAGTCTTTGCCATTTAGGACCCAAAGTACGACTTATAAAAGCCAAAGGGTGTTGATCTTGCATCAGGACAGCACCAATTCTTGTATTAGAAGCGTCGGTCTCCACTACAAAGACTTTAGAAAAATCTGGGACTGCTAGAACAGGTGCAGAAACCAAGGCTGCTTTGAGTGCCTGAAAGGCTTCTTCTGCCCAATTAGACCATTCAAAGCCCCCCTTTTTCAATAACTGAGTCAAAGGATGTGAGATAGCAGCATATCCCCTGACAAACTTTCTGTAATACCCAGATAATCCCAGAAATCCCCTCAATTCTTTCACATTTGTAGGGCTAACCCAGCCTGTTATGCTCTCCACCTTCCGTGGGTCAGTAGATACTCCTTCTGCAGAAATAAAATGGCCCAAATACTCAACCTTTGGGATAGCAAATGCACATTTACTCCTCTTTGCATATAGCTGATTCTGTTGCATAAGTTCAAAGACCTCCTCTAGATGCCCCCAATGGTTTTGTTCAGACTTACTGTAGACTAATATGTCATCAAAAAAGACCAATACACACTTCCTAAGCAACGGTTTGAATATCTCGTTCATCCATCCTTGAAAGGATGTTGGAGCATTTGTTAACCCGAATGGCATCACCAAGAACTCATAATGTCCACTATGAGTTTTGAAAGCAGTTTTGTGTACATCACTGGGATGAAGCCTGAGTTGATGATATCCTGCTCTAAGGTCCAGCTTAGTAAAGATAGTCGCTCCAGACAATTCATCAATAAGCTCATCAATAACAGGAATAGGGAATTTGTCTTTGATAGTCTTCTTGTTGAGAGCTCTATAATCAACACAAAGCCTCCAACTGCCATCCTTCTTGCCTACCAACACTACTGGAGACGCAAATGGGCTTGAACTATTCTGAATTGTACCCATATCTAACATGTCCTGCACAGGTTTCTCAATGATATCCCTTTGTTTGAGAGGATATCTATAGGGCCTGATATTTATAGGTTGTGCCCCTGGTTCTAACGGGATCCTATGGTCCACTATTCCACGAAGAGGTGGTAATGTTGAGGGCTCCTCAAATATGCCAGAAAATTGAGCTAGCAATTTCGTGAGGGTTACTGGCAACTGGGATTGGACAGACTCAGCAGAATAGGCAGACACCTCACATGCTTCCTCCCCTACCCACTGCAACATACAGAATTGAGTGGCATTCTCCATCCATTTTGCAGAAGATTCACCCATAATCTTCCCTTTTTGAGGGGGAATTCCTTTGAAGCAAAATTTGTCATTACCTACTGAAAACTCCATCAATAATTTCTAAAAATCCCACACAATAGGACCTAAAGTACTAAGCCATTGCACACCTAGTACCATATCACAACTACCCAAGAGAATCATCATAACATCAGTTTGGAATTTCTTGTTGTGTAATGTCCAACAAAACCCTTTGCTAATGTATTGGCATACTAAATGATTTTCATCCGCAATTGCAACAGCTTGGGGTCAATTTTGGTCATTGGAAGATCTAGTTTTTTGGCAATATTTATATCCACAAAATTATGTGTACTCCCAGAATCTATCAGGATGTGAATAGGTCGCCTTCCCACATAACCTACTAGTCTCATGGTGGAAAAGCTAGGACTACCACTCAAGGCTTTAACAGAGATTAAGGGTTCATTGATATCCCCTAAATCTCCACCATCATTCATCACATCCTCCTGTTCTTCTTCCATTTCATCACCTGCTCCTGATACTTCAACTAAAAATAGTTGGTTTTGTCTATTTTCACATTTATGCCCTTTTTCAAACGGTTTGTCACAGTAATAGCACTTCCCTTTTTCCATTTTTCTTGCTCGCTCAGCCGCAGAGATGTATTTAGTGGGTCTGGGTGGAAATTTTGAGGTCCCTTGCGACTTATTGAACACGGGTTTGACACTAGGAGTGGGTAACAATGGTGGTTTCACATTGTGCAACCTATCAAAGTTTTGAAATCTGGGTTTATATTCCTTGTTAATGGTTGCCAAATTTTCCTCCTGCAGCCTAGCATACTCTACTGCGTCTGCCAAAGAAGACGGTTTAAATGCCCTTACAAAAGGCTTCAACCCAGGTTTAAGACCCCCAATAAAGCTGTCAAGAAAATAGTCAGAAGGTAGGGTCGGGTTTTTCTGCAACATTAAGGCTCGCAAAGATTCAAATTCATCAACATACTCTTCTATCGAACCATTTTGATGCAACTTGTTGAATTGTTCTACCACATTACTACCAGATTCATCTTTGAATCGAGCACATAAATCCACCACAAATTCGACCCAAGACAAATTCATCCTCCCAACTATGTAGCTACTGTACCACAATTCAGCTTTACCACTCATATGAATTGATGCAAAATCCAATTTCTGATTATCAGGAATTTTACACAAAACAAAGTATTTTTCACATTTATGCAGCCAATTTCTTGCATTACTACCATCAAAAATTGGGAATTCTAGTTTAGGAACATACCCCAAAGTTCGATTATTCTGGTTTGAATGTACCGCGTTCTGAACTACATTTTCATTAGTTCGATCCTGAAGAACCTTCATCAATTCAGCGAATTGAACCCCCATAGAAGACAATTGATCTTCCAATTTCATCTGTCTCGATTCCATGTTTCTGAATTGTTCCTCCATCGCTGCCGCTTTTCTTGTTTTCGCCAGTTTTCGACAAAAATTTGGCCCAGAAAGAGCTCTGATACCAATGTTAGAGAAGAGCAGAGAAGATAGAAAGAGAGAGAATTGAGAGATGAGAGAAGAGAAGAATTTTGTATTGATGTACTGAATGAATGGCTTGTACAGTTTACATTTGGTTTATATAACCAAATTTTAACAACTTTCCTAACAACCTGCCACATCAGCAGTTAGTTAGAGTTTGTTATGCTAACAGATTTACAACAATGTATTGTTACTGTAACATAAAAGACAGGTATTAGATTTAAAATATATAGATACACTTTTTTGCGCTCTATTTTTTTATTCAGAGAAATTTTCTAGTCATAAGAGAGTATTAACGGGTAATAAATTACTCGATGGCAACTAACCTACAAGATACATACATAAGATAACCCGCTTGATATACTTTTAAAAGGTGTAGATACCGTGTTTTGCACTCTAAGGCTTTATACTCCGTATCTATTAATTTTATGGTCATAGGAGAATATACTAACGGGTATATAATTACTCGACCATGACTAACCCACTAAATAAACAAGATAATCCACTAAAAATATACTTTAAAAAGGTGTAGAGACACATTTTTGCACTCTACGTCTTTATGTTGATGAATGTTCTAGTCATACGAGAGTATATTACTCAAGATTATATTACTCAAGATAACCCGCTAGATACAGTGTTTAAACATGTAGAGACACATTTTTGCAGTCCACGTCCTTATGTCGAGGAATTTTTAGGTCGTACGAGAGTATATTACTTTACGGCGACTAATTCACTAAATACACAAGATACACTTTAAAAAGTAGGGTTATTTAACAACAATAATATCAATTATAGGGCGTTTTCCCAAAATAATATCAAATTTAATAAATCTGAGAATAATACGTATTATTGAAGTAGTTAAACGAGAGTAGTATGGGTGACCAGTTACCTGTAGAACCCTTCCACCTTCCTTTTTCACCTTTAATTTTATTTAACGGCAATAATATCAACTATAGAGCGTCTTCCGAAAATAATTCTAATTTTAATAAATCTGAGAATAATACATATTTTTGGAGTAGTTAAATCAGAGTAGTATAGATGACCAGTTAACGATAAAACTCGTTCACCTTGCTTTTTCGCCTTTAATTTGTTTAATGTTCACTCTTTTTCACTTACTCAGTATACGAGACATTAAACGTCATTAACGTCTTCGGTCTTCCTCTTCCTTCAACCTCACCAAATCTGACTAACAACACAATCCTACACCAAAATCAACACGTTAATCTAAATGGAACTTATAGAAAAAAATGGAAGAAGGATGAAGGTAATAGAGAAGAGGATGAAGGAGAAGAGTAAGGACTAAGGAGGAGTAGAATTGAGAAAACTGACCCGACCCGAATAAGTCAAACCGAAACCGACCCAACACCCGAACCGAAGCATGATTTTGATCCGAGCTAACCCGAAACTGACCCGACTATTATTATAGAAAACTAGTCGATATCCCTAAAAAAATTGAAAACTGCAAACCCAAGAATGACCCGAATCCGAAATTATCCGACCCGACCCGAAGTCAACTCGATTATTATAACCCGAAAGCGACCTGACCCGAAGCTGACCCGACACAGTTCACTCGTTATCCGTGCCTAAGGAGGAGGATGGAGGATAATTAGCAGGTTAAATATTAATCATGTGACCTGATATAGCAGGTTATAAAGTCACTTATACTACTCTTCTTTAACTACTCCAATAATACGTATTATTCTCGGATTTATTGAAATTGGTATTATTTTGAGAAAACGCCCTATAGTTGATATTATTGTCGTTAAATAACCCTAAAAAGTATAGATATACAAGGGTTGTGCACCTGTACATGACCGCACAGGAATCGACCGGTTTGGAGTGAAACCTGAATTCCCAAAAATCTCGGATCAGAATTGGACCGGATTTAAAATATTTCGGACCGGGAAAAAATCCGGTCCAAGATCGACCGAAATTTCCAAAAAATAAAATAAAATTCCGGTGATTTTAAATCAAATAACTATAATTCCGATCTTTCTAGTCCAAGCAAGTCCAGACTGAAAAAACCGAGTTAGTGCTGAACTGGACCGGAAACCGAATCGCCAAAATTGTTGGACCGGGGACTGAACTTGATTTTTTTTATTCATGTCCCGGTCCGGACCGGTCCATTTTTCCAATCCTGACCGGATTTTGCACACTCCTCACTCTTTTTTGCGCTCAACGTCTTGATGTCGAGGAATTGTGGTTGTACGAGAGTATATTAACGGATAAAAAATGGTCAACAATGACTAACCCATTAGATACATAAGATAATCCGCTATATATACAATTAAAGTCGCTAAAAAGTAATGATATTTTGTATAAATAAATGAATGATACGGGGATTATGTGGTAAAACTTTTATTAAAAAAAAGAATGTAAAGTTTTGATTGAATGGTTCGTTTATAGGAAGCGTAAAATTTTATTTGGATGAAAGGGAGTATAAGATGTTTAATCGACACACGGGAAGTTGACTCGGTACTTGGTCGTTGCTCTAAGTCTAGCTGTAGAGCTAATATAGGAAGAGATATCTCAAGACAGCATAGCGCCATCAGTCCATTTTGAACCTTGTAGATACATTTATGATGAATGAATATCCGATAGTACAGACTGATTATACTGCAGTTTCGGCAAGATTACACCAAATTTCCTCCGAGATGAGAAAGAGAGAATATACATATGCCTGCCTATATCTGGTACTCTTTACAACAACCCAACCACGCAGCTTAGGTGTAATCTGTTTTCCAACCCTCTCAAATGATGACCCAACATCATACACCTGCCAACAAAACAAGAAACCCTTTATATTCATTCTAAATCACGTAGAATTCCAGATATCTGAACTACTGCAACTACGCGATGATCACGCAAGCGGTTATCTTTCTACGGAGGAGATCTAGAGATTAGACGACATTCAAGCGAAAAGCCAGCAAAAAAAGATGTTAATATTGACTCATCGTATGTTGGAACCAACTAACCAGAAAAGAAGTTTCGCGAGGTAATCTCTTGAAATGGTGTACAGTTCACTGCCACCATGTTGCTGTCCCGCAACGCTCCCAACTGTTGTACTCTCTATGGGTTCACATGTGAAGTCATCTTTGAAAACCCTTCTTATTGTGTTTTGAACGAGTTCAAAGATCACCTCTTTAACTTCTACAGACGACGGCTGAGAGAGTTCAATAACCTGCAGGTACGCCAGAAATGACATCATTTCTTGCACCACCGAAAACCCACCATTGACATGGATGGCACTAGATCACTAGAATGGGGATGGCATATTCAATACTCACCATATATGACTCCAAGGACCTCAAATATTCCAACAAATTATTATTGTTTTCATCTCTATTTAGGTCCATCTCCTCGGAATCCTTCTTCTGATCTTCTAGCTCCTGAGAAATGAGAAAGCAGTCACCATGTTTAGAATCATTCATCACTGGACAACACATACCATTTTGTTACGAAAAAATGCCCTTTTGTGTCTCATCCAAATATTTGGGTTTGCTATTCGGTAGGTTTGTATCGGAGGACATGCAATTATGCAAGTAGGGTGACTCGTGAGGGTCAGGGTATTTCTAAATTATAGTAATTGATAGATGGTGTTGTAATGACGCATACAAAAGCGATGATAAAACCGCCTGGCCATGAGGGAAAAAACAAGTCAGATAAAACTAGACCATGCATTTCATTTATTCTCACCTGCTTTGCAGAACACAATTCTGCTTCCAACTGTTGTATATAACTCAAAGCCTCTGGTGACAAACCATTCAATGTATCTGAAGTAATTTGCGCCCGACTATCAGCACCTAATTCAGTAAAGGCAAGTCCGTCTTTACATTCTTTTGCCTCAGAGACAACTTCCATTTCCTCACTTCCGTCTGACAAATTGCGGGCTTTCGAACCATCTAACGACATTTCAAAGTTCCTCATCAATGATACACGATACTCCGCATTCCATAGTGTATACCTATCAGAAATGTAAACCAATAAAGGTCACTCATTTTGCTATCACAAGCATGCTATGCCATAATCCAGACGATATAACATCAAAAACCTAATCTAGTGAAAAGGCACAGAAATTATAATCCAGTTCTTCTGCCATCAAAAGCGTAATCCAGTGAAAGAACAACGAAATTGCATTCTGACCAAGCTACCACCAAAACAAGCAAAATTACACATGAATGCAAAAATCAATCAAGACCTCAACAACGTAAGAATGGAGAATGGACATTGAGGGAGCTGGAGTGGAGTCATATCTAAAACAACTAAATTGCATTCCGACCAAGCTACCCTAATAAAAGTTGGTCAGATCCCGGTCTCAGGCGTCATCTCCACTTGGTATTCCTGGACAACGTTTAGAAGCAACGATTGACAAATAAAATTCACTGAGATTGTTTTAGGACTAACAATCTGTTCAATCAAGCGACTAAGCTACTAGATTCAAAAGAAAACAATGGTCGAACATAACATAGTTTTTCACCAAGATCCATAGCAACCAACAATTCTTAAGTATACATTTTCAGCATCCGAATATATAATGGAATTCGAAAATCACAATAACAATGTAAATGTACGGCCTGCTATCCTTGAATTTTAATTCCCCCATCAAAGTTCTGCTCCAAAACAGTCACCTGAGTTACAAAAGACCAAAAATTTCAACCAATTCTCAACCACAAACAAAACTAAACTCTGTAAGCTGCAGCTAACACCTAAACAATCTAAATCATGGGAACAAAAAACACCTCGAAATTCACCCTACAGCATCGCAGCAGTCAATCTAAAATGAATGACTAAATTATCGACGATTGAGAAGCAGCAGTCAATGGGACGAATTTCAGTTTGGGAAAAGCGGATAAGAGAATGAATACCCCGTGATGATGGAAGAAACGAGGAGACGATGAAGAGGAAGCTTAGAAACCCTAATTGAAACCGAGAACTGATCAGAAGGAATCAAGCCTAACATAGTCGAAATGGTCTGCTTCATGGAATCTTTGGCGATTTCGGAAACGCCCTTGGAAATATCCGCCGTGTCAAGCGGCTCGATGCGCTTCAACATGGTGGCGATGACGGCGAACTCGCGAGAGAATTCCGACTTGCGGATGTCGGAGAGTCCGCCGCTGCCGCCGGCGAGGCTGGCAACTATGCTAATACGGCGGCGAGAGGTGGAGGCGGAGGCGGAGGCGGAGGCGGAGGAAGGGCGGGAGAGAAATAGGTGGGTTGGATGGTGGCGGGAGATTTGGGAGGGTTTGAGAGAGAGGAAAAGTGAGATGGAGGAAGTTGACGCCATTGGAGCGCCCTCTCTAGCTTTCTCTCTCCTCTTTTGCTACTGTCTTGTCCTTGTGTTAGTCGTTCGTGTGGCCCTGTGTCTCTCAATTCTCTACTCAGCTTTCAGGGTTTTGTATCTTCTTCGGCTTTACACCAATTACTATTACTATTGGTTGGCAATGTACATTTAGAGAAGGGGTCGACGTAGAGGTCGCCCAAATATGTCGACTGGCTTTTGGTCTGGGTCGGGTCAATTTGGACCGGGACTGGTTTGTGATACATTTGGCGTTTGGTTAGTTTTGGATCACTTTGGGTCGAATCATTTTAGGTCAGATCGTCTTAGCTGTGGTAAGTTTGGATTGGGTTATCTTCAATTCGGACGATTTTATACCTCTTAAAACATCCTTATTTCGGCTTCATTCTTAACTTGATTCATTCACCTAAATTCTCCCTCAATGAGTCTCCCTTGTGAGTTGTGACGGGTATATATATCCGTCACAAGGTTATAACCAGTCAAGTATGATGCAAAAGACAAAAGCACATTGTTGTTATTCGATCCATTTTACGTTTATTATTGATATCTCCATCTTCAACAAGAATTTGTGATCCTTCATAGACATCTTTATAAAAACCAAAGAAAAACCTAAGGGGACGTTTAGTTGGTGACGGGTAAGAGAATGAAATCGACAAAGAGTACACAAAGAAAAGGAAAAGATTATCGTTTGATGTTAGTTGAGATGGCAACGGACCGGATCCGGATCGGATCCGCATGGATCCAGATCCAGGTCCGCATCTTCTTCAGCGGATCCGGATCATCCGGATCCGACGGATCCCAAATGTGCAGATCCAGATCCAGATCCGTCGGATTTGGACCGGATCCGGATCGGATCCACGAATCCAATTTTTGACTTAATTAAAATTTCATATTTTTCAAACTTTTAAATTAACGTGTATTGTGACAATATTAAATTTTAATAATCTTACAGATAAAATCATATGGAAATATTCCTAATCAAAGTTCAAAAATCAATGAAAAAAGTATTAGAAACAAAAAAACTCAAACTAAAATTCCGCCAAACCAACTTACATAATTTACGAATTACTCCGTACAAAATAAAACACTAATTTGATGAAGGAGATTACAGGAGTCAGGCATTAGGTAAGTGAAATTTTAGAGGGGAAGAAAGAGGCAGGCTCGGCTAGTGATTTGTTTTAGGGATATTTCCCATGGTACCCTCGAACTTTGACACATTACACACGGTATCCCTCATTTTAAGTTTGTTTCTATGGTAACCTTGTGTTTTGTGTTTAGTGCCCATGGTACCCCTGATCAATTTTCCGTCATAACGGCGTTAAAAGTTAGTTTAGTTAAAGTGATTAATTTGTTTCAGAGGAATAATTAGTTAGAACAATTAATGAACTTTTAATTAAAATAATTGAAAATTGAGGGAATGTCCATGGTATCCCTTTGTTTTCAATATTTTAGCCATGGTACCCTTATATTTTAAATTCTTTGCCCATGGTACCCTTGTGGTTACAATTCATTCAGGGGTACCATGGACAAATAATTGAAACCATAGGGGTACCATGGACAAAAAATTGAAAATAGAATGGTACCATCGTTAAAATATTGAAAACACAGGGATACCATGGGCATTTCCTCAATTTTCAACTACTTTAATTTGATTTCATTAATTTTCTAACTAATTTCACCAAAAAAAATTAAAATTAATCACTTTAACTAAACTAACTTCTAACGCCGTTATGACGGAAAATTGATTAGGGGTACCATGGGCACTAAACGCAAAACACAAGGTTACCATAGGAACAAACTTAAAATGAGGGATACCATGTGTAATGTGTCAAAGTTCGAGGGTACCGTGGGAAATATCCCTTTGTTTTAATTAAAGGTTACCACAATTACCATGGTCTACGGCCTAACTAGTAATGAGGTTAATTTCTAAGTTTTTTTTTTTAAAAATGGATGTACGGATCAGATCCGGATCTGCATATTAGGATCCAGATCCATATCCCTTTAAAAATAGCGGATCCGGATTCGATCCATATCCGCCGAATATGAAATTTTAGGATCCATATCCAATCCGTACGGACCGGATCTTGCGGATCTGGACCGGATCCAGGATCCGTTGCCATCCCTAGATGTTAGTCATTGTTTTTTACAAAATACACAAGGGAATGGGTCCTAAAGCACCCATAGTTGTTTTCATCTTCTTCTTTTTCATCTTACCTTCTATCTTCGGGATGTCAACGGGTCGGTTTCGGGTCGGGTGGAGCCTCACCCGAATCCATCACCCGAATCCGCATACTCCACCCGATCCATCCGTCACCCGATTAACCCACCACCCGGATCCAATCCATCCGTCATCCGCGGGTGATTCGGGTGGATCGGGTGCTTAACGGATGAAATATTTTTTTAAAATACAGTTAAAAAATATACAAATTATAAGATGCGTAAAAATTTTTGGGATTTTTTGGTGGTCGGAAATTAAGACGGGAAAGAAAATCTAAAATGGTGGCCGCCAAAGTGATTATGGAAAATATTTTCTTAGGGTTTTAAGAAAAAAAAGGATAATGAGTATAAAAATAGAGTGAAATTAATTATTTTTCTATATTCATATAATTTTTTTTTTTAAATCTATAAACGGGAGAACGGATCGGGTGGACGGATCGGGTGACGGGTGAAAAATCTCCACCCGAATCCGACCCGATCCATCACCCGATTCATCCGTCATCCGCTTAAAATCCATTTAGTTCGGGTTTTCATCCATTAATTTTATTCGGGTGGATGGATTTTGAACGGGTTCGGGTGAAATTGACATCCCTAGGAGTCAGGCATTAGGTAAGTGAAATTTTAGAGGGGAAGAAAGAGGCAGGCTCGGCTGGTGATTTGTTTTAATTAAAGGTTACCACAATTACCATGGTCTACGGCCTAACTTGTAATGAGGTTAATTTCTATGTTTTTTTTTAAAAATGGATGTACGGATCAGATCCGGATCTGCATATTAGGATCCAGATCCATATCCCTTTAAAAATAGTGGATCCGGATTCGATCCATATCCGCCGAATATGAAATTTTGGATCCATATCCGATCCGTACGGACCGGATCTTGCGGATCTGGATCGGATCCAGGATCCGTTGCCATCCCTAGATGTTAGTCATTGTTTTTTACAAAATACACAAGGGAATGGGTCCTAAAGCACCCATAGTTGTTTTCATCTTCTTCTTTTTCATCTTACCTTCTATCTTCGAATCATCCACTCACAATCTTCTTCTTTTTTATCTTACCAAAAAACATCTTTCATTCATTTCATCTTCTACTTTCATTATCTTCCCTACTATATTATATCTCACACATTACACATCAAACTTTGTTTTTACCCAATCATTTATTTTCATACTTTTATAATTTGTACTCTTATTTTTGTTTACATTTTTTTATATTATCGTCTCTAAATTTTTGTAAGTTAGAAATGAAAATAAAACATACGGATGTAATCCCTTAAAGTTAAGTAATTAAATTAAAATAAACTAAGACTTAATGGCTAACACATTGTTAAACCTAATTTAATTAAGACTTAATAAATTGAAACAAACATAAAAGAAATAAAAAGATAGAACAGCAATGACGGTACTTAAAGGCTATTATAAAAAGAAGACTCAATGGTTAATATTGGACAGAATTTATCACTTTTTAATAGGCTCATGGTCACCATCGTCATCGTAATCTGTATTGTCCATCCAAGCATATGGGTTGTCTTCTACATTAAGTTCAATCTCCCGGAATCGATCCTCCTCCGTCGTAACTTTATCCTAGACAATCCAGTAGTAAAATTCTTCACATTGGACAAATGTCTATCCTCTACCAGACAAAAGTTCACTTAAAATATCTTTATCAATCATTATGAACAGTCTAAGAATCATTGTAACTACTTCAAGGATGTAAGCTTTTCGTTTTTAACCATCCATGTTTCTGAAATATTAAACATAATATAATAAAATTCCGTATATACCATAAAGTTTCGTGCATATATAAACAAAAGTATTGTTGCCTATCATTAGAGGACTAACTACAGTTTCGGCATTTCCAGTAATAGTAGTATTAACATATACTCCATCCGTCCCAATAGATAGTTCACATTTGCTTTATAGAAAAAAGTTAAGGTAGTAAGAGAAGAATTAATATTTATTTTATTAAAAAAAATGGGGGGGGGGGTGTGGACATGTGTAGACACCCACATTTTGACCGCCAGGTGTCTATAGTAGTTCCCGCCAAACACCCGATGATGATCGGACGCAAACGTGCTTTAACGGACTCGGATATGGGCTCGAAATCATGGACATTTGGGCTTATTACGGAGTACAAATCTTACAAAACCAACCTCAAATCCAGGCCAGTGGGTCGTTTCGAGTCAAATAAGACTAATTTGGGTTGAATCCGGCACCAGGGGCAAAACCGTCTTTTAGCGACTGGGTCAAACCCGGTCAAAGATATTTTTTCCTGAGTCACACGGACCAGCCGTGACACCACACGTCCGGTTCGGACTCAACTACTACAAAAAATCAGCTACACAAAATATTAAACAATTCCATCTAAGGATAGAATTCGATCTCAAGTAGGAATTCTATCCGAAAACCGAATCAATTACCAACCGAGCATCAAAATACTCGGCCAACCCACTCCCTTTCAGCCGAGATACTCGACTTCTTCACCAAAAAACGAGACTCTCGTTCCCTTTCAAACTCTTATGTTTCCTATCCAAATCGGTATTTCTTGTCACCTAAGCAAGAGTACCTCTCCTAGCTCCTGTCGAGAACCTCCCCTATAAATAGGACCTCCTGACACATTCAGAAAATATACACATTCATTATCTATCAATTATCAATCAACAATTCATAATCATACACCTTCGTTACATAACTAAATCCCATAATATCCATACATCCAAAAGTAGCATCGAAGTACCGTTACTACAACCCGACGAATCCGACCCCAAAACCGGCCAAAATCCATCACCTCACACGTCCCAAACTAACACCCTAACTCATCCCACATCATCTCGACGCTCCCAAGTTCAAGCCACTTCCCGACGAGCTCTAATCCGAGAAAACAAAGCATCAATTTATTTCTTTCTTTTGTTTTATTAGACTAAAACGAACTTCGCATGCTAAAATAACTTTGACGTTATTAGTTTAATATGCATTAAACGACTTAGCAGCCCATTTATATTTCTCTCACATGCTTAGGGAAAATAATCTTTGCATATCATTCAACCGTCGAACTAACGCGTGTACACAAAAAATGAACGATATCTTAGTAAAGGCCGCTAAGTGCGGGCGGGGTTGGGTGTTCTTAGTGAACTTCCCAACACGTACCCTCACCCCTTACTCAGAACCATGGTTTCCGGATGTCCGAATCCATTGGCAACGAGAGTCATTCAATACATGATATCCGATAATGTCGGTATCGGTATCGTAATGCAAAGGGACGAACCCAATAAGCTCTGACATCGGAAATGGGCCGTATTTTATACACGGCCCACTACGACATAGAGTGGGTTCGAACGGGCCCAAACTCCCACAAAGATCGGTGGCGACTCCTACTTCGATTTAAATTTCAATTTGACCATCTCATATGGAGATTCATTCGCCTCCCCAAACCCGCGCGTGGCCGCGTCGGGGTGGACCTATGTCATGTCCACAATTTGGCGACTCCGCTGGGGATCACTTGCTGAGTCGCTTACCATCGGCATTCTCAGGGTGAGACTCGAAAAGAAATCGTTCGAATAGTAATGTACACGTTTTAGTTCAATGGTTCATGCATAACCCAATTCTTTCCCGGGCCGGTTACTTGTGACCGACGTCCCACTATACCACGGTGCATTCCTAAATGGGTGCACTAAAGACTTCGATGGCGGAACTCGCATGGGCTTTACGGCAGGTTCTAAGACCAACTCGGCTTAGGAAGACCGTCCTGATTTGCGAGAAAGCTATCGTCGTTGGTATAGACCCTATTCAACCGACCGAGACTTAGACTAAGATCATACATGGCGTCATTATACTATTTCCGTGACTACATGCTAATTGACCCGTGTCTTGTCTTTTCAAAAACCGTCATTTTCAAAAAGTGTCATCTTTTCAAACCCATCTATTTTTCAAACCCGGAAGCTACCAAATTTAGGACTTATGATTTTGACTCAAAATAGCCTATTTTTAGCCGGTATGCTGTCCAAACTTTCCAAAAAATTTCGAAATCTCGGCCCGATAACACCTTTTTCGATTTTCAAAAAAATCGGGCCATCCTATCCGATTTTGTTCGGTTTTCAAATCCAAGTTCTTCTTTCAAAGCTTTCTTCTTCTTAGGACTTCCCGTATTTAGCAGTGTCGGGTCCTGTCATAAGTTGTTAGAATCTCTAGCGTCGAAACTCCGTCGATCTTACATTACGAGTTTCTACCCATCTCAGTCCGCCTTATTTGACAAGGCACGACCCACCTACGTAGGACAAACTCCTACAAAGGGAAGCCCATTTACACTTTAGAGTCCAAAGTCTAGGGAGTATCTCACGTGGATCTTCCTTCGAACGGGACTAGGCCCACTTTGCCAAATCCTAAGGAAAGCCCACCTTTCACAAGTCACCCGTCTAAGTGTCTTTTCCGAGTCAACCTTTTACAAGGCGTAGCCCTACAACAGAAGGTCCGTGACCCTTACGTCTAAGGGTCACTCGTCCGACACTCGGGTCTTAACAAAGTCTTCAGTCCCACTCGGGGGCTACCTTTCAGCAGAGCGATCAACCACGGTTGCTCTAAGGGTCATGTCTTACGCGTGTTGTCTCACGTATCCCACTTTCGAGTCACTTAGGTGTCACACCATCTGAGTCCTATCAGATTCTTTAGCCTCACTCGGGGGCTATCCCTCAACCGAGCAGTCAACCACGTTCATCATACATCGGCGTCCTTATGATGCCTTCTTTGAGTCGTACCTATGCTACGAATACTCGAGTCACCTAGGGTTAGGTCACCACGGTTGGTCCGAGCACGCGGCACGGTCAAACACGGTCGCCCCATTTTCGGACTCACCCTTATGCAGCTCGGGTCTAATTCGCGGTCGTTACCTTGTCTAGGTCGACGTTCGGGTATCCCGATCCAAGAGTCTTTGTCATCCCGTCACCCCGGGCCGTGTCTAGTTTGACTCCCTCTCTTGCATTTGCGCAAAGCCGAGCTTAAGCGAGTTCTAACACCTGTCACTTCTTCCGATCATGGACCTTATGAACGAGACCCCACCAAACCACAACAGATCCCGCGCCGTCGAGAAGGGGGATATCCAAGGGAGTATGCTTATGCTATCTTGCTCCATTAACAATATCTTCTCAAAAATCAATGTCGCCCTAGATAACTTAAATGCTAGGGTGACCACCATCGAAGAAGACCATGTAAGAACCCGATCCCGTCTAACACAGCTAGAGCGGGTAAGGTAGCCAATCACCCAACTGAGCCATTTGAAGGGTGAACATTCTTACGAAACTGTCCGATACCCTCAAGATGGCAAGACCGAGAGAGGTAACCCTCAAGTCACCTCTCCGAAAATCAATAACCAGTCAGAAGTAAGGACATTTACCCACTTGGATATGTCCTACACTGTCGCTTTTCAGAGGTTGGTTTCGAAGGGCCTAATATCACCTATAGGCCCAACAGTCGACCCACCTTCAGAAAGACGCTCCAAAGCATGGAACGCCGAGCATTACTGCAAATTCCATAGAGGGAGGGGACACGATACAGAGCTGTGCTGGAAACTGAAACACCTCATCCAAGATAACACCTCATCCAAGATTCCCTCGATGCCGGGAGGACTCCCGTTTTGGAAACATTATCTGTAACACCCTGATTTTATAAAATTAAATTAAATTAAAATTATGTTCGTATTTTTATTTTTACGATTTAACTCGTAATTATTAAAATTATTATAAAACGAATTTATCGTTCAATCGTTTCAACCTCCTAAAATTCTTTTTGCCTCGGAAACTCGTCTTGTATTTAAAACATATTTCTATTTCTGTTTCGATTTATTTTATACATTTAATTTAATTTTTATCGAAAGTCTACTTCGACAATTTAAATTCTAAATTCTTTTTATTTATTTTATTCAAGCTCGAATTTCTGTTTTCATCTCGAAGTTCATTTATACTGAGTTTCGTCAAAACATTTATTACATTTCCTCGAGAAATCAATTTAATTCACTTTATCGAAAATTATTTATTTATCGGGAAATACTATTTGATCGTCTAATCATTTATTTCTATCAACTTCGATTTCATCCCGAATAATTTATTTACTCTTTTTATTTTGACGGTCCGATTATTTAATAATTTTATTAACCCGTTTTAATTCGATTCGTGGGTCAGTCAACTTATCGATTCGGAATTTGTTTAAACCGTCTCCTACCCGATTCATTTAATTAATCCGTATTTTTCTTTTACCCACTTTATTTTTCTTTTAGGTGATTCATCTCCCCTTTTTGCACTTGTTTAACGTATTATTTTTCCCTCTCCCTTATTCCACCGCTTCACCTATCATCTCCCTATGTTTACCCTCTTTTTCTTCGTCCTTCTTTTTTAACTTAGTGTTTTTCCTTCCTCATCACCTTCACCGTACACCATCTTCATCAATCTAATCCGCCTGATTTGCTGCTGCTGCTCTTTACTGCTGTCACTGTTGCTGTCGACTTGTTTGTTGCTGTGGGTACGTTTGTACTGCTGCTGCCTCTTGTACTTCTCCTTCTTTTTCTGCGTTTTGTCCCTTTGTTTCGATGCTACTGCTGTACACTGCTGCTGCTGTTCCGTGCCTCTGCTACTGCGTTCAATCACTGTTGTTGCTGCAATTCGCTATCACTGCCACTGCTGTACGGGTTCAATTGTACTGCTAGTGTTTTCTCTACTGTTGCTGCTTTTTCGTGCGCTGTACGCCGCTGTTGGGATGTCGTTCTTCGACCCGGATTCATTAAAGGTAATTCCTTCTTATCCCTTTCTCATTCTATTCTTTTATCGATGCAGTTGCGGCTCGGTCTATCTATTTTCCACTCTGATCTTTCTTCTCCTTCCTCTATCATTTCTGCTGTTTTACGTTGTCATTTTGCCATTCGTTCCTCTTTTCTACATCGTTCATCTCCTTCTCTTCTTCTGTCCTGTTTTTCATCCGTATTTTTCGTTGCTACTGCGTTTTTTTTACTCCGTTTCGGTCCGTTGTATGTCGATGTTGATTCATGGTCGTAGTTCCTTTTCTTCCTTTTTCAATCGACGTTTATTGCTGCTACTGTTATTGGTGTGCTGTCCGTTTCTTCTTCTTCTTTCATTTGTTGTTTGCTGCTCTCGTTTTGTTTTTCTGCCGCTGTCACGTTTGCTGTTCTGTTGCCGTTGCTGTCTTGTTCATCTCGTCCTTGGCATTTCGGGTTTCCTTCATTCCTGTCCACCTTCCGTTCTTATTTCTTTGTTATTCCTTGCTGTCCGCTGTTGCTGCTTCGGGGCTGCTGTTGTGGTCGACTTTGATGTTGTTGCTGATGTTTTTGCTGCTGTTGTGTGTTCTTTTACGGTTGTGTCCTTCTGTTGATCATGTCTTCTCGATCTTCTTCTTCCTATTATTCTTCTCTTTTATTTCTGTCCGCATCTGTGGCTACAATCTGACATCCTTTTCTGCTGCTTGATGTTGTTTCGTGACTACTATCTACTGTACAGTTACTGTACTAGTGTTGCTCTCCTTTCCTGTTGTCGTTTATTGTTGCCCTTCGAGTCTACCTTTGTCTCTCTCGCTCTTCTTAAGTTCTTAAATCTCGCTCCGTTAATGCTTCTAATCTTTCCGTTTTTCCAAGTCATTCGTTTACCCATTCTATCCTTTTGGCTCTTCTCGTGCTACTTAGTAATAATTTTTATCATACGTCTACATCTCTAGGATTCATGAAGACCCGGATGAGGACAAGTGCATTATCGCTTCGAATATCGACTCAAGGTAACTCTAGGACGTTACTCGATTTTATATCGTATGTTTGAGTAATAGTATGTAGTAAATATTTTAACTTTGGTTTTTCAAATTTTAGCTATATATTATTGCTAATTATATTAAATTTTAAATCGTATTTATAAATATCTTACAAGTTTTCGATATCGTTTTACAATTCGTTAGTAATTTAATTATTTACGATCGTTATAATATTTTGTTGGTTATCGTGACACTAGTAACTAAATAATAACGATTTCATATTTTCTTCATATTTCGTTAATTTATAATTTTCACTTAAAAATTATCGGATTTTTATATTTTAATCGAAATTTGTATACTTGTTAATAAATCAATTTTCGTTTTACGATCTATTTTCACTAATAATTTCCTATTTGTTTCCGATTGACTATTTTTATTAAAATTCATATTATTTATTAATAAAAAGATGTCTGTTAAAAATAATTTGAATTCTTCGTAAATTTCATTTCATTTATAAAGTTCGTCGACTCAATTAATTTTGATATCATTTTCTAGAAATATCTCTTTTCTAAACTTTATAGTTTTAACTCGATTTCCTAATTATTTATAAAATACTATATATTGACTTATTATATTTCATTTATATTTTGAGTAACGAATTTAGAAATGTATTAAAGTTACGATAACGACGATAATAATAAAATGTTAATTTTGTCGGAAATGTTATTTTAATACATTTCACTCATTTTAATAACTTACGTATTTTCTATAAAAACTATTTCTATTTTAAGTAAGTTTCTAAAATTAGTAAGTTTCTATTTATGGAAAGTTTCCCTTTTAATATAAAATGTTATTCCTTTTATTCTCATATTATTTATATTGATTATATTTATTTTTCTATATCGATAATGGCTTGTTTTGGAGTTATGGAATAAAGTCAAGTGTGGGGTTAGAGTAATATAGTCTGGGATGTACGTTTTTGCCATCAGCTATAAAGCCGGTGTGTCTATTTGGGGCACATTTGGTCGTTGAACTGGGCGTAGTTTCGCCCAGGAGGGTGTATGTTTTGACCTTAAGCTAGATATCGCATCGTGTTAGTCGCCGTCAGCTGAACTAGACATATTTGTTGTCTAGGAGGGGTATGCACTACTTAAACCAGGACCTCGCTGCACGCAGTCCTGTTATAGTTGAGTTGCCTAATTAGAGACTGGATTCTGTTATGAGTTAAGTCTACAGTTCTCGAAGCTAGTTTCCAGTATTATCCTAGTGAAAGTCTAGCCTTGTGCACACCGATCGAATTTCCATAACGCCATTTTTGAATATTTATATTATCGATTGATTTTGACTTGCAGGTTGGCAAGTACTTTAAGTTTCGCTGAAAACTTATTTTTATTATATCATTTTAATGTTTTCAGTTTTTAAATATTTTGATATAATAATACTATTATGTTTCCATATGATATAATATGGCTGGGAAAACGTCCAAGTTACTCCCCACTGACGTGGCTGTTATGTTTATAACATGACAGGTATTTGCTGCTGGGTTTTGGGTGTGAGCTAGCAAGTAGCGTGGATCCTACTCTTTCTCTATTCATGTTTATTTATGGATTTGTATAAACCCGTTTGGAAGTTTTGCTTTTAGCTCTTTTGTAAAAAGAGGCCTTTGTATTGACTTACCATTTCTTTTAATAAGATATAGTTTGTCAGTGTTTTTCAATCCCACTCTACAGTATTTCCGCCACTGTATTGCGTTAGAATTTTCTAGGGGATTACATTATCACTTGCAAAGCCCCTCATGGACTACACAGGGCCCGGTGACCAAAGCATCCAATCTACCTCCCATGCATCCAAGAGTCCGGATTTGATTGAAGTCCGAGTCTGAGTCCGAGTCTAGGATATATTATTTATTCCAAAGTCAGAGTCAGAGTCAATTGTATTCTGTCATCTTTCCAAAATTCAATAAAATCAGCTTTTCTATTTCTCATATATACTTTCCTTATGTGTTTCCGAGAACATGATGAACACCGTCATACACTGTGAGCACATGCACGTGACTATAGGCACATCTATAACGACTGCAGGAAACCGAGCCCGTGTTTTCCTTTTACCTATTCCATGTCTGGTATAGAAAAGCCACATGACTACCCGTAGCAGGAGCGGTATCGAATCCTATGACGAATCTAGATAGTCTCCTAGCTTGGGTTCAAGACGGGAGGCAAGCCCATTTCTCACAATAAACACCCATCCAACAAGATCAACCAATCCCTACCTCAGGTGTTAGTTTGACAAAAAAAAAAAAAACTGGATGAAAAAATCAAAAGTCCAAGAAATAAAAGAAAAACTGGACGAAAAGAAATCAAAAGTCCAGTAAAGAAGCAAAAGACCGAAACAAAAAAACAGGCCGTTATCAAAATAAAAAAAAAAGAGAGGCACCCATGATCGGGGCTAAGAGGTCAACCAACATTCAAAAATCCCATGACCGGGGCTAAGAGGTCAACCAAAAAAATATTCAAGAACCCATGACCGTAATGAAAACGGTCAAATTCAAAATTATCAATACCCGTACCATCCAATAGGGAAGTGACAATCAAGCTGGTCAGCTAACATCACACTCAGTCTTCCCACATTACAACCCTCAAGACCTTCCCGAGACCCAGGCCAGAGACAGCCCGGAATTTTGAGGATTCAAGCTCCATAGGATATCCCTAACCATTAGGGCCAGACATGGAAACCAGATCCCGCATTATCAAAACCTATCGCCAATCAAAGTTCGAGTCATTTTACTCGACTTCCCCTTTACATAACAGAATTCACAATCACCATACGCAAACCCGAGAGCAAAACTCGTTAAAATCCCCGAGAGCAAAACTCGTTAAAATCCCCGAGAGGAAAACTTGTTAAAATCCCCGAAAGCAAAAATCGTTAAAATCCCCGAGAGCAAAACTCATTAAAATCCCATCCCAATTCTTCTCACCCAGACCAGTTACCAACCCCAAACACGGGAACTCAACTTGCAGTCGGCATAGAACATGCCCAAATAGTTCACACCACCTTTGGGGGGCTACCCCGGAAAATGCTCACAGTCACAGGATCAACATCCTAACTATTCTAGCCCTTTGATCAAGACATCATTGGGAATGCACCTAACCTACACCATCGCTATGGCTAGTTACACACAATGCTCTAATAGACTAGGCACCATAACATATATTCCAATTCACTGAACTACGGCATGGTTTGATTTCACTACACGTGAATACGTAGGCAGCCTTTCAACAGAGGCACAACCACCCACATTGACACTCATTCAAAAAGCACCATCATTCCGGTCACGACACTGTCATGTTCTCAACAGTTAGCTTTGTTGTCCCGGGGGCTTCTCCTAGGCAGAAGTTCTCCATCCACTCACATAATCCAAAAACTTTCAAAAACTAGCCTCCTTTCTATAGTGTGTCCTAGTACTCGGCTCAGTCGAAGACAAGAATCTATCAGGACTCGAGGCAATGCCCACTTTGGAAATGTCCCCTAAAATCAAAAATCCAGAAGAGCACTAGACTACAACAGTCTCATTACAGACTATCGCAATTCCCCCATAGCACATCCTTCCCATTCCGAGGATTCGACCATGTTGCCACTCTCCTAGGCTACGGAATAGCGCAACTTAAGAGTCTTGTTAGGTGGCCCACCCCCCTACCGAGTCACAGTCCAACCCCTCGAGAGTCCAGTCGTGTCTGTCAACTCGTCCGGTCACGTCCAGAGTCGAGTTTGTCGGTATACCTCTCTCTTCAAATTCTCATTTTTAAAATTTGCAGAACTTAGCCATTTGAGAAAATCCCTTTCCTAGTCACCACGGGAATAGGAATTATTATCATACTCCCTACTTCATCTAGGCATACAGGCCTAACCGGAGGATTTTAGGAGTCCGTGTCAGAATCTGATCAAGAATCAAGTCATCCCAAGCATTCTTATTTCCAAAAATTTTCAAATTTTTTTTTTCCAGCATTTTCTTTCCAAAAATCAATCAAAAATCATTTCTTCCCCAGCGTGAGTCGGTGTTTTGCCTAGATATTACATGCAATCTGTTATGTATCAGCCTACAGGTAAACCCAAGACTCCCGAAGAATTCTCAAAAATTCCCCAGTGGAAATACTCAAGCGACATTTTTCGGGATGTATGTAAACAGATACACCCATAGCTTCCAATGCAGGCTCCCGCGTAATTCCAAGATGGGATGTGTCTGTAAACAGACACACCCATAGCTTCCAAGGCAGGCTCCCGCGCAACTCCAGGATGGGATGTGTCTGACACACCCATAGCTTCCAAGGCAAGCTCCCACACAACTCCAAGATGAGATGTGTCTGTAAACAGACACACCCAAGACTTTTCAGGCAAAGTCCCCGCAACATTATTGGCATCTATCCAGGTATGATTTCTATCTTATGGCTGGCGAGCCCTTCACGCAAGTCTAATGGACTATAAATGACCCGATCGGAAGTCTGCCAGGTCTTAATCCTCGATTGGCCTGGTAGCTACTCTGACTTTCGCCTTGTCCAAGCCTCAGTCAGAGTGGGGGCTCTGTAGACACCCACATTTTGACCGCCAGGTGTCTATAGTAGTTCCCGCCAAACACCCGATGATGATCGGACGCAAACGTGCTTTGACGGACTCGGATATGGGCTCGAAATCATGGACATTTGGCTTGGGCTTATTACGGAGTAAAAATCTTACAAAACCGACCTCAAATCAAGGCCCAGTGGGTCGTTTCGAGTCAAATAAGACTAATTTGGGTCGAATCCGGCACCAGGGGCAAAACCGTCTTTTAGCGATCGGGTCAAACCCGGTCAAAGATATTTTTTCCCGAGTCACACGGACCAGCCGTGACACCACACGTCCGGTTTGGACTCAACTACTACAAAAAATCAGCTACACAAAATATTAAACAAATCCATTTAAGGATAGAATTCGATTTCAAGTAGGAATTCTATCCGAAAACCGAACCAATTACCAACCGAGCATCAAAATACTCGGCCAACCCCCTCCCTTTAAGCCGAGATACTCGACTTCTTCACCAATAAACGAGACTCTCGTTCCCTTTCAAACTCTTATGTTTCCTATCCAAATCGGTATTTCTTGTCACCTAAGCAAGAGTACCTCTCCTAGCTCCTGTCGAGGACCTCCCCTATAAATAGGACCTCCCCTATAAATAGGACCTCCCGACACATTCAGAAAATATACACATTCATTATCTATCAATTATCAATCAACAATTCATAATCATACACCTTCGTTACATAACTAAATCCCATAATATCCATACATCCAAAAGTAGCATCGAAGTACCGTTACTACAACCCGACGAATCCGACCCCAAAACCGGCCAAAATCCGTCACCTCACACGTCCCAAACTAACACCCTAACTCATCCCACATCATCTCGACGCTCCCAAGTTCAAGCCACTTCCCGACGAGCTCTAATCCGAGAAAACAAAGCATCAATTTATTTCTTTCTTTTGTTTTATTAGACTAAAACGAACTTCACATGCTAAAATAACTTTGACGTTATTAGTTTAATATGCATTAAACGACTTAGCAACCCATTTATATTTCTCTCACATGCTTAGGGAAAATAATCTTTGCATATCATTCAACCGTCGAACTAACGCGTGTACACCAAAAATGAACGATATCTTAGTAAAGGCCGCTAAGTGCGGGCGGGGTTGGGTGTTCTTAGTGAACTTCCCAACACGTACCCTCACCCCTTACTCAGAACCATGGTTTCCGGATGTCCGAATCCATTGGCAACGAGAGTCATTGTAATACCTGTCTTCTAAGTCTATCAGGTCTCGATTAATGAGTCGCGGTCTATATAGTTAAGTGGGCCAAACCGAGCATCCATTCTTATATATGAGTAGTTGTTAAACCCGTTTCTTTTAACCCAATCCCCAATGTCCGTATAGTGTATAATGTTCATGGGCCCAACTTGTTAATATAGTAAAAGAAAAACAATGGATTTGGAGCATAGTAGGTCACGTATGTATATTGGTTATGCACCCCCTACAATTCATTTTTTTTATTCATCTTATATACAACATAATATACACAACCCTCAACCGCCATTTTGTTCATCTTCAACATAGAACAACCCCCACCTTCTTCAACCTCCCTAACCACCATCGACATCCTTAATCGTATGTGTCCATCCCCGACCGGCGTGTACTGCCTATTCCTTGCATCGATGTCTAACCAAGCCACGACATCCTCTGTTTTGTAATTTGTATGGCTGCTGTGCATCTCCGTTGTTAGGGCCATGTCATATGTTCTTCTATGACGTCGGTTTTCGCCATTGTTAGGCTAGTCGGAACCCATATGGACGGAGTCGGTGAGGTTTTAGTGGGTTTATTTGTTGGTGGCTGTTGAGGTTAGGCGAATTGGGTGGGAAAATTGTTCCAACACCGCGTGTCGTTATTACGACCTTAGTACGTCCCTATATCGACTCCAGGAGTGCATTTTGTAGATGTCGAGCAAGCGGTTTCCAAACGATGGTCGTAATACTCTAGGAAGGTATAACTTTGTTCCATTAATTATATCGTTGTGTCATGTCAGTCGGGTATTGTTGTTATCGTTGCTTACTGTGTTGTTAGTGTAAGTATAACCATGATGATGATCATCATCATAATGTTACGGCAGTGTCTTAGTAGTATATTAGTAGTCATATTTTCACTATATTAGTATATTAGTAATATATTAGTAAGTATAAGAAGAGTATATTAGCATTTTAGTATAATGGGCTGTAGTGTAGTAATAACAACAATAATGGTGTGTCTATAGTATAATAAAAAGAAGAATAAATTGTTGTAGTCGAATCTAATTTGAACGGTGTCGGGTCGTGTTACAAATCAAATATGTTACGATCAATATTAATTTATATATATACAATATTTTATTAGGATCGTTCTTCGAAGAATTTCCATGGCGAATTGTATTAATGGCGGGGTCGTGACCTGCTAACTAGGTAAGGTTATCCTTACTCAGTTTACGTTGTATGTATGCATTTTGTATGATATGTAATGGTATAATGGTTATATTGAGATTCCGGCTATGTGCCTATTGAGATTTCGGCTGTGTGCCTATTAATATTGAGGCTGTGTGCCTATTGATATTGCGGCTGTGTGCCGATTGAGAGAAGCTAGCTAGGACTAGCTAGGCCCGGTTGATCTCGGGACCTTCCCTGATGTTTCCTCCTAGGAGAGCTTAGGAGGGGTGTGCACACTAGGACTGACGGGGCGCGACTGTGGTCGCGGTAGATAATAGGAATGATGATGATGATACTGATATTGATGTTTGTGAATTGGGATGTTGGTTGTACTAATGTTATTTAATGTAATCGTAAACTGATCTGGTGTGTATGTTTGACGTATCTGTGATGATCTGATTGATATTTCTGATCAATTGGGGAGCAGTCTATAATGCAGGTTATGTATATCGTGATGTGTTTGGATGCTGGGATACATGTACGGGACTGGGGTGAGCGCGACTTATGAGTTCAGACGTAGCACGGGTGAATGCATAGGCATTCCCGTTTCATAGAATGTGTAGCTTCCGCTGTATAACCAGAGTTGTAATAGTTAATGAGTTGTAATGTTTAAATCGTGTAACCGGTTTGGCTATCCATATTGTATTGTAATGAGCTACTACCTCAGGAAACTGAGATGGTAACACCTTTATTTACTCGAGGATGTCTTGCTAAGGCTCCTGGGTAAATCGGGGTGTTACAAAGTGGTATCAGAGCGAACGATCTTGGAGCCTAAAATAAATGAACCTAGGAAAATAAAATGAACCCCGGTGATAGATCATTAGGAGCCCCCTTTAAAACTCGGTCGAGGAGACGTCCTTGTACCAACTCCGGCCCTTCTGGTCTTGACCCGGTAACCACGTGTGAGAATGAGATGGGTATATATTCTAGGAAGGGATACGCTGTGATGCAATGAATGTCTTGTGATATTTGTTTATGATAACTGATCGTTCTGTTTGACATATGTGACGTAGTGAATTTTATAAGTTAAGGTATGAGTAGTACGTAGTTACGGTGTTAGCGTGTTATAACAATTAGTAGGAGGCAATATGAGCTATATGTCACAGTACGTAAGGTTATGATAGGAATCGATAGTTCATGAATGAAGGGCGAGTCATAACTAGAGGTGGTTGTAACGTTGAGTACACTACCAGGGTGTCTGTACTAATAGTGTTTGAGCGATAGATGGTTTTAATTAGTCAATTGAGTGGTATTCTATGTCTATCTCGTAGAATTAGTATACTAGGGCCGCATCGCATTACTTGGAAGGGGGATGTATCTGGTGATGGTACGGGTATCGTAATATGTCAAGAGGGTCAATAAATTACGTGGTTTAAGTATGTCGTAATGAGAATACTAGTCAAAGGTACATTTTGTTTCGATTATTATATGTTTCCCTGCCAATGTAACGTACAAGTTGCCTTCATGTTAACTAGGATCGATATCTAGGAGTTTAATGGTGTTATGACGTATTAATGAAGCTTTGTTGTATGTGAATCAAGTAGCAGTTAATAATCGAACAATGTAAGAAATAATTGAAGTCCCTTTTGAGTTAATGTGAGTTACTTGCTTTATATCGATTTGAGAGTTCTTTACTGGTTCTCATCCTTCTCTCGTAATGGCGTAAATGAACTTCTCTATTATCGGTTCTTGAAAGCGTATGTTGTATCTGGATTATGTCGACCTATTCGTATTATGGGGAGCAACAATGTATATATAAATGTGTCGTTTCTGTTTCACCATGATTAATATAACGTGATTGACAAGATAAAGTGTGAAATCGAATTCTGTTTATTATTGAATTTGAGTACACGTGTTATTTGAATGATATATATGTGGTGTCGTATTCATCACTGTGAATTTCTGTCAAAGTCACTTGGATATTTGTGTTTCATTTCGAGTTTATATGCTTCCCTGTCAATGTGATAGGTTCCGAGTCATACCTTGTTGTTGATCTTTATTCTTGATGGTTTAAATGATCTAAGTATTTATAAAAATAAAAAAATAAATAAAAAAAACTCGTGTTGAGTTAATGACATACACATTTACATCACCTCCTCTAACCTAGATAATTCGTTTACGGATTTCTGTTTTGATGGCCTAAACAGACACGCTTGCTAACCGTGTTAAGATAATGTCAGACCAACTTAAAATACCTTCGTTAACATGAACAATGTGTTACTGAATTGTGTCCACCTGTTTATGTTGCCTATTTCACAAAAGTTTGAAAAGAGACTCACATCTATTTTAAGTCTAGTTCTTCACTGTAAAAGTTCGGGATTTAAATTCAAGTACTTAGGATCTGGCGGTCAAGTTTCTATTATACACCTCCCTTAGAAATTAAATTATTATTGATAATTTTTACCGAGATCATTTTGAAGGGTTTGGTTAATGTTGGAACTTGGTTTTTCTCGATAATATGATTTGAAACTCGTTTTATCAAAAAAAAAAAAAAATTTCGAGGTCGGAATATGCCGGTTCATGAACATGGTTTTGCAAATCACCGTTACATTAGGAATTTGAAAATAGTTTAATTAGAATGTTGTACACGTCCGTCTACCAAAATCTAACTCTACCTTTTATACACTATTTTAAGTACGATAATTTAATTATGATTTTTTCTATCATGACTGCAATGTTCTGAAAAGGTGTCAAAATCCACTTAATGATCATTTTGTCTTGTTCAAGTGAAAGTTCAAACGTGACGGTGTCTACCTTATTGTATCACGTAAAGGAGTCATACTTATATGTTCAAGGTGAGTTAAGGGTGAATTCGGATTATAAAAAAAATGTCGTGTTTATTCGGGTTGCATAATTATCTTAATGTGGACCTTTCGGATTAGCCATGTTAATGAATAAATTTGTGATGATGGTCATAATTCATTGCTTATATGATAAAGAACATCGGTGGACATATCTAATAAGTGGGAGCCGTTCCAATGGGAATTCAGGGAAAGTTGAGCCATTAAACTACGAACTGAGTACGTTGTCTGAATCTAAGTAAACAATATGTCTGTTTCCAGATTTGGTCATAATAAATGTAAATAATTTGGAAATGTTTGATGGGCAAGTCAAATGTTGGTTTTAAATAATCCTGTATTTCCCGGGATGAGTTTCCCGTCCTTACTTATTGGTCGATGAGTAACGTATGCTTAGAGGAATGAATGTTTATAATGTCTATGGGTTGACTGTTGATCGTAAGTCGTATGTTAGTGTCTAAGTTTAAAAGTTATGCAAACATTAAAACATGAACTATCGGGTCGGTTGTTGCAATTACAAGGAATAAATGTCACTCGCTAATCGTATGAAGGTATGAATTTGTTACAGTGGTCATCTAAGGTTGTTCAGTTGTGTTGTTGCCTGGTCGGGATGATTATATTGCCTGCTATGCGTTCTCTCAATATATGTGCATGCATGTGAGTCCGAACTTGTTAAAGATACGACTGTGTCACCAAGTTATCATAATATATATTTGGAGTACGTGTCTTAATGATAAACCAAGTCGAGAGATATAATGAAGAGATGTCATGAGAATGCAGTGTCATTTAAATACCTTGTTAGAATGTCGTGATAATGGTGGGTAATGAGTCGAATGGTATAAAATAAGAGTAACAATACAAACAGGGTGGAAAGAGAATTTATGTTGTGAAATGTGAATGAATGTGGGGGGGGGGGGGGGGGGGGGGGTAGAACCCCGCGCGACCAGTTGATGGGTGAGAAAGTTGAGAATCTAGATGAACATGAACATATATATGAGAAATGGGTAGAATCGTGCTAGGCATGATGCCAGAAGCATTGGAGGTCATGAAAGGACCAAGTGAAGCTATCTATATGAGAAATGAGTTGACAATCATTTTGATGGATCATATGAGTTGATTGCAGATATTAATTTCTCACCCTCGGTCAAGGCTTACTAGTATATTCGTTTGAAAAGTTTATTGTGATGTCCTTTAATAATTGAATAACGTGTTATATATATAAGAGAGCTGAGGAAACAGTGATCTCGTTAACTAGTGTCAAAATAGCGTCATCATATAAGATGGGTTCGGTAGTGCGAGTATAGGATTGGTGAACTTCGGGGCGAAGTTCCTTGTAAGGAGGGTAGGATGTCATACCTCATTGTTCCTGTAGTTTCCTATAATATGTGTGCTTAATGATCCTGTCAGTCGCCACGTAATATGGTCGAATGGTTGTCGTTAGTAATAAGTGTGTGGATAGTTAGTCAGTAGTACATGATGCAGATACAATTGTTAGTTATCGGATGGGTTATGCTATTGTGATGTATTCGATTAAGGGTGTATAGTGAGAGGCGTCATTAGTCGGGAGCTATCGTTATTGGTTGGACCCTGAACTTCGGGACGAAGTTTCTTTTAAGGAGGGTAGATTGTAATACCTGTCTTCTAAGTCTATCAGGTCTCGATTAATGAGTCGCGGTCTATATAGTTAAGTGGGCCAAACCGAGCATCCATTCTTATATATGAGTAGTTGTTAAACCCATTTCTTTTAACCCAATCCCCAATGTCCGTATAGTGTATAATGTTCATGGGCCCAACTTGTTAATATAGTAAAAGAAAAACAATGGATTTGGAGCATAGTAGGTCACGTATGTATATTGGTTATGCACCCCCTACAATTCATTTTTTTTATTCATCTTATATACAACATAATATACACAACCCTCAACCGCCATTTTGTTCATCTTCAACATAGAACAACCCCCACCTTCTTCAACCTCCCTAACCACCATCGACATCCTTAATCGTATGTGTTCATCCCCGACCGGCGTGTACTGCCTATTCCTTGCGTCGATGTCTAACCAAGCCACGACATCCTCTGTTTTGTAATTTGTATGGCTGCAGTGCATCTCCGTTGTTAGGGTCATGTCATATGTTCTTCTATGACGTCGGTTTTCGCCATTGTTAGGCTAGTCGGAACCCATATGGACGGAGTCGGTGAGGTTTTAGTGGGTTTATTTGTTGGTGGCTGTTGAGGTTAGGCGAATTGGGTGGGAAAATTGTTCCAACACCGCGTGTCGTTATTACGACCTTAGTACGTCCCTATATCGACTCCAGGAGTGCATTTTGTAGATGTCGAGCAAGCGGTTTCCAAACGATGGTCGTAATACTCTAGGAAGGTATAACTTTGTTCCATTAATTATATCGTTGTGTCATGTCAGTCGGGTATTGTTGTTATTGTTGCTTACTGTGTTGTTAGTGTAAGTATAACCATGATGATGATCATCATCATAATGTTACGGCAGTGTCTTAGTAGTATATTAGTAGTCATATTTTCACTACATTAGTATATTAGTAATATATTAGTAAGTATAAGAAGAGTGTATTAGCATTTTAGTATAATGGGCTATAGTGTAGTAATAGCAACAATAATGGTGTGTCTATAGTATAATAAAAAGAAGAATAAATTGTTGTAGTCGAATCTAATTTGAACGGTGTCGGGTCGTGTTACAAATCAAATATGTTACGATCAATATTAATTTATATATATACAATATTTTATTAGGATCGTTCTTCGAAGAATTTCCATGGCGAATTGTATTAATGGCGGGGTCGTGACCTGCTAACTAGGTAAGGTTATCCTTACTCAGTTTACGTTGTATGTATGCATTTTGTATGATATGTAATGGTATAATGGTTATATTGAGATTCCAGCTGTGTGCCTATTGAGATTTCGGCTGTGTGCCTATTAATATTGAGGCTGTGTGCCTATTGATATTGCGGCTGTGTGCCGATTGAGAGAAGCTAGCTAGGACTAGCTAGGCCCGGTTGATCTCGGGACCTTCCCTGATGTTTCCTCCTAGGAGAGCTTAGGAGGGGTGTGCACACTAGGACTGACGGGGCGTGACTGCGGTCGCGATAGATAATAGGAATGATGATGATGATACTGATATTGATGTTTGTGAATTGGGATGTTGGTTGTACTAATGTTATTTAATGTAGTAAACTGATCTGGTGTGTATGTTTGACGTATCTGTGATGATCTGATTGATATTTTTGATCAATTGGGGAGCAGTCTATAATGCAGGTTATGTATATCGTGATGTGTTTGGATGCTAAGATACATGTACGGGACTGGGGTGAGCGCGACCTATGAGTTCAGACGTAGCACGGGTGAATGCATAGGCATTCCCGTTTCATAGAATGTGTAGCTTCCGCTGTATAACCAGAGTTGTAATAGTTAATGAGTTGTAATGTTTAAATCGTGTAACCGGTTTGGCTATCCATATTGTATTGTAATGAGCTACTACCTCGGGAAACTGAGATGGTAACACCTTTATTTACTCGAGGATGTCTTGCTAAGGCTCCTGGGTAAATCGGGGTGTTACAGTCATTCAATACATGATATCCGATAATGTCGGTATCGGTATCGTAATGCAAAGGGACGAACCTAATAAGCTCTGACATCGGAAATGGGCCGTATTTTGTACACGGCCCACTACGACATAGAGTGGGTTCGAACGGGCCCGAACTCCCACAAAGTTCGGTGGCGACTCCTACTTCGATTTAAATTTCAATTTGACCATCTCATATGGAGATTCATTCGCCTCCCCAAACCCGCGCGTGGCCGCGCCGGGGTGGACCTATGTCATGTCCACAATTTGGCGACTCCGCTGGGGATCAACTGATGAGTCACTTATCATCAGCATCCTCAGGGTGAGACTCGAAAAGAAATCGTTCGAATAGTAATGTACACATTTTAGTTCAATGGTTCATGCATAACCCAATTCTTTCCCGGGCCGGTTACTTGTGACCGACGTCCCACTATACCACGGTGCATTTCTAAATGGGTGCACTAAAGACTTCAATGGCGGAACTCACATAGGCTTTACGGCAGGTTCTAAGACCAACTCGGCTTAGGAAGACCGTCCTGATTTGCGAGAAAGCTATCGTCGTTGGTATAGACCCTATTCGACCGACCGAGACTTAGACTAAGAGCATACATGGCGTCATTATACTATTTCCGTGACTACATGCTACTTGACCCGTGTCTCGTCTTTTCAAAAACCGTCATTTTCAAAACTTGCATCTTTTCAAACCCATCTATTTTTCAAACCCGGAAAGCTACCAAATTTAGGACTTATGATTTTGACTCAAAATAGCCTATTTTTAGCCGGTATGCTGTCCAAACTTTCCAAAAAATTTCGAAATCTCGGCTCGAGAAAGAGTCATATAAACCTCTTGTGGACATGACATAGGTCCACCCCGACGCGGCCACGCGCGGGTTTGGGGAGGCGAATGAATCTCCATATGAGATGGTCAAGTTGAAATTTAAATCGAAGTAGGAGTCGCCACCGAACTTTATGGGAGTTTGGGCCCGTTCGAACCCACTCTATGTCGTAGTGGGCCGTGTACAAAATACGGCCCATTTCCGATGACAGAGCTTATTGGGTTCGTCCCTTTGGATTAGGATACCGATACCAACATTATCGGATATCGTGTATTGAATGACTCTCGTTGCCAATGGATTCGGACATCCGGAAACCATGGTTCTGAGTAAGGGGTGAGGGTACGTGTTGGGAAGTTCACTAAGTGATGGTTATGGATTCGTCACGTCCCTAGCCGATCAATATAACACCGACTAACCTAGTGAGTAGCTAGGGCAAGTCGGGATCGTATCCACGAGGACGGTATATCAAGGTTTAGACTAGGTCTACCTACAACAAGACTAGATTACCAACAAACACGAAGAAGCGATAAATGGAAAACTATTATGGTGGAGGACTAAGAACTAGACTAACGATACTAAACAATGCTAATGATCGACCTAACAAATAAACTAGAGCAAACGATGTCTAACTAAGAAGATGAACTCAAATATGGAAAGAAGTGGGGTAGGTCGGGTTCATAGGAGTAGAAGGATAATTGGGGTGATCAAGGGTATAGGTGTCTCCTAATCACTAGAGTCGGTCCGGGCTCTCGCAACTTAGACCGATGTCAAGGTGGGTCCGGGCTCTCGCAACTTAGACCCTAGTCGGCACTCTCGTGACTATGACTATTCTCAACATTTCCACAAAATAAGCAATCAATGAGAAGATGAACACAAGTATGGGAAGCATGGCCACTACAACTCACACAAGCATATCAACAAACACATAGAGTGCCTACAATGTGACTAACAACAAAGATGTGACCTTTTCCCCTTAATCAACCCTAATCATCCATAATCTACCCATAATCCCCCTACTAACCCCCACAAGAAGACTACTCACTCATAATCAATGAGAAACTAACAATCATAAGAGAAAACAAACTCACAAACCAAACATCCATTATGAACAATGAGAACAATAACATTAACAATATAGAAAGATTGAAACTAGATTAAATAAACAAGGATTAGAGTAGAGAAGATTATACCAACAATAATATGATGAAAAAGATGAAAACTTGCATTAATGAGAAAACCCAAATACAATCCCAAGGTTGTCAATCTTGGAGAATTCTTCAAGTATCCTCTTAATACAAGAACTAATTACAATGATTAACTAATAATCAACTAAGATTAAGGGAAGATTAAAGCTAATGAGTGAGAGTAAATCTAGGGTTTTGGAGGCTTAAACTAATGTAGGGTATGATAAGATCTCTTAAAATTACAAGAAGGGAGTATATATATGGGTTCAAGAATGAAGGAGAAGAAAAAAAGAAGCCCGTGCTGCCTCTGTAGCTTCCCGACCGGGACGGCTCTGTCATCCCGACCGGGACGGAATGGTCCCGACCGGGATGGGCTCACAACAGCCATCTCAAAGTAGCACCCCATCCCGAACGGGATGAGGCCATCCCGAACGGGATGGGTCTTGTATGCCTTCCTTAAACACTCTTTGGTCCTTCCTTGCCTCTCATGGGCTTTCCACTGATTCTCGGGACTCGGGATCGGGTCTCGGAGGCTCGGGATTGGGTCCCAAGGTCTCGGGGTCGATTCCAAGGTCTCGAGTCATCGTTCCTTTATCTCGTTGGCTCCAAAATGTGTATGTATTGAGTCGGAATCGCTCCAACTCTTTAAATTCGGCCTCGGGAACCTGGAATGAACTAAAGGAAGCATAAGAAGCCCATGAATCGCTCCAAATGAGCGATTCCACAAGGAAAAGGGACCAAAACACAACAAATAGGCACTACAAACTACACTTATCAACTCCCCCACACTTAACCCTTACTCGCCCTCGAGTAAGCACACACTAACTACTTAAACTAGCCGAATGGGTATTAGCGTACCCTACGCCCCTTCAACTCACGCGAGTGCACTTAGAGGACAAGTGCAATCCGCAAGGCAAGTTGGGTCTTGCGACAAAACTGTGGATGCAACCATACACAAAACACATAAACAAACAAACACACAAAAAAACACCTAATCGGTTGCACCCAACACAAAAGAAATACCGCTTCCCTCTAAAAGCGTTGAAAGAAGCACCGGTTTAGGACTCGAGGCAAGTGACAATGTTCCCAAGCTAGACATACGAACCGAGGTGAACTAAACCCTAATAGTATGACGATAAAGCAACAAAAACGTTGGTAACTTACCTAGGTCCTCCTAACTTTCTAAAAACGTACTACGGGACGATCGGCGGAGTGGAAAAGTGAGGAACCACGGTGTTAGTCGACACTGTAGGTAAGTAAGACCCCGCCCCCTTTAGCGTGAGCCAAGAGGGTCGTCCCGTGTCCAAGACCGCCTAACTAGTCCAAGTAAAAAGGTGGAAAACATGCAAAATGAGGGAAGACCGACTAATGCCGCTATCATCCTTCCTCGGGACTCGGTCCTTTGGTAGGCTCTCTACGGCAAAAGTCGGAAAAAGGCTTATTTTTGTGGGGGTTTCTTTTTGTGAGACGGGTTTTCTTTTGGCATTTTATTTCTTTTTGACATATTTGCTTTGTTTTGCCATGCCATTCTTTTTCTTCTTTTTTCTATTTTCTTTTTGGCTTTTGTGCCCTTTTCTTTTTCTTCATTCTTTTCTTTCTTTCATTTTTTTTTCTTTCTTTTCTTTTCTTTGTCCTTTTTGGCAAGATTTGGCTTTTTGGCACTTCTTTGTGTGACAAGAAAGGTAGAAATCATCAAATTGCGTTTTATTGTGTGGAGATGCGTAGGAGGTAGGTGAATGGGTATGTCGGGACGACGTCTTCCCTTCATACTCACAAAAAGGGGAGAACTTGGACTAATCAAACGATCCTAAACACGGTCACCTAAGGGACGAGACTCGGTAACCAAGGCCTTTTCACACCGTGGGTGGTCATAATGGTCAAAAGTGCAAATCCCGTAGTAAATTCCCAGTAAGCTAGGTGGACTCAAGGTAAAGGACCAACGAATTCATTGATTTAGGGCCATTCTACTAGGCTAAAGTCCAAAACTCGATTTACACTACTAAAAAGGGAAAGTGCACACTCACACACTAGCCTCTAAACCGGGTTTTCGAAAACGGTTTACACACAAGACACAACTACGCACACAAAACAAAGACTCAACGAAAACGAAAGAAAAAGAAGCAAAAGAAACAAAACACAAACAACACAAAACGAACACATTAACAAACAAACACCACCCCAAATTTCCAAACAAGCCACCAAATCAACCACAAGTATGTACAAGCTCCACCCGAGCACACCACATCACAATCTCCTCCAAACTCCGCAAAAGACAAAGAAGGGAAAGGGATAGAAGATGTTACCGGACATCATGAAAGCTCTTCAAAATTAGCGGTGATTCAAGCAACCTATAAGGAAAAGAGGGCAAACACACAACAAAACAAACAACACGACACAAAGGGAAAACACACAAAAGAAAAATCTTTTTGATTTTTGTGAAATTTTTTCAAATTTTTATGGTTTTTTCAAGATTTTTTTTTTCGAAAAAATAAGAAAATAAACTAAGCTATACTAGAATATCGCTCCCCCACACTTAAATCGAGCCATGTCCTCATGCTCGATCGTAGGGTGTGGAGAGACAAAAGAAAGAAAAAGAAACTACGAAAATAAAACTAAAAATCAAAGAATAAGGTGAAGAAAAGGGTAGAAGGTGTCCGGCCGGGGTGTAGCCAAGTCACCATGGGCCGAGACGAGAAAAAGATATGGAGGGGGGAAGAAAAATAAAAAGAAGGAAATAAAAGGAAATGGGAGGGGAGGGCTAGGTGTAATCAAGTCACCTAGCCCGGATTCCGCCTAAATCCGACTAAATCCTCAAAAAGAAAGTGAAAAACTTGTAAAAATTTGGATTTTGAAATGACTCTCGATGTAGTCACGTCATCGAGAGTCGGGAGCAACCACTATCAAGGCCTCGAAGGCCACCATGACATCAAGACACATAAGTGCACAAGGGGAAGGGAATAAACAAAGGAAAACAAGCAACAACAAAAACGGGAAAGAAAGGATAGTTGCCGTACTATAGGTTAGCAACTCACTATCTCCATCGTCTCATAGATCAATATATGCACTTGCTTGTCTTCATCATTGCTATCCCGCTTCAAACTCGATAAAACCGCATGGTGGAGGTGGTAAAGGTGCGAGGGGGGTGGGATTTGATGTGGATCTCGGTGTAAAGTGAGGTGTAGAGGTCGTGTGATAGGGACAAGGAGGAGTAGGGAGGTTGGGAGGGGGCATAAAATGGTTGGGTGGACTTGATTGCGAAGAAGAATCACAAATGGGGAGCAGAGGACCATCCCGGTCGGGACTGATCCCGATCGGGTTACCTCACCCGTCCCGGTCGGGACGACCTCATCCCGGTCGGGACGGACCCACAGTAGGCTCAATTCTTGGTGCACCCATCCCGATCGGGACGGCTCCTTCCCGGTCGGGATGCCACACCCGTCCCGGTCGGGACGCCCTCATCCCGATCGGGACGGACTCACAGGAAGCTCCAAATATGGCGCACTCATCCCGATCGGGACGGGTCCTTCCCGGTCGGGTTGCTTTACCCTTCCCGGTCGGGACGCCTCATCCCGGCCGGGATGGGTCTTCTTCAACTTCCACAATCCCCAAAAGCTTGCTTCAAGCTTCAAAAACCCGATCCTCGTGCCTACAACCCAAGGTATATCATCGCCAATCCTCTCTAGGAGCGTTCTTACTTCACCTATAAAGCATTACTCAAACACACATCAAACTCTCTCCCTCACAACGCTCATCAATCAATCCAAATAACAAGAATTCACAAAAATCCAACAAATTACAAGAAAGAGATATATACAATGAGACGGTTCTTGTGGAACTCCGTCAAACCAAGGTGGTGCTTTCCTCAATCTTTTTCAACAACCTTGAACAATTCCATCTCCATCAAGGGCACGCAAGAACAAGTCGAAGGCCCTAGAGAAGTCTTCAATCAAGCTCGAGATATAACCAACCACATCCCGAGGCTCTTCAAGGCCTTGCCTCGACGTTCCCGGGGCATCCCGATCTTCCAAGTTCAACGACTTGAACTTGTACTTTTGGTCCTTGGGGATATACCCAAACGTCCAACGGTCCTCATGCGGCCCCAAGGGAGGCTCATCTTCTTCCTTGTCATTGCACTTCAACTTGTCATCAAGCCCATGAATTGGGCACTCATCTTCCTCCAAATTGGAGTCATCATCCTCAAGTACATAAGAGTACTTCTTCAAGCTTTGTTCCGGTTCACCCCCTAGATCGATGTCTTTCTTGGCTTGGATCATATTGCATGTCTCATCGCTAGTAGGCGAAGTGTTGCCTTGGAGGTCAAACACTATCTTCTCCTCGCCTAACTCAAATGTGATCCTACCGTTCTTCACATCGATCATGGCACCCGCGGTGTGTAGAAATGGGCGCCCAAGAATAATGGGAGTATTGGCATCCTCCGGCATGTCAAGCACAATGAAGTCGACCGGAATGAAGTATTTCCCTACTCGTACCGGTACATCCTCTAACATTCCTAATGGTCGATTGAATGATTTATCGGCCATTTGGAGGGTGAGGGACGTACATTTCAACTCTTTCATTCCGAGTTGGCAACAAATAGAATACGGAATGATGCTCACACTCGCGCCCAAGTCACATAACGCATTCTTGATCAAGAAGTTGCCTATGGTGCAAGGGATCGAAAAACTACCCGGATCCTTCAACTTCGGAAGCGTGGAACCTTGTATGAGCTCGCTCACCACTCTCGTGAACGCTACGGTCTCTTCCTTATCGACGGATCTCTTCCTAGCTAGGATTTCTCTCATAAATCTTCCATATGCCGAGATTTGGGTGAGTAATTCGGTGAATGGGACACTAACATCCAATTTCTTCACAATACTAAGGAACTTGTCATAATGAGTGTCCACCTTAGTCTTCATTTGCCTTGATGGGTAAGGAAACTTGATTTGGTACTTGTTTTGATCAATTGGGGTGGACTCTTCAAAGGACACTTTCCTTTTTCCCTTGTCTTTCTCTTGAAGAGGGGGAAGGTCGTCTTTTTGGGGTTCTTCAACCTCCCTCAAGACTTGCTCCTCAATTGGATTGTCCAAGCTTGGTTCTTCATGATTTGGAGATGTCATTTCTATTGTCGGTTCTTGCATCGGCTCTTGCTCATTAGGATATGGAGGGGGGTTGTAGGATGTACCTCTCCTTGTGGTGATAGCATTTACATGCTCAAATATCGGTGTTTCACCTTGAGAAGGTAGTTGCCCCTTTTGCCTTGAGGAGCTCCCCGAAGCAAGTTGAGATACTTGGGTTTCAAGCATCTTCATACGGGCATCTCTTGACGCGTTTCCCTCTTGAATATAAGCAAAGAGCTCTTGATGGGTTTTTGACATCTCCATTTGACCTTGTTGCATATCCATCAAAGTCTTTTGAATGTCGAAATCCCGAGGTGGGGATGATGGATTATGTGGAGTGTCGGTGATGGCGAGAGGAGTGCCATAATCATGAGTAGGAGACCGGCTCCTAGGCTTGCTTTGTTGTTGTTGATTTTGAGTTGCTTGTTGACGGTTCCCTTGGAACCCATGAGAATTACCTTGTTGATAGCCTTGATTGTGGTTTTGTTGTCCTTGAAAGTTTCGGTTTCCTTGGAAATTTTGGTTTCGTTGGTAACCACCATGATTGAAGTTCCCTTGTTGGAACCCTTGCTTGTTGTTGAAGTTACCTTGGTTATTTTGCTTGAAATTGTTGAAGGGTCTTTGGTTACCCGCATAACCTTGGTAACTATCATTGTTGTCCCTTAAAGGAGGTGGAACATAGGGACGATGTTGTTGTTGATGTTGAAAGGCTTGTTGTTGGGGGACTTGTTGGGAAGCTTGGAATTGTTTAGAGTAAGAGGTACCTTGCTTGAACGCTTGAAAGGCGTTCACTTGCTCGATACTTCCACGACAAAACATAAGATCATGTCCAACGATTCCACAAGTGTCGCACATCCCAAAGTAAGGTGTAGGTGGTGCGAACCCCAAAGCATTCACTTCTTGAATCGGTTGATGGTGGGATGAACTAGAGCCTTGGACTTGGTTGAGGTGGCTTTGGAGCTTCTTGTCAATAGTCTCCATGTGTGTTTTAAGTTGAGCCCCAAGGTCAATGCTTAACTTAGTGATAGCATCGACCTCATGCATGCCTCCTCTGTGTGCCTTCCTAGGCCTAGAGTATTGCGAATTATGCACCGCCATCTCTTCGATTCTCGCCCATGTTTGGTCGTCATCGACCTCGGTGAACCTACCATTGGAGCCCATGTTGAGAATGGCTCTCGAGTCCTCATAAAGTCCATTCCAAAATTGTTGTACTAAGAACCATTGTGAGAGTCCATGATGAGGGCACGATCTTACCAAAGACTTAAACCGCTCCCAAGCTTCATATAGGCTCTCTTCATCCCTTTGTTGGAACCCGGTGATGGAGGCCCTAAGCAAGTTCGTCTTTTCCGGAGGGTAAAACTTTTGGTAGAACGCCAAGGCAAGCTTTTTCCAAGTATCGATCCCCATGGTTGCCCTATCGAGACTCTTGATCCATTGCTTCGCTTTTCCAATAAGAGAAAACGGGAAGAGTACCCAACGAATTTGGTCTTGAGCAACCCCGGTTTGAGATATAGCGTCACAATAATCGGAGAAAGTCTCCATATGTTGGTGCGGGTCTTCGGTGGGCAAACCACTAAATGGGCTCCTCTCCACAAGTTGGATAAATTGAGTCTTTGCCACAAAATTCCCGGTGTAGGCTTCCGGTAATGCACTCGGTCCCGGCAAGACATCTTCCGTGAAGGTGGAGTGAGAGGAAAACTTAGGCATTCTTGGATGTAAGGGAGAAGATGGTGGTGTAGAGAGTGTTGATGTAGAAGAGGAGGGGGAACTAGGAGAAGAATCACCGAAGGGATTGATGAAGGTCCCTCCGGCCGTCTCTCGAGGTGAAATGCTCAAGTCGGCTCCTTGGGCTTGCCCTTGATGAGTGGTGCTTGCACTTGGTTGAGAGATCCTAACCCGATTAATCGTCCGTTGGCGAATGGCTCGAAAGAGTCTCTCCGGCTCTGGATTAAAGAGATAGAAGTCGCCTCCCCTCCTAGGCATACACTACACACTAGAACAAACGTGAGAACACCTAGTGCTTTGTGGGCACTAGGCAACGACAATAAACAAACACAACTAGAGACAAAGAGAAAAAGAAGAAAAACTAGAGAATATTCACAAGAGAAGTTGGGAGAACACAAAGAAGGGTAACTAAGTCTAGAAATAAGCAAACTAAGTCTAAACAATGCACCGTCCCCGTCAACGGCGCCAAATTGATGGTTATGGATTCGTCACGTCCCTAGCCGATCAATATAACACCGACTAACCTAGTGAGTAGCTAGGGCAAGTCGGGATCGTATCCACGAGGACGGTATATCAAGGTTTAGACTAGGTCTACCTACAACAAGACTAGATTACCAACAAACACGAAGAAGCGATAAATGGAAAACTATTATGGTGGAGGACTAAGAACTAGACTAACGATACTAAACAATGCTAATGATCGACCTAACAAATAAACTAGAGTAAACGATGTCTAACTAAGAAGATGAACTCAAATATGGAAAGAAGTGGGGTAGGTCGGGTTCATAGGAGTAGAAGGATAATTGGGGTGATCAAGGGTATAGGTGTCTCCTAATCACTAGAGTCGGTCCGGGCTCTCGCAACTTAGACCGATGTCAAGGTGGGTCCGGGCTCTCGCAACTTAGACCCTAGTCGGCACTCTCGTGACTATGACTATTCTCAACATTTCCACAAAATAAGCAATCAATGAGAAGATGAACACAAGTATGGGAAGCATGGCCACTACAACTCACACAAGCATATCAACAAACACATAGAGTGCCTACAATGTGACTAACAACAAAGATGTGACCTTTTCCCCTTAATCAACCCTAATCATCCATAATCTACCCATAATCCCCCTACTAACCCCCACAAGAAGACTACTCACTCATAATCAATGAGAAACTAACAATCATAAGAGAAAACAAACTCACAAACCAAACATCCATTATGAACAATGAGAACAATAACATTAACAATATAGAAAGATTGAAACTAGATTAAATAAACAAGGATTAGAGTAGAGAAGATTATACCAACAATAATATGATGAAAAAGATGAAAACTTGCATTAATGAGAAAACCCAAATACAATCCCAAGGTTGTCAATCTTGGAGAATTCTTCAAGTATCCTCTTAATACAAGAACTAATTACAATGATTAACTAATAATCAACTAAGATTAAGGGAAGATTAAAGCTAATGAGTGAGAGTAAATCTAGGGTTTTGGAGGCTTAAACTAATGTAGGGTATGATAAGATCTCTTAAAATTACAAGAAGGGAGTATATATATGGGTACAAGAATGAAGGAGAAGAAAAGAAGAAGCCCGTGCTGCCTCTGTAGCTTCCCGACCGGGACGGATCATCCCGATCGGGACGGCTCTGTCATCCCGACCAGGACGGAATGGTCCCGACCGGGATGGGCTCACAGCAGCCATCTCAAAGTAGCACCCCATCCCGAACGGGATGAGGCCATCCCGAACGGGATGGGTCTTGTATGCCTTCCTTAAACACTCTTTGGTCCTTCCTTGCCTCTCATGGGCTTTCCACCGATTCTCGGGACTCGGGATCGGGTCTCGGAGGCTCGGGATTGGGTCCCAAGGTCTCGGGGTCGATTCCAAGGTCTCGAGTCATCGTTCCTTTATCTCGTTGGCTCCAAAATGTGTATGTATTGAGTCGGAATCGCTCCAACTCTTTAAATTCGGCCTCGGGAACCTGGAACGAACTAAAGGAAGCATAAGAAGCCCATGAATCGCTCCAAAGGAGCGATTCCACAAGGAAAAGGGACCAAAACACAACAAATAGGCTCTACAAACTACACTTATCACTAAGAACACCCAACCCCGCCCGCACTTAGCGGCCACGCGCGGGTTTGGGTAGGCGAATGAATCTCGTGGTAAGATTGATCTTGGGTTTGAAATTTAAGTCAAAGATGGAGTCGCCACCGAATTTTGTGGTTATTCGGAACCATTCGAACCCACTCTATGTCGTCATGCGCTATACACAAAGTACGGCCCACTTCTATTTCAGAGTATATGGGGCTCGTCCCTTTGCATTATAATATCGATACCGTTTACACCGGCTTTCGTATATAGAATGACTCTCGTGCGCCAATGGTTTCGGGCATCTGGAAACCAAGGTTCTGAGTAAGGGGTGAGGGTACGTGTTGGGAAGCCCACTAAGGACACCCAACCCCGCCCGCACAATGGCGGCCTCTACTAAGACATCGTTCGTGTTCGTGTACGCGCGCTAGTAAAACGACTAAATGATATGCAAACAGCATTTTCGGGCTAAGCATGTGAATTTTGTGTTAACTACGTCATTTAATGCACCTAACTATTGTCAAAGTTGTTTAGCATGCGAGGTTCATTTATAAAGCGATAAGCAAGTAAATAAATAAAGCTCGAAAATAAAATATGTACAAGTTACACGGGCGGAAATACAACCCGGAATTCACAATACAACGATTAATAGGAATAATGAGCTAAAATAAGGAGAGCGATAAATAGAATAAAATGACTCGAGATGGACCCGTATATAGTAAATACAAACTAGACCGTAAGTTGTGCAATTGGACGAACTTCGATCAATTACGCATCATATTGCGTACTAATCAAAGGACGGAGGTTCGAGACCTAGGCGTGGTGCTAACCCGATCTCGAACCCCGATGCCTTGTCCCGACTTATCACCTCGAGGAATGGAGTCTAAATTAATCGTGTGTCGGATACGACTAAAGAGTCGTCGACACAAAATTAATAGTACGAGACCGTCAATCTAAGTCGTTTTGAGTGTAGTGATATGCATGAGTTTTGAAAATTAGAATTACGTGATTGATTTTGCACGCTACGACTAAGTCATAAAAAAAAAAGACGAGGCTCGAGTGTTGCATTAAAGCTCTCGGTTTTCTGGGCTACAGGACCCACTCGATCGAGTCATGGCCTGACTCGGTCGAGTGTGTCCTCAAGGGTAGCTACTGCCCAGTTTTTTGGGTGCTACTCGATCGAGTAGCCTATGTACTCGGTCGAGTAGCCCCTGTGCGAGTGAAAACTCGTTTTATTTTTTGGTTAAAATCGATAGTTGGCCAAATTAAATACAAATATCGCACGATTTGAATTTAATTCGGCTTCCGGTGCTATAATCGTGTATGCATGCGATCATAACACCGTTATCGGAAATTTATGAAAATGTTATCATCTAGATTGAAATTTTGAATTAGTAACGGAATTGCACCCCTCTACGTCACGACATCGGAATAAATCCTTTCGGATTATGTGATGTCGGTTTTCGTGTCAACGGGTTCCGTACTAATTGTTGAAATGGGATCAAATGCGTTCAACTATTATCGATCACGATTACATCATGTCCTTGAGCACATTGGGGCGGCGCTCCTCGAAAGGGCGCCACCTCCGTCGTTACTCGTAAAGAAATTAGACGGACTTTAGGCGATCATCATAGTCAAACATATTTGAAACTGGGATTTTAGTACTAATGTATATATAAACGGTATGTAAATGTTAATTGTTAGGATGCGGAATTAAAGTGTTAGTAAACAATGAAAAAAAGTTAGTGTTAAAGTTAGCGTTACTAGTACAATTATAATACAAAATACGAAAATGTAAACAAAAGATTAGAGAAAATAAAGATCGAGATGGGGTTTAGGACACCCTCAACATACATGCTTAGTAAGAGCCTCAGAAATGGACTCGTAAATAGCGACGGGACGCCAGAGTATCGAGGATGTATGCAAGTTATGGTGTGTGTGTGTGCGTATGGGTGGATTTTGTCGGTTTTTCGAGGGACAAATGACTCGGTTTTAGGCTTAGGGTTGCTAAGAGTTGAAGTGTGGTGTAATAGTAGGACTAGGGTAGAAATGTAGGGTAAATAGGCATGGAAAAATCTGTCAAAATGAGTAGGGTTTGAGGGGTAGTTATAGATTTTACCCCACGACCTAGGGTCACTCGATCGAGTGGCCCTAGTGCACTCGATCGAGTGCCCTTGCAAACGGGCCTGATCCGGTAAAAGACGCTCCACTCGACCGAGTGGGTCAATCCACTCGATCGAGTGGATCAAGAGGATCAAGTTATTTTAGGAAGGGGTTGACTTTTGTTTTATTTGAATTTTTGATTTGGGCTCCAGCTTCTAGAAGCTCCTCTAGGCTGATTTGTGTGACGGATTCATCTTTGACCGGGTTTTGACCCGATCGCTAAAAGACGGGATTTATTTTTGGTGTCGGTTTTGGCCCAAATTAGTCTCGTTTTGCTCGGAACGACGCCTAGATTTGAGGTCTGTTTTGTGAGATTTTTACTCCGCTAAAAGTCCATGTCGGATATTATTGATTCCGAGCCCAAATTCGAGTATACTAAGTCACGTTTGCGTCCGATCATCATCGGGTGTTTTTTGGAGACTACCATAGACACCTGACAGTCAAAATGTGGGTGTCTACAGGGGGGTGTTAAAACATTCCCAAAAAGAAAAGTGTGAATTATTGACAGATACACCCGAAAGAGGGAAGTGTGAACTATTGACTGAGACAGAGGGAGTACATGCTTTCTATTATGACTAAATTAATACGAGTAAAAAAGTTGGGAACTTCATCCCAAATCGTATTGATTTTCTACTGAGTGTTTTCAACTTCCTCATCATAATAGACACACATGTTATATATTTTAGTAAATTTTATGTAGGAGGGAAAGAGGAGTGAAGAAATGTAAAATGAAATCGTAACTTATATAATGCTATGTAATTTTATTTTTCATTTTTTTTCTTCTGATTTTGTATTGGTTTATCCGCAAATTGTATGTTGGAATAGAGTAGTGTGTAGTCACTTCATTAATCTTATCAATTAAAGCATCTATCAAAATAATAGAGTTGTCATTTTCCTGATTTTATATTATCAAAATCAATTCTTGATTTTTGTTTTGCTTGGGTCGTGACCCAACAAGGTCATTCTAATCATAATTAAGGGGAAAATTAGCATGATCTCTTTGTGAATGAGGTTGTGATGACCTTTCTTGAGGGAGGTCATGACCTCTTTTAATCCCTTCATGACCTTGAGGTGTCATTTTATAATTGGTTGGTGCAAAAAAAGAGTGCAATGTGAAATAATGGGGTGGTTCCGTGGTTGTCTCTCTCTCTCTCTCTCTCTCTCTCACCCTTGTCAATATTTTCAACTTATCTCTTGTCTGAACTAAATTAAAAACATTCAAAATATTCTTGTAAAAAACATTTAAAACATACTCTGAATTTTTTTAATATTTATGGGGCTAGAAAATAAGCTCCATTTTAACATATTTTGAATATTTTTTCAGGTAAAAATATTTTACAAACCCAACATAAAAATAATCCTAAAAATTAACTTTTCTCTCGATTTTTAGTGTAATAATAATAATAAAAATACTCACTTCTTTTCATTAACATTTTCTTCCTTTTCTTTTTGGGTATATTCTCTAAGATCTTCCTCTTTTCATTTTGATACAAAATACATGACTAATTGTAGACACCCGCATTTTGACTGCCACGTGTCTATGGTAGTCTCCGAAAAACACCCGATGATGATTGGACGTCAACATGACTTGGTATGCTCGGATTTGGGCTCGGAATTCATAATATCCGACATGGACTTTTTAGCGGAGTAAAATCTCACAAAACAGACCTCAAATTCAGGCCAAGTGAGCCGTTCCGAGCAAAATGAGACTAATTTGGGCCAAAACCGACACCAAAAATAATTCCCGTCTTTTGGCGACCGGGTCAAAACCCGGTCAAAGACGAAACCGTCTCATAAATCAGCCACATTCATTCCTAAAAGCTGGCGCACAAATCAAAATTCAAAAAATAATCAAAACAAACAAAATCAAATCTTTCCTTATTTCTCTCGATTTGCTTGACCCACTCGATCGAGTGGATTGACCCACTCGGTCGAGTGGAGCGTCAAAAACTGGGCTTGGCCTGTTTTCAAAGGCACTCGATCGAGTGCACTAGGGCCACTCGATCGAGTGCCCCTAGGTCGAGGGGTGAGGCCTATAAATACCGCTTCACCCCCATGCATTTGAGAGACTTGGACAATCACTTTCACCCTACATTTTAACCTACATTCTACCCTACTTCAACCTTACTTCATCACACATCAAAGCCTTAGAAATCCTAAGCAAAAACACACAAAAATCGAGCTTTCGTCCCTCGATAAACCGACGCAACACACACGCACATCCATACACACCATAACTCACATACGTCCTCGATACTCTCAAGCCGTGCCGCTATTTACGAGTCCATTTCCGAGGTCCTATACTAGCATGTATGTTGAGGGTGTCCTAATTTCTCTTTCGATCTTCATTTATTCCGTCATTTTGTTTATTTTTATTGTATTGTAGTCATGATCATCACAACACTAATACTAACATTTTTGCATTTTTATATCTTTGTTTTATATCATTTTATCGTCGTTTACATTATTAATACCGTGTATATGTAAACTAGTATCAAAATCGGTTTTAAAACGTTTGACTACGATGATCACTTTTGGTCCGTCTAATCCCTTTACGAGCAACGACGGAGGTGGAGCCCTTTCGAGGAGCCCCGCCCCAATGTACTCAAGGGCGTGACGAGATCGTGATCCGTCGTAGTTGAACGGATTTAATCCCCTTTCCATAATTGGTACGAAACCCGTTGACACGAAAACCGACATCACATAACCCGAAAGGGTTAGTTCCGATGTCGTGACGTAGAGGGATACATTTCGTCACCAATTCAAAATTTCCTAATTTAACGTAAAACATTTTCATAAAATCCCGATGACGGTATTAGAATCGCTCATATACGATTATAATACCGGAGGTCGCACTAAGTACGAATCATGTGATATTCGTACTTGGTTAGGCCGACTATCGATTTCAAGTCATAAAACGAGGCGAGTTACCTCTCGTACAGGGGGCACTCGATCGAGTACCATAGGCCACTCGATCGAGTAGCACCCCAAAAAGTGGTCAGTAGCCACGCTAATGACACACTCGACCGAGTCAGTCAATGACTCGATCGAGTGGGTCTCATAACACGCAAACCCGAGGGCTTGGACACATATTTCGAGCCCCGTTCCTTATCGACTTAAGACTATCACGTGACCATCCTATTTTCAAAACTATACACATCACGACACGTAGAACGACTTTGACCACTTTGACGTGATAAGTCGGGACAAGACTACGGGACGTGAGATTAGGCTAGCAATATGCCACAGTCTCATGTTCCCGTCCTTCGTTTAATATGCGACATAATGCGTATTTAATCGGGGTTAGTCCGTCTACATATTTTCGCGGTCTAATTTACATACGGGTCCGTCCCTTTCATTATATCGCGTTATTTTTTCGTTTATTATTTTCATGTAACGTTGTATTGTGAATTCCGGGTTGTATTTCCGCCCGTGTAACTTGTACGTTATTTATTTACTTTCGAGCTTTGTTTATTTACTTGCTTTTACGCTTTATAAATGAACCTCGCATGCTAAATCATTTCGACAAATAATAAGATGCATTAAATGACGTAGTTAACGCAAAATTCACATGCTTAGACAAAACGCTGTTTGCATATCATTTAATCAATTTACTAGCGCGCGTACACAAACACGAACGGTGTCTTAGTAGAGGCCGCCATGTGCGGGCGGGGTTGGGTGTCCTTAGTGGGCTTCCCAACACGTACCCTCACCCCTTACTCAGAACCTTTGGTTTCCGGATGTCCGAAACCCTTGGCGCACGAGAGTCATTCTTTACACGATTACCGGTATAGATGGTATCGGTATCGCAATGCAAAGGGACGAGCCCCATAAACTCTGAAATCGGAGTGGGCTTACTTTGTGTATAGCCCATGACGACATAGAGTGGGCTCGTACGGTTCCGAATAACCACAAAATTCGGTGGCGACTCCATTTTGACTTAAATTTCGAACCCGAGAACAATCTTACCACGAGATTCATTCGCCTACCCAAACCCGCGCTTCGCCGCGTCGGGGTGGACCTACGTCATGTCCACAATTTGGCGACTCCGCTGGGGATACCTGATGTACCACATGTCATCGGGGTTCCTAGGGTGAGACTCGAAGAGAAATCGTTCGTAGATTAGTGTGCGCGCATTAGTTTAATGATTCATGCATAACCCAAATTTGCCCGGGCCGGTTACTTGTGACCGACGTCCCACTATACCAAGGTGCATTCCCACATGGGTGCGCTAAAGACATCGATGGTGGAACTCGTCTCGGTTTTGCGGCATGTCCTAAGACCAACTCGGCTTAGGGAGTCCGTTCATCACATGAGAAAGCCATCGTTGTTGGTATAGACCCTATTTTGACCGACCGAGACTTAGTGTAAAGCATACATGAGCGTCGTTATAATGCTTGTTTGACTACATGCTACTTGGTTTCCGTGTCATTTTTCAAAAACCGTCATTTCAAAATTGCATCTTTCCAAAATACCAAATTTCAAAAAACCCGAAATACTGTCCGTTTCGGGACCCGTCTTTTCAAAATATCCAATATTCAAAAACTCGGAATGCTGCCGAAAATTAGACTTACGATTTGACTCAAAACAAGCCATTTTTTTAGCCGGCATGCTATCCATTTCAATTCGAATTTCCGATCCACCATTCGATTTTCGAATTTTCAAAATTCAATTTTTAAATCTTCGTGATGCCATTCGCGGTTTTCAAACCCTTGAGATTCCCTTTCTCGATTTTCAAATCTCCGAGATGCCGTTTCCGATTTTCAAATCTTCGGGATCTCATTTTCAATTTTCAAATTTTCGGAAATTTATTTTCGATATTCAAATTTTCAAAATTCCAAAAATTCAACTTTTCAAACAACCGGTCTTGTCGGCATGCTGCCAATTTCAAAAAAACGGGACCGTCTTCAAAACGCGAAATTACTCGCAACCATTCCAACATTTCAAAATGCCCGGTCCTATTGACCCACTACCAATTTCAGGACCGTCCTCTCAATTTTTCAAAATTCAATCTTTTTCAAAAACCTTCCTTATTATAGGACCTACCGTAATCCGTGTGTCGGGTCTTTTCATGATTTGTCGAAGGTCTTTAGCGTCGAAACTCCGTCGATTATCCTACATTACGGGTTTCTTCCCCATCCTTGTCCGCCTTTTTCTAAAGGCACAACCGACCAACACGAGTCATACACTCGTAAATGGAAGGTTCATCCATACACTCGAGTCCTAACTAGAAAGTCCCACGCGATTTTTCCCCTAACAGGACGGTCCCCACGACCTTTCCTAAGGGAATTTCGCCCATCTTTCAATCCGTTAGTCGAGTCATCTCAATTCAAGAGTCCTTTAACTTAAGGGTCTACCCTAATCACAGGGTCCATCCTTATCCAAGTCAAGTCAAGGGTCTCTAGCGTCGAAACTCGGCCGATCTTACATCGCAAGTTTCTTCCCTTACCCGTCTGCCTTTCCTCGAGGCCGAGTCAACCTTTTACAAGGCATAGCCCTGTAGCTAAAGGTTCGTGATCCTTACATCTAAGGGTCACTCGTCCGACACTCGAGTCTTAACAAAACCATCAATCCCACTCAGGGGCTACCCTTCAGCAGAGCGGTCAATCACGGTTGCTCTAAGGGTCATGTCTTACACGTGTTGTCTCACGTACCCTACTTTTGAGTCACTTAGATGCCACACCATCTGAGTCCTATAAGAGTCCTTAGTCTCACCTGGGGGCTATTCTCCGATGGAGTGATTAATCACAGTCGCTTCGAGAATCGCACCTTACACTTTTTTAGGAGAGTCAAACCCGAGTCAAACCCGAGTTGTCTTTCCTCCCGCGCAATTTCCTATGCCTTGGCGTGTTTTGGTTCCGAAGCAACATTTCTGATTACGTGGGTATTCTCGCAGAGCATGGCACCCACAACCGGGAATAGGGACATGGAAAACACCATCAATGAAATAAAGGCTTCGCTGGAAACAATGGTTAGTAGGCAGGCCATAACCGAAAACCATATAGGGTTCCTGAAAACCAACCAAGAGGCCATGAATGCTCGTTTAACTGTCATTGAACGGCAAGACTTCAATTCTGAATCGGTAAATACTGGGCCATTTGCCAAACTGATCAGCACGGTGCGTGAGCTCGAACAGCAGTTCCACGCCCTTCAAGGGAATAACATTCATATTGAGAACTCCCGAGACTATACACCCATCAGTGAGAAACTACCAACAGATCTCAACTTAGAGGGGTTACCCATATTCGAAGGGACAGAGGATCCATTACTACACCTCCGAGCCTTCAAAGCATTTATGGCGATCAAGGGGGTCAAGGCCGACATGTTCATCAATTTGTTTGGCGCATCCCTCAGAAAATATCCAAAAGCCTGGTTCTATAGGCTTAATACAAAAAGATTCCCCACTTGGGAGGATGTGGCTACCGAGTTCGCTAAAAACTATTCTGATAATACCGAACTTCAGACTACCATGCGGACTTTAGAAGTCATGGCCCAAGATCCGACAGAGGGTTTCACCAAATACCTTCAACGTTGGCGGGCTGAGAGTGTTAAGCTGGTAGACAAGCCCAGCGAGAAGACACTAGTGGATGCATTCATCAACAACCTCCTACCCTCCTACCGCGTCCATCTTAGGTATGCCGGCATCTCAAACTTTGTTGTTCTTACCGAAATGGGCACTAGGATTGAAGACGATCTTCGACATAACGAAGATTTGGGTGAAGCTTCTACCAAAGGCTACACTGGACATCCACTTGAGTCCTTAGAAGCCGAAGACTACTGACAACCCCATCCAAGAGTCCAGATTTGATTTGGGTCCGAGTCTGAGTCCGAGTCTAGGATGTTCTATCTCTTTCAATTTCAAAGTCAGAGTCAGAGTCAACTGTATTCTGTCCTCTTTTTCAATCCAATAAAATCAGCTTTTTTTTCAGTCTCTCATATATGCTTCCCTTTTGTGTTTTCGAGAACATGATGAACACCATAATACACTGTGCGCACATGCACGTGACTATTATAGGCACATCTATGATGACTGCAGGAACTGAGGCCCGTGTTTTCCTTTACCTGTTCCATGTCTGGTATAGAAAGCCACATAACTACCCTTAGCAGGAGCGGTATCAAATCCTATGACAAATCTAGGTAGTCTCCTAGTTTGGGTTCAAGACGGGAGGCAAGCCCATTTCCCACAATAAACACCCCTCCAATAAGACTAACCAATCCCTACCTTAGGCGTTTAGTCTGACCAGAAGCAAAAAAGAAGTATCGTGACTCTATAGGCTTGATGCCCAAAATACCCAACTCGGGACGATGCTCCCACCAAGCCTGCTCGGAATTATGATGACAATACCGAGATCCAAATCACCATGCTTACCGTAGAGTACTCCACCGCGAGTTGCACTCACATAAGCACCAACTAGGCTTACACCTTACAAAGGTTTGGCTCCACAAATCCAACCGATGGGCCCACCCCCATATCCACCCGCAACACCATTGTAGGGATAGCCGTAAAAAAAAAAGAGAGTTGGACAAAAAAAAAAAAAAATCAAAAGTCCAAGGAAAAAAGCAAAAGGCCCAAAACAAAAGAGCTGGCCATCAAAAAAGAACTCTCAGCATCCCCCGACCAGATACGGTCAATCCCACGACCGGGGCTAAGAGGTCAACCCAAAAAAAAAAAAAATTCAAATACCCATGACCGTGGTCAACGGTCAACCCAATTGAAAGTCCCTTGACCGGGGTACGGTCAATTCAAAAATTATCGATGCCCATACCATCAAATAAGGGAGAGACAATCAAGCTGGTCAGCTAACACCACACTTAGCCTTCCCACATTACAACCCTCAAGACCTTTCCGAGACCTAGGCTAGAGACAGCCCGGAATTTTGAGGATTCAAGCTCCATAGGATACACCCTAACCATTTAGGGCCAGACATGGAAATCAGATCCCGCATTATCAAACCTACCCCAATTGAAGTCCGAGTCATTTTTACTCGACTTCCCCCCTTTCCTACCACATTGCAATACCTTACCCTCGAAGCCTTAGCTCCACATAATCGAGTTCCAGATTTCGAGTCATCAAAGCCACTTATTGCCTGGCACCACATTTCCAAAAAACATCCAAACCAGTTACCAACCCCGAACACGGGAACTCAACCTGCGGTCGGCATAGAACATGACCAAATAGTTAACACCACCTCTGGGGGCTACCCCGGATAACGCTCACAGTCACAGGATCAACATCCTAACTGTTCCAACCCTTTGATCAAGACATCATTGGGAACACACCTAGCCTACACCATCGCTATGGCTAGTTACACACAAAGCCCTAATAAACTAGGCACCATAACATGTCTTCCAATTCACTGAACTACGGCTTGGTTTGATTTCACTACAAGTGAATACGTAGGCAGCCTTTCAACAAAGGCACAACCACCCACACATTCAAAAAGCACCGTCATTCCGGTCACGACACTGTCATGTTCTCAGCAGCTAGCTTTGTCGTCCTGGGGGCTTCTTTTAGGTAGAAGACCTCCATCCACTCACAAAATCCAAAATTTTTCAAAAATAGCCTCCTTTTTATAGAGTGTCCTAGTACTCGGCCCAGTCGAAGACGAGAATCCGTCAGGGACTCAAAGCAACACCTACTTTGGGAATGTACCCCAAAACCAAAAATTCAAAGAGCACTAGTCTACAACACTGCTACTGCTAAGTCCTGCAAAAATAGTCTCATTACAGACTACTGCAGTTCCTCTATACCGGATCCTTCCCGTTTTGATGTTCGACCATGTTGCCACTCGCCTAGGCTATGGATTAGCGCAGCTTAAGAGTCTTGTCATATTAGGTGGCCCTCCCCCCTACCGAGTCACGGTCCAACCCCTCGAGAGTCCAGTCGTGTCTGTCAGCTCGTCTGGTCACGTGCAGAGTCGAGTCTGTCGATATGTCTCTCTTCAAAATTCTTGTTTTGAAATTTGCAAAACTTAGCCATTTGAGAAAATCCTTTTCAACAAGGTCAAATTTCGGTCTATTTAAACTGCAAATTTCTTTCCTACCCCTTTCAATTTTGAAAACCTATCTCCTAGCACGTGAGTTGCTTTCAGGACTACGATTTCAAAGTGAAGTAAAAATCATTTTCCCCAGCGCAAGCCAGTCTATAGATGCTAACTGCATTTCCTATGTGCTATCTTGCTACATACCATGCCTGCTATTTCTGCCTATGTATCTAACATTTCAGGTACCAGCTAGTGCTTCCCAACGGAACAACAAAGGTGGTGTTTCTCCTGGAATGCTACATCCAAGACGTGATGTGTCGGCATACGAGTACACCCAAGACTTCAGAAGCAAGTCCCCGCGCAGCTACTTTTCTCCCCAGCGAGAGTCGGTGTTTTGTCTATGTGTTACATATAAGTTGTTATGTGTCAGCATACAGGTACACCCCCAGACTTCAAGAAGTAAGTCCCCACGAAACTATTTAATTTCCCCAACGGAGTCAACTTTTCCCCGGTGTGCTACATCCAAAGTGCGATGTGTCGGCAAACGGGTACACCTACTCCCCAGAAGAGGCAGGCTTTACTCCCCACGGAGCATCATCATCAGCTCAAATGCGACCCAAGGCTTCAGAAACAAGCCCGTGCAGCTCCTATATTTCCCCAGCGGAACGCCCAAGGCGGCATTTTCCCAAAATGATACGGGATGGGCCCACACATAGGCGCGCCCAGGACTTATGCTACAAGTCTGATTCCCCGCGAAGCTATCATCATCAGGACAGGTATGACCCTCTGCTTATGGCTGGTGAGCCCTTCACGCGAGTCCACTGGACTATAAACGACCCGACCGGAAGTCTACCAGGTCTTAGCAGGCTTGGTAGCTACTCTGACTTTTGCCTTGTCCAAGCCTCAGTCAGAGTGGGGGCACTGTAGACACCCGCATTTTGACTGCCACGTGTCTATGGTAGTCTCCGAAAAACACCCGATGATGATTGGACGTCAACATGACTTGGTATGCTCGGATTTGGGCTCGGAATTCATAATATCCGACATGGACTTTTTAGCGGAGTAAAATCTCACAAAACAGACCTCAAATTCAGGCCAAGTGGGCCGTTCCGAGCAAAATGAGACTAATTTGGGCCAAAACCGACACCAAAAATAATTCCCGTCTTTTGGCGACCGGGTCAAAACCCGGTCAAAGACGAAACCATCTCATAAATCAGCCACATTCATTCCTAAAATCTGGCGCACAAATCAAAATTCAAAAAATAATCAAAACAAACAAAATCAAATCTTTCCTTATTTCTCTCGATTTGCTTGACCCACTCGATCGAGTGGATTGACCCACTCGGTCGAGTGGAGCGTCAAAAACTGGGCTTGGCCTGTTTTCAAAGGCACTCGATCGAGTGCACTAGGGCCACTCGATCGAGTGCCCCTAGGTCGAGGGGTGAGGCCTATAAATACCGCTTCACCCCCATGCATTTGAGAGACTTGGACAATCACTTTCACCCTACATTTTAACCTACATTCTACCCTACTTCAACCTTCATCACACATCAAAGCCTTAGAAATCCTAAGCAAAAACACACAAAAACCGAGCTTTCGTCCCTCGATAAACCGACGCAACACACACGCACATCCATACACACCATAACTCACATACGTCCTCGATACTCTCAAGCCGTGCCGCTATTTACGAGTCCATTTCCGAGGTCCTATACTAGCATGTATGTTGAGGGTGTCCTAATTTCTCTTTCGATCTTCATTTATTCCGTCATTTTGTTTATTTTTATTGTATTGTAGTCATGATCATCACAACACTAACACTAACATTTTTGCATTTTTATATCTTTGTTTTATATCATTTTATCGTCGTTTACATTATTAATACCGTGTATATGTAAACTAGTATCAAAATCGGTTTTAAAACGTTTGACTACGATGATCACTTTTGGTCCGTCTAATCCCTTTACGAGCAACGACGGAGGTGGAGCCCTTTCGAGGAGCCCCGCCCCAATGTACTCAAGGGCGTGACGAGATCGTGATCCGTCGTAGTTGAACGGATTTAATCCCCTTTCCATAATTGGTACGAAACCCGTTGACACAAAAACCGACATCACATAACCCGAAAGGGTTAGTTCCGATGTCGTGACGTAGAGGGATACATTTCGTCACCAATTCAAAATTTCCTAATTTAACGTAAAACATTTTCATAAAATCCCGATGACGGTATTAGAATCGCTCATATACGATTATAATACCGGAGGTCGCACTAAGTACGAATCATGTGATATTCGTACTTGGTTAGGCCGACTATCGATTTCAAGTCATAAAACGAGGCGAGTTACCTCTCGTACAGGGGGCACTCGATCGAGTACCATAGGCCACTCGATCGAGTAGCACCCCAAAAAGTGGTCAGTAGCCACGCTAATGACACACTCGACCGAGTCAGTCAATGACTCGATCGAGTGGGTCTCATAACACGCAAACCCGAGGGCTTGGACACATATTTCGAGCCCCGTTCCTTATCGACTTAAGACTATCACGTGACCATCCTATTTTCAAAACTATACACATCACGACACGTAGAACGACTTTGACCACTTTGACGTGATAAGTCGGGACAAGACTACGGGACGTGAGATTAGGCTAGCAATATGCCACAGTCTCATGTTCCCGTCCTTCGTTTAATATGCGACATAATGCGTATTTAATCGGGGTTAGTCCGTCTACATATTTTCGCGGTCTAATTTACATACGGGTCCGTCCCTTTCATTATATCGCGTTATTTTTTCGTTTATTATTTTCATGTAACGTTGTATTGTGAATTCCGGGTTGTATTTCCGCCCGTGTAACTTGTACGTTATTTATTTACTTTCGAGCTTTGTTTATTTAGTTGCTTTTATGCTTTATAAATGAACCTCGCATGCTAAATCATTTCGACAAATAATAAGATGCATTACATGACGTAGTTAACGCAAAATTCACATGCTTAGACAAAACGGTGTTTGCATATCATTTAATCAATTTACTAGCGCGCGTACACGAACACGAACGGTGTCTTAGTAGAGGCCGCCATGTGCGGGCGGGGTTGGGTGTCCTTAGTGGGCTTCCCAACACGTACCCTCACCCCTTACTCAGAACCTTTGGTTTCCGGATGTCCGAAACCCTTGGTGCACGAGAGTCATTCTTTACACGATTACCGGTATAGATGGTATCGGTATCGCAATGCAAAGGGACGAGCCCCATAAACTCTGAAATCGGAGTTGGCTTACTTTGTGTATAGCCCATGACGACATAGAGTGGGCTCGTATGGTTCCGAATAACCACAAAATTCGGTGGCGACTCCATTTTGACTTAAATTTCGAACCCGAGAACAATCTTACCACGAGATTCATTCGCCTACCCAAACCCGCGCTTCGCCGCGTCGGGGTGGACCTACGTCATGTCCACAATTTGGCGACTCCGCTGGGGATACCTGATGTACCACATGTCATCGGGGTTCCTAGGGTGAGACTCGAAGAGAAATCGTTCGTAGATTAGTGTGCGCGCATTAGTTTAATGATTCATGCATAACCCAAATTTGCCCGGGCCGGTTACTTGTGACCGACGTCCCACTATACCAAGGTGCATTCCCACATGGGTGCGCTAAAGACATCGATGGTGGAACTCGTCTCGGTTTTGCGGCATGTCCTAAGACCAACTCGGCTTAGGGAGTCCGTTCATCACATGAGAAAGCCATCGTTGTTGGTATAGACCCTATTTTGACCGACCGAGACTTAGTGTAAAGCATACATGAGCGTCGTTATAATGCTTGTTTGACTACATGCTACTTGGTTTCCGTGTCATTTTTCAAAAACCGTCATTTCAAAATTGCATCTTTCCAAAATACCAAATTTCAAAAAACCCGAAATACTGTCCGTTTCGGGACCCGTCTTTTCAAAATATCCAATATTCAAAAACTCGGAATGCTGCCGAAAATTAGACTTCCGATTTGACTCAAAACAAGCCATTTTTTTAGCCGGCATGCTATCCATTTCAATTCGAATTTCCGATCCACCATTCGATTTTCGAATTTTCAAAATTCAATTTTTAAATCTTCGTGATGCCATTCGCGGTTTTCAAACCCTTGAGATTCCCTTTCTCGATTTTCAAATCTCCGAGATGCCGTTTCCGATTTTCAAATCTTCGGGATCTCATTTTCAATTTTCAAATTTTCGGAAATTTATTTTCGATATTCAAATTTTCAAAATTCCAAAAATTCAACTTTTCAAACAACCGGTCTTGTCGGCATGCTGCCAATTTCAAAAAAACGGGACCGTCTTCAAAACGCGAAATTACTCGCAACCATTCCAACATTTCAAAATGCCCGGTCCTATTGACCCACTACCAATTTCAGGACCGTCCTCTCAATTTTTCAAAATTCAATCTTTTTCAAAAACCTTCCTTATTATAGGACCTACCGTAATCCGTGTGTCGGGTCTTTTCATGATTTGTCGAAGGTCTTTAGCGTCGAAACTCCGTCGATTATCCTACATTACGGGTTTCTTCCCCATCCTTGTCCGCCTTTTTCTAAAGGCACAACCGACCAACACGAGTCATACACTCGTAAATGGAAGGTTCATCCATACACTCGAGTCCTAACTAGAAAGTCCCACGCGATTTTTCCCCTAACAGGACGGTCCCCACGACCTTTCCTAAGGGAATTTCGCCCATCTTTCAATCCGTTAGTCGAGTCATCTCAATTCAAGAGTCCTTTAACTTAAGGGTCTACCCTAATCACAGGGTCCATCCTTATCCAAGTCAAGTCAAGGGTCTCTAGCGTCGAAACTCGGCCGATCTTACATCGCAAGTTTCTTCCCTTACCCGTCTGCCTTTCCTCGAGGCCGAGTCAACCTTTTACAAGGCATAGCCCTGTAGCTAAAGGTTCGTGATCCTTACATCTAAGGGTCACTCGTCCGACACTCGAGTCTTAACAAAACCATCAATCCCACTCAGGGGCTACCCTTCAGCAGAGCGGTCAATCAAGGTTGCTCTAAGGGTCATGTCTTACACGTGTTGTCTCACGTACCCTACTTTTGAGTCACTTAGATGCCACACCATCTGAGTCCTATAAGAGTCCTTAGTCTCACCTGGGGGCTATTCTCCGATGGAGTGATTAATCACAGTCGCTTCGAGAATCGCACCTTACACTTTTTTAGGAGAGTCAAACCCGAGTCAAACCCAAGTTGTCTTTCGTCCCGCGCAATTTCCTATGCCTTGGCGTGTTTTGGTTCCGAAGCAACATTTCTGATTACGTGGGTATTCTCGCAGAGCATGGCACCCACAACCGGGAATAGGGACATGGAAAACACCATCAATGAAATAAAGGCTTCGCTGGAAACAATGGTTAGTAGGCAGGCCATAACCGAAAACCATATAGGGTTCCTGAAAACCAACCAAGAGGCCATGAATGCTCGTTTAACTGTCATTGAACGGCAAGACTTCAATTCTGAATCGGTAAATACTGGGCCATTTGCCAAACTGATCAGCACGGTGCGTGAGCTCGAACAGCAGTTCCACGCCCTTCAAGGGAATAACATTCATATTGAGAACTCCCGAGACTATACACCCATCAGTGAGAAACTACCAACAGATCTCAACTTAGAGGGGTTACCCATATTCGAAGGGACAGAGGATCCATTACTACACCTCCGAGCCTTCAAAGCATTTATGGCGATCAAGGGGGTCAAGGCCGACATGTTCGTCAATTTGTTTGGCGCATCCCTCAGAAAATATCCAAAAGCCTGGTTCTATAGGCTTAATACAAAAAGATTCCCCACTTGGGAGGATGTGGCTACCGAGTTCGCTAAAAACTATTCTGATAATACCGAACTTCAGACTACCATGCGGACTTTAGAAGTCATGGCCCAAGATCCGACAGAGGGTTTCACCAAATACCTTCAACGTTGGCGGGCTGAGAGTGTTAAGCTGGTAGACAAGCCCAGCGAGAAGACACTAGTGGATGCATTCATCAACAACCTCCTACCCTCCTACCGCGTCCATCTTAGGTATGCCGGCATCTCAAACTTTGTTGTGCTTACCGAAATGGGCTCTAGGATTGAAGACGATCTTCGACATAACGAAGATTTGGGTGAAGCTTCTACCAAAGGCTACACTGGACATCCACTTGAGTCCTTAGAAGCCGAAGACTACTGACAACCCCATCCAAGAGTCCAGATTTGATTTGGGTCCGAGTCTGAGTCCGAGTCTAGGATGTTCTATCTCTTTCAATTTCAAAGTCAGAGTCAGAGTCAACTGTATTCTGTCCTCTTTTCAATCCAATAAAATCAGCTTTTTTTTCAGTCTCTCATATATGCTTCCCTTTTGTGTTTCCGAGAACATGATGAACACCATAATACACTGTGAGCACATGCACGTGACTATTATAGGCACATCTATGATGACTGCAGGAATTGAGGCCCGTGTTTTCCTTTACCTGTTCCATGTCTGGTATAGAAAGCCACATAACTACCCTTAGCAGGAGCGGTATCAAATCCTATGACAAATCTAGGTAGTCTCCTAGTTTGGGTTCAAGACGGGAGGCAAGCCCATTTCCCACAATAAACACCCCTCCAATAAGACTAACCAATCCCTACCTTAGGCGTTTAGTCTGACCAGAAGCAAAAAAGAAGTATCGTGACTCTATAGGCTTGATGCCAAAAATACCCAACTCGGGACGATGCTCCCACCAAGCCTGCTCGGAATTATGATGACAATACCGAGATCCAAATCACCATGCTTACCGTAGAGTACTCCACCGCGAGTTGCACTCACATAAGCACCAACTAGGCTTACACCTTACAAAGGTTTGGCTCCACAAATCCAACCGATGGGCCCACCCCCATATCCACCCGCAACACCATTGTAGGGATAGCCGTAAAAAAAAAAGAGAGTTGGACAAAAAAAAAAAAAAAAATCAAAAGTCCAAGGAAAAAAGCAAAAGGCCCAAAACAAAAGAGCTGGCCATCAAAAAAGAACTCTCAGCATCCCCCGACTAGATACGGTCAATCCCACGACCGGGGCTAAGAGGTCAACCCAAAAAAAAAAAAAAAATTCAAATACCCATGACCGTGGTCAACGGTCAACCCAATTGAATGTCCCTTGACCGGGGTACGGTCAATTCAAAAATTATCGATGCCCATACCATCAAATAAGGGAGAGACAATCAAGCTGGTCAGCTAACACCACACTTAGCCTTCCCACATTACAACCCTCAAGACCTTTCCGAGACCTAGGCTAGAGACAGCCCGGAATTTTGAGGATTCAAGCTCCATAGGATACACCCTAACCATTTAGGGCCAGACATGGAAATCAGATCCCGCATTATCAAACCTACCCCAATTGAAGTCCGAGTCATTTTTACTCGACTTCCCCCCTTTCCTACCACATTGCAATACCTTACCCTCGAAGCCTTAGCTCCACATAATCGAGTTCCAGATTTCGAGTCATCAAAGCCACTTATTTCCTGGCACCACATTTCCAAAAAACATCCAAACCAGTTACCAACCCCGAACACGGGAACTCAACCTGCGGTCGGCATAGAACATGCCCAAATAGTTAACACCACCTCTGGGGGCTACCCCGGATAACGCTCACAGTCACAGGATCAACATCCTAACTGTTCCAACCCTTTGATCAAGACATCATTGGGAACACACCTAGCCTACACCATCGCTATGGCTAGTTACACACAAAGCCCTAATAAACTAGGCACCATAACATGTCTTCCAATTCACTGAACTACGGCTTGGTTTGATTTCACTACAAGTGAATACGTAGGCAGCCTTTCAACAAAGGCACAACCACCCACACATTCAAAAAGCACCGTCATTCCGGTCACGACACTGTCATGTTCTCAGCAGCTAGCTTTGTCGTCCTGGGGGCTTCTTTTAGGTAGAAGACCTCCATCCACTCACAAAATCCAAAATTTTTCAAAAATAGCCTCCTTTTTATAGAGTGTCCTAGTACTCGGCCCAGTCGAAGACGAGAATCCGTCAGGGACTCAAAGCAACACCCACTTTGGGAATGTACCCCAAAACCAAAAATTCAAAGAGCACTAGTCTACAACACTGCTACTGCTAAGTCCTGCAAAAATAGTCTCATTACAGACTACTGCAGTTCCTCTATACCGGATCCTTCCCGTTTTGATGTTCGACCATGTTGCCACTCGCCTAGGCTATGGATTAGCGCAGCTTAAGAGTCTTGTCATATTAGGTGGCCCTCCCCCCTACCGAGTCACGGTCCAACCCCTCGAGAGTCCAGTCGTGTCTGTCAGCTCGTCTGGTCACGTGCAGAGTCGAGTCTGTCGATATGTCTCTCTTCAAAATTCTTGTTTTGAAATTTGCAAAACTTAGCCATTTGAGAAAATCCTTTTCAACAAGGTCAAATTTCGGTCTATTTAAACTGCAAATTTCTTTCCTACCCCTTTCAATTTTGAAAACCTATCTCCTAGCACGTGAGTTGCTTTCAGGACTACGATTTCAAAGTGAAGTAAAAATCATTTTCCCCAGCGCAAGCCAGTCTATAGATGCTAACTGCATTTCCTATGTGCTATCTTGCTACATACCATGCCTGCTATTTCTGCCTATGTATCTAACATTTCAGGTACCAGCTAGTGCTTCCCAACGGAACAACAAAGGTGGTGTTTCTCCTGGAATGCTACATCCAAGACGTGATGTGTCGGCATACGAGTACACCCAAGACTTCAGAAGCAAGTCCCCGCGCAGCTACTTTTCTCCCCAGCGAGAGTCGGTGTTTTGTCTATGTGTTACATATAAGTTGTTATGTGTCAGCATACAGGTACACCCCCAGACTTCAAGAAGCAAGTCCCCACGAAACTATTTAATTTCCCCAACGGAGTCAACTTTTCCCCGGTGTGCTACATCCAAAGTGCGATGTGTCGGCAAACGGGTACACCTACTCCCCAGAAGAGGCAGGCTTTACTCCCCACGGAGCATCATCATCAGCTCAAATGTGACCCAAGGCTTCAGAAACAAGCCCGTGCAGCTCCTATATTTCCCCAGCGGAACGCCTAAGGCGGCATTTTCCCAAAATGATACGGGATGGGTCCACACATAGGCGCGCCCAGGACTTATGCTACAAGTCTGATTCCCCGCGAAGCTATCATCATCAGGACAGGTATGACCCTCTGCTTATGGCTGGCGAGCCCTTCACGCGAGTCCACTGGACTATAAACGACCCGACCGGAAGTCTACCAGGTCTTAGCAGGCTTGGTAGCTACTCTGACTTTTGCCTTGTCCAAGCCTCAGTCAGAGTGGGGGCTCTGTAGACACCCGCATTTTGACTGCCACGTGTCTATGGTAGTCTCCGAAAAACACCCGATGATGATTGGACGTCAACATGACTTGGTATGCTCGGATTTGGGCTCGGAATTCATAATATCCGACATGGACTTTTTAGCGGAGTAAAATCTCACAAAACAGACCTCAAATTCAGGCCAAGTGGGCCGTTCCGAGCAAAATGAGACTAATTTGGGCCAAAACCGACACCAAAAATAATTCCCGTCTTTTGGCGACCGGGTCAAAACCCGGTCAAAGACGAAACCGTCTCATAAATCAGCCACATTCATTCCTAAAATCTGGCGCACAAATCAAAATTCAAAAAATAATCAAAACAAACAAAATCAAATCTTTCCTTATTTCTCTCGATTTGCTTGACCCACTCGATCGAGTGGATTGACCCACTCGGTCGAGTGGAGCGTCAAAAACTGGGCTAGGTCGAGGGGTGAGGCCTATAAATACCGCTTCACCCCCATGCATTTGAGAGACTTGGACAATCACTTTCACCCTACATTTTAACCTACATTCTACCCTACTTCAACCTTACTTCATCACACATCAAAGCCTTAGAAATCCTAAGCAAAAACACACAAAAACCGAGCTTTCGTCCCTCGATAAACCGACGCAACACACACGCACATCCATACACACCATAACTCACGTACGTCCTCGATACTCTCAAGCCGTGCCGCTATTTACGAGTCCATTTCCGAGGTCCTATACTAGCATGTATGTTGAGGGTGTCCTAATTTCTCTTTCGATCTTCATTTATTCCGTCATTTTGTTTATTTTTATTGTATTGTAGTCATGATCATCACAACACTAACACTAACATTTTTGCATTTTTATATCTTTGTTTTATATCATTTTATCGTCGTTTACATTATTAATACCGTGTATATGTAAACTAGTATCAAAATCGGTTTTAAAACGTTTGACTACGATGATCACTTTTGGTCCGTCTAATCCCTTTACGAGCAACGACGGAGGTGGAGCCCTTTCGAGGAGCCCCGCCCCAATGTACTCAAGGGCGTGACGAGATCGTGATCCGTCGTAGTTGAACGGATTTAATCCCCTTTCCATAATTGGTACGAAACCCGTTGACACGAAAACCGACATCACATAACCCGAAAGGGTTAGTTCCGATGTCGTGACGTAGAGGGATACATTTCGTCACCAATTCAAAATTTCCTAATCTAACGTAAAACATTTTCATAAAATCCCGATGACGGTATTAGAATCGCTCATATACGATTATAATACCGGAGGTCGCACTAAGTACGAATCATGTGATATTCGTACTTGGTTAGGCCGACTATCGATTTCAAGTCATAAAACGAGGCGAGTTACCTCTCGTACAGGGGGCACTCGATCGAGTACCATAGGCCACTCGATCGAGTAGCACCCCAAAAAGTGGTCAGTAGCCACGCTAATGACACACTCGACCGAGTCAGTCAATGACTCGATCGAGTGGGTCTCATAACACGCAAACCCGAGGGCTTGGACACATATTTCGAGCCCCGTTCCTTATCGACTTAAGACTATCACGTGACCATCCTATTTTCAAAACTATACACATCACGACACGTAGAACGACTTTGACCACTTTGACGTGATAAGTCGGGACAAGACTACGGGACGTGAGATTAGGCTAGCAATATGCCACAGTCTCATGTTCCCGTCCTTCGTTTAATATGCGACATAATGCGTATTTAATCGGGGTTAGTCCGTCTACATATTTTCGCGGTCTAATTTACATACGGGTCCGTCCCTTTCATTATATCGCGTTATTTTTTCGTTTATTATTTTCATGTAACGTTGTATTGTGAATTCCGGGTTGTATTTCCGCCCGTGTAACTTGTACGTTATTTATTTACTTTCGAGCTTTGTTTATTTACTTGCTTTTACGCTTTATAAATGAACCTCGCATGCTAAATCATTTCGACAAATAATAAGATGCATTAAATGACGTAGTTAACGCAAAATTCACATGCTTAGACAAAACGCTGTTTGCATATCATTTAATCAATTTACTAGCGCGCGTACACGAACACGAACGGTGTCTTAGTAGAGGCCGCCATGTGCGGGCGGGGTTGGGTGTCCTTAGTGGGCTTCCCAACACGTACCCTCACCCCTTACTCAGATCCTTTGGTTTCCGGATGTCCGAAACCCTTGGTGCACGAGAGTCATTCTTTACACGATTACCGGTATAGATGGTATCGGTATCGCAATGCAAAGGGACGAGCCCTATAAACTCTGAAATTGGAGTGGGCTTACTTTGTGTATAGCCCATGACGACATAGAGTGGGCTCGTACGGTTCCGAATAACCACAAAATTCGGTGGCGACTCCATTTTGACTTAAATTTCGAACCCGAGAACAATCTTACCACGAGATTCATTCGCCTACCCAAACCCGCGCTTCGCCGCGTCGGGGTGGACCTACGTCATGTCCACAATTTGGCGACTCCGCTGGGGATACCTGATGTACCACATGTCATCGGGGTTCCTAGGGTGAGACTCGAAGAGAAATCGTTCGTAGATTAGTGTGCGCGCATTAGTTTAATGATTCATGCATAACCCAAATTTGCCCGGGCCGGTTACTTGTGACCGACGTCCCACTATACCAAGGTGCATTCCCACATGGGTGCGCTAAAGACATCGATGGTGGAACTCGTCTCGGTTTTGCGGCATGTCCTAAGACCAACTCGGCTTAGGGAGTCCGTCCATCACATGAGAAAGCCATCGTTGTTGGTATAGACCCTATTTTGACCGACCGAGACTTAGTGTAAAGCATACATGAGCGTCGTTATAATGCTTGTTTGACTACATGCTACTTGGTTTCCGTGTCATTTTTCAAAAACCGTCATTTCAAAATTGCATCTTTCCAAAATACCAAATTTCAAAAAACCCGAAATACTGTCCGTTTCGGGACCCGTCTTTTCAAAATATCCAATATTCAAAAACTCGGAATGCTGCCGAAAATTAGACTTACGATTTGACTCAAAACAAGCCATTTTTTTAGCCGGCATGCTATCCATTTCAATTCGAATTTCCGATCCACCATTCGATTTTCGAATTTTCAAAATTCAATTTTTAAATCTTCGTGATGCCATTCGCGGTTTTCAAACCCTTGAGATTCCCTTTCTCGATTTTCAAATCTCCGAGATGCCGTTTCCGATTTTCAAATCTTCGGGATCTCATTTTCAATTTTCAAATTTTCGGAAATTTATTTTCGATATTCAAATTTTCAAAATTCCAAAAATTCAACTTTTCAAACAACCGGTCTTGTCGGCATGCTGCCAATTTCAAAAAAACGGGACCGTCTTCAAAACGCGAAATTACTCGCAACCATTCCAACATTTCAAAATGCCCGGTCCTATTGACCCACTACCAATTTCAGGACCGTCCTCTCAATTTTTCAAAATTCAATCTTTTTCAAAAACCTTCCTTATTATAGGACCTACCGTAATCCGTGTGTCGGGTCTTTTCATGATTTGTCGAAGGTCTTTAGCGTCGAAACTCCGTCGATTATCCTACATTACGGGTTTCTTCCCCATCCTTGTCCGCCTTTTTCTAAAGGCACAACCGACCAACACGAGTCATACACTCGTAAATGGAAGGTTCATCCATACACTCGAGTCCTAACTAGAAAGTCCCACGCGATTTTTCCCCTAACAGGACGGTCCCCACGACCTTTCCTAAGGGAATTTCGCCCATCTTTCAATCCGTTAGTCGAGTCATCTCAATTCAAGAGTCCTTTAACTTAAGGGTCTACCCTAATCACAGGGTCCATCCTTATCCAAGTCAAGTCAAGGGTCTCTAGCGTCGAAACTCGGCCGATCTTACATCGCAAGTTTCTTCCCTTACCCGTCTGCCTTTCCTCGAGGCCGAGTCAACCTTTTACAAGGCATAGCCCTGTAGCTAAAGGTTCGTGATCTTTACATCTAAGGGTCACTCGTCCGACACTCGAGTCTTAACAAAACCATCAATCCCACTCAGGGGCTACCCTTCAGCAGAGCGGTCAATCAAGGTTGCTCTAAGGGTCATGTCTTACACGTGTTGTCTCACGTACCCTACTTTTGAGTCACTTAGATGCCACACCATCTGAGTCCTATAAGAGTCCTTAGTCTCACCTGGGGGCTATTCTCCGATGGAGTGATTAATCACAGTCGCTTCGAGAATCGCACCTTACACTTTTTTAGGAGAGTCAAACCCGAGTCAAACCCAAGTTGTCTTTCGTCCCGCGCAATTTCCTATGCCTAGGCGTGTTTTGGTTCCGAAGCAACATTTGTGATTACGTGGGTATTCTCGCAGAGCATGGCACCCACAACCGGGAATAGGGACATGGAAAACACCATCAATGAAATAAAGGCTTCGCTGGAAACAATGGTTAGTAGGCAGGCCATAACCGAAAACCATATAGGGTTCCTGAAAACCAACCAAGAGGCCATGAATGCTCGTTTAACTGTCATTGAACGGCAAGACTTCAATTCTGAATCGGTAAATACTGGGCCATTTGCCAAACTGATCAGCACGGTGCGTGAGCTCGAACAGCAGTTCCACGCCCTTCAAGGGAATAACATTCATATTGAGAACTCCCGAGACTATACACCCATCAGTGAGAAACTACCAACAGATCTCAACTTAGAGGGGTTACCCATATTCGAAGGGACAGAGGATCCATTACTACACCTCCGAGCCTTCAAAGCATTTATGGCGATCAAGGGGGTCAAGGCCGACATGTTCGTCAATTTGTTTGGCGCATCCCTCAGAAAATATCCAAAAGCCTGGTTCTATAGGCTTAATACAAAAAGATTCCCCACTTGGGAGGATGTGGCTACCGAGTTCGCTAAAAACTATTCTGATAATACCGAACTTCAGACTACCATGCGGACTTTAGAAGTCATGGCCCAAGATCCGACAGAGGGTTTCACCAAATACCTTCAACGTTGGCGGGCTGAGAGTGTTAAGCTGGTAGACAAGCCCAGCGAGAAGACACTAGTGGATGCATTCATCAACAACCTCCTACCCTCCTACCGCGTCCATCTTCGGTATGCCGGCATCTCAAACTTTGTTGTGCTTACCGAAATGGGCACTAGGATTGAAGACGATCTTCGACATAACGAAGATTTGGGTGAAGCTTCTACCAAAGGCTACACTGGACATCCACTTGAGTCCTTAGAAGCCGAAGACTACTGACAACCCCATCCAAGAGTCCAGATTTGATTTGGGTCCGAGTCTGAGTCCGAGTCTAGGATGTTCTATCTCTTTCAATTTCAAAGTCAGAGTCAGAGTCAACTGTATTCTGTCCTCTTTTCAATCCAATAAAATCAGCTTTTTTTTCAGTCTCTCATATATGCTTCCCTTTTGTGTTTCCGAGAACATGATGAACACCATAATACACTGTGAGCACATGCACGTGACTATTATAGGCACATCTATGATGACTGCAGGAACTGAGGCCCGTGTTTTCCTTTACCTGTTCCATGTCTGGTATAGAAAGCCACATAACTACCCTTAGCAGGAGCGGTATCAAATCCTATGACAAATCTAGGTAGTCTCCTAGTTTGGGTTCAAGACGGGAGGCAAGCCCATTTCCCACAATAAACACCCCTCCAATAAGACTAACCAATCCCTACCTTAGGCGTTTAGTCTGACCAGAAGCAAAAAAGAAGTATCGTGACTCTATAGGCTTGATGCCAAAAATACCCAACTCGGGACGATGCTCCCACCAAGCCTGCTCGGAATTATGATGACAATACGGAGATCCAAATCACCATGCTTACCGTAGAGTACTCCACCGCGAGTTGCACTCACATAAGCACCAACTAGGCTTACACCTTACAAAGGTTTGGCTCCACAAATCCAACCGATGGGCCCACCCTCATATCCACCCGCAACACCATTGTAGGGATAGCCGTAAAAAAAAAGAGAGTTGGACAAAAAAAAAAAAAATCAAAAGTCCAAGGAAAAAAGCAAAAGGCCCAAAACAAAAGAGCTGGCCATCAAAAAAGAACTCTCAGCATCCCCCGACCAGATACGGTCAATCCCACGACCGGGGCTAAGAGGTCAACCCAAAAAAAAAAAAAAATTCAAATACCCATGACCGTGGTCAACGGTCAACCCAATTGAAAGTCCCTTGACCGGGGTACGGTCAATTCAAAAATTATCGATGCCCATACCATCAAATAAGGGAGAGACAATCAAGCTGGTCAGCTAACACCACACTTAGCCTTCCCACATTACAACCCTCAAGACCTTTCCGAGACCTAGGCTAGAGACAGCCCGGAATTTTGAGGATTCAAGCTCCATAGGATACACCCTAACCATTTAGGGCCAGACATGGAAATCAGATCCCGCATTATCAAACCTACCCCAATTGAAGTCCGAGTCATTTTTACTCGACTTCCCCCCTTTCCTACCACATTGCAATACCTTACCCTCGAAGCCTTAGCTCCACATAATCGAGTTCCAGATTTCGAGTCATCAAAGCCACTTATTGCCTGGCACCACATTTCCAAAAAACATCCAAACCAGTTACCAACCCCGAACACGGGAACTCAACCTGCGGTCGGCATAGAACATGCCCAAATAGTTAACACCACCTCTGGGGGCTACCCCGGATAACGCTCACAGTCACAGGATCAACATCCTAACTGTTCCAACCCTTTGATCAAGACATCATTGGGAACACACCTAGCCTACACCATCGCTATGGCTAGTTACACACAAAGCCCTAATAAACTAGGCACCATAACATGTCTTCCAATTCACTGAACTACGGCTTGGTTTGATTTCACTACAAGTGAATACGTAGGCAGCCTTTCAACAAAGGCACAACCACCCACACATTCAAAAAGCACCGTCATTCCGGTCACGACACTGTCATGTTCTCAGCAGCTAGCTTTGTCGTCCTGGGGGCTTCTTTTAGGTAGAAGACCTCCATCCACTCACAAAATCCAAAATTTTTCAAAAATAGCCTCCTTTTTATAGAGTGTCCTAGTACTCGGCCCAGTCGAAGACGAGAATCCGTCAGGGACTCAAAGCAACACCCACTTTGGGAATGTACCCCAAAACCAAAAATTCAAAGAGCACTAGTCTACAACACTGCTACTGCTAAGTCCTGCAAAAATAGTCTCATTACAGACTACTGCAGTTCCTCTATACCGGATCCTTCCCGTTTTGATGTTCGACCATGTTGCCACTCGCCTAGTCTATGGATTAGCGCAGCTTAAGAGTCTTGTCATATTAGGTGGCCCTCCCCCCTACCGAGTCACGGTCCAACCCCTCGAGAGTCCAGTCGTGTCTGTCAGCTCGTCTGGTCACGTGCAGAGTCGAGTCTGTCGATATGTCTCTCTTCAAAATTCTTTTTTTGAAATTTGCAAAACTTAGCCATTTGAGAAAATCCTTTTCAACAAGGTCAAATTTCGGTCTATTTAAACTGCAAATTTCTTTCCTACCCCTTTCAATTTTGAAAACCTATCTCCTAGCACGTGAGTTGCTTTCAGGACTACGATTTCAAACTGAAGTAAAAATCATTTTCCCCAGCGCAAGCCAGTCTATAGATGCTAACTGCATTTCCTATGTGCTATCTTGCTACATACCATGCCTGCTATTTCTGCCTATGTATCTAACATTTCAGGTACCAGCTAGTGCTTCCCAACGGAACAACAAAGGTGGTGTTTCTCCTGGAATGCTACATCCAAGACGTGATGTGTCGGCATACGAGTACACCCAAGACTTCAGAAGCAAGTCCCCGCGCAGCTACTTTTCTCCCCAGCGAGAGTCGGTGTTTTGTCTATGTGTTACATATAAGTTGTTATGTGTCAGCATACAGGTACACCCCCAGACTTCAAGAAGAAAGTCCCCACGAAACTATTTAATTTCCCCAACGGAGTCAACTTTTCCCCGGTGTGCTACATCCAAAGTGCGATGTGTCGGCAAACGGGTACACCTACTCCCCAGAAGAGGCAGGCTTTACTCCCCACGGAGCATCATCATCAGCTCAAATGCGACCCAAGGCTTCAGAAACAAGCCCGTGCAGCTCCTATATTTCCCCAGCGGAACGCCCAAGGCGGCATTTTCCCAAAATGATACGGGATGGGCCCACACATAGGCGCGCCCAGGACTTATGCTACAAGTCTGATTCCCCGCGAAGCTATCATCATCAGGACAGGTATGACCCTCTGCTTATGGCTGGCGAGCCCTTCACGCGAGTCCACTGGACTATAAACGACCCGACCGGAAGTCTACCAGGTCTTAGCAGGCTTGGTAGCTACTCTGACTTTTGCCTTGTCCAAGCCTCAGTCAGAGTGGGGGCTCTGTAGACACCCGCATTTTGACTGCCACGTGTCTATGGTAGTCTCCGAAAAACACCCGATGATGATTGGACGTCAACATGACTTGGTATGCTCGGATTTGGGCTCGGAATTCATAATATCCGACATGGACTTTTTAGCGGAGTAAAATCTCAAAAAACAGACCTCAAATTCAGGCCAAGTGGGCCGTTCCGAGCAAAATGAGACTAATTTGGGCCAAAACCGACACCAAAAATAATTCCCGTCTTTTGGCGACCGGGTCAAAACCCGGTCAAAGACGAAACCGTCCCATAAATCAGCCACATTCATTCCTAAAATCTGGCGCACAAATCAAAATTCAAAAAATAATCAAAACAAACAAAATCAAATCTTTCCTTATTTCTCTCGATTTGCTTGACCCACTCGATCGAGTGGATTGACCCACTCGGTCGAGTGGAGCGTCAAAAACTGGGCTTGGCCTGTTTTCAAAGGCACTCGATCGAGTGCACTAGGGCCACTCGATCGAGTGCCCCTAGGTCGAGGGGTGAGGCCTATAAATACCGCTTCACCCCCATGTATTTGAGAGACTTGGACAATCACTTTCACCCTACATTTTAACCTACATTCTACCCTACTTCAACCTTACTTCATCACACATCAAAGCCTTAGAAATCCTAAGCAAAAACACACAAAAACCGAGCTTTCGTCCCTCGATAAACCGACGCAACACACACGCACATCCATACACACCATAACTCACGTACGTCCTCGATACTCTCAAGCCGTGCCGCTATTTACGAGTCCATTTCCGAGGTCCTATACTAGCATGTATGTTGAGGGTGTCCTAATTTCTCTTTCGATCTTCATTTATTCCGTCATTTTGTTTATTTTTATTGTATTGTAGTCATGATCATCACAACACTAACACTAACATTTTTGCATTTTTATATCTTTGTTTTATATCATTTTATCGTCGTTTACATTATTAATACCGTGTATATGTAAACTAGTATCAAAATCGGTTTTAAAACGTTTGACTACGATGATCACTTTTGGTCCGTCTAATCCCTTTACGAGCAACGACGGAGGTGGAGCCCTTTCGAGGAGCCCCGCCCCAATGTACTCAAGGGCGTGACGAGATCGTGATCCGTCGTAGTTGAACGGATTTAATCCCCTTTCCATAATTGGTACGAAACCCGTTGACACGAAAACCGACATCACATAACCCGAAAGGGTTAGTTCCGATGTCGTGACGTAGAGGGATACATTTCGTCACCAATTCAAAATTTCCTAATCTAACGTAAAACATTTTCATAAAATACCGATGACGGTATTAGAATCGCTCATATACGATTATAATACCGGAGGTCGCACTAAGTACGAATCATGTGATATTCGTACTTGGTTAGGCCGACTATCGATTTCAAGTCATAAAACGAGGCGAGTTACCTCTCGTACAGGGGGCACTCGATCGAGTACCATAGGCCACTCGATCGAGTAGCATCCCAAAAAGTGGTCAGTAGACACGCTAATGACACACTCGACCGAGTCAGTCAATGACTCGATCGAGTGGGTCTCATAACACGCAAACCCGAGGGCTTGGACACATATTTCGAGCCCCGTTCCTTATCGACTTAAGACTATCACGTGACCATCCTATTTTCAAAACTATACACATCACGACACGTAGAACGACTTTGACCACTTTGACGTGATAAGTCGGGACAAGACTACGGGACGTGAGATTAGGCTAGCAATATGCCACAGTCTCATGTTCCCGTCCTTCGTTTAATATGCGACATAATGCGTATTTAATCGGGGTTAGTCCGTCTACATATTTTCGCGGTCTAATTTACATACGGGTCCGTCCCTTTCATTATATCGCGTTATTTTTTCGTTTATTATTTTCATGTAACGTTGTATTGTGAATTCCGGGTTGTATTTCCGCCCGTGTAACTTGTACGTTATTTATTTACTTTCGAGCTTTGTTTATTTACTTGCTTTTACGCTTTATAAATGAACCTCGCATGCTAAATCATTTCGACAAATAATAAGATGCATTAAATGACGTAGTTAACGCAAAATTCACATGCTTAGACAAAACGGTGTTTGCATATCATTTAATCAATTTACTAGCGCGCGTACACGAACACGAACGGTGTCTTAGTAGAGGCCGCCATGTGCGGGCGGGGTTGGGTGTCCTTAGTGCGCTTCCCAACACGTACCCTCACCCCTTACTCAGAACCTTTGGTTTCCGGATGTCCGAAACCCTTGGCGCACGAGAGTCATTCTTTACACGATTACCGGTATAGATGGTATCGGTATCGCAATGCAAAGGGACGAGCCCCATAAACTCTGAAATCGGAGTGGGCTTACTTTGTGTATAGCCCATGACGACATAGAGTGGGCTCGTATGGTTCCGAATAACCACAAAATTTGGTGGCGACTCCATTTTGACTTAAATTTCGAACCCGAGAACAATCTTACCACGAGATTCATTCGCCTACCCAAACCCGCGCTTCGCCGCGTCGGGGTGGACCTACGTCATGTCCACAATTTGGCGACTTCGCTGGGGATACCTGATGTACCACATGTCATCGGGGTTCCTAGGTGAGACTCGAAGAGAAATCGTTCGTAGATTAGTGTGCGCGCATTAGTTTAATGATTCATGCATAACCCAAATTTGCCCGGGCCGGTTACTTGTGACCGACGTCCCACTATACCACGGTGCATTCCCACATGGGTGCGCTAAAGACATCGATGGTGGAACTCGTCTCGGTTTTGCGGCATGTCCTAAGACCAACTCGGCTTAGGGAGTCCGTCCATCACATGAGAAAGCCATCGTTGTTGGTATAGACCCTATTTTGACCGACCGAGACTTAGTGTAAAGCATACATGAGCGTCGTTATAATGCTTGTTTGACTACATGCTACTTGGTTTCCGTGTCATTTTTCAAAAACCGTCATTTCAAAATTGCATCTTTCCAAAATACCAAATTTCAAAAAACCCGAAATACTGTCCGTTTCGGGACCCGTCTTTTCAAAATATCCAATATTCAAAAACTCGGAATGCTGCCGAAAATTAGACTTACGATTTGACTCAAAACAAGCCATTTTTTTAGCCGGCATGCTATCCATTTCAATTCGAATTTCCGATCCACCATATAAAGCTCAACCACCCTTGTTCTTTATAGTTTTTGTCCTCTGGCTAGTATCACCCTAGGGTAAAGTGCACCTCTTATATTTAAGGATGCGACACACCTTTTATGAGAGAATTGAATGAATGAAAAGCACTGCAGCCGCAATGGCATGATAGTAGCAAAATTCTCATAAACTTGCATACATTAAAGTATTCAACTTTCATGGTAAATATACAAAAAAATCAATATGGTATCAGAGTTACAAGCCCATGAATATCGAGTTATTGTGTATGTAAGTCATCTCTTTTGTTTCTAAATATTTGTTGTCTCGTTTTTGTTAGTAAATGTTGAGTCTTTAAGTTCTTTATCATTCCGAACGAGGAAGGAAGCACACCACCAATAGACATGACTGGCCCTTTGTATTTGCACCCAGCAGAGGGAACCCAAAATCTTAAGGTTACTCCAAACTCACTGGGGCAGAAAATTTTGCACCCTGGAGGAGGCAGATGGAGTTAGCCTTGTCTACAAAGAGAAAATTGGGTTATGTTACTGGTAAAGTAACTAGGCATGCTTCCTATACTATTAAGCAAGAGGCCTGAGATACATCTAATAACCTTGTTATCTCATGGATACTTCAAAATTTTAGTGAACGAATCAAAATATTGGTCATGCATACTCAGTATGCTGCAGAAATTTGGTTTGTTCTTGAGAAAAGGTACACTGAGGCAAATGGAGCAAGAAAGCTTAAGTTGAATAGGGAGTCCTATGAGATCTCACAAAGTAATAGGCCTATTAAAGAATACTATACCCAACTGTAGATTGTATGGGATGAGTTGGAAAACATGAATAGTTATCCTCCCATCACCAATAATATTGTAGAAATCAAGGCTTACATTGAAGTAGTGAATCAACAAACAGAGGATAAACATCTTCTCTAGTTCTTCAATGATCTTGCATTGATATGAAATATGGAGTGTTGAGAAGTAACATTCTGTTGATGAGTCCTTTGCCTTCTGTGGATGCTGCTGTTTCCATGATCTGATGCTTTAGGAAGAAGCTCAAGCTAAGAATATGACACGAAGGAATGATCTAGAAATAATTTCCTTGATGAGAAAAAGATATGGAGAAAAGGAGAAATGTACTCATTGTGGGAGAACAAATCACAGGCTTGAGGATTGCTGGGAAGTTGTGGGTTATCCCAATAGACACATCCTAAGAACAAGTCTGCTAACCAAAAGGATTCCTAGAAGGCACAGGGACATAATAGATTTCAGAAATCAAATCAAGGAGGAGGTTCACAACAAGGAGGGAACAAGAAGTAGGTAGGGTCTGGTAATGCAAGTCAGAGGAACAAAGGCAAAACTACTGCTACTGTAAAAGCAGACTTACCAGATCTCGCAATTGCCATTATTGAAGTTGCATCTCAGGAACTGGAGAGTCTCTTCAAGCTTGTACCAATGAGCAACAGTGGCACAGGAACAGGGGGAGACACTGATGATGAGTTGGACTGCAACTTTGCAGGTATCTTAAACTGCAACAAAGCCTCCTCATCCAAAGATGTCTAGATTGTAGACTCTAGAGCCTCGGACCACATGAGTACTTAGTTGTCTTTGCTCACTAAGGTTCAACCCTCGAGTGTTAAACCTAAGATCAATCTCCCAAATGGAGAGGTTTTTCATGTGACACACAAAGGGGAAATAACGTTAACACAGAACGGAGGACTTCTGCTTAAAAATGTCTTGGTTAATCCTGAATTTAGACAAAATTTACTCTCAGTTCATAAATTAACCAAGGACAACTGTGTTAGCAAAGAAGTCAAAGAGAAGGGTTATACAATAGGTGGTCTGTATTAAATTGTCAATACCAAAGAAAGAACTCAACTACAAGAAAATCAATCACTAACAAAGAATGCCACTTCATCTATTGATGCTTTTATTTCTAGTTCTTGTATTCCTAAGGCTGGTCATTTGACTCAAAAGCCATTAGAAGTCTCTTCATTGTCTTGTAATCAAAAATTTGCCTTCAATGAAAAAGTGAGCAGTTGTGACTATTCTACTTGGCCTCATAGGCTTGGATATGCCTCTCTGTCCAAGCTTAAATACATACCATACATACATTTGAAACAGAAAAACAAGTCTAAGTCCATCTGTATCTCTTGTCCTATGGCTAGATTTACTAAACTACTCTATCTTGTGAGTAATACCATTGTTACACAACCATTTTATTCTTGGTTCATATAGATATATAGGGACCTTATAAGGTGGCCTATACAGGGATATTTAAAAACTTTCTCACAATTGTTGATGATTACCTTAAAGGAACATGAATTTGTCTTTTAGCTCATAAGTCAGATGCCTTAGAGAACTTAACCAACTTCTATGAGTATGTGAACACACAATTTGACAAGAAAATAAAAATTGTGTGATCAGACAAGCAATGCTCTGGAGATTGATGATGACAGGTGCAAGAAATTCTTCAGGAAGAGAGGCATGGTGCATCAAACAAGTACTATGGATAGGCCACAATAGAATGACACCGTGGAAAGAAAACACAAGCATTTACTTGAGATCAGTAGAGCCTCGAGATTTCACTAAGGTTTAAATTTGAGTTATTGGGGGTATTGTGTTATGACAGCAACATATCTTATCAATAAGCTACCTTCTGCATCCAATGCTAATAAAATACCTTATGAAGTCGTGCATGGAAGACGTTCTGATTATGACTATTTGAAGACATTTGGATGCCTTGCTTTTGTCTATAATCCAGAAAGACAAAAGGATAAATTTCAACCAAGGGGTGTACCTTGTGTATTCCTTGGATATACTTCAAATCAGAAAGGATATAGGGTTCAAGAACTGGTAAACAAAAGAAGATTTGTCACCAGCAGAGATATTGTGTTTCATGAGAAAGTCTTCCCTTTCAGTAGACACACTTCAGGCAGTTACATGACCCCCACTCCTCTGTGGATACCTCAAGTTCAAGATGTTGTCGTCAATACTGATATAACCTATGATGTTCCATCCTGCCACTTCTTCGTACGCTTCTTATAGACTTGGGAACTCTCATAAGCACTGAGACAGAATTCGTCTAATTCATTCAATTGGAGTAATCGCTTTTCCTAACTCAAAGTCGGGTCAAAATTAAGCTCTTTGACTGCCTAAAATGCTTTATATTCTAACTCGATGGGAAGATGACATGCCTTACCATATACCAAACGATAGGGAGATGTATCGATGGGTGTCTTGAATGCGGTGCGATAGGCCCATAATCCATCATCTAGTTTGGCACACCAATCCTTCCTAGATTTAGAGACTACCTTTTCGAGAATTGATTTAATTTCTCGATTAGATACCTCTACTTGTTCGCTTGTTTGGGGATGATAGGCCAATCCGGTACGTTGCATAACACCGTACTTGCGCAATAAAGTCTCTAATCTCTTCTCCTGGAAGTGTGAACCTCCATCACTAATAATGGCCCGGGGAACCGCGAACCTAGGAAAAATTATCTTCTTAAAGAGATTTATTACTACCTTAGCATCGTTTGTAGGACAAGCAACCACCTAGACCCATTTGGACACATAGTCTACCGCAATTAGAATATAACGATTACCGAAAGAAGAAGGAAACAGACCTTGATAGTCTATTCCCCACACATCAAAAAGTTTGACCTATAGTATACCGGTTTGTGACATCTCATATCGCCTAGAAATATTACCGGACCTTTCGTATGCATTACAAGCAAGGATGAATGCTTGTGCATCTTTGAATAGAGTTGGCCAATAAAATCCAGATTGTAACACCTTAGCAACGGTGTGAGATGGACCATGATGACCACCATAGGGAGAAGAATGACAACCCTCCAAGATACCCCTCACTTCCTAATCGGGTACGCGCTTTTGAAAAATTCCATCCGCGCATTCTCGAAATAGGTAGGGATCATCTCATTAATGCTTTCTCACATCGGATAAGAATTTATTCTTTTGTTGATAAGTACAATCGGTAGGGAAATAACCACCAACCAGAAAATTTGTATAATCGGCATACCATGGTTCGTTAGTAGTTAGTTTGGCAAGGGTGATTGCAAGTAAGGAATCGACGGGAAAAGAATCATCAATTGGTAAGAATATTCCTCCGTCATTGAATCTAAGGCGTAATAGGTAGTCAGTGATGAGGGTCGTCGATAACCCACATGCAAACAATATTTGTAAATCCAACTAACTACTGTAAAGTAGCGGTAAGTCGGAGTCGAACCTCGGGAACGGTAAATGTGAATGGATAAGCATAGGGTTAGCTGCGCTTGAGGTCTAAGAAGGGGGGAGTTGGAATGAGATTGGAGCTAGACTAAAGCGGAGACTTAAAACGGAAAAAAATAATAGGAAGGAAATTAAGGGGAGTCGGGGAATCATAAACGAGGTAATAAGGCAAAGAATCGAGCAACTGATACACAATTGAAAAGGGACAACTCATCTTTCAGTTCCTCTATCGAACTTTGCTAAGACCCACTTTCGCGTGAAAAAGCTAAGTCACTAATTGGAATTACCCAAGCCCCGAGTTTCCCCATATTGACGAGGGTGAATGCAAATCGACTAAAGTGATCAAGTAAAATCCACAAGCATACAACAATCCCGAATAGACAATTCAACTCAAGTGTAACCAATCACAACAATTCTCAATCCAAATTACCCAATTTCATCCTCCCCTAACCCCTCAACTAAAATCTACTCAACATTCATGTGAAGGTAAATAAGAGGAATAAACAAAGAAGATAAACTAGAATAATCCATACTAAAAATGACAAGGAATTGAATCTAATACAAGGTTGGAAATTTAGATAACATAAAGAAAACAATTGCAAACAATAGAGTAAGGAGAAGTTATGAGAAAACTAAGTAAGGAGGAGAGAGAAGAAATGAAACTACCAACAATGTAGAAAAACTTAAAGGAAGAAGATGAAGATTAACATAAATATTGAAGCTTGAAATTTCGCCCGATGAAATTTTCATCAGGTGAAGTTTCACCCGACGGAATTTTTCTGCAGCTTCAGCCATTCCAAACCAAAATACCATCGGGTGAAGTTTCACCTTACGGCTTCATGCCAAAATTCTCACGGGGTAAAGTTTCACCCGACAGTCTTCCATTATAATTTTCTGCCTTCTGCTGAAAGAAATCTTCTAACCTGATCTATCCCAATACCAATCTTTCAAAGTTGACACCCGTCCCAATGCATGCACTGTGATGCACGAAGAAAAACTCTCTTTATCTTAAAAGAAGTCTCAAATGTCCATAAAAAGAAATCTCCTCAAAACCTGTAAGAATTATCAAAACGAGTTCCACCGAAATAAAATCTATTGTCCAAAGAAAACTAAGAAGCAAAAATTAAAATATTTACAAGGTGGTTATTGAGGACACCACCAAACCGAATTTAATCATGAAAAGTTTAGTTAGGGTTGCATCCGAAGCAACCCAGAGGATCATTGTTGACACTCTTGAAGTTGATATTACCAATAGCAATTTTTCCTCTCGAATCCGGTAAACCCATCAATCGTGCCACTTCGGGATTAATTGCATAGTTCTCGGTGGCATTGTCGGATATGGAATCGAGTCTTTATGGGACACCATTGTCTTTGGTAGCATATTGGTCAATATCATTTGTTGACGGCTCTCGAACTATCGGAAACTACACCATTTGATTCCAAAGCTCTCCACTGAATGAAATGTCGGGTAAGAATGCTAACAACACGAATTGGATGACGTTGTTAGCAAAATAAAGGAAAATTTTCCTTTCCTAACGTCAATGATTACACCTCCAGTGGCCAAGAAAGGTCGTTCAAGTAGAATAGGATTTCTCTCTTCCACGAGCATATCTAAGATCACAAAGTCGGTGGGTATACGCAAAGTTACTACTTTGACCATTACTTTTTGAGCGAGTCCCACCGGATCTTTAGTAGATCAATCGACTAATTGAACGTGTAATGGGAAGTACACTATACTCTTGACATTGAGAGCTTGAGCGATGGTTAGGGGCATGAGGCTTATATCCGCACCTAGATCGCATAAGGCTCGGTGTATTTGGACGTAATCAATGGAGCACGGAATGGAGAAACTCCCGGGGTCACCTACCTTGATGGGTATGGTAACCATAGGGGTGACCCTTGGTAGGGTAGGAGTTTCGTTACTCTTGGTTGAACTCAATACGATATCTCGGATATAATCGGAAGGACTCGGTGTAATGTGGCTTGTTTCATTGTTTTTTAGAAAATCCGCGAATGTGATGCGTTCTACGTTCCTTTTGCTTGGAATGGCATGTGATGCGTAGGGCAATGGTGACACTTCGATCCTTGAAATTGAGTTTCTTTCTTTAATTGGAATTTTTTCGATCACATAGCTTAGGTCTCCAACTAGGTATTTAGATGGGTCTTTCCTTGGTTTCTCTGTTACATCTTTTATGATACACTCGTCGAAACCAAGCGTCGAGGGATAAGAGTGACATGTTTGCACATTTGAATATTTTTCAAATTCCACATTGCTTACCACTCTTATGGCATTGACTGAAGCTTGATGAGGAGGATGTGTCGGATTATCAGGGTATCGGGATCGAGAAGAAACTCTTGCTTCCAATGCCTCTAACCTAGCTCGGTTAGAGGCATTCTCCTCCATCAATAGCTTAAGTGTTCTTTGGACATCATAAATATGGAAGTTTGGAGCATTGCCATAATTAGGTGAGTATTGAGAATTAAAGTGAGCTTGCCTTTTAGGGCCTTGATTGAAGTGAGGGTGGAATCCTTCATTTTATTGTTGAGGAGGGGGACCATAATTAAATTGATGAGGTCCTTGAGAAAAATTGGTTCCTCGATTAAAGTTACCTCCTTGAGAATATTGGTGCCGATAATCAAATGCATTAGAACTAGAGTAGTTCCCTTGATTTGGAACTCTTTGGCTTGACTGACCTTGACAAAAATTCGGTCCTGGTGATTGCATACGGTGAGGTCCTTGATATTGATAGGATGATGTGGGTCTAAATCTTGCTTCCAAGTTCGGATTGTACAAGGGAGGATCATTATGCTTTCTTTGATTTTTGACATGATTGTACCTTTGCTCCCTTTGAGCATGAAATTGACTCGTGATCGTATTCTTCGCAATGATCACATGGCATCTCGACTCTGTAAGGCTTGGGCGAGGATGGTGCTTGCCTCGGTGGAGTAATCTCTCTCGGTAGGGTCATTTATCTAGGTGTCGACCGTACCCGAGGTCGAAAATCGTCTCTAGAAGTGAACATTTCAAACCTTTTTATCAAGTCGTCGATTCTTGCCTCAGGAATGGGCTCTACACCTTTTGATGATTTTGATTCCCCATTCGATTTATCGCCTCGGATTCCCTCAGAATGTTCACCACTTTTGGCCATCTTCTCGAGGAGCCTTTGGGATTCAATCTCGTTGAGTAGAAAGAAGTCGCCTCTTGCTGCTGTGTTGATATTCTCTTTCACATTGTCGGATAGAGAATTAAAGAATGTGTGAAGTAAGAGCAAGTTAGGTATGCCGTAGTGTGGGCATTTTCTTTGTAAAGTTTGGAATCGGTCCCAGGCTCTACTAAGATTTTCATCCTTTTGTTGTTGAAATGTTTGGATTTCCATCTTGTATCTATTAGTTTTGGATGGCGGGAATAATTTCTCGAGAAAAGTGCTGCATAGATCCTTCAAAGTGTGAAAAGTGTTACTCGGGAAACTTGTAAGCCATCTTCTTGCCCCATTGCGTAAAGTTTGGGGAAAAAGGATCCGATGCAATTGACACTTGGTAAGTCCTTCAAGCTTGATACCAATTAAGATTTCTTTGAATAAACACACATGCTCTATAACGTCTTCATCCGGAAACCCATGGAAAGTATCCTGCTGAATTAAATTAATCACCGAAGACTTAAGCTCAAAGCCTTGGGATAGGTTCGATGAAGACAGGGGAATAAATCCCCTCGTTAGACGGTTGAGAGTGAGAACTGAGCGTAGTCATGCTTGAATCTTTTATATTGGGGAGTGGGGACTTGATACGAACAATTATGAAGTGTTAAGAAATGGATGATAGTCGGCGTGAGATTATTATATTGGGTTGTTGCTTCATCACACGAGATCTTTAAGATGCTTGTTCTCCGGATGGCGATCAAGCAAGCTAAATAAAAGGTATTCCTAACAAAAACTCAACAAACAATGAGACTCCTAGTACCAAATGGCATTAGGGGAGAAAAGCAAAATGAAAGCAAATAACCAAACACAATTAGAACCAAAAACTTAATCAATTATCTACCGTCCCCGGCAACGATGCCATTTTGATGAGGGTCGTCGCTAACCCACATGCAAACAATATTTGTAAATCCAACTAACTACAGTATAGTAGCAGTAAGTCGCAGTCGAACCTCAGAGACGGTAAATGTAAATGGTTAAGCCTAGGCTTAGCTACGCTTGGGGTCTAAGAAGGGGGGAGTTGGAATGAGATTGGAGCTAGATTAAAGCGAAGACTTAAAACGGAAAAAAATAATAGGAAGGAAGTTAAGGGGAGTCGGGGAATCAAAAACGAGGTAATAAGACAAAGAATCAAGCAACTGATACACAATTGAAAAGGGACGAGTCATTTTTCGGTTCCTCTACCCAACTTTGCTAAGACCTACTTTCACGGTGAAAAAGCTAAGTCACTAATTGGAATTACCCAAGCCTGAGTTTCCCCATATTGACGAGGGTGAATGAAAATCGACTAAAGTGATCAAGTAAATTTCACAAGCATTCAACAATCCCAAATAGACAATTCAACTCAAGTGTAACCAATCACAACAATTCTCAATCCAATTTACCCAATTTCATCCTCCCTTAACCCCTCAACTAAAATCTACTCAACATTCATGTGAAGGTAAACAAGAGGAATAAATAAAGAAGATAAACTAGAATAATCCATACTAAAAATGATAAGGAATTGAATCTAATACAAGGTTGGAAATTTAGATAACACAAAGAAAACAATTGCAAACAATAGAGTAAGGAGAAGTTAAAGAGAAAACTAATTAAGGAGGAGAGAGAAGAAATAAAAGTACCAAGAATGGAGGAAAACTCAAAGGAAGAAGATGAAGATTAACGTAAATATTGAAGCTTGTACAAGTTTTTCCCGGGTAAGAGGGGCTTGAGACAGAGAGATCCGCTATCTTCGCTTTTGTTCACAATATGCATGGAGTATTTAACTCGATTGCTGCAATATACTACTGAGACGAAGGAATTCAAGTACCACCCCCTTTGCAAGCAACTGAAATTGGCGAATCTTATGTTTTCTGACGATTTGTTGTTATTTAGTAAAGGGGATATCCCTTCAATGATGGTGTTGTTGCGTACGTTTGCTACATTCTCAATGGCATCAGGTTTGCAACTCAGTAAAGGAAAATCTTACATATACTTCAATGGTGTTGAGACGAAAGTACAGCAGGATATATTGGCTATTTCGGGATGCAAAGCTGGTTCTCTTCCATTTAAGTACTTGGGGGTGCCCATAAAATCCTCTAGACTCACAATTCTGGACTTCTACCCATTGATAGACAATATCACAGAACGTATAAGGCGATTGGGAGCGAGGAAATTATCATGTGCAGGACGACTAGTGTTGGTCAAATCTCTCCTATCAACACTGCACAATTACTGGGCGAGTATTTTTTTGCTCCCCTCGGGGGTGATTAAACAGATTGAAGGAGTTTGTAGGACATTCCTGTGGGACGGGCGGACTACCTATACAAGGACGCCACTGGTCTCATGGAATAAGATTTGCGCTTCGTATAAAGAAGGAGGTCTAAACCTAGTTCAGTGCTGCAACTGGAACAAAGCTGCGATCGGTAAGCTAGTTTGGTGGGTGACAAAACATCCTACCAAGTTATGGGTTAAATTGGTCAATTTTGTCTATTTGAAGGGGTAGCCATGGTTACAATATACTCCTCCTACAGCCGTTGGATGGGGGTGGAAGAGGATTTGCAAAATGAAGGAATTGTTCAAACCAGGTGTAATTAACGAATGGACGGAAACGAACCCATATACTACAGCAAATGGGTATCAGTGGATTAGAGAAAGGCTGAATGAAGACGAGTGGCACAAAATTATTTGGAATAAGTGGACACTCCCTAAACATAGGATGATAGCATGGTTCTATCATCATCATCATCACAAAGTGATGAACACGAAGGCTAAACTGCAAGCTCTAAATCTAGTGAATGACAATTTGTGTTACATTTGTACGTGGTGCTCAAACGGAGGACCTGGATCATTTATTCTTTGAGTCCAGCTACAGCGCGAAGATTATTGTGTGGCTGGCTAGGTGGACTGAGTAGTATTTGAGAAGCCAGATTGATATTGAGTGGCGGATTAAGTTGAGGGGCAGCAAACTCCAACGTGCAGTGGGCAACAGTGCAATAAACGCAACCATGTATAGCATTTGGGAGCAAAGAGACAAGAGTAGGATGAAAGGAGTTCTCTTACGTCCTCATATAGTTACTAAGCTTATTATTAAAGAACTCCAATTGTATTTCAGTAGTATTCAGAAAGGGTTACTAAACTCCAGAGATAGCGCATATATCTCTAGGTTCCTAGGCCCTCATTGTATATTTAATTGATTCATTTACATATACCACTTACATTTTCCAAGAAAAAGGAAATACAAGAATCTTGTCACCAAATCCTTGCAAACCCTTTAATCTTCAAAAAATCTAAATCTAGACTAATGTAATTGCTAGATTCCAAAATATAGAGTAAATAATCTAAGCTAAGAGAGTTTTCTAGATCTAAAGGGAATTCTCTAATGGAGTCTACTACTAAAAAATGAGGATCTACTTAGCTGATCCTTTAAAGAAATCTAGGGTTAACTTATATACAAAGCCTTAATGGGTCATTAGGACGAAGCCGAAAACTGAATTTTGCTTGCTTAGTGAAACTTCACCCTTCGGGTCTTCATAGGGTAAAACTTTGCTTTGCGGTTTTCTAGAATTCTCGTGGCTTTTCCGTCGGGTGAAACTTTACCCGGTGGTTTCGTCCGACCATTTTTTTTCCACAGTGCATAATTTGGGATGTCATTGCCGTCGAGTGAAACTTTACCCGATAGGTAAAAGTTTCGCCCAGTCATTTCACCCGGTCAACCTTTCTTCTTGAAGACCTTCAGAGTAGCAGAAATGTCGTCGGATGAAACTTCACCCGACGAAATCTCATCGGGTGAAACTTCACCCGATGGATTCTCCTTTTCTTCTCCTTGAATTTCACTTCTTTTGGTTCAGTTTTCTCGGCTCGACGACAAACTCTCGGACGGCGTTCCACTCCCATGTGCTCGTATAGGCTCAAATATGCTCTTGGAAGGATTCCTATCAAAATGAATAGAATAACTACCCAAAAACACATAAAATGCATACGGGAGACGCTAAAGCAAAAAAGGCTCAGATAAAGCGATAATCGCACAAAATATCGCAAAAGCGATAGGAAAACGAGCTTAGATGGGTGGAAAGACGGTCCAAAATGGACACACATTAGTTGGTTACGAAGTTCTCGGCTCGTTTCTTATCCTGAATTTCTAGATCAATTTCGTGGAGTAGTAAGATCCAACGAATTAATCTAGTTTTTGCTTCCTTCTTGGCTAAAAGATACTTCAAGGTGGCATGATCACTATAGAGAATCACCTTATAACCAACTAGATAGGTTCGGAATTTATCGAGGGCATATATGATGGCTAATAACTCCTTTTCCGTTGTCGCGTAATTTATCTTAGCTTCATCTAAAGTCTTACTAGCATAATAAATGGCATGTAAAACTTTGTCTTTTCTCTGACCCAAAACTGCTCCTACGCATAGTCGCTTGCGTCACACATAATCTCGAAAATTAGATTCCAATCCGGTGATCGAATGATAGGTGCTGAGATTAATGCCACCTTTATCCTGTCAAAAAATTCACGACATGCATCAGTAAAGCAAAAAGAGGAATCCATTAGAAGGAGCTGGGTAAGTGGTTTAACGATTTTTGAGAAGTCTTTGATAAAGCGGCGGTAAAACCCCGCATGACCAAGGAAGCTTCTAACCCCTTTAACATTAGTGGGATGGGGCAATTGCTCGATCACTTGTATTTTAGCTCAGTCTACTTGAATGCCCTTATCGGAAACTGGATGACCAAGCACTACTCTCTCATTGACCATAAAGTGGCACTTCTCCCAATTAAGCAGCTAGTCAACCTCCTCACATCGACCTAAAACCTTGGATAAATTGAGCAAACAAGAATCAAAGTCAGAATCATATAAACTGAAATTATCCGTAAATACTTCCATAATTGATTCAATGAACTTAGAAAAGATACTAATCATGAATCTTTGAAAAGTGGCCGGAGCGTTACATAATCCGAAAGGCATCCTACGATAAGCAACGACACCATAAGGACAACTAAAGGTGGTTTCTTCTTGATCCTCGGGATGAATGGGGACCTGGATAAAGCCGGAGAAACCATCTAGATAACAAAAATAATTATGACGAGCTAATCTTTCCAACAACTGATCAATAAATGGAAGTGGGTAATGGTCTTTCTTAGTAGCGACATTCAATTTTCAGTAGTGAATGCACATACGCCACCCTGTAACAATTCTTGTAGGAATTAATTCATTCCTATCATTCTTCAGTACCGTGGTGCCTCCTTTCTTCGGCACCACTTGAACTGGACTGACCCATTTATAGTCGGATATGACATATATAATACTGGCATCTAGAAGTTTAATAACTTCTTTCTTAACTACTTCCTGCATATTCGGGTTCAGTCGACACTGACCCTGGATAGACAGTCTATGACCGTCTTCAAGATGAATGCGATGCATGCAAAAGTCAAGGGAAATACCTTTTAAGTCACTTAAACTGTACCCCGAAGCCTTCTTATGTTTCCTCAACACAATCAATAGATCAATTAACCAAGACCCAGTTAAAGAATTACTTACTATAACCGGGTTTAGCTCACCCTCATCGAGAAAAGCATACCTGATATTTGTGGGTAGCGACTTAAGTTCAGGTTTTTGTACCTTGATAGAATAAGACGTACAAAGGATGACGGTCTTGACCGTCTCGGGTTCTTTCGGCTCCCCTGCATATAAAAGAGCTTCTAGCTCATCTACTTCATCTTTCCAAATTCCTCCATCACCTATGTAACTTGGTTCAAACATTAGTAACTCCAAGGGATCCTTAGTTAAGGATCCGAGTAAGGTAGAATCAATAGTGTCATCCACAGAATCAAAAGTGTCTAAATAATAACATGACTCATCAGTTACGAGGGTTTTTAAGGCTTTATCAAGATTAAATGTGACTTTATTTTCCCCCACCTCAAGTGTCAAACTACCATTTTTGACATCAATAATCGCGCCGCGGTATGAAGGAATGGACGACCAAGTATAATAGGGACATGTGTGTCCTCAGCAAATGCCTAAGACAACAAAGTCGACAGGGTAAAAGAACTTCCCGACCTTAACTGGGACGTCTTCTAAGACACCTAAGGGTCTACGGACTAATCGATTAGCCATTTGATGTGTGATACTATTGCATTTCAAACCCCCCATATCTAGATTCTCACAAATGGAGTAGGGCATAACACTAACAATTACCCCAATATCACATAATAATGCATTATTAACTACATGAGTACCTATAGTGCATGGAATAGAAAGACTACCAGGATCCTTAAGCTTTGGAGGCGATTTGCTTTGAAGGAGGGCGAAGCACTCCCCCGTAAAAGCAATCGTCTCGACTTCATTAAAAGAATGCTTCCTAGTGAGTATGTCTTTCATAAATTTAGCATAGGCAGGTACTTGTGTAATTAACTCAGTAAATGGAACGGTTACCTAAAGATTCTTCACAACGTCCATGAACTAGCTGACACTACAAGAAAACAATCAAAGGGCGACCTCACACACGCGACCAAAATTATCGTTCACTCCTATAGTGACCGAACAAAAACACGGGCGACCGATATTATTTGCTAAGCGAAGAGACCGAGTGGGAATCGGTTTCTAAAAAATAAACATAACACAGCGACTGATATTGATCGCTAAAGAAAAGGCGGGCGACCGATGTCAGTCGCTAAGTTTATTATTATAATACATACAACGACCGATATCGGTCGCTAATGGTAAAGGCGGGCGCCGAGATCAGTCGCTAGGTGACGAATAACAAATTTTTAAAACACGCTTAACGATCGACAGAAAAACATGCGCGCCCGCTGTCGGTCGCTAAGCTGACGAATTTTTAAAATTAAACCGAGCCCCTCTTCCCCTCGTGATTTCCTATTTTCTTTTTATCTCTCTAAAATTCTCTTCCTTCTCTCTACTACCGGTGCCCTCCCTTCCTTCATTTCCTTGATTCTTTCTTCCCTTTTCGTTTATTAAGGTATGTTTTTTTGTCTATAATTAGTTTAAATAGTTTCTTAATTTTTGTATTTATTGATTTTAATAAGTTAGTTATTTAGTTAGATGTTTGTAGTGTTTGTTTTTTAGTATAGTTTTGTTGTTGTTGGAATATTTAATATAGTTAGCATGTTAATTGCCCATAGGTTTTCCCAATTTGGAATAGGTACATTGTTAGTATAAAGTTAGGGTTTATGGTTGGAAAGTTGAATGAATTGAGTTTTTTTTAATGTGTTAGGAAATTGAAAGTGGAAATATAATTAGGCCGATTTAGTGATATAATTAGTCCGATTAGGTATAAATACTACTATGTTTAGGTGAATTGTGAATTTTTACTAAATATGTGAGTAGTGTATATTAGTAAATTAATTTAGTGGAAATAATGTGTTTGGTTGTCTAAATTTTTTTAGATAAAAAATGAAGAGATTTGAACGAAAATGGTATGAGGAAAGATTTGATAAGAGAAGGTCCTACTACACAATTTTTAAAGGGTGTTGATAGTTTTTTGGAGTTTCCTAAACAACAACCCGAGTAGTGTATATTAGTAAATTAATTTAGTGGAAATAATGTGTTTGGTTGTCTAAATTTTTTTAGATAAAAAATGAAGAGATTTGAACGAAAATGGTATGAGGAAAGATTTGATAAGAGAAGGTCCTACTACACAATTTTTAAAGGGTGTTGATAGTTTTTTGGAGTTTCCTAAACAACAACCCGAGTACGCATTGGATGGTAGAGTTTGATGTCCTTGTGTTAAATGTAAGAACCTCAAATTTTTGGAGATCATTGTGATTAAGGAACATATTATCTCAAATGGGTTTTATCCAAATTATTATCATTGGATTTGTCATGGTGAGACATCTCCTGTTGAGGAATCCGAGGTTGAACAAAAAGAGGGGGGTTGAGAGGAATGATAGTTAATGTGGTTGAGTGCAATGTGTTTAATGATTGATAAGGCTAAAGTCGTATCACCTATATCAAAATAAACCTAAGAACGACTAACAAATAGCTAGTAGCAAGTAAGGGTCGAACCACAGAGAGATGGATGAATACTGCAAATTATCTATAATCGATTCTAAATTATTCTAGTTCCGGTTTTAAATGTGTTTGATCTAAACTAATACGATTATGTAAAATAACGAGGTTCTAACAATATTAAAAGGATCTAGGGTCTTACGGTTCACTATGTAATTAAATTGGGTAAAGTTAATTAATCATTCAATCAATCATAGTTATTTACGGCAAAGACACGGCCTTTCGGATCTTATGTCAACCTTAGGATAGATTCTGACGGCTCTCGCAACTTACCAGATTATCCTACCCACTTACTTGTAGTCTACCCTTACCAGGCTTTCGATCTTAGGTTCGGGTTGCTAAACATTCAACTAGTTCAACGTCTCAAACTAATCAAACAACGATACAAGACAAGTAGTAAGGCAATAACGTATGAATGATCAATCAAATAATTAACTAAACCAACATCCCCAATTCAATTATCATAGATCCCCTTCAACCCTAGATGAATAAATTAGCTACTCATAATGAAAGATGAGACAAAAAAATAATTAAGCATAATAGAAATCAATATGAAAATAAGGGAAAAAGGAAAAATACTGATTACGAAGAACTGAAGGATTGAATAATAATTAAAAGCTAAAAGTACCGCTACAAGCTTGCAGAATTCCGATGCTAATAATAAAACTAAACTAAAGTTCTGAACATAAAAGTGTAAATAAATCTAACCCCAAGGAGGGTATATATACTAATAATAAGGAGTTTGTAGACACCCACATTTGGCCGCTAGGTGTCTATAGCAGTTTCCAAAAAACACCCGATGATGATCGGACGTAAACATGACTTAATACGCTCGATTTTCGGAGTCGGAATCAATAGTATTTGGCACGAGCTTTTAGCGGAGTGGAAATCTCACCAAACCGACCTCAAATTCAGGCCCAGTGGGTCATTTCCAATAAAACAAGACTAATTTGGGTCAAAATCGACATCGAAAATAAAACCGTCTTTTAGCGACCGGGTCAAACCCCGGTCAAAGCTGTTTTCGATACACAAATCAGCCGCACAAAGCCCCAAGAGTCCGACTCGAAGTCAAAAACCACCAAATATCAGCTGCATGCAAAACCTCTTCTATTTAGGATAAGATTTCTTTCCTAAAACCTATCCAAAAACCGGGTGTTTCCTCCCATCTACAACCGGCTTTTCCTATCCAAAGTAGGTTTCTTCTCATCCAAGACTACTACCTTTCCTAGCCAAAGCTGGGAACCTCTCTTCTAAATACACCCCTTTTCATACACAATTGCATCAACAAGAATTCACAACCCCGAAATTTCAGCAATCCTAGGCAGATTATACACACATCCAATCCCGATCCTTTAGGAAACCCGAGATCAAAACTCGTCAAAGACCCGAGAGCAAAAATCGTCAAATCCCTTCCCAATTATACACGCCATAACTCTCCTATATACATCTTAACGCTCCCGCGCCTAGGCCGCTATTACGAGTCCGTTTTTGAGATAATTTAGCATGTAGGTTGAGGGTGTTACAAATCCCGTTTTCTCCCTTTCTCTCTACCTTTTTCTCGTTTTTTTTGTCTCTTTCGTCACGTTTTTTTTACTTTTTTTATTTCTTTTCTCGTTTCTAATATCGATATCATCATACTATTTTAAAAAAAAATATTATTTCCTAGGATACGATATCGACTCTATAGTCGAATATTGGATCTAAAGGAATCAATCATCAAATTATGTTAAGCATAATTCCGTTGAAGCCGAGTAATGATCACATGGTCCGAAAAGACTAATTACGACATTACAACGTGGAGGAACTATTTCGTCTTAATACAATCAAAAAACGACTTACAAACATCTTTTCCAAAATCCACTCTAAATATTCGATATTGATTCTATAATCAAATATCGAATATGACGAGTATCGAAAACTGAATGGAGTGTAAATCATACTATATTTTCACGCGATTTAGCCAAATCATTATTCTAAGGATGCGATACCGACTCCATAGTCGAATATTAAATCTAACGGAATTAATACAAAAAGCCAAAACAGCCCTCCATGCGAGTCGCACGGATGTCGTGCGAATCGCGCTGAGGTCACGCGAGTCGCGCGGATCTCATGCGAGTCGCGCGCCTGTGCAAGTCGCGCGAAGTTCATGCAAGTCGCGCGGTTGCCTGGAATTTGCGACACAAAAGGGATTATTTCGTCCTAGTTCGATTTTAAAACGACTTATAACATCTTTTCTAAAATTCATTCTAAATATTGGATGTTTGTTCCATAACCGAGTATCGAGTATGGCGAGCATTGAAAGTTAAGTCGAGTATAAATTATACAATATTTCTACGCGATTTAATAAATTATCGATTTAAAAATGAAAAGCATCAGCAAATATTTTTCGTGTCCTCGGTCAAACACGTGTAAAGTCAATCACGTGTCCTACTCTTTTTCAAAACCGCGCATCATATCTTTTACATCTTCTACCTCATTTACGTTTTGCTATTATCGCAATTGTTGTATTTTATCGTTTATAGCATTGTATTTCCGGGTGGTATGCCGCTCGTATATTGTAATCTGTTGTCGCACATTTTATTTCGTTGTTTGTTTTATTGTACTAAAACGAACCTCGCATGCTAAAACAACTTCAACATAATTCAAAGATGCATTAAACGACGTAGTCAAACATAATTCACATGTTTAGTCAAAACACTGTTTGCATAACATTCAACCGTCAAACAAACGCGCGTACACGAACAACGAACGATTTCTAGGTAGAGGCCGCTAAGTGCGGGCGGGGTTGGGTGTTCTTTGTGAACTTCCCAACACGTACCCTCACCCCTTACTCAGAACCGTGGTTTCCGGATGTCCGAAACTGTTGGCATACGAGAGTCATTCAATACACGGTAACCAATAATGTCGGTATCGGTATCGCAATGCAAAGGGACGAACCCCATAAACTCTGAAATCGGAATGGGCCGTACTCTGTGCGCGGCCAACTAAGATATAGAGTGGGTTCGAACGGGCCCGAAATCCCACAAAGTTCGGTGGCGACTCCATTTCGATTTAAATTTCAATTCAAGATCCATCTTACACGAGATTCATTCGCTGCCCCAAACCCGCGCGTGGCCGCATCGGGGTGGACCAATGTCATGTCCACAGAGTCTAACATCTTCTCCTTTCCTAAATAATAAGAAAAAACTAGCAAGCTAAGAATATTACGTAGATAAGAGTTATGGTAAGTTAAGAAGTCTAAAAAAATAGAAATCCCGCGAAAACAGCCTCAAACCGGTCGGTTCGGGGTTGTCCCGACCGGTTTGGGTTCGTCCCGACCAGTTCGGGTTTCTCTGCACTGCGTGACGAATTTGAAATGCTTGCTGTTTCTTTGTTACTTATTTGATTTGGACGTGTGATATACAGTTGGATAGCTAAGAGAAAGAGAATTCTAACGCCACAAAAATCAGCTCAATCGAAGTTGTAGAACTCAAGATATTCATGTTTGAAGTTGACCCTTGTTTTCGCGATCGTTCTTTCTTCTCGATTTGCATTTGTTTGACCTTTCCAACTTATTTCTTTGTCATTTCTTGTTGTTTCTTTACTCACATCCTTCTAAGTATTCACTTAGTATCCTCTGAATTTTATCACTTCTTTCTTATAGATTTCATGGCTCGAGCCTCGTTATTGCCCAAAATATAGCTCCATCGCCTTTATTTGTTTCGTTCGCTATAAAACATAAACAAAACACCCGGCATAACAAAGAAGGATAAAAAACGAGAAAAGTGACTCCTAGGACACATAAAACGAACCAAAATAAAGGAAAAGTTGAGGTTCAATATATATATATATATATATATATATATATATATATATATATATATATATATATATATATATATATAGAGAGAGAGAGAGAGAGAGAGAGAGAGAGAGAGAGAGAGAGATTCAGGTTCATGTGAGAAACACTCCTTCAATGAGAACCGTGAGAACTATAATATGAGCCATTAGATCATAGTGTTCAAGCTCATTCGTTGGATCCTTCAAAATTCTTCAATCCCATCAATTAATCACAATTGCTTGAGCCTTCAACCCGTAAGGTCGCAACTCCTTCTCCTTCTACAAAATTCTTCGACCCGTAATCCTTTAATCCATAATTCTTCAATCGACCATTGAATCCAATTTTCAATCCATCAATTTTTCAATCGACTTTTCTTCAATCCATCAATTCATCACAATTAGGACCTCAGTAACCTAAGTAACTTGTTTTTTTTTAAATTAATTATTTGATAAGTTAACTTATTCGATTAAATTCATTATTTCATTACAATAGTAACATTATTATCGTCGGTAAATATAATTGCAATAATCCCAGCTATCGTTTTTTTTTCCAAATTTCCTCATTGACTTAGGAGTTCATCTAAAATATTGTTCTTTAATTTTCTTTTGTACGGATTTTATATGGAATACAACATTTCTTCTTCAAGCCCTACTCGATTTAATTTTCTTTTTCAATTTTAGTGTACCATTTTTCAATTTTAGCATACCATTGTCGTACCCTCTTTTAATAATGGTGTATCCCTTTTCAATTTTAGTGTACCCTTTCTTAAATTTATCGTACCCTTTTTTAATTTTAGTTCACCCTTTTTAAATTTTACCCTTTTTAAATTTCAATTTTAGCGTACCCTTTTCAAATTTTAGTGTACCCTTTTTTCACTTTTAGCGTACTTTTTTTTCAATTTTAATTTTAGCGTACCCTTTTTCAATTCAATTTTAGCGTACCCTCACTTTTAAATTTTAGCGTACATTTTTTAATTTTGGTGAACCCTTTCTCAATTTTAGCGTACCCATTTTGTTGTACCCTTTTTGAATTTTAAGTGAATACATTCTGTAATAACGAGAATACCCTTTATTAATCTACCCTTCGTTTTACCACCTAACTACGGTAAAACCAAACAAATCAGTCATCCTAAGGGGTCGGTTCTGTTAACTTGGGCTAGATTTTGCTGTAGAATAACCAGCTTTCGGGTCCTCTTGTTAATTGGGAATTTTTTGGGTATTCAGAAATTAATGTTGGATGGAAAACAGAAAACGGTTTTCTAGGCCGATTCCGGTTGAAATTATACGGAGTAGTTGTTGTCTCCACTGAAGAATTGAATTTTGTTTATGAAATTGGAGAATTGATTTAGTTGTTGTCTCCACTGAAGAATTGAATTTCATTTGTAAAATTGGAGAATTGATTTCATGACTTTTATTTGTTTGAATGAAGTTGAGTGGAGGAAGGGAAGAAGCAACGTGTCAAATTCTACTTTTGGTAAAGAATATGAGTCAAATGATTTGCGTAAGAGTGGGGATGAATTTCAATTAATGTATGTCGTTAGATATTTTAAGATCTAATGGTTAGGAGAAGTTCTCACAGTTCTCATTATACTATAGGTTCTCATCGGATCTTGAATCTATATATATATATATATATATATATATATATATATATATAGAGAGTAAGGCTCTTATAAGTCCTTTACTCTTTGTGAGTCCCTAAGTCCTCATCCCATCCATGGGATGAGAATGGATGGACAAGATGCATCCATTAAAAAAAAAGAAGAAAGATTTACGTTTCTAAAATAACTCACAAGAATTTAGGAAACAATAACTTCCTATCATCCACGTTCATTATCACGTTCAATTTTCATTCCACGTTCATTCACACCTAAAAAAAAACTCTGATTCATTCACGCTCATTCATCGATTTTGAACTCGAAATTCTGCTACAATGGATTCAATGACCGCATCATCGTCTTCAACGGTTGATAAGCAACTAATCGAGTATAACAATGGTGAGTTTCAGTGTTTCATTCACGTTTTTATTCGTTTTTTTTTCATGGATTTCAATAGTCATATTGCTTTCAATTTGCGTTTTCATATCAATGTTTTATCGCGTCGAATTGCGTTTTTTTTTACGTCGATCTTCATGTTTATAGTGTTTTCATTGTCATTTCGTATCACAGTTTCGTATCAATTTGCGTTTTTTTGATGTCATTGTGTTTTGCTATCACAGTTTCGTATCAATGGTATTTTGATATCTCGATCTCTATAGATTACAGGTCTTTATGCTTTTTATTAAGATTTTCCCTGATATCCATTGATTCTATTTTCTTGATTTCAGTTAACGCAGATTCGTCGTTGAAGTAACATGCCTTCTGAGTTAAAGTAACACTTAATTGCAATTACAGTAACACAAATGAACGTTCAGGAAAAGGGTTTTTATGATATGCCAGAGTAACGTATTGTACACGTTAGGGTAACACCACTTATGAATTACAGTAACACATTATTTGCATTGATGTAACGCTGTTTGATTTTGTGCAGGTAGTTGCGCCAGAGATGCGAACGCACAAGACAACATTGGAAAAGGTGGAATTTAATTTGTTTGATTAATTATGGATTAATATTATGGTTCATTGATATTATTGTTTCACCGATATTATTGTTTTGCTTTATGTTGAAGCATACATGGCATTGAAGTAACACAAGTAATGAATTACAGTAATACCTAATTTTAATTAGAGTAACACAAAAATGTAACACTAAAAAAGGGTTTTTGGCGCTGACGTTGGAGTAACATCTTTTTAGAGTTAAAGTAACGCAACTTAGGAGTTACAGTAACACTTATGCCCATGGGCCTGACTTTTCTTAATTTTTGGCAAGAAGCATTGGTAAAGAGCCGAATGCACAGGAATGGTGCAGAGATGTGGGTGAGGTTTTCACTCCGTACTGAAGAAGACACAGAGCAAGACGAGGATGAACAAGTGTTTTGATAATACTCGTGTTCTTTGACATTACAAGAATTTTTTCTTTTTTCCTGATTTACACGAAAAACTAATGTTGTACACATTTTTGCAATTAACACTATATTTATTTAATAAATGTGTTTTTGGTTAGAGTAACATCTCATGTGCGTTGAAGTAACACTATTAATTTGTTACAGTAACAGAAAAAATGCATTGTAGTAACTGAGGACAGCAGTGTTGTTCATTCATTGAAAGAGTACCAATATTGGTGATTGCAATATCATTGTACTAACGGCATTAATCACTTAAAGTAACATAATTTGTTCATTAAAGTAACACACACAGTGCTTCGGTGTAACACACAGATTGTAACACACAAGATGAATGGTGCAGCAGGTCATTGTAACAGAGTTTCACAGCTTCAATGTATTGGTGATAGTCAAAATACCAATGTAATTAGACAGGTAACTAAATAATAGAGACCATTAAATCGTAGTTACAAAAGAGATGACATGATTCAGTAAACACGCTATTTTTTTCGGCCCTTTGTTGGCTTGCTCTAGGGACCGTCGATGATTTTTTGTCTAGTGTTCTCATACTTGGCTACGTTTTCCAACAATTGCGATCGCACAGTGTTCCTGTCTGCCAATAGAAGTGTGGAGTAACATAAGAAGCAGATTAGAGTAACAAATGTACACAATTGAGGGTTTACAAGGATTCAAAGTATCACGAAGATGAGAGTTTATGCATTACAGTAACACATGGTTGTCTTTGAAATAACACCGTACATCAAACACAGTAACGAAGCACCCCTTACAGTAACACATCAAGTTTATTACAGTAACAACGTATGTGCATTAAAGTAACATTCGATATATGTTCGTCTGTAGTTGAATTCAATTACACGAAACAGATGAAAACCCAGATAGCAAAACAGTCTTCAGTGAAAAAAATTAATTATATGGCACAGACGCAGCAAAATTAATGAATCAATAATTAGCGAAAGAGGTAATGAAATATAGCACAGATGTAAACAAAACGTAGATCTTCAGTAAAATAATAACCTTGCTCGAGTTGAGGACAACGATTGAATTGAGTTGAGCGACAGAGTTCAGTTGAGCGAGTGCTCGAGAATCCTAGAGTTGAGCGAGCGATTGAGTTGAGTTGAAGGATTGAGTGCGAGTTGAAGGATTGAGTGCTCGGGTATGCCTGAGTTGAGTGCAAAAGTTGAAGTTGAGCGATTGAGTTTGAGTTGAGCGTTTGAGTGTAAGGCTGTGCTTGAGTTGAGCGAAAAAATTGAGCGAGATGAGAGAAGAGATGAAGGGTTTTCTTAAGCGGGCGTTTGAATGCAAAAAGAATAAATGAGATGAGAGAGAAGGCAGTTGGCGCTAATCCAGGGAGGAAGAGGATTTTTTAATTTTTTTTTCCAAAATTTGGTAGTTGCTACCTTAATTAGCATATGCAATCTCAACCATTCATCTTGTTTAGATCAATGGCTAAGAATAGGACTCATGGACTCAAAAAAGAAAAAGGGACTCACTTGATCCTTCCCATATATATATATATATATATATATATATATATATATATATATATATATATATATATATATATATATATATATACACGAAATGAGTTCATCAAATCCCCCCAAACCAAACCTTTGTTTGTCCCTAAGCAAAGCAATCATCAAAGAGTATGGACAAGACTAAAAACAATGGCTCCGAACTAATTACCAACATGAATCCCAACATCGAATACTCCAACTAGCGAATGACACCTAGGCTAAATAAACGAATTCATTAGCAAAAAGATGAAGAGTAGAAGAATTTCAAAAATCAAGCTCCAATCAATATTCAAATGCCAAACTTTTAATCTTGCACAACCTTTTATGTTGAGATTCCTTACGGTTTACACTCGTCACTCAAGAAGGGCCATATTGTGAGTTTATGTAGAATCGGAAAGATAAAACACTCACCTAACTGCGACTTATAAGAACATGCATGCAATCTAACATGATACCAATCTACCAACCGTACATACACATTCAATCGAACCAAGACACATGCCGAGGACTTACATATGGTAAAAAGTGAGGCTAATCGGGTAAGAAGAGGCAAAACGATTTGGATATGTGGAGGTAAAAGGCAAGCTAGTACAACCGTAACCAACATTAGAATTATTCCATCCTTACCAAACTTCAATCAACGGAATTACAAGTAGTACCATGCACCTTATTTTCAACCTTTCATAACCGGCTTTGCACCAACAACTACAAAAAATAGAGAGATCAATTCTTTTCTCAAAGCAAAACAAATTCCTCTTCTTGTTTCACTTTTTTTTTTCTTTTTTTTTTCAACTATCTCCTTTCTTTTTCTTTTCTTTCATTGATTTTTTTTTCAATTCATTCATCATTTTTTTTTCAATTCCCTTCTACAAACAACATGACATAGTACCAAATTTCACCCGAAAAAAAAACAATTTCGTCTGATTAATCATACTAGCTTGACTAGGGTAGACAAATATGACATGTAGTTAATAAACGGGTCAAAACAGGTCAAATTATGGCTATGTGAAGTTTATGGGAATTAGATAAAAGAAAGGGGATTGCCTCCTATACAAGTGTCACAATCACAAACCGAATGCATACAGGTATTTAAGAGACGAATGTCATGCTTATGCAATTTTATGTTACATGTGTCATAAGGAGTACTAGTGTACTACACTCGACCTATAAGGAGTACTACTCTCGACCTATAAGTAGCTTACTCGACAACAGGTCAATTTACTCATTTGGCATTCAAAACATAATAGCGACAAGATCAAAGAAATCCCAAACTCAAATAACGGGAAATAAGTGTCATTCATAAGGAAGAGCAAAGAACTAGAGAAAAGCATGCGACAAATGCAATGTCATCATCGCCGACACGACTCTAAACTAAAACACACACAAAAAATCGGAAAATTATAAGTAAGAAAAAAGTCTTTATTTTTTTTATTTATTAAAACACACCCAAAAGAAAATACACAAGACACAAAATATCCCCCCAAAACCAAATTACACAATGTCCTCATTGTGAACCAAGAGAAATAAAATAGGACAAAAATATAACAGGTAAAGGAAGATAGAAGAAAAAAATTGAGGAAAAAAAGTAAGAGAAAAATAAGGGAAGATACCGACAATATATGGTGCAAATAAGTCCCCCCAAACCAGCAACCAACTGGGGGACTAGGAATCGAACTCATAACCATCAATATAAAAATCATAGCAGCATAAAGCTCGTAGAAGCTGATCAAAAAGCTGCGCATGTGCTACACAAGAGCATAAGTAGCACCAAGATAGAATAACGACATCATATAAAATCAATGTCAATGATCATCTCAGCTTGTCAAAATTTCTTTGAAAACTCTCTAAAGTCCTCGACATATAATCCCAATCGTCAACAAATGGTGGAAAATAAAATTGTAAATTATCGGGTATGTAAGACAGCTTAATACCTCTCAGATCAACAATATTATTTATCACAATTAATTCATACGAGACGGGAGGACTACCTGTACTTGCATCGAAGCAAGGAGGAAGTTCAAGTGGATGAGAATTATATATTACCTCAACGGGTGTATCCACAATCCCATATACCTCAAGATTTTCTGTTTCGAGGGTTTCTGGATGATTTAGTGCTGCTTCTAAAGCACCTACCTCGGCTTTCCAAGGGTTTGATTCACCTGCACAATTGCCCAAACATATCAAATCCTCTAAAGGGGTCTCGGTGAGGAGCCCTTGTGTAGAATAATCAACAAAATTATCAATCACACAAGAAGCATCAATACATGAGTTAGGCATAGTGATTTCAAACGAAAGCTCGGTAGGCGGACGACTAGAATTATCAATTGAATCACAGATGGGCTTATTAACAATGCTCAAAATCTCAGGTTTATCCGCTAAAGATTGAATCATTAAATTTTCAGACATAACAGAATCAACTTCAATGACCGGAGAATGGACTTTCAAAGCAAAAATCAAAGGCTCATCATTATCGTTATCAAATAGGTCAATATCCTCTCTAACATGTGTAACGGACGTACTAATAACACAGTCAACTGATGATGGTGCAGAATCAGTTCTCAAATTTGACTCACGTAGAGTAGCCGTTAATTTTTGCAATATCGCCTTACATTACGCCTTGAAAGCAATCCACCTCTTCTCTGACTCAACGCTGTTTCGAGCTAAATATTTAAGAAGTTCCCATCGCTCCTCATAAGGCATATAATTAAACATCCCATTGCAATTTGCCTCTATATTAGCCTGTGTCTCATCATCCACACCAGCCCACAACATATCACACATCTCCCAAATATTAACATGATAGTCACTTTGAAAAATAAAAGACTCAAGTCTTTCCCAATAAATATGCCGTGACTCATGATTAAACTGAGAAAAGTAGAAGATAGTCATAGTTAGACAAATAAAAAAAATACAAAATACAAAATAAAAAATAAAATAAAATAAATATATACAAAATAATCTAGAACCCAAAACAAATAATAAGCAATAATACAAAACCGTCTCCCCGGCGGCACCAAAATTGATAAGGCTAAAGTCGTATCACCTATATCAAAATAAACCTAACGAACGACTAACAAATAACTAGTAGCAAGTAAGGGTCGAACCACATAGAGATGGATGAATACTGCAAATTATCTATAATCGATTCAAAACTATTCTAGTTCCGGTTTTATATGAGTTTGATCTAAACTAATACGATTATGTAAAATAACAAGGTTCTAACAATATTAAAAGAATCAAGGGTCTTACGGTTCAGTATGTAATTAAATTGGGTAAAGTTAATTAATCATTCAATAAATCAATCATAGTTGTTTAGGGCAAAGACACGGCCTTTCGGATCTTATGTCAACCTTAGGATAGATTCTGACGGGCTCTCGCAACTTACCAGATTATCCTACCCACTTACTTGTAGTCTACCCTTACCAGGCTTTCGATATTAGGTTCAGGTTCCTAAACATTCAACTAGTTCAACGTCTCAAACTAATCAAACAACGATACAAGACAAGTAGTAAAGCAATAACATATGAATGATCAATCAAATAATTAATTAAACCAACATCCCCAATTCAATTATCATAGATCCCCTTCAACCCTAGATGAATAAATTAGCTACTAATAATGAAAGATGAGACAACAAAATAATTAAGCATAATAGAAATCAATATGTAAATAAGGAAAAAGGGAAAAATACCGATGACGAAGAACTGAAGGATTGAATAATAATTAAAAGCTAAAAAGTACCGCTACAAGCTTGCAGAATTCTGATGCTAATAATAAAACTAAACTAAAGTTCTGAACATAAAAGTGTAAATAAATCTAACCCCAATGAGGGTATATATACTAATAATAAGGAGTCTAACATCTTATCCTTTCCTAAATAATAAAGAAAAACTAACAAGCTAAGAATATTACGTAGATAAGAGTTATGGTAAGTTACGAAGTCTAAAAAAAAAAGAAATCCCGAGAAAACAGCCTCAAACTGGTCGGTTCGGGGTTGTCCCGACCGGTTTGGGTTCGTCCCGACCGGTTCGGGTTTCTCTGCACTGCACGAAGAACTTGAAATGCTTGCTGTTTCTTTGTTACTTATCTGATTTGAACGTGTGATATACCGTTGGAAAGCTAAGAGAAAGAGAATTCTAACGCTACAAAAATGAACTCAATCAAAGTTGTAGAGCTGACCCTTGTTTTCACGTTTGAAGCTGACCCTTGTTTTCACGATCGTTCTTTCTTCTCGATTTGCATTTGTTTGACCTTTCCAACTTATTTCTTTGTCGTTTCTTGTTGTTTCTTTACTCACATCCTTCTAAGTATTCACTTAGTATCCTCTAACTTTTATCACTTCTTTCTTATAGATTTCATGGCTCGACTCTCGTTATTGCCCAAAATATAGCTCCATCGCCTTTATTTGTTTCGTTCCCTATAAAACGTAAACAAAATATCCGGCATAATAAAGAAGGATAAAAAACGAGAAAAACGGCTCTTAGGACGCATAAAACGAACAAAAATAAAGGAAAAGTTCGGGTTAAATATATATACGGATTGAGTTCATCAATGGTGAGGGCATGTACACTAATGATGATGACCAAGCAAACTCACAATAGCCAAACCCACGAGCAAAAGCATTTTTTGATATGTTAGACGCTTCGGAAAAGTCGTTATATGAAGGGTGTGATATGACATTGTTAGAAGTTGCATCTATGATAGTGACCCTTAAATGTGAGTATAACTTACCATTTAGGTGTATATACAGACGGTTTCGCTGTCTTGCTTAAGAAGGTCATCCCAAAAGACAACATCATGACCAAAACATTCTACACTACCAAAAAAATAGTAAAAGGTCTTCAACGTCCGCATCAAAAGATTGATGCTTCTCCTGATGGATGCATGCTCTTTTGGAAGGATGATGCCCTACTTGAGAAATGTAAGAAATATGGTAAGGGTAGATACAAAAGTGTTGATGGGAATATTGTTTTGAGGGGTAAAAAGGGAAAGAGTGCTGCGAGGGATAAGAAACCTATACCACTTAGTCAACTTACTTACTTTCCCATCGCCTCTAAACTTCAAAAATTATTTGCAACCAAAACCATTGTCGAACAAATGAGGTGGCATAAAGAAGAAACTCGTGTAGAAGGAAAGATGTGTCATCCTAGTGATGGCGAGGAGTAGAAGCGCTTTGATAGAATTTTCCCTAATTTTGCTAAGGAACCCCATAATGTGTGACTTGGGTTGTGTACCGATGAGTTTGCCCCTTTCGGTCAGTTCGGTAAGTCGTACTCCTGCTGACCTGTAATGGTCACACCATACAACTTACCCCCATGATTGTGTCTGAAACCACCATTCATCTTTCGTTTTCTTATTGTTCCCGACCCAAAAAATCCCAAAAACCATTTGGTTGTTTACTTACAACCAGTGATAGAGGAATTGAAACACTTGTGGGAAGTAGGGGTGAGGACATATGATGTCTCCTTGAAACAGAATTTTTAGCTTAGAGCATCGCTTTTGTGAACTATAAATGATTTTCCTGCATATGGTATGTTGAGCGGTTGGTCTACGGCGGGCCAAAAAGCATGTCCTTGTTGCATGAATGAAAGCAAAGCTTTTTACCTAAGAAATTTCAGTAAAATTAGTTGGTTTGACTATCATAGACAGTTTCTACCCGAGGGTCACCCATAAAGGAAGAACAAGTGAGCTTTCAAAAAGGGTGAGGTGGTGCTAGATGAGGCACCTATTCATCTCCGGGGAGATGAGATATGGGAGGTGACTTCAGAGTTCCCATCTACTATTGGTGACACCGATCAAGAATTCAAGGATCTAAAGAACTTAAAAAGTGGTTGGTTTAAAAGAAGCATTTTCTTTGACCTTCCATATTGGAGTACTTTATTACACCGACATAATTTGGATGTGATGCATATTGAGAAGAACTTCTTTAAGCAATTGATTCACACCATCATGGATGTAGATGGTAAGACATATGACACTATAGGCTCCCAAAAAGATTTGAAGAAAATTTGTGACCGTCCGAAATTGCATATCAAGCGGGGCGGGTCCAAGCTGAGGGCCTTGTTTAGCCTTGATAAGGCTTAGAGAAAGGTTGTGTTAGAGTGGTTAGGAATATTGAAGTTCCCTGACGGGTACGCCCCCGATTTCAGTCTGTGTGTTGACATTAAGAACCTGAAGTTGCAAGGTTTAAAGAGTCACGACTGCCACGTTTTCATGGAGCGGTTATTACCTGTGTCATTGAAGCAACTTCTGCCACAAGGGGCTTGAAATCCTATTACAAAGATATCTCAGTTTTTTTCGAGATTTGTGTTCGTCGACAGTTTCAATTGACGACATGACTCGTTTGGAGGATCAAATTCCTCAGATACTGTGTAAACTTGAGATGATCTTCCCACCCTTCTTCTTTAACTCAATGGAGCATCTACTAGTCCACTTGCCCTACGAAGCTAAAGTTGGAGGACCGGTACAATATAGGTGGATGTACCCGTTTGAGAGGTGATTACTTTAAAATACTTAATGAAAGACTAATACTTATTATTGTAATTAATTATTAATATAATTGCTTGATTGTTATTGATTTCTCAACCATTCAAAGAAAAAAATTGGTAAGAAGGCCAGGGTCAAGGGCTCTATATGTAATGCTTATCTAATGGAGGAGATTGCCAACTTCTGTTCTCTGTATTTCGAGAAGGAAGTCAACACCAAAGCCAAGAATCTTAACCTAGAATCACCTGAGATGATTGATCCCAACATACCAGACTTTTTTCAAAGTAAGGTAGATGAAGGATCTTCATTAGTTGGGGGATGGAGGATGTTAGATGAAAAGAAATACAATTATAATCCCCTAGAAATTCTAATGCAATACAGTGGCGGAAACATTGTAGATGTGAGATTATAACACACTGTACCTATGTCATGATTAAATAAAATGGTAAGTCAATACATGAGCCACTAAATAAAAATGGCTAAAATAAAAAGACAATCCATAGAAGGGTTTAACAATCCATAGTACAAAATTATTAATCAGCAAAGCAGGATCCCTAACTACTCGCTAGCCCACCGAAGGGAAACATATATATTCCTGCCATGTTAAAAATACAACAGCCACAATCACTGAGGAGCAATGACGATTTGCCAAACTGATCAGCACGGTGCGTAAGCTCGAAGAACAATTCCATGCCCTCCAAGGGAACAACATTCATGTTGAAAACTCTCGAAACTATACACCCATCAGTGAGAAACTACTTAGTGATGTCAACTTAGAAGGTTTACCCATATTCGAAGGGACGGAGGATCCATTACTACACCTCCGAGCCTTCAAGGCATTTATGGCAATCAAGGGGGTCAAGGCCGACATGTTCATCAATTCGTTCGGCACGTCCCTCGGAAAATACCCGAAAGCTTGGTTCTATAGGCTTAATTCAAAATGATTCTCAACCTGGGAAGATATGGCTACCGAGTTCGCTCAGAACTATTCTGACAATTGAACTTCAGACCACCATGCGGACTCTAGAAGTTGTGGCCCAAGATCCAACAGAGGGTTTCACCAAATACCTTCAACGTTGGCGGGTTAAGAGTGTTAAGCTGGTGGACAAGCCCAACGAGAAAGCACAAGTGGAGGCATTCATCAACAACCTCTTACCCTCCTACTGCGTCCATCTCATGTATGCCGGTATTTCAAACTTTGCGGCGCTTACCGAAATGGGCACTAGAATTGAAGATGATCTTCGACATAATGAAAATTTGGGTAAAGCTTCTACTGAAGGGTATAATGGACATCTATTTGAGTCATTAGAAGCCAAAGACTATTGACGACATCAGCAAGAACGTCCAAGACAACCAACTAGACATCCTGAAGTCCAGATTTGATTTAAGTCTAAGTCCGAGTTTGAGTCTAGGATTTACTATATTCTCATCTCTAAGACGGAGTCAGAGTCATTGTATTTTGTTCTCTTTTCACGATTCAATCAAATCAGCGTTCAATATTCTATCTCCACCATATGTTTTTCTAATGTGTTTCCCAAAACATGATGAACACCATCATACACTGTGAGCACACGCACGTGACTATTATAGGCACATCTATAATGACTGCAGGAAACCAAGCCCGTATTTCCCTTTTACCTATTCCATGTCTGGTATAGAAAGCCACATAACTACACTTAGCATGAGCGGTATCGAATCCTTTGACAAACCTACGAAGTCTTCTAGTTTGGGTTCAAGACGGAAGGCAGACCCATTTCCCATATTATTATTTTTCCTTTTCTTTTTTCTTTTTTTCCTTTTTCCTTTTTTTCTTTTTTTTTTCTTTTCTATTTTCTTTTCATCTCCTCCTTATTTCTCTCTTTTGGATATTTTTGTGTTTTTTTTGATGCTTACAAACAAGCACTTATTTTGTGGAAGAATTGAGCAGAATTTGTAAGGTCACTCTCTCCCTAATAAGAGAAGATAAGTAAAATAGGATCGCAAAAAAAAAATCACTTGGGTGACCGTCACTTAGACAAGTCAACTAGTATCACATCAAATCACGGGAGGTGGAAAATGGAAAAAGTGAAGTACACACCCTCGAGCGACTACAGTAGGAGACCAATTGATATATAACAAACAATTGCAACGATTAAGTGTCTAAAAATCATTATTTTCAAAAAAGTTAAAAATTAGAAAAACGACTAAATCAAAGGACACATGTGGAAAAAAACGAAAAATAAAATCTTTTTGGATTTTTGACATTGTTTTGACATTAAAGACAAACAAACTACGACACAAAAATAGGAACCGGCAGCAGAAACTCCAATCAACCTACAATAACTTATGACCCCCACACTTAAATCGGACATTGTCTTCATTGTTCAAGAACTAGGGAGGTAAAAGAGAAAGGGTGGGTAAAGAACTTACTAAGTGAAGCGATCTTTGATTCTTGTACTTCAACCTATCATCTCTTGTCAATTCTTAGAGATAACAAAACATGTACTGTACCTATACACAAAACAACAAACAAAAACACCCAAAAACAAGTACAGAAAATATATACACAAGGGAACTTTGTTTAAAGTTGTTAGCTCAAATTCTTCCTAGATTTCAGCAATGACAAAATCTAAGAAGAACAAAAAAGCTGCTAGTAATACACATAAAAACAAATATTATACATCACCTAATAATTCACAAAAACATAGTAGTATACCACATATTAATAATAGTGAGAATATTTTTTCGCATTTGGAAGACGGTGACTCTTCTGGATATATTCAGGATTTGAGCTTGAGCAGGAACTGGATAATGATGGAGAAGGATCGGATCTGGATGGATTAGTAGCCATGGCGAACTGTTAATCCAACACCAGCTCCTCCTTCCTACTTACAGATTGGAATTGAGGATGTACAACCGGAATTGGATTACTGGGCGACTTCGGTCTACTGCTATATTTTAGGAGCTAATCCTCCCAGCCATGTCATGGCAGGTTTCTTGAGAAGGATATGGAAAGGAGTGAAGATTGATAAGATTGCTGCAAAAACCAATGGTATTTTCCTTGTGCGCTTCAATTCTTTTGAGGATCGGGATAAAATTCTGCAGAATGGTCCAATGTTCTTTGACAGTAAACCATTAATTGTGCGGGAATGGACTCCTGATTGCAAATTGCAAAAATCTGATGTTGAGGTAATTCCTATTTGGATTAGGTTGTATAATCTCGACTTTAAATACTGGGGACTTGCATTGCCTAAGGTGGTTGGTCTGATTGGTAGCCAATCCGTTGTGATACTGCTACTCAGGCTAAGGATTTTGTGGGATATGCAAGGTACATGATTGAAGTTAAGATGGGACAGAATCTGCCTGATTATATTGAGTTCTTAGATGAGACAGGGCAGCTATGCATGCAGAATGTGCATTATGAATGGCGTCCTATTAAGTGTACTCAATGTCAAGGATTGGGACATGATGCTGCATTGTGTAGGAAGAAGGCTGAGACAAGGAGGCAGCAGGCCAAACCTATATGGATTCCAAAAGCTGTGGTTCCAATTGCACCACCTGTTGCAGCTACTGCTCCTGTGACAGTAACGCAGAGGGTGGATCCTATAATTCCTGAAGGGGCTACTCCAGCACCTTTCCAGGGACAGATGGAGTCGGCTACACCACGGCTCATCACTAAGCTGCATCGACTTAATGAAAATATAGCACAAGGGGCTCCTTCATTTAAAGAAACATTGACTAATTCGTTTAAAAAGAACATTCTTAATAGTTTTGGAATGGGGCAAGACATTAACACACCTAATGGTTAATTTTAGTTTCTGGAATGTTAGGGGAATAAATAGTAAGCATAAACAAGGAGATATAAGGAGGTTTCTTTATCTGAATAATATAGGATTTTGTGGGTTATTGGAGACTAGAGTTAAGACCAGGAATATGAATAATGTTAAGCAAGGTATAGGTAATCAATGGAAGTATATTACGTTGAAGTTGGATTATTTGGAATCAGGCTTTGTTTCATATTATAGAACTTAGTACTGAGGCTCAAGTGATTCATGTTGAAGTTACCTTTCTTCCTAATGGTTTTAAGTTTCTGTGCTCTATTGTCTATGGGTTTAATAAATTGGCTGAAAGAGGAGAGTTATGGCAATCACTCAAGGACATGAGTACTAAAAATCATGGGCCTTGGATCGTTATGGGGGATTTTAATAACATTCTATACTCTAATGAAAGGATAGGAGCTGCTGTTACTGATGCAGAAATCAGAGATTTTCAAGAATGTGTGCGGGTATGTGATTTACATGATTTGAATGTGACAGGGGTTTTTTTTTACTTGGAACAACAAGCATGAGGAAGATGACAGGGTGTTTAGCAGGATTGATCAAATCATGGCTAATGATGAGTGGATGATTACTGCCCCAACTGGGTGCATCACATTCTTACTAGAAGGGCTTTATGGTCATAGTCCTTGTGTGGTGAATCTGTCGTATAATAATATAAGAAGGGTTCCATGTTTTTGATATTTCAACATGTGGGGGAAAAATGAGGAATTCTTGGACATAGTAAGAGCAGTTTGGGAAATAAATATTCCTGGTGTAAAGATGTTTCAAGTGGTTAAAAATTTAAATTACTCAAACCAGCTCTTAAAGGGCTTAACAAGAGTCAGTATAGTGATATATTGAACGCAGCTGATGCAGCCATGAATCTTTTGGAAACCATACAGAAGAAGTTGCACTTGGATCCTCACAATAGAAGTATTCAACGGGAGGAATGGGCTGCTACTCAGACTTACCGTGAACTGGCAGAGGCTAAACAGTCCTTTTTGGCACAAAAAGCTAAATGCCAGTGGTTCAATGAGGGGGATGATAATACCCATTACTTCCATTGTAACATTAAAGCAAGGTATGCACAAAATAAGGTGTTGGTGATTGATGATATGAATGGGGTAAGATGTAATGAGAATGGTGCTATTGAGGAAGCTTTTGTTTTGTATTATAAACATTTGCTGGGTTGTGCTACTACAGTAGTACCTGTACAGGTTGAGGTAGTACGGAGGGGAAGAACTCTTACTGCTGAACACTGTGCCAAATTACTGCAACCAATCTCTGATGATGAAATAAGGGCAGCATTACAATCCATACCAGGTGACAAATCGCCAGGACCGGATGGATACACCTTGCAATTCTTTAAGGATGCTGATGGTGTGATTGGAAAGGATATTATTAGTGCAGTGAAGGATTTTTTCTTATCAGGAAAAATGTTGCAACAGATTAATCATACGATACTCACGTTGATTCCTAAAAAGAATATGCCAACTTCAGTAAGTGAGTTTCGTCCAATCGCTTGCTGTGACGTGCTCTACAAATGTATTTATAAGGTGATTTGCAGTAGAATGGCTAAGGTGCTACCGGAGATTATTAGTTTGAACCAGAGTGCATTCATTCTTAATCGTGATATCGTGGATAATATATTAATATGTCAGGATTTGGTCCGGCTTTACTGATGGTAAGGATTTGTCACGTCCTTAGCCGATCAATAAAACACCGACTAACCTAGTGGGTAGCTAGGGCAAGTCGGGATCGTATCCACGAGGACGGTATATCAAGGTTTAGACTATGTTGGCCTAAAACGAGACTAGATTACCGGATGAACACAAAGAATGCAATAAATGGAAAACTATGGTGGAGGAGAAATATAACTAAGCTAATGATGAACTAACAAGTAAACTAGAGTAAACGATGACTAACTAATACGATGGATCAAATATGGAAAGAAAGTGGGGTAGGTCGGGTTCATAGGAGTAGAAGGGTAATTGGGGTGATCAAGGGTATAGGTGTCTCCTAATCGCTAGAGTCGGTCCGGGCTGTCGCAACTTAGACCGATGTCAAGGTGGGTCCGGGCTCTCGCAACTTAGACCCTAGTCCGCGCTCTCGCGACTAAACTATTCTCAACATTTCCGCATCATAGCCAAACAATGAGAAGATGAACACAAGTATGGGAAGCATGGCCACTACAACTCACACAAGCATTTCAACAAACACATAGAGTGCCCACAATGTGACTAACAACAAAGATGTAACCTTTTCCCCTTAATCAACCCTAATCATCCATAATCTACCCCTAATCCCCCTACTAACCCCACAAGATCACTACTCACTCATTATCATGAATAAAACAACCATAACAAGAGAAAATATCATCACTAAACAAACATCCATAATGATTAACAAGAACAATGTCAATAACAATATAACAAGATTCAAACAAGATTAAATAAACAAGATTAAGAGTAGAGATGATTATACCAACACTAGGATGAAGAAAAGATGAAATCTTGTATAAATAAGAACCCAAATAGAATCCCAAGGTTTTCAATCTTGGAACAATCTTCAAGAACTTATTAATACAAGAACTAATTACAATGATTAACTAAAGATTAAAGAGAGATTAAGATTAATAAGAGTAGAATTAATCTAGGGTTTTGGAGGCTTAAACTAGTCTAGGGTATGATGAGATGTCTTAATATTACAAGAAGGGAGTATATATATGGGTACAAGAATGAAGGAGAAAGAAAAGAAGAAGCCCGTGCTGCCAGCTCTTCGTCCCGACCGGGACGGATCATCCCAACCGGGACGGCTCTGTCATCCCGATCGGGACGGGTTGGTCCCGACCGGGATGGGCTCACAGTGGCACCCTTCAACGTGCACCCCATCCCGAACGGGATGAGGCCATCCCGAACGGGATGAGGCCATCCCGAACGGGATGGGTCTTGTAGGCCTCCATTAAGCACTCTTTTGGTCTTCCTTGCCTCTCATGGGCTTCTCGTCGATTCTCGGGACTCGGGATCGGGTCTCGGAGGCTTGGGATTGGGTCCCAAGGTCTCGGGGTCGATTCCAAGGCCTCGAGTCATCGTTCCTTTATCTCGTTGGCTCCAAAATGTGTATATATTGAGTCGGATTCGCTCCAACTCTTCCAATTCGGCCACGGGAACCTGAAACGAACTAAAGGAAGCATAAGAAGCCCATGAATCGCTCCAAAGGAGCGATTCCACAAGGAAAATGGGACCAAAACATAGTAAAATAGGCACTACAAACTACACTTATCAACTCCCCCACACTTAACCCTTACTCGCCCTCGAGTAAGCACATACTAATTACTATACTAGCCGAATGGGTATTAGCGCACCCTACGCCCCTTCAACTCATGCGAGTGTACTTAGAGGAAAAGTGCACTCCGCAAGGCAAGTTGGGTCTTGCGACAAAACTGTGGATGCAACCGGACACAAAACACATAGACGAACAAACAAACACACAAACAAACACATAATCGGTTGCACCCAAAACAAAAGAAATACCGCTTCCCTCTAAAAGCGGTGAATGAAACACCGGTTTGGGACTCGAGGTAAGTGACAACGTTCCCAAGCTAGCAATACAAACCAAGGTGGACTAAACCCTAATAGTATGACGATAAAGCAACAAAAACGTTGGTAACTTACCTAGGTCCTCCTAACTTTCTAAAAACGTACTACGGGACGATCGGCGGAGTGGAAAGTGAAGAACCACGGTGTTAGTCGACACTGTAGGTAAGTGAGACCCCGCCCCCTTTAGCGTGAGCCAAGAGGGTCGTCCCGTGTCCAAAACCGCCTAACTAGTCCAAGTAAAAAGGTGGAAAACATGCAAAATGAGGGAAGACCGACTAATGCCGCTATCTTCCTTCCTCGGGACTCGGTCCTTTGGTAGGCTCTTCACGGCAAAAGTCGGAAAAAGGCTTATTTTTGTGGGGATTTCTTTTTTTTTGTGAGACGGGTTTTCTTTTGGCATTTTCTTTCTTTTCGACGTTTTGATTCGTTTGTTGCCATGCCATTTCTTTTTTTCTTCTTTTTTTTTTTTTTTTGGCTTTTGTGCCTTTTCTTTTTCTTCACTTTTTTCTTTCTTTCATTTTTCTTTCTTTTCTTTTCTTTGCCCTTTTTGGCAAGATTTGGCTTTTTGGCATTTTCATTGTATACAAGAAAGGTAGAAATCAACAATTTGCAATTTTATTGAGTGGGTGTGTGTAGGAGGTAGGTAAATGGGTGAGTCGAGGGTCACGATCCCTCTTCAAACCCACAAAAAGGGGAAAACTTGGACTAATCAAATGATCCTAAACACGGTCACCTAAGGGACGAGACTCGGTAACCAAGGCCTTTTCACACCGTGGGTGGTCATAATGGTCAAAAGTGCAAATCCCGTAGTAAATTCCTAGTAAGCTAGGTGGACTCAAGGTAAAGGACCAACGAAATCATTGATTTAGGGTTATTCTACTAGAGTAAAGTCCAAGACTCGATTTACACTACTAAAAAGGGAAAGTAAGCACTCGCACTCTAGCCTCTAAACCGGGTTTTCGAAAACGGTTTATACACACAAGACACACTACAAAACACGAAACAAAGACACGACGAAAACGAACGAAAGAAAAAGAAACAAAAAGGCAACAAAATAAAACAAAACAAGATAAACGCATAAACAAAGCACACACCACCCCGAATTTCCAAACAAGTCATCAAATCCACCACAAGAATGTACAAGCTCCACCCGAGCACACCTCAACACAACCTTCTCCAAACATCACAAGGAATAAAGAGGGAAAGAGGGTTAGAGGATGTTACCAGATGTCTTCAAAGCTTTCCAAACAACGGAGATTAGGCAACCTATAAGGAAAAGGGAGGCAAAACACACGTAATACAAAACAAAAATACGACACAACGACACAAAGGAAAAAGACACAAAAAGAAAATCTTTTTGATTTTTGTGAAAAGTTTTCAAATTTTTAGGTATTTTTTAAAGGTTTTTCGAGAAAGGGAAAAATAAAACTAACTACGATAGAATATCGCTCCCCCACACTTAAACCGAGCAATGTCCTCATATGCTCAATCATAGTGTGCAGAGAGATAAAAGAAAAAGAAAAGAAACTAAGAAAATAAAGCTAAAAATCAAAAATAAAGTGTAGAAGAGGTAGAAGGTGTCCGGCCGGGGTGTAGTAAGGTCACCATGGGCCGAGACGAGAAAAAGATATGGAGGGGGGGGGGGGAATAAAAAGAAAGAAATAAAAGGAAATGGGAGGGGAGGGCTAGGTGTAATCAAGTCACCTAGCCCGGATTCTGTCCAAATCCGACTAACTCCTAAAAAGGGGTGAAAATCTTGTACAATTGGATTAATCGACTGACTCTCGACGCAATCACGTCATCGGGAGTCGGGAGCGACCATACTATGGCCTTGAAGGCCACTAAGATCCCATGACTCGAGGGAAGGAGGCAAACAATGAAAAACAAGCGATAAAAAAAATGGGAAAGTAAGGATAGTTACCCAAACCGAGCGGCTAGTAACTCACTTGCTCCATCGTCTTGATGATCATTAGAGGCTCGTCGCTTGTCTTCTCGGTTGCCATCTCGCTTCACACTCAAGAAGGTCACCATGTCTCAGTAAGTGTGTAGTAAATTTTTACACAAGGACTAAATAGAAAATTTTTAGGGTTTTTCTATGGAGTACCCCTCAACTATTGGCTTTTCCAAGTGGTATCCCCGCCTTTTCGAATTACAAGGTGTACCCCTAAACTTTACTTATCAGTCCATATCATAACCCTAAACTTTATTTATCAGTCCATATCATAACCAAAGTGATAAGTATATTACAATTTTTTTTGTAAATGAATACTTAACATATTAATCAATCCAATTTAATGCTTCAAACCACCTCTCTTTCTTTACCATTCACCAAGCCACTAAATGTTCACCACAACGCACCTCTGTTGTCGGTCAACGTCGACCTCTTTACCTCACTCTTTTAAATCCTTCAACCTCAATTCCTTCATCACCCCTATGTCGTAGTGTAGTGGAATGAAGTTTTTCGAGTAAAGGATGCAAATTGAAGAAATATATCATGGTTGATGAAAGTCAATTAGGGAATAATCATTATTTACATCATCAATTGAGAAATTTTCGTCGGAAAATCAAAATTTTGGTTACTATATAGAGTAATTTACAAAGTTTAGGGGTACACCATGTAATTTGAAAAAGGCGGGGGTACCACTTGGAAAAGCCGATAGTTAAAGGGGTACCCCATAGAAAAACCCAAATTTACACAATGACTAAATAGATAAATATGACAATTTTTACAAAAGGACTAAATAGAAAATTCTCCAAACGGGTTATACTAATCCATAAATTACACGAATAGAGAAAGAGTAGGATCCACGCTACTCGCTAGCTCACACCCAAAACCCAGCAGCAAATACCTGTCATATTATAAACATAACAGCCACGTTAATGGGGAGTAACTCGGATGTTCTCCCAGCCATATTATATCATATGGAAAAATAATAGCATTATTATATCAAAACAATTAAAATGGAAAACATTAAAATGATATAATAAAAATAAGTTTTCGGAGAAAAATTGAAATATTGGAACAATAAAATCAGAACAAGTTTTTAGAAGAAAACTTCAAATATTTGCCAACCTGCAAATCCAAAATGAATCGATAATAATAAAAATATTCAAAATGGCGTTATGGATAGGAGTACTGTAGACGGCTAGACTTTCACTAGGAGAATACTAAAAACTAGCTCCAAGAAGTCAGTTCAAACAAATCAAACCTCGATCTCTAACTAGGCTACTCAACCATAATAGGACGACGACTTATAAATGCGTGACCTTAGTTTAAGACAATGCACACCCCTCCTAGGATTACCTGTCACCCAATTCAACTTATGACGGCGACTTACTGCGAGGCCTAAGCTTAAGGTCAAAATGTACACAACTCCCGGGATACCTGTCACCCGGTTCCACAACTAATGTACCGATTCCTGATAAACTAGCCTTATAGTTGATGGCAAAACCGTAAACCCTAGAATATATTACTCTAACCTCACACTTGTCCTTATTACATAACTCCAAAACAAGCCATTAGCGGTATATACAAAAGATATAATCAATATAAATAATTTGACGATAAAAGAATAAACATTTTATATAAAAGGGAAACTTTCTATAAATAGAAACTTATTAAAATAAAAATATTGTCATAGAAAATACATAAGTGATTAAAATAAGTGAAATGTATAAAAATAACATTTCTAACGAAATCAACATTTTATTATTATCGTCGTTATCGTAACTTTAATATATTTCTAAATTAATTACTCAAAATATAAATAAAATATAATAAGTCAATTTATAATATTTTATATATATTTAGAAAATCGAGTTAAAACTGTAAAATTTAGGAAATAGATGTTTTAAGAAAAACGATATCAAAATTAGTTGAGTCGACGAGTTTTATAAATTAAACGAGATTTTATAAAGCTCTAAAATTATTTTTAGCAAATAGATTTTATCAATAAATAATACTGATTTTACTAAAAAAAATAATAATCAATCGTAGATAAATGAGAAATTATTAGGGAAAATAGTCTCGACTAAAAATGTAATTAAAACAAAATCGACTATTTTCTCATTTATTAATATAAGTCGTAAAATGAAATTAATTTATTAAATGAGTTTACAAATCTCGATTATATAATATAAAATTACAATCTAGAGTTAAAACTATAAATTAACAAAATAAGAGGAAAATATGAAATCGATAATATTTAGTTACTAGTGTCACGATAACCAACAAAATATTATAACTATCAGAAATAATTAAATTACTAACGATTTATAAAACGATATTGAAAGTTATAAAAATGTTTATAAGGTACAAAATTTTTTAAAAAAATATTTTTAGCAATTAATAAATAGCTAAAATTAGAAAACCAAAATTAAAAATATTTACTACATACTACTACTCAAACATACGATATAAAATTGAGTAATGTCCTAAAGTTACCTTGAGTCAATAACCGAAGCAAACACGTTCCAATCCTTGACGGTCACACTAAGATCCAAAAAATTGGAGAAGGACGGAGGATGAAGATTGGGAAGCAAAGGACACGAACTCGAAAAGGATTGCATCGAGCATCAACAGCCTACGGCAGTACAAACGTTGACAGCAGCAATTGTGAGACGACAAGGTCGGTGAGAAACAAGGGAGAGGTCGAATGGAAGAGAGGCAACAAGCGACACCCATCAACAATAATATGACATGAGCAGGAGAAGGAGAAGAGATTGACCACGAAATGACAAGGAACCGAAAGCAACCGAACAGGCAGAACGCAACAACAACAGACAACAAGGTCGACAACGGAACGGAAAATCAGAAGTAGCAGCATACGAACAACAGTAGATGAAGAATAACTACAGAAGAGAAGAGGATGGCAGCAAAACGACGCGAATAGCAGTAGCATAAAGGGATGAAATCAGGAGGAGACGAAGAAGAGAAGAAGAAACGGAAAATTAAAAGCAGCAGCACACGACACGCAGGAGAAGAGGAAGAACAAGAAACAGGAAAAACGAACAAAAATCGATAAGACGACCAAAGCTACAACAACAGAATAAAATGAATAGAACGAGCAGCAATCGACGAACAAAGGAGATCAAACAAAATAACGACACCGAAAGCAGGGAACCGATCGCAGAAATTAACGACAACACGAAAGCAACAAATGCATATGAAACAATGATGTACACTGTTTGGGATAAAATCCGTACTCTCAGATATGACGTGAAAATTCTCCGAGTCAAAAATCAAAGTCAATAAGTCAAAGAATCGACATGAAAAAGTCACGAAGTAATGCTCGGAAAGTCCAAAGTCGTAAAAGTCAAGGGTTCGATACAAGGAAAGTCAACCAGTCAACGAAGTAAAGCCCAACAATAATATTGGGCCAGGAAGTATCCAAGCTCCAAAATGGGCCGAAGACAGCCAACTACTCAAAGAAACCCTACCCCAAGCACAAAGACCCAGTCCAACAACCAATTCCCTAAATTTCAGGGTGGTGCCACCAGAGCAGGAGAAAAGTTAGGAGGAAAGGAAGGCAATGGTTAAGGGAGAAGGAGTTATAAGCGCAACAGGGGGCAGGAGAAGGGGGTCAATTTTCTTCTCATCTTCAACATCAAAAAAGCTCAGAGCAAACACACTAGCAAAATCTCTTATAGTCTAATACCGTTAAAATATTTGTATTATCTTTCGTACTTCGTTCTCCTCATTCATAGTGGAAGTTTGGCGGGATTCCGACTCCCCCCGCGGTTTTTCCCACATTTGGGTTTCCGCGTCACCAAAACTCGAGTCCCTTTGCTTTCTTTCGCTACGTTTTCATTTGCTAGATCCGATTCATCTCGTTAGTTCACATAGTGCTAGTTCGATCGCTTTAACCCGCAACTTGATCTTAACTCGGTAAATTTTTACCAAAACAATTTAGCGCCCACCGTGGGGCAAAGTGATCGTTTGCTAGCCAAAAATCTGCAGAAATTCAATCTACGGTCATGTCTGGATCCGATCAAAACCTTGTTTGTAACCAAGATCCCTCCACTCAGTCTGCTGGAGGGACACCATCTTCAGGGGCAGCAAGTCAGCCCATCGCACCATCCACTCAGGCGACTCCTGTCAGTCTGACAGCGGGACCTGCACCGACAACCTCCAGACCACCTCAAGGGCCCCCGACATCAAAAACACTCAATCCCTTCAGAACTAGTAAGGAGGGAGCGCCATCTAAGACGCCAGCTCATGGAGGGTTGTTTGGAGATGCGCTCAGGATTCCGTCAGCCTCAGATCCTGTGATGGAAATACTTCAGGGGATCAATACTCTGCAGCAAGCGGTGAGGACCTTGCAGAAGGATAACCGTGACATCAGGGCTCAGATAAAAGCGGTGTCAAGGCCACCATCTGCTCCAATTCAGTCACCACCAGAGATCCTGCCTCTGATATCTGGAGGAGAGCCAAGCCTCCACAGAGAACCCCCCGTCAGCGGGCAAGCATCGAGGGCAATTCCTCAAGAGGTGGTCACTAGGCTGGATCTGGAGCTATCACCACCCGTCCAAACCATTGCGCCACAGGGGCTAGGCTACCTGACCCACGGGCCCACATCCGACAGATCGCGCGTCTCAGGTAATCTCTTCCCCGGCACTGAAAACCGAGAAACTAACGCGTTATCTCTTGCAGGTACCCCGATCCATCAGGCGCTAAGATGGCAACCAACGCAATCGCCAGGAATGTATCCCATGTCCAGCAGCCAACCTTCTGGAGGAGCATGGGCAGCACCCGCTCCCAACCAGCAGGCACCAGAATGGCAACCCAGGCCTGAAACAATTGCATTCCCTTTGCCGCCTCCTCCAAACAGTCTGCACCTTGGGGGACCCCAAACAGGAAGTACACCTTTCAGTTTTCTTCCCCCAGCTTCTAACCCTCTTGCAGGAACTAACAGCGCAGCAGATCACCAATCTCAAGAATTGAAGGAGCTGAGGGAGCTGATCAACAAAATTCCTGGAATGCCACGCCCCCTGGAGAGAGCATCCAGAGACAGTTATGCGGACTCACCCTTCACAGACGACTTGGCTTGTGTCGCGGTGCCCAAGGGCTTTGTGCCACCAGCCATGACGCTTTACGATGGCACTGCAGATCCCATGGATCATATCAACCAGTACAAGCAGAAAATGATGGTGATAACCGCCACGGGGCCTCTGAAGGAAGCTTGCATGTGCAAAGGGTTCGGCTCCACCCTCTCAGGAGCAGCCCTGCATTGGTTCGTTGGCCTGCCAAACAGGAGTATCGCTTCCTTTGCTGATCTGGTTAACTCCTTCAACCAACAATTCGCCAGCAGCAGAAAACCGGAGAAGCAAACTAGTGATCTGTACAGGGTGGTGCAGAGAATCGATGAATCTACGCGAGATTTCCTCAACAGATTCAACAAGGAGAAAGTGACTATTCCCAGATGTGACGTAGCCACTACCATCGAAGCCTTCCGCCAAGGGCTTCTCCAGGACTCAGATCTCTACAAAGATCTCACTAAATGTCCTTGTGCTACATTCGAGGATGTGCAAACCAAAGCATTGGCAGCCATCAGGCTGGAGGAAGATTCGGGCCCCAGAAGAGCTACCTATGGATCTGAGCATGTCTCCAGGAAGGCACCAGCAGAGAGGAGAGGCGAAAGATCCAAACCCTACGACAGAAATGTTCACAAGATCTCAGAAGACAAAGATTGGAAGGAGAACCCAGGACTCCCACCTAAAATTAGCGAGTACGGGTTCTCCACCAACGTGTCCGGTCTGCTCAGGGCCCTAAAGGAGTTAGGGCACATAGTCAGATGGCCCAGAAGACAGGAGTATGCCAACGACCGCCGGGACACCAGCAAGAGATGTGAATTCCACGATGATATTGGGCATTCCACCGAAGAGTGTGTCCTCCTCAGGAAGGAAGTGAAATATCACTATGACCAGGGAAATCTGGATCACTTGATATCAAGGAGCTCCAGCAGAGTGAACGCGGCAGACCAGGTGCTACCTTCACCCCCTCCCCTGTGCACCAGGATTGTCAACGTGATCACAGGAGGGTCAGAATTAAGCGGTCTGACCTATTCAGCAGCTAAAAGACACGCTTCCCAATCCAGAGGAGATAAACCAGAACATTCCCGTAGAATCAGCTGTCCAGACCTCCCCGCTGTCACCTTTGACGAATCCAATGCAGAACCATCTCCAGAATCCCACCATGATGCCCTAATCATCACGCTCTCCATAGGAAACTGCACTGTGAGGAAGATACTGGTGGACACTGGAAGCTCTGTCAACCTCATCATGTTGGAAACCTTGCAAAACATGGGGTTCAGTGAGGAAGACCTGAGCAAAAGGGCGGTTCTCCTCATAGGATTCAGTGGGGAAACTAAATACTCCCTTGGAGAGATTACGATTCCCACTTATGCTGGAGGGGTAAACAAGCAAGTGCGGTATTTGGTTATCGACGGTCCGTCCACCTACAACGTGATCCTGGGGAGACCATGGATACATGAAATGAAGGCCATCACATCCACCTACCACCAGTGCTTGAAGTTCCCCACACCCTGGGGAGTGCAGAAGATCAGTGGCGACCAAAGAGAAGCCAAAGATTGCTACAGAGTGGCACTGAAGAAGACGGCGAGTCCCCCAGTATAGCAATTACAGAGTCTTCACCTACCCCTGCAGGAATAGCTTGAACCCCCTCAAGCGGAGGTAGATGAAGTAAACCTAGACAAACAACACCCAGAGCGGAAAGTGTTGATCGGCTCAGAATGCACAGGTAATATCTGACAAAACCTTATTGAATTGTTGAAAACTAACATGGATTGTTTTGCGTGGTCCCATGATGATATGGTAGGAATAGATCCGAATATCATAACTCACAGATTAAGCGTGGACCCGAGCTACAAACCAATCCAGCAGAAGAGGAGGAAGTTCGCTCCAGAGAGGAACCAAGTCATAAACCAGGAGGTAGATAACCTGCTGGCTGCCGGAAAAATCAGAGAAGTAAAATACCCAGAGTGGCTGTCCAACGTGGTAGTAGTCCCAAAGAAGAATGGCAAGTGGAGAGTGTGCGTCGACTTCACCGACCTGAACAAGGCGTGCCCAAAGGACCCATTCCCCCTGCCACACATAGATGCCATGGTAGACGCCACAGCAGGTCATGAGATGCTAACTTTCCTCGACGCGTGGAGTGGATAAAACCAAATCAAGATGCATCCAGCAGACCAGGAGAAAACTGCGTTCAGATCCGAGAGAGGTATCTATTGTTACAATGTTATGCCCTTTGGTTTGAAAAATGCAGGATCCACCTACCAGAGGCTGGTTAACATGATGTTCAAGAAACAAATTGGCAAAACCATGGAGGTATACATTGATGATATGGTCGTTAAGTCCAAACAATCAACACAGCACACGGCACATCTGGAGGACGCTTTCAACACCCTCAGGGAGTACAAGATGAAGCTAAATCCTTCCAAGTGCACGTTCGGAGTATCCTGTGGGAAATTTTTGGGGTACATGGTCACCCAGAGGGGAATCGAAGCCAGCATAGAGCAGATCAAAGCCATCCTGCAACTGGAGTCTCCACAGAAGCCGAAGGATGTGCAGCGATTAACCGGAAGGATTGCCGCCCTGAACAGGTTCATCTCCAGATCCTCAGATAGGTGCCGCTTATTCTATGATATCCTGAGGAAGGCCCAAAGATTTGACTGGACGGAAGAGCACGAGAAAGCGTTCAAAGAACTAAAGCACTACTTGAGCACTCCACCACTCCTATCAAAACCGGAGCCTGGAGAACCACTTTTTCTATACCTTTCAGTGACTGAGGTGGCGGTTAGTGCAGTGTTGGTAAGAGAACATGATGGAGCACAGCATCCGGTCTACTACGTCAGTAAGTCTCTGCTTCCTGCAAAGACCAGGTACACGTCCCTTGAAAAACTTGTACTTGCGTTAGTCACTGCGTCATATAAACTGCGTCCCTATTTTGAATCACACATTATATCTGTAATAACAAATTACCCACTGAAAACCATTATGAGAAAACCTGAGTTGTCAGGTAGGATGGCGAAATGGTCCATGCACTTGAGCGGTTTCGACTTAAGATTTGTCCCCAGAACAGCAATCAAGTCCCAAGCCCTAGCAGATTTCATATCCGACTTCAGCCCGACGCTGCAGACGCAGGCAGAGAAAGACATCATCCTTCTGGATGAAAACAAGAGTGAACAGGTGTGGAAACTCAACGTAGATGGTGCCTCGAACATGAGAGGATCTGGAGCAGGGCTGGTACTCAGGTCACCTCAGGGAGATCTCATAGTTCAAGCGGTCCGATGCGAGTTCTGAACAACAAACAATGAAGCAGAATACGAAGCTTTGATCCTGGGTCTCCAGTTGTCCCTAGACCTTAAAATCAAGCAGCTGGAGGTGTACGGTGATTCCCAACTGATAGTCAACCATATGAATGGTTCATATACCGCAAAAGACTCGAAAATGATGGCTTACCTTGAGGTGGCAAAAGACCTCTCCTTAAGGTTCGCAGAGTTCTCAATTAACCAAGTCCCGAGGGAGCAGAACGTAGAAGCCGACGCCTTAGCAACTCTGGGGGCAACCTTCAAACCAGGAGAAGTATCCACCATACCCATAGTCCATGTACTGGAACCAGCAATCCGGAGAAGCGCGCAGGAGCAGGGAACACCAGAAGGAGGTTCACCAGGTCAAGGGCTGCAATGGTTTCAGGAAGCGAGGATCTATAGCAACACTGTAGAACAGGAGGAGATCTCTGACTGGCGAAAATCCTACAAAGATTGGCTGCAAAACGATATTCTGCCAGCAGAAAAAAGAGAAGCGCGAAGTTTCAGAATGAAAGCGTCAAGGTATACACTCATTGATGGCGTGCTATTCAAAAGATCGACCGCTGGGCCATACCTAAGATGTCTAAACCAGGAGCAAGCAGAGATGGTAATGCATGATCTCCACAGCGGAGAATGTGGAAATCATGCAGGGGGCAAGAGTCTATCCAACAAAGCACTCCGCCAAGGTTACTATTGGCCAACAATGCGAAGGGACGCCAAGGAATATGTTAAAAAATGCGACGCCTGCCAAAGACACGCACCGGTCAACCACCAGCCAGCAGAACCGCTACATCCAATTATCTCTCCTTGGCCCTTCATGAAGTGGGGAATGGATATTGTAGGTAAATTGCCAAGAGCACCAGGAAACAGAGTCTTCATGCTCGCAATGACCGACTACTTCTCCAAGTGGATAGAAGCAGAAGCATTCCCTCAGGTGACTGAGAAGCAGGTTATATCCTTTATTAAACGTAACATTATCTGCAGGTTTGGAGTTCCCTCAGAGATCATCTGCGACAATGGGTCCCAATTTATTGGCAATAAGATGGAAGCCTATTGCGCCAAATGGAACATTGCTCTCAACAAGTCTACTCCCAGAAATCCACAATCCAATGGTCAAGCGGAATCCAGCAACAAAATTGTGATGGATAACCTGAAGAGAAGGCTGGAGGAAGCAGGGGGCAGATGGGCAGATGAACTTCCCCTGGTACTGTGGTCTGACAGAACCACACCTAAGGTGGCTACTGGGCAGACACCCTTTAGTTTGGTCTTTGGTGCTGAGGCGGTCATTCCTGCAGAAGTAAGGGTACCCACCCACAGGTATGGCTGCACAACAGAAGAAGGAAACCAAGTGGAAATGGCAAACAGTTTAGACACCATAGACGAGCTTAGAACTGATGCTCAGATCAGAATGGCCTCCTACAGACAAACTGTCGCCAGAAGCTACAAAAAGAATGTTAAAGTCAGGATTCTACAGGAAGGAGACTTGGTCCTCAGAAAAGTATTCCAGAACACCAGAAACCAACAAGCAGGGAAATTTGCTTACAACTGGGAGGGGCCCTACCAGGTGGAGAAAGTAGTTGGAAATGGAGCATATCAACTTATGACCATGGAAGAGGAAATCATCCAAAAACCTTGGAACATAATACACTTAAAAAAGTACTTCTTCTAAGTAAAAGTCACCAAGAGCAAAGGCCGTTGTCGCCAGAGCTGAGGCATTCAATCTGCCAGGTACGCCTCCACCAGAACCCAGGTTCAATCTCACTTATCATTTCTTTTAAGCCTACTCTATCTTTTAAGCCTATTTCTTTTCAAGGTCTTTCTTTTAAGCCTGCTATATCTTTTAAGCCTACCCTGTTTACAAAGTCTTTCAAAATTTCCTTCAAAACTTAGCTCATTTTCATACCTCAAAATTCGACTCGATTATCATGAAACTTAAAGGGAGATTCTTGTTGTTTCTTCAGTTCCTCTTACATGTTTTCATCTTATTCTCTCTTTATACCACCAAATTGAATTTCCTTTTTTACATGATCTCATTTTATCCTCAATTTAAAATTAACGGTTAATCTGGTGGAGCGTATAACTTCCACAGAAGGCGTGCGTCTTGTGTGCTGAATGCCTACAACCAGGGCATTACAAGTCCCCTGCGCCACTCAGCACCCACGCAAAGCGTGGCACCTCTGACTGAGTGGGCATACTAAACCCCAGGCCACCAACCATCAGGGTATAACAAATTCTGCTCCCCATAAGATGATTCTGCTCCCCTGAGCAGAATGAGAATTCAGGACATAACAAATTTTTTAACAAAATATTTTTGTTTTCGCCACACAGGGCCAGAGATAACAAAAGATAAACAGGCTGAACAGCCTAGACATCATTCTCCGGGGGAAGAGAGGCAAGGGGCACCACCACAGCAGCATCATCGGTGGTCACCATAGGACCAGGCGTCTCTTGAACTGCTGGAGGGGAAGAAACCGACTCCTCCACTGCTTCCCCTTCCCCATCAGCCAGCATCTCCAGATCGAAGCCATGGGGAAACTCCACCTGCATCCTCTCCTTCAGAGCAGCCAAATCTCAGTACACGTGCTCCCCCTGGGCGTGAGCTTCAACCATCTGGATCTCAGTGCTCAGGGCTGACCAGCTGAGAGCACCGACCATCTGCTCCTGCAAAGCTGCCACTTTCCCCTGAAGATCAGAGTTTGCATCTTGGACTTTGGCAAGCTCAGCCTTCACCCCCGCAGCAGCCTCCTCCCATTGCTTCTCCTCTTCAGCAAGTTTCCCCCTGACTTGGTCCAGCTCTCCCCTCAGCTCAATGGCCTCCTCCTTAGCCGCCTTAGCCTCCTCCTCAAGCTCCATGACCTTCTCCTTGGCTTGAGCAGCCTCCTCCATCAGACGGGCATTGTCCGCCTGGAGACGACCCCCCAAGTCTATAAGGCGCGATATGCGGGCCTTCACAAAGATAGTCATCTGAAGAGTCTGAATAGAACAGCAGCAGTCAGTAATGCAACTCAAAGCTGGAACAAATTCAGAGCCAAAAAAGACAGAATTACCTCAAAGCCATGGGCCACGATGTGGGCCGCGGTCTCAATCAGAGGATCCTTGGCCATCACAGCCTCAGAACCTGGGAAGAGGAACTGGTCCAAGACAGAAAGATCTTCCAGGTCCCTGATGACCCCAAAATTCCGGGGAAAGGTCATCGTGATTTCATCAGAGCTGCACCCAGCTGAATGAGGAGTAGAAGGCTGAGGAGAATCAGGCACATGAATCACATGTGGTTTCTCCGCGGAGTCCGCCTGAGTTGGAGGGGAGGAGCTGCGTTTTCTCTTCGAACTAGTCGAAGGAGCAGGAGAGGAGCCAGTAACCTTCCGGGATGAAGAGCGGGTAGCCATGCTCTTTCTCCTGACCCGGTCCAGGGTCATGGGAGCCTTGGCACTGCCTGAGAAGGGCGAGTATACCACATGAACCTCACAAAAAAAAAAGAAAAAAAAGACAAAGCAAGAATCTACTCAGCAATTCTCACCAGAAGACATTGTGTCATCAAAAGGGGAACATGCACCGCCGGCAGAGGGAACGAACAGATTATTGAAGGAGAGCTGCTCGGAACTTAAGTCGGAGAGTTTGGCATCAAGATCGATGATCGGCGTTACTCCCTCCGGCTGTTGAAGACCTACAGTATGAAACCAATAAGAACCATAAGTGTGCGAGGAACCGAAAAGCTAGTGATACGATGAATACCTGCAACAGGCGCCCATTGAGAAAAGAGATAATCACAGGAGGGAGAGAGAGAATCAACCTTCACAAAGATAAAGCCCTTGAACCACCCCGCATCAGGAGGGTTAGGAGGGAAGATTATGCCAGGGAAATTTTTATCCTTGACGCGCATCGTCACCTGACCATTCCCCAGGGGCCTTACCTGGAATGCGGCACAGATGTCGAGTAGCGAAAAGTCCTTCTGATGGCGGCGATTTAGAACACAGAAGGATAACAACACTCTCCAAGTGTGAGGGGCCAGTTGGCATGGGGCAAGCTTGTAATAGGTTAGGAGTTCCTGAACAGGGGGGGGGGAAGGGAAAGCGGAGGCCCAGGAGGAAGGGGTAAGCATACATGCAGACCCATCCAGGAAGGACGAAGTCCGCCTGCTGACCTGAGGAGGGAAGGTAAATCTCAACCCCCTCATCGAAGCCAAAAACCCCCCTGACAAAGGAAGGGTCCACATCGGCAAAGAAAGAGTCGCAGGAATGAGTTTTGCCTAATTTGTTAGAAGGAGAAAAGGCCATCGCCGGCGACGATGGAGCAGGAGCCGATGATTTACCCCGAACCGATTTAGACACCATGAAAGAAAAAGAAAATAACGAACAAAGACGGAAGATCACCTGAGCAAAACGGGAGTGTGAAATGCGGCGACGGCGAACGACGAAGAGCAGAGAGGTAGGGTGATTCGAATTTTGAAAAGGGGATTTGGGGTTGTGAATGAAGTGAGAAGTAAATGAGAAGAGAGTTAGGAGTGGGTAGAGTAAAGAGAAGAGGGAAGTATGGGGAAACGCGAATAATAATGAGGGGGAAGAGTAAAATCATCATGAGGAAGGAGAAGAGTCAGTTAGGGAAACGAGAAGTGACGGACTCAAAAACAAACTCTGTGGAAGAAAATCGTCATCAGAACCAAAACGTCAAAACGCAAACGGAAATTCCCACCTAAGATGAGCTTAGTCGGAAATTTGGGGGCATTTGTTTGGGATAAAATCCGCACTCTCAGATATGACGTGGAAATTCTCCGAGTCAAAAATCAAAGTCAATAAGTCAAAGAATCGACAAGAAAAAGTCACGAAGTAATGCTCGGAAAGTCCAAAGTCGTAAAAGTCAAGGGTTCGACACAAGGAAAGTCAACCAGTCAACGAAGTAAAGCCCAACAATAATATTGGGCCAGGAAGTATCCAAGCTCCGAAATGGGCCTAAGACAGCCAACTACTCAAAGAAACCCTACCCCAAGCACAAAGACCCAGACCAACAACCAGTCAACGAAGTAAAGCCCAACAATAATATTGGGCCAGGAAGTAAACATTTTATATAAAAGGGAAACTTTCTATAAATAGAAACTTATTAAAATAAAAATATTGTCATAGAAAATACATAAGTGATTAAAATAAGTGAAATGTATAAAAATAACATTTCTAACGAAATCAACATTTTATTATTATCGTCGTTATCGTAACTTTAATATATTTCTAAATTAATTACTCAAAATATAAATAAAATATAATAAGTCAATTTATAATATTTTATATATATTTAGAAAATCGAGTTAAAACTGTAAAATTTAGGAAATAGATGTTTTAAGAAAAACGATATCAAAATTAGTTGAGTCGACGAGTTTTATAAATTAAACGAGATTTTATAAAGCTCTAAAATTATTTTTAGCAAATAGATTTTATCAATAAATAATACTGATTTTACTAAAAAAATAATAATCAATCGTAGATAAATGAGAAATTATTAGGAAAAATAGTCTCGACTAAAAATGTAATTAAAACAAAATCGACTATTTTCTCATTTATTAATATAAGTCGTAAAATGAAATTAATTTATTAAATGAGTTTACAAATCTCGATTATATAATATAAAATTACGATCTAGAGTTAAAACTATAAATTAACAAAATAAGAGGAAAATATGAAATCGATAATATTTAGTTACTAGTGTCACGATAACCAACAAAATATTATAACTATCAGAAATAATTAAATTACTAACGATTTATAAAACGATATTGAAAGTTATAAAAATGTTTATAAGGTACAAAATTTTTAAAAAAAATATTTTTAGCAATTAATAAATAGCTAAAATTAGAAAACCAAAATTAAAAATATTTACTACATACTACTACTCAAACATACGATATAAAATTGAGTAATGTCCTAAAGTTACCTTGAGTCAATAACCGAAGCAAACACGTTCCAATCCTTGACGGTCACACTAAGATCCAAAAAATTGGAGAAGGACGGAGGATGAAGATTGGGAAGCAAAGGACACGAACTCGAAAAGGATTGCATCGAGCATCAACAGCCTACGGCAGTACAAACGTTGACAGCAGCAATTGTGAGACGACAAGGTCGGTGAGAAACAAGGGAGAGGTCGAATGGAAGAGAGGCAACAAGTGACACCCATCAACAATAATATGACATGAGCAGGAGAAGGAGAAGAGATTGACCACGAAATGACAAGGAACCGAAAGCAACCGAACAGGCAGAACGCAACAACAACAGACGACAAGGTCGACAACGGAACGGAAAATCAGAAGTAGCAGCATACGAACAACAGTAGATGAAGAATAACTACAGAAGAGAAGAGGATGGCAGCAAAACGACGCGAATAGCAGTAGCATAAAGGGATGAAATCAGGAGGAGACGAAGAAGAGAAGAAGAAACGGAAAATTAAAAGCAGCAGCACACGACACGCAGGAGAAGAGGAAGAACAAGAAACAGGAAAAACGAACAAAAATCGATAAGACGACCAAAGCTACAACAACAGAATAAAATGAATAGAACGAGCAGCAATCGACGAACAAAGGAGATCAAACAAAATAACGACACCGAAAGCAGGGAACTGATCGCAGAAATTAACGACAACACGAAAGCAACAAATGCATATGAAACAATGATGTACACTGTTTGGGATAAAATCCGTACTCTCAGATATGACGTGGAAATTCTACGAGTCAAAAATCAAAGTCAATAAGTCAAAGAATCGACAAGAAAAAGTCACGAAGTAATGCTCGGAAAGTCCAAAGTCGTAAAAGTCAAGGGTTCGATACAAGGAAAGTCAACCAGTCAACGAAGTAAAGCCCAACAATAATATTGGGCCAGGAAGTATCCAAGCTCCGAAATGGGCCGAAGACAGCCAACTACTCAAAGAAACCCTACCCCAAGCACAAAGACCCAGTCCAACAACCAATTCCCTAAATTTCAGGGTGGTGCCACCAGAGCAGGAGAAAAGTTAGGAGGAAAGGAAGGCAACGGTTAAGGGAGAAGGAGTTATAAGCGCAACAGGGGGCAGGAGAAGGGGGTCAATTTTCTTCTCATCTTCAACATCAAAAAAGCTCAGAGCAAACACACTAGCAAAATCTCTTATAGTCTAATACCGTCAAAATATTTGTATTATCTTTCGTACTTCGTTCTCCTCATTCATAGTGGAAGTTTGGCGGGATTCCGACTCCCCCCGCGGTTTTTCCCACATTTGGGTTTCCGCGTCACCAAAACTCGAGTCCCTTTGCTTTCTTTCGCTACGTTTTCATTTGCTAGATCCGATTCATCTCGTTAGTTCACATAGTGCTAGTTCGATCGCTTTAACCCGCAACTTGATCTTAACTCGGTAAATTTTTACCAAAACATACACAACAATGAACTCACGTACAACAGCAATGAAATGCAACAACGAGAGGGAAGAAGAAAAAAAAGAAAAAGAACGAAGAGCATCAATAGAAAACAAGAGCAGCGAAGACGGAAGAAGAACGAGGGAATACCTCATGGATTAAAGGCAACACTCGACAGAATAACCCACGAAAACAAGCAGTAGCAGGTCGAGTAGCAGTAGAGGAAAACAAAGGGGTCAACCCGGGAAACGCGCTGGTTAAGAAAAGGGGCATCAGCATCACAAAAGGATTCGAAAAACCGCAGACAAGAATGCGACAGCAAGCAGTAGTACGCAGACAAAAATAAGGACAGAAATCGGATGAAATATGAACTAGATGAATAGATGACTAATAGAAGCAGTGAATGAACGCAACAACACGGCAATGGCAGCAGCATCAGCATAGTTGCAGCAGTGAAACAAAGGAGAAAACAGGGGAGAGGTTCGATGGTTTTAAGGAAGAAGAAAAGGAATAAGAACGGAGAGGAGGAGATGAAGGAAATGATGGATGAAGGCGTGAAGCAGGAAACGAAGGGGTGACGTAAACGTTGAATATAATGAGAAAGGGAAGAGAATGAGGAAAACGGTGGAAGTCCCAAAAAGAAAATGGGTGGGGTGTATGTAGTAAAGAGAAAATAAGGGAAATGGGGAATGAATTCAATTCATTTAAAAAAAGGGGTTAAGTACTACGTACAACACAATAAGTGTCTGTACTAGACGGTTCCGAGACAATTTCAAGACAATAAGTTGACTGACCCAAGAATCGAATTAAACGAGTAATAAATAATAAAGCCGATTAATAAAATGAATAAATAAAATATTTCTCGAGAAAAAAAAAATTAATATCCGAGACGAAAATGAAGTTTATAGAAGAAATAATTAGACGATCAAATAGTATTTCCCGATAAATAATAAATTTTCGATAAAGTGAATTAAAATAATAATAAAAAATGATGATAGGGCGCCACCGGGTGCCGCCAAATCTCGACGCCACCGGAATAAAATAATAAAAAAAAATAAAATCTTGAAAATCTCTATTTTGATTTTGGGTAAAATTCAAAAGGGCATACATGTAATTTTACCATTTATTATTTATTATAAATTATTTAATTAAGAATATTTTAAATAAAATAATGTTTACTATATCTTTTTAAAAAAATATTGGTAAAAAAATGTCGTCGATGCCAAATAGGTAAAAAAAGTGGTACCGAAGTGACGAATTGGTAAAAAAAAAATCGTGTTACGGATTAAAAAAAATCAACCGATGCAAGAAATTGGTAAAAAACGCAATCGGTGCCAAATTGTTACGGATTAAAAAAAATTAATCGATGCGACATTATTTAGAAATTAATGTTCATAAAATAAATTACCTAGCGTTTTAGATCGGTTTAGATTTTCTTTTTTCAAAGTGTGCCGATATTGTCACATAGGTCCGTGTTTACGGTTCTTACGATACAGTGTAAAAAATTTAGACATGTCGAAACTCAATCCACGGCCTATTTCACCCGAACCCGAAAAGACCCATTAATCTAGGATTGAAATCCGACTCGCCCCTTATTGTAACCCGACCAATTTAACGGATCTAAAATCTTCTAATCAAAAAATTCCGTACTGTGAAAAAAAAATAACAAATTTTCGTCTACTGCATATTTCAATGAATAGAACTCTATTACATGACATTTGTCATATAAAAACCGACCCAAAATGCTAGGTAATTTATTTTACGAATATTAATATCTAAATAGTGTCGCATCGATTAATTTTTTTTAATACGTAGCAATTTGACACCGATTACGTTTTTTTTACCAATTTCTTGAATCGGTTAAGTTTTTTTAATCCGTAACACGATTATATTTTTTTTTTTACCAATTCGTCACTTCGGTACCACTTTTTTTTTTTTACCTATTTGGCATCGGCGACAATTTTTTATCAATTCGTCACTTGGGTGCCACTTGTTTAACCTATTTCCCGCCGTCGATACTTTTTTTACCAGCCGTCACCTTTGAGCCACTGTTTTTACTCAATTGGTTATTTGGACCTTGTATAGAAGTGTAACTTGGGTATATATAGAAGTGTAACTAGTTCGTTTTCACGACCGTTCTCATTAAAGTTTAAGTTTCCACGGGAACCTAATTCTATATCGATAAGGCATTTCAATAACCTAACTCATTCTTACTTTACTGCCCAGTACTATATTACTCCGTATAAAACTACTTTCAACATTCGACTTTGAGTGAATATCCGATGACGCACATTCGAGTATCGTGGACTTCTATAGGTAACAACGATGACGATACACAAAGAGGATCTAACAATCACAAGTATATGCCGAGACGAGACAATTCTTGAAAGCTCATATCAAGGTAGAATGAACGTTTTTGTATGTGCGCCCGTACTGAAACGTCTAATACCAGATGTCTCTATTAAACTCGCTATCAAACAGACTTCCGCCGTCCATTTCGTTTTATGATAATCATCAAGACAAATGTAATAACTGATATTATAAAATAAAAATTTGATATTATAAATGATAGATTGTTGTAATAAAATTTAATATTCATAAATAAAAGAATTAACTTTCACAATAAGAATTAGTCAGGTTTGTCCATAACAATAAAACAATAAAATAAGATTAAAGTGTTGATTTAGACTATTAAAAGGGATAATGTTTAATTGTTTGGGTAATCCATTTATATATTTTCTGCATATTTTTGTACATATAAAAAGTACTGAAGTTTTGAAGGGTAAAAAATTGGAGAGATATTAAAACTTTAAAATGGATATAGTGTGACTCTAACACAAGTACAACTAATACACATACCAATTATTCACCGGCCAAATACCACTCAACTAAATGCACTTCATTGCTTCAAATGGTGATAAAATTATATATAATGTATATACAATTTTTTTTTCCAATATATACGTAACTAATCCTACAATTAAGCCTTTTTTTTGCAAATCTTCAGATTCTTTTGTTATTTTCTTTGATTTTTTCTTTTTTTAAATTATATATTATAAGTTATTTTAAATGTGTGAACTACCGAATTTACCATTTACAACAAACTTAATTTAAAATCATATTTTAATGGAAATAAATAAAATAAATATAGTTAATGACTAAAATATCCTTTGTGGCGCACAAATTCGGCGCCACCCGGTGGCGCCATCTCATTTTCCTATAAAAAAAGGGGTTAAGTATTACGTACAACACAATAAGTGTCTGTACAAGACGGTTCCGAGACAATTCCGAGACTATAAGTTGACTGACCCAAGAATCGAATTAAACGAGTAATAAATAATAAAGCCGATTAATAAAATGAATAAATAAAATATTTCTCGAGGTAAAAACAATTAATAGCCGAGACGAAAATGAAGTTTATAGAATAAATAATTAGACGATCAAATAGTATTTCCCGGTAAATAATAAATTTTCGATAAAGTGAATTAAATTGATTTCTCGAGGAAATGTAATAAATGTTTTGACGAAACTCAATATAAATGAAATTCGAGACTAAATTAAAAATTCGAGCTTAAATAAAAATAAATAAAAAGAATTTAGAATTTAAATCGCCGAAATAGACTTTCGATAGGAATCAAACAGAATGGGTAAAATAAATCGAAATAAAAATAAAAATATGTTTTAAATATAGGAAGAGGTCCTGAGACAAATAGAATTGTAGGAGTTTGAATAGATTAACAATCAATTCGTTTTATAACAAATTTTAAGAATTACAAGTGAAATCGTAAACAAAATAAAAATACGAATATAATTTTAAATTAATTTAATTTATAAAATCAAGGGTGTTACATACAGTTCTCGAAGCTAGTTTTCAGTATTATCCTAGTGAAAGTCTAGCCTTGTGCACACTGATCGAATTTCCATAACGTCATTTTTGAATATTATTATTATCGGTTGATTTTGATTTGCAGGTTGGCAAGTGTTTTAAGTTTCACTGAAAACTTATTTTTATAATATCGTTTTAATGTTTTCTCTTTTTAAATATTTTGATATAATAATACTATTATTTTTCCATATGATATAATATGGCTGGGAGAACGTCCGAATTACTCCCTACTGACGTGGTTGTTATGTTTATAACATGACAGGTATTTGCGGCTGGGTTTTGGGTGTGAGCTAGCAAGTAGCGTGGATCCTAGTCTTTCTTCATTCATGTAATTTATGGATTTGTATAAACTCGTTTGGAGAATTTACTTTTAGCCTTTTTGTAAAAAGAAGCGTTTGTATTGACTTACCATTTCTTTTAATAAGATATAGTTTGTCAGTGTGTTTTAATCCCAACTCTATAGTATTTCCGCCACTGTATTGCGTTAGAATTTTCTAGGGGATTACAAGGAGTAGGAATAATAATCGTAGTAGTAGTAGTAGGAGGAGGAGGAGTAGTAGTAGGAGTAATATTTATTTATTTATTTATTTATACGAAACGGAAGTTGCATTAAGATCGAAACAAATAAATTACAATAAGTTATTATTGTTGTTGTTGTTATTGCATTTCGATATTAATGCATGTTTCATTTCATAAAAATAATAATAATGACAATAAGTATTATTGTTGTTGTTTTTCTTACTCATATCTCCTAATGTTAATAATAATAACAAATTATTATCATCATCATCGTCGTTGTCGTCATCATCATCGTCATTATTATTATTATTATTATTATTATTATTATTATTATTATTATTTTCTAACTTTTTATCATCATTATCATTATAATAATTATTAATATTATTATGCACTTCATAATATTTTGAAGTCTTGAAATAAATATTACATTCAAATATTTACAACTTTGTCTTAATGCCATTACGATTAATTTGCATTTTTTTTACACAATTTTTGAGTGAATATAATATCTAATATATATATATACCATAAAATATAGCATATGAGTATTATTTGTATTGTATTAAGATTTAAGAATTTCAAATTTTAAAATTTTGTATATTATGTAATTAAAGATATATACATGACAAATTTTAAGTCTTGTTTGTGTCTTTTAAATTTCGTAAAATAATTCCAAGTATTTTGATCACGATAAATTATTTACGAACATATGTCAGATTAGTCCGAGAATATGTCAGTTCTTGAAAAACCTAATTTAAAACCTATGATAAAATTGAAATTAATTTCAATAATTTACGTGCATTAACTTTAAATAGTCTAGTTAAAGTTTCCAATTGGATTTGTTTCAAAATAAATTTTTAAACATGTTTTATTAAAGAACTACGATCGGGTGACAGATTCTGTCAGTTTACAAAAGTACGAATAAAAACCCCTCTTAAGTTAATAATTTCGATTTTATCCAGAAACAAAAGTTGTAGTTAAGCCTTTAAAGTTTTCAACCTCACTAATATTACATCAATTTGAATTTTAATGATTTATTTATGAATTTTATAGTAAGACAGTGCAAATCTGAAAAATCTGTAAATTTGTAATTTATTACTTTTAATTACTTAAACTCCAACTTTTTGAGAAATAATTATGATTTCTACTTTCCTTGACTTTTAATCATTAATTATACATTTATCTAATAAATATAATGTTTAGGTCTCAAGGCCTAATATTAACAGTTCTATATAACTCATATGTTAAACGATTTCTAATTATAATAACACTTGTTTTTGGAAAGTTAATATTTGAAGAAAGTTTCTATATTTGGAAGGTTACTATTTTGGGAATTTTTAAAAGATATCTTCGGATAAAATATTTATAATGGTTTGAATGTGGAATAATGTTGGAAATGAGAAGTTACAGCATATAAGTCTAGGATATGTTGTTTGTTGCCATCAGCTATATGGTTAGTGTATCTGCGTCAGGGATACATTGATTGTCGAACTGGGTATCGTTTATGGTCAGGAGTCATGCACATGTACTTAGGCTAGGACCTCGCTGAACGCAGTCCTATTATATATTTGAGTTGTCTGGTAAGAGGGCTTAGGAGTCGATTTGTGGGCACTGTGTTCCTTAACTAGTGAGGCTTAAGAGTCGCTTCGTCGGCACTGAGTTCCGTAACTAGTGACACTTTGGTGTTGTTTTGACATATCTTTAGTAGTAAAAGTTGTACTGATCATCAGTTTATATTCCATTATTCGTTTTGGCTTCGTGGGCACTGAGTTCGTTAACTAGTGAGGCTTAAGAGTCGCTTCGTGGGCATTGAGTTCCGTAACGAGTGACACTTCGGTGTTGTTTTTACATATCTTTAGTAGTAAAAGCTGTACTGATCATCAGTTTATATTCCATTATTCGTTTTGACGCTGTCAGGCTACAAAATTGTTTTCTGGTTTGGAATCTATTTTGATATATATAATGTTTTGAGTTTTAAAAATATTTTCTTATATTATGCTTCTATTGCTTATATATTACTCCATCCATCGCAAAGAGATGTTCCCATTTGATTATTTTATTCCTCACATTTGATTAAACGTGGGAACATCATATTGGGATGGAGGGAGTATGTAATATGGCTGGGAGAACTGCTTGAGTTGCTCCCCACTGAATTGTGGCTGTTATGTTTAACATTGCAGGTTATCTGTTTTGCAGGATCGGGTTTAAGCTAGCGAGTAGTCATGATCCTACTCATTTATATTATTATTAATGTTGTTTCGTTTTATGGATTATTTTACCGGATTTTGGAAGTTTTATTTTCCCCCTTTTTAGGAAAAGTAACATTTGTTTCAGACTTACCTTTTAATCATACAATAATCTATTAGACATGAATGTGTTTCAATTCGATCGACAGTGATCCCATCACTGTTTTACATTAGATATTTAGGAGATTACAGTTGGTATCAGAGCATCACTGCTCCCGACACTTACACTTGAGGCAAATTACTAATAAATAGATGAGAAAATAATAAATCACTTAGTAATAGAAGGATAGAAACAAAATAGGGACTTGTTTGGTAGCTTGTTTGTTCTTGATAACTCAATGACTAGCATTGATTAAATGATTACTTATTTTTGTCCCCGAAGAAGATGGCTGGGTGTGACGTGGACGTGAGGTTGCAAACCAGGATGAGATTTACCTCGTTGTTCTCAACTCGCTGAATACGTTGATGGAGAGGACCCAACACTTCGGCCCTGGGCAACGTCCTTTAAGTTTCTCTAAGGCGGCAACGGAGATGGCTAAGAGCAAGTTCACTGATGGCAGGGTTTTGCTGTAGTCCCTACCGTCAAGTAATAACCAACTATACCTAACGGTAGCTAGAGTAAGTCGGGTCATATCCACAGGGACGGAAAATAGTGTATAGACTAGGTCCACTTAAAACAAGGCTAAGTCATAAACAAACACAAAGAAGACGATAATTGACAAACTATGATGGTTGGGGGTGAAGGAAGTGGACCTACAATGTACTATGTATGATACGAGCTAAATGAAACAGCTAAAGATTAACTAAGCAAACGAACTAGAGAAATGATGACTAACTAGAAGAATGAATCAAATATGGAAGGGAGTAGGGTTAGGTCGGGTTCATAAGTGTAGTAGGATAATTGGGAGGTCAAGGGTGTAGGTATCACTTAATTACTAAGGTCGGTTTGCGCTCTCGCACCAAAGCCAAAGTCCGCACTCTCGTATCAAAGACTAGACCCGAATACTCATGCTAGATGCTACTCAAAATACAAGGATTCATTCACAAATTAGTCACACAGTGAGAGGAGGAAGACAAGTATGAGAAGCATTGGCCACTACTACCCACACAAGCAATTCAACAAACACATAGAGTGCCCAATAAGTGACTAGCAACAAAGAATTCACCTTTACCCACAATCTAACCCTAATAACCCATAATCCACACTTAATCCCCCTACTAACCCCACAAAGAATCTACTCACTCATTATCCAACTAATACTAACATAAACAAGAGAATTCAACATAAATAAAAAAACATCCATTATGGACCAACAAGAACAATAAATAATATGTAAAGATTCAAACTTGAAAGATTAAACAAGGATTAAGATTAAAAGGAATAAGAAGATTATACCTACTAACAAGAAGATGAAAAGATTAGAACTTGTATTAAAAGAGCACCCCAAAAATCTCCACCAAAAGTTGTCAAGGATTGATGGATTCTTCAAGAGAATTCTTAATACAAGATTAACTATCTAGATTAAGCTAAGATTAACAAAGATTAACAAAAGATTAATGTAAGCTAAGCTAAGGTTGAAGAGAGTCTAATTAGGGTTCTGAATAATCTAGAGGAGTCTAAGGTACTTCAACAATACAATGGAGGAGTATTTATAAGGTTACAAGAGTGAAGGGAAATGAAAAGAAGAGGCGCGGCTACAGGAGGCCCTTCCCGACCGAGATGACAATTGGTCCCGGCCGGGAAGGCTCAAAACAGGAGCGGTCTCATTTGTGCACTCCTTCCCGACCGAGAGGGAGGTTCTTCCCGCCCGAGAAGGTTCCGTTGGCCTCCAATGTGATCTCTAAGGTCCCTCCTTGCTTCACATGGGCTTCTCACCGATTCTCGGAGCTCGGGATTGAGTCAAAGGGGCTCGGGAATGGGTCCCAAGGTCTCGGGATCGAACCTAGGCCATCGAGTGATCGTTCCTTCTCCTCGTTGGCTCCAAAAGCGTAGGAAACGAGTCGGAATCGTTCCAATTCTCCATGAATGATCTTGGGAACCTAAAACGAGCTAGAAGAAGTATAAGTAGCCCAGAAATCGCTCCAAAGAGAGATTTCACAAGGGAAAAAGGGACCGAACACAACAAATTAGGCACTACAAACTACACTTATCAACTCCCCCACACTTAACCCTTACTGGCCCTCGAGTAAGCACCAACTAACTAAAAACTAAAAGAAAGTAGACTACTAACCGAGCGGGTATTAGCGCACCCTACGCCCTTTCAACTCACGCGAGTACACTTAGAGGAAAAGTGCACCCCGCAAGGCAAGTAAGGTCTTGCGACAAAACTGTGGGTGCAACCGGATAAAAAAACACATAAACAAACAAACATACAAACAAACAAGTAGTCGGTTGCACCCAAAATAAAACATATACCGCTTCCCTCAACAAGCGGTGAAAGAGGCACCGGTTTAGGACTCAAGGCAAGTGACAACGTTCCCAAGCTAATAGCACAAATCGAAATGAACTAAACCCTAATAGTATGACAACAAAGCAATAGAAACGTTGGTAACTTACCTAGGTCCTCCTAACCTTCTAAGAACGTACTACGGGACGATCGGCGGGATGAAAAAAGGATGAACCACGGTGTTAGTCGACACTGTAGGTAAGTGAGACCCCGCCCCCTTTAGCGATGAGCCAAGAGGGTCGTCCCATGCCTAAAACCGCTCAACTAGTCCAAGTAAAAAGGTGGATATGATTGCAAAATGAGGGAAGACCGACCATTACCGCTATCATCCTTCCTAGGGACTCGGTCCTTTGGTAGGCTCTTCACGGTAACGATCGGAAAAAGGCTTATTTTTGAGAGGTGGGGATTCTTTTTGTGAGATATTTTCTTTGGCATTTTCTTTATTTTGCATTTTTGCTTTTTGTGTTGCTATGCCATTTCTTTTTCTTCTTTTGTATTTTCTTTTTCTTGTCTTTTTCTGTCTTTTCTTTCTTTCTTTTTCTTTTCTTTGCCCTTTTGGCTAGATTTGAGTTGTAGGCATTTCTTTTTGCAACTAAGAAAGATGATTTCAACAATTTGCAACTTTATTTTGTGGATATGTAGGAGGTAGGGGAATGGGTGAGTCGGGGAGCGTCCTTCCCTTCCAACCCACAAAAGGTGGAGAACTTGGACCTATCAAACAATTTCAAACATGGTCACCTAAGAGACGGGACTCGGCAACCAAGGCCTTTTCACACCATGGGTGGTCATAATGGTCAAAATGCAAATCCCGTAGTAAATCCCTAATAAGCTAGGTGGACTCAAGATAAAGGACCAACGAAACTATTGATTTAGGGTCATTCTACTAGACTAAAGTCCAAGACTCGATTCATACTACTAGAAAGGGAAAGTAAACACTTGCACACTAGCCTCAAAACCGGGTTTTCGTAAACCTTTTTATATACTAGACACAACTACACATCACAAAAGATAAACGCGACAAAAACGAAAGAAAAAGAGATAAAGACAACAAAACAAAACAAATACATAAAGAAAACACCACCCCGAACTTCCAAAAAAGCTACCAAATCATCACAAATCTTCACAAAGCTCCACCCGAACACACATCATCACAATTCTCCTCCAAACTCCACAAGAGACAAAGAGGAAAAAGGGATAAAAGATGTTACCGGATGTCTTGAAAGCCCTCCAAAGTTAACGGTGATGAGGTGACCTACAAGGAAAAAGGGAGGCAAAAAACGCACAACAAAGCAAATATACGATACAACGACACAAAAGGAAAACACACAAAAGAAAATCTTTTTGATTTTTGTGAAATTTTTTCAAATTTTTAGGGTTTTTTTAAGATTTTTTCGGAAAAACTACGAAAGTAAAACTAAACTATACTGGAATATCGCTCCCCCACACTTAAACCGAGCAATGTCCTCATGCTCGATCGTAGTGTATGGAGATGCCAAAAAAAGAAGAGAAACTACGGAAATAAAGCTAAAAATCAAAAAGAAAAGCGGAGAAAAGGTAGAATGTGTCCGGTCGGGGTGTAATCAAGTCACCATGGGCCGAGACGAGAAAAGATATGGATGGGGGAAGAAATAAAAAGAAGGAAATAAAAGGAAATGGGAGGGGAGGACTAGGTGTAATCAAGTCACCTAGCCCGGATTCCGCCCGAATCCGACTAAATCCTACTAAAAGAAAGTAAAAAGTGAAAAATTCTTGTAAATTTGGATTTTGAAATAACTCTCGATGTAGTCACGTCATCAAGAGTCGGGAGCACTACCAAGGCCCCGAGGGCCACCATGACACAAAAGTGTATAAGGGGAAGGGAACAAACAAAGGAAGACAAGCAGTAAAAGACGGAAAAGAAAGGATAGTTGTCGTACCAATCGGTTAGCAACTCACTTGCTCCATCGTCTCATATTTCGATATCGGCACTTAGCTAGTCTTCGTTATTGCTATTCCTCCTCATTCTCGTTATGGTTCCATGGTTGAAGTACAAAGGTACAAGGAGGTGGGATTTGATGTGAAACTCGGTGTAAAGTGAAGAGAAAATGAGGTGAATGTGTGTATATGAAGTGTAGGGGTCATATGATAAGTGCAAGCATAGGTAGGGAGGTTGGGCGGGGGTCTAAAGTGGTAGTGTGGGCTCACATGACAAAGAAGAGGCCAAAAGAGGAGCAAGGCTCGTTCCGGTCGGGATGATGGTCCCGGTCGGGATGACACACCCTTCCCGGTCGGGAAGCTCCCTTCCTGGTCGGGATGGCTCAACAGAAAGCTCGATTTTTGGTGCCCTCATCCCGATCGGGATGGATCCTTCCCGGTCGGGGTGGATCATCCTTCCCGCCCGGGAAGGCCTCTTCTCGCTCGGGATGGATCTTCTAGCCTTTCAAATCTCCAAAAGCTTGTCCAAAGCTTCAATAACCGACTCCCTTGCTCACAATCCAAGCTCTATCATTAACCACTTCCTCTCTAAGATTCATCTTCACTTCTTACCTATCAAATAAGCTCAAAACATTCATCAAAATCCCTCCCTCACATCACTCATCAAAATACCAAATTATAAGAATTTCACAAGGCTCAAAAGAACTACAAGAAAGAGATATATACAAAAGGGACGGTTCTTTTGGAACTCCGTCAAACCAAGGATGGTGCATTCTTCAATCATTTTTCAACAACACTATAGAAAATTCCATCGCCATCAAGGGCACGAAGAAACAAAGCGAAGGCTCTCGAGAAATCTTCGATCAAGCTAGTGGAATACCAACCTCCACTCCAAGGATCATCACATCCTAACCTCGACGTTGCCGGGGCATCTCGATCTACTAAGTTCAATGGCTTGAACTTGTACTTTCGATCCTTCGGTATATACCCAAACGTCCATCTGTCTTCATGTGGCCCCAAGTGAGGCTCAACTTTCTTCTTGCCTTGCACTTTGTCCTCAATATCATGATATGGGCATTCTTCCGCCCCAAGCTCGGAATCATCATCTTCATTTCCATAGAAGTTGTTCTTCAAGCTTTCACTCGACTCATCCCCTAGATCGATGTCTTCCATGGCGTGGATCATATTACAAGACTCATCATTAGTAGGCGAGGTGTTGCCTTGGAGGTCAAACACGAGCTTCTCGTCGCCTAGCTCAAATGTGATCCTACCATTCTTCACATCGATCATAGCACCGGCGGTATGTAGAAATGGGCGCCCAAGGATAATGGGAGTGATAGCATCTTCCGGCATATCAAGCACTAGGAAGTCGACTGGAATCAAGAACTTCCCAATTCTTATAGGCACATCCTCTAACATCCCTAATGGTCGGTTAAGTGAACTATCGGCCATTTGGAGTGTAATGGAAGTACACTTGAGCTCCTTCATCCCAAGTCGCTCACAAATGGAATATGGAATGATGCTTACACTCTCACCCAAATCACATAGTGCTCTCTCAATTTTGAAGTTGCCTATGGTGCACGGGATCGAGAAACTACCCGGATCCTTCAACTTGGGAAGCGTAGAACCTTGAATAAGCTCACTTACCACTCTTGTAAACGCTATGGTCTCTTCCTTGTCGACGGATTTCCTCCTAGCCAAGATTTCTTTCATGAATCTTCCATATGCCGGGACTTGGGTAAGTAGATCGGTAAAAAGGACACTCACATCCAACTTCTTCACAATATTAAGGAACTTGTCATATTGAACATCCACCTTGGTCTTCATTTGCCTTGTTGGGAAAGGCAACTTGATATGTACCTTTTCTTGCTCATTAGGGTTGGACTTTTCAATTGACACTTTCCCTTTTCCTTTGTCTTTTCCTTGAAGTGAGGGAAGCTTGTCTTCATGGGGTTTCTCAATCTCCCACAAGAGTTGTTCCTCCATTGGATTTCCCAAGCTTGAATTCTCTTGAGTTGGAGATACAACTTCTTTCATGGGTTCTTGCTCACTAGAAAACTGATAAGTGTGGTTTGTAGTGCCTATTTTGTTGTGTTTTGGTCCCATTTTCCTTGTAGAATCGCTCCTTGGGAGAGGTTTAGGGGCTTCTTATGCTTCCTTTAGTTCGTTTCAGGTTCCCGAGACCGATTTGGAAGAGTTAGAGCGATTCCGACTCTATACATACACATTTTGGAGCCAACGGAGTAAAGGAACGATGACTCGATGCCTTGGAATCGACCCCGAGACCTTGGGACCCAATCCCGAGCCTCCGAGACCTGATCTCGAGTCCCGAGAATCGGCGAGAAACCCATGAGAGGCAAGGAGGGACCAAAGAGCTCTTAAGGGAGGCCTACAAGACCCATCCCGTTCGGGATGGCCTCATCCCGTTCGGGATGGGGAGCGCTTTGGAGGAGGCCACTGTGAGTCCATCCCAGTCGGGACCAACCCGTCCCGGTCGGGATGATAGGGACGTCCCGGTCGGGATGATCCGTCCCGGTCGGGATGGGCTACAGCTCACCCGCATTGTTTCCTTTCTTCTCCTTTCCACTTTTAACCCTATATATACCCCCCCCCCTCTTGTATTAAGACACCATCTTATGAGATGCACTTCATTAGACATTAAACCCTAGACTACTTTAGGTTAGATTAGATTAGATTAGTGTAGATTAGTCGGTAATTAGTAGTTAATCTTAGTTTAATCTTGTATTATTGGATCTCTTGAAGAATCCATCCAAGCTTGACAACCTTGGTGGAATTATTTGGGTTTTCTTCTATACAAGTGTTCTCCTTTTCATCCCTTGTAGTTGGTATAATCTTTCCTTTCTCTTTTCCTTTAATCTTTCATGTTTAATCATCCAAGTTTTAACCTTTGATTGTTGTTTATTGTTTTCACTAGTTTGTTTATGTTTGTTTTGTTTTATTATGTTAATTCATCTTGTTCTTGTTAGTTGTAGTTCGATTATGTTAGAGTAGTGTTCTTGCTAGGGTTAGTAGGGTCATTAGGGTGTTAATTGGGTGATTAAGGGTTTGTTGGAGATGTTGGTGGAAGATTTGGGTTTCCTCTTGGTTTGGTGCACATCACATGTTTGTTGAAATGCTTGAATGACTAAGTAGTTGCGAATGCTTGTTTTTCTTGCCTTTCTCTTGTGGGTGATAGTTTGTTTGTGGGTTCGGTTCCCTCACTAAGTTGCGAGAGCCCAGTGAGGACGACCCCTAGGTCGGTCTAAGTAGCGAGAGCCCGGATGCGACCTAGGCCACCATAGCACGCTAGAACTCCGTTTGTCATGTGTGTCGCCGAGATGGGTTCTAGGTGGAACCTCTAGGTGGGTCTAAGTTGCGAGAGCCCGGACCAACCTAGATCACCCTACTACCTCCTTCACTCTAGTTCTTCCTCGACCATTCCGTTACCCCTTTGACCCCGACCTAATCCTAGCCCGTTTCTTTGTTTGTTTCTCCGGCATCTTAGTCTTAGTCTAGCTTTCTCCCCTTCTATCATTCTCTAGTTTAGCTTAGCTCGTTGACTTAGTCTAGTATTTGGGCCGACCTAGTCTAGGCTATACATTACCGTCCCCGTGGATTCGACCCGACTTACCCTATCTACCGTGGGAATAGCCGGTTATATTATTGACGGTTGGGATCCGCCACGAATCCCCTACCATCAATTTGGCGCCGTTGCCGGGGACGGTGCTAGTTTGGACTTTGTTTTCCTAGTTACTTGACTTTGTCTCTGTGTTTGTGTTTTTCTTTTTTCTTTTTGTTACCTTGCTTCTTGTGTGTGTGAAGTTTATTTCTCTCTTGTCTAGTGCCCAAAAAGCACTAGGCTTCTCACGTTTGTTCTTAGTCTACAGTTTGTGCTTAGAGGTGGTGATTATCTTCTTCTTGCAACTCAGAGCCGCTTAAACGGACGGTTGCTAGAATGAGTGGTTTCCAACCGGGTATGAGCTACGATTTTCGAGCGAGCATGGGGTTTGATCTAAAATCCCCACACATGGAAGCCGATATGAGCTACCCCTCTTCTTCTTTGAACCAAAGCTATGACATGACGTCCCCCTACCATAATCAAGCTTCTTGGGGTAATCAAGACGGGTATGATCCTCAAGAATATGGATATGGCTACCAACAAGTGAATGACTATCACTCCTACGATCATGGTGGCCATTACTCAAGCTATGATTGTGAACCCACCATGTTCAATCAAGATTCACCTTATGGAAGCCAATACCCCCAAAACCCACCATATTACCCTCCACCCCAACCACAATATGAACCCCATGACCCACAATACTACCAATCACCCCAACCTTGCTACCAACAATATGATGCCCCACCCCTTGGGCAATATGAAGATTTTCAAGGAGCTTTAAAAGACCCCAATGATCACCAATTACCCGACACGGAGGTGTTTCAATCTATGCTTCAAATGCAAAGGAGCATCCAAGAAACGACCATTCAATTGCAAAAAGAACAAGAGGAATTAATGGCCCAAATTCGAAGGGGAAACGAGGCGAGGAATGCTCGATTAAATGCATTATCGGTTCAAACCGTAATGTTTTTATCCCGAACATCATAATTAAATGAAGGGTGCCCACTTGAGAAAGAGGAGCAACCTAATCACGAAGCCGCCAACGTAGTTCCTTTTGGAGGAGAAATTTGCTTTGAAGAACCTCAATCGTCTACCCAAAAAGAGACGAATGAGGATATGACCCTTGGTGAAGGCAACATTGGTGAGGAATTGGAGGAGGATAGTGAGTTGGATGGGTTGGTAGAGTTTGTGAAGTTGTTGGGTGAAATTGTTAGCCTCGAGTTGCCCTTGTCCGAGAACGTGGATAGGCATCAAGAGCCCCTTACTAGTACACCAAGCGATGGTTTGGAAGAGATTGAACCCGCCGGTAGAAGTTTCGATTCTCTCCTCCATGATGACGTGGGGACAAATGATGAAGATGGGGAACCACAACTTGAGGGAAGTGTGGGGGTGTGCATTGAGGAGATGAGGCCAAAACCGCTTTTTGTGCCTTGTTTCTTGGAGATGAAGCTTGCTTGTGATTGGAGGCAATGCTTAGGGAGGAAGAGGTCGGTTAGGCTCGTAGGATGGATAGACCCCGGAGATGACATGAATGATGATTTTGGGTCTTGGGATTCCTACTTCTTGCCTCCTCCTTGGAGGCCGTGGAGGTCGGCTAAGCTAGAGCGCTTCTTGGGCCTTCACTATCATGTCGGTAGCGCGTTCGACTTGCTCCTCCATGCCCTTGAGGGCTACGGTTGAAGAAGAGTCCACCATCCTAGGTTTGACGGAGTTCCTAAAGAACCGTCATGTTGTATATTCCCCTCCTCTCTTCTTTTGAATACTTGTGTTTGTATTTGTGTGTTTTGTTTCTTAGATTTTCACTTTCTTTTTTGAGGTTTAGTCGGATTTAGGCGGAATCCGGGCTAGGTGACTTGATTACACCTAGCCCAAACCCTCCCATTTCCTTTTATTTCCTTATTTTATTTCTTCCCCCATCCATATCTTTTTCTCGTCTCGGCCCATGGTGACTTGACTACACCCCGGCCGGACACATTCTACCCTTTTCTCCATTTTTCTTTTTGATTTTTAGCTTTATTTTCGTAGTTTCTTTTCTTTTTCTTTTGTCTCTCCGCACCCTACGATCGAGCATGAGGACATGGCTCGATTTAAGTGTGGGGGAGCGATATTCTAGTATAGTTTAGTTTATTTTCTTAGTTTTTTCGAAAAATCTTCAAAAACCCTAAAAATTTGAAATTTTTTCACAAAAATCAAAAAGATTTTCTTTTGTGTCTTTTCCTTTTGTGTGTCATTGTTTCGTACATTTTTTTTGTTGTGTGTGTTTGCCTCCCTTTTTCCTTGTAGGTCGCTTATCTACCGTTAGCTTTGGAAAGCTTTCAAGACGTCCGGTAACATCTTTATCCCTTTTTCTTCTTTATCTCTTGCGGAGCTTGGAGGAGATTGTGATGTTGTGTGCTCGGGTGGAGCTTTGTAAAGTTGTGGTTGACTTGGTGGCTTGTTTGGAAGATCGGGGTGGTGTTTGTGTTGTGTATGTGTTTTGTGTTGTTTTGTTTTGTTGCTTTTGCTTCTTTTTCTTTCGTTCGTTTTCGTCATGTCTTTAATTTTGTGTTGTGTTGTGTTGTGTGTCATGTGTGAAAACCGTTTTCGAAAACCCGGTTTAGCGGCTAGTGTGTGAGTGTGTACTTTCCCTTCCTAGTAGTGTAAATCGAGTCTTGGACTTTAATCTAGTAGAATGACCCTAAATCAATGAATTCGTTGGTCCTTTACCTTGAGTCCACCTAGCTTACTAGGGATTTACTGCGGGATTTGCACTTTTGACCATTATGACCACCCACGGTGTGAAAAGGCCTTGGTTACCGAGTCTCGTCCCTTAGGTGACCGTGTTTAGGATTGTTTGATTAGTCCAAGTTTTTGTGGGTTTGAAAGGGAATGCGCAACCCCGACTCACCCATTTCCCAACCTCCTACACATATCACACAATAAATTGCAATTTGTTGATTCTCTCTTTCTTAATTGTCAAGAAAAGGCACAAAAGCCAAAAAAGAAAATAGAAAAGAAGAAAAAGAAATGGCACGGCAACAAACAAATCAAAACGTCGAAAAGAAAGAAAATGCCAAAAGAAAACCCGTCTCACAAAAAGAAATCCCCACAAAAATATGCCTTTTTCCGACTTTTGCCGTGAAGAGCCTACCAAAGGACCGAGTCCCGAGGAAGGATGATAGCGGCATTAGTCGGTCTTCCCTCATTTTGCATGTTTTCCACCTTTTTACTTGGACTAGTTAGGCGGTTTCGGGCATGGGACGACCCTCTTGGCTCATCGCTAAAGAGGGCAGGGTCTCACTTACCTACAGTGTCGACTAACATCGTGGTTCTTCACTTTTCCACTCCGCCGATCGTCCCGTAGTACGTTTTTAGAAAGTTAGGAGGACCTAGGTAAGTTACCAACGTTTTTGTTGCTTTATCGTCACACTATTAGGGTTTAGTCCACCTTGGTTTGTATTGCTAGCTTGGGAACGTTGTCACTTACCTCGAGTCCTAAACCGGTGCTTCTTTCACCGCTTTTAGAGGGAAGCGGTATTACTTTTGTTTTGGGTGCAACCGTCTAAGTGTTTGTTTGTGTGTTTGTTTGTTTGTGTGTTTTGTGTCCGGTTGCATCCGCGGTTTTGTCGCAAGACCCGACTTGCCTTGCGGAGTGCACTTTTCCTCTAAGTGCACTCGCGTGAGTTGAAAGGGCGTAGGGTGCGCTAATACCCATTCGGCTAGTATAGTAGTTAGTATGTGCTTACTCGAGGGCGAGTAAGGGTTAAGTGTGGGGGAGTTGATAAGTGTGGTTTGTAGTGCCTATTTTATTGTGTTTTGATCCCATTTTCCTTGTATAATCGCTCCTTAGGAGCGGTTTAGGGGCTTCTTATGCTTCTTTTAGTTCGTTTCAGGTTCCCGAGACCAATTTGGAAGAGTTGGAGCGATTCCGACTCTATACATACACATTTTGGAGCCAACGGAGTAAAGGAACGATGACTCGATGCCTTGGAATCGACCCCGAGACCTTGGGACCCAATCCCGAGCCTCTGAGACCCAATCCTGAGTCCCGAGAATCAGCAAGAAACCCATGAGAGGCAAGGAGGGACCAAAGAGCTCTTAAGGGAGGCCTATAAGACCCATCCCGTTCGGGATGGCCTCATCCCGTTCGGGATGGGGTGCGCTTTTGAGGAGGCCACTGTGAGCCCATCCCGGTCGGGACCAACCCGTCCCGGTCGGGATGACAGGGCCGTTCCGGTCGGGATGATCCGTCCCGGTCGGGATGGGCTACAGCTCACCCGCATTGTTTCCTTTCTTCTCCTTTCCACTTGTAACCCTATATATACCCCCCCCCCCTCTTGTATTAAGACACCATCTTATGAGATGCACTTCATTAGACATTAAACCCTAGACTAATTTAGGTTAGATTAGAATAGATTAGTGTAGATTAGTCGGTAATTAGTAGTTAATCTTAGTTTAATCTTGTATTATTGGATCTCTTGAAGAATCCATCCAAGCTTGACAACCTTGGTGGAATTATTTGGGTTTTCTTCTATACAAGTGTTCTCCTTTTCATCCCTTGTAGTTGGTATAATCTTTCCTTTCTCTTTTCCTTTAATCTTTCATGTTTAATCATCCAAGTTTTAACCTTTGATTGTTGTTTATTGTTTTCACTAGTTTGTTTATGTTTGTTTTGTTTTATTGTGTTGATTCATCTTGTTCTTGTTAGTTGTAGTTCGATTATGTTAGAGTAGTGTTCTTGCTAGGGTTAGTAGGGTGATTAGGGTGTTAATTGGGTGATTAAGGGTTTGTTGGAGATGTTGGTGGAAGATTTGGGTTTCCTCTTGGTTTGGTGCACATCACATGTTTGTTGAAATGCTTGAATGACTAAGTAGTTGCGAATGCTTGTTTTTCTTGTCTTTCTCTTGTGGGTGATAGTTTGTTTGTGGGTTCGGTTCCCTCACTAAGTTGCGAGAGCCCGGTGAGGACGACCCCTAGGTCAGTCTAAGTAGCGAGAGCCCGGATGCGACCTAGGCCACCATAGCGCGCTAGAACCCCGTTTGTCATGTGTGTCGCCGAGATGGGTTCTAGGTGGAACCTCTAGGTGGGTCTAAGTTGCGAGAGCCCGGACAAACCTAGATCACCCTACTACCTCCTTCACTCTAGTTCTTCCTCGACCATTCCGTTACCCCTTTGACCCCGACCTAATCCTAGCCCGTTTCTTTGTTTGTTTCTCCGGCATCTTAGTCTTAGTCTAGCTTTCTCCCCTTCTATCATTCTCTAGTTTAGCTTAGCTCGTTGACTTAGTCTAGTATTTGGGCCGACCTAGTCTAGGCTATACATTACCGTCCCCGTGGATTCGACCCGACTTACCCTATCTACCCTAGGAATAACCGGTTATATTATTGACGATTGGGATTCCACGACAAATCCCTCCCATTAGAAACACGGGGGAGTCATAAGATGCGCCACTCCTCAAGGTAATAGCATTCACATTTTCAAATTTCGCCTGTTGTAGACACCCGCATTTTGCCTGCTAGTGTCTATAGCAGTTCCTAACAAAACACCCGATGATGATCGGACGCAAACGTGAATTAGTATACTCGAATTTGGGCTCGGAATCAATAATATCCGACATGGACTTTTAGCGGAGTACAAATCTCTCAAAACCAACCTCAAATTCAGGCCCAGCGGGTCGTTCCGAGCAAAATAAGACTAATTTGGGCCAAAACCGATATCAAAAATAAAAACCGTCTTTTGGCGACCGGGTCAAAACCCAGTCAAAGACGAACCCGTCCACAAAATCAGCCTAGAGGAGCTTCTAGAAGCTGGCGCCCAAACGTAATATTAAAAAATCAGCAAGGTCAACTCCTTCCTTAAATAACTCGATCTCCTTGATCCACTCGATCGAGTGGATTGACCCACTCGGTCGAGTGGAGCCTCAAAAATCGAACCAGACCCGTTTGTAAGGGCAGTTGATCGAGTGCACTAGGGCCACTCGATCGAGTGACCCTAGGTCGAGGGGTGTACTCTATAAATACCCCCTCAAACCCTTTGCATTTTCAGAATTCTCTTGATGCAAAAAAGCCTTCATTTCTACCCTAAACAATCTACATCAACCCTACACTTCAACCTTTAGCAACCCTAAGCAATACTACACAAAAAACCGAGTCTACATCTCTCGTAAAACCGATACACACACACACCATAACTCACACACATCCTCGATACTCCCGCGTTCACGCCGCTATTACGAGTCCATTTCCGAGGCCTTTACTAAGCATGTATGTTGAGGGTATCATAAACCCCGTCTCAACCTTTGTGATCTCTAATCTTTTATTTACATTTTCGTATTTTGTATTATAATTGTACTAGTAACGCTAACTTTAACACTAACTTTTTTATTGTTTACTAACATTTTAATTTCGCGTTCTAACAGTTAACATATATTTACCGCGTATACGTATTAATGTTAAAATCTCGGTTTCAAATACGTTTGACTATGACGATCGCCTAAAGTCCGTCTAACCCCTTTACGAGCAACGACGGAGGTGGCACCCTTTCGAGGAGCGCCGCCCCAATGTACTCAACGGCATGATGTGATCGTGATCGATCATAGTTGAACGCATTTGATCCCATTTCTAAGATTAGTACGGAACCCGTTGACACAAAAACCGACATCACATAATCCGAAAGGATTAATACCGATGTCGTGACGTAGAGGGATGCAATTCCGTCGCTAATCCAAAATTTCAATCTAACGATAACATTTTCATAAAATTCCGATAACGGTGTTATAATCGTATACATACACGATTATAGCACCGGAAGCCGAGTTAAATTCAAATCGTGCGATATTTGTATTTAATTTGGCCAACTATCGATTTTGAACAAAAAACAACACGAGTTGTACCTCGTACAGGTGCCACTCGATCGAGTTGGACCCCAAAAACTGGGCAGTAGCTAACCTCGAGGATGCACTCGACCGAGTCAGACCATGACTCGATCGAGTGGGTCCTGTAGCCCAGAAATCCGAGAGCTTTAATGCAACATTCGAGCCTCATCTTTTTTTTCGACTTAGTCGTAGCGTGCAAAATCAATCACGTAATTCTAATTTTTCAAAACCCATGCATATCATTACACTTAAAGCGGCTTTGATCGTAGTCTTTCACGATTAGTCCTATATTGCCGACGTTTTAGTCGCCTCCGATATATGGCTAACCAAGACACCATTTTACGACATGATAAGTCGGGACAAGGCATCGAGGTTCGAGATCGGGCTAGCATCACGCCTAGGTCTCGAACCTCCGTCCTTTGATTAATACGCAATATAATGCGTAATTGATCGAAGTTCGTCCGTTTATCTAACTCACGGTCTAGTGTGTATTTGTTATATACGGGTCCGTTTCGAGTCTTTATTTATCGTTTTGTATCGTTTATTTGTTCGGTTTTATTTTTGTTCGTTATTTTGTTTTGGCCGGGTTCTATTTCCTCCCGTGTAATTTGTAACTTATTCACGAGTTTTATTTATTTACTTGCTTATCGCTTTATAAATGAGCCTCGCATGCTTAATAACTTCGACCATAATTAGATGCATTAAATGACGTAGTTAACCTATAATTCGCATGTTTAGCCCAAAAATGCTGTTTGCATATCATTTAATCATTTTACTAGCGCGCGTACACGAACACGAACGGTGTCTTAGTAGAGGCCGCAATGTGCGGGCGGGGTTGGGCGTCCTTAGTGGGCTTCCCAACACGTACCCTCAACCCTTACTCAGAACCTTGGTTTCCGGATGTCGGAAACCATTGGCGCACGAGAGTCATTCTATATACGAAAGCCGGTGTAAACGGTATCGATATTGTAATGCAAAGGGACGAGCCCCATAAACTCTGAAATCGAAGTGGGCCGTACTTTGTGTACAGCCCATGACGACATAGAGTGGGCTCGAATGGTTCCGAATAACCACAAAATTCGGTGGCGACTCCATCTTTGACTTAAATTTCGAACTCGAGAACAATCTTACCACGAGATTCATTCGCCTACCCAAACCCGCGCGTGGCCGCGTCGGGGTGGACCTACGTCATGTCCACAATTTGGCGACTCCGCTGGGGATACCTGATGTACCACATGTCATCGGGGTTCCTAGGGTGAGACTCGAAGAGAAATCGTTCGTATATTAGTGCGCGCGCATTAGTTTAATGATTCATGCATAACCCAAATTTGCCTGGGCCGGTTACTTGTGACCGACGTCCCACTATACCGCGGTGCATTCCTAAATGGGTGCGCTAAAGACTTCTATGGCCGAACTCGTATGGGTTTTGCGGCATGTCCTAAGACCAACTCGGCTTAGGGAGTCCGTCCTGATTTATGAGAGAGCCATCGTTGTTGGTATAGACCCTATTTCGACCGACCGAGACTTAGCGTAATGCATACATAAGCGTCGTTATAATGCTTGTTTGACTACGTGCTACTAGGTTTCCGTGTCATTTTTCGAAAACCATCATTTCAAAAAAATGCATCTTTCCAAAAATACCCAATTTTCAAAAAACCTGAAATACTGTCCGTTTCGGGACCCATCTTTCCAAAACACCCAATTTTGAAAAACCCGAAATGATGTCCATTTCGAAACCTGTCTTTTCAAAATATCCAATTTTCAAAACTCGGAATGCCACCGAAATTTAGGATCAACGATTTGACTCAAAATATCCTTTTCTTTAGTCGGCATGCTGTCCGTTTTAACTCTCGAATTTCCGACACCGTCTTGATCTTTTGAATTTTTCAAAATTCTAATCTCGGTTTTCGAAATTCCGTTTTCAATTTTCGAACTCTCGGAAATTCACTCATTACATGTTCAAATTTTCAACTTCAAACTTTCAACTTTCCAAATGAATCTTCCTTATTATAGGACCTACCGTCTATCTGTGTGTCGGGTCTTTGCATAGTATGTAGAAGGTTTATAGTGTCGAAACTCCGTCGATCATACATCACGAGTTTCCCCCCTTTCCCGAGTCCGCCTTATTTGTCAAGGCACGACCAACCCGCGTAGGGCATACCCCTACAAAGGAAAGTCCGTCTGTATACTCGAGTCAAAAGTCTGGGGAATAGTCTCACGTGGACCTTCTTTCGAACGGGACTAGGCCCACAAGGCCAAAGTCCTAAGGAAGTCATACCACCTACGAGTCATCCGTCTAGGTGTCTTTCTCGAGTCTTTTTCACTCAGTCCTTTTCTTTTGGGTCGCTCGGGATGTACTTTTTTTTTATTCCAAGATCTGGGTTCGATTTCTGATTACACGGTGTTCTTACAGATAGGCCGCCGTCAACCAGACACACCCGCAAGATGGAAGCTGCTTTGAACAGTCTGAAAACCTCTGTGGACGCCATGGTTGTCAAACAGACCGACATTGAAGCCCGACTGACTGAAATGAGGGCTGGTCAAGTGGCTATTGTTGCTCATATGGCTGCAGTGGAGCAAAGGACTCCTAATACTGAGACTAATGGGTCTCTAACTGAGCTACTAAGTGCGGTTCACCGACTGAAGGAACAAGTCCACTTAGCTGGGAGCAACAACATTCACCGGGAAAATAGCCGGGAATATGCCCCGGTGAACGACAAGCTACCCCCGAACCTGAACCTCATGGGTTTGCCAATGTTTGAGGGAACCAAAGACCCGTTACTACATGTACGGGCCTTCAAAGAATTCATGGCCATCAAGGGAGTGGATTCGTCTATGTTCAAGAACCTTTTTGCTGCGTCTCTTGAAAAGCACCCACGGGCCTGGTACTATAGGCTAGACCCGAAGAAATACCCTACTTGGGATGATGTGGCCACCGAGTTCGCTCGGAATTATGTTGACAACACCGAGATCCAAACCACAATGCGATCTCTGGAGGTTATGGCCCAAGAGCCGAAAAAAGGTTTTACCAAATACCTTCGACGCTAGAGGGCCGAGAGCGTGAAACTGGTCGATAAGCCCGGTGAGAAGACTTTGGTGGAGGCTTTTGTCAAGAACCTCCTCCCCTCCTACCGGGTTCACCTCCGGTACGCTGTCATACCCAATTTCACCACCCTTACTGAAATGGGTATGAGGATCGAAGATGACCTAAGACTGGAAGGCCTTACTAAGGCCACTAGCAAAGGGTACCAAGGGGCTTCCTCCTCCACCACCAAGCCCCAAGCTGCAACCCGCAGCATTTTCGACGCGGTTAATCTACTAGATGCCTCGTCCAAGAAGAACACCCCACCTCGGGTTTTCACTAATATAGGTACCACCTATACTTACGCCTTACAAAGGCTATCCTCCAAAGGCCTAGTCCAACCGATAGGCCCAACTCCTGAAATTCCGGTCGAGCGACGCTCCAAGAACTACAATGCTCAGGCCTATTGCTAGTACCACCGGGGCAATGGGCGTGATACCGAGAAGAGCTGGAAGCTGAAGCACTTGATCCAGGACTTGATCGAAAGCGGTAAAATCCCGCTACCCGGAGATAAGCCTAGCAACAAGGAGAACCCTTTCAGCTCCCACGCCATCTTTACCGGGGAGGTGATTGATTGCTCTCACCTTATCTCTCCATTTATCCGGCAAGTGAACAGGATCTGGTTCGACGACGAGGATGACGTCTACCTCGCCAAAGGGGAAGCTGTCCCCATCACCTCTGAGGAGATCCGAAAGACAAAATCCCGAGTCTTAGCCAGTAACCACCTTGGTCGTCCCTATCAAGACACTAGCTCTAGGGACACCCCCATCCCGACAACCGTCATTGAGCCACTCAGGACGGAAGTCGCCTCTGAGGAGCCAACTGCTGAAACGGCTCTCGTGAAGCAACTGAAGAAGACCCGAGTTGACCTCACCATATGGCAACTCCTGGTTAGCTTACAGGAACATCGAGAGGCACTTACTAAGGCTCTCGATCAAATTAAGGTTGACTCTTTGGTTACCCTTACTGAGATGGTAGCCACGGTCCTGCCCCACCTGAAGGGCAAAGCTAAGGAAAGAGTCCCAGTGATCACTTTCTCCGAATCCGACCTACTGCCATTTGGGGCCTCCCATAATCTGACCATCTACATTACGGTGGTTTGCCGAGGAAAATACCTCCCTATGACCCTGGTTGATGACCGGTCCGTTGTAAATGTCCTTCCTCTAAGGATCGCCAAAGCCCTCGGCATTACCGAGGCCGATTATATCCCGACTGCTCAGACCATCCAAGCCTTTGATGGGAGCCCAAAGTCGGTAGCTGGGGACGTAAAACTGACCATCATAACGGGCCCGATAGAAAAGGAGCTTGAGTTCCAGGTGATCGATGTTACCTCATCCTTCAACTTACTCCTAGGGAGGCCGTGGATCCACGCGGTCAAGGCGGTATCCTCCACCCTCCACCGAAAGATCAGGATGCCTCTGCTCAACGATGTTATCACTTTAGAGGCAACTCCAATGACTGTGGCTAGCTGTAATGCCACGGGACGCACGGACCTCTGGGGGTTCGATTTTGTGGGGATGATCGAGGAAGAGTACCTCTTTAGGCCTTACTTCACTACGAGTATCGACGCAATGCTCCAAAACCTGGGTTACTTTCCGGGGGCTACCTCCCGACCCGATCTTCCAGCTGGGAAGATTATCGAGGTCCTCAAGGACGAAGACTCTCACTTCGGTCTTTGTTTTGCCGCCACTCCGGGCAATGTCGTCCGAGCAGGAATTGAAAAGCCCTGCAACATCATTAAGGGTATCCACTTGAGCCCTTACAGCCCACGGTTGGCTGACTACTTTGTCACACCGGTGTTTGGGGCTATTCAGGTTGGTCTATACCAACCCAATGCCGTGCACGTCGGGACCCACTTAGCCCGGGACTGCAACTACATTCCGGATGATGTGTTCGCCCTCATCCAATCCGATGGAGCTGATAATGCTGAGCCCGCGCTAGGGCTACTTTTCGGGGAAGACACCATAGCCCCGACTCCAAAGGAAGACCTGGTCAACCTGATTCTCCGGCAGCAGGTTTGACCCGACCAAGCTGATCTCGGGTGTTGGCTCCGAGATGGAAAACAGGGCCTGGAGGAAGAGTATCAAATGGACTAATAGTCAAGGAAGGATCTACAAGCTGGTCACCAGAGAGGGAGACATGCCTGAGTCTGAGTCCGAGTCTGAGTCGGAGTTTGAGTCAGAGTCTGAGGTCGAGTCTAGGGAAGTCGGTGCTAGAGTCACTCCTGTAACCCGTCTCCCTTCTATCATTCCTGCTGCTGGCACTTCGGGGTCTGTCCCGAGTGCCTTACCAATTCCGCCTCTGACCAATGATCAGATGACTGCTCTTTTTGAGCTGTTTTCAAAATTTTCAATCAATAATAACAACCGTTCAGCTTACGACTTGTCTCTTTCAAATTTTGCTTTTAAAAATATTTTATGCAATGACATTGAGAAACCAGACGAACAGGTACCCTTACCTCCGCATCTGATCGAGCAACTAGAGAAAGGGAATCCCGGAACCCGGTAATCGAAGAAATTGAGTCCATAAATGTGGGAACAACCTTAGAGCCTCAGACACTTAAGATAGGGTTATCCCTAAATCCCGAGGAGAAACAACAATTCGTAAACCTCCTCCAAGAGTTCAAAGATGTCTTCACATGGTTTTATAAGGACATGCCGGGGATAGACCGGGAAATAGCCGAGCACCACATACCAATCAAAGACGGGTGCAAACCGGTCAAGCAGAAACTCCGTCGAATGAGGCCTGAGTGGTCTCTCAAGGTAAAAGAAGAAGTCGATAAACAGTTCAAAGCCAGCTTCATACAAGTGTCCGAGTATCCGGACTGGGTTGCAAACATCGTGCCGGTTCCTAAAAAGGACGGTAAGGTGCGGGTATGCGTAGATTTTCGGGATCTTAACAAGGCGAGCCCGAAGATGATTTTCCGTTACCACACATCGACATACTGGTAGATAACACAGCTGATCACGCCCTCCTATCATTCATGGACGGGTGTGCCGGGTACAATCAGATCAAGATGGCGGAAGAAGATATGAGTAAGACTACCTTCACAACACCTTGGGGTACTTACTGCTATACCGTCATGCCATTCGATCTCATTAACGCCGGAGCCACATATCAAAGGATCGCTACCACTTTACTACATGACATGATGCATAAAGATGTAGAAGTTTATGTAGACGACATGATCGTCAAATCCAAAGAACGGACGGTCACATCACCGCCCTAAGAAAATTGTTCACCCGACTGCGCAAGTACAACATGAGGCTAAACCCTCAAAAATGCAGTTTCGGGGTAACATCAGGCAAATTACTGGGTCATATCATTAGCCAACGAGGTATCGAAGTCGATCCAGCTAAAATCAAAGCCATTACCGAGATGCAACCTCCCAAAACCGAAAAAGAAATAAGACGATTTCTCGAGAAAGTCCAGTACATCAGTCGGTTCATCTCCAAGCTAACCATGGTGTGTGAACCAATTTTCAAGAAACTGAAAGTAGGAGAACGGGTACTATAGGATGACAAGTGCCAAGCTGCTTTCGACAAGATCAAGAAAATATTGTCTGCTCCGCCGGTCTTAATGCCACCTCAACCCGGTTTGCCTTTGTCGTTATACCTAACGATGACCGAGACAGCCATGGGGGCAATGCTGGCTCAGACGGTTGACTCCGAAGAACGAGCTATCTATTACATCAGCAAGAAGTTTTTAGAGTATGAGTGCAAATATACCATGCTCGAAAAGACGTGCTTGGCTCTAGTCTGGGCCACTAAGAAGCTCCGACATTATATGCTCAGCTACGAGGTCCATGTACTATCCAAGATGGACCCCATCAAATACCTCTTCGAAAAACCCATTCTCAATGGCCGAATTTCTAGATGGAATCTAATGTTGGCAGAGTTTGACCTAAAATTTGTGCCATTAAAAGCCATTAAGGGGCGGGTAGTAACTGAATTTCTCGTCGACAGCCCAGTAACCGAAGAAGGACACACCGACACCTGATCCTTCCCAGACGAAGATATTTTCCATACCGACACTGAAACGTGGGATCTATACTTCGATGGAGCATCTAATTTTCGAGGGTTCGGAGTCGGGATCCTCCTAATCTCACCGAGAGGGGAGCATGCTCCCATCTCCATCAAACTGAACTTTGATGTTACCAATAATGCAGCAGACTACGAAGCATGCATTTACGGGCTACAAGCCGCCGCCAATCTGGGGATCACAAATCTCCGGGTACATGGTGACTCATCCTTGGTCATTAACCAAGCACTTCAAAAATGGAAGACTCGGAATGCTAATCTCATGGCCTACCAGGCACGAGTAAGGGATCTCGAGAAACAATTCCAAAGGGTAGAATACATATACCTGCCTCGGGAAGAGAATCAGTTTGCAGATGCAATTTCAAAATTGGCATCTCTGCTAAATACCCCCGACCACGTGACTAGTATGCCAATCTGCGTGGAAAGGTGGTCCGAGCCGGCGTACATTCACGACATCGAAGACATTGAGATAACTGATCCCGAACCATGGTATCAGGTTGTGTTAACGTACCTGACAAACGGAGAATATCGTCCCGGGACTGATGGTCGAGCCAAGAAAGCCTTACGAAGGCTAGCCACCCAGTTCATCCGTACCGATGACGGCCAACTGTACAAAAAGATGGCACAGGGGGCTCTTCTCCTTTGTGTTGATAAATATAAGGCTGAGAAAGTTATGGCCGAAGTACATGATGGTGAAAACGGTCCACATATGAATGCCCACATGCTGGTCCAAAAAATCATGAGGCTCGGTTATTACTGGAATACTATGGAAGCCGACTGCCAGCTATATGTCAAACGTTGTCATAACTGTCAAATCTTCGGCAATGTGCAACATATGCCGTCATCATTGCTTTATACCATGACGTCACCCTGGCCATTCTCGACATGGGGTATCGACATAATCGGGAAAATAAATCCCTCTGGTACTGGCGGGCACTGCTTTATTTTAGTAGCTATCGACTATTTCACCAAATGGGTCGAAGCTGAATCATATAGCATTCTCAATGCTAAGCATGTCGCCAAGTTCATCCAGAACAAGATAATATGCCGGTATGGGATTCCTTATGAATTTATCAGTGATCACGGGACTCGTTTTCAAAGCGAGACTGCGGCCCTGCTGACCAAGTATAAAATTCAAAGGCATACGTCCTCGCCCTATCGTCCCCAAACAAATGGAGCAGTAGAGGCGGCCAATAAAACAACTGTTACCATACTAAAAAAGATGGCTGATAATTACCGGGACTGGCCCGACAAAATACCTTTTGCCCTATGGGGATACCGAACGTCAATTCGCACCGCAACCGGGGCGACACCGTATTATCTGACTTATGGGATGGAGGTTGTCCAACCAGTTGAACTGGAGGTACCATCCCTCAGAATTCTGCTAGAAAGCCAAGTGCCCGAAGCTGACTGGGTTCGAGCACGGTATGACTCGTTGGTTCTACTAGATGAACGACGATCTGGCGCCCTCAATAACTTTCAAATCTACCAGAAGAGGATCCAACGGGCCTACAACAAAAGAGTAAGGCCCAGGAACATTAAAGAAGGGGATTTGGTCCTTAAGTCTGTTCGAGCTTTACTACCAGTTGACCCAAGGGGAAAGTTCAAACCCAATTGGGCTGGGCCATATCTGGTAAAGAAGGTCCTATCAGGGGGAGCAGTGATGCTGACGGACCTGGACGGGAATGAATTCGTCAACCCAACCAACCTGGACCAGCTGAAGCGTTACTACCCTTAACCATTTCTCAATGTCATTAGCAAAATTTATCAAAATCGTTTTTTACAAAAAAGCAAGTCAATAAGCTAGAATTATTTATTCTACTGTCGCAAACATCTTGAACCAATAGTCTTGGTGTAATTCGAGATTGCAAATTTACTAAGCCTGAGCTACGTTTGGTTTGATTCTGCTTATCGCGGATACATAGGCAGCCCCTCAAAAGGGCACAACCAATGCAATCGAGAAAAGACAGGAGCGGTTTAATAATAAATTTCTTTTATTAAATACCAAAAACAGAGACCCGATAAACTCGGGAAATTACAAATGCAGGAATTCCAAAAAAAATACAAAAAAGAAGCACACAACGAAAATAGTAATAATATTTAAATAATAATAAAAACTAAGGACTCGGTATTCAGGGCATCTTGCCCTTCCCCTTGTCCTTGGCCTCCTTAGCCGTCCACTGACGACGACGCGAAGGGGAGCGTTCCCGAATCACCACAGGAACCTCCTTAGCTCGGGCTCGTTTGTTTGAGCTCGAGTCCTCTATCACCTCAATGGGCCCAAGTCGGGCCCTCACGGGCTCAGGGAGCCGGTCGCACGGACCTAGTCGGTCCCGGGCCGCCAGCCTTGTTCCATGGCGTCTCTCTAAATCAGTCTGGGGGCTTGGCTGCCCCCGTGTGCTGCTAGCATCGACCTCCTTAGATCGAGTCTTAGTTTGTGACTTAAGACCCGATTCTAATCGGACTAAAGTAGCAGGAGTGTCTCCCTCATCGAAGAAACCCATGTTGTCCTTCGCCGTCTCCCGGCGAACCAATTCGAAGGCCTCATCAACCTTCAAAGCTTTACGAGCCTCCTCAGACTCCTCGGAAGTCCACTTCTGGTAAGCCCGTGAAACCCAAGCGGATTGGCAAGGACTGGGTATGGTCCACGTGGGACGGGTAAACCACCTCTGCAACCATGTGTCGCACATAGCGTCCGTCAATTGGAGCGAGACGCTAATGATGGCTTCAGTCTCAGGAATGCGCTGAGACGAACCGAACTGCCTCAGAAGGCGGTCTGGATAAATGTGAACTGTCCAGTCAAGGGACAGAATCACCAGGTAGCGGGCTTGGTCCTCTTGGCCAATCCAGTCAACTTCGAAAGGAACCACCAAGCGACGGTCCATCTAATCAGGGGACCACCATGGAACACCAGCTCCTCATCCCAATAAGTTCGGTTTATATGATGACTCGAGCTTATACGACGCCTCCTTGAGCTAATTTGGCTGCTGCGGTAATTGGGAATACTCGGAGGGGACTCTATAATTGACAAACGTTCCGACAACCAAATCAGAAAAGTACACACAAGATCCGTAAGCAACAGAGTGGTCCGCTATAGCCCACTCGATCGAGTACAGCAGCTGACTCGATCGAATAAGCCCTCCAAAAACAGGTAGTAGCTCGCTAAGAGTGTCACTCGATCGAGTGACAGGTCCACTCGATCGAGTGACTTACGTACATCAGAAAATTCACGCGAAACAAAAGGAGAAGAAAAATCGCAAGATGTATACCTGCAGAATACGGGTACTCCCCATCAGATGTCGGTCCGGGTCAAGTCGCCTGGCATCCAGACCCATGATGATTTCCCCAGTGGCTAGCCAAGCAGGGCTGTGACCAGTCTCCATCTGGCCAACCACTCCAATCAGCCTGATTTGACCCATGCATGAGTCAACATCCATCATTCCCTCGAAGACATAACGGTGCAGCATGCAAAAGGCAAAGGCCCTACGCCTATGGGCAGCAGTGACCCTCGCGTCTTGGAGGTTCATAAATTTTTCAGCCAAATTGAAAAGGGAAACAGTATTTCCTCGCACCATCCGATCTGTCTCGGCGTGAGACAGACCCAAGAAATCCCTCAGCCCCCTTCTCGGATCCGGGTAGAACGGAGGGATAGCAGGACGAGCAACAGGGCTCCAACCACCTATAGCTGCGATTTCCTCGGGAAGAGGGCATATTTCTCCTCGCGGGAACGCGAAGACGTGATGGGTAGTGTCCCAAAACTTCAGGCAGGCGTCCAAAAAATGCGAATCAATTATCAGACGTTGGAAAGGGAATAGGCTGACAATTCCCATCTGGGTCAGTTGAACTTTATCCTCGTCTCGAAAGTATTGGGACCAGGCGAAAAGCATCGAAGTAAGATGATTGATACCCATGGCAGATATTGGGGTCTCCTTGAAAGTGTAAGAGATTTTGAGGGGAAGGGAGAGTTTTGATTTGAGATACAATAAGCTGAAGCAGGGATTCCTATATTTATAATAGGAAAACCTATATGAAACCTACTATAACCCTAACTGCCATGCCTCCTCAGCAAACCTGGGCCCTATGCGCACGCAGACCTGATTTTAGACAAGAACCCAGAATAGGAATCAAGCCGTCCTGAGCTTTCCTAAGAGTTTCTAAAAAAATTTGTGATAAAAAATTGTGATAAAAAAAATCTTTCAAAATTTTTGGTTTTCAAAATCAAATACTTTATTTCCCCAGCGTGAGTCAGGGTTTCGCCTATGTGTTACATACGAGTTGTTATGTGTCAGCATACAGGTACACCCCATACTTCGGAAGCAAGTCTCCGCGCAGCTATTTCACTCCCCAGCATAAGTCAATGTTTCCCCCAGAATGCTACATCCAAGATGTGATGTGTCGGCATACGGGTACACCTACACCCCCAAAGGCAAGTTTGACTCCCCACGGAGCTACCATCATCAGGACAGGTATGACCCTCTGCTTATGGTTGGCGAGCCCTTCACGCAAGTCTACTGGACTATAAACGACTCGACTGGAAGGTTGCCAGGTCGTAATCTGCGATTGGCCTGGTAGCTACTCTGACTTTCGCCTTTTCCAAGCCTCACTCAGAGTGGGGGCTCTGTAGACACCCGCATTTTGCCTGCTAGTGTCTATAGCAGTTCCTAACAAAACACCCAATGATGATCGGACGCAAACGTGAATTAGTATACTCGAATTTGGGCTCGGAATCAATAATATCCGACATGGACTTTTAGCGGAGTACAAATCTCTCAAAACCAACCTCAAATTCAGGCCCAACGGGTCGTTCCGAGCAAAATAAGACAAATTTGGGCCATAACCGGCACCAAAAATAAAAACCGAGCAAAATAAGACTAATTTGACGCCCAAACCTAATATTCAAAAATCAGCAAGGTCAACTCCTTCCTAAAATAACTCGATCTCCTTGATCCACTCGATCGAGTGGATTGACCCACTCGATCGAGTGGATTGACCCACTCGGTCGAGTGGAGCCTCAAAAATCGGACCAGACCCGTTTGCAAGGGCACTCGATCGAGTGCACTAGGGCCACTCGATCGACTGACCCTAGGTCGAGGGGTGTACTCTATAAATACCCCCTCAAACCCTTTGCATTTTCAGAATTCTCTTGATGCAAAAAAGCCTTCATTTCTACCCTAAACACTCTACATCAACCCTACACTTCAACCTTTATCAACCCTAAGCAATACTACACAAAAAACCGAGTCTACATCCTTCGTAAAACCGGTACACACACACCATAACTCACATACATCCTCAATACTCCCGCGTTCACGCCGCTATTACGAGTCCATTTCCGAGGCCTTTACTAAGCATGTATGTTGAGGGTGTCATAAACCCCGTCTCAACCTTTGTGATCTCTAATCTTTTATTTACATTTTCGTATTTTGTATTATAATTGTACTAGTAACGCTAACTTTAACACTAACTTTTTTATTGTTTACTAACATTTTAATTTTGCGTTCTAACAATTAACATATATTTACCGCGTATACCTATTAACGTTAAAATCTCGGTTTTAAATACGTTTGACTATGACGATCGGCTAAAGTCCGTCTAATCCCTTTACGAGCAACGACGGAGTTGGCACCTTTTCGAGGAGCGCCGCCCTAATGTACTCAAGGGCATGATGTGATCGTGATCGATCATAGTTGAACGCATTTGATCCCATTTCTAAGATTAGTACGGAACCCGTTGACACGAAAACCGACATCACATAATCCGAAAGGATTAATACCGATGTCGTGACGTAGAGGGATGCAATTTCGTCGCTAATCCAAAATTTCAATCTAACGATAACATTTTCATAAAATTCCGATAACGGTGTTATAATCGTATACATACACGATTATAGCACCAGAAGCCGAGTTAAATTCAAATCGTGCGATATTTGTATTTATGGCCAACTATCGATTTTGAACAAAAAACAACACGAGTTGTACCTCGTACAGGTGCCACTCGATCGAGTGCCATGGGCCACTCGATCGAGTTGGACCCCAAAAACTGGGCAGTAGCTACCCTCGAGGATGCACTCGACCGAGTCAAACCATGACTCGATCGAGTGGGTCCTGTAGCCCAGAAATCCGATAGCTTTAATGCAACATTCGAGCCTCGTCTTTTTTTTCGACTTAGTCGTAGCATGCAAAATCAATCACATAATTCTAATTTTCAAAACCCATGCATATCACTACACTTAAAGCGGCTTTGATCGTAGTCTTTCACGATTAGCCCTATATTGCCGACGTTTTAGTCGCCTCCGATATATGGCTAACCAAGACACCATTTTACGACATGATAAGTCGGGACAAGGCATCGAGGTTCGAGATCTGGCTAGCATCACGCCTAGGTCTCGAACCTCCGTCCTTTGATTAATACGCAATATAATGCGTAATTGATCGAAGTTCGTCCGTTTATCTAACTCACGGTCTAGTGTATGTTTGTTATATACGGGTCCGTTTCGAGTCTTTATTTATCGTTTTGTATCGTTTATTTGTTCGGTTTTATTTTTGTTCGTTATTTTGTTTTGGCCGGGTTCTATTTCCGCCCGTGTAATTTGTAACTTATTCACGAGTTTTATTTATTTACTTGCTTATCGCTTTATAAATGAGCCTCGCATGCTAAATAACTTCGACCATAATTAGATGCATTAAATGACGTAGTTAACCTATAATTCGCATGTTTAGCCCAAAAACGTTGTTTGCATATAATTTAATCATTTTACTAGCGCGCGTACACGAACACGAACGGTGTCTTAGTAGAGGCCGCCATGTGCCGGCGGGGTTGGGTGTCTTTAGTGGGCTTCCTAACACGTACCCTCACCCCTTACTCAGAACCTTGGTTTCCGGATGTCCGAAACCATTGGCGCACGAAAGTCATTCTATATACGAAAGCCATTGTAAACGGTATCGATATTGTAAAGCAAAGGGACGAGCCCCATAAACTCTGAAATCGAAGTGGGCCGTACTTTGTGTACAGCCCATGACGACATAGAGTGGGCTCGGATGGTTCCGAATAACCACAAAATTTTGTGGCGACTCCATCTTTGACTTAAATTTCGAACCCGAGAACAATCTTACCACGAGATTCATTCGCCTACCCAAACCCGCGTGTGGCCGCGTCGGGGTGGACCTACGTCATGTCGACACCGGTTCACCTTGAGGAGGTAGTTGTCCCCTTTGTCTTGAAGAACTACCCGAAGCAACTTGAGCTAGTTGGGTTTCGAGCATCTTGAGATGAGTTCTTGTTTCCTTGTTTTCCATTTGAAGTTGGGCAATAAGTTCTTGTTGGGATCTTTGTATCTCCATTTGGCTTCTTTGCAACTCCATCATTTGCTTTTGTGTATCAAAATCTCGAGGTGGAGATTGTTGATTGTGTGGAGTATTGGTGATGGCTAGAGGAATGCCATAATCATGAGTAGGAGACCGGCTCCTTTGCTTGCTTTGTTGTTGGGTACCTTGAGACCCTTGATGTTGTTGGAAGTTTCCTTGGAACCCTTGATAGTTTCCTTGATTAAGGCCTTGAGAGTTTTGGTTGTAGTTTTGATGTCCTTAGGTGTGTTGGTTTCCTTGGAAACCACCTTGATTGAAGTTCCCTTATTGGAACCCTTGATTGTTGTTGGAGGTACCTTGGTTATGTTGCTTGAAGTTGTTGAATGGCCTTGGGTTACCCACATAACCTTGGTAACCTTGGTTGTTGTCCCTTAAGGGAGGTGGCACATATGGACGGTGTTGTAAAGATTGTTGATGGGAATCTTGGAACATGTGAGGATAAGGGGCACCTTGCTTGAACGCTTGAAATGGCATTCACTTTCTCAATACTACCTCGACAATGTAGAGGCTTATGTCCAACTATCCCGCAAATATCGCATATCCCATAGTAAGATGTAGTAGATACAACTCCCAAAGCATTGACTTGTTGAATTGAATTTTGGTGGGAGGCACTTGCACTTTGACCTTTCTCAAAATGGCTTTGGAGCTTCTTGTCAATAGATTCCATGTGGGTTTTCAATTGAGCTCCAAGATCAATGCATAATTGGGTAATGGCATCGATCTCGTGCCTTCCTCCTCGATTCGCCTTTCTAGGCTTTGAGTATTGGGAGTTGTGCACCGCCATCTCCTCGATTCTCGACCAAGTTTGGTCATCATCTACCTCGGTAAACCTTCCATTCGATCCCATGTTGAGAATGGCCCTTGAGTCTTCATATAACCAGTTCCAAAACTGTTGAACTAGGAACCATTGTGATAAACCATGGTGAGGACAAGAACGGATCAAGGCTTTGAATCTTTCCCACGATTCATAGAGGCTTTCTTCATCACGTTGTTGGAATCTCGTGATAGAGGCTCTCAATAGATTTGTCTTCTCTGGGGGATAAAATTGTTGGTAGAAAGCTAAGGCTAGCTTCTTCCAAGTATCAATACCAAGAGTCGCCTTGTCTAACCCTTTGAACCATTGCTTAGCCTTACCGATCAAGGAGAAAGGAAATAATACTCACCGGATTTGGTCTTGGGTTATTCCCGTTTGTGAGATAGCATCGCAATAATCCGAAAAGGTTTCCATGTGTTGATGAGGATCTTCGGTTGGTAACCCACTAAATTGACTTCTTTTCACCAATTGGATGAATTGTGTTTTTGCCACAAAGTTGCCGATATATGCCTCCGGTAAAGCTGTGGGACCGGGCAAAACATCTTTCGTAAAGGTTGAGTGAGAAGAGAACTTAGGCATTGTTGGCTTGGCGGGAGATGATGGTGTAGACGGTGTTGAAGTAGAAGTAGAAGGGGAACTAGGTTGAGAGGAATGATTAGAAGTACCAAAGGGATTGATAAAATTCCCTTCGGCCGTCTCTCGAGATGTAACAAAGTTGCTGATATATGCCTCCGGTAAAGTTGTGGGACCGGGCAAAACATCTTCCGTAAAGGTTGAGTGAGAAGAGAACTTAGGCATTGTTGGATTGGCGGGAGATGATGGTGTAGACGGTGTTGAAGTAGAAGTAGAAGGGGAACTAGGTTGAGAGGAATGATTAGAAGTACCAAAGGGATTGATAAAATTCCCTTCGGCCGTCTCTCGAGATGTATCGTTCAAGTCGGATCCTTGAGCTTGTTCTTCAATGCTATTGCTAGCACTCGGTTGAGAGGTTCTAACCCGATCAATCGTTCGTTAGCGAATCGCTCTAAAGAGTCTCTCCGGCTCTGGATTGAAGAGAAAGAAATCGCCTCTCCTCCTAGGCATGCACTACACACTTTAACAAATGTGAGAACACCTAGTGCTTTATGGGCACTAGGCAAAGACAATAAACGAGCACCACGGAAGACAAAGAGAGAAGAAAACAATAAAAACAAAGAAAAAGCCTAAAATATGCACAAGTGATAGAGAAAGAACACAAAGAAGTGTAACTAAGTCTAGCTAATAAGCAAACTAAGTCTAAACAATGCATCGTCCCCGGCAACGGCGCCAAATTGATGGCAGGGTTTTGCCGTGGTCCCTACCGTCAAGTAATAACCAACTATACCTAACGGTAGCTAGGGTAAGTCGGGTCGTATCCACAGGGACGGAAAATGGTGTCTAGACTAGGTCCACCTAATAACAAGGCTAAGTCACAAACAAACACAAAGAAGACGATAATTGACAAACTATGATGGTTGGGGGTGAAGGATGTGGACCTATAATGTACTATGTATGATACGAGCTAAATGAAACAACTAAAGATTAACTATATGATGGTTGGGGGTGAAGGATGTGGACCTACAATGTACTATGTATGATACGAGCTAAATGAAACAACTAAAGATTAAATAAGCAAACGAACTAGAGAAATGATGACAAACTAGAAGGATGAATCAAATAGGGAAGGGAGTAGGGTTAGGTCGGGTTCATAAGTGTAGTAGGATAATTGGGAGGTCAAGGGTGTAAGTGTCACTTAATTACTAAGGTTGGTTTGCGCTCTCGCGCCAAAGCCAAAGTCCGCAGTCTCGTGTCAAAGACTAGACCCGAATACTCATGCTAGATGCTACTCAAAACACAAGGATTCATTCACAAATTAGTCACACAATGAGAGGAGAAAGACAAGTATGAGAAGCATTGGCCATTACTACCCACACAAGCAATTCAACAAACACATAGAGTGCCCAATAAGTGACTAGCAACAAAGAATTCACCTTTACCCACAATCAAACCCAAATCACCCATAATCCACACTTAATCCCCCTAATAACCCCACAAAGAATCTACTCACTCATTATCCAACTAATACTAACATAGACAAGAGAATTCAACATAAATAACAAAACTTCCATTATGGACCAACAAGAACAATAAACAATATGTAAAGATTCAAACTTGAAAGATTAAACAAGGATTAAGATTAAAAGGAATAAGAATATTATACCTACTAACAAGAAGATGAAAAGATTAGAACTTGTATTAAAAGAGCACCCCAAAAATCTCCACCAAAAGTTGTCAAGGATTGATGGATTCTTCAAGAGAATTCTTAATACAAGATTAACTATCAAGATTAAGCTAAGATTGACAAAGATTAACAAAAGATTAATGTAAGCTAAGCTAAGGTTGAAGAGAGTCTAATTAGGGTTTCGAATAATCTAGAGGAGTCTAAGGTAGTTCAACAATACAATGGAGGAGTATTTATAAGGTTACAAGAGTGAAGGGAAATGAAAAGAAGAGGCGCGGCTACAGCAGGCCCTTCTCGACCGAGATGACAATTGGTCCCGGCCGGGAAGGATGGTCCCGACCGAGACGGCCCATGCTCTCGGCCGGGAAGGCTCAAAACAAGAGCGGTCTCTTTGGTGCACTCCTTCCCAACCGAGAGGGAGGTTCTTCCCGCCCGGGAAGGGTCTGTAGGCCTCCAATATGATCTCTAAGGTCCCACCTTGCTTCACATGGGCTTCTCATCGATTCTCGGAGCTCGGACTCGACTCTAAGGGGCTCGGGAATGGGTCCTAAGGTCTCGGGATCGAACCTAGGCCACCGAGTGATCGTTCCTTCTCCTCGTTGGCTCCAAAAGCGTAGGAAACGAGTTGGAATCGTTCCAATTCTCCATGAATGATCTTGGGAACCTAAAACGAGCTAGAAGAAGTATTAGTAGCCCAGAAATCGCTCTTTGGAGCGATTTCACAAGGGAAAACGGGACCAAACACAACAAATTAGGCACTACAATCTACACTTATCATTTACCTTCTATAATTGTGCTTGTAGACACCCACATTTTGACCGCCAGGTGTCTATAGTAGGTCCCACCAAACACCCGATGATGATCGGACGCAAACATGCTTTAATGACTCGGATATGGGCTCGAAATCATGGACATTTGGTTTAGGCTTATTAGGAAGTACAAATCTTACAAAACCAACCTCAAATCCAGGCCCAGTGGGTCGTTTCGAGTCAAATGAGACTAATTTGGGTCGATTTCGGCACCGGGGGTAAAACCGTCTTTTTACGACCGAGTCAAAACCGGTCGAAAAATATTCTCGAGACACACGAGTCAGCCGTGACACCTCACACGGCTGATCCGGTCCCAAATACTACAAAAATCAGCTTTCAAATAATATTAAACAAATCCGTTTAAGGATAGAATTCGATCTCAAGTAGGAATTCTATCCGAAAACCGAAACAAATCGCCAACCAAGCTCAAACACTCGGCCAAACAGCCGAGACACTCCCCAACCAGCCGAGATACTTGGCTTCTCCACCAAGAAACGAGACTTTCGTTCCCTTTCGAACTCTCGTGTTTCCTATCCAAACCGGTATTTCTTGTCACACAAGCAAGACTACCTCGACTCCTATAAATAGGACCTCATATTCAACACAAAAAACACGATTTTCACACAACGATTTCAGACAACAATTAAGCAACACAATTTCACAAAAAACCAGAAGACACATACATACATCCTCGATTCCCGACGTAATCCCGAAGTAGCCTCGAAATTCCGACAAAACCGACCCACACCTCCGGCCGAACCCACGATCTCGTACACATAAAATCGCACCATCCTAAACTCACCCACATCATCTCGACGCTCCCGTGCCTAAGCCACCGTCCGACGAGCTCTATACCGAGAAAGTAAAGCATGTAGGTTGAGGGTGTAAATCAAACCCGATTCTTCTCCTTTCTCTCTCTCTCTCTCACGTCTTTTTTCCTTTTTTTTCGTCCGTCACTTTTTTTACGGGTCGTCAGTCGTTTCGTATTATTAATATGGGTCGTTCGTCACATATTTTTATTTATTACTAATAATCGATACTACAAAAAACTATTTTTATAACGTTCTTAAAATACGATACCGATTCTCTAATCGAATATCGTATCTACAAGAACTAAATTAATTAATTCTCGTTGATGCTAATAAAATCGTTACATGTTTTTTAAACAAAATACAACGATTTTAACGCGGGGAGAATTAACATCTTTTTCGTTCAAAATTCTTTTTTTTACTTTTCGTTCAAAACAAACTTTTTTCAAAACCTTTTCTAAAATCATTCCGACTATTCGATATCGATTTCATAATCGAATATCAAATACGACGAATATCGAAAATATAAATCGAGTATAAATTAATCCATATTTGTACGCGATTTATAAAAATTGACGATTTTTTCGACAAAAAAAAAAACCCGGCAGGCCACCACGCGGGTCGCGCGCCTGTCAGGCGACCCGCGCGGCAGCCGGTTCGCCGGTCCTTTCTTTTTTTCTCGTTTCCTCGCTTTCTATTTTTTATTCTTTTCGAACCTTACATAAAAAGCGACTTTCACGACATATTTCAATAAATACTTTTTTCGACCTCGGTCAACACGTGTTAATCCATCACGTGTCATTAAAACTTTTTTCGAGTCATGCATATTATTTATTCATGTCTTTATTCGATTTATTTAAACGTTACTAACTCGATTTCTCGTCTTTGTAGCAATTTATTTGTTTTTATCGTTTTATTAGACTAAAACGACTTCACATGCTAAAATAACTTTGACGTTATTAGTTTAACATGCATTAAACGACTTAGCAACCCATTTTATTTTTCTCACATGCTTAGGAAAATAATATTTGCATATCATTCAACCGTCGAACTAACCCGTGTACACCAAAAACGAACGATATCTTAGTAAAGGCCGCTAAGTGCGGGCGGGGTTGGGTGTTCTTAGTGAACTTCCCAACACGTACCCTCACCTCTTACTCAAGAACCATGGTTTCCGGATGTCCGAACCCATTGGCAACGAGAGTCATTCAATTCATGATATCCGATAATGTCGGTATTGGTACCGTAATGCAAAGGGACGAGCCCAATAAACTCTGACATCGAAAATGGGCCGTATTTTGTATACGACCCACTACGACATAGAGTGGGCTCGAATGGTTCCGAATAACCACAAAATTTGGTGGCGACTCCTACTTCGATTTAAATTTCAATTTGACCATCTCATATTGGAGATTCATTCGCCTCCCCAAACCCGCGCGTGGCCGCGTCGGGGTGGACCTATGTCATGTCCACAATTTGGCGACTCCGTTGGGGATCAACTGATGAGTCACTTACCATCGGCATCCTCAGGGTGAGACTCGAAAAGAAATCGTTCGAATAGTAATGTACACATTTTAGTTCAATGGTTCATGCATAACCCAAATCTTTCCCGGGCCGGTTACTTGTGACCGACGTTCCACTATACCACGGTGCGTTCCTAAATGGACCCACTAAAGACTTCGATGGCGGAACTCGCATGGGTTTTACGGCAGGTTCTAAGACCAACTCGGCTTAGGAAGACCGTCCTGATTTGCGAGAAAGCTATCGTCGTTGGTATAGACCCTATTAGACCGACCGAGACTTAGACTAAGAACATACATGGTGTCGTTATACTGTTTCCGTGACTACATGCTACCTGGTCCGTGTCTCATCTTTTCAAAAAACCGTCGTTTTCAAAAACTTGCATCTTTTTCGAAAACTATCCATTTTTTCAAACCCAGAAAGCTACCGAATTTAGGACTTATGATTTTTACTCAAAATAGCCTATTTTCTAGCCGGTATGCCGTCCAAACTTTTCAAAAAAATCAAAATCTCGGCCCGATAAACCTTTTTTTCCGATTTTCAAAAAAAAAATCAAGCTTTCCAATCCGACTTTGTTCGGGTTTTTCAAATCCAAATTCTCCTTTCAAAGCTTTCTTCTCCTTAGAACTTCCCGTATTTAGTAGTGTCGGGTCTTGTCATAAGTTGTTAGAATCTCTATCGTCCAAACTCCATCAATCTTACATCACGAGTTTCTACCCCATCCAAGTCCGCCTTATTTATCAAGGCACGGCCCACCTACTTAGGACAAACCCCTACAAAGGGAAGCCCATTTACACTTTAGGGTCCAAAGTCTGGGGAATAGATCACACGTAGGTCTTTCTTCACATGGGACTAGGCCCACTTTGCCGAAACCTAAGGAAGGCCCACCGTCCACAAGTCACCCGTCTAGGAGTCGGTCTTCAGCCTCACTCGGGGGCTACCCTTCATCAGAGCGGTCAATCACGGTTGCTCTAAGGGTCATGTCTTACACGTGTTGTCTCACGTACCCCACTTTTGAGTCACTTAGATGTCACACCATCTGAGTCTTTAGTCTTACTAAGGGCTGTCCTCCACCCAAGCAGTTAACCATGGTCACCCTAGGGAGTACCCCACATCCATCCTACACCGTCGTCCTTATGATGCCTTCTTCGAGTCGTACCTATGCTAAGAACACTCGAGTCACCTAGGGTTAGGTCACCACGGTTGGGCCAAGCACGCGACACGATCAAACACGGTCGCCCCCATTTTCGGATTCACCCTTCCGCATCTCGAGTCCAAGTCGCGATCGTTACTTTGTCTAGGTCAACGTTCGAGTATCCCAGTCCAAGAGCCTTTGTCATCCCGTCATCCCGGGTCGCGTCTAGTTTGACTCCCTCTCTTGCATTTGCGCAAAGCCGAGTTTAGGCGAGTCGTGGCACCTGTCGAAGACCTTACCAAAAAAAAAACAACCAACCGAGCATCCGAGTCCGGATTTGATTCGAGTCTAAGTCTGAGTTCGAGTCTAGGATACCCTACATCCTCATTTCCAAATCAGAGTCAGAGTCTGTTGGATTCTGTCCTCTTTTCAAAATTCAATAAAATCAGTTTTTCTATTTCTCATATATACTTTCCTTATGTGTTTCCGAGAACATGATGAATACCGTTATACACTATGAGCACATGCACGTGACTATCATAGGCCCATCTATAACGACTGCAGGAAACCGAGCCCGTGTTTTCCTTTTACCTATTCCATGTCCGGTATAGAAAGCCACATAACTACCTTTAGCAGGAGCGGTATCAAATCCTATGACAAATCTAGGTAGTCTCCTAGTTTGGGTTCAAGACGGGAGGCAAGCCCATTTCCCACCATAAACACCCATCCAATAAGACTAACCAATCCCTACCTTATGTGTTTAGTCTGACCGACAAAAAAAAAAGTTGGACAAAAAAAAAATCAAAAGTCCAAGGAAAAGCAAAAGGCCAAAACAAAAAAGCTGGCCATGATCAAAAAAAGAATTATCAACATCCCTCGACCAAACACGCTCAACTCAAATGAAGAATCCCATGACCGGGGCTAAGAGGTCAACCCAAAGAATTCAAAAACCCATGACCATAGTTAACGATCAACTCAAGTGAAACGGTCAATTCAAAATTATCAAAACCCATACCATCAAATAGAGGAGAAACAATCAAGCTGGTCAGCTAGCATCACATCTAGCCTTCCCACATTACAACCCTCAAGACCTTCCCGAGACCTAGGCTAGAGACAGCCCGGAATTTTGAGGATTCAAGCTCCATAGGATATCCCTAACCATTAGGGCCAGACATGGAAATCAGATCCCGCATTATCAAACCTACCCCGATCGAAGTTCGAGTCATTATTACTCGACTTCCCCCTTTCCTACCACATTACAACAATACCTTACCCTCGAAGCCTTAGCTCTACAAAATCGAGCTCCAAATTTCGAATCATCAAAGCCACTTACTTCCTAGCACCACATTTCCAAAAAACACCCAGACCAGTTACCAACCCCAAACACGGGAATTCAACTTGCGGTCAGCATAGAACATGCCCAAATAGTTCACACCACCCCTGGGGGCTACCCCGGAAAATGCTCACAGTCACAGGATCAACATCCTAACTATTCTAGCCCTTTGTTCAAGACATCATTGGGAATGCACCTAGCCTACACCATTGCTATGGCTAGTTACACACAAAGCCCTAATAAACTAGGCACCATAATACATTTTTCAACACTGAACTACGGCTTGGTTTGATTTCACAACACGTGAATACGTAGGCAGCCTTTCAAAAGAGGCACAACCACCCACACTGACACAAATTCAAAAAGCATCATCATTCCGGTCACGACACTGTCATGTTCTCAGCAGCTAGCTTTGTCGTCCCGGGGGCTTCTCTTAGGCAGAATTTCTCCATCCACTCACATAATCCAAAGACTTTCAAAAACTAGCCTTCTTTCTATAGTGTGTCCTAGTACTCGGCCCAGTCGAAGACAAGAATCTGTCAGGGACTCGAAGCAATACCTACTTCGGGAACATACCCCGAAACCAAAAAAAATTCAAAAGAACATCAGTCCACGGCATTACTACCACAAAGCCCTGTCGTACGGAAACAATATCACTCTGAGGATTCGACCATGTTGCCACTCGCCTAGGCTACGGAATAGCGCAACTTAAGAGTCTTGTCATCTTAGGTGGCCCATCCCCTACCGAGTCACGGTCCAACCCTTAGAGAGTCCAGTCGTGTCTGCCAACTCGTCCGGTCACGTCCAAAGTCGAGTCTGTCGGCATGTCTCTTTCCAAATTCTTATTTTAAAATTTGCAAAACTTTGCCGTTTGAGAAAATCCCTTTCCTAGTCACCCCGGGAATAGGAATTTTTATCACACTTCATCTAGGCATACAGGCCTAACCAGAGGATTTTAGAAGTCCGTGTCAGAATCTGATCGGGAATCAAGTCATCCCAAGCATTCTAATTTCCAAAAAAAAAATCAAAAATTTTCAGCGTTTCCAAAAAATTTCAAAAAAATTTCAGCATTTTCTTTCTAAAAATCAATCAAAAAAATCATTTTCTTCCCCAGCGTGAGTCAATGTTTTATCTGAATGTTGCATGCAAAATAGACATGTATCCCAAGACTCCCGGAGAATTCTCAAAGTTCTCAGTAAAAATTCAAGCAACATTTTTACTAAGGAATTGGATGTATCAGTAAGCGGCACATCCGCAGCTTCCAATGGAGGCACCCGCGTAATTCAAAGATGGGACGTGTCTGTAAACAGGTACACCCATAGCCTCCAATGAAGGCACCCGCATAATTCAAAGATGGGACGTGTCTGTAAACAGACACACCCATAGCCTCCAAGGCAAACTCCCACGCAATTTCAAGATGGGGATTGTCTGTAAACAGACATACCCAAGACTTTTTAAGAAAAGTCGCCACAACATTATCGACATCTACCCAGGTATGATTTCTATCTTATGGCTGACGAGTCCTTCACGCAAGTCTAATGGACTCTAAACGACCCGATCGGAAGTCTGCCAGGTCTTAATCCTCGATTGGCCTGGTTGCTACTCTGACTTTCGCCTTGTCCAAGCCTCAGTCAGAGTGGGGGCTCTGTAGACACCCACATTTTGACCGCCAGGTGTCTATAGTAGGTCCCGCCAAACACCCGATGATGATCGGACGCAAACATGCTTTAATGACTCAGATATGGGCTCGAAATCATGGACATTTGGTTTAGGCTTATTACGGAGCACAAATCTTACAAAACCAACCTCAAATCCAGGCCCAGTGGGTCGTTTCGAGTCAAATGAGACTAATTTGGGTCGATTCCGGCACCGGGGGTAAAACCGTCTTTTTACGACCGAGTCAAAACCCGGTCGAAAAATATTCTCGAGACACACGAGTCAGCCGTGACACCTCACACGGCTGATCCGGTCCCAAATACTACAAAAATCAGCTTTCAAATAATATTAAACAAATCCGTTTAAGGATAGAATTCGATCTCAAGTAGGAATTCTATCCGAAAACCGAAAAAAATCGCCAACCAAGCTCAAACACTCGGCAAAACAGCCGAGACACTCCCCAACCAGCCGAGATACTTGGCTTCTCCATCAAGAAACGAGACTTTCGTTCCCTTTCGAACTCTCGTGTTTCCTATCCAAACCGGTATTTCTTGTCACACAAGCAAGACTACCTCGACTCCTATAAATAGGACCTCATATTCAACACAAAAAACACGACTTTCACACAACGATTTCAGACAACAATTAAGCAACACAATTTCACAAAAAAACCAGAAGACACATACATACATCCTCGATTCCCGACGTAATCCCGAAGTAGCCTCGAAATTCCGACAAAACGGACCCACACATCCGGCCGAACCCACCGTCTCGTACACATAAAATTGCACCATCCTAAACTCACCCACATCATCTCGACGCTCCCGTGCCTAAGCCACCGTCCGACGAGCTCTATACCGAGAAAGTAAAGCATGTAGGTTGAGGGTGTAAATCAAACCCGATTCTTCTCCTTTCTCTCTCTCTCTCACGTCTTTTTTCCTTTTTTTTCGTCCGTCACTTTTTTTACGGGTCGTCGGTCGTTTCGTACTATTAATATGGGTCGTTTGTCACATATTTTTATTTATTACTAATAATCGATACTATAAAAAACTATTTTTATAACGTTCTTAAAATACGATACCGATTCTCTAATCGAATATCGTATCTACAAGAACTAAATTAATTAATTCCCGTTGATGCTAATAAAATCGTTACATCTTTTTTAAACAAAATACAACAATTTTAACGCGGGGAGAATTAACATCTTTTTCGTTCAAAATTCTTTTTTTTTACTTTTCGTTCAAAACAAACTTTTTTCAAAACCTTTTCTAAAATAATTCCGACTATTCGATATCGATTTCATAATCGAATATCAAATACGACGAATATCGAAAATATAAATCGAGTATAAATTAATCCATATTTGTACGCGATTTATAAAAATTGACGATTTTTTCGACAAATAAAAAAACCCGGCAGGTCACCACGCGGGTCGCGCGCCTGTCAGGCGACCCGCGCGGCAGCCGGTTCGCCGGTCCTTTCTTTTTTTCTCGTTTCCTCGCTTTCTATTTTTTATTCTTTTCGAACCTTACATAAAAAGCGACTTTCACGACATATTTCAATAAATACTTTTTTCGACCTCGGTCAACACGTGTTAATCCATCACGTGTCATTAAAACTTTTTTCGAGTCATGCATATTATTTATTCATGTCTTTATTCGATTTATTTAAACGTTACTAACTCGTTTTCTCGTGTTTGTAGCAATTTATTTGTTTTTATCGTTTTCTGAGACTAAAACGACTTCACATGCTAAAATAACTTTGACGTTATTAGTTTAACATGCATTAAACGACTTAGCAACCCATTTTATTTTTCTCACATGCTTAGGAAAATAATGTTTGCATATCATTCAACCGTCGAACTAACCCGTATACACCAAAAACGAACGATATCTTAGTAAAGGCCGCTAAGTGCGGGCGGGGTTGGGTGTTCTTAGTGAACTTCCCAACACGTACCCTCACCCCTTACTCAAAACCATGGTTTCCGAATGTCCGAACCCATTGGCAACGAGAGTCATTCAATACATGATATCCGATAATGTCGGTATCGGTACCGTAATGCAAAGGGACGAGCCCAATAAACTCTGACATCGGAAATGGGCCGTATTTTGTATACGGCCCACTATGACATAGAGTGGGCTCGAATTGTTCCGAATAACCACAAAATTCGGTGGCGACTCCTACTTCGATTTAAATTTCAATTTGACCATCTCATATTGGAGATTCATTCGCCTCCCCAAACCCGCGCGTGGCCGCGTTGGGGTAGACCTATGTCATGTCCACAATGCTCTTGATTCCGAGAAGATGACGCTCTGGACACTTCAGATGGAACGCGCGCCAGTTCCAGACTCACGAGGTACCGACGCAACACAAGGTAGGCTTGGCAGTTCATTACTTGGAGGGTGAGGCCGACTGCTGGTGGATTTTAGTTGGACCCAATGCTCTCCTTACTCCTGGATTTTGGTGGCAAAAATTCAAAACCTTATTACTGGAAACAAGATTCTATCCTGAGGAGCTAAAGCACAGGAAGCTGTTGGATTTCACATCACTTGAGCAAGGTTCAAACTTGAAGGTGCAAGAGTATACAGACCTATTTCATGAGCTAAGTCACTATGCCACAAAGTTGCTACCAAACGAGGCTCAAAGAGTGTTCTTCTTTAGGAAAGGTTTGAGACCAGACATTGCTCACACTATTCCTCGCGAAGCTGATACAGTAGAGAAGATATACAATGTTGCACTATGGGCTGAGAAGTCCCTAGAACGAATGAAGGACGATGCTGCTCCTGTTTCTTCTGGCTATAAAAGGCCTTTCACTTCTTCCTATTCTTCTAATGCTGGTTCTGCTAAGCGGTTCCAGCCAAGTGGAGGTCTGTCCACATCTTTTCTTCTTAATCCTTCTTTTCTCCCCTCTTTTGTGTTAGTAATTGTTGCTAATTATCTCTTACATGTGCTGGTTCTAAGAAACCATTTACTCCGGGGCGTTTTGAGAAGAAGGATATGACCTGCTACCGGTGCAAGAAGGCTTTCCACCGCACCCAGGAAAGAACTGTGATGGACGGTGGTTACATGCTATGTCTGCAAGGAGGTTGGATACAAGGCAAACCAGTGTCCTAAGAAGACAGTCGAAACTACTGCTAATGCTACTGCCTCTGGTGCTGTGGTTACTCCCCGTCGTAAAGGCTGTTTGTTTCTGATGAGTTGAGCTGAAGTTGAGGCAAATCCCGATGTTGTTACGGGTATGTTTTTGATTTATGGTTTTCAAGCTTCTATCCTGTTCGTTACGGGTGCATCTGTGTCTGTTATATCTCCTAGCCTTGCTGTCAAAGCTTCTTTAGTATCCAGCCCAGCTGAATCTATCTCTATATCCTTACCTTCTAGGGAAATCCTTTCATCTGCCAAGGCATATGTGGATGTCCCTCTCTTGTTTGCTAATGTGGTATTCTCTACTACATTACTCGAATTTCCTTTGGCTTAATTCGACGTAATCCTCGGTATGGATTGGTTGGCTCATTATGATGCAAGATTCCTATGTCGAGACCAGAAAATATCTTTGAATGGTCCTGATGGTGCTCGTGTCACGTATCGAGGTGGTAGACGTCAAGCGGGTATTAAGATTATATCCGCTATGAAGATGCTGAGTTTACAGAGGAAGGATTGTCAAGTATTCCTATGCTCTGTGTCTAAAACTCTGGAGCTACCCAAACTTGAAGAGGTACGCATTGTGAGTGAATACCCCGATGTATTTCATGAAGAATTACCTGGCATTCCCCTAGAGCGAGATGTTGAATTCACCATCGAAGTCGTACCAAGTACTGGACCAATTTCTAAAGCTCCCTATAGAATGGCTCCTGCTGACTTGCAAGAATTGCGTAAATAGCTCGATGAAATGATTGAGAAGGACTTTATTCGTCCTAGTTCTTCCCCGTGGGGTGCTCCTGTACTGTTTGTAAAGAAGAAAGATGGTACTATGAGGTTATGTATTGACTACCGAGAGCTCAATCGGTTACAGTCAAGAACAAGTATCCTTTAACTATAATTGATGATCTGTTCGACTAGTTAAAAGGTGCTTCTGTGTTTTCCAAAATCGATTTAAGGTCTGGTTATCATCAGATCCCAGTTCGAGAGTCGGATATTCCTAAAACCGCTTTTAGTTCGAGGTACGGCGAGTACGAATTCAAAGTTATGCCATTTGGACTAACTAATGCCCCTATTGTCTTTATGGATCAGATGAATCGTACATTCCGTGAGTATTTGGATAAGTGTGTCGTTGTCTTTATTGATGACATCCTGATTTATTCCAAGTCTGAGGATAAACACGTTGAGCATTTAAGAATCGCCCTAGGCATCCTGAGAAGTGAAAAGTGGTTTGCTAAATTCTCTAAGTGCGTGTTCTGGCTACCTGAAGTTGCTTTTCTGGGTCATGTAGTCACGAAAGACGGTATCAAGGTCGATCCAGCTAAAATTTTGGCCATTGCTAATTGGAATAGCCCCTCTGATGTCGCTGAGATCCGTAGTTTCTTGGGCCTTGCAGGCTATTATAGGAGATTTGTGTAAGATTTCTCTAAGATAGCTCGTCCAGTGACTCAGTTATTAAAGAAGGAATCCAAGTTTATTTGGTCTGAAGCCTGTGAAGATGCTTTTCTCGAGCTTAAAAAGAGACTCACTTATGCTTCAGTTTTGACCTTGCCTGACGAAGGTGTTGGTTTTGAAGTATTCTGTGATGCTTCCTAGTTTGGTTTGGGTTGTGTCCTTATGCAGGGTGGTAAGGTGATCGCTTTTGCCTCCAGACAATTGAAAGTTCATGAGGTGAATTACCCTACTAACGATTTGGAATTGGCTGCTGTTGTACATGCCCTCAAAATTTGGAGACATTACCTATATGGAGTGAAGTGCAAGGTGCATACCGACCATAAGAGCCTACGATATCGCTTTACACATAAAGATTTAAATGCGAGACAGAGACGTTGGGTTGAATTGGCCAGTGACTATGATTTGGAACTGGTATACTACGAGGGGAAGTCCAATGTTGTGGCAGATGCCCTTGTTTCTCATCCTTGTCTACCTGAAGAGTTGGCTCGTAAGTTTGACAAGCTCACAATAGGTGTGGAGATGGACGGTGATGATGAGTGTGTTAGTGCCCTGGTTGCTGAACCTACTTTATTCCGAGAGATCCGTGAGAAGCAGTTGTCGAATTCATTTATTGCTGGCATTCGAACTAAGATGGGTCTAGGTAAGGCCGTTGACTTCGCTGAAGATTTAAATGGTGCTTTGAAGTTCAAGGATCGTTGGGTCATACCTGCTGATGAGGAATTAAGGAAGCAGATTCTAGATGAAGCTCATAAGACTCATTATTCTGTGCATCCTGGAGGTGAAAAGATGTACAAGGACCTGAAGCTGCAGTTTTTGTGGCCATATATGAGAGACGATATTGCTGCTTATATTATGTAAGTAAGTGCCTAACTTGTCAACAAGTGAAGTTCGAGCATAAGAGACCCGGTGGTTTACTACAACCATTACCTGTGCCTGAATGGAAATGACAGTGTATCGCGATGGACTTTGTTGTGGCAATGCCTAGAACCGTAAATGGAAGAAACAATATTTGGGTAATAGTTGATCGTTTGACCAAGAGTGCACGCTTTGTTCCTATTCGTGATACCTGGAGTTTGGAAAGACTCGATGAAGTATATTTCGCTGAGGTGGTTCGACATCATGGTGTGCCGTTAGAAATTGTGTCTGCTCAAGACCCGAGATTCTGTTCCAAGTTCTGGAAAGCTTTACAGAGTGCTTTGGGAAGTCAGTTGTTGATGAGTACTGCTTTCCATGCTGCGAGTGATGGCCAATCTGAGAGAACTATTCAAACTTTGGAGGATATGCTCCGTGCTTGTGCCCTAGATTTTCAAGGTAGTTGGGACCGACATTTACCGTTGGTTGAGTTCTCCTACAACAACAGTTTTCATGCTTATATCAAGATGGCTTCGTTCGAAGCGTTTTATGGTCGAAAGTGTCGTAGTCCTGTGTGTTGGGATGAACCTCGAGAAGTGAAGACTTTAGGACCTGATTTCTTAGCCGAGACTGTGGATGCGGTGCAATTGATTCGTTCCAGGATGAAGGCTGCTCAAAATCGTCAGAAGTCTTATGCTGATGTGCGTCGAAGACCCCTTGAGTTTATAGTTGGTGACCTCGTATTTTTGAAAGTCTCGCCGATGAAAGGTATGACGAGATTTGGGATAAAGGGTAAGCTTAGCCCTAAGTTTGTTGGACCATATCCCATAGTAGAGAAAATCGGTGTGGTGGCATATAAGTTGGAATTGTCTGCTTCTATGGGTAAGGTGCATGATGTGTTCCATGTCTCTCAGTTGCGTTGATACGTTAGTGATCCCGAACATGTGCTGAAACCTAAGGTCCTCATCGAGTTAGAACCAGATTTGACTTATGAGGAGAGACCTATTCGTATCACCGATAGAAAGGAGAAACGACTAAGAAATAAGGTTGTTTCCTTGGTGAAAGTTCTATGGAGGTGTAATCGCTTTGAGGAGGAGACTTGGGAGACCGAATCTTCAATGTTATCCAAACATCCCCATCTATTTGAGTAATGTATACTCATGTCCTTTCCGCTCTCTTTTCGTTCCTACAAGTTTCGGGGACGAAACTTTTTTTTAGTAGGGAAGGTTGTAACACCCGCGCTATTTTATTAAAAGTATAACCGCCTTTTGTTACGATTATATCATAAATCTATACTCTATTCCGTCAATTTCGATAGTCCATAAAATATCCTTAAACTCAAAACAGTTAATTTCCCAACTTATTATTCAACTGAGATTTTCACTTATATTGGTCTAAGCATTAAAATAGTGATTATAACACATGTTACATTATCACTTATATTATTTTATGATCAACACTACTTAGCTAACCTCCTATTTCTATCCTACTCTCCTACTCCTACTCCTATTTTTGCTACGTAAGATTAGCTTAGAAGTGAGTTTCTATGCAAACTCTCAACTTCCCATCTTATTTGTTTGCTTGTGCTTCATAAATTAAAGGAAGCATATACACGTTCTTCTTCCTCTCTTTTTTCAACCGTGTACCATCTCTAATCTACCTCAATAAATCATCCTTCGTTCTTGCTCATTCTTGCTCTTAATTCATCATCTTCCGTTCTAAACTCAGGGTAATTTAATTACTCTTAATCCGCGTCGTTCTTAAGTTTTTTTAGAGTAGCTTTTATATGGTCGTAAGACCAAATATGTCTACCGTTTTGTAGGCTATTTGGAGAATCTCGAGGCGGACGAGTATATTGTCGATTCAGATCTCGAAGACTAACAAGGTAACAATGATGGCACGACTCGGTATTGCGTGATATATATGTCTTAGTTGCTTGTAGTAATGTTAAAAATCGTATTTTTACTATTGGACCTGTTTTACTACGAAGTATATTATTATGATAATAGTTTTAATCGATTTCTCACATGTTTCTACCGTTTTAATGTTACAAATCGCATGCTATAATTTGTCGTGGGTCGAATCTACTAAATTATTATAAGGCCGAGACTAAAACATACAAATAATAATTTCTTTATTATATTTCGTGAAATTTTAGTATAAATTACAAATTGGAAGTTTTATTGTTTTTTAACATAATTACAGCATGTTTCAGAAACGATTAGTGTTTTTGTATGATTTATTACTCCTATTTAAAAACTTTATTTTTGAAAAGCTTGAAAATAGACTACTGTTTATTTTAATTCTAGCTTGTGTCTTTTAAATTTCGTAAAATAATTCAAAGTATTTTGATCACAATAAATTTTTTACGAACAGATGTAGGATTAATCCGCGAATCTGTCAGTTCTTGAAAAAGCTAATTTAAAACCTATGATAAAATTTGAGTTTAATTTCTATAATTTACGTACATTAACTTTAAATAGTCTAGTTGATGTTTCCAATTAGATTTGTTTCAAAATAAATTTTTAAACATGTTTTATTAAAGAACTACGATCGGGTGACAGATTCTGTCAGTTTACAAAAGAACGAATAAAAACCCCTTTATGTTAATAATTTCGATTTTCTCCAGAAACAAAAGTTGTAGTTAAGCTTGTAAAGTTTCAACCTCACTGATCTTACATCGTTTTGAATTTTAGTGATTCATTTATGAATTTTATAGTAAGACAGTGCAAATCTGAAAAATCTGTAAATTTTTAATTTATTACTTTTAATTACTTAAACTCCAGCCTTTTTTGAAATAATTATGATTTCTACTTTCCTTGACTTTTAATCCTTAATTATACATTTATCTAATAAATATACTTCCTCCATTTTCTTTATATCTTCCCATACCCTTAATATATGGGTGGGGTATTATATTAGGATGTGAAGATATAAAGAAAATGGAGGAAGTAATGTTTATGTCTCAAGGCCTAATATTAACAATTTTATATAACTTATATGTTAAACGATTTTTAATTATAATAACACTTGTTTTGGAAAGTTAATATTTGAAGAAAGTTTCTATATTTGGAAGGTTAATATTTTAGGAATGTTTTAAGATATCTTCGGATGAAATATTTATAATGGTTTGAATGTGGAATAATGTTGGAAATGAGAAGTTACAGTATATAAGTTTAGGATATGTTGTTTGTTGCCATCGCCTAAATGGTTAGTGTATCTGCGTCAGGGATACATTGATTGTCGAACTGGGTATCGTTTATGCTCAGGAGTCATGCGCATGTACTTAGGCTAGGACTTCGCTGAACGCAGTCCTATTATAGTTTGAGTTGTCTGGTAAGGGGGCTTAGGAGTCGCTTCGCGAGCACTGAGTTCCTTAACTAGTGAGGCTTAAGAGTCGCTTCGTGGGAACTGAGTTCCGTAACTAGTGACACTTCGGTGTTATTTTGACGTATCTTTAGTAGTAAAAGTGTGGACGTCCGTCCGCACCGCCCGGTGCCCCGCGCGCGCCTGCGCGGGACCGACCCGGTTTTTCAATGTATGGCGGCGGCCGCCCACGCGGCCCCCTCCTGATCGGGGGCCGGTCCGATCTCGCGTACAGTGCAATGTTTCGGACCTCGATTTGGATGACGATCCGAACTTGTACTAGATGGGTGCGAGCACCCGTGTTTCCGTTTGGAATCGATCGAGTCATGGTTGTAAATGTTTAAAGGCCGTTATGTTTTGTAAGGCGACCTTTTTAGTGAACTGAATTCGTTGCCGATTTGTGGAGTCGCCACCAAGTCAATTATAGGGACTCGGAAACCGTTCAAGTCAACTTTGATCCTTAGCCAACTCAAAGCTGAGGGGCACGAGACCTAAAGATAAAGACTTGTACCCTTAAGCACTCCATGCATGGAATGACTCTAATTACCAATGATTTCGGACATCCGGAAACCGTCGATTCTAAGTAAGGGGTGAGGGTAGGTATTGGGACGCCAACATCCGATAGACATCGACACCCAATTCCACCCACACTATTGCGGCCTCTAGTAATCAATCGGTGGGCTGATAACTTCGTTCTTTTGTTCTGGCGGAAATACTGTAACATCCGGTGTTTTCACCCTATACCTTTTACTATGTCGTTTGTTTGAGGACAAGTAAATTTTGTCGTCGAAGTAGTTGTGTTTACATTCTTTGCATGCGATTTCACGTGACAAGCAGGCCATGAAAATATGCACGTAAGAAGGTAGAGAGTACTAAAATTATACGTATTAGCAAATCAGTTTTAACGCGATAATACGGATATTGGTCATTCTCGTGATATACCTTACCTGGTATTCTGCTTAAGATGAGTCGGTTCGGTATTAATAGAGATGCGTCGAACCATACATGGCGAGCACCGGGACTAATACGGAAACCGACCATCGCTTTGTTCAGTTTTAGTTTATTTACGTTTTGATCTCCGTGTTAGGTGATTTAGCATGCGATTATAAGGTCATAAAGGCAATAAATCATACGAAAACTGTAAATGCGAACGTATGTAAATCACGTAGTGAGGAGCTGCACCCTCGGAGTATACACTAAACGGGACACGATGCATAGATAGTTGAGAACGGAACTCGGAATTACTCGGGTCTATTATTGTATTTTAGTGTTTGCGGTTGAAGTGGGGACGTTACATGTTTTATTATGTGTTTGTGGACAACATTATCGTAGTGCATAATAAAAGAAGGTTCAAGAATGTAAAGTTTTGTTTAGATGACAACCTAGTGACGACTCGTCTCCAAAAGGCGGATCCTCCTAGTTTGCTTGGTGATTTCGGCAGAGTTCCGTTACTGTTGACCCTTCCTGCGGTTACTCCAACAGAAGTCCGCTACTATTGGCTGATTCTGCGACTAATCCGGCAGAATTCCGTTACTAAACTATAGCTAGTCGAACACAGGCACCTCGGGATCGAGTGGAGTGCTGGAAGGTGAGGAGTAGCGTCGATGTCGCTTTTATCGGAACTACGATCGAGTGGATCGTTTGCCTCGGGTGTCGGAGTGAGAGCCCTTAGCGAGAAACTCTTTACGAGTGAAGAGGGAAGAGAATTGAAGAAGTTGTGTCGAAATGAGGGGATGGAGGGGGGGTACTTATAGGTGTTTTCGGCCCTTGTCACTCAGACAGGCGCCTAAGTTCAGGCGTACCAAAACTCAGGCGCCTGGGTTTAGGCGTGTGAAGACTCAGGCGCGCAAGGTGAGGCGCTCGGGATTTTGAAGATAAGATTTTGATACTTTCCAAAACTGAGAGTGGTACGTATTATTCATTGCTTGGGGGTTAAGGCTTCCTCTCCCTTCACCTAGCGGCGTGGTGCTTAGCAGGCCTCGGGTGTGCATCCCGGGGTTCGCTTGGCGCGGTGCTAACTGGGTTCGAGTTTCGGGACCGACTTGGGGTCCCGGTGTCAGAATTTACTCTAATTACTGCCTACGCGACCATAACGACACGACTAAGGCTGCCAATATGTTAGTTTAATCTTTCTGAGTAATTATTTGATCCGTTCTATAGAAAAACTATCTAAAACATCGCGAATCTGTGTCGCGTTGCAGTCCGATCGTCATCGGGTGTTTGTTGGGCACTTCTGCAGCCACCAGGTCCAAATCTGGGTGTCTACAGAAGCCCCCACTTTGACTGAGGCTTGGACAAGGCGAAAGTCAAAGTATAGCCACCCAGGTCAATCGATGATTATGACATGGTGGTTGTCCGGTCGGGTCGTTTTAAGTCCATTGGACAACGTGTTGAGGCTCGCCAGCCAAGGCTTAGAAATCATACTTGATGTCTTCGCCTGCGGTTGCTTGCTTGGGCCATGGCCGGTGCTTATCATCTTGTTCTCAATTCTTCATGCTCGTGTGTTTTGCCTTTTCGGATTGCTTAAAAGTTTGTTCAATTTTGAATACCTTGTGTGTGGGTGACGCGTTAAGCGTAGATGCGAAAAAATGTTCGTATGTGTTGGCTTCCGTTTGAACAAATGTCTTTGGGATGCTTATGAACCCTGGACTTAATGAAACAAAAATAAAACGTTCGAGGGCGCCAGTCTCCACTCGAGCGTTCGTCTTCGGGATGCCTATGACCCCTTGGACAAAATAAAGTGAGATAAAATGTTCGAGGGCGTCAGTCTCCACTCGAACACTTGTCTTCGGGATGCCTATGACCCCTAAGACAAAACGAAACAAGATAAACTATTCGAGGACGTCGGTCTCCACTCGAATAGCTGTCTTTCGGGATGCCTATGACCCCTAGGACAAAACAAAGCAATACGAAATGCTCGAGGGCGTCAGTCTCCACTCGAACACTTGTCTTCGGGATGCCACTGATCCCTAGGACAAAATAAAACGACATAAACTATTCGAGGGCGTCGGTCTCTACTCGAATAGCTGTCTTTCGGGATGCCTATGACCCCTAGGACAAATCAAAGCAATATAAAACATTCGAGGGCATCAGTCTCCACTCGAATTAAATTGTTGTGGAGGTATAAGACTCCTTCGAGGGCGTTGGTCTCCACTCCACTCGAATTAAATTGTTGTGGAGGTATAAGACTCCTTCGAGGGCGGTCGTCTCCACTCGAATTAAATTGCTGTGGAGGTATAAGACTCCAATGCCTCTCGGATAACTAAGACCCTGTTAGGCAAAAATTATTTTGGAGGTATATGACTCCAATGCCTCTCGGATTACTAAGACCCGTTAGGCAAAAGTTTCTGTGGAGGTATAGGACTCTAGGCCAATGCCTCTCGGATAACTAAGACCCGTTAAGCAAAAAAATGTTGTGGAGGTATAGGACTCAATTGCCTCTCGGATAACTAAGACCCGTTAAGCAAAAGTTGTTGTTGTTTATTTGTTTTAGTTAAGTGGCTTTTGGTTTGCGGGTTTGTCTTATTTTGTTCTGGTTTGCTTTTGCTTTGCTTTGGTTGTTGTGCATTTTGGATTCGTTCGAAGTTTGCTTAGATAGGCTCGGATTGGTTCATTTTATTACGTGCTCGAGTGCAGCGTTCATGCTAAGTGTGGTTCTTATGCTTGTTTCATTATCGTGCGTGCTTTATCGATATCGATTAGTAATTGCTTCGTCATTGTTATTTAGCTTGTCTTAAAGGGTGCGTGTTTCGTGTATATCGAATGTTAAGCCTCATTTGTTTTCGTCTTTGTCTGTGCTAGACTATTCAGACGCGCGTACAACTGTGCCCCAGTCTTCAGGCGCCTAGCCCCCAGCGATTCAGGATTTGAGCGTGTCACTTGAGGCGGTCGGGTTTCTGTGGGTCGGGTTTGTTTAAGTTGGCAAAGGTTGGGGCGATTCGTTCATTCGTCCCAAAAACCAAACACGTTGCCTCTTTCGCCCCAATATCGCCCTTTCGATTTTTCTAGCCAAATCTCGTCTCGATTTCCGCCATACGTGAGAATGTTGACTCCGGGTAAGCGTTCTTCGTTCGTTTATTGTCGGTTTTGCTTGATTTGGTTGATTGTGAGTTTGTTTTGTTGAAACCCTAGAAAATAGATTTGGGGGTTTTTAATTTGCTAAGTTTCGATGCTTGTACTTAATCCCATTGTTAAGTTAGGGTCGATTAGAGCTTGTGAGGATGATTGTAAGTTGACTAGGAGATTTTGAGGTATGACAATGACTCCCTACAGTGATAGGTTCGATATGCTAGGGTTAGGGATCGTTTTCCCGGATATTCCCGCATTTTTTTTGCATAATCTTGCTCAATTAGTGTTTATGAGGATATGGGTAGCTCCCTTGTCGATTTTTATGGGCTAGGATGGCTCTTAGGGCCTTCCGTGAGGTTTTGTGTGTCTTACGACGGACCAAAAGATGTCGTAACGATACCGGATTTTCGCGAAACCACTTCCATCGTGACCGGGATTGAAAATGGGTGTTAGCGGCCTTTTTGGAATTTTAATATCCTTATCCGAAATTTTGACCCTATTTTGACCTGTTTAAGCTGCTTTAGCCTGACCTGAGGCATGGGTTTTTCGTGTTTAGTTTGATTTTTCAGCTAGAGGTGATACCGAGCGTCCCGAGGGAGCTTCCATGCTTGGTGCTAGTGGCGAGGCTGCCGGGACGAGCTCACAGACTCCCCGCGGGATTCGCAGGAGACGACAGAGCATTTCATCTCAGCGTCGTGATCCGGAGGCCAAAAATGAGGCCGATTTTGATAGGGTGAGGAAGCGTAGGCTTCCCGAGACAGTTTCTAGGAAAGCCCATGTTCCGGCTCCCGTACCGGAGAATGAGGAGATTGGCTACGAGGATCCCGAGTGGGCTCGGGGCTGGGATGATCACCAGTTGTTGTTTCGTCCTGACCTACACGTTTCTTACCGCATAGTGCAGGGTCTGGTGAGTGTCCTATTCGTGTTTATAAGTTATGTTTTGGATTTTGCCTCAGGTTAGGTTTGGTTTGTTTCGTTTATACTTGTATTGCTTTGGTTTGTAGTCCTCAGGTCCGATGAGGACTTTCTCGGGCTTTACTACATGTCTCGAGATTTATTCTCAAAAGTTGACCCCCGCGGTAAAGGGAATTATCACGAGGACTGCTCTAGGTCCTGTGGTCGAGCAGTGGGTCCGGTTGTTGGTTGCAAGACTAAGTGCAACCTTATGGTGATTAGAGCGATGGTAGATCGTTTTCATGATACTACCTCGACCTTCCATATGTTCTTTAGGGAGGTCGGGATGACTTTAGAGGATTTCGGGATGATTAGTGGTTTGCCCTGGGGTCCGGAGAGGATTAGATGGGCTGCCGAGGGCCCTAGGCTAGATAGTGATGAGGTACGGTGCCTCATCGGGGATTGTTTGGAGCGTGAGGAATATAGTGCGCCACATGGTTTGGTGAGCTCGTACATCACCGACCACTTCGAGCGGGTGGCGGTGTTAGAGGGTCGACTACCCAACACGTCGGAGCAGGATGCCCGGTTGTGGTTGTGGTACTTCCTAGGATCGACCCACTTCTAGGATATGGGTGAGAGGTTCAGTACAAGGATTTTGACTCTCCTGGCTGATCTGGCTCAGCTAAGACGTTTTGATTGGGTAACCGCGGCTTTTGCGGAGATGACTCGCTGCTTGCAAGTCATGGTGAGGCCGTTGGTGGTCGAGTCGGCCTCGGCCTTGCCCATCGTGGGTCCAGCCCTTGTACTAGAGGTTAGTTGCTATTCCCGCTTTTGCATCTTAGGTCCTGCTTAGTTTTGGCTTAGTTTTGCTAGAGGTGTTTTGGGATTTTGCAGGCGTGGATCTATTCCTAATTTCTTTGTTTGGCACCTAAAACGGTGCGGGTTCATCCGACGAGATTCCCGGCGGGGATCGAGTGGAGGTTGGCTCGGCTTAAGAGTACAATCAGCCATTACCTGTCAGAGAACGTCCTGGTCAACCAGCTACGCCTCGAGGATGTAAGTTTTCTTTTTATACCCCGCTTTATTTGGCATTTATCGTGGGTTTAGGGTTGTTGAAGTGCTAATTTTGTTTGTGCAGTTTGTGGCTCGCGCTTGGGCCAATTATGAGGGCGTGCCTGGGTTTGTGGCTGCAGAGTTGAGGCCTCGGAGCTATAGGAGGATGCTTCTGTAGACACCCAGATTTGGACCTGGTGGTTGCAGAAGTGCCCAACAAACACCCGATGCCGATAAGACTGCAACGCGACACGGGTTCGTGTTGTTTTAGGTAGTTTTTCTATAGAACGGATCAAATAAATTATTCGGAAAAATTAAACTAACATGATGGCAGCCTTAGTCGTGTCGTTACGGTCGCACAGACACTAATTAGAGTCAATTCTGACACCGGGACCCCGAGTCGGTTCCGAAACTCGAACCGAGTCAGCACCGCGCCAAGTGAACCTCGGGATGCACACCCGAGGCCCACTAAGCTCACGGAGCTAGGGTAGCACGGGAAACCTTAGGCTCTAAGATACGTACTGTGCTCCTCCCCCTCGGTTTTGGAAAGTATCAAAATCATATCTTTAAAACTCCGACCACCTCGCCTCACGCGTCTGAGACTCCCCACGCCTGAACCCAGGCGCCTGAGTCTTGGTGCGCCACAGCTCAGGCGTCTATATGGGCGACGAGGACCGAAAACACCTATAAATACCCCCCCCCCCCCCACCTCATTCATTCGACACACAATTCATTCTTCTCTTATCCCTCTACTTCCTCGCTAAGGGCTCGCACTCGGACACCCGAGGCAAACGATCCACTCGATCGTATTTCCGATAAAAAAGCAACATCGATGCTACTCCTCACCTTCGAGCACCCCACTCGATACCGAGGGGCCTGTGTTCGACTAGCTCAAGTCTAGTAACGAAGTTCTGCCGGATTAGCCGCAGAATCAGTCCATAGTAACGAAGCTCTGCCGGAGTAGCCGCGGAATCAGTCTATAATAACGAAGCTCTGCCGGAGTAGCCGCAGGAAGGGTCAACGGTAACGGAGCTCTGCCGAAATCACTGGTCAAGCTAGGAGGATCTGCCCGTAGAAGCCGAATCGTCACTAGGTTGCCATCTAAACAAAACTTTACATTTTCGCACTTTCCTTTATTATGCACTACGACAATAATAGATGCGGACACTAGGTCTGCAAGCACTCACTAAAAATACGTAACGTCCAAACATGAACCGCAAACACTAAAAAACACTAAATAGACCCGAGTAATTCCGAGATCCGTTCTCAAACTATCTATGCATCGTGTCCCATTTAGTGTATACTCCGAGGGTGCAACTCCTCAAAACGTGATTTACTTACATTCGCATTTACAGTTTTCGTATGATTTATTGCTTCTATGACCTTCTAATCGCATGCTAAATTACCTAACACGGAATTCAAAACATAAATCAACTAAAACTGAACAAAACGATGGTCGGGTTCCGTATTAGTCTCGGTGCTCGCCATGTATGGTTCGACGCATCCTTATTAATACCGTACCGACACATCTTAAGCAGAATACCAGGTAAGGTATACCACGAGAATGAGTAATATCCATATTATCGCGTTAAAACTCATTTGCTAATACGTACTCCCTCTGATTCACAAAGATCTTCCCCTTTGATTAAAATATACCTCACATATATTAAACAAAGGGGAATATCTTTGTGAATCGGAGGGAGTATAATACTAGAACTCTCTACTCTCCTACGTGTATCTTTTCATGGCCTGCCTGTCACGTGAAATCACATGCTAATGGTAGGATTCGCCGTGTATCCTACAGATCAAGTAAACCAACTAATCCTAACAAGGTAGCTAGGGAAGTCGGGTCGATCCACAGAGACGGAAGGGAGGTTAGACTAAGGTTTGCCTAAACACAAGACTAGGTCACAAAGAAACAATGGGACGAGAACAAACAAGAATTGATTAACTAAGACAATGAAAAGGATAGAAGGCTATGACTAAGAATGAACTAGGTAGACCATGAATTAAATGACTCAACTAGAACTAAATTCAATCAACTAACTCGAGGAATGATTGCTAATAAGATGGAGAAATAAAATGGGAAAGAGTAGGGTTAGGTCGGGTTTATAAGTGCAATAGGATAGTTGGGAAATCGATGGTGTAGGTTTCACCTAGTCACTAAGGTCGGGCCGTGCTCTCGCGTCGAAGACAAACCCGAATACTCATGCAAGATGCTACCCAATACAAAAGGATTCAACCACCAATCAACCATACAATTAGAAGAAGGAAACAAGCAAGAGAAGCATGGCCACTACTACTCTAACAAGCAATTCATCAAACACATGGTGTGCTTAACAAGTGACTAGTGACAAAGAATCCACCTTTACCCACAATCAAACCCTAATCACCCAAAAATCAACACTCAATCCCCCTACTAACCCCACAATAAGTCTACTCACTCATATTTAAACTAACACTAACATAAACAAGAGAAATGAACACATGCATCAAAACATTCATTATGAAGAACAATAAAGATGAACAACAAACAATGGATAAAGATTAAAACTTGAATAACAATGAAAGATTAAGAGAAAAGAGAAGAGAAGGATTATTATACCAAACTACAAAGGAGATGAATAAGATGAGAACTTGTATATAAAGAAAACCCAAATAAAATCCCCCAAGGTTGTCAATCTTGGTAGAGTCTTCAAGAATTCCCTTACTACAAGAGTAATTACTAAGAATAAACTAAGATTAACAAAATATTAAGGAAAGATTAATGAGAAACTAAGCTAATGATGAAGGATCTCTATCTAGGGTTTAGTCTAATATAGGGTACTTAAAACAATACAAGACGGGCTGCGCTGGGCCCTTCCCGGCCGGGAAGGAAGTGATCCCGACCGGGACGGGGTGGTTGATGCGCGTCAAATTGTCGCCTATCCAACGCGGTCAAACAATATTTATAAACTCCGAAATACTACTACGTAGTAGCGGTGAGTCGGGATCGATCCACAGGGACGGTCGAGGGGTAATCGGTCAAGTCAAAGTCTAGGAGTGATTGGGTCGAGAGGGGGGGTTTTGGACGAGTTGAACTAGACTAACTAAACGAGCTATGGAATTAAGGCAAGAAACTATTAATGGGAAAGGCATTAGCGAGAGTCAGGGAGTCGAAGAATAAGGTAAAGATGCGGATTGCAAGAATTATCACAATATGTATAAGGGAGGTGCCACCTTTCGGTTTCCCTACCAACCAAGCCTAAACCCGCTTTCGCGACGAATAAACTAAGGTCTCAAGACGGAATTAACCAAGCCCCGAGTTTCCCCATATTGGTCCGCGTGAATCAAGTCAACCTAGGTGACCAAGCTAAGTCAAACATAACACAACAATCCCGTCAAGACAATATCACCCTCAAATGCAATAATCTCACAAAATGAATTCTTTTCCTAGAATTCCTCCTCCCCTAGCCCCCTAACTAAAATCTACTCACTACCCATAATAAAACTAACACTAAGGAGACTAGAAGAGAAACTAAGCATGCTTGAACTAGAGGAAAATAATTTATCTAACATAAACTATGGAGGGACAAACAAGGGAGAGAGAAAAATACTAACTAACAAAGAAAAACTACACTAACATAAACAGTCACAAAATAAACAATAGACTAACAAGAAACTAAAAATAAGACTAACTAATGGAGGAAGGGAGAGAAAAGAAACTACCAATTATGGAGAGACTAAGGAGGAAGATGAAAATTAACATAAAGATTGAATCTTGGAGGAGATAATACAAGAATTTGTCACCAACTCTTGCAAGATTCTTCAATCTTCAACATAAAGGCATAAATCTTCAACGAAAGATGGAAGCTTAATTACAAATTGTAGAGTAATTTAATCTAATACTAATAATATCTACTAAGTTTTTGGAGATTTTTACTAAGGATGCTTACTACAACAACTACTACTACTACTACTAGAGATCTTCTACCCTACTCCTACTCCTAAGAGGCTCACTTAAGGCACAAATTGGAATGAAAACCTTGGGTTAATATATATACTAACCCTTAATGGGTCACACTACTTAAGCCCATAATCCAATCCTTCTTCTTTTAGTCTAGACCTTCACCCTTTGCATCTTCATGGGGCAAAACTTCACCCTGGGGTCGATGACATTAGCACCACCGAGTGAAATTTCACCCGGTGAGATTTTCTTCTCGAATCGCCATTTTTGGCGTTTTTCTCCATCGGACGAAATTTCACCCGGTGGGCGAAATTTCGCCCGGTCATCTCATATGGTGAAATTTAACCCTATGAACTTTTTGTCCAAAATGGCAATCTGGGGAGGAACACCGTCGGGCGAAGTTTCGCCCGGTCAAATCTCATCGGGTGAAACTTTGCCCTGTGATTTCAGAGGGCCATAACTCTCTCGTTTGAACTCTGATTAGGGCGTGCGATATGTCGTTGGAAAGCTAAGAACATAAAATTTCAGCCCCAACTAGAATCGCTTCGATCTGAGGTCTAAAACTCTAGATATGTTCATTATTTGAAGTTCGACCTCTCCGGTGAAGATGCCCAACGGACTAATTTTTTTCCTTTTTGCTCAAGGTTTCACCTCTTGGGTTTGGACTTTGGATTTTAAGTTGTGTGCTTTGCTTTTCGGACGATTTCCCTCTCTCTCTCATGCTCATAGGAGCTCAGACACATTTTTGGTCGAAAATCCTATCAAAATAGACAAAAAAACTACCAAAAACACGTAAAATGCAAAACAGAGACGCTAATGCGAGAAATACTCAAAATACGGCAATAATCGCACTTTATTCTCGCAAAACAAAGGAAAAAGAGCTTAAATGGGAGAAAAACGGTCCAAGTTTGACACACAACAATTCCCCCACACTAAACCGTTGCTCGTCCTCGAGCAAATACCCAAAAAGAAATTAGCTACTACTACTACTAAGCTAGACTATGCTAAGCCGATACGAGGCAATTAACGGGCTCGCTCCAACCCTTCAACTCACATCGAAATACCCATGAGGTAGAGAGTACTCCCATGCAAGGCAAGTTGGGTCTTGCTCAAAATGGTGGATGTGACTAAACACACAAAAACACATAACACGAAAGAATAGACGCATCCACCGAAAATAAAACACATAACAAAAATAAAACACCGAATCCCTCATCGAGACGGTGGGGAAAGACACCGAAGACTTACTTAAAACAATCAGAAACATTCTGAGATAAATCACCTATGTAAACAAGGACCAAAGCCTAATACTATGACAATCAAGCAATAAAGATGTTGATAACTTAGCCTAGGTCCTCCTAGTCTTCTAAAGGGGTACTACGGGGCGTTAAACGGAGTGGAAAAAGTGAACCATGGATTCGTTCGACACTGTAGGTAGGTGCAGTCCCGCTCTATTTGGTTAATGCCAAGAGGGTCATTCCAAACTCGAATTTCCTGAATTAGCCCAAACAAAAAGTGGAGTGTTTACAATTTTTGGGGTGGATCGACCAATCACCGCTATCTTCCTTCCTCGGAACTCGGTCCTCTAGTAGGCACTTCACGGCGACGAATCAATCAAAGGGTTTTATTTTTTTTTTAATTTTTTTTTCGAAGGAGACGTTTTTGATGATATGATTTCATTTGAAGCTCTTTTTCTCTCCCTTATTTTTCATATTTTTGTGTCCTTTTCACTTGCTTTGGTTTGCCCATTTTTTGGCTCTTTGATGTGGTTTGTAACCAAACTTTTGAGTTTCATATTTTTGTAAACTTATTGTGTGGTGTATGGGTGAAAGGATGAACAGGTATCCGGAAACGGGCCCATCCCCGGATAACCTACAAAAAATGGAGAATTTGGACTAAAGGTGCAATGGTCATTCGAGCAAGGTCACCTAGAAGACGGGATCCGGAAACCAAGGCCTAACTCCTCCATGGGTGGTCAAGGTGGTCAAATGCAAACCCCGAAGTAAACCTCTAGTAGAAAAGGTGGACTCAAGCTAAAGGATCAACAAGTTCATTGATTTAGAGTCATTCTACTAGATTAAGGGCCAAAATCTACAATAGATTATCTAAAATGGAATGTAAACTCTTGCAATAAGTTTGTAATCGGGTTTTCGAAAACATTTAGTCCTAGACACGCTATATAAAAGCAAAAGGGACACACGAAAAAGAAAAGGCAAATAAAAGAAAACACGAGTAAAGTCATGCACTTCGTACTCCATTGACATTCATGCACAAAAATCAACCACAACACCCAAAATGCTCATCTCTTCTAGAGCCTCCCAATAGCAACAACTTAACTCCTCTACGAAAATAAAGAAGAAACCGGAGAGGACAAAAGTTACCGAGCGGGTCGCTTCCAGAATCTTCAAATTGCGCTATCAAGATGGTGGTTATCCTGTAAAAGTAGAGAACAGGACTATAAAAAGGACATGAAAACATAACGACAACGAGAAAAGAAAAAGGGAAAAATAAAAGGACAATAAAAAGAAAATGTTTTTGGTTTTTCGGAATTTTTCAATTTTTATGGTTTTTGGAAAGATTTTTGAAAAACAAAAGGATAGTAGATCCCTCCCCCACACTAAAACTGTGCATTACCCTCAATGCACAAGTAGGGGAAAAAGATCGAAAAAGACGGAAAAAGAAAAATAAGAAAAATCTTTTTGGATTTTTATAATTTTTCAAATGTTTTTGGATTTTTCGAGAATTTTGAAGAAAGAAAACAAACAAAAAGAAAACGATAAAAGGGTAGCGGGCCTAGGTGCAATCACATCACCTAGACCCTAGCCAAGTGGCTAAGAAAATGAGAATAAAATAAAGTAAAATAAAATAAAAGAAATTAAAAGAAATGATGAAAAGTGGGCGTAGGTATAGTCACATCACCTAGCCCGGATTAAGAAAAATTCGAGAAAATGGGAAGAATTTGGATTTTCAAAAGGTCAATGGCATAATCACATCGCCAAATGACCGGGAGCAATACCAAGGCCGCTTTGGCCGCAACAATCGAACAATGGGACAGCTTGCAAAGTTATGTTAGAGATAAATCAATCACAATGACAATAGGATAAGAGGAACAAGGACGGAATCAACCAAAGGACATGCAATTATAGATGATTAAAGACTCACGGACCCAACCCACACACAAATACACAACACACACACACCACCGACTCCAGGAGAGGGTCTAGTCTGAGCGATCATCCGACGCAAATGAAGCGCAGTAGGAGACCCATAGAAAAAAGGTATACCCTCGGAGGATGGCTCGGGATAAAACTCCTCCGGACCGTTGCTAAGCGAGAGGGCAAAGTCGGATTCATTCTCACAAAGGTCATAGATCATACGACCTTTGGGCAACTCGTAGTGTGCATACTCCCAAACTCTCCTTCCTCCCGACTCAGTTTTGGTCAGTCGGAATTCACGGGGACCCAAGGGTAGGTCCCAATTTTGGTGAACATGGATAGTGGTTCGGTGTGTGTTCGGAACTATTAAAGCTCTTCCACGGCTAATGTAGACGAGGCGCTGTTGAGGTACATGAAAAATCCAAGTTGGAAAATAGGCCTCGTCAAGCCATATGGAATCGTCTAGTGGGGTGAGGTGGTCGGTCGAATAACCCAATTTGTTTGCAATTAGGGTCACGAGACCTCCACAATCTAATGAGGGGCATTGGGTAACAATGATACGGTGAAAATGCAACGCCACGACAAGTGGTAGGTCTAAGGGGTTAGGGTCACCCAACAAAGAGTCACAGATCAATTGCAGGACACACACATTAAGAGTATAAATATTATCGGCCGAGGGTAACAAGCAGTGGGAGAGCATCTCGCAAAAATAGCGAATTGCAGGTTTACGGATTTCGGAGGCAAAAGATAAATTAGCCTTGTAACCCCCTTTACAGCGTGATATGCGCTTCCAAAGATCTCTCCTAGATACACAAGCTTGTACGTTACTCGAGGGTTCACTAAGTCCGGTACCCGATGAGGGTAGGCCTAGCACTAGGCCGAAATCGGAAATAGTCAAACGATGGGGTTTGCCGAATAGTCTAAATTTGACCGCTCTTGGTGTGGTCGGATTATCAATGGCAAAAGTTCCTAAGAACTCGCAAGTAAGGTCTTTATAGGTGAAGTCCGCGAGGCTAAGAAGCTTGCTAGTTCCGGTTCTTGACAATCCCTCTTTAATATCGTCTACTATTCCTAGATTGGTCGTTGTGTGGGGACAAGGCCACCTAGTGCTCTGAAAGATCTTTTCAAAGAAGGTCCGAGATAGAGAAATATTAAGACAAGGTAAATTTATAGGCTTAGAAGACTTAGAAGATTTAGAAGGTGTAGAAGTCGAAGCCATACCTTGCTTACGAGCGGCTCACCTTGCTCTTGTCTCCATATTGATAACCTTGCAGGAATAATCCCCAAAAAACTTGAGCTTCACCTCTTCAAAGAACCCAAATATAATCACCTAAGATGGGGATGAAATTATGAATGAAGGCTTAAATGTGGTTGGGGTGTATGGAAGGTGGTTTGATGTGTTTATGATGGGTGAAAATGTGGAGTGAATTGTGGGATAAAAAGGGTGATATAAATAAGGGTGGTTGAGGAGGGAAAGTGAAAGTTTTAAAGTGGGTGGTAAAATTTGGTGTAAAACTTTTTGGAGGGAAAGTTATGTGTGGTAAATGTGAAGGAGGGAATTGAAATTGTAGTGAGAAAATATGTTATAGGTGATTGACGTTCAAGCTCATGCCGCCGGGTGAAATTTCACCCGGTAGTGACCGGGTGAAATTTCACCCGACGGTATTCCGTCATGAAAATCGATTTTGCTAATTTTTTCCACCGGGTGAAATTTGCCCAGTGGTATCTTCATTAGTTCGGGCAGATCTGGCAGTTTTCCGTAGGGCGAAACTTTGCCCGGTCAAATCTCACCGGGCGAAATTTCGCCCGGCGGTCTTGTTTGCTTCCTTTTTCTGCCTTGCCATTCCATGGCTCTTCAATAATCACCTAAAATTTCAAATAACGACACGACTCACATTACATAATCAATATCTCCCACAAACATGCTTGTGGTCTTCAAATTAAGCTCCATAACTTCTCCAAAAGCTTGATCTTCATCCAAATAATTGCTCCATGACGAAATCCAAGTTCATCCATTGTTCTCAAGCTAACAAAGCTAACTAACACAAAGAAATATGATACATATATACAAGGTGGTTGTTGAGGATACCACCAAACCTACATCAAATTGAGAGGGTTAAACAACGCTCCTCAACGGGAGCTCATCAACCTTCACGGTAGCAAAGGTCTCACGAACGTGACCGGCATGATAAATCTTTAAGTGTTGTCTGTTAACCATAAACTTCCAGGTTTTCGGGCTTGAGATTTCAATTGATCCAAATGGTTGTGTCTTGGTCACCTCGAATGGACCCGGCCATTTCAAATTCAACTTACCGAGGAAAAACTCATTCGAGTTTTCAAGTAAAAAGCAGTTCAGTGCTCTTAGAAGTAGATCAAACAATCTTGCATGGAACTCAAAGAAATGACAATATGAAGCATTGATGCACAAAGATAGCACATAAACATAAGAGGTCAAAGCAAATAATAGAGTATCCATCATGCCTCTATGTTCAAAAGGTGCTTTCATGTCATTATTAAACTTCTTATGTGAGTGAGGAAAGGATATCAAAGAGGATGGAGGATATATGGTGTAGGAACCATTCAAGTCTAGCTCAAATGAGGCTTGTAAAGAGGTAAGGAGAGATATTTTATCAAGAAGGTGTGGGTAAAAGAAGTCATCCATAGATAATACCTCGATAATGATTACATTAGAGTACTTCTCATCCTTTCCATTATCACTCAAAGTCTCATACTCCTCAATAAGGTGGGTCTTAGAAGCTTTTCCACAATTCGCTCCATCATCAAACATCTCACGCACCCTCTTCACTTCTAAGTCCCTCTATCATGCGCTCAAATAGAGGATTATGCATCACAACCTCACATAAGCTCTCAATTGTCGGATTTTCAAAGGTGTTGGTCATGGAAAGCTCAATAGGCTTATCACAAGTAGTTGTAGGTATGTCCTCAAATTTACTCTCATCATCAAAAAAGTGGGGGATGCAATCATTCTTAAGGGAAAGAACGGGGTTCTCAACCTCTATTAACACACAATCATCATCCCTCTTCATGTCAAGAACATCAAGAAATACCCACAATTTCCTCATTATAAGGCTCATCAACATCCTCAAAATTCTCAACAAGAGTCTCCTCAATAACCTCATCACCAACACATCTCCTACTCCCAAGATTATCATCAAGTGTCACATTTAAAGGCTTGGAGCTCATCATGCTGCATAGAAGAGGAGTTAATTAGCTCAAGCACATCATTATTACAAGACACATTGACATCATCACAATTCTTACATGACTCCATAAAATTATTATCAAGAGCATCATTATCAATCAAATGCAATGAAGGATCATGCACAACACATGTATTCAAAGGGAGAGGGGGAGCATGGTGGGATTGAACAATATGAACATCATCTTCTTCATCCTCTTCTTCCTCTTCATATATTATATCCAAATTAGAAAGGGGTGGAGGTGAAGAGGAAGCATTAAATTCATGTTTCACATCATCACAAATGGCATAAGGTGAAGAATCACGCAAATTATCCACAAAAATTGGTGAAGAGTTAACAAGAGAGGATTGAACATTGCAAACAAAAGAGGAAGATTCAACTCTCGGTTCTCTCAAAGGTGTCACTCTCCCATATCCCTCACGGGCATCAGTTCTAGCCACTTTCTCAAGCAATAATCTTGCATCATCATCACCTAATTCATAAAAGTTACCACCGGCCGAAGTATGAATCAAGTCTCTAACGTGTTCAAGCAAGTTGTCAAAAAATATTGTGGTGCTTAGCCAAACCGGAATCCCATGGAGTGGGCAATATGTCAACAAATCTCGAAATCTCTCCCAAGCATCACTTAAACACTCAAACTCACCTTGTTCAAAGGAAAGGATCTCTCGTCTAAGTTTATTGGTCTTGTGATATGGGAAGTAGTGGTTTAGAAAGGCTTAAACAAGTTCATCCCAAGTACAAAATGTGTTAGGAGGGTAAGAACGTAGCCATTTCTTGGCTTTACCTCCAAGGGTGAAAGGAAAAACTAAGAGTTTAAAGGTGTTGATTGGCAAACCATTCTTCCTTGCAACTAAACAATTTGTATGAAATTCCGCAAGGTGCTCAAGCACATTTTCATTAGGCATTCCCAAAAACATATCTCTTAGAAGCACCGTGATAAATACTTGATCCACTTCAAATTTCGCTCTATCCTCATCTCTAATGGTAATAGGTGAGGTAACCATGTGGTCATAGAGTCTACTATGGTCGGCTAAGGTCATCATGAGAGACATAAAAGGGATTGATCAACGAATGAGATGAATGCAAGAGACAAGCAACATGAACACCAAGAAGCACCCAAAAAGACTAACCTTTTCATTTTTTTTTATTTTTTTTTACCAAACACAATAAACTAAAACTCGACTAACTGATCACAGTCCCCGGCAACGGCGCCATTTTGATGTGCATCAAATTGTCGCCTATCCAACGCGGTCAAACAATATTTATAAACTCCGAAATACTACTACGTAGTAGCGGTGAGTCGGGATCGATCCACAAGGACGGTCGAGGGGTAGTCGGTCAAGTCAAAGTCTAGGAGTGATTGGGTCGAGAAGGGGGGTTTTGGACGAGTTGAACTAGACTAAATAAACGAGCTATGGAACTAAGGCGAGAAACTATTAATGGGAAAGGCGTTAGGGAGAGTCGGGGAGTCGGAGATTAAGGTAAAGATGCGGATTGCAAGAATTATCACAATATGTATAAGGGAGGTGCCACCTTTCGGTTTCCCTACCAACCAAGCCTAAACCCGCTTTTGCGACGAATAAACTAAGGTCTCAAGACGGAATTACCCAAACCCCGAGTTTCCCCATATTGGTCCGGGTGAATCAAGTCAACCTAGGTGATCAAGCTAAGTCAAACATAACACAACAATCCCATCAAGACAATATCACCCTCAAATGCAATAATCTCACAAAATGAATTCTTTTCCTAGAATTCCTCCTCCCCTAGCCCCCTAAAATCTACTCACTACCCATAATAAAACTAACACTAAGGAGACTAGAAGAGAAACTAAGCATGCTTGAACTAAAGGAAAAATAATTTATCAAACATAAACTATGGAGGGACAAACAAGGGAGAGAGAAAAATACTAACAAACAATGAAAAACTACACTAACATAAACAATCACAAAATAAACAATAGACTAACAAGAAAATAAAAATAAGACTAACTAATGGAGGAAGGGAGAGGAAAGAAACTACCAATTATGGAGAGACTAAGGAGGAAGATGAAAATTAACATAAAGATTGAATCTTGGAGGAGATAATACAAGAATTTGTCACTAACTCTTGCAAAATTCTTCAATCTTCAACATAAAAGCATAAATCTTCAACTAAAGATGGAAGCTTAATTACAAATTGTAGAGTAATTTAATCTAATACTAATAATATCTACTAAGTTTTTGGAGATTTTTACTAAGGATGCTTACTACAACTACTACTACTACTACTACTACTACTAGAGATCTTCTACCCTACTCCTACTCCTAAGAGGCTCACTTAAAGCACAAATTGGAATGAAAACCTAGGGTTAAAATATATACTAACCCTTAATGGGTCACACTACTTAAGCCCATAATCCAATCCTTCTTCTTTTAGTCTAGACCTTCACCCTTTGCATCTTCATGGGGCAAAACTTCACCATGGGTTCAACGACATTAGCACCACTGGTGAAATTTCACCCGGTGAGATTTTCTTCTCGAATCGCCATTTTTGGCGTTTTTCTCCATCGGGCGAAATTTCACCCGGTGGGCAAAATTTTGCCCGGTCATCACATAGGGTGAAATTTCACCCTATGAACTTTTTGTCCAAAATGGCAATCTAGGGAGGAACAGCGTCGGGCGAAGTTTCGCCCGGTAAAATCTCATCGGGTGAAACTTTACCCTGTGACTTCAGAGGGCCATAACTCTCTCGTTTGAACTCCGATTGGGGCTTGTGATATGTCGTTGGAAAGCTAAGAACAAAAGCTTTTACCTCCAACTAGAATCGCTTCGATCCGAAGTCTAGAACTCTAGATATGTTCATTTGAAGTTCGACCTCTCCAGTGAAGATGCCCAACGGACTATACTTTTTCCTTTTTGCTCAAGGTTTCACCTCTTGGGTTTGGACTTTGGATTTTAAGTTGTGTGCTTTGCTTTTCGGACGATTTCCCTCTCTCTCATGCTCATAGGAGCTCAGACACATTTTTGGTCGAAAATCCTATCAAAATAAACAGAAAACTACCAAAAACACGTAAAATGCAAAACAGAGATGCGAATGCGAGAAATACTCAAAATACGGCGATAATCGCACTTTATTCTCGCAAAACGGAGGAAAAAAAGGGCTTAAATGGGAGGAAAAACGGTCCAAATTTGACACACAACAGTGGTCCCGACCAGGAAGCTCATGGTCCCGGCCGGGATGGGCTGTCAGAGGCCGCTGTTTGTTCTTGCTTCTCGTCCCGGTCGTGATGGATGTGATCCTGACCCGGATGGGTCATGTAGGCTTCAATATGATCACATAGGTCCCTACTTGCTCTTCCTAGGCTTCTTATCGACTCTCACTGCTCGAGAATGGGCTCCATGGGACTCGGGATCGAGTCTAAGCCACTGAGTCATCGTCGCTTCTCTTCGTTGGCTCCATATGCGTCGGAAATGAGTCGGAATCGTTCCATTTCTCCACGATAGGCCTTAGGAACTTCGAAACCGCTCCAAAGAGCGATTCCACAAGTGAAACCGGGACCAAACACAAGAATTAAGCACTACATAACACACTTATCAACTCCCCCACACTTAACCCTTACTCACCCTCGAGTAAGCACGAACTATCTACTAAACTAAAAGAAACTAGACTACTAACCGAGCGGGTATTAACGCACCCTACGCCGTTTCAACTCACGCAAGAACACTTAGAGGAAAAGTGCTCTCCACAAGGCAAGTGAGGTCTTGCAACAAAACTGTGGATACAACCGAACACGAAAACACACAAACAAGCAAACAATCGGTTGCATCCAAGAAGAAACAAATACCACTTCCCTCTACAAAGCGGTTAAAGAAACACCGGTTAAGGACTCAAGGCAAGTGACAACTTTCCCAAGCTAATAATACAAACTGAAATGGACAAAATTCTAATAGTATGACAAAAAAGCAATAAAAACGTTGATAACTTACCTAGGTCCTCCTAACCTTCTAAGAACGTACTACGGGACGATAGGCGGGATTGAAAAAGGATGAACCATGGATTTAGTCGACACTGTAGGTAAAGTGAAACCCCGCCCCCTTTAGCGTTAAGCCAAGAGGGTCGTCCCATGCTCAAAAATAGCCTAACTAGTCCAAGTAAAAAGGTGGATAATGGTTGCAAAATGAGGGAAGACCGACCATTACCGCTATCATCCTTCCTAGGGACTCGGTCCTTTGGTAGGCTCTTCACGATAACGATCGGTAAAAGGCTTATTTTTTACGGGGTAAGATTTTTTTGTGAAATGATTTTCTTGGCATTTTTCTTTTTTATTTTGCTTTTGATTTGCTATGCCATTTCTTTCCCTTCTTTTCTTTTTGGTTTTTGATTTGTTGTACCTTTTATTTTTCTTCTTTCATTTCTTTCTTTCTTTTTCTTTTTTTTCTTTCTCTTTGTGACTTGGTTTGCCTTTTGGAAAAATCTTGTATTGTAGGCATTCAATCACAACCAAGTAAGAAACTTCAACAAATTGCAACTTATTTGTGAGATATGTGTAGAAGGTAGGGAAATGGGTGGTTCGGGCGCGCTTTCTCTTCAAACCCACAAAAAGGTGGAAACTTGGACTAATCAAAACCATTTTGAACATGGTCACCTTAGAGACGGAACTCGGGAACCAAGGCCTTTTCACTCTGTGGGTGGTCAAAGTGGTCAAAATGCAAATCCCGCAGTAAATCCCTAGTAGACTAGGTGGACTCAAGGTACAGGACCAACAAAACTATTGATTTAGAGTCATTCTACTAAACTAAAGCCCAAGAATCGATTTATATCACTAGGAAGGGAAAGTAAACGCTTGCGCACTAGCCTCAAAACCGGGTTTTCGAAAACATTTCCTACACTAGACTCACAAACTATACAAGACACAACAAAGACAAGAAAATAAAACAAAACAAAACAAAACAAACACACAAAGAAATAAACAAACACCACCCCGAAACTTCCAAACAAGCAGCCACATCAACCACAAACTTCAAAAAAACTCCACCCGAGCATACACCATCACCAAACATCCTTCAAACTCCACAAAAAAAAGGGAAAAAGGATAAAGAGATAGAAGGATAATACCGGATGTCAAGAGCTTTCCGAAACTTATTGACGATCACGCAACCTACAAGGAAATCGGGGGAGCAAAACACACAACACAACGAATATACGACACAAAGACACAAAAGGAAAATACACAAAAGAAAATATTTTTGGTTTTTTATGAAATTTTTAGGAATTTTGAAGATTTTTCGAAAAACTACGAAAATAAAACTAAACTAGACTAGGATATCGCTCCCCCACACTTAAACCGAGCAATGTCCTCATGCTCGATCGGTAGTATGTGGAAGACACTAGAAAGAAGAGAAAAAGGGAAAATAAAGCTAAAAACCAAAAATGAAAGTGAAGAAAGGGTAGAATGTGTCGGTCGGGGTGTAATCAAGTCACCAAGGGCCGAGACGAGAAAACATATGGATGGGGAAGAAATAAAAAGAAGAAAATAAAAGGAAATGGGAGGGGAGAGTTGGGTGTAATCAAGTAATCTAACCTGGATTCCGCCTAAATCCGACTAAATTCTACCAAAAGAAAATAAAAATAAAGAAAAAAATGAAAAGACTTGTCAATTTGGATTTTTCAAATGATTCTCGATGTAATCACGTCATCGAGAATCGGGAGCAATGACCACAAAGGCCCCGAGGGCCACCATGACATCAAATACATAAAAGGAAGGGGAAGATACAAAGATAGACTAGCAATAAAATACGGAAAAGAAAGGAGAGTCGCCTACCAAACGGTTAGCAACTCAATAATCTCCATCGTCTCAATGATCGTTATCGGCACGTTGCTTGTCATCGTCCTCATTATTCCTCTTCTTCCTTAATGTAGTCACATGGTTGAAGTACCGGGCTTGTAATGGTGCAAAGAGATTTAGGGGGAAACTCGGTGTAATAGTGATGAGGAGATGAGATGAAGGTATATATGTGAGGTGCAAGGGTGAAATGATAGTGGCAAGGGTGAGTGGGGAGGTTGGGTGGGGGTATAAAGTGGTGGGGTGGGGCTTAAATGAAGAAAGGAAAGCGAAAGGGGAAGCAGGAACTCATCCCGGCCGTGACAAGCCCATCACGGTCGGGAGCAACTCATCCCGGTCGGGAAGGACCGTCAGTAGCTCCTGATTTGTTGCTCACTTCGTCCCGGTCGTGACCAAGTTCATCACGGTCGGGATTGCCTCTCAAGCTCTTCATTCCTTAATTGCTCTACCCAAAAGGCAAATAATACATCGGAATTTAGAATCCCGTCCCCAAAAGCTTATGAAAAGCTCAAAAACCGACTTCCTTGCCCAAACTCCAAGCTTCTATCATCCATATCCCTTTCTAGTTCTTCATCTTCACTTCACACCTATCAATGAAGCTCAAAAACATCCATTAAAGATCCCTCCCTCACATCGCTCATCAAAATACCAAACGACAAGCTAAGAATTCCACAAAAACTCATAAAACCTAGAATCAAACTCACATAAACACAAATACAAGAACTCTAAAGAAGAGGAAAGAGATTTATACAACACGACGGTTCTTTAGGAACTCTGTTATTAAACCTAGGATGGTGGATTCCTTATTCCTTTTTCAACAACATGGTACACAACTCTGTAGCCTTCAAGGGCACGGAGCAACAAGTCGAAAGCTCTCGAGAAGTCTTCAATAAAGCTTGTGGAATACCAACCTACACTCCAAGGTTCTTCACAACCTTGCCTTGACGTTCCCGGGGCATCCCGATCTACTAATTCAACGGCTTGAACTTGTACTTGCGATCCTTCGGGATATACCCAAGCTTCCATTCCTCTTCCTGGGGCCTCAAGGGAGGCTCAACCTTCTTCTTTCCATGTAACTTATCTTCATTGACATTACATGGGCATTCTTCCACCCTAAGCTCAAAAGCATCATCATCTAGCACATGGTCAAGAAGGGGAGATTTGGAACTCAAGCAAATGAGTTCACTCATCTCCAAGCTACTCTCTAGCTCTTCACAATCGAGCTTACCAAAGTTCTTCATGTTTTCACACAAGGTAACAAAATTGTTTACCTCGTCAAGCTTTTCACCCGACTCATTCCCTAGCTCGATGTCTTTGACAGCATGGATCATATGACATGATTCTTCATTTATAGGCGAGGTGTTGCCTTGAAGGTCAAACACAAGCTTCTCGTCGCCTAACTCAAAAGTGATCCTACCCTTCTTGACATCGATCATTGCACCAGCGGTGTGTAGAAATGGGCACCCAAGGATAATGGGGGTGGTTGCATCTTCCGGCATATCGACTACAAGGAAGTCAACCGGAATGAAGAATTTCCCGATTCTTAATGGCACATCCTCTAATATTCCTAATGGTCGATTAAGTGAACGATCGGCCATTTGGAGTGTGATCGAGGTACACTTGAGATTTTTCATTCCAAGTCACTCAAAAATAGAGTAAGGGAGAATGCTCACACTTGCCCCCAAATCACATAACCCCCTATCGATCTTCAAATTCCCTATGGTGCATGGGATTGAGAAACTACCCAGATCCTTGAGCTTAGGTAAGGTGGAACCTTGAATAAGATCACTCACCTCTCTTGTAAACGCTATGGTATCTTCCTTGTCCAAGGATCTCTTCCTAGCCAAGATTTCTCTCATGAACTTTCCATAGGCCGGGACTTGGATAATTAGCTAGGTGAAAGGGATGCTCACATCTAATTTCTTCACAATATCAACGAACTTGTCAAATTGAACATCCGCCTTTGTCTTCAATTGCCTCGATGGGAATGACAATTTGATGTGTATCTTTTCAAGTTCATTGGGCTTGGATTTTTCACTTGACATCTTCTTCTTTGCTTTATCTCCTTCTTGGGATGGGGGAAGCTTGTCTTCAATAGGTTTTTCAACTTCCCACAAGACCTGCTCCTCCATAAGATTTCTCCAATTTTCATTGCCTTGAGATGGAGATTCCACTTATTTCATGGCTTCATGTTCATTAGGAAACAAGGGAGAATCATAGGATGCACATCTCCTCAAAGTAATAGCATTCACGGATTCAAATTTCGTTGGCACGCCTTGAGGAGGTAGTTGACCTTTTTGCCTTGAAGAATTACTCGAAGCAACTTTAGCTAGTTGGGTTTCGAGCATCTTCACATGCGTACTTGTTGCCTTGTTTTGTAACACCCGCTATTTTTCCTAGCGCTTTTATCCTTTCCGCTATGACTTCGTCATAACTCTATTTCGGCCTTATGTTTCATTATTTTTCCAAGCTTTATTTTTATTTTGAGTTTAATGATATTTATTTTTATTTTAAAAGATTTTAATTCTCTTACATCTATTTATTTGATTTTCTTCGTAAGGTTATTAATTTTCCGCGAGGAATTCTATTTCCCTTTGAATTGACGTTTTAAAACTCGGATTTAAGTTACTCTTTTTCCAAAAAATGTTTAAATACATTTATATAATATTTTCAAGTAGTAAATATTTTTATTTACGAAAATTTAGCCATTAAAGATTCTATTACGAAGCTTCGCGAATAATTATTTTCTTACGTGAGGTTTACTCGAATTACCTTGAAATGCCTTTAACTATTTTACGATTATACTTTTTATCAACTTATAAATCATTTGAGACCTTTTCCTTATATTTTGGACCGACAAAGCTTCTTGTCACAATTTAACTATGTTTTATTAATACGTTTCATTTTATCACATTAAACCGTAAACATAGGATTCTTTTCTTTTCATTGAATTGAGGCTTTACTACTCAAGCTCTTCCTACTCCTCTTCTTATCCCTTTGGCTAGCCATATTTGTCTTGATGCACTTAGGATTCTTCAACTATTTTACTATCATTTATGCTCTTTAAGTGTAGTAACCTCCTTCTCCTTTAATCTACTCTACATTCATTTTGTGCATTAACAAAAAAATTACTACAACATATTCATCATCCTTTTTTTTCCTTCTTGGCCGAGTACTCCCTCCCCTATTCCAGCCTGATTTTTGCTCCATTTCGAGTCTCAATCGAATCGTTTTTATCGTCATATTAATCCTCTTTCCGATTCCTTCGTTAAGGTAATAATCGACGTTGTTTTCGATCATTATTTACCTTGATTTTTGTTAGTTTTATCATGGTATTTTTCTGCCATGATTTTCGTGTTTGGAAGGATTTGTGGACGATCCCGAGGCCGACGAGTATATAATCGATTCAGACTTGGAGTAGAGGTAACGTCGATGTTACTCGGTATTTCATGATTGTAATTGTATATTTGCATGTATATATTTTTATGTTTTATTTTGACAATATATGTATGTCACCAAATCTGGAAAATTTTTAAAAGTTGAAAATTGGCATGTTTCGGTATTTTTATCGCTTTTACGGGATTAACGATTAAATTGTTATATTAATTTGTAAAATCATAATATTCGGCCTAAACATGTAATATATGTTTATATTCTGTAAAATTGATATTTTTGATGATTTATAATAATTTAGGATTTTTCTGATATTTTAAATATCGATTATTGAATTATTACCGTTTACGGACAAAAACGATTAAAAGCGATTTTTAGTTCTAGACCTAAAAATTTTATTTTTATCTGAGTTTTGACGTGGTGAAACTTTTTGATGAAATAGAATTTTATGAATTTTTTTTATAATTTTTCGGAATTTTTATGTGGATGAATTAATTAATCACTTTAAATCATCATTTATCGTTAAAACCGTGTTTGTTGTTTAAATTCTCGAATTCTGGTCATTGGTTTAAATTTGGAAAAATTTGTGATTCTGATGATTTCATATATTTTTATGATTTTTAGTGCCTTAATAAAATGTTAGGAACGATAAGTTTATTAATGAAATCGTTAATTGTGAAAACTAGTTTAAATGACGGTTTTGTTGGAATTTGTTGAATCTGGAATTTTTGAAAAATATGAAAAATTTATATTCTGGAAAATAATGATTTTTAAGTTTAATAATAATTTTTGGATATTAATATTTAAACCGTTTGGTAATTACTATTTTTATTAATCGTTATTGTCGAGATTAGACGATTAACGAGAAAACGCTTTAAAAACCGAGTTTTAAAAACCGAGATTTAAAAACGCTTTAATTACTATTTTTATTAATTACGTAATTTTTGTACTATTTATTAAAGTCTTTAATTAATAATTATTGATTTTCGGACAAATTGTGCTTTATCGTTAAAATTCTTTGTCTTACCTAAAAGAATTATTTTTCCAGCAATTTTGAAAGTATTTAAATCTGAACTTTAAGAGTTAAATCATCCCTTAACATATTCTAAATATATTCAATGGCTTAATTAAATAAAAGACGTTAAAAGATTTTATTTGACATTTGACGTAAAATCCTATTTATAATCGTATTGTCGAAACTAATAATAATTAGGGAATTTTAGTTTTGTGGATTTTGGAAACACCCTAATTAGTAGTATTTAAAATGTTTAAGACATTTCTAAATCATTTTATAAACACTTGTATGACGTTTCAATAGTTTCACTAACGCAAAAGTTCTCGTTTTAAGAATTAATATTGTTAAGGCCGAAAGTACTAGTTTTATAAATCTATATCGTTTACTAAAAATGTTGTATTAGTTTAAACTAATATTTTGCTATTTTTATATGATGCTATTTTTAGTAAGTTTCAAAAAATAGAAGTTTCCTAAAATAGAAAGTTTCCTCTTTTGGAAAGTGATCTTTTTTCCTTTTGTTCTCTTATTGTTTAAATATCGATAATGGCTTGTTTTGGAGTTGTGGAATAAGGAAAATTGTGGGTTTAGAGTAATATAGTCTGGGCTGTACGTTTTGTCATCAACTATAAAGCTGGTGTGTCTATGTTAAGACACATTGGTCGTTGAACTGAGCATGGTTTGTGTTCAGGAGGGTGTATGTTTACCTTAAACTTAGATATCGCATCGTGTAAGTCGCGTCGGGTTGAACTGGATATGGTTTGTATCCAGGAAGGGTGTGCACTACTTAAGCCAGGACCTCACTGCACGCAGTCTTGTTATAGTTGAGTTGCCTAGTTAGAGATCAAAGTCTGATTTGTTTTGACTAAGTTCTCGAAACTAGATTTTAGTATTGTCCTAGTGAAAGTCTAGATTCTACATTAATCCTATCCATAACGCCTTTTTGATTATTTTATTTGTTATCGATGTAAATTGGTTTGCAGGTTGGCAAATATTTTTATGTTTCTTCGGTAACCATTTTAATATTTTGGTTTTGTGCCGAAAACTTATTTTAATATGATGTTTTACTGTTTTCCATTTTTATTATTTTTCTATAGTAGTAAGTACAGTTTTAAAATCCTGTTATACGGCTGGGAGAACGTTGACGTTGCTCCCCACTGATTGTGGCTGTTATGTTTTAACATGGCATGTATACGTGTTTGTTTTCCGGTGGGTGTGGGCTAACGAGCAGTCTTGGATCCTGCTTGATCTTTTTAATAATTATGTCTTACGGATTGTTTAACCTTTTTATGGATTGTTTTAAATTTTAGCCATTTTTATGTATGGCATACGTTTGACTTTACCAATTTAATTTACTAAGACATAGTTACAGTGTGTTTTAATCCCGACTATACAGTGTTTCCGCCACTGTATCTGATGGGTAGGATTTGTCGTGGATCCCAACCGTCAAATAAAACCAACTAACCTAACTAGGGTAGCTAGGGTAAGTCGGGTCGAATCCACAGGGACGGGAGGATGGACTAAGGTATGCTACGGTCTAGGACTATGTTCGAGACGAGCTAATCTAAGGGGAAGAGGCTAAGGCTAGTCTAAGGTCTAAAACAAGAAAACAAACAAGGAGAACGGGCTAGGATTTGGTCGGGGTCAAAGTGGTAACGGAATGGTCGAGGAAGAGCTAGAGAGAAGGAGGTAGTAGGGTGATCTAGGTTGGTCCGGGCTCTCGCAACTTAGACCCACCTAGAGGTTCCACCTAGAACCCATCTTGGCGACACACATGACAAACGGGGTTCTAGCGCGCTATGGTGGCCAAGGTCGCATCCGGGCTCTCGCAACTTAGACCGACCTAGGGGTCGTCCTCACCGGGCTCTCGCAACTTAATGAGGGAACCGAACCCACAACAAACTAACACCCACAAGAGAAAGGCAAGAAAAACAAGCATTCTCAACTACTTAGTCATTCAAGCATTTCAACAAACAAGTGATGTGCACCAAACCAAGAGGAAACCCAAATCTTCCACCAACATCTCCAACAATCCCCTAATCATCCAATTAACACCCTAATCGCCTTACTAACCCTAGCAAAGATACTACTCTAACATATCTAAAGGAAAACTAACACTAATAAGATGAAACAACATAACAATCAAAACAAACATGAAGAAACTAACAAGAACTATGAACTATGAACAATAACAAGAACAAAGAATCAAACTTTAATGATAAAACAAAGATAAGAGAAGAGAAAAGAAGATTATACCATACTAGAAAGGATGAAGAGAAGAAAACTTGCATAAATGGAAGAAAACCCAAAACAAACATCCAAGTTTGTCAAGCTTGGTGAAGATCTTGAGGAATTTCCAAATTACAAGTACTAATCTAAGATTAACGATAATCTAAAGACTAATCTACACTACTCTATGCTAATCTATGCTAAAACTATCTAGGGTTTAGTCTAATATGAAAGGCATAAGCTTAACATAACAAGGGAAGAGTATATATAGGGTTACAAATGGAAGGGAGAAGAAAAGAATAGAAGGCGGGCTGCAGCACCCCCGTCCCGGCCGAGACGAGGTGGTCCCGGTCGGGATGGGGTCGGTCCCGGCCGGGAAGAGTTGCTCCCGGTCGGGAAGGACCCACAGTAGCTCCTTCTTCATTTGCTTCCTCATCCCGGACGGGATGAGGCCATACCCGTTCGGGATGAGCCTTGTAGGCCTCCAATATGAACTTTTTGGTCCCTCCTTGCTTCTCATGGGCTTCCCATCGATTCTCGGGACTCGGGATCGGGTCTCGGAGGCTCGGGATTGGGTCCCAAGGTCTCGGGGTCGACTCCAACGCATCGAGTGATCGTTCCTTAGCTTCGTTGGCTCCAAAAAGTGTATGTATCGAGTCGGAATCGCTCCACCTCTTCATGAACGGTCTCGGGAACCTGAAACGAGCTAAAGGAAGCATAAGTAGCCCATAAACCGCTCCCAAGGAGCGATTCCACAAGGAAAATGGGACCAAAACACTACGAAATAGGCACTACAAATGGCACTTATCAACTCCCCTACACTTAACCCTTACTCGCCCTCGAGTAAGCACATACTATCTACTAAACTATCCGAGTGGGTATTAGCGCACCCTACGCCCCTTCAACTCACACGAGTGCACTTAGAGGAAAAGTGCACTCCGCAAGGCAAGTGGGGTCTTGCGACAAAACTGTGGATGCAACCGGACACAAGACACAAAAACAAACAGGCACATAAACAAACAAACAAACACAAGGTTGCACCCAAAGAAAAACAAATACCGCTTCCCTCTAAAAGCGGTGAGTGAAACACCGGTTTAGGACTCAAGGCAAGTGACAACGTTCCCAAGCTAGCAATACAAACCAAGGTGGACTAAACCCTAATAGTATGACGATAAAGCAACAAAAACGTTGGTAACTTACCTAGGTCCTCCTAACTTTCTAAAAACGTACTACGGGACGATCGGCGGAGTGGAAAAGTGAAGAACCACGGTGTTAGTCGACAATGTAGGTAAGTGAGACCCCGCCCCCTTTAGCGTGAGCCAAGAGGGTCGTCCCGTGTCCAAAACCGCCTAACTAGTCCAAGTAAAAAGGTGGAAAACATGCAAAATGAGGGAAGACCGACTAATGCCGCTATCATCCTTCCTAGGGACTCGGTCCTTTGGTAGGCTTTTCACGGCAAAAGTCGGAAAAAGGCTTATTTTGAGAGGTAGGGGTTATTTTTGTGAGTCGGTTTTCTTTTGGCATTTTCTCTTTTCTTTTGCATCTTTGCTTTGGTTTGCCATGCCATTCTTTTTCTTCTTTTCTATTTTCTTTTGGCTTTTTGTGCCTTTTCTTTTTCTTCATTTCTTTTCTTTCTTTCATTTTTTTTCTTTCTTTTTCTTTTCTTTGCCCTTTTGGCAAGATTTGGCATTTTTTGGCATTTCCTTGTGTAACAAGAAAGAGAGAATTCATCAAATTGCATTTTATTGTGTGGATATGTGTAGGAGGTAGGGTAATGGGTATGTCGGGACGACGTCTTCCCTTCATACTCACAAAAAGTGGAAAACTTGGACTAATCAAACAATCCTAAGCACGGTCACCTAGGGGACGAGACTCGGTAACCAAGGCCTTTTCACACCGTGGGTGGTCATAATGGTCAAAATGCAAATCCCGTAGTAAATCTCTAGTAAGATAGGTGGACTCAAGGTAAAGGACCAACGAAACCATTGATTTAGGTTCATTCTACTAGACTAAAGTCCAAGACTCGATTTACATTACTAGGAAGGGAAAGTAGACACTCGCACACTAGCCTCTAAACCGGGTTTTCGAAAACCGTTTACACACACGACACACTTACACACATAAAACAAAGACACGACGAAAATGAAAGAAAAAGAGACAAAAGACAACAAAACGAAACAAAATGAAATAAACACATAAACAACATAAACACCACCCCGATATTCCATACAAGTCACTAAATCATCCACCAATATGCACAAAGCTCCACCCGAGCACACAACATCACAATTTCCTCCAAACTCCACAAGAAATAAAGAGGGAAAAGGGATAGAAGATGTAACCGAATGTCTTGAAAGCCTTCCAAAACTAATCGGTGATTAAGCAACCTATAAGGAAAAGGGAGGCAAAACACACACAACAAAACAAACATACGACACAAAGACATGAAAGGAAAACACACAAAAGGAAAATCTTTTTGATTTTTGTATTTTTTCAAATTTTTAGGTATTTTTAAGATTTTTCGAAAAACAACGAAAATAAAACTAACTACACTAGAATATCGCTCCCCCACACTTAAACCGAGCAATGTCCTCATGCTCGATCGTTGTGTGCGGAGAGACAAAAGAAAAGAAAAGAAACTACGAAAATCAAGCTAAAAAATCAAAAATAAAGTGAAGAAAAGGGTAGAAGGCGTCCGGCCGGGGTGTAGTCAAGTCACCATGGGCCGAGACAAGAAAAGATATGGATGGGGGAAGAAATAAAAAGAAGGAAATAAAAGGAAATGGGAGGGGAGGGCTAGGTGTAATCAAGTCACCTAGCCCGGATTCCGCCTAAATCCGACTAAATCCAACAAAAAAAGGGTGAAAAACTTGTAAATTTGGATTTTTGAAATGACTCTCGATGTAATCACATCATCGAGAGTCGGGAGCAACATATACCAAGGCCTCGAAGGCCACCAAGATACCATGACTCAAGGGGAAGGGGGTAAACAATAGAAAACAAGCGACAAAAGACGGAAAAGTAAGGATAGTTACCAAAACCAATCGGCTAGTAACTCACTCGCTCCATCGTCTCATAGATCAATGTAGGCACAAGGCTTGTCTTCGTCAATGCTATTCCTCTTCAAACATGATAGAACCGCATGGTAGAGGTAGTAATGGTGTGAGGGGGGGTAGGATTCGATGTGAAACTCGGTGTAAAGGGAAGAGAAATGAGGTGAGGGTATGTAAATGAAGTGTAAGGGTCATATGACATGAGCAAGGATGGGTAGGGAGGTTGGGTGGGGGTATACAATGGTTGGGTGGGCTCAAATGTCGAAGAAGAGGCCAAAAGAGGAGAAAGGGGACCATCCCGGTCGGGATGGATGGTCCCGGTCGGGAAGACACACTCGTCCCGGTCGGGAAGCCACCTTCCCGGTCGGGACGGCACTCCAGCAAGCTCCAATTTTTGCACCTCCATCCCGATCGGGATGGCTTCTTCCCGGTCGGGATGACACACCCGTCCCGGTCGGGAAGCTCCCTTCCTGCCCGGGATGGGTCTTCTTGACCTCCAAAACCCCAAAAGTTTCACTGAAGCTTCAAAAACCGACTTCCATTCCCACGATCCAAGCTCTATTATTATCTACTCTCCTCTAGGAATCACCTTTCCTTCACACCTATCACAATGAACTCAAATACAACATCAAATTCCCTCCCTCACATCGCTCATCAAAAATCCAAATGAAAAAGAGTTCCACAAAGGCTAACAAATCCTAGAAACCAAACTATACAAACAAACATAAACACAAATACAAGCACAAAAGAAAAGAAAAAGAGATATTTACAATAAGATACTCTCACCGACTACACCTCCATAGCCATCAAGAGCTCGGAGTAGTAAGTCAAATGCTCTAGCAACATCTTCAATTAAGCTCACATGGCCGATCCTAGCCACTTCCAAGAGCTTCCAAGTCGGAGGGAAGAAGCGATCATCTTCATTATGCTCGGGGCTCTCGTGATCTTCCCGGTCTTCGGAACCATGATAGCAACGAATCTTATGACCATCCGGTAGGTATAGTGGTCTAGAGTCATGCTCGGCACTATGATGCGGGAGATCACAACCTAGGGGTGTCTCTTCTTCTACGGGGTCGAGAGTGGAACTCTTTTCCACCGCCCGACAAGGATCCTCTTCACCAACCGTCTCACAAGACAAAGGGCTAGACATCGAGTGCGGTAGAGGAGGAGAAGGCATCAAGTTTTCTTCATTGGAGACCTTAGGATCCTCCAATTTCCCATACAAGGCAAGTTCCAAGGCGTCCACTTCTTTTTCCCAAGTATTGCGCTCCTTTTCAATCACCTTGTCTAATTGGCCTAGAGGAGGTATGTCTTCACTTGGCTTTGGATTGTCTAGTGGTTCATCTCGAAGAAAATCGAACAAATCCAATTTTATCGCCAATACATCGGCTCCCCAAGAGTTACCTCGAGAATCATGTTCAAATCCCTCCTCATTGTCGACCCTTGAAGCTTCAACTTCCTCTATTCTCTCCCTATCTTCACCACCCAAGCAACACTCAACAATGGTCTCTTGATCGACCCTCTCTTCTTCACTTGTAGCTTCAAGGTTGAGTTTATTTTCTTGTGGAGACACCCGACCTTCTTGCCCAAATGAACCTTCCTCAACATGTTGTTGAGCTCGAGTGGCCGACATCGTGATATGAGCCATGAGTGCATTGATGCGAGCATCTTGCACTTCTATTTGGGCCTTGAGCTCCTCTTTAACCCCTTGTACTTGAGCCATCATCGCTTGTTGAGTCTTATCCAATAGAATCCTCAAATCTTGTTGACCCTTATGCAATAGGATCATCATCTCTTGTTGACTCTTTTGCATTTGAACCAACATTTGACAAGTCTCAAAGTTAGGGATATTTGGTTGTGGGTTATGTGAGGGTGTTTAGTAGTTGTTAGGATGTTGGAATGATCCTTGACAACCTTCTTGGTAACCATATGGAGGGCGTTCGTGAGATTGTTGATGAGGTTGATATGGTTGGTGAGATTTCGGGACTTGGCCATTTGCCCCAAAGTTGCCCCGTGATGATTGATGGTAGCTCGGACGAGCCATGTCCATAACGTCGCTTTGGTACCTAGGATGAGCCAGAAGCACTTGAGCAAACGTTAGTAGCCTAGTGCTTTTGAGGCACTAGGAGGGTGGAATAGCACACAAGAAGAAAAACGGAGATACACAAGGAGAAGAGAACACAAAAGTCAAGAACAAAGTCCACAACTAAGAAAACAAAAGTCTAAACTACGCCGTCCCCGGCAACGGCACCAAATAGATGGGTAGGATTTGTCGTGGATCCCAACCGTCAAATAAAATCAACTAACCTAACTAGGGTAGCTAGGGTAAGTCGGGTCGAATCCACAGGGACGGGAGGATGGACTAAGGTATGCTACGGTCTAGGACTATGTTCGAGACGAGCTAATCTAAGGGGAGGAGGCTAAGGCTAGTCTAAGGTCTAAAACAAGAAAACAAACAAGGAGAACGGGCTAGGATTAGGTCGGGGTCAAAGGGGTAACGGAATGGTCGAGGAAGAGATAGAGAGAAGGAGGTAGTAGGGCGATCTAGGTTGGTCCGGGCTCTCCCAACTTAGACCCACCTAGAGGTTCCACCTAGAACCCATCTAGGCGACACACATGACAAACGGGGTTCTAGCGCGCTATGGTGGCCTAGGTCGCATCCGGGCTCTCGCAACTTAGACCGACCTAGGGGTCGTCCTCATCGGACTCTCGCAACTTAATGAGGGAACCAAACCCACAACAAACTAACACCCACAAGAGAAAGGCAAGAAAAACAAGCATTGTCAACTACTTAGTCATTCAAGCATTTCAACAAACAAGATGTGCACCAAACCAAGAGGAAACCCAAATCTTCCACCAACATCTCCAACAATCCCCTAATCATCCAATTAACACCCTAATCGCCTTACTAACCCTAGTAAAGATACTACTCTAACATATCTAAAGGAAAACTAACACTAATAAGATGAAACAACATAACAATCAAAACAAACATGAAGAAACTAACAAGAACTATGAACTATGAACAATAACAAGAACAAAGAATCAAACTTTAATGATAAAACAAAGATAAGAGAAGAGAAAAGAAGATTATACCATACTAGAAAGGATGAAGAGAAGAAAACTTGCATAAATGGAAGAAAACCCAAAACAAACATCCAAGTTTGTCAAGCTTGGTGAAGATCTTGAGGAATTTCCAAATTACAAGTACTAATCTAAGATTAACGATAATCTAAGGACTAATCTACACTAATCTATGCTAATCTATGCTAAAACTATCTAGGGTTTAGTCTAATATGAAAGGCATAAGCTTAACATAACAAGGGAAGAGTATATATAGGGTTACAAATGGAAGGGAGAAGAAAAGAATAGAAGGCGGGCTGCAGCACCCCCATCCCGGCCGAGACGAGGTGGTCCCGGTCGGGATGGGGTCGGTCCCGGCCGGGAAGAGTTGCTCCCGGTCGGGAAGGACCCACAGTAGCTCCTTCTTCATTTGCTTCCTCATCCCGGACGGGATGAGGCCATACCCGTTCGGGATGAGCCTTGTAGCCCTCCAATATGAACTTTTTGGTCCCTCCTTGCTTCTCATGGGCATCCCATCGATTCTCGGGACTCGGGATCGGGTCTCGGAGGCTCGGGATTGGGTTCCAAGGTCTCGGGGTCGACTCCAAGGCATCGAGTGATCGTTCCTTAGCTTCGTTGGCTCCAAAAAGTGTATGTATCGAGTCGGAATCGCTCCAACTCTTCATGAACGGTCTCGAGAACCTGAAACGAGCTAAAGGAAGCATAAGTAGCCCATAAACCGCTCCCAAGGAGCGATTCCACAACGAAAATGGGACCAAAACACTACGAAATAGGCACTACAAATGGCACTTATCAGTATCGCGTTAGAATTTCTAGGGGATTACAGTTGGTATCAGAGCATCACTGCTCCCAACGCTTACACCTGAAATTAGGGAAAATACCAGTAAATTATTTAAACAGTAAATAAAATATTATTAGAGATGGGTAGAAACAAAATAAGGACTTAACTGTTAGGTTTATATGTTCTTGTAACTCAATGATTAGCATTGAATATTTGTTGCTTTTGTCTGGAGGAAGACGAATAAACAAGATGATGTCATGATGCTGCTCCAGATCAGGACAAGACCTGCTTAGAACTCTCAACGCCTGCTGACTCGAGTGGACAATTTGGTGCTCCAAGAAAAATGTCGAAGGTGACTTCTCAGCTCCGATTTAGTTTGCTCAAGCTATAGGTTAGATGATCAAGAGTAGATTCATGTTTCACGATGTTGCAGTCGATCCAGATCGAGCGACCCAAGACTTGCGTGCTCGTTCCTTTGCAAGAAGATGATGTAATCCTTTTGGTTCCCTCGTGAACCTTAGAGGTCCGAACTTTCCCTTCTCGTTATAGGTCTTCATCATCTTGAATCATTGATTCTTTTCTTCCTGCTTCTGCCTTTTCCAATTCTTCTCTTATATATTCTCATCATTATTCGCTTGGTGAATCCTTGTTCTATTCTCCTACTTTACCATCTCCCTCTTGAGATTCCTTGGTTAGACCAAATTCTGTCTTGTGAATCTTTTGGAAGTATAGATGTTTGAGATTTAGTAAACCCTTAGCTTGTTACTTGATTTGAGGATTGTGAGTCTACCCTATCTTCTAAGCAAGTAAGAAATTTTTGAGGATTGAGTTGAATGGTATTAGTTGATTAATGGAATTAGGTTGTTACTTTAGACACTAAATCTTGGGTTATAGATTACTTTGATTATTTTGGAGTACTTAGAGTTGAATATATTTTGGAGTAGTAAGAATAAAGTTTATTCTGTCTGATGGATACCTAATACCCAACTTAGAACCTAGTTAAGTGTAAATAACAATATTATTACTTGGGTTTCCTACCTAATGTTGACTTAATGGACTAATCGTGGAATTTTGGGATCATAAATCATTGATTAAGATGTTAGCCTAAGTGTTTTGGTACCATTTCAGGTCCTCATTAATGTTTAGTAAATTTTGGTTGACATAGATTAAACTTTGTTTCTTATGGATTAGATCGCAGAGCGTTGATGTAAGGTTGTAACCTACAAACCTTAGAGTTGAATGACCTAAGTTTGGGCAGATCATTATTAGCCTTGAAGAAGAAAACATATTGCTCAATTAAAGGTTGGCTTTATCGCGTTGTTTTGAGGAATACTTAATATCAATAATCTTGATGGATTTATAGTTCAGAACCCTTAGACCACCGAGATTGTGGCTTCGTTGAGTTAATAAATATTTTAGTGGTTTCACTGTTACGATATGAAATTTGATGGAATTCTCATAAACCTTAGCTGAATGACGTATGTGAAAATGTGAGTATTTGGCATTACATGTCAGGCTGAGTGTGTTTAGGGTTTGGCGTACTTTCCTAACCTTTGTCTATTGATGATGTTAAGAATGTGTTGATGATCACTTTTGAGGTTTTCGTGTCCGAACATTGTTAATTGATGGATTTTTATTTAGTGTTCCTTAATCGAGAAATTTGAAGTATACCTCGAGTTCAGACCTTATGAGCTTTGAATTTATGAGCCTTAGTGATTACGAGTTTGGGTATGTTTTGATGACCGTTGGAATATTAATTAATGGATTAGTCTAAATTATTTGTGGATTCTTTTTCATACTAATTGAAGGAATATATAAGTATGTAAGACTTAATTTTGGGGGCTATGGCAGTCGATAAATTTGGAGGTTGTAGGTTAAGTAGAACCACCCTGTACCGATATTGGTCTTAGCGTTAGTTGATGGGCCAATTAGGAACCCATGTTTGTGAGAGTCGTGCTAGGAATCTCGAGATGGTTAATTGCTTCTATAATCCTTGCGAGCTTTTTTTTTACTCTGAACTCCGCCTTCCTTTCTGCTTCTCTTGAATTCTGTTACCCCCATCTGCTGCTAATCCCTTCAACCTTTGTCAATTTTGAAAGCTTTTATTTTTAATTTATTTATCCTTGTTCTATTTACCCGTTAATCATTTTTTTTTTGAACTCCCCATTTTATAAAAAAAAAAATTTGACCAGTTTAAAAAAAAATTATGGATTATCGTAAAATTTTAACATTTTGAATTATATTTCCTAATTATGAAATTACCCGTTTTGTATAAAGTTGACTAACTTAAACTTTTCGGATATCGTGAAATTTAACATTTTTGAATTATAATTTTAAAAAAAAAAAATTATACTTCACTTTTATTTTATCTTTGGTTGATATTTATATTTACTTCTATTTCAAAATGCCTTAATAATTTAATTAAAATTATTTCAAAATTGTTTCAATTTTTATTTTCAAGCGATCGGTGTTTTATGAAGACTTTCAAGTTTTCTAATACTTAAATTACTATAGGATTAGTATGCAAAACGTATTAACATTGTCGAAATTATTTTATGTTCAGGTTTGATAACATATTTGAAAACTTTCATAATTACTTTGATAACATTTTCAAAATTTTAACATTTTGAAATCAGTTTTCGTTTTGTTGTTGGTGGACTTTTGAACCTGTCATTGAAAAACGTCTAACGTCTGATTTAATTTTACTAACTACAAAATTTGCTTTCTCAAAAATAATTTTTGTTTTGTCTTAAAACAAAATATTGTCGAGTTTCTTAATCAAAACGTTTTGTTTTGGACAGATTGTGGCACCATTCGGGGTATTTCTGTAAGTCCTAGAAACAGTAGGATGCCGGAAAGAATTTTTAACGTGTTTTTGGTATTCTCCTCCAAGTTCGTTTACAAATGTTATTCAACAATGTTATTTTATCAAATAACTTTACTTTACGGTTTCATTAATTTAGAAGGTTTTAAACTTCGGGTAGCTTAGCTCAATTCCTCTTGGAATAAATATTTGCCATCGATTTTGTATCACTTTGAAAGTTGTAAAATTTTCTTTTAAACCAATTTTTTTTAATGCAAAATAAGTATTCTCATCTTTTCGACTGAGGTAATCTAGATTCCTTTTTGCTTATTCTCAGTTTCGAGGACGAAACTTTCTTTTAGTGGGGAGGATTGTAACACCCGCTATTTTTCCTAGCGCTTTTATCCTTTCCGCTATGACTTCGTCATAACTCTATTTCGGCCTTATGTTTCATTATTTTTCCAAGCTTTATTTTTATTTTGAGTTTAATGATATTTATTTTTATTTTAAAAGATTTTAATTCTCTTACATCTATTTATTTGATTTTTTTCGTAAGGTTATTAATTTTCCGCGAGGAATTCTATTTCTCTTTGAATTGACGTTTTAAAACTCGGATTTAAGTTACTCTTTTTCCTTAAAATGTTTAAATACATTTATATAATATTTTCAAGTAGTAAATATTTTTATTTACGAAAATTTAGCCATTAAAGATTCTATTACGAAGCTTGGCGAATAATTATTTTCTTACGCGAGGTATACTCGAATTACCTTGAAATGCCTTTAACTATTTTACGATTATACTTTTTATCAACTTATAAATCATTTGAGAGGTTTTTCTTATATTTTGGACCGACAAAGCTTCTTGTCACAATTTAACTATGTTTTATTAATACGTTTCATTTTATCACATTAAACCGTAAACATATGATTCTTTTCTTCTCATTGAATTGAGGCTTTACTACTCAAGCTCTTCCTACTCCTCTTCTTATCCCTTTGGCTAGCAATATTTGTCTAGATGCACTTAGGATTCTTCAACTATTTTACTATCATTTATGATCTTTAAGTGTAGTAACCTCCTTCTCCTTTAATCTACTTTACATTCATTTTGTGCATTAACAAAAAAATTACTACAACATATTCATCATCCTTTTATTTCCTTCTTGGCCGAGTACTCCCTCCCCTATTCCAGCCTATTTTTTGCTCCATTTCGAGTCTCAATTGAATCGTTTTTATCGTCATATTAATTCTCTTTCCGATTCCTTCGTTAAGGTAATAATCGACGTCGTTTTCGATCATTATTTACCTTGATTTTTGTTAGTTTTCTCATGGTATTTTTCTGCCATGATTTTCGTGTTTGGAAGGATTTGTGGACGATCCCGAGGCCGACGAGTATATAATCGATTCAGACTTGGAGTAGAGGTAACGTCGATGTTACTCGGTATTTCATGATTTTAATTGTGTATTTGCATGTATATATTTTTATGTTTTATTTTGACAATATATGTATGTCACCAAATCAGAAAAATTTTTAAAATTTGAAAATTTGCATGTTTCAGTATTTTTATCGCTTTTACGAGATTAACGATTAAATTGTTATATTAATTTGTAAAATCATAATATTCGGCCTAAACATGTAATATATGTTTATATTCTGTAAAATTGATATTTTTGATGATTTATAATAATTTAAGATTTTTCTGATATTTTAAATATCGATTATTGAATTATTACCGTTTACGGACAAAAATGATTAAAAGCGATTTTTAGTTCTAGTACCTAAACATTTTATTTTACTCTGATTTTTGACGTGGTGAAACTTTTTGATGAAATAGAATTTTATGAATTTTTTTAATAATTTTTCGGAATTTTTATGTGGATGAATTAATTAATCAGTTTAAATCATCGTTTATCGTTAAAACCGTGTTTGTTGTTTAAATTCTCGAATTCTGGTCTTTGGTTTAAATCTGGAAAAATTTGTGATTCTGATGATTTCATATATTTTTATGATTTTTAGTGCCTTAATAAAATGTTAGGAACGATAAGTTTATTAATGAAATCGTTAATTGTGAAAACGGGTTTAAATGACGGTTTTGTTGGAATTTGTTGAATCTGGAATTTTGGAAAAATATGAAAAATTTATATTCTGGAAAATCATGATTTTTATGTTTAATAATAATTTTTGGATATTAATATTTAAATCGTTTGGTAATTACTATTTTTATTAATCGTTATTGTCGAGATTAGACGATTAACGAGAAAACGCTTTAAAAACCGAGCTTTAAAAACGCTTTAATTACAATTTTAATTAATTATGTAATTTTTGTACTATTTATTAAAGTCTTTAATTAATAATTATTGATTTTCGGACAAATTGTGTTTTATCGTTAAAATTATTCGTCTTACCTAAAAGAATTATTTTTCCAGCAATTTTGAAAGTATTTAAATCTGAACTTTAAGAGTTAAATCATCCCTTAATATATTCTAAATATATTCAATGGTTTAATTAAATTAAAGACGTTAAAAGATTTTATTTGACATTTGCCGTAAAATCCTATTTATAATCGTATTGTCGAAACTAATAATAATTAGGGAATTTTAGTTTTGTAGATTTTGGAAACACCCTAATTAGTAGTATTTAAAATGTTTAAGACATTTCTAAATCATTTTATAAACACTTGTATGACGTTTCAATAGTTTCACTAACGCAAAAGTTCTCGTTTTAAGAATTAATATTGTTAAGGCCGAAAGTACTAGTTTTATAAATCTATATCGTTTACTAAAAATGTTGTATTAGTTTAAACTAATATTTTGCTATTTTTATATGATGCTATTTTTAGTAAGTTTCTAAAAATAGAAGTTTCCTAAAATAGAAAGTTTCCTCTTTTGGAAAGTGATCTTTTTTCCTTTTGTTCTCTTATTGTTTAAATATCGATAATGGCTTGTTTTGGAGTTGTGGAATAAGGAAAAGTGTGGGTTTAGAGTAATATAGTCTGGGCTGTACGTTTTGTCATCAACTATAAAGCTGGTGTGTCTATGTTAAGACACATTGGTCGTTGAACTGAGCATGGTTTGTGTTCAGGAGGGTGTATGTTTACCTTAAACTTAGATATCGCATCGTGTAAGTCGCGTCGGGTTGAACTGGATATGGTTTGTATCCAGGAAGGGTGTGCACTACTTAAGCCAGGACCTCGCTGCACGCAGTCCTGTTATAGTTGAGTTGCCTAGTTAGAGATCAAAGTCTGATTTGTTTTGACTAAGTTCTCGAAACTAGATTTTAGTATTGTCCTAGTGAAAGTCTAGATTCTACATTAAGCCTATCCATAACGCCATTTTGATTATTTTATTTGTTATCGATGTAAATTGGTTTGCAGGTTGGCAAATATTTTTATGTTTCTTCGGTAACCATTTTAATATTTTGGTTTTGTGCCGAAAACTTATTTTAATATGATGTTTTACTGTTTTCCATTTTTATTATTTTTCTATAGTAGTAAGTACAGTTTTAAAATCCTGTTATACGGCTGGGAGAACGTTGACGTTGCTCCCCACTGATTGTGGCTGTTATGTTTTAACATGGCATGTATACGTGTTTGTTATCCGGTGGGTGTGGGCTAACGAGCAGTCTTGGATCCTGCTTGATCTTTTTAATAATTATGTCTTACGGATTGTTTAACCTTTTTATGGATTGTTTTAAATTTTAGCCATTTTTATGTATGGCATACGTTTGACTTTACCAATTTAACTTACTAAGACATAGTTACAGTGTGTTTTAATCCCGACTCTACAGTGTTTCCGCCACTGTATCGCTTTAGAATTTCTAGGGGATTACATGTTTTCCCTTTGAAGTTGAGCATAAAGTTCTTGTTGGGTTCTTTGCATCTCCAATTGGCTTCTTTGCATCTCCAAAATTGTCTTTTGCATGTCAAAATCCCGAGGCGGAGATTGTTCGTTATGTGGAGTATTAGTGAGGGTTAGGGGAGTGCCATAATCTTGAGTTGGAGATCGGCTCCTTCGCTTGGTTTCTTGTTGAGCATTTTGTAACCCTTGTTGATTTTGAAAGTTCCCTTGGAACCCTTGAGAATTTCCTTGATTTAGGCCTTGGAGATTACCTTGATTGTGATTTTGGTAACCTTGGTTGTTTTGGAATCCTTGAGAGTGTTGGTTTCCTTGGAAACCACCTTGATGATTGAAGTTCCCTTGATTTTGGAAACCTTGATTGTTGTTGAAGGCACCTTGGTTTTGTTGTTGGAAGTTGTTAAAAGGCCTTTGATTGCCTCGATAACCTTGGTAGCCTTGGTTGTCCCTTAAGGGAGGAGCAACATAGAATGGACGGTGTTGTTGTAGAGCTTGGAACATATGAGGATTTGGCACATTTTGAGGCTTGTAAGGGAAGTATGGGACACCTTGATTGTATGCTTGAAAAGCATTCACTTGCTCAATGCTACCTCGACAATGTTGAGGCTCATGTCCATATATCCCAAAAATCTCACATATCCAATAATAAGAAGATGGACAAACCACTCCCATAGCATTCACTTGATGAATAGATTGTTGGTGGGAAGAACTTGTGCTTTGACCTTGATTAAAGTGACCTTGGAGCTTCTTATCGATGACATCCTTGTGAGTCTTCAATTGAGCCCCAAGATCGGCACTAAGTTGTGTGATAGAATCGATTGCATGCCTTCCTCCTCTATTTGCCTTTCTAGGCCTAGAATATTGAGAGTTGTGAACCGTCATTTCCTCAATCCTAGACCAAGTTTGGTCATCATCGACCTCGGTAAACCTTCCATTAGAACCCATGTTGAGTATAGCCCTAGAATCTTCATATAAACCATTCCAAAATTGTTGGACAAGAAACCATTGGGACAACCCATGATGGGAACAAGAACGAACCAAGGCCTTAAACCTCTCCCACGACTCATAAAGACTTTCTTCATCACGTTGTTGAAACCCCGTGATTGAAGTTCTCAATAGGTTAGTCTTCTCCGGTGGATAAAACTTTTGGTAGAATCCTAGATCTAGCTTCTTCCATGTGTCCATACCTAGATCCGTCTTGTCGAGACCTTTGAGCCATTGTTTTGCCTTGCCAATCAAAGAGAAAGGAAATAGGACCCACCGAATTTGATCTTCGGTTATTCCCGGTTGAGAGATGGCATCGCAATAGTCCGAAAAGGTTTCCATGTGTTGGTGAGGATCTTCCGTTGGCAACCCACTAAATTGACTTCTTTCAACCAATTGGATAAATTGCATTTTAGCCACAAAATTCCCGGCATATGCGGCCGGTAAAGCGGTTGGACCGAGCTAAATGTCTTCCGTGAAGGTTGAATGTGAAGAGAACTTAGGCATTATGTGGCGGATTGGTGATGAAGGTGTTGAACTTGTAAGGGAGGTATTTGGACTTGCGAAAGATGAAGGAGATGATGTTGCTTGAGATGAAGTTGATATGGAGGTGCTGAAGGAGTTTAGGAAACTCTCTTCGGTGGCTTCTGTAGATGAGGAGTTTAGATCAATCTCCGAGTTTTGCTCAAAATCTCAGCTTGTACCCGGTTGGGAACCTCTCAATCTTGCAACCGTTCGTTGGCGAAGGTTTCAAAATAACCTGTCCGGCTCTGAGTTGTAAAGAAGGGGATGGTTACCACCCCTAGGCATACACTGTAGACTAGGAGCAAACGTGAGAAGTCTAGTGCTTTTTGAGCACTAGACAAGAAAGAAATAAACTCACACACACACAAAAAGCAAGGGAAAACAAAGAAGAAGAAGAAGAAGAAGAAGAAGAAGAAGAAGAAGAAGAAGAAGAAGAAGAAGAAGAAGACAAAATAAAAAAGAGGACAAAAACAACAAAATATGCACAATGTGTAAAAGAAGAACACAAAACGGTAACTAAGTCAAGCAATTAAGCAAACAAAGTTTAACTATTCACCGTCCCCGGAAACGGCACCAAATTGATGGCAGGATTCGCCGTGTATCCTACCGATCAAGTAAACCAACTAATCTTAACAAGGTAGCTAGGGAAGTCGGGTCGATCCACGAGACGGAAGAGGGGTTAGACTAAGGTTTGCCTAAACACAAGACTAGGTCACAAAGAAACAAGGGGAGGAGAACAAACAAGAATTGATTAACTAAGACAATGAAAAGGATAGAAGGCTATGACTAAGAATGAACTAGGTATAACATGAATTAAATGACTAAACTAGAACTAAATTCAATCAACTAACTAGAGGAATGATTGCTAATAATATGGAGAAATCAAATGGGAAAGAGTAGGGTTAGGTCGGGTTCATAAGTGCAATAGGATAGTTGGGAAATCGAGGGTGTAGATTTCACCTAGTCACTAAGGTCGGTCCGCGCTCTCGCGTCGAAGACAAACCCGAAAACTCTTGCAAGATGCTACCCAATACAAAAGGATTCAACCACCAATCAACCATACAATGAGAAGAAGGAAACAAGCAAGAGAAGCATGGCCACTACTACTCTAACAAGCAATTCATCAAACACATGGTATGCTTAACAAGTGACTAGTGACAAAGAATCCACCTTTACCCACAATCAAACCCTAATCACCCATGATCAAGACTCAATCCCCCTACTAACCCCACAATAAGTCTACTCACTCATATCTAAACTAACACTAACATAAACAAGAGAAATGAACACAAGCATCAAAACATTCATTATGAAGAACAACAAAGATGAACAACAAACAATGCATAAAGATTAAAACTTGAATAACAATGAAAGATTAAGAGAAAATAGAAGAGAAGGATTATACCAAACTACAAAGAAGATAAAAAAGATGAGAACTTGTATATAAAGAAAACCCAAATAAAATCCCCCAAGGTTTTCAATCTTGGTAGAGTCTTCCAGAATTCCCTTAATACAAGAGTAATTGCTAAGATTAAACTAAGATTAACAAAAGATTAAGGAAAGATTAATGAGAAACTAAGCTAATGATGAAGGATCTCTATCTAGGGTTTAGTCTAATGTAAGGTACTTAAAACAATACAAGAGAGGGGTATATATAGGGTTTCACGAGTGATGGAGATGAAAGAAATGAAGACGGGCTACGCTGGGCCCCTTCCCGGCCGGGAAGGATGTGATCCCGAACGGGATGGGGTGGTCCCGACCGGGAAGCTCATGGTCCCGGCCGGGATGGGCTGTCATAGGCCGCTGTTTGTTCTTGCTTCTCGTCCCGGTCGTGATGGATGTGATCCCGACCGGGATGGGTCATGTAGGCTTCAATATGATCACATAGGTCCCTACTTGCTCTTCCTAGGCTTCTTATCGACTCTCGGTGCTCGGGAATGGGCTCCATGTGACTCGGGATCGAGTCTAAGCCACTGAGTCATCGTCGCTTCTCTTCGTTGGCTCCATATGCGTCGGAAACGAGTCGGAATCGTTCCATTTATCCAAGATAGGCCTTAGGGAACAAGCTAGAAGAAGCGTAAGTAGCCTCGAAACCGCTCCAAAGAGCGATTCTACATGAAAAACCGGGACCCAACACAAGAATTAAGCACTACATAACACACTTATCACATGCAAAGAACGTAAACACAACTACTTTGACGACAAAACATACTTGTCCTTAAAAAACCGATGTAGCAAAAGATATAGGGTTAAAACAACGGATGTTACAGTATTTCCTCCACAACAAAAGAACTAGGTTATCAGCCCACCGATTGATTAGTAGAGGTTGCTATAGTGCGGGCGGGATTGGGTGTTGACATCTATCGGATGTTGGCTTCCCAATACGTACCCTCACCCCTTACTCAGAATCGACGGTTTCCGGATGTCCGAAACCATTGGCAACGAGAGTCATTCCAGGCATGGAGTGCTTAAGGGTACAAGTCTTTATCTTTAGGTCCCGTGCCACTCAACTTTGAGCCGGCAAGGGATCAAAGTTGACTTGAATGGTTTCCGAGTCCCCATAATTGACTCGGTGGCGACTCCACAAATCACCAACGAATTCAGTTCACTAAAAAGGTCGCCTTACCAAACAAATCGGCCATTAAACATTTACAACCACGACTCGATCGATTCCAAACGGAAACACGGGTGCCCGCACCCGTCTAGTACAAGTCCGGATCGTCATCCGAATCAAGGTTCGACACATCGCCCCGTACGCGAGATCGGACCGGCCCTCGACCGAGAAGTTGAAACCCGGGATGGTCTCTTCTCATATAAAAATTATCATACCTCTTTTTGCCAAAAGCACCGACCGCATTTATCTCCTCGATGGCCTTCTCTTCCATAAGTGGACACTTGTCGGCGAAATGCCCATGTGATGAGCAAATAGAACAAGCTTGAACTTGTTGTTGATTCCCCTTCATCATCTCCCTCATCATGGAAGCCAAATCTTCAACCTTCCTTTCAAGTGAAGTGTGAGAACTTGAAGTAGCCATGTTCACTCTCTTTGTCGTAGTTCTTACACTAAATTGGCGTGAGCTTTCGGCAAGCTCACTCAATAATTCATAAGCATCATCCGGATTTTTATTAACAATGCCTCCTCCACTAGCGGCATGGACCATTCGGGCGTCATCCGGAGATAATCCTCCAACAAAATAGAGGATGAGATCGGTAGCACTATACCCATGATATAGGCAACTTGATAATAATTTTTGGAAGTATTCCCAATATTGATAAAGTTTTTCCCCATCGTCTTGCTCCACATTGGATATCTCCTTCTTGATACTTGACGACTTGGCGGCGAGGAAGTACTTCTCAAGGAACGCGTTCTTCATTAATTCCCAAGTGGTGATACTACCCGGTGGAAGGTAGTACAACCAATCACGAGCGACATCTTCGAGGGAAAATAGAAATGCCCTCAATTTGATTTGCTCTTCGGTAACACCATTGGGTTTCATGCTAGTGCATACAACATGAAACTCAGATAAGTGCATGTGAGGGTCCTCACCACTAAACCCATGGAATGAGGGTAATAAGTGGATCAAACCCGACTTCAATTCAAAGGTTGCATTTTCCGTCAAGGCCGGAAAAGTAATGCAAAGTGGTTGTTGAGAAAGATCGGGAGCTTTGATCTCCTTCAAGGTTCTTGTTTCTTTGACCATTTTGATCTCCTTTGTCTACCATGTTTGTTATCAAAATCGAGCTTCCTCTTGATTTCCTTCCGAATGCGACGAAGAGTCCGCTCCAATTCTGGAACAAAATCTACTAATTTATCGTTAGTAGAACTGGTGTTCGACATAAACCAAACACCAATATATAGAAAAAACAAACAAATAAATAACAAAAATTGCCCTTCCACGGTAACGACACCAAAATTTGGCTAGGCTTGTCGTGAGCCTCCAAATTACAATTTTTATCCACTACTAACTCAAACAAATAGTAAGGGCAAGTAGGGGTCGAACCCACAAGGAAGGTGACTATGTTGTTTTAAGTGTGTGTAAATCTATATGAATTAGTAACCAATATGAGGGGGTTTATGTGAGTTGTTTCTAAGTCTAGTAAACTAATGAATTAAATTAACAAAATGAAATAAACTAATATGAATAAACGATGTAACAAATATGGGAAAAATACTTGGACCAAGCAATATCCACCATCAAGTTTAACGAATTAATCATTGACTCTTCTACTTTACAACTTATATTAGAATACTTTGCTATGAAGTTTAATTGACTTCCAATTCCACTTAGTAATAGTTATAAGATATGAGAAGCATACTCAAATAACCCATACGATATTGTCAATTTAAATCAAGCGTTAAATCATATCAATATGTAGATTAGAACGATGGAATTTAGCAAAGATGAAGAATGATTACTCAAGTGGTATCACTTTGTTTCATACAAGTTTAATCCTTATAACTCAACAACGATGAAAAGCATACGAATTGGTGAAATTATATTTTCTACTCGGATATAGTTAAACAAGCAAAAGATTCATTTGACTATTCTAGCAATGGTTTATCAATAACAAAAACTAGGAGATCAAGCTAGAAGATGAATTAACAAACCAAGAAATAATGCAAATTAAACTTGATATTCTAATATTAATGTAAAATAGAAACGAGTCTTACAATTCACTAACTTGAAAGGCTTCAACTACTTGTTCCAAGAATAAGAACTTAGCCCTTCATACAAATGAACTACTTGCAAAATAAACTGGAAAATGTGATAGAAACTATGTGTTTTTGAGAATTACAAGTAATGGTTGATGTGTTGGATGATGAATGTGGTGTTGAAAAAGGTGAACTTCACCTCTTTATATAGTCATCCATGGAACATCCTCATCAATGGCTCATAAAGCCTCATAAAAGTGCTCCATAACAATGACTATCATAAAGAAGATGAATAAAGAGAAAAAGAATCCAATGCGAAAAAGAATCCAAGAAGAAATCCTATGCATACACTTCTGCCGCTGGCAGCGGATTTATGGAAATCCGCTTGCAAGAAATTCTGCTGGCAGCGGAATTTGGAAAATCTGCTGGCAGCGGATTTTAGAAATCCTCCACTTCATTCTTCTACTTGGTCTGGGCTTCCACTTTAACTTTGGGCTTGATTTGTCTTCACTTCCAAAAGATTGTTGACACTTTAACCCAATAAACTTTTCAATTACAACCCATATTACTTTTCACACTTTAATCCACCTAATTACACATTTTATTATATTAACCCATCAATTTGGACATATGCACCAAAATCCTTCAAAACACACCCAAAACTACAAAATAGTCAACTAAATGACCCTTATTAGAACCTACTAAACTAGACTAATCATAGGTCGGTGAGGATCACGGCACCCCCCGAGAGTATTTTCTTGACAAGGTAGGGGTCCGTCCAGTTTGGTTTAAATTTCCCTCTTGGGTCGACGGGAAGGGGTGATCTAATGGATTTGACTACTAAGTCTCCCTCGTGTATGTTTCGGGATTTCACTCGTTTATTAAAGGCTCGTTGTATACGTTGTTGGTAGGCTTGTACATTGGATAAGGCATGTATCCTACGTTCGTCTAAGAGTACTAGCTCGTCATATCATTTTTGGTCCCATTCTTCTTCGGGACTACCGCTCTCGGCAAATGTTCTTAGTGACAGTATTTCTAGCTCTACGGGTTGCACGGCTTCAGAACCGTAGGTCAAGTAATATGGTGTGGCTCCGGTGGGTGTTTGATAGGATGTTCGGTACCCCTATAAGGCGAAGGGGATTTTGTTTGGCCAATCCCGGTAATTGTCTATCAATTTCTTAAGGATCGTGGTGATGATTTTGTTGGCTGCTTCTACGTCCCCGTTTGTTTGAGGTCTATAGGGTGAGGACTTGTGTCTTTGGATTTTGTATTTGTCGAGGAGTTTTTGGGTGTCGGCCCTGAAGTGAGCCCCCTGATCACTGATGATATCGTGAGGTATGTCGTAGCGGCAAATGATGTTATTTTGTAAGAATTTAACTACTTTTTTTTAGGTTAGTACGGTGGAAGAATCGGCTTCTACCCATTTGGTGAAATAATCGATGGCCACTAGTATAAAGCAGTGTCCGCCGGTCTCGGATGGGTGTACCTTTCCTATGATGTCTATTCCCCAAGTAGAGAAAGGCCAGGGTGTGGCTATAGTATGGAGAGGATATGGCGGTAGGTGTTGGATGTTTGCAAATATTTGGCAACTGTGGCAGTGACGAACGTGACGTCGACAGTCTGTCTCTAAGGTAATCCAGTAATAGTCAAATCTCATGATTTTTCGGGCTAGTAGGTGTGCGCTCATGTGGGGTCCTCACTCTCCGTCATGTACTTCTTCCATGACTCTCTCAGATTGGTTTTTGTTTATGCACCTAAGGAGGACTCCTTGTGGGGTTCGTTTGTATAATAGTCCTTGACTCAGGACGTAATGGGCGGCTTGTATTCGTAGGGCTCTTTTGTTTTTGGTGTTTGTGTTGGGTGGATATGACCCGTTAGTTTCAAAGTCTAGGATTGCTTTGTACCAAGGTTCCTCGGAGGTATCGACGGTTTCGAGGTTATGGATGTGGGCAGGTTGTTCGCTTCTCTCTACGCAGATAGGCATAAAGAAAAGGTAGTCGGGCGTGTTTATTAGCGAGGCTAGTTTGGATAAGGCGTCGGCGAATTGGTTTTCTTCGCGGGGTATGTGTTTGAAGTTGATTTCGGTGAATTCCCGGGACATTGTTTCCACTTTGGTTTGGTGTGGGGTTAGGCTTTCGCTATAAACCTTTCGGGTGCCTTTGGCTTGGTTGACTACTAAGGATGAATCCCCGTGTACTTTGAGGTTTTCTTAACTCCTAGAGATATGGCTGCTTTTAGTCCTATTAGGCAAGCTCCGTATTCAGTTGTGTTGTTGGTAACGGGGAAGTCTAGTTTGTATGAATGTTCGTTTGTTGCAGGCTCGTCGTCGTTTGGTCAGGGAAGTCAGTGATGGGTTGAACCTAGGGTTGTTGTTCTCGATCTCTTTTTAGGGTGAATATAAGTGGGTCGTTTGTTGTAGCCCTTGCGCTTTAGTTAATCGTTATCGATAAGTGGCATAGTATCGAGTCTTAAGCGATAAAATAAGTTATTAAAAGAAGTCAAGTGATTGTCGAGGCATGTTTGTAAAAAAGAGTTATTTTATTGATAAATAGTAAACAGGCTAGATGCCCGCGGAAGGAGACAGAGGACATGTCCCCTCTCATCTCCCTGACTCGAAAGAGGAAACAATTATTATTATTATGTAGTCTAGGCCCTAAGATGAACTAGACTCTAACTAAGACTGGTTGTACGCGCCTTTAGAAGAACCTCCCCTGGTTGGACTCTCGGTGCTCACGGGGGTCGCCCTCTTGATGGGCTTGGTACCTGGAGCCAGCCCTCCTTCGAAGACACCTTACAGGTACATAGATCCCTTTATCAATCAGGTCCTGCACTTCATGCTTGAGCTCGGTGCACAATTGGGTCTCACGCCCCCGATCTTGATAGTATAGGCAGTAAGTGACAGGCTAAAGTCGTATGCCTCAAATTAGAATTTATACACACTTAAAACTAGATACTAAAACATAGTAAAGTAGAAATAAGGGTTGCACCTAAGGGAATCAGAATAACGAAATTATGCTAACTAAGTGTAGACGAAATCAATCAATCTCTAATTAAATTAAAGATCGTAGTAACCAAGGGGGGTTTATGAATGAAATTCTAATAAACTAAAACGAAAAGCTACTCCCTCCGCCCCACAATGATTTACCCACTTTTAATCAAAATGGGTGAGATTAAAATAATAAGTGGGTAAATCATAGTGGGTTGGAGGGATTAATAAACTGAGATATCAAATGATGAAATAGAACTTAGACACAAGCACGAATCCACACTCAATAGCGATTGATCATCGTAAGATGGTTTCAATTAATAACCTCGATCACTACAAGAAATACGCACATTACCGACCGATTATTGCCGACCGAATAAAAAACTGTTGCTAAAATACGTTGCCGGCCGCAAATCCGTCGGCAATGGGGTAGTAGTCGGCATTTTACCGACCGATTACATGCCATCGTTAAAATAGAAAATCAGTCGGTGATTTATAAAAATACCGACCGACTGAATAACTTTACCGACTGAATTATATATTTGCCGACCGATTTTCTTAAATACCGACCGACGGGTTTTTTAATTGGTTAAAAATTCTAGTTATTAACTCTTACCGACCGATATTCAAAATTACCGACCGACTGTCGGTAGGTGACGAAATTAACCTTATGTCCACCTTAACTGACACACACATACACAATTAACTCCTTTCACTCCATAGTCTGAAAACCCTCCCCCCATATCGAACACCTTCACCATCTGCCGCTGCTGTCGCCCTCCGCGTTGTCGCCGCCATCCGCGCTGCTGCCGCTGTCCGCGTCGAACACCTTCACCACCTGCTTAATTTTTCTTAAAATCCCATAATTTGATAAAGGTATTAATTATTCTTTTGTCTTAGATAGTTTAATAAGAGTTTATTGTTGTTATTCTTTATAGTTTTATGTTGTATGTGATGAATTTCTGAACTTTTAGGGTTGATGACATTTAGGGTTTCTGATTTGGGGAAAAATCGGGTTGTTCTTGTGCATTCAATCATTCAACCAGTATGTTTATTTATATTTCAATTGTTGGTGATTAGAGAATTTCGACCCAGATTGTTGATTAATGATATGATTGAATTTATTACTAGTATGATTTTTGATGTCGAAATTTTGTTTTTCTCGTCATATTTTCTCTGTGAACTTGCAGTTCTGTAAACGTAGTTTGTTCTTCTTTTTAGCGTCAAGTAATAATTTTCTATTAATGTGTCATTTGATTACTTAGTTTCGTCTTGCGTTGGTAGAAATGTAGAACTTGTGGTCATCTTCATAAGTATCATCATTATTGTTTGAGAATTGAAACATTTCACCAAAAATGTCCATGTTATTTACCATGTTTGACTAGCTTACTTGTTTACTACTTGTATTTATTTGATGAAGTGAATGTTTGGTTAGCTTAGGAACGCTTTGTCATTTACTATCTTACTTTGTAATATATTATTCATAAGTACTACGTATTTTTTAATAGATACATCTTTTTATTGAAGATGCTCGAAAGAAAATGGATGTATGACAGGGTGGATGCTAGGAACAAAGTGAAATATGAGTTTATAATTGGGGTGCAGAATTTTATTCTATTTGCTAAGGAACAAGATGAATTTAAGAAATCACGCATTCTTAAATGTCCATGTCTGAAGTGTCAAAATTTGAATTACTTGAATGAGTTTACGGTAAAAGATCATCTCATTAGCAAGGGTTTTACACCGGGTTATACTAAGTGGGTGTGTCATGGAGAATCATTTTCCTTTAGTAATCATGCCTGTGCATCAAACGCCAATGCTTCTGCAAGCCAACCTTATCGAGAGATGGTGATAGATGCATTAGGAGACACAATGTCCGACCGTTTAGACAGCACTCCTGTTAATGAAGAAGAAAGTCCGCACTCTGAAGTGAATGGTTTTTTTGAGATGTTAGAGACGGCGGAGAAAATTTTATTTGAGGGGAGCGATGTGTCATTATTAGAAGTAGCTTCTAGGATAATTAACATAAAGTGTGAGGACAACGTACCGCAAAAAAAAATAGATAAAATTGCTGCGTTGATTGAGGATATCATTCCACGAAAAAATTCGATGACTCGCACATTTTATGATACAAAAAAAATGGTGAGGAGTCTTGAAATGCCTCACCAAAAGATCCATACATGCCCAAACGGATGTATGTTATTTTGGAAGGGAGATGCTTTGCTTGATAAATGTAGAAAGTGTGGCACTGAGAGGTATAAGAAAAAAACATTTAGTGGTAAACTCGTTCCCCTTAAAGTCTTAAGATATCTCCCTATAACACCCAGATTACAACGTTTTTATGCGACAAAGAACATTGCAAATGAAATGAGATGGCATAGCGAAAATCCACGTGTAGCAGGCACCATGTCACATCCAAGTGATAGTGAGGCTTGGAAACATTTTAGTTTCCACACTTTGCTAGCGAGCCTCGTAATGTAAGACTTGGACTTTGCACAGATGGTTTTACACCGTACGGTCAATTCGGCAAGTCTTATTCTTGTTGGCCAGTGATTCTTACTCCTTATAATCTACCACCTTGGCTATGCAACAAGAGACAATTTATGCTTCTATCATTAATAATTCCTGGACCGAAAAATCCCAAGAGGAACTTAGATGTATATTTACAACCTCTTATTGATGAGTTGAAGGAGTTATAAGACACGGGTGTGCTCACTTATGATATGTCTAAGAAACAAAATTTCCTACTCAAAGCTTCTCTCTTATGGACCATTAACGACTTTCCGGCTTATGGGATGCTTTCTGGGTGGGGTACTGCTGGCAAACTTGCATGTCCATATTGTATGGAAGACACCAAGGCATTCTGGCTTCCACATGGGGGTAAAATGTGTTGGTTTGATTGTCATAGACAATTCTTACCACTACACCATCCCTTCCGTTATAATAAAACAGCCTTTATTAAGGATAAGTTTGAGAAGGATGAACCACCTCCTACATTATCTAGTTTTGAAATTTGGGAGATGGTTCGTGATTATCCAACAATCGTTCATAGCACTGATCGTGAACTCAAAGAATTGAAAAGGTTGAAAAATGGATGGTTCAAAAAAAACATATTCTGGGAGCTACCGTATTGGAAGCATTTGTTGATCCGGCATAATTCGGATGTAATGCATATCGAGAAAAACTTCTTTGAGCAACTAATTCACACGGTAATGGATAATAAGAAGAAATCAGCTGACACGCATAATACAAGGAAAGACTTGCGCAAACTATGCAAAAGACAAAACTTACACATTAAGGAGGGCGGCCGGAAACCAAAAGCTCCTTATACTCTTGATAATGCTCAAAAAAAGGTGATGTGTGAGTGGATTTGTAATTTGAGGTTTCCAGATGGATATGCATCAGACTTTAGTAGATGCGTAGACTTACACGGCCTCACACTTCATGGAATGAAGAGCCATGATTGTCATGTATTCATGGAAAGATTACTGTCGGTTGCTTTAAAGCATTTGTTGCCAACGAATGTGTGGAAAGCAATTACTGAAATCAGTCAATTTTTTCGTGATTTGTGTGTTTCAACAATCAAGGTTGACAACATTGAGCGTTTGGAGAACAATATTGCCGAGATCCTCTGCAAGCTCGAAAAAGTGTTTCCACCGTCATTTTTCAATTCAATGGAACACTTGCCTATACATTTGCCTTACGAAGCAAGGGTAGGAGGGCCCGTGCAATATAGGTGGATGTACCCTTTTGAGAGGTACATTTTATAACGTTTATGTCTAAATATCATATATACTATAATCAATGTTTAACACTCTTAAATATCACTTAATGAAATATAGGTTTCTTAATCATCTGAAGCATGTGGAAGGATCCATTTGCAATGCTTTTTTAACTGAAGAGATATCGAATTTCTGTTCCCTATACTTTCAAGATCATGTTGAGACAAAGAGTAAGGATTTAGATATTGGCACAAAAGCGCATAAGGATTCTTTTTACCCGAACTGTTCCGACAACACGAGGGTAGATAATTTTCAAGATCAAAACAGAGATACTTGGATGCACAAGAACATAAACATGCCCACCTGTACGCCTTGTCAAATTGTGAACTTCTAGCAGAATACGAAGGGTAGGTAAACAAAGTAATTTATTTAAAAATTTAATTGAAATTAAAAATTGCAGCCTTATCTAGAAGAAATTGAAATGACAGGATATATGAAAAATTCATCCTTGAAAAATATCCACAAGCGAAACAAGATGAAGTTTGGACTACATATGAGAAATCATTCCCAAGTTGGTTTAAAGATTATGTAAGTTTCTTATTAATATGTTATAGAATAGAATTACCTTGAACTCAAATTCCTGACATATAGACTTAATTTTGAAATTAGGTATTTAAGATGAATGTGATGGATGATTTAGTTCGAGCCTTAGCAATGGGTCCTTCTAGAGAAGTAAACACATGGCAAAGATATTCAATTAATGGGTTTACTTTCCACACATCGAATTATGGGAAAAGTAAAGCTAGCATGAATTACGGTGTTTGCGTAAGTAGTGTTGAAGGGGATGATTATTATGGCACTCTAGATGAGATCATTGAGCTTAGGTATTGTGGATCACAGAGGGTTTATAATGCCATATTGTACAAGTGTTCTTGGATGGATAATTCCGTAAATGGTACCGTTGTTCATGATCTTTATAAACTCGTAGAAGTAAACAGTAGGAGGAAATATGGAAAATATGATCCCTTTGTACTCGCTCATCAAGTTATTCAGGTCTATTATGCTCCATATCCAAGCACACGAAATGATAGAAACCAATGGCGGGCAGTGTTTAAAAGTAAGGCAAGATCACAAATTGATGCACCGGTAGATGACACAGTATTTCAAGAAGATGTGACATCCACTTCAGATTTGTCTGCAATTATTGTAGAGGATGTGGAGGACGACATGATTGAGGAAGGGGACGAGGTTGATGAGATGGTCGAGGTGGAGGATGAGGACGATGAGGATGAGGGGGGTGAGGGGGAAGAAGAAGAAGAAGAAAGTGATGAAGAAGAAGAAGAAGAAGAAGAAGAAGAAGAAGAAGAAGAAGAAGAAGAAGAAGAAGAAGAAGAAGAAAGTGATGAAGAAGAAAGTGACGAAGAAGAAGAAAGTGATGAAGAAGAAGATGATATGGTAGATGTTCAAGATGAGGACGACGATGATTAGATTTAATATTTTAGTTGTAATTGTATGAATTTGTGAATTACTTGATGTTTACGACATTTGTCTTAGTTATGATATAAAGTATGTTGTTATTTGCATATGTTAGAATATTTGTTAACTGAGTAGATTAGATCATTCAGAAGATGGTAGGACGTGGACAAGAAATAGGTCGTGGACGTGGACAGACTCGTGGACGTGGACATGGACGTGCACAGGCTCGTGGACGTGGAATTGAACAAATAGAAGTTGTTCAAGAGTTGGAGCAAGAGGAGGAAGAGGAGCAGGAGCAGGAACAAGAGGAAGAGCAAGAGGAACAAAATGAAGTTGTACGCGATAATGCGGACTCAACAACGAAGATTAAATTAGTACCTGGCGGCGTATGGTGTGTTTTTATTTTCTTGTTTTTATTTTAGTGATATTATGTTCGCATTAAAATTAAAGTAATCAATAATATTATTTGATGTATTTTTATTTCCTTGTTTTATGTTTGACGAGAGTCGAGTTGTACGGAGTGTTACGAAATCATTTAAAAATCATTACGAAGCTCCGTATCTAAATTGGACTGAGACGCCAAAAGAAGTTAAGGATCATTGGTTTGATCATTTTCAGGTATATTGTTATAAATTATTGTTATTCTTGTTGAGGGTTGCTAGCTTTTCACGTTATACTTTCATAATAAATTATTTGGTTCTTCATTGTTAGGGTACTTACTGCTATTGGGATTCCATTCACGAGACTCAAGTTAGGGAAGCTTTTGATGATACGGCTCGGGTGCGTCTCAAAGATACCATCAGCGAAGTATGCTCGTTAACTGGAAAACGAAGAAAATGCCCCGGATGGATGGATCCGGAGGTTTACAAGTCTTTGTTGGACAAACGCAAAGAGGAATCATTTCAATTGAGATCAAAACAAGCATCAGCAAACAAGAGCAAGGCCGGCGTTGAGGGAACACATCACTATGGGTCAATTAAGGCAACCAAACACGCTTCCAAAATGGTAATTAAGCGCCATTTCTATTTCTTTAATTAGTTTCTAATAAGTTCTATAACACTTTAGTTACTTATGTAAAAACTATTATTAATTATATGATTTATGTTGCATAAAGATGCACAACAATGGTGGTCAAAGACCCACAGCGGCGGAGCTCTTCGTGGACAGTCATAGTAAGGTCGTGGATGGTAAAAGAGTATTAATCGGGCAGAAAGCGAAAGCCATGTTCGTAAGTATCGTTTATTATAATGTCCATGGTAAATTACAAAAAAAAAATCCTACCATTTAATGAGTATTAATTAATGGCATTCTACTATTTGATATTAAAATATAGGAACGTTATGAAAAACTGCGAGACGATTATCATGCTGAAGGGAAAGAGGTCACTCCCGATGAAATCTGGTTTGAAGCCGTTGACGGTTTCAAAAAGGGATAGGTTTATGGGTTAGGAACAGCCGCACCACTTTACTTCAAATGCACTTCATCTGTCGGTAAGTCAACCGGATCTTCTACTTACATTCCCGGTATTATGGCGCAAGTGGATATGCGGGCTAACGAAATGCAAAAGGAGATGGAAGCATTAAGAAATGAAGTCGCGAAAAACAGAACTGAATTACAAGAATCTCGGGCAAGGGAGGAGATGATTTTAAAGAGTCAAGAGCTAATGAATCAGAAGTTGGATAACTACTTCCAAACTCAAAATAGCAATCAAAATTATCTCAACAACTTTCGTAATCCGAACGACGACAACTCCGGAAGTGGTGGCGTTGGGGGAGCCGGCCTCACATCTCAAGTTTAGAAACTTTAGTAGTATGTTTAACTACTAGTACTTGTATGTATGAAACTCCAAAATGATGAACCGTTTAACTTAGAATATGTTTGCCTTTTGGATTATGTGGTTTGACGTTTATTATATTAATGTTTTAGATGACTTTGACAAATTTTATGTTTGGGATGAAATTGGAGTGATTTGAGAATTTGGATGTGAGTGTTTGATGTTTGATATTGCAGGTAATTGCGAATGGGAGGCTAGCATCGTGGTTTATTTGATACAAGACAACCAATTTAGCTCACAAAATATACCAAAACCGTCGTAATAAACACAACTATATACGGCCTATCAAATATCCCCACGCTTGAATCTTTACTCGTCCTCGTGTAAAACTCGAAAAACACCATAAACACAACCGTCACTGATCCAAAATGCGTGAGAATAACATTACACACACCGGCCCTCACTCGTCTTCCACCAATCTCCCTCGTTATGAGATAATGCACATGCTAATCCAACATTCTCATGAAACTCAACTCAAGTGCTCCATTGAATCAACACACCCAATAGCAAACTATTATCATCGACCCAATTCATCAAAACAAGGAACATTAGCAATAAATATAAGCTAAAACTTACATCTAACGCCCCTTATTTCTCCAATCCTAGAACGAATCACATGTGCTACAAATGTCACCGGTGGTACAAAATATATACCACAATATTCCACAACTCACACATGCGATCAATCCTACACGCCTCTAATAGTTCAATATACCAAACAAATATCACCAATCGCATCGAATTTAGTGCTACGACTACACCGCACCGCGATTCTTCTCACCTTAGCCAACTAATCCTACCCTTCCGACCTTCTTTGTCACCCTTCTTATGACGCCAACACCAAAAACGGAGAAAGTAGTAGTGATTTTTTTTCCTAATTCCCTCATTTTGCCTAGAGCGTCCGCTCTTGCGGATTTTCACTCTACCTTTCATTTTTTTTCCTCACACTACTCTCGTGGCACGCAACTTACCCGGAGCGCTCTTTCGGGTTTTCACTCTGTCCTCGGCCACATTCCCCATTCTTGCCTAGGCGCCCTTTCGGGTTTTCACCTAGCCGGGATTATTTATTTCTTTTTGTTTTTTTTTCAATTTTTCAATTTTTTTTTTCCTTTTTCGGTTTTTTTTTAAAATTAAGGACGTAATACAGAATAACTACTATATACAACGAAGATAATTTCTCTCCTCACGCTTGAATAACACATCGTCCTCGAATGTGTGAACTAAGGACAATAAAACAAATGGGAAGAGAAATACCTCGGGCTCAAGAGTGAGAAGAGGAGCCGGCGTCACGTGACTTAGCCTCACGTGCCGCCCTCCTAGATGATCTCGCTTGCGCACAGGCCACAAGCTCTCCATAAAACTAGGGAGATGGTTCCGAGAAGTCATTAGGGTGCAACTTCAACTGCAACCGATTCATACATCGACCGAATTCAGCGGCCAACCTACTATTGTCAACAGATTCTTCCACTCGATCTTCTATTGCTTCGCGTCAATCGCTCCAACGATCAAAATCAGACATACCCTCGGGCTCCTTCACAACCGGAACACTAGGCTCGGTAGTTGGTCTAGGAAATTCCTCATCATGAGGAAGGTAAAACGCAGCCGTAGTAGGCTCCAACAGTAACGGTTTCCCATCTGGACGAGGCAAAATCATGAAATGCTAGTGGGACGTACCGAGCGTCCAGATTAGGTGGTGTTTAGCAATCGGTTGCGAAATCATAGAACAACTCTCCATGAACTTTATACTAATAGTAATATCACCTACGACAGAAGAATCGGTCACCTTGGGTAGGCCAAGATACTGATTTGAGCTAGAAGAGTAACCATACCACCCATCGGTATATTCCCCGAGACCGATTTCTGATGCTTCTCACAACAAGTCAAGAATATATCGACCCAATCCGGGGTTCCCAAACATTCGGCCATCATGGCCCACAAATACATCAAATCCACCTTTGCAAAGAAATGTGGAGTTCAAAAGTCGGTGAACATAACGAAGGGCAGGATGACGAATATCAGCATTCTTAGCCCTCTCATAAGCACTCCCAGCAATTTTCAACCAAAACTCATCCATCATACGCATAGTAGGAGTCAGAAACGCCCCACCCCCCCCCCCCTCTCGGCGCTATACCCAACGCCTCCCTCAATTCTGTGAAGTCTACATCTCGTTCTGAATCTCCAAGATGAAAAGTAATGTGAGGGGGGTCGTCATCACGATGGACTTCTAAGGTGGACAAGAATTCAAGTGTGTAGCGCTTATACGTGTTCGCGTGCATATCGTAAAAGTTTGCTAACCCAATACGAGTCAATAGCGTCAACACTTCATTACTAATCCCGAGTAGCTCCAATGCCAAATTATCGACAAACTTAGTCGATATAATAACTCGATCAAATACTTGGTGCCATACCGATTTCTGTTTCGTACTCAAATTCTTACAGCCCATATAGTCAACCGGGGTCGTTTTTTGTTTCTTTGGGGCCATGACTCCAGAGTTCCTAAGATAGTTGACACTAACTTAACTAGAGAAGACTCGACTCAGATGCAACCCATTAGAAAGACCGTGACAAACCTGACTTAGAATCGACAATACGAAAGTGACGCCAAATATTTACCGGAATTCAATTTGACAATTCATCGATGACAACAGCTTGACTTATGACAACTATAAATGAACAGAAATCAATGACCAGCCTGACATAGACATAGTGGACAGAAATCGATTACCTAGACCCGGACACCAGAATTACCGCAACTCAACAGAACAGCTCAAAAACAGCACACAAACTACAGAGTTAGAGAAATGGAGCAGAAGAGCGAGAGGATGAAATTAGGGGCTTACAAACCACCGGCGACAACTAACGAGACTGACCGGTGACAAACAGTGACAGCCTGTGACTCACGCGACTCGCCTCTGGCCGGCACACTCAGAGACAGACCGCCGGCAGTGACAAACACGAACAGACCCACAACGACACACGCAAGTCGCCTGACACCTGTTCGACTCGCCTGAACCCTGACCGACGCGCAGCAATCGACGACCGGCGACACTGAAAGAACTGACGACGACGACGCACGAACTGACGACAGACGACGGCTCAAATTGCATTCGAAGTGAGGAGGAAAGGGGACTTAATCTAATTGATAATTGATTTGGAGAAGGATTATTGGTGATAGTGATGGGTTTTGTAATTGATTTGGGGAAAAAGTAGATTTTAGGGTTTTAAAATTTGATTTGGGGAAATTGGTGGATGAGGGTTAAGAATAGGGAAAGATGAAGGGAAGTGAAGAAGTCGGGTAAGTTGGTTTGATACTTTGATTTTTTTGATTTTTTTTTTTTAATAAAAAAAACTGACCTGTGTGTAGGGGACGCGCGAGTCGCATAGGGTCCGCACGACTCGCGCGGATGACTGTAAATCTAGGATTAAGACCTGGCAGACTTATGATCGGGTCGCTTATAACCCATTGGACTTGCGCGAAGGGCTCGCCAGCCATAAGATAGAGATATACATGAGCTGATGATGATAACTCCATGGGGAATTGGAGTTGTCGTATAAGTCCCGGGTGTGCCTATATGTGGGCCGATCCCGTGAAAAATGTCGCCTTGGGCTTTCCGCTGGGGAGACATGTGAGTTGTGCGGTCTTGAGTCGTACCTGTATAAGTTACACAAAACTTTGCATGCAACACGTAGGTAAAACACGACTCGCGCTGGGGAAAATGATTTTTGCTGCATTTTGAAATCGAAGTCCTGAAAGCAACTTACGTGCTAGGAGATAGGTTTTCAAAATTGAAATTTGACCTTGTCGAAAAGGGTTTTCTCAAATGGCTAAGTTTTGCAGATTTCAAAGCAAGAATTTGAAGAGAGAGACCTATCGACAGACTCGACTCTGGACGTGACCGGACGAGTTGACAGACACGACTGGACTTTCGAGGGGTTGGACCGTGACTCGGTACGGGGGTGGGCCACCTAACAAGACTCTTAAGTTGCGCTATTCCGTAGCCTAGGCGAGTGGCAACACGGTCGTACAAAATGGGAAGGATGTGTTGTAGGGGAATTACAGTAGTCTGTAATGAGACTGTGGTAGTCTAGTGCTCTTCTGGATTTTTGTTTCGGGGTATATTCCCAAGGTGGGGGTTGTTTCGAGTCCCCGACAGATTCTTGTCTTCGACTAAGCCGAGTGCTAGGACACACTATAGAAAGGAGGCTAGATTTTTTTTTGAATTTATCTGGATTTTGTGAGTGGATGGAGAACTTCTGCCTAGGAGAAGCCCCCGGGACGAGAAAGCTAGATGTTGAGAACATGACAGTGTCGTGGCCGGAATGATGGTGATTTTTGAATGTGTGTCAATGTGGGTGGTTGTGCCTCTGTTGAAAGGCTGCATACGCATTCACTTGTAGTGAAATCAAACCAAGCCGTAGTTTAGTGTTGAAAGATATATTATGGTGCCTAGTCTATTAGGGCTTTGTGTGTAACTAGCCATAGTGATGGTGTAGGCTAGGTGCATTCCCAATGATGTCTTGATCAAAGGGCTATAATGGTTAGGATGTTGATCCTATGACTGTGAACGTTCTCTGGGGTAGCCCCCAGAGGTGGTGTGAACTATTTGGGCATGTTCAATGCCGTCTGCAAGTCGAGTTCCCGTGTTTGGGGATGGTAACTGGTTTGGATGTTTTTGGATATGTGGTGCTAGGTTGCAAGTGGCTTTGATGTTTTGACATCTGGAGCTCGATTTTGTGGAGCTAAGGCTTCGAGGGTAAGGTATTGTAATGTGTTAGGAAAGATGAAAGTTGAGTAAAAATGACTTGAACTTCAATCAGGGTAGGTTTGATAATGCGGGATCTGGTTTCCATGTCTGGCCCTAATGGTTAGGGTGTATCCTGGAGCTTGAATCCTCAAAATTCTGGGCTCTGTCTTAGCCTAGGTCTCGAGAAGGTCTTGAGGATTGTAAAGTGGGAAGGCTAGATGTGGTGTTAGCTTACCAGCCTGATTATCTCTCCCCTATTGGATGGTATGGATATTGATAGTTTTTTAATTGACCGTACCCCGGTCAAGGGACTTTCACTTGGGCTGACCGTTGACCACGGTCATGGGTCTTTTGAATTTTTTTGTTGGTTGATCTCTTAGCTCCAGTCATGGGATTCTTCACTTGGATTAACCGTTTAACCTTGGTTATGGATGCCTCTTTTTTTATGATGGCCTGCTTTTTTTGTTTTGGCCTTTTGCTTTTTTTTTTCTTGGACTTTTGATTCTTTTTTGTCCAGTTTTTTTTGTTTGGTCAGACTAACACCTAAGGTAGGGATTGGTAGTCTTATTAGAGGGGTGTTTATTGTGGGAAGTGGGCTTGCCTCCCGTCTTGGACCCAAACTAGGAGAGTTCCTAGATTTGTCATAAGATTCGATACCGCTCCTGCTAAGGGTAGTTATGTGGCTTTCTATGTCAGACATGGAACAGGTAAGGGAAAACACTGGTCTCGCTCTCCTGCAGTCATTATAGATGTGCCTATAATAGTCACGTGCGTGTGCTCACAGTGTATGATGATGTTCATCATGTTCTCGGAAACACACAAGGAAAGTATATAGAAAAGCTGATTTTATTGAATTTTGAAAAGAGGACAGAATGCAAAAGACTCTGACTCTGATTTGGAAATGAGGATGTAGGGTATCCTAGACTTGGACTCAGATTTAGACTCGAATCAGATCCGGACTCGGATGCTCGGTTGGTTGTTTCTTTTTTTGGTAAGGTCTTTGATTGGAGAGAACGATAGGTGCCACGACTCGCCTAAACTCGGCTTTGCGCAAATGCAAGAGAGGGAGTCAAACTAGACACGGCCCGGGGTGACGGGATGACAAAGACTCTTGGATCGGGAAACCCGAACGTTGACCTAGACAAAGTAACGACCCTGGCTTGGACTTGACGATTAGATTCAAGCTGCACGAGGGTGAGTCTGAAAATGGAGCGACCGTGTTTGACCGCGTCACGTGTTCGGACCAACCGTGGCGACCTAAACCTTTAGGAGACTTGAGTGTTCGTAGCATATGTACGACCCGAAGAAGGCATCATAAGGACACCGGTGTATGATGAAGATAATGTATCCCTTAAGGTGACCGCGGTCTATTGCTCGGTTGGAGGACAGGCCCCGAGTGAGACTAAAGACTCCGGCAGGACTTAGATGGTGTGACATCTAAGTGGCTCGAAAGTGGGGTACATGAGACAACACGTGTAGGACATGACCTTTAGAGCAACCGTGATTGATCGCCCTGCTGAAGGGTAGCCCCCAAGTGGGATCGAAAATTTGGTTAAGACTCGAGTGTTGGACGAGTGACCCTTAGACGTAAGGACCACGAACCTTTTGTTATAGGACTATGCCTTGTAAAAGGTTGACTCGGAAAAGACTCCTAGACGGGTGACTTGTGAAAGGTGGGCCTCTTTTAGGATCCGGTTATGTGGATCGGGTCCTGTTTGAAGGGAGGTTCACGTGAGACATTCCCCAGACTTTGGACTCAATTGTGTAAATGGGCCATCCTTTGTAGGAGTACGTCCTACGTAGGTGGACCTTGCCTTAGTTAAATAAGGCGGACTGGGATAGGGAGAAAACCCGTGATATAAGATCGACGGAGTTTCGACGCTAAAGACATTGGTGACTTATGACACGACCCGACACTGCTAAATACGGGAAGTCCTAAGAAGAGGAAGTTTTTGAAATAGGATATTTTTTTGAGAAAATCCGAAAAAAAAAACTCGGTGGATGGCCCGATTTTTCGAAAGTCGAAAAAGTGCATCGGGCCGGAACTTTGAAGGTTCAAAAATATTTTCGAGTTTTGAAATGGGCAGAATACCGGCTAGAAAAAAGCTATTTGGAGTAAAATCATAAGTCCTAAATTCGATATATTCCCGGGTTTTGAAATTGGATATTTTGAAAATTGAGAAGATGGTCCTGAAATTGGCAGGGGGCCAATAGGACCGGGTTTTTGTAAAGTTGAATATTTGGAATTTTGAAAATTTGAGTATCGAAAAAAAGAATTTCCGACAATTTGAAAATTGAAGATGAGATCCCGAAGATTTGAAAATCGAAAACGGCATCTCGAAGATTTGAAAATCGAAAATGGCATCTCGAAAATTTGAAAATCGAGAACGCCATCTTGAAGATTTGAAAACTGAAATTGAAATTTTGAAAATTCGAAAATCGAGCGGTGGATCGGAAATTCGAATTTTGAAATGAACAGCATGCCGGCTAGAAAAAAGGCTTGTTTTGAGTCAAATCTTAAGTCTAGATTTTGGCAGCTTTCCGAGTTTTTGAAAATTGAATATTTTTGAAAAGATGCATTTTTTTGAAATGATGGTTTTTGAAAACGACACGAAAACCAAGTAGCAGGTAGTCACGCAAGCATTATGACGACACCATGTATGCTTTACACTAAGTCTCGGTCGGTCTATAAAGGGTCTATACCAGTGTACATAGCCTATCCGAGAATCGGGGCGGACTTCCTAAGTCGAGTTGAGCTTAGAACATGCCGTAAAACCCATACAAATCTGCTATGAACACTTTTTGACATATCTAATTTGGACTACATCAATGGTATAGTGGGACGTCGGCCACCAGTACCGGCCCGGGAAAATATGGGGTCATGCATGAACCGTAAAACTAAAACGCGTATTGTACTAGTCAAATGATTTCTATTCGAGTCTCACCCTGAGGATGCCGATGGTAAGTCACTCATCAGTTAATCCCCAGCGGAGTCGCCAAATTGTGGACATGACATAGGTCCACCCCGACGCGGCCACGCGCGAGTTTGAAGAGGCAAATGGATCTCCATATGAGAATGGATCGAATTGAAATTTAAATCGAAGTGGAGTCGCCACCGAACTTTGTGGGAGTTCGGGCCTGTTCGAACCCACTCTATGTCGTAGTGGGCCATGTACAAAATACGGCCCATTCCGATGTCAGAGTTTATTGGGTTTGTCCGTTTGCATTTGATACCGATACCGACGTTATCGGATGCCGTGTGATGAATGACTCTCGTGCGCCAATGGTTTCGGACATCCGGAAACCACGGTTCTGAGTAGAGGTGAGGGTACGTGTTGGAAGTTCACAAATAACACCCAACCCCGCCCGCACATTAGCGGCCGCTACTAGGATATCGTTTGATTTTGAAATACGTGTGTTAGTAATACGATGAATGATATGCAAACATTGTTTTCCCTAAACATGCGAAAAATTGAATGGGTTTCTAAGTCAATTTAATGCATCTAAAATTAACGTCAAAGTTGTATTTTAGCATGTGAGATTCGTTTTAGTATAATAAAACAAAAGGTGACAGAAATTGCTAAAAAAGATGAACAAACATGTTAGTAACGGTTGAATAAAAAATATAAATATGATGATATGCATGATTTTGAAAAGTTTACGACACGTGATGGATTAAACACGCGTTGACCAAGGTCAAGAAAATAAAATATGTCGAGAAAACCCGTTGTTTCGTTAAAGAAACGATGTTCGAAAAATTGGAACGAAATTGCTTTTTTTATGTCGCATTTTCAGGAGGTCGCGCGACTCGCTCGGGAAGGGCGCGACTCGCCCGGGATGCGTGCGGCTCGCGTCCCGGGCTGTTTTCGAAATCGTTTTTTTTCGGAAAATTGATAGCTTTATTGCATGATTTATACTCGACTTAATTTTGCGATATTCGTTATATTCGATATTCGATTATGAAATCGATATCAAATATTCGGAATGGCTTTTTAGAAAAGATAAAAAAAAGGTTTTGTAAATCGTTTGAAAATCGAACTAAAAAAATGTTAATTCTCTCTGCGTTAAAATCGTCGTATTATATTTTTTTTACACCATGTAACGATTTTTTTAGCATCGACGAGATTAATGTAGTTCTTTTTTTATACAATATTTGACTAGAGAGTCGATATTGTATTTTTAAGAACGTTTGTTTTATATGAAAATAAGTTGTAGTATCGATATTATAGAAAATAAAAGATGCGATGATGACCCTTAATAAAAAATGGACCGACGACGCAAAAAGGAAAAAACGAGAAGAAGAGAGAGAGAGAGAAAGGAGAAGACGGAATTTTGATTTACACCCTCAACCTACGTGCTTCGTATTCTCGGAACGGGGCTCGTCTGACTGTGGCTAGGGCACGGGAGCGTCGAGATGATATAGGAAGAGTTATGGCGGTTTATGATTGAGAAGGAATTTGACGAGTTTTGCTCTCGGGTTTGTATATGGTTTTCCTAAAATTGCCTAGAATTTCGGGGATGAATTGTATGGGATTGTATCGCCTAGGATGTTGATTGTTGTAGATGTGTTATGAATTGTTGATTATTTGTGTGTGCAAGGGGGTCTATTTATAGGTGAGCTTCCCGACCTTGGCTAGGAAAGGTAGCTTTGCTTGGGTGAGAAGAAACACCGCTTTGGATAGGAAAAGTAAGAAAGTTGAGAGAAATGAGGATTCCGTTTCTTGGTGGGAAAGGCATTGAGCCGGCTGGAAAGAGGAGTACTCGGCCGAGTATCTCCGTGCTTGATCGAGTGTTCGGATAGGATTCCTTCTGGAGATCGAATTCTATCTTTAACGTAATTGTTTAATATTTTTTTTGTAACTGATTTTTGTAGTGTTTGAGCTCAAACCGGACTCGTGGGGTGACACGGCTGGTTTCTACGTCTCGGAAAATATCTTTGACCGGGTTTTGACTCGGTCGCTAAAAGACGGTTTTACCCCTGGTGTCGGATTCGACCCAAATTAGTCTTATCTGACTCGAAATGACCCACTGGGCCTGAATTTGAGGTTGGTTTTGTGATATTTGTACTCCGTAAAAAGCCCAAGCCAAATGCCAATGATTTCGAGCCCATATTCGAGTACGTTAAAGCATGTTTGTGTCCGATCATCATCGGGTGTTTGTTGGAAACTGCTATAGACACCTGCTGGTCAAAATGTGGGTGTCTACAAAATCCTCCCTTTTTTTCTTCAATTTTTGCTCAGATTTCGAGGGATCTCCATGCTAGTCGCCCCATTTCCTGGAAAATCGACACTCTTCTCCTATTAAAACATCAAAAGTTAGTAATAAAAACTAAGTTTAAGAAAAACAAACAATTAAGAAAAACAACGAAATTATTACTACAACTTATGACCCGTAAAATAAAATTTTACGATAAAAATCTACATAGCGGGTTGCCTCCCGGAAGCGCTTTTGTTTAAAGTCGTTCGCTCGACTGAGACGGAGGTTAGGTAGAAATCATCATGTTCGAGAGCTTGCTTCTCCCGACACCCGATTCATTACTCCCTGCACGAGTCGGCTTAAGCCTTATGCCGACTACATCTTTTACTTTTCCCTTTTGAAATTCTAAGACCGTTGGACGCTTGCTTGAGCTCTTTCGAACCATCCATTGATTGAACCATGACCTCGTTTTACCTTTGTTCAACTCCGCGTCCTTACGCGACTCCCAAAGAATGACACACTTGGGTCCCTTAGAAGAAGATTCATGCACATCTTTAAACAAAAATTCATTGCTAAAAGGGGTAGACGAAATCGGTTCAGGAACCGATTTCACCACTTCTTCTTGTGAGTTAGGGGATAAATGATCAAAAATATCAACACGACACAAGGTATTGTCTTTCGGGGAGTGGGGAATAGGTTTATTTATGTCAAATTTAACGACTCTACCCTCAAATTCCATGCTAAGTGAACCATTAGGGACATCGATTTTTGTTCCCGCGGTCTTTAAGAACGGTCGTCCTAGAATGATAGGAGTTGCACTATAGTCATATTTCATGTCTAAAACATAAAAATCGGCCGGAAAGACCAACTTATCAACTTTAACTAGGACATTCTCTACAACTCCCTTAGGATAGACACTCGATCGATCCGCTAATTGCACTACTTTCCCGGCTCTCTTCATAGGACCAAGTTTAAGAGATTCATAGATGGTAAGAGGGATGACATTAATCGAGGCTCCCAAATCTAACATAGACTTGTCAAACAAGGTATCTCCTATGGTGCAAGGTATAGTAAACATGTCTGGGTCGCCACATTTAGGGGGTAATTTCTTTTGATAAATAGCGGACCCATATTCACTAACCTTCCCTTTCTTAGTTCCCTTCAATTTGTTATTCCTTTTAATAGTAAACAATTCTTTCAAGAATTTAGAATATTTAGGAATACTCTTTAAAAGATTAAGAAGGGGAATGTTTACTTCGCACTTTTCAAATACCTCGTAGATATCTTTGTCGTGCTCATAACGACGAGTCCTCTTGAGTGCCTCAGGAAAAGGAACATCCGGTTCCGACACCGGTGTAGTAGGAGTAATCAACTCCTTCTCTTGCACATTCGGAGTTTCCTCACCTTCCTCGATCACTAGCTCCTCTTCTTGAACCATAGCTTCTTTGGCCTTCCTCTTCGGCTTGTCGGCCTCCACCAATTGTCTCCCATTCCTTAAAGATACCGCAATCACGTTTTCCTTCGAAAGAATGGTTTGACTAGGTAGTTTCCCCGAATCTCGAGCCTCCAACCTACCAATGGAGGTCGCCATTTGGCCCATTTGAACTTCCAAATTTTGAATGCTAGCTTTGTTCTCCGTGTGATTTTGAAGAACCGTAGCTTGGAGATTGGACATTTGACTCGTAACTGTAACTTGATTAGCAACCAAAGCACGTATCATATCTTCGGTGGACATTTGACCACTAGGTGGAGGCGGAGTAGGAACCGTGTTAGGAACTTGTTGCTTAGCAAAGAATTGTTGCTTCAGTTGACCAACTTGATTTCCTTGAGTAATTAGTTGGTCTCCTTGACGAGTTCTCCACCTCATGTTGGGATGATCTCTCCATCCGGGATTAAAGGTACTAGAGTAGGGGTCCCATACTCCGTTCACCTCTTCTTGACCTTCTTCATACATGTGAGGGCAACGCTCACTCGGGTGTCCCTCCGTGGAACAGATTCCGCACATCATGACTTAATTCATCTTCCCCGACATCATATTTTGGACAAGGTTTGTCAAGCTATCAACTTTATGTTCAAGATTTGAGGAAGATGAATTACCTAAAGCATGTACTCCCCGTTTGGAATATTTTCAAGAAAAATCCCGAGAGCTTTCAGCTAGCGCCTGGATAACCTCTAAAGCAGCATGATGGGAGGTATTTGCCGTGGATCCCCACCAACAAATAAAAACCAACTAATCCTAATACGTACATAGGGCAAGTCGGGTCGAGTCCACGGGGACGGTATGAGGTGTCTAGACTAGGGTCTACCCAAATACAAGACTAGGTCTCAAGGCTAAGCTAAACTAGAACGATAGGAAGGGGGATAAACTAAGACTAGGACTAAGCTAAGGACAACAAATAAGGCTAAACAATAAGGAAAGAATGGGGTTAGGTCGGGTTCATAAGTGTAGTAGGATAGTTGGGAGATCGATGGTGCAAGGTTCACCTAGTTACTAAGGTTGGTCCGCGCTCTCGCGTCAAAGCCAATGTCCACACTCTCGTGTCTAAGACAAAACCCGAATACTTATGCAAAATGTTACCCAATACACAAGGATTCAACCACAAATCAATCACACAATGAGAAGAGAAAGACAAGCAAGAGGAGTATTTGCAACTACTACTCTAACAAGCATTTCAACAAACACATGGTGTGCATAATATGTGACTAGTAACACAGAATCCACCTTTACCCACAATCAAACCCTAATCACCCATAATCAACACTTAATCCCCCGAATAAGCCCACAAAAATTCTACTAACACATAATGAAACTAATACTAACCATAACAAGAGGAATCAACACAAACAACAAAACATCCATAATGGAACTAACAAGGATGAACAAACAATAACAAAGATGAAAACTTGGTTAAATATGAAATATTAAAGGAAAAGAGAAAGGAAATATTATACCAAACTAGATGAAAGTAAAAGATGAACACTTGTATAGAAGAAGACCCAAAACATCCACCAATGTTGTCAAGATTGGTAGAATCTCCAAGAATTCCAATATTACAAGAGTAGTCTAACTAGATTAAACTAAGATTAAGGAGTAATTAAAGACTAATTTACACTAATCTAAGCTAATCTAGGCTAAAGTATGTCTAGGGTTTTCTAAGATAATCTATGATGCTTAAACAATACAAAGGAGGAGTATTTATAAGGTTACAAGAGTGAAGGGGAATGAAAAGAAGAGGCACGGCTGCAGCATGCCCGTCCCGACCGAGACGGTTCATGGTCTCGGCCGGGAAGGCTGGTCCCAACCGAGACGGTTCATGGTCTCGTCCGGGAAGGCTGGATCAGTAGCCTACTCGTTTATGCACTCCTTCCCGACCGAGAAGGCACTTGGTCTCGGCTGGGAAGGCTCCTGTAGGCCTCCAATAAGATCTCTAAGGTCCCTCCTTGCTTCTCATGGGCTTCTCATCGATTCTCGGGGCTCGGGATCGAGTCTAAGGGGCTCGGGAATGGGTCCCAAGGTCTCGGCATCGAATCCAAGGCACCGAGTGATCGTTCCTTCTCTTCGTTGGCTCCAAAAGTGTAGGAAACGAGTCGGAATCGTGCCCAATTCTCCATGAATGGTCTTGGGAACCTAAAACAAGCTAGGAGAAGTATAAGTAGCCCAGAAATCGCACAAGGGAAAACGGAACCAAACACAACAAATTAGGCACTACAAACTACACTTATCACAGCATCTGGACTCTTGTTAACGATCGATCCCCCACATGCCGCATTTACAATGCGGGCATCCTCCACGCAAAGACCTCCACAAAAGTACATCACAAGGTCTTGAGGATTGTAGCCATGATAGGGGCATGTCGCACACAACTTCTTAAAGCGATCCCAATATTCGTACATTGTTTCACCATCCTGTTGCTCCGTATTACTAATCTGCTTCTTCAATTGGGAGGCTTGAGACGCCGGAAAGTACTTTTCGAGGAACGCCTTCTTCATCTTCACCCACGTGTCTATACTTGCCGGTGGCAAGTAATATAGCCAATTTCTCGCAGAATCCTTCAATGAGAAGGGAAAGACCCTTATCTTAAGTTGCTCATCAGTGACGGACGCCGGTTTCATACTCAAGCAAACAATATGAAAATCCGACAAGTGCTTGTTAGGGTCCTCATCGCTTAAGCCATGGAACGTGGGTAGTTGATGGATCAAACCCGACTTTAATTCGAAAGTGGCATTCGCACCCAATGGTGGGTACGTAATGCACAAAGGTTGTTGTGCAAGGTCGGGTGCTGTCAGCTGCTTAATTGTGTTGGCCATGATACACGACTCGTCTTTGGATTCGGAAGAAACTTCAGTATTCACAGGTATAATAGGAATATCGTCGTTAAACTCTAGATCCTCGAATTCCTGTGTTCCGATAAATATTGCTCCCTCTTTGATTCTCCGTGACCTGTGTAAGGTGCGCGTTCAATCTCTGAGTCGAATGCCTCGAGGTTCAAGTTAGAAGAACGAGTATTATACATAAACTACACAAAATAACATTAAATTAAATTAAACTAGCTACAATAAAATAAAATAAATAAAATAAAATAAAATAACTACACTAGAAAACACAAAAATAATTAATACCTACTCCCCGGCAACGGCGCCAAAATTTGACAGGCTAAAGTCGTATGCCTCACATTAGAATTTATAAACACTTAAATCTAGATACTAAAACGTAGTAAAGTAGAAATAAGGGTCGAACCCAAGGGAACCAGAATAACGAAATTATGCTAACTAAGTGTAGACGAAATCATTCAATCTCTAATTAAATTAAAGATCGTAGTAACCAAGGGGGGTTTATGAATGAAATTCTAATAAACTAAAACGAAAAGCTTTGAGATATCAAATGATGAAATAGAACTTAGACACAAGCACGAATCCACATTCAATAGTGATTGATCATCGTAAGATGGTTTCAATTAATAACCTCAATTACTCTATCATGAACATGAAATTCCAATTCTCTTAAGAATATTTAACTAAAACGAATCTCGTTCTTAATTAACCCTAACCGTAAAACAACCTAAACAATCAAGTTCTAGGTTCAATTAGACGAAAGCAATATAGATCTGAGAATTCGATAGAGAATAAATAGCACGTACAATCCAGTCGCGCCTTAGATATTTATATGAATCGCTTCTAAATACTAATACCAACGTATCCCGTTCAATATTAATTCCTAGTTGTTACTAATGTAAAGTTAATCAGTAAATCCTACTCAATTAACGATACTAACGATAAAACGATGAGATTAAGTACTATTTGTACACCTAGCAATCAACAACAACATTCATGAAATTAATAACAAAGCAATTCATAACAATCAAGGTTAATAATCAAAACATTCAAAGTCACAAACGTTTCTTGAGCGTTTCAAAGGCCTGAATCTAAGTAGAGAAGATTAGTTACACATACTTGCGATGAAAAGTTAGGGTTCTTCAAAGGTCTCCCTTTTTCTTCTCTAACTACGTTCAACTCTAGATGTGATTCTGAATAATAATAATCTCCAAACTAAGCTTATCCTAATAATAGTTTACTAATAATAATAAAATAATAAAATATCCTAGTGATACTAGTAATACTAATAATAATAAAAACTAGTAATAAAGTTTCCTAAATAAAACCAAAGTCCTAAAACATAGCAAATATCACGATATAGGACGGAACGTGCAAAGAGTTCCAGGCATTCGCGCGACCCGCATGAGTGTGTCGCGACTCGCGGGAGCGCGCGACTCGCCTGGGCAGCTGTCGCTGTTTCGTGCGATCCTTCGATTCTATCGTTGCGGGTCTTCAAGTGGGCTTTCTTCTTCTTCATGTTTCATTCGTTCTTGGCCCAAAGCGACGGTCCAATGATTAGCATCCTCAAAATAGCCTATATTACATTTATACCAAACTGACACAAATGCGATACAAGACAACCGATTTAGCTCACAAAATATACCAAAACCGTCGTAATAAACACAACTATATATGGCCCATCAGTAAGCGTTTGGGTTCCAAGTCGCTCCCCTTTTTTCTACAGGCGGGTCTGGGGTAGGTCCTATTGACCATAATAGCCAGGCCTCTTGCAATTTTCTGAGGGCTTGGGCATAGGACTCTCCTAATTCGGTGAATTGCCTAAAGGGGCGACGAAGGCCTGCAGGTTCGACAGGGTGCGTGAGCCTGGCATACTCGACATATGGGTCCCCACTAAGTACCAGCTCCCGACTTATTGGTCCTACCTAGGGTTTCCTCTCGGGGCCTTCGAGGGCCTCAAGGCGGCGTCTGACATCGTCGATGGAGAAGGAAATCGATGATACTATCCCCAGTATCCCATGGACCACGTTCATCAAGGCATTGAGCTGGTCGATGCTACATTCGTTGCCACACGGTGCCATTCCTGGGTCTAGTGGAATAAAAATAGGAACATGAGGTCTGGTCCACCAGACAATTTAAGGACTCAATAAATGCTCGCGACTGAGCGACACGGAAATGAGAGACCCTTGACTTGCGCGTGTTGCGGTCCTTGGCTGAGGGACTCAAGTGCTTTAAACTCTTTGGTGTATTCGGCGAAACGCCTAACGAATTTATGTCTCTGTCACGAGACGATTTGACACAAACCTTAGAGGGGAGATTTAAAAAGGACTTCTCGAGATGAGACAACCTAAAATGTAAGACCTCGAGTAGAGGCGACCCTAGTAACTAACACAGACAGTTAATTACACGGTTGTACGACATAAGAAGTTGATCGCGGTCCCGGCTCAGGATCAAGGAATTTTGATATATGCTTTTTTTGAAAACGATCGAGCTTTGCAGAGGAAGATTTTTTCTTGAAAAGGACGATTTGTAAAATTAGGGTGACAATGGTGTGGTGACATCGTTTGTGACGTGAGAGTGTGTTGTTATATGTGTGTCGAAGATTCGATGATGGAAAAAGTGTAAATGGTGTTGTTTTTTTTAAATGACCATGGTTCTTAGGGGAACCTGTTTTGAAAATGATGACGCGGTGTTTTTACCGAAACAACTATTAATTAGTCAGTTCGATATTCATGGTGTATGCGGTGTTTGTGACAAAACGTGATGTTTGGTGATGATGTTATGAAAATGATGTTTTGTGAGTGTACGTTCCTTGACTTCATTAATTAAAGCTTCGGTTGTGTTAACGGTATGTGCGTAAAAACATTTCTTTTTTTTTGAAATAAAATGTAACCGTTTGAGGTACCTCGATCCCATTGATCGGGAGTCTCGGTGGTATTAACGGTATTCGTTGCTTTACTTTGGCCAGAGTGATGGCATTTTTTTTCTTTTTAGAAAAAATCCTTTGAAAAAATCTGTCATGATGACAGTGCTTTTAAAAGGTTTTCGAAAATCATTGTGACTTGGCCGGAGTATTGGCGCTAAAACAACAATCCTGGAAATGACCTTTTCGAAAACGGAGTTGAGTGCGGTTGAATGTGTTGGCGTGGTTGAATCCAGATTTTTAGTGTTTTATTTGAGTTGTTCAAACACGCTACACATAACTAGGAATCCATACACTCATGCAGGATGCAGACACGGGTAGGCTAGGGTAGGCTACCGCCCACGAATAATCTTTACTTAGGTATCTGGTGAGACGAGTGTCATACCGTCCGTTCAGAACTATCCGTTTAGTATTCCCGCGAGGTACGCGTTAGGCGGTCGGAGCGTCAATCGAGGATCTCTCCACGTGTCCCTAAAGATCTTACCGCGAAGAGGTCGATTGGTCCTGATATTGGTTAGGGTGGGCTTTTAACGGGCCAAAACATGTAGTGACCACAACTAGGAACTAGGAAATGAGCTTCACCGACCTCGTTCAAGTTACACCACCGCTGGAAACTTGTTTCCAAATCCCCAGCGGAGTCGCCAAACGGTGGACGTCCGTCCGCACCGCCCGGCGCCCTGCGCGCGCCTGCGCAAGACAGACCCGGTTTTTCAATGTATGGCGGCGGCCACCAACGTGGCCCCCTCCCGATCGGGGGCCAGTCCGATCTCGCGTACGGGGCGATGTTTCGAACCTCGATTCGGATGACGAACCGGACTTGAACTAGACGGGTGCGAGCACCCGTGTTTCCGTTTGGAATCGATCGAGTCGTAGTTGTAAATGTTTAAAGGCCCTTATGTTTGGTAAGGCGACCTTTTAGTGAACTGAATTCGTTGCCGATTTGTGGAGTCGCCACCGAGTCAATTATGAGGACTCGGAAACCGTTCAAGTCAACTTTGATCCTTAGTCGGCTAAAAGCTAAGGGGCACGGGACCTAAAGATAAATACTTGTACCCTTAAGCACTCCATGCCTGGAATGACTCTCATTGCCTATGATTTCGGACATCCGGAATTACTCGTGTCTATTTAGCGTATTTTAGTGTTTGCGGTTGAAGTGGGGACGTTACATGTTTAAGTATGTGTTTGTGGACCTAATGTCCATGAATAGCATTATCGTAGTGCATAATAAAAGAAGGTGCAAGAATGTAAAGTTTTGTCTAGATGACAACCTAGTGATAACTCGGCTCCAAAAGGCGGATCCTCCTAGTTTGCCTGGTGATTTCGGCAGAGTTCCGTTACTGTTAACCTTTGCTGCGGCTACTCCGGCAGAGCTTCGCTACTATTGGCTGATTATGCGGCTAATCCGGCAGAATTCCGTTACTAAACTATAGCTAGTCGAACACAGACACCTCGGGATCGAGTGGAGTGCTCGAAGGTGAGGAGTAGCGTTGATGTCGCTTTTATCGGAACTACGATCGAGTGGATCGTTTGCCTCAGGTGGCGGGGTGCGAGCCCTTAGCGAGAAACTCTTTACGAGTGAAGAGGGAAGAGAATTGAAGAAGTTTTTTCGAAATGAGGGGATGGAGGGGGGTATTTATAGGTGTTTTCGGGCCCTCGTCACCCATATAGGCGCCTAAGGTCAGGCGCACCAAAACTCAGGCGCCTGGGTTTAGGCGTGTGAAGACTCAGGCGCGCAAGGTGAGGCGCTCGGGATTTTGAAGATACGATTTTGATACTTTCCAAAACCGAGAGTGGTACGTATTATTCATTGCTTGGGGGTTAAGGCTTCCTCTCCCTTGACCTAGCGCCGTGGTGCTTAGCAGGCCTCGGGTGTGCATCCCCGGGTTCTCTTGGTGGGGTGCTGACTCGGTTCGAGTTTCGAGACTGACTTGGGGTCCCGGTGTCAGAATTGACTCTAATTAGTGTCTATGCGACCGTAACGACACGGCTAAGGCTGCCAATATGTTAGTTTAATTTTTCCGAGTAATTTATTTGATCTTTTCTATAGAAAAACTATCTAAAACATCGCGAATCTGCGTCGCGTTGCAGTCCGATCATCATCGGGTGTTTGTTGGGCACTTCTGCAGCCACCAGGTCCAAATTTAGGTGTCTACAAAAAGCTGTACTGATCATCGGTTTATATTCCATTATTCGTTTTGACGCCGTCAGACTACTAAATTGTTTTCTGGTTTGGAATCTATTTGATATATATATATATATATATATATATATATATATATATATATATATATATATATATATATATATATATATATATATATATATATATATATATATTGTTGAGTTTTAATCTATTTTCTTATATTATGCTTCTATTGCGTATATATTAAGTAATATGGCTGGGAAAACTGCTTGAGTTGCTCCCCACTGAATTGTGGCTGTTATGTTTAACATGGCAGGTTATCTGTTTTGCGGGACCGGGTTTAAGCTAGCGAGTAGTCATGATCCTACTCATTTATATTATTATTAATGTTGTTTCGTTTTATGGATTGTTTTACCAGATTTTGGAAGTTTTATTTTCGCCCTTTTTAGGAAAAGTGGCATTTGTTTCAGACTTACCTTTTGATCATACAATAATCTATTAGACATCAATGTGTTTCAATCCCTTCGATAGTGACTCCGCCACTGTTTTGCATTACATATTTAGGGGATTACAGGATTAAAAAAGCAGACCTGATGAACATTGTTGCTGTCACAAAACTGGTGTATTGGATTTATCAGCATGAGGAAAGATTATGGATCAAATGGGTCAACAATATCTACCTTAAAGGACAAGATTGGGAGCAGTACTGCTTCCTAGGCTTGGAAAAGCATTTGCAAAATTAAGGAGAAGGTAAAGGATGGTTTCCATCATGGAGTTTGGCATGGGAGATCTCCTGAATACTCCATTAAAGAAGGATATACTTCGCTTAGGGGTCCCCAACTGACTCTAGATTGGCACCCTGTCATCTGGAACAGCTGGAATGGCCCTAAACATGCCTTTGTCACATGGCTGGTGAAGCATAAAGGGCTGAATTGTAGAGGAAAATTATATGCCCTGGGCTACTGTCAGGAATAATATTGTTGCCTGTGTGAATCTGACATCGAAAACTGTGGACCATTTGTTTTTTGAATGCTCTTACAGTTCCCTGGTGATTAAGCATTTGGAGAATTGGTGTGGTTTCAGGTTGATTGTTAACATGGCAGACCATGGTCGACTACATAATTTGAGCATAAACTGCATACAATCATTTGGACAGCTGCACATTAATTACCATATATGGCTGCAGAGGAACAATGCTAGAGTGAATCTTGAGATGAAGATGCCTGAGCTGCTGGCAGATGCTATCATCCATCAGGCAAAGAAAAGAATCAGAGCTAAAATCCCTGACTCTACCCAAGCTGATAAGGGTTGGGAAAGATTATGGGACCTTCATAGAACTTAGTTACTAGTCTTTGATGTTACTTGAATTGATGTAATTTGGCTTAGTAACTTGTGTGAGATACATTGTACAAAGTTTTTTTTTTTGATATATACCACTTCACATTTTACCAAAAAAAACAAAACAAAACGTACAAAAGATTGGAAGTAAAGTGCATAAAACTTAATTAAACATAAGTTTTCAGTATGTCTACTGAGAGACGGTCTTTTATTAAGTTTATTGAGAGATCAATCAATATATATGTATAAAGGAGGAACTTTTCGAGCGATGTGATTGGTCCGTTACATCAAAGCTCAATTTAGGAAAGTATCATTAATAATAAAAAAATTTAAATAGAAAATATTTTAATTATTACAATAATATATTTAATCTATTATATTAATGTGATGATTTATAATTTTCATCTTAAAATCTTTAAATTTCGTTTAACAAAAAAAGTTATCGTAAATAAAATTAGAAAAATGAATTAATTAGATTCGTGGTAGAAAATGTTTTCATTAGAGTATAAATTTCATATTATTTGCTCGAAAAAGTGATGAATTTATTACATATAAAGATAGTAAAGTTCTCCCACATCGACAAATTATAATAAGGTGATGAAATTCTATATTATAAATAATAGTAATCATCCGTCCTTAGATATCCACCAAAAAAATTTTGAGTCATAAAGAACTCTTAAGATTATAACCTTAAATAATTATCCTACATCGAAAAATTATGATGAGGTTATGGAATTCTATAATATAAATAAGAGTAATCATTGTTTTTGAATATCGACTAAAAAATATTTGAGTCTTAAATAAAATCTTAATAAGACTACACTCTTAAAATTGTCCCACATCGAAACAATTAATAAGATGATGATTTTATTGTGTTCTTTTGGGTCTTAAAAGTTCTTATGACAGTAAATTATCCCATAAGACTACAAACTTAAGTGACATAATCTCACATCGAAAAATTATAATAAGGTGATGAAATATATTATAAATAAGAAATAAGAGTAATTAATTCTACAATAAGACAAAAGTAATCATTCCTCTAAATTATGACTAATCATTCGTTACTAGATATCTTTTAAAACTCAATTGAGTCTTAAAAACCTCTTAAGACTATAAACTCAATTAAAATTATTACAAGAGTTCTTAAGACTATATCTAAACTTAAGTCAAAATTATTCTATATCAAAAAATTATTAGGTGGTGAAATTTGATATTATAAATAAGATAAATCATTCGTTCTTAGATATAAAAAAAATTGAGTCTTACATACAAAAGTACTCGAGATTATAAACTTAAGGTAAGATTATCCCACATCGAAAAATTATAATAATGTGATCGAATTTTATTATATGAATAAGAATACTTAAGACTATATAAATATGGAGTAAAAGCAATCATTTGTTTTTAGATATCAACGATAAATCTTTTGAGTCCTAAAAGAATTTTTTAAGACTATAAACTTAATTAAAATTATCCCACATCGAAGAATCATGATGAGGTAATGAAATTCTACATCATCAATAAGAGAAATTATTTGTTTTAGATATTAATCAAACATCTTTTGAATCTTATAATACTCCTCTTAAGCTACAAATTGAACTACAAATTATCCCACATCAAAAAATTACAAAAAAGTGATGAAATTCTATTATATAAAATAAAAATAATCATTGTCTTTAAATATCAATCATAAATCTTTTGAGTTCTAAAAAGAGTTCTTAAAACTATAAATTTAAATAGAATTATCACACATCGAAAAATTATGATTAGATATCATAAGAGAAATCATTCGTTTTAGATAATCATTTGTCCAAAAGTATACTCCGTAATAAGGTGATCGAATTCTAATATATAAATAAGAGTAATCGTTAGTTCTTAATAACTTAGATGGAAAAACAAACTCTTTTGCGTCTTAAAAAAATTGATAAGACCATAAGCTTAATTAAGTAAAATCTCTTAAAAAACTCTTAAGACTATAAACTTGAGTAACATTTCTCGCATTGAAAATTATGGGTTATTTAACAGGAATAATACCAACTTTGGGTGGTATTCCATTAATAAACCAACTTCAATTAATACGGGAATAAAACCAAGTATGAGACATATTATACGCGAATGGAATACGCTTACCTGCTACCGCCTACACCCGTTAATATTACCACTAACAAGTTTTACTGACACTCTAACATTCACTTTTAACTTTTCATCAATTCCCAAACTCTAACCTTCATCTTCTCGCTTCATCAATTCATCATTCATTTCGGCGAAGGTAATTTTTTACGGAACTTTTGTTTGTTTATCTTTCTCAAACTTTTGTCAAACTTCGTCGAAGGTATTTATCATTAATTTTGTCGAAAATCAATTTTTAGGGGTATTGTCAAGTTCATTCCTCAATCTTGTGGTTCGGCAATGTCGACGATGAGTGTTGTTTTCATTTCCCCTAAATCGATTTTTCTGGGTTTAACTTAGGTTTTCGATTTTTTTGGGTTTAATTTGGGGGTTTGATTTTTCTGGGTTTAATTTGGGGGGTTCAATTTTTCTGGGTTTAATTTGGGGGTTTCGATTTTTCTGGGTTTAATTTGGGGGTTTCGATTTTTCTGGGTTTAATTTGGGGGGTTTAAGTGTCCAATTAGTGTTTTTTATAATTGGTTTGATTGAAAACGTAGGTTGATGGGTTACCATGGATTTGGAGAAAGGATGGTTTAGGAGAGAGAATTTGATTTATGGCAATGAAGAAGATGAAGATAGGTGTTAATTAATAGTATGAGACCCACAAAAACCGACTTCATCCGGTCATTTAAGAGGCAATTTCATTCTCGTATAATATGTCTCATACTTGATTTTATTCCCGTATTAATTGAAGTTGATTTTATTGATGGAATATCACCCAAAGTTGGTATTATTCCTGTTAAATAACCCAAAAATTATTACAAAGTCATGAATTTCATAGATATAAACCAAACATCTTTTGAGTTTTAGAAAAGTTCTTAGGACTATAATAAATTTAAGTAAAAATTTCTCTTTTGAGTCTTAAAAAAACTCTTAAGACTATAAACGTGTGTGAATTATTATAAAGTTATGAATTTCATATTATTTGCTTGAAAAAGTAATAAATTTATTACATATACAAATAATAAAATTATCTCACATCGAAAAATTATATTAATGTGATATTTCTATATTATAAATATTCGTTTTTAGATATCAACAAAAAAAATCTTTTGATCATTAATCTTTTAAGACTATAAAATTAAGTAAAATTATTCACATCGACAAATTTTGATGAGCTGATTAAATTCTATATAATAAATAAGAGTAATCATTCGTTCATATATATATCAACCAAATATCTTTTGAGTCTTAGAAAAACTCCATATCGACAAAATTAAAGAGAGATATTACGAGTTTTAAATACAATGCAATACAATTTAATTTGACGTTTACCGTATGTATGACCTCCCAAAAAACACATTCACGTATGTGGATACTATTCATTTATTATTAAACATACCCTTACCTACGACTTATTTTCTACTGTTGCGTAGTCTCACAAATTTATTCAATCCTCTAACTTGATGTCATTATCATTGTCACTAAAAATCGGCCCGTGCATCGCACATGCTTTCCATCTAGTTACAAATAAAGGTAAAAGTGGTACCAAACCTAATAAAAATAGGTTTGCTTGACCCAAAAGAATATACAAACATAAATGGGGTACGCTTATTATAAAAAAAAAGGTACAAACAAAGTTGACGTTTAGAGGTACATCTAATCATAAAATAGATACGAATAAAATATAAGGTGTTACTGACAAGTGGTCTCTCAATAACTTATAGAGAGATCATCTCTCCCTAGACTTTGTGAAGTTTACAAGTACATGGAAGGAAAATTAAGATCTAGTTGACCAAAACCGATTACGAATACATTGAATAAAACTTAAACTAAGTGGCAAAATTTTTGCCAAAGAATCTCAATTAGACCCTAGGTCTTTCAGGACCACGACTGACTCTCCAATGCAAGTAGAAGCCTTGGAAACGGGCTGTAAGATGGGGCCACTTCAAAAGGGATCTTACACCTTACCGTCTTTAAGGAGAGTCTAGCATTAGTTCAACAAATCAACAAGGATAATTGTCGGATTCCGTCTACTACCCATGTACTAGGAAACTTAGATGCTCTCGTTCCTTCGGTTCATTGTCTTTCTTTTGGATTCATACCTAGAGGTTTGAACACTAGCTCATGGTCTTGCGGCCACAGCTATATATTCGTGATCTCACCTTCTGGATGGCAAAAAAAACAGATTGAAGGAGGGAGTAAATGGCAAAAAGTCAGTTGCAGAATTGAATTAGCATAAACAAATACGAGTACCATAATGTTTGAATCTGATAGCGAGTTTTTAGTTAAGATATCGTTTAGAAAGTCATACTCATTGTGCAACAGAAATCGTGCAAGCAGAAAGAAATTCTATCATTTGTCTAATTTAAAGCTAAATAAAGAGTAGCATTTAGCAATGCAATGTCAATAGTGTTGGAGAGAAATTGTTTTTTTTTTTTTGTTTTTTTGGCAAGTCTGAGCACAATATATTACCCCGTTCCTCCTAGAAAGTTTGGGAGCTATTACCCATGAGACATGATGATTACTTAAAACCCTTGGTACGGAAAAATAATACCCAAAAACCTATTTTAATATTAAAATTATTTTGGAAAGTCATGTTTGTAAACAAGCTTTTTACAAAATGTTAAATATTCAAAATACATGATTATACTTGTGCTCTTCTTTAAGCCGCTCCACTCCACTCCATTACTCTCAATTACTTTCGGACGTGCTGATTCTACATTCCCTACTGAACCTGATAATTGTGGGAGAAGAAAAAAAAAACATAACACAAGACATCCAATCATTTCAATGTCAAAACAACTGGAAATGGTGCACTAGACAAGGCTAGAGGCCTTCCAGTGCCATCAGTCTAACCAAAGAACCAACACAGCCGAATGGTTTTACTCCTCAACTCAACTCAACTCTGCAGAAATGACAGGAACTGCCGTTGTGATCCACGATGAGCTTGCAAAAACGAATTGGTCCGTCCATCTCACGCCCTGGAAGCCTCCGGGTGGGTCTAATCTGAATGATGTAAGATACCTAAGTACAAGTCTGAACGATCTCATTGATGAGGCCGCAAATTGAGCCGGTAGGCTTGTATTTCCATAGGAGGCATGATGACATGCCCTTCTTGAACTACGTCCCCTGTAAGTTCAGTATAACCAAGCATCTCGGTATCATCATGAAGAAGATTCAACGATGCTGCTTTTACGTGGATGACCTCCAAGTCTTTGAACAGGCTGAAAAGACTTATGGGTTCATCGGCTAATCTCGTGCATTGAGATCTAGCTGTCCGACAGTAAGATGAATCCCATCCCCGTCTCTGTAATACAAGCACAAATCTTGGATCGTTGATGGGATGATCCGAGAAAGAATACTTCAAAGGCCGAGGGACCTTCAAGTCCACGATATGTAGATCACAAGGTAAAGAAGTGGCTAGAGGAGAGAATGATCTAGGTGGTGGTGATTGGGCGGGTATTTCTTCAGATTTTTTGGAAACGAATATGTGAACGGGGTAATTCAGATGACTCCCAATGGAGTGCGATAGGAGTGACGGGTTTAAAGGGTGAGAATTTGAAACAGGATCTAAGGTAGAAGAAATGTTGGACTCCACAAGGAAATGGAAAACAACATTCATAGGGCGGTTGTCAGTTACTCCTTGACCGAGACCACGCCCATCATCCTGTCGAAGACGTCGGTCGAGCATAACCTCCAACCATCCATTTTTTAGGCTAGCTACACCCAAAGACTGCCTAGAATGAACCGAAAAACGACGCCCATCTACCCCTTGAAGAAAGGCAAGGGAAGGCATTGGGTAATAATTTCCCTGAACCGGGATCTTATCATAGGTCTCTCGCCGGCTCATTTGGAAGCCATTCAAATCAGAATAGAAAACTTTCTTATTGTGGATATCCGTCTTATACCTGACTATAAGCTCCTTGTCGTCAAAACAGGAACCAAGTAGCTCCACATGGTATTCTTTCTCAATGACGAATTCTTGTTGGGTGTTGTCTCCATTATAGATCCGAGTGCTGTGAGAGATGGGTTCTCCGTCCCACTCCGTCTTGGGGAAAGAATAGACTTCCTGCATCAAGGGACCCGTCGTTACTACAAGCTGTCCACCAGGCTGGATAATGGGTTGTGGGTCACCAACGGGTTTAAACAGGTAGGCACCACTCCCCACGCTAGAGTACATGCTTATTTCCTCGGTCAAATTAGTCATCGAACCATCTTTGTTAGTAACTTTGATCAATAATCCGAGATTTACGTCAAAGGTGAGACTTTGGTGTTGATTTGAGATCGCAACCTCATCTCCCTCAACTTTTGTGCAAGCATAAGGAGCAGGACAACGTATTTGATCAGAGTATGTCAGTATTTTTAAGTCTGACAGTTTCGCCTTCTCGCAATGGCCTACCCTGTCGACAATATAATACATTTGCAGCCCCATAGCAGGAATAATAGCTTTCCAATGAAGACGATGACGGCCAGAAAATATGTGGCCTTTATCATGCTGCATTTCAGGAGAAACCTGGCTCTCGATGCACGTCCAGTTTGAGTCCAAGACACTTACATCTGGCCTATCAACCACTACCACCACAATCTCGGATCTAGTTTGCTCCAGGGGATTAAAGATAATCACAGATCTCATGGATCTTTCCGGGATGACAATACCCTTGTGAATCGGCTGGGCATTAAATTTTGATCTCACTTGTTCTGGTTCAAATTGAGATGGGTTTTGCTCATTTTTCTCAAACCGAATGCCCAGTAATACTTCAATGGCTTTGGACATAAATATCTGCAAGTCTTGCAAAGAAGTATGCATTCGAATACCATAGTCATTGACAACATGGTTCTTGGCTGTGCCCGTCACTCCATCATGATGCTGAAAAAGGGCTAAATTCCTCCTTGCAGCTGTTAGTTTGTGAGCAAAGCTACTCGGCAACTTTTCACACTGAGCCCTATGACAACGTCCTAGAAGTAATGCCATTAACATTTCCGTGGAACGAAGGGTATGTTCCAGAACACGGTCCACGGCCTTGAAGAAAGGTCTTGAAACATAATAGCCACTCCAGTAATCTTGCTGTCTATCAGAATATGTAAAAAAATCACCAGATAGAGATGGAAAACCTTCAATCTCACCCGATCCAACCTCACCTGGAAGTGAATAATTTAGTCTCTCAGCCTCGTCACGAAGTGTTCGGAAATAATCATCCAACGTGCCAAACTTTGCTTCTGCATTTAAGGTGGGATTGGAGTTTATATAATCAAATAGCATTTGATAATTCCTAAATTGAGCTTCTGCTTCATCAATGCTGACATACCGAAAGTCATCTCCCAGGGGAATCAAAAGAGTATTTGTTCTGTATAACACCGACTTCTTTCTGTACTGATCCAATAGCTTTTCTACTCTCTCTTGCACATTTTCCAGGTTTGTCTCAACCGGGTGTTGTCCCCAGGGGCAGAGTTCGTAAATAAAACCACGCATTCGAGCAAAGTCAAATTGACAACAAATAGCTGGCTCAGGCCCACAAGTATGTGGAACATCATATGAATAGAAGGGCATCATGTGGACAAACATGTCGGTGGTTTCCACAGCGTCCCAGCTTTGTCGCCAAACAAACTCTAAATTCTTGTGCAGAGCAAGTTCCTTTTTGAGCTCATAGTGTGTCCTTTGGATTAGCATGTTCTCAAATCCCATACGTCGCAGAAGATATGCCATTGTAGGAGAGTACCCAAATGGGTCGATTGCCCACGAGTTTCTAGGAACCACGCCAAGTGTCTCATTCAGCCACATATTACCTTCGGTAATCTGATGAAATAAGAAAAGAAAAAATAACACGATTTATGAGTAAATTAAATAACCAAGCTATGTTGACCCAGCTTAATTTACTTAGCATACCAATACGAAATTCGGCACTGTTAAATGTGTACAACACACAGACGCTCCCCTTTAAGCCAAAAACTTAGGATCATTTATAACACAGGCAAGTCTACCACTTGGAAATGCATTGGAGACAGGTACTTTTAACCTGTTAAGTTCTAACCGTGTGAATAACACAGAGACTAAGAGGTTATACTAAGTCTAACTAAAAAAAACTCACGAAGCAGCTATACACCCACATTGGATATGAGATGATTTACATAAATGCAGGCGGAAAATTTGGGTAGATCTTAGCAATTAGAAAATCCAGGTGGTGGAAAAGGCCACGCCCTTTCGTATGGTGGTGGGGACATGAGAATTAAGATTCCTAGCTTGACATAACTCAACTGTTAAGAAAATTTCCGGTTTCTTAGATTAGCAAGGCAAGAGTGTCTTTATTTTAACGTATTTTTAGATTGGGGCCAACAAATCACTCATCTCCCGTATCATTTTCACAAGATAATCACATCACCCTAGTCCCTGGTGTTCTCATAATAATGCCTAAATCTGACACTAAGAGTCATGTAAGTGTTTTTGCAGTACATAATCTAGGTCCGCAGACAAATACTTAACGAAAAATAACATGATTAATGACCAAATATATGAGTTCACAAACGTCAGGAAATAAATAAAGCCAGTTGCTACACAAACTACGAATAAAACAACATTAACCCCGATGCCTCAATGGCTCCCGTAAATTGCGGGGTAAGGGGGGTCGGATGTACGCAGCCTTACCCTTGTGTTAGCAACACAAAGAGGCTGTTTCCGAATTACCCAAGATGAAATTTGTGTCGAGAACATCATTTAATGACCGCTACTTCACAAGAGAAAGAAGCACCGCCACTTTACTGAGCCATTTTGACTTATTCCATCATAATCCAAAACCAAAGAGGGTCAATGGCAGTATTCGACACACCATTCAAAGATATGGGTACAGAATCTGTACTCGCCTTGACCGCATTAAAACTTCTCTTGAAGTGTCAAAAGGGGATGCCCGCGTGACAAAAATAACAAAAGATAATTTATATGAAGCATTCAGTATGATATTCTATGATTTTAAGCCTCAATTCTTAAGTACCACAAAATTTCACTTTCAAAACTTTAACATCAGTGGCCATATGTTTGTATCGAAGACAGTGTCTCCATACCTATAAAATTGACATATGACAAGGCAGACACTTGGATTATATCCATGTCAGACACTTGTCGGCAAGTCCGTGTAAAATAGGCCACATTCAGAGATAAAAAGTAGTTACCAAAAAGAAGAAGAGAAGGAATATTACAAAAATCACAAAATGAGGGAATTTACAAATGCAAAGATCCACTCACCTGCTCAATGATGGCATAATAATGTGAATTGGCCTGAATCAAACAAAGAAAACAGAGGTCAATAAAAATAACAGAGTGCAAACTAAAACAGGGTATTTTCTTTACAGTGAAAAATAGTATAGTATTCATAAACTAGCCGACATCGAGGATTCATGGAATAGAATAGGAAAATAAACTGTGTTGCTTCAACAACATAACAGATTATATCAGCAGCTTTAAGCCAATGAAAACAAACCGAAACAGGCTAAAAGGCGTGGATGATAAAGATATTACCTCATCATTCATAACCCAGCCACCTCCAACAATTTCTAATTGCCCACTCTGCACTAGATTTTTGAAAGCCTCCCTTTTACCCTCTGAAGAATCCCTCCACCATCTCTCCAAGTATGACATCTCCTCCCATATAAATTTGCGTCGAGGATCCTACAATACCACGTTTCACAGAGTTTCAGTTAACCAGTGGACAGTACGCACGTGAAACAAGTTAACAATCACTTTCAAAATAATGTGCTTTAGAGCTGTTCAGCTTCATATAGCAAGCAACTCACCGGTTTTCACAAGTGAATTATTGTCCCATTAAGGGATGGTTTTTGAAAGTTACCATGATTGCAATCTGATGCAATATTGGCGGCATTCATAGTGCAATGAATAAGGATTCTAAAGTTGTATGAATGTATGTGAATAATATCATACGTTTCTTTTATGTTCTAGAATGTATACAAGGGTGATCACGTTAATCATGAGTGTATGGTGCTAGTCTAAGCAATTCTAAGGAATAGGAGACGGGGTGAAGAGAGTGCAGTGTATGGTGTTAGTCTAAGCGATTCTAATGAGCACACCCAAAAAAACCAAGAATATTCACACCATTAAGCTCAAAGCTAAACCTAAAAGATACGGCCGTGGAGGTATTCATTATTCAGCGCTGTCATGAAGTAATGACACTCAATTATGTGATCAAGCATTCCAACTACATCTACATTGACGCAATCCAACCTGCCAAACATATAATCCCAAAACTCACTATGGCAATGCGAATTCAGCTCAATTATACCCAGGACTCAAAAAAAAGGGGGGGGGGGGACAATTACTTCAAAAGTGGGAGAGGATATGAAGAGTGAGATAGTGAAGTGAGCTTAAATTTCTCCGACAACTGAACAGAAGCCATTAAATCTCGAAAACAAAGACAGATGGAATAATCCAAGAATTGAACAAATGATGAGGAATATAGAGAAGAAAGAGTAAATAAAAAAGGATGGAGGGAAGAAAGGAGACCTTGGAGAGAGATTCAACAATGGTATCAAGAATATGGCGAGACTGGCGATCATAATACTCATCAACAGTAAGCTTCCAACCAGGATCATTATGCGAATGGGGAACAACAAAAATCTTCAGCTTCTCATTGTCCCACTCGTTGCCCTTATAACTAACCATCCACCCCTGCTTCCAGGCGCCGCCATCCACGTCACTGAACTCAATCCTGTCGTAGAGATCCTTGGTGGTGATATCGGCGGCGGTGGAGGCGGGTTTGCGGGGGGTGGGCCTGCGGAGGCGGGTGGAGGAACGGGCGGAGGAGGAGGAGGAGGAGAGGGAGGCGGAGGAGGAGGAGGAGGAGAGGGAGGAGGAGGGGAGAGAGAGGAAGGGGGTGAAGCGGAGGAGGGCGGCGAGGAGGAGGAGGAGGGAGAGGGAGAGGCCGAGGGTGAAGTAGTGGGCCCAGAGGAAGTGGAGGAGGAGGCTCCGCTTCCTGGGTTTGCGAGGGAGTTTGGTTTTGGTGGGGGAGTTGGGCGTGGACCCCGATGTGGTTGGGAGGAAGGACCGAGCCCACGATCCCCGGCTCCGGCTCCCGATGTACGACGAGATTGGCATCTTCAATCCACCACCACGACGACGACGACGAGGTTCATGTAGTAATGTGATCTTGATTCTTGATCCCAGGAAAGAAGGGAATGAATGCAAGTGTGTGGGTGTGTTAGTGGGAATGTCAATGGAAGGAGTGGACTGCAATTACAGTTTTAGGGAGAGTTGTTACCCGCTCTACAACTGGTTAGATTCATTTAGGATCGCCTCAATCGAAAAAAAAAAAAAAAAAAAAAAGATCGCCTCAATCAAATAAAGTATAGTGAGGTAACATTGTTTTCGGTTGAAACATGTACGAGCTAAATTGATAGAAGACGAAACTAATAACGGCTTATATTATAAATTATCTATAATTTTTAAAAAATCAATTAATAAGAATAATAATTAATAAAAAATTATTATTAATAATTTTAAGAGTTATTTCATAACAATAATACCAACTATGGGGGTACTTCTTATATTAATACCAACTATACGTAATCTCATTTTAATATGAACTATCCCCACATTAATCTCTCTTTAGAACAAGTTACCGGCTACCTGATGAGCCGGTTCTCTTTTTCTTTTAATTTCTTTTTGAATTAAAGTCACCCTCTCACCATACTCTGTACACTTCCTCTCTCGTTACCCTTCTCTCGCCATTGTTGAACTCGACATCTCCTATCGCCATTGCTTTTCTTAATTTTTTTGAAATTTTGGTAAATAAATTAGAGCATCTGACGTTTACAAAAAAAAATCTGACATTTGAAGGATACGAATTAGAGGAGGATCCAGATGAATAACCACATCTCATTGTATCAATGAGGTTTTGAAGGTTGATAATGGAGGATGACTTTTAATTTGATGAATAAAGGGGAAGAAGAAGAAGAAGAGGCGCACCAAAACCTAGCAGGTCACAATTATCGGTTTTACAGGAAAAAAAAGGCATTGGTTATAAAGAGAGATTAATGAGAGGATAGTTGATATTAAAACGGGATTACGTATAGTTTGTATTAATATAAGAAGCACCCCCATAGTTGGTATTATTGTTATGAAATAACCCTAATTTTAACAACTAGGGGTATGCAAAATCTGGACCGGACTCGGAATAAAAAATTCCGGTCCGGTCTCAGGTCCATCATTTTGGGCGATTCAGGGTTCCGGTCCGGTCCGGTCCTGACCCTGTTTTTTCCGATCCAGACCGGTTTGGACCGGAAAGACCGGAATTATATTTATTTGATAAAAATTCCGGTCTAACCGGTCCAACCGGTCCAGAATTTTGGACCGGAATTTCAAAAAAATTGAAAATTTCGGTCCAACCGGTCCGGACTGGGTCCGGACCCAGATTTTTCAGGGTCGGTCCAGGTCCAATGTTTATTGATTCAGGGTCAGGGTCAGGGAAATGTGTCATTCCGGTTTAGGGTCCAGTCCGGGTCAGGTTGGGTCTGGACCGGTGCACAGCCTACTAACAACATAGGCCTCCCTAATTCATTTGCTTTTTCGCTTTTGTTTTTTTCATACTTGACAATGAACAATTATTTATGTATATTTCTTTATTTACGTAATATACAAAATTTTAGAATTTTGATATTTTTAGAGTAATACAATACAAATAAGGGTTATTTAACAGAAATAATCTCAACTTTGGTGGTATTCCATAAATAAAACTAACTTTAATTAATCTATATATATATATATATATATATATATTAATTGAAAGCATCCTTGCCACATGGCAGCGTGAATACATTGAACGGATGACGTGGCACAATATTATATCATTGAATTAAATAGAAATTCTTCACTTGATTTATATAGATAATATATATACAATACAATTCATTGATTTAAATAAAAAATTAAATTCTTGCAAATAAGAATTATTGTATACTTAAGAGTTCAATGTAAATCAAATTCATTAACTTAAATGGAATTATTTATAGGGTTATTTAACAGCAATAATACTGACTATTGGACGTATTCCAATAATAATACCAATTACAGTTAATCCCAGAATAATACATTGAATTGAAGTATTCTAATGATAATGGTACAGTTGACCGGTTACCTGAATAACCGGCCCACCTCCCCTTAAGCGCCTCATTTAACTCTTACTATCACCATTACCATTTACTTCACTCTCCATTTACTTCTCACTCTCCCTTGATGATGAATCTAGACCTGGTAAGAGGAAGAAATTTGGTACAACAATTGTGAATGACAAAATTGATTTCACGAAACTTAGTGGACAGTTAATTAAAACACAAACATAAACTTCTGAATTGGACCTAGAAACCATAATCGAAACACTAATCGAATAAATATAAACCTAGAAAATAAAGCTAATCAAAACAAAACCCCAAATTGTCGAAATTTGCAGAAAGATAAAATAGTATTTGATTGACCAAGTGAATTGTGCTAAAATTGGAAATTAGAAGCGAATCAAGTCCCGAATTGGACCCAGAAATCATAATCGAAACGGTAATCGAATAAATACGAACCTAGAAAAAAAACTTAATTGAAACCAAAACCCCAAATTTGTACAAAATAAAACAAATTAGCAATGCTTAAAACCGAAAAGAGAGTACCTAGGAGTTGAAGGAGACAGAGAATCAGAGATGGGGCAATAATTAATTTCGATGGTTTGATTGATTTTCACATTGGATAATGCTCCGTATGTTTTTTTTAATTAATGAAGTTTATGTCTTGATGGAGAGCCCATTATTAGATTTAATGAGGAGATGAGGGTAATGGAAATCAAGATTTTTTTAAAAAATTTGCAGAGTTGCCATTGAAGACAAAGATTTAAGTAGAATGGAGATGAATAAATAGGGTAGGTGGGTGTGGATTGAATAGATTGAAGTAGCAGGTTATTTTTCAGAAAGGTTACCTGCTGTTGCAGGTAACAAATGCAACTGTACCATTATCATTAGAATACTCCAATTCGATGTATTATTCTGGGATTAACTGTAATTGGTATTATTATTGGAATACACTCAATAGTCAGTGTTATTGCTATTAAATAACCCTTATTTATATTTACCGAAAATATTAAACTTATTGTTTAGTGTAACTTTTTAAATTCACTTAAAAGTGACAATTAATTCCTTCTCTAACTTTTTAATCTATATATCAATCCAATGCATATCATAATCAAGACACTATAAAATATTCGTGATTTTTTGCCCTAAAATCAAGATTAAGAATTTTTCATTCCTAATATCATGGCACTTACTTATTTAGAACATAAAATTATAATTACAATATTAATTTTTAATACCGAAACCTGCAAACATTAAAAAAATATTAATATTTTAATATTTTTAAAATTATAATTACAATATTTTAAAAAAATATAAATATTTTTTAATTGATCTGACTAATTAATCATGTACGTATATATCGTAAATAGAATAACTTTTTTAAAGAAATGAAATATTTTTATGTATTATGGTATATCTAATATACCATATAAGATTAAAGGTTCAAATAATATTTTTAATTGATTATACCTAAACCTTTCAAACGGGTCGTGCGGGTTGGGTCGGGTCAGAATATGACTCGGGTCGTACACAGGGCAGGTCAAACACAGGCCACGGGTCGAATTATTGTCAAAATACGGGTAAGAATAGTTCTGAACACCTTTTTTTTAAATTGAAAGCATCCCTTGCCACATGCCAGCGTGAATGCATTGAACGGATGACGTGGCACAATATTATATCATTGACTTAAATAGAAATTCTTCACTTAATTTATATAGATAATATATATACAATACAATTCATTGATTTAAATAAAAATATAAATTCTTACAAATAAGAATTATTGTATACTTAAGAGTTCAATGTAAATCAAATTCATTTACTTAAATGGAATTATTTATATTTACCGAAAATACTAAACTTATTGTTTAGTGTAACTTTTTAAATTCACTTAAAAGTGACAATTAATTCCTTCTCTAACTTTTTAATCTATATATCAATCCAATGCATATCATAATCAAGACACTAAAAATATTCTTGATTTTTTCCCCTAAAATCAAGATTAAGAATTTTTCACTCCTAATATCATGGCACTTACTTATTTAGAACATAAAATTAAAATTACAATATTAATTTTTAATACCGAAATCTGCAAACATTAAAAAAATATAAATTTTTAATATTTTTAAAATTATAATTACAATATTTTACAAAAATATAAATATTTTTTAATTGATCTGACTAATTAATCATGTACGTATATGTGGACATGACATAGGTCCACCCCGACGCGGCCACGCGCGGGTTTGGGGAGGCGAATGAATCTCCATATGAGATGGTCAAATTGAAATTTAAATCGAAGTAGGAGTCGCCACCGAATTTTGTGGTTATTCGGAACCGTTCGAGCCCACTCTATGTCGTAGTGGGCCGTATACAAAATACGGCCCATTTCCGATGTCAGAGTTTATTGGGCTCGTCCCTTTGCATATCGATACCGATGCCGACTGGGCGGTTAATCGTATATTGAATGACTCTCGTAGCCAATGGATTCGGACATCCGGAAACCATGGTTCTGAGTAAGGGGTGAGGGTACGTGTTGGGAAGTTCACTAAGAACACCCAACCCCGCCCGCACTTAGCGGCCTTTACTAGGATATCGTTCGTTTTTTGTGTACACGGGTTAGTTCGACGGTTGAATTATATGCAAACATTATTTTCCTAAGCATGTGAGAAAAATAAAGAGGGTTGCTAAGTCGTTTAATGCATATTAAACTAATAACGTCAAAGTTATTTTAGCATGTGAAATCGTTTTAGTCTAATAAAACGATAAAAACAAATAAAAAGCTACAAACACGAGAAAACGAGTTAGTAACGGTGAATAAATCGAATAAAGATGTAAATAAATAATATGCATGATTTTAGAAAAGATTTGATGACACGTGATTGATTAACACGTGTTGACCGAGGTCAAAAAAAAGTATTTATTAAAATATGTCGCGAAAGTCGCATTTTAATATAAGGTTCGAAAAGAATTAAAAATAGAAAAGCGAAGAAACGAAAAAAAAAAGGGACTCGGCCGAGCAGGCTGCCGCGCGAGTCGCCTGACAGGCGCGCGACTCGCGTGGCAGTCTGTCCGGGTTTTTTTTATTTTGTCGAAAAATCGTTAATTCTTATAAATCGCGTACAAATATGGATTAATTTATACTCGATTCATATTTTCGATATTCGTCGTATTCGATATTCGATTATGAAATCGATATCGAATAGTCGGAATGATTTTAGAAAAAGTTTTAAAAAAATTTGTTTCGAACGAAAATTGAAAAAAGAATTTTGAACGAAAAAAAAATGTTAATTCTCTCTGCGTTTAAAATCATCGAATTTTGTTTAAAAAAAGTAATGATTTTGTTAGCATCAACGAAAATTAATTTAATTTAGTTCTTGTAGATACGATATTCGAGTAGAGAATCGGTATCGTATTTTAAGAACGTTATATAAAAAATAGTTTTTTTTGTAGTATCGATTATTAGTAATAAATAGAAAATATGCGACAAACGACCCGTATGAAATATAAAACGACCGACGAAAATAAAAAAAAAAAACGTGGAGAAGGACGAAGAAGAGGAGAAGAGAGAAGAGAGGAGCGGGTTTGATTTACACCCTCAACCTACATGCTTTAGTTTCTCGGTATAGAGCTCGTCGGACGGTGGCTTAGGCACGGGAGCGTCGAGATGATGCGGGTGAGTTAAGGTGGGGCGGATTTATGTGTGTGAGAAACGTCGAATTCGGCCGGTTTGGACGGGTCGGTTTCGTCGGATTTCGGGACGGTATTTCGAGACTATATTTTTGCTAGATATCGAGTATGTGTGGGACTAATAATTATTGTGTATTGATCGATGATTTGTGTGTCGGGGTTATTGATATTTCATGTGTGTTTTGTGTTGAATATGAGGTCCTATTTATAGGAGTCGAGGTAGTGTTGCTTGTGTGGCAAGAAATACCGGTTTGGATAGGAAATACGAGAGTTCGTAAGGGAATAAACTTCTCGTTTCTTGGTGAAGAAGCCAAGTATTCGGCTGGTTGGGGAGTGTTGGCTGAGTATTCGGCTGTCTCGGCCGAGTATTTGGAGCTCGGTCGATGTCTGATTCAGTTTCCGGATAGAATTCCTACTTGAGATCGAATTCTATCCTTAAACGGATTTGTTTAATATTATTTGAAAGCTAATTTTTGTGGTGTTTGAGTCCGAATCAGCCGTGTAGTGTCACGGCCAGCTCGTGTGACTCGGGAAAAAATATCTTTGACCGGGTTTGACTCGGTCGCTAAAAGACGGTTTTACCCCCGGTGTCGGAATCGACCCAAATTAGTCTCATTTGATTCGAAACGACCCACTGGGCTTGGATTTGAGGTTGGTTTTGTAAGATTTGTACTCCGTAATAAGCCTAAACCAAATGTCCATGATTTCGAGCCCATATCCGAGTCCATTAAAGCACGTTTGCGTCCTATCATCATCGGGTGTTTGGTGGGACCTACTATAGACACCTGGCGGTCAAAATGTGGGTGTCTACAGAGCCCCCACTCTGACTGAGGCTTGGACAAGGCGAAAGTCAGAGTAGCTACCAGGCCAATCGAGGATTAAGACCTGGCAGACTTCCGATCGGGTCGTTTAGAGTCCATTAGACTTGCGTGAAGGGCTCGCCAACCATAAGATAGAAATCATACCTGGATAGATGTCTTATAACGGCGCGGGGACTTTCTACTAAAAAAGTCTTGGGTTTGTCTGTTTGCAGACAATCTCCATCTTGAAATTGCATGGGAGTTTGCCTTGGAGGCTATGGGTGTACCGCTTACTGATACGTCCCATCTTTGAATTGTGCGGGAGCCTCTATTAGAAGCTGCGGATGTACCGCTTACTGATACATCCGATTCCTCAGCGAAAATGTTGCTTGAATTTTCACTGAGAACTTTGAGAATTCTCCGGGAGTCTTGGGATACCTGTCTGTTTTGCATGCAACATACAGATAAAACATCGACTCGTGCTGGGGAAGAAAATGATTTTTGGTTGATTGATTTTTTTTGGAAAAAACCGATTTTTTTTTTTAAAATGGCGGAAATTTTGAAAAATTTGGAAGAAAAGGAATGTTTGGGATGACTTGATTCCTGATCAGATTCTGACATGGATTCCTAAAATCTCCTGGTTAGGCATGTATGCCTAGATGAAGTATGATAAAAATTCCTATTCCCGGGGTGACTAGGAAAGGGATTTTCTCAAATGGCTAAGTTTTGCAAATTTGGAGAGAGACATGCCGACAGACTCGACTCTGGACGTGACCGGACGAGTTGGCAGACACGACTGGACTCTCTAAGGGTTGGACCGTGACTCGGTAGGGGATGGGCCACCTAAGATGACAAGACTCTTAAGTTGCGCTATTTCGTAGCCTAGGCGAGTGGCAACATGGTCGAATCCTCAGAGTGAGATTGTTTCCGTACAACAGGGCTTTGTGGTAGCAATGTCGTAGACTGGTGTTCTTTTGAATTTTTTTTGGTTTCGGGGTATGTTCCCGAAGTAGGTATTGCTTCGAGTCCTGACAGATTCTCGTCTTCGACTGGGCCGAGTACTAGGACACACTATAGAAAGGTGGCTAGATTTTGAAAGTATTTGGATTATGTGAGTGGATGGAGAACTTCTGCCTAAGAAAAGCCCCCAGGACGACAAAGCTAGCTGCTGAGAACATGACAGTGTCGTGACCGGAATGATGGTGCTTTTGAATGAATGTCAATGTGGGTGGTTGTGCCTCTTTTGAAAGGCTGCCTACGTATTCACGTGTTATGAAATCAAACCAAGCCGTAGTTCAGTGTTGAAAAATGTATTATGGTGCCTAGTTTATTAGGGCTTGGTGTGTAACTAGCCATAGTGATGGTTAGGCTAGGTGTGCTCCCAATGATGCCTTGATCAAAGGGCTAGAATAGTTAGGATGTTGATCCTGTGACTGTGAGCGTTCTCCGAGGTAGCCCCCAGAGGTGGTGTGAACTATTTAGGCATGTTTTATGCCGACCGCAAGTTGAATTCCCGTGTTTGGGCTGGTAACTGGTTTAGATGTTTTTGGAAATGTGATGCTAGGAAGTAAGTGGCTTCGATGATTCGAAATCTGGAGCTCGATTTTGTGGAGCTAAGGCTTCGAGGGTAAGGTATTGTAATGTGGTAGGAAAGGGGGAAGTCGAGTAATAATGACTCGAACTTCGATCGGGGTAGGTTTGATAATGTGGGATCTGATTTCCATGTCTTGCCCTAATGGTTAGGGTATCCTATGGAGCTTGAATCCTCAAAATTCCGGGCTGTCTCCAGCCTAGGTCTCGAGAAGGTCTTGAGGGTTGTAATGTGGGAAGGCTAAATGTGGTGTTAGCTGACCAGCTTGATTGTTACTCCCCTATTGGATGGTATTGATAATTTTGAATTTGACCGTACCCCGGTCAAAGGATTTTCACGTGAGTTGACCGTTGACCACGGTCATGGGTATTTGATTTTTTTTGATTGACCTCTTAGCCCTGGTCATAGGTTTTTGATTTTTTGATTGACCTCTTAGCCCCGGTCATGGGTTTTTTGAATTTTGGTTGGTTGACCTCTTAGCCCCGGTCATGGGTTTTTTTTTTTTAATGTTGGTTGACCTCTCAGCCCTGGTCATGGGTTTCTTGAATTTTAGTTGACCTCTCAGCCCCGGTCATGGGTTTCTTGAATTTTGGTTGACCTTTCACCCCCGGTCATGGGTTTTTTGAATGTTGGTTGACCTCTCAGCCCCGGTCATGGGTTTTTTGAATTTTGGTTGACCTCTCAGCCCCGGTCATGGGTTTTTTGAATTTTGGTTGGATTAATACCAAAGGTAGGGATCGGTTGATCTTATCGGATGAGTGTTTATTGTGGGAAATGGGCTTGCCTCCCGTCTTGGACCCAAACTAGGAGACTACCTAGATTCGTCATAGGATTCGATACGCTCCTACTAAGGGTGGCTATGTGGATTTCTATGTCAGACATGGAGTAAAAGGAAAACACGGGCTCGGTTTCCTACAGTCATTATAGATGTGCCCACAATAGTCACATGCATGTGCTCACAGTGTATGATGGTGTTCATCATGTTCTCGGAAACACATAGGTAAAGTATATATATGAAATAGAAAAACTGATTTTATTGAAATGTGAAAAGAGGACAGAATGCAAAAGACTCCGACTTTGACAGAAAATAGTGATCCTAGACTCGGACTCAGACTAGGACTTAAACTAAATTTAGACTCTCGGATAATGTCGTCAGTAGTCTTCGGCCTCTAAGGACTCAAGTGGATGTCCAGTAGAAACTTCACCCAGATCTTCATTGTGTCGAAGATCATCTTCAATCCTAGTGCCCATTTCGGTAAGCACTGCAAAGTTGGAAATGCCGGCATACCTAAGATGGATGCGGTAGGAAGGTAGGAGGTTGTTGATGAATGCCTCCACTAGTGTCTTCTCGTTGGGCTTATCTACCAACTTCACACTCTCGGCCCTCCACCTTTGAAGGTACTTGGTGAAAGCTTCCTTGGACTCTTGGGCCATGACTTCTAAAGTACGCATCGTGGTCTGGATTTCGGTATTATCGGCGTAATTCCGAGAGAACTCCGTCGCCACGTCATCCCAAGTCTTGTACTTCTTGGAGTCAAGCCTGTAGTACCAGGCTTTCGGGTGCTTCTCGAGGGAGGAAGCAAACAGGTGCTTGAACATGGTTGATTTCACTCCTTTGATGGCCATGAGTTCTTTGAAAGCCCGGATATGTAATACCGGGTCTTCAGTCCCGTCGAACATTGGTAGGCCCGTCAGGTTGAGATTAGCAGGCAGCTCGTCGGTCAAAGGTGAATAGGAACGAGCATTTTCCGTATGGATTGAATTGTTGGTCGACAAGTGGACCTGTTCCTCCAGCTTGCGGACTGCGTCGGCCAGTTCAGCTATGGGCCTTGTGGTTTCATTCCCGACCTTAGGAGTCCTTTGTTCCAAGGTACTCAAACGGGTGGCAATGGCGGTTTGGTCTCCCCTCATCTGGTTCAGTTGATCTTGGATCTTGGCCAACGAGGCGGTCAGTTGATCAATGGAGTCCTTAGTCATGGTTCGGGTGAAGGGCGCCCTGTCTGTAAGAATACCGCGTAATCAGGAAAGTTGCTTCGGAACTCAAATACACCAAGGCATAGGAAATAGCGCGGGAGGAGAGACGGCTCCAGTTTGACCCGGGTTAGACTCTCCTAAGACAAATGTGCGGGGTATGATTCTCGGAGTGACTGTGATTAATCGCTCCGTCGGAGAATAGCCCCCAAGTGAGACTAAGGGCTTAGACATGACTCAGATGGTGTGACACCTAAGTGACTCGAAAGTGGGATACGTGAGACAACACGTGTAAGACCTGACCCTTAGAGTAACCGTGATTGATCGCTCTGCTGAAGGGTAGCCCCCGAGTGGGGCTGAAGACCGACTCCTAGACGGGTGACTCGTGGATGGTGGGCTTTCTATAGGATTTCGGCAGAATGGGCCTAGTCCCGTGTGAAGAAAGACCTACGTGTGAGCTAAACCCAGACTTTGGACTCGATTGTGTAAGTGGGCTTCCCTTTGTAGGAGTTTGTCCTACGTAGGTGGGCCGTGCCTTGATTAATAAGGCGGACTTGGGATGGGGTGGAAACCCGTGATGTAAGATCGACGGAGTTTCGACGCTATAGACTCTTACTACTTATGACAAGACCCGACACTGCTAAATACGGGAAGTCCTAAGAAGAAGAAGGTTTGAAAAGAGGATTTGAATTTGAAAACCGAGCAAAGTCGGATAGGATGGCCCGATCTTTTTTGAAAATCGAAGAAAAGGTGTCATTGTCCGAGATTTTCGAATTTTTGAAAAGGTTTGGACAGCATACCGGCTAAAAATAGGCTATTTTGAGTCAAAATCATAAGTCCTAGATTCGGCAGCTTTCCGGGTTTGAAAAATGGATAGTTTTCGAAAAAAAGATGCAAGTTTTTTTTGAAAACACGGTTTTTTTGAAAAAAAGGATGAGACACGGACCAAGTAGCATGTAGTCACGGAAACAGTATAACGACGCCATGTATGCTCTTAGTCGAAGTCTCGGTCGGTCTAATAGGGTCTATACCAACAACGATGGCTTTCTCGTACTGAGGACGGACTCCCTAAGCCGAGTGGGTCCATAGGACATGCCGTAAAACCTAAACGAGTTCCACCATCGATGTCTTTAGTGGGTCCAGTGGGAACGCACCGTGGTATAGTGGGACGTCGGTCACAAGTAACCGGCCCGGGAAAGATTGGGTTATGCATGACCCATTGAACTAAAACGTGTACATTACTAATAGAACGATTTCTTTTCGAGTCTCACCTTAGGGATGCCGATGGTAAGTGACTCATCAGTTGGTCCCCAGCGGAGTCGCCAAATTGTGGACATGACATAGGTCCACCCCGACGCGGCCACGCGCGGGTTTGGGGAGGCGAATGAATCTCCATATGAGATGGTCAAATTGAAATTTAAATCGAAGTAGGAGTCGCCACCGAATTTTGTGGTTATTCGGAACCGTTCGAGCCCACTCTATGTCGTAGTGGGCCGTATACAAAATACGGCCCATTTCCGAGTCAGAGTTTATTGGGCTCGTCCCTTTGCATATCGATACCGATGCCGACTGGGTGGTTAATCGTATATTGAATGACTCTCGTAGCCAATGGATTCGGACATCCGGAAACCATGGTTCCGAGTAAGGGGTGAGGGTACGTGTTGGGAAGTTCACTAAGAACACCCAACCCCGCCCGCACTTAGCGGCCTTGATGGGCCGTATTTAGTCGTATTTATTACGACGGTTTTGGTGTATTTTGTGAGCTAAATCGGTTGTCTTGTATTGCAATTGTGTCAGTTTGGTATGAATGTAATACAGGCTAATTTGAAGATGTTAACCACTGGACCGTTGATTTGGGCTAAGAACGAAGGAAAAGGAAGCCCGCTTGAAGACCCGGAACGATAAGAATCGAAGAATGAAACGAAACAGTAACAGCTTGCCACGTGAGTCGCCCAGAGCTCAGGCGAGTCGCGCCATACTCATGCGACTCGCACGGCGGCCTGTGACGCACGACGCATTCCGGCTTATTTTGTTTTAATTTATTACGTTTTAAGACTTGGATTTTAATTAGGAAACTTTATTATTACCTTAGGATATTTTTATTATTATTTTATTATTAGTAAACTTTTATTAGGTTAAGTTTAGCTTTAGTTTTTAGATTGATATCATATCATTCACATCTAGTTTGACATCCATCAAGGAAGAAAAGGGAGAACTTGGAAGAACCCTAATTTTCCATCGCAAGTATGTGTAACTAATTTCTCTACTTAGATTCAAGCCTTTGAAGCACTTGATAATCGTTTGTGAGTTTGAATGTTTTAATTATTAATCTTGATTATTGTGAATTGCTTTGTTATTAAATTTATGAATGATTGTTATTGATTGCTAGATGCGCGACTAGTATTTGATTGCATCGTTCTATCGTTAGTATCGTTAATTGAGTAGGATTTACTGATTAACTTTACATTGGTAACAACTAGGAATTAATATTGAACGGGATACGTTGATATTAGTACTTAGAAGCGATTCACATAAATATCTAAGGCACGACTGGATTGTACGTGCTATTTATTCTCTATCGAATTCTCAGATCTATATTGCTTCCGTCTAATTGAACCTAGAACTGGATTGTTTAGGTTGTTTTACGGTTAGGGTTAATTAAGAACGGGATTCGTTTTAGTTAACTATTCTTAAGAGAATTGGAATTTCATGTTCACGATAGAGTAGTCAAGGTTATTAATTGAAACCGTCTTACGATGATCAATCGCTATTGAGTGTGGATTTGTGCTTGTGTCTAAGTTCTTTCTCATCATTTGATTTAGATAAGTTTTAATCTTTATCAATTTTAGTTGTTAGAAAATCATCCAAAACCCCCCCTTTGGTTACTACGGTCTTTAATTACGTTAGAGGTCGATTTCATCTACACCTTAGTTAGCATAATTAGATTAATCTGATTCCCTTGGGTTCGACCATTATTTCTACTTTACTACGTTTTAGTATTTAGATTTAAGTGATTATAAATTGTAATTTGAGGCATACGACTTAAGCCCGTCAGGCCTTTACTAGGATATCGTTCGTTTTTTGTGTACACGGGTTAGTTCGACGGTTGAATGATATGCAAACATTATTTTCCTAAGCATGTGAGAAAAATAAAGTGGGTTGCTAAGTCGTTTAATGCATATTAAACTAATAACGTCAAAGTTATTTTAGCATGTGCAGTCGTTTTAGTCTAATAAAACGATAAAAACAAGTAAAAAGCTACAAACACGAGAAAACGAGTTAGTAACGGTGAATAAATCGAATAAAGATGTAAATAAATAATATGCATGATTTTAGAAAAGATTTGATGACACGTGATTGATTAACACGTGTGTTGGAAATATAGGGTCACTATAGGGGCGATATATAACTAGTAAATACACGTTGTTGTGTCGTGGTATGAAGGCCACTGAATGAGAAACGAAATCGCCCCGACTACGGTACAAATCGGAATGGGCGTCGTCCCCCAAGGTCACACAACACTCCTAAAAGATTGTGTACTCAACCATTAGGAGTTGGAACTCGATGGTATACTCAGAATTTATCAAGATATTTGGATGAGTAAGTATTTGATGTATGTCTCATCCCATTCTCATTCTCTTATATCACCTTATATAAGACTACATGAGAGTATGAGACTAATATCAAAGGGTATCCAAGGCTATTCATGATGGTAATGAATTGTCATTACTATAAAGATAATGATATTCATAACCATCATGAATATTGGTGTCAATGTGCTACTTAATGGGAGATACCCTTACAATGCAACAATGATCAATCTATTGTCTTTGCATTATTTCTAACAATCCCCACTAATGCAAATGACAACCAATAACAAAAATTATGAGCATATGAAAAGGTTGACACTTAGACGTTAATATCTTTCGATTTGAATTAACGTATTAGTGAAATGAGTCAACAACTTACTTACAACAAGAGAATATCTTTCGATTTGAATTCCTTATTGAACTTCGGTTGAATTACCCTCACAACACATATCATACCTTAAGTTCCACACGAGTTCCGCAATACGATTCAACAAATTTATGGCCAAATGAACCTTGGGATTTTGATGAGTGCTCTAGAAAGATAACTCAATCTCTCATAGAAGGAGGCCAACTCTTCACACCCACTTAGGTGATTCTATCAAGGATATCTCCACATAACCCACTCACTTATGAGCTATAGAATCATTAAGAGCTCTAAAGCTCAACCTCTCAATACTACGGTGAATCCATCAAGTCCTTCACAACAAGACCACCCAAACATAGGGATATAGATTCATTAAGAGAAATATCTCAACCTCTATCATTACGGTGATCTCATCAAGTCCGTCTCACAAGGACCACCCAAATTTGGGCTATAAGATCATTAAGAGCTATATGCTCAACCTCTATCATTACAGTGATCTCATCAAGTCCGTCTCACAAGGACCACCCAAATTTGGGTTATAAGACCATTAAGAGCTATATACTCAACCTTTCAAATATACCAAATTATATTTGATGATTTCAACTCCCTCAAATCTGCATAATACATGTGTGTAATTCACTACACATCATTTTTAGCAATATGAAGCTGAAATCAGCATCAAACATTGCATAGCAATTGATGCCCCCACAATTATGCAATAAATATTAAGCTCACAATCACCATGCATTACTCCGGTAAGGTTAAAAGAGCAAAATAATACGCATACATAATACATAAAATTATAACAGTCTTCTCAATAGACTTATAATAAAATTATTATAAAGATGAAACTTTACTCATGATCATTGTGCATCTCACCTTGTGATCCAACATCTTTATAAATATCCAACATGCTGCAATTCTCAATATTGCACCATGTATACACCATCATTCTTATATTAGAGAACAACGATCTCGATGATTGTTTCACTTATATTTTCTTTTTGCAAATCCACAAATTAAAATATATATCCTTTACTCACATAAAATCAATCATCATAATCTCATATAGTGTGGTGTAAGCCAAATGTATAACATAAATAAATGGACCTTACACAACCATTATTTATTGACTTAGTCAACAAATTAAAACTCTTACATTTGGTTCAATTATTCATGCATAAAACATGTTATCGATCATCGCTTTCCCCCACAATTAGAGATATACATACTCTTAACAAATTATAAGATATCAACTCAAAAATTGATTCATGAATAATTTTATCAAATAAGTTGAATGACTTCCCCCACATACATGTTGTCACACCACGAAATAGTGACAAACATAATCGTTCAAACAAAATATACAAATTATTCATTCATTAATCATCCCAACTTTTAGATATCAAATAATTATGCCTGACAATTTATCTATTCCATAATCTATTCTTAGAGTAATTTATCAAATAATTCATCCAATTATTTAATACATACTTGATCAAGATTATGAATGTCAATAAAAATAAAATATTTAACCCCCACATATAGCTTATTTTACTCAAGTGAGCATTGATGCGTCTCTAGTGTGAAGTTAAATTCTCCTTCCAAATGTATCCAAAATAATTTACAAGACAAGTACACACGTGTCTTTTCAAAACATTACTAAGGATACGAAAAGCCATACTAATATATAATCTCAACATATATTATACATATTCAATTTTCTCAAGCAAAACATACATAATGTTCTTAAATTGATTAATGAATAATATTCAATATCATATATATTAAGTGCATAGAATAAATTTATAACGGCTATATAATAAATTTATAACGGCTATATAATAAATTTATAATATTGCTCTCATTACTCATAAGAGCATATAATCTCCACATGGTATCTCCCAAGACAACATAATTTGCACAAAATCATTAATAATTAATTATTACTCCACTAATAATCACATTAATTATTTTGATCGTAGGCATATAATATTTTCCATTAACACAGAAAAACATTCACCTTTTAGTTGTATACTAATACAAACATGTCTGCAAATTCATCATCCATCATGAAATATTGAGACTAACACATTCAACATATGTTCAGAAACAACATTAACATCTTACTTTTATCAGATAATTTATCTTCCAATCAATGACGATAAATAATACTCATCTACCAAACGTAATTATTTTACCATCATGAATCACAAGAAGACAAGAACAAAACACATAGATACCATACCTCATTCTCAAGGATGAATATTGATAATAAAATAAGATAATACCATCCACTCATAAACCTTCAAAAATTTCAGCATACTACCACGACATTGTATCCTGTTTTCCGAAGGGTAAATGGCAGAATCAGCTCACGACTTTAACTAAAGAGTTGTAGCCCTTCTTCTTAGCTTTCCAACGCCATATTACACGTTCCAATCAGAGGTCTAGAGACGGAGTTATTGCCATGATACCGAACTACTGTCTCACCCTCAACGAGATGAATCTTACCAACGAAACAAGATAGCCAATTGAAACAATTCCAATGACAAGTGATGAACACAACCACATTAATAGTGACATAATTTCGTTTCTCAATTGTTGGAAATATAGGGTCACTATAGGGGCGATATATAACTAGTAAATACACGTTGTTGTGTCGTGGTATGAAGGCCACTGAATGAGAAACGAAATCGCCCCGACTACGGTACAAATCGGAATGGGCGTCGTCCCCCAAGGTCACACAACACTCCTAAAAGATTGTGTACTCAACCGTTAGGAGTTGGAACTCGATGGTATACTCAGAATTTATCAAGATATTTGGATGAGTAAGTATTTGATGTATGTCTCATCCCATTCTCATTCTCTTATATCACCTTATATAAGACTACATGAGAGTATGAGACTAATATCAAAGGGTATCCAAGGCTATTCATGATGGTAATGAATTGTCATTACTATAAAGATAATGATATTCATAACCATCATGAATATTGGTGTCAATGTGCTACTTAATGGGAGATACCCTTACAATGCAACAATGATCAATCTATTGTCTCATGATTTTAGAAAAGATTTGATGACACGTGATTGATTAACACGTGTTGACCGAGGTCAAAAAAAGTATTTATTAAAATATGTCGTGAAAGTCGCATTTTAATATAAGGTTCGAAAAGAATTAAAAATAGAAAAGCGAAGAAACGAAAAAAAAAGGGACTCGGCCGAGCAGGCTGCCGCGCGAGTCGCCTGACAGGCGCGTGACTCGCGTGGCAGTCTGTCCGGGTTTTTTTATTTTGTCGAAAAATCGTTAATTCTTATAAATCGCGTACAAATATGGATTAATTTATACTCGATTCATATTTTCGATATTCGTCGTATTCGATATTCGATTATGAAATCGATATCGAATAGTCGGAATGATTTTAGAAAAAGTTTTAAAAAAATTTGTTTCGAACGAAAATTGAAAAAAGAATTTTGAACGAAAAAAAAAATGTTAATTCTCTCCGCGTTTAAAATCATCGAATTTTGTTTAAAAAAAGTAATGATTTTGTTAGCATCAACGAAAATTAATTTAATTTAGTTCTTGTAGATACGATATTCGAGTAGAGAATCGGTATCGTATTTTAAGAACGTTATATAAAAAATAGTTTTTTTGTAGTATCGATTATTAGTAATAAATAGAAAATATGCGACAAACGACCCATATGAAATATAAAACGACCGACGAAAATAAAAATAAAAAAAACGTGGAGAAGGACGAAGAAGAGGAGAAGAGAGAAGAGAGAAGCGGGTTTGATTTACACCCTCAACCTACATGCTTTAGTTTCTCGGTATAGAGCTCGTCGGACGGTGGCTTAGGCACGGGAGCGTCGAGATGATGCGGGTGAGTTAAGGTGGGGCGGATTTATGTGTGTGAGAAACGTCGGATTCGGCCGGTTTGGACGGGTCGGTTTCGTCGGATTTCGGGACGGTATTTCGAGACTATATTTTTGCTAGATATCGAGTATGTGTGGGACTAATAATTATTGTGTATTGATCGATGATTTGTGTGTCGGGGTTATTGATATTTCATGTGTGTTTTGTGTTGAATATGAGGTCCTATTCATAGGAGTCGAGGTAGTGTTGCTTGTGTAGCAAGAAATACCGGTTTGGATAGGAAATACGAGAGTTCGTAAGGGAATAAACTTCTCGTTTCTTGGTGAAGAAGCCAAGTATTCGGCTGGTTGGGGAGTGTTGGCCGAGTATTCGGCTGTCTCGGCCGAGTATTTGGAGCTCGGTCGATGTCTGATTCAGTTTCCGGATAGAATTCCTACTTGAGATCGAATTCTATCCTTAAACGGATTTGTTTAATATTATTTGAAAGCTGATTTTTGTGGTGTTTGAGTCTGAATCAGCCGTGTAGTGTCACGGCCAGCTCGTGTGACTCGGGAAAAAATATCTTTGACCGGGTTTGACTCGGTCGCTAAAAGATGGTTTTACCCCCGGTGTCGGAATCGACCCAAATTAGTCTCATTTGACTCGAAACGACCCACTGGGCCTGGATTTGAGGTTGGTTTTGTAAGATTTGTACTCCGTAATAAGCCTAAACCAAATGTCCATGATTTCGAGCCCATATCCGAGTCCATTAAAGCACGTTTGCGTCCTATCATCATCGGGTGTTTGGTGGGACCTACTATAGACACCTGGGGGTCAAAATGTGGGTGTCTACAGTATATATCGTAAATAGAATAACTTTTTTAAAGAAATGAAATATTTTTATGTATTATGGTATATCTAATATACCATATAAGATTAAAGGTTCAAATAATATTTTTAATTGATTATACCTAGACCTTTCAAACGGGTCGTGCGGGTTGGGTCGGGTCAGAATATGAGTCGGGTCGTACACAGGGCAGGTCAAACACAGGCCACGGGTCGAATTATTGTCAAAATACGGGTAAGAATAGTTCTGAACACCTTTTTTTTAACGTTTTTCAAGTCAAAAAATATTCTTAGTATTAAATTATTTTTTATTTTAATAACATCATTATTATACTCTTTAATTAATATTTTTATTTTAAAATAATATTAAAATCAAATTTTAAAATTAATTTTTTATTAAATGATTAAAAAGAGTTATACGGAGTATTAAATTGAATATTTTATTTATCTTGGTAAATTAAAATATTAAAGTATTAGTTTTTTAATTATAAATCCAAATATAATATTTAAATATTAATAGTTTATTAATTTTAATAAATTTTCGTTAATCCAACGGGTCGGGTGAGACTCTAAACTAACAGGCCATAATTGGTTTGGGTAAAACAGGTTCATGATCCTAAAAAAATGGGACTAGCGTGTCAAGTCAAGTTTTGACACTTCGTATCAAATATTGAGGTGTTGGTATCAAATATGGAGTATCAAATATAGAGGAAGAGTGAAAGGAGACATACAACCTGTGGGGAAGAGGACATGGATGATGGACGACACCAATGGGGAGCAGTTAAAATCAATGTAGATGTAGAAGTGAAGGAGGGCGTGGAAGCCGGAGTGAGTGTAGTTTGTCGGAATGTGACGGGTACAGTCTTGTGGGAGCAGAGGTATCGTAGACAACTTAGTTGGGAACCACACGTGGCGGAAGCGGTAGTTATCCTCAATGGGCTTACAGAGGTGAAGAGAGTGGGACATGAAGACGTAATTACGGAGAGTAATTGCATTCAGGCGATTGAAGCACTCAAGAAGGGGAAAAATAGAAGAAATATTTTAACTATGATTATCGATGACATCTCATGTCATACCGATAAATTCAAATAGGTGATTATAGTAGGATACGCTGCCTGTATATGTATCGAACGCTGTTTTTGCTGATTTACGTTTAATGTGGTAAGGAACTTTCCAGGTTGCCATAAAAAAATAAAAATAAAAATGAATGTTGCACATACGGAGTACTATGAACACTTCTTTCTAATACATAGTAGTCCTCACATATATTGCACAAACGGGACAATTATTTAAAACTGGAGGAAGTATATTTTTTAGAGTGCTTATAGAGTATCTCTAATCCATAATTTTAAATTATAGTTCAACTTAATACTCCGTATATAACTTGGCTATGAAACAGACCCGTGATTTTCACGGGTTGTAAAACTAGTTTGGGAAGAAATCTATGTATAAGACACATCAAACAAAAATGGATTCGGGTTACTTGCTACCTACTACGCATGTACATTATTTCATTATGGTTAAATTGATGTTACTAAACTAACTGATAACAATCATAATCGTAATTATTGAGCTTATTGATCATAATAGACGTCCATAAAACTTCTTCCTAGTGTTTTCTCCCTTTTTGATAGTTCTCAGAAAACATCTTTCGAGATGTTAGATCCCAATGAATTCGAAGAACATGAATTTGATGGATCAGCCATGGATTTCGAAAATTGTTGTGCAAAATTCAGGTTTAAAATTTGGGTTTATTAGTGGAGAGAATTTGGTCTAGGGGAGAGAATTTGGGTTTAGGGGAAAAATCGGCATTGATGTGGAAAGAAAGAAAGATGTAGTTGCGTTAATTAATGACTATGGGACCCACATAAACCTCCTGCATCCGGACATTAATGAGCAAATTACATTCTTGTTTGATGCGTCTCATACATGAGTTCCCAGATTAATTAAAGTTGATTTTATTTATGGAATACTACCCAAAGTTGAGATTATTCTTGTTAAATAACCCTACAAATAATACTAATGTTATATTGTATGGTATATATATTAGAGACATTCTTCACTCAAAAATAGTATAAAAAAACAAATGTAAATGAATCCTAGGTAAACATGTCGAACAAGTTGGAAAGTCATGTTTCAGGATCTGTTGAGTTAATGCAATATGATTTAGGAAGTAGAAGACAACATTGAGTAGATTTGTTCGTACTAGAGAGAGCTGGATGGAGTTGTAATATTTTGTTATGTATTGAATGAATTAACTGCGATGAATGTGCAGTAGATATACAAGCAAAATCAGAGAGTTAGTCTTAGTATATAGACTGTTGGATATTAGTCTATAGACTGCTGGATATTCTTCTTAGTCTCTAGACTGCTGGGTATTTTATAGACTTATACATACATCAAGTCAAGTCTAATTTGGACTTTACCTTACTAGTTGTCTTCATGTCACCCTTCACCCATCCTAGATTGTCCTTTGTGTTCTTCTTTACACTCCCCCTCAAGGTGAGAGTGGAGTGAATGCGCAACTCCCATCTTGGACATAAGATGTCGATGTGGAGATATGGGACATGATTTAGTAAATATGTCAGCAACTTGATTCTTGGTGTTGACGTACGAAGTGGTGAGTAGGCCCTGTTGTATCTTTTCTCGGACAAAATGACAATCGACCTCGATGTGTTTAGTGCGTTCATGATATATCGGATTTGCTGCAATGGCCAAAGCAGCTTGATTATCACACTTAAGTGAGCTGGTCCTAGATGTTTAAGTCCTAGGTCTTGTAGAAGCTAAAATAGCCAAGTAACTTCACAAGTGGTCATGGCCATTGCCCTGTATTCTGCTTCAGCAGAAGATCTAGACACTACTGATTATTTCTTGGAGTTCCAAGAGATTGGAGAGTCTCATAGTATGCAATATCCTGTAGTTGATCTTCTACTGAAGGGACAAGACGCCTAGTTAGAATCACAATATGCAGTTAGTTGTGCTGCAGATTTGCTTGCAAAGAGGATACCTTGACCTGGAGCAGCCTTGAGATACCTAAGGACTCTTTTGGCTCCTTGCATATGATCGGAGGTGGGATTTTGTAGGAATTGACTTAGCAGTTGGACTGAGAAGGCTATGTCAGGACGGGATATGGTGAGGTAGATTAATTTTACCACAAATGTTCTGGAAGTTTCTGGTTGGGGTAATGGTGTTCCCTTACCAGGTTCAAGCTTGAGAATGGGATTAAGAGGTAACTGTAGAGATCTTGATTTATCTATCCCAAATGATTTTAGTAGATCCATGGTGTACTTTTGTTAAGAAATAAAGACGCCCGTGTTATTCCTAGTCACTTCTAAGCCAAGGAAGTATGTAGTTTAGTTCACCTAAGTCTTTCATGTGAAAGACCGAGTTCAAGTGCGCCTTTAAGGACTTGATTTCATCAACATTGTCCCCTGATATAACCATGTCATCAACATAGATCAATACCACTGTAGTACTTCCATGTTTTTGCTTGATGAAGAGGGAATGATCAGCGTGAGATTGCCTAAACCCATACTCAAGGAGGGTGGCAGAAAGTTTGGAGAACCATTGTCTAGGAGCTTGCTTTAGTCCATATAGGGACTTAAGAAATTTGCAGACCTTCCCTGATGTTCTATCATGCTCCCCCTGCGCAATATGTTGTACTACTCCATCACAATATCCCAGGGGAATCTTCAGGTAAACATCTTCCTCTAGCTCTCTATGTAGAAAAGCGTTAGATACGTCCATCTGACAGGTTTCCCAGTTATTAATGGCAACCACTGAGAGGAGGGCCTTGATTGTGGACATTTTTGCCACTGGAGCAAAAGTTTCCTCAAAGTCTACTCCATATTGTTGTCTAAACCCCTGAATTACCAGCCTTGCTTTGTATTTGTTAACAGATCCATCTGGGTTGAATTTGGTTTTATAAATCCATTTGCACCTTATGGCCTTCCTCCCCTTAGGAAAGTCAGTAAGTATCCAGGTATTATTATCTTGAAGCGCCTGCAAGTCCTCCTGCATTGCCTTGATCCATTTTGATTCTTGGACAGCTTCTTGAAATGTCGAAGGATCAGTGTTTCCTGACTCTAATTTAGTGTGTCCTGCAAACGGTTTATCCAGATGCAATTGCATTACGTTGGCCACACTAGATAGAGCCATCACAGGATTGTTTATAACAAAATCCTTTGCCCATTCTGGGGCTCTCCTTTCTCTTCTAGGCCTGTCTTGAACACGGATAGTGGATTGGGTTGCAGTCTCGCTTGGAGTTTGAACAGAATGCAGGGTATTTTCTGCAGAAACACATGTATCAGGTACAATTTCAGAATTTGTAGTTTCGTCTTCTGGTGAGGGTGTAACTTCCTCAATGAACAAATTTGTGTCTCTAAGAGGATTGTCTTGGTAGTTTCCTGAGTGCAATGTAGGAATATATTGGGCAAAATTCTTGATTTTGCAAGGATAAATATGTTCAAAGAACTTTACATCTCTAGAGACAAACACGATCTTCTGCACTATATCATACACCTTGTATCCCTTCTGATTAAGGGGATAGTCTAGGAAAATACAAGAAACACCCCTTGGTTGAAACTTATCTTTGGTTCTACTTGGATTGTAGACCATACTTAAGCAACCAAACACCCTCATTCTATCGTAATTTGGTGGTTTCTTGAAAAGTACCTCATATGGAGTCTTGTTTTTCACCAGTGAAGTGGGCAATCTATTAATGATGTATGCTGCTGTCAACACACAATCCCCCCCAGAATGATAAGGGCAACCCTGAACTGAACCTTATAGCCGTACTGATCTCTAGTAAGTGTCTATGTTTTCTCTCAACTACCCCATTTTGTTATGGTCTATCCACACAACTAGTTTGATGCAAGATACCCTTAGATAGAAGAAATTTCTTACTGTCTTCTTCAGTAATTTCTAAGGCATTGCCAGACCTTAGAATTTTGATTGTGGTATTAAGCTGATTTTTGACAAAATTATAAAACTGAACAAGTAGAGCTGCTACTTCAGACTTATGCATCATAAGATATACCCAAGTAGCTCTACTGTGGTCATCCACCAGAGTTAGGAAGAATCTGTGTCTATTTCTTATTTCCTTTCTATATGGCCCCCATACATCTACATGTACAAGATCAAATATATTGGAGGCTGATTGTGATCTCAAAGGGAAAGGCAACTTTGTTTGCTTGGCCATAGAACACACCATACACACTCCCTTTGGATTCAAGGAGAGGTTCTTAGCAAGGGTTGAAATATATTTTAGTTTACCTACTGATAGTAAGGATTTGTCACGTCCCTAACCGTCAATAAAACAACCGACTAACCTAGTGGGTAGTTAGGGCAAGTCGGGATCGTATCCACGAGGACGGTATATCAAGGTTTAGACTATGTCGGCCTACAAACGAGACTATGCTACCAAACAAACACAAAGAAAACTATAATTGGAAAACTATGATGGAAAAGAGATAAGAACTAGACTAATGATTAACTAGAAACAAACTAAACAATGAAACTAATGGAATAATGACTAACTAAGAGGATGAACTCAAATATGGAAAGAAGTGGGGTAGGTCGGGTTCATAGGAGTAGAAGGGTAATTGGGGTGATCAAGGGTATAGGTGTCTCCTAGTTACTAGAGTCGGTCCGGGCTCTCGCAACTTAGACCGATGTCAAGGTGGGTCCGGGCTCTCGCAACTTAGACCCTAGTCCGCGCTCTCGCGACTAAACTATTCTCAACATTTCCGCATCATAGACAAACAATGAGAAGATGAGCACAAGTATGGGAAGCATGGCCACTACAACTCATACAAGCATATCAACAAACACATAGAGTGCCCACAATGTGACTAACAATAAAGATTCACCCTTTTCCTTTAATCAACCCTAACCATCCATAATCTACCCCTAATCCCCCTACTAACCCCACAAAGATTACTACTCACTCATAGTTAAGAGAAAACCAACATTCACAAGAAAAACTAGAACAAGCATCCAAACATTCATCATAAACAAACAATAACAATAACAATATGTAAAAGATTCAAACAAGATTAAATAAACAAGATTAAGAGTAGAGATGATTATACCAACACTAAGAAGATGAAAAGATGCAATCTTGTATAAATAAGAACCCAAATAAAACCCAAGGTTGTCAAGCTTGGAGAATTCTTCAAGTATCCTCTTAGTAGAAGAACTAATTACAAGGATTAACTAAAGATTAACTAAGATTAAAGGAAGATTAAAACTAATGAGTGAAAGTAAATCTAGGGTTTTGGAGACTTAAATTAGTCTAGGGTAAGATAAGATGTCTTAACATTACAAGGGGGGAGTATATATATGGGTATAAGAATAAAGGAGAAGAAAAGAAAGGAGTGCGGCTGCCAGGTCCACGGTCCCGACCGGGACGGGTTGGTCCCGACCGGGACGGCCTGTCCTCCCGACCGGGAAGGGTTGGTCCCGACCGGGACGGGCTCACAGTGGCACCCTCTAACTTGCACCCCATCCCGAACGGGATGAGGCCATCCCGAACGGGATGGGTCTTGTAGGCCTCCCTTAAGAGCTCTTTGGTCCCTCCTTGCCTCTCATGGGTTTCTCGTCGATTCTCGGGACTCGGGATCGGGTCTCGGAGGCTCGGGATTGGGTCCCAAGGTCTCGGGGTCGACTCCAAGGCATCGAGTCATCGTTCCTTAGTTATGTTGGCTCCAAAATGTGTATGTATTGAGTCGGAATTGCTCCAACTCTTCCAAATCGGTCTCGGGAACCTGAAACGAACTAAAGGAAGCATAAGAAGCCCATGAACCGCCCCCAAGGAGCGATTCCACAAGGAAAATGGGACCAAAACACAACAAATAGGCACTACAAACTACACTTATCACCTACTGAGGCATGACCCAATCTTAAATGCCAGACTTGTAACACCCCGTATTTTTAACAAGTCTTTTATAAATTCTTCCTATTTTACGTTATATTTTGTTATATTTTGGAAACTACCCGACTCCCTTCCATGGGATAGTCAGCAACTTCATATTTTTATTTTCCAGAAATTTTCTCATTTTAACCCTTTATTATAAAATTTTAATATGTCATTTTATTCATTATTTTGTTTACTATTATGTATATTGTATTTAAACATATTAAGCGTAACAAAGATCGGTTTAATTTTAAAACGGACTCAATTACAAGTCCCAAAAAATTTATAATTATTACTGCCTACTTTTTCTCCCTCTCTCCTCTTTTTCTCACCCATTCACGTCATTATCCCTCTCTCTCATCAAAAATACACCTTCCTCCCACTTTCCTCATTAATTTAATTAGACCTGACAAAGTAAACCCGAACCCGAAAAATCGACCGAAAATACCTGAATTGAAATCGACCGAACACCCGATAGGGTTAAGTTGGAATAATACCCGAAACCCGATTCAATCCGAATCGAACCGAATTTGTACCGAATTTATTATAACCGAATGATACCCGAACCCGAATATAACTGAACCGATAATAACCGAACTGATTGACCTGATTAATAAATACTTATTTTTTTTCATAAGAACACCCAAATTTTGAATTTTTCTTCATTTATTCTTTATTTATTAATGATTTTATAAACTATTATCTACAATTTAAAGGTATAACAAACACAAAATCAAATTATTTATTTTTTAACTCAAAATATTTATGACCCGAGACTCACCTGACCTGCTATTGACCCAACCCGAACCGTACCCGACTCGAAATAACATAAACCGATAGAAGTGGCTAACTGAAATGGACCCGATCGAAATCGAACTGAAACTGAAATTTATGCTAGCCCGATTAAGATCGAATCGATTTAACCCGATCCGAAATCGAATCGAATGATCCGTTTGCCAGGTCTAAATTTAATTACCTTCATTTTTCATCTTTCCTTCCTCTTTCCTGATTCATTCTACCCACTTCACTTTTCACCATCAAAATAAAACATTTCACCATCAAAATAAAACAACACACAATAATAATAATAATAATAATAATAATAATTATAATAATAATAATAATAAAATTTCAACCAAATCAGAGGAAGCAATGGGTGTTTATCAAAATGAATAAACTAAGGCAAGCTTGATTTTCTAGATTAACCAAAATTCCCATTCTAAAAAAGGTATATTTCTTCAAATCTCTTATATATAGTAATAATATTCTTATATATGATAATAATAATAATAATAATAATAATAATAATAATAATAATAATAATAATAATAGAACCGAAATTTATATAAAGACTTGCATGATTTAAAAACTTATAATCCACTATTTTTATTTTTATTTTTCAGTTTATTATTAAACTTTTGAAATTTGAACTATTTTTCGACTTACATGTCCTTTAAAACTACAGATCTAAGGTATTTGACTTATATAATTATTATCTTATTTTTGAACTTTTGAGTTTAAACCATTTTTGGCATTGCATGTCTTTAAAACTTGTAGATCAGTATTTTACTTTTATTTTATGAAAATTTCTGAGTATTTTGGTGGAATTAATTAATTAATTAATTTTATGGGTCATGGTGGCGAAAAATAAGAAAAAGAAGCGGAGGAGGCCGAAGAAGACGTTGGAACCGAGGTTGACGAAGCATAGCTACCTATCTCGTTTTTTTTTACCAAAAATCGAATCAAGGGTGGGTAAATTATGTTAACTAATGAAAATTCACTTTTATAAAATAAATTTTTCGTATAACTGTTTGCATGTTAATTTTAGTCATAGTTTTGTGCTGCATGTAAAACTACTACAACACTAAATTATGGAAAACATTAGTATAATAACTTATAGTATAAATAAGACTTTGGTCTAAACTCATAAATAATAAAAAGGGAAAATAATTAGTTAAAATGACAGTTTGAGTTGAAATGGAAACAATAAAAAAAAATTTAGGGTCTAATAAGTTGTATCTAAATTTTAGTTTGAGTCAACTCTAAAAAAATACTCATTAGTTCTTAGAGTAATCGTATAATTAATAACATAGAAAATCACTTTGGGTGTGCTAATAAAATCCGGCCTAGGGACTTTTCCGAAATTATTTTAGTGTCTTAAAAGAGTCCACGGAAACACCACTAAAGTCTATTATTTCGTTGACCAATTACGTGCTAAATGATTTCTTGCTTTTATTTTATCACCAAAATATTAGATTTGTATTTTTGTTTTGTTTTAAGACTTGAAATCGATGTAATTTAATAGATTAGATGCGAGACTTGACCAAACGATACCCCAAAACATGTAATATAAAAGACCTAGTTATTCTTACGAATAGGTAGAATCCTAGGACCCTGACAAGCATTTAGGCCTGACTCACGATATCGTTAAAATCCGCCTAAATAAATCTAGGTATTTCTTAAAAATATTTAAATAAACGTTTTAGTATACTTTGGCGCTTTCAAAAGAAAATTCTTATAAGACGAAATTTGGGGTTTTAGCAAGCATAAAACAAATATACATCAGTCTTTTTGGACTTTGTCAAAAGGTTCCAACATGGACTTAAATTCACATACAATCTTTTTTTAAGATCAAAGTATTTAAATAAACAAACTTTTAAAAATAAAATTTTGAAATCAAAAAGCATTCGCTACGTTACACTACGTAATCAGAGACCTCTTAAAATAAATTTTCTTAAATTATTTCAAATCAATATTTTGAAAAGAAATCGTAATTAACCACATTAAACTAAGACGATCTACATCGATTAAACTACTAAGGGGAATGAAAATCGTCCCTTAGTTAAATCGATTAAACTTGGTTAAACTCCGTTAAATGGTCATACTAATCATTTGACATATTAACCAAGTTCGTTTGCCAAATCCCGGCCTACAAATAGGGACAACCCCATAAAGAGACCTTTATTTGACTACGTGCTATTTGGCTATTGTTTCTTCGTATCTACTTACAAGAAAAGGATATTTTTATGAAATTTGAGTTGGACGACACATACTGTTTTCTAAATGAAATAAATTTCAAATGAAGTCTTATTTCATTGGGCATTTTTAGGACTTAATTCAAAATCTCTTTGAGCGGGAAAGCAGGTCGTCTCTATTGTGTACGAGATGACTTGGATGAATAGCACTTAGCTTAACCGTATAAAACCGTCCGTAGCGTACGAAGGGTCTTTGGCTACCCTTGTCGTCATTGACTCGAGAGTAGGCGGGAGTGTGGCCATACTTTAGGTGGGGACCTGATCAGTCCCGTACGTTTTAGGTGGATCGCACCCGGGTTTCCGAGTGTTGAGGATTGGAGCGTGGCTTCGGGGATAACCAGCCGGGTGGAGAGTAGTCCGTGGTGCGGGTAACAACCCCACGTACCGGCATTCGACCCCGGAGATGAGATGACGAATTTTGTTTTAAACGTGTTTATGTCACCACGGTAAACAGGGGTAATAATGTAAGCCCCCTGGTATCGTTGTGATTGACGGTATATTATTATTGTACAAGTATCAAATACGAAATTTATTCGGAACTTGTAGAATAATTGGCCGGTATATCGTGATAAAACTTTTCTAAAAAATAATACGGCACTTAAAATATTTCTTACGATTTCTAAAGTTATGTGTTATCTGTTGTGCTTTTATGTAATGTTATTTGATCTATGTTTGATTTAATATTTTATTCATATTAAATTTTGATAATTTACTCACCTGACGATTTGTTTTTCTATGAAATGCTTTTAAAATTTTATAATCGACAGATTAAGGGAGACTGACCATTCCTCAGACGGGCAAGGTTGGAGATAGCTCAAGATGGGACTAAAATGTATATCCATTTCTTTATAAAATTGTTATAATTAAATGTAATATTTAAGTACTTTCATAATTGTCATGAAGTAATCTAATTAGTTGAGAATAGTAATGACTCGGATAAGTATTATGTCTTCCGCTGTTTCCTATTATAGACTTATTTCTAAAGTCTGGAAAATCCGGGTTGTTACAAGACTTCTGTCTTTTTCATTGAAAATTGGCATTTCATTACACATATCATCAGGAATATAATCAATTTCCAAACTTGTACTACATGATTGAATTCCTCGACCTGACTTAATACTAGACACAGTGTGGACATGACATAGGTCCACCCCGACGCGGCCACGCGCGGGTTTGGGGAGGCGAATGAATCTCCATATGAGATGATCAAATTGAAATTTAAATCGAAGTTGGAGTCGCCACCGAATTTTATGGTTATTCGGAACCGTTCGAGCCCACTCTATGTCGTAGTGGGCCGTATACAAAATACGGCCCATTTCCGATGTCAGAGTTTATTGGGCTCGTCCCTTTGCATATCGATACAGATGCCGACTTGAGCGGTTAATCGTATATTGGATGACTCTCGTTGCCAATGGTTTCGGACATCCGGAAACCACGGTTCTGAGTAAGGGGTGAGGGTACGTGTTGGGAAGTTCACTAAGAACACCCAACCCCGCCCGCACATTAGCGGCCTCTACTAGGATATCGAATGATTTTTTAATACGCGCGTTAGTAATACGATGAATGATATGCAAACATTGTTTTCCTAAACATGCGAGGAATTGAATGGGTTGCTAAGTCGGTTTAATGCATGAAAAATTCACCTCAAAGTTGAATTTAACATGTGAGATTCGTTTTAGTATAATAAAACAAAAGATGAAATAAAGATGAATTTGCTACAAGATAAACAAACGAGTTAGTATCGATAATATAGCAAATAAATATATGAAATCGAGAAAATAAATATTAATCGAAATCTGAAAAATATTGCTAAAAACGCTGTTTTGTATAAAAAACGAAGTTCGAAAAAAAATAATAAAAAAACGAGAAAGGCGCGTCGTGGCAGCCGGCCGCGCGGCTCGCCCGGGATTCCGGCGAGTCGCGTGTCGGGCTGATTTCGAAAGCGGTTTTTTTTGAAAATTCGATGCTTTTATTAAATCACGTACAAATATCGCATAATTTGCACTCGACCTAATATTTTTGATATTCGTTATATTCGATAATTAACTATGAAATTAATATCAAATACTCAGAATAGTTTTAGAAAAGATATAAATTTTAGAAATCGTTTCGTAGAATAAAATAAAACGAACGAAAAAGTTTAAAAAAAAGGATCCGGGTTTCAGGCCCGTGCACGAGTCGCGACTCGCGTGCGGGTTTGTCCGGTTTTTTATTTTTTGTACGAAATTGCTAATTTTGATAAATCGCGTACAAAATATGAATTAATTTATACTCGATTTATGTTTTCGATATTCGTCGTACCCGATATTCGATTATGAAATCGATATCGAGTATTCGGAATGAATTAAAAAAAGTTTTGTAAAAAGAAGTTTGAACGGAAAAAAAAAGATGTAACGATTTTTAATATCGTCGAGATCTTAATATAATTCTTTTTGATACAATATTCGATTATAGAAAATCGATATCATATTTTTAAGAATGTTCGATATATGAAAATAGTTTTTAATAATATCGATGTTAGAAAATAAAATAAAAAAAAGCAACGACCGACCCATAAAAAATAAGACGGACGAGGAGGAGAAGAGAAGAAGAAGGAGAAGTCGGGTTTGGTACACCCTCAACCTACATGCTTCTGTTTACTCGGATCGGGGCTCGTCGGGACGTGGCTTGGGCACAAGAGCGTCGAGTAGATGTCGGTGAGTTGGTGGTGGTTCGGTTCGGGCGTGATGAGTGAAGGGTGTCGGGTATAGGGCCGGTTTCCTTCGGGTTTGTAATATCGGTGTATCGATGCTAAGTGTGTATGATAATGAATGATAATTGATGATATTGTGTTGATTCGAGTTGTGATATGATATGATATTTTCTGATTTCTGATGAATTTTGATGAATGAATATTGAGCCGTGCAAGGGGCTATTTATAGGGAATTCCCGACCTTGGCTAGAAGAGTTTGAACTACCGTTTAAGATAGGAAACGTAAGAGTTCGAAAGGAATGAGGATTCCGCTTTCTTGTGAAGGAAGAAAGGGAGCCGGCTGGTAGAGGGCTGCTCGGCCGAGTGTTTGCACTCGGTCGGGTGTTTGAATCAGTTTTCGGATAGGATTCCTACTTGAGATCGAATCCATCCTTAAACGTATTTGTTTAATATTTTGTGAAGCTGATTTTTCGTAGGATTAGAGTTTGAATCAGCTGTGTGAGGTGTCACGGCTGACTCATGCACCTCGGGAATATTTTTGACGGATTTTGACTCGGTCGTTAAAAGACGGTTTTACCCTTGGTGTCGGAATCGACCCAAATTAGTCTTATTTGACTCGAAACGACCCACTGGGCCTGATTTTGAGGTTGGTTTTGTGAGATATGTACTCCATAATGAGCCCAAGCCAAATACCAATGATTTTGAGCCCGTTTCTGAGTATTTAAAGCACGTTTGCGTCCGATCATCATCGGGTGTTTGTCGGAAACTGCTATAGACACCCGGCGGTCAAAATGTGGGTGTCTACAGAGCCCCCACTCTGACTGAGGCTTGGACAAGGCGAAAGTCAGAGTAGCTACCAGGCAAATCAAAGATTAAACCTGGCAGACTTCCGGTCGGGTCGTTTAAGGTCCATTAGACCTGCGTGGAGGGCCCGCCGGCCGGAGACTAGAAATGTACCTGAATTGATGATGATAACTCCGTGGGGAATCGGACTTGTCGTATAAGTCTATGCCTGCTGGGGAGTTGATTGCACGGTTTTGCTTGAGCCGTCCTGTATAATGATTTATGCAAAGTTTGCATGTAACACATTTTTAGGAGAAATGACTCGTGCTCGGGAATAAAAAATTGAAGAGGATTTTTTTTGAAATTTTGAATTTGGAAGAACTTTTGAAAGCAAGGTATTTTGACTCTGAGAAGGAATAGGAATGCTTAGGATGACTTAGCTAGATCCTAGGAAAAAAGGCCTGTATGCTAAATCCCTTGGGATTAGGAATTCTAAAGTGAGGAGGAGAATCTGATTTCATGCTATAAATACCCTCTCCCTGCTCACAATTTATTCACAATTCACAATTCTCTTCTCCCTTCAAAGAAAAACAAGCCTTGAGAAACTTATTTCTTCTTTTTAGAAATTCAATCATGGGTATTGATCGATTAGTCGGAATATTGCAAGATTGGTCCCGAATTTTCAGAGATGCTGATAAAGTTATTTTAAACCAGAATGGCGTCACCCAGCTGTCCACAATCCGCCAGATGCAAGTGGATCGTCACTTTTTGGATGCTTGCCTGTCCTATTGGGATGATACTTATCATGTTTTTAGCTTTCCTCGGGGCGAAATCTGCCCCTTCCTGAGGAAATAGCTGTTGTAGGAGGGTGGAATTCCATTCTTCGTCCTGCTATCCCCTTTTCAGTTCATGATCCAAGGAGGATATTAAGAGAATTTTTAGGGCTTTCTCATATGGAGGTGTCCCGCATGCTGGAAGGAAATACAGTCTCCTTGATCGACCTGGCTGAAAAATTTATGAATCCAAATGACGTTCGGGTCAGGCCAGCATATAGCCGTAGGGCCTTTACTTTTTGCATGCTCCATGTCTACGCTTTTGAAGGCCATATGGATTGGCTATCTTGTATGGACCATGTTAGACTTCTCGCCGTAGCGGATCAAATAGAGATAGAGCATAGCCCAGCTTGGCTGATTATTGGGGAGATTATCCAAGGCTTAGATAATCGTAAGAGGGATCCGTCGATCAGGCTGACTGGTAGCACCCGTCTTCTACAGGTAGGCTGATTTTTTTATCGATTTTTGCAATTTTTGATTTTTTTTCAATTTTTGATTTTTTTGGTTCTTCGATTTTTTCGCGGTTTTCGCGGTTTCTCTCGATTTTCCCATTTTTCTCGTTTTTGCGATTTTTTTTTTTGAAAATCGACTTTGCCTTTTTTGCAATTTTGACTTTTCGCGATTTTGATTTTTCAGCTATGGCTTTTTGAGAGGCTATCGATCTTGGATCCTCCTCTAGATGTAAGTCGATATCGTCCGAATCAAGTGATGACAAGGAGACGGACTGTTGACTTTTCTCGCCTTACTACCCAAAAATTCTGGGACGAGCTGTTGTCCTTCCATAGAGGCCCATTGATCCGTTGGACCGTACCTTGGTGGCCCATTTATGCCTGGACCGGATTAGAATTGCGAGATAGGGCCCGTTATCAACTAATCCTATCTTTTAGGCAGACGATTCATCTTTATCCCGATCGCATACTTAGGCAATATGGTCGGGCCCAAAGAATCCCGGAAATCGAGGCGGTCGTGAGTGAATCTACTCAGCTAACGGACGTGATGTGTGACATTTGGGCGCAAAGATGGTATACCCGGCACACTTGGCCCGTTTCTAAAGCTTCTCCCTCGATCTGGGTATCAGATTCTTATACGAAGTGGACCCAGGCAAATTCTGCTAAAGCCCGTGCTGCTTTGAAGACTGATGAAGCCTTTGAATTGCTGCGCCGAGAACAGGCTAAAGATAATCGAGGTTTCTTTGATGACGGCGACACCCCAGCTACAATGGTTCGACTGATGTCAGGTCAGAAAGGGAAGGCTAAGACTTTGACTAAAGGGTCCAGCACTAAAGGTACATGGGGGAAGATGAGCCCCCTGACGGACTTAGAAAGGAGACTTGGTCCAAGACTGGCAGCTAAGGACCGACTTGGTCCTCGGGATAGACTTCCCGAGCACGTACGAGCCCGGATCGAACCGGTGCAGGAGAAACCAAAGTCGAAGAAGCGGGTTCGAGTAAAGGAAGTTCCACTTGTGATTAGGGAACGTTCGCCCCCACCTCGTCGGCCTCGGGATCCGCGTGACCCGAAAGATAATGGGAAGGGAAAACTGTACGAGTAGTCTCCTAAATTTTATTATTTAAGTATTACTACTATTTTTGTGTGATTTTTGTGTGATTTATTTTTGCGTGAGGCATTTTTTTTTGAAATAATAAAAGACATATTAGTGAAAACCGTTCCTGTCTTTTCGTTATTGCAGTGGTTGTACCCTTTTGAGGGGTTGCCTACGTATCCACGATTAGTGGAATCAAACCGACCGTAGTTCAGACATAGATTTTTGCAATTTTCGAAATACATCAAGACTATTAGTTCGAGATGTGCGACAGTAGGATCAGTAATCCTAACTCATTGACTTGCTTAATTTTTGAAAGTTTTATAAAAAAAATATAAGCTTTTAGCAAATGACATTGAGACAAGGTTAGGGGTAGTAGCGCTTCAACTGGTCCAAGTTGGTCGGGTTGACAAATTCGTTCCCATCCAAGTCTGTCAGCATTACGGCTCCTCCTGATAAAACCTTCTTCACTAAATACGGTCCGGCCCAATTAGGTTTGAATTTTCCTCTTGGGTCGACTGGTAGCAAAGCCCGGACAAATTTTAGGACTAGATCGCCTTCTTTGATATTTCTGGGCCTAACCCTTTTGTTGAAAGCCCGTTTTATCCTTTTTTGATATATCTGGATATTGTTGAGAGCTCGGGATTGTCGTTCGTCCAAAAGAATCAACGAATCGTATCGGGCTTGGACCCAATCTGCTTCAGGCACTTGACTTTCGAGTAAAATCCTTAGAGATGGTACCTCAAGCTCGACCGGCTGGACCGCCTCCATCCCATATGTCAGATAGTATGGAGTTGCTCCGGTCGCGGTGCGGATTGATGTCCGGTACCCCCATAAGGCAAAAGGGATTTTATCGGGCCAATCCCGGTAATTATCTGCCATCTTTTTAAGTATGGTGACAATTGTTTTATTTGCTGCCTCTACCGCTCCATGTGTTTGGGGACGGTAAGGCGAAGATGTATGCCTTTTAATCTTATATTTTGCTAGCAAAGTAGCGGTTTCGGCTTGGAAATGGGTCCCGTGATCACTAATTAATTCGTGCGGGATCCCGTATCGGCATATAATTTTATCTTGGATAAATTTTACAACGTGCTTGGCGTTCAAGACACGATATGACTCGGCTTCAACCCATTTAGTGAAATAGTCAATAGCCACTAGAATAAAGCAGTGACCTCCCGTCCCAGAAGGGTTCACTTTCCCGATTATATCAATTCCCCATGTTGAAAACGGCCATGGTGATGTCATAGTATATAACAGGGATGACGGCATATGCTGGACGTTTCCGAAAATCTGACAGTTGTGACAGTGCTTGACATATAACTGACAGTCGGTTTCCATGCTATTCCAATAGTACCCGAGTCTGGCGATTTTTTCAAGCTAGCATATGGGCATTCATATGCGGACCGTTCTCGCCATCGTGTACCTCGGCCATGAACATTTCGGCCTGTGTTTTATCGATGCATAGGAGTAAAGCCCCCTGTGCCGTCTTTTTGTACAATTGTCCATCGTCCGTGCGGATGAACTGAGTGGCCCATCTTCGTAGGGCTTTCTTGGCCCGGTTTTCAGATCCCAGAGGATATTCCCCCGACGTCAAGTAGGTAAGAACAACCTGGTACCAAGGTTCTGGGTCAGTTATTTCAATGTCTTGGATAGCGTTGATATATGCCGGCTCGGACCGTCTTTCGACGCAAATCGGCATGCTGGTTAGGTGTTCCGGGATATTCAGTAAAGATGCTAGTTTGGATAGCGCATCTGCAAACTTGTTTTCTTCCCGGGGTAGATAAATGTACTCCACCTTTTGAAACTGCTTTTCGAGAACCCTTACTCGCGCTTGGTAAGCTACGAGATTTGCGTTCCGAGTTTTCCATTTCTGGAGTGCTTGATTAATGACTAATGAGGAGTCACCGTGGACCCGGAGGTTTGTTACTCCCAAATCAGTGGCGGCTTACAACCCATGAATGCATGCTTCGTATTCGGCTGCGTTATTAGTCACATCGAAATCTAACTTGATGGATAACGGGGTGTGCTCCCCTTGTGGTGAGATTAGTAAAATCCCGACACCAAATCCTCGAAAGTTGGATGCCCCATCAAAATATAGATCCCATGTCTCTGTGTCGGTATGGAATATATCTTCGTCAGGGAAGGCCCAAGTATCGGTATGTCCCTCTTCAGATACCGGACTATCGGCGAGGAACTCGGCTACTACCCGGCCCTTGATGGCTTTTAATGGTACGAACTTGAGGTCGAACTCAGCTAGCATTAAAGTCCATCTAGATATTCTACCGTTGAGGATGGGCTTTTCGAACAAATACTTGATTGGATCCATTCTTGATAGTACGTGCACTTCGTGGCTAAGCATGTAATGTCGGAGCTTTTTAGTGGCCCAAACTAGAGCTAGACACGTCTTTTCGAGCATCGTGTATTTGCATTCGTACTCTAGGAACTTTTTACTGATGTAGTAAATGGCTCTTTCTTCTGAGTCGACTGTCTGGGCTAGCATAGCCCCCATGGCTGTCTCGGTCGTTGTCAAGTATAACGACAAAGGCAGACCGTGCTGAGGTGGCATTAATACTGGCGGAGATGACAGAATCTCTTTGATCTTATCGAAAGCTGTTTGACATTTGTCGTCCCATAGTACCCGTTCTCCTATCTTCAGTTTTTTGAAAATGGGCTCACATACCATGGTTAGCTTAGAAATAAACCTGCTGATATATTGGACTTTCCCGAGAAACCCCCTAATCTCCTTTTTGGTTTTAGGTGGCCGCATCTCGGTAATGGCCTTGATTTTGGCTGGGTCAACCTCGATGCCGTGCTGGCTGACGATATGGCCCAGTAATTTGCCCGATGTTACCCCGAAACTGCATTTTTGAGGGTTTAACCTCATGTTGTACTTGCGTAGTCGGGTGAAGAACTTCCTAAGGGCCGGAATATGCCCGCTTCGTTCTTTGGACATAACGATCATATCGTCCACGTAGACCTCTACTTCCTTATGCATCATGTCATGTAGTAAGGTAGTGGCGGTCCGTTGATAAGTGGCACCGGCGTTGATAAGCCCAAATGGCATAACAGTGTAACAGTAAGTCCCCCAAGGTGTAGTGAAGGTGGTCTTACTCATGTCTTCTTTTGCCATTTTGACCTGATTGTATCCGGCGTACCCGTCCATAAAGGATAGAAGGGCATGGTCGGCCGTGTTGTCCACCAGTATGTCGATGTGTGGCAACGGGAAATCATCTTTCGGGCTGGCCTTATTAAGGTCCCGAAAATCTACACAAACTCGTACCTTTCCGTCTTTCTTGGGTACTGGTACGATATTTGCGACCCAGTCTGGATATTCAGACACTTGGATAAAACCCGCTTTGAATCGTTTGTCAACTTCTTCTTTGACTTTGAGAGACCATTCAGGCCTCATTCTTCAGAGTTTTTGCTTTACCGGCTTACACCCGTCTTTGATGGGTATACGGTGTTCGGCTATCTCTCGGTCTATTCCCGGCATGTCCTTGTAGGACCATGCGAAGACGTCTTTGAATTCATGGAGGAGATCTGTGAATTGTTGCTTCTCCTCGGGGTCTAGGGATAAACCTAACTTAAGCATCTGAGGCTCTAAAGGGGTTCCTACATTGATGGAATCGGTTTCTTCGATCACCGGATCTCGGGACTCCCTTTGTTCGAGTTGCTCGACTAGATGCTGAGGTAGTGGTACCTGTTCGTCGGGTTTCTCAATGTCATTGCAAGTAAAGTTTTTGAAAATGTTTTGAAAATAAGACAAGTCGTAAGCAGAACGGTTATCGTTATTATTGATAGAGAGCTTTGAAAATAGCTCAAAGAGAGCAGCCATCTGATCGCTGGTCAGAGGCGGTATGCATGGGGAGTGCTCTCGGGACAGATTCCGAGACTCCCAGAGGTACAGGTAAAGGAAAAGGGGTTACAGACTCGACCCTAGTACTGGACCTTCTAGACCTAGACTCAGACTCCGACTCTGACTCTGACTCGGACTCGGACTCGGATTCGGACTCGTCGCCTTGCATGTCTCCTTCGCCAGTACTGAGCTTGTAGACTCGACCCTCGCTGTCGGTCCACTTGATCGTCTTCCTCCAAGCCCTCTTTCTAGTGTCAGCACCTACTTCAGAGATCAGTTTGGTTGGATCGAAGTTGCTGCCATGGAGGATCAGGTTGACTAATTCCTCCTTAGGGGTCGAGATTATCTTGCTGTCCCCGAACAAGAGCCCCAGCATGGGCTCGGCTTATTTCGAATCCTCCTTTGATTCGGCCTGAATGAGAGAAAAGATATCATCTGGGATGAAATTGACCTCAGGATAGGTTATAGTGGGTTGATAGAGACCCGTCTAGACAGCTCCGAATACCGGAGTGACAAAGTGATCGCTCAGTCTTGGGCTGTAAGGGTCCAAGTAGGTACCCTTGAGAATATTGCAGGCCTTTTGGATGCCGGCCCGGACCACATTTTCCGGGGTTAAGGCGTACCCCAAACCGAATTTCGAATCTTCATCGCTTAAAACATCGATGATCTTGCCAGCAGGGAGACCAGGCCTTGAAGTAGCCCCCGGTAAGTAACCCAAGTTTTGCAGCATTTTGTCGATGCTGGTTGTGAAGTAGGGCCTAAAGAGATACTCTTCATCGATCATTCCCACGAAATTGAATCCTCGCGGGTCGATTGAACCAGCCGTGTTGCAGCTTGACACGGCTATTGGGGTAGCTTCGAGGGTGATGACCCCGTCTTGTAAAGGTAGCTTGACCTTTCTGTGAAGAGTGGAGGATACAGCTTTAACCGCATGGATCCAAGGCCTTCCAAGTAGCAGATTGAAAGATGAAGTGACATCGATCACTTGGAATTCGAGCTCTTTTTCAATTGGGCCAGTTATGATGGTCAGCTTGACGGCCCCAGCAACTGATTTCGGGCTTCCATCGAAAGCCTGGATAGTTTGTGCAGTAGGAAGATAGTCAGTCTCGGTAATGCCGAGAGCCTTTGCAGTCCTTAAGGGAAGGACGTTCACAGCTGACCCGTCATCGATTAGGGTCATGGGTAGATACTTGCCTCGACAAATCACCGTGATATATAGGGCCAGGTTGTGGGTGGCCCCAAATGGTGGCAGATCAGATTCAGAGAAGGTGATAAGTGGGCCTTCTCCTTTGGACTTGCCCTTGAGGTGAGGCAGGATGGTGGCTACCATTTCAGTGGGGGTAACCGACGAGTCTACCTTGATTTCATCGAGAGCCTTAGTAAGTGCTGCCCGATGTTCTTGAGAACTAACCAGAAGTTGCCATATGGTAAGGTCAGTTTGGACCCTCTTTAGTTGCTTGACTAGGGCCGTGTCGGTGTCTGGCTCTTCAGGTGCGGATTCCGTCTTGGATGGTTCAGTGACGGATCCCAGGGCCGAAGATCCGGCCGTGATGACATGAGTACCGGCCAGGGCTTTGGTTTTGGCCTTCCGGATCTCTTAGGCCGTGATGGGGACAGTCTCCCCCTTAGCGAGGTAAACATCGTCTTCATCGTCATTCCATATCCCGTTGATTTGGGGAATGAAAGGGGAAATGAGATGAGTGCAATCGATTATTTCTCCAGTAGAAATGGAGTAAGTAGCAAGGGGGTTGTTTTTGTTACTGGGCTTATCGCTGGGTAATGGTATCTTCCCACTCTCGATCAGATCTTGAATGAGATGCTTTAGCTTCCAACATTTTTCGGTGTCATGCCCGTTGCCTTGGTGATAGCGGCAATAGGCCTGAGCGTTGTAGCTTTTGGACCGCTTCTCGACAGGAACCTCCGACATTGGGCCTATAGGTTGGATCAGGCCTTTAGAAGATAGCCTTTGTAAGGCGTCGGCATAAGTAGTCCCTATGTCCGTAAATACTCGGGCTGGAGTATTCTTTTTGGTTGAGGTGTCTAGCAAATTAACCTCGTCGAAGATGCTTCGGGCCGCACTTGTAGTTGCGGGCTTGCCAGAAGATGAACTGGCTCCTTGATAACCCTTTGTAGAGGCCTTAGTAAGGCTCTCTAACCTTAGATCGTCTTCGATTCTTGTACCCATCTCGGTTAAGGTGGCGAAATTTGGTATGATAGCGTACCGGAGATGGATCCGGTAAGATGGGAGGAGATTTTTCACGAAGGCCTCCACTAGTACCTTTTCGCTGGGCTTGTCGACCAGCTTGACACTTTCTGCCCTCCACCTTTGGAGGTATTTGGTAAAACCCTCCTTTGGCTCTTGGGCCATGACCTCGAGAGTACGCATGGTTGTTTGGATTTCTGCATTGTCGGCGTAGTTCCGCGCGAATTCTGTTGCTACGTCGTCCCAAGACTTGTACTTTTTGGATTCGAGCTTATAAAACCAAGCCTTCGGGTGCTTCTCTAGCGAGGAAGCAAACAGATGCTTGAACATGTCGGACTTGACTCCTTTTAGGGCCATAAACTCTTTGAAGGCCCGGATATGTAATACCGGGTCTTCGGTTTTGTGGAACATCGGGAGGCCTGTTAAGTTGAGATTGGCAGACAGTTGGTCGGTTAGGGGAGAATAGGTTCGAGCATTCTCCGTATGGATCGAGTTATGGGTCGACAAGTGGACCTGCTCTTGTAGCTTGAGGACCGCGCTGGTCAATTTGGCTAATGGGCCCTTAGTTTCATCTTCATCATTCGGCCTATCCTGTTCTATGGCGCTAACCCGGGTAACAATGGCGATCTGGTCACCCCTAATTTGGTCGAGTTGTTCTTGGATCTTGGCCAATGCGGTGTTCAGTTGATCAATGGAGTCTTTAGTCATGGTTCGGGTGTGAGGTGGCCTGTCTGTAAGAACACCACGTAATCAGCGACTAGCCCAAATCATAGAACTAAAGTACATCCCGAGCAAGGAAAAGGGAAACTAGAGAGGAAATGACTCGGAAAAGACATCTAGACGGATGACTTGTGAGAGGTGGGCCTCCTTTAGGATCCAGCTGTGTGGGCTGGGCCCTGTTCGAAAGGAGGTTCACGTGAGACATTCCCCAGACTTCTAGACTCGATTGTGTAGACGGACCGACCCTTGTAGGAGTATGTCCTACGTAGGTGGGCCTTGCCTTAGTATAATAAGGCGGACTGGGATAGGGAGGAAATCCGTGATATAGGATCGACGGAGTTTCGACGCTAGAAGACCTTGACGACTTAAGACACGACCCGACACTGCTAAATATGGGAAGTCCTAAGAAAAGGAAGGTTTTGAAATTGATTTTTGAAAGCCCGAGTAAAATCGGGAAGAGGAGCCCGACCCTTTTTTTCGAAAAGGAAAACGGAAAGGCGGACCGGGAAGGGTTTTAAAAGTTTGAAAATATTTTCGAGTTTTGAAATGGGCATAATACCGGCTAAAAATAGGCTATTTTGAGTAAAATCGTGGATCCTAAATTCGGTATATGTCCCGGGTTTTGAAATTGGATATTTTGAAAAGGATGCTATTTTGAAAAAGACGGTTTTTGAAAAAAAAAGACTTGTAAATCAGGTAGCACATAGTCATGGAAACAGTATAACGACGCCATGTATGCTCTAATTCTAAGTCTCGGTCAGTCAGAAAGGGTCTATATCAGTGTACACAGCCTATCGAGAATCGGGGCGGACTTCCTAAGTCGAGTTGAGCTTAGAACATGCCGTAAAACCCATACGAATCGGCTAATGGACACCTTCGACATATCCAATTTGGACTACATCGATAGTATAGTGGGACGTCGGTCACCAGTACCGGCCCGGGAAAATATGGGGTTATGCATGAACCATAAAACTAAAACGCGTATTGTACTAGTCAAACGATTTCTATTCGAGTCTCACCCTGAGGATGCTGAAGGTCAGTAACGTATCAGCTAATCCCCAGCGGAGTCGCCAAATTGTGGACATGACATAGGTCCACCCCGACGCGGCCACGCGCGGGTTTGGGGAGGCGAATGAATCTCCATATGAGATGATCAAATTGAAATTTAAATCGAAGTTGGAGTCGCCACCGAATTTTATGGTTATTCAGAACCGTTCGAGCCCACTCTATGTCGTAGTGGGCCGTATACAAAATACGGCCCATTTCCGATGTCAGAGTTTATTGGGCTCGTCCCTTTGCATATCGATACAGATGCCGACTTGAGCGGTTAATCGTATATTGGATGACTCTCGTTGCCAATGGTTTCGGACATCCGGAAACCACGGTTCTGAGTAAGAGGTGAGGGTACGTGTTGGGAAGTTCACTAAGAACACCCAACCCCGCCCGCACATTAGCGGCCTCTACTATGATATCGAATGATTTTTTAATACGCGCATTAGTAATACGATGAATGATATGCAAACATTGTTTTCCTAAACATGCAAGGAATTGAATGGGTTGCTAAGTCGGTTTAATGCATGAAAAATTAACGTCAAAGTTGAATTTAACATGTGAGATTCGTTTTAGTATAATAAAACAAAAGATGAAATAAAGATGAATTTGCTACAAGATAAACAAACGAGTTAGTATCGATAATATAGCAAATAAATATATGAAATCAAGAAAATAAATATTAATCGAAATCTGAAAAATATTGCTAAAAACGCTGTTTTGTATAAAAAAACTAAGTTAAAAAAAAACAATAAAAAAAACGAGAAAGGCGCGTCGTGGCAGCCGGCCGCGCGGCTCGCCCGAGATTCCGGCGAGTCGCGTGTCGGGCTGATTTTGAAAGCGGTTTTTTTTAAAATTCGATGCTTTTATTAAATCGCGTACAAATATCGCATAATTTGCACTCGACCTAATATTTTCGATATTCGTTATATTCGATAATTAACTATGAAATTAATATCAAATACTCGGAATAGTTATAGAAAAGATATAAATTTTAGAAATCATTTCGTAGAATAAAATAAAACGAACGAAAAGTTAAAAAAAAAGGATCCGGGTTTCAGGCCCGTGCGCGAGTCGCGACTTGCGTGCGGGTTTGTCCGGTTTTTTATTTTTTGTTCGAAATTGCTAATTTTGATAAATCGCGTACAAAATATGAATTAATTTATACTCGATTTATGTTTTCGATATTCGTCGTACCCGATATTCGATTATGAAATCGATATCGAGTATTCGGAATGAAATAAAAAAAGTTTTGTAAAAAGAAGTTTGATCGGAAAAAAAAAAGATGTAACGATTTTTAATATCGTCGAGATCTTAATATAATTCTTTTTGATACAATATTCGATTATAGAAAATCGATATCATATTTTTAAGAATGTTCGATATATGAAAATAGTTTTTAATAATATCGATGTTAGAAAATAAAATAAAAAAAAAGCGACGACCGACCCATAAAAAATAAGACGGACGAGGAGGAGAAGAGAAGAAGGAGAAGTCGGGTTTGGTACACCCTCAACCTACATGCTTCTGTTTACTCGGATCGGGGCTCGTCGAGACGTGGCTTGGGCACAAGAGCGTCGAGTAGCTGTCGGTGAGTTGGTGGTGGTTCGGTTCGGGCGTGACGAGTGAAGGGTGTCGGGTATAGGGTCGGTTTCCTTCGGGTTTGTAATATCGGTGTATCGATGCTAAGTGTGTATGATAATGAATGATAATTGATGATATTGTGTTGATTCGAGTTGTGATATGATATGATATTTCTGATTTCTGATTAATTCTGATGAATGAATATTGAGCTGTGCAAGGGGCTATTTATAGGGAATTCCCGACCTTGGCTAGGAGAGTTTGAACTACCGTTTAAGATAGGAAACGTAAGAGTTCGAAAGAAATGAGGATTCCGCTTTCTTGTGAAGGAAGAAAGGGAGCCGGCTGGTAGAGGGCTGCTCGGCCGAGTGTTTGCACTCGGTCGGGTGTTTGAATCGGTTTTCGGATAGGATTCCTACTTGAGATCGAATTCCATCCTTAAACGTATTTGTTTAATATTTTGTGAAGCTGATTTTTCGTAGGATTAGAGTTTGAATCAGCCGTGTGAGGTGTCACGGCTGACTCACGCACCTCGGGAATATTTTTGACGGATTTTGACTCGGTCGTTAAAAGACGGTTTTACCCCTGGTGTCGGAATCGACCCAAATTAGTCTTATTTGACTCGAAACGACCCACTGGGCCTGATTTTGAGGTTGGTTTTGTGAGATATGTACTCCATAATGAGCCCAAGCCAAATGCCAATGATTTTGAGCCCGTTTCTGAGTATTTAAAGCACGTTTGCGTCCGATCATCATCGGGTGTTTGTCGGAAACTGCTATAGACACCTGGCGGTCAAAGTGTGGGTGTCTACACACAGCTACATTACAACCATTTAGTTTGTTACTCCTACCTCATTAGAACCTACTATACATGAGGTTACATTGTTTACTACATAGTAGACACCCTTGTGTTCTCTTCCAATACCCTTAGTAGTCCTGGTGTGAGAGTCCTGTTGTAGACATCCACATTTTGACTGTCAGGTGTCTATAGTAGTTTCCAAAAATCACCCGATGATGATCGGACGCAAACATGTTTCTACGCGCTCGGATATGGGCTCGAAATCAATAGTAGTTGGCACGAGTTTTTTATGGAGTACAAATCTCACAAAACTGACCTCAAATTCAGGCCCAGCGGGTCATTTCCAATCAAATCAGACTAATTTGGGTCAAAACCGACACCGGAAATAAAACTGTCTTTTAGCGACCGGGTTAAAACCGGGTCAAAGCCGTTTCCGAGAAAAGACCCGCGGTCCTCTTTCAGGTGGGCTACTCGATCGAGTTCATTAGGGCACCCGATCAAGTAACCCTAGACAAGGAGGGGGAGCAATTGCCTATATATACACCCTTCTGCATGCAATTAAAACCCTAACTTTTTCACATTCTTTTACAACCTTAGTCAACCCTATACAACCCTAATCTTCTCATCATCTTCAACCTAAAACCCTAGCAATTTACAAACCCTAAACCACCATAACTCAACTTACATCAACCTCGATACTCCCGTGCTAAAGCCACAACTAACGATTTCTATTCGAGATTAAGAAACATGTAGGTTGAGGGTGCAAAATCCCGTTCTTCTATCTTCTTCTCTCTTTTTCCCCTTCGTCTCATCGTCCGTCGTTGTCGTCATCGTTTTTTTTTTAAATTTTTTTTTATCTTATCGTTATTGCCGCATTCTAACATCGTTAGTATTATAAATATCAAGACATTAACATACTCGTTGATTTGTGTCGAGCGCAAAGGATGACGGGATAAGGAAATCCGAATATACGAGGGTTTTCACCTGACGTTGCCGGTCGCTTATCCCGACACCTCGAATGCTTGATTATTGAAGCGAGTCAAACCTCAACAAAATCGCCTCTTTTATTTTGTTGCGTCATCATCATCTATACCACATATATCGATTTCAACTTACATATTTTTTTTTTATTATTGAGTCGAAACCCTTTGACGCGGATCCGACATCACACAATCCGCAAGGATTTATTACGATGTCGGGATGCCGAGGGAATCCAATCAAGTCTTTTTTTCCCCTTTAATTCAAGTAGATGCAAAGAGTCGTTCTTTAGATTCGATACCAATTCAATAATTGGATGTCGCATCTAAACAATCTAGTCAATGAATCTAACTAATACGAAGTCGTTGATGCTAAAAATAGTGATCATAATTCGCAAGAATTAATTCCGACACTATAAAACGCGGAGACAATTTATTTCGTTTTAGTTGATTTAAAACGACTTAGAAATACATTTTCTAGATTTCGCTCTAAATATTCGATATCGATTCAATAATCGAATATCGGATACGACGAGTAACTAAATCCGAATCGAGCATAGATCATACAATATTTCTGCCCGATTCAATAAAAAACCATCATTCCAAGGATACGATACCGACTCCGTAGTCGAGTATCAAATCTAACGGAATTAATCAAAAGAGCCAACACAGCCCTCCATGCGAGTCGCGCGGATATCATGCGAGTCGCGCGCCTGTGCAAGTCGCGCGAAGTTCATACAAGTTGCGCGATTGCCTGGAAATTGTGACACAAAAGGATTTTCTTTTTAGTTCAACTAGTGTAATACCCGTGACACGTCACAGATTTGTGACCATTTTTTTAAAAATAATACAGTAAAAAGTTAGAAATAAAGTGCAATACCCGTGTTCACGGGGTTGAAGTGTTTTTTTGCATAAAAAAGTCAAATCACCACTCATGTGAGGGTGAACGGAAAGACGATACTGGCTTAAAATAACGTAAATGAAATGAATATTGACACATATGATTATTATAGTAGGTTCAATATCGAAGTCAAAGAACCACGTGAGTACGTAGGTAAATAACAATTTCGGAGAGTGTATGATAAATGTAGATGTCTTAAGTATAACGACATATGATGTCAAAATAAGTACGTGTATAGTATGTGTTTGACACAATTACAAAAAAAAGAAGGCCTATATTATACGTTATGGTCTCTAAAATGCAAATATTTTTGGTACGGAACCCACCCGAACCGAAATTAGTAATTAAAAATATTAATATTTTAGACTAAAATTTCACAAAATAGTATGGAATAAAAAATACTCCATCCCCTTCTCTATAATCTTACACATTTTCTATTTTGGTAATTTTCTACTCCGTATTATTTTTTCACTTTCCTTTTTAGTACGTCTTTTGTGGTTCTTATTATTTGTGACTCCACTTTCTTTTTCCACTTCCATTTTCATCTATATTATTCCAGTCCACCCTTATTAATTTTCTTCCCAAAACTAATGTGGATCATATAAAGGAGTTAGTTTTATTATTATTATTATTATTATTATTATTATTATTATTATTATTATTATTATTATTATTATTATTATTATTATTATTATTATTATTATTATTATTATTATTATTATTATTATATTCCTATTAGTAGGTCTCACGATAAGTTATTGTGAGACGGTCTCACATGAGACTAACTGTTATATAAAAGAAGGGGATAAAGTATTTATTATTTATTTTCATCCACATTCCAGTCCACCCTTATTAATTTTCTACCCAAAATTAATGTGGATCATATAAAAGAAGAGGATGGAGTATTTATTATTTATTTTCAACATTTCTGTGGTAATAATATTATTATAAAAAAAATACGGTGTAGTATGTTTTAAATCATACTTTTATCACATGATTATTATAATGATAAAAAATTCAATGAATCAAGTCAAAGTTTGTTATGTGTAAAAAAAATATATACTCCGTATATCGGTAATCTAATATAAATGCAATATTAAATAAAAGGGAAATAAATGATTAAGAATTCAAACTAAGAATGAAAATGTATTTACATTTAATAAAAAAGTAAAGACAGTTAACATTTTTCAAACGTGTTATTAACGATTTTTAACGGCTTTTTAACCCAAAGCTCGACATTTTTAACCATTTTTAACCCGAAGCCTGTCATTTTTTTTAACACTTTTTAACCCAAAGCCCGACATTTTTGACATCTTTTTTAACCCGAAGCCCGTCATTTTTTAACGGTTTTTAACCCGAAGCCCAACATTTTTTAACGGTTTATTAACTTTTGTCAAACGCGTTACAAATGCTTAGGTCCTTATTTTTTATAATACCTGTGAAAAACTTTCACGCGCTGCCCACTATTATTTTGATGATCCTGGAGTATTGATTACGTTAATCGAAGAGGAATGTTAGATTGGTAGCAGTGTTATGCAAGTGAAAATTTTTTCACTTGCTATCCATTTTGTTTGGGTAAATTTCGAGCACAATGTAAGAAAAGATTCAAATCACTAATTTCGGGGGTGAATTAATACACATGAACTACAACTTGTAATGACGCGGTTTACAACTCACAGAGAGAGATTACATATGAAATACGTGCGGGGACATAGAGTAACGTAAATTAATCGTCGTGACACATTAAAAGCTTTAGGCCGCTTAGAACATTAAAATCTCTCGTCGGTTTCTAAACTATGTTAAAATGACTGAGCAATATATACTTGGGGGAGTCCGAGGAGTATGTTCACTACGAACACATTATGGACGCTTTAAACAAAATCTATCGAGACTTCTACGACGATTAAGTGCATAAGAACGGAAGTTTTTTTACATAGTATGCAGTGTATCGTATATAGGTAGTGTTATTCCTTGCTTTACATAGTATGCAGAGTCGATGATTAAAAAAGTTAAAGAAAATAAATGTTTTCAAAGTGCGTTAATAACTCGTATTTGACCCGGAATCCAAGTGGGCAACCATATAAACCCGACTTGTATAAAACTCATATTTTACCAGATAACCCGAAATACACCCTACCCATACTTTACCCGAACCCGAAAGCCGAAGAACAGCCGAAATACACCCGACCAGTATATTTTAGTAATTGAGTAATATTTACATATTTGAAAACAAATTAAAAAAAAGATTTTCGTGATTTATAACAAATTATAAAAGTAAGACAAAAATTGACGTAAGTGAAAGAGTGAAGAGTGCAATAATCAAATGGAGAAAAAATTTGAATAACCTAAATGATTATGGAGAAAAAAATTGACGTCATCTAATGAATTTACTGTAATGAAAAAATTACATATCAATTAGTTTTCACATACCAATGAAAAATCCATACGTCATCTAATAAGTCAACATATCAATTAGTTTTCACATACCTAAATGAAAAAATTTACTTGTCATTAGAATAGTTTCCTATCACCAAGATTATAATTTGCCGTAAAGTTGAACGTGTTTCAATTTGTTCACCATGATTATAATTTTCATTTGTTTCCTGTCAATGTATAAACTTTATATTAGAATGATAAAAGAATTACATTACTACCCGTAATATATAAATCGGAATGAACACATAATTGAAAAAAAAGGTAAATATTTCTACCAAAATACCAAGATTTACCAAAAGTAAATTGGAATGACAATTTGCAACATTGCAAGACAAATAAAGTCTGAAAATACTCAAAAATCAATTTACAAACTCGAACATACTGCGATTTTAGATACTCATAGCACATATCTTCAATGTCGAGCGAACAATTATCACCATCAATTTTCTACACAATACATACCAAAAAACACGGCTACAATAAATTAAAATTGGGTATGCTTCAAATCCCAAAATTAAAATTATGTATATATTCTTCAAATCCCTCAGTTAAAATAAAGTATGCTTTAATTCCAGTTTCATGAACCCTAATCCCTCAACTACCCGTCATGATACAACCATAAAAAATTTACTTGTCATTAGAATAGTTTCCTGTCACCAAGATTATAATTTGGCGTAAATTTGCACCTGCTTCAATTTGTTCACCATGATTATAATTTCCATCTGTTTCCTGTCAATATATAAACCTTATTTTAGAATGATAAAGGAATTACATTACTACCTGTAATATACAAATCGAAATGAACACATAATTGAAAAAAAAAAGAATCTTCAAAAAAAAATGAACACATTTCTACCAAAATACCAAGATTTACAAAAAGTAAATTGGAATGACAATTTGCAACGTTCACAGTAGAAATATAGCATAAATCAACAAAATTAGATCACACTTCTGAAATCAAAACAAATCAAAAATTAAATAAATTGAGCATAAAAATTATATTAATTTACCTTGGCAAGAATCTTCAAATTGACAATATGAATGAACCGACACTCATATGGAAGAATATGAGAACGAATCTTCAAAAAAATAGAATATGAATGGAAAAAAAGAGAGCAGTATATGAAGAAGAGGATGTTGAATTTTCAAATTTGAGAGATTGGTGGTGAATCGAAACTGTTTTTTTTTGTTATATGAATCTGCAAGAGTTTAGGGTTAAAGGTAAATTAATTAGTGGATTTTTTCAAGGAAGCTACTACATTTTTCGTTGTAGTAATTAACTTCATTTAGTTCTCCAACGTAGGACAATTTTCGAGGCTAATTTAAGTGGAAGAAACACTACAATTTTCGAGGCTAATCTACACTCATTCTCGGTATGTGAATAGCCTACTATATCTATTTTCTACAAATTGAACACTAATTGATGTCTTGGATCAGTGGTATGCGTTTGTGGGATCCTACTTCGAGGTCGCGGGTTCGATTCCTGTTTTTGGAGGAGATTTTGGAATTGCTTTGGATGCCTTCACAATCGTGTTCACACTGGGGGAAAGAAATTGTATAAAAAATAAGGACTTATTTCAAAATTGAGCTCCCACATTGTGCCACATAGCTAATTGTGGTGTCTTCTTTTATATAAAGAAGATTTTAAAACGACTTATAACATCTTTTCTAAACTCGCTCCTAATATTTGATATTGATTCCATAATCAAATATCGAATATGACGAGCATCGAAATTTTAAAGTCGAGTATAAATCACACCATATTTTTACACGACTTAGCAAAATTATCGATTTTCCATAATCATGCATCATGTTTATTTTATCCTATAACATTCAATATTTTCGCAAACCGTTATTATCGTTATTTTCGTTACTAACAAGTTTGCTCTCTTTGTCGATTTATTTTCATTGTATATTTTATTGTACTAAAATAAACCTCGCATGCTAAATATAACTTCGACGTTAGAATTAGATGCATTAAATCGACATAGCAACCCATTCAATTTTTCGCATGTTTAGGGAAAACAACGTTTGCATATGATTTCATTGTTCTACTAACGCGTGTATTAAAACGTCATTCGATATCATAGTAGAGGCCGCTAATGTGCGGGCGGGGTTGGGTGTTCTCTGTGAACTTCCCAACACGTACCCTCACTCCTTACTCAGAACCATGGTTTCCGGACATCCGAATCCATTGGCACACGAGAGTCATTCAATACACGGTATCCGATAATGTCGGTATCGGTATCAAATGCAAAGGGACGAGTCCAATAAACTCTGACATCCGAATGGGCCATACTTTGTGCATGGCCCACTAAGATATAGAGTGGGTTCGAACGGGCCCGAACTCCCACAAAGTTCGGTGGCGTCTCCACTTCGATTTAAATTTCAATTCGATCCATTCTCATATGGAGATTCATTCGCCTCCCCAAACCCGCGCGTGGCCGCGTCGGGGTGGACCTATGTCATGTCCACAATTTGGCGACTCCGCAGGGGATTAACTGATGCGTGACTTACCATCGGCATCCTCAGGGTGAGACTCGAACAGAAATCGTTTGACTAGTACAATACACGTTTTAGTTCTACGGTTCATGCATGACCCTATATTTTCCCGGCCCGGTACTGGTGACCGACGTCCCACTATACCGTGATGTACTCCAATATGAATGTGTCAAAGGTGTGCATAGTCGATTCGTATGGGTTTTGCGGCATGTTCTAAGCTCAACTCGACTTAGGAAGTCCGTCCCGATTCTCGGATAGGCTATGTACACTTGTATAGACCCTTTATAGACCGACCGAGACTTAGTATAGAGCATACATGGTGTCGTCATAATGCTTGCGTGACTAAGTGCTACTTGGTTTCCGTGTCGTTTTCAAAAACCGTTATTTCAAAAAATGCATCTTTTCAAAAATATTCAATTTTCAAAAACTCGGAAAGCTGCCGAAATTTAGACTTAAGATTTGACTCAAAACAAGCCTATTTTCTAGCCGGCATGCTATCCTTTTCAAAATTCGAATTTCCGATCCACCATTCGATTTTCGAATCTTCAAAATTTCAATTTTCAAATCTTCGAGATGCCATTTTCAGTTTTCAAATCTTCAGGATCCCGTTTCCAATTTTTCAAATTATCGGAAATTCTTTTTTTTTTGTTCGATATTCAAATTTCAAAATTCCAAATATTCAACTTTTCAAAAACCCGGAAAGCTACCGAATTTAGGACTTAACATTTTACTCAAAATAGCCTATTTCTAGCCGGTATGCTGCCCATTGCAAAATTCAAAAATCTTTTCAAACTTCAAAATAGCGGCCCGATGACATTTTGCCGGTTTCCAAAAGTCGGGCCCTCCGTCGACTTTCTCGGAATTCTAACTTCCTTTTCAAAACTTTCCTCTTCTTAGGACTTCCCGTATTTAGCAGTGTCGGGTCTTGTCATAAGTCGTCGAAATCCTTTAGCATCGAAACTCCGTCGATCTTATATCACGGGTTTCCTCCCTATCCCAGTCCGCCTTATTTCACTAAGGTAGGGCCCACCTACGTAGGACATACTCCTACTAAGGAAAGCTCGTTTACACACTCGAGTCCAAACTAGAAAGTCTCGCGCGACCTTTTCCTCTAACAGGACGGTCCCCACGACCTTATTTCCTAAGGGAGTTTCGCCCGTCTTTCAATCCGTTAGTCTAGTCGTCCCAATTCAAAACTTCTTTAACTTAAGGGTCTACCCTAATCACAGGGTCATCCTTATTCGAGTCGAGTCGAGTTTCTCTAGCGTCGAAATTCTGCCGATCTTACATCGCAAGTTTCTTCCCGTACCCCGTCTGCATTTCCTCGAGGCCGAGTCAACCTTTTACAAGGCATAGCCCTATAACAAAAGGTTCGTGATCCTTACGTCCAAGGGTCACCCGTCCAACACTCGATTCACCTAGGGTTAGGTCACCACGGTTGGTCTGAGCACGCGACGCGGTCAAACATGGTCGCCCCATTTTCGGACTCACCCTTCTGCAGCTCGAGTCTAATCCACGGTCGTTACTTTGTTGAGGTCAACGTCCGGGTATCCCAATCTAATAATTATAGTCATTCCCGCCCCCGGGCCGTACCTAGTTTGACTCATCCTCTTGCATGTATGCAAAACCGAGCTTAGGCGAGTTCTAACACCTGTCGTTTCTTCCGATCAGGGACCCTATGAACGAGACCCCACCAAACCACAACAAATCCCGCAACGTCGAGAAAGGGGATATCCAGGGGAGTATGCTTATGCTGTCTTGCTCCATTAACAGTATCTTCTCAAAAATCAATACCGCCCTAGATAACCTAAATGCCAGGGTAACCACCATCGAAGAAGACCTTGTAAGAATCCGATCCCGTCTAACACAACTAGAGCGGGTAAGGCAGCCAATCAACCAACCGAGCCATTTGAAAGGTGAACACTCTTGCGAAACTGTCCGATACCCCCAAGATGGCAAGACCGAGAGAGGTAACCCTCAAGTCCCCTCTCCGAAAGTCAAGAACCAGTCAAAGGTAAGGACATTTACCCACTTGGATATGTCCTACACCATCGCTTTCCATAGGTTGGTTTTGAAAGAGCTAATACTACCCATAGGCCCAACAGCCGACGTACATTTGGAAAAACGCTCCAAAGCATGGAACGCTGAGCATTATTGCAAATTCCGCAGTGGGAGGGGGCACGATACAGAGCAGTGGTGGAAACTGAAACACCTCATCCAAGATTCCCTCGATGCCGGGAGGACACCCGTCATGGAAACATTGTCACTTGCAAAGCCCCTCATGGACTATACAAGGCCCGATGACTAAAGCATCCAATCTGCCTCTCATGCATCCAAGAGTCCGGATTTGATTTAAGTCCAAGTCTGAGTCTGAGTCTAGGATATACTATTCATTTCAATTTCAAAGTCAGAGTTAGAGTCAATTGTATTCTGTCCTCCTTTTCAAAATTCAATAAAATCAGCTTTTTCTATTTCTCATATATACTTTCCTTATGTGCCTCCGAGAACATGATGAACACCATCATACACTGTGAGGACATGCATGTGACTATTACAGGCACATCTATAACGACCGCAGGAAATGAGACTCGCGTTTTCCTTTACCTGTTCCATGTCTGACATAGAAAGCCACAAAACTACACTTAGCAGGAGCGGTATCGAATCCTATGACGAATCTAGGTAGTCTCCTAGTTTGAGTTCAAGACAGGAGGCAAGCCCATTTCCCACAATAAACACCTCTCCAATAAGACTGACCATCCCTACCTTAGGTGTTAGTCTGACCAACAGAAAAAAAAAGAAAAAAAAATTGGACAAGAAAAAAAACAAAAGTCCAAGAAGAAGCAAAAGCCGAAATAAAAAGCAGGCAAAAGAAGCACCCATGACCGGGACTAAAAGGCCAAAAAAAAGAAGAAAAAAGCAAAAGGCCCAAAACAAAAGAGCTTGCCATAATCAAAAAGAACTTCCGAAAACCCATGACCATGATCAACGGTCAATTCAAGTGAAAGTCCCATGACCAGGGTACGGCCAAAATTCATACCATCAAATAAGGGAGAGATAATCAAGCTGGTCAGCTAACACCACATCTAGCCTTCCCACATTGCAACCCTCAAGACCTTTTCGAGACCTAGGCTAGAGGCAGCCCGGAATTTCGAGGATTCAAGCTCCATAGGATACCCCTAACCATTAGGGCCAGACATGAAAACCGGATCCCGCATCATCAAACATACCCCGATCAAAGTTCGAGCCTTTTTTACTCGACTTCCCCCTTGCACAACAACTACAACACAACACAACACGACACAACAGAATTCACAATCACCATACGCAAACCCGAGATCAAAACTCGTCAAAGACCCAAGATCAAAACTCGTCAATGACCCGAGATCAAAATTCGTCAAAGATCCGAGAGCAAAACTCGTCAAATCCCATCCCAATTCTTCTCATCCAAACAAGTTAGCAGCCCCAAACACGGGAACTCAACCTGCGGTCGACATAGAACATGCCCAAATAGTTCACACCACCTCTAGGGGGCTATACCGGAGAACGCTCACAGTCACATTATCAATATCCCAACCATTCTAGCCCTTCGATCAAGACATCATTGGGAATGCACCTAGCCTGCACCATTGTTATGGCTAGTTACACACAAAGTTCTATTAGACTACGCACCATAATATATCTTCCAATCCACTGAACTACGGCTTGGTTTGATTTCACTACGCGTGAATACACAGGCAGCCTTTCAACAGAGGCACAACCACCCACATTGACACACATTCAAAAAGCGCCGTCATTCCGGTCACGACACCGTAATGTTCTCAGCAGCTAGCTTTGTCGTCCTGGGGGCTTCTTTTAGGCAGAAAACCTCCATCCACTCACAAAATCCAGATAAATTCAAAAACAATCTAGCCTCCTTTCTATAGTGTGTCTTAGTACTCGGCTCAGTCGAAGATGAGAATCTGTCAGCACTCGAAGCAATACCCACTTGGGAAATGTACCCTAAAATCAAAAATCCAGAAGAGCACTAGACTACAACATTGCTACTGCTGAGCCCTGTCATTACAGAGTACACATCCTTCCCATTCCAAGGATTCGACCATGTTGTCACTCGCCTGGGCTACGGAATAGCGCAACTTAAGAGTCTTGTTAGGTGGCCCACCCTCTACCGAGTCACGGTCGAACCCCTCGAGAGTCCAGTCGTGTCTGTCAACTCGTCCGGTCACGTCTAGAGTCGAGTCTGTCGGTATACCTCTCTCTTCAAATTCTCACTTTAAAATTTGCAAAATTTAGCCATTTGAAAAAAAAAATCCTTTTCGATAAGGTCAAATTTTAGTCTATTTAAACTGCAAAATTTTTTTCTACCCCTTTTCATTTTGAAAACCTAGCACGTGAGTTGCTTTCTGGATTTTGATTTCAAAATAAAGCAAAAATCATTTTCCCCAGCGCAAGTCAGTCTATAGATGCTAACTGCATTTCCTGTATGTTATCTTGCTATCTTCTATATTTGCTATTTCTGCCTGTATATCTAACATTTCAGGTACCAGATTGGCTTCCTAAAGGAACATCAAGTTTTTTATTCCCCAGCGCCTGCGCAACTCACATATCTCCCCAGCGGAAAGCCGAAGGCGGCATTTTTCACAGGATGGGCCCACATATAGGCGCACCCGGGACTTACACGACAAGTCCAAATTCCCCACGGAGTTATCATCATCGGCTCAGGTATGATTTCTATCTTATTGCTGGCGAGCCCTTTCACGCAAGTCTAATGGACTATAAGCGACCCGACCGGAAGTCTGCCATGTCTTAATCGTTGATTGGCCTGGTAGCTACTCTGACTTTCGCTCTGTCCAAGTCTCAGTCAGAGTGGGGGCTCTGTAGACACCCACATTTTGACTGCCAGGTGTCTATAGTAGTTTCCAAAAATCACCCGATGATGATCGGATGCAAACATGTTTCTACGCGCTCGGATATGGGCTCGAAATCAATAGTAGTTGGCACGAGTTTTTTACGGAGTACAAATCTCACAAAACTGACCTCAAATTCAGGCCCAGCGGGTCATTTCCAATCAAATAAGACTAATTTGGGTCAAAACCGAAACCGGAAATAAAACCGTCTTTTAGCAACCGGGTTAAAACCGGGTCAAAGCCGTTTCCGAGAAAAGACCCGCGGTCCTCTTTCAGGTGGGCAACTCGATCGAGTCCATCAGGGCACCCGATCGAGTAACCCTAGACATGGAGGGGAAGCAATTGCCTATATATACACCCTTCTGCATGCAATTAAAACCCTAACTTTTTCACATTCTTTTACAACCTTAGTCAACCGTATACAACCCTAATCTTCTCATCATCTTCAACCTAAAACCCTAGCAATTTAAAAACCCTAAACCACCATAACTCAACTTACATCAACCTCGATACTCCCGTGCTAAAGCCACAACTAACGAGTTCTATCCGAGACTAAGAAACATGTAGGTTGAGGGTGCAAAATCCCATTCTTCTCTCTTCTTCTCTCTTTTTCCCGTTCGTCTCGTCGTCTGTCGTCCGTCGTTGTCGTCATCGTTTTTTTTTATCTTATCGTTATTGCCGCATTCTAACATCGTTAGTATTATAAATATCAAGACATTAAAATACTCGTTGATTTGTGTCGAGCGCAAAGGATGACGAGATAAGGAAATCCGAATATACGAGGGTTTTCACCCGACGTTGCCGGTTGCTTATCCCGACACCCAGAACTGATTATTGAAGCGAGTCAAACGTCAACAAAACCGCCTCTTTTATTTTGTTGCGTCATCATCATCTATACCACATATATCGATTTCAACTTACATATTTTTTTTATTATTGAGTCGAAACCCTTTGACGCGAATCCGACATCACACAATCCGCAAGGACTTATTACGATGTCGGGAGGCCAAGGGAATCCAATCAAGTCTTTTTTTTTCCTTTAATTCAAGTAGTTACAAAGAGTCGTTCTTTAGATTCGATACCAATTCAATAATTGGATGTCGCATCTAAACGAACTAGTCAATGAATCTAACTAATACGAAGTCGTTGATGCTAAAAATAGTGATCATAATTCGCAAGAATTAATTCCGACACTATAAAACGCGGAGACAATTTATTTCATTTTAGTTGATTTATAACCACTTACAAATACATTTTCTAAATTTCGCTCTAAATATTCGATATCGATTCAATAATCGAATATCGGATACGACGAGTATCCAAATCTGAATCGAGCATAGATCATACAATATTTCTGTCCGATACAATAAAAAACCATCATTCCAAGAATACGATACCGACTCCGTAGTCGAGTATCAAATCTAACGGAATTAATCAAAAGAGCCAAAACAGCCATCCATGCGAGTCGCGCGGATATCATGCTAGTCGCGCGCCTGTGCAAGTCGCGCGAAGTTCATACAAGTCGCGCGATTGCCTGGAAATTGCGACACAAAAGGATTTTTTTTAGTTCAATTTTAAAACGACTTATAACATCTTTTCTAAACTCGCTCCTAATATTTGATATTGATTCCATAATCAAATATCGAATATGACGTGCATCAAAATTTTAAAGTCGTGTATAAATCACACCATATTTTTACACGACTTAGCAAAATTATCGATTTTCCAAAATCACGCATCATGTTTATTTTATCCTATAGCATTCAATATTTTCGCAAACCGTTATTATCGTTATTTCCGTTACTAACAAGTTTGCTCTCTTTGTCGATTTATTTTCATTGTTTATTTTATTGTACTAAAATAAACCTCGCATGCTAAGTATAACTTCGACGTTAGAATTAGATGCATTAAATCGACATAGCAACCCATTCAATTTTTCGCATGTTTAGGGAAAACAATGTTTGCATATGATTTCATCGTTCTACTAACGCGTGTATTAAAACGTCATTCGATATCTTAGTAGAGGCCGCTAATGTGCGGGCGGGGTTGGGTGTTCTTTGTGAACTTCCCAACACGTACACTCACCCCTAACTCAGAACCATGGTTTCCGGACATCCGAATCCATTGGCACACGAGAGTCATTAAATACACGGTATCCGATAATGTCGGTATCGGTATCAAATGCAAAGGGACGAGCCCAATAAACTCTAACATCCGAATGGGCTATACTTTGTGCATGGCCCACTAAGATATAGAGTGGGTTCGAACGGGCCCGAACTCCCACAAAGTTCGGTGGCGACTCCACTTCGATTTAAATTTCAATTCGATCCATTCTCATATGGAGATTCATTCGCCTCCCCAAACCCGCGCGTGGCCGCGTCGGGGTGGACCTATGTCATGTCCACACCTGTATAACACACATATCATCAAAGAAGGTTATATGACACTTCTCGTCTCTTGCGAGTTTGTGGACAGAAAGCAAATTGTGTTTAAAGGTAGGCACAAACATGACATTTTTCAGAGTTAATCCATTATAAAAAGTATATGAACCAACATGTGAGTCCACTACTGTGTCTCCTTTTGGTAGAGTAATCCTTAGTTTATTCGTCAATTCCCTGATATTTTCCAGAATGGAGGCCTCAAATACCATGTGATTAGAGGCTCCTGAATCAATAATCCACTCTTGTGGAGCATTTGATACATAATTGTAGTTCAAATAGGTCATACCTGCAAAGTTTGCTTCTAGCTCATCTTCCAACTCAAAGTAACTAACTTCTTTGCCCTTGTGAGTGCTCATTAGTTGAGTAAATTGCTGAGTTGTAAGAGTTATAGACCCTCCTGATTCATTTTTCTCTTCCTCAATCATGGTATTAGCAGCCACTCTTCCTTGCCTGCCTTGTCCTGAACTTCCTCTGCCTCTACTCATTCCAGGTCTGTAGCCTCTTCCAGCAAATGTCTGATGCCCTCCTCTGGCTTTGTTAGCTTGAGACTTTTCTGGGTACTTCTTAGACACAGGGTGGTCAGCAGGATACCCTACCATTCTCCAACACTTCTCCTTTGAGTGTCCTTTCTTGTTGAAAATGGGGCGGAATGGGCCATCATCTTGGTCATTCTAACCAACAAAGAATGCAGCATTTTCAGGTTCATCTTTGACTGATATCCTATAGTTTCTCCTCTGAGCTTCCTCTTGTTGGAAGATGCCAGTTGCTTCCTCCACAGAAGGAAGAGGGGTCATCATTAAGACATTTGATCTTATGGTTGCATACGACACATTCAACCCATTCAGAAATTGGAATAACTTTCTTTCCTCTTGTTCTGTGAAATATGTCTTCAGCCAAGAGTTGGTTTCAGCTGTGATCTGAGTCACAGGTGGCCAGTCACACATAATTTTAAGATTTTTCCAGAGTATTCTGAGCTCTGTGAAGTATTCACATTTGGTTTTCTCTCCTTGCTCAAGTGCTTCTAGTTCTTTGTTTATTCTGAACTTTCTAGCTCCATTACTTAAAGCAAATTGTTTTTAGAGATAATCCCATATATCGTTAGTTGTTTGAGTGTACAACACTGATTTTTTGATTGGCTTCTCAACATTGTGAAGAATCCATGAAATCAAAAGGCTGTTGCAGGTATCCCAAGCCTCTTGTTTCAGTGAATCTTAAATTGGTCTTTTGACCACACCAGTAAGGAAGCAAAGCTTCCTTTTTGAGCAAACTGCAATCTCCATCTGCCTTTTCCATTCAAGATAGTTGTCGATGCCAGACAGTTTGGTGTCTACCTCCAATGAGTGAGCACATTCTGCTGGATGCAGATACAGTGGGTCAATTGGCTCCATGGAGGAAGTTGCTTTTGAGGAAGTTTTTGGAGTGTTTGGGGTTGAATTTTCATCTTCTCCACCTGACATTGTTTTGATAGTCAAGTGAAGATTTCTGTGAGTGAATAAGCAAAGGCTAGCTCCTTAAATAGGCCAGTCTTAAATGCTATGCTTGTATTGATGAAGTTATTGCTTGTTGCAAGATAGTTAGATGTCTTCTCATTCCTACAACTCTGATCTGATGCCATGTTGAGTTAATGCAATATGATTTAGGAAGTAGAAGACATCATTGAGTGTAGATTTTTTCGTACTAGAGAGAGTTGGATGGAGTTGTAATATTTTGTTATGCAATGAATGTGCATTAGATATACAGACAAAATCAGAGAGTTAGTCTTAGTCTATAGACTGCTGGATATTCGTCTTAGTCTATAGACTGCTGAATATTAGTCTATAGACTGCTGGATATTAGTCTACATACATCAAGTCATGTCTAGTTTGGACTCTACATTACTAGTTGTCTTCATGTCACCCTTCAGGCCTTCACCCATCCTAGAGTGTTCTTTGTGTTCTTCTTTACAGGATCGTGAAAAATACGTATCGAATATATTTTGGGTTTGAAATAATAACAATAACAATAACAATAACAATAATAATAAAAATAATAATATTGTTGTTGTTAATTTTTTTTTAAAAACGAAACTTGTATTAAGATCCAAACAAATTACAAGAACTTTTATTATCATTATTATTTTATTACAAAAAAAGAGAATTTTATTGAAGAATCAAAACGCAGTTTACAAAAAAACTGATGGGCAACCGAGATACTATCTAGGCCCCACCCCCTTTGCTATAGCAAAGCTAAGTCAAGTAAATATAAAAGGAGCAGTGCGTGCTTCGGCATCATGCGCTATCGAAATTTTTTGAATCCTTTTGAGCAAGCTAATAGCATCAGCCTCCAATTCCCCCAGTGAAGAAAAAGAAAAAGCAAGACCCGTGTCCAAGCCTCGCGCATAGTCCCCGGTACTTAGCGCACTTGCACCGAGCAACATCTCCCACAGCACGACCTAGCATGAATTCAGAGAGCCCGAACTGAGTCAAAGGAGAAGACCCGTTAAGATCCACGCAAATGTCACGCCCCTTATCCCACGAATAAAACAGCAAATCTGAGGGACGCAAGGATCTGTCATGATCGTCGATCAGGCCAATATCGACCTCCTTACCAGCCGAGACCCCAACACAGAAACAAATATCCAAAAAATGTCATGAACGAGGTGATGCCGATGTTTTATACTGACAACCCCCGCACATGACACAGCATGGTCCCCATAGATATCGTCGCCAAAAACCCGAGAGCAGGCAGAACACGGCCTAGGCATGGAAAACAAAGGAATGCCCAATCGATAGCTAAGCACACATCGGTACATCCGATCGTTCATAGTCTGGCCCAACCCAGAAATATGGACAGCGCACAACCAATCAGATGCATGACTACCTTGCCGAGACTTCCACCACGCAACATGACGGGGGAAGGGGGGGGGGGGGTCAAAGAGAAATATGATTCTGCAGCTCGTGAAATATATATATGTGTGAACATGACATAGGTCCACCCCGACGCGGCCACGCGCGGGTTTGGGGAGGCGAATGAATCTCCATATGAGATGGTCAAATTGAAATTTAAATCGAAGTAGGAGTCGCCACCGAATTTTGTGGTTATTCGGAACCATTTGAGCCCACTCTATGTCGTAGTGGGCCGTATACAAAATACGGCCCATTTCCGATGTCAGAGTTTATTGGGCTCGTCCCTTTGCATTACGATACTGATACCGACATTATCGGATACCGTGTATTGAATGACTCTCGTTGCCAATGGATTCGGACATCCGGAAACCATGGTTCTGAGTAAGGGGTGAGGGTACGTGTTGGGAAGTTCACTAAGAACACCCAACCCCGCCCGCACTTAGCGGCCTTTACTAAGATATCGTTCGTTTTTGGTGTACACGCGTTAGTTTGACGATTGAATGATATGCAAACATTATTTTCCTAAGCATGTGAGAAAAAAAAAATTGGTTGCTAAGTCATTTAATGCATGTTAAACTAATAACGTCAAAGTTATTTTAGCATGTGAGGTCTGTTTTAGTCTAATAAAACAATAAAAACAAATAAATAGCTACAAACACGAGAAAACGAGTTAGTAACGTTTGAATAAATTGAATAAAGACATAAATAAATAATATGCATGATTTTGAAAAAGATTTATGACACGCGAAAAATACTTGCCGAAATCTGAAAATATACCGAGAAAACCGCTGTTTTAGGTGAGAAAACGATGCTGGAAAAATCGGAAAAAACGAAAAAAAGGCTGCGGCTTACAGCAGCCCGCGCGACTCGCCCGGGAGGGGCGCGACTCGCGCGGGTGGCTGTCTCGGATTCGATTTTCGAAAATTGTTACTTTTGATAAATCGCGTATAAATATGGATTAATTTATACCCGATTTATATTTTCGATATTCGTCGTATTCGATATTCGATTATGAAATCGATATCGAATAGTTAGAATGCTTTTAGAAAAGGTTTTGAAAAAAGTTCGTTTTGAAGGAAAAAAGAAAAAAAAGATTTGAACGAAAAAAATGTTAATTCACTCCGCGTTTAAAATCATCGAATTTTGTTTTAAAAAAAAAAGTAATGATTTTATTAGCATCAACGAGATATAATTAATTTAGTTCTTGTTAGATACGATATTTGATTAGAGAATCAATATCGTATTTTAAGAACGTTATACGAAAATAGTTTTTTTTTTAGTATCGATTATTAGAAATAAATAAAAATATGCGACGAACGACCCATATTAATAATATGAAACGACCGACGAAAACAACAAAAAAAAAAGTAGAAAATAAAGGAAGAGAGAAAGGAAGAGAAGAAAGAGAAGAGTCGGGTTTGATTTACACCCTCAACCTACATGCTTCGTTTTCTCGGTATAGGGCTCGTCGGGCGGTGGCTTAGGCTCGGGAGCGTCGAGATGATGTGGGTGAGTTTAGGGTGGTGCGATTTTATGTGTGTGAGGCGTCGGGTTCGGCCGGGTGGGGGGAGTTTCGTCGGTACTTCGAGACTTCTTCAGGATTATGTCGAGATTTGCTTTGTAATATTTTACTAGACAAGTTTAGGAATAATTGATGTGTATTTTGGTGGCTGAAATTGTTGTGTATTGGTCGGTGATTTGTGTATCGCGATTATTGATGTTTCATGTGTGTCTTTTGTGTTGAATATGAGGTCCTATTTATAGGAGTCGGGGTAGCCTTGCTTGTGTGGCAAGAAATACCGGTTTGGATAGGAAATACGAGAGTTCGTATGGGAATAAACTTCTCGTTTCTTAGGGGAGAAGCAAACATCTCGGCTGATTGGGGAGTGTTTGGCCGAGTATTCGGCTGTCTCGGCCGAGTATTCGGAGCTCGGTCGATGTCTGATTCGGTTTCCGGATAGAATTCCTACTTGAGATCGAATTCTATCCTTAAACGAATTTGTTTAATATTATTCGAAGCTGATTTTTTTTTGGTGTTTGAGTCCGAATCAGCCGTGTAGTGTAACGGCCAGCTCGTGTGACTCGGGAAAAAATATCTTTGACCGGGTTTGACTCGGTCGCTAAAAGACGGTTTTACCCCCGGTGTCGGAATCGACCCAAATTAATCTCATTTGACTCGAAAAGACCCACTGGGCCTGGATTTGAGGCTGGTTTCGTAAGATTTGTACTCCGTAATGAAGCCTAAACCAAATGTCCATGATTTCGAGCCCATATCCGAGTCCATTAAAGCACGTTTGCGTCCTATCATCATCGGGTGTTTGGCGGGACCTACTATAGACACCTGGCGGTCAAAATGTGGGTGTCTACAGAGCCCCCACTCTGACTGAGGCTTGGACAAGGCGAAAGTCAGAGTAGCTACCAGGTCAATCGAGGATTAAGACCTGGCAGACTTCCGATCGGGTCGTTTAGAGTCCATTAGACTTGTGTGAAGGGCTCGCCAGCCATAAGATAGAAATCATACCTGGATAGATGTCAATAACGGCGCGGGGACTTTCTACTAAAAAAGTCTTGGGTTTGTCTGTTTATAGACAATCTCCATCTTGAAATTGCGTGGGAGTTTTGCCTTGGAGGCTATGGGTGTACCGCTTACTGATACGTCCCATCTTTGAATTGCGCGGGAGCCTCTATTAGAAGCTGCGGATGTACCGCTTACTGATACATCCGATTCCTCAGCGAAAATGTTGCTTGAATTTTCACTGAGAACTTTGAGAATTCTCCAGGAGTCTTGGGATACCTGTCTGTTTTGCATGCAACATGCAGATAAAACATCGACTCGTGCTGGGGAAGAAAATGATTTTTTGGTTGATTTTTTTGGAAAAAACCGATTTTTTTTTGAAAATGGCGGAAATTTTGAAAAATTTGGAAGAAAAGGAATGTTTGGGATGACTTGATACCTGATCAGATTCTGACACGGATTCCTAAAAATCCTCTGATTAGGCCTGTATGCCGACAGACTCGATTCTGGATGCGAGAGGATGAGTTGACAGATACAACTTGGACTCTCTAAGGGTTAGACCGTGACTCGGTAGGGGATGGGCCACCTAAGATGACAAGACTCTTAAGTTGCGCTATTCCGTAGCCTAGGCGAGTGACAACATGGTCGAATCCTCGGAACGGGAAAGATGAGACTATTTCCGTACGACAGGGCTTTGTGGTAGCAACGCCGTAGACTGGTGTTCTTTTGGATTTTTGATTTTTAGGGCACATTCCCAAAGTGGGTGTTGCTTCGAGCCTCTGATAGATTCTTGCCTTCGACTGGGCCGAGTACTAGGACTCACTAAAGAAAGGAGGCTAGATTTTGAAGGTATATTGGATTATGTGAATGGATGGAGAACTTCTGCCTAAGAGAAACCCCCGGGACAACAAAGCTAGCTGTTGAGAACATGACAGTGTCGTGACCGGAATGATGATGCTTTTTGAATTTATGTCAGTGTGGGTGGTTGTGCCTCTTTTGAAAGGCTGCCTACGTATTCACGTGTTGTGAAATCAACCCAAGCCGTAGTTCAGTGTTGAAATATGTATTATGGTGCCTAGTTTATTAGGGCTTTGTGTGTAACTAGCCATAGAAATGGTGTAGGCTAGATGCATTCCCAATGATGTCTTGATCAAAGGGCTAGAATGGTTAGGATATTGATCCTGTGACTGTGAGCATTCTCCGGGATAGTCCCCAGAGGTGGTGTGAGCTTTTTTTGGGCATGTTCTATGCCGACTGCAAGTTGAGTTCCCGTGTTTGGGGTTGGTAACTGGTTTGAATGAGAAGAATTGGGATGGGATTTTAACGAGTTCTGCTCTCGGGGATTTTAACAAGTTTTGCTCTCGGGGATTTTAACGAGTTTTGCTCTCGGGGATTTTAACGAGTTTTGCTCTCGGGATTGTGTATGATTAGGTAAGGGATTTGACGAGTTTTGCTCTCGGGTCTTTGACGAGTTTTGATCTCGGGTCTTTGTATGGTGATTGTGAATTTTGTTATGTAAAGGGGAAGCCGAGTAAAATGGCTCAAACTTTGATCGGGATATGTTTGATGATGCGGGATCTGATTTCCATGTCTGTCCCTAATGGTTAGGGTATCCTATGGAGCTTGAATCCTCAAAAATCCGAGCTGTCTCTAGCCTAGGTCTCGGGAAGGTCTTGAGGGTTGTAATGTGGGAAGGCTAGATGTGGTGCTAGCTGACCAGCTTGATTGTTTCTCCCCTATTTGATGGTTTGGGTTTTGATAATTTTGAATTGACCGTTTCACTTGAGTTGATCGTTAACTATGGTCATGGGTTTTTGAATTCTTTGGGTTGACCTCTTAGCCCCGGTCATGGGATTCTTCATTTGAGTTGACCGTGTTTGGTCGAGGGATGTTGATAATTGTTTTTTGATCATGGCCAGCTTTTTTGTTTTGGCCTTTTGCTTTTTCCTTGGACTTTTGATTTTTTTTTGTCCAACTTTTTTTTGTCGGTCAGACTAATAGTCTTATTGGATGGGTGTTTATTGTGGGAAATGGGCTTGCCTCCCGTCTTGAACCCAAACTAGGAGACTACATAGATTTGTCATAGGATTCGATACCGCTCCTGCTAAAGGTGGTTATGTGGCTTTCTATGTCAGACATGGAACAGGTAAAAGGAAAACACGGGTCTCGATTTCCTGCAGTCGTTATAGATGTGCCTATAATAGTCACGTGCATGTGCTCACAGTGTATGACGGTATTCATCATGTTCTCGGAAACACATAAGGAAAGTATATATGAGAAATAGAAAAACTGATTTTATTGAATTTTGAAAAGAGGACAGAATCCAACAGACTCTGACTCTGATTTGGAAATGAGGATGTAGGGTATCCTAGACTCGAACTCAGACTTAGACTCGAATCAAATCCGGACTCGGATGCTTGGTTGGTTGTTTTTTTTTTGGTAAGGTCTTCGACAGGTGCCACGACTCGCCTAAACTCGGCTTTGCGCAAATGCAAGAGAGGGAGTCAAACTAGACGCGACCCGGGGTGACGGGATGACAAAGACTCTTGGATCGGGAAACCCGGACATTGACCTAGACAAAATAACGACTGGTGAATTAGACTCGAGCTGCAGAAGGGCGAGTCCGAAAAATGGGGCGACCGTGTTTGACCGCGTCGCGTGCTTGGCCCAACCGTGGTGACCTAACCCAAGATGACTCGAGTGTTCGTAGCATAGGTTCGACTCGGAGAAGGCATCATAAGGACGCCGGTGTAGGATGGACGTAAAGTACTACCCCTTAAGGTGACCGTGGTCGACTGCTCGGGTGAAGGACATCCCCCGAGTGAGACTAAATACTTTGGCAAGACTCATATGGTGTGACATCTAAGTGGCTCGAAAGTGGGATACGTGAGACACGTGTAAGACAAGACCCTTAGAGCAACCGTGATTGATCGCTCTGCTGAAGGGTAGCCCCCGAGTGGGGGTGAAGACCGGCTCTTAGACGGGTGACTCGTGGATGGTGGGCCTTCCTTAGGATTCGGCAAAGTGGGCCTAGTCCCGTGTGAAGAAAGACCTACGTGTGAGCTATTCCCCAGACTTTGGACCCTAAAGTGTAAATGGGCTTCCCTTTGTAGGAGTTTGTCCTACGTAGGTGGGCCGTGCCTTGATAAATAAGGCGGACTTGGATGGGGTAGAAACTCGTGATGTAAGATCGACGGAGTTTCGACGCTAGAGATTCTAACAACTTATGACAAGACCCGACACTACTAAATACGGGAAGTCCTATGAAGAAGAAAGCTTTGAAAGGAGAATTTGGATTTGAAAAACCCGAACAAAGTCGGATTGGAAGGCCCGATTTTTTTTGAAAATCGGAAAAAAGGTTTATCGGGCCGAGATTTTGAATTTTTGAAAAGGTTTGGACAGCATACCAGCTAGAAAATAGGCTATTTTGAGTCAAAATCATAAGTCCTAAATTCGGTAGCTTTCCGGATTTTGAAAAATGGATAATTTTGAAAAGATGCAAGTTTTTGAAAACGACGGTTTTTGAAAAGACGAGACATGGATCAAGTAGCACGTAGTCACGGGAACAGTATAATGATGCCATGTATGCTCCTAGTCTAAGTCTCGGTCGGTCTAATAGGGTCTATACCAACGACGATAGCTTTCTCGCAAATTAGGACGGTCTTCCTAAGCCGAGTTGGTCTTAGAACCTGCCGTAAAACCCATGCGAGTTCCGCCATCAAAGTCTTTAGTGGGTCCAAGTAGGAACGCACCGTGGTATAGTGGGACGTCGGTCACAAGTAACCGGCCCGGGAAAGATTGGGTTATGCATGACCCATTGAACTAAAACGTGTACATTACTATTCGAACGATTTCTTTTCGAGTCTCACCCTAGGGATGCCGATGGTAAGTGACTCATCAGTTGATCCCCAGCGGAGTCGCCAAATTGTGGACATGACATAGGTCCACCCCGACGCGGCCACGCGCGGGTTTGGGGAGGCGAATGAATCTCCATATGAGATGGTCAAATTGAAATTTAAATCGAAGTAGGAGTCGCCACCGAATTTTGTGGTTATTCAGAACCATTCGAGCCCACTCTATGTCGTAGTGGGCCGTATATAAAATACGGCCCATTTCCGATGTCAGAGTTTATTGGGCTCGTCCCTTTGCATTACGATACTGATACCGACATTATCGGATACCGTGTATTGAATGACTCTCGTTGCCAATGGATTCGGACATCCGGAAACCATGGTTCTGAGTAAGGGGTGAGGGTACGTGTTGGGAAGTTCACTAAGAACACCCAACCCCACCCGCACTTAGCGGCCTTTACTAAGATATCGTTCGTTTTTGGTGTACACGCGTTAGTTTGACGATTGAATGATATGCAAACATTATTTTCCTAAGCATGTGAGAAAAAAATAAATGGGTTGCTAAGTCATTTAATGCATGTTAAACTAATAACGTCAAAGTTATTTTAGCATGTGAGGTTTGTTTTAGTCTAATAAAACAATAAAAACAAATAAATAGCTACAAACACGAGAAAACGAGTTAGTAACGTTTGAATAAATTGAATAAAGACATAAATAAATAATATGCATGATTTTGAAAAAGATTTATGACATGCGAAAAATACTTGCCGAAATCTGAAAATATACCGAGAAAACCGCTGTTTTAGGTGAGAAAACGATGCTGGAAAAATCGGAAAAAACGAAAAAAAGGCTGCGGCTTACAGCAGCCCGCGCGACTCGCCCGGGAGGGGCGCGACTCGCGCGGGTGGCTGTCTCGGATTCGATTTTCGAAAATTGTTAATTTTGATAAATCGCGTATAAATATGGATTAATTTATACCCGATTTATATTTTCGATATTCGTCGTATTCGATATTCGATTATGAAATCGATATCGAATAGTTAGAATGCTTTTAGAAAAGGTTTTGAAAAAAGTTTGTTTTGAAGGAAAAAAGAAAAAAAAGATTTGAACGAAAAAAATGTTAATTCTCTCCGCGTATAAAATCATCGAATTTTGTTTTAAAAAAAAAGTAATGATTTTATTAGCATCAACGAGAATTAATTAATTTAGTTCTTGTTAGATACGATATTTGATTAGAGAATCAATATCGTATTTTAAGAACGTTATACGAAAATAGTTTTTTTTTAGTATCGATTATTAGAAATAAATAAAAATATGCGACGAACGACCCATATTAATAATATGAAACGACCGACGAAAACAACAAAAAAAAGGAGAAAATAAAGGACGAGAGAAAGGAAGAGAAGAAAGAGAAGAGTCGGGTTTGATTTACACCCTCAACCTACATGCTTCGTTTTCTCGGTATAGGGCTCGTCGGGCGGTGGCTTAGGCTCGGGAGCGTCGAGATGATGTGGGTGAGTTTAGGGTGGTGCGATTTTATGTGTGTGAGGCGTCGGGTTCGGGCGGGTGGGGGGAGTTTCGTCCGTACTTCGAGACTTCTTCGGGATTATGTCGAGATTTGCTTTGTAATATTTTACTAGACAAGTTTGGGAATAATTGATGTGTATTTTGGTGGCTGAAATTGTTGTGTATTGGTCGGTGATTTGTGTATCGGGATTATTGATGTTTCATGTGTGTCTTTTGTGTTGAATATGAGGTCCTATTTATAGGAGTCGGGGTAGCCTTGCTTGTGTGGCAAGAAATACCGGTTTGGATAGGAAATACGAGAGTTCGTATGGGAATAAACTTCTCGTTTCTTAGGGGAGAAGCAAACATCTCGGCTGGTTGGGGAGTGTTTGGCTGAGTATTCGGCTATCTCGGCCGAGTATTTGGAGCTCGGTCGATGTCTGATTCGGTTTCCGGATAGAATTCCTACTTGAGATCGAATTCTATCCTTAAACGGATTTGTTTAATATTATTCGAAGCTGATTTTTTTTGGTGTTTGAGTCCGAATCAGCCGTGTAGAGTCACGGCCAGCTCGTGTGACTCGGGAAAAAATATCTTTGACCGGGTTTGACTCGGTCGCTAAAAGACGGTTTTACCCCCGGTGTCGGAATCGACCCAAATTAATCTCATTTGACTCGAAAAGACCCACTGGGCCTGGATTTGAGGCTGGTTTCGTAAGATTTGTACTCCGTAATAAAGCCTAAACCAAATGTCCATGATTTCGAGCCCATATCCGAGTCCATTAAAGCACGTTTACGTCCTATCATCATCGGGTGTTTGGCGGGACCTACTATAGACACCTGGCGGTCAAAATGTGGGTGTCTACAGAGCCCCCACTCTGACTGAGGCTTGGACAAGGCGAAAGTCAGAGTAGCTACCAGGTCAATCGAGGATTAAGACCTGGCAGACTTCTGATCGGGTCGTTTAGAGTCCATTAGACTTGCGTGAAGGGCTCGCCAGCCATAAGATAGAAATCATACCTGGATAGATGTCAATAACGGCGCGGGGACTTTCTACTAAAAAAGTCTTGGGTTTGTCTGTTTATAGACAATCTCCATCTTGAAATTGCGTGGGAGTTTTGCCTTGGAGGCTATGGGTGTACCGCTTACTGATACGTCCCATCTTTGAATTGCGCGGGAGCCTCTATTAGAAGCTCCGGATGTACCGCTTACTGATACATCCGATTCCTCAACGAAAATGTTGCTTGAATTTTCACTGAGAACTTTGCGAATTCTCCAGAAGTCTTGGGATACCTGTCTGTTTTGCATGCAACATACAGATAAAACATCGACTCGTGCTGGGGAAGAAAATGATTTTTTGGTTGATTTTTTTGGAAAAAACCGAATTTTTTAAGAAAATGGCGGAAATTTTGAAAAATTTGGAAAAAAAGGAATGTTTGGGATGACTTGATTCCTGATCAGATTCTGACACGGATTCCTAAAAATCCTCTGATTAGGCCTGTATGCCGACAGACTCGATTCTGGATGGGAGAGGATGAGTTGACAGATACAACTTGGACTCTCTAAGGGTTAGACCGTGACTCGGTAGGGGATGGGCCACCTAAGATGACAAGACTCTTAAGTTGCGCTATTCCGTAGCCTAGGCGAGTGGCAACATGGTCGAATCCTCGGAACGGGAAAGATGAGACTGTTTCCGTACGACAGGGCTTTGTGGTAGCAACGCCGTAGACTGGTGTTCTTTTGGATTTTTGATTTTTAGGGCACATTCCCAAAGTGGGTGTTGCTTCGAGCCTCTGACAGATTCTTGCCTTCGACTGGGCCGAGTACTAGGACTCACTAAAGAAAGGAGGCTAGATTTTGAAGGTATATTGGATTATGTGAATGGATGGAGAACTTCTGCCAAAGAGAAACCCCCGGGACAACAAAGCTAGCTGTTGAGAACATGACAGTGTCGTGACTGGAATGATGATGCTTTTTGAATTTGTGTCAATGTGGGTGGTTGTGCCTTTGTTGAAAGGCTGCCTACGTATTCACGTGTAGTGAAATCAAACCAAGCCGTAGTTCAGTGTTGAAAGATATATTATGGTGCCTAGTCTAATAGGACTTTGTGTGTAACTAGCAATAGCAATGGTGTAGGCTAGGTGCATTCCCAATGATGTCTTGATCAAAGGGCTAGAATGGTTAGGATATTGATCCTGTGACTGTGAGCATTCTCCGGGATAGCCCCCAGAGGTGGTGTGAGCTTTTTTGGGCATGTTCTATGCCGACTGCAAGTTGAGTTCCCGTGTTTGGGGTTGGTAACTAGTTTGAATGAGAAGAATTGGGATGGGATTTTAACAAGTTCTGCTCTCGGGGATTTTAACGAGTTTTGCTCTCGGGGATTTTAACGAGTTTTGCTCTCGGGGATTTTAACGAGTTTTGCTCTCGGGATTGTGTATGATTAGGTAAGGGATTTGACGAGTTTTGCTCTCGGGTCTTTGACGAGTTTTGATCTCGGGTCTTTGCATGGTGATTGTGAATTTTGTTATGTAAAGGGGAAGCCGAGTAAAATGGCTCAAACTTTGATCGGGATATGTTTGATGATGCGGGATCTGATTTCCATGTCTGGCCCTAATGGTTAGGGTATCCTATGGAGCTTGAATCCTCAAAAATCCGAGCTGTCTCTAGCATAGGTCTCGGAAGGTCTTGAGGGTTGTAATGTGGGAAGGCTAGATGTGGTGCTAGCTGACCAGCTTGATTGTTTCTCCCCTATTTGATGGTTTGGGTTTTGATAATTTTGAATTGACCGTTTCACTTGAGTTGATCGTTAACTATGGTCATGGGTTTTTGAATTCTTTGGGTTGACCTCTTAGCCCCGGTCATGGGATTCTTCATTTGAGTTGACCGTGTTTGGTCGAGGGATGTTGATAATTCTTTTTTGATCATGGCCAGCTTTTTTGTTTTGGCCTTTTGCTTTTTCCTTGGACTTTTGATTTTTTTTTTGTCCAACTTTTTTTGTCGGTCAGACTAACACATAAGGTAGGGATTGGTTAGTCTTATTGGATGAGTGTTTATTGTGGGAAATGGGCTTGCCTCCCGTCTTGAACCCAAACTAGGAGACTACATAGATTTGTCATAGGATTCGATACCGCTCCTGCTAAAGGTGGTTATGTGGCTTTCTATGTCAGACATGGAACAGGTAAAAGGAAAACACGGGTCTCGATTTCCTGCAGTCGTTATAGATGTGCCTATAATAGTCACGTGCATGTGCTCACAGTGTATGACGGTATTCATCATGTTCTCGGAAACACATAAGGAAAGTATATATGAGAAATAGAAAAACTGATTTTATTGAATTTTGAAACGAGGACAGAATCCAACTGACTCTGACTCTGATTTGGAAATGAGGATGTAGGGTATCCTAGACTCGAACTCAGACTTAGACTCGAATCAAATCCGGACTCGGATGCTTGGTTGGTTGTTTTTTTTTTGGTAAGGTCTTCGACAAGTGCCACGACTCGCCTAAACTCGGCTTTGCGCAAATGCAAGAGAGGGAGTCAAACTAGACGCGACCCGGGGTGACGGGATGACAAAGACTCATGGATCGGGAAACCCGGACATCGACCTAGACAAAATAACGACTGGTGAATTAGACTCGAGCTGCAGAAGGGCGAGTCCGAAAAATGGGGCGACCGTGTTTGACCGCGTCGCGTGCTTGGCCCAACCGTGGTGACCTAACCCTAGATTACTCGAGTGTTCGTAGCATAGGTTCGACTCGGAGAAGGCATCATAAGGACGCCGGTGTAGGATGGACGTAAAGTACTACCCCTTAAGGTGACCGTGGTCGACTGCTCGGGTGAAGGACAGCCCCCGAGTGAGACTAAATACTTTGGCAAGACTCATATGGTGTGACATCTAAGTGGCTCGAAAGTGGGATACGTGAGACACGTGTAAGACAAGACCCTTAGAGCAACCGTGATTGATCGCTCTGCTGAAGGGTAGCCCCCGAGTGGGGGTGAAGACCGGCTCTTAGACGGGTGACTCGTGGATGGTGGGCCTTCCTTAGGATTCGGCAAAGTGGGCCTAGTCCCGTGTGAAGAAAGACCTACGTGTGAGCTATTCCCCAGACTTTGGACCCTAAAGTGTAAATGGGCTTCCCTTTGTAGGAGTTTGTCCTACGTAGGTGGGCCGTGCCTTGATAAATAAGGCGGACTTAGATGGGGTAGAAACTCGTGATGTAAGATCGACGGAGTTTCGACGCTAGAGATTCTAACAACTTATGACAAGACCCGACACTACTAAATACGGGAAGTCCTAAGAAGAAGAAAGCTTTGAAAGGAGAATTTGGATTTGAAAAACCCGAACAAAGTCGGATTGGAAGGCCCGATTTTTTTTGAAAATCAGAAAAAAGGTTTATCGGGCCGAGATTTTGAATTTTTGAAAAGGTTTGGACAGCATACCGGCTAGAAAATAGGCTATTTTGAGTCAAAATCATAAGTCCTAAATTCGGTAGCTTTCCGGGTTTTGAAAAATGGATAATTTTGAAAAGATGCAAGTTTTTGAAAACGACGGTTTTTGAAAAGACGAGACATGGATCAAGTAGCACGTAGTCACGGAAACAGTATAATGACGCCATGTATGCTCCTAGTCTAAGTCTCGGTCGGTCGAATAGGGTCTATACCAACGACGATAGCTTTCTCGCAAATCAGGACGGTCTTCCTAAGCCGAGGTTGTCTTAGAACCTGCCGTAAAACCCATGCGAGTTCCGCCATCAAAGTCTTTAGTGGGTCCAAGTAGGAACGCACCGTGGTATAGTGGGACGTCGGTCACAAGTAACCGGCCCGGGAAAGATTGGGTTATGCATGACCCATTGAACTAAAACGTGTACATTACTATTCGAACGATTTCTTTTCGAGTCTCACCCTAGGGATGCCGATGGTAAGTGACTCATCAGTTGATCCCCAGCGGAGTCGCCAAATTGTGGACATGACATAGGTCCACCCCGACGCGGCCACGCGCGGGTTTGGGGAGGCGAATGAATCTCCATATGAGATGGTCAAATTGAAATTTAAATCGAAGTAGGAGTCGCCACCGAATTTTGTGGTTATTCAGAACCATTCGAGCCCACTCTATGTCGTAGTGGGCCGTATACAAAATACGGCCCATTTCCGATGTCAGAGTTTATTGGGCTCGTCCCTTTGCATTACGATACTGATACCGACATTATCGGATACCGTGTATTGAATGACTCTCGTTGCCAATGGATTCGGACATCCGGAAACCATGGTTCTGAGTAAGGGGTGAGGGTACGTGTTGGGAAGTTCACTAAGAACACCCAACCCCGCCCGCACTTAGCGGCCTTTACTAAGATATCGTTCGTTTTTGGTGTACACGCGTTAGTTTGACGATTGAATGATATGTAAACATTATTTTCCTAAGCATGTGAGAAAAAAATAAATGGGTTGCTAAGTCATTTAATGCATGTTAAACTAATAACGTCAAAGTTATTTTAGCATGTGAGGTTTGTTTTAGTCTAATAAAACAATAAAAACAAATAAATAGCTACAAACACGAGAAAACGAGTTAGTAACGTTTGAATAAATAGAATAAAGACATAAATAAATAATATGCATGATTTTGAAAAAGATTTATGACATGCGAAAAATACTTGCCGAAATCTGAAAATATACCGAGAAAACCGCTGTTTTAGGTGAGAAAACGATGCTGGAAAAATCGGAAAAAACGAAAAAAAGGCTGCGGCTTACAGCAGCCCGCGCGACTCGCCCGGGAGGGGCGCGACTCGCGCGGGTGGCTGTCTCGGATTCGATTTTCGAAAATTGTTAATTTTGATAAATCGCGTATAAATATGGATTAATTTATACCCGATTTATATTTTCGATATTCGTCGTATTCGATATTCGATTATGAAATCGATATCGAATAGTTAGAATGCTTTTAGAAAAGGTTTTGAAAAAAGTTCGTTTTGAAGGAAAAAAGAAAAAAAAAGATTTGAACGAAAAAAATGTTAATTCTCTCCGCGTTTAAAATCATCGAATTTTGTTTTAAAAAAAAAGTAATGATTTTATTAGCATCAACGAGAATTAATTAATTTAGTTCTTGTTAGATACGATATTTGATTAGAGAATCAATATCGTATTTTAAGAACGTTATACGAAAATAGTTTTTTTTTAGTATCGATTATTAGAAATAAATAAAAATATGCGACGAACGACCCATATTAATAATATGAAACGACCGACGAAAACAACAAAAAAAAGGAGAAAATAGAGGACGAGAGAAAGGAAGAGAAGAAAGAGAAGAGTCGGGTTTGATTTACACCCTCAACCTACATGCTTCGTTTTCTCGGTATAGGGCTCGTCGGGCGGTGGCTTAGGCTCGGGAGCGTCGAGATGATGTGGGTGAGTTTAGGGTGGTGCGATTTTATGTGTGTGAGGCGTCGGGTTCGGCCGGGTGGGGGGAGTTTCGTCGGTACTTCGAGACTTCTTTGGGATTATGTCGAGATTTGCTTTGTAATATTTTACTAGACAAGTTTAGGAATAATTGATGTGTATTTTGGTGGCTGAAATTGTTGTGTATTGGTCGGTGATTTGTGTATCGGGATTATTGATGTTTCATGTGTGTCTTTTGTGTTGAATGCGAGGTCCTATTTATACGAGTCGGGGTAGCCTTGCTTGTGTGGCAAGAAATACTGGTTTGGATAGGAAATACGAGAGTTCGTATGGGAATAAACTTCTCGTTTCTTAGGGGAGAAGCAAACATCTCGGCTGGTTGGGGAGTGTTTGGCCGAGTATTCGGCTGTCTCGGCCGAGTATTTGGAGCTCGGTCGATGTCTGATTCGGTTTCCGGATAGAATTCCTACTTGAGATCGAATTCTATCCTTAAACGGATTTGTTTAATATTATTCGAAGCTGATTTTTTTTTGGTGTTTGAGTCCGAATCAGCCGTGTAGTGTCACGGCCAGCTCGTGTGACTCGGGAAAAAATATCTTTGACCGGGTTTGACTCGGTCGCTAAAAGACGGTTTTACCCCCGGTGTCGGAATCGACCCAAATTAGTCTCATTTGACTCGAAAAGACCCACTGGACCTGGATTTGAGGTTGGTTTTGTAAGATTTGTACTCCGTAATAAAGCCTAAACCAAATGTCCATGATTTCGAGCCCATATCCGAGTCCATTAAAGCACGTTTGCGTCCTATCATCATCGGGTGTTTGGCGGGACCTACTATAGACACCTGGCGGTCAAAATGTGGGTGTCTACAATCTGCCAAAGACTTCATAAGTTTGGGGGCGGCGATCTCACTAGGATTACACACAACAGAACCCAGTACCTCCTTAAGCCTACGCAAGGCCGCATCAAAAGCAGGGCCAGGAGCCGAGACACCAGCGATACAAAGTAACGTAGCCTCAGTACAACAAATTGACACTTGCGCCACGAATTATGTCATGGGAATTTGTTATTTGTGGCTAAATTCTACCTAGCTACGGGAAAAATTTGATATGCCACAGGAACATTTTTTTCCGTGGCAAAAATTTACTTTCGCCACGAATTTTATTAAAATCATGACCAATAATCACTCTTGCCACGAAAGATGCCACACCCGTGGCAAAAATATATTTAGCCACGAATTTGTTCAGTGGCAAATATTATTTAGCTACGACATAATTAACTTCCGTGGTGAAATTATTTTTTAGCCACAGATTTATCATGTGACTAATAGTTCTCCAAACATTAATCAAATTACTTTCAAGTTAAGTCGAGTGTCAAATTTTGATCTAAAAATTAATTAAAATTCAAAGTTAAAGAAAATATGAAAAAAATATATTAAATTTGAAAATATTTCCTTAACCATGGTTTTTTCCCACTAGGTTTTTCCTGGTAAGGAAAAAGAGTACAGGTTGCGTTACTCCCCCTCGTGATTACATAACTTAATACATATTGAAATGATACATAATTTTGGCGAAACTCTTGATCATCGATGTAGATTCCAATGTCGTTGATAAACTTGATATCTTCGATTAATAAAACTTCGTGATACTTGTAAGCAGCATATGTGTTCAGAACTAATAATATGAATAATAGATAACTCGACATAACATGTCCATAGTAATTATCATGTCAACAAAATGAAAAACATGTGTAAGCTACCTCGTTAAAAACCTCGCTAGGAAAAACCCATTGAGACAAAAAACCTAGTCGAAGGGAAAAAGAGTGTAGCTGCACATCCATTTTGATTTCTCCAGGAGAATCAATTCTATCATTAAATAAGTTATTTAAATACTCCACTGAGTTTCTTGCTAAGTTATCATGATTTCCAATCATTATGGTACTTCTAGACCATAAATTATTCCATATACTTTGCAAGATTTTCTTTCTTCTATTAACTCTCATATGCTTAAACTTCTGGTTAAGATGATATTACGCTCAGACTTTTGGTTCTAACAATATTGAATTACTCAAATGAACTCTTCAGGAGTTATAAATTTTCTCTTTCAACTCAAGTTAACTTCACATCTTACTCAAATGAACTCTTCAAGATGTGGACATGACATAGGTCCACCCTGACGCGGCCACGGGCGGGTTTGGGGAGGCGAATAAATCTCATATGAGATGGATCTCGAATTGAAATTTAAATCGAAATGGAGTCGCCACCGAACTTTGTGGGAGTTCGGGCCCATTTGAACCCACTCTATATCTTGGTGGGCCGTGCACAAAGTACGGCCCATTCGGATTTCAGAGTTTATGGGGTTCGTCCCTTTGCATTACGATACCGATACCGACATTATCGGTTACCGTGTATTGAATGACTCTCGTGCGCCAACGGTTTCGGACATCCGGAAACCGAGGTTCTGAGTAAGGGGCGAGGGTACGTGTTGGGAAGTTCACAAAGAACACCCAACCCCGCCCGCACTTAGCGGCCTCTACTAAGATATCGTTTGACTTTCGAATACGCGCGTTAGTAATCCGATTAAATGATATGCAAACAATATTTTGGCTAAACATGCGAAGATTTGAATAAGTTGCTACGTCGATTTAATGCATCTAAATTAACGTCAAAGTTGTATTTAGCATGCGAGGTTCGTTTTAGTACAATAAAACAAACAACAAAAATAAATCGCTAAAACATGAACAAACAAGTTAGTAACGATGATAACAGTTTGTAAATATATTAGAATGACGTAAACGACATGATGCATGGTTTTGGAAAGAGTAAATCACGTGATAGACTTGACACGTGTTGACTGAAGTCATAAAAATATTTGGTATGGTTCGAAATATGTTGAAGGGTTCACGTTTGGTGCGTGAATGAGGCCACTCGGCCGAGTCATGGGGAGACTCGGTCGAGTGCCCTACTTACAGACCTTCCGCCGGTTTTTTGAGGTGCCACTCGATCGAGTGGGCTAGGCACTCGATCGAGTGCCCTCTGTACGAACTATAGTTCGTTTCGAATTTTAGCGTCGATTTCGAAATTGCTTTTAATTTTGGAAAATTGATAATTTTGCTAAGTCGTGTAAAATATGATTCAATTTATACTCGACTTAAATTTTCGATACTCGTCATACTCGATACTTTATTATGGAATCAATATCTAACATTTAGAGTGAATTCTAGAAAAGATGTTTATGAGTCGTTTTAAATTGAACTAAGACGAAATAATTCCCTCCGCGTTATAATGTCGTAATTAGTCCTTTCGAACTATATGACGATTATTTTAGCATCAACGAGTTCATGTTAGTTCGATTTATTGACTAATTCTTTTAGACATAATATTCGACTACGGAGTCGATATCGCATCTTAAGAATAAACGTTTTACATGTTTGATTAGATTGAAAATCGATTCCCTCCACATCTCGACATTGTAATTAATCCTTACGGATTATGTGATGTCAGATCTGCATCAACAGGTTTCGGTCTAACCTAAAAAAAGGAATCGGACGTGTTTAAAGAGGAGTATTCGCGATCCCATCATGCCTTTGAGTGTTTAAGGCGGGGCTCCTCGAGAGGGCTCCACCACTGTTACTACTCGTAAAAGGATTAGAAGGGTCTTATACGAATATTGTCTTTAAACGTGTTCGATTCGAAATAATTTTAGAAATTGATGAATGTGTGATTTCGATGATGATTATGTAAAAACTAAGACGATACTAGCGACGCGATAAAAAAGGAACGATCTTGTTGACGTTGATTCGCGTCAACAATCAAATATGGATGTCGGGATAAGCGACTCGCAACATCGGGTGCGATAGCCTCGTATTCGGATTTCCTTATCTCCTCATCCCTTGTATTCGACACGAATAGGTGAATATATTAAGGTGTTTTGATAGTAGTAATATTGACGATAATAGAGACGAAAGAAAGATAAAAAAAATGAAAAAAAAAACGAGAGAAGAGACGAGGAAGATGACGCGAGGGAAGAGAAGAGAAAAAGGGATTGAATTTGCACCCTCAACCTACATGCTTTGTATTCTCGGTGTGGGACTCGTCTAGTTGTGGCTTAGGCACAGGAGTTTCGTGATTATGTAAGAAAAGTTATGGTGATTTAGGTGTATGATTAGGGAAGGGATTTGATGAGTTTTGCTCTCGGGTTTGCTAATGTAGGGTTGTAAAATTGTGTGTAAAATTCTGAAATTTGTGTGTGATTCTAGGGTTGGAAAGTTGTGTTAATTGTGTTGTAAAGGAAAGTATTTATAAGAATTCCCTAAACCCTCGACCTAGGGTCACTCGATAGAGTGACCCTGTTGACTCGATCGAGTGCTCCAATTAAGAGGCAACAACGGGCCTTTAGGAGGCCCACTCGACCGAGTGGGCTGCCACTCGTTCGAGTGGGTCAGCTGGAACGAAAAATACGGAGTTTTTAACTTCGGGTTGGATTCTCGCTATTTGCATGGTTGTTTAGTGTCTCGGAAACGACTTTGACCGGGGTTTGACCCGGTCGCCAAAAGTCGGTTATTTCCAATGTCGGTTTTGACCCAAATTAGTCTTATTTGATTGGAAACGACCCGCTGGGCCTGCATTTGAGGTTGGTTTTGTGAGATTTGTACTCCGTAAAAAGCCCAAGCCAGAAACTAACGATTTTGAGCCCATATTCGAGTATGTTAAAGCACGTTTGCGTTCGATCATCATCGGGTGTTTTTTGGAAACTGCTATAGACACCTAGCGGCCAAATGTGGGTGTCTACACAAGAGCTCTAAAATTTCTCTTTCAACTCGAGTTAACTTCACATCATAATGAAGAAGTTTATACATAATATTACAATAATCAATCCATTCATTATTCTCAATTACATGATCATTTAAAAACAAGCTCTTTCAGGGAGTCATAGATCATGAAAACATCTATAATTCGATATATTTATCCTGCAATAAAACACTTAATAATAATAATGTGCATACATGTAATATAAACAATGTTGATAAATGATACAAATATGAAAAACATGAAATTCTATATACTTGCACATGAGGCCAAATGCAAATCACATAATTCGATCGACTTCGGGTCAATACGTGGACTTCGTGTCCATGAGCTCAAGTTATCCATAAATTATATGTCGACAATCTAGATGAACTTTTATATAAGATCCCCACTAGTGTCCATTTCATATCACGCGCAAATTGTATTTGGTTCCAAAAAGTAATTATATTGATATAACTTCTTATATAATCAATACTGCTTGATATCTGAATTCACATATTTCGTATAGGCCATCTATTTTCTTTCAGATATCTACGTCACTTCTGGGACATTTATTTTTTTTCCAAACTTTAGTACCAACTGCACATGTTTGCCATTTTCTTACTTATAATATATGAACCGAATATTATTTTCGTACTGCACATCAAGTGTGATTAATTTATGATTTTGGCAAGTTTCTCATTTTTTTACATAAAAATATATCTTTGTATGATAAGGTGCTGATATATCATTGTCATCAAATCCAAGTGATGTAAATCATCATTCATACGGAGTATTCTTGACTCTCGGATTGATATATTAATATTTTAACAAGTCAGTGAACTTCGAGTTCAGTTGGGAATCAATTATTACTTGTTTGTTCGTTTTACCAGCTTATCCTTATCAATCTCCCCCTAAAGTGGTAAAAACCATCATTACTTGATATATTTAAAGGACAATAATATCCACCTTAGCTAAAATTATTTCATATTTCATAAACTTAATCAATTATTTCTTTTCAATCGAATAATATATTGAGGAGCTAGATATAATGCAGTTGATTTTTCACGTGTTGACTTAAAATTGCCCATTAAGAAGATTACATTGTTCACATAATACTCTTAAAATTCTGTGTGACTACAGGTCACATAATTAAACCATACTTAAACGTTCATTTTCATCATCCAACTATGAGTAGTATCAAATCTCCAACATAATTTTTCATCTCAGTGTATTGTCTTGCCTCAAATAATATTTCATTGATACACGAGAGAAGTTCAACACTTTATTACATTTCTTTCAAGATAAACTACGGGTTTATAAATGGGTGTAACAAGAACCCGCATGGCCTCAATTTGTTACATCTTTAACATTTTCTTGTCGACTTTGGCTTTAATTCATTGCAATTTTTCTTATGCATTTGGCTATATCTCGATAAATCAACTTATCGTACGCCGTATTTTCAGTTAACTGAATCTCATCATGCTAAACCTCTGGTTAGCTATATATATCGTATGTGCACAATAATTGTATTTTGTCATATGGTCAAAACAAAAATGATAGATATGACATGACACAATTGGTGTCTCATATAAATAGGCAAGATCCGTCAATATTTTTCTTTGGGAATAGGACTATAATACTGTTATAGTAATTCCTCTGTATTTCATTACTCCACTTCTGTTATTGGCAAAGTCTTTCCTACTTTAGGAAATAGCCTTATTTGATTGAAAGAGATTTGTCGTCTTTTAAGAGAATTACATTGGTTTGTTCAACTCAAGAAAATAGTAAATTTATTCATAGTATTTCCGACAACTCTTGTGATATTATATTTTCTTCGAGACAATATTTTTTCCACTCAATGGAATATAAATTTTCTCACATAAGTGATACGAGTATTAAATACATATATTCAACTTTTCACGCTACTATGCCTTGAAGGTTACTTTATTATCATAATATCGGGTTTTTTTTTTCAAGGGGCTCAACCGAATTACTCCGTAGCAAAATTTTCACCCAAATGCTCTTCTATACTTCAGGTATACATACAATTTCTTTATGAAACTTTTGTTCCAATAATAATAATAGATATACTTCCTTCATTATTAAAAATAATTGCATTAATGACAGATTTAGACATAATCGTGCACCAACATTCTAACATAAGACATAAATTCAATGATATATACCACGTATACTAGTGACAAATCTTCATTCTTTTAAAGAAGAGTCCAAGAATTATATGTTCACACTACCAAATCTCACAATTCTAAAATACTAATCCCTCATTCATTTTGGCATCCTATTGGTTGAAACAGTGGGTCCCTCAAGTGAATATTCAATTATTGTATGCAATTAACAAATTGTTCGGGCCAAAAATTTGCACCTTTGGAATGCAACGTGGCATGCTACGAGTGGACGGTCAAAAGGTCAAAGGTTGGAAGGTCAAAGACGATGGTCAAAAACCGAGGGTCTAGGTCAAAGTCAAGAGCCGAGGGTCAAAGTCAAGAGCCGAGGGTCAAAGGTCAAGGGACGAAAGTCAATAGTCGAAAATCGAAAGTCAAAGACTGAAAAGTCGGAAGTCAACATAACCGAGAGTCAACAAGTCGATTAAAGATCCCGGGTCGCATACAATAGTGGGCCAATCAAAAACTACAAAGCAAACAAGGCAATGGGCCGAACTAGGGCAAAACAACCAACTAGCCCAATGGAGCTTAGCAACCCACCCTTACCTCAACAGAAAGACAGCAGAAGAGGTCAAAGAACCACCCTCCTATATTCAAGGGATGACTCTTGCTGACCAGGAGAGAAAGGAGGAGAAGAGTGTAACTGCTGGGAGAGTAAATGCAACGGCTAGGAGGAAAAGGTCAAAGGCAATCAAGGGCAATAACTAGCAAAGCAATTAAGGGGCAATAACGGCTGAGCAATAAAGAGGGGAATCCTAAGGACAAGGCCACATATAAAAGGAGAAGGAGGAAGAAGGAAAGGATCATTCAAGCACACCCATCCTTCAAGCACACGAGAAAATATTCACTATCAATCATAAGTCTCAATTAGTGTCAAATTCTTTGTATTAGCACTCCTTTCTTCGTTCTTTCCCATTGATAGTAGAATTTTGGCGGGATTCCGACTCCCCCCGCGGTTTTTCCCACATCAGGTTTCCGCGTCACCAAAACTTTGTGTGTCTTTCTATTCCTCTTGTTACTTTCTCGTTCATTAGATCCGACCCGATTTCGCCAAACATAGTTATAGGACGATCGCTTTAACCCGCAACCGAAATCGTAGACTCGGTAAATTTTTACCAAAACAATTTAATGCCCCCAAATTTCCAACTAAGCTCATCTTAGGCGGGAATTTCCGTTTGCTTCAGTTGTAGGCAGTTGGCTCTGCTTCAGCTGGCCTTGCTGGTTCTAGGAGAAGGCGTAATCTGTCCCCTCTCTCAGAAATTACTCCTGCAGAAAGTGGACCTCTGGTGGCAGACCTTCCTAAGTCTACCTCCTATTCTGCCCCCAGATCCGTTGAGGGTGTTCCTGCTGGAGTGGTGCTCAAATTTCCTGAAGGCTTCGTTAAGTTTGCAGAGGATATGACTTTTCTGGATCAGACGTTACGTCCTGGTCCCAGGTCTGTGCTAGAAAAGGGTTCTCTGAAGGAGTTGGACTTGGTTCGCAGATTGTTGGCGGAGGAATCTGGCAGAAGACAAAAGCTTAGTGCAGATCTGGTGGAGGCAAGGAGTGAGCTTGCCCAGGCCCTGAATGCCAATTCTTCCCTGTAGGGGAAGAATGCTGAGCTGAAGAAGACCCTGAGGGATGCTCTCTCTGACGTGGAGGCGGAGGATCTGGAGGAGTCTGTTGACTCTCCTATTGTTGATCAGGAGACTGATAGGCAACGGAGTGTGGACCAGGAGGATGTTGCTGATGATCCTGGGAGAGGTTCAGCTGCTGTTCACCAGAGACCCAGGTTCCTGCAGGAGGATCTGCTATAGTTCCGCCTCCACCAGAGGAGAATGTCCAGGCTGTGGACCAAGTACTGCTGGAGTGATGTTACTCCTCTTTTGTTGTACTCTGTTTTCGGCTTGTGAATCCTGCATGGCATGAACTTCTGATTTGTTAGTGTTTGCAAAAAATTCTGTAATGACTTCGCCTTTGCTCAGGTGAGCGAAGCGTGTTAGTACTTTGTGGCACTTCATGCCTTAACTTTCGTTGTGTGAAATCGAAGTAGCTTTCGTAATGTCGATGTGCGGCTGTATGTTATGCCTGAATTCGATTGTAATCGTTTGTTGTAGTTTTGTCTTACTAACTTCTGTTGTATGCATGCCTTATGTTTGTATGGTCGACCTTTGATATAGTGGTGGCCTGAGATTTAGTTCGCCCACTCAGTCGGAGGTGCCACGCTTTGCGTGGGTGCTAAGTGGCGCAGGAGACTGTAATGTCCCGGTTGTAGGCACTTAGTCACAAGACACACGCCTTCTGTAGAAATTATACACTCCACCAGATTGGTCACCAATTTTGGTTGAAAAAGCTGACGAAAGATGGTAAAGATGCAATGTTTGAAGGTATATGCGGGAGGAAATCAAACATTTGAAAATATGTGAAGGAAGAAAATCCAATTTTGAAGACATATGAAAAGATAATCGAATTTTGAAAACGTATGAAAAGAAAATTAAATCTTGAAGACATGAAACAAGAAAATTAAATTTCGAAGTCGTATGAGACATGTAACAAGAAAATTAAATTTCGAAGTCGTATGAGAAGGAAATTAAATTTTGAAGACGTATGAAAAGAAAATTAAACTTTGATGCAAAAGAAAACCGAATTTTAATGCAAAAAGAAAATCAAATTTTGATGCAAAAGAAAATCGAATTTTGACGATACAAAGGAGAGAGTCAAACTCTAAAGGCATACTTGAAGATAAAACATTTGACTTTCAAAAATCACGAAAAAGAAAGCAAAACAGATAGAAGGACAAAAGGAAAGTTTAAATATATGTTTGCAAAGTTTGATAAGATGAAACATGGGTTCTGGTGGAGATGTATCTGGCAGAATAGATGCCATGTTTCTGGCGACAGTGGCCCATGGTTCTGGCGGCAGCGGCCCATGTTTCTGGCGACGTTGGCCCATTTCCTGGTGACGTTGTTCCTGACGGCAGTGGCCTGTGTGGTTCTATCAGACCATAGCACCAAGGGGAGTTCCTCTGCCCCATCTGCCCCCTGCCTCCTCCAGGATGTAGATGTCTTTCTCCGCCTGGGACTGCAGTGCTGGGCTGAAGTCGGATACAAAGTCTGCTAGCGCCTGGGACTTGATTGCTGTTCTGGGGACGAATCTACAGGTCGAAGCCACTCAGGTCCATGGACCACTTAGTCATTCTCCCTGACAACTCAGGTTTTCTCATAATAGTCTTTAGAGGATAGTTTGTTATTACCGAAATAGCATATGATTCAAAATAAGGTCGCGGTTTACAGCAAGCGATAACAAGTACAAGTTTTTTGAGAGATGTGTACCTGGTCTCTGTAGGAAGCAAAGACTTACAGACATTGTATACTGGATGTTGTGCTCCTTCCTGCTCACATATCAATACTGCGCTGACTGCTACTTCGGTTACTGATAGATACAGGAAGAGTGGTTCTCCAGGCTCATAGGTAGCTCTGCTGTATCATAAGTAGCTCTTCTGGGACCTGAATCCTCCTCCAGCCTGATGACTGCCAATGCTTTTGTTTGCACCTCCTCAAATGTGGTGCATGGATACCTGGTGAGGTCCTTGTACAGCTCTGAATCCTGGTGGAGTCCCTGGCGGAAGGCTTCTATAGTGGTTGCTATGTCACATCTGGGGATGGTCACCTTCTCTTTAATAAATCTGCTAAGGAAATCACGCGTGGATTCTTCGAACTTCTGCACCACCCGATATAGATTGCTGGTTTGCTTCTCCGGTTTTCTGTTGCCGGCAAACTGCTGGTTGAAAGCATTAACCAAGTCCGCAAAGGAAGTGATACTCCGGTTGGGCAGACTAACGAACCACTGCAGAGCTGCTCCTGACAAGGTGAAGCCGAATCCCTTGCACATGCATGCCTCCTTCAGAGGTCCTACTGCAGTCACCACCATCATCTTCTGCTTATACTGATTGATGTGATCCAACGGGTCTGCGGTACCGTCATAATAGAGTGTCATGGCAGGTGGCACGAATCCCTTGGGTACAGCGACGCAGGCTAGATCGTCAGTGAAGGGCGAATCTGCGTAGCTGTCTCTAGCTGCTCTCTCCAGGGGGCGTGGCATTCCAGGAATCTTGTTGATCAGGTCTCTCAATTCCTTCAGTTCCTGGCGATACTAATCTGCTGTGCTGACTGCTCCTGCAAGAGGGTTAGAGACAGGAGGAGAAAAGCTGAAAGGTGTACCTCCCGACCATGCTCCTCCAGGGTACTGGTAACTAGAAGGATTAGGCAACGGTGTCGCGTTGATTGTGGACCCAGATTGCCACCATGTTGCTTGCTGGAATGGGACTCCTGCTGACCAGACTCCTCCTGGATACAGGTTGTTGACGGGGGTCGCTGTGCCGGTTGGGGCTCCTGGCTGCCATCCTGACTCCTGTTGGATGGGGATGGCTGCTGATCTTGCTCCTCCAGAGGGCTGATTGCTGGACAAGGTGGTCATCCCTGGTGGGGTTACAGATTGCCATCTGGGCGCCTGATGAATAGGGGTACCTGTAAGAGACAGTGAGTTAGTTCCTCGATTTTCGATGCTAGAGAGGGAATTACCTGTGATGTAAGATTTGTCGGATGTGGAGCCGTAAGACAGGTAGCCTAGCCCTCGAGGCTCAATGACTGGGTCTGGTGGAGCCAATCCTAGCTCCAGTCTGGTGACCAATTCTGAGGGAATCTCCCTGGTGGTCCGTCTGCTGACTGTTGATTTCATGCGGGTGTTGGGCTCTCCTCTAGGCATCAGGGACAGCATCTCTGGTGACGGCTGGACCGATGCAGCTGAAGTCTTGTCTCCTGCTGAGATCCGAGCCCTGATGTCTTGGTTGTCCTTCTGCAGAGTTTCCACCGCCTGCTGCAGAGCGTTGATCCCTTGGAGCACATCCTTCAGGGGGTCTAGTGAGGCTGAGATTCTGGAGAAGTCTTTAAGTGACCCTCCTTAAACCGCTGTTTTGGATGAAGCGCCTTCTCTGCTGGTCCTGAAGGGATTGGACATTTTCGACACCTTAGGCACGTGAGGTGGTCTTGAGGCTACTGGTACGTGTCCTGCTGCCAGGCTGGTAGAGACTGCCTGGGTAAGGGGTGCGAAGATTGATCCTGATGCCCCTAGGGGAGATTCTCCTCTAGTGGGCTGAATTGATGCTCCTAGGCTGCTGGAGGGACTTCGATCGGATTCGGACATGACGATACGAGATTGCTTCACTGTAAGATTCGGCTTATAGGAATTGATCACTAATCCCCACAGACGGCGCCAAATTGTTTAGGTAAAAATTTACCGAGTCTACGATTTCAGTTGCGGGTTGAAGCGATCGTCCTATAACTATCTTTGGCGAAATCGGGTCGGATCTAATGAACGAGAAAGTAACAAGAGGAAAAGAAAGACACACAAAGTTTTGGTGACGCGGAACCCCGATGTGGGAAAAACCGCAGGGGGAGTCGGAATCCCGCCAAAATTCTACTATCAATGGGAAAGAACGAAGAAAGGAGTGCTAATACAAAGAATTTGACACTAATTGAGACTTATGATTGATAGTGAATATTTTCTCGTGTGCTTGAAGGATGGGTGTGCTTGAATGATCCTTTCCTTCTTCCTCCTTCTCCTTTTATATGTGGCATTGTCCTTAGGATTCCCCTCTTTATTGCTCAGTCGTTATTGCCCCTTAATTGCTTTGCTAGTTATTGCCCTTGATTGCCTTTGACCTTTTCCTCCTAGCCGTTGCATTTACTCTCCCAGCAGTTACACTCTTCTCCTCCTTTCTCTCCTGGTCAGCAGTTGTCATCCCTTGAATATAGGAGGGTGGTTATTTGACCTCTTCTGCTGTCTTTCTGTTGAGGTAAGGGTGGGTTGCTATGCTCCATTGGGCTAGTTGGTTGTTTTGCCCTAGTTCGGCCCATTGCCTTGTTTGCTTTGTAGTTTTTGATTGGCCCACTATTGTATGCGACCCGGGATCTTTAATCGACTTGTTGACTCTCGGTTATGTTGACTTCCGACTTTTCTGTCTTTGACTTTCGATTTTCGACTATTGACTTTCGTCCCTTGACCTTTGACCCTCGGCTCTTGACTTTGACCTAGACCCTCGGTTTTTGACCATCGTCTTTGACCTTCCAACCTTTGACCTTTTGACCGTCCACTCGTAGCATGCCACGTTGCATTCCGAAGGTGCAAATTTTTGGCCCGAACACAAATATATATATATATATATATGTATATATGCAAATTAGGATTGTTAATTCTTCGCGGCAATAGAGGTGGGCATAGTAAACAAGTGAATTAATTATTGCTAAGATTACAATGCACATTAATACTCCTTTGATTTGCACATTAATCCACCGTTTTGAGCCAAATATTTGATTTGAGAAGGGTTGTATGGGTTCAGTTATGTGGATCGTGGATCGAGTTATTGTTATAATAAAGGTAAGGAATCGTTCAATGTGCCTTCTCTCTTTTCTTTTTTTTATAATCGTACTATAATACGGATAAAAAACGAAGGAATATTGTACTACGAAGTATATATCAGTAAGATAAAAAAAGATATTGATAAATACATTTAATACAGTAATGTATAAATTTTAAGATTACCAAATCACTTTTCTTAATATTTTTATAATTAAAGCGAACACTCTCATATGTCTTTTTTAAATCAAGTTTATAGTTTGAGTAACTCAATATCGATCGAGAATATCGAGAATATGGTTTTTTTTCCGAATTATTAGTCATGTGGAGTTCGAGTTTGGGTCACAATTAATAAAGTGTAGCGGGAGGCAATTCTAAAACAGGTTGAATCAGACCTGTCAAATGGGTTGGGTGAATAAGGTCACGGTCCTCATGGGTCGATTCGAATATAGAGCGTTCAAATATGTGTCGGATTACATGGCTCATGGGTCGTGTTAGGTGAAAATACGGTATAGAAATAGTTATATGTCCGATTATTCAAGTTTCGTCATTTCATTTACGTGTCACTGTGAGTAAAAGATTTGTTTTATTCAAAAATTGATTAACGTGGCTACTACATCTATGATAACACAAATAATTCTCTTTAACAAAAAAAATCTCAACCATGTGATTTATCACGGGTATAAATCTATTATATAAATATTTTTATTAAATGTCGGTAATAACATTTATGTTATCAATATCGATCTAAACCGGTAATAACATTTGTTGTTGTCACTATCGATCTAAATCGTATATGTTCCATTGTTACTCATAAAACATTTTTGTCACGAGTCGTGTTACGTCAAAACTCGACTCAGAATTACAAATATATCATAGGGTTATTTAAATATCGTCATTTAGTTTACGTGTCAACATGAGTTAAGATTTGTTTTTTCACAAGGTGATTAAAGTCTCTACTACATTTTTAATGATCAATCAATTTTTTCTAACCAAGAAAAATGTACAACCCCGTGACAAGTAAAACTGTACAACACCGTGACGTGTCACGGGTGTAACACTAGTAGAAGTTTCAAGTTATGACACATGTATGCACTTAAATTTTGACAATTATTGACGATAGTTCATACAATGACATACATGGCTATACAAAGGTTCAAGGTTATTGTTTCTAATATTATGATTCAAACAAATTCCCATATTTTTAGCATTACATTCATATTATTGAGTCATAGTCTCATAGATAAAAACCTAATTATGATATCGTAAAATAAATGCACGATACAAATGATCCAAAATCCCAAATTCAGCGTTAACAAATTGGCAGAGATATTAAAATAAGGGTGATACTTTTTTATACTTTAACATTACTCAATCATACCTCAAAATTACTGCCCTACCCCTCTCATTTTCCCTCCCATCTAAGTTTTTAGAGAGAAAAAAAAAATCAAAAATTCAATTGCATCAATGAGGGTTTTTCAAAAAGTTCTAATTTGAGATGATTCAAGTACAAATTGAGGTCGTAGATTTCAAATTCAATTGCACTAATTAGGTTTTTTCGAAAAAGTCCTAATTTGTGAGGAAGCGAGTAAAAACCGAGGTCAGGAATTTCAAATCAATTGCACCAATTAGGGTTCTTTCGGAAAGTCCTATTTGCGATGTATACCAATTAGGGTTCACGGAAAAGTCCTAACTTGCGATGAAATTCAGATCAATTGCACCAATTAGGGTCATTCGAAAAAGTCCTAATTTGCGATTAGCCGATTATACAAATAGAAATTGAGATCAGAGATTGACGACAAGAACCGTATAAGTAATTAACATTGATTAACCCTAATCTTCAATCAATTAACCCTGATTTTCAATTAAAATTACTACTCCGTATATGATAAAATATCAATTACCAAACTATGATCCATAGTGAATTCGCAATTAATGATTAATCGATAAATAGAATTGATGAGGTTTAAGTAAAAAAAATTGAAGAAAAAATTGATCTAGAATAGTATAAAAACAATGAAGGTTCCTTAAATAAAGAAAGGGTAATATTGGAATGATTAGGAAATTTTAAGGAGAATTGAGTAACGCGCAAGTATGAAAAAGTAATTCCGTAAAATAATAATCAATTGTTGTGAAAAGAAATCAAATATGAGTACGTATAACACAATAAGACCCAAAGAATATCTTGTCAAATAAATTAATAAATATCAAACACTAATGATGATAAATAGTGATATATGATACGGAGTACAACACATATGAGTCATATGACGCCAATCTTTTTACTCTACTTCGTAATTCTTTTTTTATTTAATTTTTATTAATCATGATTATTCTATAATAAGAATCACAGGGTAGTATATGATACAACGCATAATATGATACGATACCAATGAATATTTACATGGTATAGAGAAGTTAATGCTTATCATCAGTGTCATCCATCCAGGATTATTCTATAAGAATTATTAACAATTATTAACGGTAAACACAATTATTCTATAAGAATTGTGGATATCCACTAGGAATTAGGATGAGGAGAAACAAACTATTGATGAGATTATTCAAATAAATTTTACGGATGAAATTATACTACTGAGAACACATATTTTCATGTGTGTTTTCAATTCAAATGCCCAACATCAATTAGTATGAGTAACATATTTTCATACAACAATGTCACTGGATACGTTTATGATCAATATACAATAACTAAGCACATCATTTGCAATTTAAATGCTAAGTTACATGATGATTATAAACTTCAATTGTAAAAATAGTTAGAATGACTTACCAGTCAAAATATTTTGGATTTATTCAAGGAGAATCAAATATAAGAAAATAATATCCAATAATTCGATACCAAAAAGATAATTTTCTTCCCTTTACACAATTGCCTATATTTTAATAGAGAAATCGTGCTGATAACGTGTTATAAATATATTAGTATGAACAATAAAGTAGAGCAAGCCGAGAGATTAGATTGATATTAGATCGTATGTATTACATCGACTCTGTCATCTATATATAGTGACTGATACATAGAGATGTGTTGCTTCGTGAACGGATGCGTCCTTTGGTGATAATGACATCCATATTATAACAATTGGTAGTATTTTATTTAGTTTTAAGAAAAAAAATTGTAAAATTAAATACAAGAAACCTTTGGTTGTACGCCGCCTGGTTTAACAAGTGGGGTGAGCGTGGCACTAGCGATGTACTCCCCGAAAACCTGCGGGCAGCTATCCTCGAGAAAGAGATTAACCACCCGAGTAACAGAAGCGGTCAAATCGTCGGAAACACCAACCGATGTGCCACTCAAGCAGTCCAAAAGGTGCTGGGCACGAAAATCGTCCCTTCCACAAGAAGTGTCACGCGGGAAACCTCTAATCATATCCAGAACAACAGACGCGGAAGCGATGAAGGAATGATGATTAACAGGCAAATGAGCAAGGCAGGAGAAGGGACGACGAGGTGCTTGACTTTCAGAGCCACAAGAGTATCAACGGTGTAAGGAGCAATGCCAAAAGAAGAATGCACCAGAACGACAGCAGTGTAATAATCGTCCACTACAAGAAAACAGTCCAAGAGCGACCTCGCACGTGTGACCAAAATTGCAGGTCGCTCCTGTAGCAACCGAATAAAAACACGGCCGACCGATATGAGTCGTTAAGCGAAGAGACCAAGTGAGAATAAGTTTGTGAAAATAAACATAACGTAGCGACTGATATCGGTCGCTAAAGAAAAGACGGGCGACTGATATCAGTCGCTAAGTTTATTATTATAATATATATATAGCGACCGATATCAGTTGCTAAAGGAAAAGGCGTGCGACCGATATCGGTCGCTAAGCGACGAATAAAAAAAATAAAACACGCTTAGTGACCGACAAAAAAACACGGAAGATCGCTTGTCGGTCGCTAAGCTCGCGATTTTTTTTTAAGTTGAACCGAGCCCCCCTTCCCCTCGTCATTTCCCATTTACGTTTTATCTCTCTAAAACCTCTATTCCTTCTCTCTTCACTACCGGCGCCCTCCCTTGCTTCTTCTCCTCTTCTTTTCCTTCATTCTTTCTTCCCTTTTCGTTGACTAAGGTATGTTTTTTTGTCTATAATTAGTTTAAATAGTTTCTTAATTTTTGTATTTATTGATTTTAATAAGTTAGCTATTGAGTTATATTTGTAGTGTTTGTTTTTTAGTATAGTTTTGTTGTTGTTGGAATATTTACTATAGTTAGCATGTTAATTGCCCATAGGTTTCCCCAATTTGGAATAGGTAGATTGTTAGTAAAAAAGTTAGGTTTTATGGTTGGAAAGTTGAATGAATTGGTTTTTTTTTTAATGTGTTAGGAAATTGAAATTGGAAATATAATTAAGCCAATTTAGTGATATAATTAAGCCGATTAGGTATAAATAGTAATATGTTTAAGTGAATTGTGAATTTTTACTAAATATGTGAGTGGTGTATATTAGTAAATTAATTTAGTGGAAATAATGTGTATTTGGTTGACTAAATTTTTTTAAATAAAAAAAACGAAGTGATTTGAACGAAAATGGATGTATGTGAAAAGATTTGACAAGAAAAATTGTTCCACTACACAATTTTTAAAGGGTGTTGATAGTTTTTTTAGAGTTTGCTACACAACAACCCGAGTACGCATTGGATGGTAGAGTTAGATGTCCTTGTGTTAAATGTAAGAACCTCAAATTTTTGGAGATTATTGTGATTAAGGAACACATTATCTCAAATGGGTTTAATCCAAATTATTATCGTTGGATTTTTCATGGTGAGACGTCTCCTGTTGACGAATCCGAGGTTGAACAAAATGAGGGGGTGTAGACACTCACATTTGGCCGCTAGGTGTCTATAGCAGTTTCAAAAAAACACACGATGATGATCGGACGCAAACATGCTTTAATATACTCGAATATGGGCTCAAAATCATTAGCATTTGGCTTGGGCCTTTCACGGTGTACAAATCTCACAAAACCAACCTCAAATCCAGGCCTAGTGGGTCATTTTCAATCAAATAAGACTAATTTGGGTCAAATCCGACACCAAGGGCAAAACCGTCTTTTAACGACCGAGTCAAACCCCGTTCAAAGGTGTTTTCGAGACATAAAATCTGTCACGCAGCTTTCGGAAATCCGATTTGAAGTCAAATACCACAGAAAATCAGCCATGGAGAAGGATTAAGCAACCAAAACTCTCCCTTAAAGATAAAACTCGATCTCTGAAAAGAGACTCCTATGCGGCCCAGACCCACTCGATCGAGTGGACCGGCCACTCGGTCGAGTAGGCTCGCAAAATACGCCAAAACCGGCGTCAGACAGGGCACTCGATCCAGTGCTATGCACTACTCGATCGAGTGACCCCTTTTCCAGCTAGAACCCGAATTCCTTTTCTATCCAAGATCGGAATCGTACTCCACCTAAACCGGGTGCTTTCTTCTCATCCAAACAAGCTTTCCCTATCCAAAAGCCAAGTACCTTTCCTTGCCAAAGATGGAAACCTCTCTTATAAATACACCTCCTTGCACACATACAATTCACAATTACAATTCCCGAGATATCATCAACAATTCCCAACGTCAATTCACAACCCGAATTTCTAGGCAAACTATACAAAAACATCGTCCCAATTCTCCACTAGAAATCCTTTAGGAAACCCGAGATCAAAACTCGTCAAAGACCCGAGTGCAAAACTCGTCAAATCCCTTCCCAATTATACACACCATAACTCTCCTATATACATCTTAACGCTCCCGCGCCTAGGCCGCTATTACGAGTCCGTTTTCGAGATAATTTAGCAAGTGGGTTGAGGGTGTTACATATCCCGATTTCTCTCTTTCTCTTCCTTTTTCTCGTTTTTTCGTCCGTCTTGCGTCGTCATTGTCGTTCTTTTTTCTATTTTCTTTTTCTCGTTTCTAATATCGATATTATCGTAATATTTTCAAAAAAGCATTATTTTCTAGGATACGATATCGACTCTATAGTCGAATATCGGATCTGAAGGAATCAATCAATAAAACATATTAAGCATAATCCCGTTAACACCGAAATAATGATCACATGGTCCAAAATGACTAATTACGACGCGGAGGGATTTATTTCGTCTTAATACAATCAAAAACGATTTACAAACATCTTTCTCAAAACCCACTCTAAATATTCGATATTTATTCTATAATCAAATATCGAATTTAACGAGTATCAAAAACTGAATCGAGTGTAAATCATATTATATTTTCACGCGATTTAGCAAAATTATCGATTTTAAAATCAAAAATAAATTCACGGACAGCAGTCCGTACAGAGGGCACTCGATCGAGTGGCACTTCATAATCCGGGCAGAAAGTTTTTTCGAGACCACTCGATCGAGCCCCTCAATGACTCGATCGAGTGACTCCTGGTATGTCAAAACCGCAAGTCTTTCAACTATTTTCAAGTCCCGATAAAATTCTTCCAACGGCTTCGGTCATCACGTGTCCGCCTTTTCAAAACCATGCATCATACCGTATTTACATCGTTTTTTTACACTCCGTTATCATCGCAATTATTGTATATTATCGTTTGTGGCATTGTATTTCCGGGTGGTATGCCGCTCATATATTGTAATCTGTTGTCGCACCTTTTCTTTTATTTCGTTGTTTGTTTTATTATACTAAAATGAACCTCGCATGCTAAAATAACTTTGACGTAAGTTTAGATGCATTAAACGACGTAGTCAAACATAATTCACATGTTTAGTCAAAATGTTGTTTGCATAACATTCAACCGTCAAACTAACGCGCGTACACGAAAAACGAACGATGTCAAAGTAGAGGCTGCTAAGTGCGGGCAGGGTTGAGTGTTCTTTGTGAACTTGCCAACACGTACCCTCACCCCTTACTCAGAACCGTGGTTTCCGGATGTCCGAAACCATTGGCATACGAAAGTCATTCAATACACGAATACCGATAATGTCGGTATCGGTATCGGTATCGCAATGCAAAGGGACGAACCCCATAAACTCTGAAATCGGAATGGGCCGTACTCTGTGCACGGCCCACTAAGATATAAAGTGGGTTCGAATGGGCCCGAACTCCCACAAAGTTCGGTGGTGACTCCACTTCGATTTAAATTTCAATCCATCTCACATAAGATTCATTCGCCTCCCCAAACTCGCGCGTGGCCGCGTCAGGGTGGACCTATGTCATGTCCCCAATTTGGCGACCCCGCTGGGGATACTTGATGTACCACTTGTCATCAGGATTCTCAAGGTGAGACTCGAAAAGAAATCGTTCGATTAGTAATGTACGCGTTTTAGTTCGATGGTTCATACATAACCCAATTTTTACCCGGGCCGGTTACTCGTGACCAACGTCCCACTATACCGCGGTGCATTCCTAAATGGGTGCGCTAAAGACTTCGATGCCCGAACTCGTATGGGTTTCACGGCATGTTCTAAGACCAATTCGGCTTAGGAAGTCCGTCCTGATTTACGAGAAAGCCATCATTGTTGGTATAGGCCCGATTTTGATCAACCGAGACTTAGTGTAAAGCATACATGTTGTCATCATAATGCTTTTGTGACTACGTGCTACTTGGTTTCCGTGTCATTTTTCAAAAACCGTCGTTTAAACAATGCATCTTTCAAGACCTATTTTCAAAAACAAGCCTATTTTCTAGCCGGCATGCCATCCATTTCAATATTCAAATTTCCGATCCCTGTTTGTTTTTCTAATTTTCAAAGTTAAATTTCAATTTTCAAATCCTCGTGATGCCGTTCGCGATTTTCAAATCCCCGAGATGCCATTCTCGATTTTTAAATCTTCGAGATGTCGTTTTCGATTTTCAAATTTTCGGAATCCCGTTTTCGATTTTCAAATTTTTTCGGAAATTCATTTTTCGATATTCAAATTTCAAAATTTCAAATATTTAACTTTTCAAAAACCCGGAATGCTACTGAAATTTGACTTACGATTTGACTCAAAATAGCCTATTTTTAGCCGGTATGCTACCCATTTCAAAATTCAAAATTTTCGAACTTTCAAAAACTTCGGGCCCGACGGCATTTTTGCCAATTTCCGAAGTCGGGACCGTCTTCCGATTTTCCCGGAATTCAATCCTTTTAAAAAAAAACCTTCCTTATTTTAGGAAGTCGATCCCTTTCAAAACCTTCCTTATTCTAGGACCTACCGTTATCCGTGTGTCGGGTCTTTCCATAATTTGTCGAAGGTCTATAGCGTCGAAATTCCGTTAATCCTACATCACGGGTTTCCTCCTATCCCAGTCCGCCTTATTTGTCGAAGGCATAACCAACCAACACGGGTCATACACTCGTAAATGGAAGGTTCATCTAAATACTCGAGTCCTAACTAGAAAGTCTCACGCGGTCTTTCCCTCTAGCAGGACGGTCCCCGCGACCTTTCCGAAGGGAATCTCGCCCATATTTCGTCATTCGTTAGTCGAGTCATCCCAATTCAAGAAACCTTTAACTTAAGGGTCTGCCCCAATCACAGGGTCATCCTTATTCGAGTCGAGTCAAGGGTCTCTAGCGTCAAAACTATGCCGATCTTACATCGCAAGTTTCCTCCCTTACCCCGTCTGCCTTTCCTCGAGGCCGAGTCAACCTTTTACAAGGCATAGCCCTACAACAGAAGGTTCGTGATCCTTACGCCTAAGGGTCACTCGTCCGACACTCGAGTCTTAACAACCTTCGATCACACTCGGGGGCTACCCTTTAGCAGAGCGGTCAATCACGGTTGCTCTAAGGGTCATGTCTTACACGTGTTGTCTCACGTATCCCACTTTTGAGTCACTTAGATGCCACACCATCTGAGTCCTATCAGAGTCTCTAGTCTGACTTGGGGGCTATCCTCCACCCGAGCAGTCGACCACGGTCACCCTAGAGAGTACCCTACGTCCATCCTACACTGGCATCCTTATGATGCCTTCTTTGAGTCGTACCTATGCTACGAATACCCGAGTCACCTAGGGTTAGGTCACCACGGTTGGTCTAAGCACGCGACGCGGTCAAATACGGTCGCCCCATTTTCGGACTCACCCTTCTCGAGTCTAATTCGCGGTCGTTACCTTGTCTAGGTCAACGTTCGAATATCCCGATCCGAGAATCTTTGTCATCTCGCCACCCCGGGCCATGTCTAGTTTCACTCCCTCTCTTGCATTTGCGCAAAGCCGAGTTTAGGCGAGTCGTGGCACCTGTCGTTCTCTCCAATCAAAAACCTTACCAAAAAAGAGAAACAACCAACCGGGCATCCGAAAGTCCGGATTTGATTCGAGTCTATGTATGAGTCCTAGTCTAGGATACCCTACATCCTAATGTCCAAATCAGAGTCTGAGTCAGTTGCATTCTGTCCTCTTCTATAATTCAACAAAATCTGCTTTTTTCAATCTCTCATATATGCTTTCCTTATGTGTTTCCGAGAACATGATGAACACCATCATACACTGTGAGCACATGCACGTGACTATTATAGGCCCATCTATAACGACTGCAGGGAACTAAGACCCGTGTTTTCCTTTACCCTTTAGCAGGAGCGGTATCGAATCCTATGACAAATCTAGGTAGTCTCCTAGTTTGGGCTCAAGACGGGAGGGAAGCCCATTTCCCACATTAATTAAACACCCCTCCAATAAAAATGACCAATTCCTACCTTAGGTGTTAGTCTGACCAACAGAAAGATAGAAAAAAAACTAGACAAAAAAATCAAAAGTCCAAGGAAAAAGCAAAGGGCCAAAATAAAAGAGCTGGCCACGATCAAAAAGAGATCTCAAACATCCCTCGACCAGACTACGGTCAATCCAAATGAAGATTGCCACGACCGGGGCTAAGAGGTCAACCCAAAAAAAAATTCAAATACCCATGACCGTGGTCAACGGTCAGCTCAAGTGAAAGTCCTTGACCGGGGTACGGTCAATTCAAAAATTATCAAAAACCATCAAATAGGGGAGAAACAATCAAGCTGGTCAGCTAACACCACATCTAGCCTTCCCACATTACAACCTTCAAGACCTTCTCGAGACCTAGGCTAAGAGGCAGCCCGGAATTTTGAGGATTCAAGCTCTATAGGATACACCCTTACCATTAGGGCCAGACATGGAAACCAGATCCCGCATTATCAAACCTCCCCGATCGAAGTTCGAGTCACTTTTACTCGACTTCCCTCTTTCCTACTGATGGTAGGATTCGTCGCGGGTCCAACCGTCAATAATATAACCAACTATTCCTAGTGGGTAGCTAGGGCAAGTAGGGTCGATATCCACGGGGACGGTAAAGTAGAGTCTAGACTAGGTCAGCCTAAAAACGAGACTAAATTACCAAACAAACACAAAGAAAGCGATAAATGGTAAACTATGATGGAGGAGGAGTAAGAACTAGGCTAAAATTGACTATCTAAAACGATACTAAAATGGGATAACTAATGATCGAACTAACTAGCAAACTAGAAGAGAGGATGACTAACTAAGAAGTTGAATCAAATATGTAAGGAAGGGGGGTAGGTCGGGTTCATAAGCGTAGATGGATAATTGGGTGATCAAGGGTGTAGGTGTCTCCTAGTTGCTAGAGTCGGTCCGGGCTCTCGCTACGTAGACCGATGTCAAGGTAGGTCCGGGCTCTCGCTACGTAGACCAATGTCCGCACTTTCGTGACAAAGACAATTCTCAACACATTCACATAATAGGCAAGCAATGAGAAGATGAACACAAGTATGGGAAGCATGGCCACTACAACTCACACAAGCAATTCAACAAACACATAGAGTGCCCAATACGTGACTAACAACAAAGATTCACCCTTTTCCCTTAATCAACCCTAATCAACCATAATCTACCCCTAATCCCCCTACTAACCCCACAAGAACACTACTCACTCATTATCAAGATGGAACTAACATAAACAAGAGAAAACAAAACAAGCATCCAAACATCCATAGTAAGCAAACAATATCAATAACACTAAGTAAAGATTGATACTTGAATAAATAACAAAGAAGAAGAGTAAAGAGGATTATACCAACAACAAGAGGAATAAAAAGATGTAAACTTGCATAAATAAGAACCCAAATAAACTCCAAGGTTGTCAAGCTTGGATGAATCTTCAAGAACCCACTTAATACAAGATTATCTAAACTAGATTAAAAGAAGATTAAACTAATGGAGGAACACTAAACCTAGGGTTTATATGCTTAATGGAGGCTTAAAAGAGTTTAGGGTAAGATAAGATACATAAACAATACAAGAGGGGAGTATTTATATGCGTACAAGAATGAAGGAGGAAGAAATAAGTGAAGGCGTGCTGCAGGTGCACGGTCCCGACCGGGATGGACTCAACCCGACCGGGACGGCGTGGTCCCGACCGGGACGGGTTGGTCCCCACCGGAACGGGCTCCAGACATAAGGTGTGTCTTTTGTGCACCTCAACCGGGACCGGTTGAGGCCATCCCGACCCAGTTGAGCGTTGTAGGCCTCCTTTAAGCTCCTTTTGGTCCCTCCTTGCTTTTCATGGGCTTCATATCGATTCTCGGGACTCGGAAACGGGTCTCGAAGGGTCGGGATCGGGTCTCGAAGTCTCGGGATCGAATCCAAGGCACCGAGTGATCGTTCCTTCACTTCGTTGGCTCCAAAATGTGTATGTATCGAGCCGGAATCATTCCAACTCTTCGAGAATGGTCTCGGGAACCTGAAACGAACTAGAGGAAGAATAAGTAGCCCATAAACCGCTCCCAAGGAGCGATTCCACAAGGAAAATGGGACCAAAACATAGTAAAATAGGCACTACAAACTACACTTATCAACTCCCCCCACTTAACCCTTACTCGCCCTCAAGTAAGCACATACTAACTACTAAACTAGCCGAGCGGGTATTAGTGCACCCTATGCCCTTTCAACTCACGCGAGTGCACTTAGAGGAAAAGTGCACTCCGCAAGGCAATTAAGGTCTTGCGACAAAACTGCGGATGCAACCGGACACAAGACACATAAACAACAAACACACAAACAACAAATAATCGGTTGCACCCAAAAGAAAACAAATACCGCTTCCCTCAACAAGCGGTGAAAAGACACCGGTTTAGGACTCAAGGCAAGTGACAACGTTCCCAAGCTAGCAATACAAACCAAGGTGAACTAAACCCTAATAGTATGACGATAAAGCAACAAAAAAACGTTGGTAACTTACCTAGATTCCTCCTAACTTTCTAAGAACGTACTATGGGACGATCGGCGGAGTGGAAAAGGGATGAACCACGGTGTTAGTCGACACTTTAGGTAAGTGAGACCCCGCCCCCTTTAGCAATGAGCCAAGAGGGTCGTCCCATGCCCGAAACCGCCCAACTAGTAATATTGCAGAGTGAGGGAAGACCGACCATTACCGCTATCATCCTTCCTAGGGACTCGGTCCTTTGGTAGGCTCTTCACGGTAAAAGTCGGAAAAAGGCTTATTTTTGTGGGGTTGAGATCTTTTTGTGAGACGGTTTTCTTTTTGGCATTTTTCTTTCTTTTGCATTTTTGCTTTATTTTGCTATGCCATTTCTTTTTCTTCTTTTCTATTTTCTTTTTGGCTTTTTGTGCCTTTTCTTTTTCTTCAATCTTTTCTTTCTTTCTTTCATTTTCTTTTCTTTGCCCTTTTTTGGCTTGATTTGAATTGTAGGCATTTCTTTGCAACAAGAAAGAGAGATTTCAACAATTTGCAACTTTATTGTGTGGAAATGTGTAGGAGGTAGGGAAATGGGTATGTCGGGGGTGCGCATTACCTTTCAAACCCACAAAAAGGTGGAGAACTTGGACTAATCAAACAATCCCAAACACGGTCACCTAAGGGACGAGACTCGGTAACCAAGGCCTTTTCACACCGTGGGTGGTCAAAATGGTCAAAAGTGCAAATCCCGCCGTAAATCCCTAGTAAGCTAGGTGGACTCAAGGTAAAGGACCAACGAAACCATTGATTTAGGGTCATTCTACTAGACTAAAGTCCAAGACTCGATTTACATTACTAGGAAGGGAAAGTAGACACTCGCACACTAGCCTCTAAACCGGGTTTTCGAAAACCTTTTAAACACACAAGACACAACTAACACAACACAAAATGAAGACATGGCGAAAACGAAAGAAAAGGAGACAAAAGAAAACAAAAGAAAACAAACTAAAACAAACACACAAGGGAACAAACACCACCCCAATATTCCATACAAGTCGCCAAATCATCCACCAATATGCACAAAGCTCCACCCGAGCACACAACATCACAATCTCCTCCAAACTCCACAAGAAATGAAGAGGGAAAAAGGATAGAAGATGTTACCGGATGTCTTGAAAGCTTTCCAAAACTAATGGTGATTTAAGCAACCTATAGGGAAAAAGGGAGGCAAACACACACAACAAAACAAACATACGACACAAAGACACAAAAGGAAAACACAAAAAGGGAAAATCTTATTGATTTTTGTGAAATTTTTTCAGATTTTTAGGGATTTTTAAGATTTTTCGAAAAACTACAAAAATAAAGCTGACTACGCTAGAATATCGCTCCCCCACACTTAAACCGAGCAATGTCCTCATGCTCGATCGTAGTGTGCAAAGAGACAAGAGAAAAGAAAAGAAATTACGAAAATAAAGCTAAAAATCAAAAATGAAGATGAAGAAAAGGTAGGGTGTGTCCGGCCGGGGTGTAGTCAAGTCACCATGGGCCGAGACGAGAAAAGATATGGATGGGGGAAGAAAAATAACAAGAAAGAAATGAAAGGAAATGGGAGGGGAGGGCTAGGTGTAATCAAGTCACCTAGCCCGGATTCCGCCCAATCCGACTAATTCCTAAAAAAAAGGGTGAAAATCTTGTAAATTTGGATTTTTCGATTGACTCTCGAGTAGTCACGTCATCGAGAGTCGGGAGCAACCATACTAAGGCCTCGAAGGCCACCAAGACGACTCAAGGGGAAGGGGGCAAACAAGAGAAAACAAGCGACAAAAGACGGAAAAGTAAGGATAGTTACCCAAACCAATCGGCTAGTAACTCACTCGCTCCATCGTCTCAATGATCATTATAGGCACGTTGCTTGTCTTTTTGGTTGCCATCTCGCTTCAAACTTGAGAAGAACTCACGGTAGAGGTAGTAATGGTAGGGGGTGGGATTTGAAGTAGGAGTCGGTGTAAAGTGGATAGGAAATGAAGTGAGGGTATGAAAATGAAGTATATGGGGCATATGATAAAAGCAAGGATAGTTAGGGAGGTTGGGAGGAGGTATATAACGGTTGGGTGGACTCAAACGTCGAAGAAAAGGCACAAAGGGGAGTAGGGGACCATCCCGGTCGGGATGGATGGTCCCGGTCGGGATGTTTCACTCGTCCCGGTCGGGACGCCCTCATCCCGATCGGGATGGCACTCCAGGAAACTCAATAATGTGCACCCTCATCCCGATCGGAATGGCTCCTTCCCGGTCGGGATGCCTCATCCCTCCCGGTCGGGAAGCCTCTTCCCGGTCGGAATGGGTCTTCTTGACCTTCCACAAACCCAAAAGCTTACTTCAAGCTTCAAAAACCCGATCCTCATGCTTACTATCCAAACTCCATCATAGCCATTCCTTTCTAGGAATCATCTCCACTTCACACCTATCACACAAACTCAAACTCAACATCAAATTCTCTCCCTCACAACGCTCATCAATAATCCAAATAACAAGTATTTCACAAAACTCAAACTAACTACAAGAAAGAGATATATACAATGGGACGGTTCTTGTGGAACTCCATCAAACCAAGGTTGGTGCTTTCTTCGTTCTTTTTCAACAACAACAACCGATCCCATCTCCATCAAGGGCACGGAGAAACAAGTCGAAGGCCCTAGCGAAGTCTTTAATCAAGCTCGTAACATAAGCATCCACATACCAAGGTTCTTCATAACCTTGTCTCGACGTTCCCGGGGCATCCCGAACTACTAAGTTCAATGGCTTGAACTTGTACTTGTGATCCTTCGGGATATACCCAAACGTCCACCGATCCTCATGTGGGCCCAAGGGCGGCTCATCCTTCTCCTTGCTTTTCAACTTGTCATCAAACCCATGATATGGGCACTCATCTTCCTCACTCTCGGACTCATCGTCCTCAAGTACATAAGAGTAATTCTTCAAGCTTTGTCCCGACTCAACCCCTAGATCAACGTCTTTCGTGGCATGGATCATATTACATGTCTCGTTCATAGGCGAGGTGTTGCCTTGGAGGTCAAACACTAACTATTCGTCGCCTAATTGAAAAGTAATCTTACCCTTCTTGACATCGATCATGGCACCGGCGGTATGTAGAAATGGGCGCCCAAGTATAATAGGAGTGATAGCATCTTCCGGCATGTCGAGCACAAGAAAATCGACCGAAATGAAGAATTTCCCGATTTGTACCGGTACGTCCTCTATCATCCCCAATGGTCGGTTAAGAGATTTATCGGCCATTTGGAGTGTAATGGACGTACATTTCAGCTGCTTCATCCCTAATCGATCACAAATGGAATAAGGAATGATGCTCACACTCGCACCCAAGTCACATAATGCTCTCTCGATCATGAAGTTGCCTATGGTGCAAGGGATCGAGAAACTACCCGGATCCTTCAACTTCGGAAGCGTGGAACCTTGAATAAGCTCGCTCACCACCCTCGTAAATGCTATGGTCTCTTCCTTGTCGACGGATCTCTTCCTAGCCAAGATTTCTCTCATAAATTTTCCATATGTCGGGATTTGGGTAATTAACTCGGTAAACGGGACACTCACATCCAATTTCTTCACAATACTAAGGAACTTATCGTATTCAGTATCTACCTTAGTCTTCATTTTCCTTGTTGGGAAAGGCAACTTGACATGGTACTTGTTTTGCTCAATCGGGGTAGATTCCTCAAATGACACTTTCCTTTTACCCTTGTCTTTTCCTTGAAGAGGGGGAAGCTCGTCTTCATGGGGTTTTTCGATCTCCCCTAAGACTTGCTCCTTCATTGAACTTTCCTTACTTGAATTGCCTTGAGAGGAGGGTGTAACTTCTTTTGTTGGTTCTTGCATTGGCTCTTGCTCACTAGGGAATGTGGGGGAATCATAAGATGTACCTCTCCTCGTGGTAATAGCATTTACGTGCTCAAATTTCGGTGTTTCACCTTGAGGAGGTAGTTGCCCCTTTTGTCTTGAAGAGCTTCCCGAAACAAGTTGAGATATTTGAGTCTCAAGCATCTTCATTTGAGCATCTCTTACTATATTCTCTCTTTGAACATGAGCAAAGAACTCTTGTTGGTGTCTAGCCATCTCCATTTGGCCTCTTTGCATTTCTTGAGTACTCCTTTGCATATCCATCATAGATTTTTGCACGTTGAAATCCCGAGGTGGAGATTGTGGATTATGCGGAGTGTCGGTGAGGGCTAATGGAGTACCATAATCATGAATAGGAGACCGACTCCTAGGCTTGCTTTGTTGTTGTTGACTTTGAGTTGCTTGTTGTTGACGGTTCCCTTGGAACCCATGAGAATTGCCTTGATTAAGGCCTTGATTGTGATCTTGAAACCCTTGGTTGTGGTTTTGTTGCCCTTGAAAGCTTTGGTTTCCTTGGAAACCACCTTGATTGAAGTTCCCTTGTTGGAACCCTTGATTGTTGTTGTGGAAGGTACCTTGGTTATTTTGCTTGAAGTTGTTGAAGGGTCTTGGATTACCCACATAACCTTGATAACCTTGATTGTTGTCCCTTAATAGAGGTGGAACATAGGGACGAGGTTGCATAGATTGTTGTTGAGGGACTTGATTGGAAGCTTGGTATTGATTAGAATAGGAGGCACCTTGCTTGAACGCTTGAAAGGCGTTCACTTGCTCAACGCTTCCTCGACAATGCATAGGATCATGACCAACGATTCCACAAGTGTCACACATCCCATAATAAGGCAAAGGAGGTGCAAATCTCAAAGCATTCACTTCTTGAATCAAGTGTTGGTTGGAGGAACTAAAGCCTTGGACTTGGTTGAGGTGGCTTTGGAGCTTCTTGTCAATGGTCTCCATGTGTGTTTTCAATTGAGCTCCAAGGTCAATGCTTAATTGAGTAATAGCATCAACCTCGTGCCTACCTCCTCGATTTTCCTTCCTAGGCCTTGAGTATTGTGAATTATGAATCGCCATCTCCTCGATTCTTGACCAAGTTTGGTCATCATCCACTTCGGTAAACCTACCATTAGATCCCATGTTGAGTATGGCCCTTGAGTCTTCATATAACCCATTCCAAAATTGTTGCACAAGGAACCATTGTGATAGAACATGGTGTGGACAAGAACGGATCAAGGCTTTGAATCTTTCCCACGATTCATAGAGGCTTTCTTCATCACGTTGTTGGAATCCCGTGATAGAGGCTCTCAATAGATTTGTCTTCTCCGGGGGATAGAATTGTTGGTAAAAAGCTAAGGCTAGCTTCTTCCAAGTATCAATACCAAGACTTGCTTTGTCCAACCCCTTGAACCATTGCTTCGCCTTGCCAATAAGAGAGAAAGGAAATAATACCCACTTGATTTGGTCTTGAGTTATTCCCGTTTGAGATATAGCGTCACAATAGTCCGAAAAGGTTTCCATGTGTTGATGAGGATCTTCGGTTGGTAACCCACTAAATTTACTTCTCTCGACCAATTGGATAAATTGCGTTTTCGCCACAAAATTCCCGGTATATGCCTCCGGTAAAGTGGTTGGACCCGGTAAAACGTCTTCCGTGAAGGTTGAGCGAGAAGAAAACTTAGGCATGATTGGATATGCGGGAGAAGATGGTGTAGACGGTGTTGATGTAGATGAAGAGGGGGAACTAGGACTAGAATTACCGAAGGGATTGATGAAGGTCCCTCCGGCCGTCTCTCGAGGTGACTCGCTAAAGTCGGATCCTTGGGCTTGCTCATGATGGGTATTGCTAGCGCTTGGTTAAGAGATTCTAACCCGATCAATCGTCCGTTGGCGAAAGGCTCTAAAGAGTCTCTCCGTCTCTGGATTGAAGAGAAAGAAATCGCCTCCCCTCCTAGGCATACACTACACACTAGAACAAACGTGAGAACACCTAGTGCTTTATGGGCACTAGGCAACGACAATAAACAAGCACAACTAGAGACAAAGAGAAAAGAAAGCGGTAAAAACAAAGAAAAAGTCTAAAATATGCACACTAGATGATAGAAGAGCACAAAGAGGGGTAACAAAGTCTAGAAGTAAGCAAACTAAGTCTAAACAATGCACCGTCCCCGGCAACGGCGCCAATTTGATGGTAGGATTCGTCGCGGGTCCAACCGTCAATAATATAACCAACTATTCCTAGTGGGTAGCTAGGGCAAGTAGGGTCGATATCCACGGGGACGGTAAAGTAGAGTCTAGACTAGGTCGGCCTAAAAACGAGACTAAATTACCAAACAAACACAAAGAAAGCGATAAATGGTAAACTATGATGGAGGAGGAGTAAGAACTAGGCTAAAATTGACTATTTAAAACGATGCTAAAATGGGATAACTAATGATCGAACTAACTAGCAAACTAGAAGAAACGATGACTAACTAAGAAGTTGAATCAAATATGGAAGGAAGTGGGGTAGGTCGGGTTCATAAGCGTAGATGGGTAATTGGGTGATCAAGGGTGTAGGTGTCTCCTAGTTGCTAGAGTCGGTCCGGGCTCTCGCTACGTAGACCGATGTCAAGGTAGGTCCGGGCTCTCGCTACGTAGACCAATGTCCGCACTTTCGTGACAAAGACAATTCAAAACACATTCACATAATAGACAAGCAATGAGAAGATGAACACAAGTATGGGAAGCATGGCCACTACAACTCACACAAACAATTCAACAAACACAAAGAGTGCCCAATATGTGACTAACAACAAAGATTCACCCTTTTCCCTTAATCAACCCTAATCAACCATAATCTACCCCTAATCCCCCTACTAACCCCACAAGAACACTACTCACTCATTATCAAGATGGAACTAACATAAACAAGAGAAAACAAAACAAGCATCCAAACATCCCTAATAAGCAAACAATATCAATAACACTAAGTAAAGATTGATACTTGAATAAATAACAAAGAAGAAGAGTAAAGAGGATTATACCAACAATAAGAGGAATAAAAAGATGTAAACTTGCATAAATAAGAACCCAAATAAACTCCAAGGTTGTCAAGCTTGGATGAATCTTCAAGAACCCACTTAATACAAGATTATCTAAACTAGATTAAAGGAAGATTAAACTAATGGAGGAACACTAAACCTAGGGTTTATATGCTTAATGGAGGCTTAAAAGAGTTTAGGGTAAGATAAGATACATAAACAATACAAGAGGGGAGTATTTATATGGGTACAAGAATGAAGGAGGATGAAATAAGTGAAGGCGTGCTGCAGGTGCACGGTCCCGACCGGGACGGACTCAACCCAACCGGGACGGCGTGGTCCCGATTGGGACGGGTTGGTCCCGACCGGGACGGGCTCCAGACAGATGGTGTGTCTTTTGTGCACCTCAACCGGGACCGGTTGAGGCCATCCCGACCCGGTTGAGCCTTGTAGGCCTCCTTTAAGCTCCTTTTGGTCGCTCCTTGCTTTTCATGGGCTTCTTATCGATTCTCGGGACTCGGGAACGGGTCTCGGTGGCTCGGGATCGAATCCAAGGCACCGAGTGATCGTTCCTTCACTTCGTTGGCTCCAAAATGTGTATGTATCGAGCCGGAATCATTCCAACTCTTCGAGAATGGTCTCGGGAACCTGAAACGAACTAGAGGAAGAATAAGTAGCCCATAAACCGCTTCCAAGGAGCGATTCCACAAGGAAAATGGGACCAAAACATAGTAAAATTGGCACTACAAACTACACTTATCACCTACCACATTACGGTACCATACCCTCGAAGCTTTAGCTCCACAAAATCTAGCTCCAGATGTCAAAACATCAAAGCCACTTGCGACCTAGCACCACATTTCCAAAAACATCCAAACCAGTTACCAGCCCCAAACACGGGAACTCAATCCACGGTCGGCATAGAACATGCCTAAATACTTCACACCACCTCTGGGGGCTACCCCGGAGAGCGCTTGATCAACGCATTTTATATCGTATTTTATTGTCCCCCGACAACCATTTTTGAGCTTTTCTTCTTCCATATTTAATTGATTAATGTCGATTTCTATTAGAAAGTCGATATTGTCGGTCCTCGTGCTATTTTGTAGGTTAAGTGCAATTTTGAGCATATTTTGGAATAATAACCCGGATAGCCGAGACGAGGACGGAAGACGAGGAAGAATACGAAAAGCCGAGAAGTAAAGGAATAACTCGATCAAGAGCTCAGCAGCATCCACTCGATCGAGTGGCGTAGAGCACTCGATCGAGTGCCATATATCCAGAGTCAACCTGAAGCATTCACGCATCCACTCGATCGAGTGCACGCATGTACTCGATCGAGTGCCTTGCTTTCAGGCCGCGGATTGGATTTCTTTTAATTAGAATTATGGGCCTGTTTTGTAAGTCCAACTGATTTCTTTTAAATCAGTTGGAAGAGGATTGTCAGACTACTTTTGATTCTATTATTTTACACACTTTACGTTACATTAGTTTAGAGAGAAGACTACGTTCATTCCGTCTTTCTTCGCAAGATTCATCGTACTCCGTTCTTCCTTTTTCAGACCTGAATTTGTTTGGTATCGCTACTTTAATTTTAATTTTAATTTCAATTTCAATTCTCTAGTTTTTAATTCTTGTCTTAATCTCTAGTTTAATTTCTGTCTGAATTCGTTCTTAGTTTTCGTAATTATCTGATTTCAGTCTCGTAGTTTAATTAATCCGCATTCACCATGATTAATTGCAATTCATATTTCGTTAGTTTAATTATAATCCTCATGAGTAGCTAATTTTTATCTAGGGTTTAAGGGGATCGATGGGTGTTAATTGGGTTATAGAAAATTGACCTGTCTCTGATTATATGAACTGTCGCCTGAATATTGTTTTTAATTCTGATTGATTAATTACTGGCCAGGATTAATTAGTTAGTATCACAATTAGGACTTTTCGCCGACCGGGTTAAGGACTAATTAGGTCACGATATTTTGGGTAGACTAGCTTAATTCTAGCGACGCAGGTTAAGTTTAGTTCTAAAGTTTGTAGTAGTACCGACCGGACCTACACCTTAGACAGTTCGATTATTGACCTGTTAATTGACTCCCTGACCCGATTGACATTCATTGTGAACCTGAGACCCTAGACCTTTTTATTATTGATTTACCTTATAGCAATTAGTTGTTAGTCCACTCAAACAAACCGAAAATAGTGACCCGCAATCTTTAGTCTAGACCTTAGAGCAAGTAATTGAGTCCCGTCTCCTAGTGGTTCGACCCCTACTTCACTATCTACATTAGTTAGTGGACCTTAGGGTATCTTTGATTAGGGATACGACTACCCCTATCAGCGCTCACAGTCACAGGATCAACATCCTACCTATTCTAGCCCTTTGATCAAGACATGATTGGGAATGCACCTAGCCTACACCATCGCTATGGCTAGTTACTCACAAAGCCCTAATAAGCTAGGCACCATAATATATCTTTCATTCACTGAACTACGGCTTGGTTTGATTTCACTACACGTGAATACGTAGGCAGCCTTTCAACAAGGGCACAACCACCCACATTGACACAAATTCAAAAAGCACCGTCATTCCTATCACGACACTGTCATGTTCTCAACAATCTACTTTGTCGTCCTGGGGGGTTCTCTTAGGCAGAAGATCTCCATCCACTCACGTAATCCAAAATAATTCCAAAAATCTAGCCACCTTTCTACAAGGTGTCCTAGCACTCGGCTTAGTCGAAGACAAGAATCTGTCAGGAACTCGAAGCGACACCCACCTTGGGAATATACCCCAAAACCAAAAATTAAAAAAGAGCACCAGTTTACAGCATTGCTACTACTGAGCCCTATCATTACAGAGTACATATCTCTCCCATTTCGATGTTCAACCATGTTGCCACTCGCCTAGGCTACGAAATAGTGCAACTTAAGAGTCTTGTTAGGTGGCTCAACCCCCTACCGAGTCACGACCCAACCCCTTGAGAATCCAGTCGTGTCTGTCAACTCGTCCGGTCACGTCCAGGGTCGAGTCTGTTCTTCAAATTCCCATTTTAAAATTTGCAAAACTTAGCCATTTGAGAAAATCCTTTTCGACAAGGTCACATTTCGGTCTATTTAAACTGCAAATTTCGTTTCTACCTCTTTCAATTTTAAAAACTTATCTCCTAGCACGTGAGTTGCTTTTAGGACTTTGATTTCAAAATGAAGCAAAAATCATGTTCCCCAGCGCAAGTCAGTTTATAGATGCTAATTGCATTTCTTATCTGCTATATGTGCCATTTCTACCTATATAACATTTCAGCTACCAGCTTGTGCTTCCCAAGGGAACGTCAAGTTTTTATCTCCCCAGCGTGAGTTCACCTAAGTGACGCATGCAATTTGGGATGTGTCTGCAAACGGACACACCCAGGGCTTCTTAGGCAAGCTCCCGCGTAACGGGATGCGTCTGCAAACGAGCACACCCAGGGCTTCTTAGGCAAGCTCCCGCGCAGCTCCAAGATGGGATGTATCCGCATACAGATACACCCAGGGCTTCAAGATCAAGTCCCCACGGAGCTATCTTTGATAACAGAACTCAGGTATGATTTCTATCTTATGGCTGACGAGCCCTTTTACGTGAGTCTAATGGACTATAAACGACCCGACCGGAAGTCTGTCGGGTCTTAATCTTCGATTGAACTGGTAGCTACTCTGACTTTCACCTTGTCCAAGCCTCAATCAGAATGGAAGCTCTGTAGACACCCACATTTGGCCGCTAGGTGTCTATAGCAGTTTCCAAAAAACACACGATGATGATCGGACGCAAACATGCTTTAATATACTCAAATATGGGCTCAAAATTATTAGCATTTGACTTGGGCTTTTCACGGAGTACACATCTCACAAAACCAACCTCAAATCCATGCCCAGTGGGTCATTTCCAATCAAATAAGACTAATTTGGGTCAAATCCGGCACCAAGGGCAAAACCGTCTTTTAGCGACCGAGTCAAACCCCGATCAAAGGCGTTTCCGAGACATAAAATCTGTCACGCAGCTTTCGTAAATCCAATTTGAAGTCAAATACCACAGAAAATCAGACATGGAGAAGGATTAAGCAACCAAAACTCTCCCTTAAAGATAAAACTCGATCTCTGAAAAGAGACTCCTATTCGGCCTAGACCCACTCGATCGAGTGGACCGGCCACTCGGTCAAGTAGGCTCGCAAAACACGCCAAAACCAGCGTCAGGCCGAGCACTCGATCGAGTGCTATGCACTACTCGATCGAGTGACCCCTTTTCCAGCTAGAACCAGATTACTTTTCTATCCAAGATCGGAATCCTACTCCACCTAAACCGGGTGCTTTCTTCTCATCCAAGCAAGCTTTTCCTATCCAATAGCCAAGTATCTTTCCTGGCCAAAGACGGAAACCTCTCCTATAAATACACCCCCTTGCACACATACAATTCACAATTACAATTCCCGAGATATCATCAACAATTCCCAACATCAATTCACAACCCGAATTTTTAGGCAAACTCTACAAAAACATCGTCCCTATTCTCCTCTAGAAATCCTTTACGAAACCCGAGATCAAAACTCGTCAAAGACCCGAGAGCAAAACTCGTGAAATCCCCTCCCAATTATACACACCATAAGTCTCCTATATACATCTTAACGCTCCCGCGCCTAGGCCGCTATTACGAGTCCGTTTTCGAGATAATTTAGCATGTAGGTTGAGAGTGTTACAAATCCTGATTTCTCTCTTTCTCTTCCTTTTTCTCGTTTTTTCGTCCGTCTTGCGTCGTCATCGTCATTCTTTTTTCTATTTTCTTTTTCTCGTTTCTAATATCGATATTATCATAATATTTTCAAAAAAACATTATTTCCTAGTATACGATATCGACTCTATAGTCGAATATCGGATCTGAAGGAATCAATCAATAAAACATAGAGTTTTTTGTCAAAAGGCACCTAACATTTAGGCCTTTTGTAAATAAGGCACCTAAAGTTTTTTTTTTGCCCAAAAGCACCTTAAATTTACGTTTCTTTGTCTAAAGGCACCTAACCCTAACTTCCGTCAAAAAAACGTTAAGTTTGACAGTGCTCATCCCTTAATCATCTTTCCTCCTCCCTTAATCAACATTTATTCCTTAATCAACCCCAGTTATCCCTCTTTTCTTAATTAAACAATCATTCCTTAATGAAATCATCATTTCTCTCTTCATTTGCATACATCTCAATTAAATCCACTTAGTTTTCATTCAATTGGTAAGCTCTCAATTATGACTCTTTACCCTTTAAGTAAATTAATCACTTAAGTCATCAACAACAAATTAAAATTTTGAGTTCAATTTCTGATTTTATATTATTTGGTTTGTGTGTTAGAGTAATTCTATTAGAGTATAATCTCAATTTTTGTTTTAGTAACCCTAATTATTAATTGTTGTTGTCACTTCATTTTTGATTTTAGCAACCATTTGCAAAAGTTAAAAAATAAATGAAGGGTTTAATTAAGGAGAGAATAAAAGGAGAGGTTGGGAATTAAGCTTTTGGGAGAAAATATTGAGTATTGTGGCCTTGTGGGAATGAAAAAGGATGAGAAAGAGAAAATAATAAAGGATAATGTAAAGGAAGGAGATGAAGGAGTTGATTGAGTTTTGATTAAGAGATGAGAGAAGATGATTAAGGGATCCACCGTCAAACTTAACATTTTTTTTGACGGAAGTTGTGGTTTGGTGTCTTTAGACAAACAAATATAAATTTAAGGTGCTTTTGGGCAAAAAAATAAACTTAAGGTGCCTTATTTACAGAAGACTTAAATGTTAGGTGCCTTCTGACAAAATATCATAAAACATATTAAGCATAATCCCGTTAACACCGAAATAATGATCACATGGTCCAAAAATACTAATTACGACGCGGAGGGATTTATTTTGTCTTAATACAATCAAAAACGATTTACAAACATCTTTTTCAAAACCCACTCTAAATATTCGATATTGATTCTATAATCAAATATCGAATATGACGAGTATCGAAAACTGAATCGAGTGTAAATCATATTATATTTTCACGTGATTTAACAAAATTATCGATTTAAAAATCAAAAATAAATTCACGGACAACAGTCCGTACAGAGGGCACTCGATCGAGTGGCACCTCATAATCCGGGCAGAAAGTTTTTTCGAGACCACTCGATCGAGCCCCTCAATGACTCGATCGAGTGGCTCCTGGTATGTCAAAACCGCAAGTCTTTCAACTATTTTGAGTCCCGATAAAATTCTTCCAACGGCTTCGATCACCACGTGTCAAGTCTATCACGTGTCCGACTTTTCAAAACCATGCATCGTACCATATATACATCGTTTATTTACGCTCCGTTATCATTGCAATTATTGTATATTATCGTTTGTGGCATTGTATTTCCGGGTGGTATGCCGCTCGTATATTGTAATCTGTTGTCGCACCTTTTCTTTTATTTCGTTGTTTGTTTTATTATACTAAAACGAACCTTGCATGCTAAAATAACTTTGACGTTAGTTTAGATGCATTAAACGACGTAGTCAAACATAATTCACATGTTTAGTCAAAACGCTGTTTGCATAACATTCAACCGTCAAACTAACGCGCGTACACGAACAACGAACGATATCTAAGTAGAGGTCGCTAAGTGCGGGCGGGGTTGGGTGTTCTTTGTGAACTTCCCAACACGTACCCTCACCCCTTACTCAGAACCATGGTTTCCGGATGTCCGAAACCATTGGCATACGAGAGTCATTCAATACACGATTACCGATAATGTCGGTATCGGTATCGCAATGCAAAAGGACGAACCCCATAAACTCTGAAATCGGAATGGGCCGTACTCTGTGCACTGCCCACTAAGATATAAAGTGGGTACGAATGGGCCCAAACTCGCACAAAGTTCGGTGGCGACTCCACTTCGATTTAAATTTCAATTCGATCCATCTTACATGAGATTCATTCGCCTCCCGAAACCCGCGCGTGGCCGCTTTGGGGTGGACCTATGTCATGTCCACAGGGGGGTTGAGAGAAATGATAGTTGATGTAGTTGAGTGCAATGTATTTAATGACGAGGGCATGTATACTAATGATGATACCAAGCAAACCCACAAGAGCCAAACCTACGAGCAAAAGCATTTTTTGATATGGTACACGCTTCGGAAAAGCCGTTATATGGAGGGTGTGATATGACATTGTTAGAAGTTGCATCTATGATAACTACGACGCATTTCAAAGACAACATATGGAAGATCACGAAAGAGAAGAAGGCGGAGAAAGTGCTTCAAGGTTTGATTACTCAATTAATGTCCGTACTTGAATAGAAAGTTAGTTTTTCGCTTAATGCATCTCTCTACATGAATTGTAGGCGCCGCGCTTGAGCAGTTTAATAAAGCCCGGTCCGACCTACGTTTCCTCAAGAGAGACGTCCAAGCTAAAAAAACAAGAGGCGGGGAAACCTATAGAACGAAGTGGAGCCTACGCATTACGGTGGGTCACAATCCAACTACCAGCGAGCTTTGGACATAAGTATTTCAAATCTTTTATTTTTTTTTGGATTCTTATTTTATGTTTTCATTATAATTATTAACAAGAAATCTATATTTACTCTTAACATATTCAAAAGAGAACGGGAAAACTGTCCGATGTTGCGGAGTTGTTTGTGTAAACAAAGAGCAAAGTAGATTGCAATGGTCAAAGGGGCTTCATTACGGAGAGGGGCGCCGAAATTTGGATGAGTTTCTAACATAAGGCTTCTTTACATTATTCTTTATATTGTAACTTTGTGGACGAAAGATCATCTAATCATCAAATCAATTTTTTTTAGGAAACATATAAGGAAGTCACATTTACCGATAAAGCTGAAGGTAAAGATCTGAACCAGATATGGTTCGAGGTTGTGGATGGGTACCACAAGGGAGGGGTGTATGGTACGTGGAATGCTCACTCACTGTAGTTCAACCCACCAAATGCTCGAGGAGGGCATTCGACCCCAAACGAGTACGTATCCTCCGCCATACATGGCTCAAATGAGGACAGAGATTGATGAAGGAAATACAAAACGTGTTGCGCTTGCTGAACAAATCAGGCAACAAGTTGAGACAAACCGGCAAATACTTGAAGAACTCGCCCGCATGAGGAGCCTTCAGCAGCATAACTGCAACTCTGGACCCATTCCTTGAACCCCAGACCCTAGAGACCCCTTCAATGGGGGTGGTAGTGGTGCTTCCGCTAGTTTCCATGTTAGATGAGTAGATATTGGTAGTAGTTATAGTTTAAAAAAACCTTATAGTTTCTGAATGTTGATTCTGGAAGTTTGTAACATGATTCTGAATTTAGTTTATTCACGACATTTAGTTACTTTGGTTGGCAATTGAGGAAGTGTGAAGCTGGCGTTATGTGAACGATATGGCATGGTGTTTGAAATATGTTCGCACGTATTGTCATTATTGTTGTGTTGTTTTTTTTGTGGCAGATTTTAGCTAGAAAAGAATCAAATCGAATCGACCAATTACAGACCTAATAACGACCGATAACGGTCGCTAAATGCAAACATTGGCGATCGATAACGATCGCTAAAGAAGATGCCCAAGGTCCCCCAGGTTGTCAAGAAATACGTAGGGCGACCGATAACGGTCCCTAAACTTCCCCCAGTAGCGACTGATATCGGTCGCTAATCTAAGCATATAGCGATGGATGTCAACCACTAAACTTAGCGACCGATATCTGTCGCCCGCCTCCTCTTTAAGCAACCACAGAGGACAACTGCCTCTTAGCGACCGGTATCTGTCGCCCATATATTTTAGCGACAGAAGACGGTCGCTGATGTCAGTCGCGTATTTTCTAGTAGTGGTCACAAATCTTTCTCCGACATTGCCTAATGTTGAGGTCATTGAAGTCAAGGTCCTCCTCCACATTAAAAGAATAAGCAACCTCAGTCAAACTATTCCGCGGAAGCTGCAAACGACCACCCAGCTCACCCCAAATACGAATAGCACTAGTAACACTCTCCTCCTTTCGTTGCCGCCGAACAGCGGAACGACACTCAAGGTTACTCCTAGGAGAGAAGGTCTTAAGTACGCAAAGAGACAATGCAAGCAATGTGACCCAACAAGAGAGATCACGAGGAGAGGCGCCCATATCATCGAAGGCACCCTTAAGAACCCGAGAAAACCTGAGGCGACACTTAAGAGGGATGTATTTAACCGAACGTAACCCCTTTAATAGCAATCGGTCAAGAGAATTCACGTTAAACCCAATAAGCGGGGGCACCACAACACCACTAGACGACAAAACAAAAGGAGCAGAGGGGCGGGGAAAATCATAAAGCACAAAGCGAATAACACCATCACAACAATTAGGGGCCTCAATAATAGACTTATTATTTTTATTTTTATTTATTATTATTATTAGAGAAAATTGATAAATTATACCTTAAATGATACTCTTTTTTAAATTTTATACCTCCAATAATTTTTTTTCAAAACTTATACCCATCTACCCTATTTCATCCTTAATCTATACCTTACTCTAAAGTCCGTTAAAAAACTTACGGATTCCGTCATCCTTAAGGTTTAAATTATAACATTTGTCTTTCTCTTTCCAATTATACCCCTTATCAATCTAATCAATAAAACTGATACAATTTCATTCATCAATTTTTCCTTGTTCATCAACGAATCTTCTTCTTCCTCAAGCAGGTCATGGAATTGTATGGGGTAATAATATTCCCTCTTCCCTTAAAATCTAACGTTCTGTACTTCTGTATACACATATACCTAATAAATGTAGGTTTAAAAATGATGATGGTTTTGCTTGCTTTGTCCAACCATCATACAGTGACATTAATTAACGGCATGCCCATAAAATCCAACACAATTAACTCTAAATCCAGGCAAAATCCAAACATATTTCATTCTGAATATGGTAATTTCTTGGTGGAAAATCAAGGTGGAGGCCGTAGGCCCGTAGTGCAGGGTCGCGGGTGTTTTGGCTTGGTGGTACGAGGATGGAGTAGTGTCGGCTGAATACCGACACTTCTGGGCCGTCGCGGCGAAGAATAGTGGAGGAATATGTCGGTGCTCGAAAAGGGTTATGGACAAATAAAGGGAATCGAAGTTGTGGGTGCAAGCTAAGGCAGGCATGGGGTGGTGAACTGGTGTTTAAAGAGGAGCTCGGTGTTAGTGTTGGACTGTTGTCATTGTGACGAAGCGGTGGTGCGCCCAGGTTTAGATCGATTTGGGGGTAAATCATGATATTAGTTTTTGTTTTTAGTGAGTGAATTGTGAAATTAATTGAAGTGGTCTTCCTTCTCATACTAAACAAGGGTATAATGGTCAGTTTATCTTAATCCGTTAATTTTTTGACGGAATTTGGAATAAGGTATAAATTATGAAAAAAATAAGTAAGGAAGGTATAAGTTTTGAAAAAAAAAATTATTGGAGGTATAAAATTTGAAAAAGAGTATTATTCAAGGTATAAATTATCAATTTTCCCTTATTATTATTATTATTATTATTATTATTATTATTGAAGTACGGAGTATTATTTTAGGAGCTGAAAATATTGGAGCTAAGCTGATAAGAGCTAGGCTGAGCTGAGCTGATAGAGGCTGAGCTGATAGAAGCTGAGCTGGTCTGAAACGGGCTGAAGTTAAGCTGAAGAAAACATGGCCTAAATTTCATGATATACCCGCAAGAGTGTTGCATACTGGTTAAACTTGCATGTTCAAACCCGAACGATTTTGTGTGAGTTGTATGGGTTGAGACTATACTACCTAGACTTCGAGTCTGTCGCTATGTGTACACTCGATGATTTACCCAGAGCGCACCAAGGTAGCGGCTACGAGTTTCCTCGTCATAAGAAAAAAATCATGATGTCCGCTTCTTTTATTGCTTACGTTCCGTTCTTTTTCGATGAGAATTGAGTTGATTTTAACGGAACAAAATAAGATACACCTCCGTTCAGGTCAGCCTTCTCCAAAGAAGGAGCATGGTTATCAAATTTCTGATTCGATCTTACGATTTTAAGGATTGTACAATTTAGAATAAAAGGCCTTGTCGTTCCTGATTTTATTATCTGTGTTCCAAATGTTTTTTTTTTTTGCCATCGTTGTTCCAAATGTTTTTGAATCTTATAATCCCACTGACTTGAAAATTTGTACGAATAGGACCATAATACAATTCAATGATCTGACTATATAGCAATATTTTTATTTATGATGACAGTATCCTACAGGGCCGGTCCTGACCATTTAGAGGCCCTAGGCGAAATAATAGAACGGGGCCCCTTTAAAAATAATTGTAATCGTTGTTTTCACTATTTTTGTTGATATCATCCTTAGTTGGGGCATAATTTTCATTAACTACGTTTCTAACAAAAAATATTTTAATAACATCTTGTTATTAGTATGATTTTATTAAATTTACGACATTCCAATGCAATTCTAGCATGGTATCACACAATTTTACAAATGATTAAAAAAAAGTCATCAAATGATATTGTGAGTATGAGAAGAAAGGGTGAACTCAAGTGGTAACTGGTAAGAGCTTTCTTACTCCGATCGAGAGGTTGGGGGTTTGATTCTCATCATTTTGCGACTTAGTGCGCTCTTCTCTTGATATAAAAAATGATATTGTGAGTATGAGTATGGTGTATAAATTTACAATTCTTGAACCTAATGGCTCATAAATACTGTACATTATTATTCGATACTTGTAAAAAAAATAGTTTTTCGTAAAAATGAAAATGAAATATTGTCATTGATTTATTGGTATAAATAAAATGATAGCAACAAGAATCCTTAGTTTAGAATAGAGCTGATCATGGGCCGTACCGTCCGAATAGCCCGACCCGTCCGGCCCGATATTTTAGCGGGTCTGGACAGTGAAGCTTGGCCCGAATTAATAAATGGACCGGACAAGCCCGGCCCTATCTAATAAACGGGCCGGGCATGGACACTAATATTTTCAAACGGGCCAACCTGCCCGGCCCGCTAAAAATATTATATACATTCTATAGCTTAAAAATTAATTAATTATATATGAAATGAAAAATATATATTCATTATACAAAGGAAAATAATTACCCCATGCTCTAATCAAAACACATACACTAGATAATAGTATGATATAGCAAAAATACATTTTTAACTCTCAAGAAAAATTAGACAACTCTCGCTATTCTCAATTTCTCATAATCTAATAGTCTAATCTTATCAACAATTTTTGTTCATTTATCACATTTTTTTTGTTGTAAGAAAAAAGTCAACTATGTTGTACTCCGTACTCTTTTTAAATATTTATGTAATTACTGTCTATCTTTATTTGTTTGATAGTTTTAACATTCACTCAATAATTGGCCCGATAGCCCGCGGGCCGCCCGGTTTTATACAAACGGGCGGGTAAGGGCAAGTAATCTGGGCCCGTTAGTTAGGCCCGACCCGCCCGCTTTGGTGTTAAAGGGCAACTTTTTATCTTTTAGCCTGGCCCATATCCGGCCCGAGCCCGCATTTGACCAGGTCTAGTTTAGAATTCAAAAAAATTCATTTGAATCATACTTAGTATATGGCAAAAAAATCATCCCAATAAAGAAAACAGAGATAATAAAGATCCATTAAATATGGAAAAATAAAGAGTCGTAAAAAAACTATTCCGTATAAGATAATTGATTGGGGCCCATAAATAAGGAAGGAGATATAAAGAGTAATAAGAAAAAACAAAAAAAATGCTTCCGACAGGAGTCGAACCCACGCCCTCCCACTATTTAATGCAACTTAACAATGCTTGCTCACCAACTACACCAAAGCAAATCAAATGTGTATATTGGTAGCTAAATGTTAATTATACATGTATATATCAGTCAGTTTCCTCTCCTATGGGCCCCTTCCAAGCATGGGCCCTGGGCCGTCGCCCCGCCAAACAAGGCCCAGGGCCGGCCCTACATATGATGATACAAAGACTATAAATTATTAGACATTTTTTTTGGTAAATAAATTACTCGTATTAGACATTTTATGAATCAATAATACTCTTTCAGTAGTCTGTATCTTAATGTTTTTCGGAATTGCTATTTCATACCCGGATTTTACTACGTTGTACTCATTTTGTCATTCTTTCTTCCGTGTTTACCCTTCTTTTTCAAAAAACCTCTCTTTTAAAAAAACTTCATTAACCTAAAAAAATTAATCAACCACTTCACCATCATCGAAATCTATTCGACATGGAACACGTAATGTAGATCTTGTTAATTCTCTCGTTAATTTCTTATTAATAGTTTAATTATATCGTTAATTATCTCGTTAATTTAGGGTTTAGTGATTACAATATTTCAATCAACATCGTTTCGTTGTGTGCGTGGTTGACGGCTCCGTGGGTGGATGGGTCGAAGTAGACCGGTGAGGATGGTGTTAGGGATGGTGGTTCACGGTTGTACGGCAAGATAGATATGGGGTTAGGGATGGGAATACTTCGTACCCTTTTTTAATTTTTTTTCCTTTCTCTCATATACTAGTTTTTGCCCGTGCAAAATTGCACGGATGTATTAAAAATATGTTATGTATTTAGAATACAAATAATTTAATGTATTAGAAAAAATATGAAAAATTAATACTCCGTAATTGTAAGCATATAATATTCAGACGATATAATCAAAATGATTATTTTCAAAACTCTAACCAAGCTACCATACCTAGAACTTATTACGTAGTAATTATAATCATTCTATACATTAAAAATCCTCCAATTAAACTATAATTGGCAAAAATTGGGCCAAATAACCAAATGAATAAAAAAAAGTGGCTCAAAGGTGACGAATTGATAAAAAAAGTATCGTCGGCGCCAAATAGGTAAAAAAGTGGTACCGAAGTGACGAATTGGTAAAAAAATATAATCGTGTTACGGATTAAAAAAAATTAACCGATGCAAGAAATTGGTAAAAAAAACGTATAATTGTTACGGATTAAAAAAAATTAATCGATGCGACACTATTTAGAAATTAATGCTCGTAAAATAAATTACCTAGCGTTTTGGGCCGGTTTTTATACGACAAATCTCATTTAATAGAGTTTTATACATTGAAATATGGAGTGGACGAAAATTTGTTTTTGTTTATTTTCACTGTATGGAATTTTTTTGATAAGAAGATTTTAGATCCGTTAAATTGGTCGTGTTATATTACGGGTTGAGTCATATTTCGATCCAAGATTAATGATTCTTTTCGGGTTCGGGTCAAATGAATCGTGGATTGAGAGTCGACATTTCTAGATTTTTTACACTTTATTCTAAGAAACATAAACACGAACCTATTTGACAATATCGGCACACTTTGAGAAAAAAAAATCTAAAGCGACCCAAAACGCTAAGTAATGTATTTTACGAACATTAATTTCTATATAGTGTCGCATCGAATAGTTTTTTTTAATCCGTAACAATTTGGCACCGATTGTGTTTTTTACCAATTTCTTGCATCGGTTAATTTATTTTAATCCGTAACACGATTATATTTTCTTTACTTATTAGTCACTTCGGTACCACTTTTTTAACTATTTGGCACCGGCGACATTTTTTTTAACAATTCGTCACTTGGATGCCACTTTTTTTTACCTATTTGGCACCGATAATATTTTTACCAATCTGTCGCGCCTTTGAGGCACCTTTTTTTACTCATTTGGTATTTGGTCTCAAAAATTGACATAAAATAAGGGAAAAAGAGGTTGAGAAGTAGAAAGAAATAGTATCAGATGTTTGTCTGCCACCACCATCAACCATGGTTTTGCTTGAGAATCGTCGCCACCAATCATGGTTCAAATACCCTTGGACATGATTATAAGAATTTTCATTGTGCAAAATCGTCATATAACATTGTGGTTTGTCACTTCATTACACACAACACTATAAATTGATATCCAACTTCATATCTCAAAAACTATTTGATAAATACTTTATAATTTTTTAAAGATACATACTTCACTCACATCTCACTATCACACATGACACTATAAAAATCATATTCAACTTCCTATCTGAAGATCTATTTTGACATATACTCAGTGACTTTCAAGTCAAGAGCATAAGGGTAGCAGACAAAATGTGGGTGAGGCCAGTGGTAGGTAACATATCGACACCATTGGTAGGTGGCTTGTGTAGCCTTGTACTGTTGTACACTGCGAAGGAAAAGAATAACATTTGAGAAATATAATTGTAAAAAAAAAATATCATGCAAGAAGCAAAATTTAATAGATTGGAGAAAATCGCAATCATACATAGATCTTGGGATAAAAAGTGATACACTTGTACCTCAATTTCTATTGCTCTTGAGGAAATGAATTTATGCATGAACATCTACCAAGAACATAAAACAAACAATCTAGTTAGCAACCCATTACTAATATAATATAAGTATGTTGTTGTCTAAAACATTAACTCATTAGAGAAACAAAACGTTGGATTTATATTGAAAATTAAAAAATTAATAGTTTCGGGTGTGAGAAATTTGGGTTAGGACAATATATCATGTTGGTGAAAAATTAACCAATATGGAGTATATATAATGTATTTAACCTCGTGATAAGCGGACGATCTTCATCTCATAAACAAAAACAGACAAATGATCTCAAATATTAGGACGGGGTGCAAAATTGATCATAACTCATAAGTAGGAATATTGATTACATTGCCAAAAAAGCTTTCATTCCTCATGAAATCTAGTGCATCTACTAACAACAAACTCAATTCCAGGGCAAGGAGAATCCACAACAACCAACAAACAAATACATGACCAAACAAATAGAATTAAGCATTAACGAAACTTCGAAATAAGGAAATATTGTTGATGAATGTATGTATGCACATCAACCGTCCATACATACAACGTAGTTTGAATACCATGGAAATGAAATCAATAGGGTGTAATCTTCAATCATTTAAATAGAGCAATACAAACACGATCAGTTTGCATGTATTCGAGATTGAAATATGCACAAATGAAACCAATCAACCACTATATAATGTATATATCAATTAAATGTGAATATATAATGTTGTTATTTTTTCCCATCATAAAGTTACTCATTAAATGAACAACTGTCAACAATTTTTGGTCACAAAGTAGAAATCAGAATCAAACATTACTCAATAAATAAAGTCTAAAATAATGACAAAGTTGATGATTTGTGATTGATTAATACACTGAAAATTGAAAGATACGCAAATCAAATCGTCTTCTTGTCTAATTGATCAATCGACAAACAAAAAAACCACTCACTCATCGAATGAACAAATTTGCCTACGAATTTTGGCTCATAGAATTAAAACTCTCACTCAAACTTTTCTATGATTCAACTTTAGTTTCATACCTTCCTTCTAGAAATTGATGAACAGATTATAGGCGGAATTTTGGCTTCGAAAGATACGGTTTGAAGGACTCGTACATAAATCTCATTTCCTGGAACAATGAAGTTATTTTCTGTAGACACCCGCATTTTGACTACCACGTGTCTATGGTAGTCTCCGAAAAACACCCGATGATGATTGGACGTCAACGTGACTTAGTATACTCGGATTTGGGCTCGGAATTCATAATATCCGACATGAACTTTCTAGCGGAGTAAAATCTCACAAAACAGACCTCAATTTCAGGCCCAGTGGGTCGCTCCGAGTCAAATGAGACTAATTTGGGCCAAAACCGACACCAAAAATAATTCCCGTCTTTTGGCGACCGGGTCAAAACCCGGTCAAAGGCAAAACCGTCTCAGAAATCAGCTGAAATCATTTAAGCGCCCAAATTCGAATTCAAAAAAAACAAACAAAACCAACAAAGACCAAGTCTTCCTTATTTTTCTCACCCAACTGATCCACTCGATCGAGTGGATTGACCCACTCGGTCGAGTGGGGCGCTTCGAACTGGGCTTGGCCCATTTTCTAAGGCACTCGATCGAGTGCATTAGGGCCACTCGATCGAGTGCCCCTAGGTCGTGGGAAACGTCTATAAATACCGACTCATTCCCATGCATTTTCAGAACTTTTTTTTCAGCTTCTTTTCACCACCTTTTTGCCCTACATTTTCAGCCACATACCAACCCTACATCCCACCTTACAAACCTTAGAAACCCTAAGTCAAACACATCAAAAAACCAAGTTCTAGTCCCTCGATAAACCGACATATACACATACATATCCATACACACCGTAACTCGCGTGCATCCTCGATACTCCCAAGCTTTGTCGCTGTTCACGAGTCCGTTTCCGAGGTCCATACTAGCATGTACGTTGAGGGTGTTCCAAACTCCTTTTTAATCTCTTTTAAATATCATTTTTATGCACATTTTCATATTGTTGTATCGTAGTAACACGTACACATACACTAACTTTTTCATCTTTTCGCATTTCTAATTTTGCATCTTTTTTATATCGTTACTAACTCTAATAATACCGCGTATATAATATTAATATCAAAAGTCGGTTTTGAAATGTTGAACTACGATAATCACATTCGATCCGTCTAATCCCTTTACGAGCAACGAAGGAGGTGGAGCCCTTTCGAGGAGCCCCGCCCCAATGTACTCAAGGGCGTGACGTGATCGTGATTCGTCGTAGTTGAACATATTTAACTCCATTTCCATAATTGGTTCGAGACCCGTTGACACGAATACCGACATCACGTAACCCGAAAGGGTTAGTTTCGATGTCGTGACGTAGAGGGATGCATCTCGTTACTAATTCAAAGTTTCATAATCTAACACAAACGTTTTCATAAAAACTCCGGTGACAGTATTTTAATCGTTCATACACGATTATAGTACCGGAGGCCGAGTCGAATACAAATCGTGCGATATTTGTATTTGACTTGGCCGATCATCGATTACAAGTCATAAAATCGAGCAAATCACTACTCGTACAGGGGGCACTCGACCGAGTGCCATAGGCCACTCGATCGAGTTGCACCCCAAAAACCGGGCAGTAGCCCCGTTAACGACACACTCGACCGAGTGCCATAAGGCACTCGATCGAGTACTCCCTCAAAAAATGGGCAGTAGCCAGGTTAATAGCGCACTCGGTCGAGTCAACCAATGACTCGGTCGAGTGGGTCTGGCAACTCAGAAACCCGAGGGCTTGGACATATATTCCGAGCCCCGTTCTTATCGACTTTAGACCATCGACCGACCTTCATGCTTTTTCAAAACCTACACATCACGACACGTAGAACGACTTTGACCACTTTTACGTGATAAGTCGGGACAAGACTACGGAATGTGAGACTAGGCTAGCAATACGCCACAATCTCACATTTCCGTCCTTCGCTTAATATGTAACATAATACGTATTTAAGCGGGGTAGTCCATCTACATAATTTCGCGGTCTAGTTTACATATGGGTCTGTTTTATCTTTGTTTTACGTCATTCCGTTTATGTCGTATTGTGAATCCCGGGTTGTATTTCCGCCCGTGTAGCTTGTACGTTTTTTTTTATTTCCTTTTGAGCTTCATTTAATTTACTTGCTTTTACGCTTTATAAATGAACCTCGCATGCTAAACCATTTCGACCAATAATTAGATGCATTAAATGACGTAGTTAACGCAAAATTCGCATGCTTAGTCAAAACGCTGTTTGCATATCATTTAATTATTTTACTAGCGCGCGTATCATGAACACGAACGATGTCTTAGTAGAGGCCGCCATGTGCGGGCGGGGTTGGGTGTCCTTAGTGGGCTTCCCAACACGTACCCTCACCCCTTACTCAGAACCTTTGGTTTCCGGATGTCCGAAACCCTTGGCGAACGAGAGTCATTCTTTACACGATTACCGGTGTAGATGGTATCGGTATCGCAATGCAAAGGGACGAGCCCCATGAACTCTGAAATCGGAGTGGGCTTACTTTGTGTAAAGCCCATGACGACATAGAGTGGGCTCGTATGGTTCCGAATAACCACAAAATTCGGTGGCGACTCCATTTTGACTTAAATTTCGAACCCGAGAACAATCTTACCACGAGATTCATTCGCCTACCCAAACCCACGCTTCGCCGCGTCGGGGTGGACCTACGTCATGTCCACAATTTGGCGACTCCGCTGGGGATACCTGATGTACCACATGTCATCGGGGTTCCTAGGGTGAGACTCGAAGAGAAATCGTTCGTAGATTAGTGTGCGCGCGTTAGTTTAATGATTCATGCATAACCCCTTTTTGCCCGGGCCGGTTACTTGTGACCGACGTCCCACTATACCGCGGTGCATTCCTACATGGGTGCGCTAAAAACATCGATGGTGGAACTCGTCTCGGTTTTGCGGCATGTCCTAAGACCAACTCGGCTTAGGGAGTCCGTCCATCACATGAGAAAGCCATCGTTGTTGGTATAGACCCTATTTTGACCGACCGAGACTTAGTGTAAAGCATACATGAGCGTCGTTATAATGCTTGTTTGACTACGTGCTACTTGGTTTCCGTGTCAATTTTCAAAAACTGTCATTTCAAAATTGCATCTTTCCAAAAATACCCACCTTTCGAAAAACCCGAAATACTGTCCATTTCGGGACCCGTCATTCTAAAATGCCCAATTTTGAAAAACCCGAAATGCTGCCCATTTTGGGACTCACCTTTTCAAAATACCCAATTTTCGAAACTCGGAATGCCGCCGAAATTTAGGATCAACGATTTGACTCAAAGTATCCTTTCCTGTAGTCGGCATGCTGCCCGTTTTAATTCTCGAATTTCCACCCCCACCACCTTGATTTTCGGAATTTTCCTTTTCAAAATTCTAATCTCGGTTTTCGAAATTCCGTTTCCAGTTTTCAACACTTTCGGAAATTCGTTCATTTTGCATTCAAACCTCAACTTTCAACTTTCCTAAAATAAACCTTCCTTATTATAGGACCTACCGTCTATCCGTGTGTCGGGTCTTTGCATAATACGTAGAGGGTTTATAGCGTCGAAACTCCGTCGATCTTATATCACGAGTTTCCCCCCCCCCCCCCCCCCCCCCTTTCCCAAGTCCGCCTTATCTTGTCAAGGCACGACCAACCCGCGTAGGGCATACCCCTACAAAGGAAGGTCCGTCCATACACTCGAGTCAAAAGCCTGGGGAGTAATCTCACGTGGACCTTCCTTCGAACGGGACTAGGCCCACAAAGCCGAAATCCTAAGGAAGTCATACCACCCACGAGTCATCCGTCTAGATGTCTTTCTCGAGTCTTTTCCACTCAGTCCTTTCTTTTTGGGTCGCTCGGGATGTGCTGTTTCCTTTGATTCCAAGACTGGGTTCGGTTTCTGATTACGTGGTGTTCTTACAGACAGGCCACCATCAACCAGACACACTCGCAGGATGGAAACTGCCTTAGCTGAACTGAAAGTCTCCGTTGATTCCATGATCGAGAAGCAGGCCGACATCGATGCCCAACTGAATGAAATGAGGGCTGGGCAAGTTGCTATCGTCACTCGATTGGCTTCGGTGGAGCACAGGACTCCTACTACCGGAACTACTGGACCTTTAGGTGAGCTGGTTAGCTTGGTCCGCCGACTAGAAGAACAAGTTCATTTAACTGGGAATAACAACATTCACCGGGAAAACAGTCGGGAGTATAACCCGCTAAGTGACAAGCTGCCTGCAAACCTGAACCTCACCGGTTTGCCTATGTTCGAAGGGACTGAAGACCCGTTACTACATGTACGGGCCTTCAAGGAGTTCATGGCCATCAAAGGGGTGGACTCCACCATGTTCAAGAACCTCTTTGTTGCGTCTCTTGAAAAGCACCCTCGGGCCTGGTACTACAGGCTAGACCCGAAGAAATACCCTACATGGGATGATGTGGCCACCGAGTTCGCTCGGAACTATGCTGACAACACCGAGATCCAAACCACAATGAGATCTCTGGAAGTTATGGCCCAAGAGCCGAAAGAAGGTTTTACCAAATACCTTCAACGCTGGAGGGCTGAGAGTGTGAAACTGGTCGATAAGCCCAGTGAGAAGACTTTAGTGGAGGCCTTTGTTAAGAACCTCCTCCCATCCTACCGGGTTCACCTCTGATATGCCGTCATACCCAATTTCACTACCCTTACTGAAATGGGTATGAGGATTGAAGACGATCTGAGACTGGAAGGCCTCACTAAGGCCGCTGCTAAGGGTTACCAAGGGGCTTCTTCCTCCACAACCAAGCCTCAAGCTGCAACCCGCAGCATTTTCGACGCGGTTAATCTACTAGATGCCCCGTCCAAGAGAAACACCCCACCTCGGGTTTTCACCGATATAGGTACGACCTATACTTATGCCTTACAAAGGCTATCCTCTAAGGGCCTAATCCAACCGATAGGCCCAACTCCTGAAGTTCCGGTCGAGCGACGCTCCAAGAACTACAATGCTCAAGCCTATTGCCAATACCATCGAGGCAATGGGCATGATACCGAGAAGTGCTGGAAGCTGAAGCACTTGATTCAGGACCTGATCGAAAGCGGTAAAATCCCGCTGCCCGAAGATAAGCCCAGTAACAAGGAGAATCCTTTCAGCTCCCACGCCATCTTTACCGGGGAGATGATCGATTGCTCTCACCTTATCTCCCCATTTATCCCGCAAGTGAACGGGATCTGGTTCGACGACGAGGAAGACGTCTACCTCGCCAAAGGGGAAGCTGTCCCCATTACCGCCGAGGAGATTCGAAAAACTAAATCTCGAGTCTTAACCAGTAACCACCTTGGCCGTCCCTTTCAAGCCACTAGCTCTAGGGACACCCCTATCCCGACAACCGTCATTACGGAAGTCGCCTCTGAAGAGCCAACTGCTGAAACGGCTCTTGTGAAATAATTGAAGAAAACCCGAGTTGACCTCACTATATGGCAACTCCTGGTTAGCTCTCAAGAACATCGGGAAGCACTCACAAAGGCTCTCGATCAAATCAAGGTTGACTCTTTGGTTACCCCTGCTGAAATGGTAGCCACGGTCTTGCCCCACCTAAAAGGCAAGGCTAGGGAAGAAGGACCGGTGATCACTTTCTCCGAAGCCGACCTACCACCATTTGGGGCCACCCATAACCTGGCCCTCTACATCACGGTGGTCTGCCGAGGAAAATACCTTCCCATGACCCTAGTTGATGACGGGTCTGCTGTGAACGTCCTTCCTCTAAGGACCGCAAAAGCCCTCGGCATTACCGAGGCTGACTATGTTTCGACTGCTCAGACCATCCAAGCTTTCGATGGGAGCCCGAAGTCGGTAGCTGGAGCCGTGAAACTAACCATTATCACTGGCCCGATAGAGAAGGAGCTCGAGTTCCAGGTGATTGATGTCACCTCATCATTCAACTTGCTCCTGGGTAGGCCTTGGATTCACGCAGTCAAGGCGGTATCCTCCACCCTCCACCGAAAAATCAAGATGCCTCTGCTTAACGATGTCATCACTTTAGAGGCAACACCAATGACTGTGGCTAGCTGTAACGCCACGGGTCGCACGGACCTCTGGGGGTTCGATTTTGTGGGGATGATCGAGGAAGAGTACCTCTTTAGGCCTTTCTTCACTACGAGTATCGACATGATGCTCCAAAACCTGGGGTACTTTCCGGGGGCTACTTCTCGACCCGATCTTCCAGCTGGGAAGATCATCGAGGTTCTCAAAGACGAAGAATCTCACTTTGGTCTCGGTTATGATATCACCCCCGACAATGTTGTCCGAGCAGGGATCGAAAAGGCCTGCAACATCCTTAAGGGTATCTACTTGAGCCCTTATAGCCCACGGTTGGCTGACTACTTCGTCACACCGGTGTTTGGGGCTGACCAGGTTGGTCTATACCAACCCAATGCTATGCAGCTTGGGACCCACATGGCCCGGGACTGCAACTACATCCCGGATGATGTGTTCGCCCTCATCCAGTCCAATGGAGCTGAAGATGCTGAGCCCGCACTAGGGCTACTATTTGGGGAAGATACCGTAGCCCCAACTCCAAAGGAAGACCTGGTCAACCTGATTCTCCGCAGCAACAGGTTTGACCCGACCAAGCTGATCTCGGATGTTGGTTCCGAGATGGGAAACAGGGCCTGGAGGAAGACTGTCAAGTGGACTGACAGTCGGGGAAGGATCTACAAGCTGGTCACCGGAGAGGGAGACATGCCTGAGTCTGAGTCCGAGTCCGAGTCTGAGTCGGAGTCTGAGTCAGAGTCTGAGGTCGAGTCTAGGGAAGTCGGTGCTAGAGTCACTCCTGTAACCCCCCTCCCTTTTATTATTCCTGCTGCTGGCACTTCGGGGTCTGTCCCGAGTGCCCTACCTATCCCGCCACTGACCAATGATCAGATGGCTGCTCTCTTTGAGCTGTTCTCCAAATTTTCAATCAATAATAACAACCGTTCTGCTTACGACTTATCTCTTTCAAATTCTGCTTTTAAAAATGTCTTATGCTATGACATTGAGAAATCAGACGAACAGGTACCCCTACCTCCGCATCTGATCGAGCAACTAGAGCAAAGGGAGTCCCGAAACCCGGTGATCGAAGAAACCGAGTCCGTAAATGTGGGAACAACCTTAGAGCCTCAGACACTTAAGATAGGGTTATCCATGAATCCCGAGGAGAAACAACAGTTCATAAGCCTCCTCCAAGAGTTCAAAGATGTCTTCGCATGGTCCTACAAGGACATGCCGGGGATAGACCGGGAAATAGCCGAGCACCACATACCAATCAAAGACGGGTGCAAACCGGTCAAACAGAAGCTTCGTCGAATGAGGTTCGAATGGTCTCTCAATGTAAAAGAAGAAGTCGACAAACAATTCAAAGCCGGCTTCATACAAGTGTCCGAGTATCCAGACTGGGTGGCAAACATCGTGCCGGTTCCTAAAAAGGACGGTAAGGTGCGGGTATGTGTAGATTTTCGGGATCTTAACAAGGCGAGCCCGAAAGATGATTTTCCGTTACCACACATCGACATACTGGTGGATAACACGGCCGATCATGCTCTTCTATCATTCATGGACGGGTATGCCGGGTATAATCAAATCAAGATGGCGGAAGAAGACATGAGTAAGACTACCTTCACCACACCTTGGGGTACTTACTGCTATATCGTCATGCCTTTCGGTCTCATTAATGCCGGGGCCACATATCAAAGGACTGCTACCACTTTACTACACGACATGATGCATAAAGAGGTAGAAGTTTACGTAGACGACATGATCGTCAAATCCAAAGAACGGGACGGTCACATCACCGCCCTAAGAAAATTCTTCGCCCGATTGCGCAGATACAACATGAGGTTAAACCCTCAAAAGTGCAGTTTCGGGGTAACATCAGGCAAATTACTGGGTCATATCGTTAGCCAACGAGGTATCGAAGTCGACCCAGCTAAAATCAAAGCCATTACCGAGATGCAACCTCCTAAAACCGAAAAAGAAATAAGGGGATTCCTCGGGAAAGTCCAGTACATCAGTTGGTTCATTTCCAAGTTAACCATGGTGTGTGAACCAATTTTCAAGAAACTGAAGGTGGGAGAACGGATACTATGGAATGACAAGTGCCAAACCGCTTTCGACAAAATCAAAGAAATTATGTCTGCTTCGCCAGTCTTAATGCCACCTCAACCCGGTTTGCCTCTGTCGTTATACCTAACGACGACCGAGACAGCCATGGGGGCTATGCTGGCTCAGACAGTTGACTCCGAAGAAAGAGCCATTTACTACATCAGCAAAAAGTTTTTAGAGTATGAGTGCAAATATACCATGCTCGAAAAGACGTGTTTGGCTCTAGTTTGGGCTACCAAGAAACTCCGACATTATATGCTCAGTTACGAGGTCCATGTGCTATCCAAGATGGATCCCATCAAATACATCTTCGAAAAGCCCGTTCTCAACGGCCGAATCTCTAGATGGACTCTAATGTTGGCAGAGTTCGACTTAAAGTTTGTACCGTTAAAGGCTATTAAGGGTCGAGTAGTAGCTGAATTTCTCGCCGATAGCCCGATAACCGAGGAAGGACACACCGACACTTGGTCCTTCCCAGATGAAGATATTTTCCATACCGATACTGAAACTTGGGATTTATACTTCGATGGTGCATCTAATTTTCGAGGGTTCGGAGTTGGGATCCTCCTAATTTCACCAAAAGGGGAACATACTCCCGTCTCCATCAAACTGGACTTTGATGTTACTAATAATGCAGCAGAGTACGAAGCATGCATTTACGGGCTACAAGCCGCCGCCAATCTGGGGATTACAAATCTCCGGGTACATGGTGATTCGTCCTTGGTCATTAACCAAGCACTTCAAAAATGGAAGACTCGAAATGCTAATCTCGTGGCCTACCAGGCACGAGTACGGGATCTCGAGAAACAATTCCAAAAGGTAGAATACATATATCTGCCCCGGGAAGAAAATCAGTTCGCAGATGCACTCTCAAAATTGGCGTCTTTACTGAATATTCCCGACCACGTGACCAGTATGCCAATTTGCGTCGAAAGACGGTCCGAGCCAGCATACATCTGCGACATCGAAGACATTGAGTTAACTGATCCCGAACCATGGTACCAAGCTGTGTTCAAATACCTGACAAACGGAGAATATCCTCCCGGCATGGAAGGTCGAGCCAAGAAAGCCTTACGGAGGCTAGCCACCCAGTTCATCCGCACCGACGACGGTCAACTGTATAAAAAGACGGCACAGGGGGCTCTTCTCCTTTGTGTTGACAAATACAAGGCTGAAAAGGTTATGGCCGAAGTACATGATGGTGAGAACGGCCCACACATGAATGCCCACATGCTGGTCCGGAAAATCATGAGGCTCGGTTATTACTGGAATACCATGGAAGCCGATTGCCGGTCGTATGTCAAACATTGTCATAACTGTCAAATTTTTGGCAATGTGCAACATATGCCGTCATCACTACTCTATACCATGACGTCACTCTGGCCATTCTCAACGTGGGGTATCGACATAATCGGGAAAATAAATCCCTCGGGTACCGGTGGGCATTGCTTTATTTTGGTAGCTATCGACTATTTCACCAAATGGGTCGAAGCTGAATCATATCGCATTCTCACTGCCAAGCATGTCGCCAAGTTTATTCAAAACAAGATAATATGTCGATATGGGATTCCCGCTGAATTTATCAGTGATCACGGGACTCATTTTCAAGCCGAGACTGCGGCCCTACTGACCAAGTATAAAATCCAAAGGCATACTTCCTCGCCTTACCGTCCCCAAACAAATGGAGCAGTAGAGGCGGCTAACAAAACAATTGTCACCATACTCAAAAAGATGGCTGACAATTACCGGAACTGGCCCGACAAAATACCTTTTGCCCTATGGGGATATCGAACGTCAATTCGCACCGCAACCGGGGCGACGCCATATTACTTAACCTACGGGATGGAGGCAGTCCAACCAGTCGAGCTGGAGGTACCGTCCCTCAGAATTCTGTTAGAAAGTCAAGTACCCGAAGCTGACTGGGTTCGAGCACAATATGACTCACTGGTTTTACTAGACGAACGACGGTCTCGTGCCCTCAATAATATCCAAATCTACCAGAAGAGGATCCAACGGGCCTTCAACAAGAGAGTAAGGCCCAGACACATCAAGGAGGGCGATCTAGTCCTTAAATCTATTCGAGCTCTGCTACCGGTTGACCCAAGGGGAAAATTCAAACCCAATTGGGCTGGGCCATATCTGGTGAAGAAAATCCTATCGGGGGGAGCAGTGATGCTGACGGACCTGGATGGGAACGAATTTGTCAACCCAACCAACCTGGACCAGCTGAAGCGCTACTACCCTTAGCCATTTCTCAATGTCATTAGCAAATTTTTATCAAAATCATTTTTTTACAAAAGCAAGTCAATGAGCTAGAATTACTTATTCTACTGTCATAAACATCTTGAACTAATAGTCTTGGTGTAATTCGAGATTGCAAATTTCCTATGCCTGAACTACGTTTGGTTTGATTCTGCTAATCGCGGATACGTAGGCAACCCCTCAAAAGGGGTACAACCAATGCAATCAAGAAAAGACAGGAGCGGTTTAATAATAAACTTCTTTTATTAATTCAAAAAAAAATCCCGATAAACTCGGGAAATTACAAAATGCAGGAATCAAAAAAAAAATAAACACAAAAAAGGGCACAACAAATAATAATAATAATACTTAAATAATAATAAGGACTCGGCATTTAGGGCATCTTGCCCTTCCCCTTGTCCTTGGCATCCCTAGTCGTCCACTGGCGACGACGCGGAGGGGAGCGTTCCCGAATCACCACGGGAACTTCTCTAGCTCGGGCTCGAGTGTTTGAGCCCGACTCCCCTGTCATATCAATGGGCCCAAGTCGAGCCCTGACCGGCTCAGGGAGCCGGTCACGCGGACCGAGTCGGTCCCGGACTGCCAACCTCGGCCCAAGTCGTCGTTCCAAGTCAGTCTGCCCTCGAGTACTGCTAGAACCGACTTCCTTAGATCGAGTCTCCCCGATTCTGTGGTCTCAGGACTGTGTTCCCCGGTGAAGAAGTCTCTGTTGTCCTTCGCCGACTCACGCTGAACCAATTCGATGGCCTCGTCAACTTTTAAGGCCTTTCGAGCTTCTTCAGACTCTTTAGAAGTCCACTTCTGATAAGCCCGCGATACCCAAGCGGATTGGCAAGGGCTAGGTACCGTCCATGTGGGACGAGTGAACCATCGTTGCAACCAAGTGTCGCACATAGCGTCCGTCAATTGGAGCGGGACGCTAATAATGGCTTCCTTCTCAGGGATGCGCTGAGATGAACCGAACTGCCTTAGGAGGCGGTCCGGGTAAATGTGAACCGTCCAGTCTAGGGACAAGATCGTCAGATATCGGGCTTGGTCCCTCTTCGCCAGTCCGGTCAATTTTGAAAGGAACCACCAAGCGACGGTCCACCTGATCAAAGGACCCCCGTGAAACACCAACTCCTCGTCCCAGTAAGCTCGATCAATCCGATGACTCGAGCTTATCTTCCGTCTTCAGGAGCTAATTTGACTGCTCCGGTAATTGGGAATGCTTGGAGGGGTCTCTATGATCGATAACCGCTCCGACCGCCATATCTGAAAAGCATATACAAGCTTAATAAGCAACGGAGCAATTCGCTACAGCCCACTCGATCGAGTGCAAAAGCTGACTCGATCGAGTAAGCCTGCCAAAAAGAGGCAGTAGCCAAGTACGAATGTCACTCGATCGAGTGACAGGTCCACTCGATCGAGTGACTTACGAGAATCGGAAAATTCGCGCGAAACGTGAACGAAAAAAAAAAAAAAAAAAAATATATCGAGGTGCATACTTGCAGAAAACGGGTACTCCCCGTCAGCGGTCGAGTTGGGTCGAGCCGTCTAGCGTCCAGACCCGTAATAATCTCCCCAGTGGCTAGCCAAGCAGGGCTATGACCAGTCTCCATCTGGTCAGCCACTCCGATTAGCCTGATTTGACCCCTGCATGTGTCAAGCTCCATCAGCCCCTCGAAGACATAACAATGCAGCATGCAAAAGGCGAAAGCCCTACGCCTATGAGCAGGGGTGGCCCTCAGGTCCCGTGGATTCATGAACTTATCGGCCAAATCGAATAGGGAGACGTTATCTCCCTGCACCATTCGGTTTGCCTCAGCATGAGACAAACCCAAGAATTCCCTCAAACGCCTCCTTGGATCCGGGTAGAATGGGGGAATGGCAGGCTGAATAGCAAGACCCCAGCCACCTATGGCCGCAATCTCCTCGGGCAAAGGACACATCTCGCCCCTCGGGAATGCAAACACTTGATGGTTGGTGTCCCAAAACGACAGACAGGCATCCAGAAAGTGCGAATCCACTATCAGACGCTGAAAAGGGAATAAATTGACTATCCCCATTTGAGTCAGCCTGACCTTCTCCTCGTCCCGAAAGTATTGGGACCAGGCGAGAAGCATGGCAGTCATGTGATCGATGCCCATGATAGGAATTTTTAGCTTTCTTAAAAGTCTACAAGATTTTGAGAAAGGAGAAGGAGAATTTGAGTTGTGATGCAGAAACTGAAGCAGGGATCTCCTATATTTATAATGGAGAAACCTAACTGAAAACCTAACTGCTACTGCCTCCTCATCCAGCTGGGCCCTATGCGCGCGCAGGCCTGATTCCAAACTTGAACCCAGAATAGGAATCAAGCTGTCCCGAGCTTTCCTAAGATTTTCTAAAAATTTCTTTGCGTCAAAATTTTTGTCTTTCCAAAATTTTCAATCTTTTTCTCCCCGGCGAGAGTCAACATTTTACCTACGTGTTACATGCGAGTTCTTATGTGTCAGCATACAGGTACACCCCAGACTTCAGAAGCAAGTCCCCGCGAAACTATTTAATTTCCCCAACGGAGTCAGCTTTCCCCCGGTGTGCTACATCCAAAGTGCGATGTGTCAGCATACGGGTACACCTACTCCCCAGAAGAGGCAAGCTTTACTCCCCACGGAGCATCATCAGCTCAAAGTGCGACTCAAGGCTTCAGAAGCAAGCCCGAACAGCTTATATACTTCCCCAGCGGAACGCCCGAGGCGGCATTTTCCCCGAAAAGATACGGGATGGGCCCACATATAGTCGCGCCCAGGACTTATGCTACAAGTCTGACTCCCCGCGAAGCTATCATCGCCAGGACAGGTATGACCCTCTGCTTATGGCTGGCGAGCCCTTCACGCAAGTCTACTTGACTATAAACGACCCGACCGGAAGTCTACCAGGTCGTAACGGGCTTGGTAGCTACTCTGACTTTCGCCTTGTCCAAGCCTTAGTCAAAGTGGGGGCTCTGTAGACACCCGCATTTTGACTGCCACGTGTCTATGGTAGTCTCCGAAAAACACCCGATGATGATTGGACGTCAACGTGACTTAGTATACTCGGATTTGGGCTCGGAATTCATAATATCCGACATGGACTTTCTAGCGGAGTAAAATCTCACAAAACAGACCTCAATTTCAGGCCCAGTGGGTCGCTCCGAGTCAAATAAGACTAATTTGGGCCAAAACCGACACCAAAAATAATTCCCGTCTTTTGGCGACCGGGTCAAAACCCGGTCAAAGGCAAAACCGTCTCAGAAATCAGCTGAAATCATTTAAGCGCCCAAATTCGAATTCAAAAAAAACAAACAAAACCAACAAAGACCAAGTCTTCCTTATTTTTCTCACCCAACTGATCCACTCGATCGAGTGGATTGACCCACTCGGTCGAGTGGGGCGCTTCGAACTGGGCTTGGCCCGTTTTCTAAGGCACTCGATCGAGTGCATTAGGGCCACTCGATCGAGTGCCCCTAGGTCGTGGGAAACGTCTATAAATACCGACTCATTCCCATGCATTTTCAGAACTTTTTTTTCAGCTTCTTTTCACCACCTTTTTGCCCTACATTTTCAGCCACATACCAACCCTACATCCCACCTTACAAACCTTAGAAACCCTAAGTCAAACACATCAAAAAACCAAGTTCTAGTCCCTCGATAAACCGACATATACACATACATATCCATACACACCGTAACTCGCGTGCATCCTCGATACTCCCAAGCTTTGTCGCTGTTCACGAGTCCGTTTCCGAGGTCCATACTAGCATGTACGTTGAGGGTGTTCCAAACTCCTTTTTAATCTCTTTTAAATATCATTTTTATGCACATTTTCATATTGTTGTATCGTAGTAACACGTACACATACACTAACTTTTTCATCTTTTCGCATTTCTAATTTTGCATCTTTTTTATATCGTTACTAACTCTAATAATACCGCGTATATAATATTAATATCAAAAGTCGGTTTTGAAATGTTGAACTACGATAATCACATTCGATCCGTCTAATCCCTTTACGAGCAACGAAGGAGGTGGAGCCCTTTCGAGGAGCCCCGCCCCAATGTACTCAAGGGCGTGACGTGATCGTGATTCGTCGTAGTTGAACATATTTAACTCCATTTCCATAATTGGTTCGAGACCCGTTGACACGAATACCGACATCACGTAACCCGAAAGGGTTAGTTTCGATGTCGTGACGTAGAGGGATGCATCTCGTTACTAATTCAAAGTTTCATAATCTAACACAAACGTTTTCATAAAAACTCCGGTGACAGTATTTTAATCGTTCATACACGATTATAGTACCGGAGGCCGAGTCGAATACAAATCGTGCGATATTTGTATTTGACTTGGCCGATCATCGATTACAAGTCATAAAATCGAGCAAATCACTACTCGTACAGGGGGCACTCGACCGAGTGCCATAGGCCACTCGATCGAGTTGCACCCCAAAAACCGGGCAGTAGCCCCGTTAACGACACACTCGACCGAGTGCCATAAGGCACTCGATCGAGTACTCCCTCAAAAAATGGGCAGTAGCCAGGTTAATAGCGCACTCGGTCGAGTCAACCAATGACTCGGTCGAGTGGGTCTGGCAACTCAGAAACCCGAGGGCTTGGACATATATTCCGAGCCCCGTTCTTATCGACTTTAGACCATCGACCGACCTTCATGCTTTTTCAAAACCTACACATCACGACACGTAGAACGACTTTGACCACTTTTACGTGATAAGTCGGGACAAGACTACGGAATGTGAGACTAGGCTAGCAATACGCCACAATCTCACATTTCCGTCCTTCGCTTAATATGTAACATAATACGTATTTAAGCGGGGTAGTCCATCTACATAATTTCGCGGTCTAGTTTACATATGGGTCTGTTTTATCTTTGTTTTACGTCATTCCGTTTATGTCGTATTGTGAATCCCGGGTTGTATTTCCGCCCGTGTAGCTTGTACGTTTTTTTTTATTTCCTTTTGAGCTTCATTTAATTTACTTGCTTTTACGCTTTATAAATGAACCTCGCATGCTAAACCATTTCGACCAATAATTAGATGCATTAAATGACGTAGTTAACGCAAAATTCGCATGCTTAGTCAAAACGCTGTTTGCATATCATTTAATTATTTTACTAGCGCGCGTATCATGAACACGAACGATGTCTTAGTAGAGGCCGCCATGTGCGGGCGGGGTTGGGTGTCCTTAGTGGGCTTCCCAACACGTACCCTCACCCCTTACTCAGAACCTTTGGTTTCCGGATGTCCGAAACCCTTGGCGAACGAGAGTCATTCTTTACACGATTACCGGTGTAGATGGTATCGGTATCGCAATGCAAAGGGACGAGCCCCATGAACTCTGAAATCGGAGTGGGCTTACTTTGTGTAAAGCCCATGACGACATAGAGTGGGCTCGTATGGTTCCGAATAACCACAAAATTCGGTGGCGACTCCATTTTGACTTAAATTTCGAACCCGAGAACAATCTTACCACGAGATTCATTCGCCTACCCAAACCCACGCTTCGCCGCGTCGGGGTGGACCTACGTCATGTCCACATTTTCAAAGAGACAAAAATAAAAAATCATAAAGTTAAAGAATATAAATATGATAGCTTTACCTTTGCATTTGAATATAAATTAATGAATAATAGTTTCGCCTCACAGCACAATGAAACCCTGATAAATTGCATGAAAAAATTAGGGTTTATAAAAAAAATCTGATTTTTAGAAAGAGAGGGGGATATACCGTGGTCAGGAGAGGCGTAGCTTGCGTAGGGACGAAGACGATTCCTGTCGAACAAAAGAAAAATCAAAGCTTAATTAATTAATAATTATCATTTGAATGAATTGATAGACATTTTTAATTATATGTACTTCCACCTCACTTCCATAAACAAAATTAATCAATTCTGTCGAATATCCATACCATCAAATTACGAAAATCAAACTTATTAATTTAAACTACAATAAATTCAAATTACTCGTATCATCAAATTACGAAAATTAATTAAGTTTATTCAATACCTGCATAATGAAGATCGGCCTTTGTTTTCGATGCCTCCACCTTTGTTTTCGGCCACGCGTTCCATGTCATTATTCGCACTATGTCGATTCCTTCCGATGACACGTCAGTTGCCGCCATTGATTGAATTGATAGAGTTCTTGAATTATTGGGGGAAAATTTAATTATAGAGTTCTTGAATAATTTAATTGAAGCATTTTTCATAGAATTTGTACTTGTTGGAATTATCGTATTACTTTTTGGAATTATCGATCTCAATATTTCTTATTGGGGGTTGAGCTTTAATGAAAGATTGTATGGATGCTTGAATGATTTTTTTGGTTTCACTCTCAAATGGAAGGGGAAATGGGAGGGGTGAATTCGGAAATTGCGTGTACAACGAAGTAAAACTCGAGTATGAAATAGCACGTCCTGTTTTTCCCCTTTCAATAAAATATTCCTCACTACTAGACCTGACAAATAGTCAACCGGGTTGGATTCGGGTCACTTTCGGGTTATATAATCGGGTTGACTTCGGGTTAGGCCAAGTCATTTCGGGTTCGAGGCGTTTTCGGGTTTGCTATTTTCAACTTTTTTTAGGGATATCGATTGGTTTTCTATTATAAAGTTGGGTCACTTTCGGGTTAACCCGGTCAATTCGGATTATGAGTCAACCTCGATTTATCAGATCGGGTCAGTCAGGTTGGGACAATTTTGCCGGGTCTCTCGACACATATAGTCCGTACCAAATAAAAAACTATACGAATATTACGGAGTAAGTTTTTTTTGTAGGATATCGATCCAATTCTATCAATTATTCAATTCGATAGAACTTAGGGGACGTTTGGTTCGAAGCATTGTAATGGAGTGTAATTCCACGAAAGATTGGAAATAAGGTTTTGAGATGGATTTCCAATCCCTTGGGATTCCAACTCCCTCCCTAAATACATCAACCAAACACCCTAAATCCATTCCAATCCATTCCAAGCTCCCTAACCAAAACACCCCTTAAATTCATCGAGATGCTAATCGTAACAAGATTGGGAAGGACGTCCACAATCTCCCTTTTAATCAGAGATTCCACCTGTTGCCTTCAACCAAAACCAGACATTAAATCACGTTAAACACTTAAAAACACTAAAATTCTTCAAGTAAAATCGATCAGTAATCGTAGGAACAAATCTCAGTAAAACGAATGAAAGAAAATTGTTACTCATATTCACCCCTAAACAATCATCATCATTCTAATTCTAATTCTAAATTAACAAAAAAAAACCTTTCACAATCGATTAAAATCGATCCAATCGAATCACTTGAATTGATTCAATGAAACTTTATCTTTAGTTTTCCTAACACTCAAATCGACGGTTGAACCGGAAGCTAACTTGCCAACGCAATTGGCGGCTTCCCTCAAAATTGGCGCATCAATATTCACCTGTGAAACTTCCAATTCAAACTCCAAATCACTGTCATCACCATCACCATCACCGTCGCCAATTTGATCAGATTTGATCAAAACACTGGCGATATGCCAGGTGTCGCCATAGCCGTCGGAGCTCCAACCCAGTGAACACCGTTGGTTCGAGTTCCCGTGGATTCGCGGCTCGAGTGTTGGTAACTTGGGCAACAAGATTCCAATCAATTTTTTTGTTGTCCGATTGCTTAGCTATTTCTCCAAGTACAATTAAAATTATATCTGCAGTATATCTCCGTAAGATATCGCTGACGTCTTGTTCGTTGATTTTTCCGGTTTTCTTGTGATTTTTGGTCGTCATTGAAGTAGAAGTTGGAGCTTCAGTCGCCATAACTGATCGATTAATGTGCGACATCATCCCACATAATCAAACCGCCGTAAAAAAACCTAGCAAATCCGTAAAAAAACCTAGCAAATATGAAATACCTTGTTGTGTAGTCGTGGTTGGGTAATTTGGGTTTATGGTAAGTTAGAATTTAAAGAAAATTGAGTTATACAGAGTAAGGTATATATATACATATACGGAGTTTTGCCAATAAGAGTAACACGGAGTATGTATATATATACACACATATGGAGTTTTGCCAATAAGGAAATTGGAGAGTAGAACATAATAAATACAGTACTCCGTAGTCCATACCCTACTATTAGTATATGCACAATAAGGACGGAGGGAGTACAATTCAATTGAATTTCAGTACATTTTAACTGAACTAAAATAAACGAAAAGAACGATCCTATCAAAATTGAACTTGACCCACAATTAGAGCAGATCAAGTCCTGGCCAACCCGTTCGGCCTGCTTATTAAGCGGGCTTGGTCAAGAAATGTTTAAAGTAAATGGAAAAAGGTAACATAATTAGATCTGATCCGCTAAAATAAATGGACGGGCTTGAACACGATAAGTAACCCATTGTAGCGGGTTTGGGCTACAAAATATGGACCGCTGGACACATTTTTCATGGTTAATTATTATTATTATTATTATTATTAACACCAGCTTTTAGCATTAGGTTCTTCATCACAAAGAAAAATCAACTCAAGTGGTAAAGTTCTCTTCCTGTTGGCCGTAACATGTCTCAACATACACGACATATCTCCACATCTCATCTCATTGTTGCAAGTTACAAGTTACAACGATGTCATCTACCTTCTCTTGATAAGTTACATACTGTATTTCTTTTGGCTTATAACAGTGCCTAGTGAAAAGAATACATATATCATGACGAATTTAGAAAAAGCCGAGGTATAAAGAGGGAGATGAGTAGGGCATATATTCACCCCAAAAAACATTCCTTTAAGTTTTAACCATCTCCAGATTCCCGACACCAAAAATATTGCCTACTCTCTCTTCCGCTGTGTTAATTGAATACGGTAGAGTATGATACGGAGTAATTAGCTAGAGAATGATCTCTTCTTGAACGCTCATGTTAAGAACCTTGTTTTGGAGAACAATGCAGTTAACCACGACAACTTCATCTTCTATTGTAACAGACTCTCCTGCAATGGAAGTCATTTTTACTCGCTACAACTCAAAACTGAATATTGGATAGGTATGAATTTGAAGGTGGGATATCACACCGCGACAGATTATATGACTACCAAAAGACAAAGCTTGGAATAACAAATGAAGAGATGTAAGTAATTACCGAGGATCGTAACTCCCAGCTTTGAGTTGTAATCACCTTCAGCCTGTACGGTACCATAAAGTCAGAGCCGGTTTGAAAAAGATCTCAACAATATAGCTTTAGCAATCAAAGGGAATAACTAGACGATGCACACTTCTACTACTGTATAGCATGCAGACACAACATAGCTTAGCTAGTATAGTATAGTGTTTTAGGGGGGAGTACTCCAGAACCGCGTCTAAAATCCGTCAGCATACAAAATTGTCTCAAGTTTTTGCCTCGATTATTGAAAAGTGGCAGTCAATTGATGTAAATTTTGCATAGTAATATTCATTACGGGTCATTCAATAACAGGCTCAGATAACAATGTAACATTATGCCAGCCATCATATCTCCCCTTGTCTCCCTTTGAGTCATTGTGGTAATTGTTGTTGTAAATCAAAGGGTATAGCTGTAACTTTGTAGAGGCATGCAGCCAATTATAAACTTACCTGAACACGTGACCATCTACCAATTGATGATTTCCAGCCAACTATCGAGTTCAAAACAAATGCATTTTCCTGACATTTGAGATTAGAAGTATCAAGCTATTTTCCCACAATATATAGCTTTTAATTTTCAAATGCTTGGTAGATCGCAAAAATAGTACCTGAATTTCAACATCATCCAAAATAATGCAGCTAACAAGCCTTGCACCCGCTCCAATACGCACATTAGCTGATATTGAGACATTTGGACCGAGCTGTTGAACATTTTTTTAAAATTTGATAAAGGTACATAATTTGAGGGCTGCTGCTACTAATATCTAAGATTTGATGTCTTATTTTAACTGAAAACTAGCAAAGAAACAAGTGAAAGCATGTGAGAGCATCAAAGAAGCACTATAAATAGCCAGTAATTCAGTTATTCAGACACTGTTTCTATTTCCAACGGAGCCAAAGAATAATTATTATTCCACTTAGGAAACTGATACTAGTATAGAGCAAAATGAATGAGAAACTTCCTATGCTTCTAGTACCAGAAGTAGAAGATTGGGGATGCAATTTATGCAGCAATTTTCATCTGGAAAAATAAGCTCTTGGTGTTTGTAACGCAGTGGTCAGGCTATAGACATTTGACCTCCCACCATAGACAGAAGACACTGAGATATGGGGGCAATGTTGTTCGTTTATGCATAGATTAGAGCAACTATGGTGCCAAAAAGAGGCATTTCATTTTGATGGCAAGACAAGAATTTTAGTTACCTTTGCCGTTGGATGAACCTTCGCCGATGGATGAATATAGACATTGCCAACAATTGTGGCCTTTTTTCCCCCATCTCCATCAGCAAGAAGATTGTGGGAAGACTGTCGAAACAGATCAAGGTACAAGCCAGAACATTTCAAGGACATACTGTTACGATCCAATGAAAAATGTATATTAGTATGAATGGTAAGAGGAGCGACAAAATATAACCATAAGACTTTCTTTGGATGTTAGAGCAACTTGGAGGGATAGAGTGAAAGAGAGAGAGGGGGACAATTTCCATTTTCGGGTATAAAGTATGGTTGGAGGGGATAGAGTAAATTTATTTCCCCTACGACAAGCCAAATTAAAATCCGTCCAAAATATGAAAGATTTCCAGTCCCCCTCGCCCCTTTTCCCACCTACAATTGTATCCCACTTCTGAACAAATCCTAACAAATTAAATATTAACCATTAAAGGCATACCCGGGAGTCTTGATCTGTTCCCAAAAATCCAATGTTTCATAGGTATATAACTGCTTCTTTCCAGCCAAAGGAGACAAAATATCTTGGTCCAATCTCACAAAATCAGCAGAGGGTCCTTTTTAAGAAACGAAAATCAGTTCACAGCTAGAGTCATTCAGACATAATTTAATGGACATCTATTGCCAACCTACTTAGGTAGCCGATCCGAGGTTAGATCAAATATGAATGAACAGATAAATGCTATATCAAACCACACATAGTAGCTAAGACATCTTTACTTGCTTTATGTTGAAAAGCCACCCATAAAGTTGATTCTATGTCATGCCTAGGGAAAAAGATAACCTCAACAAAAGCATCCTCATATTTGATGATCATGTCAAGCATAGTTTGTTTACAGCCTCTACTCTATAACAATCACACAGTATGAATCCTACCTTAGGCAATGTAAGTGAAGGTCCAAAATATATACAGTATATATTAAAAAAAAAAAAAAAAAAAAACTCTTTCTTATGCTACCTCCGTTTTTTCTCTCTTTCTTCCCATTCTTTAATATTTGTGGGCAGTATTTCATTGAAATATGAAGAAAGAAAAGAAAAACAGAGGGATTTTTAAGTAATGGGATATTCCATACTACTTTCATTCCTTTGTTACTTTCTTGTAATAAGTTGTACTCGTATAACCTCAATAGAAAACTTGGGTGCAATAATATAATTTTCCCCCTTTTCTAATCCTACTTGGGGCCAAAATAAATAGGCAAAAAGTTAATCTGGCTGACATCAAAGGAACAAAGGGAATATATGGTTTTGACTTTGGATAGTAATGCAAGTTCGTGCAAATTACTGACACCAACCTTTGCCTTCCTTGTTATCAATCACGTCCTGGATAGCAGAAAATATCTCAGGGGTGAATACATATACACCACAGTTTATCAAATCACTAACCTGCAATCACACATAGGGAGCTGAGTTACACAACTGCAGAATTTTGAGAGGGGGTGAAACATAGACATAATATGACGATGCTTCACTGCTAAATTTACTCAATTAGTATTGAAATAATTATGGCCTTGTATAAGCATACAACACCAATACCTCTAAACTAAAAAAAGAGTGGGCATAACACTATATCAACATGTAACACTATTAAATCACCATCACTAATTTTTCTCAAGGACCGATTATCCTACCCCATCCATCATTCCATCCCAATTTATTGTCCCCTTTTCTCACTTGATTTATCCCAAACTACTTGTCCCCTTTCTATTTTGAATAAGAAATACGGAGTATAGTGTATTTGCAATATCGTCTTCTTTTCCTTAAATCTTCCCAAAATAGAAAGGAGACAATAAAAATGGGATGGAGGAAGCACATTTTAAGGATTATCATACCTACTACCTAAAAGATAGTTAACTTTTTATTCCAACTAAACTTTGGAACACTTCAACAGCAAGTGCATACAAATTCATACCGTACCACAATGAAATGCAAGTTCGATTCCATATATACACAGGTAACATAACATACACAGGTAACATAACATCATTGAAACTTGAGTGAGGAACATACAAACGTCTCTGGCTTTTCGGTATAATGTAACAACTCTTTGGTATCGGGGTCATCAACCAACTCACCAAACTGGTTGGCTGATTCGGCAGAAACCTGTGAAATAATATTACTCTTGAGTAAGAACCCAAAAGATATAGGGACTACAGAGTTCAATGAAGTAACTACTTATCAATAAAAATGAATAGAACATGCAACCAACCTTAATTACCAACAAGGTACCCATGCCACCATATCTCTTTTGGGCATCTGAAGTTGTCAGAAACAAAACGCAACTTTAATATTCTACTACATTTTTAGACTTCTAGAGTTAGACACAAAGTAGTGACCACTTGTTAACATATTAATTGAGAAAGTAACATAGAAATCGATGAAAGATCCAAATGTAGATTACCTAACATGCTCGCTAGTGGGAAGCTGCAGCAAACGTCACAATTCAGAAGAAATATGTGCGACTGCAACCAAAGAAGGTTAGGAAGCAGATGTAACATCAAAAAATCAGATATATAAAAGTTTTAGGTAAAAAAAAATGTCATCATACAGGAAAACTAGTATCCATAGGAACGTATGGGTTATTGGGGGTCTTAGGTCATTACAGATTTTCAACAAAATGGTGTTTCATGTTGCTAATGCAACATTATTATGGGTTAAATCGTTAAACTGTAATATGGCTACAATAATCTCTCTTTGAGGGCTTAATGTAGAGAGACATTATAGGACAGAGTTCGTCAGTTCGTAAAGTGAAATGAATATGCCATGGCAAGCCTCCATAATATAAAATCCTTTAGTTGTTGATCATACAAGTAAATGTTCTTTACTAACCGGCTCATCTTCCATGATCAAATCCCTGAAGTAATGAAGCCCACCAGCTGAACCATGTGGCCTGTCTTCTTTCAAGTACCTACAAATTAAGAAGATGAAGGACACTTAATTTGTGTTGTAAACATCTGAAGATAAACTATAACGAAGAGCCGTGTGTGATACTGTCTCCACATATGACATGTGAGACCAATTCAATACTTTCTTTAGTTAATTAAAACTGATTTGTTTCAGATGAAAGACAGTTTCATATCATATAAAACTGTGTGAATCAAAATGCCTGACTAAGGCTCCCTTTGGTGCGACGTTTAAACTAGCTTTGACCAAAGATTCAACTAGCTTTTTTTTTTTGTGTGTAGGTTTTTGGCAAGCAGCTACCTAAGTAACATGTGGAAATACGCTAGCGGAAAAGCTTTTCGGTTTCCTTTGTTACTTACGCCTTCAATTATTACAACAATAATACAACATTGTGGGTTTACGTCATTCTAGTGTTTTAGGCAAACTGAAGTCAAAGTGTCCGAACTCAACTGAATTGAATTGGTATTGGTCTGAAGTGAAGTGAATTGGTGTTAACTAAAGTGAAAGTGTGTCAACTCCGGGCCTTAGTTATATTTGAAGTGTGGATTCCTAATTTTCAGCTACATCTAGCTTAAGCATTTCAGTTTGGATGTTAAACTTTTAGGGTTAAGAGAGTGTGCAGAATACAAAGAAACAGGATGGTCTGATAGGATGGATAAAGTGAGTAAATGAGAATGAAACGAAAGGGTGAATACAAACTCACCTGACGGGTACGTTGAGCTCAGCAGAGATTGATGAGACATACAATGCAAACTCACGCTCTTCAAAAAATCCAATCAGAAATATTTGCACCAAATTTGGTATCTACACATACATACATACATACATACATCACCCCCATGATAATAAACTGAATACCGAGTATATAATACCTCCTTCCCACTAAGATTGTGCCATTTCATTAAAATACTCCGCCGAGGAGTATGTATAATGATCAAGTGGAGTAGTAGGTGTAAAAAGAAAGAAAGAAAGAAATGATTATGAGATGATACAGTTTTAGAGGCAGAAATTGGATGATGAACCATAGGATGACCAGCAATAGGAAACAAGGGTTTTGAAGTATTGAATGATAATGGCCGAAATGTAGTCCCTGAATTGGTAGTGAACAACCAGTCAGTCAGTGAGTGAAGCACACATCTCATAAAAACTGCTCAGAAATCATGCATCAACTGAACATTATTAATCTTAATAAAAAAATGGGTCTGAATTTGTGGTTTGATTCATTTCATACCTTCGGTGGGTCCACCAACCAAGATCACAGCAACCACTTTCTCTTCTTCCATCACTATCACTGTCTCTCTCAAGATTTCTGAGCCTTGGCAATGGTAGCACCTTCGAAACTTAGTCAACCACGACAAGAAGCTACCAACTGCAGTATATATCAAAGCTCAAATCATGTACTTGTAATTTTGTACTCCGTACCAAGTATACTCTACAACCGTGCGCCAACTCACCAAACATAGTGGAGTCACGCTCAAATTGTAGGAGTGACAAAGTATTATAGTATTGAAACAAGATAATTATTTAAAATTGGAGGGATTATTTGTTTGGATCACGAGCAAATTTGAACTCGTCGAGTTTTTTTTTTTTTTTTTGAATTGAAGATCAATTTCATTAAAAATTGGTCCTACGACATCTACAAAGAATATCAAATTCATCTGAATACAAATTTGTAATAAATAAATAAAGAGCATTCTTCCTGAGACAAATATCGTTATTAGAATAACACGCTTCTGCCTAACTTTCAATATATCGTCGTTTATTGACACAACCTTTCGCAAAGGAATCTATTGATCTGGTGATATAGTCTTCAAAAGAATGAATTTTTTCTATTTTGACAAATAGTAGACCGAGATCCGACCTCAATTGTGGCACCATAGGGAGAAATTGCACGGCTCCTATTGTGGACATGACATAGGTCCACCCCGACGCGGCCACGCGCGGGTTTTGAAATTTAGGTCTATGTGGAGTCGCCACCGAATTTTGTGGTTATTCGGAACCATTCGAGCCCACTCTATGTCGTAGTGGGCCGTATACAAAATACGGCCCATTTCCGACGTCAGAGTTTATTGGGCTTGTCCCTTTGCATTTGATACCGATACCGACATTATCGGATACCGTGTATTGAATGACTCTCGTGCGCCAACGGTTTCGGGCATCCGGAAACCGAGGTTCTGAGTAAGGGGTGAGGGTACGTGTTGGGAAGCCCACAAAGGACACCCAACCCCGCCCGCACTTAGCGGCCTCTACTAAGAATTCGAATGACTTTCTAATACGCGCGTTAGTTAAACGGGAAAATGATATGCAAAGATTATTTTCCCTAAACATGTGAATGGAATTGAAAAGGGTTTCTAAGTCAATTTAATGCAATTAATTCTAACGTCAAAGTTGAATTTTAGCATGTGGGTTCTTTTTAGTAAAATAAAACAAACGATAAAAATTGACAAAGGAAACGACAAACGGTTAGTAACGATATAACGAATAATAACGGTTTGCGCAAATATTGAATAAAATCGAATGATAAACAAGATGATGTATGGTTTGAAAAGATAGTAAATACACATGATTGATTAAGCACGTGTTGACCTAAGTCGTAAAATACTATCGAATTTAGAAAATAGAAGAATGTACGACTCTCGTTTTGGTCGTGATGAGGCCACTCGATCGAGTGGTCGATAGACTCGATCGAGTGGACCTTCAAAAAAGGATTCTGCTTTGCGTTTCAGGCCTTAACTCGGCCGAGTTATGGGCCAACTCGGTCGAGTACATTGCTACTCGATCGATTCACTATGAGACTCGACCGAGTAGAGGTCGAAAGAGACATTCTGACTCGATTTTGTGATGTCACTCGATCGAGTGACTAAGGCACTCGGTCGAGTGGCACCTGTACGAACCAAGTTCGCTTGCAATTTTATTATTGACTTTGAAATTGTTTTTGATTTTTGATAATTCGACGATTCTACCAAATCGGACATAAATATTGCACAATTTATGCTCGACTCGGATTTTATAAATTGTCGATTTTGTTGAATCGAATATAAATATTGCGGGATTTATATTCGATTCTAAATTTGAATGCTCGTAGTATCCCATATTCGATTATCGAATCGATATGGAATACTAGAGTGAAAATAAAAGAAAATAAATTAATTTTAGTCGTCTTAAATTAATTAGCGCGATATGGATAAATCACGTTAATTTATTTATGTGACTAGATTGCTAGATTCGACATCCAATTATGAAATTGGTATCGAATCTAGGGAATCGACTCTTTGCTTGAATTAAAGGACTTGATTCCCTCGACTTTTCCGACATCGAAATAAATCCCTAGGGATTGTGATGTCGGATCCGTGTCAACGGGTTTCGACCCTTATTAAAATACAATGTTTGTTTTGAAAATTGACGTAAATATGTGACTCGAATAATGATGAAAACGAAAAAAAAAAGATTATCGTTTAAGTTAACTTATTTCAATAATCAAACGATCGGGGTGATGGGATAAGCGACCGACGACGCGTGTGCAGTACACTTGTATATGCGGTTTTCCTTATCCCACCATCACTCACATTCGACACAAATCAATAAGTATTTTAATGTTTTGTACTAATAGTATTATCGATATTATGATGCAATTGACGAAATAATAAAAAAAATGAAAAATGATGCGAAAAAAAAGAAGAAGACGATGAGAAGAGAAGGAGAAGAGAAAAGAGGTTTGGACACCCTCAACCTACATGTTCTTGTCTCGGATCGAACTCGTAACCGTGGCTTTAACACAAGAGTCTCGAGGTGTATGAAGGTTGGGTTGTGGTGGCTCGGGATCGATTCCTAAAATCTAGGTTTAGGGTTTGCTAGTGTGGAATTGCTTAATTAGTGTTTGCTTAGGGTTGTGTGTGTAAGATTAGGGTTGTAAAAGTTGTAAAAAAGTTGTTGAAGATGTGTGCATGAGGGTTGCTTATATAGGAAAAGTTAGGGCACCCGGTTTAGGGTTACTCGACCGAGTAGGTGGCTAACTCGGTCGAGTGGCCCGTTATGCCTGCCGTCGGGCTCGAAACAGGCCCACTCAATCGAGTGGGTGGGTCACTCGATCAAGTGGCCCAGTTGGGTCGCGCATGTCAGTCTTTTGGACATTGACTTTGGATGTTTGATGGGTTTTGTGTTTGACTTGGACTTTTGATGATGTGAGGGGCTGTTTTGTGTGTCTCGAAAACGACTTTGACCGAGGTTGACCCAATCGCTAAAAGTCGGTTTTTTATTCCGGTGTCGGTTTTGGCCCAAATTAGTCTTGTTCGACTCGGAATGATCCACTGGACTTGGATTCGAGGTTGATTTTGTGAGATTTGTACTCCGTAAGTGTGTTAGCCAGCAATTAATGGAATCTAGCATGGGAATCGATAGGTTGAGCGCTATGTTGCAGGCATGATCCCGTCAATTTAGGGATGCTGATAGGGTGGTCTTGAACCAGACGGGTATAACTCAGCTGTATCCGTTCCGTCAGATGGTGGTTGATCGCTATTTCTTGGATGCGTGCTTGGCTTACTGGGACAACATATATCATGTCTTTGCCTTTCCTCGGGGCGAAGTCTGCTCTTTACCTGAGGAGATTGCAACTGTAGGAGGATGGAATCCAATGCTCCGACCCGCTATCCCATATTCGGTCTATGACTTGAGGAGGAAGCTTCGAGGGTTCTTAGGCCTCTCCCACAATGAAGTGTCTCGAATGACCCAGGATGACAACACGGTTTCCTTGATTGACCTGGCTGAGAAGTTTATGAACCCGCATGATGTCCGGGTGAGATCAGTTCACAGCCGTTGATAAGTGTAGTTTGTAGTGCCTATTTGTTGTGTTTTGGTCCCATTTTCCTTGTGGAATCGCTCCTTTGGAGCGATTCATGGGCTTCTTATGCTTCCTTTAGTTCGTTTCAGGTTCCCGAGGCCGATTTGGAGGAGTTGGAGCGATTCCGACTCTATACATACACATTTTGGAGCCAACGGAGTAAAGGAACGATGACTCGATGCCTTGGAATCGACCCCGAGACCTCGGGACCCAATCCCGAGCCTCCGAGACCCGATCCCGAGTCCCGAGAATCGACGAGAAGCCCATGAGAGGCAAGGAAGGGCCAAAGAGCTCTTAAGGGAAGCCTACAAGACCCATCCCGTTCGGGATGGCCTCATCCCTTTTCGGGATGGGATGCTCTTTGAAGGAGGCTGCTGTGAGCCCGTCCCGGTCGGGACCATCCCGTCCCGGTCGGGATGACAAGGCCGTCCCGATCGGGATGATCCGTCCCGGTCGGGAAGCTACAGGGGCAGCGCGACTCTTTTATTTCATTCTCCTTCATTCTTGTACCCATATATATACTCCCTTCTTGTAATATTAAGACATCTTATCATACCCTAGACTAGTTTAAGCCTCCATTAACATTCAAAACCCTAGATTATTGCTACTCTCATTAGTTTAATTCTCTCTTTAATTCTTAGTTAATCATTGTAATTAGTCTTGGATTAAGGGATTCTTGAAGATTGTTCCAAGATTGACAACCTTGGGATTGTATTTGGGTTTCTCATTAATACAAGTTTTCATCTTTTCTTCATCCTATTGTTGGTATAATCTTCCTTACTCTTGATCCTTGTTTATTCAATCTAGTTTCATCTTTTTATATTGTTATTGTTGTTAGTTGTTCATAATGAATGCTTGGATGTTTAGTTTGTTTTCTCTTATGATTGTTAGTTTGACCATGATAACGAGTGAGTAGTAATCTTGTGGGGTTAGTAGGGGGATTAGGGGTAGATTATGGATGATTAGGGTTGATTAAGGGGAAAAGGTTACATCTTTGTTGTTAGTCATATTGTGGGCACTCTATGTGTTTGTTGATATGCTTGTGTTAGTTGTAGTGGCCATGCTTCCCATACTTGTGTTCATCTTCTCAGTGATTGCTTATTTTGTGGAAATGTTGAGAATAGTTTAGTCGCGAGAGCGCGGACTAGGGTCTAAGTTGCGAGAGCCCGGACCCACCTTGACATCGGTCTAAGTTGCGAGAGCCCGGACCGACTCTAGCGATTAGGAGACACCTATACCCTTGATCACCCCAATTACCCTTCTACTCCTATGAACCCGACCTACCCCACTTCCTTTCCATATTTGATCCATCGTCTTAGTTAGTCATCGTTTACCCTAGTTTATTTGTTAGTTCATCATTAGCTTAGTTATACTTCTCCTCCAACATAGTTCTTCATTTATCGTTTCTTTGTGTTTGTTCGGTAATCTAGTCTCGTTGTAGGCCGACCTAGTCTAAACCTTGATATACCGTCCTCGTGGATACGATCCCGACTTGCCCTAGCTACCCACTAGGTTAGTCGGTTTTTTATTGATCGGCTAGGGACGTGACAAATCCTTACCATCAATTTGGCGCCGTTGCCGGGGACGGTGCATTGTTTAGACTTAGTTTGCTTATTTCTAGACTTAGTTACCCTTCTTTCTGTTCTCCCACCTTCTCTTGTGAATATTCTCTAGATTTTTCTTCTTTCCTTAGTTTTATTTCTTCTTTTTCTCTTTGTCTCTAGTTGTGTTTGTTTATTGTCGTTGCCTAGTGCCCACAAAGCACTAGGTGTTCTCACGTTTGTTCTAGTGTGTAGTGTATGCCTAGGAGGGGAGGCGACTTCTATCTCTTTAATCCAGAGACGGAGAGACTCTTTCGAGCCTTTCGCCAACGGACGATTAATCGGGTTAGGATCTCTCAACCGAGTACAAGCAATACTCATCAAGGGCAAGCCCAAGGAGCCGACTTGAACAATCCACATCGAGAGACGGCCGAAAGGAATTTCGTAAATCCTTTTGGTGATTCTTCTTCTCCTAGTTCCCCCTCATCATCTACATCAACACCGTCTACACCACCATCTTCTCCCTTATATCCAATTATGCCTAAGTTTTCTTCTCACTCAACCTTCACGGAAGACGTTTTGCCGGGTCCGTCCACTTTACCGGAGGCATATACCGGGAATTTTGTGGCGAAAACGCAATTTATCCAATTGGTCGAGAGAAGTCAATTTAGTGGGTTACCAACCGAAGATCCTCATCAACACATGGAAACCTTTTCGGACTATTGTGACGCTATTTCACAAACGGGAATAACTCAAGACCAAATCCGGTGGGTATTGTTTCCTTTCTCTCTTATTGGTAAGGCGAAGCAATGGTTCAAGGGGTTGGATAAAGCAAGACTTGGCATTGATACTTGGAAGAAGCTAGCCTTAGCCTTCTACCAACAATTCTATCCCCCGGAGAAGACAAATCTATTGAGAGCCTCTATCACAGGTTTCCAACAACGTGATGATGAAAGCCTCTATGAATCGTGGGAAAGATTCAAAGCCTTGATCCGTTCTTGTCCACACCATGGTTTATCACAATGGTTCCTCGTACAACAATTTTGGAACGGGTTATATGAAGACTCGAGGGCCATACTCAACATGGGATCTAACGGTAGGTTTACCGAAGTGGAGGATGACCAAACTTGGTCGAGAATTGAAGAGATGGCGGTGCATAATTCGCAATACTCTAGGCCTAGGAAGGCACATCGAGGAGGCATGCATGAGGTCGATGCTATCACCAAATTAAGCATTGACCTTGGAGCTCAATTGAAAACACACATGGAGACTATTGACAAGAAGCTCCAAAGCCACCTCAACCAAGTCCAAGGCACTAGTTCCTCCCACCATCAACCGATTCAAGAAGTGAATGCTTTGGGGTTCGCACCTCCTACACCTTACTTTGGGATGTGCAACACTTGTGGAATCGTTGGTCATGACCCTATGAATTGTAGAGGGAGTATTGAGCAAGTGAACGCCTTTCAAGCGTTCAAGAAAGGTGCCTCCTACTCTAACCAATACCAAGATTCCAATCAAGTCCCTCAACAACAAGCACTTCAACATCAACAACATCGTCCCTATGTTCCACCTCCCTTACGGGACAACAATGAAGGTTACCAAGGTTATGTGGGTAATCAAAGACCCTTCAACAATTTCAAGCAAAATAACCAAGGCAACTTCAACAACAAGCAAGGGTTCCAACAAGGGAACTTCAATCAAGGTGGTTTCCAAGGAAACCAAAATTTTCAAGGGTATCAAAACCGCAACCATGGCAACAATCAAGGCCATCAACAAGGTAATTTTCATGGGTTCCAAGGGAACCGTCAACAAGCAACTCAAAATCAACAACAACAAAGCAAGCCTAGGAGCCGGTCTCCTACTCATGATTATGGCATTCCTCTCGCCATCACCGACACTCCACATAATCCATCATCCCCACCTCGGGATTTCGACATTCAAAAGACTTTGATGGAAATGCAACAAGGTCAAATGGACTTATCAAGAAACCATCATGAGCTCTTCACTTATATTCAAGGGGAAAACGCGATGAGAGATACCCGTATGAAGATACTTGAGACTCAAGTATCTCAACTCGCTTCGGGGAGCTCCTCAAGGCAAAAGGGGCAACTACCTTCTCAAGGTGAAACACCGACATTTGAGCATGTAAATGCTATCACCACAAGGAGAGGTACCTATTATGACTCCCCTCCATATCCTAATGAGCAAGAGCCAACGCAAGAACCGACAATGGAAATGGCATCTCCAAATCAAGAAGAGCCAAGCCTTGATAATCCAATTGAGGAGCAAGTCTTATGGGAGGTTGAGAAACCCCAAGAAGACAACCCTCCCCCACTTCAAGAGAAAGACAAGGGAAAAAGGAAAGTGTCCTTTGAAGAGTCCACCCCTATTGAGCAAAGCAAGTACCAAATCAAGTTGCCTTACCCATCAAGGCAAATGAAGACTAAGGTGGACACTCAATACGACAAGTTCCTTAGTATTGTGAAGAAATTGGATGTTAGTGTCCCGTTTACCGAGTTACTTACCCAAATCCCGGCATATGATAAATTCATGAAAGAAATCTTGGCTAGGAAGAGGTCCATCGACAAGGAAGAGACGGTAGCGTTCACTAGGGTGGTGAGCGAGCTTATTCAAGGTTCCACGCTTCCGAAGTTGAAGGACCCGGGTAGTTTCTCTATCCCATGCACCATCGGCAATTACAAGATCGAGAGAGCTATGTGTGATTTAGGTGCGAGTGTGAGCATTATTCCCTACACCATTTGTGAGCGATTAGGGATGACGGAGTTGAAATGTACGTCCATTACACTCCAAATGGCCGATAAGTCTCTTAACCGACCATTGGGAATGTTAGAGGATGTGCCGGTACAAATAGGGAAGTTCTTCATTCCGGTCGACTTCATTGTGGTTGACATGCCGGAGGATGCTAACACTCCCATCATCCTTGGACGCCCATTTTTACACACCGCCGGTGCCGTGATCGACGTGAAGAAGGGTAGGATCACTTTTCAACTAGGCGACGAAGAGTTAGTGTTCGACCTCTAAGGCAACACTTCGCCTATGACCGAGACATATAATATGATCCATGCCACAGAAGACATCGATCGAGGGAAAGATCCGGGACAAAGCTTGAAGAATTACTCTTATGTACTTGAGGATGATGACTCCGAGAGTGAGGAGGATGAGAGCCCACATCATGGGTTGGATGACAAGTGCAATGACAAGGAAGAAGATGAGCCTCCATTGGGGCCACATAAGGATCGTTGGATGTTTGGGTATACCCCGAAGGATCGCAAGTACAAGTTCAAGCCATTGTACTTAGTAGATCGGGATGCCCCGGGAACGTCAATGCAAGGTCATGAAGAGCCTTGGTTCGTGGACGGTTATATCTTAAGCCTAATTGAAGACTTTGCTAGGGCCTTCGACTTGTTCTTACGTGCCCTTGATGGAGATGGAATTGGTCGTGGTTGTTGAAAAAGAATGAAGATGCACCATCCTTGGTTTGACGGAGTTCCACAAGAACCGTCTCATTGTATATATCTCTTTCTTTTAGTTAGTTGGATTTTTGTGAATTCTTGTTATTTGGATTGATTGATGAGCGTTGTGAGGGAGAGAGTTTGATGTGTGTTTGAGTATTGCTTGATAGGTAAAGTGAGAATGCTCCTAGAGAAGCATGGCTATGATATACCTTGGGTTGTAAGCACGAGGATCGGGTTTTTGAAGCTTAGAGCGAGCTTTTGGGTTTGTGGAAGTTGAAGAAGGCCCATCCCGACCGGGAAGGGTAAGGCATCCCGACCGGGAAGGGTGCCATCCCGATCGGGATGGGTGCACCATATTTTGAGCTTGCTGTGGGTCCGTCCCGACCAGGATGAGGGCGTCCCGACCGGGACGGGTGAGGTAACCCGATCGGGATCGATCTTCCCGACCGGGATGGTCCTCTGCTCCTCCTTTGTGTTTCTTCTTCGACAATCGAGTCCACCCAACCATTTTATACCCCCGCCCAACCTCCCTCGCTATCCTAGCCTCATCATATGCCCCATGTACTTCATTGTCATGCCCTCACTCCATTTTTTATCCACTTTACACCGATTCTCACATCAAATCCCACCCCCACGCACCATTACTACCTCTACCATGCGGTTCTATCAAGCTTGAAGCAGGATAGCAAAGATGAAGACAAGCAAGTGCCTATATTGATCTATGAGACGATGGAGCGAGTGAGTTACTAGCCGATTGGTTTGGGTAACTATCCTTACTTTTCCGTCTTTTATAGCTTGTTTTCCTTTGTTTATTCCCTTCCCTTGTACACTTTTGTGTCTTGATGTCATGGTGGCCTTCGAGGCCTCGGTAGTTGTTGCTCCCGACTCTCGATGATGTGACTACATCGAGAGTCATTTCAAAATCCAAATTTTTACAAGATTTTCACTTTCTTTTTTTGAGGATTTAGTCGGATTTAGGCGGAATCCGGGCTAGGTGACTTGATTACACCTAGCCCTCCCCTCCCATTTCCTTTTATTTCCTTCTTTTTATTTCTTCCCCCATCCATATCTTTTTCTCGTCTCGGCCCTTGGTGACTTGATTACACCCCGGCCGGACACCTTCTACCGTTTTCTTCACCTTATTCTTTGATTTTTAGTTTTATTTTCGTAGTTTCTTTTTCTTTCTTTTGTCTCTCCGCACCCTACGATCGAGCATGAGGACATGGCTCGATTTAAGTGTGGGGGAGCGATATCCTAGGGTAGTTAGCTTTATTTTTGTAGTTTTTCGAAAAAGCTTTAAAAAATCCTAAAAATTTGAGAAATTTTCACAAAAATCAAAAAAGATTTTTCTTTTGTGTGTTTTCTCTTTGTGTCCTTGCGTCGTGTTTTTGTTTTGTTGTGCGTGTTTGCCTCCCTTTTTCCATATAGGTTGCTTAAATCGCCGTTAGCTTTGGAGAGCTTCCAAGACTTCCGGTAACATATCTTCACCCCTTTTTCCTCTTTGTTCCTTGTGGAGTTTGGAGGAGTTGTGTGTTGCGGTGTGCTCGGGCGGAGCTTGTAAAGTTTGTGGTTGATTGGTGACTTGTTTGGAAATTCGGGGTGGTGTTTGTGTTATATATGTGTTCGTTTTGTTTTGTCTCTTTTTGTTTCGTTTTAGTCTTGTCTTTGTTTTGTGTTGTGTTGTGTGTCTTGTGCGTAAACCGTTTTCGAAAACCCGGTTTAGAGGCTAGTGTGTGAGTGTCTATTTTCCCTTTCTATTTGTATAAATCGAGTTTTGGACTTTAGCCTAGTAGAATGACCCTAAATCAATGAATTCGTTGGTCCTTTACCTTGAGTCCACCTAGCTTACTAGGGATTTACTACGGGATTTGCATTTTGACCATTATGACCACCCACGGTGTGAAAAGGCCTTGGTTACCGAGTCTCGTCCCTTAGTTAACCGTGTTTAGGATCGTTTGATTAGTCCAAGTTCTCCCCTTTTTGTGAGTATGAAGGGAAGACGTCGTCCCGACATACCCATTACCCTACCTCCTACACATATCCACACAATAAAATGCAATTTGATGAATTCTCCCTTTCTTGTTACACAATGAGATGCCAAAAAATGCCAAATCTTGCCAAAAGGGCAAAGAAAAGAAAAAGAAAGAAAAAAATGAAAGAAAGAAAAGAAATGAAGAAAAAGAAAAGGCACAAAAGCCAAAAATAAAATAGAAAAGAAGAAAAAGAATGGCATGGCAAAACAAATCAAAACGTCGAAAAGAAAAAAAGTGCCAAAAGAAAACCCGTCTCACAAAAAGACATCCCCACAAAATAAGCCTCTTTCCAACTTTTGCCGTGAAGAGCCTACCAAAGGACCGAGTCCCGAGGAAGGATGATAGCGGCATTAGTCGGTCTTCCCTCATTTTGCATGTTTTCCACCTTTTTACTTGGACTAGTTAGGCGGTTTGAGACATGGGACGACCCTCTTGGCTCACGCTAAAGAGGGCGGGGTCTCACTTACCTACAGTGTCGACTAACACCGTGGTTCTTCACTTTTCCACTCCGCCGATCGTCCCGTAGTACGTTTTAAGAAAGTTAGGAGGACCTAGGTAAGTTACCAACGTTTTTGTTGCTTTATCGTCATACTATTAGGGTTTAGTTCACCTTGGTTTGTATTGCTAGCTTGGGAACGTTGTCACTTACCTCGAGTCCTTGACTGGTGTTTCATTCACCGCTCTTAGAGGGAAGCGGTATTTCCTTTGTTTTGGGTGCAACCGTCTAAGTGTTTGTTTGTGTGTTTGTTTGTTTATGTGTTTTGTGTCCGGTTGCATCCCCAGTTTTATCGCAAGACCCAACTTGCCTTGCGGAGTGCACTTGTCCTCTAAATGCACTCGCGTGAGTTGAAGGGGCATAGGGTGCGCTAATACCCACTCGGATAGTTTAGTAGTAGTATGTGCTTACTCGAGGGCGAGTAAAGGTTAAGTGTGGGGGAGTTGATAAGTGTAGTTTGTAGTGCCTATTTGTTGTGTTTTGGTCCCATTTTCCTTGTGGAATTGCTCCTTTGGAGCGATTCATGGGCTTCTTATGCTTCCTTTAGTTCGTTTCAGGTTCCCGAGGCCGATTTGGAGGAGTTGGAGCGATTCCGACTCTATACATACACATTTTGGAGCCAACGGAGTAAAGGAACGATGACTCGATGCCTTGGAATCGACCCTGAGACCTCGGGACCCAATCCCGAGCCTCCGAGACCCGATCCCGAGTTCTGAGAATCGACGAGAAGCCCATGAGAGGCAAGGAAGGGCCAAAGAGCTCTTAAGGGAAGCCTACAAGACCCATCCTGTTCGGGATGGCCTCATCCCTGTTCGGGATGGGATGCACTTTGAAGGAGGCTGCTGTGAGCCCGTCCCGGTCGGGACCATCCCGTCCCGGTCGGGATGACAAGGCCGTCCCGATCGGGATGATCCGTCCCGGTCGAGAAGTTACAGGGGCAGCGCGACTCTTTTATTTCATTCTTCTTCATTCTTGTACCCATATATATACTCCCTTCTTGTAATATTAAGACATCTTATCATACCCTAGACTAGTTTAAGCCTCCATTAACATTCAAAACCCTAGATTATTGCTACTCTCATTAGTTTAATTCTCTCTTTAATCCTTAGTTAATCATTGTAATTAGTCTTGGATTAAGGGATTCTTGAAGATTGTTCCAAGATTGACAACCTTGGGATTGTATTTGGGTTTCTCATTAATACAAGTTTTCATCTTTTCTTCATCCTATTGTTGGTATAATCTTCCTTACTCTTGATCCTTGTTTATTCAATCTAGTTTCATCTTTTTATATTGTTATTGTTGTTAGTTGTTCATAATGAATGCTTGGATGTTTAGTTTGTTTTCTCTTATGATTGTTAGTTTGACCATGATAGCGAGTGAGTAGTAATCTTGTGGGGTTAGTAGGGGGATTAGGGGTAGATTATGGATGATTAGGGTTGATTAAGGGGAAAAGGTTACATCTTTGTTGTTAGTCACATTGTGGGCACTCTATGTGTTTGTTGATATGCTTGTGTGAGTTGTAGTGGCCATGTTTCCCATACTTGTGTTCATCTTCTCAGTGATTGCTTATTTTGTGGAAATGTTGAGAATAGTTTAGACGTGAGAGCGCGGACTAGTGTCTAAGTTGCGAGAGCCTGGACCCACCTTGACATCGGTCTAAGTTGCGAGAGCCCGGACCGACTCTAGCGATTAGGAGACACCTATACCCTTGATCACCCCAATTACCCTTCTACTCCTATGAACCCGACCTACCCCACTTCCTTTCCATATTTGATCCATCGTCTTAATTAGTCATCGTTTACCCTAGTTTATTTGTTAGTTCATCATTAGCTTAGTTATACTTCTCCTCCAACATAGTTCTTCATTTATCGCTTCTTTGTGTTTGTTCGGTAATCTAGTCCCGTTGTAGGCCGACCTAGTCTAAACCTTGATATACCGTCCTCGTGGATACGATCCCGACTTGCCCTAGCTACCCAATAGGTTAGTCGGTATTTTATTGATCGGCTAGGGACGTGACAAATCCTTACCATCAGCCGTAGGGCCTTTTCTTTTTGCATGCTCCATGTTTATGCTTTTGAGGGTCACATGAACTTATTGTCATGTATGGGTCACATCCGTCTACTAACCGTGGTTGATTTAATGGAGACGGAACATAGCCCGGCTTGGTTGATTACGGGTGAAATAATCCAAGGATTGGACCATCGTAAAAGGGATTCGTCCGTCCGTCTCACTGGAAGCACCCGTTTGCTGCAAGTATGTCGGATTTTTATCTTTTTCGATTTCTTGATTTTTTTGATTTTTTTCGAGAATTTGGCTACTGCAGCGGGCACTCGATCGAGTCACCCTGGCACTCGATCGAGTGCCTTCGTAGAAAGGCTCCTGTTCGTTTCCAGTGACGCCACTCGATCGAGTCACCCTGGCACTCGATCGAGTGGCCCAGCTAGGTCGCGCAGGTCAGTCTTTTGGACCTTGACTTTGGATGTTTGATGGGTTTTGTGTTTGACTTGGACTTTTGATGATGTGAGGGGCTGTTTTGTGTGTCTCGGAAACGACTTTGACCGAGGTTGACCCAATCGCTAAAAGTCGGTTTTTTATTCCGGTGTCGGTTTTGGCCCAAAATAGTCTTGTTCGACTCGGAATGATCCACTGGACCTGGATTCGAGGTAGATTTTGTGATATTTGTACTCCGTAAGTGTGTTAGCCAGCAATTAATGGATTTGAGCCCGTATCCGAGCGCATAGAAGCATGTTAGCGTCCGATCATCATCGGGTGTTTTTTGGAAACTGCCATAGACACTTGGAAGTCAAAATGCAGGGTTCTACAGAGCCCCCACTCTGACTGAGGCTTGGACAGGGCGAAAGTCAGAGTAGCTACCAAGCCCGTTAAGACCTGGTAGACTTCCGGTCGGGTCGTTTATAGTCCGTTAGACTCGTGAAGGGCTCGCCAGCCACAAGACAGAAATCATACCTGGGCTGATGATAATACTCCGTGGGGCATTTGGACTTGTCGCGGAAGTCCTGGGTGTGCCTGTGTGTAGGCCCATCCCGTGAAAATGTTGGGGAGATTTAGAGGGATGCATGTTTTTGCTTGAGTCGTACCTGTATTAGTCACATAAAATGCATGCAATACGTAGGTAGTAAAACGACTCGTGCTGGGGAAAATGATTTTTTGAATTTTTGAAAACTCGAATTTTGAAAATTTTGAAAATTGGAAATTTCGAAATTTTGAAAGAATTGACTCCTAAAGAGATTAGGAAAGTTCGGGATGAATATTTTCTTGCTAGTATCGGGACTAGACTTGTGGGTTGATTCCGTTTTGGAATTAGGAAACTTTTCCTAAAAGTGATATGGAAAGAAGTTTGCAAGGCTAATGCTATATAAAGCCCTCTCTTGCTTTTGATTCTCTCCATAATTCCATCACAAATTCTTGAAAAGAAAATCTCTTTATTTCCCTTAAGGCAAAAAGAAAGTCTCTTTATCCTCTTAAGGAATCTAGCATGGGAATCGATAGGTTGAGCGCTATGTTGCAGGCATGGTCCCGTCAATTTTGGGGATGCTGATAGGGTGGTCTTGAACCAGACGGGTATAACTCAGCTGTATCCGTTCCGTCAGATGGTGGTTGATCGCTATTTCTTGGATGCGTGCTTGGCTTACTGGGACAACATATATCATGTCTTTGCCTTTCCTCGGGGCGAAGTCTGCTCTTGACCTGAGGAGATTGCAGCTGTAGGAGGATGGAATCCAATGCTCCGACCCGCTATCCCATATTCGGTCTATGACTTGAGGAGGAAGCTTCGAGGGTTCTTAGGCCTCTCCCACAATGAAGTGTCTCGAATGACCCAGGATGACAACACGGTTTCCTTGATTGACCTGGCTAAGAAGTTTATTAACCCGCATGATGTCCGGGTGAGATCAGTTCACAGCCGTAGGGCCTTTTCTTTTTGCATGCTCCATGTTTGTGCTTTTGAGGGTCACATGAACTTATTGTCATCTATGGGTCACATCCATCTACTAACCGTGGTTGATTTAATGGAGACGGAACATAGCCCGACTTGGTTGATTACGGGTGAAATAATCCAAGGATTGGACCATCGCAAAAGGGATTCGTCCGTCCGTCTCACTGGAAGCACCCGTTTGCAGCAAGTATGTCGGTTTTTTATCTTTCTCGATTTCTTGATTTTTTTGATTTTGTTTCGAGAATTTGGTTAATGCAGCGGGCACTCGATCGAGTCACCCTGGCACTCGCTCGAGTACCTTCGTAGAAAGGCTCCTGTTCGTTTCCAGTGACGCCACTCGATCGAGTCACCCTGGCACTCGATCGAGTGGCCCAGCTAGGTCGCGCAGGTCAGTCTTTTGGACCTTGACTTTGGATGTTTGATGGGTTTTGTGTTTGACTTGGACTTTTGATGATGTGAGGGGCTGTTTTGTGTGTCTCGGAAACGACTTTGACCGAGGTTGACCCAATCGCTAAAAGTCGGTTTTTTATTCCGGTGTCGGTTTTGGCCCAAATTAGTCTTGATCGACTCGGAATGATCCACTGGACCTGGATTCGAGGTTGATTTTGTGAGATTTGTACTCCGTAAGTGTGTTAGCCAGCAATTAATGGATTTGAGCCCGTATCCGAGCGCATAGAAGCATGTTAGCGTCCGATCATCATCGGGTGTTTTTTGGAAACTGCCATAGACACTTGGAAGTCAAAATGCGGGGTTCTACAGAGCCCCCACTCTGACTGAGGCTTGGACAGGGCGAAAGTCAGAGTAGCTACCAAGCCCGTTAAGACCTGGTAGACTTCCGGTCGGGTCGTTTATAGTCCGTTAGACTCGTGAAGGGCTCGCCAGCCACAAGACAGAAATCATACCTGGGCTGATGATAATACTCCGTGGGGCATTTGGACTTGTCGCGGATGTCCTGGGTGTGCCTGTGTGTAGGCCCATCCCGTGAAAATGTTGGGGAGATTTAGAGGGATGCATGTTTTTGCTTGAGTCGTACCTGTATTAGTCACATAAAATGCATGCAACACGTAGGTAGTAAAACGACTCGTGCTGGGGAAAATGATTTTTTGAATTTTTGAAAACTCGAATTTTGAAAATTTTGAAAATTGGAAATTTCGAAATTTTGAAAGAATTGACTCCTAAAGAGATTAGGAAAGTTCGGGATGAATATTTTCTTGCTAGTATCGGGACTAGACTTGTGGGTTGTTCCGTTTTGGAATTAGGAAACTTTTCCTAAAAGTGATATGGAAAGAAGTTTGCAAGGCTAATGCTATATAAAGCCCTCTCTTGCTTTTGATTCTCTCCATAATTCCATCACAAATTCTTGAAAAGAAAATCTCTTTATTTTCCTTAAGGCAAAAAGAAAGTCTCTTTATCCTCTTAAGGAATCTAGCATGGGAATCGATAGGTTGAGCGCTATGTTGCAGGCATGGTCCCGTCAATTTTGGGGATGCTGATAGGGTGGTCTTGAACCAGACGGGTATAACTCAGCTGTATCCGTTCCGTCAGATGGTGGTTGATCGCTATTTCTTGGATGCGTGCTTGGCTTACTGGGACAACATAAATCATGTCTTTGCCTTTCCTCGGGGCGAAGTCTGCTCTTTACCTGAGGAGATTGCAGCTGTAGGAGGATGGAATCCAATGCTCCGACCCGCTATCCCATATTCGGTCTATGACTTGAGGAGGAAGCTTCGATGGTTCTTAGGCCTCTCCCACAATGAAGTGTCTCGAATGACCCAGGATGACAACACGGTTTCCTTGATTGACCTGGCGGAGAAGTTTATGAACACGCATGATGTCCAGGTGAGATCAGTTCATAGCCGTAGGGCCTTTTCTTTTTGCATGCTCCATGTTTATGCTTTTGAGGGTCACATGGACTTATTGTCATGTATGGGTCATATCCGTCTACTAACCGTGGTTGATTTAATGGAGACGGAACATAGCCCGGCTTGGTTGATTCGGTGAAATAATCCAAGGATTGGACCATCGCAAAAGGGATTCGTCCGTCCGTCTCACTGGAAGCACCCGTTTGCTGCAAGTATGTCAGATTTTTATCTTTCTCGATTTCTTGATTTTTTGATTTTTTTCGAGAATTTGGCTACTGCAGCGGGCACTCGATCGAGTCACCCTGGCACTCGATCGAGTGCCTTCGTAGAAAGGCTCCTGTTCGTTTCCAGTGACGCCACTCGATCGAGTCACCCTGGCACTCGATCGAGTGTCGTCTGTTTCGTCTAAGAATCTAATGCTTTTGTTTCCCTTTTCAGATTTGGCTGTATGAGAGGCTATCAGTGATATATCCTCCCCTTGATGCGAGCAATTATCGTCATAACCAGGTGATGACGAGGAGGCGGGCCATTGACTTTTCTCGTCTGATTACTCAGAAATATTGGGATGAGGTACTATCAATCCATGGTGGACGGCTAATTCGATGGGTCGTGCCGTGGTGGCCCATCTATGCTTGGACCGGCTTGGACCCGAGGGATAGAGCTCGTTACCAAGTAATCTTATCTTTTAGGCAGACGGTTCATCTCTACCCGGATCGCATACTAAGGCAGTATGGACGGGCTCAACGGATACCAGAAATTGAAGCAGTTGTGAGTGACCCTACCCAACTGACTGATGTGATGTGTGATACTTGGGCGCAAAGATAGTATACCCGGCATACTTGGCCCGTTTCCAAGTCTCGCCACTCGATCTGGGTTTCAGATTCATATGTGAAGTGGACTAAAGCAGGTGATGCCAAGGCCCGAGCTGCTTTGAATGTTGATGAAGCCTTCGACCTGCTGAGAAGGGAGCAAGCTAAAGACAACAGAGGGTTCTTTGATGAGGGAGACACTCCGGCTACCCTAGTTCGTCTAATGTCAGGACAGAAAAAGAAAACTAAGACTCAAGCTGGAGGGTCTAGTGCTAAAGGTGCTTGGGGGAAAGTGAGCCCCCAGACGGACTTGGAGAGGAGACTGGGCCCCAGACTAGCCGTGCAGGACCGACTTGGCCCACGGGATAGGCTACCTGAGCATGTGCGAGCCCTACTTGGGCCGAAAACTGTGATTGAAGACCCGTTGTCAAAGAACCGGGTTCGTGCCAAAGAGGTTCCCCTTGTGATTAGGGAACGCTCATCCCCACCTCGGCGACCTCGGGCTCCACGTGACCCGAAGGACAAGGGAAAGGGGAAGATGCCCGGATATTAGTCTCCTTATTTTATTATTTGAATATTACTATTTATTTTTGTGGTGCGTTTTTTTTTTGTATTTTTGCCGTTTTGGCGTTTTTTTTTAATCGAGATATTAATAAAAAGACATATTATTGAATACCGTTCCCGTCTTTTTGTTATTGAAGTGGTTGTACCCTTTTAAGGGGTTGCCTACGTATCCACAATTAGCGGAATCAAACCCAACGTAGTTCGAAATTTGATTTGATTGATTTTTGCAATTTTCGAAATACATCAAGATTATTAATTCAAGATGTGCAACGGCGGAATAATTAATTCTAACTTATTGACTTGTCTAAAATTTTGAAAGTTTATAAAAAGACAAAGTTTTATAAACTTTTGCAAATGACATTGAGATAGGGGTTTATGGGTAATAGCGCTTCAGCTGGTCCAAGTTGGTCGGGTTGACGAACTCGTTCCCGTCCAAGTCTGTCAGCATCACCGCTCCTCCCGATAGGACCTTCTTGACTAAGTATGGCCCAGCCCAATTGGGTTTAAATTTTCCCCTTGGGTCAACCGGTAGTAAGGGACGAACCGATTTCAGGACCAAATCCCCTTCTTTAATGTTCCTGGGCCTAACCCTTTTGTTGAAAGCCCGTTGGATTCTCTTTTGATACACTTGAATATTATTGAGAGCCCGGGATCGCCGTTCGTCTAAAAGGACTAGCGAATCGTATCGAGCTTGGACCTAATCTGCCTCAGGTACTTGGCTTTCAAGTAAAATCCTGAGGGACGGCACCTCTAGCTCGACCGGTTGGACTGCTTCCATTCCATATGTCAGGTAATATGGAGTTGCTCCAGTTGCGGTGTGAAGTTCGGTATCCCCATAGGGCGAAGGGTATTTTGTCGGGCCAGTCCCGATAATTCTCAGCCATCTTTTTAAGTATGGTGACGATTGTTTTGTTGGCCGCTTCTACCGCTCCATTGGTCTGGGGTCGGTAAGGTGAAGATGTATGCCTCTGAATTTTGTATTTTGCCAGTAATGCAGTGGTTTCAGATTGGAAGTGGGTCCCGTGATCACTGATAAATTCGTGAGGGATCTGTGGACATGACATAGGTCCACCCCAACGCGGCCACGCGCGGGTTTGGGGAGGCGAATGAATCTCCATATGAGATGGTCAAATTGAAATTTAAATCGAAGTAGGAGTCGCCACCGAATTTTGTGGTTATTCGGAACCATTCGAGCCCACTCTATGTCGTAGTGGGCCGTATACAAAATACGGCCCATTTCCGATGTCAGAGTTTATTGGGCTCGTCCCTTTGCATTACGATGACTCGGTCACTAAAAGACGGTTTTGCCCCTGGTGCCGGTTTCGACCCAAATTAGTCTTATTTGACTCGAAACGACCCACTGGGCCTGATTTTGAGGTTGGTTTTGTGAGATATGTACTCCGTAAAAAGCCCAAGCCAAATGCCAATGATTTTGAGCCCGTTTTCGAGTATATTAAAGCATGTTTGCGTCCGATCATCATCGGGTGTTTGTCGGAAACTGCTATAGACACCTGGCGGTCAAAATGTGGGTGTCTACAGGATCCTATATCGGCATATGATCTTATTTTGGATAAATTTGGCCACGTGCTTGGCGTTCAAGACACGATATGACTCGGCTTCGACCCATTTGGTGAAGTAGTCGATGGCCACCAAGATGAAGCAATGTCCTCCCGTCCCGAAAGGGTGCACTTTCCCAATTATGTCAATACCCCATGTCGAAAATGGCCATGCTGATGTCATGGTATATAATAGGGAAGATGACATATGCTGTACATTACCGAAGATCTGAGAGTTATGGCAGTGCTTGACATATAACTGGCAGTCTGTTTCCATGGTGTTCCAGTAGTACCTGAGCCTCATGATTTTGCGGGATAGCATATGGGCGTTCATATGCGGACCGTTTTCACCGTCGTGGACCTCGACCATGACCTTTTCGGCCTGTATTTTGTCGATACATAGGAGGAGAGCCCCCTGTGCCGTCTTTTTGTACAATTGACCGTCATCAGTACGAACAAATTAGGTCGCCAATCTTCGCAAGGCCTTTTTGGCCCGATTTTCAGCTTCCGGGGGATATTCTCCCGTTGTCAGGTAGGCTAGGATGGTTTGATACCAAGGTTCTGGGTCAGTTATCTCGATATCCTGAATGGCATGGATGTATGCCGGCTCGGACCGCCTTTCAACACAGATTGGCATGCTGGTTAGGTGATCCGGGATGTTCAGTAAAGATGCTAACTTGGAAAGTGCATCTGCAAACTGATTTTCCTCCCGAGGCAGGTAGATATACTCCACTTTCTGGAATTGTTTCTCTAAAACCCATACCCGTGCTTGGTAAGCCACGAGATTGGCGTTCTGAGTTTTCCATTTCTGGAGCGCTTGATTGATGACCAATGATGAATCACCGTGGTCCCGGAGGCTTGTTACCCCTAAATCAGCGGTGGCTTGCAACCCGTGAATGCATGCTTCGTATTCGGCTGCGTTGTTGGTCACGTCGAAGTCCAGCGATGGATAAGGGAGTGGGTTCCCCTCGGGGTGAGATTAACAGAATTCCGACCCCAAATCCTCGGAAGTTGGATGCTCCATCAAAATACAAATCCCATGTCTCGGTATTGATATGGAATATGTCTTCATCTGGAAAGGCCCATGTATTAGTGTGGCCTTCTTCGGATATTGGACTGTCAGCGAGGAACTCGGCTACTACCCGGCCTTTGATGGCTTTTAATGGTACAAACTTGAGGTCGAACTCGGATAACATTAAAGTCCATCTGGACATCCTGCCATTGAGAATGGGCTTCTCGAATAGGTACTTGATAGGGTCCATTTTGGATAACACATGTACCTCGTGACTGAGCATGTAGTGTCCGAGCTTTTTAGTGGCCCAAACCAAAGCTAAGCACGTTTTCTCGAGCATTGTGTACTTGCATTCATACTCGAGGAACTTTTTACTGATGTAGTAAATAGCCCGTTCTTCTGTTTCGACTGTCTGGGCCAACATAGCCCCCATGGCTGTCTCGGTCGTCGTTAGGTATAACGACAAAGGCAAACCGTGTTGAGGTGACATTAGTACTGGTGGAGCAGACATGATCTCTTTGATTTTATCGAAAGCTGCTTGACATTTATCGTCCCATAGCACCCGTTCCCCGATCTTCAGTTTCTTGAAAGTGGGCTCACATACCATGGTTAATTTCGAAATGAATCGGGTGATGTATTGGACTTTACCGAGAAACCCCCTTATTTCCTTTTCAGTCTTTGGAGGTTGCATCTCGGTGATGGCTTTGATTTTAGCTGCGTCGACCTCGATGCCGCGTTGGCTAACGATATGGCCCAGTAATTTGCCCGACGTTACCCAAAAACTGCATTTTTGTGGATTCAGTCTCATGTTGTACTTACGTAGCCGGATAAAGAACTTCCGTAGGGCTGAGATGTGCCCGCTTCGGTCCTTGGATTTGACGATCATGTCGTCCACATAGACCTCCACTTCCTTATGCATCATGTCGTGTAGCAAAGTAGTGGCAGTCCGTCGATAAGTGGCCCCGGCATTGATGAGCCCAAATGGCATGACGGTGTAACAGTAAGTCCCCCATGGTGTGATGAAGGTGGTCTTACCCATATCCTCTTCTGCCATTTTAATTTGATTGTATCCGGCATACCCTTCCATGAATGATAGAAGGGCATGATCGGCCGTATTATCCACCAAAATGTCGATGTGTGGTAATGGAAAGTCGTCTTTTGGACTGGCCTTGTTTAGGTCTCGAAAGTTCACGCATACTCGCACCTTGCCGTCCTTCTTGGGTACCGGCACGATGTTTGCAACCCAGTCTGGATATTCAGACACTTGTATAAAACCTGCTTTGAATTGTTTATCGACCTCTTCCTTGACTTTAAGAGACCATTCATGCTTCATTCTTCTGAGCTTTTGTTTTACCGGTTTGCACCCATCTTTGATGGGTATTCGGTGTTCTGCTATTTCTCGATCTATTCCCGGCATGTCCTTGTAGGACCATGCAAAGACGTCTTTAAATTCTTGGAGGAGGTTTGTGAATTGCTTTCTCTCCTCTGGATCTAAAGATAGGCCCAACTTAAGCATCTGGGGCTCTAAAGTGGTTCCCACATTGATGGACTCGGTTTCTTCGATTATCGGATCTCGGGATTCCCTTTGCTCGAGCTGCTCAATTAGATGCGGAGGCAGAGGTACCTGTTCGTCGGGTTTCTCAATGTCATTGCATATAAAATTTTTGAAATTGAGAAAATTTTGGAAATAAGACAAGTCGTAAGCAGAACGGTTTTTGATATTATTATTAATAGTAAATTTTGAGAAAAGTTCGAATAGAGTTGCCATCTGATCATTGGTCAGTGGCGGGATAGGGAGAGGTCTTGGGACAGGCCTCGAGCCCTCAGTGGCTAAGGGAAGAGGGGTTACAGACTCGACTCCAGCACCAGACCCTCTAAACTCGGACTCAGACTCCGACTCTGACTCAGACTCAGACTCGGACTCGGTATCTGGCATGTCTCCCTCGCCGGTGGTCAGCTTGTAGACCCGTCCTTGACTGTCGGTCCATTTGACGGTCTTCCTCCAAGCCCTTGTCTCGGTGTTGGCACCGACCTTGGTGATTAGCTTGGTTGGGTCGAACCGATCGCTGCGGAGGATCAAGTTGACCAAATCGTTCTTTGGAGCAGGGACGGTCTTGTCTTCCCCAAATAAGAGCCCCAACACGGGCTCAGAGTCGCTTCCACCTTTCTTGGACTCATCTTGGATAACGGTGAATATATCATTGGGGATATAGTTGCATTCCCGAGCCGTTTTGGTCTCGGGATATGTGATGGTGGGTTGGTAGAGGCCCACTTGAATGGCTCCGAAGACTGGAGTGACGAATTTGATTGCATCGGCCCGGCCCACATTCTCCGAGCTTATAGTATATCCCAATCCGAGTCGGGACTCTCCATTGTCCAGGACTTCGATAACCCTCCCCGCCGGAAGGTACGGCCTTGAAGTGGCTCCGGGTAGGTAACTCAAATTTTGTAGCATCGTGTCGATGCTAGGGGCGAAGTAGGGCTTGAAGAGATATTCCTTTTCGATCATACCCACGAAATCAAATCCTCGTGGTTCGGCCCGGCTTGTGGCATTACAGCTAGCCACGGTCATTGGGGTCGCCTCCAGTGTGATGATACCGTCTTTAAGTGGCATCTTGACTTTCCGGTGGAGGGTAGACGATACGGCCTTGACTGCATGGATCCAAGGCCTTCCCAGCAAGAGGTTGAATGATGACGTGACATCTATCACCTGAAATTCCAGCTCCTTTTCGATTGGGCCCGTTATGATCTTCAATTTAACGGCCCCGACGACTGGTTTTGGGCTCCCGTCGAAAGCCTGAATAGTTTGCGTCGTTGGGAGATAGTCGGCATCAGTGATGCCGAGGGCCCTGGCAGTCCTTAGAGGTAGGACGTTCACAGCTGATCCATCGTCGATAAGGGTCATCGGGAGGTACTTACCCTTGCAGATGACCGTGATGTATAGGGCCAGATTGTGATTGGGCCCAAATGATGGCAGATCAGATTCAACGAAGGTTATGAGTGGGCCTTCGTTCTTGGACTTGCCTTTGAGGTAGGGCATGATAGTAGCTACCATTTCAGCAGGGGTAGCTTGCGAATCGACCTTGATTTCATCGAGAGCCTTAGTCAGTGCTTCTCGATGTGCTTGTGAGCTAACCAATAGTTGCCATATAGTTAGATCAGTTCGAACCCTCTTCAGCTGTTGGACAAGGGCTGTGTCGTTGCTCGACTCTTCGTGGGTAGACCCCGTCCTCGCAGGTTCAGCGACGGGTGTTGGAGTGGCGCGCCAAGCAGTGGCGAGGTGATTGGTGGCCAAGGCCTTGGTCTTGGCTTTTCGGACCTCTTCAAGGGTGATGGGGACAGCTTCCCCTTTGGCTAGATACACGTCGTCCTCGTCATCGAACCATATCCCATTGATTTGTGGGATGAAAGGAGAAATGAGGTGAGAACAATCGATTACCTCCCCCGTGAATATTGCATGGGCACTGAACGAGTTTTCTTTGTTGCTCGGTTTGTCTCCGGGCAACGGGATCTTCCCGCTCTCGATAAGATCTTGGATCAGATGCTTTAGTCTCCAACATTTTTCAGTATCATGTCCGTTACCCCGGTGATACTGACAGTAAGCTTGGGCATTATAAGCTTTGGGCCTCTTCTTTACTGGAGGCTCTGCAGTTGGGCCTATCGGTTGGATCAGGCCCTTCGAGATAGCCTTTGTAAGGCATAAGTATAGGTAGTCCCTATATCTGTGAATACCCGATTTGGTGTATTCTTTTTGGATGAGGTGTCGAGCAGGTTTACCTCATCAAAGATGCTGTGAGTTGCAGCTGCAGGTATGGGCTTGTTTGTGGATGAACTAGCCCCTTGATAGCCTTTGGTAGAGGCCTTAGTCAGGTTCTCTAACCTTAGGTCATCCTTGATCCTGGTGCCCATTTCAGTAAGGGCGGCAAAATTGGGGATAATAGCATACCGGAGATGGACCCGGTAGGATGGGAGGAGGTTCTTGACAAAGGCCTCCACCAGCACTTTTTCGCTGGGCTTATCGACCAGCTTCACACTCTCGGCCCGCCATCTTTGCAGATACTTGGTGAACCCTTCTTTGGGCTCTTGGGCCATTACTTCCAGAGTACGCATCGTAGTCTGGATTTCAGTATTGTCGGCGTAATTCCGAGCAAACTCGGTAGCCACATCGTCCCAAGTTTTGTATTTCTTGGAATTGAGCCTGTAGAACCAGGCCTTAGGATGCTTTTCGAGGGAAGTAGGGAATACGTGTGTAAACATGGTGGACTTCACCCCTTTAACCGCCATGAAATCTTTGAAAGCCCGGATGTGATGGACCGGGTCTTCAGTACCCTCAAACATTGGAATTCCCGTGAGGTTGAGGTTGGAAGGAGATCGTCGTTCAAAGGCGAGTAAGAACGAGCATTCTCGGTATGGATCGAGTTGTTCGTTGATAGGTGAACTTGTTCTTCAAGCCTACGAACAACGCTGATCAGTTCAGCTATAGGCCCAGTGGTCCCGGACCCATCAAGGGGAGTCCCCTTCTCCACGGCGCTCACACGGGCGGCTAAAGCTGTTTGGTTAGCCTGGATGGAAGTCAGCTGAGTCTCGATCTTGGTTAGTGCCTCTTTCAACTCGTCCATCTTGCGTTGATGTCTTGTCACAGGTGGCCTGTCTGTAAGAACACCACGTAATCAGAAACTAGCCCAAAATCCCGGAAACGGAAGTACATCCCGAACGAGACTAAAAAGGGAAAGTGACTCGGAAAAGACACCTAGACGGGTGACTTGTGAAATGTGGGCCTTCCTTAGGATTCGGCGAGTGGGCCTAGTCCTGTTCGAAGGAAGGTTCACGTGAGACATCCCCAGACTTATGGACTCGATTGTGTTGACGGGCCCTCCTTTGTAGGGGTTTGTCCTACGTAGGTTGGCCTTGCCTTAGTCTAATAAGGCGGACTGGGATAGGGAAGAAACTCCTGATGTAAGATCAACAGAGTTTCGACACTAAAGACCTTGACAACCTAAGACACGACCCGACACTGCTAAATACGGGAAGTCTCAAGGAGAAGGAGGTTTTGAAAGTTGATTGTTTTTGAGAAAGGTCCGAGTAGGCTCGGTTGAGGGCCCAATTTTCGGAAAAAACGAAAATGGTATTGGGCCGCGGGTTTTGAAAGTTCGAAAATGCTTTTGAGTTTTGAATTGGGCAGCATACCGTCTAGAAAATAGGCTATTTTGAGTAAAAATCATAAGTCCTAAATTCGGTATGTGTCCCGGGTTTTGAAATTGAATAGTTTGAAAAAGGATGCAATCTTTGAAAAAAAAAGACGGTTTTTTGAAAACGACTCGGAAAACAAGTAGCACGTAGTCACACAAGCATTATAACGACGCCATGTATGCTCTATACTAAGTCTTGGTCGGTCTATAGAGGGTCTATACCAGTGTACATAGTCTAGACGTTGATCGGGACAGACTTCCTAAGTCGAGTTGATCTTAGAACATGCCGCGAAACCCACTCGAATCGACTATGGACACCTTTTGACATATCCATATTGGAGTACATCAACGGTATAGTGGGACGTCGGTCGCGAGTACCGGCCCGGGAAAATATGGGTTATGCATGAACCGTAAAACTAAAACGCGTATTGTACTAGTCAAACGATTTCTATTCGAGTCTCACCCTGAGGATGCCGATGGTAAGTCACGCATCAGTTAATCCCCAGCGGAGTCGCCAAATTGTGGACATGACATAGGTCCACCCCGACGCGGCCACGCGCGGGTTTGGGTAGGCGAATGAATCTCCATATGAGAATGGATCGAATTGGAATTTAGGTCTATGTGGAGTCGCCACCGAATTTTGTGTTATTCGGAACCATTCGAGCCCACTCTATGTCGTAGTGGGCCGTATACAAAATACGGCCCATTTCCGATGTCAGAGTTTATTGGTTTCGTCCCTTTGCATTTGATACCGATACCGACATTATCGGATACCGTGTATTGAATGACTCTCGTGCGCCAACGGTTTCGGGCATCCGGAAACTGAGGTTCTGATTAAGGGGTGAGGGTACGTGTTGGGAAGCCCACAAAGGACACCCAACCCCGCCCGCACTTAGCGGCCTCTACTAAGAATTCAAATGACTTTCTAATACGCGCGTTAGTTAAACGGGAAAATGATATGCAAAGATTATTTCCCTAAACATGTGAATGGAATTGAAAAGGGTTTCTAAGTCAATTTAATGCAATTAATTCTAACGTCAAAGTTGAATTTTAGCATGTGAGTTCATTTTAGTAAAATAAAACAAACGATAAAAATTGACAAAGGAAACGACAAACGGTTAGTAACGATATAACGAATAATAACGGTTTGCGCAAATATTGAATAAAATCGAATGATAAACAAGATGATGTATTGTTTGAAAAGATAGTAAATACACATGATTGATTAAGCACGTGTTGACCTAAGTCGTAAAATACTATCGAATTTAGAAAATAGAAGAATGTACGACTCTCGTTTTGGTCGTGATGAGGCCACTCGATGGGATCGGGGTGATGGGATAAGCGACCGACGACGCGTGTGTGTGGACATGACATAGGTCCACCCCGACGCGGCCACGCGCGGGTTTGGGGAGGCGAATAAATCTCCATATGAGATGGTCAAATTGAAATTTAAATCGAAGTTGGATTCGCCACCGAATTTTATGGTTATTCGGAACCGTTCGAGCCCACTCTATGTCGTAGTGGACCGTATACAAAATATGGCCCATTTCCGAAGTCAGAGTTTATTGGGCTCGTCCCTTTGCAGTTCGATACCGATGCTGACTTGATCGGTTAATCGTATATTGAATGACTCTCGTTGCCAATGGATTCGGACATCCGGAAACCACGGTTCTGAGTAAGGGGTGAGGGTACGTGTTGGGAAGTTCACTAAGAACACCCAACCCCGCCCGCACATTAGCGGCCTCTACTAGGATATCGAATGATTTTTTAATACGCGCGTTAGTAATACGATGAATGATATGCAAACATTGTTTTCCTAAACATGCGAGGAATTGAACGGGTTGCTAAGTCGATTTAATGCATGAAAAATTTAACGTCAAAGTTGAATTTAGCATGTGAGATTCGTTTTAGTATAATAAAACAAACAATGAAAAAGATGAATTTGCTAAAAAAGATGAACAAACAAGTTAGTATTGGTTTGTGAAAAATAATATAGCAAAAATAATAAATATACGAGATTGAAATCTGAAAATATTGCTAAAAGACGCGGTTTTGTATAAAAAACGAAGTTCGAAAAAAAAAATAAAAAACGAGAAACGAGCCGCGTTTTCAGTCGGCCGCGCGGCTCGCCCAGGACGCGCGCGACTCGCGTCCCGATCTGTTTTCGGGACTGATTTTTGAAAGTTCGATGCTTTTATTAAATCACGTTATATTGCATAATTTGTACTCGATCTAATATTTTCGATATTCGTTATATTCGATAATTGACTACGAAATCAATATCAAATACTCGGAATAGTTTTAGAAAAGATATAAATTTTAGAAATTGCTTTGTAGAATAAATAATAAAACGAACGAAAAAAGTTAAAAAAAGACTTTGGTTTCAGGCCCGTGCGCGAGTCGCCTGGGTGTGGCGCGACTCGCGTGCCGGTCTGTCCCAGTTTCGTTTTTTTGTTCGAAATTGCTAATTTTGATAAATCGCGTACAAAATATGAATTAATTTATACTCGATTTATGTTTTCGATATTCGTCGTATCCGATATTCGATTATGAAATCGATATCGAACATTCGGAATGAATTTTATAAAAGGTTTTGTAAAAAAAAAAGGTTTGAACGAAAAAAAGATGTAACGATTTTTAACATCGTCAAAGTTTAATTTAATTCTTTTAATACGATACAATATTCGATTATAGAGAATCGATATCATATTTTTAAGAATGTTCGATATATGAAAGTAGTTTTTAATAATATCGATATTAGAAAATAAAAAAAGCGACGACCGACCCTTAAAAAAAATAAGACGGACGAGGAGGAGAAGAGAAGAAAAGGAGAAATCGGGTTTGGTACACCCTCAACCTACATGCTTCTGTTTACTCGGATCGGGGCTCGTCGGCACGTGGCTTGGGCACAAGAGCGTCGAGTAGATGTCAGTGAGTTATGGTGGTTCGGTTTGGTCGTGAAGGGTGTCGGGTATAGGGCCGGATTTCCTTCGGGTTTTGGACGAGATATCGGTTCCTCGGTGCCTAGTTTTTATGCTTGTATGAATGTGTGTGTACGGATGTCGATTTCTATATTTGATGTTATGAGTGTATCAGAATAATTGATGTTGTAGCTGTCTTGAAAAGTGTGTGTGCAAGGGGCTATTTATAGGGAGTTCCCGACCTTGGCTAGGAGAGTTTGAACTACCGTTTAAGATAGGAAACGTAAGAATTCGAAAGGAATGAGGATTCCGCTTTCTTGTGAAGGAAGAAAGGGAACCGGCTGGTAGAGGGCTGCTCGGCCGAGTGTTTGCACTCGGTCGGGTGTTTGAATCGGTTTTCGGATAGGATTCCTACTTGAGATCGAATTCCATCCTTAAACGGATTTGTTTAATATTTTATGTAGCTGATTTTTCGTAGGATTGGAGTATGAATCAGCCGTGTGAGGTGTCACGGCTGACTCACGTGTCTCGGGAAAATCTTTGATCGGGTTTTGACTCGGTCGCTAAAAGATGGTTTTACCCCTGGTGTCGGAATCGACCCAAATTAGTCTTATTTGACTCGAAACGACCCACTGGGCCTGATTTTGAGGTTGGTTTTGTGAGATATGTACTCCATAATGAGCCCAAGCCAAATGCCAATGATTTTGAGCCCGTTTCCGAATATATTAAAGCACGTTTGCGTCCGATCATCATCGGGTGTTTGTCGGAAACTGCTATAGACACCTGGCGGTCAAAAGATGGGTGTCTAAAGTGTGCAGTACACTTGTATATGCGGTTTTCCTTATCCCACCATCACTCACATTCGACACAAATCAATAAGTATTTTAATGTCTTGTACTAATAGTATTATCGATATTATGATGCAATTGACGAAATAATAAAAAAAACGAAAAAAAGATGCGAAAAAAAAGAAGAAGACGATGAGAAGAGAAGGAGAAGAGAAAAGGGGTTTGGACACCCTCAACCTACATGTTCTTGTCTCGGATCGAACTCGTAACCGTGGCTTTAACACAAGAGTCTCGAGGTGTATGAAGGTTGAGTTATGGTGGCTCGGGATCGATTCCTAAAATCTAGGTTTAGGGTTTGCTAGTGTGGAATTGCTTAGGGTTTGCTTAGGGTTGTGTGTGTAAGGTTAGGGTTGTAAAAGTTGTAAAAAAGTTGTTGAAGATGTGTGCATGGGGGTTGCTTATATAGGAAAAGTTAGGGCACCCGGTTTAGGGTTACTCGACCGATTAGGTGGCTAACTCGGTCGAGTGGCCCGTTATGCCTGCCGTCGGGCTCGAAACAGGCCCACTCGATCGAGTAGGTGGGTCACTCGATCGAGTGGCCCAGCTGGGTCGCGCAGGTCAGTCTTTTGGACATTAACTTTGGATGTTTGATGGATTTTGTGTTTGACTTGGACTTTTGATGATGTGAGGGGCTGTTTTGTGTGTCTCGGAAACGACTTTGACCGAGGCTGACCCAATCGCTAAAAGTCGGTTTTTTATTCCGGTGTCGGTTTTGGTCCAAATTAGTCTTGTTCGACTCGGAATGATCCACTGGACCTGGATTCGAGGTTGATTTTGTCAGATTTGTACTCCGTAAGTGTGTTAGCCAGCAATTAATGGATTTGAGCCCGTATCCGAGCGCATAGAAGCATGTTAGCGTCCGATCATCATCGGGTGTTTTTTGGAAACTGCCATAGACACCTTGCAGTCAAAATACGGGTGTCTACACCTATGATCTTGCACCTCTCCATTGGAGAGAACAAACTCACAAAAAAAATAGGAACAAACCCATCAATTGTTGGAGACAAATCTCTAACCTAGAGAGGCAAGAGTTATTTTGTAATCTAGATAAACTAGATGTAAAGCTCGTGCGATGCACGAGCCACTTTTTAGTGACGTTGATATGGATACCAAGTTGAATGATTGCATAAATTTGTGAAACTGTACAACAGTAGAGAGTAAGTCGAGGTTAAGAGTATGCTTAATAGTAAAGAAATATTATCCATATATCTAAATGTGTTTCAAGGAATCAGAGATAATATATACGATAAAGATCAAATTAAATTATAGGCATTATATATGGTGCGTTTTAATTAGAATAAAAGACTAATTAAAGTTCCTTGCACATAAATATACGTAGATATAAATATTCACTGGGTAAAATGGGAACATATTACAGTCAACAACGATGAAACATGTGATAAAAAACAAATTTATCATCATCAACGCACAAGTTATTATAATGAATGTTGAGCTTAAAGTAACGATTCATACCTTTGCCTATTTATAATAGTACAATATAAATGCATTTGAAATGATAGTAAAGTTCAAAATTATGACTTTTTATTTATAATTGTAGTCTTGTAGATACTCTGTTCACCACGTTAGAGTCTTAAGACCATGCGATGTGGTTGATAATCTTACTTTCTTAAATTTTTTGTTGATATTTATGGACGAACAATTACTCTTATTTATAATATAGTATTCCATCACCTTCTTATAATTTTCTTTTTATAATTTTTTGATGTGGATTAATTTTTTGGTTGATACCTACGGACGAACGATTACTCTTATTTATCATATTATAATAAAGGAAAAGAAAATATATCTACCTGTATTAGGATAATAATAATAATAATAATTTTATTTTTATTATTAATATTTTAAAATTTTAATTTTATATTTTTAGAATTTCTATAGAATTGGAGTATAATATTTTTGGTTTATAGTTTTAAAATTTTATTTGGTTAATATCTAAAAGTGAATGATTATTACTCTTATTTATATAATAAAATTCTATCACATTATATTATAATTTTTCAATGTGAGACAATTTAACTTAAGTTTATATTCATAAGATCGTTTTTTTAATACTCAAAAGATTTTTAGTTGATATCTAAGAAGGAATGATTGCTCTTATTTATAATACAGAATTTCATTACCCGTCATAATTTTTCGATGTGGATAATTTTACTTAACTTTATAATCTTAGGATTTTTTTTAAGATTCAAAATATTGTTTGTTAATATCTAAAAATAAATTATTACTCTTATTTATAATGAAGTAATATAGAATTCTTTGTCTTATTTTAATTTTTCGATGAAAGAATTTTTTTATATAGTGATAATTTTTTAATCTTAAATGGGGTAATATACATGAATTATTATAATTTTTCGATGAGTGAATATTTTTACTTTAAGTTTATAATTTTATGAGGTCCAACTTTTGTTGTCTTATGAGGTGATAATTGTTGGTTTATATAGTGATAATTTTTTAATCTTAAATGGAGTAGGATTGTTTTTTTCTATACAAATTTATATGTTTTTTTATCTAAATTTCAAAAAAAATCGAGTCCCAGGTGGAGTAGGATTTTTTTTTCATATACAAATTTTTATATTCTTTATTTAACCTAAAAAAATATATTAAAAAACTCCGACCAATCATATCGCTCGAAAAGTTCTTGCTTTATTAATATATATATATATATATATATATTGATTAAAATTAATACTAATACTAATGATTGGGGGCTTACCACTACCGAAATTGGTAGATGGGAGCCCCTAAAACTAGATGAAGATTTTTGGGGTTTGGGAGAGAGCAGGAGGGGGAGAGTTTTTTTTAGGGTTTTTGAGTTCCTTCGTATGATATCTTCTTGAAGCCGCCGATTTAAGTGTTGTTACTTTCAAAATAAATTTTGTGTTGATGTATTTGAATTAGATCGAAGAATTGGGCTTTTTGAATAATACACAAACTAACGAGTCAGGCAAGATAAATGACAATGAGCTAAGAAATGCTCCGTATTAGAAAACTTAGTGCGCGTTATACAATCAATAAGTCAGAAGGTTTTTGAGTAATCCAATGCCTAAGAGAGGATCAGTTTTCATCGGCTGAAAAAAGTAATCGTCGAACAATGTGGGAATGGTTATCATACAAGATAACTTCCAGGAAATTCGAGATCGTCTCGGTCAAAGCTCGGCTCGACAACTTATTGAGTCAAGTCGATCAACCATGGACTCAACTAGAAAAGCTCGCGAGCAACTCGAAATGATGTGATTAGTTAATATTTTTCTTCTTAGGGTTTTTTTTGGGGGTTTGGAATGGAATGGAATGAATTTCATCCATTCTATTGTTTTGGTCCATGGCTTTTGGAGTGAAGTTGAAATCCCAAGGAGTTCTAATTCCACCCTAATCCCTTGGAATCCCAATCAGACACTTTCCCATGATCCCAACTACATCCTCTTCATGCATTATGAAACACATTTTACAATCCATTCTTGGATCAAACCAAATAGATAGACATTGGGTTCTAAGTCCATACCTCCCTAGTTTTAGAATCCTTTCCATTCCATTCCAATTGTTTGAACCAAACGACCCCTTAGTTAATACTTTTCAAGGAACTAATTAATTATACCGTATCATATACAAATATATATATATATATATATATATATATATAGAGAGAGAGAGAGAGAGAGAGAGAGAGAGAGAGAGAGAGAGAGAGAGAGAGAGAGAGAGAGAGAGAGAGAGAGAGAGAGAGAGAGAGAGAGAGAGAGAGTTAAGATCGGGTGAGAACCTATCTCTCAATGAGAACTGTGAGAACCATTTAGAACCAGTGATATTATTTAGATCTAATGGCTGACATTATTCTTAAAACATCCCCTCTTTCTTTTAACAAAAAAACAAATCCGTTTCTTCCTTCTCCCTTCCTTCATCAACAATGGCTGAAATTGAAGGAAAAAAAATTCAACAAAATTCACCAAAAATCAAGAAAAAGCATATGACGCTTTGTTCATCAATGCAAATTCAGGAGGTTTGTTGTCTAATCTTAATAAATTAGGGTTTCGGTGTTCATAAAATTGGGGATTTATATACAATTGGGTAAGGTTCTACATTTTTACTCTATGACAATATTCTCATTCAATTACATAACTTGAGATTGAACATCGATGCTCAGAAACAACCTTGACTGGACGAGTAGACAGAGAGAGCTGCTCACACCGGGGATCGATAAGGTTGCCGGAGCTCTGAGATTTGGGTCTGGGTCGCCGCTGCTGTTGCGCTGATTCTGGAGGGCAAAGGTGGGTCATGCGACGGGAGCAGGGGAAGCTCCGAGTTAATGCACCGGAGGTGGTTCGGAGATCGGAGGAGAGTTGGCGGTGAGACATGGTGATGTTGTTGTTGGCTGATTGACGAAGGAGATGAATGGTGAAGGGTAATGTATGTGGGTCCAAATCTGGTTAAAGATTGAGGAGAGTGAACTCGGTAGTTTGAAGTTGATGGATGAAAATGGTGGGGGAGATGAGATGAGAGGATAAGGTCAAGGTCAAGTTGACTTTGACTTGGAAATGGGTTGGTTTGATTTAGTATTTGGAGTGGGTTTGTTTTCAAAAAGGGTACACCAAAATTTTAAAAGGGTACGCTAAAATTGAAAAAGGGTACGCTAAAAATAAAAAAGGATACGTTAAAATTGAGAAGAGGTACACCAAAATTAAAAAATGTACGCTAAAATTCAAAAGTTAGGGTACACTAAAATTGAATTGAAAAAGGGTACGTTAAAATAGAAAAAGGGTACGCTAAAATTGAAATTGAAAAAAAGTACGCTAAAAGTAAAAAAAGGGTACGCTAAAATTGAAATTGAAAAAGCGTACGCTGAAATTTAAAAAGGGTACGCTAAAATTGAAAAAGGGTACGATAAATTTAAGAAAGGGTACGCTAAAATTAAAAGGGGATACACCATAATTAAAAGAGGGTACGGCAATGGTATGCTAAAATTGAAAAATGGTACGCTAAAAATTAAATCGAGTAGGACTTGAAGAAGAAGTGTTGTATTCCATATAAAATCCGTACAAAAGAAAATTAAAGAACAATATTTTAGATGAACTCCTAAGTCAATGAGGAAATTTGGAAAAAAAAATACGATAGCTGAGATTATTGCAATTATATTTGCCGACGATAATACTATTACTATTGTAATGAAATAATGAATTTAATCGAATAAGTTAACTCATAAAATAATTAATTTAAAAAAAAAATTAAAAGTTACTCAGGTTACTGGGGTCCCAGTTGTGATGAATTGATGGATTGAAAATTGGATTCAATGGTTGATTGAAGAATTATGGATTAAAGGATTACGGGTTGAAGAATTTTGTAGAAGGAGAAGAAGTTACGACCTTACGGATTAAAGGCTCAAGCAATTGTGATTAATTGATGGGATTAAAGAATTTTGAAGGATCCAACGAATGAGATTGAACACTATGATCTAATGGCTCATATTATAGTTCTCACGGTTATCATTGAAGGAGTGGTTCTCACATAAACCTAAATATATATATATATATATATATATATATATATATATATATATATATATTCTATTCTTAGCCATTAGATTTTATTACAATGTTAGACATTAAATTCATAATCCTACTAAAAACTACTTTTTTTCTCCACTCCCCTCTTTATGTATCATTTAGTTTATTCCAATGTTTTTTTTCTTCATAAACTCACTTTTACTTTCTCAATTTCGTTATTCAGTTTATCAATCAAATCAGTTTTCGTTCAAGAGTAAATTTTCAGGCTAATCTAATTTCAATCTCTAACTTTTTAATTTTGTTCTTTTCATACTCTTTTTTGTTAATTTTGAATTTCAATTTTATCGATTTCGATACAGTATAAATTATGTCGTAATGCAACACCTGTCGTAATTTTTGAGATCCTGAATTTTGATTTCAATCATAATTTATAATTTTGATTTATACATTCAATTTCGATTTATAGTAACGCTTTAGGGGTTTCTACATTCAATTTTTTGATTATCGTGCTGATTTCTTTTTATTGATTATCAGATGAACGTTTTATGGTTTTTTGGGTAAATTCTAGGGTGAACTTTTTAAGTTATTGTATCAGATGAACGTTTATCAGATTAACATTATTGCTGATAATTAAGTAAACTAGATGGATGCCCGTGGGTTGCAAGGTTACTAAAACAATTACTGATAAATGTGTAAATTTTAATATATGTTATTAATTTGACTATGTATAGTGATAAGTGCATATTTATACACATATTTATTAGTTATTTTTATACTCTTGGAGTTGTTTTCATATCATTTGAGATTTTTAGTCAGGTTTCAATGTAACACCCGCAAATTTCCTAGCTCGGCTATCTGTTTCATTACGATTATATCGTAACTCTATATTATTTCGTCAATTATTTTTTTCCCATTTCGAGGTCTCTTTCATTATCGAGCTTAAATTATTTATTTTCGTAAGAGGATTTGAATTATTATATTTTTCATTCGAAAACTCATTTAATCCTTTTCGTCGCAAGTATGTTTAATTATTTTTGAGGAATCATTTTTTCTATGAACAATAGTTTTAAAATCGAGTTTGAACTATTTATTTTTCTAAAAACGCTCGATTATATTTATAATGGTTTCTAGCTCAAAAATATTTTATTTTCAAAAAAATGGTTGTTTAATTATTTTACTACGCGATTTCATAAATAATTATTTTCTAACACGTTTTAATCCGATTTCTTTATAAACGATTATATTAGTTTACGAATCTTCTTTTATCGACTTGAGAAATATTTTCAGACACCTTTTATCAACACTACATATTATTTTTATCCTATTTATTTTAAATCTTATCCTCGTATTTATTTTAATCGGAAACTTATCACTTCGATTTGTTGCTCGTTCTTTCCATCTCAACCATCTCGTCTCCTAGTTGAGTTAAGAGTCCTTGTGACTCGATTATTGCTATCTTTTAGCTTCCTAATTTCTCTTTATATATACTCTCTTTCACTCTAGTCTATATTATTCACCACACAAGTCTTCTTTTCTTCTCTATGTTTTACTTTAAACTTCATCCCTTTTGTTCATCAATCCGATCATAATTCTTCTCTAATTTTTTCCGATCTCGAGGGTAATTTAATTACTCTTATTCGTTCTTCATCTCGTTTCTCCTTCTATTATTTATTTATAATGTGGTTTTGATACCATATGTTTAATCATTTCGTAGGCTATCGTGCTAGATCCGTCGAAGATGATTATTTAATTGATTCGGATCTCGAGTAAAGTAACATTGACACGTTACTCGGTATTATGTGATAGTTGCATGTATAGAAATTATATTTTTGTTAGACAATATATTTATGTCTCGTTTTTAATAACAAAATCTTTCAAATCGTAAGTTTTCACATGTTGCGTTATTTTAAAATCGCTTTTACGAGATTTGCAAATAAATCATTCTTTTAATTATTAAAAAGTATTATAAGGCCGAGACTAAAACATACAAATAATAATTTACTAGTTTGATGCCCGTGCGATGCACGGGTGCAACAATAACTTTATAATATGATTGTTCTATCATCAGCTAATTATCTCCTTTTTAATTTTGCTAATTCTACGAATCATGTTTTGCTAATATTTTACTACTTTGGCAGGATTGACCAGTCGATAGTATATATTGAGGCATTCCACTTACTTGAACTCCAGTTCGATGGTTTCTAAAATCAAAATGAACAATCTTTGGGCTAGCCCTGAATACGGATCGATTAGAAGCATAAATATATGAAATCCAATACGTGGCATTCAAACTATTTATGACCCTTATTCTAACCATAACCCGACTCATGATCTGTATTTGACCCGACTTCCCCAACATGTCTAATGCCTACATTAATTATCTGGGTGAAACAAATGATGCTCATCAAAATACCAACACTTGTGTCCGTCAGCAATATTAATATGTCTGTGACAACTCACATGAAACATTGAGTTTATCTATATTTTTTTACTCTCTAACCATTTGATTTTCTGCATTGAATATATTGTTTGTATGGTATTACCTTGCTATAAATTTGACCCGACCCGCAAACTCGCCCCACCACATTTGTTGTTTTTAGAGTCATGAATCTGTTTTTCTTACCCGAATCTTAAGGGCGTGGTTGGATAATAAAATGGGAGAGAAAGCTAACAGAGTGGAAAGGGCCGGGAAGGGGAGGGAGAATGGAGATGATACATTTTCCCTCAAAATTTTGTCTATTTTGGATAGAGCTGGTCATGAGTCGTACCATCCGATTGACTCGTCCCGTTCGGCCCGCGAACACGTCCCAAACCCACTTGTCCATGGGTCAAAATTTTACATTTAGCACGGCCCATGTCCGGCCAGAACCCACATATGATTACCTCTAATTTTGGAGGAGAAATATTTTGCTTTGGATGAGAGAAATGGAGGAATCTATTTTACTTTCACCTACAAATCCCTACGTCCCATTTTGCTAACCAAACAAATGAACTTGCTTCGCTCATTTTTCCTCCCCTCTCTTTCCTTCCAAATCAATCTTTCCAAACACACCCTAAATGACCTCTTAATTTTGGACCATGACCTGGACCGACCTATTCAACCCGTGGGAAAAAAAAGACTACAAACCTTAGTCTAAAAGCCCAGCTCAAACCAACATATTCATATGCCTGGATTTTGCTACAACTCTAGTTATTCGGTATAATCAATTATTGTATATATTATTCTTTTATTTTAATATAAATTTGTGTCTAATCTTAACTTAAATTATTTAACAATTTTAGTACATTATTCTCTTGTACATTTGTACATTGGTAAACTAACACAAATTCTTACTTTATATAGGGAGCAATTTTAGTACTTCCTCCTTCTATAAGTGTTATACTCATTATATATTCATTTAGATGGTAGAAAATAATCAAATGATTAGAACATTGATGGAAGGAGGAAGTACATTACCCTCTTAGCTTGAGACGGATCAAGTATCACCTGTGGAGTAGAAAATGCAAAAGCCAAATGGCTAGAAAATGGCTACATGTTTTGTCTTATCTACCTACATGGGTAGTGATAACGCAAATTTGTGATGGATATGTCCGTCACAAGGAAGACTTGCTGGTAGACTAAAGTTATATTATCGTGTTAAATAGTAACGTTATTATTAAACTTGATAAAACTTGACCTGACTTGTAAACTCGACCGGCCCAACCCGTTTATTGGTAGGTCAAGATTCAAGACCTCTAAATCTTGATATGTGACTCGATATTTTAAATTACAAATATAAACAACTAATATTCAATTTAATACACTTGTTGAGACTAAAATTGTATTATCGTGTTAAATAGTAACGTTATTATTAGACTTAACAAAACTTTGACCTGACTTGTAAATCCGACATGTTCAATCCGTTTATTGGTAGGTCAAGATTCAGGACCTCTAAATCTTGATCCGTGGCTCGATATTTTAAATTAAAAATATAGACTAATATTCAATTTTATACATCATTTTTTTATCTTTTGATAATAAAAAAATTATTGTATTAAAATAGTTTTAAAAATTCATTGAAATATAAACATTATAATCAAGGTCTATAAAATAATTTTATTAAAATAAATAAAAATTTAATGTCAAAAATATTATTTTTCACTTAAAAAGGTAAAAAAAAAATGGCACTTGAAACTATTTTTCACCCATATTCTAACTATAACTCGTCTCGTGACCCGTATAACCAGACTGATATTTGAACCGACCTGTATTCTGACCCGACATGTATAAAGTTATTTAAATAAATTATGCAGTTAAAAAATATTTGAGACTACATGTCACTCGAAAAAAAAACTTCAATTATATTCATTTTGTTTTAAATTATTTAATCAATTATTCTATCAAAGTGTTTTAACTTCATTAAATAGTTAAAATAGATTTATCAGATTGGTAGTATTCAAACTTTTTAAACACTTGAATATGATAAATAATTAAAGTTTGTATTTAAGAATCCTAAAACTGTCAAGACTATCAACGTCGCTCGAAAAATGTCTCGTTTAACTATATTGATTGATTCAATGTAGTTAATTTTTAATTTTTACTGTATATATTAATCATTTTATTTGAATATGGTTTTGTATCTAATTTTAACTTAAATTATGCAACGCTCTTAGTATATTGCTTGGTTATATATCGTGAGACTAAAGTTGTATTCTTTGAGTTGAATGACTTGACTTGACTCGTAAACCTGACCCATCTAACCCGTTTTTTTCGTAGGTCAACACCTAATATTGACCCACAATTCAAGTGTCATTAAACCTAGGAATGATATTATAAAAGATAAAAAAGTCGAAAAAATTATTTATTTTGTAATTTTATCTAATATTCCGTATTAAAAATCATAGGAACGATAATTTTTTTGTTAAATGAAATGTAATGCTTTTTACATAAAAGTGTAATTTATCACACTTATTTTATCAAAAATGTAAATCTAATTCTATCACAATAATTTTATCTTAATAGAATATACTCCTATCTACTTACATATAGGATAATTTTATCAAACTTTGTTGTTTTTTTAGGTGATAATTGATGGTTTATATAATGACAATTGTTTGAGTCTTGCGGTTGTTAGGATTGTTATTTCTAATACTTAAATTCAAAGAAATTTTATTTAAATAAATACTAAAATAAATAGAAGTATTATTTATCATATCCACTTTTAATATGGATAATGTTTAAATTCTTAGTGTTTCATAAAAGTTGGATTCTTTAAAAAAAAGCTTCCTTTAATTATATATATTGATTTCAGAATTTTCGTGATTTTGATAAGAATTGTCAAATTGAAAGTTTTATTGTTTTTAATAGAGTTACAGAATGTTTCAGAATCTGATAGTGTTTTTGTGCGAATTATTAATATATTTTAAAGACTTTATTTCCGAAAACTTTGAAAAGAGACGACTATTTATTTTAAGTCTAATTTATGCCTATATAATTTCGTAAAATAATTCCTAGTCGCTTGGTCAAAATAAATTGTTTATGAACATGTGTCAAGTTAATCCGCGAATCTGTCAGTCGTGATAAGATCTAAATTGACACATATACTCAACTTTTTATTTAATATTGGTAATTTACGTAAAGAAACTATGAAGAGTATAGTTAATGTTTCCAATTGGATTTTATTTAAAATCAATTTTTAAACGTGTTTTATTAAAATAATACTATCGGGTATCTAATTCTGATAGTTTTTAAATATACGAATAAAAACCCATGTTTTATTTGGAATTTGGATTTTCTCCTGAAATAAAAGTTGTAACTAAGTTTCTAAAGCTTTCAATCTCACTTGTCTTAGATTGTTTTGATTTTTAATGATTTAATTACGAATTTTATAGTAAGACAATGCAAATCTGGAAAATCTGTCAATTTGTTATTTAAATTCTTTTAATTACTTAGACTTCAATTTTTTTAGAGTAATAATTATGATTTTGACTTTAGTTGATTTTTAATCAAAAATTATACATTTATATAATAAATATAATGTGTAGACACCCGCATTTTGACTGCCACGTGTCTATGGTAGTCTCCGAAAAACACCCGATGATGATCGGACGTCAACGTGACTTGGTATACTCGGACTTGGACTCGAAATCAATAATATCCGACATGGACTTTTAGCGGAGTAAAAATCTCACAAAACAGACCTCAAATTCAGGCCCAGTGGGTCGTTCCGAGTCAAATAAGACTAATTTGGGCCAAAACCGACACCAAAAATAATTCCCGTCTTTTGGCGACCGGGTCAAAACCCGGTCAAAGACGAAACCGTCTCATAAATCAGCCAAGTTCAGATTGGCGCACAAATCAAAATTCAAAAAATAATCAAAACAAACAAAGTCAAATCTTTCCTTATTTATCTCGATTTGTTGATCCACTCGATCGAGTGGATTGACCCCACTCGATCGAGTGGAGCCTTTTGAACTCGGGTTTGGCCCATTTGCGAAGGCACTCGATCGAGCGCACTAGGGCCACTCAATCGAGTGCCCCTATGTCGAGGGGTGAAGCCTATAAATACCGCTTCACCCCCCATGCATTTCAGAATTTTTTTTCAGAACGATTCCTAAGGCAACTTAACCTACATTTTGCCCTACTTTCAACCCTACATTCTACACTACAAACCTAAAGCAAAAACACAAAAAACCGAGCCCTCGTTCCTCGGTAAACCGACACATACACACACGCATCCATACACACCATAACTCACGTACATCCTCGATACTCCCAAGCCGTGCCGCTATTTACGAGTCCATTTCCGAGGTCCTTACTAAGCATGTATGTTGAGGGTGTCCTAAACCCCGTCTTAATCTCTTTTATCTGGTCTCATTTTCGCTTTATTTATCGTATTTTTGCATCATCTTTGTAATCGTAGTAACACTAACACTAGCATTTTTGTACCTTTTACATTTTCGTTTTTGTATTATTTTATCGTCATTAACATTAATAATACCGTGTATACGTAAACTAGTATCAAAAATTGGTTTTAAAACGTTGGACTACGATGATCACTTTTGGTCCGTCTAATCCCTTTACGAGCAACGACGGAGGTGGTGCCCTTTCGAGGAGCCCCGCCCCAATGTACTCAAGGGCGTGACGCGACCGTGATCGGTCGTAGTTGAACGGATTTAATTCCCTTTCCATAATTGGTACGAAACCCGTTGACACGAAAACCGACATCACGTAACCCGAAATGGTTAGTTCCGATGTCGTGACGTAGAGGGATACATTTCGTCACTAATTCAAAATTTTCTACTCTAACGTAAACGTTTTCCTAAAACTCCGGTGACGGTATTATAATCGTTCATACACGATTATAGTACCGGAGGCCGAATTAAATACAAATCGTGCGATATTTGTATTTGATTTGACCGTTCATCGATTTCAAGTCATAAAACCAAACGAGCCATGCTTCGTACAGGGGGCACTCGATCGAGTGCCATGGGCCACTCGATCGAGTAGCACCCCAAAAAGTGGTCAGTAGCCACGTTAAACGTGCAATCGACCGAGTCACACCACAACTCGGTCGAGTGGGTCCTGTAACCCACAAAACCGAGGGGTTTGACCCACAATTCAAGCCCCGACCTTTTTATCGCCTTTAGTCATCACGTGCAAAGACTATCACGTGACTATCGTATTTTCAAAACCATGCACATCACGACACGTAGAACGACTTTGACCACCATTTGACGTGATAAGTCGGGACAAGACTACCGGATATGAGATCGGGTTAGCAATATGCCACAGTCTCATATTTCCGTCCTTCGTTTAGTACACGACATAATGTGTACTTAATCGGGGTTAGTCCATCTACATATTTTCGTGGTCTAGTTTATATACGGGTCCGTTTCTATCATTATATTGCTTTCTTTATATCGTTCATTTCTTTACGTAATGTTGTATTGTGAATTCCGGGTTGTATTTCCGCCCGTGTAATTTGTACGTTATTTCTATTTATTTTTCGAGCTTCGTTTATTTACTTGCTTCTACGCTTTATAAATGAACCTCGCATGCTAAATCATTTCGACAAATAATAAGATGCATTAAATGACGTAGTTAACGCAAAATTCACATGCTTAGACAAAACGCTGCTTGCATATCATTTAATCAATTTACTAGCGCGCGTACACGAACACGAAAGGTGTCTTAGTAGAGGCCGCCATGTGCGGGCGGGGTTGGGTGTCCTTAGTGGGCTTCCCAACACGTACCCTCACCCCTTACTCAGAACCTTTGGTTTCCGGATGTCCGAAACCCTTGGCGCACGAGAGTCATTCTATATACGAAAGCCGGTGTAAACGGTATCGATATTGCAATGCAAAGGGACGAGCCCCATAAACTCTGAAATCGGAGTGGGCTTACTTTGTGTATAGCGCATGACGACATAGAGTGGGCTCGTATGGTTCCGAATAACCACAAAATTCGGTGGCGACTCCATTTTGACTTAAATTTCGAACCCGAGAACAATCTTACCACGAGATTCATTCGCCTACCCAAACCCGCGCTTCGCCGCGTCGGGGTGGACCTACGTCATGTCCACAATTTGGCGACTCCGCTGGGGATACCTGATGTACCACATGTCATCGGGGTTCCTAGGGTGAGACTCGAAGAGAAATCGTTCGTAGATTAGTGTGCGCGCATTAGTTTAATGATTCATGCATAACCCAAATTTGCCCGGGCCGGTTACTTGTGACCGACGTCCCACTATACCACGGTGCATTCCTACATGGGTGCGCTAAAGACATCGATGGTGGAACTCGTCTCGGTTTTACGGCATGTCCTAAGACCAACTCGGCTTAGGGAGTCCGTCCATCACACGAGAAAGCCATCGTTGTTGGTATAGACCCTATTTTGACCGACCGAGACTTAGCGTAATGCATACATAAGCGTCGTTATAATGCTTGTTTGACTACGTGCTACTTGGTTTCCGTGTCACTTTTCAAAAACCGTCATTTCAAAATTGCATCTTTCCAAAAATACCCACCTTTCGAAAAACCCGAAATACTGTCCATTTCGGGACCCGTATTTCCAAAACGCCCAATTTTGAAAAACCCGAAATGCTGCCCATTTCGGGACTCATCTTTTCAAAATATCCAATTTTCAAAACTCGGAATGCCGCCGAAATTTAGGATCAACGATTTGACTCAAAATATCCTTTTCTGTAGTCGGCATGCTGTCCGTTTTAATTCTCGAACTTCCACCCCCACCACCTTGATTTTCGGAATTTTCCTTTTCAAAATTCTAATCTCGGTTTTCGAAATTCCGTTTTCAGTTTTCAAAACTCTCGGAAATTCGTTCATTTTTGCATTCAAACCTCAACCTTTCCAAAACTTTCAACTTTCTTAAAATAAACCTTCCTTATTATAGGATCTACCGTCTATCCGTGTGTCGGGTCTTTGCGTAGTATGTAGAGGGTTTATAGCGTCGAAACTCCGTCGATCTTATATCACGCGTTTCCCCCCTTTCCCGAGTCCGCCTTATCTGTCAAGGCACGACCAACCCACGTGGGGCATACCCCTACAAAGGAAAGTCCGTCTATACACTCGAGTCAAAAGTCTGGGGAGTAATCTAACGTGGACCTTCCTTCGAACGGGACTAGGCCCACAAAGCCAAAATCCTAAGGAAGTCATACCACCCACGAGTCATCCGTCTAGGTGTCTTTCTCGAGTCTTTTTCACTCAGTCCTTTCTTTTTGGGTCGCTCGGGATGTACTGTTTCCTTTGATTCCAAGACTGGGTTCGGTTTCTGATTACGTGGTGTTCTTACAGACAGGCCACCATCAACCAGACACACTCGCAGAATGGAAGCTGCTTTAGCTGATCTGAAAACCTCTGTGGACGCCATGGTCGACAAACAGGCCGACATCGACGCCCAGCTGAATGAAATGAGGGCTGGGCAAGTTGTTATCGTCACTCGATTGGCTGCGGTGGAGCACAGTACTCCCAATGCCGGGACTATTGGGCCTCTGGCTGATCTAGTTAGCTCAGTACGTCGACTAGAGGAACAAGTTCACTTGACTGGGAGCAATAATATCCATCGGGAGAATAGTCGTGAGTATAACCCACTGAGTGACAAGCTGCCTGCAAACCTGAACCTCACCGGTTTGCCCATGTTCGAAGGGACTGAAGACCCGTTACTACATGTACGGGCCTTCAAGGAGTTCATGGCCATCAAAGGGGTGGACTCTACCATGTTCAAGAACCTCTTTGCCGCGTCTCTTGAAAAGCACCCTCGGGCCTGGTACTACAGGCTGGACCCAAAGAAATACCCTACTTGGGATGATGTGGCCACCGAGTTCGCTCGGAACTATGCTGACAACACCGAGATCCAAACCACAATGAGATCTCTGGAGGTTATGGCCCAAGAGCCGAAGGAAGGTTTTACCAAATACCTTCAACGATGGAGGGCCGAGAGCGTGAAACTGGTCGATAAGCCTAGTGAGAAGACTTTGGTGGAGGCCTTTGTCAAGAACCTCCTCCCATCTTACCGGGTTCACCTCCGATATGCTGTCATACCCAATTTCACCACCCTTACTGAAATGGGTATGAGGATCGAAGATGACTTAAGATTGGAAGGCCTCACTAAGGCCGCTGCTAAGGGTTACCAAGGGCCTTCTTCCTCCACTACCAAGCCTCAAGCTGCAACTCGCAGCATTTTCAACGCGGTGAATCTACTAGATACCCCGTCCAAGAAGAACACCCCACCTCGGGTTTTCACTGACATAGGTACGACCTATACTTATGCTTTACAAAGGCTATCCTCAAAAGGCCTAATCCAACCGATAGGCCCAACTCCTGAAGTTCCGGTCGAGCGACGCTCCAAGAACTACAATGCCCAAGCCTATTGCCAATACCACCGGGGCAATGGGCATGATACCGAGAAGTGCTGGAAGCTGAAGCACTTGATTCAGGACCTGATTGAAAGCGGTAAAATCCCGCTACCCGGAGATAAGCCCAGCAACAAGGAGAACCCTTTTAGCTCCGATGCCATCTTTACCGGGGAGGTGATTGATTGCTCTCACCTTATCTCTCCATTTATCCCGCAAGTGAACGGGATCTGGTTCGACGACGAAGATGATGTCTACCTCGCAAAAGGGGAAGCTGTCCCCATCACCGCCAAGGAGGTTCGAAAGACTAAATCCCGAGTCCTAACCAGTAACCCCCTTGGTCGTCCCTACCAAGCCACTAGCTCTAGGGACGCCCCTATCCCGACAACCGTCATTACGGAGGTCGCCCCTGAAGAGCCAACTGCTAAGACGGCTCTCGTGAAGCAATTGAAGAAAACCCGAGTTGACCTCACTATATGGCAACTCCTGGTTAGTTCTCAAGAACATCGAGAAGCACTTACAAAGGCTCTCGATCAAATTAAGGTTGACTCTTTGGTTACCCCTGCTGAGATGGTAGCCACGGTCCTGCCCCACATAAAGGGCAAAGCTAAGGAAGGAGGTCCGACGATCACTTTCTCCGAAGCCGACTTACCGCCATTCGGGGCCTCCCACAATCTGGCCCTCTACATTACGGTGGTTTGCCGAGGAAAATACCTCCCTATGACCCTGGTTGATGATGGGTCCGCTGTGAATGTCCTTCCTCTAAGGACCGCAAAAGCCCTCGGCATTACCGAGGCCGACTATATCCCGACTGCTCAGACCATCCAAGCTTTCGATGGGAGCCCGAAGTCGGTAGCTGGGGCCGTGAAACTGACCATCATAACCGGTCCGATAGAAAAGGAGCTCGAGTTCCAGGTGATCGATGTCACCTCATCATTCAACTTGCTCCTAGGTAGGCCTTGGATCCACGCGGTCAAGGCGGTGTCCTCCACCCTCCACCGAAAGATCAAGATGCCTCTGCTTAACGATGTCATCACTTTAGAGGCAACACCAATGACTGTGGCTAGCTGTAACGCCACGGGACGCACGGACCTCTGGGGGTTCGATTTTGTGGGGATGATCGAGGAAGAGTACCTCTTTAGGCCTTACTTCACTACGAGTATCGACATGATGCTCCAGAACCTAGGATACTTTCCGGGGGCTACCTCTCGACCCGATCTTCCAGCTGGGAAGATCATTGAGGTTCTCAAAGACGAAGAATCTCACTTTGGTCTTGGTTATGCCGTCACCCCCGACAATGTTGTCCGAGCAGGGATCGAAAAGGCCTGCAACATCCTTAAGGGTATCTACCTGAGCCCTTATAGCCCACGGTTGGCTGACTACTTTGTCACACCGGTGTTTGGGGCTATCCAGGTTGGTCTATACCAACCCAATGCTATGCAGCTCGGGACCCACTTGGCCCGGGACTGCAACTACATCTCGGATGACGTGTTCGCCCTCATCCAATCCAACGGAGCTGAAGATGCTGAGCCCGCACTAGGGCTACTATTTGGGGAAGACACCATAGCCCTAACTCCAAAGGAAGACCTGGTCAACCTGATCCTCCGCAGCAACAGGTTTGACCCGACCAAGCTGATCTCCGATGTTGGTTCCGAGACGGGAAACAGGGCCTGGAGGAGGACTGTCAAGTGGACTGACAGTCAGGGAAGGATTTACAAGCTAGTCACCGGAGAGGGAGATATGCCTGAGTCTGAGTCCGAGTCCGAGTCTGAGTCGGAGTCTGAGTCTGAGATCGAGTCTAGGGAAGTCGGTGCTAGAGTCACTCCTGTAACTCCTCTCCCCTTTATTATTCCTGCTGCTGGCACTTCGGGGTCTGTCCCGAGTGCCCTACCTATCCCGCCACTGACCAATGATCAGATGGCTGCTCTCTTTGAGCTGTTCTCCAAATTTTCAATCAATAATAACAACCGTTCTGCTTACGACTTGTCTCTTTCAAATTCTTCTTTTAAAAATGTTTTATGCTATGACATTGAGAAACTAGACGAACAGGTACCCTTACCTCCGCATCTGATCGAGCAACTAGAGCAAAGGGAGTCTCGGAACCCGGTGATCGAAGAAACCGAGTCCATAAATGTGGGGACAACCTTAGAGCCTCAGACACTTAAGATAGGGTTATCCTTAGATCCCGAGGAGAAACAACAGTTCATAAGCCTTCTCCAAGAATTCAAGGATGTCTTCGCGTGGTCCTACAAGGACATGCCGGGGATAGACCGGGAAATAGCCGAGCACCACATACCAATCAAAGACGGGTGCAAACCGGTCAAACAAAAGCTTCGTCGGATGAGGCCCGAGTGGTCTCTCAAGGTAAAAGAAGAAGTCGACAAACAATTCAAAGCCGGTTTCATACAAGTGTCCGAGTATCCGGACTGGGTGGCAAACATCGTGCCGGTTCCTAAAAAGGACGGTAAGGTGCGGGTATGTGTAGATTTTCGGGATCTTAACAAGGCGAGCCCGAAAGATGATTTTCCGTTACCACACATCGACATACTGGTGGATAACACGGCCGATCATGCCCTTCTATCATTCATGGAGGGGTATGCCGGGTATAATCAAATTAAGATGGCGGAAGAAGACATGAGTAAGACTACCTTCACCACACCTTGGGGTACGTACTGCTATACCGTCATGCCTTTCGGTCTCATTAATGCCGGGGCCACATACCAAAGGACTGCTACCACTTTATTACACGACATGATGCATAAAGAGGTAGAAGTTTATGTAGACGACATGATCGGCAAATCCAAAGAACGGGACGGTCACATCACCGCCCTAAGAAAATTTTTCACCCGACTACGCAAATACAACATGAGGCTAAACCCTCAAAAATACAGTTTCGGGGTAACATCAGGCAAATTACTGGGTCATATCGTTAGCCAACGAGGTATCGAGGTCGACCCAGCTAAAATCAAAGCCATTACTGAGATGCAACCTCCTAAAACCGAAAAAGAAATAAGGGGATTCCTCGGGAAAGTCCAGTACATCAGTCGGTTCATTTCCAAACTAACCATGGTGTGTGAACCAATTTTCAAGAAACTGAAAGTAGGAGAACGGGTACTATGGGATGACAAGTGCCAAACTGCTTTCGACAAGATCAAGGAAATTCTGTCTGCACCGCCAGTTTTAATGCCACCTCTACCCGGTTTGCCTCTGTCGTTATACCTAACGACGACCGAGACAGCCATGGGGGCTATGCTGGCTCAGACAGTTGACTCCGAAGAAAGAGCCATTTACTACATCAGCAAAAAGTTTTTAGAGTATGAGTGCAAATATACCATGCTCGAAAAGACGTGTTTGGCTCTAGTCTGGGCCACTAAGAAGCTTCGACATTATATGCTCAGTTACGAGGTCCACGTGCTATCCAAGATGGACCCCATCAAATACATCTTCGAAAAGCCCGTTCTCAACGGCCGAATCTCTAGATGGACTCTAATGCTGGCAGAGTTCGACCTAAAGTTTGTACCATTAAAAGCTATCAAGGGTCGAGTAGTAGCTGAATTTCTCGCCGATAGCCCGGTAACCGAGGAAGGACACACCGCCACTTGGTCCTTCCCAGACGAAGATATTTTCCATACTGATACTGAAACTTGGGATTTATACTTCGATGGTGCATCTAATTTTCGAGGGTTCGGAGTCGGAATCCTCCTAATTTCACCAAAAGGGGAGCACACTCCCGTCTCCATCAAGCTGGACTTTGATGTTACCAATAATGCAGCAGAGTACGAAGCATGCATTTACGGGCTACAAGCCGCCGCCAATCTGGGGATTACAAATCTCCGGGTACATGGTGACTCATCCTTGGTCATTAACCAAGCACTTCAAAAATGGAAGACTCGAAATGCTAATCTCGTGGCCTACCAGGCACGAGTAAGGGATCTCGAGAAACAATTCCAAAAGGTAGAGTATATATATTTGCCCCGGGAATAAAATCAGTTGATGCACTCTCAAAATTGGCATCTTTACTGAATATTCCCGACCACGTGACTAGTATGCCGATTTGCGTCGAAAGACGGTCCGAGCCAGCATACATTTGCGACATAGAAGACATTGAAGTAACTGATCCCGAACCATGGTATCAGGCTGTGTTAACGTACCTGACAAACGGAGAATATCCTCCCGGGTCGGAAGGGCGAGCCAAGAAAACCTTACGAAGGCTAGCCACCCAATTTATCCGTATCGACGACGGGCAACTGTACAAAAAGACGGCACAGGGGGATCTTCTCCTTTGTGTTGACAAGTATAAGGCTGAAAAGGTTATGGCCGAAGTACATGATGGTGAGAACGGCCCACATATGAATGCCCACATGCTGGTCCGGAAAATCATGAGGCTCGGTTATTATTGGAATACCATGGAAGCCGATTGCCGGTCGTATGTCAAACATTGTCATAACTGTCAAATTTTTGGCAATGTGCAACATATGCCGTCATCGCTACTCTATACCATGACGTCACCATGGCCATTCTCAACGTGGGGTATCGACATAATCGGGAAAATAAATCCCTCGGGTACCGGTGGGCATTGCTTTATTTTGGTAGCTATCGACTATTTCACCAAATGGGTCGAAGCTGAATCATATCGCATCCTCAATGCTAAGCATGTCGCCAAGTTCATCCAAAACAAGATAATATGTCGATATGGGATTCCCTCTGAATTTATCAGTGATCACGAGACTCACTTTCAAGCCGAGACTGCGGCCCTGCTGACCAAATATAAAATCCAAAGGCACACTTCCTCGCCTTACCGTCCCCAAACAAATGGAGCAGTAGAGGCGGCTAACAAAACAATTGTGACCATACTCAAAAAGATGGCTGATAAATACCGGGACTGGCCCGACAAAATACCTTTTGCCCTATGGGGATACCGAACGTCAATTCGCACCGCAAACGGGGCAACGCCGTATTACCTAACCTATGGGATGGAGGCAGTCCAACCAATTGAACTGGAAGTACCGTCCCTCAAAATTCTGCTAGAAAGTCAAGTACCCGAAGCGGACTGGGTTCGAGCACGATATGACTCACTGGTTCTACTAGACGAACGACGGTCTCGTGCCCTCAAAAACATCTAAATCTACCAGAAGAGGATTCAACGGGCCTTCAACAAAAGGGTAAGGCCCAGGAACATTAAGAAGGGCGATCTAGTCCTTAAGTCTGTTCGAGCTTTACTACCAGTTGACCCGAGGGGAAAATTCATACCCAATTGGGCTGGTCCATATCTGGTGAAGAAGATCCTATCGGGAGGAGCAGTGATGCTGACGGACCTGGATGGGAATGAATTTGTCAACCCAACCAACCTGGACCAACTGAAGCGTTACTACCCTTAGCCATTTCTCAATGTCATTAGCAAATTTTATCAAAATCATTTTTTTACAAAAAGCAAGTCAATGAGCTAGAATTACTTATTCTACTGTCATAAACATCTTGAACCAATAATCTTGGTGTAATTCGAGATTGCAAATTTCCTATGCCTGAACTACGTTTGGTTTGATTATGCTAATCGCGGATACGTAGGCAGCCCCTCAAAAGGGCACAACCAATGCAATCAAGAAAAGACAGGAGCGGTTTTTTAATAATAAACTTCTTTTATTAATTCAAAAAATCCCGATAAACTCGGAAAGTTACAAAAGTGCAGGAATTCAAAAAATAAATACAAAAAGGGCACACAACAGAAATAATAATAATACTTAAATAGTAATAAAGCTAAAGGACTCGGCATTTAGGGCATCTTGCCCTTCCCTTTGTCCTTGGCCTCCTTAGCCGTCCACTGGCGACGACGCGGAGGGGAGCGTTCCCGAATCACCACGGGAACTTCTCTAGCTCGGACTCGATTGTTTGAGCCCGACTCCTCTGTCATATCAATAGGCCCAAGTCGAGCCCTAACGGGCTCAGGGAGCCGGTCACGCGGACCAAGTCGGTCCCGGACCGCGAACCTCGGCCCAAGTCGTCGTTCCAAATCGGTCTGCCCTCGAGTGCTGCTAGAACCGACTTCCTTAGATCGAGTCTTAGTTTGTGACTTAAGACCCGATTCTCCCCGGATTGTAGCCTCAGGAATATATTCCCCGGTGAAAAAGTCCCTGTTGTCCTTCGCCGACTCGCGATGAACCAATTCAAAGGCCTCCTCAAGCTTCAGGGCCTTTCGAGCTTCCTCGGACTCCTCAGAAGTCCACTTCTGATAAGCCCCTGACACCCAAGCGGATTGGCAAGGGCTGGGTATAGTCCATGTAGGACGAGTGAACCATCGTTGCAACCAGGTGTCGCACATAGCGTCCGTCAATTGGAGCGGGACGCTGATAATGGCTTCAGTCTCAGGGATGCGCTGAGACGAACCGAACTGCCTTAGGAGACGGTCCGAATAAATGTGAACTGTCCAGTCTAAGGACAGGATCGTCAGGTACCGGGCTTGGTCTCTCTTAGCCAGTCCGGTCAATTTCGAAAGGAACCACCAAGCAACGGTCCACCTAATCAAGGGACCTCCGTGGAATACCAACTCTTCATCCCAGTAAGCTCGGGTTATTTGATGGTACGAGCTTATCTTTTGCCTCCTTGAGCTAATTTGACTACTCCGATAATTGGGAATGCTCGGAGGAGTCTCTAGGATTGACAGCCGTTCCGACAACCATATCTGAAAAGTATACACAAGCTTCGTAAGCCATTGAGTGGTCCGCTACAGCCAACTCGATCGAGTACAGCAGCTGACTCGATCGAGTAAGCCTGTCAAAAATGGGCAGTAGCCCGGTATGAGTGTCACTCGATCGAGTGACAGGTCCACTCGATCGAGTGACTTACGAAAATCAGGAAATTCGCGTGAAACGTGAATTAAAAAAAAAAAAAAAAATCGAGAGGTATACCTGCAGGAAACGAGTACTCCCCATCAACCGTCGGGTCGGGTCGAGCCGTCTAGCATCCAGACCCATGATGATCTCCCCAGTGGCTAGCCAAGCAGGGCTATGACCAGTCTCCATCTGGTCAACCACTCCGATCAGCCTAATTTGACCCATGCATGAGTCAAGTTCCATCAACCCTTCGAAGACATAGCAGTGCAGCATGCAAAAGGCGAATGCCCTACGCCTATGAGCAGGGGTGGCCCTTACATCTCGAGGGTTCATGAACTTATCGGCCAAATCAAATAGGGAAACGTTATCTCCCTGCACCATCCGATTTGCCTCTGCATGAGACAAACCCAAAAACTCCCTTAATCTTCTCCTCGGATCCGGGTAGAACGGGGGAATAGCGGGCTGAACAGCAAGACCCCAGCCGCCTATGGCCGCAATCTCCTCGGGCAAAGGACACATCTCGCTCCGTGGGAACGCAAACACGTGATGGGTGGTGTCCCAAAACGACAGACAGGCGTCCAGAAAATGCGAGTCGACTATCAGACGCTGAAAAGGGAATAAATTGACTATCCCCATCTGAGTCAGCCGGATCTTCTCTTCGTCCCGAAAGTACTGGGACCAAGCAAGCAGCATAGCAGTCATGTGATCGATACCCATGACAGAAATCTCTAACTTTCTTAAAAGTCTAAAAGATTTTGAGAGGGGAAAGAAGAGTTTGAGTTGGAATATAAAAAGTTGAAGCAGGGATTCTCATATTTATAATGAGAAAACCTAACAGAAAACCTAACTACTCTGCCTCCTCAGCAAACTGGGCCCTATGCGCGCGCAGGCCTGATTTCCAACTAGAACCCAGAATAGGAATCAAGCTGTCCCGAGCTTTCCTAAGAGTCTCTAAATTTTTTCTGTGATGAAATTTCTTCGCGATAAAAATTTTCCAAAATTTTGTCCTTCCAAAAAATTCAATCTTTTCTCCCCAGCGAGAGTCAACATTTTACCTACGTGTTACATACAAGTTGTTATATGTCAGCATATAGGTACACCCCGGACTTCAGAAGCGAGTCCCCGCGAAACTATTTAATTTCCCCAACGGAGTCAGCTTTTCCCCGGTGTGCTACATCCAAAGTGCGATGTGTCGGCATACGGGTACACCTTCTCCCCAAAAAAGGCAAGCTTTACTCCCCACGGAGCATCATCATCAGCTCAAGTACGACTCAAGGCTTCGAAGGCAAGCTCGTATAGCTCACATACTTCCCCAGCTGAACGCCCGAGGCGGCATTTTTTCCCCGAAATGATACGGGACGGGCTCACATATAGGCGAGCCCAGGACTTATGCTACAAGTCTGACTCCCCACGAAGCTATCATCATCAGGACAGGTATGACCCTCTGCTTATGGCTGGCGAGCCCTTCACGCGAGTCCACCGGACTATAAACGACCCGACCGGAAGTCTACCAGGTCTTAACGGGCTTGGTAGCTACTCTGACTTTCGCCTTGTCCAAGCCTCAGTCAGAGTGGGGGCTCTGTAGACACCCGCATGTTGACTGCCACGTGTCTATGGTAGTCTCCGAAAAACACCCGATGATGATCGGACGTCAACGTGACTTGGTATACTCGGACTTGGACTCGAAATCAATAATATCCGACATGGACTTTTAGCGGAGTAAAAATCTCACAAAACAGACCTCAAATTCAGGCCCAGTGGGTCGTTCCGAGTCAAATAAGACTAATTTGGGCCAAAACCGACACCAAAAATAATTCCCGTCTTTTGGCGACCGGGTCAAAACCCGGTCAAAGACGAAACCGTCTCATAAATCATCCAAGTTCAGATTGGCGCACAAATCAAAATTCAAAAAATAATCAAAACAAACAAAGTCAAATCTTTCCTTATTTATCTCGCTTTGTTGATCCACTCGATCGAGTGGATTGACCCCACTCGATCGAGTGGAGCCTTTTTGAACTCGGGTTTGGCCCATTTGCGAAGGCACTCGATCGAGTGCACTAGGGCCACTCGATCGAGTGCCCCTATGTCGAGGGGTGAAGCCTATAAATACCGCTTCACCCCCCATGCATTTCAGAATTTTTTTTCAGAACGATTCCTAAGGCAACTTAACCTACATTTTGCCCTACTTTCAACCCTACATTCTACACTACAAACCTAAAGCAAAAACACAAAAAACCGAGCCCTCGTTCCTCGGTAAACCGACACATACACACACGCATCCATACACACCATAACTCGCGTACATCCTCGATACTCCCAAGCCGTGCCGCTATTTACGAGTCCATTTCCGAGGTCCTTACTAAGCATGTATGTTGAGGGTGTCCTAAACCCCGTCTTAATCTCTTTTATCTAGTCTCATTTTCGCTTTATTTATCGTATTTTTGCATCATCTTTGAAATCGTAGTAACACTAACACTAGCATTTTTGTACCTTTTACATTTTCGTTTTTGTATTATTTTATCATCATTAACATTAATAATACCGTGTATACGTAAACTATTATCAAAAATCGGTTTTAAAACGTTGGACTACGATGATCACTTTTGGTCCGTCTAATCCCTTTACGAGCAACGACGGAGGTGGAGCCTTTCGAGGAGCCCCGCCCCAATGTACTCAAGGGCGTGACGCGACCGTGATCGGTCGTAGTTGAACGGATTTAATTCCCTTTCCATAATTGGTACGAAACCCGTTGACACGAAAACCGACATCACGTAACCCGAAAGGGTTAGTTCCGATGTCGTGACGTAGAGGGATACATTTCGTCACTAATTCAAAATTTTCTACTCTAACGTAAACGTTTTCCTAAAACTCCGGTGACGGTATTATAATCGTTCATACACGATTATAGTACCGGAGGCCGAATTAAATACAAATCGTGCGATATTTGTATTTGGTTTGACCGTTCATCGATTTCAAGTCATAAAACCAAACGAGCCATGCTTCGTACAGGGGGCACTCGATCGAGTGCCATGGGCCACTCGATCGAGTAGCACCCCAAAAAGTGGTCAGTAGCCACGTTAAACGTGCACTCGACCGAGTCACACCACAACTCGGTCGAGTGGGTCCTGTAACCCACAAAACCGAGGGGTTTGACCCACAATTCAAGCCCCGACCTTTTTATCGACTTTAGTCATCACATGCAAAGACTATCACGTGACTATCCTATTTTCAAAACCATGCACATCACGACACGTAGAACGACTTTGACCACCATTTGACGTGATAAGTCGGGACAAGACTACGGGATATGAGATCGGGCTAGCAATATGCCACAGTCTCATATTTCCGTCCTTCGTTTAGTACACGACATAATGTGTACTTAATCGGGGTTAGTCCATCTACATATTTTCGTGGTCTAGTTTATATACGGGTCCGTTTCTATCATTATATTGCTTTCTTTATACCGTTCATTTCTTTACGTAATGTTGTATTGTGACTTCCGGGTTGTATTTCCGCCCGTGTAATTTGTACGTTATTTCTATTTATTTTCCGAGCTTCGTTTATTTACTTGCTTCTACGCTTTATAAATGAACCTCGCATGCTAAATCATTTCGACAAATAATAAGATGCATTAAATGACGTAGTTAACGCAAAATTCACATGCTTAGACAAAACGCTGCTTGCATATCATTTAATCAATTTACTAGCGCGCGTACACGAACACGAACGGTGTCTTAGTAGAGGCCGCCATGTGCGGGCGGGGTTGGGTATCCTTAGTGGGCCTCCCAACACGTACCCTCACCCCTTACTCAGAACCTTTGGTTTCCGGATGTCCGAAACCCTTGGCGCACGAGAGTCATTCTATATACGAAAGCCGGTATAAACGGTATCGATATTGCAATGCAAAGGGACGAGCCCCATAAACTCTGAAATCGGAGTGGGCTTACTTTGTGTATAGCCCATGACGACATAGAGTGGGCTCGTATGGTTCCGAATAACCACAAAATTCGGTGGCGACTCCATTTTGACTTAAATTTCGAACCCGAGAACAATCTTACCACGAGATTCATTCGCCTACCCAAACCCGCGCTTCGCCGCGTCGGGGTGGACCTACATCATGTCCACATAATGTTTACGTCTCGAGGCCTAATATTAACTATTTTATATAACTTTTATTTTAATCGATTTCTATTTATAATATAGTACCTACTTTTGGAAAATTCTTATTTTAAGAAAAGTTCTATATCTATAAAGTTTTCTCTTTTGAAAAATGAACTATATTTCTATTGAATTTCGATAATGACCTTGTTTTGGAGTTATGGAATAAGGAAGTGTACGGGTAGAGTAATACATTCTAGAGTATACGTTTTGCCATCAACTATAAGGCAAGTGTATCCGAGAGGGATGCATTGGTTGTTGAACTGGGCATGTTCTTGTCCAGGAGTGTATGTTCATTTTGACCTTAAGCTCGTACCTCGCATGTAAGACGTCGTCGGGTTGAACTGGGCACACTTGGTGTTTCAGGCGGGGTGTGCATATTTACTTAAGCTAGGAGCTCGCATTGATAAGTCGCCGTCCTATTATGGTTGAGTTGCCTAGATTTGAGATCGAAGTTTGATTTGTTTGAACTAAGTTCTTGAAGCTAGTTTAGTATTCTTCTAGTGAAAGTCTATTCCGTTGCACTGATTCATATCCATAACGCCGTTATTATTATTGGTTGATATTGACTTGCAGGTTGGCAATCATTTTAAATTATTTTACTATATCATTTTAAACATTTTCCATTTTGAACTATTTTGATATAATAGTAATTATGCTTTAATGTCATGTAATATGGCTGAGAGAACGTCGTCGTTACTCCCCACTGAATTGTGGCTGTTATGTTTATAACATGACAGGTATTTTGCTGCTGGGTTTGGATGTGAGCTAACGAGTAGCATGGATCCTACTCTACTTCATTTATATTAATTTTTGGATTGTTAAACCCATTTGGAGAATTTTTATTTTAGCCCTTTTGTGAAAAGTGGCATTTGTATTAACTGACCGTTCTTTTTGTAAAATTTAGAACATCAGTGTGTTTTAATCCCAAATCTACAGTGTTTCCGCCACTGTATTGCGTTAGAATTTATAGGGGATTACATTCAATACCATGGGTTAATATAAGTTGAATATCATTTTTGTCGGATTGATAAGACTAATTATTGTTTTATCTTATTGCTAGACGAGTTTTTCAAGTAAATGTTCCGATATGCGGATCGGATTGAACACATCTTCGTATTTGGGTCATATTTCACTCGTCCGATAGCCTAAAGAGTTGATTGAAACTGTCATGGAAGCTAGGATCGAGATCAATACATTCCGGTCGAAGAGTTGATTTAAATGTTTGAGTTCATTTCATTTTGGGTCAAAATGAAATAATTTAAAAAATCAGACCATAATAAGCACACCACCTCCAACTTGTGTGTGAACTGAAAGAGCAGGAGAAGAAAAAAAGGGAAAAAAGACACACCTTCTCTCCATCACAATTAATAGCTACAGTATGTAGAATGCATCAAGGAGAAAGCCGAGCAATTGATGTCGTAACGCTTGGGCATTAAACGGAGCTTTTGAAGAGTCGCCATTGATGGTATGATTAATATAGGGCAATTATTTGTAGTGATGATGAAACGTCTAAGAGTTTATGCTACTCCCTATTTAAACCCAGATTGTCATATCAGTAAAGGAGGCAAGCAATATCACGAAAAATACGAGATAATCGAGAGTGAAAATACTAGTACAAGTGAAGGATTTCGGGTTGTAGAAAGACAAGTTCGAGTGGGTAGCTATCTACACCACGAGAAGAGAGGGAATCAGGCAACAATCGAGGTGTCAAAGCCAACTTGGGGCTGTGATTTCAGGGCTATATTATAAGTTTTTCTCTTCCCTTTTCTTCCTTTATTTTTACTTGTAATTTGTCTCTTTAAATGTTGAACTTGATTGGAAACATTTTGTCCAATTATCATTGAGATTTGTTTAATTTCGTATTCATTCTGTTTATCAAGTTATATTTGGGATTAGTATTAATCACTCCATATTTTTCAGTTGCTATCCATGGATAAATTTTGGTGTGGTTCATAGCTAAGGGCTTTATTTAGCCTAAACTAAATATTGCCTAAAAGTAGAAACTAATCGGAGTTAAGTCTTGCAATATAGTAATAATTTCGGTTAGTGTATAACTTGGTTTCGTTCATTTTGACATCTATGTGTCGTAATAGACGTTGGTTAATCGGTCTTATAGCTACTTATTTATAATTCGTGTGTTCTCGTATGCATAGAGATAGATAAGTAAGGGCTAATTTCGAGCTACGACATAATTAGCTAATCCTAATCCCAATTTTATCTAGTATAATGAAGTAATGTTTTCTAGATTAAATTGTCTTAAAACGACCCTTGGCCTAGTCAAGGTGAGTTTTGGAGTTAGATTACAAGAGGCTAAGTAAGGAGAGTTTTACTATTAAAATTCTTAACATTAACCTTGCGGAATGAGTAAGAGGAATTAATCGAATTGAGTTGGTTGATCGGGCGGATATATTTACTTTGAGATTAATTGGACGCTTGTCTTCACTATTATATAGTAGTAATGTTGGAATAAAAGTTTAGTTTAGTTCAATTCGCTAATACCCCCCTATCCGTAAATATGTTTATAACTAGTCAATATGTACGTTAGTGTATACATAATAATAGTTAATGAGTTTTTCCAATCTCTCCGTGGGATCGACCCTACTTATCCTTTACTATTATTTATATTTTTGAGGTTAAGATAGTGTTTTGGTAAAAATTTACCGGGTCTACGATTTCGGTTGTGGGTTAAAGCGACCTTCCTATAACTATGAGTCAACGGAATCGGGACGAATTTAGGGAGCGAAAACAACGAAGAAGAAAAAGAACACACACACAGTTTTGGTGACGCGGAAAACCCGATGTGGGAAAAACCGCGGGGGGAGTCGGAATCCCACCAAAGTTTCTACTATCAATGGAGAGGAATAAAATAGGAATACAAATACCAAGAATTTTATCACGACTTATAATGCTGTGTATTTTGTTGGGTCTCCTTGGATGATCCCTTTCTTTGTCTGCCTCGCCCCTTTTATAGTGCTCCCATCCGTTGCCTTTCCTCCTCAGAATCTTCCCCCTTTAATTCTCCCTTAATTGCTCGGCCGTTATCTTCCTCATTAGTGGGGGATCTTGGCCTTTAATTCTCCTTGACTCAGTTGACTGCTGTTACTTACTGTTCCTTCTTTCTCTCCTAGTTTTTAGGAAGGCTTCCTCATTTGTGCTAATTACTGTTGCTTCCCCTTTTGTATGGGCTAGGGTTTGCTTTGCCTACTGGGCTGGTTTGAGTGTATGACCTGTAGCCTTATTCCTTCTTATGCTCGGCTTGGCCCATCTTTACGTATTATTCCGGGTTTACTTGACTTGATGACTTTTGACCAATTTTGACTTTCGTCTTGTGTTCCTTGACTTTGACTGGCATCCGTGAACCGTGAACCCTTATGTTGTTGACTTCTGACTTCTGACCTTTTGACCATCCACTCGTATTTTGCCACGTGGTACTCCAAAGGTGCAAATTTTTGGCCCAAACAAATGCCCCCAAATTTCCGACTAAACTCTTTTTAGGCGGGAATTTTCGTTCTTCTGTAGATAGCTCCTGGTATCGGTCAATTGATTGTCTTTCAAAAAGTTGATGTCTTCAACCCCCCAATTAATGCACCTATTCTACTCACTTGTCTTTTCGACTCCCTCCTCCCAATTACTTTTTACTCTTTCTCACCCCTATTTCTTTTCACTTCTTCTTACCCCTATTTCTTTTTACTCCTTCTTACTCTAACTACTTCCTCCTCATCCTCCAAAAATTCAAAAAGAGCACTCCTTATTTCGTACGTCCGCTGCTGCTGTGGTGATAACTCCGTACCTTTTGTCACTATTTTCAGGTGATTATCTTCTTTTGTAGTGATTTCCTTCATTTCCCGCTTGCTTTACTTCCATGGCTCCCAAGTCTGATTGCTCGAAATCCCCAACCCGTGTTTCGTCGTCATCGTCTCCTTCCTCTTCCCCAATGTTGTTTCCTTCTACACTTACCTTTGGTCCTCCTCACTCGTGCGACTCCTGCTATACTGAAAGAGATCTTTCTACCATCAGGGAGGTTTTTGGCTTTCAAGAGAGTGTGACCATTCATGTTCCCCTTCGTGATCAGAAGGCGGACTTTTTCCGTCCCGGATGGACTTGCCTCTACGCTTATCCTTTCCGTCTAGGCCTTAGGTTCCCTTTTCCCGAGCTGATTCGTGATTTCCTGTCCTTCCATCGCCTTCCCCCTTGCCAATTGACGCCACATGCTTGGCGTCTCCTGTTGTGTTTCTGTGCTATGAACCATCGATATAAAAGGGGTATTACCCTGGGTGATGTCTCTTCCGTTTACCGGGCCAGATATGTTGGGAATGGTCTGGTGACCCTTCGTCAGCAGGAGGGTATGGAATCATGTATCTCTTTTCCCGCCAATCCCCCAGACGCCAAATGGTATAGATATTTCATTTTCGTGAAGATTGACAACATTTCCTCCTCTGCTACCAGCTATCTCTTTTCTCCTTGGAAGCCTGCTGAAGGTACAAGTGTCTTTCCTATCTCTGGATTTTCTTTGCGGGTTCATTCTTCTTACTGAAACTATGGTGCAAACCTGAAGGAACCTTATTATGACTCCGAAGATTCGGACTCTCTGTCCCGCCTCTATGGTCTGGAGCCTGAGTTTCGGTTCTTCTGTCATTTGGTGAGCCCTCTGGAGGTTAACTCCTCTTCCTATGTCTCCACAGGGGAGGATTCTGCTGACACCACGTCTTCAGGTATACTCTGCTCTGATTTTGGTTAGAGTGTTTTATCTTGAACTTGATTTTGAGGGTTGCCTTTTGTCCTTTTCTTAGTGAATCCTAACCCTCGTATGACCTTGAACCGACTGACCTCCTCTAGGAGGAAGAAAATGCTCGTTAGTTCTTTGCCCAAAGGGAAATCCAACTCTACTCCATCTGCTTCTCTTGGGGTCAAGAGAAAGCGTGCTTCTTTTCCCGGAGACACCTCTTCTGGGAAATCCCCGGTGGCTGGAACTTCTGCTCCTGTCTCTGACTCTGCCCCCCAGTCAACAGACAATACGACCTCTGCATTAACGCTTAAGTTCCCTAGTGATTTTGGCTTCCTTAAGTCTCCGGAGGATTGGGCGGCTCTAGATCAGTTATTATTTCCCGTCCTTGAAGCTGCTATGGATATAAGATCTCTGGGGGGACCTGAATGATCTGTTAACGGAGCAGACCTTCGAGGTATTTATTTCTTTGTCTTATTGTCGAGCGCGATTTTCCTAACCATGCCTTGACTTTCTGTGGTTATGCTTAGGCATTGCAGTTGGGTATCTATTTGCGCAGCGTTGTGCCCCGTCTGGCGGTCGAGGTGGACTCTCTCAGGGACCAAAGGGATGGTCTGCGGAGCACGGCTGACGGAGCCAAGGAGGAAGCCTCCAAACTGGGTGGGGAGCTAGAGCAGGTAAGGAAGCTGCTGGCACATGAGAGGGCCCGTCGTGAGGTTGTGGTGGGCGAATTATCCCGAGTTCAGGAAGTCAATACTTCACTAAGGGAGCAGATATCCAGGTTGAAGCGGATGTTGACGGATGCTTACGGCTGGGCATCTCTGCAGACTCGAGTAGAAATGATGGAAGCTTATTCGAGGGGTGAGCATGAATCTTGGGATTTATCAGCTGAGAAAGAAGAATTGGCGGAGTGCTATCCCGTGGCACCTGATCTGGACCTTCTTGCTGACGAAGAGGAGGAAGCTGTGGGTGAGTCGGCTGCTTTCCACTCTTTAGATCAGAGGCCTGAGAGGGTTGACGAAGCTGCTCAGGAGCATGCTATTACCCCCACTGTCGTAGAACCTCTTGTCTCCTCGTCCCCAGAAGGGGCTGGTGTCTAGGCTCCTTTCTGTCTGCTGAATTTGTTTGTTGTCCTGTGTGGCACAGAAAATACTTTAGTTTCAAACTTCGTATTTTGAATTTTCTTTGCTTTTACCCAAGGGGTAACGTATTTGTTGAATACTTTGTGGTGCTTTGTATTCGACTGTTTGATTATGACTGTTCGTTTTTTGACTATGATCGTTTGTTGTAGTTTTGTCTGACTACCTTCTGTTGTATGCATGCCTTATGTATGTATGGTCGACCTTTGATATAGTGGTGGCCTGGGATTTAGTTCGCCCACTCAGTCGGAGGTGCCACGCTTTGCGTGGGTGCTAAGTGGCGCAGGAGACTGTAATGTCCCGGTTGTAGGCACTTAGTCACAAGACACACGCCTCTGTAGAAATTGTTCACTCCACCAGGTTAGTCACCAGTTTGAGAAAAACTGAGAAGATTTTGACCAAGATAGGGAACGCAATTTTTGAAGACATGTGTTGACGAAAAATTGAATTTCGAAAATATGTATGAGAAAAAAAAGAAAATCAAATTTTGAAAACGTGTGCAACAAGAAAGTTTAAACTTTGGTGCTAAAGAAAATTTGATTTTGACGACATACGTAAAAAGGAAATCGAAATTCTATCTAATTTAAATGTGCGGAAACAATTTGAATTGGGCGAAAATAAAAGAAGACGGAAGAAGAATAAAAAGAATAGATACACGTTTGCAAGGCTTGGAAAAGATTAAACCTGGGTTCTGGTGGAGGTGCACCTGGCAGGATAGATGCCACGTTTCTGGCGGCTGTAGCCCATGTTTCTGGCGGCAGTGGCCTGGATTGCTGGCGGCTGTGGCCCTTCTCAGAAGAAGTATTTCTTTAAGTGTATGATGTTCCATGGCTTTTGGATGATTTTCCCCTTCAGGGTCATAAGTCGGTAGGCTCCGTTCCCAACTACTTTCTCTATTTGGTAGGGCCCTTCCCAATTGTAGGCGAATTTTCCTGCTCGCTGGTTTCTGGTGTTCTGGAACACTTTTCTGAGGACTAGGTCTCCCTCCTGCAGGACTCTGATTTTGACATTCTTGTTGTAACTTCTGGCGACTGTCTGTCTGTAGGAAGCCATCCTTATTTGAGCATCGGTCCTGAGCTCATCTATAGTATCCAAGCTGCTTGCCATCTCCACCTGGTTCCTGTCTTCTGTTATGCAGCCGTATCTGTGGGTAGGCACTCTTACTTCTGAAGGGATGACTGCTTCAGCACAAAAAGACCAAACTGAAAGGTGTTTGTCCTGTAGCCACCTTAGGTGTAGTTCTGTCAGACCACAGCACCAAAGGGAGTTCCTCTGCCCATCTGCCCCCTGCCTCCTCCAGCCTTCTCTTCAGGTTTGTCTATCACAATTTTGTTGCTAGACTCCGCCTGATCATTAGACTGAGGATTTCTGGGGGTAGATTTGCTTAGTGTGATGTTCCACCTGGCGCAGTAGGCTTCCATCTTGTTGCCAATAAACTGGGATCCGTTGTCGCAGATGATCTCTGAAGGAATGCCAAACCTGCAGATAATATTACGTTTTATGAAGGATATAACCTGCTTCTCAGTCACCTGAGGGAATGCTTCTGCTTCTATCCACTTGGAGAAGTAGTCCGTCATGGCCAACATGAAGACTTTATTTCCCGGAGCTCTTGGTAATTTGCCAACAATATCCATCCCCTACTTCATGAAAGGCCAAGGAGAAATTACTGGATGCAATGGCTCTGCTGGCTGGTGGTTGACCGGTGCATGTCTCTGGCAGGCGTCGCACTTCTTAACATATTCTTTGGCGTCCTTGCGCATTGTCGGCCAGTAGTAACCTAGGCAGAGTGCTTTGTTGGATATACTTCTGCCCCCTGCATGATTTCCACATTCTCCACTGTGGAGGTCATGCATAACAACCTCTGCCTCCTGGTGATCTAGGCACCTCAGGTATGGTCCAGCAGTTGATCGTTTGAACATAACACCATCAATGAGGGTGTACCTAGATGCCTTCATCCTGAACCTCCTGGCTTCTCTCCTATCTGCCGGCAAAATGTCATTTTGCAGCCACTCCCGGTAAGGTTTTCTCCAGTCTGGGATTCCCCCCTGTTTTGCTGAGGTGCTGCAGACTCCTGCCTCCTGCAGCCACTGCAACCCCTGGTCTGGTGAATTTCCCTCCTCCATCAGCATCGGGTATTCCTGTGTGCCTATCTGAACTGCCGGCTCCAGTACATGGTGATGGGAAGGATTTGTTGTGAATCCCAACCGTCAAATAAAACCGGCAAAACCTAACTAGGGTAGCTAGGGTAAGTCGGGTCGAATCCACAGGGACGGGAGGTCGGACTAGGGTATGCTACGGTCTAGGACTAGGTTCGAGACAAGCTATTCTAAGGAGGGGGAGACTAGGACTAAGCTAGGTCTAAAGCAATAAAACAATCAAAGGAAACGGGCTAGGATTAGGTCGGGGGCAAAGGGGTAATGGAATGGTCAAGGGAGAACTAGAGTGAAGGAGGTAGTAGGGTAATCTAGGTAATGCACGGGCTCTCGCAACTTAGACTCACCTAGAGGTTCCACCTAAAACCCACCTTGGCGACACAAACGACAAACGGGGTTACTAGCGTGATATCGGGGCCTAGGTCGCATCCGGGCTCTCGCAACTTAGACCGACCTAAGGGTCGTCCTCACCGGGCTCTCGCAACTTAATGAGGGAACCAAACCCACAAACAAACTATCACCCACAAGAGAAAAGCAAGAAAAACAAGCATATGCACATACTAGTCATTCAAGCATTTCAACAAACATGTGATATGCATCAAACCAAGGGGAAACCCAAATCTTCCACCAACATCTCCAACAATCCCTTAATCATCCAATTAACACCCTAATCGCCTTACTAACCCTAGCAAGGATCTACTCTAACATATCTATACTAAAACTAACACTAATAAGATGAACCAAAACAACAATCAAAACAAACATGAAGAAACTAACAAGAACTATGAACTATGAACAATACATTCAACAAAGAATCAAACTTTAAAGAAAGAACAAGGATTAAGAGAAAGGAAAAGAAGATTATACCATACTAGAAGATGAAAAGAAGAAAGAAACTTGCATAAATGGAAGAACCCAAAACAAACATCCAAGTTTGTCAAGCTTGGTGGAGATCTTGAGGAATTCCCAAATTACAAGCACTAATCTAAGATTAACGATAATCTAAAGACTAATCTACACTAATCTATGCTAAAAATATCTAGGGTTTAGTGTCTAATGAAGTGCATATGCTTTACAGAACAAGGGAAGGGTATATATAGGGTTACAAGTGGAAAGGAGAAGAAAGAAACAAAGGCGGAGCTGCAGCAGGCCCGTCCCGGCCGAGACAGGGTGGTCCCGGTCGGGATGGGGTCGGTCCCGACCGGGAAGAGCTGCTCCTGGTCGGGATGAGCCACAGACAGGGGCCTCCTCTTTTGTGCACCTCAACCGGAACCGGTTGAGGCCATACCCGTCGGGGATAAGTCTTGTAGGCCTCCAATATGAACTTTTTGGTCTCTCCTTGTTTCTCATGGGCTTCCAATCGATTCTCGGGACTCGGGATCGGGTCTCGGAGGCTCGGGATTGGGTCCCAAGGTCTCGGGATCGGGTCTCGGATGCTCGGGATTGGGTCCCAAGGTCTCGGGGTCGACTCCAAGGCATCGAGTCATCGCTCCTTTACTCCGTTGGTTCCAAAATGTGTATGTATCGAGTCGGAATCGCTCCAACTCTTCCAAATCGGTCTCGGGAACCTGAAATGAACTAAAGGAAGCATAAGAAGCCCATGAATTGCTCCCGAGGAACGATTCCACAAGGAAAATGGGACCAAAATACTACAAAATAGGCACTTCAAACTACACTTATCAACTCCCCCACACTTAACCCTTACTCGCCCTCGAGTAAGCACATACTAACTACTAAACTAGTCGAGTGGGTATTAGCGCACCCTACGCCCTTTCAACTCACGCGAGTACACTTAGAGGAAAAGTGCACTCCGCAAGCCAAGTGGGGTCTTGCGACAAAACCGTGGATGTAACCGGACACAAAACACACATACAAACAAACACACAAACAAACACAAGGTTGCACCCAAAGAAAAACAAATACCGCTTCCCTCAAAAAGTGGTGAAAGAAGCACCGGTTTAGGACTCGAGGTAAGTGACAACGTTCCCAAGCTGGCAATACAAACCAAGGTGGACTAGACCCTAATAGTATGACGATAAAGCAACAAAAACGTTTGTAACTTACCTAGGTCCTCCTAACTTTCTAAAAACGTACCACGGGACGATCGGCGGAGTGGAAAAGTGAAGAACCACGGTGTTAGTCGACACTGTAGGTAAGTGAGACCCCGCCCCCTTTAGCGTGAGCCAAGAGGGTCGTCCCATGTCTAAAACCGCCTAACTAGTCCAAGTAAAAAGGTGGAAATATGCAAAATGAGGGAACACCGACTAATGCCGCTATCATCCTTCCTAGGGACTCGGTCCTTTGGTAGGCTCTTCACAGCAAAAGTCTGAAAAAGGCTTATTTTGAGATGTTGGGATTATTTTTGTGAGTCGGGTTTTCTTTTTGGCATTTTTCTTTCTTTTGCATTTTTGCCTTGTTTGTTGCCATGCCACTTCTTTTTCTTCTTTTCTATTTTCTTTTTGGCTCTTGTGCCTTTTCTTTTTCTTCATTTCTTTCTTTCTTTCATTTTCTTTCTTTTCTTTGCCCTTTTTGGCACGATTTGGCTTTTTGGCATTTCTTTGTGTAACAAGAAAGGGAGAATTCAACAAATTGCAATTTATTGTGTGGATATGTGTAGGAAGTAGGGGGAATGGGTATGTCGGGGGTGCGCATTCCCTTTCAAACCCACAAAAAGGTGGAGAACTTGGACTAATCAAACAATTCCGGACATGGTCACCTAAGGGACGGGACTCGGCAACCAAGGCCTTTTCACACCGTGGGTGGTCATAATGGTCAAAAGTGCAAATCCCGTAGTAAATCCCTAGTAAGCTAGGTGGACTCAAGGTAAAGAACCAACGAATTCATTGATTTAGGGTCATTCTACTAGACTAAAGTCCAAGACTCGATTTACACTACTAGGAAGGGAAAGTAAGTACTCGCACACTAGCCTCTAAACCGGGTTTTCGAAAACCGTTTACACACACGACACACTTACACACATAAAACAAAGACACGACGAAAATGAAAGAGAAAGAGACAAGAGACAACAAAACGAAACAAAATAAAATAAACACATAAACAACATAAACACCACCCCGATATTCCATACAAGTCACCAAATCATCCACCAATATGCACGAAGCTCCACCCGAGCACACAACATCACAATTTCCTCCAAACTCCACAAGAAATAAAGAGGGAAAAGGGATAGAAGATGTTACCGGATGTCTTGAAAGCTCTCCACAGCTAACGGTGGTTAGGCAACCTGTAAGGAAAGAGGGAGGCAAAACACCCACAACAAAACAAAAATACGACATAACGACACAAAAGGAAAAGACACAAAAGAAAATATTTTTGATTTTTATGAATTTTTTTTCAAATTTTTAGGGATTTTTAAGATTTTTCGATAAATTAGGAAAATAAAACTAGCTATGATAGAATATCGCTCCCCCACACTTAAACCGAGCAATGTCCTCATATGCTCAATCGTAGTGTGCGGAGAGACAAAAGAAAAGGAAAAGAAACTACGGAAATAAAGCTAAAAATCAAAGAATAAAGTGAAGAAAAGGGTAGAAGGTGTCCGGCCGGGGTGTAGTCAAGTCACCATGGGCCGAGACGAGAAAAAGATATGGAAGGGGGGAGAAAAAATAAAAAGGAAGGAAATAAAAGGAAATGGGAGGGGAGGGCTAGGTGTAATCAAGTCACCTAGCCCGGATTCCGCCTAAATCCTAAATCCTCAAAAAGAAAGTGAAAATCTTGTAAAATTTGGATTTTGAAATGACTCTCGATGTAGTCACGTCATCGAGAGTCGGGAGCAACCACTATTAAGGCCTTGAAGGCCACTAAGATACCATGACTCAAGGGGAAGGGAATAAACAAAGGAAAACAAGCAATAAAAGACGGAAAAGTAAGGATAGTTACCCAAACCAATCGGCTAGTAACTCACTCGCTCCATCGTCTCAATGATCATTATAGGCACAAAGCTTGTCTTCATCATTGCTATTCCTCTTCATGCTTGATAAAACCGCGTGGGTGAGGCAGTGGGCTTGTAATGGTGTGAGGGGGTGGAAATTGATGTGAAAGTCGGTCTAGAGTGAGGAGGAAATGAGGTGAAGGTATGTAAATGAGGTACAAGGGTCATGCGATACGAGCTAGGAAGGTTAGGGAGGTTGGATGGGGGTATACAATGGTTGGGTGGGCTTAAATGTCAAAGAAGAGGCCAAAAGAGGAGAAAAGAGACCATCCCGGTCGGGATGGATGGTCCCGATCAGGTTGACACACCCGTCCCGGTCGGGAAGCCCTCATCCCGGTCGGGATGACACTCCAGTAAGCTCGAATTTTGGTACCCTCATCCCGATCGGGATGACTCCTTCCCGGTCGGGATGGATCTTCTTGACCTCCAAAACCCCAAAAGCTTCACCGAAGCTTCAAAAACCGACTTCCAAACTCACGACCCAAGCTCTATCATTAACCATTCCTCTCTAGGAATCATCTTCACTTCACACCTATGACAATAAGCTCAAATACAACATCAAATTCCCTCCCTCACATCGCTTATCAACAATCCAAATAAACAAGAATTCCACAAAGGCTAACAAATCCTAGAAACCAAACTATACAAACAAACATGAACACAAATACAAGCACAAAAGAAGGGAAAAGATATTTACACTAACTACTCTCACCAACAACGCCTCCATAGCCATCAAGAGCTCGAAGGAGTAAGTCAAATGCTCTAGCAACATCTTCATTTAAGCCCACATGGCCGAGCCTAGCCACTTCCAAGAGCTTCCAAGTCGGAGGGAAGAAGCGATCATCTTCATTGAGCTCGGGGTTCTCGTGATCTTCCGGGTCTTCAGAACCATGATAGCGACGACTCTTATGACCATCCGGTAGGTATAGTGGTCTAGAGTCATGCTCGGCATTATGATGCGGGAGATCACACCCTAGGGGTGTCGCTTCTTCTACGGGGTCGAGAGTGGAACTCTTTTCCACCGCCCGACAAGGATCCTCTTCACCAACCGTCTCACAAGACAAGGGACTAGACATCGAGTGCGGTAGAGGAGGAGAAGGCATCAAGTTCTCTTCATTGGAGGCTTTAGGATCATCCAATTTCCCATATAAGGCAATTTCCAAGGCGTCCACTTCTTTTTCCCAAGTATTGCGCTCCTTTTCACTCACCTTGTCTAATTGGCCTAGAGGAGGTATGTCTTCACTTGGCCTTGGATTGTCAACATCCGGTTCATCACGAAGAAAATCGAACAAATCCAATTTGATCGCCAATACATCGGCTCCCCAAGAGTTATCTCGGGAATCATGTTCACTCCCCTCCTCATTGTTGGCCCTTGAAGCCTCAACTCCCTCTATTCTTCCCATATCTTCACCGCCCAAGCAACACTCAACAATGACCTCGTGATTGACCCTCTCTTCTTCATTTGTAGCTTCAAGGTTGGGTTGACTTTCTTGTGGAGGCACCCGACCTTCTTGCCCAAATGAACCTTCCTCAACATGTAGTGGAGCTCGAGTGGCCAACATCGTGATATGAGCCATGAGTGCATTGATGCGAGCATCTTGCACCTCTATTTGGGCCTTGAACTCCTCCCTAACCCCTTGTATTTGAGTCAACATCAATTGTTGACCCTTTTGCAGTAACATCATCATCTCATGTTGGCTCCCTTGTGTTTGGGCCAACATTTGACAAGTCTCAAAGTTAGGGATATTTGGTTGTGGGTTATGTGAGGGTGTTTGGTAGTTGTTAGGATGTGGGAACGATCCTTGACAACTTTCTTGGTAACCATAAGAAGAGGATTTATAAGATTGTTGATGAGGTTGATATGGTTGGTAAACTTGTGGGTTTTGGTAATTCGCCCCATAGTTGTCCCGTGATGATTGATGGTAGCTTGGACGCGCCATGTCCATAACGTTGCTTTGGTACCTAGGATGAGCTAGAAGCACTTGAGCAAACGTTAGTATCCTAGTGCTTTTGAGGCACTAGGAAGGGAGAGTAACACACAAGAATAAAAACGGAGATACACAAGGAGAAGAGAACACAAAAATCAAGAACAAAGTCCAAAACTAAGCAAACAAAAGTCTAAACTACGCCGTCCCGACAACGGCGCCAATTTGATGGGAAGGATTTTTCGTGAATCCCAACCGTCAAATAAAACCGGCAAAACCTAACTAGGGTAGCTAGGGTAAGTCGGGTCGAATCCACAGGGACGGGAGGTCGGACTAGGGTATGCTACGGTCTAGGACTAGGTTCGAGACAAGCTATTCTAAGGAGGGGGAGACTAGGACTAAGCTAGGTCTAAAGCAAGAAAACAATCAAAGGAAACGGGCTAGGATTAGGTCGGGGTCAAAGGGGTAATGGAATGGTCAAGGGAGAACTAGAGTGAAGGAGGTTGTAGGGTAATCTAGGTAATGCTCGGGCTCTCGCAACTTAGACTCACCTAGAGGTTCCACCTAAAACCCACCTTGGCGACACAAACGACAAACGGGGTTACTAGCGTGATATCGGGGCCTAGGTCGCATCCGGGCTCTCGCAACTTAGACCGACCTAAGGGTCGTCCTCACCGGGCTCTCGCAACTTAATGAGGGAACCAAACCCACAAACAAACTATCACCCACAAGAGAAAAGCAAGAAAAACAAGCATATGCACATACTAGTCATTCAAGCATTTCAACAAACATGTGATATGCATCAAACCAAGGGGAAACCCAAATCTTCCACCAACATCTCCAACAATCCCTTAATCATCCAATTAACACCCTAATCGCCTTACTAACCCTAGCAAGGATCTACTCTAACATATCTATACTAAAACTAACACTAATAAGATGAACCAAAACAACAATCAAAACAAACATGAAGAAACTAACAAGAACTATGAACTAAGAACAATACATTCAACAAAGAATCAAACTTTAAAGAAAGAACAAGGATTAAGAGAAAGGAAAAGAAGATTATACCATACTAGAAGATGAAAAGAAGAAAGAAACTTGCATAAATGGAAGAACCCAAAACAAACATCCAAGTTTGTCAAGCTTGGTGGAGATCTTGAGGAATTCCCAAATTACAAGCACTAATCTAAGATTAACGATAATCTAAAGACTAATCTACACTAATCTATGCTAAAAATATCTAGGGTTTAGTGTCTAATGAAGTGCATATGCTTTACAGAACAAGGGAAGGGTATATATAGGGTTACAAGTGGAAAGGAGAAGAAAGAAACAAAGGCGGAGCTGCAGCAGGCCCGTCCCGGCCGAGACGGGGTGGTCCCGGTCGGGATGGGGTCGGTCCCGACCGGGAAGAGCTGCTCCTGGTCGGGATGAGCCACAGACAGGGGCCTCCTCTTTTGTGCACCTCAACCGGAACCGGTTGAGGCCATACCCGTCGGGGATGAGTCTTGTAGGCCTCCAATATGAACTTTTTGGTCTCTCCTTGTTTCTCATGGGCTTCCCATTGATTCTCGGGACTCGGGATCGGGTCTCGGAGGCTCGGGATTGGGTCCCAAGGTCTCGGGGTCGATTCCAAGGCATCGAGTCATCGCTCCTTTACTCCGTTGGTTCCAAAATGTGTATGTATCGAGTCGGAATCGCTCCAACTCTTCCAAATCGGTCTCGGGAACCTGAAACGAACTAAAGGAAGCATAAGAAGCCCATGAATCACTCCCGAGGAGCGATTCCACAAGGAAAATGGGACCTAAATACTACAAAATAGGCATTACAAACTAAACTTATCACATGGATAATGGGTATAGTGGAAACTACGCCGGGTTTGAAGGTTGCCCCCAGGGTGGCTAGGGCATCTGCTTCCACGTTCTGGTCCCTAGGGACTTGGTTGATTGAGAAGGCTACGAACATAAGGGAGAGTTCCTTTGCCACCTCAAGATAGGACACCATCTTGGAGTCCTTAGCTGCATATGAACCATTCATGTGGTTGACTATTAGCTGGGAATCGCTTTATGCCTCTAGGCGCTTGATTTTGAGGTCTAGAGCCAGCTGGAGACCCAAGATTAGAGCTTCATATTCTGCCTCGTTGTTTGTTGTTCGTAACTCGCATAGTACTGCTTGGACTATGAGATCCCCCTGAGGAGACTTCAGAACTAATCCTGCTCCGGATCCTCGCATGTTGGAGGCGCCATCTACATTTAGCTTCCACACCTGTTCTCCTTTATCCTCCTCAAGGAGGAGGATTTCTTTCTCTGCCTGGGTCTGCAGTGTTGGGCTGAAGTCGGACACGAAGTCTGCTAGCGCCTGGTATTTTATTGCTGTTCTGGGGACAAATTTCAGGTCGAAGCCGCTCAAATGTATAGACCACTTGGCCATTCTTCCCGATAACTCAGGTTTTCTCATAATAGTTTTTAGTGGATAATTTGTTATTACGGAAATAGCATGTGATTCAAAATAAGGTCGAAGTTTATAAGATGCTGTAACGAGTGCAAGTACGAGTTTTTCAAGGGATGTGTACCTGGTCTCTGCAGGAAGCAGAGACTTACTGACATAATATACCGGGTGCTGAGCTCCTTCGTGTTCCTTCACCAGTACTGCACTAACGGCTACCTCAGTTACTGACAGGTATAGGAAGAGCTGCTCTCCAGGTTCTGGTTTTGACAGCAGAGGTGGAGTGCTGAGGTAGTGCTTCAGGTCGCTGAACGCCTTCTCGTGCTCTGTTGTCCAATCGAACCTCTGGGCCTTCTTCAGGATATCATAGAACAGCCGGCATCTATCTGAAGACCTGGAGATAAATCTGCTCAGAGCAGCAATTCTTCCAGTCAGCTTCTGCTCGTCTTTTGGCTTCTGTGGGGATTCCAGTTGGAGGATGGCTTTGATCTGCTCTGTGCTAGCTTCAATTCCCCTCTGGGCCACCATGTATCCCAGAAACTTCCCACACGACACTCCAAACGTGCACTTTGAAGGATTTAACTTCATCTTGTACTCCCTCAAGGTGTTGAAGGTATCCTCCAAATGCGCAGTATGTTGCGAAGCTTGCTTTGATTTGACGACCATTTCGTCAATATATACCTCCATCGTGTCCCCAATCTGTCTCTTGAACATCTTATTGACTAGTCTCTGGTAGGTGGAACCTGCATTCTTCAGACCAAAAGGCATTACATTTTAACAATATATACCTCTCTCAGATCTGAAAGCTGTCTTTTCCTAGTCTGCTGGATGCATCTTGATTTGGTTGTACCCACTCCATGCATCAAGAAAGGTTAGCATCTCATGGTCTGCTGTAGCATCCAGCATGGCATCTATGTGTGATAGGGGGAATGGATCTTTCGGGCATGCTTTGTTCAAATCGGTGAAGTCAACGCACACCCTCCACTTATCGTTCTTCTTTGGGACCACCACCACATTAGATAGCCATTCTAGATACCTTACCTCCCTGATTTTCCCAGCAGCCAACAGATTGTCCACCTCCTGATTTATGACTTGATTTCTCTCTAGGGCAAATTTCCTTCTTTTCTGCTGGACTGGTTTATAGCTTGGGTCCACGCTTAGCCTGTGGGTGATAACGCTTGGATCTATTCCTACCATATCATCGTGTGACCAAGCAAAACAATCCATGTTAGTTTTTAACAATTTGACGAGGTTTTGGCGGATATTACATGTGCATTCTGATCCAATTAACACTTTCCGCTCTGGATGTTGCTTGTCCAGGTTGACTTCATCCAACTCCGCCTGAGGTGGTTCTACGTACTCCTGCAGAGGCAGATGAAGGCTCTTTAATTGCTATGCTGGAGGACTTGCAGTTTTCTTGAGGGCCACCTTATAGCAGTCTCTTGCCTCCTCTTGATCTCCACTGATCTTCTGCACTTCCCAGGGCGTAGGGAACTTCAGGCATTGGTGGTAGGTTGAGGTAATGGCCTTCATCTCATGGATCCAAGGCCTCCCCAGAATCACGTTGTAGGTGGAGGGTCCATCAATGACTAGGTATCGTACTTGTTTATTCACTCCTCCAGCATAAGTAGGAATGGTAATTTCCCCTAAAGAGTGCTTGGTTTCACCACTGAAACCTACCAAGGGAACCGTCTTCTTGGTCAGGTCCTTCTCGCTAAATCCCATGTTCTGGAGGGTTTCCAGCATGATGAGTTTGACTGAACTTCCAGTGTCCACCAGAATCTTCTTCACAGTGCAATTTCCTATGGAGAGGGTAATTATTAGTGCGTCATGGTGCATCTCCGGGGTGGCTTTTACATCAGTTTCGTCAAAGGTGACAGCTGGGAGATCCTTGCAACTGACTCTGCAGGAATGCTCTGGTCTGTCTCCTCTGGTCTGGGAAGCGTGCCTCTTGGCTGCTGAGTAGGTCAACCCGCATAATTCTGATCCTCCTGTGATCACATTGACAATTATGGTACATACTGGAGGTGGAGAAGGCAATACTTGGTCTGCTGCATTTATCATGCTGAAGTTTCTAGACACGAGGTGGTCCAGATTCCCTTGATCATACTGGAACTTAAGTTCCCTCCTGACCTGAACACACTCATCGGTATGGTGTCCAATGTCGTCGTGGAATTCGCACCTCTTGCTGGCATCCCTTCGGTCATGGGTGTACTCCTGTCTCCTGGGCCACCTGACTCTGCGTCCTAACTCCCTCAGGGCATTGAGTACCCCAGCCAGGTTGGTGGAAAATCCATACTCACTTACTTTGGGTGGTAATCCCGGATTGTCCTTCCAGTCTTTCTCCTCAGAAACCTTGCTTACGTTCCGGGCGTAGGGCTTTGATCTCTCACCCCTTTTTCCTGTTGTCACCTTCCTGGTGGCATGCTCAGAACCATACGTAGCCCTTCTGGGACCTTAATCTTCTTCCAGTCTGATGGCTGCCATTGCCTTGGTCCGCACATCCTCAAACGTGGCACACGGATATTGTGTGAGGTCCTTGTACAGATCCGAGTCCTGGTGGAGTCCTTGGCGAAAGGCTTCTATGGCGGTGGGCACGTCACATCTGGGGATGGTCACTTTCTCTTTGTTGAACCTGTTGAGGAAGTCCCGTGTAGATTCTTCGAACTTCTGCACCACCCGATACAAGTCACTGGTCTGCTTCTCTGGTTTTCTGCTGCTGGCAAACTGCTGGTTGAAGGCATTGACCAGGTCAGCGAAGGAGGTGATGCTTCGGTTTGACAATCCAACGAACTAATTGAGGGCTGCTCCGGACAAAGTGGAGCCAAACCCCTTGCACATGCAGGCTTCCTTCAGGGGCCCTGTAGCGATTACCACCATCATCTTCTGTTTGTACTGGTTGATGTGATCTAGGGGGTCTGCGGTGCCATCATAAAGCGTCATGGCTGGTGGCATGAAGCCCTTGGGTACAGCAACACAGGCTAGATCGTCGATGAAGGGTGAGTCTGCGTAGCTGTCCCTAACTGCTCTCTCTAGGGGGCGTGGCATTCCGGGAATCTTGTTGATCAGGTCCCTTAATTCCTTCAGTTCCTGGCATTGTTGATCTGCTGTGCTGATTGTTCCTGCAAGAGGGTTAGGAGGAGAAGAATTGAAGGGAGTACTCCCTGCATAAGGTCCTCCAAGGTGCTGACTACTAGAAGGAGTAGGCAAAGGTATTGCTGCTGTCGCAGATCCGGGCTACCATTCGGACGCCTGCTGGTGTGGGACTCTGGGTGGCCAGTTTGTTCCAGCGTACGGGCTGTTGTCAGCGGCCGCCAGGTTGACTGGGGCTTCTGTCTGCCATCCTGGTGTCTGCTGGCTTGAGATAGGTGCTGTTGACACTCCTCCAGAGGACTGGTGACTGGGTAAGGTGGACAGGGGTACCTGCGAAAGATAACGAGTTAGTTTCCCGACTTTCGATGCTGGAGAGAAGGTTACCTGCGTTACGAGATCTGCCGGATGTAGGGCCATAGGTTACGTAACCCAACCCTTGGGGTTCGATGACCGGGCCTGGTGGAGCCAATCCTAGCTCCAGTCTGGTGACCAATTCAGAGGGAACTTCTCTGGTGGTCCTCCTGCCAACTGTTGATTCCCTACGGGTGCTGGGTTCTCCCCTAGGCATCAAGGGCTGCATCTCTGGTGACATCTGGAGCGATGCAACTGAAGTCTTGTCTGCTGCCGAGATCCGAGCCTTGATATCTTGATTGTCCTTCTGCAGAGTTTCTACTGCCTGGCGCAGAGCATTGATTACCTGAAGCATACTCTGCATCAGGTCTGGTGACCCTGCGCCACTGGAAGCTTCTCCCACGAATCCTCCTGGAGTCGAGGTTCTGGTTGGTGTGCCCTCCTTTCGGGCCTTGGAGGAGCCGGTGACCCCAGAAGTTTTAGGCGTCGGAGGGGGCCTAGACGCTGAAAGCGTGGGTTTCACCGTCAGGCTGGTGGGGATTGCCAGAGTGAGGGGCGTGAGAATCGGCTCTGCTGATCCTGAGGACGATCCTCCTCCACTGGGCTGGGTTGAAGCTCCTTGACTGCTGGAGGGACTTTGATCTGATCCGGACATGGCGACACAGAATTGCTTCACTGCAAGATTTGGCTTATAGGAGATGATCACTCTGCCCCACGGTGGGCGCCAAATTGTTTTGGTAAAAATTTACCGGGTCTACGATTTCGGTTGTGGGTTAAAGCGACCTTCCTATAACTATGAGTCAACGGAATCGGGACGAATTTAGGGAGCGAAAACAACGAAGAAGAAAAAGAACACACACACAGTTTTGGTGCCCGGAAAACCCGATGTGGGAAAAACCGCGGGGGGAGTCGGAATCCCACCAAAGTTTCTACTATCAATGGAGAGGAATAAAATAGGAATACAAATACCAAGAATTTTATCACGACTTATAATGCTGTGTATTTTGTTGGGTCTCCTTGGATGATCCCTTTCTTTGTCTGCCTCGCCCCTTTTATAGTACTCCCATCCGTTGCCTTTCCTCCTCAGAATCTTCCCCCTTTAATTCTCCCTTAATTGCTCGGCCGTTATCTTCCTCATTAGTGGGGGATCTTGGCCTTTAATTCTCCTTGACTCAGTTGACTGCTGTTACTTACTGTTCCTTCTTTCTCTCCTAGTTTTTAGGAAGGCTTCCTCATTTGTGCTAATTACTGTTGCTTCCCCTTTTGTATGGGCTAGGGTTTGCTTTGCCTACTGGGCTGGTTTGAGTGTATGACCTGTAGCCTTATTCCTTCTTATGCTCGGCTTGGCCCATCTTTACGTATTATTCCGGGTTTACTTGACTTGATGACTTTTGACCAATTTTGACTTTCGTCTTGTGTTCCTTGACTTTGACTGGCATCCGTGAACCGTGAACCCTTATGTTGTTGACTTCTGACTTCTGACCTTTTGACCATCCACTCGTATTTTGCCACGTGGTACTCCGAAGGTGCAAATTTTTGGCCCGAACAGATAGGTTTATAAAAATCACTAATTTGATTACGGTAACGACACGTATCATATAGGGATGGCAACGGGTAGGGTATGGGTCGGGTTCAGCCGGACCCGACCTAGACCCGTAAGGGTCCAAAATTTTAAGACCCTAGACCCGATGGATACGGGTAGGGTCCGGGTCCTTCACGGGTTCAATACTCGTCACATTAATATGTACTGCGTATAACGTTTTTTTATATAATATACTCCGTATATGACTTTTAACGGTCATTTAGTAGCCAAAGTAAAAAAAATAATTAGTATGAACTTTAAACAAAGTTGAATGCTTTAGAATATGTCTAACCATCATATATAAAGATCAGTGATAAAATGCAACAAATGCTACATTGCTACCCAGCTACATTTAAATGTCATATATTCAGGGAGCTTTTTTTTAGATGTACGCGGCCACAAATGAATTGATGTTAAGGGTCTACCATTTTAGATGTTAATGAATTACATATAAGTTATTTTTTTTATTTTTTATAATTTTAACGGGTCCGAGGGTCTAATTTTTAGGACCCGGATCCGGATTATTTCTGAAGGACCCATACTCGACCCGTACCCACATGGTCTAAAAAATAGAGGGCCCATACTCGATCCATTAGGGTAAGACCCGAAAGGTTTGGGCAGGGTCTCGACCCACTGCCATCCCTTGTTGTGTATGCAAAAAATATTGTGTAAATTAAATTAACTATTTGAAATTTCACACGGGTGCACCAATAACGTTACTAAATCGAGCATAATACTTTCAGTTAAGATTATTTCAAATAATTGTCATTTGGAAGAAGTAACACTACTTATCAATGTTTATCTTACGTGGACAACCCCGACGGAAATGAAGAAGTGAGACGGGCAAAGAAGATTATGATTAATTTTTTAAATATAATTATAATTGTAGACACCCACATTTTGACCGCCAGGTGTCTATAGTAGGTCCCGCCAAACACCCGATGATGATAGGACGCAAACGTGCTTTAATGGACTCGGATATGGGCTCGAAATCATGGACATTTGGTTTAGGCTTATTACGGAGTACAAATCTTACAAAACCAACCTCAAATCCAGACCCAGTGGGTCGTTTCGAGTCAAATGAGACTAATTTGGGTCGATTCCGACACCGGGGGTAAAACTGTCTTTTTACGACCGAGTCAAAACCCGGTCGAAAAATATTCTCGAGACACACGAGTTAGCCGTGACACTTCACACGGTTGATCCGGTCCCAAACACTGCAAAAATCATCTTCAAATAATATTAAAGAAATCCGTTTAAGGATAGAATCAGTTTACAACCCGAGCTCAGATACTCGGCCAAGACAGCCGAGATATCCCTGTTTCAGCCGAGTTGCTCGGCTTCTTCACCAAGAAACGAGAAGTTTATTCCCTTACGAACTCTCGTATTTCCTATCCAAACCGGTATTTCTTGCCACACAAGCAAGACTACCTCGACTCCTATAAATAGGACTTCATATTCAACACAAAATACACATGAATCATCGATCAATACACCATAATTATTAGTCATACATATACTCGATATCTAGCAAAAAAATATTCTCGACATACGTCCGAAGGAATCCCGAAGTAGCTTCAAAAATCCGACGAAACCGACCCGTCCAAACCGGTCGAATCCGACGTCCCACACGACCAAAAATCCGCACCACCTTAACTCACCCGCATCATCTCGACGCTCCCGTGCCTAAGCCACCGTCCAACGAGCCTTATACCGAGAAACTAAAGCATGTAGGTTGAGGGTGTAAATCAAACTCGACTCTCTCTTCTCTTTTCTCCTCTTCTTCGTCCTATTCTTTATTTATTTTGTTTTCGTCGGTCGTTTCATATTTTAATATGGGTCGTTCGTCGCATATTTTTATTTCTAATAATCGATACTAAAAAAAACTATTTTTTGTATAACGTTCTTAAAATACGATACCGATTCTCTAATCGAATATCGTATTTACAAGAACTAAATTAATTAATTCTCGTTGATGCTAACAAAATCATTACTCTTTTTAAACAAAATTCGATGATTTTAAACGCGGAGAGAATTAACATCTTTTTCGTTCAAAATTCTTTTTTTTTACTTTTCGTTCAAAACAAACTTTTTTTCAAAACCTTTTCTAAAATCATTCCGACTATTTGATATCGATTTCATAATCGAATATCGAATACGACGAATATCGAAAATATAAATCGAGTATAAATTAATCCATATTTGTACGCGATTTATAAAAATTAACGATTTTCGACAAATAAAAAACCGGCAGCCGACCCGCGCGGCAGCCGGTTCGCCGGTTCTTATTTTTTATTTCTTCGCTTTTCTATTTTTTTAATTCTTTTCGAACCTTATATTAAAATGCGACTTTCGCGACATATTTCGATAAATAATTTTTTTCGACCTCGGTCAACACGTGTTAATCCATCACGTGTCATAAACCTTTTCCAAAATCATGCATATTATTTATTTACATTTTTATTCGATTTATTCATCGTTACTAACTCGTTTTCTCGTGTTTGTAGAAATTTTATTTTTATTTGTTTTTATCGTTTTATTAGACTAAAACGAATTCACATGCTAAAATAACTTTGACGTTATTAGTTTAATATGCATTAAACGACTTAGCAACCCATTTATTTTTTTTTCTCACATGCTTAGGAAAATAATGTTTGCATATCATTCAACCGTCGAACTAACCCGTGTACACCAAAAACGAACGATATCTTAGTAAAGGCCGCTAAGTGCGGGCGGGTTGGGTGTTCTTAGTGAACTTCCTAACACGTACCCTCACCCCTTACTCAGAACCATGATTTCCGGATGTCCGAATCCATTGGCAACGAGAGTCATTCAATATACGATTAACCGCTAAAGTCGGCATCGGTATCGATACGCAAAGGGACGAGCCCAATAAACTCTGACATCGGAAATGGGCCGTATTTTGTATACGGCCCACTACGACATAGAGTGGGCTCGAACGGTTCCGAATAACCACAAGATTCGGTGGCGACTCCTACTTCGATTTAAATTTCAATTTGACCATCTCATATGGAGATTCATTCGCCTCCCCAAACCCGCGCGTGGCCGCGTCGGGGTGGACCTATGTCATGTCCACAATTTGGCGACTCCGCTGGGGATCAACTGATGAGTCACTTACCATCGACATCCCTAGGGTGAGACTCGAAAAGAAATCGTTCGAATAGTAATGTACACGTTTTAGTTCAATGGGCCATGCATAACCCAATCTTTCCCGGGCCGGTTACTTGTGACCGACGTCCCACTATACCACGGTGCGTTCCTACTTGGACCCATTAAAGACTTCGATGGCGGAACTCGCATGGGTTTTACGGCAGGTTCTAAGACCAACTCGGCTTAGGAACACCGTCCTGATTTGCGAGAAAGCTATCGTCGTTGGTATAAACCCTATTAGACCGACCGAGACTTAGACTAAGAGCATACATGGTGTCGTTATACTGTTTCTGTGACTACATGCTACTTGGTCCGTGTCTCATCATTTTTTCAAGAAAAACCGAGTTTTCGAAAAAAAAAACTTGCATCTTTTTCGGAAACCATCCATTTTTCAAAACCCGGAAAGCTACCGAATTTAGGACTTATGATTTTAACTCAAAATAGCCTATTTTCTAGCCGGTATTCTCTCCGAACCATTTCAAAAAAAAAATTCAAAATCTCGGCCCGATAAACCCTTTTTTTTCGATTTTCAAAAAAGATCGGGCCGTCCAAACCTGACTTTGCTCAGTTTTCAAATTCAAATCCTCTTTTCAAACCTTCTTCTTCTTAGGACTTCCCGTATTTAGCAGTGTCGGATCTTACATCACGGGTTTCCACCCCATCACAAGTCCGCCTTAGTAGTCAAGACACGCCCACATACGTAGGACAAACTCCTACAAAGGGAAGCCCATTTACACAATCAAGTCCAAAGTCTGGGGATTAGCTCACACGTAGGTCTTTCTTCACACGGGACTAGGCCCACTTTGCCGAAATCCTAAAGAAAGCCCACCGTCCATGAGTCACCCGTCTAGGAGTCGGTTTTTAGTCCATTTCCGAGTCTAGTCGTTTTTCTCGGGATGCACCTTTCAATCTGGGTCCGATTCTGATTACACGGTGTTCTTACAGACAGGCCACCTCACACCCGAACCATGACTAAGGACGCTATTGATCAACTGAGCACCTCGTTGGCCAAGATCCAAGAGCAACTTGACCGAATTAGGGGTGATCAGATCGCCATTGTTACCCGGGTTAGCGCCATCGAACAGGACAAGCCCAAGGGCGGAGATGAAGCTCATGGGCCATTAGCCCGAATTGACTAGCGCAGTCCTCAAACTGCAAGAGCAGGTCCATTTGTCTACCCACAACTCGATCCATACGGAGAATGCTCGAACCTATTCTCCCCTGACCGACCAATTGCCTGCCAATCTCAATTTGACAGGCCTCCCGATGTTCGACAGAACAGAAGACCCGGTATTACATATCCGGGCCTTCAAAGAGTTTATGGCCCTAAAAGGAGTCAAGTCAGACATGTTCAAGCATCTGTTCGCCTCCTCGCTAGAGAAGCATCCGAAAGCCTGGTTCTATAGGCTCGATTCCAAGAAATACAAGTCTTGGGACGACGTAGCAACGGAATTCGCCCGGAACTACGCCGACAATGCGGAGATCCAAACCACGATGCGAACCCTGGAAGTAATGGCCCAGGAACCAAAGGAAGGATTTACAAAGTACCTTCAACGCTGGAGGGCTGAAAGTGTCAAACTGGTCGATAAGCCCAGTGAAAAAGTCCTAGTTGAAGCCTTTGTCAAGAATCTCTTGCCCGCCTACCGGATCCATCTCCGTTACGCCATCATACCTAGCTTCGCGGTCCTAACCGAAATGGGAACGAGAATCGAGGATGATCTAAGGATGGAAAGCCTCACTAAGGCCTCCACTAAGGGATACCAAGGGGCCAGCTCATCAAGAAGCAAGCCCACATCCGCCGCTACTACTCGTAGCATTTTTGACGAGGTAAATCTACTTGATAACCCGTCCAAGAAGAATGCGCCACCCCGAGTGTTCACCGACAAAGGTACTACCTATGTGAATGCCTTACAAAGGCTCTCATCAAAAGGCCTCATCGCCCCGATAGGCCCAACACCTGATCCTCCAGTTGAACGTCGCTCCAAATTCTACGATGCCCAAGGCTACTGCAAATACCATCAGGGTAAGGGACATGATACCGAGAAATGCTGGAAGCTAAAGCATCTTATCCAGGATCTCATCGAAAGTGGGAAAATCCCCCTGCCGGGAGGTAAGCCCAACAACAAAGACAACCCGTTGGCCACCCACGCTATCTTCTCTGGGGAAGTCATAGACTTCTCACATCTCATTTCCCCGTTTATCCCACAAATCAACGGGATCTGGTGTGACGATGAAGACGACGTCTATCTCACTAAGGGAGAAACCGTCCCTATCACGCCCGAAGAGATCCAGAAAGTTAAGTCCAAGGCCTTAACTAGCAGTCACGCCCTCATCATCACCGAACCACCGCCTAAAACGGAGGTCGTCCCGGAAGAGCCGCCAACTACTGAAAAGGCTCTGGTAAAGCAGCTGAGCAAGACTCGAGCTGACCTCTCTATATGGCAACTCCTAGTTAGCTCACAAGAGCATCGAGAGGCCCTCACTAAGGCCCTCGATCAAGTCAAGATCGACTCTATGGCTACTCCAGCTGAAATGGTAGCCACGGTTCTGCCCCACCTAAAGGGGAAAGCTAAAGAAGAAGGCCCACTCATCACCTTCTCCAATGCTGATCTGCCATCATTTGGGCCAACCCACAACATGGCTCTTTACATCACGGTAATCTGCCGTGGAAAATATCTGCCCATGACCCTTATTGGCGACGGGTCCGCAGTCAACGTCCTCCCCTTAAGGACCGCCAAAGCCCTCGGTATCACCGAGGCCGACTACGTTCCTACAACTCAAACTATTCAGGCTTTCGCCGGAAGTCCAAAGTCCGTAGTCGGGGCCATAAAACTCACTATCATAACAGGCCCGATAGAGAAAGAGCTGGAATTTCAAGTGATTGACGTAACCTCTTTCTTTAACCTTCTTCTAGGAAGACCCTGGATCCACTCGACCAGGGCTGTGTCCTCTACTCTGCATAGGAAAATCAAGCTACCTTTGCACGATACCGTCATCACTCTAGAAGCCACACCTATGACTGTGGCCAACTGCAACACCTCGGGCCGCACCGATCTTTGGGGGTTCAACTTCATAGGGGCCATCGAAGAAGAATACATTTTCCGACCCTACTTTATGATTAGCATGAACCGGATGTTACAAAATCTGGGCTTCCTACCAGGGGTCACATCAAGGCCCGATCTTCCCGCAGGAAAAATCCTCGAAGTCCTAGACAATGGGAGGATTCAAACCGGTCTGGGTTACACCCTAACCCCGGAAAATATGGGCCAAACCGGAACCGGTAAAGTCATCTTCGTCACGCCGGTGTTCGAGTCCATCCAAACGGGCCTATACCGGCCCCCAACCACACGCCCTGGGACCCACTTGGCCCAGGTCTGCAACTACATACCCGACGATATCTTCGCCCTCGGCTAGTTCGAAGATGCTAAGAATGCTGAGCCCGCACCGGGGCTACTTTTTGGGGAGGAGCTCGCGACCCCGACGCCGAAGGAGGAGCTAGTCAGCCTCATTCTCCGCAGCCGCACCTTCGATCCATCCAAACTGATCTCGGATGTTGGATCCGGGACAGGTAAGAGAGCCTGGAGAAAGGCTGTCAAGTGGACTGACAGTCAGGGAAGGACTTTCAAGCTGATCACAGGGGAAGGAGAAATACCAGAATCTGAGTCTGAGTCTGAGTCAGAGTCCGAGTCAGAGTCTGAGATCGAGTCAAGTGAGTTCGGTGCTAGGGTCAGTCCTGTAACTCCCCCTCTCGCTTTAGCTTTTCTTGGTGCTTCGGGGTCTGTCCCGGGCACCCTACCTATCCCGCCACTGACTAGCGATCAGATGGCAGCTCTTTTCGAGCTTTTCTCTCAATTTATGAATAATAACAACCGTTCTGCTTACGACTTGTCTCATTTTCAAAAATTCCTAAATTTTCAAAATATCCTGTGAAATGACATTGAGAAACCCGACGAACAGGTATCCTTACCTCCACATCTGATCGAGCAACTAGAGCAAAGGGAATCCCGCAATCCGGTAATCGAAGAAACCGAATCCATCAACGTGGGAACAACCTTAGAGCCTCAGATACTTAAGATAGGGTTATCTCTAGATCCCGGGGAGAAACAACAATTCATCGATCTCCTTCAAGAATTCAAAGACGTCTTCGCATGGTCCTACAAGGACATGCCAGGGATAGACCGCGAAATAGCCGAGCACATATACCGATCAAGGAAGGGTTCAAACCGGTTAAGCAGAAACTCCGATGCATGAGGCCCGAATGGTCCCTCAAAGTCAAGGAGAAAGTCGACAAACAATTCAAGGCTGGGTTCATACGAGTCTCCGAGTATCCAGATTGGGTTGCGACCATCGTACCGGTCCCTAAAAAAGACGGTAAAGTACGTGTCTGCGTGGACTTTCGGGATCTTAACAAGGCGAGCCAGAAAGACGATTTCCTGTTACCACACATCGATATACTGGTGGATAACACATCTGACCATGCCCTTCTATCATTCATGGACGGGTATGCCGGGTACAATCAAATAAAAATGGCAGAGGAAGATATGGATAAGACCTCCTTCATTACACCTTGGGGTACTTATTGCTATACTGTTATGCCGTTTGGCCTCATCAATGCCGGGGCCACCTATCAAAGAACCGCCACGACTTTATTACATGACATGATGCATAAAGAAGTGGCAGTTTACGTGGACAATATGATCGTCAAATCCAAGGACAGGGACGGTCACATCACCGCCCTGAGAAGATTTTTCACCCGATTACGCAAACACAATATGAGATTAAACTCTCAGAAATGCAGTTTCGGGGTAACCTCTGGCAAATTACTGGGTCACATCGTCAGCCAACGCGATATCGAAGTCGATCCAGCTAAAATCAAGGCCATCACTGAGATGCAACCTCTTAAGACCGAAAAGGAGATAAGACGTTTTCTCGGAAAAGTCCAATACATCAGTAGGTTCATTTCAAAACTAACCATGGTGTGTGAACCGATCTTCAAGAAGCTGAAAATAGGGGAACGGTTACTATGGGACGACAAGTGCCAAGCAGCCTTTGACAGAATCAAGGAAATCTTGTCTTCACCGCCGGTCCTGATGCCACCTCAACCCGGTTTGCCTTTGTCGTTGTACCTAACCACAACAGAGACAACCATGGGGGCTATGCTAGCCCAAACGGTCAACTCCGAAGAACGGGCTATATACTACATCAGCAAAAAGTTTTTAGAGTACGAGTGTAAGTACACCATGCTCGAAAAGACGTGTTTAGCTTTGGTCTGGGCTACTAAGAAGCTCCGACATTACATGCTCAGCTATGAGGTACAAGTACTGTCAAGAATGGATCCGATAAAGTATCTTTTCGAAAAGCCCATTCTCAACGGCAGGATATCAAGATGGACCCTGATGCTGGCAGAATTTGATCTAAAGTTCGTACCATTGAAAGCCATCAAAGGCCGAATAGTAGCCGAATTTCTCGCCGACAGTCCCGTAACCGAAGAAGGACACACCGACACTTGGTCCTTCCCGGATGAAGATATTTTCCATACTGACACCGAAACGTGGGACTTATACTTTGACGGGGCATCCAACTTCCGAGGATTTGGAGTCGGGATCCTCCTAATCTCGCCAAGAGGAGAACATACTCCCGTATCTATCAAATTAGACTTCGACGTCACTAATAACGCCGCTGAGTATGAAGCATGTATCCACGGGCTACAAGCCGCCGCCGATTTAGGGGTCACAAACCTTCGAGTACATGGCGACTCATCACTGGTCATTAACCAAGCGCTCCAAAAATGGAAAACCCGAAATGCCAATCTCGTGGCCTACCAGGCACGAGTAAGGGATCTTGAGAAACAATTCCAAAAGGTAGAGTATATATACCTACCTCGGGAAGAAAATCAGTTCGCAGACGCACTTTCAAAACTGGCATTACTAAATATTCCCGATCATATGATCAGCATGCCGATCTACGTCGAAAGACGGTCCGAGCCAGCGTATATCCACGACATCGAGGATATCGAGATACCCGATCCTGAGCCATGGTATAAAGCAATCCAGACATATTTGAAAATCGGGGAGTATCCACCCGGGGCCGATAATCGAGCCAAAAAGGCCTTGCGTAGGCTAGCGACCCAGTTCGTCCGTACCGACGACGGGCAACTTTACAAAAAGACACCACAGGGGGCTCTCCATTTATGTGTCGACAAGGGTAATGCTGAAAAGGTCATGGCCGAAGTACATGACGGCGAGTGTGGTCCTCACATGAACGCCCAGATGCTAGTCCGGAAGATCATGAGACTCGGATATTACTGGAACAGCATGGAAACCGATTGCCAGCTATATGTCAGACATTGCCATAATTGCCAGATTTTCGCTAATGTACAGCACATGCCACCATCCCTGTTGTATACCATGACGTCACCCTGGCCGTTTTTGACATGGGGAATCGATATAATCGGAAAGATAAACCCCTCGGAAACCGGAGGACACTGCTTCATTTTGGTAGCAATCGACTATTTCACCAAATGGGTCGAAGCGGAGTCCTACCGTATTCTCAACGGCAGCCATGTTGCCAAATTTATCCAAAATAAGATAATATGCCGGTATGGGATCCCTCATGAATTCATCAGTGACCATGGGACCCACTTTCAAGCCGAAACGGCAGCCTTGTTAGTCAAGTACAAGATCCAAAGGCATACGTCTTCACCTTACCGACCCCAAACCAATGGAGCGGTGGAAGCAGCTAACAAAACCATTGTCACCATACTAAAAAAGATGGCTGACAATTATCGGGACTGGCCCGATAAGATACCATTTGCCCTTTGGGGATATCGAACCTCGATTCGTACTACGACCGGGGCAACACCGTATTACCTCACATACGGGATGGAAGTGGTCCAACCTGTCGAGTTAGAGATACCGTCACTCAGAATCCTACTCGAAAGTCAAGTACCCGAAGCCGATTGGGTTCGAGCACGATATGACTCGTTAGTACTTCTAGACGAACGACGATCTCGTGCTCTCAATAACATATAGATTTATCAAAAAAGAATCCAACGGGCCTTCAACAAAAGGGTAAGTCCCAGGAATATCAAAGAAGGAGATCCAGTTCTCAAGTCCGTACGAGCTTTATTACCAGTAGACCCAAGGGGAAAGTTCAAACCTAACTGGGCCGGACCTTATTTGGTAAAGAAGATTCTATCGGGCGTAGCGGTGATGCTAACAGATCTGGACGGGAATGAGTTTGTCAACCCAACTAACCTGGACCAGCTGAAACGTTATTACCCTTAAACCCGTTTCTCTCAATGTCATTTGCAAAAGTTTATTAAAAAACATCTTTTCAAAATAAACTTTTAAAGACAAGTCAAAAGCTAGAATTACTTATTCTACTGTTATAAACATCTTGAACCAATAGTCTTGATGTATTTCGAAATTGCAATTTAAAGTCTGAACTACGTTTGGTTTGATTCCGCTATTTGTGGATACGTAGGCAGCCCCTCCAAAGGGCACAACCATCGCAATCGAAAAAACAGGAACGGTTTTTTAGTAAACTTCCTTTATTTATTTCAAAAAAAAATCCAATTACAAAAAAAAAAACACACAAATAGTACTAATATTTAAATAATAAAATAATCTAAGGCATTTTTCCCTTTCCCTTGTCCTTAGCCTCCTTCTCGGTCCACTGGCGTTGACGTGGAGGTGAACGCTCCCGAATCACCAAGGGAATCTCTTTAACCCGGGCTCGTTTTTTCGAACTTGATTCCCCGGTCACCTCGGTCGGTCCTAGCCGAGCCCGCACTCTCTCGGGTAGTCGCTTACGCGGACCTAGCCTATCCTGGGCCGCCAGTTTCGGCCCAAGTCTTCTCTCCAAGTCGCTAGCACCGGTCTCTTTAGCTCGAGTCTTAGTTTTGACTTAGAACCCGACTTCGGCCGGACATGGGTAGTTGGGATTTCCTCCTTATCAAAAAACCATCTATTATCCTTCACCGATTCTCTACGGGCTAAGTCAAAAGCCTCATCGGTCTTTAAAGCTTCACGGGCCTCTTTAGATTCTTCAGAAGCCCATTTAAGATATGATTCGGAAACCCAAGCGGTCTGACAAGGACGAGGTATAGTCCACATCACACGGGTAAACCAGCGTTGTAACCATGTGTCACACATAGCGTCCGTCAATTGGAGCGAAACGCTAGTAATTGCTTCAGTTTCGGAGATCTGCTGAAATGAACTGAACTGCCTTAGAAGACGATCTGGGTAAATATGGACGGTCCAATCCAAAGACAAGATCACCAGGTAACGGGCTTTATCTCTTTTAGCTAGGCCCGTCATTTTCGAGAGGAACCACCAGATCACGTTCCACCTAATCAAGGGCCCGCCATGGAATTTTAGCTCTTCATCCCAATATTTCCGATTTATGTGATGACTGGAGCTGATTCGTCGAGACCGTGAGCCTATCTGACAGCTTCGATATCTGGATATGCTCACCGGGGGCTCTATAATTGACAAGCGCTCGGATAACCAAATCTGCAAAATTTTCGAAAAGTCAAAAACTTTCGAAAAATCAAAAAATTCCAAAAAAAAATTTCAAAAATTTTTCCGGAAAATTCAAAATTTCGGAAATTCAAAAAAATTGAAATTTTCGAAAATTCAAAAATTAAATTTGGAAATTCGAAAAATTCAAAAATTTCGGAAATTCGAAAAAAAATTAAAAAAAAGAAATTTCGGAAATTAAGAAAAATTTCGGAAAAATTTTCGAGAAAAAAAAGAAAGAGGTCAAATACCTGCAGAAGACGAATGCTGCCCGTTAATTGCCGATCTGGATCAAGTCTCCTCGCATCAAGGCCCATGATGATCTCCCCAGTTATCAGCCAGGCTGGGCTGTAACCTGCCTCCATTTGATCCACTATGCTGATTAGCCTGATCTCGCCTAAACATGAGTCAACATCCATCCGACTTTCGAAGGCATATCGGTGCAACATACAGAAGACGAAGGCCCAACGCCTATGAATAGAAGAAATTCTGACACCATTTGGATCCATGAATTTATCAGCCAAGTCAAACAGGGAAACATAATTTCCCTTCACCATACGGGAAGTCTCAGCATGAGACAACCCAAGAAAATCCCTTAGTCTCCTCCTTGGATCAGGATAAAAGGGAGGAATAGCAGGATGAGCATTGGGGCACCAACCCCCTACAGTAGCAATCTCTTCGGGAAGGGGACATATTTCTCCCCGGGGAAAGGCGAAAACATGGTGGGTAGTATCCCAAAAAGTTAAACAAGCATCCAGGAAATGTGCATCCACCTTAAGTCGCTGGAGCGGGAACAAAGCCACAATTCCCATCTGAGTAAGCTGAACCTTGTCTCCATCTCGGAAATCCTGGGCCCACGCGTGAAGCATCGCGGTCAGATGTTCGATACCCATAGCAGAAAGTTTTGTTTTATCTTAAGAAGTCTAAAAGGATTTTTTTTAAGATAAGAAAGAAATATTTCAGGTTGGAATATGAGAAGATTAAGGCAAAGAACTCTCTATTTATAATAGAGAAATCCCCTCTCCTAGTCACCCCTGGAATAGGGATTTTTTGCAGTATTCCCTACTTCACTTAGGCATACAGGCCTAACCAGATTTTTTAGGAATCCGTGTCAGAATCTGATCAGGAATCAAGTCATCCCAAACATTCCTTTTCTTCCAAATTTTTCAAAATTTCCGCCATTTTCAAAAAAAAATCGGTTTTTTTCAAAAAAAAAATCAACCAAAAATCATTTTCTCCCCCAACACGAGTCGATGTTTTATCTGTATGTTGCATGCAAAGCAGACAGGTATCCCAAAACTCCAGGAGAATTCTCAAAGTTCTCAGTGAAAATTCAAGCAACATTTTCGCTGAGGAATCGGATGTATCAGTAAGCGGTACATCCGCAGCTTCTAATAGAGGCTCCCGCGCAATTCAAAGATGGGACGTATCAGTAAGCGGTACACCCATAGCCTCCAAGGCAAACTCCCACGCAATTTCAAGATGGAGATTGTCTGTAAACAGACAAACCCAAGACTTTTTTAGTAGAAAGTCCCCGTGCCGTTATTGACATCTATCCAGGTATGATTTCTATCTTATGGATGGCGAGCCCTTCACGCAAGTCTAATGGACTCTAAACGACCCGATCGGAAGTCTACCAGGTCTTAATCCTCGATTGGCCTGGTAGCTACTCTGACTTTCGCCTTGTCCAAGCCTCAGTCAGAGTGGGGGCTCTGTAGACACCCACATTTTGACCGCCAGGTGTCTATAGTAGGTCCCGCAAAACACCCGATGATGATAGGACGCAAACGTGCTTTAATGGACTCGGATATGGGCTCGAAATCATGGACATTTGGTTTAGGCTTATTACGGAGTACAAATCTTACAAAACCAACCTCAAATCCAAGCCCAGTGGGTCGTTTCGAGTCAAATGAGACTAATTTGGGTCGATTCCGACACCGGGGGTAAAACCGTCTTTTTACGACCGAGTCAAAACCCGGTCGAAAAATATTCTCGAGACACACGAGTCAGCCGTGACACTTCACACGGCTGATCCGGTCCCAAACACTGCAAAAATCATCTTCAAATAATATTAAACAAATCCGTTTAAGGATAGAATTCGATCTCAAGTAGGAATTCTATCTGGAAACCGAATCAGTTTACAACCCGAGCTCAGATACTCGGCCAAGACAGCCGAGATATCCCTGTTTCAGCCGAGTTGCTCGGCTTCTTCACCAAGAAACGAGAAGTTTATTCCCTTACGAACTCTCGTATTTCCTATCCAAACCGGTATTTCTTGCCACACAAGCAAGACTACCTCGACTCCTATAAATAGGACCTCATATTCAACACAAAATACACATGAATCATCGATCAATACACCATAATTATTAGTCATACATATACTCGATATCTAGCAAAAAAATATTCTCGACATACGTCCGAAGGAATCCCGAAGTAGCTTCAAAAATCCGACGAAACCGACCCGTCCAAACCGGCCGAATCCGACGTCCCACACGACCAAAAATCCGCACCACCTTAACTCACCCGCATCATCTCGACGCTCCCGTGCCTAAGCCACCGTCCGACGAGCCTTATACCGAGAAACTAAAGCATGTAGGTTGAGGGTGTAAATCAAACCCGACTCTCCCTTCTCTTTTCTCCTCTTCTTCGTCCTTTTCTTTTTTTATTTTGTTTTCGTCGGTCGTTTCATATTTTAATATGGGTCGTTCGTCGCATATTTTTATTTCTAATAATCGATACTAAAAAAAACTACTTTTTATATAACGTTCTTAAAATACGATACCGATTCTCTAATCGAATATCGTATTTACAAGAACTAAATTAATTAATTCTCGTAGATGCTAACAAAATCATTACTCTTTTTAAACAAAATTCGATGATTTTAAACGCGGAGAGCATTAACATCTTTTTCGTTCAAAATTCTTTTTTTTACTTTTCGTTCAAAACAAACTTTTTTTCAAAACCTTTTCTAAAATCATTCCGACTATTTGATATCAATTTCATAATCGAATATCGAATACGACGAATATCGAAAATATAAATCGAGTATAAATTAATCCATATTTGTACGCGATTTATAAAAATTAACGATTTTCGACAAATAAAAAACCGGCAGCCGACCCGCGCGGCAGCCGGTTCGCCGGTTCTTATTTTTTATTTCTTCGCTTTTCTATTTTTTTTAATTCTTTTCGAACCTTATATTAAAATGCGACTTTCGCGACATATTTCGATAAATAATTTTTTTCGACCTCGGTCAACACGTGTTAATCCATCACGTGTCATAAACCTTTTCCAAAATCATGCATATTATTTATTTACATTTTTATTCGATTTATTCATCGTTACTAACTCGTTTTCTCGTGTTTGTAGCAATTTTATTTTTATTTGTTTTTATCGTTTTATTAGACTAAAACGAATTCACATGCTAAAATAACTTTGACGTTATTAGTTTAATATGCATTAAACGACTTAGCAACCCATTTATTTATTTTTCTCACAGGCTTAGGAAAATAATGTTTGCATATCATTCAACCGTCGAACTAACCCGTGTACACCAAAAACGAACGATATCTTAGTAAAGGCCGCTAAGTGCGGGCGAGGTTGGGTGTTCTTAGTGAACTTCCCAACACGTACCCTCACCCCTTACTCAGAACCATGGTTTCCGGATGTCCGAATCCATTGGCAACGAGAGTCATTCAATATACGATTAACCGCTCAAGTCGGCATCGGTATCGATATGCAAAGGGACGAGCCCAATAAACACTGACATCGGAAATGGGCCGTATTTTGTATACGGCCCACTACGACATAGAGTGGGCTCGAACGGTTCCGAATAACCACAAGATTCGGTGGCGACTCCTACTTCGATTTAAATTTCAATTTGACCATCTCATATGGAGATTCATTCGCCTCCCCAAACCCGCGCGTGGCCGCGTCGGGGTGGACCTATGTCATGTCCACAATAATTAAAGTGTATAATATTAATATTATTCAAATAAATAAAAATTTAATATTAAATATAATTTTTTTACTTAATAAGACGTAAAAAATTAGGCATTCGAAATAATTGTCCCGTATTCTGACCATAACCCGATACATGACCCGTATTAGACCCGATCCGACCGACAGATCTAATGCGTAAATAGTTACCTCGGTGAAACAAATAATGTTTATAAAAATCTAATGTCTTGTGTCCATGAGCAATATTAATATGTTCCCGCAAACATTGAATTTACATATTTCTTTTTACTCGCTAACCATTCGACTTTCTGCATCGAATATGTTTGTATGTATCAAACCATCTCGCTCTAAATTTGACCTGACTCGCAAACCCGTCCCACCTGGTCCGACCTGTTGTTTTTAGGGTCATGAACTTATTCTTTTGACCCGAATCCTAAATGACCCATTAATTTATGTTCATGACCAAGTCCGACATGTTCAACCCGTTGAAAGGAGATTACAAAATCTTAGTCTAAAAGGCTAGTTCTGTACGGTTGTACATAGGGAGAATAAAATTGCATTATCGTGTTAAATAGTAACGTTACTGTTAGACTTGACAAAACTTGACCCGACTTGTAAGCCTGGCCCGTCCAACCTGTTTTTTCGCAGGTCAAGAGTCCGAGCCTCCAATCTTGATCAGTGACTCGATATTTTAAATTACAAATTTAAATAATATTTAATTTAATACAACTTTTTTTTTTATCTTTTAATAGTAAAATAATCACAGAGAATTAAAATAATTTTAAAAATTCATTGAAATAGTTACGGAGTATGATTAAAGAATATAAAAATAATACTGATGGGGGTCGGTCGCCGGCTATGGGCTGCCCGCCCTGCGGGTCCCGGGGCTACCCGGCCTAGATCGCAAGAAGGCCTGCCGACCAGGTCAGTCAGCAGGATCTCACCCGGTAACCCCAGGGAGCCTCCCTGGAGGGCTGTGCAAGACTCCAAATAAGAAGTCAAGCCCCCTGACCATCAGGGTCAGACCGCGACCGCTATAGCCAAGGATGAAAAAGTCCTTCCCTGCCTGACAGGCGTCAGGGTACTCTCCCCTGACAAGCTCAGGGCAGAAGGCCAGAGTCCTCTTTGATCATGCCTAAGGTAAGAGGAAATGAGTGGACAAGGAGCACCCACCTGTCGTCCACACATTTCCTTCTCTTTCTCTCTCTTTGCTCTCTCTTATGGGAAACTATAAATACCCACTTGTTTTCCACAAGAGAGGGTAATTTACTTTTTCTCTCTAGAATGTCACTCTAGAAAACGACACCTTACTCCTCACGAGTAAGGTCCGTCAAGTGCATTCATGGACTGACTTAGGCATTGGAGAGGGTTCACTCGGACACCTCCGAGGCCCTGTGCGCTCCTTGTGTGCAGATGACAGGCCCCCTCTTCCGGGAAGGTCTGACTGCTAGGGTGAGAGGAAGGAGAGGCTTGGAGAGTAAGACAACTTCATCAAAGAACCACAAACTCAAGATCCGAATCCGTTTTGGGTCAATTGTTTCCATACCGGAACAATTTGTCGCCGTCTGTGGGGATCCTAGTTGAGATCCCTCAAAAGAACAAAAAGCCACTAGAGGATGCCTGAGGTTGTCGAAACCGAGTCAGGGGTGGATCCGGCGGGACAGCCGGTAATCCCCCTATACGACATGCCCATGACGACGAGGGAGGTGACGCCCGCTGCCACGCTTCGGGGGGTGGGGCGGGCTACCCTCTACGAAGTACCGAACAAGGAAGTCATAGCCACGACTGGGCAAGGGGACGAGCAGGGGCCCAACCTTAGCAAGTCACACCTGAGGACCCGGTAGGCAGGATTGCGACTACCCCCAGACACCTACACTTTGAGAATATCGAAGGAGCTGGGGGGCACGAAGCGAACCGCCGCGAGGAATGTCCAAAGGAAAGCAAAGAAGGCGGCCCGGGGATACGTATAGGCGAAGAAGCGTATCGTGACCGGCACCCAGGAGCAACCGACTCAACAGCAAGGTGGATCTGTGCACACTTTAGAGTCCACCGCATCTGTTGAAAACAGAGGTCTATCCCAGGAAATGCAGGAGCGGTTGAAACCAAAGGAACCCATCTCAAAGCACCTGGGGGCAAAGCAGGGTGGGGTCTTTACCAAATTGACGCCTGCTGCAGAACCTCAAAAGGCTCCATGGCTGTCGAAAAGTAAGCTTAGCCAGGATAAATCAGGGTCAGCCCATGGGGTCAAGGAACAACCAGGCTAAAGGCCCGGAGCCTCAGCCACCCAGAGAAAGGAGACCCAGACATCACTCCCTAGAGAGGGAGGATGATGCACCAAGTAGGCACACACCTAGACACCGCTCCCCCTAGTGCTGGTAGACCGACCCCAGACAAATGGGACGACTACGGTTACCACTCTACAGGGAGCATATCTAAGGTACTAGGTAGACCTACCAGGACCCCCCTTCATCCTGACATTCAGTGCTGCCCCATCCCAAAGATTAAAATGCCCACGGTTAAGTTCGATGGGACTACTGATCCCGAAGACCACCTGGCAGCCTACGAGAGCCACATGGGAATGTATGACGCTGATGACGCCGTTTGGTGTAAGATCTTCCCTACAACATTGGTAGGTTTGCCTCAAGGATGGTTCAGGGACCTGCCGCGGGGGTCGATTTATTATTTCGAGGAGTTGGCCGAATCTTTCCTGGACTAGTAAGCAGGGAATAAGAGACGCAGGCTGACTTGCTTCGATCTGATGACCTTGAAACAGAAAAAGGGCGAGACAATCAGGGAGTATCTAAAAAGGTTTGACCTAGCTTTCCAGCAGGTCAGAGAGATTGATGACCCAACGACAGCCTATGCGCTGAGCAATTCATTGCTCCCAGGAGAAATGAAGAACTAGATGATCAGAGCCCAACCAGAGTCCCTGGCTAAAGCTCGTAAGATAGCCGAAGGCTTCATGCTGCAAGAAGAATTCCATAGCCTGCCGGATACCCCCACAGGACCTTCCAGGCCACAGTGGGGGACCGTAGGGTGGACGCAGCAGGGGCGAGGCAGCCGGAAGGCAAACAACCGTGGAGAGGGATACCCCGAAAAGGGAATGCGTGGCCTACCAGCCAAGGTTTGACAGTTACACAACCCTTAACAAATCAAGAGCTGAGATACTCGAGCTGGAGAAGGAGACAGCAAAATGGAATCGCCCAAGCAAACCACGCAGTCCAAAGGGTGACCCGAAAAAGTTCTGTACATTTCATGACTGCATAGGACACACGACTGAGGAGTGCCGCCACCTGAAAGATGAGATAGAGAAGCTCATCAGGAATGACTGGCTGAGCAACTATGCAGCCAGAAACAAGAATTAGAAAGCTGCTACGGAGAAGCCGGAAGGCTCAGTGCAGGACCGCATGATAATTCATGTAGTGTCAGTGGATGGTGAAGGCCAGACAATCCGGAGGGGCCAGAAAAGGCAGATCCAGGAGCTCCAGAATCAGATCTGCTACGCCGAAAGAGCAGGAAGCCCGGCAGGCCTAACCCTGAGCATAACCCCCCAAGATGCAGGTCGAGTAGTCTACCCTCACAGCGACCCCTTGGTCCTGTCTTTGACTATCAGCAATCATATAGTGAGGAAGTGCATGGTAGACATAGGCGCCTACACAAACCTGCTGTACAAAGAGGCTTTTGACAAAATGAACTTGGAAAAAAGACACCTCAAGCCTGCTCCTGGGTCATTGTACCGGTTCAGCGGTGCAGGGATCCTCCCAATGGGAGTCATCGAGCTGCCAGTAACATTTGGAGAGGGGCATCAGCTAGGAACATCCGAGCCTCATTCGTGGTTGTAGATGCCAAATCAGCATACAACGCTCTGATAGGCAGGGCCACCCTGGATGAGGTAGAAGCCGCAATATCCATCAGGGCGTTGACTGTGGCCTATGTCACGGATTTTGGAATGGAAGGAAAGATACACGGGGACCAAGAGTCAGCCAGGCAATGCTACTCAGTCGCCCTGCGCACTCATGAAACAGAGAAAAAAGGAAAACGAAAGGCATATAGCTCCTCATAGGCCCATAGTAGGGAAGGAGAAATTCCGGCTGATCAGCAGGCAGTAGGAAGAGCTGACCACCCAGATTCTGGGGGCGAGAGCATGCTGGTGGATCTGGAACTAGGGAGGCCGGTCCTGATCTGCTCAGACCTAGAGGAGTCCTATCGGAAAGAGCTGGTTAAAATCTCGCAGGACAACATAGACGTTTTCGCCTACTCGGCCGATGAAATGTCGGGAGTCGATCCAGCCCGTATCGTTCACAAGCTGAACGTTAATCCAGAGGCTCACCCTGTGAAGCAAAAGAAAAGGAACATGTCTGCAGAAAAGGATCATGCCATCAAAGAGGAGATTGAGAAGCTCCTGAAGGCCGACTTTATCCAAAGTTGCGATTACCCTGAGTGGCTCGCCAATTCAGTAATGGTAAAGAAATCCTTGGGGGCCTGGAGGATGTGTGTGGATTTCACCAACCTCAACAAGGCGTGCCCCAAGGACTGTTACCCCCTGCAACGGATTGACCAATTGGTGGATGCCACGAGCGGGTATTCCATGCTCAGTTTCCTGGATGCCTTCTCGGGCTACCACCAGGTGTACCTCTGGCAGCCCTACAGGGTCAAATGTACATTCATCACAAGTGCAGGCACATACATGTACAAAATGATGCTGTTTGGCCTCAAGAACGCAGGGGCAGCCTATCAACGTCTAGTAGACAAAGTATTTGAGAGCCAGAAAGGCAGGAACTTGGAAGCATACGTAGACGATGCGATAGTGAAAAACAAATGGGACACAGAACATTTGAGGGACTTACAGGAAACTTTCTCCTCCCTGCGTACCTATCAAATGAAGCTGAATCCTAGGAAATGCACCTTCGGGGTTCGCTCCGGGAAATTCCTGGGTTTCCTGTTAGCGCCAGAGGAATTGATGCAAATCCTGAAAAAGTGCAGACCGTTCTTGATCTCCCAGAACCAAGAACAATCAGAGACATTCAGCGTCTGACCGACAGGATGGCCGCCTTGGCGCGATTCATCGCTAGGTCAGCTGATAAGTCAACACCCTTCTTTAAAATACTGAAGGAGAACAAACAGTTCAAATGGAAGGCAGAGCAGAGAGAGGCTTTCGAACAGCTGAAGGAGCACCTAAAGAAATTGCCAACCCTGGCAAGACCGGTAGCAGGGGAAAAACTCTTTCTATACATAGCCGTAACAAATTCAACTGTAAGTGCAGTAATCCTAAGGGAAGAAGCAGGCTCTCAGCAGCCAATCTACTTCGTCTGCCACACCCTGGGGGCAGCTGAGAAAAACTATCCGGTCGTCGAGAAGGCAGCCTACGCTGTAGTTTTAGCAGCGCGAAAGCTCAGACCGTATTTCAATTCCCACCCTGTCGTCGTGCTAACCGATCTGCCCCTGGAAAAATTGTTGGAAAAATTTGAAAAATCTGGGAGGCTATTGAAATGGGCTATAGAATTGAGCGGGCTAGGGATATCCTATCAATCCAGGACCGCTATCAAGGCACAAGCCCTAGCAGACTTCCTAGCCGAGTGCTCCCACTCGGAGGAAGACAATCCACCTGCCGGCAAGTGGACGGTGTACAAGGACGAATCATCCACGGCTAATGGTGCGGGGGCAGGGATCGTACTTACTAGCCCTGAAGGGGCAGACATTGAGCATGCACTCAGGTTCACCTTCCCAGCGTCGACAACAAAGCTGAATATGAGGCTCTCCTGGCAGGAATCCACCTAGCCAAAGCAGCGGGGGCAGACAGGCTCATCCTGGCTACAGACTCTCAACTCATCGCATACCAGATTAACAGGGAATATGAAGCCAGGAACCAAGCCATGGGCTCGTATCTGGAGAAGGTCAAACAAGAGTTGTCTGGGTTAAAATCCTATGAAGTTAGACAAGTTCCCCGGTCGCAAAATAACCGGGCGGACGCCCAGTCTAAATTAGCAAGTTCTAGCCTGCAGAATATCAAGAGGTCAGTATGGGTAGATGTGATACAAGAAAAATCTACAACACCCTGCCAACTGGTTAATGTCATCGAAGAAGTGGAAGTCGAAAGCTGGATGACCCCAATCATCCAATTCAAGAGGCATGTGACCCTTCCACAAGACCCAGCTCAGAAAAAGAGAATGCCAGCCAAAGTTGCATGGTTCATAATGATGGGAGAAGAGTTGTACCGCAAGTCATTTTACGCCCCTTTACTCAAATGCCTGGGGGCAGGACAGGCTGCGGAGGTATTGGATGACATACATTCAGGAATCTGTGGTCATCATGTAGGAGGACAAACGCTGGCACATAAAGCCCTAAGGGCAGGGTACTACTGGCCAACCATGCTCGCAGACGCCAGGAGCCTGACCAAGAAATGCAAAAAATGCCAACTCTTCGCCCCTCTGATACATGCCCCGGCCCAGGACCTGAGGCCAATCTTATCCGTCATTCCATTCACCCAATGGGGGATGGACATCCTGGGTCCATTTACTGTGGCAACTGGGGGTAGAAAATTCCTGATAGTGGGGATTGACTACTTCACCAAGTGGATTGAGGCTGAAGCTGTCCCAAACATAATAGAGCCTGCAGTTAGAAAAGTCATCTGGAGGAACATAATCACGAGGAATGGCCTGCCAAAAGTCCTGGTCTTTGATCATGGCAGGCAATTTGACAACGACCCGCTGAGGGCCTGGCTGGAAGGCCATGGTATAACTGTTGCCTACTCCGCCGTCTGCCACCCGCAGACCAACGGACAGGCCGAGGCAGCAAACAAACAAATCTTGAATGGACTGAAGAAGATGGTGGACGAACTCAAGGGAAGATGGGCAGATGAGCTCCCAAGTGTCCTGTAGTCAATCAGAACCACTAGGAAAGAATCCACAGGGTAAACACCCTTCGGTCAGGTCTACGGAGCCGAAGCCCTGCTACCCAACGAAGCACGTATCCCTACCCTCCGGTCTCAACAATTCGACAGGCTCAACAACAAGGCTGCAATGACTGAAGCCCTCGATCTAGTAAGTGAGGTGAGACAGGAGGCTTGCGTCAACATCGCAGCCTATCAACAGAGGATGAGGAAGGTCTACAACAAAACAGTGAACATGAGGAACTTCCAGATAGGCGACCTGGTCCTGCAGAAAACCCAGGCTGTGGGAAAATCAAAAGAGCACGAAAAACTAAGCGCGATCTGGGAAGGCCCGTATCAGATCACCCAGGTCATGGGATCAGGGACATATAGAATTGCCAACCCTGAAGGCCAGGAGCTAGCAGCTCACTGGAATGCAGACACCCTAAAGAAGTATTACGTCTAGATTAAGAGTTAAAATATTTTCTTTTCCCTAAAAATGTCGGCGGAGAACGATCAAGTTGAAATGTCGACGGCTCCGACCACATATTAAGTTTTTACTTCAAGGAATGAAAAAGACTCCCATATTCATACTTGTTGTCTGTTCAGATTAAGCACTTCACACACAAACGAGCAGGTGGCAATATGGGGAAGGGCCCCCATGTTGCAAAACCCAGGGAAAATAGATCCCCCAACAAAAAATCGCTAAGTCCCCCACCTTCCTCTGGGCAGGCAGGGGGCAGGCCCTCTGACTTCAGATCAGGAGTCAGGGTCAGGCCGGGTCCCACGTGCCGAAACGAACAAGGACTGAGACACAATCAGACTTGTATAAAAAACGCTAGGTCCCCCACCTGCCCCTGGGCAGGCAGGGGGCAGGCCCTCTGACTTCAGATCATGAGTTAGGGTCAGGCCAGGCCCCACGTGCCGAAACGAACAAGGACTGAGACACAATCAGCCTTGTATAAAAAACGCTAAGTCCCCCACCTGCCTCTGGGCAGGCAGGGGGCAGGCCCTCTAGATCAGGAGTCAGGGTCAGGCCGGACCCCACGTGCCGAAACGAACAAGGACTGAGACACAATCAGCCTTGTAAAAAAACGCTAAGTCCCCCACCTGCCCCTGGGCAGGTAGGGGGCAGGCCCCCTGACTTCGGATCAGGAGTCAGGGTCAGGCCGGGACCCACGTGCCAAAACGAACAAGGACCGAGACACAATCAATCTTGTATAATAAACGCTAAGCCCCCATCTGCCTCTGGCAGGCAGGGGGCAGCCCCCTGACTTCGGATCAGGAGTCAGGGTCAGGCCGGGCCCCACGTGCCGAAACGAACAAGGACTAAGACACAATCAGACTTGTACAAAAAATGCTAAGTCCCCTAGCTGCCCCTGGGCAGGTAGGGGGCAGGCCCTCTGACTTCAGATCACGAGTTAGGGTCAGGCCAGGCCCCACGTGCCGAGACGAATACGGACTGAGACACAATCAGCCTTGTATAAAAAATGCTAAGTCCCCCACCTGCCTCTGGGCAGGCAAGGGGCAGGCCCTCTAGATCATGAGTCAGGGTCAGGCCTGGCCCCACCTGCCGAAACAAAAAAGGAGTGAGACACATTCAGCCTTTTAAAAAAAACGCTAAGTCCCCCACCTGACTCTAGGCTGGCAGGGGGCAGGTCCCCTGACTTCGGATCAGGAGTCAGGGTCAGGCCGGGCCCTACGTGCCAAAACAAACAAGGACCGAGACACAATCAACCTTGTATAAAAAACGCTAAGCCCCCCACCTGCCTCTGGGCAGGCAGGGGGTAGGCCCTCTGACTTCGGATAAGGAGTCAGGGTCAGGCCGGGTCCCATGTGCCGAAACGAACAAGGACTGAGACACAATCAGCCTTGTATAAAAAACGCTAAGTCCCCCACTTGCCTCTGGGCAGGCAGGGGGCAGGACCTCTGACTTCAAATCAGGAGTCTGGGTCAGGCCGGGCCCCACGTGCCGAAACGAACAAGGACTGAGACACAATCAGCCTTGTATAAAAAACGCTAGGTCCCCCACCTACCCCTGGGCAGGCAGGGGACAAGCCCCCTAACTTCGGATAAGGAGTCAGGGTCAGGCCGGGTCCCACGTGCCGAAACGAACAAGGACCGAGACACAATCAGCCTTGTATAAAAAATGCTAAGTCCCCCACCTCCCTCTGGGCAGGCAGGGGGCAGGCCCTCTGACTTCAGATCAGGAGTCTGGGTCAGGCAAAACCTTAAATCAAAACGACAAAGTTGATAAACGTACAATGAAGGAGTATCCATAAAATTAACGAAAAGTCAGGAGAAAAGCTTGCAGGGCAAGCAATAAAAATCCGGTTACAGAGGAATAAGGCTAACATAGCCGGCAGCCGGCCACATCTGGGCCCGGCGCGCAAAAACATAGTAAATGCAGCGAGGACATAAAGGCGTAGGAGGATAGGGACAGGAACCCTCAGAAGATGACTGCCCTGTGTACTATGCGACGGGGGCATTCTGGCCAGGTTCAGGACCACCCTCAGGTGACTTGCTGGCCCTGGCATCATTCTTGGCCGCATCAAGCACCCCAAAAGCATCCTCGTCAAAGTCAGGCAGCATCTCCCGGATGACTTCCATAATAAACTAAGAAGAGGAAGAAGCTCTTGATTCAAATGCCTTCCTCAGATATGTGTTAGGCTCCTGAATAATCTCCTCCTCCTTGAGCCACTTTTCACCCTGAACCCTTCAGCTCGCTCTCGGCTGCCTGAAGATCAGAGTCAACCTTTGTCAGACGAGTAGCATACTCCCCAAGGCGACTCTCCACTTCAGCAGCATTCTTCTTGACCTGCTCCAGCTCCGCCTCCTAGTCCGTCGCCTCCTTTATAGCCTTTTCTCCCTGATCCTTCCAATGAGCGGCCTGACCCCTCGCTTCCCCCAACTCACCTTCACACCTAGACAGCTGAAGTTTTAAGTTGATGATAAGACAACGTCTCTCTCAACCTCCACTATGCGTTCAGAGAGGGAGGACCAGGAGTGATGGTCAGCTCCTCGTCACTTAAGCGCTTGAGGGCCGCCAACTCTGCAGAGGCCTGGAAAATCCGGGAGAAACGATGCATAAGCTGGGCTGCCTGATTACAAGAGTATGTCAGGGACTTGGCAGTTTGATCCATAGATGTGGAGTTGGAATCTGAGAATAGAGCTGAAACATCAACACTTTCACCAACTACAAAGTTAAATTCAGCGTTCCCTTCAGTAAACAAGGTCTCTGGAAAGTCAGAGGCAGGGCGCTTTGGTTGAGGAGTGCTAGTATTGGCTTCCAGATCCACCACTTGGTCAGCGTCCATGGGCTCTTTGCCCTTCCTTTTCCTGCCAGCCAGGGGGACACTCTCCCCAGTCTCCTCAGAGGGAAACCGAGATGGTAACATCCTTATTTACTTGGGAATGTCTGGTAAGGCTCATACGTAAATGAGGGTGTTACAGAAGCCCCCACTACCACAGAAGGACGGGCCCCAGGAGAAGTGCCCCCTCGCCTGCTAGCCGGCGAAGGGGTGGCCTCTGATGCAGCCCCGCCCTCTGCCGTCTTGGGAGCAGGGGTTGAAGACTCATGATGTTTAGAAGCTGGCTTGGGAGGAGGAGGAAGCCTCGCCTGCTTGCTGTGATGCTCTTTATATGTCCCATAAGAGTCTTCTTCTTGAATCCTAGGGGAGGGGATGGGCCATCAGTGAGAGGCATGCGCTCTGAATTCAGCTCGATACGCTTCAACTGTTTTTTCGTCCAGGTATTCCTGCGGAAATCTGCGAAGAAGCAGACAAGGAAAAACAAGCTAAGAAAGTACACAATAAGACACCCCAGAAAAAGCTTAGTATTTCCAAACCCTTGAACTACCTGAGGGGTGGCCGGGTTTTAACCCAGGGGGGTCAGATATTCAGCAGTCGATATAACATCTGCATGGGGAAGCCAATCAACAGGGCCAAATACACCCTTCCCATCCTTCACGCAAGCAAATTATCTGATCAAGGATTGGTCTTTACTGATCAGATTAACTTCAAGAGCCTTTCCACCGACCTCATGGTGGTACTCCTCGCGGGATTCCAGGCGAGTGTGAACATGGTTCCTGAAGTGTCGAGGAATTCTCCACCCCATCTTGCTGTGAACATACAAGAAATTATCCTTCCAATGCTTCAAGTTGTTCATGACCGGCCAGACGAAAGAGTAACCTTTCTGCCTGAGGAGGGAGAAATACCCTGGAGCCCCACCCCCCTCCGCAGAAGAAACCATCTGCAAACCGACCATGTGCCTAAGGGCGTCTATTGAAGGCTCGTCCCCAAGGAACAAGCAGACCCAGGCATAGGCCACTAGTGACCTGACAGCCACGGCGATCAGCTGGGCAACAACGACATTCATGCGCCTAAAAGCCTCCTCAAAGAAAGGGTGAAGGGGGAAGCGCAGACTGATGGGAGGGATCTGTCGCGGATCCCGCCGTCAAATAATAACCAACTAACCTAACTAAGGTAGCTAGGGCAAGTCGGGTCGATCCACAGGGACGGAAATGCGTTCGGACTAATGGGTGCTACGGTCTAGGACTATGTTCAAGACGAGCTATTCTAAGGGGGAGGCTAAGGACTAGTCTAAGGTCTAAAACAAGAAAAAGGAAGACAAAACAAGTAACTAACGACTAAAGAAAGCAAAGAATGAAAACTAGGGTTAGGCCGGGTTCATGGATGCGAAGAAAACAAAACGGGGGAAACGGGGCCACTAGCATGCCTTCGAGGGCTAGGTAACACCGATCGGGCTCTCGCTACGTAATCGGTCTAGGGGTCGTCCTCACCGGGCTCTCGCTACGTAGTGACGCGACCAAACTAACCAACCAAACACATACATACAAGATAATATGCAAGAAAAACAAGGATTGATCGTCTCTAGTTTCACAAGCATTTCATCGAACATGTGGAGTGCAAGGTTGATGAGAAACAACAAAAACAACATCTAGTACTACCCATCTCACCCTAGTCATCCACAATCACAACCAATCTCCCTAATAACCCTAGCAAGAATCTACTCTAACAAATCTAAGCTAAAACTAATACTAACAAGATGAACTAAAACAAGAACAAGAGCATACATATGTAAATTAACAAAAAGGATGAACAAAACAATAAACAAGATCTAAAGATTCAAACTTGAATAATAAAACAAAGATTAAGAGAAAGGAAAAGAGATTATACCAAACTAGAGAGGATGAAAAGAAGAAATCTTGCATACATGGAAGAAATCCCAAATACATCAACCAAGGTTGTCAATCTTGGTTGGATTCTTCAAGAATTCCCAAATTACAAGAGTTAATCTAAGATTAACGATTCATTAAAGACTAATCTACACTAATCTATGCTAATCTATGCTAAACTAGGCTAGGGTTTAATGTCTAATCAAGTATATCCCATAAACAAAACAAGGGAAGAGTATATATAGGGTTCCAAGTGGAAAGGAGAAGAAAGGAAGCATGGCGGGCTGCCACTGGGCCGTCGCGGCCGGGTTGAGGTGGTCTCGGTCGGGATGGGGTCGGTCCCGGCCGGGAAGGCCTGCTCCCGGTCGAGATGGGCTCCAGACAGCAGCTCCTCTTTTGTGCACCTCAACCGGGACCGGTTGAGGCCATCCCGACTCGGTTGAGCCTTGTAGGCCTCCTTTAAGCTCCTTTTGGTCCCTCCTTGCCTCTCATGGGTTTCAAATCGATTCTCGGGACTCGGGATCGGGTCTCGGAGGCTCGGGATTGGGTCCCAAGGTCTCGGGGTCGAATCCAAGGCATCGAGTGATCGTTCCTTCGCTTCGTTGGCTCCAAAAAGTGTATGTATTGAGTCGGAATCGCTCCAACTCTTCATGAATGGTCTCGGGAACCTGAAACGAGCTAGAGGAAGCATAAAAAGCCCATAAACCGCTCCCAAGGAGCGATTCCACAAGGAAAATGGGACCAAAACTCAACAATTAGGCACTACAAACTACACTTATCAACTCCCCCACACTTAACCCTTACTCGCCCTCGAGTAAGTACATACTAACTACTAAACTAGCCGAGTGGGTATTAGCGCACCCTACACCCTTTCAACTCACGCGAGTACACTTAGAAGAAAAGTGCACTCTGCAAGGCAAGTAAGGTCTTGCGACAAAACTGTGGATGCAACCGGACACAACAACACATAAACAACAAACACACAAACAAACAAGTAAACGGTTGCACCCAAAGAGAAATAAATACCGCTTCCCTCTAAAAAGCTGTGAAAGAAGCACCGGTTTAGGACTCGAGGCAAGTGACAACGTTCCCAAGCTAATCATACAAATCGAGATGAACTAAACCCTAATAGTATGACGATAAAGCAACAAAAACGTTGGTAACTTACCTAGATTCCTCCTAACTTTCTAAGAACGTACTACGGGACGATCGGCGGAGTGGAAAAGGGATGAACCACGGTGTTAGTCGACACTGTAGGTAAGTGAGACCCCGCCCCCTTTAGCGATGAGCCAAGAGGGCCGTCCCATGTCTAAAAACGCCTAACTAGTCCATGTAAAAAGGGTGGAAATATTTGCAAAGTGAGGGAAGACCGACCATTACCGCTATCATCCTTCCTAGGGACTCGGTCCTTTGGTAGGCTCTTCCCGGTAATAGTCGGTAAAAGGCTTATTTTTGATGGTGGGGACTCTTTTTGTGAGACGGTTTTCTTTTGGCATTTTCTCTTTTCTTTTGCATATTTGCTTTGTGTGTTGCCATACCATTCCTTTTTCTTCTTTTCTATTTTATTTTTGGCTTTTGTGCCTTTTCTTTTTCTTCATTCTTTTCTTTCTTTCAATTTCTTTCTTTTTCTTTTCTTTGCCCTTTTGGCTTAATTTGGCTTATTGGCATTTCTTTGTGTAACAAGAAAGAGAGAATTCAACAAATTGCAATTTATTGTGTGGATATGTGTAGGAGGTAGGTGAATGGGTAAGTCGGGAGTGCGCATCTTCTTTCAAACCCACAAAAAGGTGGAGAACTTGGACTAATCAAACAATCCCAAACACGGTCACCAAAGGGACGGGACTCGGCAACCAAGGCCTTTTCACACCGTGGGTGGTCATAATGGTCAAAATGCAAATCCCGTAGTAAATCCCTAGTAAGCTAGGTGGACTCAAGGTAAGAAACGAACGAAATCACTGATTTAGGGTCATTCTACTAGACTAAAGTCCAAGACTCGATTTACACTACTCGAAAGGGAAAGTAAACACTTGAACACTAGCCTCAAAACCGGGTTTTCGCAAACCTTTTATTACACACAAGACACAACTAACACAACAAAGACATGACAAAAAAAATGAAAGAAAAAGAGACAAAAGACAACAAACCAAAACAAAATAAAACAAACACATAGACAACACAAACACCACCCCTAGCTTCCAAACAAATCACTACATCAGCCACAAACTTTACAAAGCTCCACCCGAGCACACAACATCACAATCTCTTCCAAATTCCGCGAGAGGCAAAGGAGGAAAAAGGGATAGAAGATGTTACCGGACATCTTGAAAGCTCTCCAAAGCTATCGGTGATTAAGCGACCTACAAGGAAAAAGGGAGGCAAAACACACAAAACACAACAAAAGCACGACATAACGACACAAAAGGAAAAGACACAAAAGAAAACCTTTTTTTTTATTTTTGTGAAATTTTTTCAAATTTTTAGGGTTTTTTAAGATTTTTCGGAAAACTATAAAAATAAAACTAACTATGATAGAATATCGCTCCCCCACACTTAAACCGAGCAATGTCCTCATGCTCGATCGTAGTGTGCGGAGAGACAAAAGGAAAGAAAAGAAACTACGAAAATAAAGCTAAAAATCAAAAACGAAGATGAAGAAAAGGGTAGAATGTGTCTGGCCGGGGTGTAGTCAAGTCACCATGGGCCGAGACAAGAAAAGATATGGATGGGGGAATAAAAATAAAAAGAAGGAAATAAAAGGAAATGGGAGGGGAGGGCTAGGTGTAATCAAGTCACTTAGCCCGGATTCCGCCTAAATCCGACTAAATCCTAAAAGAAAAGGTGAAAAACTTGTAAATTTGGATTTTGAAATGACACTCGATGTAGTCACGTCATCGAGAGTCGGGAGCAATAACTACCAAGGCCTCGAAGGCCACCATGACACCATGACACAAAAGTGTACAACGGGAAGGGAACAAACACAAAGGAAAACAAGCGATAAAAGACGGAAAAGAAAGGATAGTTGCCATACCAATAGGTTAGCAACTCACTCGCTCCATCGTCTCATAGATCAATATTGGTACTTTACTTGTCTTCGTCATTGTCATCCCGCTTCAAACTTGATAAAAGCGCATGGTAGAGGTATTAATGGTGTGAGGGGGGTGGGGTTTGATGGGAAAGTCGGTGTAAAGTGAAGAGAAAATGAGGTGAGGGTATGTAAATGAAGTGTAAGGGTTATATGACATGAGCAAGGATGGGTAGGGAGGATGGGTGGGGGTATACAATGGTTAGGTGGGCTCAAATGTCGAAGAAGAGGCGTAAAAAGGAGTATGGGGACCATCCCGGTCGGGATGGATAGTCCCGGTCGGGATGACAAACCCGTCCCGATCGGGAATCTCCCTTCCCGGTCGGATGGCACTCCAGCAAACTCGAATTATGGTACCCTCATCCCGATCGGGATGGCTTCTTCCTGGTCGGGATGACACACCTGTCCCGGTCGGGAAGCTCCCTTCCCGCCCGGGATGGGTCTTCTTGACCTCCAAAACCCCAAAAGCTTCACCAAAGCTTCAAAAACCGATTCCCATGCTCACGATCCAAGCTCTATCATTAACCACTCCCCTCTAGGAATCACTTTCACTTCACACCTATCACAATAAACTTAAATACAACATCAAATTCCCTCCCTCACATCGCTCATCAACAATCCAAATAAAGAAGAATTTCACAGAAAAACTAACTATCCTAGAAATCAAACTATCCAAACAAAGATAAACACAAATACAAGCACAAAAGAAAAGGGAAAAGATATTTACACTAGCTACTCTCACCAACAACGCCTCCATAGCCATCAAGAGCTCGAAGGAGTAAGTCAAATGCTCTAGCAACATCTTCAATTAAGCTCACATGGCCGAGCCTAGCCACTTTCAAGAGCTTCCAAGTCGGAGGTAAGAAGTGATCATCTTCATTATGCTCGGGGTTCTCGTGATCTTCCGGGTCTTTGGAACCATGATAGCAACGACTCTTATGACTATCCGGTAGGTATAGTGGTCTAGAGTCATGCTCGGTGATATGATGCGGGAGATCACACCCTAGGGGTGTCGCTTCTTCTACGGGGTCGAGAGTGGAACTCTTTTCCACCGCCCGACGAGGATCCTCTTCACCAACCGTCTCACAAGACAAGAGACTAGACATCGAATGCGATAGAGGAGGAGAAGGCATCAAGTTTTCTTCATTGGAGGCTTTAGGCTCCTCCAATTTCCCATACAAGGCAAGTTCCAAGGCATCTACCTCTTTTTCCCAAGTATTGCACTCCTTTTCACTCACCTTGTCTAGTTGGCCTAGAGGAGGCATGTCTTCACTTGGCTTGGATTGTCTAGATCCGGTTCATCACGAAGAAAATCGAACAAATCCAATTTGATAGCAAATACATCGGCTCCCCAAGAATTATCTCGAGAATCATGTTCACTCCCCTCCTCATTGTCGGCCCTTGAAGCCTCAACTCCCTCTATTCTTCCCATATCTTCACCGCCCAAGCAACACTCAACAATGGTCTCTTGATCGAACCTCTCTTCTTCATTTGTAGCTTCAAGATTGGGTTGACTTTCTTGTGGAGACACCCGACCTTCTTGCCCAAATGAACCTTCCTCAACATGTTGTGGAGCTCGAGTGGCCGACATCGTGATATGAGCCATGAGTGCATTGATGCGAGCATCTTGCACCCCTATTTGGGCCTTGAGCTCCTTTTCAACCCCTTGTATGTGAGTCATCATCACTTGTTGACTCTTTTGCAATAAAATCATCATCTCATGTTGACCCTTTTGCAATAGCATTATCGCCTCTTGTTGACTCTTTTGCATTTGGACCAACATTTGACAAGTCTCAAAGTCGGGGATTTTTGGTTGTGGGTTATGTGAGGGTGTTTGGTAGTTGTTAGGATGTTGGAATGATCCTTGACAACTTTCATGATAACCATATGGAGGGCGTTTGTAAGATTGTTGATGAGGTTGGTGTGGTTGGTGAAATTTTGGGACTTGGAAATTTGCCCCAAAGTTGTTCCGTGATGATTGATGGTAGCTTGGACGCGCCATGTCCATAACGTTGCTTTAATACCTAGGATGAACTAGAAGCACTTGAGCAAACGTTAGTATCCTAGTGCTTTTGAGGCACTAGGAAGGGAGAATAGCACACAAGAAGTAGAACGGAGATACACAAGGAGAAGAGAACACAAAAGTCAAGAACAAAGTCCACAACTAAGCAAACAAAAGTCTAAACTACGCCGTCCCCGGCAACGGCGCCAATTTGATGGGAGGGAGGGGAAACGGGGCCACTAGCATGCCTTCGAGGCCTAGGTAACGCCGATCGGGCTCTCGCTACGTAATTGGTCTAGGGGTCGTCCTCACCGGGCTCTCGCTACGTAGTGACGCGACCAAACTAACCAACCAAACACATACATACAAGAGAAGATGCAAGAAAAACAAGGATTGATCGTCTCTAGTCTCACAAGCATTTCATCAAACATGTGGAGTGCAAGGTTAATAGGAAACAATAAAAACAACATCTAATACCACCCATCTCACCCTAATCATCCACAATCACAACCAATCTCCCTAATAACCCTAGCAAGGGTCTACTCTAACATATCTAAGCTAAAACTAACACTAACAAGATGAACTAAAACAAGAACAAGAGCATACATATGTAAACTAACAAAAAGGATGAACAAAACAATAAACAAGATCTAAAGATTGAAACTTGAATAATAAAACAAAGATTAAGAGAAAGGAAAAGAGATTATACCAAACTAGAGAGGATGAAAAGAAGAAATCTTGCATAAATGGAAGAAAACCCAAATACATCAACCAAGGTTGTCAATCTTGGTTGGATTCTTCAAGAATTCCCAAATTACAAGAGTTAATCTAAGATTAACGATTAATTAAAGACTAATCTACACTAATCTATGCTAATCTATGCTAAATTAGGCTAGGGTTTAATGTCTAATCAAGTAGATCCCATAAACAAAACAAGGGAAGAGTATATATAGGGTTCCAAGTGGAAAGGAGAAGAAGGGAAGCATGGCAGGCTGCCACTGGGCCGTCCCGGCCGGGATGAGGTGGTCCCGGTCGGGATGGGGTCGGTCCCGGCCGGGAAGGCCTGCTCCCGGTCAGGATGGGCTCCAGACAGCAGCTCCTCTTTTGCGCACCTCAACCGGGACCGGTTGAGGCCATCCCGACCCGGTTGAGCCTTGTAGGCCTCCTTTAAGCTCCTTTTGGTCCCTCCTTGCCTCTCATGGGTTTCTCATCGATTCTCGGGACTCGGGATCGGGTCTCGGAGGCTCAATATTGTGTCCCAAGGTCTCGGGGTCGAATCCAAGGCATCGAGTGATCGTTCTTTCGCTTCGTTGGCTCCAAAAAGTGTATGTATTGAGTCGGAATCGCTCCAACTCTTCATGGATGGTCTCGGGAACCTGAAACGAGCTAGAGGAAGCATAAGAAGCCCATAAACCGCTCCCAAGGAGCGATTCCACTAGGAAAATGGGACCAAAACACAACAATTAGGCACTATAAACTACACTTATCACAGACCAAACTCCAAACACTTGTGATAGATGGCTATACAGTTACCAGGAGGGTTGCATAGGCCACCAGTGACCTGACAGCCACGGCGATCAGCTGGGCAACAACGAAATTCATGCGCCTAAAAGCCTCCTCAAAGAAAGAGTGCAGGGGGAAGCGTAGACCAAACTCCAAACACTTGTGATAGACGGCTATACATTTATCAGGAGGGTTGCATACGGTATCCTTCTCCCCATGAATGATAACTGTGTAGCTCTCCCCAAAATTATAAATATTGGCTATAGCTTCGGCAGCGTTCTTTGCCATTATCGTCTCCTGCGGCCCAGGCGCAGGGTATGTATGCAAGGGAACCCTATATTTCACCTTGTCTAGGTAATAAACCTTCCCCGGTTTCCTAGGTATAAGATCCTCGGCGACAGTAAAAAGGTCAATCTCCAATGCCTCATGGTCAAAATAAACAACATCAACCGGGACAGGGTCAGGGGAATTAGCACCCCCACTATCTTCTGAAGGTGGCCCCCTGGCCACCGTAACCCCCAACCCATCAGAGGAGAAGGGAAGGTCAGTGTCAGCTCCACCCACATCCTCCTCCGACCTCTCAGCAGATGGTTCATCGAAAGACAGGATTCGAGAACGACGATGGGTCATGATGTCTAGAAAAGAAAAAAAACACAAGTAATTGAAAGGCAAGGAAGTCAGAGATCAGGGTTCTAACCTAATTAAGGTCCGCCGGAGGAAGATGCTGGAGAAGTTCCTTAGTCTAAATGCTCGGCAGAGGGGGGAGTGTATAATGAGATGAAGCTTGTGAGAAGTTGAATGCGTGAAAGGGGGAGTAATGGGGGTTGAAGTGCTTTTATAGGGAAAGGAAGATGGGAAGTCCCTCCTAGAAAGCCATTTTGTCAGACACCTTTCCCATAGAACCTCCCATACGTGTCACACATCCCAATCCACCCATCCAACACTTCCCTAGGTCTTTGAAAAGACAAGAGGATAGCAGGAATGATCATGGCGCGTTATTCAAGAGGCAATTAAAAAAAAACAAGTAAAAAGCCCATCAACTTCTTCAATAAGCAAAAGCCCAAAAGGGCCAGAGTTACAAGTTAGGGTACAAAATTCAAAAGAAAAATAGAAAATAAGTGAATTACAAACAAAAGAAGCCTAAAGTTTCAGCTTGGGCAATCAGAAGGTGTAGGCAAAGTCTAGTCCTCATCAGAGCCAGGGAGGGAGTAGTCCCTGGGACTGCTATAACCTCCATCGTCGGACCCCCAGGCCCAACTACCTGAAGCATCCATCGAATCATCAGGCCCTTCCTCCTCGCTCCCCAGCGCCTCACAGCCAGATGAATAACCTTGACCATTGCTGTCCCCCGAGTCACAGCTGCTCGGGTCCCAGTCTTCGCCAAATTTGGCTACCTTGGTACCCTCGGGGTAGCCAAAGTCATCCTCCAGCCTCTTCAGTGCAAGGGAAGAAGGGCCTGAATCAGGGAGGTACGGGTTAAAATTCTCCGGTTGTAACCAAGGGAAACATGGTAGCACCCTTTGAAAGAGCAGCCCCCTGCCCGGGTGCAGTACTTAGGCTTCGGCCTCACAGGGGACGAAGCTTTCCTAGGGCGTTTGATAGCCCTAGATAGGGAGCTCGTCCTAGGAGCTTGTAAAGAACGAAGATAAGTTCGCCTTCTGCAGGGAATGACCGAATCACTAGTAGAAAACTACCCTTTGTAACCGGTTGTAAATTACCATTTGGAACCTTTTTTCATAGGTTCTACTGCCAAAGATTCCTTTGGTCCGGAGCTTTGGAACCGGTTGTAGGATGGTTCTAAAGATGACCTTTGGAACCGGTTGTTGGTGCAACCGGTTCCAAAGGGTATACCATTGGAACCTACGGTAATTACAACCGGTTCCAAAGGTGTCCCATTGGAACCTGTTGTAATTACAACCGGTTCCAAAGGGTGGTAATTTTTAAAAAAATGCATATTCAAATCCACGATAGTACTATATAAAAGATTATCAACGCACATCAACAATATATTTTCATACATGAAATTAATTAATTTAATTAAAAGATTGCCACAAAATTGAAAAACTAATTTTTTTTTATAAATATTAAATTGAAAATACAATGTATATCATGGTACACACATTAACCGCAACACGCTACTAGCTAAGCCATGACCGCTTCTAGTGCACTGAAATTATCCACATTGGTCCCGGATTTTAAATAATAAACACAACATTATGTTCCATAAAAAAAAGACTCACACATCAAACTGCAAAACTTAGAAGATAAGGACCCTTTGAGTGTGTTCCCGGGTTATCTTGCATCTCCAATAAAAGCTCATGCACTTAAAGGTTGGTCCTTCCACAAACCGCACATGGTTTCACCTGGAGATCAGATAAGAGCATAAAAATCAGTCAACCAAATCATTTAGTTGCAGAAAACTTCATTTATTGAAATTAAAAGAAAAAAGTGAGACCAGTCAAGTATGCAAAAAAACAGTTCAGTAACATGTAGTATTAAGTTATTTAATGAATTTATTGATATTAAAGAAAAGAGTCAGATCAATCAAGTATGCAAACAAACAATTCAGTAATATGTAGTATTAAGCTGAAGAAGAAGAAGAAACCTTCATACGGAAGATCTGTGAAATATGAGAGGAAATGTGAGAAGTAACTCTATATATGAAAAGAAAGTCTCTGAGCCGTAACAAACTTATGACGAATCAAGTATCACTCACCTAGGTAAATAAGACAAGAGAATGGTAAATGGTTTGTGTGTAGGTACGCGCATAAGTATTTATTTGACGTGTTACTGTGAACGTCCGTCCGCACCGCCCGGCGCCCCACGCGTGCCCGCGCGGGACGGACCCGGTTTTCAACGTGTGGCGGCGGCCACACACGCGACCCCCTCCCTGCTGGGGGCCGGTCCGATATCGCATACGTGGCGAAGTGTCGGACCTCTATTTGGATGACGATCCGGACTTGTACTAGACGGGTGTGGGGCACCCGTGTTTCCGTTTTGGAATCGATCGAGTCGTGGTTGTAAATGTTTAAAGGCCGTTTGGTTTGGTAAGGTGACCTTTTTAGTGAACTGAAGATGTCGTTGATTTGTGGAGTCGCCACCGAGTCAAATTATGGGGACTCGGAAACCGTTCAAGTCAACTTTGATCCCTTGCCGGCTCAAAGCTGAGTGGCACGGAACCTAAAGATAAAGACTTGTACCCTTAAGCACTCCATGCCTGGAATGACTCTCGTTGCCAATGGTTTCGGACATCCGGAAACCTTTGATTCTGAGTAAGGGGTGAGGGTACGTATTTGGAAGCGAACATCCGATAGACGTCAGCGCCCAATCCCGCCCGCACTATAGCGGCTCTACTAATCAATCGGTGGGCTGATATCCTAGTTCTTTTGTTGTGGTGGAAATACTGTAACATCCGTTGTTTTAACGCTATACCTTTTGCTATGTCGGTTGTTTAAGGACAAGTAAGCTTTATCGTCAAAGTAAATGTGTTTACATTCTTTGCATGCGATTTCACGTGACAGGCAGGCCATGAAAAGATGCACATAGGAGAGTAGAGAGTACTAGTATTATACGTATTAGCAAATCAGTTTTAACGCGATAATACGGATATTAGTCATTCTCGTGGTATACCTTACCTGGTATTCTGCTTAAGATGCGTCGGTTCGGTATATTAATAAGGATGTGTCGAACCTAGTAAGGTGAGCACCGATACTAATATGGAACCCGACCATCACTTTGTTTAGTTTTAGTTGTTTTACGTTTTAAATTTCTTGTTAGGTGATTTAGCATGCGATTATAAGGTCATAAAAGCAATAAATCATACGAAAAACTGTAAATGCGAATGTAAGTAAATCACATAGTGAGGAGTTGTACCCTCGGAGTGTACACTAAACGGGACTCGATGCATAAATAGTTTTGAGAACGGATCTCGGAATTACTCGGGTCTATTTAGTGTGTTTTAGTATTTTTGATTGAAGTTGGGACGTTGTGTATTTTAGTAGATGTTTGTGGGCCTAGTGCCCACATCTATTGTTATCATCATAGTGCTTAATAATAAAAAGTGCGATTATGGAAAGTTTTGTTATGGCAACCTAGTGACGATACGACTTCGACAAACGGATCCTCCTTGCTTGACCAGTTATCCGGGCAGAGTTCCGTTACCGTTTGACCTTCCCGCGGCTACTCTGGCAGAGCTTCGTTGCTAAGGACTAGTTCTGCGACTAATCCGGCAGAACCTGGGTACTAGTTTTGGAGCTAGTCGATCACAGGTACCTCGGTATCGAGTGGAGTGCTCGAAGGTGAGGAGTAGCGTCGATGTCGCTTTTTTATTTATCGGAACTACGATTGAGTGGATCGTTTGCCTCGGGTGTCGGAGTGCGAGCCCTTAGCGAGAGTTTAGAGGGGGAAGAGAGAGTTGAATTGTGTGAAAATGAGGGCGTGAAGGGGGGTATTTATAGGTGTTTTCGGCCCTCGTCGCCCATATAGTTGCGTGATCTGAGGCAGACTAAGACTCAGGCGCCTGGGTCCGGGCGTGGGGAGACCCAGGCGCGTCAGGTGGTGCGGTTAGAGTTTTGAAGATACGATTTTGATACTTTCCAAAACCGAGAGACGGGAGTGTAATACATAGGTTAGGGCTTAAGGGTTCCCCCGGGTTGACCTAGCGCCGTGGGTTTAGTGGGCCTCGGGTGTTCATCCCGAGGTTCGCTTGGCGCGGTATTGACTCGGCTCGAGTTTCGGGACCGACTTCGGAGTTCCGGTGTCGGAATTGACTCTAATTAGTGTCTATGCGACCGTAACGACACGACTAAGGCTGCTATCATGTTAGTTTAATTTGCCGGAATAATTTATTTGATCCGTTCTATAGAAAAAGTATCTAGAACACCGCGAACCCGCTTCGCGTTGCAGTCCTATCGTCATCGGGTATTTGTTGGGCACTTCTACAGCCACCAGGTCCAAATCCGGGTGTCTACAGAAGCCCCCACTTTGACTGAGGCTTGGACAAGGTGAAAGTCAAAGTATAGCCGCCCAGGTCAATCGAAGATTACGACCTGGTGGCTGTCCGGTCGGGTCGTTTTAAGTCCGTTAGACTGTGCATTGGGGCTCGCCAGCCAAGGTGTAGGAGCCATACCTGATGTCTTCTCTTGTGGTTGCTTGCTAGGGCACCGGCCGCTGCTTGTTGTCTTGTTCTTGATTCTTTGCGCGCGCGCTTTGTCTTCTTCGATTTATTTAAGGTTTTGTTTAATTTTAAGCGCTTTTATGTGTTAGGTGTAAATGTATTTTCTTTTATTTGGGATGCTTGTGAACCCTTGATGAGACATAACATTCGAGGGCGTTAGTCTCCACTCGAGCGGTCGTCTTCGGGATGCTTATGACCCCTAGGACAAGGTAAAACGATACAAAACTATCTGAGGGCGTTGGTCTCCACTCGGATAGCTATCTTTTGGGATGCCTCTGACCCCTAGGACAAAATAAAGTGATATAAAACTATTCGAGGGTGTTAGTCTCCGCTCGAATAGCTGTCTTTCGGGATGCTTCTGACCCCTAGGACAAAATTGCTGTGTGCCTCCGGGATAACTCAGATCCCTTGGGCAAAACTCCTCGAAGGCGTTAGTCTCCACTCGAGTAGTTGTCTTTCGGGATGCCTCTAACCCCTAGGACAAAATTGCTGTTGCTGTGCCTTTGGGATAACTCAGATCCCTTGGGCAAAACTCCTCGAGGGCGTTAGTCTCCACTCGAGTAGCCGTCTTTCGGGATGCTTCTGACCCCTAGGACAAAATTGCTGTTGTTGTGCCTCCGGGATAACTCAGACCCCTCGGGCAAATTGCTGTGCCGCCGGGATAACTCAGACCCTTCGGGCAAATTGTTGTTTTTTTATTTGTTTTAGTAAAATGCTAATGTTGTGAATTTGTCTTAGCTAATTTCGTTTTGCGTGCTTGTCTTATTTTGTTCGGGTTTGTTCTTGCTTTTGTTTTGATCTTGGTTTCGAGTTTGCTTATGTTAATCTTGGTTGTTCTTTGTTACGCATCCGGATGCAGCGTTAAGTTCTTGTTTTATTAGTCGATAGTGCATTATCGATGTTAATCTGTAGTTGTCCCATTATTGTTGTTTTGCTTGTCTTAGTAGGTGCATGTGTATTGTCCTTGAGTTGCATTTGTTTGGCTTTGTCTTGGTTTGTTACGTATTTGAGTTGGTTCAGAGTTTGCTTAGTTTAATTTGGTTCAAAATTGTTTCGCTATGCGTCCGAGTACAGCGCTTAGGTTAAATGTGGTTCTATTGTTTGTTTCATTATTGAGAATGTATTACTGGCGTCGATTAGTAATTATTCAGTTTATTGTTACTTTGTTTGTTTTAAATGGTGTGTGTATTGACCCTTGAGTTCGCTTGTCTTGTTTTGTTATGTTTTGTTTTAGTCTGGACTAGGCAGCTTAGGCGCGCGTTCCTCAGCGTTCCAATATTCAGGCGCCCAGCCCCCAGCGTATCAGGACCGAGCGCGTGAACTGGGGCGGTCGGATTTTCGTGATCCGGGTCTGCTTAAGTAAATGAAGATTTGGGGCGATCGCTTATTTCTCACAAATCAGACGCGTCGTCTTCTTCGCCCCAAACTCGACTTCTTTGATTTTTCTTGTCGAGTTTCGTTTCGATTCCACTTTTTACGACAATGTCGACTCCATGTTAGTGTTCTTTACTTGCTTTTTGTTGGTTTTGCTTGATTGGATTGATTATGAGTTTGTTTTGTTCAAAACCCTAAAAAATCGATTTGTATGTTTTTGTTTTACTACGTTTCGATGCTTGTACTTGATTTTATTGTTAAATTATGGTCGATTAAAGCTTGTTGAGGTAGTTGTAAGTTTGATATGGATGTTCGAGGTGTGACAATGGTTCCGTAGGGAAATGTGTTAGGAAAGCTAGGGTTAAGGACCGTTATCGGGTTATTCTTGTATTCATTTTACGTGAATTTGCTTAAATGATGCTTGTGAGGATGTGGGTAGCTCTATTGTCGATTGCTAGGGCTATGATGACCTACAGGACCCTCCGTGAGATTTTGTGTGTCTTAAGACGGACCAAAAGGTGTCGTAACGATGCCAGATTTTCCCAAAATTAACCACTTCCATTGTGATCAGGATCGAAAATGCATGCTAGCGGCCTTTTCGGAATTCTGATATCTTTATTCGAAATTTTGACCTTATTTTGACTTGTTTAAGTCGATTTAGCCTGACTAGAGCTATGCTTTGTTGTGTTTTGCTTTGGGTTTCACAGCTAGAGGTAACACCGAGCATCCCAAGGGTACTTCCTCGGTTGGTGCTAGTGCTAGTGTGGAGGTGGCTGGGGCGAGTTCACAAACTCCCCGAGGGATCCGTAAGAGACACAGGAGTATCTCGTCTCAGCGGCGCGACCCTTAGACTATTAATGAAGCTGAGTTCGATAGAGTGAAGAAATGCAAGCTGCCGGTGACAGTGGCTAGGAGGGCTCATGTTCCGGTTCCAGTACCGGAGAATGAGGAGGTGGTTTACGAGGACCCCGAGTGGGCTCGGGACTGGGATGGTCACCAGCTGATGTTTCATCTTGACCGTCATATTTCTAGCCGTATTGTGCGAGGCTTGGTGAGTGTCTTATTCGTGCTTATTTGGCTATATATGACTCGGATTTTGCTATTGTTATTATTTTTGCTCGGATTAGGCTAGATTTGTTTTGTTCATCCTAGTATTGTTTCGGTTTGCAGCCCCCAGATCCGATAAGGACTTTCTCAGGCTTTACTACGTGCCTCGACGTTTATCATCAGAAGTTGACCCCTACGGTAAAGGGGATTATCGATAGGACCGCCCTGGGTCCCGTGGTTGGGCAATGGCTTAGGTTGGTGGGTCGCCAGACTAAGTGCAACCTTATGGTGATCTAGGCGATAATAGATCGCTTTCATGATACTACCTCGACCTTCCATATGTCTTTTGGGGAGGTCGGGATGACCCTAGAGGACTTTGGGGTGATTAGTGGTTTGCCCTGGGGTTCGGATAGGATTAGGTGGGCCGCCGAGGGTCCTAGTCTAGATATTGATGAGGTACGGGGCCTCATCGGGGATTGTCTGCCGCGTGAGGCATATAATACGGCTCATGCTATAGTGTGCTCGTACATTACAGACCATTTTGAGCGAGTGGCGGTGTTAGAGGGTCGGGAGGCTAATACGCCGGAGCGGGATGCTCGGCTGTGGCTGTGGTATTTCCTAGGGTCGACTCACTTCTCAGATAAGGGCGAGAGGTTTAGTACTAGGATTTTGCCCTTCCTAGCCGACCTGACTCAGCTAGGGCGCTTTGATTGGGTGACCGCGGCTTTTGCGGAGATGACTCGCTGCTTGCAACTCATGGTGAGGCCGCTGGTGATAGGGTCGGGTTCAGCTGTGCCTATTGTGGGTCCGGGCCTTATACTGGAGGTTAGTTACTTTTTCGCTCTTGTGTTTTGAGTTCTACTTAGTTTTTGGCTTGATTGCTAAGGTTGTTTCGGGATTTTGCAGGCTTGGATCTATTCTTATTTCCCATGCTTGGCACCTAAGACGGTGAACATGCACCCGAAGAGATTCCCAGCGGGAATCGAGTGGGGGCTGGCTCAGCCTAAGAGCACAACCAGCCATTACCCGGTGGAGAATGCGCTGGTTAACAAACTAGGCATTGAGGATGTAAGTTTTTTTCCTATAGTTTATTTGCTTAATAGCTCTCAAGGCTTGGAATTTCATTAGGATGCTGGTTTTATTTGTGTAGTTTATGGCCCGCCCTTGGGCTAATTACGAGGGCGTGCCGGGGGACGTGGTTGCGGAGCTGAGGCCGCGGAGTTATAGGAGGATGCTTCTTCCTGCGTTGATTCGTCCAGTTTGGTATCTGGGCGAGCGGTCGGTGCGTCAGTGCCTATATGACGATTTCAGGGTGCCGGTTGATCCTCCCCGGACCATGTTCAGACCGCCGACCGCCGTAGAGATTCTCGAGGACAAGGATGGAGAAGGAGGCGATACACTCTTGGTGCCTAGTGCCTCCTACTTATCTCACATCACCCGTCGGTTAGCTTGGTTTCGCCTTTTGGTAAGGTTTTAATTTTGGTTCTAATGTTTGCTTTGTGGTTTGTTATTTCTTTGCCTATTGACTAACCAATCTGTTGTCTTTTCAGTTGGCCAACCCGGCTGACGAAATTGAGCCCCTCCCCCCGTGTTCTGCTGAGGAGATGGATGCTGGGATAGAGTGGCGAGACGGGTGTACCGGGTGAGTTTCGGGTATCGTTATTCGTTTGGGTTTTAAGGATTAGGATGAGTTTGCCTAACTTTTATGGTTTCTGCTTTCAGGTTTCGTCGGCTTGTCATCAGAAGTTGTGGCAGACCGCCATCTGCTTCCGTGCCTATGCCTCAAGGGTCTCCCGTGACACTTCGGGACCTCGATCGGTAAGTTTACAAGGCTGAGGTGGTTTTCCTAAGCTGCTTGTATGGGTTATCCTAATGTTTCGCGTGTATTTGTAGGATGTCCCGGATATGGTGGGACAGCTAGAGACTCGGGTGACCGAGCTCGAGGTGAAAGATGTCGAGTCGCAGAGGCTCTTGCAATCTCTGGCTGAGGAGATCGCTTTCCTCAAGGAGCAGCTGGCTCGGTCTCGGGGTGAGGCTTCTACGCAAGTGGAGGCCAGGCATCGGGTCGAGAGGGAAGCTGAGGCTGAGGATGAGGAGGTGGGAGGAATCCCCGAGACAGCTACCCTAGACATGCTGTCGGGGATGGATGGTAATGCGTCTCCTCTCATAGACCTGGAGGACCTAGATTTGATGACAACATTTGTGAGGTCGTGATAGTTGTTGGTGCGGCTTCTAGGGGTCCTACGTAGTCTCGATTTGTGTATAAATTTGTAAATTTGTATATTTTGTATATTTCTTTTAAATTCTTAGTGTTTGAACTAGTTGGATTAGTGTCACATTTTTTGTTTGGTTAATCATGCATTTGGATTGACAAGTAATCACTTTTGCTTTCATTTGCTTGCGATTCGACCTAGTTTAGGATACGTTAGTGTTGCATGAGAGTATGAAAGCTGTTTGTTTCGGATGTTTTGAAATGCGTTAGTTTGATCCGGAAATTGGATCAGGTAGTACGTCGATTAAAATATTTTGACTCGAGATGCAACCTACTAACGTGCTTTGAGCGATTGTGTTGGGAACTGAACGTAGTTATTTTGACATTTAGGTCAAGACCGAGAGTTGAAATTCGGGTGACTTTTGAAAAAAGTTAGACCACTTTTTATACATTGGTAAAATTGCCTTGCACTAAGGCTGCAGATGCGACTCGACGGTAATCGTTACGCGGCTAGAACACGCCTACGTGGGGTAGCTTATCCCCCTAAACAAAAATAAAAAAATGCCTAAGTCTCGTGCGTCCGACGAGTAAACTCACGTTCCTCTAGCTAGGGTAATCCTGGGGGATTCAAGTTACTATCCTTGGGTTGTTTGGGTTGAGTCATGCCTGGCATCAGGGGCTCGGACTGAGGCAATTGAGTTCCGGGCCGCTTGGGCTTAGGCGGCCAGAGACCCGGGCGCGTGGGCTGGTGCGGTTCGGGTTTCGGGTTATGGAAATTTTCGTTGTTTCCTAATAAGTGTAGTTTGTAGTGTCTATTTTACTGTGTTTTGGTCCCATTTTCCTTGTGGAATCGCTCCTTGGGAGCGGTTTATGGGTTTCTTATGCTTCCTTTAATTCTTTTCAGGTTCCCGAGACCGATTTAGAAGAGTTGGAGCAATTCTGACTCAATACATATACATTTTGGAGCCAACGAAACTAAGGAACGATGACTCGATACCTTGGAATCGACCCCGAGACCTTGGGACCAAATCCCGAGCCTCCGAGACCCGATCCCGAGCCCCGATAATCAACGAGAAACCAATGAGAAGCAAGGAGGGACCAAAAGGAGCTTAAAGGAGGCCTACAATGCTCATCCCGTTCGGGATGGCCTCAACCCGTGCCGGTTGAAGTGCACGAATTGAACTGCAGCTGTCTTGGGTCCATCCCGACCGGGATGAGTTCATCTCGATCGGGACCACCTCATCCCGATCGGGACCAACTCATCCCGACCGGGATGAGCCCAGTTCAGCCCCGCATTGTTTCCTTTCTTCTCCTTTCCACTTGTAACCCTATATATACCCTTCCCTTGTTTTGTAAAGCATATGGACTTCATTAGACACTAAACCCTAGACTACTTTAGGTTAGATTAGATTAGATTAGTATAGATTAGTCGGTAATTAGTAGTTAATCCTAGTTTAGTCTTGTATTCAGGGAATTCTTCAAGATCCATTCAAGATTGACAACCTTGGATGCTTGTTTTGGATTTTCTTCATTAATGCAAGTTTTGTTCTTTCTTCTCCTCTAGTTTGGTATAATCCTCTTCCTTTTTCTCTTTATCTTGTTTATGTTATTCAAGTTTGAATCTTTAGTTCTTGATTGTAGTTTTGTTCTTCATATTTGTTAGTTTCATTATGTATGTTTGGATTCTTGTGTTGATTCCTTTTGTTCTTGCTAGTATTAGTTTGATTATGTTAGAGTAGTGCCCTTGCTAGGGTTAGTAGGGTGATTAGGGTGTTAATTGAATGATTAAGGGTTTGTTGGAGATGTTGGTGGAAGATTTAGGTTTCCTCTTGTTTGATGCACATCACATGTTTGTTGAAGTGCTTGAATGACTAAGTAGTTGCGAATGCTTGTTTTTCTTGCCTTTCTCTTGTGGGTGATAGTTTTTTTGTGGGTTCGGTTCCCTCACTAAGTTGCGAGAGCCCGGTGAGGACGACCCCTAGGTCGGTCTACGTAGCGAGATCCCGGATGCGACCTAGGCCCCGATATCACGCTAGTAACCCCGTTTGTCTTGTGTATCGCCGAGATGGGTTATAGGATGAACCTCTAGGCGGGTCTAAGTTGCGAGAGCCCGGACCAACCTAGATTACCCTACTACCTCCTTCGCTCTAGTTCTCCCTTGACCATTCCGTTACCCCTTTGACCCCGACCTAATCCTAGCCCGTTCTCCTTCGTTTGCTTCCTCCTTAGTCTTAGTCTTAGTCTAGCTTTTCCTCCTTCTATCATTCTCTAGTTTAGTTTAGCTCGTTGACTTAGTCTAGGATTTGGGCCGACCTAGTCTAGGCTATACATTACCGTCCCCGTGGATTCCACCCGACTTGCCCTATCTACCGTAGGAATAGCCGGTTATATTATTGACGGTTGGGATTCCACGACAAATCCCTCCCATCAATTTGGCGCCGTTGCCGGGGACGGTGCTAGTTTAGACTTTGTTTTCCTAGTTACTTGACTTTGTCTTTGTGTTTGTGTTTTTCTTTTTTCTTTTTGTTACTTTGCTTCTTGTGTGTGTGCGGTTTATTTCTCTCTTGTCTAGTGCCCAAAAAGCACTAGGCTTCTCACGTTTGTTCTTAGTCTACAGTTTGTGCTTAGAGGTGGTGACTATCTTCTTCTTGCAACTTAGAGCCGCTTTAACGGACGGTTGCTAGGGTGAGAGGTTTCCAACCGGGTATGAGCTACAATTTTCGAGCAAGCATGGGGTTTGATCTAAACTCCACATACTCGGGAGCCGATATGAGCTACTCCTCTTCTTCCATGAACCAAGGGTATGACATGACGTCCCCCTACCATAATCAAGCTTCTTGGGGTAATCAAGACGGGTATGATCTTCAAGGTTATGAAAACGGCTACCAACAAGTGAATGACTATCACTCCTACGATCTTGGTGGCTATTACTCAAGCTATGAATGTGAAACCACCATGTTCGATCAAGATTCACCTTATGGAAGCCAATACCACCAAAACCCACAATATTACCCTTCACCCCAACCACAATATGAACCCCATGACCCACAATACTACCAATCACCCCAACCTTGCTACCAACAATATGATTCCCCACCCCTTGGGCATCATCAAGATTTTCAAGGAGCTTTACAAGACCCCAATGATCACCAATTTCCCGACATGGAGGTGTTTCAATCGCTTCTTCAATTGCAAAAGAGCAACCAAGAAATGGCCATTCAAATTCAAAAACAGCAAAATGATTTAATGGCCCAAATTCGAAGGGGAAATGAGGCGAGGAATGCTCAATTAAATGCATTATCGGTTCAAACCGTAATGTCTTTATCCCGAGCATCACATTTAGATGAAGGGTGCCCACTTGAGAAAGAGGAGCATCCTAACCATGAAGCCGCCAATGTAGTTCCCTTTGATAGAGAAGTTCGCTTTGAAGAACCTCAATCGTCTACCCAAAAAGAGACGAATGAGGATATGACCCTTGGTGAAGGCAACATTGGTGAGGAATTGGAGGAGGATAGTGAGTTGGATGATTTGGTGGAGTTTGTGAGGATGTTGGGTGAAATTGTTAGCTTCGAGTTGCCCTTGTGCGATAATTTGGACAAGCATCAAGAGCCCCTTGCTAGTACACTGGGAGATGGTTTGGAAGAGATTGAAACCGCCGGTAGAAGTTTCGATTCTCTCCTCCATGATGATGTGGGGCCGAGTGATGAAGATGGGGAACCACAACTTGAGGCTAGTGTGGGGGTGTGCAACGAGGAAATGAGGCCAAAACCGCTTTTTGTGCCTCGTTTCTTGGAGATGAAGCTTGCTTGTGATTGGAGGCAATGCTTAGGGAGGAAGAGGTCGGTGAAGCTCGTAGGATGGATAGACCCCGGAGACAACGTGCAAGATGATGTCGGGTCTTGGGATTCCTACTTCTTGCCTCCACCTTGGAGGCCGTGGAGGTTAGCTAGGCTCGAGCGCTTCTTGGGCCTTCATTATGATGTCTGTAGCGCGTTCGACTTGCTCCTCCATGCCCTTGAGGTCTACGGTTGAAGGAGAGTTCACCATCCTAGGTTTGACGGAGTTCCTTAAGAACCGTCATGTTGTATATTCCCCTCTCCTCTTTAGAGTACTTGTGTTTGTATTTGTGTGATTTTTCTCAAGATTTTCACTTTCTTTTTTTGAGGATTTAGTCGGATTTAGGCGGAATCCGGGCTAGGTGACTTGATTACACCTAGCCCTCCCCTCCCATTTCCTTTTATTTCCTTCTTTTTATTTCTTCCCCCATCCATATCTTTTCTTGTCTTAGCCCTTGGTGACTTGATTACACCCCGGCCGGACATCTTCTACCATTTTCTTCACTTTATTTTTGTTTTTTTCTTTTGTCTCTCCGCACACTACGATCGAGCATGAGGACATGGCTCGGTTTAAGTGTGGGGGAGCGATATTCTAGCATAGTTAGTTTTATTTTCGTAGTTTTTCGAAAAATCTTTGAAAAACCCCTAAAAATTTGAAAATTTTTCATAAAAATCAAAAAGATTTTTCTTTTGTGTCTTTTCCCTTTGTGTCGTTATGTCGTGTTTTTTGTTTTGTTGTGCGTGTTTTGCCTCCCTCTTTCCTTATAGGTTGCTTAAATCGCCGTTAGCTTTGGAGAGCTTTCTAGACCTCCGGTAACATCTTCTATCCCTTTTTCCCCTTTGTCTCTTGTAGAGTTTGGAGGAGATTGTGATGTTGTGTGCTCGGGCGGAGCTTTGTAAAGTTTGTGGTGGATTTGGAGGCTTGTTTGGAAGCTAGGGGTGGTGTTTGTTTTTGTTTATGTGTTTGTTTCCCCTTGTTTTGTTTTGTTATCTTTTGTCTCTTTTTCTTCCATTCTTTGTTGAGTCTTTGTATGTTTGTGTATTTGTGTCTTGTGTGTAAACCGTTTTCGAAAACCCGGTTTAGAGGCTAGTGTGTGAGTGCTTACTTTCCCTTCCAATTAGTATAAATCGAGTCTTGGACTTTACTCTAGTAGAATGACCCTAAACCAATGATTTCGTTGGTCCTTTACCTTGAGTCTGATGTGTCGTGTTTATATAACTTTATTCCCTCGATTCCGTTGTCTTTTCCGGTCGGAACGCGCTCTTTAGAGCCGTTTCTTCTAACATTTTGCTTTGAGTGAGTGTTTTTGTAGATTCTACACGATTTCAGGTTTTTATGTGCATTTACACTCATATCTGGTTAGAAGAACGATCCCGAGACAAAACCCGTGCTTCGAGACGTTTAGGCGAAGAAGAAATGAGAAGTGCCGATTCGTTGGGCTAAGGAAAGCGGCCCAATGCTTGTTTTAGTAGTGTTGTGCGCGCCAGCCTGCATGTGGCAGGCGGCCTGCTGGCCGGCCGGCATGACACAAGGGCGTTTTTAGCTTCAATTTCTGGTGTGTCTCGGCCCCTGCATGTGGCAGGCGGCCTGCCAGCCGGCCGGCGCTACACGCAGCTTATTTTCGCCTAATCTTGTATAACTAAGGGGCTTGTATCATTTCTTATTTATCTTTTTTCATACTTAGTTTTATTTTTACTTTTAGAAGCTCGTGACTCTTAAGATTCTAGCACTCGGTTTTCGCTCGGATTCAATTTCGGTAATCTCGTTTATGCAATTTTCAGTTTACGTTTCAATCTTCATCGTAAATTATTTTAGTTCGTCGCAATTTTTCCTTATTTGTAATTCGTTGTTTACTTTGGTTCGCTAGATTCTCGTTTGTTTGTTATTAGATTTATTTGCTTCACCTTTTTATCATGAATTCCATGTATGCGATTTATTGTTTCGTAATCATCATGCGTAGCTAATTTTCTCGCTAGGGTCGAGGGGGATCGATGGATTATTATACGATTATGTCGCTTTGATACTAAATTTATAAATATGCTAGTACCACCTTCGCGTGTTTTGTTTGTCGATTAATTTGTTAAAGGCCACAACATTTTAATCTATTTGGGAAATTCTAGTTCTTGTGCGAAAGCCGAATTAGGATTAGATCACGCGCGATTTGGTAGGGAGTCTAATAAGTTGCGAGAGCCCGTTAGATCCTTCCTAGGTTGACACGATTCGAGAGAACGTGTTATAGCCGACTAGTATGTTTATGTGTTTATTATTATGGTCGCATAATTATTGAACATCTATCGTGAACCCGTGACCTTAGTTCTCATCTCATTATTAGATTCGATTTTTATTATCGTTTTTAGGAGTTTCTTTTATATATTCTCAATCAATTAACCGTTTGGAGCATTTTAGAATCGCCATAGCTAATTGACGAAAATTGACTGTTTCCCTGTGGATTCGATACCTTGCTTGCCGCTATCTTCTAGTTAGTAGCATTAGGTTTATCTTGACTGGGTGAGACGACTTAACCCACATCAAATTTGGCGCCGTTGCCGGGGAAACGGTTTTTCTTGTTTTTTAGCTTGTTTCTTTTATGCTCTCTTTCGTCTCAAGGAATTAAAATTCATTCAGATTGATCTCACTCCCTACTTGTAGTTTTGCTTATGCCCAGGTCTTTCCGGTCATCAGAGCTTACTCCGTTCGATCCTGAACCCGAGAAAACCTTTCGTAGGCGACGACAGTTTTGGAGAGAGATTTCCGCAGCTCCCAATCTTGCGACTTTGGAAGCTATTCATACTGAATTTGTAGCTGAGAATCATTCCTTTGAAGAGGAACATCAATCTCAGTCCGAGACCATTATACCACCTCCTCCGATCATAAAAATGCCGAAGCTTTCTAGTCATTCGGAGCCCGAGCAAACTGCTCTTCCTAAGTTGGTAAAACGACCAACTGCCACTCAAGGTACATTTGAGATTCGACCCGCCTTTATCACTTTGGTGGAGAAGAATCAATTTGGTGGTGAACCTAGGGAGGATCCTCACAAGCATATGAGGATTTTTACCGACTATTGCTCCACGATTCCACTCCCGGCCGGGTAACTCAAGAAGAAGTCATGGAGATGCTCTTCATGTTCTCACTACGGGATTCCGCTAGGGAGTGGATAACCGATCTTGATAAAGTCACCGAGGGGATCACCGACTGGAATTCCCTTGCTCTTGCCTTCTACAAGCACTATTACCCTCCACAAAAGACGAACATGCTCCGGAGTCAAATCACCAATTTTCGTCAAACTCCGAACGAGAATATTCATGAAGCGTGGGAACGGTTCAAGAAGCTTGTGAAGGAATGCCCGCACCATGGTTTTCAGGTTTGGTTTCTTTGTAACCAATTTTATAACGGGTTGTATGATGATTGCAGGAGTACCCTTGATTCAGCATGCAATGGGCGTTTCCAATGTAATGTGGATGATGATAAGGCTTGGCAAACAATAGAAGAGATGGCATCTCACCACTCCCGATGGGGTAATCCATGTGGTAATACTCGATCAAACTCCGGTGAAAGTGGGTCCTCAAATGCCGTGGCCGTTCAATTAGCCGCCTTGGCTAAGAGATTTGATGCATTTGAAGTGTCAAATTCTCAAGGAGGAGGAGGCATGCATCAAGTACATGCCATGCAAGAGTATGCATGTATGCGTTGTGGTGCCGCGGACCATCAAGCTCAGGATTGCCTAGGCTCCATAGAACAGGTGAATGCGTTCCATTCTATGCGTCCACGTTATCCATATATGAACCAACCAGGATATGATGCATCTCTTTTGTCTTACAGGAGTACTAATGTCTTGAACCCGCCTATTACGCCGGTTTATGTACCCCCACCGAGGCAGCATCTCCTGAATCAGCAGAATTTCCAGAATCAAGGAAATTTTCAGAACCAGCAGCAATTCCATAATTCTCAGAACCAGCAGAACCAACAAGTTTTTGGTAATTAGAAGAATTTCCAAAATCAGGGAAATTTTCAGCAGCGACCTCACTCGGGTCAATTTCAACAAAATTTTGGCAATACTAATCAGAATTTCGGGAATTCTCACCAGAATTTCGGTACTAGTCAGCAGAATTTTGGCCAATCCTCAGCACAGGCTCAAGGTAATTCTTCTTCTTCTTCTTCGAGTTCTAATGAAATGGCTGAGCTTCGTAGTATGATGCAGATGATGGCCAAGACTCAGGACTCGATGATGGCACAAATGCAAAAGAATGATCAAGCTAAGGATAATGCCATCAAGAATTTGGAGAACCAAGTGGGACACCTTGCCGCGTCACAAGCAACGCGTCAACAAGGTAAACTCCCTTCTCAAGGTGATCAACAGCATGATACGGCTAATGCGATCACTCTTCGTAGTGGCACACACTATGAGGGTCCGTCGATGCCTAAAAATGATACACCGGCCGAGAAGGAGGAGGTTCTAGTGGAAGATGTCAGTGAGGACATTATTGTGGAAACTCCAAGTGAAGATCAAGTTCCACCGCCCACTACGCCCGTTCCCACCCCGACTAGTCCAACAATTCAAGTACCATTCCCGGGTCGATTGAAGAATCGGAAGGAAGCTACCCAATTTGGCAAGTTCATGGAGGTTGTGAAGAATTTGCAGGTTACGGTCCCGTTTACCGAGCTCATTTTGCAGGTCCCGTCTTACGCAAAGTTTATGAAGGACATCTTGACTCGGAAGAGAAGCATTGGTGAGGTAGAAACCGTCGCTCTTACTGCAGAGTGTAGTGCATTTTTACAGAACAAGGCTCCACCAAAGCTAAAGGACCCCGGTAGTTTTTCGATTCCTTGCACTATTGGCACTTTATCGATTGATAAGGCATTATGTGACTTAGGTGCTACTGTAAGTGTCATGCCTTATTCCGTTTGTGAAAAACTTAATATGGGTCCTCTTAAGTGTACTAGTGTCACTTTGCAGATGGCGGATCGTTCCATAAAACGTCCTTTGGGAGTTTTAGAGGACGTGCCCGTTAGAGTTGGAAATTTTTTTATCCCAGTTGATTTTATCGTCCTTGACATGGCCGAGGACACCCAAATTCCCATAATTTTGGGAAGGCCATTTTTGCACACCGCCGGCGCGGTGATTGATGTCAAGAACGGCAAATTGACCTTGGAAGTGGGTGGAGACACCATTGTTTTCTGCTTAGATAGTACACTTAAGAACCCGATGGTAACGGATTCTTGTTGCATGATTGATATTGTGGATGTTTTGGTTCATGATTCTATGGAGGCGTCCCTTATACGGGACCCCTTAGAGGCTTTGATATGTTTGGAAGCGTGTGCAGGTGATGCTTCCGTTGACTCTGCTGTTGTTGATGCTTTGGAAGCCGCTTTGGAAGGAAGGATGCTCACGGAGGAGCAAGGTGTCGATGTAACCAACATCCTGCACACCTCATTTACTATTGACATATCCATTCCGGAGCGTAAGCCACTTCCATCTCACCTAAAATATGCCTTTTTAGACGATACCGAGAGCTTCCCCGTGATTGTAAGTGCCGATTTAACTGAGCAACAACTTTCTGATTTGTTAGTTGTTTTGAAGAAAAATAGGAAGGCTTTGGGGTATAGTCTTGATGACTTGAAGGGAATTAGTCCCGATTTTTGCATGCATAGAATTAATCTCGAGGAAGGTCATCGTCCTTGTGTCCAGGGTCAACGTAAGTTGAACCCGAATATGCAAGAGGTTGTTAAAAAGGAAGTTATGAAATTGTTGGATGTGGGAATTATTTATGCGGTTCCCGATTCAAAGTGGGTGAGTCCGGTACAAGTTGTACCTAAGAAGGGCGGGACTACTGTGGTCCCGAATGAAAAGAATGAGTTAATCCCTACACGAATCGTGACGGGATGGAGAATGTGCATAGACTATAGAAGGTTGAACACCGCTACACTTAAAGACCACTTCCCATTGCCTTTTATCGACCAAATGCTTGAGAGACTAGCATCTCACAAGTATTTTTGCTATTTGGATGGATATTCGGGATTTTTCCAGATCCCGATACACCCCGCCGACCAAGAAAAGACATCGTTTACTTGTCCCTATGGCACTTTCGCATATCGCAGGATGCCATTCGGGCTATGTAACGCACCCGCCACCTTTCAAAGATGCATGATGAGCATCTTTTCCGACTACATCGAGTCCATTATGGAAGTGTTTATGGACGACTTTAGTGTGTATGGTATGAGTTTTTCAGCATGTTTAGCTAACTTGGATACCATTTTAAACCAATGTGTCGAGGTCAGTTTGGTCTTGAATTGGGAGAAGTGCCATTTCATGGTCACTGAGGGTGTAGTTTTGGGTCATGTGGTCTCCGAAAAGGGCATTCAGGTGGATAAAGCAAAAGTGCAAGTGATTGAGCAATTGCCCTTGCCGGTTAATGTAAAGGGAGTGAGGAGTTTCCTTGGTCATGCGGGATTTTATCGCCGCTTTATCAAGGACTTTTCCAAAATTGCTAAGCCACTTACACAATTGCTTCTAAAGGATGCCCCTTTCGATTTTACTGATGAGTGTGTGGAAGCTTTTAACAGGATTAAGCAGGCCCTTATATCGGCTCCGATTATTCAGTCACCGGATTGGAATTTACCATTCGAGATAATGTGTGACGCAAGTGATTATGCTGTGGGAGCAGTTTTGGGCCAAAGGAAGGACAAAGTTTTGCATGCTATATACTATGCTAGTAAAACACTTGATAATGCTCAAGTTAACTATGCAACTACCGAGAAGGAATTGCTAGCTATAGTGTATGCTTTGGAGAAGTTCAGAACTTACTTGGTTGGATCGGAAGTCATTGTTTTCACCGATCATGCGGCTCTCAAGTACCTCCTTGCTAAGAAAGAAGCGAAGCCCCAATTACTTCGATGGATCCTCCTCCTCCAAGAGTTTGATTTATCGATCCGGGATAAGAAAGGAGCGGAAAATGCCGTTGCAGATCATTTATCGAGGCTTAGAGTCGAGGAGGAAGGAGTTGTCATCCCCATAGATGACTCTTTTCCCGATGATTCTCTCATGGCCTTAACTACCGGTGAAAGCGAAGGACCTTGGTATGCGGATTATGCCAATTATTTAGTTGGCAAGGTATTACCCTCCGATCTCTCTTATCAACAAAAGAAAAAATTTCTACATGATGTTCGACAATTTTTCTGGGATGACCCCTATTTATTTAAGGAGTGTGCCGATGGTATTTTCCGTCGATGTGTCCCTCAGTGGGAAGTTCAGGGAGTTCTAGAGAGTTGTCATTCATCACCATATGGTGGTCATCACGGACCGAGCCGAACCACGGCTAAGGTCCTCCAGTCGTGTTTTTATTGGCCAACCTTATTCCGAGATGCCCAAGCTTTTATTATGTCCTGCGACGCATGTCAAAGGACCGGTAATATATTTCTCGGAGGCATGAGATGCCTCAAAATGGGATTCTCGAGGTAGAAATTTTTGATGTCTGAGGTGTGGACTACCAAGGCCCGTTCCCGTCATCCAAGGGCAACCGATATATTTTGGTTGCGGTTGATTATGTCTCCAAGTGGGTGGAGGCGGTAGCATCTCCTGCTAATGATGCTAGAACGGTAATATCTCTGTTTAAAAAGACTATTTTTCCCCGCTTTGGTGTTCCAAGAGCGATTATTAGTGATGGTGGAAGCCATTTCCATGAGAAGCGACTTGATGCTTTACTTGCTAAGTACGGTGTCTCTCACCGTACCGGTCTTTCCTACCACCCTCAAACGAGTGGGCAAGTTGAGGTGTCCAATAGGGAAATCAAGTCTATTCTCCAAAAGGTCGTGTCAAAAGCTCGGAAGGATTGGAGTTCTAAGCTAGATGATACACTATGGGCTTATCGTACCGCCTTTAAAACGCCTATTGGTACTTCACCTTACCGATTGGTTTATGGCAAGTCATGCCATTTACCGGTCGAGCTTGAGTACAAGGCTTGGTGGGCGATCAAGGAGCTTAACCTGGACCCACATTTAAGCGGGGAGAAGAGACTTATGCAATTGAATGAGTTAGAAGAATTCCGTCTTGGTGCCTATGATAGTGCTCGGGTTTATAAGGAGCGCACCAAGCGGTGGCATGACAAGCATATCCTTCACCGTGAGTTCGATGTGGGGGATAAGGTATTATTATTCAATTCTAGGCTACGGTTGTTTCCCGGAAAGTTGAAATCTCGTTGGTCCGGACCTTTTTCTGTCACCCATGTGGGTAAATTTGGCTCGATTGAAGTCGAGAGTGATTTGGGTGAACGATTTAAGGTGAATGGTCAACGATTGAAGTTATATCATGAAGGTGCTCAAGTTGGAGCGATTGAAGTTATGTGACTTCATCCCGTTCCCTCATTCCACTAAATCTTGAAACTCATCAAGTCGTGCGGGACTTTAAACCAGCGCTACCGGGAGGCAGCCCGAGTATGTAAATAATTTCCCTCATTCTCGTTTTTATTTTTATTTTTATTTTTATTTTTTTTAGATGTTTTAGTGAGGACGAGAGGAGGGACTAATGTTTTTGGAGACGCGCAGAATCATCGGAGATAACTCGAATTGAAGTTATTGGAAAAAAAAGAGGAGATATTCACCATGCTTGTGATAATATAGCAGGTCGCCTTAGCCTAGGCCTAGGGGGCCTATCGACTCTAGGGGCCGAGGCGCGAAGTGAATTTGAGTACTAATAGTGTGATTTGTGCGTCTCAGCCTGCCCCTAGGCCCCCCTGTTAACTTCAGGGGCCGAGTACAAAGCAAATTGGAGGAAAAAAGTTGGGCAAAGTCTCGAAAACAAAGGCATTTGTGCGGTCAGGCCGGCTAGCAGGCCGCCGGTCCTGACCGGCTGGTCTATGAGAGGAATATTTCTTTTAAAAATTCGAAAATAGCGAAGGAGTGCTTCAGGCCGGCCAGCCGGCCGCCGGTCCAGACCGGCGGGGGCGTACATCAGACCCCCAAACCCCATTTTCTCGTCATTTCTTCATTCATTCCTACCTCCCTCGCCTCTCTCTTCTCTCTCTCATCCCCCAAACCCCAATTTCCCCCATTTCCCAGCTCCACCATCTCCTTCTTTCACTATCACTCCTCAAATTTTCCCTATTTTTTTTCCCCATAAACTGCTACTTTCAGCTGATTTGCAATGCCTCCTCGGAACAAGCGCACCAGGAACGAGCATGCTCAACCCGACATTGAGCCCGATCCAGTTTTTCCAAGTGTAATTTTTACCACTATTGACCAAAAGGTACGGTTTCAAAATTTAAGAAAGCGGTCTATTGTTCCAACTCGTTTTATAGATCGTGATGCTATGCGAACTTTAGGCTTAGATTCTTCTTTGGAACTATTGTTTAAGGGTGTTGGTATGGGTACATTAGTTACGATGCGTCGTAATACGTATACCCAGCTTACGTTGGAATTTCTGAGTTCGTTTGAGGTACATAAGAATAGACGGTCTGGTGATATTTCTGTTGAGTTCCGTTTACTGAATACTAGTTATGCGCTGAGCCTGAAGCAGTTTGGGAATTGTTTTGACCTTAAAGATTATGATGACCGTACACCACCTGAGTATGCTAATTTTAGGGTGGGAGATTTTTGGGATTGTATTGCTGATGCCCCGCATACTACCGCAGGGCATATGAGTTCAAACAATATTCATAATCCTGTTATTAAGGTTTGGCAGAGGTTTATGGGATGGACGATTTTTGCTAGGAAGGAGCCACATAATGTGCGCACCGAGGAGGTGTCTATTTTGGGCTCGTATTTGCGGCGTAAGCCGAAGGTGTGGCATATTAATATTGCCTATCACCTCGTCCTTCAGTTTAGGAGAATAGCTACGGCCGTTGCCGATGTTCCTATTTATATAGGCGGGTTAGTCACACAATTAGCTGCTCGGTTGACCGCTTTTAACGAAGCGGACCACGCTCCGGTCCAGGGCGAGATTACCCTCAGCCTTCGGTATTTGGCTTCTCTTAACTTGATTTCTTCTAGGCATCAGAATCGTTGGGCTTGGCTTATTCATGAGCAGGCGACTATTATTTTGCAAGCCGAGTCGGTTTTGTCACTTGAGGCTGATCAGCCTAATTATTTATTACCCGTCGCTGCCCCTAGATCTCTTCCCTCGTCGCATGCTGTTACCTATACTCGTCGCCCGACGAGCGAGCCTAGTACTTCCCAGCCCGCCTCTGAGCCCGGTCCATCTCAGCCTGCTTCTGAGCCTACCACCACTACTGCTTTTGAGCAGCCTCCTCCACCACCCCAGTATGCTCCTCTCCATCCCGATCTGATTTCTTGGATGGAGCGCATGGAGTTGAGTGCCGGTTCGTCCCGTTCCGATTTTGATACTTTGCGCACGGAGACTCGTGTCGACACCGCTGCTACTCACGATCGCCTAGACAGGTTATATGCTGATCAATGCCTCGGGATGTATCCCGTATATGATGACTATGCTAGGCGTGCGGCTGTGCCACCACAGGGCCCTTACCCCTCGTACTTTTCGTGGCCCGTGGGTGGTTATACTGATCCTTCGATTCATGGCGGCTTTCATCTTCACACTGACTATTTCAGCGCCCCAACGGGCCCTGCTTTTGGAGCCGCTAGTGATTATCAGGGAGGTGGTTGGTATACGGGTGGTGCATCCGGCTCCGGGACTGCTGCAGATGATGATATGGAGGATGACGATTTCAGTGATGACGATGATTTCGGTGATGATGATCAGTAGCGGATTGCTGATTCCGCTCCTCTCCGTGTATATATTTGGTATGTCTTTTCTCTATCCTCAGTTTTTATTTGTGCCCCCCACCAATTTTGAGTCTGTATGATATGGACATTGAGGACAATGTCGAGTCTAGCGTGGGGGAGTTTTTAGTATTTTTAGTTTTATTTCCTTGAGTCTTAGCGTCTGTCTATGATACCGATTATGCAGCAATGATGATAATTTGCGATCTTTAGGCTACCTACTCATTCTTAATTGGCATTCATCTGACCTTTGTTATGTGGAATAATAATTAATCGATAAGTATGCAACCAACTGAGCTATAATTTGTGATACCCATTTAGACCGACCTTGCATTTAGGCTTTAGCTACAAAATTGGTGAGATTTAGAGCCTCCTGTAGCCAGTACATTCATACCTGGCTACCACTTAGGTTGTGTGTGTAGGTCTCCTCGTGGAATATGTTATGTCAATACGCATAAGTATGGTCTTTTCCCCTTTATTTTGACTAACTTGCCTAGTGATCATTTTTGGGACTTTTTCATTTTTCATCTATTTCCATCCATTTTCTCCTTGGCTATTATATAAAGAATTCACAAAATGAACTACAAAATCAAATTTGCCTACCTAGCCAAGCTTGATGAAGTAGGTCACCTAGTGCGTTCTATGCTCGTTATTGTGCGATTATGGAGATTTTCGATGGATGTTTGGATGTGGTTGAATCTGTTTCAAGGGAGTATGTAGATTCTGTTCGGGTCAATTTGAGTCATTGTTTATTTTTGCTTCTAATTTCATCAAGCTTTGAAAAAATCGAAAAAATCAAAAATGAGAAAAAATGAGAAAAGAATCAAAAAGAAAAAAAAATCGAAAAAAAAAAACAAACAAAAAAAAAACAAAAAAAAATATGTTTTTCTCGTTACTTTTATTTCCGTTTACTTGATGAAATTTGAGCGCCCTCGTTTGATCCCGGACTCATTCTCGTTGGTTGGTGATTTGTATGTTTTGTTTATGGAAGTGGAAGAATTTTTGAGTTGAGCATTATCGCGCTAGTTAGTTCACTAGCTTGGCTTTAACCTCACATGACCATATCGATTTCCACCTTCTACCTTGTTATCACCATCCTTGCCTCCCTTTGTGATCTTAGCATGTTTAGTAAAAATTTAGAGGTTGATACCATACTAGATTGCGGGCATATTTCCATGAGTTGGAGTAGTTGAGCGTTTTCACATATATATTTCACATATACACACCTTTCCTAATTGAGCGATGAGTGCCTCCATAAGTAGCCTATGTAAGGGTTTTGGTTGAAAATGTGGTTTCTACATATTATGCTAGGTAAAGTTGTGAATTTGTTGATGGATTATTTTTCCTATTTCCCGTCTTGGAATCCGTTTCTTAGACTTGGTTCGATGTTCGCTATGACGGACTTGAGTATTTGGTTGCCTATTATTTGCTTTGAGCTGTTTCGGTATTATATTAGTTATTTTCTTACGGGTCTTGCTTGAGGACAAGCAAGGGTTCGGTTCGGGGGAGTTTGATGTGTCGTGTTTATATAACTTTATTCCCTCGATTCCGTTGTCTTTTCCGGTCGGAACGCGCTCTTTAGAGCCGTTTCTTCTAACATTTTGCTTTGAGTGAGTGTTTTTGTAGATTCTACACGATTTCAGGTTTTTATGTGCATTTACACTCATATCTGGTTAGAAGAACGATCCCGAGACAAAACCCGTGCTTCGAGACGTTTAGGCGAAGAAGAAATGAGAAGTGCCGATTCGTTGGGCTAAGGAAAGCGGCCCAATGCTTGTTTTAGTAGTGTTGTGCGCGCCAGCCTGCATGTGGCAGGCGGCCTGCTGGCCGGCCGGCATGACACAAGGGCGTTTTTAGCTTCAATTTCTGGTGTGTCTCGGCCCCTGCATGTGGCAGGCGGCCTGCCAGCCGGCCGGCGCTACACGCAGCTTATTTTCGCCTAATCTTGTATAACTAAGGGGCTTGTATCATTTCTTATTTATCTTTTTTCATACTTAGTTTTATTTTTACTTTTAGAAGCTCGTGACTCTTAAGATTCTAGCACTCGGTTTTCGCTCGGATTCGATTTCGGTAATCTCGTTTATGCAATTTTCAGTTTACGTTTCAATCTTCATCGTAAATTATTTTAGTTCGTCGCAATTTTTCCTTATTTGTAATTCGTTGTTTACTTTGGTTCGCTAGATTCTCGTTCGTTTGTTATTAGATTTATTTGCTTCACCTTTTTATCATGAATTCCATGTATGCGATTTATTGTTTCGTAATCATCATGCGTAGCTAATTTTCTCGCTAGGGTCGAGGGGGATCGATGGATTATTATACGATTATGTCGCTTTGATACTAAATTTATAAATATGCTAGTACCACCTTCGCGTGTTTTGTTTGTCGATTAATTTGTTAAAGGCCACAACATTTTAATCTATTTGGGAAATTCTAGTTCTTGTGCGAAAGCCGAATTAGGATTAGATCACGCGCGATTTGGTAGGGAGTCTAATAAGTTGCGAGAGCCCGTTAGATCCTTCCTAGGTTGACACGATTCGAGAGAACGTGTTATAGCCGACTAGTATGTTTATGTGTTTATTATTATGGTCGCATAATTATTGAACATCTATCGTGAACCCGTGACCTTAGTTCTCATCTCATTATTAGATTCGATTTTTATTATCGTTTTTAGGAGTTTCTTTTATATATTCTCAATCAATTAACCGTTTGGAGCATTTTAGAATCGCCATAGCTAATTGACGAAAATTGACTGTTTCCCTGTGGATTCGATACCTTGCTTGCCGCTATCTTCTAGTTAGTAGCATTAGATTTATCTTGATTGGGTGAGACGAGTTAACCCACATCAGAGTCCACCTAGCTTACTAGGGATTTACTACGGGATTTGCATTTTGACCATTATGACCACCCACGGTGTGAAAAGGCCTTGGTTACCGAGTCTCGTCCCTTAGGTGACCGTGTTTAGGATCGTTTGATTAGTCCAAGTTCTCCCCTTTTTGTGAGTATGAAGGGAAGACGTCGTCCCGACATACCCATTACCCTACCTCCTACACATATCCACACAATAAAATGCAATTTGATGAATTCTCTCTTTCTTGTTACACAAGGAAATGCCAAAAATGCCAAATCTTGCCAAAAGGGCAAAGAAAAGAAAAAGAAAGAAAAGAAATGAAGAAAAAGAAAAGGGCACAAAAGCCAAAAAGAAAATAGAAAAGAAGAAAAAGAATGGCATGGCAAAACAAGGCAAAAATGCAAAAGAAAAGAGAAAATGCCAAAAGAAAACCCGATTCACAAAAATAACCCCTACCTCTCAAAATAAGCCTTTTTCCGACTTTTGCCGTGAAAAGCCTACCAAAGGACCGAGTCCCTAGGAAAGATGATAGTGGCATTAGTCGGTCTTCTCTCATTTTGCATATTTCCATCTTTTTACTTGGACTAGTTAGGCGGTTTTAGACATGGGACGACCCTCTTGGCTCACGCTGAAGGGGGCGGGGTCTCACTTACCTACAGTGTCGACTAACACCGTGGTTCTTCACTTTCCCCTCCGCCGATCGTCCCTTAGTACGTTTTTAGAAAGTTAGGAGGACCTAGGTAAGTTACCAACGTTTTTGTTGCTTTATCGTCATACTATTAGGGTTTAGTCCACCTTGGTTTGTATTGCTAGCTTGGGAACGTTGTCACTTACCTCGAGTCCTAAACCGGTGCTTCTTTCACCGCTTTTAGAGGGAAGCGGTATTTGTATTTCTTTGGGTGCAACCTATTATGTGTTTGTTTGTGTGTTTGTTTGTTTGTGTGTTTTGTGTCCCGTTGCATCCACGGTTTTGTCGCAAGACCCGACTTGCCTTGCGGGGTGCACTTCTCCTCTAAGTGTACTCGCGTGCGTTTAAGGGGCGTAGGGTGCGCTAATACCCATTCGGCTAGTATAGTAGTTACTATGTGCTTACTCGAGGGCGAGTAAGGGTTAAGTGTGGGGGAGCTGATAAGTGTAGTTTGTAGTGTCTATTTTACTGTGTTTTGGTCCCATTTTCCTTGTGGAATCGCTCCTTGGGAACGTTTTATGGGTTTCTTATGCTTCCTTTAGTTCTTTTCAGGTTCCCGAGACCGATTTGGAAGAGTTGGAGCAATTCCGACTCAATACATACACATTTTGGAGCTAACGAAACTAAGGAACGATGACTCGATGCCTTGGAATCGACCCCGAGACCTTGGGACCCAATCCCGAGCCTCCGAGACCCGATCGCGAACCCCGAGAATCGACGAGAAACCCATGAGAAGCAAGGAGGGACCAAAAGGAGATTAAAGGAGGCCTACAAGGCTCATCCCGTTCGGGATGGCCTCAACCCGTCCCGGTTGAAGTGCACGAATTGAACTGCTGCTGTCTTGGGTCCATCCCGAATGGGATGAGTTCATCCCGATCGGGACCACCTCATCCCGATCGGGACCAACTCATCCTGACCGGGATGAGCTCAGTTCAGCCCCGCATTGTTTCCTTTCTTCTCCTTTCCACTTGTAACCCTATATATACCCTTCCCTTGTTTTGTAAAGCATATGGACTTCATTAGACACTAAACCCTAGACTACTTTAGGTTAGATTAGATTAGATTAGTATAGATTAGTCGGTAATTAGTAGTTAATCCTAGTTTAGTCTTGTATTAAGGGAATTCTTCAAGATCCATTCAAGATTGACAACCTTGGATGCTTGTTTTGGGTTTTCTTCATTAATGCAAGTTTTGTTCTTTCTTCTCCTCTAGTTTGGTATAATCCTCTTCCTTTTTCTCTTTATCTTGTTTATGTTATTCAAGTTTGAATCTTTAGTTCTTGATTGTTGTTTTGTTCTTCATATTTGTTAGTTTCATTATGTATGTTTGGATTCTTGTGTTGATTCCTTTTGTTCTTGATAGTATTAGTTTGATTATGTTAGAGTAGTGCCCTTGCTAGGGTTAGTAGGGTGATTAGGGAGTTAATTGAATGATTAAGGGTTTGTTGGAGATGTTGGTGGAAGATTTGGGTTTCCTCTTGTTTGATGCACATCACATGTTTGTTGAAATGCTTGAATGACTAAGTAGTTGCGAATGCTTGTTTTTCTTGCCTTTCTCTTGTGGGTGATAGTTTTTTTGTGGGTTCGGTTCCCTCACTAAGTTGCGAGAGCCCGGTGAGGACGACCCCTAGGTCGGTCTACGTAGCGAGAGCCCGGATGCGACCTAGGCCCCGATATCACGCTAGTAACCCCGTTTGTCTTGTGTATCGCCGAGATGGGTTATAGGATGAACCTCTAGGCGGGTCTAAGTTGCGAGAGCCCGGACCAACCTAGATTAACCTACTACCTCCTTCGCTCTAGTTCTCCCTTGACCATTTCGTTACCCCTTTGACCCCGACCTAATCCTAACCCGTTCTCCTTCATTTGCTTCCTCCTTAGTCTTAGTCTTAGTCTAGCTTTCCCCCCTTCTATCATTCTCTAGTTTAGTTTAGCTCGTTGACTTAGTCTAGTATTTGGGCCGACCTAGTCTAGGCTATACATTACCGTCCCCGTGGATTCGACCCGACTTGCCCTATCTACCGTAGGAATAGCCGGTTATATTATTGACGGTTGGAATTCCACGACAAATCCCTCCCATCATTTCCTGATTCTTGCGGGGTTATGACTATATATACGGGTTGCGGGTGCATGCTTTAGGCGTAGTAGTATATCCGTAAGGTGTAGAACCATATCCAGGGTTATGTCGGGTTTTGGGAATGTCCTTGCTGAGTGGGCGGTTTTATTTAAGAAATGCTACCCCGAGGTTAGTTCAAATGACGGTTTGTCGATGGTTGTCGCGCTGAGTCGGGTCAAGGTGTAGGATAGCTTCTTGAGTGCATGTTCTAAGTTCTGGGACCCGAAATTCCATGTTTTTGCTTTCCCCGGGGGTAAAATTTGTCCTTTGCCCGAAGAGATAGATGCTATAGGAGGGTGGAGTTCAGTTAGACCTTGTGTGCCTTATGGGGATGATGCTTATGTGGAGCGGTTTTACCACTTTTTAGACCTTTCTTCGTTGGAGGAGGCTAAGGGTTATTTTGGTGTGGACGGTCTTAACCTAGAGTTACTTTCTAGGACATTCTCTCGGGTTGGCTCTCGTTATGTTTCGGCCTTGGCATGTAGGCGTGCTTTCAATATTGCTATTGCTTGCTACTATATTTTTGAGGACACGCGGTCGCGTGGAGGTTGGGGTAATCCTTGTGTTTTGGACGTGGTAGCGGCTATGGAACATGGACGATCACCCTCTTTGCTTATTTTGGGAGAGCTTGTTCTTGGTCTTGATGCTAGTGTCCGGTCACTCGAGACGCTTTCACGGTCCTTTAGGTTTGTTTTTTGCTCCTCTTTTTTTCTTTAAGTGTTTTTTTTGTGGCTTGGTTTTATTTACTTTGTGGTTGTTTTGGCTTTGGAGGTGTCACGCTTCGTCGTATTGTTTTACAGGTTTGGCCGCAAGAACGGTTCGGTTTGACGTACCCTCTCCGGTGTTCCAAAGATTATAACTACTGGGGTTTCACGGGCCGTAAGATGGCGTTGGTGTGGAGCAAAAGTCGCGAAGAGGATAATTGGCTTTCCTATTTGGTTGGGGGAGGTGTCGTTATCAGGTGGTCTATCCCGTGGTGGAATATTAGTGGGCATGTTGGGTTCTCTTTTTCGTCTTCGACCCGGGTTTATCTACTACTATCCATGAGGGATCAAGTCTATATTTACCCGAGCATGTTGTCTAATCAGATGGGTGTCCGATCTCATATTCCGGATGATGCTAAGGTTGTTTCTAGTTCGGGTCCATGGACTGGGGATTTGCTTAGGGGTTTCAGGGTATCTTGAGAGCAGAAGTTCTTACATCCCGATGCTCGATTGACCGACAATACTGTCATGCAGAAGAGGGCCGGGTTTGCGAACACCCGTTAGGACAGACCGACTCAAAAGTTAGGATGACAGCCCCACTAAGAGGCGAGGAGGAGACTCGAGAGGCCGTTAAGTGCCTATCCAAAGACAGTGGGACCGATCCTAGTTTCGTCAGTTCATCTGAACGGTCCAAGACTAACGAGACCCATATTAAAGCTTTGAAAGAGCAAATAGAGTGGAATTTGCTGGACTCGCATTTGGACAGGGCGTTAGAAGCTAGCTTTCGGAAAATCGAGGCGGACGAACGCAAGCAGTCACACCCGAATAGTGAGGGTAGGGAAAAGTTGGACCGATAGAGCCCAGCCGTTTAGTACTATGTTATATTAATCGATATTATGTGGCATATTAGTACTAGTTTTTGTGGAGTTTAAACACGTTGCTAATTTCCAGGATATCCGGATTTTGGATGCTTGATGTAGATGCCTCGACAAAGGCTCGATTTAACCAGTTTTGTTGTTTTGTTTCATTTCTAATGAGAAACACACTTATTATTATTTTTTCCTCTTTTTTTTTGGTGGCTCGCAACTCGATTCTTCATTTTGCCCGGAGCGCCCTTTCGAGTTTTCACTCCGTCCTCGGCTCACCTTTTTGTTTCGTTTTTTTTGCTCTTTTTTTTTACGGCTCGCAACTCGATTCTTCATTTTGCCCAGGGCGCCCTTTCGGGTTTTCACCCCGTCCTCGGCTCGTCATTGTTTTTTTATCGACGGCTCGCAACTCGTTTCTTCATTTTGCCCGGGGCGTCCTTTCGTGTTTTCACCCCGCCCTCGGCTCGTCGTTTGTGCTTCGTCATTTTAACTCACTCATTGACCGGGTCGTGGTAGGAGTCCCAGTTTATCGATGAATCAATTTTGTTTTGTTTTTTTTGTGTTTCGTTGTCTGGTTGTACACGGAGGAGGGCTGCCTACATATCCGCTTTTGAACGAAATCAAACCATGTTCGTAGTTCTTATTAAAATGTGAGTGACTTTTCTTTAGACTCGTTTATGCCAATTATCGATGCGAACTTGATTTTTGTTGTTGTGTTTTTTTTTTCGGAGGTTGGGATGTAGCTGTCGGGATGTTCACGGGTAGTATCGTTTGATTGATCCATGTAAGTTGGGGTTGAGAATTCTTGTCCATCTAAGTCATTGAGAATTACGGCGCCCCCCGAGAGTATTTTCTTAACGAGGTAGGGGCCCGCCCAGTTTGGTTTGAATTTTCCTCTAGGGTCGACAGGAAGGGGTGCTCTAATAGATTTGATCACTAAATCTCCCTCGTATATGTTTCGGGATTTCACTCGCTTATTAAAGGCTCGTTGGATGCGTTATTGGTAGGCTTGTACGTTCGATAGGCATGTATCCTACGCTCATCTAGGAGTACTAACTCGTCGTACCGTTTTTGATTCCATTCCTCTTCAGGAATGTCGCTCTCGGCTAGTATCCTTAGTGGCGGTAGTATCTTTTGTTCTTGGCACTAGTGTTGGGTGGATATGACCCGTGGGTTTTAAATTCTAGGATTGCTTTATATCAAGGTTCTTTGGGGGTGTCATCGGTTTCGAGGCTGCGGATGTAGGCTGGTTGTTCGCTTCTTTCTACGCAAATGGGCATAGAAAAGAGATGATCGGGTATGTTTACTAGTGCGGCTAGTTTGGATAACGCGTTAGCGAATTGGTTCTCCTCCCGGGGTATGTGTATGAAGTCGATTTCGGTAAATTCCCAGGAAATTGTTTCTACTTTGGTTTGGTAAGGGGTTAGGCTTTCGCTATAAACCTTCCAGTTTCCTTTGGCTTGACTGACTACTAGTGATAAGGTTTTTGGCTCCTAGTGATAAGGCTGCTTTGAGAGTTATTAGGCGGGTCTCGTGTTCGGTCGTATTTTAGGCGGGCTTTGTGAGGTCCGGCTGTTGTAGGTTTATTAACGTTTGGTGATGGATCGATCTTGGGGTTGTAATGGTTTTTCCTTTCCTCCTTTTTTTTTTAAACGAAGCAAGATGGACTGTTAGTTATAGCCCTTGTGCTTTGGTCAGTTGTCATTGATAATTGACATAAAGTTGAGTTCTTAAGCATTTTTAAATGAAAAATTAAGCGATTGTCGAGGCATGTTTGTAAAAAAAAGGAAGATTGTTTTATTGATAATTGTAAACGGGATAGATACCCGCGATTTGTTTTGGGGGAGGTGGAGGACATTTCCCTCACATCTCCCTGGACTTGTTAAAAGAAAAGACACTAATTATTATTTTAGTCTAGGCCCTAAGATGAACTAGACTCATACTCGGGTACGAACTTGCTGGCCTTGGTAGGTGTCTTAGCGCCTTCGTACTCAGGGTAAGCCCCGAATTTTTCTTCCAGTATGAGGTGGCAGACCTGTTGCCTAAATTCGCGACATTCGCTAATGTCATGTCCTCGGCCTTGGTGGTACCGACACCATTTATCGCCATTCCAGTGTGGTGGCCTTTTGTCGGTTGGTGGGTCAGTTGTTGGACCCAAGGGATAGAGTAACCCGTCAGATATTAGCATGGTTAGGGCCTGATCGTGAGATAACCCAAGGTGTTCTAGTAGCCGGTGACCCCTTTCCTCGGAGTTATCCGTTAAGAAGCGAGTGGGTCTTTTTGTTAGTAATGCGGTTTTTACCACCCCCGTTTTTATCAACCCCTCGATTTTATTCTTTAGCAGCGTACATGATTCCGTATCATGGCCGTTGCCCCTGTGGTAGTGACAGTATTTCCCTTTGGACCAGTGGCGTGATCTATGCTTAAGTGGGGGATCGGCCATTGGCCCTATGGGTCGTAAAAGGCGAAGGGAGGCTAATCTTCGGAGTGCAGCCGTGTAGCTGACCCCGATTTGGGTGAACTTCTTCTTTGGTTCGATAGTTTCGGGTGATCCTATGTCCTCTCCTTTGATGGATCCGTTAGATGTGGAAACGGGAGGTTCTTCGAGTTTTTTCTCGATGTGAGTGATTCTAGTCTCAATACTCATGAGTATGGGGTGTATTTGTGAAACTAGGCAGGCTAGGCTCTCGATAGTTGTTGCGAGGTCGAAGAGTGTGGGCTCCGGATGGGTGTCCGGTTCGTCCTCGATGTTCAAGGCCTCTTCCTCTAGTGGATCAAGGTGGGAGCAGTCAATGGCATCATCAAAGATGGCATGGACACTAAAGGGGTTCGTGGTATTATTAGGCTTCTCCGGTGGGGGGAGAGGGATTGTACCGTTTTCTATCATGTCTTGTATGGTATGCCTGAGCCGAAAACAAGACTCTATGTCCTCGAGTAATACGATACGACCCAAAATGAAAGTCCTCGAGTAGGGGTGATCCTAGTAGCTAGCATCGACAGTTAAACACACGGTTGTACGACGTAAGAAGTTGATCGCGATCCCGGCTCAGGATCAAAGGACCCGTTTTTTTTGAAAACGACCGATACTCGTGGAGGAAAGCCCCTTTTTTTTTGAAAAAAAACCAAAAGAAGATGATTTTGTAAATTAAGGTGACGATGGTGTGGTGACATCGTTTGTGGTAAGAGAAAACGTTGCTACGCACGCGCGCTGGAAATCAAGTTATAGCAAAGGCGCAAAATGTTTCTTTTTTTTTCAAAAAGGGAACATGTTTTTTTTTTAAAATGACTACGTGATTCTTTTATCGAGACTACCATTGATTAGTTAGTTCGATATTTGCGGTGTGAGTGGTGCTTTAAAGGTGTGATTAAATCCTTGTCAAGGGTTCAGGTAATGAATAGTTTTTTTTTTTTTTGAAAAAAAGCTGTTTTTTTCTCTCTATAAAACGAGCGATCCATGTTTGTCGGTTGCAATGAATAGCATTCGACCATGGACGGTGGTGTGTTGTGAAAAGTGTTTTGAGAATGTAACCGTTTTGGATTCCTTGACTTCATTAATTGAAGCTTTGGTTGCGTTAACAGTATATGAGCAAAAAAAACATTTTTTTTTTGGAAATGAAATGTAACTGTTTAGTGTGCCCCGATCCCATTAATTGGGAGTCTTGGCAGTATTAACGGTATTTGTTGCTTTGACGGACTTTACTTTTAACCATAAGACGGCGTTTTGAAAATGTGTTTTGTTTTGAAAATGTCGAGTGTAAATTTTGCCATGGTGACGGCGTCTGAAGGTGTATGTTTTTTTTTTTGAAAACATCGAGTTTGAAATTTGTCATGACAACGGCATCTCGAAACGTGTTGTTTTTTGAAATCGTGACTTGACCGGAGTATCGGCGTTTCAGAAATTGTTTTGAAAAGATGAGAAATTTTTCGAAAATGGAATTGGGTGCGGTTGAATATGTTGGCGTGGTTGAATCCGAATTTTAGTGTTTTATTTGGGTTGGATTGTTCATACACGCTACACATAACTAGGAATGCATACACTCATGCAGGATGCAGACTCAGGTAGGTTTAGGGTAGGCTATCGCCCACGAATAGTCTTTACTTAGGCATTGACAATGGTCTGGGGAGACGAGTGTCATACCGTCAGCTCAGAACTATCCGCTTACTAATCCCGCGGGGTACGCGTTACGCGGCCGGAGCGTCAATCGAGGATCTCTCCGCGTGTCCCTAGAATCTTTCCGCGAAGAGGTCAATTGGTCCTGATATCGGTTAGGGTGGGCTTTTTAGGGCCAAAACCTGTAGTGACCACAACTAGGAACTAAGACATGAGCTTCACCGACCTCGTTTAAGTTACACCACCATTGGAAACTTGTTTCCAAATCCCCAGCGGAGTCGCCAAACTGTGGACGTCCGTCCGCACCGCCCGGCGCCCCGCGCGTGCCCGCGCGGGATCGACCCAGTTTTCAACGTGTGGTGGTGGCCACCCACGTGGCCCCCTCCCTGCCGGGGGCCGGTCCGATCTCGCATACGGGGCGAAGTGTCGGACCTCGATTTGGATGACGATCCGGACTTGTATTAGACGGGTGTGGGGCACCCGTGTTTCCGTTTGGGAATTGATCGAGTCGTGGTTGTAAATGTTTAAAGGCCGTTTTTTTGGTAAGGTGACCTTTTTAGTGAACTGATGTTGTCGTTGATTTGTTGAGTCGCCACCGAGTCAAATTATGGGGACTCGGAAACCGTTCAAGTCAACTTTGATCCCTTGCCGGCTCAAAGCTGAGTGGCACGAGACCTAAAGATAAAGACTTGTACTCTTAAGCACTCCATGCCTGGATTGACTCTCGTTGCCAATGGTTTCGGACATCCGGAAACCTTTGATTCTGAGTAAGGGGTGAGGGTACGTATTTGGAAGCCAACATCCAATAGATATCAGCGCCCAATCCTGCCCGCGCTATAACGGCCTCTACTAATCAATCGGTGGGCAGATATCCTAGTTCTTTTGTTGTGGTGGAAATACTGTAACATCCGTTGTATTAACCCTATACCTTTTGCTATGTCGGTTGTTTAAGGACAAGTAAGCTTTGTCGTCAAAGTAAATGTGTTTACATTCTTTGCATGCGATTTCACGTGACAGGCAGGCCATGAAAAGATGCACATAGAAGAGTAGAGAGTACTAGTATTATACGTATTAGCAAATCAGTTTTAACGCGATAATACGGATATTAGTCATTGATAAGTGTAGTTTGTAGTGCCTATTTTGTAGTGTTTTGGTCCCATTTTCCTTGTGGAATCGCTCCTTGGGAGCGGTTTATGGGCTACTTATGCTTCCTGTAGTTCGTTTCAGGTTCCCGAGACCGCTCATGAAGAGTTGGAGCGAATCCGACTCGATACATACACTTTTTGGAGCCAACGAAGTGAAGGAACGATCACTCGATGATCACTCGATGCCTTGGAATCGACCCCGAGACCTTGGTACCCAATCCCGAGCCTCTTAGACTCGATCCCGAGACCCGATATTCGGTGAGAAGCCCATGAGAAGCAAGGAGGGACCATAGAGAGCATATTGGAGGCCTACAGAGCCTTCCCGACCGAGACCAAGTGCCATCTCGGTCGGGAAGAGGTGCACGTTTAAGGAGGCTGCTGTGAAGAGCCGTCTCGGCCGAGACAAACCTTGTCTCGGTCGGGACCAGCCCTTCCCGGCCGAGATGGGGCCGTCTCGGTCGGGACGGGGGTGCTGTAGCCCGTGTCCTCTTGTTTTCTTCTCCCTTGTTATTGTAACCCTATAAATACTCATCCTCTTGTATTCTTATGATATGTTAGACACTTCCCCTTAAACCCTAGCCTATTTTAGGTTAGATTAGCTTAGATTAGAGTAGATTAGTCGGTAATTAGTAGTTAATCTTAGTTTAGTACTTTTATTAAGGGAATTCTTCAAGATCCATCCAAGATTGACAACCTTGGTGGTTTGTTTTGTGTTTTTCTCATGAATGCAAGTTTCAATCTTTCTTCTTCACTAGTTTGGCACAATCTTCCCTTCCTTTTTACTCTTTATCATGTTCAATCATTCAAGTTTTAATCTTTGATTGTTGTTTATTGTTCTTGCTAGTTTCTTTATATATGTTTTGTTGTTTGTGTTGGTTTATCTTGTTCTTGATAGTTTTTCCTTTAGATATGTTTGAGTAGAGTTTTGCTAGGGTTAGTAGGGTGATTAGGGTGTTTTATGTATGATTAAGGGTTTGTTAGAGATGTTGGTGGAAGATTTGGGTTTCCTCTTGGTTTGATGCATATCACATGTTTGTTGAAATGCTTGAATGACTAGTAGATGCATATGCTTGTTTTTTTCTTGCCTTTCTCTTGTGGGTGATAGTTTGTTTGCGGGTTTGGTTCCTTCACTACGTAGCGAGAGCCCGGTGAGGACGACCCCTAGGTCGGTCTAAGTAGCGAGAGCCCGGATGCGACCTAGGCCACTATAGCGCGCTAGTAACCCCGTTTGTCATGTGCATTGCCAAGGTGGGTTTTAGGTGGAACCTCTAGGTCGGTCTACGTAGCGAGAGCCCGGACCTTACCTCAATTACCCTACTACTCCCTTCACTCTAGTTCTTCCTCGACCATTCCATTACCCCTTTGACCCCGACCTAATCCTAGCCTGTTTTCCTTGTTTGTTTTCTCCGTCTCCTTAGCCATAGTCTTAGCCTTCTTCCTCTTCTTATCATTGTTTAGTTTAGTTTAGCTCGTTGACTTAGTCTCGTTTTTAGGCGACCTTATTCTAGACGCTTCTTACCGTCCCCGTGGATTCGACCCGACTTACCCTATCTACCCTAGTTAGGATTAGCCGGTTTATTTATTGATCGGTTGGGACGTGACGAATCCCTACCATCAATTTGGCGCCGTTGCCGGGGACGGTGCTAGTTTGGACTTTGTTTTCCTAGTTACTTGACTTAGTCTTTATGTTTGTGTTTTTCTTTTTTCTTTTTGTTACTTTGCTTCTTCTGTGTGTGCGGTTTATTTCTCTCTTCTCTAGTGCCCAAAAAGCACTAGGCTTCTCACGTTTGTTCTTAGTCTACAGCTTGTGCTTAGAGGTGGTGACTATATTCTTCTTGCAACTTAGAGCCGCTTTAACGGACGGTTGCTAGAGTGAGAGGTTTCCAACCGGATATGAGCTACGATTTTCTAGCGAGCATGGGGTTTGATATAAACTCCACACACTCGGGAGCCGATATGAGCTACTCCTCTTCTTCTATGAACCAAGGGTATGACATGACGTCTCCCTACCATTATCAAGCTTCTTGGGGTAATCAAGACGGGTATGATCTTCAAGGATATGAAAACGGCTACCAACAAGTGAACGATTACCAATCCTATGACCATGGTGACTATTACTCAAGCTATGAATGTGAACCCACCATGTTCAATCAAGATTCACCTTATGGAAGCCAATACCCCCAAGACCCACGATATTACCCTACACCCCAACCACAATATGAACCCCATGACCCACAATACTACCAATCATCCCAACCTTGCTACCAACAATATGATGCCCTACCCCTTGGGCATCATCAAGATTTTCAAGGAGCTTTAAAAGACCACAATGATCACCAATTGCCCGACATGGAGGTGTTTCAATCTATGCTTCAAATGCAAAGGAGCATCCAAGAAACGGCCATTCAATTGCAAAAAGCACAAGAGGATTTAATGGCCCAAATTCGAAGGGGAAACGAGGCGAGGAATGCTTAATTAAATGCATTATCGGTTCAAACCGTAATGTTTTTATCCCGAGCATCACATTTAGATGAAGGATGCCCACTTGAGAGAGAGGAGCAACCTAATCACGAAGCCGCCGATGTAGTTCCCTTTGAAAGAGAAATTTGCTTTGAAGAACCTCAATCGTCTACCCAAAAAGAGACGAATGAGGATATGACCCTTGGTCAAGGCATCATTGGTGAAGAATTGGAGGAGGATAGTGAGTTGGATGGTTTGGTGGAGTTTGTGAAGTTGTTGGGTGAAATTGATGAGCCCAAGTTGCCCATGTCCGAGAATATGGATAAACATCAAGAGCCCCTAGCTAGTGAACCAAGCAATGATTTGGAAGAGATTGAAACCGCCGGTGGAAGTTTCGATTCTCTCCTCCATGATGATGTGGGGACAAGTGATGAAGATGGGGAACCACAACTTGAGAAAAGTGTGGGGGTGTGCAACGAGGAAATGATGCCAAAGTCGCTTTTTGTGCCTCGTTTCTTGGAAATGAAGCTTGCTTGTGATTGGAGACGATGCTTAGGGAGGAAGAGGTCGGTGAAGCTCGTAGGATGGATAGACCCCGGAGACAACTTTGATGATGACGTTGGGTCTTGGGATTCCTACTTCTTGCCTCCACCTTGGAGGCCGTGGATGTTAGCTAGGCTCGAGCGCTTCTTGGGCCTTCATTATGATGTCGGTTCCGCGTTCGACTTGCTCCTCCATGCCCTTGAGGGCTACGGTTGAAGAAGAGTCCACCATCCTCGGTTTGACGGAGTTCCTTAAGAACCGTCATGTTGTATATTCCCCCTTCCTCTTCTTTAGAATACTTGTGCTTATATTTGTGTGCTTTGTCTCTTGATTTCTTTTAGTTTTGAGAAACTCTTGATCATTTGGATTGTTGATGAGCGATGTGAGGGAGGGAATTTGATGTGTGTTTGAGCTTTGTTTGATAGGTGAAGTGAAAGTGATTCCTAGAGAGGAATGGTTGATGATGGAACTTGGATTATGAGCAAGGAAGTCGGTTTTTGATGCTTAGGATAAGCTTTTGGGTTTGTGGAAGGTCGAGAAGATCCATCCCGACCGGGAAGAGGGCTTCCCAACCGGGAAGGGTGTGGCATCCCGACCGGGAAGGAGCCATCCCGATCGGGATGAGGGTGCAATATTTTGAGGTTTCTGGAGGTCCGTCCCGACCGGGACGGGTGTGTCATCCCGACCGGGACCAACCATCCCGACCGGGATGGTCCCATCCTCCCCTTTGAGCCTCTTCTTCGGCATTTGACTCCACCCATCCATTGTATACCCCCTCGCAACCTCCCTACTCCTCCTTGTCCCTATCATATGACCCATACACCTCACTTTATACCGAGATCCACATCAATTTCCACCCCCTCACACCATTACTACCTCTACCATGCCGGTTTTATCGATTTTGAAGCGGGATAGCAATGATGAAGACTAGCTATGTGCTTGTAATGATCATTGAGACAATAGAGCGAGTGAGTTACTAGCCGTTTGGTTTGGGTAACTATCCTTACTTTTCCGTTTTTTATCGCTTGTTTTCTCTTGTTTGCCCCCTTCCCCTTGAGTCATGGTGTCTTGGTGGCCTTCGAGGCCTTAGTATGGTTGCCCCCGACTCTCGATGACGTGACTACATCGAGAGTCATTTTCAAAATCCAAATTTTGCAGGATTTTCACTTTCTTTTTTGAGGATTTAGTCGGATTTAGGCGGAATCCGGGCTAGGTGACTTGATTACACCTAGCCCTCCCCTCCCATTTCCTTTTATTTCCTTCCTTTTATTTTCTTCCCCCATCCATATCGTTTTCTCATCTCGGCCCACGGTGACTTGACTACACCCCGGCCGGACACATTCTACCCTTTCTTCACTTTTCTTTTTGATTTTTAGCTTTATTTTCGTAGTTTCTTTTATTTCCTTTTTGTCTCTCCGCACACTACGATCGAGCATGAGGACATGGCTCGGTTTAAGTGTGGGGGAGCGATATTCTAGTGTAGCTTAGTTTATTTTCGTAGTTTTTTCGAAAAATCTTCAAAAAACCCTAAAAATTTGAAAAATTTCACAAAAAATCAAAAAGATTTTCTTTTGTGTCTTTTCCTTTTTTTGTGGCTTTGTGTCGTATATTTGTTTTGTGTGCTTGTTTGCCTTCCTTTTTCCTTATAGGTTGCTTTAATCACCGATAACGTTGGAAAGCTTTAAAGACATCCGGTAACCTCTTCTATCCCTTCTTTCTCTCCTTTGTCTCTTGTGGAGTTTGGAGGAGATTGTGATGTTGTGTGCTCGGGTGGAGCTTTGTGCATATTGGTGGATGATTTGGTGACTTGTATGGAATATCGGGGTGGTGTTTGTTATATGTTTGTTTTGTTATGTTTTATTTTTGTTGCCTTTGTTTCTTTTCCTCTCGTTTTCGTCATGTCTTTAATTTTGTGTTGTGTTGTGTTGTGTGTCATGTGTGTAAACTGTTTTCGAAAATCCGGTTTAGAGGCTAGTATGCGAGTGTTTACTTTCCCTTCCTAGTAGTGTAAATCGAGTCTTGGACTTTAGTCTAGTAGAATGACCCCAAATCAATGATTTCGTTGGTCCCTTACCTTGAGTCCACCTAGCTTACTAGGTATTTACTACGAGATTTGCATTTTGACCATTATGACCACCCACGGTGTGAAAAGGCCTTGGTTACCGAGTCCCGTCCCCTAGGTGACCGTGTTTAGGATTGTTTGATTAGTCCAATTTTTCCACTTTTTGTGAGTTTGAAGGGAAGAACGCTCCCCGACTTACCCATTCCCCTACCTCCTACACATATCCATACAATAAATTGCAAATTGTTGAGTTCTCTCTTTCTTAATTGCCAAGAAATGCCAAAAATGCCAAATCATGCCAAAAGGGCAAAGAAAAGAAAAAGAAAGAAAAATGAAAGAAAGAAAAGAAATGAAGAAAAAGAAATGGCACAAAAGCTAAAAAGAAAATAGAAAAGAAGAAAAAGAAATGGCATGGCAAAGCAAAGAAAAAAAATGCAAAGAAAAGAAAAGAATGCCAAAAGAAAATCGTCTCACAATAATAAATCCCCACAAAAATAAGCCTTTTACCGACTATTACCGTGAAGAGCCTACCAAAGGACCGAGTCCCTAGGAAGGATGATAGCGGTAGTGGTCGGTCTTCCCTCATTTTGCAATATTTCCACCTTTTTACTTGGACTAGTTAGGCGGTTTTAGGCACGGAACGACCCTTTTGGCTCACGCTAAAGGGGACGGGTCTTCACTTACCTACAGTGTCGACTAACACCGTGGTTCATCACTTTCCATCTCCGCCGATCGTCCCGTAGTACGTTCTTAGAAAGTTAGGAGGACTTAGGTAAGTTACCAACGTTTTTGTTGCTTTATTGTCATACTATTAGGGTTTAGTCCACCTTGGTTTGTATTGCTAGCTTGGGAACGTTGTCACTTACCTCGAGTCCTAAACCGGTGTTTCATTCACCGCTTTTAGAGGGAAGCGGTATTTGTTTTTCTTTGGGTGCAACCTTGTGTTTGTTTGTTTGTGTGTTTGTTGTTTATGTGTTGTTGTGTGCGGTTGCATCCACAGTTTTGTCGCAAGACCCCACTTGCCTTGCGGAGTACACTTGTCCTCTAAGTGTACTCGTGTGAGTTGAAAGGGCGTAGGGTGCGCTAATACCCACTCGGCTAGTTTAGTAGATAGTATGTGCTTACTCGAGGGCGAGTACGGGTTAAGTGTGGGGGAGTTGATAAGTGTATTTTGTAGTGCCTATTTTGTAGTGTTTTGGTCCCATTTTCCTTGTGGAATCGCTCCTTGGGAGCTGTTTATGGGCTACTTATGCTTCCTGTAGTTCGTTTCAGGTTCCCGAGACCGCTCATGAAGAGTTGGAGCGAATCCAATGGACCGAGTCCCTAGGAAGGATGATAGCAGTAGTGGTCGGTCTTCCCTCATTTTGCAATATTTCCACCTTTTTACTTGGACTAGTTAGGCGGTTTAGACACGGGACGACCCTCTTGGCTCACGCTAAAAGGGGCGGGTCTTCACTTACCTACAGTGTCGACTAACACCGTGGTTCATCACTTTCCATCTCCACCGATCGTCCCATAGTACGTTCTTAGAAAGTTAGGAGGACTTAGGTAAGTTACCAACGTTTTTGTTGCTTTATCGTCATACTATTAGGGTTTAGTCCACCTTGGTTTGTATTGCTAGCTTGGGAACGTTGTCACTTACCTCGAGTCCTAAACCGGTGTTTCATTCACCGCTTTTAGAGGGAAGCGGTATTTGTTTTTCTTTGGGTGCAACATTGTGTTTGTTTGTTTGTGTGTTTGTTGTTTATGTGTTGTAGTGTCCGGTTGCATCCACAGTTTTGTCGCAAGACCCCACTTGCCTTGCGGAGTACACTTGTCCTCTAAGTGTACTCGCGTGAGTTGAAAGGGCGTAGGGTGCGCTAATACCCACTCGGCTAGTTTAGTAGATAGTATGTGCTTACTCGAGGGCGAGTAAGGGTTAAGTGTGGGGGAGTTGATAAGTGTAGTTTGTAGTGCCTTTTTTGTAGTGTTTTGGTCCCATTTTCCTCGTGGAATCGCTCCTTGGGAGCGGTTTATGGGCTACTTATGCTTCCTGTAGTTCGTTTCAGGTTCCCGAGACCGCTCATGAAGAGTTGGAGCGAATCTGACTCGATACATACACTTTTTGGAGCCAACGAAGTGAAGGAACGATCACTCGATGCCTTGGAATCGACCCCGAGACCTTGGGACCCAATCCCGAGCCTCTTAGACTCAATCCCGAGACCCGAGATTCGGTGAGATGCATATGAGAAGCAAGGAGGGACCATAGAGAGCATATTGGAGGCCTATAGAGCCTTCCCGACCGAGACCAAGTGCCATCTCGGTCGGGAAGAGGTGCACGTTTAAGGAGGCTGCTGTGAAGAGCCGTCTCGGCCGAGACCAACCTTGTCTCGGTCGGGACCAGCCCTTCCCGGCCGTGATGGGGCCGTCTCGGTCGGGACGGGGGTGCTGCCACCCGTGTCCTCTTGTTTTCTTCTCCCTTGTTATTGTAACCCTATAAATACTCATCCTCTTGTATTCTTATGATATGTTAGACACTTCCCCTTAAACCCTAGACTATTTTAGGTTAGATTAGCTTAGATTAGAGTAGATTAGTCGGTAATTAGTAGTTAATCTTAGTTTAGTACTTGTATTAAGGGAATTCTTCAAGATCCATCCAAGATTGACAACCTTGGTGGTTTGTTTTGGGTTTTTCTCATGAATGCAAGTTTCAATCTTTCTTCTTCACTAGTTTGGTACAATCTTCTCTTCCTTTTTACTCTTTATCATGTTTAATCATTCAAGTTTTAATCTTTGATTGTTGTTTATTGTTCTTGCTAGTTTCTTTATATATGTTTTGTTGTTTGTGTTGGTTTATCTTGTTCTTGTTAGTTTTTCCTTTAGATATGTTTGAGTAGAGTTTTGCTAGGGTTATTAGGGTGATTAGGGTGTTTTATGGATGATTAAGGGTTTGTTAGAGATGTTGGTGGAAGATTTGGGTTTCCTCTTGGTTTGATGCATATGACATGTTTGTTGAAATGCTTGAATGACTAGTAGATGCATATGCTTGTTTTTTTCTTGCCTTTCTCTTGTGGGTGATAGTTTGTTTGCGGGTTTGGTTCCCTCACTACGTAGCGAGTGCCCGGTGAGGACGACCCCTAGGTCGGTCTAAGTAGCGAGAGCCCGAATGCGACCTAGGCCACTATAGCGCGCTAGTAACCCCGTTTGTCATGTGCATCGCCAAGGTGGGTTTTAGGTGGAACCTCTAGGTCGGTCTAAGTAGCGAGAGCCCGGACCTCACCTAGATTACCCTACTACTCCCTTCACTCTAGTTCTTCCTTGACCATTCCGTTACCCCTTTGACCCCGACCTAATCCTAGCCCGTTTTCCTTGTTTGTTTTCACCGTCACCTTAGTCATAGTCTAGTTCTTCTCCCCTTCTTATCATTGTTTTGTTTAGCTTAGCTTGTTGACTTAGTCTCATTTTTAGGTGACCTTAGTCTAGACGCCTCTTACCGTCCCCGTGGATTCGACCCGACTTACCCTATCTACCCTAGTTAGGATTAGCCAGTTATATTATTGATCGGTTGGGACGTGACAAACCCCTCCCATCAGTCATTCTCGTGGTATACCTTACCTGGTATTCTGCTTAAGATACGTCGGTTCGGTATTAATAAGGATGCGTCGAACCTAGTAAGGTGAGCACCGGTACTAATATGGAACCCGACCATCACTTTGTTTAGTTTTAGTTGTTTTACGTTTTGAATTCCTTGTTAGGTGATTTAGCATGCGATTATAAGGTCATAAAAGCAATAAATCATACGAAAAACTATAAATGCGAATGTAAGTAAATCACATAGTGAGGAGTTGCACCCTCGGAGCGTACACTAAACAGGACTCGATGCATAAATAGTTTTGAGAACGGATCTCGGAATTACTCGGGTCTATTTAGTGTGTTTTAGTATTTGTGATTGAAGTTGGGACGTTATGTGTTTTAGTAGATGTTTGTGGGCCTAGTGCCCACATCTATTGTTATCATCATAGTGCATAATAATAAAAAGTGCTATTATGGAAAGTTTTGTTTAGATGGCAACCTAGTGACGATACGACTTCGACAGGCGGATCCTCCTAGCTTGACCAGTATCCCGGCAGAGTTCCGTTACCGTTTGACCTTCCCGCGGCTACTCTGGCAGAGCTTCGTTGCTAAGGACTAGTTCTGCGGCTAATCCGGCAGAACCTGGGTACTAGTTTTGGAGCTAGTCGATCACAGGCACCTCGGTATCGAGTGGAGTGCTCGAAGGTGAGGAGTAGCGTCGATGTCGCTTTTTTATTTATCGGAACTACGATCGAGTGGATCGTTTGCCTCGGGTGTCGGAGGGTGAGCCCTTAGCAAGAGTTTAGAGGGGGAAGAGAGAGTTGAATTGTGTGAAAATGAGGGCGTGAAGTAGGGATGGCAATTTCACCCGCATCCGTTCCGCACACGAACCATCCGCAAAAATTAAATGAGTGAAAACCCGAATAAATGGATGAATAGCGGGTGATGGATGAAACGGGTGATGGATTGGGTCGGATCCGGGTGGAGCATCATCCCACCCGTAATCCGTTAACCACCTGATCCGACATCATCCATTTAAAAAAAATATGTAGCTTCAAGAGTCGACACTATGAAGCTTAATATTTGTATCACATGTTAGTTTGTGATGGAGATTTTATAATGTTTAATTTTCATGTTAAGACTATGAAGCTTCCATGTATGGATTTAATTTTCATGTCGGATTTGTAATGTTTAAACTTATATTGTATTTTTGCAAGGCAACGAAGAACATCGAGGCGCAAGCTAGGGCTCGCAAGAATTTTTTTCCGATTTGGTATTTATTTCATAAAATAATGGTATAAGTGAATCACCAGTTAAGCACCCGAACCATCCGTTTCACCCATGGATGACGGGTGGATCGGATATGGATGACACCTTTAATGGATGATGGGTGGATTGGATGAGCGGATATAGACGGGTGATGGATGCGGGTGAGGCTCCACCCGATTCGAATCCGACCCATTGCCATCCCTAGCGTGAAGGGGGGTATTTATAGGTGTTTTCGGCCTTCGTCGCCCATATAGGCGCGTGATCTGAGGCGGACTAAGCCTTAGGCGCCTGGATCTGGGCGTGGGGAGACCCAGGCGCGTCAGGTGGTGCGGTTGGAGTTTTGAAGATACGATTTTGATACTTTTCAAAACTGAGAGACGGGAGTGTGATACATAGCTTAGGGCTTAAGGGTTCCTGCGGCTTAACCTAGCGCCGTTGGTTTAGTGGGCCTCAGGTGTTCATCCCGATCTTCGCTTGGCGCGGTATTGACTCGGCTCGAGTTTCGGGACCGACTTCGGGGTCCTGGTGTCAGAATTGACTCTAATTAGTGTCTATGCGACCGTAACGACACGGCTAAGGCTGCCATCATGTTAGTTTAATTTGCCCGAATAATTTATTTGATCTGTTTTATAGAAAAACTATCTAGAACACTGCTAACCCGCATCGCGTTGCAGACCTATCGTCATCGGGTGTTTGTTGGGCACTTCTGCAGCCACCAGGTCCAAATCCGAGTGTCTATGGTTACAAGTTTAGTACGGATATGGGTAAGTCAATTGATAAATAAGCTTTATGTTTTCAACAGTAAAGTTTGAGCTCTTTTGATGTTGTCAAGTTTGATCTTATCTGAAATATTGATTTGATTATAGTACATGTTCTAAAGATTTAGGGGTAAAGTCGGATCAACCATATCAGCAGCTAAGTTTTAATTAATCATCCAATGGCATTAATTATACCAATTCATGTACATGAACCAAATAGGAAGGGTAAATAGTGCACCGCATGCCTCTCATTTCTGAGGGCTAGCAATAAATAAACCAACCTCACTATTCGAAGTGTATCTCCGCAGTAATGACAAAGTTGAGTCCACCATGACATAGTTGACGAGCCAAATTTCATATATTCAATTGATATTCTCTGTAAATAAAACGAAGGATTAAAACAAAGGAACACAAAAGCAATAACACAAAAATAGTTCATATGAAGAGCACTTTGCAAAAGCAATCAGTGATGTATCATTCCTCGAGGCCTAAAAGGGAGTAATGATTATTACAAACTACCTGGTTTCGATTAAACGACAATAGATAAAAGCTTTTTACGAGGTCGACAAAGATGAGTAGCCAACAAATAAAAAATGATGTTATTCCTAATTAATATGAGTATATAAACATTAAAAATGCATCAAGAAAATAAGACACACAAGTAGATCAATAAGGTTACCTTACCTGTAGCTATAATACACCTAGCCATTGAATCTTTTCCACCTCAACACCATATATTAGTTTTCCACGTCCATGAAAGAAACCACCTACAGCTATCATCATAAAAGACACATACAAAGAAAGAAAATCAATGGCTTGGACAATTAGATTACACTTTTGGTTGAGATGGTTCTTTCACTCTACAACTATGATCCTTACGAGCTAAATCCAAAAACAGGTCTTGTAAGGGTATTATAAGAAGTACCATGAGCATCACCAGATACGTGAAATGTATATAAAGGGCCTGATGTGTGAGTTTTCTTTTCTAATTATTTTGAGTGGGCTTAAATTTTGATGATGCTATCAATGGGAAATTCTATTGAAAATGGAATGTATGCATGAATTTTGTTCTAGCTATTGCAAGTTCAACAATGAAGACAAAATACTAGTGTCCCTTCATACCTTCAGCTGAAACACGAGAAAATGAGATGCAAGTGGGCCTTTTCATTTCTAGTAGAGAACAAAAAATAGAACTGGCAGACCAACAACATCACAAAGCCTGCTCTACCAACGCAGTCTGTATTTCACGCCTTTGCATCAATGTATAGCACATTGTCCCTCCTTCATTCAGCTTTCATTTCAGTAAGAAGTAAATACATTGAAACGCATCCTAAAATTGCATTGAATTGCATTGCAACCGAGCATGAAACTCATAATTATGGGATTAGATGAAATTCGGCATAAATCGTAAAAACGCATATAAACCCGGCATTATAAGCATGGGAAAACACACCGACCTATTAACTAGTCATAATTTGACCCTGTCACATTCATCTTCATTTATACCACTCCTTCCTCTTCACAGCTTCCATATGGTTGCTTTGACACTTTAGTCATATGTTAACCCGCAAGGTATATTGTGGTTAACCCCAAGCTGTAATATAAAAGAAACAAGCTATATTGAATCTTCAAAGATTAGCAAAGTAAACCAGATTCCAAACAAAACGAATCGACAAAAAATGTACAAAAAAAAGCAAAATACCCAGAATAATAATACCCCAGAGTCTTGTAAACACATTAAATTCGAACTAGGGTTTCAACAAGTCTAACAATTTGTAGAAGATTTTGCATCAAAACATTGAGAATTCAAAAAAAAGTTTAGATGAAACTTGAATGAAATTAAATTAAATTTAACACATTATAATCGAGTTAGGGTTTGAGAGTTTGATTGAAAGCTTACCTTAAATTGAATCCAAGACAGGGTTCGCCCTTTGGTTATGTCGTTGGTGGCCGACACGGCGTTGGTTTGTCGTGGCCTTCATCGTGTCCGGCTTCGTAGTCTTCGTCGTCTTCTTCTGGTTTGGTTGGGGTTTTGTGTCCTCCATCATTTAACAGGATCTCAAAGGGTTTGGGTGGGATGTCTAATTTCTAAGGGTTTGTAATTTGGGTGGGGTTTCTAATGTTTAGAATTATTACTCTTTGGAACCACTTGTTGGAGAAAAAGGTTCCATTGATAGAATCATTGGAACCATTTCAACCTAAAACAGGTGCACAAATATCTTAATAGGGGTCAAATATTTTACATAATACCTTTGGCACCTCTTCTTAGTAAACAACCGGTTTCATTGATATATGCACTTTTTTTTATCATCTAGGGCACCTCTTGTGCTTACAACCGGTTCCTTTTAGTAGGTTCCAATAGCATTAGTTCTACTAGTGAATGCACCTGCTTAGGATATTTGAGCCGCCTACGCCCCTGGTAGTGGAGGACAGTAGCAAATGCCCCTCGTTGAAGGATCTTATCTCTTACCCAAGACATTATGGAAAGAAGAAGTGGTAAGAGGGAATGATCAAGAAATTCGTAAAGGGAAATGGAGCGAACTCAGCCCCCTTTATACGCAAAGGATGAGGGTTATGCATTAAATGACACTCCAACCACCCTTCTAGAAAAGGGCCAAGCATCAGCCAGGCACGCGACTCGAGTGATCGTTTTACGAAGAGCAATCATAAGGAAAAGCTTCCCAACCCTTTGCATGCCCCAAGCCATTTAAGACATTCCCCCTAGGGAATGCCCGCAGCATTAAATGCAAAAAGAGATTTAAAAGTCAACCTCCCACCATACTGATCGAAGATCGTCTGCTGAGGGGAACCCTACTTCCCCCATGCCGACGAGGGCTAATTGATGGGGGTCGGTTGCCGGCTATGGGCTGCCCGCCCTGCAGGTCCCGGGGCAACCCGGCCCAGATCGCAAGAAGGCCTGCCGACCAGGTCAGTCCGCAGGATCTCACCCGGTAACCCCAGGGAGCCTCCCTGGAGAGCTGTGCAAGACTCCAAATAAGAAGTGAAGCCCCTTGACCATCAGGGTCAGATCGCGACTGCTATAGCCAAGGATGAAAAAGTCCTTCCCTGCCCGACAGGCGCCAGAGTCCTCTTTGAACATGCCTAAGGTAAGAGGAAATGAATGGACAAGGAGCACCTACCTGTCGTCCACCCATTTCCTCCTCTTTCTCTCTCTTTGCTCTCTCTTATGGGAAACTATAAATACCCATTTGTTTTCCACAAGAGAGGGTAATCTACTTTCTCTCTCTAGAATCTCACTCTAGAAAACACCACCTTACTCCTCACGAGTAAGGTCCGTCAAGTGCATTCACGGACTGACTTAGGCATCGGAGAGGGTTCCCTCGGACACCTCCGAGGCCCTGTGCGCTCGTTGTGTGCAGGTGACAGGCCCCATCTGCCGGGAAGGTCCGATTGCTAGGGTGAGAGGAAGGAGAGGCTTGGAGAGTAAGACAACTCCATCAAAGAACCACAAACTCAAGATCCGAATCCGTTTTGGGTCAATTGTTTCCATACCGAAACAAATACTATTAAATTGAAAAAAAACAATATTAATATTTTTTTTACTTAAAAAGTGGTAAAAATTCGGTGTTCGAACCTTTTTTTCACCCTTATTCTAAACATAACACGTCTCATGACCAGTAAAACTCGGTCCATATTTGAACCAACCCATATTCAGACTCGACATGTATAAAGTTATTAAATAAATTATATACTCAAGACATATTATTGGACTGGTTCAGAAAATATTTTTTTAAAAAAATATACTCAAGATTTTTGATTGATAACCAATGACCAATGATACTCTTATTTATAATTACAAAATCCCATCATATATTATAATTTTCCGTTGTGTTAGTTTTTTTTACTGTTTATATATGTACTCCATAATAGATTTAGCATTACCACGTACTAAAAAACACATCGTCTTTTTCGAGCAAATGATAAGAAAGTTATATACTAAAAGAATATCATTTTTCATTACAAATCTAATTATATCAGTTTTATAAATGTTTTTACGATAATTTTTTTGTTAAACAGAATGTAAAGGTTTTTACATAAAATTTTAATTTCTCATAAACTATACTGAAATTAAAACAAATCTACTTCTATTAGGGAAAAAAACATTACTTGTAATATTTATAATATTTAAATTAATTAGGATAAAATTAAAAATAAATTTAATTCTATTAGGATAAAAAACATTACTTTTAATATTAATAATATATAGATTTAGTGTTTTTAAAAACTTGGATTCTCTCACGTCGCTTGAAAAAGCTTGAAATATATATTTATATATGATTCTAGGGTTTATGGATAATTTTAGGGATTTTAGGATAATTCTTGGGTAATTCTAGAGATTAAACATTATAATTATGAATATCGCAATACTTGAATATGAAGAATGAAATACTTGAATATCAACATTGAAATAACTACATTTTATTTCAAAGTAGAATTTCTATTTTTGGTACATAATTATTTCTATGAATTACCAAGTTAATTAACTTGTTATGTTATTTCAGCTATTCTATGCTATAGTTGCGATTATTCTATATTATTCTTCCAGTTATTTCATTATATTAGTCAATGTGTTTTATAGACAATTATTTTATAGTATTTTTATTGTTATTCTATCGCACATATGTGATTATTGTATTTCAACTTTTGTACTTTCAACTAACCCTCTATTTTTTGTTTATTTTTTGTCTTTCGGTGAGGTTTTTGATTTTTGCTGGGTGCACCTTCGTTGATATGTGATGGAGGGATTTGTCGTGGATCCCGACACCAATAAACCAACCAACCTAAACTAAGTAGTATGGGGAAGTCGGGTCGAACCACAAGGACGGCAAAAGGGTTTAGACTAAAGTTTACCTAAACATGCAGAAGACAAAGCCACAAGAAAACGAGGAGAAGAATTGTTGATAATGGATTAGACTAAGACGATTACTAGATAGACAAGAAAAAGCTAAAACAATGATAAGAACTAAAGCTATAACGATGAAAATGGAGAAATTCAATAAGGAAAAAGAGTAGGGTTAGATCGGGTTCATAGACGTAAAAGGCTAGTGGGAAAAACGAGGATAAGGGTATCACCTAATCACTAAGGCAAGCTTGTGTTCTTGCAACCAAAATAAACCCGAGAATTCATGCAAGTTATTACTCCAAACATGAATAATCAATCACAAGTAAAGCAAACATCAAGGGAGAAGAAACAAGTTTGAGTAGCATGGCCACTACCACCCTAACAAGCAATTCATCAAACACTTAACATGCAAAACAAGTGACAAGCAATAAAGACTCAACCTTTATCCACACTTAACCTTAATCACCCATAATTAACGTCTAATCCCCCTACTAACCCCACAAAAAGTCTACTCACTCATGAATAAACTAAAACTAACATGAACAAAGGAAAGTAACATAAAAACTAACACATTCATAATGCAAGATAAACAATGGAAAATAATAATCTAGAGGAAAAGATTGAAACTTTAATAAAAAACTAAGATTAAAAGAGAAGAGACTAGAGAAATTATACCAACACAAGAAAGAAATGGAAAGATTGAAACTTGTATATATGATAACCCAAGAACATTCACCAATGTGTCAATAATGATGAAATCTTCAAGAGCTTTCCAAATTACACAAGTGTTTTAAGATCAAGCTAAAATTAGAGAAAGATTAAGGAGAGATTAATGTAAGATTAAACTAAAAGTAGTGTGCATCTATCTAGGTTTTTTCAAACAATACAAGAGGGGGGTATTTATAAGGTTATACAAATGAGGGAGGCGAAGCGTCGAAGCGGGGGAGGAAATAGGGTCGTCTCGGCCGTGATGGTGGGCTTCCCGACCGTGATGGGTACCGTCCCGACCGGGATGGTGAGCTTCCCAAACGGGATGGGTCCCGTCCCAACCGGGATGGTCTACCTGTAGCCTTCTTCTCTCGTCTTTGCTTCCCGACCGTGATGGAGTGCTTCCCGGCCGTGATGGGTTCCTACTTGCTCTTCTTAGGCTTCTTATCGATGCTCGGTGCTCGGGATATTCTCAAATGGGCTCCAAGGGACTCGGGATCGAGTCTAAGTCACCGAATCATCGTCGCTTCTCTTCATTGGCTCCATATGCATCGGAAACGAGACAGAATCGTTCCACTTCTCCATGATGAGCATTAAGAACCTAAAATATGATTGAAGAAGCGTAAGTAACCTCGAAACCGCCCTAAAGAGCGATTCCTCCAAAGAAAGTGAGACCAAACACGCGAAATAAACACTACAAAACACACATATCAACTCCCCCACACTTAACCCTTACTCGCCCTCGAGTAAGCACGAACTAACTACTAGCTAATAGAAACTAGACTACTAACCGAGCGCGTATTAGCGCACCCTACGCCCTTTCAACTTACGTGACAACACTTAGAGGAAAAGTGCTCTCCGCAAGGCAAGTGAGGTCTTACGACAAAACTGTGGATACAACCGAACACGAAAACACACAAACAAACAAACAAACAATCGGTTGCATCCAAGAAGAAACAAATACCGCTTCCCTCAACAAAGCGGTGAAAGAAACACCGGTTAAGGACTCAAGGCAAGTGACAACGTTCCCAAGCTAATAATACAAACAGAAATGGACAAAATCCTAATAGAATGACAACAAAGCAATAAAAACGTTGGTAACTTACCTAGGTCCTCCTAACCTTCTAAGAACGTACTACGGGACGATAGGCGGGATGGAAAAATGATGAACCACGGAGTTAGTCGACACTGTAGGTAATGTGAAACCCGCCCCCCTTTAGCTATAGGCCAAGAGGGTCGTCCCATGCTCAAAAATAGCCTAACTAGTCCAAGTAAAAAGGTGGATATGGTTGCAAAGTGAGGGAATACCGACCATTACCGCTATCATCCTTCTTAAGGACTCGGTCCTTTGGTAGGCGCTTCACGATAACAATCGGTAAAAGACTTATTTTTGAGGGGGTAATATTTTTTTGTGAAATGATTTTCTTGGCATTTTTCTTCTTTCATATTTTGCTTTTGATTTGTTATGCCATTTCTTTTTATTCTTTTGTATTTTGTTTTTGATTTGTTTTGCCTTTTCTTTTTCTTCTTTCTTTTATTTTCTTTTTGCCTTGGTTCGCCCTTTTGGCTAAATTTTGTATTGTAGACAATCATCACGACCAAGTATAGAAACCACGATAAAATGCAACTTATTTGTGAGATATGTGTAGAAGGTAGGAAAACGGATGAGTCGGGCGCGCTTTCCCTTCAAACCCACAAAAAGGTGGAAACTTGGACTAATCAATACTATTTCAAACATGGTCATCTAAGAGACGAGACTCGGAAACCAAGGCCTTTTCACTCCGTGGGTGGTCAAAATGCAAATCCCGAAGTAAATCCCTAGTAGACTGGGTGGACACAAGGTAAAGAACCAACGAAACTATTGATTTAAAGTCATTCTACTAGACTAAAGTCCAAGAATCGATTTATATCACTAAAAAGGGAAAGTATACATTCAGTAGGAAAAGCTCTCGTCATTTAGTAATATCCTCCTATCTCTTTCTCCTTCTCCCATTTTGGTCTTTGGAGGAAAATTTGTGATGGTGTGTGCACGGGTGGAGCTTTTTGGAGTTTGTGGATTGATGTGGTTGCTTGCTTGGAAGTTTCCGGGTGGTGTTTGTTTACCTTTTTGTGTGTGTTTGTTTTATTTTGTTTTGTTTTGTTTATCTCATTTTCTTTCGTCTTTGTTGTGTCTTGTATAGTTTGTGAGTCTAGTGTAGGAAAGATTTTCGAAAACCCAGTTTTGAGGCTAGTGCGCAAGTGTTTTACTTTCCCTTTTTAGTGATATAAATCAATTCTTGGACATTAGTCTAGTAGAATGACTTTAAATCAATAGTTTCGTTGGTTCTATACCTTGTGTCCACCTAGTCTACTAGGGATTTACTGCGGCATTTGCATTTTGACCACCTTGACCACCCACGGAGTGAAAAGGCCTTGGTTTCCGAGTCCCGTCCTCTTAGGTGACCATGTTCGAAATTGTCTGATTAGTCCAAGTGTCCCCTTTTTTGTGTGTTTGAAGGGAAGGCACCCCCGACATACCCATTTCCCTACCTTCTACACATATCTCACAAATAAGTTGCACCGTATCGAGGTTTCTACACTTATTTGGTTGCAAGAATTGTCTATGGTACAAATTAAGCCAAAAAGGGCAAACCAAGGCAAAAAGAAAGAAAAGAAAGAAAAGGCACAACAAATCAAAAACAAAATACAAAAGAAGAAAAAGAAATGGCATAACAAATCAAAAGCAAAATGCAAAATAAAGAAAAAATGCCAAGAAAATCATTTCACAAAAAATCTTACCCCTAAAAAATATGCCTTTTACCGATTGTTATCGTGAAGAGCCTAACAAAGAACCGAGTCCCTAGGAAGGATGATAGCGGTAATGGTCGGTCTTCCCTCATTTTGCAACAGTTATCCCCTTTTTTACTTGGACTAGTTAGGCTATTTTTTAGCATGGGACGACCCTCTTGGCCTATAGCTAAAGTGTCGACTAACTCCGTGGTTCATCATTTTTCCATCCCGCCTATCGTCCCGTAGTACGTTCTTAGAAGGTTAGGAGGACCTAGGTAAGTTATCAACGTTTTTATTGCTTTGTTGTCATACTATTAGGATTTTGTCCATTTCAGTTTGTATTATTAGCTTGGGAACGTTGTCACTTGCCTTGAGTCCTTAACCGGTGTTTCTTTCACTGCTTTGTTGAGGGAAGCGGTATTTGTTTCTTCTTGGATGCAACCGTTTGTTTGTTTGTGTGTTTTCGTGTTCGGTTGTATCCACAGTTTTGTCGCAAGACCTCACTTGCCTTGCGGAGAGCATTTTTCCTCTAAGTGTTCTCGCGTGAGTTGAAAGGGCGTAGGGTGCGCTAATACCCGCTCGGTTAGTAGTCTAAATTGTATTAGTTAGTAGTTAGTTCTTGCTTACTCGAGGGCGAGTAAGGTTTAAGTGTGAGGGAGTTGATATGCTTGATTTATACCGTCTTTCTTTCATGCTTTACTTGATTTTCCTTTGATTTAACCGCTTTTATAAGCGGTTTTGTGCTATTAATGTCTCTTGCAGCTATGATTGTGCTTGTTGGTTCATTTGGCACAGAACTCGGCTTTCTGAGTCTTTTTCATCGTCATACGAACCAATCCCGAGTCATGACATCGCTTAGGAGTAAAGGACGATCGACCTGTGAAGCTATACGGCCATGTCACTCGTATTCCCGTCCGGCAATACAAACTATCAAGCCGTGAAGCAAAGATGAGAGAAGAGGGCCACTGTAGGGCCTTCCCGACCGGGACCATGACCTTCCCGACCGGGACCATGACCTTCCCGACCGGGACCATGACCTTCCCGGCCGGAACCACCCCCATCCCGACCAGGAACACAACCTTCCCGTCCGGGATGGGCCCAGCTCAGCCATCCGCTTCATTCTTTCCTTCCTTTCACTTATGGAACCCTATATATACCCCCCTCTTGTATTGTTTTAAGCATGGAGGAAACCCTAGACATACTTTAGGTTAGATTAGCTTAGATTAGTTTAGATTAGCTTAATCCTTCCCTAATCACTTTTCATTAAGCCTTAATCTTAGTTTAGTCCTTGTTTCATCTATGTAATATTGAAGACTTTTTGGGTTGATCTACTCTATTGACAACATTGGAGATCTTCCTTTGGGTTTATTTATGCAAAGATTCAATATTTCGTTCATCCTTTGGTATTGGTATAATTCATCTTCTTCCTAATCTCTTCTACTTAGTTTTCATTTGTGTTTATGCTTAGTAATCTTCAATATTCCATTATGAATGTCCATGTTTATGCTTGTTTCATTATGGTTGTTGGGTTTACTATCTTGAACATGAGTGAGTAGTCCTCTTGCTAGTATTAGTAGGGGGATTGGGTGTCTTCATGGGTGATTAAGTGTTTTTGTAGGGTGTTGGTGGTTGTTTTGGTTGCTTCTTGGTTGTATGCATGTGTCATGTTTGATGAAATGCTTGAATGACTTGTAGTTGCAAATGCATGTTTTTTTGGCCTTTTTCTTGTGACCTTGTATGTTGCTAGGATGAGTTTTTGCATGAGAGCGGGAGACCTCTAGGACGGTTTTGGAGCGAGAGCCCGGATTATGCCTAGATAGCTTGACTACCCCTTCATTCTTGCTTTCTCTTGATTGTTTCGATACCCTTGAACCCGACTAATCCTAGTTCTTGTCTTATTGAATTCTTCATATTCTTAGTCATAGCTTTCATTCCTTCATTGTCTTAGTTTGTTTTGTCTTGTTCCTTAGCTTAGTAATCATTGTAGTTAGTCAATTCTTGTTAATTCTTCTCCCTTATTTCCTTGTGACTTAGTCTAGTCCTTAGACAAACTCTAGTTTAAACCCCTTTTCCGTCTCCGTGGATCAACCCGACTTACCCTAGCTACTAGTTAGGATTAGTTGGTTTATTTGGTGTCGTGATCCACGACAAATCCCACCATCAAAAATTTTCTCATCTTAGCCATTGATCCCATGAAATCTAATGACTGTCATTAAAAGGTAAATTGTACCAAATTCGATAAATGTATATATATATATATAGAGAGAGAGAGAGAGATAGAGAGAGAGAGAGAGAGAGGTTCTAATGAGTCCCTATATAAGTATTGAGTCCGTAAGTCCTCATCCCATCCGTTGGATGGGAGATGGATGAAGGGAAGAGATTAATCACTATATTATTAAAAAAAAAAAAAAGATACTGCTTTCAACAAAATAGGAAGGAGAATATCATTCAGTAACGTATCATTCACATTCATTCAATCATTCACTCTCTCGTTCATTACTTTCTTCATCGTTCTTCATCGTTCTCTCGTTAAGCAATTCAGTTTCCATTACTTTCTTCATCGTTCTTCGTCGCTCTGTCGCTCATTCAATCATTCATTCTTTCTTCAAAACCACACAATCAAGACCACATTTAATAAGTAATCGTCTTCATCGCGCTGCTGCATTATACGTTCGATCAATCCGACTTCTACTTTTCATTCAATGGCTAATATGCAAATCGTAGTAAACACAAACGGTGAGTATATACATTGTAGTTTATACTGGAATGTATATGAGAGTCATTGAGATGATACTAGATTATTAGTTTCTACTTTTCTACGTTGAACTGCATATTCATCTGCGCACACGAAAAGATATTGGTTTATTTTAGTTCACATGCTGTGTTACTTTAGTGTGGAGTGTGTGTTATTTTAGTGACAAACTTCTATTACTTTTATGGTCTGTTACTTTAATTCATCGAAGATGTTACTTTGGTTTACAATGTCTGTTATTGTAACGCATTAAAGAGTCAGGGGGATATATTAAACCGCCACATTAAAATAATAATAAAAAAAAATCTTGTTTCCTATAATAGTGGGACGTGATTGCCAACAAAATAGGAAAAAGATATTGGTTTATTTTAGTTCACATACTCTGTTACTTTAATGTGGAGTGTCTGTTATTTTAGTGACAAACCTGTAGACACCCACATTTTGACTACCAGGTTTCTATAGCAGTTTCCGACAAACACCCGATGATGATCGGACGCAAACATGCTTTAATACACAGAAACGGGCTCAAAATTATTGGCATTTGGCTTGGGCTCATTATAGAGTACATATCTCACAAAACCAACCTCAAAATCAGGCCCAGTGGGTCGTTTCGAGTCAAATAAGACTAATTTGGGTCGATTCCGACACCAGGGGTAAAATCGTCTTTTTACGACCGAGTCAAAACCCGTCAAAATTATCTTCGAGGCACGTGAGTCAGCCGTGACACCTCACACGGCTGATTCGAGCTCTAATCCTACGAAAAATCAGCTACATAAAATCCGTTTAAGGATGGAATTCGATCTCAAGCAGGAATTCTATCCGAAAACCGATTCAGACACCCGACCGAGTGCAAATACTCGGCCAGGCAGCACAAACCAGCCGTGTTCCCTTTCTTCCTTGACAAGAAAGCCGAATTCTCATGCCTTACAGCTTCCTATATTTCCTATCTCTAACGGTAGTTCAAACTCTCCTAGCCGAGGTCGGGAATTCCCTATAAATAGCCCCTTGCACAACTCAAAACACATTCATTCACATCGACATTCACTATCAATCAAATATTCATCAAACATCAGAAAATATCACACACACACGCACACCGAGAAACCGATAATACAAACCCGAAGGAAACCGGTCCGAATCCCGACACCCTTCACGCACGTCACGCCCGAGCCGAACCACCATCAACTCACCGACATCCACTTGACGCTCTTGTGCCCAAGTCACGTCCCGACGAGCCCCGGTCCGAGTAAACTAAAGCATGTAGGTTGAGGGTGTACCAAAACCCGACTTCTCCTTTTTCTTCTCTTCTCCTCCTTCGCGTCTTTTTTTTTTATTTACGGGTCGCGTCGGTCCTTTTATTACGGGTCATTCGTCGCGTTTTTTTTATTTCTTCTAATATCGATAATATCAAAAAAACTATTTTCATATAACAACATTCTTAAAAATATGATATCGATTTTCTATAATCGAATATTGTATCAAAAAGAGTTATATTAAGATCTTGACGATATTAAAAATCGTTACATCTTTTTTCGTTCAAACTTCTTTTTACAAAACCTTTTTTAATTCATTCCGAATACTCGATATCAATTTCATAATCGAATATCGGGTACGACGGACATCGAAAACATAAATTGAGTACAAATTAATTCAAATTTTGTACGCGATTTATCAAAATTAGCTTCGAAAAAAAGTAAAAACCGGACAGACCCGCACGCGAGTCGCGCCATGCCCAGGCGACTCGCGCACGGCCCTGAAATCCGAGACGTTTTTTTAGCTTTTTTCGTTCGTTTTATTTTTATTCTTCTACGAAACGATTTTAAAGCTTATATCTTTTCTAAAACTATTCAGAATATTTGATATTAATTTCGTAGTTAATTATCAAATATAACGAATATCGAAAATATTGAATCGAGTACGAATTATGCAATATTCATACGCGGTTTAATAAAAGCATCGAGTTTTCGGAAACCGTCTCCAAAAACAGACCGACACGCGACTCGCCGGCAGCCCGGGCGAGCCGCGCGGTCGGCTGCCACGATGCACCTTTCTCGTCTTTTTATTATTTTTCGAACTTCGTTTTTTATACAAAACAGCGTTTTTAGCAATATTTTCATATTTCGATTAATATTTATTTTCTCGATCTCGTATGTTTATTTTATTGGCTATATTATTATTTACAAATCGATATTAACTCGTTTGTTTATCCTTGTAGCAAATTCATCTTTTCATCTTTTGTTTTATTATACTAAAACGAATCTCACATGCTAAATTCAACTTTGACGTTAATTTTTCATGCATTAAATCGACTTAGCAACCCATTCAATTCCTCGCCTGTTTAGGAAAACAATGTTTGCATATCATTCATCGTATTACTAACGCGCGTATTAAGAAATCATTAGATATTCTAGTAGAGGCCGCTAATGTGCGGGCGGGGTTGGGTGTTCTTAGTGAACTTCCCAACACGTACCCTCACCCCTTACTCAGAACCGTGGTTTCCGGATGTCCGAATCCATTGGCAACGAGAGTCATTCAATATACGATTAGCCGCTCAAGTCGGCATCTATATCGATATGCAAAGGGACGAGTCCGATAAACTCTGACATCGAAACTGGGCCGTATTTTGTATACGGCCCACTACGACATAGAGTGGGCTCGAACGGTTCCGAATAACCATAAAATTCGGTGGCGACTCCAACTTCGATTTAAATTTCCATTTCACCATCTCATGGAGATTCATTCGCCTCCCCAAACCCGCGCGTGGCCGCGTCGGGGTGGACCTATGTCATGTCCACAATTTGGCGACTCCGCTGGGGATAGCTGATACGTTACTGACCTTCAGCATCCTCAGGGTGAGACTCGAATAGAAATCGTTTGACTAGTACAATACGCGTTTTAGTTTTACGGTTCATGCATAACCCCATATTTTTCCGGGCCGGTACTGGTGACCGACGTCCCACTATACTATCGATGTAGTCCAAATTGGATATGTCGAAGGTGTCCATTAGCCGATTCGTATGGGTTTACGGCATGTTCTAAGCTCAACTCGACTTAGGAAGTCCGCCCCGATTCTCGATAGGCTGTGTACACTGGTATAGACCCTTTCAGACTGACCGAGACTTAGAATTAGAGCATACATGGTGTCGTTATACTGTTTCCATGACTACGTGCTACCTGATTTACAAGTCTTTTTCAAAAACCGTCATTTTCAAAATTGCATCCTTTTCAAAATATCCAATTTCAAAACCCGGGACATATACCGACTTTATCCATGATTTTACTCAAAATAGCCTTTTTGTAGCCGGTATGATGCCCATTTCAAAACTCGAAATTTTTTCGAACTTTCAAAACCCTCCACGGTCCGCCTTTCCGTTTTCTTTTTCGAAAAAAAAGGGCCGGGTTCCTCTTCCCGATTTTACTCGGGCTTTCAAAACTTCAATTTCAAAACCTTCCTCTTCTTAGGACTTCCCGTATTTAGCAGTGTCGGGTCGTGTCGTAAGTCGTCGAGGTCTTCTAGCGCCGAAACTCCGTCGATCTTATATCACGGATTTCCTCCCTATCCCAGTCCGCCTTAATATACTAAGGCAAGGCCCACCTGCGTAGGACATACTCCTACAAAGGTTAGCCCGTCTACACAATCGAGTCTAGAAGCCTGGGGAATGTCTCACGTGAACCTCCTTTCAAACAGGGCCTAGCCCACACAGCTGGATCCTAAAGGAGGCCCACCTCTCACGAGTCATCCGTTTAGATGTCTTTTCCGAGTCATTTCCTCTCTAGTTTCCCTTTTCCTTGCTCGGGATGTACTTTAGTTCTACGATTTGGGTTAGTCGCTGATTACGTGATATTCTCACAGACAGGCCACCTCACACCCGAACCATGACTAAGGACACTATCGATCAACTGAACACCTCATTGGCCAAGTTCCAAGAACAGCTCGACCAAATCAGGGGCGATCAAATCGCCATTGTCACCCGGGTTAGTGCCATAGAACAGGACAAGCCAAAGGGTGAAGATGAAACTCATGGGCCTTTAGCCCAATTGACTAGCGCAGTCCTCAAACTGCAAGAGCAGGTCCATTTGTCGACCCACAACTCAATCCATACGGAGAATGCTCGAACCTATTCTCCCCTGACCGACCAACTGCCTGCCAATCTCAACTTGACAGGCCTCCCGATGTTCGACGGAACCGAAGACCCAGTATTACATATCCGGGCCTTCAAAGAGTTTATGGCCCTAAAAGGAGTCAAGTCGGACATGTTCAAGCATCTGTTTGCCTCCTCGCTAGAGAAGCACCCAAAAGCTTGGTTCTATAAGCTCGACGCCAAGAAATACAAAACTTGGGACGATGTCGCAACGGAGTTCGCCCGAAACTATGCGGACAATGCGGAGATCCAGACGACCATTCGTACTCTGGAAGTCATGGCCCAAGAGCCAAAGGAGGGTTTCACCAAATACCTCCAGAGATGGAGGGCCGAAAGTGTCAAGCTCGTCGACAAGCCCAGCGAAAAGGTATTAGTGGAGGCCTTTGTGAAAAATCTTCTCCCATCTTACCGGATCCATCTTCGGTACGCTATCATACCCAATTTCGCCACCTTAACCGAGATGGGTACGAGAATCGAAGCCGATTTAAGGATAGAGAGCCTTACTAAGGCCTCTACAAAGGGTTATCAAGGAGCCAGTTCATCTTCGGGCAAGCCCGCAACTATAAGTGCGGCCCGAAGCATCTTTGACGAGGTTAATTTGCTAGACACCTCGACCAAAAAGAACACTCCAGCCCGAGTATTCACGGACATAGGGACTACTTATGCCGACGCCTTACAAAGGCTATCTTCTAAAGGCCTAATTCAGCCCATAGGCCCAACGCCAGAGGTCCCTGTCGAGAAGCGGTCCAAAAGCTACAACGCTCAGGCCTATTGCCGCTATCACCAAGGCAACGGGCATGACACCGAAAAATGCTGGAAATTAAAGCATCTCATTCAAGATCTGATCGAGAGTGGGAAGATACCATTACCCAGCGATAAGCGCAGTAACAAAAACAACCCTCTTGCTACTCACGCCATTTCTGCTGGAGAAATAATCGATTGCACTCATCTCATTTCCCCTTTCATTCCCCAAATCAACGGGATATGGAATGACGATGAAGACGATGTTTACTTGGCTAAAGGGGAGACTGTCCCCATCACTGTCGAAGAGATCCGAAAGGCCAAAACCAAGGCCCTAGCCGGCGCCAATGTCATCGCAGCCGGGCCTTCGGCCCCACAATCCATCACTGAAACATCCAGGACGGACTCTATACTTGAAGAACCAAACACCAACACGGCCCTAGTCAAGCAACTGAAGAGGGTCCGAACTGATCTTACTGTATGGCAACTTTTGGTCAGTTCTCAAGAACATCGGGCAACACTTACTAAGGCTCTCGATGAGGTCAAGGTAGACTCGTCGGTTACCCCCACTGAAATGGTAGCCACTATCCTGCCTCACCTCAAGGGCAAGTCCAAAGGAGAAGGCCCACTTATCACGTTCTCTGAATCTGATCTGCCGCCATTTGGGGCCACCCACAACCTGGCCCTATATATCACGGTGATTTGTTAAGGCAAGTATCTACCTATGACCCTAATTGATGACGGGTCAGCTGTGAACGTCCTTCCCTTAAGGACTGCTAAGGCTCTCGGCATTACCGAGGCTGACTATCTTCCCACTGCGCAAACTATCCAGGCTTTTGACGGAAGCCCAAAATCAGTTGCTGGGGCCGTCAGACTGACCATCATAACCGGCCCAATTGAAAAAGAGCTCGAATTCCAAGTGATCGATGTCACCTCATCGTTCAATCTGCTACTTGGAAGACCTTGGATCCATGCGGTCAAGGCCGTATCCTCCACTCTTCATAGAAAGGTCAAGTTACCTTTACAAGACGGGGTCATCACACTTGAAGCTACTCCAATAGCCGTGTCAATCTGTAACGTGGCCGGTTCAATCGACCCACGAGGATTCAATTTCGTGGGAATGTATGAAGAGTATCTCTTTAGGCCCTACTTCACAACCAGCATCGACACAATGTTGCAAAATTTGGGCTACTTACCGGGGCCTACTTCAAGGCCTGGTCTCCCGGCGGGCAAGATCATCGATGTCTTAAATAATGAAGAGTCGAAATTCGGTTTAGGGTATGCCTTAACCCCGGAAAACGTGGTCCGAGCCGGCATTCAAAAGGCCTGCAACATTTTCAAAGATACCTACTTGGGCCCCTGCAGCCCGAAACTGAACTTCGTCACTCCAGTATTCGAAGCTGTCCAGACGGGTCTTTACCAGCCCACTATAACTTATCCTGAGGTCAATTTCATCCCAGATGATATCTTCACTCTCATCCAGGCTGAATCGAAAGAAGATTCAAACCAAGCCGAGCCCATGCCGGGGCTCTTGTTCGGGGACAGCAAGATAATACCGACCCCTAAGGAGGAATTAGTCAACCTGGTCCTCCATAGCAGCAAGTTCGATCCAACCAAACTGATCTCTGAAGTAGGTGCTGACACTGGAAAGCGGGCTTGGAGGAAGACAATCAAATGGACCGACAGCGAGGGCCGAGTCTACAAGCTCAGTACCGGCGAAGGAGACATGCAGGGCGACGAGTCCGAATCCGAGTCCGAGTCAGAGTCAGAGTCGGAGTCTGAGTCTAGGTCTAGAAAGTCCAGCACTAGGGTCGAGTCTGTAACCCCTTTTCCTTTAGCTGCACCTCACGGAGTCTCGGATTCTGTCCCGAGAGCACTCCCTATACCGCCTCTGACCAGCGATCAGATGGCTGCTCTCTTTGAGCTATTTTCAAAACTTTCTATCAATAATAACGATAACCGTTCTGCTTACGACTTTTCTTATTTTCAAAACATTTTCAAAAACTTTACTTGCAATGACATTGAGAAACCCGACGAACAGGTACCACTACCCCAGCATCTAGTCGAGCAACTCGAACAAAGGGAGTCCCGAGATCCGGTGATTGAAGAAACCGATTCCATCAATGTAGGAACCCCTTTAGAGCCTCAGATGCTTAAGTTAGGTTTATCCCTAGACCCCGAGGAGAAGCAACAATTCACAGATCTCCTCCATGAATTCAAAGACGTCTTCGCATGGTCCTACAAGGACATGCCGGGAATAGACCGGGAGATAGCCGAACACCGTATACCCATCAAAGACGGGTGTAAGCCGGTAAAGCAAAAACTCCGAAGAATGAGGCCCGAATGGTCCCTCAAAGTCAAAGAAGAAGTTGACAAGCAATTCAAAGCGGGCTTTATCCAAGTGTCTGAATATCCAGACTGGGTCGCAAATATCGTACCGGTACCCAAGAAAGACGGAAAGGTACGAGTTTATGTAGATTTCCGGGACCTTAATAAGGCCAGCCCGAAAGACGATTTCCCGTTGCCATACATCGACATACTGGTGGACAACACGGCCGACCACGCCCTTCTATTCTTTATGGACGGGTATGCCGGATACAATCAGATCAAAATGGGAAAAGAAGACATGAGTAAGACCACCTTCACTACACCTTGGGGGACTTACTGTTACATTATTATGCCATTTGGGCCGCCGGTGCCACTTATCAACGAACCGCTACTACCTTACTGCATGACATGATGCATAAGGAAGTAGAAGTCTACGTGGACGATATGATCGTTAAGTCCAAAGAACGAAACGGGCATATTCCAGCCCTTAGGAAGTTCTTTACCCGACTGCGCAAGTACAACATGAGGTTAAACCCTCAAAAATGCAGTTTCGGGGTAACATCGGGCAAATTACTGGGCCATATCGTCAGCCAGCGCGACATCGAGGTTGACCCAGCCAAAATCAAGGTCATTACCGAGATGCGGCCGCCTAAAACCGAAAAGGAGATTAGGGGGTTTCTCGGGAAAGTCCAATATATCAGCAGGTTTATTTCGAAGCTAACCATGGTATGTGAACCCATTTTCAAAAAACTGACGATAGGAGAGCGGGTACTGTGGGACGACAAATGTCAAGAAGCTTTCGATAAAATCAAGGAGATTTTATCATCTCCGCCGGTATTAATGCCACCTCAGCACGGTCTGCCTTTGTCGTTATACTTGACAACGACCGAGACAGCCATGGGGGCTATGCTAGCCCAGACAGTCGACTCAGAAGAACGAGCCATTTACTACATCAGTAAAAAGTTCCTGGAATACGAATGCAAATACACGATGCTCGAAAAGACGTGTCTAGCTCTAGTTTGGGCCACTAAAAAGCTCCGACATTACATGCTTAGTCACGAAGTGCACGTGTTATCTAGAATGGATCCAATCAAGTATCTGTTGGAAAAGCCCATCCTCAATGGTAGAATATCTAGATGGACCTTAATGCTAGCTGAGTTCGACCTCAAGTTCGTACCGTTAAAAGCCATCAAGGGCCGGGTAGTAGCCGAGTTTCTCGCCGATAGTCCGGTACCTGAAGAGGGACATACCGATACTTGGGCCTTCCCTGACGAAGATATATTCCACACCGATACAGAGACATGGGATCTACATTTTGACGGGGCATCCAACTTTCGAGGATTCGGTGTCGGGATTTTATTAATCTCACCACAGGGGGAGCACACCCCTTTATCCATCAAGCTAGACTTCGACGTGACTAATAACGCAGCCGAATACGAAGCATGCATTCATGGGTTGCAAGCCGCCGCTGATTTAGGAGTAGCTAACCTCCGGGTCCACGGTGACTCATCATTAGTCATTAATCAAGCACTCCAGAAATGGAAAACTCGGAACGCAAATCTCGTAGCTTACCAAGCGCGAGTAAGGGTTCTCGAAAAGCAGTTTCAAAAGGCGGAATACATTTATCTGCCCCGGGAAGAAAACCAGTTTGCAGATGCGCTATCCAAATTAGCATCTTTACTGAACATCCCGGAACATCTGACTAGCATGCCGATTTGCGTCGAAAGACGGTCTGAGCCGGCATATATCAACGATATCCAAGACATCGAAATAACTGATCCAGAACCTTAGTATCAGGCTATTCTAACCTACTTCACGTCGGGAGAATACCCTCCGGAATCTGAAAGCCGGGCCAAGAAAGCCCTACGAAGATGGGCCACTCAGTTCATCCGCACGGACGATGGACAGTTGTTCAAAAAGACCGCACGAGGGGCTTTGCTCCTATGCATCGACAAGACGCAGGCCGAAAAGGTCATGGCCGAGGTACACGATGGCGAGAACGGCCCGCATATGAATGCCCATATGCTAGCTCGAAAAATCGCAAGACTCGGGTACTATTGGAATAGCATGGAAACCGACTGTCAGTTATACGTCAAGCATTGTCACAACTGTCAGATTTTCGGCAACGTCCAGCATATGCCGTCATCCCTATTATATACTATGACATCACCATGGCCATTCTTAACATGGGGAATTAATATAATGGGAAAGTGAACCCTTCCGGGACGGAAGGTCACTGCTTTATTCTACTGGCTATTGACTATTTCACTAAATGGGTCGAAGCTGAGTCATATCGTGTCTTGAACGCCAAGCACGTTGCAAAATTTATCCAAGATAAAATTATATGCCGATACGGGATCCCGCACGAATTCATAAGTGATCACGGGACCCATTTCCAAGCTGAAACCGCTACTTTGCTAGCAAAATATAAGATTCAAAGGCATACATCTTCGCCTTACCGTCCCCAAACAAATGGAGCGGTAGAAGCAGCTAACAAAATGATTGTCACCATACTTAAAAAGATGGCAGATAATTACCGGGATTGGCCCGACAAAATCCCTTTCGCCTTATGGGGATACCGGACGTCAATCCGAACCGCAATCGGAGCAACTCCATACTATCTGACGTATGGGATGGAGGCTGTCTAGCCCGTCGAGCTTGAGGTACCATCTCTAAGGATTTTACTCGAAGGTCAAGTACCTGAGGCAGATTGGGTTCAAGCCCGATACGACTCGTTGATTCTTTTAGACGAACGACGATCTCGAGCCCTCAACAATATCCAGATATATCAAAAAAAGATAAAACGGGCTTTCAACAAAAGGGTTAGGCCCAGAAATATCAAAGAAGACGACCTAGTCCTAAAATCTGTCCGGGCTTTGCTACCAGTCGACCCAAGAGGAAAATTCAAACCTAATTGGGCCGGACCGTATCTAGTAAAAAAGGTTTTATCAGGAGGAGCAGTAATGCTGACAGACTTGGATGGGAACGAATTTGTCAACCCAACCAACTTGGACCAGTTGAAGCGCTACTACCCCTAACCTTGTCTCAATGTCATTTGCTAAAAGTTTATCTTTTTATACAAAATTTTCAAAAATTAAGCAAGTCAATGAGTTAGGATTACTGATCCTACTGTCGCACATCTCGAACTAATAGTCTTGATGTATTTCGAAAATTGCAAAAATCTACGTCTGAACTACGGTCGGTTTGATTCCACTAATCGTGGATACGTAGGCAACCCCTCAAAAGGGTACAACCACTGCAATAACGAAAAGACGGGAACGGTTTTCACTAATATGTCTTTTATTATTTCAAAAATGCCTCACGCAAAAATAAATCACAAAAATCACACAAAAATAGTAGTAATACTTAAATAATAAAATTTAGGAGACTACTCGTACATTTTTCCCTTCCCCTTATCTTTCGGGTCACGCGGATCCCGAGGCCGGCGAGGTGGGGGCGAACGTTCCCTAATCACAAGTGGAACTTCCTTTACTCGAACCCGCTTCTTCGACTTCGGATTCTCCCGCACCGGTTTGATCCGAGCTCGTACGTGCTCGGGAAGTCTATCCCGAGGACCAAGTCGGTCCTTATCTGCAAGTCTTGGACCGAGTCTCCTTTCTAAGTCCGTCTGGGGGCTCATCTTCCCCCATGTACCTTTAGTGCTGGACCCTTTAGTCAGAGTCTTGGTCTTCCCTTTCTGGCCTGACATCAGTCGGACCATCGTAGCCGGGGTATCGCCATCATCAAAGAAGCCCCGATTGTCCTTAGCCTGTTCTCGGCGCAGCAAGTCAAAGGCTTCGTCAGTCTTTAAAGCGGCACGGGCTTTAGCAGAATCGGCCTGGGTCCACTTCGTATAAGAGTCTGATACCCAGATTGATGGAGAAGCTTTAGAAACGGGCCAAGTGCGCCGGGTATACCATCTTTGCGCCCAAATGTCACACATCACGTCCGTTAGCTGAGTAGATTCACTCACGACCGCTTCAATCTCCGGGATTCTTTGGGCCCGACCATATTGCCTAAGTATGCGATCGGGATAAAGATGAATCGTCTGCCTAAAAGATAGGATTAGCTTATAACGGGCCCTATCTCGCAATTCTAACCCGGTCCAGGCATAAATGGGCCACCAAGGTACGGTCCCACGGATCAATGGGCCTCCATGGAAAGATAGCAGCTCGTCCCAGAATTTTTGGGTAGTAAGGCGAGAAAAGTCAACAGTCCGTCTCCTCGTCATCAATTGATTCGGGCGATATCGGCTTACAGCTAGAGGAGGATCCAGGATCGATAACCTCTCAAAAAGCCATAGCTGAAAAGTCAAAATTGCAAAAAAAAGTCAATGTCGATTTTAAAAAAAAAAAATTCGCAAAATCGCAAAAAATCGCAAAACCCGAGAAAATCGAGAAAAAAAAAACGCGGAAATCGCGAGAAAAATCGAAGACCGGAGAAATCGGGATTGAAAAATATCAAAAATAGCAAGAAGTCTCCATTTGATCCGCTACGGCAAGAAGTCTGACATGGCCCATACAGGATAGCCAATCCATATGGCCTTCGAAAGCATAGACATGGAGCATGCAGAAAGTAAAGGCCCTACGGCTATATACCGGCCTGACCCGAACGTCGTCTTGGTTCATAAATTTCTCAGCCAGGTCGATCAAGGAGACTGTGTCTCCTTCTATCATACGAGATACCTCCATGTGAGAAAGCCCTAAGAATTCTCGTAACTTTCTCCTTATATCACGGACTGAAAACGGGACGGCAGGGCGAAGAATAGGATTCCACTCTCCTACAGCAGCTATTTCCTCAGGAATGGGACAGACTTCGCCACGAGGAAACCTAAAAACATGATAAGTATCATCCCAATAAGATAGGCAAGCATCCAGAAAGTGACGATCCACTTGCATCTGACGGATAACGGATAACTGGGTAACGCCGTTTTGGTTCAGAATAACCTTGTCAGCATCTCTGAAAATTCGGGACCAATCTTGCAACATTCCGACTAATCGATCGATTCCCATAATGAATTTCTAAAAAGGAGGACTAAGTTTTTCAGGGCTTGTTTTTCTTTGAAGGAAGGAAGGGAGTTGTAAGAATTATGAATAAATTGTGAGCAGGGAGATAAGTATTTATAGCATGAAATCAGATTCTCCTCCTCACTTTGGGATTCCTAATCCCAGGGGATTTAGCATACATGCCTTTAATCCTAAAATCTAGCTAAGACATCCCTAGCATTCCTATTCCTTCTCAGAATCAAAAATACTTTGATCCTTCAAAAATTTTTCCATCCAAAAAAAAATATTCAAAAAATCTTCTTCAATTTTTTATTCCCCAGCACGAGTCATTTTCTCCTAAAAATGTATTACATGCAAACTTGGCATAAATCATTATACAGGACGACTCAAGCAAAACCGTGCAAACAACTCCCCAGCGGCATAAGCTTATACGACAAGTCCGATTCCCCACGGAGTTATTATCATCAATTCAGGTACATTTCTAGTCTTCGGCCGGCGGGCCCTTCACGCAGGTCTAACGGACCTTAAACGACCCGACCGGAAGTCTGCCAGGTTTTAATCTTTCATTGACCTGGTAGCTACTCTGACTTTCGCCCTGTCCAAGCCTCAGTCAGAGTGGGGGCTCTGTAGACACCCACATTTTGACTGCCAGGTGTCTATAGCAGTTTCCGACAAACACCCGATGATGATCGGACGCAAACATGCTTTAATACACAGAAACGGGCTCAAAATCATTGGCATTTGGCTTGGGCTCATTATAGAGTACATATCTCACAAAACCAACCTCAAAATCAGGCCCAGTGGGTCGTTTCGAGTCAAATAAGACTAATTTGGGTCGATTACGACACCAGGGGTAAAACCGTCTTTTTACGACCGAGTCAAAACCCGTCAAAATTATCTTCGAGGCACGTGAGTCAGCCGTGACACCTCACACGGCTGATTCGAGCTCTAATCCTACGAAAAATCAGCTACATAAAATATTAAACAAATCCGTTTAAGGATGGAATTCGATCTCAAGTTGGAATCCTATCCGAAAACCGATTCAGACACCCGACCGAGTGCAAATACTCGGCCAGGCAGCACAAACCAGCCGTGTTCCCTTTCTTCCTTGACAAGAAAGCGGAATTCTCATGCCTTACAGCTTCCTATATTTCCTATCTCTAACGGTAGTTCAAACTCTCCTAGTCAAGGTCGGGAATTCCCTATAAATAGCCCCTTGCACAACTCAAAACACATTCATTCACATCGACATTCACTATCAATCAAGTATTCATCAAACATCAGAAAATATCACACACACACACGCACACCGAGAAACCGATAATACAAACCCGAAGGAAACCGGTCCGAATCCCGACACCCTTCACGCACGTCACGCCCGAGCCGAACCACCATCAACTCACCGACATCCACTCGACGCTCTTGTGCCCAAGTCACGTCCCGACGAGCCCCGGTCCGAGTAAACTAAAGCATGTAGGTTGAGGGTGTACCAAAACCCGACTTCTCCTTTTTCTTCTCTTCTCCTCCTTCGCGTCTTTTTTTTTTTTATTTACGGGTCGCGTCGGTCCTTTTATTACGGGTCATTCGTCGCGTTTTTTTTATTTCTTCTAATATCGATAATATCAAAAAAACTATTTTCATATAACAACATTCTTAAAAATATGATATCGATTTTCTATAATCGAATATTGTATCAAAAAGAATTATATTAAGATCTTGACGATATTAAAAATCGTTACATCTTTTTTCGTTCAAACTTCTTTTTACAAAACCTTTTTTTAATTCATTCCGAATACTCGATATCAATTTCATAATCGAATATCGGGTACGACGGACATCGAAAACATAAATTGAGTACAAATTAATTCAAATTTTGTACGCGATTTATCAAAATTAGCTTCGAAAAAAAGTAATACCGGACAGACCCGCACGCGAGTCGCGCCATGCCCAGGCGACTCGCGCACGGCCCTGAAATCCGAGATGTTTTTTTAGCTTTTTTCGTTCGTTTTATTTTTATTCTTCTACGAAACGATTTTAAAACTTATATCTTTTCTAAAACTATTCAGAATATTTGATATTAATTTCGTAGTTAATTATCAAATATAACGAATATCGAAAATATTGAATCGAGTACGAATTATGCAATATTCATACGCGGTTTAATAAAAGCATCGAGTTTTCGGAAACCGTCTCCAAAAACAGACCGACACGCGACTCGCCGGCAGCCCGGGCGAGCCGCGCGGTCGGCTGCCACGATGCACCTTTCTCGTCTTTTTATTATTTTTCGAACTTCGTTTTTTATACAAAACAGCGTTTTTAGCAATATTTTCAGATTTCGATTAATATTTATTTTCTCGATCTCGTATGTTTATTTTATTGGCTATATTATTATTTACAAATCGATATTAACTCGTTTGTTTATCCTTGTAGCAAATTCATCTTTTCATCTTTTGTTTTATTATACTAAAACGAATCTCACATGCTAAATTCAACTTTGACGTTAATTTTTCATGCATTAAATCGACTTAGCAACTCATTCAATTCCTCGCCTATTTAGGAAAACAATGTTTGCATATCATTCATCGTATTACTAACGCGCGTATTAAGAAATCATTCGATATCCTAGTAGAGGCCGCTAATGTGCGGGCGGGGTTGGGTATTCTTAGTGAACTTCCCAACACGTACCCTCACCCCTTACTCAGAACCGTGGTTTCCGGATGTCCGAATCCATTGGCAACGAGAGTCATTCAATATACGATTAGCCGCTCAAGTCGGCATCTATATCGATATGCAAAGGGACGAGTCCGATAAACTCTGACATCGGAACTGGGCCGTATTTTGTATACGGCCCACTACGACATAGAGTGGGCTCGAACGGTTCCGAATAACCATAAAATTCGGTGGCGACTCCAACTTCGATTTAAATTTCCATTTGACCATCTCATGGAGATTCATTCGCCTCGCCAAACCCGCGCGTGGCCGCGTCGGGGTGGACCTATGTCATGTCCACAAAACCTCTATTACTTTTATGGTCTGTTACTTTAATTTTTCGAAGATGTTACTTTTGTTCATAACGTCTGTTATTGTAACGCATTAAAGAGTCATGGGGATATATTAGACCGCCATATTAAAATAATAATAAAAAAAGATCTTGTTTCCTATAATAGTGGGACGTGATTGCCAGCCAAATAGGAAACAAATAAAAAGAATAACTGCCCATTCAGAGAAATATACTGCTTTACTATCGTCCACGACTTCCAATCAAAATAACCTACAAATCAAAGTACACGAGTGCAGCCAACGAATTATAATAGACGTTAGGCCATTCATCTTCAATCTTGTGCCGCTGCAACATCTCCTTCTATGGCTGATATTCAACCTGTCAAACAAACAAACTGTAAGTTTTTTGTTAGTGATCTATACTGTAGATACCATAGAAGCAATTAAAATGCTCCATATTATTAGATTTTACGCTCATTGTATGTAAACTGCATGTTATCACATACTTTTTAAATACCTGAATGAAATATACCTGGAGTTATTTATGTGCACAATATTCGTTACTTTAATGCACACTAACCGTTACCGTAGAGACAGACATCTGTTACTTTATGTCTATTTTATACGCATTTTCTTTAATTACCTCAATGCGCTGGTTTTTTTTTCAGTTGACGCAGAAGCACACGAATGGTGCAGGGATGTAGGTAAGACTTTCACGCCATACGTAGGGCAGATATTCAAAGACCAGGAAGAAGCGGTGAACTTTTCTAAAATCTACGCATTGGCCTGCGTGTTCGATGTGAGGAGGTACACAACGAACACTACTAAAAACACGTGAAATTGCGTCGGACTACCTGCGTCGGATTAATAATCCGACGCACATATAATAATTGCGTCGGTCAGCGTCGGTTAATCCGATGCAAATAATTTGCGTGGGATTAACCGACGCAGTCCGCCTCCATGAAACAAGCGCCAATAATTTCGTGTTGGCGCCACTACGTGTTTTGGTTGCGTGGGATTAGCCGACGCAACGCCGACTCAAAAGGAAGGGTTTGCGTTGGCTAATCCCACACATATGTTGTCGAGTCAACGCCTAATGTTGCGTGGCTAGTATTTAGGAAGACGCGAACTGCATCGGATTAGCCAACGCAAAAATTAAAAGTGCGTTGGCCTGCGTCGGCTAATCCCACGCAATTGTGTTGACTCAAAGCGACCAGTCAACACAGAGACAGGTACTGAATCGGATTAGCCGACGCAAACGTGAATATTGCGTTGGTTTGCGTCGGCTAATCCCACGCAACATTTTCAATATAAAAAAAAAATATCGCGGTCTGCATCGGAATAGCCGACGCAAACTTGAAATCTGGGTCGGTTTGCGTCGGCTATTCCGATGCAAATCATTTAATATAAAAAAAATATAGCGACAACTTAACAGACCCTAAACCCGCACCCCCAACTCCCTCTCTAGAGAAAGGCGAAAAAGACGACAACAACGAAGACGCCAAACGACGCTGACGCACGCCAACTGCACCATCACCGGCGACGCAGAGACCTCTGGCGACCACCATCCTACCCAGATCCGGCACCATCACCCTAATTCGACCCCAAAACAAAATCGAAACCCTAAGTCCCATAAACCGGCGAATCATGCCGGCGACGAACCACAAACCGGCGAACCCTAAACCCCCGACGCGGGACGAACTCTGCCGGCGAACCAGAACCCCGGCGCATCCCCCCACGTGTGACCCTGCCGGCGAACCAGAACTCCGGCGCACCCCCAGGTGAACCGAACCCCCGGCGAACCGACCCCCCCGGCGTACTCTAACCCGACCCAGCCCCGATAAACCCTAACACGACCCCCAAATCTCAGGTATGGTCACTGTTTACTGTTAGTTCAATTAGTTTAATGTTTTGATTGGTTTAATTTTTACTTAATTAGTTCAATTAGTTTACTGTTTAATTGTTAGTTTACTGTTTACTGTTTAATTTTTACGCAATTAGTTCAATTAATTAGATTAATTGTTAGTTAGTATGTTAGGCTTTGTTACTAAACTGTTTTGATTAAGTTAGATTAATAATTAGTTTAATAATTATGGTGATTAGACTGTATGGTGATTATGTATGGTTAATTAGTTAATTAGATTGTAGGGTGATTATGTTAATTAGGTTAGTTAGTTTAGTAATTAGGTTAATTACGTTAATTAGTATATTAATTAGGTTAATTAGTATGTGAATTAGGTTAGATTTCGTTTTATTGTTAGACGGTAATTGTAGTATGTCAATTAGGTTAGTTAGTATGTTAATTAGGTATTAGTGATTATTGTATTAGGTTAGAAATTGTGTTATTAGATTATTAGTAGTAGTATGTACTAGTATAATGAATTAGATTTGTTGAGGTAGATGGGTAGTAGTATTAGTAGTAGATTAATTAGTAGTGTTAGTAGTACTACATTAGTAGTGCTAGTAGTAGTATTACTAATCTACTACTAATATTACATTAAAATACTTCATTACTAGTACTAATGTTACTACTAATATTACTAATCTACTGCTAATATTACTAATACTAATACCCTACTACTAATACTACTACTAATCTAGTACAACAAATCTACTAACACTACTACTACTACTAATCTAGCTAATACTATACTAATTTACTACTATTCTACTATACTACTACACAACTACCAATCTTCTTCTTCTACTTCACAACTACTAATCTACTACTACTAATAATTTTCTACTACTACTCCTAATTTCCTACTTCTACTTTTACTACTACTACTACTACTACTAATTTTCTACTACTACTACTACTAATTTTCTACTACTACTACTACTACTACTACTACTACTACTACTACTACTACTACCACTACTAATTTTCTACTACTACCACTACTAATTTCCTACTTCTACTTTTACTACTACCACTACTACTAATTTTCTACTACTACTACTACTACTACTACTACTACTACTACTACTACTACTACTACTACTAATTTTCTACTACTACCACTAATACTAATTTTCTACTACTACCACTAATACTAATTTTCTACTACTACTACTACTACTACTACTATTACTACTACTACTAATTTTCTACTACTACCACTAATACTAATTTTCTACTACTAATTTCCTACTTCTACTTCTACTACTACTACTACTACTAATACTACTACTTTTCTACTACTACTACTACTACTACTACTACTACTACTACTACTACTACTACTACTACTACTACTACTAATTTCCTACTTCTACTTTTACTACTACTACTACTACTACTACTACTACTACTACTACTACTACTACTACTACTACTACTACTACTACTACTACTACTACTACTACTACTACTACTACTACTACTACATAAACAATACTAAAAAAAGGGAAATTCGTTTTGTTAATTAAAAGTTCAGCAGTTAGTGGTGGTAATTATAGTAAGTATTAATGTTTTGGATGATTGTGTTGAGATATGATTGCTGTTGATATTTGTTTTCGTTGTGTATTGTGCATGAGCATTGTTTGAAATCTACTCAGACCTACCTTGTGCCCGTTCAAGAGTTACTCATTAGGAGTAATTCTTGGGCAGTCCCCGTTTTGGGACTGTTCTTGTGCCTTTCATGTTGCTTAGGTGGTAAATATGGAATTGTGTTGTGTTGGTAAGAGATGAATTTGGTGACAATTCCCTCAATGTTCTTCGATTGCATATGTGGAGTTTTCATATATTCCACATTATGCTTTTGGAGAACTGAGGCGAATTGCTGCCGAATTTTTCTCTTATCGACATTACACAATTTCGTGTTTATCAGTGACATGGAACGCACAAGAATGGGTTTAGGTTGGAGTGATAAGGTCCCCAGTGATGAATCGTTTTTAAATTGATGGTTGTGAGAGTTCCAACTTATGGTGAAATTCGCGAACTTTTCTTCGATATGCATTTCCCCTGTTGTTGTCGCCTACTTCAAATTCCATGTTGTTGACTTCTTTCTTCATGCCATTTTGTTCATGTCTACATACCCTAATCATTCATAGTTCAATCCATATAGAATGAATAGAGTAGAACGGAGTTGGATGTACGAGAGATTGGCCGACAATAAGCGGCCGAAAATAGAATTTAGAGACGGTGTCGAGGAGTTCATCAAGTTTTCCTTAGATAATAATCCCCACTACACCAGCGAGCAGCTTAGGTGCCCATGTAGAAAATGTCAAAACCGTGCCTTAAAACATGAAGTAGATGTCAAACAGCATCTATACAAGCACGATTTTGCTGAGAACTACTACGTGTGGACGTATCATGGTGAAAATGAAAGTAGTCGCCTGCAAGAACCTGTTCGCGAAAATCCGTACCGGGACTTCGTAAAGGACGCACTGCGTACGACGATTGAGGACATCATGGAGGAGGAGCGTAACCCAGACAACTTAAGCGACGAAGAAGTGCAACATGAACCCAACCCACAAGTCCTTTCCTTTTTCGAAATGCTAAAAAATGCTGAACTCCCAGTTTATGGCGGGTGTGATATGAGTCTGTTGCAAGTCGCTTCAAGGATGCTGACTTTGAAGTGCGAGAGCAACATGGCCTTAAGACATTTAGACGGTTGGATCCAACTGATGAGTGACCTTCTACCGAAAAAGGAGAATGTCATGTCAAATAATTTCTACGAGGTTAAAAATGTGTTGAAGGGCCTCAACTCCCCCATGAACAGATAGACTCGTGTCCGAATGGATGCATGCTGTTCTGGAAGGTAGATTCGGACCTCGACGCGTTTAGGAAATGTGGATCCGGGAGGTACAAGAGTCCAACTGCAAATACTAGGGGGAAGAGAGTACCAACTAAGGTTTTGACTTACTTCCTAGTAGGTCCGAGGCTGCAAAGACTGTATGCGACAAAGAAAATTGCGGCCGAGATGAGTTGGCACCACAGTAACTCCAAAATCAGAGTTAGTGGTATGATGACACACCTTAGAGACGGTGAAGCTTGGAAGACATTTGATGTCAAACATCCCGAGTTCTCGAAAGAGCCGCGCAACGTACGTTTGGGTTTCTGCACAGATGGTTTCTCACCCTACGGGCAGTTCGGCAAGTCGTACTCATGTTGGCCGGTTATTTTAACACCGTGCAACCTACCGCCGTGGTTATGCAATAAGAGACAATTTATGCTCCTGTCACTTATTGTTCCTGGCCCTAGGAACCCGAAAGCCAATATGGACGTGTATCTCCAACCACTTGTTGAAGAGTTAAAAAGTTTGTGGGATAATGGGATTTACACGTACGATGTGTCGAGGAAAACTAGTTTCAATTTAAGGGCTGCATTAATGTGGACATCAACGACTTCCCAGCTTACGGGATGTTGTCTGGTTCGAGTACAACGGGTTACCGTGCTTGTCCTTACTGTCAAGCGAAGGATCAAAAATTCTTTTGGCTTAAAAATAGCGGAAAGGTATCTTAGTTTGACTGTCACAAACAATTTCTACCTTCCGACCATCCATTTAGGCATAACTGTAAGAGTTTCCTGAAGAAACAACCCAATGAAACTAGGATCGCATGTAAACGGTTAACAGGCGATGAGATATGGACAGATGTGCAGAAGTACCCTACAATAGTACACGCTACCCACCAACAGTTGAAAAAATTGAAGGACAAGAAGGAAGGTTGGTGGAAGCAGAGCATATTCTGGGAACTTCCGTACTGGCACACTCTGCTTATCAGACACAACCTTGATGTTATGCATATCGAGAATTATTTCTTTGAGCAGATTATCAACACCGTGATGGATGTACCGAACAAGACAGCCTTCGGAATAAAAGGCAAAGCTGATTTCAAGGAACTGTGTCTTGGGCGACCCAAATCGTCGTCGTTTGTTATGGACAAAAATGAAAGGAAGGCTTTGTACGATTGGGTGGCTGTTTTGAAGTTCCCGGATGGTTACGCATCCGACTTATCCCGGTGTGTGGACCAGTCGAAGTTAATTTTGCATGGCATGAAAAGCCACGACTATCATGTGTTTATGGCGCGCTTGATGCCAGTAGCTTTGAAGCAGTTGGTGCCAATGAACACATAGAATGCATTGACAGAGATAAGTCAGTTCTTCCGTGATTTGTGTTCCACTACAGTGTCAGTCGAGTCCATGAATCGGCTGGAGAACAATATTCCCGAGATCCTTTGCAAGTTGGAGAAAATATTTCCTCCGTCATTCTTCAACTCGATGGAGCATCTCCCACTTCACTTGCCATATGAGGCAAGGGTTGGCGGTCCAGTTCAGTACCGGTGGATGTACCCATTTGAAAGGTGACGTCCTCAACTCTTCTTAGTATGACTTCCCGTGTATTGATTACCAAGTAAGTCTTACATGAGCCGTCACCATTTTAATTTGCAGGTTCTTAAACCATTTGAAAAAAAATATTGGTAACAAAGCACGTGTTGAGGGTTCAATATGCAACGCGTATTTATTAGAGGAGACATCAAACTTCTGCTCCTTCTACTTCGAAGAGCACGTTGACACAAAAGCCAAAGACCTGGACGTGGGTGTGCATGTCAGTGAAGACCACCACATAGAGGTGGAACCCTTTCAGACTAACGTTGGAAGCAGCACTGGAAAATGTAAGGAGAGGTGGTTGACCGATGTTAAGTACAAGCAGGCAGACTCCTACGTTCTGAGAAACTGTGGCACTGTCATCAGACCGTACGAGGAGTAAGTAACTCACGTACAACATACTCTCATCATAATTGGTAGTATGTGTGCTTAACTACAACTGCTAACCATTGCAGGAAATTCGAGGCTTTCATTATGGCAGAACACGCGGAAGTGACAACATCTGACGACGTTTGGGTCGAATATGATTCACAGTTTCCCTTCTGGCTACGTACTCAAGTATGTTGAAATGCTATTTGCTTGATAATTACCAATTTTGTATGTGTTTGGTAGAAAATTTAATTGCATTTTTTTTGACGAATTTTATCTTCACAATAGCCTGAAGCGTTGGAGGATCCCATGGTAAGACCTCTAGTCACTGGGCCGTCTTCACGAGTCAGAACTTGGAGGCGATATACAATTAACGGGTACAAGTTCGGTGCGTTCGTCGAGGGTGTTGACGTTCCAAAACTGACCAAAAGTAACGGCGTATGTGTGTTGTCCAACGAAGGGTCAGATTACTATGGAACACTAGTCGAGGTGATCGAGCTCGACTACTACGACAGCCACAAAAACTGCAAGGCCGTACTGTTCAAATGTGATTGGATCGACAACTCCCCGCACGGAGTCAGTGTTCATGAGTTGTACAAACTTGTGGATGTCGACCTGACGAGAAAACTGCGAGGGCAAAACCCTTTTGTGTTGGCGTATCAAGTCGATCATGTCTGCTATGCACCTTACCCAAAGGGAAAAAAGAGTACGAATTGGTCTGCGGTTTTCAAAATCAAGGCAAGATCACAAGTTGATAATCCTATCATCGACGATGACGTCTACCAAGAGAGTGTAGTTGGTACTAATTAGCCAATGTCATCAATTTTGATCGAAGACAATGACGTCAATGAGGAAGAATATGTAGTTGAAGTTGCTGGTGCTGAAGGGGAGGACGACGAGTTTGCCGACTGGATTGTTCCTGAGGGAGAAGGTGATGAGGAAGAGTTGGTCGTCGATGAAGATGACGGTGATGAGGTGAATACTGACTGGGATGATGATGATGAAGACGGGGAGGAGGGGTTCATTGAACCGCACACCGACGCGGACAGTGACAGTGACAGTGTCGATAATTAGCAATTATGTAGTTGTTTCTATCTTATTCGCATAAGTTGTAATTTATTTATTTGTAATTGAAGACTATTTTGGTACTCAATGAAATTCCTGCTTTACCCTAAACGAACTTACTCTATAGTTTAACTTTGCGCGAACATATTTTGTAGACGTGATTATGTCAGGTGGCAGTGGGATGGTGACGGGGAGCACTAGCCATGGTGACCCCATGGAGGAGGACGTGCCTAGGACTCCTGTCGTCCTAGGTGTGGATGCTGTCCAAGAAGTCGGGGCGAGGGTCTACGTTGCGACTCCTGAGAAACCCTACCTATCACCGGAGAAAGTGGATACCGCTACTGGGTGAGTTTAAGTTTTTGTAACAAGTTGTTTTCTATATTTTCACTCATTTATTTGCTTCACAGTATCATAAATTACTTGTGTAGGTGGGAAGACAAGAAGTACTCTAATTTTATGCGGGATTCCATAACCATGATGTATGCGTCTACCCCAGGCGCCTATCGTAGCTGGACGGAGGCGCCACAGGATGCTCGGGAAGCTATGTATATGCATTTCGCAGTAATTACCTCGTCTGTGTTTTTAAGGTTTTCGTTGCACGATTTATACATTCAATTGTAGCTAAAGAATCTTTTTTTGGACAAACAGAAGAGAGTGTGTATAGACTTGGGGCACAACCTCAGGTCCGATTATGAGATCGGATTAAGAAGAAAATTACCGACATCTTTCAGCGTGCTGTCCCGAGGATCGAGAAGGCGGATTGGATTCCGCAAGAGAAGTGGGAGGCACTGAAGAGGAACGCTGCCGACCCAATCTTCAAGAAGAAATCGGCGATTAAGTCGTCGAACACGAGATGTGGGCAAGTGGACGGGGTGGCCAAACCCACCAGCTGCCTTGGAAGTAGGAGTGCAGCAACAGCCTTCGCGCAGATGGTAAGTGCTTATAACACAAGTAAAAAATTTGAGTATAATTCAATATATACTATTGGTAAATAAATGCTGAATGTTTTAACACTGTTATATGAAGGGCCCAACTGCATCCTCGGTCCAGCTCTTGGAGAAGACAAAGAAGGGGAAAGACAGCAAGTGGATTGACCCTCGAGGACCGCAGATCGTTGTCAGTAGTAGTAATGTTTTTCAAAAATATAGTAGGCATGAAAATTACGATGAGATAGTATGTGTTGTTCTAAAAGTTATAACACTGTTTCATGTTGCTGTTTCAGGAGAGAGCTACGAGAAAGCGGTGGAGGAGGCACGCGCTTCTGATCAGGCGCCCAACACCTTGAAGATCTTCCACGATGTGACGGGTGGCTATAACCAGAAAAGACGGTTCTAGGGGATAGGTAACGCGGCGAAAGAGCTCTTTCGCCCATGCTTGAACCATGGTAAGGAGGTATCTGCGGACACATACCTTCCTACCGCCTCCTCGCAGGAACGCACACTTAACGACCATTTGGATGAAAAATTCCAAAGACAAGAAGAGCGCCTGAAGACATTGGAGAAGAGGTGTGAAGAGCAGGACCAGTTTATTCAGTTGATGAGGGAACGGTTCAACATGGAGACCGAGAGATGCAGCGGAGGACCACGCATGACTAGGCGCGACGATAACGACAACAACGATGGTCATGCCCATGGGTCGGAGCAGATTGAGTCCCTTTCGTAGGTAGTTTATCTCTTTTATGTTACTTGTTTAGACTTTGGTTGCATTGTGTATATATATTTTACCAACTCCTAGATAGAATTCTTAACATAGCGCTGGTTGTCTTTGTAATATATTTTCATTTTCTATAACAGTACACTGGTTTATGTTTGTTTCGTTTTGTGGAGTTTTGTGAAGAAGATATGTACGAGAGCTTTGATTGGAGTTATTGATGGATTTTTGTTTGGGATGTGCTGCTGTTGTGGGTTGTTTAATTGCAGATTGTTTTATTTCGCGCATATGGGGAGCTGAAAACAAAGAAACGATTTTTTTTATAACCAGATTTGCGTCGGATTAGCCGACGCAAAGTTCATTGACTGAGAGACTTTGCGTGGGATTAGCCGACGCAAAGCCCATTGACTGAGAAGTGTTGCGTGGGATTAGCCGACGCAAAGTCAAACATCCTGTCGACTTTGCGTCGGCTAATCCCACGCAAAGCCCATTGACAGGGGCGTTGACCTCCAGAGCTTGGTGTTGGATTAGCCGACGCAAAACTCTTGCGTCGGATTAATTAGGCGATGCAAAAAAAAAAAAATTGCGTCGAATTGTAATGGATGACGTTTGCGTCGGTTAATCCGACGCAATATTCGATTTGCGTCGGATATTACCCATTTGCGTCGGATTTGTCCAACGCAATTCCGGCTTCATTTTTGTAGTGGAAATGATGGCGGGGTGGTGAGATTAAATCAAAGCTGCTAGTATGTAATAGGCAGGGTTTTTACAAAAAAAATTGTCAACGGAGATGCTGCATCCAAGGAGGCCACGTCGAAGGGGGAAGCAGTAGAGGGGACGACAGAGGGAGTCGCTGTGGAGGAACCGAAAAGGAAAACAAAGGTCCATCGTGTTGGCTGTATGGCAAGAATTAAGTTGTTTAGCAAAGGCGGGCCTTTAAAAATTGTTATTTTTCACAGCGGGCACAATCACGAGCTAATTCACCAAAAGACAGAGAATTGCATAAGTTATCGAGAAACCTCACGAAGTAACACAAGCAAATGATCCTGAACAATTCACGGGTATGTGTTGAGTAGCTTCTTGCAGGTTCAATTATTTAAGTTCAGATCACAGTCTGTTTAGTTTACTGCGCCATAGGTAATATTTGGTTACTCTAATGCACATTCTATGTTACTGTGGTTCATTAACTCCGTTACTTTAATGAATGTCGTCTGTGAATTAGCAATTTCTGGTTACTCAATCAACATGTTACTTTAATGACGTCTTACTGTTACTTCAACATTTGTCATACGTTACTTTAATCAACGAATTGTTGCAGCTGAAGATCGGTGCAACGCAGATGTACAAGATGTGTAAGGAGCAGGTTGAAGGGTTCGCAAACGTAGGTGCCAGCCTGATCGACTTCAAGAACTTTGGAAGAGATATAAAGTGCTTCATCCATGAGAGGAACGGTCAGTTATTCATAAATCGTTTCAGGGGTATGGCGGACAATCGGAAGGGATTCTTTTTATTACGACCTGGATGAGGATGGTAGTTTGAGCAAGGCAGGGTCTTTTGGGCTGATGGTGTTGCTAGGAGAAACTACAGGTTGTTTGGTGACGCAGTTTCGTTCGACCCAACATACGGGACGAATAAATATAAGAAGATATTCACCCCATTTACCGGTGTCGATCACCACAAACGATCAGTGACTTTCGGTGGCGCTCTCATCGCGCACGAGGACTTTAAATCGTTCAACTGGGTGTTCGAACGGTTCTTGACGGCCATGGGCGGCAAGGAGCCTGAGTACATCATCACCGATCAAGACTCTGGTATCAATGTATCGTTTGAGAAGATGTTTAAATCGGCGTGGCAACGATTTTGTATGTGGCATATAATGAATAAGGTACCCACTAAATACGGTGCCTCGCGGGCCGACTACCAGGAATTCCTGAAAAAATTAAATGCAATAGTGTGGGATGACGAGATCGATGCAGCGGAATTCGACGAGCGGTGGATGGAAATAATGGAGGAGCACGACGTGGGGGATGTTCAGTGGTTCAAAACTGCATTTTCGATTAGGAAAAAGCTTGACAGCGAGAATATACAATCTCTGCTGAAGACAATGACCCACCTCCTGATAGAACAGCACGCAGCAAGGGTCTACACCCACGTGGTGTTTGATGAATTTCAAGAGGAGGTAAAGTGATCAGTGGGGACGTGCAATGTGAGAGGATTTGCTGAAAGGGATGGGATTGAAGTAACTACAGTGAGGGACGCCACAAGGGGTAAAGAATTTCTAGTCCACTACAAACAAGGTACGCAGTTGCCCGCTTGCTGTCTTCATTTATACGAGATTTATAAGTTAAAGTAACAGGATGAATGTATTAGAGTAACACAACTTATTAGTTAAAGTAATGCGGTTTGTAGGTTGTAGATCCAACACAGAATGCTTTTGTCGTGAGGGATTTATGAGTTAAAGTAACAGAATGCATGTATTAAAGTAACACATAGTATGAGTTAAAGTAACGCGAACGGATTAAAGTAACACGTATTAAAGTAGCACATGTATTAAAGTAACACATAGTCGTGAGGGATTTTTGAGTTTGTGGGTTGTAGATCTGATAGTCTTAATGCTATACTAAACTCCTGCAGAAACGTCGGACGTCAAGTGCACGTGTAAATTGTTTGAGACAAGGGGAATACTGTGTCGACACATAATTTGGATATATTCCTCGAAGGGCCTGACCAGTATACCCGATAAATACGTTGCGAGAAGGTGGTCGAGGGATGCACTGCGCAATTCTCGTGTTGTTGATGATGGTGTGGAAGGTGATGAAATTAACATCATAGACGGAAAGCAGATAGAGATGTCTAAACTGTGGTCGGAAGTTCATGAGACGATGGGTATTCTACGGTCTGCTAATAAAGAAGATGTGGAGAACATGTGCGCTTTGATCCGCGAATTCAGAATGAAGCTAAAGCCGATTGGGGGTAGCGAGACATTGAATAAAACCCAGGAATTGGAAGAGATGCTAGGATGTACGTCAACAACAGAGATAATGATACTCCCGCCGAAGATTTCCAAGACAAAAGGAAGCGGCAAGAGGTTGTTATCGAGCAAAGCGAAATCTGTTGCACTTGCAAAGAAGCCGAAGCGCATGTGCAACAATTGTAAGCAGATGGCGCACCACGAGAAGAGGAATTGCCCCAATCCCTTTGCAGCACGGCCGCCACCGACTGTCGAACCATCTGACGATGAATCAGAATCAGAGTCAGAATCAGAAGATGAGGACGAGGAGGATGTAGAAGATGAACCAGTATTCTGATTATGGAAATATGCTTCTTTAGAGTAACGTAGCTTATTCTTTACAGTAACAGATTGAATGAATTACAGTAACACTTTTTTTAAGAGTTCATTGAATTACAGATATTCATTCCTTTGTGAATTATTCATTAAAATAACACACATTATTCATTAAAGTAACGTGCTAGATGAGTTAGAGTAACACGGAATATCATTTTTAAAGTGTTGATCGAATTGCAAATATTCATTCCTTGGATGATATCATATTTTACTAGAGTAAGACTCAGTTAAAATAATTCACATAATGTCAACTATTTGTTTGTGGAGTGCTCAATAAAGAAGGCGTTACTATTTTGTTTAATTGGACATCCTATGTTAAATTAAGAAACTATGATGCAGCGTGCAAGATATTAGAGTTAAAGTAACACATGGCATTAATTGAAGTAACAGACTACACAAGCTAGAGTAACAAAGTTTGAGGACGACAGTGATTGTTTTCCTGACAACATAATTTGTCAGCTCTGTACAAAACGATGCTTAGTGTTTTTGTTAGACGAAAAGTTCCAACGAAAGACGGGTTACTGTTTGCGGCTCTTTCCTCGCTTAGCTTTCGCTTCTTCAATTAATTTTGGCCTAGCTGCCGCAAACTTTTTCACATCACCAATTAGCCGCTTTCGAACGCTATTCAGATCTGATAAGAGAAGAGTGGCTGCAAGCTGGACCACCAGGTATCTTCTGTTAACCTTCCTGCCGAGGTCTTCGTGACGGAAATCACGTCCCTCGTACAATAACATGTGCATCAGAAGAAAAATCCCTGACTCATTCTTGTTGGGGACTTTGTCCTGCCAATCAAGCTTAATTAGGCGGAACCTGTACGAGACAATTTCCGCCGCACGTGCAACTTTATAATGGTCAAGGAAATCACTCATATTCGCGACCTGAATATCATTGATGATAATAGTCAAGGAAATCACTCGTTGGCGCACAAGATTGTCATTAAAAACTTATGAAATGAAGAATAGAGAGGCTCACAATTGTCCTGATGGCTGCAAAGACGGCTGTATCTCTGATCGTTGTGTAGCGACGGTGGTCGAGGAGATCGACTGTCTTTTTCTTTCGGTTGACGACTACGCAGCAGAAGTACCCATCAATGTTGATGGGCACAAAGATCAATTCAGCGTCCAGCTGCAACGTACCACCACAATTACTCATGAAAATATGCCATTGGTCCATCAAGGCGTCCATATTCTGAGTGGACGCATTGTCCGGATCTTCGGCAATAATCCTCATTATCGCATCCTGTGAAAAAAGTTGGGATGGTGTGAAAATTTATAGTCAATACAAAGTAATTAGTTGGTGTCCTTGTGGTGCAGTGATCCTTCTGTTACTTTAACAAAACTGACGTTACTTTGGTGAACAATATGTGTTACTTTAATTCATGAGTTCCGTTACTTTAACCTGTATCATCTACATTATTGTTCCAACATATAAGATGTTACTTTAATTCATACCATTTTTTAATTTAGCTGACATTATCTATTACTTTAGTGTCCACCCTCTTTTCACTACACATTCTGTCAATTGATTATACATTCCATGCACTATTAATTTAGTACATACCGTTTGTCGCAGACCAAAGAACGCCATCTTCGGAGAATTACCCGACCCACTCCCGTTTGCAGCGAGGCTGTTCATAAGCATTGACCAGCGCTCGACAACAGATGACGACATGTCAGTACCCGAGAGCATGGACATCACATCATCCCGGGTCATTACAGCCAACGATGAATACTTCGCAACCATTTTGCTGTATTCAGAACAGATCAGTAGGCATTGCGAACAACAGGTGAGTGACAAGAATTTAAACAACAATATATTCACAATATGTGTAGTGTTTGCCTAATTACCTACCGTTGTAGATGCTGTGCTGAAATAAACAATAGTCCACGACATTTTTCCGCAGGACGGGGAGATTGCCCAGCAGGGTCTTCTTATTCGCAAGGAACGGGCGTGCCATCGCTACACTGACATCTGCATCGCCACAGTCGATGGAGAAGCCTAAGGCGTCCCCGTCCCCCCTAGCTCGACTACCAAGAACAGATAATGGCTCGGTGGTGTCCGATGATTTGAGCGCGGTTTCTGCAGCGGGTGTTTCTGGAGTGGATGGTGGCACGCGGCTCTTTTTAGAGGGTCTCACGTCGGGGATCAGCTCTCCTGACCTCTATTCACACTCACTGACGGACGTGGCAACATCTGACATGGTCTTACTGATGGCAAGGTTGGCTTTATCAGTTACAAAAGAGGACACCCGCGATATCAACACGTCCCTCTCCTTGTTAATGTCACAGAGACACAACATCGTGGCAATTTCTTCCCTGTATAGATTGTTCGCCTCGCTCGTGCCCAAGGGACAGTCGAACTCCTCCCCGGCGTACAACATCATGTGTATCATGAGGTATACGCCGCAATCATTAGCCGAGAACCCACTGCACTGCCATCTGAACGGGATGTTGACAAGAGGGAACGAAGAGACATCGGTCCCTTTGTTGATGCCTTGCTGAACCATTTACTTACCCATTTCTTCAACCTTGGTGATATTAAATTAAATAAAATAAATACATATAAGAATGAGAAAATGACGAAAAACCAATTGTTTTTTGTATATAAGAATGATAAAATGTATACCAAAATGAGCAGACTTACTGAGAGCCGTGCCATCCCAACATAAGGAAGACTTTCAAACTCCCACTCGTCGTAAGACCTATTATCAAGGTATTCAATCCGATGTGACAAAAAATTGATACACGCGCAGCTGTAATGATCATTGTTTTCCGACAGCACCGGAACGAATACTTGTAGGTGGGGAAAGGGTATCGCGTTGGTTATTATAATTGATGAGGAAGCTTACAAAATATGGGATCTAGAATTCAAAAATACCAGGTCAGAATCTAGCTCGAGATTCCATTCATTTTCATCGAGCCATATGTTCCAGAAGTTGAACAATGCTTCGCTCATGTCCACAAAGACACCACGCTCCCTGCTTGTCCAAATCTGGAGAGTTGTATCCTGCATGATATTTGTTGGAGTAACAGGTCACTATCCTTAGAGTAACGCACAAAGTGCATTACTGACACCAAAGAAGCAGCGTGATGTCCGCCGCGGTGCAGACTGAGCAGTTGCCAAGTGATTCATAAGTATGCACCAACTGTCAATTACAGCATTCGAAAGTTGCTCTCCAGGAGCCAGCGTGGCCAACTCACCACGGGGTATGTTGAAAAAGTCACTGAACCTCACAATCATCTCCCTTCAAATATTCGAATGGATTATGTAGCACTCAACAAAATCGACATTAAAACGCACTAACAAATTAGGTGATGTAGACCACTTACGATTAACTGTATTCTTCATTTTTGTAGAAGACGTAGTCAATTACGTCTTTCCTCACAGACAAAACAGACCTGAAAAGCCTGCTATCCATACGCAGAAAGTCCGACAACGTAAGCTGGTCAGGATCCGGGACTTCACAATCACATGAGCATCCAAGCCTCTCATCGAGGACTTGCATGCATCCCAACCGCTTGTATGGGTGGAAGATCCTTCCGTCTACTTCCACCGACAAACACTCACCGACCTCCTCGTCTCCGCATCTATCCTTATCCCACAGAGACAGCACCAGCGCGCGGTCACTGTGTAGCTGCAATCCCTCCTGGATAACCTCATTAACCTAAGCTGTCGAGTACAGCTGATAGTTAAGATCTTCCTCCTCATCTTGATTTGTATTTTTGTCCTCAAATACCGGCCCCTACAATGACAGCTCCCTAGCGCGACAGAGCGCCTCACATACTTCATCCACCACCCGGTGAAGCTCTGCTCCTCCCCAGAATGACTGGGATGCTTGTGATGGTACCAGGTCTTCGGGTAATGGATTGCCCGATGTTATCCTCCTGATTTTAGCAGCATGTGAAGCCCACCAGTCATGAAATGCGACTGCATTCCTTCCCATCATCAGATGAATCTGATGGACATCCTGCATGAAACAATAATTGTGATGCAAGTATGTACTAAAGTAACAGTGCATGGAATGTATAATCAACTGACAGAATGTGTAGTGAAAAGAGGGTGAACACTAAACTAACAGATAATAACAACTAAAGTAACAAATGGTATGAATTAAAATAACATCATATATGTTGGAACAATAATGTAGATGATACAGGTTAAAGTAACGGAACTCATGAATTAAAGTAACACATATTGTTCACCAAAGTAACTTCAGTTATTTGCTAAAGTAACAGAAGATATGGAAGAGTACCATGCAAATATACAGATATTCAAGATTTACATCGTCTGATTCCATGGTTTCCAAGTCAGACACATATAGATTAATTAATGAATTAATGACATGATTACTTACTTCGACCGCCCTGGCCCTCAGTTCATTATCATCTTCAAGACCACAGGCAAGCCTGATAGTGGTGAACTTATCGCCCTCTTGCACGGGCGATGTCGGATGATCAGACTGACCGCTCTGCGTAATCCTCAATGGCGAGGTCGCGTGAGCCCTCTTCACCACATGAAGGCAACGAGGGTATTCTATATCCGATCGGGTCAGCCGCCCGAGCCCACCACCGATAATCTCACCTGCCAACCGTTCATACATGCGCGGACCATCCCAGTGCTTGATCAGAGGGAGATCACACGGGTTCGGGAGGTTACGGTAGTCAAAACGCTGGAATTATATGATCATTAAAAATGGCAAACAACCAAGTAGGTACTATGGTCGACAGAATACAAAGTCCTCGCACGCACTAGCGAGCCCGTCCAGTATGAACGTGCACCAGTCAAAGTTTTTAATTTGCTGTACATCGTGCACAGCCTTCAACAATCTCAGATCAACCCCATGATTGGACGTCGGGTTGAAGAAAATCGACATGCTGTAGAGCACAAACATCTGACAGAACATCTCTCCACCCCCCACATCCTCCTTTCAGTTTGGTCAGGACCCTTGAGAGAGAGATTGCGCCACCATCATTGACGACTTGGAACTCGTCCCTCCACTTTCTCTTTAGCATAACAACAACATCCTCTTCAGCTGCCTTCGACCGACCCATTGGCAGCAGCTCGATAGGGTCCGGTCCAAAAGGGAGAAGGAAACAGTCATGTACATCATGCTTTGTCACCAGAAACTGATGGCTCCCACATCTAAATATCAGCGTATCGTCGCTGAATAATCTCATGAAATCAGTCGCATATTTCACAGGGAAGGTTTTAAGTCGCATTTCAAGTACGCCACCAAACCCAATACTTGAAATGGCCTCCCACTGCCTCTGGTTTAGATTTGATATTAGTTCAACCAGGAGCTTCGAACTGCACCTGACAGATAACGTACGATCGGCATTGGCGTCACCACCGTCTTCAGTCAACACTTTCTTCAACTTAGACGGCTTCACAGCGGTTTTCTTCGCCCGTCCTGCCTCCTCATTACCCTTACCTTTCTTCTCACCAGCGTCTACGATTTTACTTCTTTTTGCCATCTGAAATGAGGTATTATCTGAATATAATCACAAATAAGGATAATGGTACAAAATGAGTGGAGGATTACATACACCTTGAACAAATTGGCATAGTATTCAGATTAGAGTAGCGGTTTGTGAAAACCACAGTAACATATCATGTGAATTAAAGTAACCAGATTAAAAGTTGGAGAAAAAGGATCCTTGTTCATGGATTTACGCATTACAGTAACAGACATTATGTATTAAAGTAACGTAATATATGCATTAAAGTAACAAGAAACACATGCATTGCAAACGATGCAGGTAATATGACATCAGTAACAGGATAAGCTTAGTTCTATAGGTTATTCATAAAAATACAAAATGATACCAGTTAAAGTAACAAATCATGTTCATTAAAGTAACAAAATTAACACGTAGGGGAAGACATGTAAACAAAGACAGTATATAATCAACTTCGGACATACAGAACTAATCAATGGTTCTACCAACCGCGCATCGTAGATAAAAATTGAAAGGAATACAACGAAAAAAATTAAAAGTAATTAAAAGCAAAGCCAAAACCCTAATTTACCTTGAGTTATAAGTTCAAATCTGCTGTACCTGCGACGTTGATGGAGGTAGAGAACAGTTAAAGTTTGTATGAGCGAAGAGAAGACGAATGTGATAGTAGTGAAGGCGGGAGTGTTTCAGAAATTGAAATTGAGAGGTGAGAGGAAGCGGTGAAAATTTGACAAAGAGAGGAAACTAAATAGTTTGAGAGAGAGGGGGTGAAAACGTGAGTTAGGCGGGAGAAATTAAAGGAGAAGAGAGAAAATAAAATATATTTTGATAGATATTTTAGTTATTTCCTTAATTGTGAGATCAAATCTTGTCCATTAATCTAACATTAATCTAGGGCTAAGATGGGGACTCACGGACTCAACATATATAAGTGGACTCACCTGATCCCGCTTATATATATATATATATATATATATATATATATATATATAGTCACAAATAAAAGACATCATTTGTTTTTAGATATTAATAAAAAAAATGTAGTCTTATAAAAGCTCTTATAGCTATAAATTTACGTAAATTATCTTAGATCGAGAAAGATCATGACATTCTACTATATAAATAAAGTAATCGTTCGTCTATAGATATCAACTAGAAATCTTTTAAATCCTAAAAAGCATTCCTAAGACTATAATTAAATCAACTAGAATTATCCAAAAAAATTATAAGTTGATTGAATTCTATTATATAATTAAGAGCAACAACCTTATAATAGCTCTTAAGGCTATAGATTGAATTAAAATTATCCCACATCGAAAAATTGCAATAAGGTGATGAAATTCTACGGAGTAATATATAAATTTAAAAATAATCATCATCTTTAGATATCAATCGAAAATATTTTGAGTTCTAAAAAGAGTTCTTAAAACTATACATTTAAGTAAAATTATCACACGTCGAAAATAAAATTTTATACTTTATCATAAATAAAAATCATTCGTTTTAGATATTAGCTAAAAAAATCTTTTGAGTCTTACAACAACTCTTAAGTTTATAAATTGAAGTAAAGTGTACTCTTAAAGTGGTTTACTTATATTAAAATTGAAGTTTATACATATATATATTGATTGATTATTGTCATAGTTTGCCGTGATATATGGCAATTTGTGATTATGGAAAGAAATTATTTATGTGAATAAATAATTAAGGCAACAAATCACCAATTAATTTATTTAATTCTCATTATACATATTACTAGCTTTTATGATTAATCACAAAAATGAAAAATACAAATAACCAATTAATTCATATTTAATTTATATAATTCTCATTATACATATTACGTAGTAGTTTTTATGATTAATCACAAAAATTGAAAAATTAAATAGAAAATCATAAATTTTTATTTTAGAATACACATTAAAAAAATAGTTGTATAATACACATTTATGTTAGTAGTTAAGGTCCTATTTTTAGTTTGATTTCAATTTATTTTCTCAAATCAAAATATAAAAATGAAAAATATGAGAAAATAATGATTTGCTAAACCAGAACTTATTTCGTAATAATAATCAACTAAAAATGAAATTTTCACATATACCGTGCTTAGCACGGGGTCTATACTAGTTTAAGATGATTTGGACAAGATTTTAAACCGATGCATGTATAGTTCTATCTGTATGATTGTAATATTGTGTTGTCAGATAGTACGATTTTAGGTGTGTATGTGTGTGTGTGTGTGTATATATATATATATATATATATACTAGACAAGTAACGAAGTATATATCATGTAAATATTGTGTTACGGAACAACCTCGTGTTCGATTAAGAGTTGTTTAATAAGGTCGTATGTTGATTGTGGTTTCTATAAACCATAAATACACATATCTAGACTTGAACTCCTATCATCATGGGAAAACGTGTATCCATTCGTTTTTATTTTTCCTTATTATCATAAGGCGTTTCTTGATATGACACTGCAATGTAATTGTAATACCATTATCAAAGTATCTTCATTATGTAAATGACCAAAATAAATGCAAAATCACGAAAGATGGCATTTCAATCGTATCACAATCTCATATATATATATATAGAGAGAGGCAGGCTCCGGTGAGGCAGGGTAACTCCTTACACCCATTGAGGCACAATCTAGACCATTAGATTAAGATGGAACATACATCTAAATAAGTGTTACATACACTAAAAAACTCATTATATACGTTATTAAACTCACTATATATATATACACACATACTTAAGAACTCAATATATACAGTAAAATAATTGTTACATACACTCAAATAGTTATTATGTACACCAATTAATCAACAATGGAACATACATCAAAATAACTCTTATATACACAAAAAAAACTCATTATATACGCTATTAAACTCACTGCATATATACACTTAAGAATAAAATACATACAGTAAAATAATTGTTATGTATACACCCAAATAATTAATATGTACGTCAGTTAATCAACAATGGAACATACATCAAAATAACTGTTATATACACTAAAAAATTCATTACATACTCTATTAAACTCACTACATATATATAATATATATACACTTAAGAACTTAATATATACAGTAAAATAATTGTTATATACACCCAAATAGTTACCATGTACACCAATTAATCAACAATGGAAAATACATCCAAATAACTTTTATATGCACTAAAAACTCATTATATATGCTATTAAACTCAATATATATATATATATATATATATATATATATATATATATACACACACACACACACTTAAGAACTCAATATATACAGTAAAATAAATGATATATATACACTCAATATTTTCTGGAAATTTTTATTATTTTTTTGAGAAAAAAATAATTGGTTTTTTTTTTTTTTTTTGGAAAAAAAATTTCGATTTTTTTTTTTTTTCGAAATTTTTTTTTTTTTGAAAAAAAATTCCAATTTTTTTTTGTAACAAATTTCCGAATTTTTTTTCCCCAGGAAAAAAATTTGGGGAATTTTTTTTATGTATGAGTTTTTGTTTTAATCATATATATATATATATATATATATGTCATAACAACAAGTTAGCTTTAGATAATTTATACTATGGATATAAATAACTGTATATCAGTTGCCCGGGCAACATCTTAACGTAAACCCGTTATGTAATACTCTCTTCAATTTTTTATTATCTTCTCCTTTTGTTTTGGGGAAGAAAATAAGGGTGTAGGAATGTGTGGTTCAAAATAAAAGAAGGAAGAAAGAGAAATGTGAGGGTGATTCTAGACCACATATTGATGGCCCAAAATAGAAATAGGGAAGAAAGGGTGTTTCAGCCCAATAAGGAAATAGGGAAGATAATAAAAAATAGGAGGGAGTAGTTTTTTTAATCATTTCTTAGGCCTAAATATCACCTTATCCGCCAACGACTTAACTAGGGACACAATTGCATCTTTGCAATAAGTAATTCTATTATGAGACGCTTAAGATATACGATCTCTCACATGATAGTTAATGAAATAATTTTTAAGTTTATGTTTTTTTTCTTCCTTTTATTGTTGTTAATTTTAGTTTGTTGTTGTAGACACTTGTGTACATGACGTAGGTCCACCCCGACGTGGCCACGCGCGGGTTTTGGGAGGCGAATGAATCTCATGTGAGATGGATCTCGAATTGAAATTTAAATCGAAATGGAGTCGCCACCGAACTTTGTGGGAGTCCGGGCCCATTCCAACCCACTCTATATCTTGCTGGGCTGTGCACAAAGTACGGCCCATTCGGATTTCAGAGTTTATGGGGTTCGTTCCTTTGCATTGCGATACCGATACCGACATTATCGGATACCGTGTATTGAATGACTCTCGTGTGCCAACGATTTCGGACATCCGGAAACCGAGTTTCTGAGTAAGCGGTGAGGGTACGTGTTGGGAAGTTCACAAAGAACACCCAACCCCGCCCGCACTTAGCGGCCTCTACTAAAATATCGTTCGATTTTAGAATACGCCTGTTAGTAATTCGATGAGATGTTATGCAAACTGTATTTTAACTAAACATGCGAAGATTTGAATAAGTTGCTACATCGATTTAATGCAATTAATTTACGTCAAAGTGGTTTAGCATGCGAGGTTCGTTTTAGCAAAATAAAACAAACGAGAATAAGACATAAGACAAGAGCAAACGAGTTAGTAACGGTAATAACGGTTTGTAATTAGTCTAGAATGATATAAAAGGCATGATGCATGGTTTTGAAAAGAATCAAACACGTGATGGACTTGACACGTGTTGACCGAAGTCGTTAAAAGAATTTTATCGTGGCTTGGAATATGTTTGAAGGATTAACGGATTTGACGTGACAAAGGCCACTCGATCGAGTCATGAAAGGACTCGACCGAGTGGACCTCGGAAAAACCTTCTGCCCAAATTTGATTCGCCACTCGATCAAGTCATGGAGGGACTCTACCGAGTGGTCCTCAAAAAAATTTCTGCCCGATTTTGGGATGCCACTCGATCGAGTGGGCTAGGCACTCGATCGAGTGCCCCTTGTACGAACTGTTGTTCGTGAGTTTGCTTTGAATTTTGAAATCGATAATTTTGCTAAATCGCGTGAAAATATAATATGATTTACACCCGATTCAGTTTTCGATACTTGTCATATTCGATATTTGATTATGGAATCAATATCTAATATTTAGAGTGAGTTTTAGAAAAGATGTTATAAGTCGTTTGAAATCGAACTAAGACGAAATAATTCTCTCCGCGTTGTAAAGTCGTAATTAGTCCTTTCGGACTATGTGACGATTATCTTTGCATCAACGAGTTTGTGCTAGTTTGATTCATTGACTAATTCTTTTAGACATGATATTCGACTATAGAGTTGATATCGCATCTTAAGAACGATCGTTTTATGTAAATTAGATAGTAGTAGCGATAATATCGATATTAGAAACGAGGAAAACAAAAGAAAATAGTAAAAAAAGAGACGCGACGATGGCACGACAAAGATGGAAGGATGAAGCGGGAAAAAAACGAGAGAAAGAGAAGAGAAAAAAAGGGAGAAAACGGGTTTGAATTTGACACCCTCAACCTACATGCTTAAACTTCTCGGAATATGGCTCGTCTAGTTGTGGCTTAGGCACGGGAGCTTCGAGATGATATAGGATGAGTTATGGTGGTTTATAATGGGGAAGGGATTTGACGAGTTTTTCTCTTGGGTCTTTGACGAGTTTTGATCTCGGGTTTCGCTCGTAAAGGATTTCTAGAGGAAAAATTGGGGTTGTATATAGGATTGCTGAATTTTCTGGTTGTGAATTGTGTGTATTGTCGTGAATTGTGTTGTGTAAAGGGGTGTATTTATAAAAAAAGGGTATCCGGCCTTGGCTAGGAAAGGTACCCGGTTTCGGATGAGACGAAAAACCCGCTTTGGATAGGAAAAGCCGGTTGTAGATGGGAGAAAACACCCGGTTTAGATATGAATAGATTCCGGTTCTGGATAGAAAAGAGGCCACTCGATCGAGTAGTGTATGACACTCGATCGAGTGCCCGGTCTGATACCGATTCCTGCGGGTTATACGAGCCTACTCGACCGAGTGGGTCTAGACGGGTGGGAGGACTCTTTTAGCGATAGAGTTTTATCTCTAACGAAGTCGTTTAATCCTCTTTGTAGCTGGTTTTTGTGTAGTCTTTGACTTCGAGTCAGATTTTCGAAGTGGCGTGACTGATTTTTATGTCTTGGAAATGCCTTTGACCGGAGTTTGAATCGGTCGCTAAAAGACGGTTTTGCCCTTGGTGTCGGTTTTGACCCAAATTAGTCTTAATTGATTGGAAATGACCCACTGGACCTGGATTTGAGGTTGGTTTTTTGAGATCTGTACTCCGTAAAAAGCCCAAGCCATAAACTAACGATTTTGAGCCCATATTCAAGTATGTTAAAGCACGTTTGCGGCCGATCATCATCGGGTGTTTTTTGAAAACTGCTATAGACACCTAGCGGCCAAATGTGGGTGTCTACAACACTCATATTTGCCTGCTAGTGTCTGTAGCAATCTCCAACAGAACACCCGATGATGATTGGACGTTAACATGCATAAATACGCTCAAATATGGACTCGGAATTAATAATATCCGACGTGGGCACCCAATGGAGTACAGATTTCTCAAAACCGGCCTCAAATCAAAACTCCGTGAGTCATTTCCAATAAAAAAAAAGCTACTTTGAGCCATAACCGCCACCCGGGGCAAAACAGTCTTTGTCGACCGAGTCAAACCCGGTTAAAGTTGAAACCCGAAAATAACCAATAGCGTCCAAGTACGCGATCCACCCAAGTCAAAACGGAATCCGAAATTGCCCCTATAACACGTATATCAATCCGTATTTTGAGCAACTTTCGATCCGTGCGATTTCAGCCACCTGAACCCGGGCGCCTGCCGATACGTGCGTTTCAGCCGCCTGAACCCAGGCGCCTCAGAAGTGACTCGCCCCAGGTACACCATGTAATCACCATGAAATCATAAACATTTGCAAAACTCTATATACATCCTCATGTACACCATTTTGGGGGTCGAAAAATCAATTTCTGAATTCCAAAAGCCGAGTGCGAGAGCCCTACCTTTCCCACATACACTTAAAACACACCTTAACTCTTCCTATATACATCGAAGCGCTCCCCGTGTCTACGACGATACTCCGCGAGCCCATATTTCGAAGCATTTGGCATGTAGGTTGAGGGTGTCCAAATCCCATTTCTAATTCCTAAACTCTTTTAATTATCGTAATTAACTATAGTAACAATTTCATTATTTACATCTAACATTTACTTTTCGTTCCTAACTCCTAACCACTAATATCATCCGACGCTCAAATACTTATCCTTTCACGTATCAAATACTAAGGATGACGAAATAAGTAAATCCGAACATAAGAGTATCGCACTCGTGTCGCTGGTCGCTTATCTCGTCGATCACCCCGCGTATTTGGTTGTTTCACGCAAGTCAAGCCCTAAAATGCTTCTACGCTTCCATTTTATTACTACAGTGTATATATATAATCATAAAAACTATTTTTAATACGACTCGAGTAGGCGTCCGATGACGGTATCGGCATCGTAGATCTCAACGATCAAATAACGATGTCGAGATACTTAGGACACAATGCCTAGAAGGATATTATCAATTTGGAGTAAACGTCCCATGACGCCAACTCGAACATCATGGACCGGTGGTCGATGTCGATGTCGAATAGTGCAAAGGGTTTAATCCGAGTCGATTTTATTTTAAAACGAGCGCATCCGGCTAAAACTTTTGCCAAAAGTCTGCATAACCACCAGATAGGGCGCACGGGTGGTGGTGTCTCATGCTTGAAGAGCGCCACCCCAGGTGCCGGAGGGTTAGGGTGCCACAAGGAATGCGCCTGACCCTTGGGTTGTGACATGATCGTGGAATCCTTTGTCGTATGTTTTCGAAGTCGTTTAATTATAATTGTCACTCTGAAATGCTCGATGTCGATTTCGTAATCGAATGACGCGCATAAAGAGTTATCGAGAATCGAACTAATACGAAACCTAACAACGCCAGTCCAAGCGTCATGCGGTCTACAAGACTCGATAATGACGCCGCGATGCGCAAGGCTCTGATACTCGTATTAATTCGATATACCGATTCATGTCATAAATTGGGGTGAATTTAAGACAAGAACCCAGTTAAGGCCGAAACAAGGTATCATAGACTCTCAAAGTAGTCAAACCACAACACCTAGGGAGTCATGCTTGCGACGCAAATCAACACGTGCTTCCTTTTAAAATCCACATCTCGTATCAATTTTCAATCTATTATCGTTTTCCCGTTACCACTTTGAGTGAATGTCTCACAATATTATCCTATATCAACGACTCCCCCTTGCTTTCCCACTTTATTACGTACATTTCCCCTATTCCTCTTGTTTTCACCGTTTCCCATCAGTCCTCTTCTTTAATACTCACCTCTTCCTTATTTTGTTTGGGCTTCCACCGCTTCACCTTTTCACACCCTTTCTTGCCTTCTTTTTTCTTCGTTCTACTCAATCAACTCGGTCAATCTCCTTCATCTTGGCAGCGTTCATCATCATCATCATCATCAATCGTTCACCCCTGTTTGCCTTCGTTTACGCAGCTGCCCGTGTCTCCGTCTATTCTCTATGCTTCTTCCGTCATTTATGTCGTTGATGCTGTTTGGTTCTCCCCCTCTTTGTCGTTATTGCTGCACTCAGCCATGGTAGTTTTCTCACTCTTCTTCTCCTTCTTCTTTTTCGTCCTGTTTCGGTTATCGTCTGTTGTGTCTCAATCCTTCGGCTGTTGCATTTTTGTCCTGCTGTCACATTTGTTTTGTCTGATTATTGTTCTCGTTTGCTGCTCTTGTCTTCCGCTCCTTTTCCTCTGTTTTTCGAGTCACGATGTGCGTCTCACTGTTGCTATTGACATTTTTATACGCTATTAATCGTTGGTTTGTGTCGATCAGCCTTTGAATTTTCGTCTTTTGTTGTTGCGGCCTGTTGTTTAATGCTGTTGCTGCATCTGATCTTCCGCTTCTTCTTCTTCTTCTTCTTCTTCTTCTTCTTCTTCTTCTTCTTCTTCTTATTCTTCTTAGTTTTGTCATTCGTTATTGTTGCGCCGCACTTGCTGTTACTGTTATTGCCGACTTTGTTTTCTGCTACTGTACGTATTTGTTGCTGCCGTGTTTGCCTATCGTCCCTTCCTCTCCGTTTTCCATTTTTCTTCCCCTTCCTCTATCGTTTCTGCTGATGCTTCGTTTTCTTTCTTTCCTTCATGTCTGATTGGTGCTATGCGTTGCTGTAGTTGTTGTTATTGCTGTCGTTTGTGTCGGTTTTGCTGCTGTTATCATATCACGATTAATGTCCGTCGTTTTTCTTCCTTTTCTTCTCCTTCTTCTCGTTGATGCTGACCTTCTACTCTCCCGTTTCTTCACCGTTGTTTTGTTTGCATCATACTGCTACTGTTGTTCCGTGGCTGCTGTTAGGGGTGTTCACCGGTCCGGACCCGGTTGGACCGGTCTGACCGGCCAAAGGGCTTCCTCAGAACCGGAAACCGGACCGGATGGGTGTCAGACCGGACCGGGACCGGACCCGTCGAACCGGTCTGAACCCGGACCGGACCGGTCGACCCGACTAGCGCGTAAATGGTTGTAACTTGTACGTTTGTAACTTATATAGGATAATATAAAATCAAAAGATCAACAATGAACAATGAACGATAATTTAGCGCGTAAATGTATTTGAATGTAATTTACGTAAACATGTAAAATAGTAGTTTCAACTATATAGTAACTTAGTAATTTAGTAATTAGTAATTTAGTATAGTATTTTGAATTATTTATAGATTAAAAATTATATAGGAAATAAGAATTATGGGAAGTTATGAATTGGGAATATTGGGAATTTGAGTATTATAGGAAATGGGAATTATAGGATTTGAATTTGACAGAATATTGGTAATTTGAGTATTTGAGATTAATGGGAAATTGGGAACTTGAGAATCAATTCCGGTCTACCGGTCCGGACCGGTTTTTTCCGGGTTTTAGCCCGGACTGGACCGGAAACCGGAAAGTCCATGGAGGAGGGACCGGGGACCGGACCGGTTGTGGGTAGGGCCGGTTCGGTCTGGACCGACCGTCCGGTTCGGTCCGGTTGGTCGGTCTGGACCGGTTTTTGAACAGCCCTAGCTGCTGTACGTATCCATCTTCGGCTCGTTCTTTCCCGTTGTTTATGTCATCCATATGATACTTCTATCAAATTCTTCACAAACCGATCCCTCTTTTACTTTGTTTTTCTTCAACGTATATTCCGCAGGAATTCCCAATGTTCCTCCTCCGTCCTCATTAAACGTTCCGTTCAGCTTTGAGTTTTCTTGGATTTCGTGAAGACGCAACTGAGGACATGTACTGGACCATTTTGGGATATCGACTCAAGGTAACTTTAGGACGTTACTCGATTTACATCGTATGTTTGAGTAGTGGTATGTAGTAAATATTTTAACTCCGGTTTTTCCTAATTTTAGCTATTTATTATTTGCTAATAATATTATTTCTAAAAATCGTGTACCTTATAATTATTTTACAACTTTCGACATCATTTTTATAAATCGTTAATAATTTTATAAATTATGATCGTTATAATATTTTGTTGGTTATCGTGACACTAGTAACTAAATAATATCGATTTCATATTTTCGTCATATTTCGTTTATTTATAATTCTAATTCAAAATCGTATTTTTATATTATAATCGAGGTTTTTATACTTGTTTAATAAAATTTATTTTCGTTTACGATTTATTCTAATAAAAGATAAAATAGTCGATTTTGTTTTAAATATATTTTTAGTCGAGACTATTTTCACTAATAATTTCCTATTTGTTTTGGATTGACTATTTTTACTAAAATCCGTATTATTTATTCATAAAAGCTATTTGTTAAAAGTAATTTGAAATCTTTGTAAATCTCATTTCATTTATAAAACTCGTTGACACAATTAATTTTGCTATCATTTTCATAAAACATCTATTTTCTAAAATTTATAGTTTTAAACTCGATTCTCGTAATTATTTATAAAATACTATACTTTGACCTATTCTATTTGATTATATTTTAGTAACGAATTTAGAAATATATTAAAGTTACGATAACGACGATAATAATAAAATATTAATTTCGTTAGAAATGCTGTTTTTATATATTTCACTAATTTTAATGATTTACGTATTTCTATAAGAATATTTCTATTTTAAGTAAGTTTCTAAAATTAGTAAGTTTCTATTTATAGAAAGTTTCCCTTTTAATACAAAAGGTTTATTTATTTTATTTACAAATTATTTATAATGATTATATCTTTTGTATATATCGATAATGGATTGTTTCGAAGTTATGGAATAAGGACAAGTGTGGGTTTTGAGTAATATAGTCTGGGATGTACGTTTTGCCATCAACTATAAAGCTGGTGTGTCTATGTTGAGACACATTGGTCGTTGAACTGAGCATGGTTTGTGTTCGGGAGTGTGTATATTTTGACCTTAAACTTAGATACCGCATCGTGTAAGTCGCCGTCGGGTTGAACTGGATTACGGTTGTTGTCCAGGAGGGGTGTACATTACTTAAGGCAGGACCTCGCTGCACGCAGTCCTGTTATAGTTGAGTTGCCTAGTTAGAGACCGAAGTCTGATTTGTTTTGACTGAGTTCTCGAAGCTAGTTTAGTATTGTCCTAGTGAAAGTCTAGATTCTACATCAATCCAATCCATAACGCCATTTTGAATATTTTAATTATTATCGATTGATTTTGACTTACAGGTTGGCAAGTACATTAATTTTCGATGAAAACTTATTTTTATTATATCATTTAATGTTTTCCATTTTAAGTATTTCGATATAATAATACTATTATTTTCCATATGATATAATATGGCTGGGAGAACGTCCGAGTTACTCCTCACTGACGTGGCTGTTATGTTTATAACATGACAGGTATTGGTTGCTGGGTTTTGGGTGTGAGCTAGCGAGTAGCGTGGATCCTACTCTTTATTTATTCTTGTAATTTATGGATTTGTATAACCCATTTGGAGAATTTCCTTTTTAGCTCTTTTGTAAAAAGAGGCATTTGTATTGACTTACCATTTCTTTTAATAAGATATAGTTTGTCAGTGTGTTTTAATCTCAACTCTACAGTGTTTCCGTCACTGTATTGCGTTAGAATTTCTAGGGGATTACAGTTGGTCCATCGATAGGGGATCACAGTGAGGTCCATCAATGAACCTCAACATGGAATGAAATGAGGGTAAGGCTTGATAAGTGTGAAACAATTAATAACAACTTGCAAGAAAAGATTATGAAGGAGAAAAATCGATGGAGGCAAGTGTTGCTTAGAATATATTCAGCCGTGAAATGTCTTGCTACTCATAATTTGGCTTTTAGAGGATCTAAAGAAAAATTATATCAAGATAATATTGGTAATTTTTTGGGATTAATTGAAATGATTGCGGAATTTGATGTGGTAATGCAGGATCATGTTAGACTCAAAATCGTGATATTCATCATCATTATCTTGGACATAAAATTCAAAATGAGTTGATCCTTCTTCTAACTCATAATGTGAAAAACTCTATAATCAAAATTATCAAAGAGGCAAAATATTTCTCTATTATTCTTGATTGTACTCCTAATATTGCTCATCAAGAACAAATGACTTTGATTGTACGTTGTGTGAATATGTCAAATGAAAAAATAAAAATTGAAGAGTAATTTTTAGAATTTATGAAGGTTAATGATACAACAGGATTAGGACTTTTCACTGAATTACAAAAAGTTTTAAAGTCTCTTGATCTTAATATTGATGATGTAAGAGGTGAAGGTTATGATAATGACTCAAATATGAAAGAAAAACATCAAGGTGTACAAAAACGTTTACTTGAAGTGAACCCCAGTGCATTATATATGCCTTGTGCTTGTCATAGTTTGAATCTTGCTCTTAACGATGTGGCATATTCTTGCACTAAAGTTGTTACATTTTTTAGAATTGTTCAACGAATATATGCTTTATTTTCCGGTTCCTCCAAAAGATGGAACATTGCTTAATAATGTTCCTGGTCTTACTTTGAAATTTTTATCTAATACTCATTGGGAGAGTCGAATTAAAGTGTTAAAGCCATTAGATTTCAAGCACCAGAGTTAAGATTGGCTTTATCGGTTATATATGATTCTTGTGATAATGATGCAAAGTCAAAGAGTGAAGCAGAAAGTTTGTATAATGCACTTGGGAGCTTTGAGTTTTTGCTTGGTATGATTATTTGGTATGAAATTTTATTTGCCATAAATAAGGTGAGTACGAAATTGCAATCTTAATCTATGTGTATTGACACCAGTGTAGTACAAGTTGAAGGTATCATATTATATTTTGAGAAGTTTAGAGTTGATGGCTTTCTTTCTTGTATGAATATTGCCAAAAGTATTGCACTTGAAATGGATGTTGAACCTACTCTTCCGACCAAGCATCGTGTTATTATTAGAAGACATTTTGATGAAACTAATCAAGAAGATGAACAAAATCAATCGCCTGAAGAAGTATTTAGACTTGAATATTTCTTGGTTGTTGTTGATATGGCAATTACTTCTCTGAGAAGGAGATTTGAGCAACTAAAAACTTTTGAAAGTATTTTTGGATTTTTGTTTGATTCAGAGAAGTTAAAGTCATTGGATGAAAAGGAATTGAGAGAATGTTATTTAACTTTTCACTCCACATATACATCCGATGTTGATTTAAATGAACTTTATTCATAATTGAAGGTGTTACAATTTACTTTGCCGGATACTTTAATGTGCGCTATTGAAATTCTTGATTTTGTCAAATCTGCAGATTGTTTGTTATCCAAATGCTTCAATTGCTTATAGGCTTTTTCTAACAGTACCTGTAACTGTGGCATCGGCAGAAAGAAGTTTTTCGAAGTTAAAGTTGATCAAAAGCTGCTTGAGGTCGTCAATGTCGGAAGAACGGTCTTGCAATATTATCAATCGAGAAAGAACTTTTGCAAAACATTGATATTGATGTTATCCTTAATGACTTCGCATCTCAAAATGCTCGTAGATCCCAATTTGTAAAGTTTATTGAGAAACCGTCTCTAGAGAATTAGAGTAATGATCATTCTTTATTTTATATTTTTCCTTTTTTTTTAATATCTTATTATGATTTCTTGTCTTCTTGACATCAAATATTAGAAAATGACATGGAAATTATTCTAACAAAATTTTTAAAGGGCCCATTTTTATAATTTTGCCAAGGGCTTCCTAAAGTTCAGAACCGGCCCTGGAGATAGCCTCACAAGAAAAGTATTCTTTACATATATAATAAAGATAGGCAAAATAAATAAATAAAATCAAACGCCCTCTAATCCGCATATTACAAATAAATATAGCGTATGACACACCTTACCCACCTCGTTTTTATTCATCTGGTCTTAAACAAAATAATGCCTAGACTTCCAAGAAATGCAATCAGGCGGAGTCATTGGACAAGAACTCCAATTACTCTTCAAACTCTAGAAAATATGGAAGCACGGGGTTTTACTTTAACTAGTAGAAGAGAAAATACTGGTTCAGTGTCATACATTCATCTCCTTTTTATTCATGGTTATTACCTGGATGGATAGTTGAAGAACGAGTTTATCCACATGGTCGTGTTTACAAGGTATACAACAATATAAATTTTAATTAAACTGCTTCATTTTTTATAAATTAATTAATGAAATGAAATGTATAGTCCACAACTCTACTTAAATCAGTTTTATGCTTGATTGCACCATCAGGTGGACTCGATCGAGTGGATCACTAAAGTCCTTTTTCTCGATTGTTTTACGCCCAAGGAGGGAATCAACCCAAATTTTCCAAGCAGCTCGGTTGAACCCCTATGAGGGGCACTCGATCAAGTCCACCTTGGCGTGACACGATCGAGTGACACCCCTGAAACTCGACAGGCAGCTTCTTGTTATTCCTCAGTTTCCCGATTCCTTCTCGAATCCCCGTTCCTGTCTCGGCTATCCAAGTTAAATCTCTCTAAATGCATCGAAAATGTACCTAACCTGCAAAATAGCACGAGAATCGGTTGTATCGACGTTCTAATAAAAATCGATACTAAATGTATAAATTAGGAAGGAGAAGGCTCTAAAATGGTCGTCGAGGGATGGTAAAATAAGATATAAAATGTGTTCATCAAACTCCCTCAAACCGAACATTTGCATGTCCTCAAGCAAACGACACTAGTACATACAAAGGAGGACGAGTGATGTGAAACACAACTCAGAGCTAAATCACAATCATTCCCTAAAATCGACTCTAACGGAGGAGAAAACATGTAATGCTCAAGAATACAACGAGATTAATAATCATGCTATAATCAAACGATCGCTTGCCAAATTTCAATATTGCGAGACGACTATGTCGGACTTGCTGTTGTCACTAGACGCTCATAAGGATGGGTAAGTATATATGTGAAGATAAGAAAAAATAAGGACACTCACTTGACTTATGAAATATGCATGCAATCGAATATGAAATCAATCTCCCCAATCGAATACGCGTTCCACCAATCAGGACCATAGTACATGCCAAGGACTTACAAGGGGTGGCTAATATGTGAGGGAATAAAATGGATTGTGCTTAAGCACGTATGAGAATGTGAGGCTAAAACCAGTAGTCGCATCTACACAATAAAAACTATCCATCAATATTTTCATCAATGAATTCGGGCCACCAACTAGAGATATAACTCAAAACGAGCATAAGAGGGAATTTCGTCATCCTTATGAATATAATCAAAGTCTAGTCCAAAACTCTATAGCATTCCCCGAAATGTAATTAGAAGCATTTTTTTTTCATGCTTCCATATTTTTTCAATTTCGAATATAGGGAAGGCAAGTAAAAATTCGCAACATCAATATTACACGCCAAGTCCTAAAGATACAAAAATCCCAAAACTTACCATATAGTGAAGTAATTCCAGTATAATGCATTGTGACTGTCCCGGTAGGTAGGCTAATCTGAGTTGTAGATAATTAAAATAGGCAATAAATATAGGCTTACAATGACTGAAATGGACTAAATAAGGGGAAATGACCTAAATCCACAAGGTAGTAAAATGGGTCATTTTGGCTAAGTGGAGCTCATAAAAAACAGAATAGCCTTTCCTCATGTAGCTCCTCCTCAAACCGAACACGTATTCAATATCAAGAGACAGACGTCATATTTATGCAAATTAATGTTACACATTCCACAAGGAGAAAACACTCAATTCCTAAATGCAAATGAGGCCAGTTATGAATGTTACTAGTCTAGGAAGCTCTAAATCCTGAGAATTTTGTGGCTTGCAGATAACTGGTCAAACTGGAAGTTAAATCTTCAATAGGCATTCATATCAAAATTGTCTCATCTCAAGTAATACATAAATTCAGGCATGGAGTCAGCTGTCATTTAGGAGAAGTCATGTTAAGCGCAATATCATCATTATCGCTGTTTTGCACGTTCCACATCAGACACACATAAAAGCACACAAAAAGCAAAATAGGTTTCTTTTTAGTTTTTTTTGGATTTTTAAATTTTTTTTAAAGCAATAAAACCACACGACGGAAAATAGAAACACACAAAGATACACAAACTCTCCCCCAAACCTAAATGTCACAGTGTCCTCAATGTGACTCTAAAGTAGATAAAACAGGAAAATCCACAGCCAATCCTAAGGACAACTCAACCTAACGGGAAGAAAAAAAAATCTAAGAAAAACAGAAATGAAAAGGAAAGAAAGTACCATATGTACAAAGATTGCTCCCCCAAACCGGCTAGTCAGCCATCTCATCGTCGCCACCGTTCCCAGATGGACTGGCTCCAGGATTGCCATAGCCCGAACAGCAAGCTCCGCCCTGAGTACCCTGATTATCCGACTTTCTCAGACCTTGCAGCCATTGCGCTCCGAGACCACCCTAAGTAAGCCTGTAATCAGGACCCCAAGTAGCCGGATCCACCTCGTAGTCGTAAAAGATACACCTACTGTCACCCGAACCTCTCCAGTAAGACGGGTGCTGAGGTGCCGAGATGCCAAGTGTAAGCATTTACTCGTGGATCTCGCGGTTGACAAGGCTTTGACTAATCCCCTCTTGTATCCGACGCTGATGCTGATATTCTCGATCATGCATGTACTGATATGGGTGCGGAAACCGGGGAGGTCGTAGGGGTGGGTGTAGGTGTAGCTATAGGGGGCTCGGCCTCATCGAGCTCGGTAGGTGGGACTATGCGAGCTCTCCGTTGAGGAGGTCGAACGCCCTCTACGGTAAACAAGGGCTCCTCGGGAATGAGGTAGCTCGGTGCTGCGGGCGCGTCCTCACCGTTGGTCATAGGTTGCAGGGCAAAGAGAGGTGGTAGGATCACCTTTCGGTGACCGGAAGGTTCATCCACAAATTATTAACACGCCACTGAAAATTTGGGGGATCACCCCGAATCCACTTCAAAGTGGAAGTGAGATAGCTACGTCCTAAACAAGGGACGTGCTCGTTGAGACTCGGGTATGTGACAGTCGTCCCGAAACTCCAAACGAGGGGTTGGGCTAACCTAGTGACTATGGCTTCGCAACCGAGCGACCCGTTGCCAATGATCTGCATCTCAATCCCGAGAGAAATCATCCCTAGGGTCCTGAATGCCCTCACGGGGTCTCGAAAAGGATTGAGATAGTGCCCCAAAATCAACACCTCAATTGAGTGTAATTTACTCATATCGAAGCGAGGAAAAAACCACGTGACTCAAAATCCGCATGAAGACGCGGATAGTAGGGTGTGAGATCATATTAACTGTCATAGCAGTGATGCTCACAAACCGACCCGTGAATAAGCTAAAGTAGGGAGGGGCCTTCACACCCTCGAGGATCTCGTAAAGCTCGACATAAGGGTTCGTAACAAGCCTTAGGCATTGGGCGAAGTCATGAATAGTTAGGAGTTTCTCACGATTATCCAAACGCAAAGATATCAAGCGGTCGACTCTATTAAAAGTAAATGGACTAAGAAATTCCAAAGTGTGCGTTCGTTAAGATAACTCACGTAGTGTCCATAGTCCACCAAAGCCAGTCATAGATAAGAGCTGTGTAAATTGCTTGTTTGAACCTAGCTCCATTGCTAATTGCGACGAACAACACCGTGTGGCCTCCATTTGCCTTGGTATTAAGGCAATCAAACGGATCTGTTGAGCTTCGTTGCGACAGGTAATACCCTCATAGCCTGGAACAGGCTGGACAGCCGGGACATTTGGAACAACCGGTTCCTCCGCCTGTTGCTGCATGGCTTGTGACCTGGGATGGGTTCCCCTAGGTGGATTCCTTCTTCCTGTCATAGCTATGGCATAATAACAACACAAAATCACACAATAATCCCACAAAAAATGGACTCAATCTCGGCCAAAATCATACCATTCACACAAAAAGCGACTTTTGAACAAAAAGGAATGAAATTAACATAAATCAAGCATGCAATAGGATTATAATGAACTAGAGATGAAATTAAACTATAAAATCAAGACAAAAAGGAATTTTTTTTTGAAGAAAACGAAACCCACCTTAAGACGTACGAGAAAGACGAACTAGGGGGGAGAAGGGATGAAATTTCTCAAAAATAACACCAAGGAACAATAACTAACTAGTGTGATGCCCGTGAAAAATTTCACGGGTTGTGGTTCTTTAATTGATATTCCGTAATGAAGTAAGGCAGAATTGGTTTTCAATTATGCGAAAAAGTGTGATCATCCATACGCATGTTAATAGGCGTACGAAAGACCGTACAACATAGAATACGTTGAAGTATTTGTATAATAAGTTCATGTACAACATTATATAGGATAAAAAGAATCGTGGAAGAATACATTGAGGATTATTATACGTGTTGTTTTTTATTTTTCGACAAGGATTATAATATAATAATGTCATCTATATTATTATGATACACGTGAAAATTCACGGGTTGCTACATTTTTTTTTCAAAGAGAAGGAAGGTGAATACGTTGAAGTGTTTGTAATAGATAACCATGTACAACATAATATAGGACATAAAGTACCGTGGAAGGACACGTCATGTGAATATGGTTTGAAAGAAAACATTTTCTTTGTTGGCCCACCAACTCCAATTTAACATGAAAAGAGTTGAACGCAAAATTACACATCAGTTGTTTTTGTTCAGATAATGGTATTTTTGTATTTTGTAATTATAGAATTTGTTATTAGGTCTTAGTATTACATGATGCTAACAATGTAAAATGTGACCTATTTTGAATTATTTTGAAATAAGTTATTAGTGACGCATTTAGACACATTGAAACTATTGACTACATTGACTATGAATTTCAAAATCTCATGAGTTAAGAGACGTAGCAACAAAATAAATCATTTTTCAAGTTATATTATAGTGACTCAAATACAAATACTTCGTAGCAAATTTAGGCGAGCATTGATATTTTATATTACATCCGTCTCACTAAGATTGTCCCATTTCATTAAAAAACTCCTCGCATATAATAGAGAAATGAGACAATCTTTTAGGGACGGAGGGAGTATTACACATAAAGAAAGTGTATACCGACAAACTTAACCCGATCGACCCATATATATATATATATATATAGAAGTGGGATCAGGTGAGTCCACCTATATATGTTGAGTCCGTGAGTCCCCATCTTAGCCCTTGATTTAATGTTAGATTAATGATTAAGATTTGTTTTCATAATTAAGGAAATAACTAACAAATCTAGGTAAATATATCAATTATCTCTCTCCTCCTTAATTATCTCAATGCAAATATTTTCTCTCTCTTATTAATCTTTTTAACTGTTCTTTCTCTCACACAACAACTTTCTTCAAAATTAAGTTTTTTTCTTCACCAAAAAATATCATTTTCCTACTGCCATTATACGTATGTTACTATGTTACTGCCATAATCCATAAACTATGTTACTTTAACTCATATAACGTGTTACTTTAATTCATGAACTGTGTTACTTTAACTCATAAAATCTGTTACGTTGTATAATATTCACTTGCAAAAACTATTATTCTAACTCATACAATGTGTTACTCTAATTAATGAACTGCGTTACTTTAACTCATATAACGTGTTACTTTAATTCATGAACGACTGTGTTAATTTAACTCATAAAATTTGTTACGTTGTATAATATTCTCTTGCAAAAACTATTACTATAACTCATACATTTTGTTACTCTAATTCATAAACTGCGTTACTTTAACTCATAAAATCTATTATGTTGCATAATAATCTTTTGCAAAAATAAGACTTTCAATCAACCAAAAGAATAATGTATGTTTCTATTAAGGATACTCCAAAAGAAAAATTATAAAAAATTCCATTATAATTCCAATGTTTCACACTTGTAACTATAAGAACTAGATATTTGAAATCAAATTATAATCATAAACTGTGTTACTGTGTTACTCTAACAATATATTGTCCTACTCAGAATTGTGCTTCTTCTTCATCATCATCTTCTTCTCCTGATTCTTCTTTATCGTCAGACGATGATTTACATGACGTTTCCTTCTTCTTCTTCTTCTCATCTACATCTTTGAAGATCTGCCCTATGTATGGAGAAATTTTCACATACATCCCTTCATCATTCATGTGCTTTTGCGTCTACTGAAAAAATAATAACAGTGCCAATAAACGTGGCAAAAAAAATAATCAAAACTTGAAATATGGATTAAAGTAACAGATAACAACAATTAAAGTAACTAATGAAGTGCATTGAAGTAACATTGAATTAAATTAACAGAGGATGTTTATACACCAGGTATAAAGTAACAGACCTCAGACATTAAAGTAACTGATAGTGTGAATTAAAGTAACAGATAATGTTCATTAAAATAACACCAGATATAGGTTAGTGCAAAAAATTCATATAATGATAAAAAATGAGAGTATGACGCAGTATCTTACTCTTTGATATTGTTTCCTATTTTCAAGTCATCACGTCCCATAATTATAGGAAGTAGTATTTTTTTTCTTTTTTTTTATATGGCGTTACTCTTTGATATTGTTTCCTATTTTGGTGGCAATCACGTCCCATTATTATAGGAAACAATATATATAATTTTTTTTTTTAATATGGCAGTTTTCTAAATACTTAGGACACTACACTGCACTACAATAACAGAAGAAGAACACTAAAGTAACAACTGGAGTGTATTAAAGTAACACGACATATAAAGTAACAGATGGTAGACATTAAAGTAACAGATGCTCTACACTAAAGTAACGCAGTATATGAACTACAATAACTCAATATATTGTAAACGTAAAAACTAATAATTGAGTAGCATCTTAATGACTTCCATGGTGATTCCAGTATAAATTACAAAACATATATACTCACCGTTTGTGTTCTACGATTTGCATATGAATCTATGATGAATAACACGACCATGAAAACAATATCAACATGAAAATTGACGCAAAACATGAATGACACGACCATGAAAACAATATCAACATGAAAATTGACGCAAAACATGAACACAAATTGACGCAAATTAATCAAGATAATGAATAAAAATTGACGCAAAACATGAAAGCAATATCGAAACTCATCATTGTTATACTCGATGAATTGTTTATCAACCGTTAATGAAGGTGTCGCGATCATTGAATTCATAGTAACGGAATTTCGAGCACAGATTTGATTGAATGAATGAACGTGATGATCGATGGGAGCGTTATTTTTATTTTTTAAGGTTTTGATGAACCTGTGAATGAATGAGTAATGATTGTGATTATGGGAGTTATTGTTTCCTATAATCATGGGACTTATTTTAGGATACTAAATCTTTATTTTTTTTAATTTTTTTTTTAAAATACAAAATATTAGGATGCATCTTGTCCATCCATCCCCATCCCATCCGGACTCAACACTTATATAGGGACTCATTAGAACCTATCTCTCTCTCTCTCTCTATATATATATATAGGTGGGTTCAGATGAGTCCTCAATATTTTTTGAGTCCGTAAGTCCTAATCTAAGCCATTAAAGCTTAATAGATAGATGGTTGAGATTGAAATGATAAAACATTCATCCATTATGCATTTAAGGTAATAATTAATTATTTAAGGCAACAACATCCAGCAAAATAGGAAACACAATCAGTATTCAATATTCATGTGTAAGACGTATCTGTTAAAGTAACACGTTTTTAACATTGGAATAACACAAAGTATCTATTGGAGTAACACGTTTGTAACGTTGGAGTAAAAAATATTTATTAGAGTAAACGTTTGTAATGTTGGAGTAACACAAAGTATCTATTAGAGTAACACATTTGTAACGTTGGAGTAACATTATTCATATGTAAGTTATAATAATTCTGTTATGTGTTGGGATTATTTGCATGATGTTCGTTAGAGTAACAACAAACTTTATCCAGAGTAACAGTTATATATATATGAACACGGAATATAACATAGTGACACTAATTTGAAACAACCCGTTTTAGAATTGCCTCCCGCTACATTGACTTAATTGTAACCCAAACTCGAGCCCCACATGATTGATAATTCGAAAAAGCACCACTCAATCAGTGCTCAGTTACTCGAACTATAAACTCGATTAAAAAGAAGATTGAGACGTTCACTGTAATTATACTTTTTTTTTTCGAAAAAAATATTACGGTTCTTTGATTTAGTAATCACGAAGTTATATTTTATTAAATTTTATTTATCAATATGGCACATTATTCCTTTATATTTTTAGAATAAAGGTTATTAGAATAATTTTAGAACATGTGAACCAAATAATTAATTTTAGAATTTTAGTACTTGTATAATATGCGTTTGACAATATTCATAAAAAACACCCGTGAAATACCCTTTCATATATATGGAATAACACTTACACATTCCTCTCCCTATTAAATGACGAAAAAACATTCCTCCCCCATTAAATTTAAGGGAAAACAACAATTTATGGAAATGACGAAAAGATTTATGGGAAGGGGAAAGAGATTTATGGGAAGAATAGTAATTTGTGGTGAGATATAAATTTAATTGGTGAAATTTTCTTTATGAAAAATTGAAAGATGGATTTCTCAAGAAATTGGAAGAAGTAATAGTGGAGCAACGAGTAAATGTAATTATTTAGACCTTTTTTGGTTAAATTTTCATTTTTTAATTGGTCAAAATTTTATTTTTTTTAGTTCGACCTTTTCTTCTTTTGAATTTATTATTTCTCTTGTAAATGTAATTAATTGGAGATTGATTTTAATTATATTTCATAATATAACAGGTAAGTTAAAAAAAAATACATGTCATCAACTACATCGACTTATAACTGCGACAAAGATTTGCAAGTCACACGCCTATTTCGCTGGGGTAGACGACGGTAAGAAAGCTGCTATTCTTCAATTTTCGGGTTGTGTTGAAGGTACGTTACCCTTCCGTTACTTGGGTCTCCCGATCCAATGTACTCGTATTGGAAAGCTTGACTGTGAATGTTTGATTGCGAGAATTATATCGCGAATCTCGAGTATTGGTGCGCGAAAATTATCTTATGCAGGTAGCTAGGCTGACCTTGGTGCAGTCTGTGCTGTCCCAGCCTCACAATTACTGGGCAATGGTTTTTATTATCCCGTCTTATATTATGAACCGAATTATTTCTTTATGTCGCAATTTCTTATGGAATGACGGGGTGGAAGGTAATAATAGAGCTCTGGTGAGTTGGGAGAAATTATGCTGCCCTAAATTAGAAGGAGGTTTAGGACTTCGGGACCTGACAATTTGGAATCAGGCTGCGGTGGCTAAGCTAGCGTCTTGGGTTTTTGATCAACCGGATCGTCTTTGGGTTAGGTGGGTTAATTCCGTCTACCTAAAAGGGCGTGACTTGAGAAATTACCAACCTAACACGGATGTCACCTGGGCTTGGCGGAAGATATGTCAGACTAAGGACAAAATTAAACATATGTTTGTGAATGATCTTTGGCATGGGTCACGATCCTGCTAGATGATCTCGGAGGGTTATGAGGGTATTCGGGTCCACAATCCGAATGTGCCTTGGGCCCGTCTCGTCTGGAGTGGTTGGAGCATCCCTAAACATAGCTTCATATCATGGCTTGTGTTTAGGCGTGCTTCAAACACTAGGGTTAATCTGGTTAGATTTGGAGTTGTTGAGTCTGACCGTTGTTTTTTATGTGAGGCCCATGAGGAAAGTTTGGAGCACCTATTTTTTGATTGTGAGTGGAGTACCAAGATAGTCAAAAGCTTACGCGAGTAGACAAAGAAGCACATCTCTAGCACCGGTGCGCTACTTTGGGCATGCAAGGTGCGAGGATCTAAATTGCAATGCAACGTAATCCGAGCGGTTTTCAATGCCATGATCTATCATGTTTGGAGGCAACGTAACTTGTGTAGAATTGAAGGAGCAGTGCAGTGTCCCAAGCATGTTGTTAAAATGATTAAATTGGAAGTTCGGAGTAGGATTAAGGTCATGATTAAATACACTTTACGGACTAGAGATGCGAGATGGCTGCATAATTTGATGTAGCCATTCATTTGTACATTGAACATCATTTTTTAATACATACTTACCCTTCACCAAAAAAAAAGATTTGAAAAATAGAGAAATATATAATAACAATTAAGTTTCATATACTTAAGCGAAGTTACATAGTAAAAAAAAAAATCAAATTTCAAGTTAACTAATAACTTTATATCCTTTTGTACACCCACCAACAATACTTATCTATAAACAAATTATTTTCCAACGCACATCATCCATTACTTAAACCTTTTTATCCAATTCCTTATTCCACGTGCAAAAAGAAGTGAAAATGAACTTAAAGGACGGAAGGAGTAACTTGTAAGCGGTTAGAGTATTATTTTTGGTGAATATAATACAGATTATGGTTTACAATGTTTGGTGAATAGCTATGAATAAGAATCACGAAGTAGTAATTTTCGTTGACAAAAACTTGTTATCAACCTCATCGGAAACAGTTATTTTATATTGATTACAATATTTGTCTAAATAAACAAATAATATGCAAAACATTCCAAATACTCCATAATTAATACGTAACTTATTTCATAAATAAATAATCGGATAAAACTAATTTCAAAGAAAATTGAAAAAATAATACTAAAAATATGGTTTATAATGTAGTGAATAAACTAACTACTAATTGCATTACAAAAAAAAATGCAATACAAATCAACACTGTTCGGGAACAATAATAGTTGAGGGTAGGTTAATTATTTACGAAGTAGCTTATTATTAAAGTCTAACTTAATTATACTATATTTAACATGCTCTGAAGACGGGGCGAAATTGACGCTTTGAAATGGACCGCAAACAAATGTGTCCAACTACTTGAAGACATACGAAGTTGTAGACACCTGGATTTGGACCTGGTGGCTGCAGAAGTGCCCAACAAACACCCGATGACGATAGGTCTGCAACGCGACGCGAGTTCGCAGTGTTCTAGATAGTTTTTCTATAGAACGGATAAAATAAATTATTTGGGCAAATTAAACTAACATGATGGCAGCCTTAGTCGTGTCGTTACGGTCGCATAGACACTAATTAGAGTCAATCTTGACACCGGGACCCCGAAGTCGGTCCTGAAACTCGAGCCGAGTCAATATTGCGCCAAGCGAACCTCGGGATGAACACCCGAGGCCCACTAAACCCACGGCGCTAGGTCAAGCCGCGGGAACCCTTAAGCCCTAAGCTAGCTATGTATCACACTTCCGTCTCTCGGTTTTGGAAAGTATCAAAATCGTATCTTCAAAACTCCAACCGCACCACCTGACGCGCCTGGGTCTTTCCACGCCCGGACCCAGGCGCCTGAGTCTTAGTCCGCCTCAGATCACGCGCCTATATGGGCGACGAGGGCCGAAAACACCTATAAATACCCCCCTTCACGCCCTCATTTTCAGACAATTCAACTCTCTCTTCCTCCTCTAAACTCTCGCTAAGGGCTCGCACTCTGACACCCGAGGCAAACGATCCACTTGATCGTAGTTCCGATAAATAAAAAAGCGACATCGATGCTACTTCTCACCTTCGAGCACTCCACTTGATACCGAGGTGCCTTTGATCGACTAGCTCCAAAACTAGTACCCAGGATCTGCCGGATTAGCCGCAGAACTAGTCCTTAGCAACGAAGCTCTGCCGAAGTAGCCGCGGGAAGGTCAAACGGTAACGGAACTCTGCCGGGATAACTGGTCAAGCTAGGAGGATCCGCCTGTCGAAGTCGTATCGTCACTAGGTTGCCATCTAAACAAAACTTTCCATAATCGCACTTTTTATTATTATGCACTACGATAACAATTGATGTGGGCACTAGGCCCACAAACATCTACTAAAATACATAACATCCCAACTTCAATCACAAATACTAAAACACACTAAATAGACCCGAGTTATTCCGAGATCCGTTCTCAAAACTATTTATGCATCGAGTCTCGTTTAGTGTACACTCCGAGGGTGCAACTCCTCACTATGTGATTTACTTACATTCGCATTTACATTTTTTCGTATGATTTATTGCTTTTATGACCTAATAATCGCATGCTAAATCAGCTAACACGGAATTAAAAACGTAAAATAACTAAAACTGAACGAAGTGATGGTCGGGTTCCATATTATCACCGGTGCTCACCTTACTAGGTTCGACGCATCCTTATTAATATCGAACCGACGCATCTTAAGCAGAATACCAGGTAAGGTATACCACGAGAATGACTAATATCCGTATTATCGCGTTAAAACTGATTTGCTAATACGTATAATACTAGTACTCTCTACTCTCCAATGTGAATCTTTTCATGGCCTGCCTGTCACGTGAAATCGCATGCAAAGAATGTAAACACATTTACTTTGACGACAAAGCTTACTTGTCTATAAACAACCGACATAACAAAAGGTATAGGGTTAAAACAACGGATGTTACAGTATTTCCACCACAACAAAAGAACTACGATATCAGCCCATCGATTGATTAGTAGAGGCCGCTATAGTGCGGGCGGGATTGGGCGCTGACATCTATCGGATGTTGGCTTCCCAATACGTACCCTCACCACTTAGAATCAAAGGCTTCCGGATGTCCGAAACCATTGGCAACGAGAGTCATTCCAGGCATGGAGTGCATAAGGGTACAAGTCTTTATCTTTAGCTTCCGTGCCACTCAGCTTTGAGCCAGCAAGGGATCAAAGTTGACTTGAACGGTTTCCGAGGCCCCATAATTTGACTCGGTGGCGAATCCACAAATCAACGACAACTTCAGTTCACTAAAAGCGTCACCTTACCAAACAAAACGGCCTTTAAACATTTACAACCACGACTCGATCGATTCCCAAACGGAAACACGGGTGTCCCACACCCGTCTAGTACAAGTCCGGATCGTCATCCAAATCGAGGTCCGACACTTCGCCCTGTATGCGAGATCGGACCGGCCTCGGCAGGGAGGGGGCCGCGTGGGTGTCCGCTGCCAGACGTTGAAAACCGGGTTAGTCCCGCTCGGGCACACGCGGGGCGCTGGGCGGTGCGGACGGACGTCCACAGTTTGGCGATTCCGCCGGAGATTTGGAAACAAGTTTCTAGTGGTGGTGTAACTTGAACGAGGTCGGTGAAGCTCATGTCTTAGTTTCTAGTTGTGGTCACTACAGGTTTTGGCCCTAAAAAGCCCACCCTAACCGATATCACAACCAATCGACCTCTTCGCGGTAAGATCTCTAAGGGACACAAGGAGAGATCCTCGATTGACGCTCCGGCCGCCTAACGCGTACCCCGCGGGATTAATAAGCGGATAGTTCCGAGCAGACGGTATGACACTCGTCTCCCCAGACCATTGTCAATGCCTAAGTAAAAACTATTCGTGGGCGGTAGCCTACTCTAAACCTACCCGAGTCTGCATCCTGCATGAATATATGCATTCCTAGTTATGTGTAGCATGTATGAACAATCCAACCCAAAAAAAACACTAAAATTCAGATTCAACCACGCCAACATATTCAACCGCACCCAATTCCGTTTTCGAAAAATATCTCATCTTTTCAAAACGATTTCTGAAACGCCGATACTCCGGTCAAGGCACAATTTCAAAAAACAACACGTTTCGAGATGCCGTTGTCATGACAAATTTCAAACTCGATGTTTTCAAAAAAAAAACATACACCTTCAGACGCCGTCACCATGGCAAAATTTACACTCGACATTTTCAAAACAAAACACGTTTTCAAAACGCCATCTCACGGTTAAAAGTCAAGTTCGTCAAAACAACAAATACCGTTAATACTGCCAAGACTCCCAATTAATGGGATCGGGGCACACTAAACGGTTTCATTTCATTTCTAAAAAAAACGTTTTTTTTCACATATACTGTTAACGCAACCAAAGTTTCAATTAATGAAGTCAAGGAATCCAAAACAGTTATATTCTCGAAACACTTTTCACAACACACCACCGTCCATGGTCGAATGCTATTCATTACAACCGACAAACATGGATCGCTCGTTTTAAAGAGAAAAAAAAAGCTTTTTTTCAAAAAAAAAAAACTATTCACTACCTGAACCCTTGACAAGGATTTAGTCACACCTTTAAAGCACCACTCACACCGCAAATATCGAACTAACTAATCAATAGTAGTCTCAATAAAAGAATCACGTAGTCATTTTCAAAAAAAATACGTGTTCCCTTTTCGAAAAAAAAGAAACATTTTGCGCCTTTGCTATCACTTGATTTCCAGCGCGCGTGCGTAGCAACGTTTCCTCTTACCACAAACGATGTCACCACACCATCGTCTTAATTTACAAAATCATTTTTTTTTGGTTTTTTTCAAAAAAAAAGGGGGCTTTCCTCCATGAGTATCGGTCGTTTTTAAAAAAAAAGGGGTCCTTTGATCCTGAGCCGGGATCGCAATCAACTTCTTACGTCGTACAACCGTGTGTTTAACTGTCGATGTTAGCTACTAGGATCACCCCGACTCGAGGACTTCCATTTTAGGTCGTATCGTATTAAGAAGTCCTCTTTAAAACCTCACCTCCGAGGTTTGTGTCAAATCGTCTCGTCACAAAGATTTTAAAACCCGTTAGGCATCTCGCTAAGTACGCCCATAATCTAAAGCACCCGAGTCCCTAAATCAGTAACACAGCGCACCCGCGAGTCAAGGGCCTCGTTTCTGCGTCACTTAGTTAAGAACGTTCCCTCGAGCTTTTAAAATGCCCAACAAACTCGTTCTCACCAAAAATACCTTTCCACAGTCATGACGGGGGATTCAAGCGTTGACGCAAGCAATCATAGTGGGGACAATGCCGGGCAATCCGCAGACAACACCATAGGAGCATTAGATGACCTGATCCGGGATTTACAGCCACTGTCATCACAGTAAACGCATCTGTGAATAGCATAGATTCTCGTTTAGGGCATCTAGAGGACAAGGCCTCAGACGAACACCATACCCGGGTCCTCAACGAGGCCCTTCTAAATTTCACCCCGCTAGGTGGGGCACCCATCGGCCTCATCCCAAGCGATCCCATTATCCCACCTCAAGATGACACCCTCCAATCCGCCATGAACCGTATAGATTTCCTCGAAAATTAAATGCGCCTGAACCAAGGAAACAACGTCCACCTCGAAAACCATAGGAAATTCGAAATGGTGAATGATCAATTACCTGAGAACTTCTCCCTAGCCGACATACCTAAGTTCAAAGGAACTGAAGACCCCCTCAATCACATCCGAGCCTTTTAGGATTACATGGCCATTAAAGGAGTCAAACCTAGCCTTTTCACTAGGATATTTCCCTCATCCCTAGGAGACACCCCACGATCCTGGTTCTATTCACTTGACCCTAAGAAGGTATCTACCTGGGACGATATATTCATAGAATTCGCAAAACAGTACGCGGATAATGCCGAAACGCAAGTCACCATTAGGAGCCTTAAGGTCCTCTCCCAAAATGAGAAGGAAGGCTTCTCAGAATTTCTGACTAGATGGAGGAAAGTCAGTACCTAGCTAGTAAACCGCCATAACCTTAGGCCAGCCTACGCTTCCCATCTTAGGTACCAAAATATCCACACCTTTAAGGAGCTATCCACCTTATGAATATGCCTGAAGGATGATATGAAAAGAGGGACATTCTCCAAAATAATGGGGAAAGGCTATCAACGGCCGACCACTTCTACGGGGGCCCGATCTTATGGGAGTAATAAAACCGAGGAAGTACGCCTAGTTGAGCCAACTACCCAGGGGAGGGCGAATTTCACCCCTAGAACATTTTCCAAGCTAGGCATCACATACACCGAAGCCTTAAAAAGATTAACCGAGCAAGAAAAGCTCGAACTAATAGGTCCTACTCCGGACCCGCCCACAGACAAGAGGGCAAAGTCGTGGGACGCTAATAAGTACTGCCAATATCACCGTGGCAAAGGCCACGACACAGAGTCTTGTTTTCGGCTCAGGCATACCATAAAAAACATGATAGAAAATGGAACAATCCCTCTCCCCCCACCGGAGAAGCCTAATAATACCACGAACCCCTTTAGTGTCCATGCCATCTTTGATGATGCCATTGACTACTCCCATCTTGATCCACTAGAGGAAGAGGTCTTGAACATCGAGGACGAACCGAACACCCATCCGGAGCCCACACTCCTTGACCTCACAACAACTATTGAGAGCCTAGCCTTCTTAGTTTCACAAATACACCCCATACTCATGAGTATTGAGACTAGAATCACTCACATCGAGGAAAAATCGAAGAACCTCCCAAACCTCCTGTTTCCACATGTAGCGCATCCATCAAACGAGAGGACATAGGATCACCCGAAACTATCGAGCCCAAGAGGAAGTTCACCCAAATCAGGGTTAGCTATGCGGCTGCACTCCGAAGATTAGCCTCCCTTCGCCTTTTATGACCCATAGGGCCAATGGCTGATCCCCCACTTAAGCATAGATCCCGCCACTGGTCCAAAGGGAAATACTGTCACTACCACAGGGGCAACGGCCAGGATACGGAATCATGTACGCTGCTAAAGAATAAAATCGAGGGGTTGATAAAAAAGGGGTGGTAAAAACCGCATTACTAACAAAAAGACCCACTCGCTTCTTAACGAATAACTCCGAGGAAAGGGGTCTCCGGCTACTAGAACACCTTGGGTTATCTCACGATCAGGCCCTAACCATGCTAATATCTGACGGGTTACTCTATCCCTTGGGTCCAACACCTGACCCACCAACCGACAAAAGGCCAACACACTGGAATGGCGATAAATGGTGCCGGTACCACCAAGGCCGAGGACATGACATTAGCGAATGTCACGAATTTAGGCAACAGGTCCGCCACCTCATACAGGAAGAAAAATTTCGGGGCTTACCCTGAGTACGAAGGCGCTAAGACACCTACCAAGGCCAGGAAGTCCGTACCCGAGTCTGAGTCTAGTTCATCTTAGGGCCTAGACTAAAATAATAATTAGTGTCTTTTCTTTTAACAAGTCCAGGGAGATGTGAGGGACATGTTCTCCACCTCCCCCAAAACAAATCGCGAGTATCTAGCCCGTTTACTATTATCAATAAAACAATCTTCATTTTTTTTACAAACATGCCTCGACAATCGCTTAATTTTTCATTTAAAAATGCTTAAGAACTCAACTTTATGCCAATTATCAATGACAACTGACCAAAGCACAAGGGCTATAACTAACAGTCCATCTTGCTTTGTTCTAAAAATAAAAAAGGAGGAAAGAAAAAATCATTACAACCCCAAGATCGACCCATCACCAAACGTCAATAAACCTACAATAGCCGGACCTCACAAAGCCCGCCTAAAATACGACCAAACACGAGACCCGCCTAATAACTCTCAAAGAAGCCTTATCACTAGGAGCCAAAAACCTTATCCCTAGTAGTCAGTCAAGCCACAGGAAACTGGAAGGTTTATAGCGAAAGCCTAAACCCTTACCAAACCAAAGTAGAAACAATGTCCTGGGAATTTACCGAAATCGACTTCATACACATACCCTGGGAAGAGAACCAATTCGCTGACGCGTTATCCAAACTAGCCTCACTAGTAAACATACCCGATCATCTCTTTTCTATGCCCATCTGCGTAGAAAGAAGCAAACAACCAACCTACATCCGCAGCCTCGAAACCGATGACACCCCCGAAGAACCTTGGTATAAAGCAATCCTAGAATTTAAAACCCACGGGTCATATCCACCCAACACTAGTGCCAAGAACAAAAGAGCCCTACGAATGCCCGTAGAAGTAGCGAACAAAACCATAACCACAATCCTTAATAAAATGATAGACAATTACCGGGATTGGCCAAACAAGATCCCCTTCGCCTTATGGGGATACCGAACATCCTATTGAACACCCACTGGAGCGACACCATACTACCTAACCTACGGTTCCGAAGCAGTCCAACCCGTAGAGCTAGAAATACTATCACTAAGGATACTAGCCGAGAGCGGCATTCCTGAAGAGGAATGGAATCCAAAACGGTACGACGAGTTAGTACTCCTAGATGAGCGTAGGATACATGCCCTATCGAACGTACAACCCTACCAACAACGCATCCAACGAGCCTTTAATAAGCGAGTGAAATCCCGAAACATATACGAGGGAGATTTAGTGATCAAATATATTAGAGCACCCCTTCCTGTCGACCCTAGAGGGAAATTCAAACCAAACTGGGCGGGCCCCTACCTCGTTAAGAAAATAATCTCGAGGACTCCGTAATTCTGATTAGTCTAGTTTAGTAGGGATTAATAAGGGTCATTTAGTTGACTATTTTGTAGTTTTGGGTGTGTTTTGAAGGTTTATTGTGTATATGTCCAAATTGATGAACTAAGGTATGAAAATGTGTTATTATGTGGATTAAGTAGTGAAAAGAGAGTAGGATATCAAATGGGGTGTGTTTTGGGCTAATAGATGACAAAATATTCGAAGTGAAGACACATGGAGCCCAAGGTACAAGTGGAAGCCCAAAGACAAGAAGAAAGTGAAGGATTAAGTTGCCACAGGCCGCGACACTTTTTGCTACTTTTTGCCACGGGTGGAGGCTTTGACAGTTTGCCACAGGTGGAGGCTCAGTTTTATGCATAGGATTCCTTCTAGGATTCTATTTTGCATTGGATTCTTTTTTCTCTTCTTTACTCATGAACATTACTCTTCTTCTTTATGATGGTCATTGTTATGAGGAATTTTATAAGGCTTTATGAGCCATTGATGAAGATGCTCCATGGATGACTATATAAAGAGGAGAAGTTCACCATCATCTTCATCATCCAACACATCAATCATCACTTGTAATTCTCAAAAACACATACATTTTCTAGTTTATTTTGCAATTAGTTCATTTGTATGGAGGGCTAAGTTTTTATTCTTGGAACAAGTAGTTGAAGCCTTTCAAGTTAGTGAATTGTAAGACTCATTTCTATTTTACTTTTATATTAGAATATCAAGTTTAATTTGCATTATTTCTTTTCGTTTGTTAATTCATCTTCTAGCTTGATCATCTAGTTTTTGTTATTGATAAACCATTGCTCGAATAGCTAAATGAATCTTTTGTTTGTTTAACTATATCCGAGTAGCAAATATAATTCACCAATTTGTATGCTTTTCATCGTTGTTGAGTTATAAGGATTAATATTGTATGAAACAAAGTGATACCGCTTGAGTAATCATTCTTTCATCTTTGCTAAATTTCATCATTTTAATCTACATATTGATACGATTTAGACGCTTGATTTAAGTTGACAATATCGTAAGGGTTATTTGAGTATGCTTCTCATATCTTATAACTATTAATAAGTGGAATTAGAAGTCGATTAAACTTCATAGCAAAGTATTCTAGTATAAATTGTAAAGTAGAAGAGTCAATGATCAATTCGTTAAACTTGATGGTGAATATTGCTTGGTCCAAGTTTTTTCTCATATTTGTTATATCGTTTATTCATATTAGTTTATTTTATTTTGTTAATTTATTTCATTATTTGATTAGACTTACAAACAACCCACATAAATCCCCCCATATTGGTTACTAATTTATATAGATTTACACATACATAAACGGCATAATCACCTTCCTTATGGGTTCGACCCCTACTTTCACTAACTACTAGTTTGTGTTAGAAGAGGATAAAAAATGTAATTTGGAGGCTCACGACAAGCCTAGCCAAATTCTCACTGACTTAGATGGACAAGAATTCTCAACCCCAACTAACATGGATCAACTCAAACGGTACTACCCGTGAACATCCCGACAACTACATCCCAACCTCCGAAAAAAAACACAACAACAAAAATCAAGTTCACATCGATAATTGGCATAAACGAGTATAAAGCAAAATCACTCACATTTTAATAAGAACTACGAACATGGTTTGATTCCGTTCAAAAGCGGATACGTAGGCAACCCTCCTCCGGGTACAACTAGACAACTAAACACAAAAAAAACAAAACAAAATTGATTCATCGATAAACCGGGACTCCTACCACGACCCGGTCAATGGGTGAGTTAAAATGACGAAGCACAAACGACGAGCCGAGGACGGGGTGAAAACCCGAAAGGGCGCCCTGGGCAAAATGAAGAAACGAGTTGCGAGCCGTCGTTAAAAAAAAAAATATTGACGAGCCGAGGACGGGGTGAAAACCAGAAAGGGCGCCCCGGGCAAAATGAAGAATCGAGTTGGGAGCCGTAAAAAAAAGAGCAAAAAAAAACGAAACAAAAAGGTGAGCCGAGGACGGAGGGAAAACCCGAAAGGGCGCTCCGGGCAAAATGAAGAATCGAGTTGCGAGCCACCAAAATAAAAAGGGGAAAAAATAATAATAAATGTGCTTCTCATTAGAAAGGAAAAAAAAAACAACAAAACTGGTTAAATCGAGCCTTTGTCGAGGCATCTACATCAAGCATCCAAAATTCGGACATCCCGGAAATTAGCAACGTGTCTAAACTCCACAAAAACTAGTACTAATACGCCACATAATATCGATTAATATAACATAGTACTAAACTGATGGGCTCTATCGGTCCAACTTTTCCCTACCCTCACTATTCGGGTGTGACTGCTTGCGTTCGTCCTCCTCGATTTTCCGAAAGCTAGCTTCTAACGCCCTGTCCAAACGTGAGTCCAGCAAATTCCACTCTATTTTCTCTTTCAAAGCTTTCATATGGGTCTCGTTAGTCTTGGCCCATTGAGATGAACTGACGAAACTAGGATCGGTCCCACTGTCTTTGGATAGGCACTTAACGGCCTCTCGAGTCTCCTCCTCGCCTCTTAGTGGGGCGTCTTCCTAACTTTTGAGTTGGTCTGTCCTAACGGGTGTTCGCAAACCCTCTTCTGCATGACAGTATTGTCGGTCATTCGAGCATCGGGATGTAAGAATTTCTGCTCCCAAGATACCTTGAAACCCCTAAGCAAATCCGCAGTCCATGGACCAAAACTAGAAACAACCTTAGCATCATCCGGAATATGAGATCGGACACCCATCTGATTAGATAACATGCTCGGGTAAATATAGACTTGATCCCTCATGGATAGTAGTAGCAAAACCCGGGTGGAAGACGATAAAGGGAACCCAACATGTCCACTAATATTCCACCACGGGATAGACCACCTGATGACGACACCTCCCCCAACCAAATAGGAAAGCCAATCATCCTCTTTGCGACTTTTGCTCCACACCAACGCCATCTTACGGCCCGTGAAACCCCTGTAGTTATAATCTTTGGAACACCGGGGAGGGTTTATCAAACGAAAATTTCCATAACCTGAACCCCCACGCGCCCGGTTCTCCGGCCGCCTAAGCCCAAGCGGCCCGGAACTCAATTGCCTCAGTCTGAGCGCCTGATGCCAGGCATGACTCAACCCGAAAAACCCAAGGATAGAAACTTGAATCTCCCAGGATCACCCTAGCTAGGGAAACGTGAGTTTACTCGTCAGATGCACGAGACTTAGGCATTTTTTTTTTATTTTTTGTTTAGGGGGATAAGCTACCCCACGTAGGCGTGTCGTAGCCTTGTTACGATTACCGTCGAGTCACGTCTGTAGCCTTAGTGCAAGGCAGTTTTACCAATGTATAAAAAGTGGTCTAACATTTTTCAAAAGTCACCCGAATTTCAACTCTCGGTCTTGACCTAAATGTCAAAATAACTACGTTCAGTTCCTAACACACTCGCTCAAAGCATGTTAGTAGGTTGCATCTCGAGTCAAAACATTTTAATCGACGTACTACCTGATCCAATTTCCGGCTCAAACTAACGCATTTCAAAACATCCGAAACAAACAGCTTTCATACTCTCATGCAACACTAACGTATCCTAAATTAGGTCGAATCGCAAGCAAATGAACGCAAAAGTGATTACTTGTCAATCCAACTGCATGATTAACCAAACAAAAAATGCGAGACTAATCCAACTAGTTCAAACACTAAGAATTTAAAACAAATATACAAAATATACAAATTTACAAATTTATACACAAATCGAGACTAGGTAGGACCCCTTGAAGCCGCACCAACAACTATCACGACCTACCAGATGGTGTCATCAAAATCTAGGTCCTCCAGGTCTATGAGAGGAGACGCATTACCATCCATCGCCGACAGCATGTCTAGGGTAGCTGTCTCGGGGATTCCTCCAACCTCCTCATCCTCAACCTCAGCCTCAGCTTCCCTCTCGACCCGATGCCTGGCCTCCCCTTGCGTAGAAGTCTCACCCCGAGACCGAGCCAGCTGCTCCTTGAGAAAAGCGATCTCGTCAGGCCGAGATTGCAAGAGCCTCAGCGACTCGACATCTTTCACCTCGAGCCCGGTCACCCGAGTCTCTAGCTGTCCCACCATATCCGGGACATCCTACAAATACACTCGAAACATTAGGATAACCCATACAAGCTGTAACACCCGTGATTTTTATAAATTAAATTAAATTAAAATTTTGTTCATATTATTATTTTTACGATTTAACTCGTAATTCTTTAAAATTATTATAAAACGAATTTATCGTTTAATCGTTTCAAACTCCTAAAATTCTATTTGACTTGGAAACTCTTCTTATATTTAAAACATATTTTTATTTTTGTTTCGATTCATTATTAGACATTTAATTTAATTCTTATCGAAAGCCTATTTCGACGATTTAAATTCTAAATTCTTTTATTTATTTTTATTTATGCTCGAATTTCTATTTTCGGTTCAAAGCTCATTTATTTTATGTTTCGTCAAAACATTTATTACTTTTCCTCGAGAAATCGATTTAATTCACTTTATCGAAGATTTATTATTTATCGTAAAATACTATTTCATTGTCTAAATTATTTAATTCTATACGCTTCATTTTCGTCTCGAATACTTTATTTACTCATTTTATTTGACGGCCCGATTATTTATTAGTTTTATTAGCTCGATTTTAATTCGATTTCGTTGGTCAGTCAACTTATCGTTACGGAATTCATTTCTCACCCAATTCATTTAATCTTTCCGTTTTATTTATTTAATTTAATCTGTATTTCTTACTCACTTAATGAGGTGATTATCTTTTCTTTTCCCTCTAAGTAACGTTCAACACCCCATTTGCTTTTTATTCATTCTCCACTTATTACGTCCTTTTCCCCTTACCAATATTTTGACCACCGCTTCGTTCCATCCCCCTTTTACTCACATACTCCTCTCATCATTATTAACGTATTGCTCCCCTATCTCTACCTCTTCGTTTCCCCCTCATTCTCTCTATTATTTAACGTACCCTTCTCCTATTTTAACCCCACGCATCCTCCATCATCGTCCATCTCCATTGTTTGCTCAATCCTTATCCACTACAAGAAATACTTCATATAGCTACCAATCACGCGCGACTGATAAATTCAGTAGCTAATTTTGCGACTGAAAGTACAACGCGCGACTGATATTAGTCGCTGGACGAGGAGACGGATTTTAAAAAAAAAAATTATCCTCAGCGACCGAAATCGGTCGCTAAATAAATGAACGCGCGACTGATTTCGGTCGTTAAATTCATTAATTAGCGACCGATTTCAGTCGCTAATCTGTGACCTAGCGACTGAAATCGGTCGCTAAAAAAAAAATACGCGCGACCGATTTCGGTCGCTAAGGGTGTGAAATTTTTTTAAATTTACGAACACCCCCCTCCCCCGGCTCATTCACCCATTTCACTCTCTCTCTCTACAAACTCTCCCCGCTCTCTCTAAAACGCGTCCCTCCTCCATTACTCTTCATTCCTTCTTCAATTCTCTCATTTTCTTTAAGGTATGTTTATCTATCTATATTTAATTTCAATTATTTGTTAATTTCTGTTGTTATAGATTTAAATAAATTATTTATTGGGTTGGATAATTTTTTAGTTGTCGGAATATTTAGTGTAGTTAGAATGCTAATTGCCCAATAGGTTCCCCAATTTGAAATAGGTAGATTGTTAGTATAAAATTAGGGTTTGCGGTTACGTAGTTGAATGAATTTGGTTGTTCTGATGTGTTTGGAAATTGGAATTGAAATACAATTATGTCGATTTAGTAACGTAATTATGGATGATTAAGTGCAAATAGTACTATGTTTAGGTGAATTGAGAATTTTACAAAATATGTGAGTAGTGTGTATTTATTAGTAAATTACTTAAGAGAAAATAATTTGTATGTGGTTATTGTCTCAATTTTTCTAGATAAAAAAATGAAGCGACAGGAACGAAAATGGATGTATGAGGAAAGATTAGATAAGAGACGACGTCCCAGAACTGAATTTTTAGAGGGTGTTAATAGTTTCCTTGAGTTCGCTAAAACCCATCCCGAATACGCGTCAGAGGGTATATTTAGGTGTCCTTGTGTGAAATGTAAGAACCTCAAATTCTTGGATGATATTCTGATTAAGGAACATATCATCTCAAATGGGTTTAGCCCAAATTATTATTATTGGATTTGTCATGGTGAGACGTCTGCTGTTGGGGTAACTGAGGTGGTGGATCAGAATGAGGGTGGGGTGAGAGGAATGATTGTTGATGTGGTTGAGTGTAATTTGTTTAATGATGAGAGCATTTACACTAACGACGATGACCAACCAACCCCACAAGAGCCAAACCCACGAGCGAAAGCTTTTTTTGATATGTTAGAGGCTGCGGAGAAGCCATTATATGGAGGATGTGATGTGACATTGTTAGAAGTGGCGTCTATGGTAGTGACCCTTAAATGTGAGTATAACCTACCTTTTGGGTGCGTAGATGGTATCGCTGCGTTGATTGAGAAACTCATCCCAAAAGACAACATTATGACCAAAACATTCTACAATACCAAAACAATTGTCAAAGGTCTTGAACTTCCGCATCAAAAGATCGATGCTTGTCCCGATGGATGTATGCTTTTTTGGAAGGATGATGTCGTGCTTGAGGAATGTAAGATATGTGGGAAGGGTAGAAACAAAAGTGTAGATGGGAACATTGTTTTGAGGGGTAGGAAGGGAAAGAGTGTTGCGAGGCATAAAAAACCTATACCACTTAGTCGACTTACCTACTTTCCCATCGCCCCTAGACTTCAAAAACTATATGCAACCAGAACCATTGCCGAACAAATGAGGTGGCATAAGGAAGAAACTCGTGTAGAGGGGAAGATGTGTCATCCTAGTGATGGGGAGGAGTGGAAACGGTTTTATAGGATTTACCCTGAATTTGCTGAGGAACCCCGTAACGTGAGACTTGGGTTGTGTACCGATGGGTTCGCCCCTTTCGGTCAGTTCGGTAAGTCATACTCATGCTGGCCTGACATGGTCACACCGTACAACTTACTCCCATGGCTTTGTGTGAAACCACCGTTCATATTCCTTTCTCTCATTGTTCCCGGCCCAAAAAATCCCAAAAACCACTTGGATGTTTACTTACAACCAGTGGTAGAGGAATTGAAACACTTGTGGAAAGTAGGGGTGGGGACATATGATGTGTCGTTGAAACAAAATTTCCAGCTTAGAGCATCGCTTTTGTGGACTATAAACGATTTTCCTGCGTATGGTATGTTGAGCGGTTGGTCTACGGCAGGCCAAAAAGCGTGTCCTTGTTGCATGAGTGAAAGTAAAGCATTCTACCTAAGTAATTCAAGCAAAATTAGTTGGTTTGACTGTCATAGACAGTTTCTACCCGAGGGTCACATGTATAGGAAGAATAAGAGAGCTTTCAAGAAGGGTGAGGAGGTGCTAGATGAGGCACCGATTCGTCTCCAAGGAGATGAGATTTGGGAGGTGATTTCAGAGTTCCCATCTACTGTGGACGGGACCGATCAAGAGTTCAAAGATCTTAAGAAATTAAAAAATGGTTGGTTTAAAAGAAGCATCTTCTTTGACCTTCCATATTGGAGTACTTTATTACTCCGACATAATCTGGACGTGATGCATATTGAGAAGAATTTCTTTGAGCAACTAATTCACACCGTCATGGATGTAGAGGGTAAGACATGTGACACCGTAGGATCCCGAAAAGATTTGAAAAACATTTGTAACCGTCCGAAAATGCATATCAAGAGGGATGGGTCCAAGCCTAGGGCCTTGTTTAGCCTTGATAAGGCTCAGAGAAAGGCTGTGTTAGAGTGGGTAGGGAAACTGAAGTTCCCTGATGGGTATGCATCCGATTTTAGTCAGTGTGTGGACATTAAGAACCTGAAGCTCCAAGGCTTGAAGAGTCACGACTGCCACGTGTTCATGGAGCAGTTACTACCTGTGGCGTTGAAGCACCTGCTGCCGAAAAGTGTTTGGAATCCTATCACCGAGATATCTCAGTTTTTTCGAGATTTGTGTTCGTCGACAGTTACAAATGACGACATGACTCGTTTGGAGGATCAAATTCCTCAGATACTATGCAAACTTGAGATGATCTTCCCACCCTCCTTCTTTAACTCAATGGAGCATCTACCGGTCCACTTGCCCTACGAAGCTAAAGTGGGAGGACCGGTACAGTTTAGATGGATGTACCCGTTTGAGAGGTGAGAACTTTCTTATTTGACCGGTCCACTTTCAACTACTTACTTATTTTACCCACTAACTAACTTTAGACACTATAATTTGATAATAACATAATTGCTTGATGATTGTCATAGATTTCTCAACCATTTGAAGAAAAAAATTGGTAACAAGGCGAGGGTTGAGGGCTCCATATGTAATGCTTACTTAACAGAGGAGATAGCCAACTTCTGTTCTCTGTATTTCGAGAAAGAACTGAATACCAAAGCCAAAAATTTAAACCTAGAAACACCCGAGACGACGATTGACCCCAATATACCAGACTTTTTTCAAAGTAAGGTGGGTGAGGGATCGTCATCAGCTGGCGGGTGGAGGACATTAGATGAGAAGGAGTACAATCGTGCTCACCTGTACTTGCTATCAAACTGCGAAGTTTTAGAGCCGTACGAGAAGAAGTTCGTAACTGAATTTGTGGCTGCTAATCCACATTTAAATGCTGATGATGTTTGGAATAAGCATGAGGAACAGTTTCCCAAATAGCTTAAGCAGCATGTAATTTCAGAGAATATTCAGGATGATTTGGTTAGGAGTCTAGCATTAGGTCCTTTGTGGAAGATTAGGACTTGGAACCGGTATTCGGTTAATGGTTTCAATTTTCATACATTTGCCCATGGTAGCAGTAGGAGTAGATGTAATTTCGGTGTGAGTGTGTCGTCACTTGAGGGTGAAGATTACTACGGTCTGTTGGAGGACATCTTCGAGCTGTGCTATGTTGGAAATGATCGTGGGTATAGAGTTGTGGTATTTAAATGCGAATGGAAGGAGAACTCTGTGCTAGGTACTAGAGTACAAGAAAGGTACAAACTAGTTGAAGTTAATCATACCAAAAAATACTCCAAGTACGTTCCGTTTATACTTGCTCATCAAGCACACCAAGTGTATTTTGTGCCTTACCCAACCACAAAGAACGACAGAACTGTAAACCAGTGGTGGGCGGTGTTCAAAACTAAGCCACGAGGGCACTATGACTCTGACCTCTTCCAAGTGGATGTCATTTCTAGTGGTACAACATTGTCTCCAGTTGATGAGAATCTTTTAGCAAATGATGATGATGACAATAATGAGGTGGATGTGGGGGAAGATTTTGAAGACAATGAAGGTGGTGAGGAGGAAGAAGGTGCTTCTACTGATATGGTCGAGGAGGAGGACGACACCAATGACTTAGAGGTCAGTGACGAGGAGGAGGAAGATGACTACGAGGAAGAGGATGTCGTTGGTTCGAGTAGGCAAGTGGAAGATGACAACGAGAGTGACGATGATTTTTAGTGGGGTATAGTTTTAATAAGTTATATTATTTGTACATAGTAATCTTCATTACATATTGTAGTCAAATTATTTCAATATTATGATGTCAATTTCTAACTTTCTACTACTATATGTCTGCAGATATGACGTTGGGCAGCAGGCTGCGGTACGGTAGTTCGAGCAGCAACAGCAACAGGGAGTCCCGGCAGCAGGAGGACCAGGAGGAGAACCGGCAAGAGGAGGATAACCAAGAAGGGGTGAACGACGAAGAGCAACCAGAACAACCACAACGGGATCAAGGGCTTCAGTATACAGACGATGCACGCCTTATTATTAGCCCGGACATCACATGGTGAGACATCATATTTCCTTTTTTTTGTGAGAGATCATATTTCCTTTTTTTTAGACATCATCTTATTTCACTCTTTGGTGTAGGTTTCTTAGTCGTGCGGTGGTGACTGGTGTGAAGGACAGTTTTATGAGTGATTTGACCACCTACTGCACGAGTTGGACGAAGTTGCCTCTGTGGCAACGGGAGAAGTGGTTTGCCAACTTTAAGGTACACCATTTTCTGTTTTTTATGAATAATATGTTACTGTTTACAGATTACTAATACAATGACAACAAACGATCTTGCAGTTGAAACACTTCTACAACGAGGGTCTCGAGGTGGCTGTGAGAGACCGGTACATGGATGTCGCGAAGCCCAGATACAAAGACATGATGTATAAGATGGCGAGCGACGAGAAGTTAATGAAACACCTGAAAGGTTCGATTACTCAATTAGTGTCCGTACTTGAATAGAAAGTTGTGTATATGTCTTCAAAACACTTATTGATCTCAAAGTGTATAAATTGTAGGTGACGCCATCCGACAGTTCAGAACAGCCCGGACCGACCCGAAGTTCCTTACAAGATCCGTCCAGGCGAAAAAGAACAAGAGGCGGGGAGGGGACCTCGAGGGCTTTGCTGAGCGCACCCACTATGGTGGGTCGCAGTCGATGCACCAGCGGGCCATGAATGTTAGTATTTCCTTACCTTTGATTTTTATTTTGGATTTTTATTTTATGTTTTCATTATAAATATAAATGAGATCTCTACATGTACTGTCAACAGCTGAAGAAGAAAACCGGAGAATTCCCTCCGCCGGTACAGCTATTTCTCGACACGAAGAGCAAGGGGGAAGATACTGACGGTCGAACATTCGCCACGAAGAAGGATCTGGACATTTGGGTAAGTTTAAAACATAAGACTTCGTTACTTTTTTTTTCTTCACACAACCCACCTAATCACGACTTCATTTTCTTTCAGATGTCGTATAAGCAGGCCACTAGAGTACCCGAGAATGAAGGAGTGGACCCGAGCACGATTTGGTTCAGGGTCATGGATGGGTACCGCAAGGGAGCGGTGTACGGTACGGGGACCGCTCATTCCCTGTATTGGACACCACCCAATGTTCGGGGGGGCCATGCGACCTCGACGATGTGTGTGCCATCCGAAATGGCTGAGATGAGGTCGGAACTGCAGGGGGAAAGGGCGCGAGAGGGTGCCTTGGCCGAGAAGCTGAAGGAGCGGGATGAGAGGCTGAAGATGCAGGAGTCCGTTAACCTGCAAATTCTGGAAGAGCTACAGCGCCTTAGGAGCATGCACCAGCAAAACTGTAACTCCGGCCCCATTCCTCGACACCGGGATCCTAGAGACCCCTTCAATGGGGGTGGTAGTGGTGCGTCAGCTAGTTTCACTGTTAGCTGAGTGGATTGAAAGCAGTTTGTAGTTTCTGAATGCTTGTTGAAAAAATAGTTTGTAACAACATTTTTAATTTAGTGTATTCATGACGTTTGTGTACTTGGTTGCCAAATTTGGAGTGTGAAGCTTGCGTAACGTTTGGAACAACGTTTGGAATGATGTTTGGGATGTATTGTGGTTGTTGGTGTGTTTTATTTTCCAGATTTTGGCTAGAAAAATAATAATAATAACCGCCCTATTTCAGGTACAACAGCGACTGATTTCAGTAGCTAATTTTTCTATTTAGCGACCGATATCAGTCGCTGTATAAATCTGTATGTCGCCACATTACACCATTTAGCGACTGATTTCAGTCGCTAATTTCTCACTTTAGCGACTGAAATCAATCGCTAATTTCTCACTTTAGCGACCAAAATTAGTCGCTAATTAACGCCTTTAGCGACTGAAATCAGTCGCTAAAGTGAGAAATTAGCAACTGATTTCAGTCGCTAAAATTAGCGACTGAAATCAGTCGCGCATTTTTCTAACGACTGAAATCAGTCGCTAGATGCGACTAACTGTAGCGACAATCGCTTAGCGACTGTTAACAGTCGCGCGTCTATTTCTAGCTACAGATGACGGTAGCTAAACTCAGTCGCCAAATACTTAAACTGTTGTAGTGATCCTTACCGGTTCCAAGTTCCTTTATTTTTTTTTCTCGTTCGCTGCTGCTGCAATCCGTTGTTGCTGCTGTTTCTGCCTCTGTTGCTGCGCACGCTGTTGTGCTGCTGCTACTGTCGTTGTGTGCGGGTCTGCTACTCTGTGTCCATCTCGGTAGCTGCGTGAGGTAACCGCTGTTTCCTCTGTTTCTTTTTTCCTTTCTTCTTCCTCTTCTTCTTCCTTTTTGTTCTTCTTCTTCTCATCCTCGTTTTGTTTCTATTCGATTGCTGTGTCTGTGTTGCATCGCTGTTTGCTGCTGCGTTTTCCTGGTGCTGTTGCGTCCGTTTACTGTTGTTGCTACGTTTTGTTGTTGAATCTCCTTCTTCTTCGTTTTGTCCTCGATTTTTGCTGCTTTGTTTTACTGCAAGTGTTTCTTTGTCTTCTGTCATCTTCCCCGTTTTCTTCTTCCCCTTCGTTCTTCTGCTGCTGTTGCGTTTGTTTGGTTTGCTCGCTGCTGTCCTGTTTACTACGGCCATTGCTTTCGGTTTCCCCTTTCTCCTTCCCTGTCGTTCTCTTGCTTTGCTGCTGTTGTTTTCCTTTTTCCGTCTGCCAGTTCTGCTGCTACTCGGTTCATGCCTTGTTTCTGCTTACTTCTCCGCTTCCTTCTCTTTTTATTTCGGTGCATCGGTTCTTAATTGGCTGTGTTTGCTGCTGTTTTTCTGGTTCGTATCGGGTTTCGAGCCATGTCCTTCGTTCCTTTATTTATTCATGTGAATTTCTGTTGCTCATCTTGTTTCGTGGATGGGCAATTATATTACTTGTTGTTTTTGTTCGGTTTGTTGATTTTCGGTCTATCCTTGTCTTAGCTTCGTCATCTATCTTCTTTCTTTCCGATTCGATATTGTTTCGGTTGGCCTTCATTGCTGCTACTGCGTGCTGTTGCCACGGCTGTCTGTTATTAATGTTATACCGCTTTTCTACTACCGTTTGATCCCGTGTTTCCTTCGTTCTTTTACATAGTTCTATGCGTGTCGTGTTGATCGTCATTTGTTCGTCTCGTCCTCACTGTGGTGCTGATGCTATTACTCTGTTAGTCGGTCTTCTTCGTCGATGCTGTGTTGTGTCCGTGTTTTGCTACTATTGCTGCCAGCTGCTGTACGAGTTGTTGTTAAGCCTCGATTTTTGCTGTCTCCTTCTTCTACTTCTTTTCTCTCGTTTTGGCCGTTACAACGTTTTCGGTGTCATTACTCGATTCTATCGATTTAACCGTGCTTCTTCTTGACCCGCTTGTGTTTTCTCCAACGTTTTTGTATAAATTTAGTCTTTTCCAACTTTCTCTTATTCCGACTCCTTGGTTTTCGTGTCTACGTGTTTCAGAGCCGTTAGAGCCTCAAGCTTTTCGTGGAACAAGGGTCGGAAGTTTCGAAGCTTGGTCGATTATATGGAAGGACAAGTACGTGATCGTTTCGCTGTCGACTCAAGGTAACTTTAAGACGTTACTCGATTTTATATCGTATGTTTGAGTAGTAGTATGTAGTAAATATTTAACTTCGATTTTCTAATTTTAGCTATATATTATTGCTAATAATATTAATTTTAAATCGTATGCGTTATCAATGTTTTTACAACTTTCGACATTGTTTTATAAATCGTTAGTAATTTAATTATTTACGATCGTTGTAATATTTTGTTGGTTATCGTGACAATAGTAACTAAATAATAACGATTTCATATTTTCTTCATATTTCGTTAATTTATAATTTTAACTCGAAATCGTATTTTTATATTATACTCGAGATTTGTATATTTGTTTAATAAATTAATTTCCGTTTTACGACTTATACTAATAAATGAGAAAATAGTCGATTTCGTTTTAAATATATTTTTACTCGAGACTATTTTCTCTAATAATTTCTTATTTGTTTACAATTGACTATTTTTATTAAAATTCGTATTATTTATTAATAAAAGCTTTTTGCTAAAAATAATTTGAAACCTTTCTAAAATTCATTTCATTTATAAAACTCGTTGACTCAATTAATTTTGATATCGTTTTTCTTAAAACATCTCTTTTCTAAAATTTATAGTTTTAACTCGATTTCCTAATTATTTATAAAGTACTATATATTGACTTAGTATATTTTGTTTATATTTTGAGTAACGAATTTAGATATATATTAATGTTGCGATAATGACGATAATAATAAAATGTTAATTTCATTGGAAATGCTACTTTTATACATTTCACTAATTTTAAAAATTTACGTATTTTCTACAACAATATTTCTATTTTAACTAAGTTTCTATTTATAGAAATTTTCCCTTTTCATATAAATGTTTATTCCCTTTTATCTTTATATTATTTATAATGATTATTTATTCTCAATATCGATAATGGCTTGTTTTGGAGTTATGGAATAAAGAGAAGTGTGGGGTTAGAGTAATATAGTCTGGGATGTACGTTTTTGCCATCAACTATAAAGCTGGTGTGTCTATGTTGAGACACATTGGTCGTTGAAGTGAGCATGGTTTGTGTTCAGGAGGGTGTATGTTTACCTTAGACTTAGATATCGCATCGTGTAAGTCGCGTCGGGTTGAACTGGGTATGGTTTGTATCTAGGAGGGGTGTGCACTACTTAAACCAGGACCTCGCTGCACGCAGTCCTGTTATAGTTGAGTTGCCTAGTTAGAGACCGAAGTCTGATTTGTTTTGACTAAGTTCTCGAAGCTAGTTTAGTATTATTCCTAGTGAAAGGCTAGCCTTGTGCACACCGATCGAATTTCCGTAATGCCGTTTTTGAATATTTATATTATCTATTGATTTTGACTTGCAGGTTGGCAAGTGCTTTAAGTTTCGCTGAAAACTTATTTTTATTATAGCGTTTTAATGTTTCCTCTTTTTAAATATTTTGATATAATAATACTTTTATTTTTCCATATGATATAATATGGCTGGGAGAACGTCCGAGTTACTCTCCACTGACGTGGCTGTTATGTTTATAACATGACAGGTATTTGTTGCTGGGTTTTGGGTGTGAGCTAGCGAGTAGCGTAGATCTTACTCTTTCTTCATTCATGTAATTTATGGATTTGTATAAACCTGTTTGGAGATTTTACTTTTAGCCTTTTGTAAAACGAGGCCTTTGTATTGACTTACCATTTCTTTTAATAAGATATAGTTTGTCAGTGTGTTTTAATACCACTCTACAGTGTTTCCGCCACTGTATTGCGTTAGAAATTCTAGGGGATTACACAAGCAGCCTAGGAAAACCACCTCAGCCATGTAAACTTACCGATCGAGGTCCCGAAGTGTCACGGGAGACCCTCGAGGCATAGGCATGGAAGCAGTTGGCGGCCTTCCACAACTTCTGATGACAAGCCGACGAAACCCTGAAAGCAGAAACCATAAAAGTTAGGCAAACACATCCTAATCCTTAGAACCCAAATGAATAACGATACCCGAAACTCACCCGGTACACCCGGTCTCGCCACTCTATCCCAGCATCCATCTCCTCAGCTGAACACGGGGGGAGGGGCTCAGTGAACGGTATCCCAACCGCGTCCACCCTGAGCAGGGTCATAGGAAAATCTGGGGGCTCGATTTCGTCAGCCGGGTCGGCCAACTGAAAAGACAACAGATTGGTCAGTCAATAGGCAAAGAAATAACAAACCACAAAGCAAACCTTAGAACCAAAATTAAAACCTTACCACGAGGCGATACCAAGCTAACCGTCGGGTGATGTGAGATAAGTAGGAGGCACCAGGCCCCAAGAGTGTATCGCCTTCTTTTCTGTCCTTGTCCTGGAGAATCTCTGCGGCGGTCGGTGGTCTGAACATGGTCCAGGGAGGATCAACCGGCACCCTGAAATCGTCATATAGGCACTGACGCACCGACCGCTCACCCAGATACCAAACTGGACGAATCAACGTAGAAAGAAGCATCCTCCTATAACTCCGCGGCTTCAGTTCCGCAACCACGTACCCCTGCACACCCTCGTAATTAGCCCAAGGGAGGGCCACAAACTACACAAATAAAACCAGCATCCTAATAAAATCCAAAGCCTTGGGGGCTATTAAGCAAATAAACTATAGGAAAAAAACTTACATCCTCAATGTCTAGTTTGTTAACTAGCGCATTCTCCATGGGGTAATGGCTGGTTGTTCTCTTAGGCTGAGCCAGCCTCTACTCGATTCCCGATGGGAATCTCTTCGGGTGCACCTTCACCGTCTTAGGTGCCAAGCACGAGAAATAGGAATAGATCCGTGCCTGTAAAATCCCGAAACAACCTTAGCAATCAAGCCAAAAACTAAGTAGAACTCAAAACACAAGAGCGAAAAAGTAACTAACCTCCGGTGTAAGGCCCGGACCCACAATGGGCACAGCTGAACCCGACTCTATCACCAGCGGCCTCACCATGACTTGCAAGCAGTGAGTCATCTCCGCAAAAGCCGCGGTCACCCAATCAAAGCGCCCTAGCTGAGTCAGGTCACCCAATCCTAGAACTAAACCTCTCGCCCTTATCCGAGAAGTTAGTCGACCCTAGGAAATATCACAGCCACAGCCGAGCATCTTGCTCCGGTGTATTAGCCTCCCGACCCTCTAACACCGCCACTCGCTCAAAATGGTCAGTAATGTACGAGCACACTATAGCATGAGGCGTATTATATTCCTCACGCGGCAGACAATCCCCGATGAGGCCTCGTACCTCATCACTATCTGGACTAGGACCCTCGACGGCCCACCTAATCCTATCCGGACCCCAGGGCAAACCACTAATCACCCCAAAGTCCTCTAGGGTCATCCCGACCTCCCCAAAAGACATATGGAAGGTCGAGGTAGTATCATGAAAGCGATCTATCATCGCCCTGATCACCATAATGTTGCACTTAGTCTGGCAACCCACCAACCTAACCTATTGCCCAACCACGGGACCCAGAGCGGTCCTCTCGATAATCCCCTTTACCGTGGGGGTCAACTTCTGATGATAAACGTCAAGACACGTAGTAAAGCCCGAGAAAGTCCTCATCGGACCTAGGGGCTGCAAACCAAAACAATGCTAGGATTAACAAAACAAATCTAGCCTAACCCGAGCAAAAATAATAACAATAGCAAAATTCGAGTCATAGCGAAATAAGCACGAATAGGACACTCACCAAGCCTCGCACAATACGGCTAAAAATATGACGATTAAGATGAAACATCAGCTGGTGACCATCCCAGTCCCGAGCCCACTCAGGTTCCTCGTAAACCACCTCCTCTTTCTCCAGTACTGGAACCGGAACATGAGCCCTCCTAGCCACTGTCACCAGCAGCTTGCGTTTCTTCACTCTATCGAACTCAGCTTCATTAATAGTCTCAGGGTCGCGCCGCTGAGACGAGATACTCCTGTGTCTCCTACGGATCCCTCAGAGAGTCTGTGAACTCGCCCCGGCCACCTCCACACTAGCACTAGCACCAACCGAGGAAATTCTTTCGGGACGCTCGGTGTTACCTCTAGCTGTGAAACCCAAAGCAAAACACAACAAAGCATAGCTCTAGTCAGGGTAAATCAGCTTAAACAGGTCAAAATAAGGTCAAAAATTTAATAAAGATATCAGAATTCCGAAAAGGTCGCTAGCCTGCATTTTCGATCCCGATCACAATGGAAGTGGTTTCGGGATAATCCGGCATCGTTACGACACCTTTTGGTCCGTCTTAAGACACACAAAATCTCACGGAGGGTCCTGTAGGTCATCCTCGCCCTAGCAATCGACAATAGAGCTGCTCACATCCTCACAAGTATCATTTAAGCAAATTCACGTAAAATGAATACGAGAATAACCGGAAAACGGTCCTTAACCCTAGCTTTCCTAACACATTTCCCTACGGAACCATTGTCACACCTCGAACATCCATATCAAACTTACAACTACCTCAACAAGCTTTAATCGACCCTAATTTAACAATAAAATCAAGTACAAGCATCGAAACGTAGTAAAACAAAAACACCCAAATTGATTTTTTAGGGTTTTCAACAAAACAAACTCATAATCAATCCAATCAAGCAAAACAAACAAAAAGCAAGTAAAGAACACTAACCCGGAGTCGACATTGTCGTAAAAAGCGGAATCGAAACAAAACTCGGCAAGAAAAATCAAAGAAGTCGAGTTTGGGGCAAAGAAGACGACGCGTCTGATTTGTGAGAAATAAAACGATCGCCCCAAATCTTCGTTTACTTAAGCAGACCCGGATCACGAAAATCCGACCGCCCCAGTTCACGCGCTCGGATCCTGATACGCTGGGGGCTGGGCGCCTGAATATTGGAACGCTGAGGGACGCGCGCCTAAGCTGCCTAATCCAGACTAAAACAAAACAAAACAAGACAAGCGAAGTCAAGGGTCAATACACACACCCTTTAAAACAAACAAAGTAACAATAAACGGAATAATTACTAGTCGACGCCGGTAATACATTCTCAATAATGAAACAAACAATAGAACCACATTTAACATAAGCGCTGTACTTGGACGCATAGCGAAACAATTTTGAACCAAATTAAACTAAGCAAACTCTGAACCAACTCAAATACGTAACAAACCAAGACAAAGCCAAACAAATGCAACCCAAGGACAATAGACATGCACCTACTAAGACAAGCAAAACAATAATAATGGGACAACTACTGATTAACATCGATAATGCACTCTCGACTAATAAAACAAGCACTTAACGCTGCATCCGGACGCGTAACAAAGAACAACCAAGATTAACATAAGCAAACTCTGAGCAAACTCGAAACCAAGATAAAAACAAAAGCAAGAACAAATCCGAACAAAATAAGACAAGCCTACGAAACGAAATTAGCTAAAACAAACTCACAACATCAGCATTTTACTAAAACAAATAAACAAACAACAATTTGCCTGAGGGGTCTGACTTATCCCGGAGGCACAGCAATTTGCCCGAGGGGTCTGAGTTATCCCAGAGGCACAGCAACAACAATTTTGTCCTAGGGGTCAGAAGCATCTCGAAGGACAGCTACTCGAGTGGAGACTAACGCCCTCGAGGACTTTTGCCCAAGGGATCTGAGTTATCCCGGAGGCACAGCAACAACAATTTTGTCCTAGGGGTCAGAGGCATCCCGAAAGACAGCTACTCAAGTGGAGACTAACGCCCTCGAGAAGTTTTGTCCAAGGGATCTGAGTTATCTCGGAGGCACAACAACATCAATTTTGTCCTAGGGGTCAGAGTCATCCCAAAAGACAGCTACTCGAGTGGAGACTAACGCCCTCGAGAAGTTTTGCCCAAGGGATCTGAGTTATCCCGGAGCCACAACAACAAAATTTTGTCCTAGGGGTCAGAAGCATCCCAAGGGACGGCTACTTGAGTGGAGACTAACGCCCTCGAGGAGTTTTGCCCAAGGGAACTGAGTAATCCCGGAGGCACAACAACAACAATTTTGTCCTAGGGGTTAGAGGCATCCCGAAAGACAGCTACTCGAGTGGAGACTAACGCACTCGAGGAGTTTTGCCCAAGGGATCTAAGTTATCCCGGAGGCACAACAACAGCAATTTTGTCCTAGGGGTGAGAGGCATCCCGAAAGACAGCTACTCGAGTGGAGACTAACGCCCTCGAGGAGTTTTGCCCAAGGGATCTGAGTTATCCCGGAGGCACAGCAGCAACAATTTTGTCCTAGGGGTCAGAAGCATCCCGAAAGACAGTTATTCGAGCGGAGACTAACGCCCTCGAATAGTTTTATATCACTTTATTTTGTCCTAGGGGTCAGAGGCATCCCGAAAGACAGCTATCCGAGGGGAGACCAATGCGCTCAGATAGTTTTGTATTGTTTTACCTTGTCCTAGGGGCATAACCATTCTAAAGACGGCCGCTCGAGTGGAGACTAACGCCCTCGAACGTTATGTATCATCAAGGGTTCATAAGCATCCCAAATAAAAGCAAATACATTTACACGTAACACATAAAAGCGCTAAAAATTAAACAAAACCTTAAATAAATCGAAGAAGACAAAGCGCGCGCGCTAAGGATCAAGAACAAGACAACAAGCAGCGGCCCGGGCCCAAACAAGCAACCACATGTGAAGACATCAGGTATGACTCCTAGACCTTGGCTGGCGAGCCCCAACGCACAGTCTAACGGACTTAAAACGACCCGACGGACAGCCACCAGGTCATAATCTTCGATTGACCTGGGCGGCTATACTTTGACTTTCGCCTTGTCCGAGCCTCAGTCAAAGTGAGGGCTTCTGTAGACACCCGGATTTTGACTTGCTGGCTGCAGAAGTGCCCAACAAACACCCGATGACGATAGGACTGCAACGCGACGCGAGTTCGCGGTATTCTAGATAGTTTTTCTATAGAACAGATCAAATTAATTATTTGAGCAAATTAAACTAACATGATGGCAGCCTTAGTCGTGTCATTACGGTCGCATAGACAGTAATTAGAGTCAATTCCGACACCGAGACCCGAAGTCGGTCCCGAAACTCGAGCCGAGTCAATACCGCGCCAAGCGAACCGCAGGATGAACACCCAAGGCCCACTAAACCCACGGCGCTAGGTCAAGCCGCGGGAACCCTTAAGCCCTAAGCTATGTATCACACTCCCATCTTTCGGTTTTGGAAAGTATCAAAATCGTATCTTCAAAACTCCAACCGCACCACCTGACGCGCCTGGGTCTCCCCACGCCGTGACCCAGGCGCCTGAGTCTTAGTCCGCCTCAGATCACCCGCCTATATGGGCGATGAGGGCCGAAAACACCTATAAATACTTCCCTTCACGCCCTCATTTTCACATAATTCAACTCTCTCTTTCCCCTCTAAACTCTCTCTAAGGACTCGCACTCCGACACCCGAGGCAAACGATCCACTCGATCGTAGTTCCGATAAATAAAAAAGCGACATCGACGCTACACCTCACCTTCGAGCACTCCACTCGATACCGAGGTGCCTGTGATCCACTAGCTCCAAAACTAGTACCCATGTTCTGCCGGATAGCCGCAGAACTAGTCCTTAGCAACGAAGCTTTGCCGGAGTAGCCGCGGGAAGGTCAAACGGTAACGGAATTCTGCCTGGATAACTGGTCAAGCTAGGAGGATCCGCCTTTCGAAGTCGTTTCGTCACTAGGTTGCCATCTAAACAAAACTTTCCATAATCGCATTTTTTATTATTATGCACTACGATAGCAATAGATGTGGGCACTAGGCCCACAAACATCTACTAAAATACATAACATCCCAACTTCAATCACAAATACTAAAACACACTAAATAGACCCGAGTAATTCCGAGATCCGTTCTCAAAACTATTTATGTATCGAGTCCTGTTTAGTGTACGCTCCGAGGGTGCAACTCCTCACTATGTGATTTACTTACATTCGCATTTATAGTTTTTCGTATGATTTATTGCTTTTATGACCTTATAATCGCATGCTAAATCACCTAACAAGGAATTCAAAACGTAAAACAACTAAAACTAAACAAAGTGATGGTCGGGTTCCATATTAGTACCGGTGCTCACCTTACTAGGTTCGACGCATCCTTATTAATACCGAATCGACGCATTTTAAGCAGAATACCAGGTAAGGTATACCACGAGAATGACTAATATCCGTATTATCGCGTTAAAACTGATTTGCTAATACGTATAATACTAGTACTCTCTACTCTCCTATGTACATCTTTTCATGGCGTGCCTATCACGTGAAATCGCATGCAAAGAATGTAAACACATTTACTTTGACGACAAAGCTTATATGTCCTTAAACAACCGACATAGCGAAAGGTATAGGGTTAAAACAATGGATGTTACAGTATTTCTACCACAACAAAAGAACTAGGATTTTAGCCCACCGATTGATTAGTAGAGGCCGCTATATTGCGGGCGGGATTGGGCGCTGACATCTATCGGATGTTGGCTTCCCAATACGTACCCTCACCCCTTACTCAGAATCAAAGGTTTCCGGATGTCCGTAACCATTGGCAGCGAGAGTCATTCCAGGCATGGAGTGCTTAAGGGTACAAGTCTTTATCTTTAGGTCCCGTGCCACTTAGCTTTGAGCCGGCAAGGGATCAAAGTTGACTTGAACGGTTTCCGAGTCCCCATAATTTGACTCGGTGGCGACTCCACAAACCAACGACTACTTCAGTTCACTAAAAAGGTCACCTTACCAAACAAAACGGCCTTTAAACATTTACAACCACGACTCGATCGATTCCCAAACGAAAACACGGGTTCCCCACACCCGTCTACTACAAGTCCGGATCGTCATCCAAATCGAGGTCCGACACTTCGCCCCGTATGCGAGATCGGACCGGCCCCCGGCAAGGAGGGGGCCGCGTGGGTGGCCACCGCCACACGATGAAAACCGGGTCGGTCCCACGCGGGCACGCGCGGGGCGCCGGGCGGTGCGGACGGACGTCCACAGAAGTAGTATTTATTTTGAATTTAGCGATAATAGATCCGTATAAAAGTTTATTTAGAATAATCATACATAGATATTTGAATGTTGGAGGGACGACATACGTAACTTAATCAAAGAAAAGATTTGCTTATACTTCTAACGATGTTGGGCCGTCGACGTTTTTGTCAAGTGAACCATATAAGGGATTCACAAATTTAAGTCATGAAAAATAAATGTGGAGTAATATGTTTGTTGCATATGTTTATTTTATTATTTTTTTTAGAGAATACATGAATAATTTGAAAAAATAACTCAAGTTATAAATGACCCTTAACTATTCTTCCCTCTAAGTTAAATCAGTTAAATAACGAGTTGTTTTCGTTGTAATCCCCTAGAAATTCTAACGCAATACAGTGGCGGAAACACCGTAGAAGTGAGATTATAACACACTGTAACTATGTCTTGATACAATTTAAATGGTAAAGTCAAACAAATGCCATAAATAAAAATGGCTAAAATTTAAAACAATCCACAAAACGGGTTAAACAATCCTTAAGACATAATTATTAAAATGATCAAGCAGGATCCAAGACTGCTCGTTAGCCCACACCCACCGGAAAAACAAGTACACCTGCGATGTTAAAACATAACAGCCACAATCAGTGGGGAGCAACGCCAACGTTCTCTCAGCCGTATAACAGGATTTTAAAACTGTAATTACTAATATAGAAAAATAGTAAAAATGAAAAACAGTAAAACATTATAATGAAAATAAGTTTTCAGTGAAAAACTTCACGTATCAAAACAATATAATAAAAACGAGTTTTCCGAAGAAAACATAAAACAATTGCCAACCTGCAATTGAAAATATATCGATAATAATAAAATATTCAAAATTGCGTTATGGATAAGATTAGTGTAGAATCTAGACTTTCACTAGGACAATACCAGAAACTAGCTTCGAGAACTGTAGACTTAACTCATAACAGAATCCAGTCTCTAACTAGGCAACTCAACTATAACAGGACTGCGTGCAGCGAGGTCCTGGTTTAAGTAGTGCATACCCCTCCTAGACAACAAATATGTCTAGTTCAGCTGACAACGACTAACACGATGCGATATCTAGCTTAAGGTCAAAACATACACTCTCCTGGGCGAAACTACGCCCAGTTCAACGACCAAATGTGCCCCAAATAGGCACACCGGCTTTATAGCTGATGGCAAAAACGTACATCCCAGACTATATTACTCTAAACCCACACTTATCCTTATTCCATAATTCCAAAACAAGCCATTATCGATAGTTAAAGGATGTATTCAATATAAACAATAAGAGAACAAAGAAAAGAGAAATCACTTTGCAAAAGAGGAAACTTTCTATTTTAGGAAACTTCTATTTTCAGTAACCTTACTAAAAATAGCATTATATAAAAATAGCAAAAATATTAGTTCATACTAATGCAACATTTTTAGTAAACGAGATAGATTCATAAAACTAATACTTTCGGCCTTAACGGTATTAATTATTAAAGTGAGAACATTTGGGTTTGTGAAAACATTAAAATATCGTACAAGTGTTATAAAGTCATTAAAAATGTCTTAAATATTTTAATACTACTAATTAGGGTGTTTTCAAAATTTATAAAACTAAAATTCCCTAATTATTATTAGTTTCGACAATACGATTATAAATAGGATTTTACGGCAAAAGGTCAAATTAAATCTTTAACGTCTTTTATTTAATTAAACCAATGAATATATTTAGAGTATGGTAAGGGATGATTTAACTCTTAAAGTTTCAGATTTAAATATTTTCAAAATTGCTGGAAAAATAATTCTTTTATGTAAGACGAAGAATTTTAACGATAAAGCACAATTTGTCCGAAAATCCATAATTATTAATTAAAGACTTTTAATAAATAGTACAAAAATTACGTAAAATAGTTAAAACATATTTATGGACATTCTGTCCAGAAAAGAAAATTTTCCAGAATCATAAAACTCGGTTTTTAAAGCGTTTTCCCGTTAATCGTCTAATCTCGACAATAACGATTAATAAAAATAGTAATTACAAAACGATTTAAGTATTAATTTCCAAAAATTATTATTAAACTTAAAAATCATGATTTTCCAGAATATAAATTTTTCAGATTTTTCCAAAATTCCAGATTTAACAAATTCCAACAAAACCGTCATTTAAACCCGTTTTCACAATTAACGATTTCATTAATAAACTTATCGTTCCTAACATTTTATTAAGACACTAAAAATCATAAAAATATATATTAATATGAAATCTTCAGAATCACATTTTTTTCCAGATTCAAACCAAAGGCCAGAATTTGAGAATTTAAACAACAAACACGGTTTTAACGATAAACGATGATTTAAAGTGATTAATTAATTCATCCACTTAACAATTCCGAAAAATTATGAAAAGATTCAGAAAATTCTATTTCACCAGAAAGTTTCACCACGCCAAAAATCAGATTAAAATAAAACTTTTAGGTACTAGAACTAAAAATCGACTTTTAATCGTTTTTGTCCGTAAACGGTAATAATTCAATAATCGATGACTAAAATATCAGAAAAATACTAAATTATTAAAAATCATCAAAAACATCATTTTTAAAGAATATAAACATATATTACATGTTTAGGCCGAATATTACGATTTTACAAATTAATAAGACGATTTAATCGTTAATCTCGTAAAAGCGATAAAAATATCGAAACATGCAAATTTTCAACTCTTAAAATTTTTCCAGATTATATGACATACATATATTGTCAAAAATAAAATTATAATAATATACATGCAATTACACAAATAAAATCATGCAATAACGAGTAACATCGACGTTACCTCTAATCCAAATCCGAGTCGATTATAAATTCGTCGGCTTCGGGATCATTCAAAAATCCTTCAACACATGAAAAGCATGGTGGAAAAATACCATGAGAAAACTAAGAAAATCAAGGTAAATAACGATCGAAAACAACATAGTTTATTACCTTAACGAAGGGATCGGAAAGAGGATTATTTTGACGATAAAAATGATGCGATCGAGGCTCGAATTAAGCAAAAGTCAGCCTAGGAGAGGAGAGGAGTGTCACGGCCAGAAATGAAGGAGGAAAAAGATGCTGTAATATTTTTTTATGAAAAATCAATGTAAAAGAAATGGATGGTTTTTGCTTAAATGGAGATAATAATAAGGGTGATGAAAACTAGGTACAAATCTCAAAAATTTCAGCCAAGAGTGAATGAGATGGTAGCATGAAAATTTTGTAATTTAAGCATCTAAAAAAATTAAAGAGAAAAATATCTTTTTACTTAAAGTTAAAACATAAAGTGTTATGTAAATAAAAGTTGTAATCAAAGGTGTGACTACATGGTGTCACGGTCCAAAAGGGTCTCTTTTTAGTTGTAGGTTGATAAAAATAAGGATCGTAAAATTTTTAAAAGCATTTCAAAGCAATTCGAGTAAACCTCGCGTTAGAAAATAATTATTTACGAAACTTCGTATTAAAATCATAAATGGATTAATTTTTGTAAATAAAAATATTTACTAGTTGAAAATATTATATAAATGCATTCAAACATTTTTAGGAAAAAGAATAACTTAAATCCGAGTTTCAAAACGTCAATTCGAAGAGAAATAGAATTCCTCGCGGAAAATTAGTTAGTTTACGAAGAAAACCAAATAAATGGATTTAAAAAGAATTAAAATCTTTAAAATTAAAAATAAAAATTATTAAACTCAAAAATGAAAATGGAGTTTAGTAAAATGATGAAATACGAGGCCGAAAAGTGCCAAAGTTAAGATGGAGTCCTAACGGAAAGAATAAATATGCTAGGAAAAATAGCGGGTGTTACATTCGTCTCATATTATACTATTGTTTGTATGATTCGTCCTCTTTTTAGTTTATATCTACTGAAATAATTTTTAGTGAAAATAGGGGTCTCAAAAACTAATTAATGGACTAATTAAATAGTTCACTTCGTATTAAAAGTGAGAAATTAATTGTTTTTACCATTAGATTCGTTCAATATCATTAACTAAAGGGCAGTTATTCTAAGTTAATATTATTTCTAGGAGCCATACTTTACGAAAAATGTTGCATGTTACTTAATACTTCAATGTATACTTTAATTCAATTTTCTATGAAAAGTATTTTACTCAAATGGGGTAGAAGGAAAAATAAAATAAAGAAAGGAGTACCAAACTTTGAAAAAAATATATTTAAAAAATGCCATATTTTTATAATTGTAACCATATAAGTACGATTCAATATTGCTTTGAAATTTTCAAATTAAATTGATTTAGTAAATTTTAGAAATAAATAATAGACCATTAATGTGTGTGAATGTTTATTTACAAATTATAGTGAGACTAATGGTAAAATTTGTACAAAAAGGATTACTAACACAAAATATTTAGAAAGTAAAATACATTAATATGGAAATATTACTAATAGATTTAAGTACTCATGCCAAATACACATTTTTTAAATGACATAAATTTGATTTACAAATACTATTATACACCTTTATTTTAACCTACTTTGATAAACATACTCAACCTCTCTTCTTTTCATTGTCAACAATTTTCCTCTTTTCCTTCTTCGTTCTTCATCTGCATCCATCCGCCTCATCCACCTTCCCCTATCGCTACACCCACCATTCACCATCTTGAGTCCAATTTCGACCACAACACGACGCCATCACCTTCACCTCCGATGAACCACCACACTTATTCCCGTGTTCGTTTTGAACTTCCGTGAACCTTATTTGAATTAATCTCGTTGTTTTGTCCCAGGTTTTGCCCCGTTTCGAATTGGTTAGTGCGTCTTATACTTGTTGAATCTATGACTCCTAGTCGTTGTTGGTTAATGCGCGTCGTTGATTATGTTCGTTATTATTCATTTTTGTTTTTGATCTGAAGTTGTGGGTTAGTTACTGGTAGAATGCGGTGATGTGGTGGGTGGATCTACTATGCTCGGGCATTATATATAAGTGACTGAACAAAAATGCATCGATAGAATTAAGATGGTTCAATCATAAAGTCAAGAATTCCAACTCTCAATGTAAATTTGTAGTTAATTTTTGTGGGTTTTAAGGAGCATAGAGAATTGGAGGAATAGATTATGAAAAGCTATACTAATTTCATATAGGGATTGCAAACTTGATGTGTAGTTTCATCCTCTTCAAGGTTGATTGAGATGATAGAGTAAATGGTTATTGGAATGAGGAGGTGAAGTAAATGGTGGATGCTCTCGGGTATTTTCAAAGTGCAGTAATTACGGTGGAGTAATTGATGAGTGTGATTTGTAGTGCCTATTTTGTAGTGTTTTGGTCCCATTTTCCTTGTAGAATCGCTCCTTGGGAGCGGTTTAGGGGCTTCTTATGCTTCCTTTAGTTCGTTTCAGGTTCCCGAGACCGATTTGGAAGAGTTGGAGCGATTCCGACTCGATACATACACATTTTGGAGCTAACGGAGTAAAGGAACGATCACTCGATGCCTTGGAGTCGACCCCGAGACCTTGGGACCCAATCCCGAGCCTCCGAGACCCGATCCCGAGTCCCGAGAGTCGATGGGAAGCCCATGAGAATCAAGGAGGGACCAAAAAGTTCTTATTGGAGGCCTACAAGACCCATCCCGATCGGGAAGGCCTCATCCCGTCGGGGATGGGGTGCACAAAAGTAACTGCTGCTGTCTTGGGACCATCCCGACCGGGATGAGCTCATCCCGATCGGGACCATCTCATCCCGATCGGGACCAACTCATCCCGACCGGGATGAGCCCAGTTCAGACCCATGAATGCTCCTTTCTTCTTCTTTCCACTTGTAACCCTATATATACCCCCCTCTTGTATTAAGACACCATCTTATCGAATCTTATGGGAGGCACTTCATATTAGACTAAACCCTAGATAGTTTTAGCATAGATTAGCATAGATTAGTCTTTAGATTATCGTTAATCTTAGATTAGTGCTTGTAATTTGGGAATTCCTCAAGATCTCCACCAAGCTTGACAAACTTGGATGTTTGTTTTGGGTTCTTCCATTTATGCAAGTTTCTTTCTTCTTTTCATCTTCTAGTTTGGTATAATCTTCTTTTCTCTTCTCTTAATCTTTTTTTTATCATTAAAGTCAGAATCTTTGTTGTTTGGATTGTTCATAGTTCATAGTTCTTGCTAGTTTCATTATGTTTGTTTTGATTGTTGGTTTGGTTCATCTTATTAGTGTTAGTTTTAGTGTTGATATGTTAGAGTAGATCTTTGCTAGGGTTAGTAAGGTGATTAGGGTGTTAATTGGATGATTAAGGGATTGTTGGAGATGTTGGTGGAAGATTTGGGTTTCCCCTTGGTTGATGCATATCACATGTTTGTTGAAATACTTGAATGACTAGTATGTGCATATGCTTGTTTTTCTTGCCTTTCTCTTGTGGGTGATAGTTTTTTTGTGGGTTCGGTTCCCTCACTAAGTTGCGAGAGCCCGGTGAGGACGACCCCTAGGTCGGTCTAAGTTGCGAGAGCCCGGATGCGACCTAGGCCCCGATATCACGCTAGTAACCCCGTTTGTCGTTTGTGTCGCCAAGGTGGGTTTTAGGTGGAACCTCTAGGTGAGTCTAAGTTGCGAGAGCCCGGGCATTATCTAGATTACCCTACTACCTCCTTCACTCTAGTTCTCCCTTGACCATTCCATTACCCCTTTGACCCCGACCTAATCCTAGCCTGTTTTCTTTGTTTGTTTTCTTGCTTTAGACCTAGCTTAGTCCTAGTCTCCCCCTCTTTAGAATAGCTTGTCTCGAACCTAGTCCTAGACCGTAGCATACCCTAGTCCGACCTCCCGTCCCTGTGGATTCGACCCGACTTACCCTAGCTACCCTAGTTAGGTTTTGCCGGTTTTATTTGCCGGTTGGGATTCACGACAAATCCCTCCCATTAGTAATGAATGCAGTAATTACAATTGCATTCACACCTAATCCACAATCTACAATGCTAATTTCTAATAATTACACTTCAAATAAAAAAATTGAAAAAAATGGTCTATTCTCAAATGGAGAGCAAAGAAGGGTGCCACCTATAGGTTTTGGGTGCCTTCTTTTATATAAAGAAGGTACTACTAATTGCAAATTAAAAGCAAAAGTTATGAAATTTGGTGAAGAATTGATGAAATTAGAGTGATTTGGGTGAGTTAGAGAGTTAGGGTTCTTAATGAGAGTGAAGAGGATGAGAGTGAATTGAAGGTTTCTAATGAATTAAGAAGTAGAGGAACACAAATTATAAACCGCGAAAAAATTACTCGGAACCCGGTTCAGGGGAATTCAATCGAGTCACTTGGGTTGACTCGATCGAGTAACCCCCTGAAAAAACAGGTAGGGAATTACTCTGAAGGGCACTCGATCGAGTAGCCACTGTAGGTGGTCCTCCTCGTCTTCTCACCTATTGCTAATGGTTTTTACAATTAATTCAATGCAATTGTAGAAGTCCTTCATCCTCTCACGATTAATATTATTACTAACTTACACACCAAAGTTACTAAGTTAACAAAAAATGAAATTAAAAAAATTAAGCGGAAAGGAAAATTACAAGTTTATACAAGTGATGCCGTGGTGCCTCCCGGTTAGCCCTGGTTTATACGGCTGACGCGCACCCCGATCGGATCGGTCGTTTAGCAAAGAACGGGGGGTCAAACAACATTTATAGACTTGGAATAACACAAAAACTACTAGAGTAATCGTGGTAAGTCGAGGTCGGTCCACAGGGAATGGAACGTAGTATCGGGTTCAAAGCGACGTGTTTGGAATCTAGAGGGGGGATTTCTAAGGGTCGAGTCTACAGTAGAGAAATAACTATGAAAATAGCTAGAGGTGATTAATCTAGGGAAAGGTGTTAGGGGGAAATCGGGATTCGGACATCGGAGTCTAAGAAGGTCGGGATCGAGTTTTTGTCGCAACTTTGATAAAGGGAGAATGCCACCTTTCGGTTTCTTCACCCAACCCACTTAAAAACCCGCTTTCGCGGCGAAAAAGAGTAAGTCTCAAGTTAAGGTAATTTCTACCCCGAGTTTCCCCATATTTATAGAAATGAGTCAAGGTCGGTCAAGTTGGCCGGACTAAAACAACAATGACACAACAATCGTAAACAAGATAAACCAACAAGCAAGCAACCCACCAACATCCCTTAATTCAAATAGTCCAAGTCCTCATCCCTAAACCCCCAACAAGAAATCTACTCACTAATCATAATGGAAAACAACAAAACACTAACTAAGGAGGAAACAACTAAAGCATGCATACTAACTAAATCTAAAGAAACTAACAACAAAATAATAAGGAAACTACGATCTAACAATTACCCACTAAACTATGAAAGTGATATGATCTAACAAAATAAACAAGAGAATAATCTAAAACAACATAAATAAAATCTAGAGAAACTAACAACACTAAGATGATCTAAACAAGACAATAAGTAGTGTGTTACCCGTGAAAAATTTCACGGGTTGTTCGCTTTCAATTACATAAAGTGTGGGATGAAGTAACACCTAAAACTAAGTTACTCGTTAATAGTCTTTCAATTACTTCACGTGTTATTAGGTAAGCAAATTAATGAACAACATATAGTAAGCATGACGCAATCTGTTCAGGATGACTTGATCATGAACTTTCTACTCCATGTTGTAAGTGTTTTAACCGATTCATTAGATAAGAGGTGAGCATATGAACGAAGAGGGAGATGTCAACGCGTCTTACATCGCTACTTATGCGTAGATTATAGAATCAAGGACCTACCCAATCGTTAGCAAAGAGCACGACATCTACCTATATGTGCCAAGTAATCATCGCAAAGGTAAATAATGATATCGTTTGGCATTCTTATAATTTCAAGTTCGTCCGGGAGGTTCATTTGTTGTAACTTATAATTAAATAGAACGATTTTTTACATTGTATACTGTTATCTTTTTTTTATTTGTGTCGATGTTAGCAGGATTATGTAATTTGAGGTGGTAAACATTTTGCACGCACCATTACTGAGAGGACAAACGTTATTAGTTGGGCGGGCTGGGTAGAGATACATAAACAAAGACGCTGATCATCTTATGTTTTGGGCTGCATAAAAAAGTGAGGGATCGAAATTTGACAAAGAGGCCATGTTCCCGTGTATACTCGGCTGACTATTACTATTCGAAAGATAATGGAGAAGAATTTTTCACGGCCCAAATACATCGGTGTAGTGGGCTTCCTCACACTAATCATGGATATGAGTAACCCAATCCAACGATGGGCCAGAAACTATTCCTCCGTCAGCAATTTGCAACATCAACCCAGCAACACACTACTCAACATCGAGTATGCGGTGAATGACATGAAGTTAATTGACCCGTAACTTAATCGTATATTTTCTGACGGTGTACAAGTGTCGTAATTAAAACGAATTGTATGTGTTAATACTATGGTCGACAAACGCATAAGCATAGAAAAATACACTATACGGAAGTCGAAGAGTTATTATCATCCAAATATATAATCAAAGTAAAAATGACAACTTGATTTAGTTCATTTAAGAAAAACGTAAAATTTGCATGCACATCTACCTTCTCTACATCAATAAGAAAAAACCATCCCAACAACCTGTTTTTCTAATCAAGCAAAATGTATAGACAGTTGATGTGGCCGCCTAAGTGCATCCTCGATAACATGCCGTACGACGTGCAAGACGGGTGGTTTATCTGCCAGAATTTGTACATTCTGAAAATGAGACTAATCTACCTTGGGTATGATGTGGTTAGGTTAGATCCGTGTATATCGCATACGCTTGATTTCGAAAGGGCGGTCGTAGTTGAGTTCGGAGCAAGGCTGCCGAACTATTTCCAGGCCTACAAACTTCAATGGGAGTTTGAAAATGAAGGGATGACCAAGGAAGCAATGGTACCCAGTGGGATCACCAAGCCGGTCCACATTGTTGGGTTGCTTCTTGGGAGGATGAGAAGTATCTATCGACGGACACAGACTACTGTATGGTGCCAATCTGGTGTCGTTATGTTGGAACGTACTTGGGCGAGGCTGAGGAATTTGGGACCTATGGACATGTTATGGACGCTTTGAATGAAATCTACCGAGATTTCTACGTCGAGTAAATGCATGGGAACGAAAGTAAGTATTTCGATTTGGTTGCGCTGTACATAGAAGGTAAATGTTTGTCGAGTTGCAGACTTCGTAGTTTGTTATGGAAATGTTCATTAAGAATATGTTATGAACGCTTTGAACGAAATGTACATTCTCTTCTCCGATAATTAACTACATAGGGACGGTTTCGAAGTAGTGTTTTTGACTCTATTGCTACGTATATTGTTTGTTGGTAAATAGTTTTGGTTAATATGTAACCGGCTTGCATGTTAGGAATATGGAACTCGTTAATCTCCAATTTTGTTTACGGTTTTGATAAAAAATCTGCTTCTGAATGTTAGGCTAAGTAGTGCGTTTGTTGGTCAGTACTTCAGTTCGATCACGAATCTCCAATTTGGCTTCATCGAAACTTTGCCATGGTGTGGATAGTATGAATAGAGTGCGACCAAACATTACGGGTCAAATTAGTAATTGGGCAGTTACACATTGTGTGTTGAAATATTAATAAATACTTTTAAGTTTTACTGAATACGTAACACTAACGGAATCTTGAGGTCGTCCGTAAGTCGATTAACTAATTACAAATGTGGATATATATTTGAACGTATATGAATACAATTATTGTCTAATAAATTAATTTAACGAACAGTGTATGAGCGAAACTTATCGTCTCATATTTTTGATGGCAAATATGAGTTTACCACAAAATAATTCTAATAGTCAAGGAAAATAATGAGTTCGTAAGTGGTGAACACAAAAGAATTCCTAAGGTTCGCTTCAACGTAACGGTTGTTATTGGTTGGGATACGACTTAATGGCGTACCGTAATAGAAGACATTAACACTGAAAGTATAATATAAATCTAATATCGGGAACATTTAGTAGACGCACCGTTGGTTTTTTTTACCGTACGATTAAACGTAATAGATATACAACAGAATACGTTTTAAAAAAACACGTGACTGTATACGTTTGCACTGATAAACAGAAAGATATTACGGTACACAAAAATTATGCAATAAGATGTAGGAAACTTGATGGAAGCAAAGTGTAATGATGACTGATTACCTCAATTGGTAAGCAAGGGGTCACATTTCAGTTTCCCAAGGGTAACTCCCCCAATTACTGCGGCTGCATTAACCCATTGAAGTAATTATGACATCACACAAAACTTCCACCACTTATTAACCGTATGGAGCAAGGTCTTTAGCATGCAAAGCTCAACCATTCGATCATCCCCAACTCAGATTCACTCTTCAACTGCAAAAATAATTAGAATATAACAGAAACAAAATCTGGTATCCATGGCTGTGAAATTTGTGTATCCACCGACCGTCATCATGCAAAATCAACACATACATTTTCTAGTTTATTTTGCAATTAGTTCATTTGTATGGAGGGCTAAGTTCGTATTCTTGGAACAAGTAGTTGAAGCCTTTCAAGTTAGTGAATTGTAAGACTCATTTCTATTTTACTTTTATAATAGAATATCAAGTTTAATTTGCATTATTTCTTTTCGTTTGTTAATTCATCTTCTAGCTTGATCACCTAGTTTTTGTTATTGATAAACCATTACTAGAATAGCTAAATGAATCTTTTGTTTGTTTAACTATATCCGAGTGGCAAATATAATTCACCAATTTGTATGCTTTTCATCGTTGTTGTGTTATAAGGATTAAACTTGTATGAAACAAAGTGATACCGCTTGAGTAATCATTCTTTCATCTTTGCTAAATTCCATCATTTCAATCTACATATTGATACGATTTAGACGCTTGATTTAAGTTGACAATATCGTAAGGGTTATTTGAGTATGCTTCTCATATCTTATAACTATTAATAAGTGGAATTAGAAGTCGATTAAACTTCATAGCAAAGTATTCTAGTATAAATTGTAAAGTAGAAGAGTCAATGATCAATTCGTTAAACTTGATGGTGAATATTGCTTGGTCCAAGTTTTTTCTCATATTTGTTACATCGTTTATTCATATTAGTTTATTTATTTTGTTAATTTATTTCACTATTTGATTAGACTTAGAAACAACCCACATAAATCCCCCCATATTGGTTACTAATTTATATAGATTTACACATACTTAAACGGCATAATCACCTTCCTTGTGGGTTCGACCCCAACTTTCACTAACTACTAGTTTGTGTTAGAAGAGGATAAAAAATGTAATTTGGAGGCTGACGACAAGCCTAGCCAAATTCTCACTGACTTAGATGGACAAGAATTCTCAACCCCAACTAACATGGATCAACTCAAACGGTACTACCCGTGAACATCCCGACAACTACATCCCAACCTCCTAAAAAAAACACAACAACAAAAATCAAGTTCGCATCGATAATTGGCATAAACGAGTCTAAAGCAAAATCACTCACATTTTAATAAGAACTACAAACATGGTTTGATTCCGTTCAAAAGCGGATAGGTAGGCAACCCTCCTCCGGGTACAACCAGACAACTAAACACAAAAAAAAACAAAACAAAATCGATTCATCGATAAACCGAGACTCCTACGACGACCCGGTCAATGGGTGAGTTAAAATGACGAAGCACAAACGACGAGTCGAGGACGGGGTGAAAACCCGAAAGGGCGCCCTGGGCAAAATGAAGAAACGAGTTGCGAGCCGTCGTTAAAAAAAAATATTGACGAGCCGAGGACGGGGTGAAAACCCGAAAGGGCGCCCCGGGCAAAATGAAGAATCGAGTAGGGAGCCGTAAAAAAAAAAGAGCAAAAAAAAAACGAAACAAAAAGGTGAGCCGAGGACGGAGTGAAAACCCGAAAGGGCGCTCCGGGCAAAATGAAGAATCGAGTTGCGAGCCACCAAAATAAAAAGAGGAAAAAATAATAATAAATGTGCTTCTCATTAGAAAGGAAAAAAAAAACAACAAAACTGGTTAAATCGAGCCTTTGTCGAGGCATCTACATCAAGCATCCAAAATTCGGACATCCCGGAAATTAGCAACGTGTCTAAACTCCACAAAAACTAGTACTAATACGCCACGTAATATCGATTAATATAACATAGTACTAAACTGATGGGCTCTATCGGTCCAACTTTTCCCAACCCTCACTATTCGGGTGTGACTGCTTGCGTTCGTCCTCCTCGATTTTCCGAAAGCTAGCTTCTAACGCCCTGTCCAAACGTGAGTCCAGCAAATTCCACTCTATTTGCTCTTTCAAAGCTTTAATATGGGTCTTGTTAGTCTTGGCCCGTTGAGATGAACTGACGAAACTAGGATCGGTCCCACTGTCTTTGGATAGGCACTTAACGGCCTCTCGAGTCTCCTTCTCGCCTCTTAGTGGGGCTGTCTTCCTAACTTTTGAGTCGGTCTGTCCTAACGGGTGTTCGCAAACCCTCTTCTGCATGACAATATTGTCGGTCATTCGAGCATCGAGATGTAAGAACTTCTGCTCCAAAGATACACTGAAACCCCTAAGCAAATCCGCAGTCCATGGACCAGAACTAGAAACAACCTTAGCATCATCCGGAATATGAGATCGGACACCCATCTGATTAGACAACATGCTCGGGTAAATATAGACTTGATCCCTCATGGATAGTAGTAGCAAAACACGGGCGGAAGACGAAAAAGGGAACCCAACATGTCCACTAATATTCCACCACGGGATAGACCACCTGATGACGACACCTCCCCCAACCAAATAGGAAAGCCAATCATCCTCTTTGCGACTTTTGCTCCACACCAACACCATCTTACGGCCCGTGAAACCCCTGTAGTTATAATCTTTGGAACACCGGGGAGGGTCTATCAAACTGAGCCGCTCTTGCAGCCGAACCTGTACAAAAACACGACGAAGCGTCACACCTCCAAAGCCAAAACAACCACAAAATAAATAAAACCAAGCCACAAAAAAACACTTAAAGAAAAAAAGAGGAGCAAAAAACAAACCTGTAGGATAACCCTAGAACCCCGAAAAAGCACCCCGTGTGACCGGACACTAGCATCAAGACCAAGAACAAGCTCACCCAAAATAAGCAAAGAGGGTGATCGTCAATGTTCCATAGCCGCTACCACGTCCAAAACACAAGGATTACCCCAACCTCCATGCGACCGCGTGTCCTCAAAAAGATCGTAGCAAGCAATAGCAATATTGAAAGCACGCCTACATGCCAAGGCCAAAACATAACGAGAGTCAACCCGAGAGAATGTCCTAGAAAGTAACTCTAGGTTAAGACCGTCCACACCAAAATAACCCTTAGCCTCCTCCAACGAAGAAAGGTCTAAGAAGTGGTAAAACCGCTCCACATAAGCATCATCCCCATAAGGCACACAAGGTGAAACCGAACTCCACCCTCCTATAGCATCTATCTCTTCGAGCAAAGGACAAATTTTACCCCCGGGGAAAGCAAAAACATGGTATTTCGGGTCCCAGAACTTAGAACATGCACTCAAGAAACTATCCTGCACCTTGACTCGACTCAGCGCGACAACCATCGACAAACAGTCATTTGAACTAACCTCGGGGTATCATTTATTAAATAAAACCGCCCACTTAGCAAGGACATTCCCAAAACCCGACATGACCCTAGATATGGTTCTACACCTTACGGATATACTACAATGCCTAGAATATGCACCCACAACCCGTATATATAGTCATAACCCCGCAGGAATCAGGAAACAACGAAAATTTCCATAACCCGAACCGCACCGGCCCACGCGCCCGGTTCTACGGCCGCCTAAGCCCAAGCGGCCCGGAACTCAATTGCCTCTGTCTGAGCGCCTGATGCCAGGCATGACTCAACGCGAAAAACCCAAGGATAGAAACTTGAATCTCCCAGGATCACCCTAGCTAGAGGAACGTGAGTTTACTCGTTAGACGCACGAGACTTAGGCGTTATTTTTTATTTTTTGTTTAGGGGGATAAGCTACCCCACGTAGGCGTGTCGTAGCCTTGTAACGATTACCGTCAAGTCACATCTGTAGCCTTAGTGCAAGGCAATTTTACCAATGTATAAAAAGTGGTCTAACTTTTTTCAAAAGTCACCCGATTTCAACTCTCGGTCTTGACCTAAATGTCAAAATAACTACGTTCAGTTCCTAACACACTCGCTCAAAGCATGTTAGTAGGTTGCATCTCGAGTCAAAACATTTTAATCGACGTACTACCTGATCCAATTCCCGGCTCAAACTAACGCATTTCAAAACATCCGAAACAAACAGCTTTCATACTCTCATGCAACACTAACGTATCCTAAATTAGGTCGAATCGCAAGCAAATGAACGCAAAAGTGATTACTTGTCAATCCAACTGCATGATTAACCAAACAAAAAATGCGAGACTATCCAACTAGTTCAAACACTAAGAATTTAAAACAGTGTACAAAATATACAAATTTACAACTTTATACACAAATCGAGACTAGGTAGGACCCCTAGAAGCCGCACCAACAACTATCACGACCTCACAAATGTTGTCATCAAAATCTAGGTCCTCCAGGTCTATGAGAGGAGACGCATTACCATCCATCGCCGACAGCATGTCTAGGGTAGCTGTCTCGGGGATTCCTCCAACCTCCTCATCCTCAACCTCAGCCTCAGGTTCCCTCTCGACCCGATGCCTGGCCTCCCCTTGCGTTGAAGTCTCACCCCGAGACCGAGCCAGCTGCTCCTTGAGGAAAGCGATCTCGTTAGGCCGAGATTGCAAGAGCCTCTACGACTCGGCATCTTTCACCTCGAGCCCAGTCACCCGAGTCTCTAGCTGTCCCACCATATCCGGGACATCCTACGAATACACTCGAAACATTAGGATAACCCATGCAAGCAGCCTAGGAAAACCATCTCAGCCATGTAAACTTACCGATCGAGGTCCCGAAGTGTCACGGGAGACCCTCGAGGCATAGGCACGGATTTACCCTAAACAAACTGACTCTACAGTTTAACATTGCGCAAACATATTTTGTAGACGTGATTATGTCAGGTGACAGTGGGATGGTGACGGGGGCCAGCGGCCATGGTGACCATATGGAGGAGGACGTGCCTAGGACTCCTGTCGTCTTAGGTGTGGACGCTGTCCAAGAAGTCGGGGCGACGGTCTACGTTGCAACACTTGAGAAACCGTACCTATCACGACGCCTACCGCTACTTGGTGAGTTTAAGTTGTTGTAACCAATTATTTTTTTTTTATATTTTTACTCATTTATTTGCTTCACAGTATCATAAATTACTTGTGTAGGTGGGAGAACATGAAGTACTCGGATTATATGCGGGATTCCATAACCATGACATATGCGTCTACCCCTGGCGCCTACCGTAACTGGATGGAGGCGCCCCAGGAAGCTCGGGAAGCCATGTATATGTACTTCGCGGTAATTACCTCGTCTGTGTTTCTAAGGTTTTCGTTACACGATTTATACATTCAATTGTAGCTAACGAATCTTTTTTTTGACAAACAGAAGAGAGTGCGTATAGACCTGGGGTACGACCTCAGGTCGGATTAAGAAGAAGATAACCGACATATTCCAGCGAGCTGTCCCGAGGGTCGAGAAGGCGGATTGGATTCCGCAAGAGAAGTGGGAGACATTGAAGAAGAACGCTGCCGACCCAGACTTCAAGAAGAAATCGGCCATTAAGTCGTCGAACAGGAGAGGTGGGCAGGTGGACGGGGTGGCCAAACCCACTAGCTGCCTTGGAAGTAGGAGTGCAGCAACAGCCTTCGCGCAGTTGGTAAGTGCTTATAACACAAGTAAAAAATTTGAGTATAATTCAATATATACTATTGGTAAATAAATGCTGAAAATTTTAACACTGTTATATGAAGGGCCCATATGCAACCCCGGTCCAGCTCTTGGAGAAGACAAAGAAGGGGAAAGATGGTAAGTGGATTGGCCCTAGAGGACCGGAGATCATTGTGAGTAGTAGTAATGTTTTTAAAAAATATACTAGGCATGAAAATTACGATGTGATAGTATGTGTTCTTAAAGTTATAACACTGTTTCATGTTGCTGTTTCAGGAGAGCTAGGAGAAAGCGGTGGAGGAGGCACGCGCCTCTGATCAAGCACCTAACACCTTGAAGATCTTCCACGATGTGACGGGTGACTACAACTCAAAGAAAAGGTTTTGGGGGATAGGTAACGTGGCGAAAGAGCTCTTTCGCCCATGCTTGAACCGTGGTAAGGAGGTATTTGCGGACACATACCTCCCCACCGCCACCTCGCAGGAACGCACACTTAACGATCGTATGGAAGATAAATTCCAAAGACAAGAAGAGCGCCTGAAGACATTGGAGAAGAGGTGCGAAGAGCAGGACCAGTTTATTCAGTTCATGAGGGAACGGTTCGCCATGGAGACCGAGGGATGCAGTGGAGGACCACGCATGAGTAGGCGCGACGATGACGACAACAACGATGGTCATCCCCATGGGTCAGAGCACATTGAGTCCCTTTCGTAGGTAGTTCCGCTCTCTTATGTTACTTGTTTAGACTTTGGTTGCATTGTGTATATATATTTTACCAACTCCTAGATAGAATTCTGAACCTAGCGCTGGTTGTCTTTGTAATATATTTTCATTTTCTATAACAGTACACTGGTTTATGTTTGTTTCGTTTTGTGGAGTTTTGTGAAGAAGATATGTACGAGAGCTTTGATTGGAGTTATTGACGGATTTTTGTTTGGGATGTGCTGCTGTTGTGGTTTGTTGTACGAGTGGATTGTAGAATTGCAGATTGTTTTATTTCACGCATATGGGGACCTGAAAACAAAGAAACCAATTTTTTTTCAATGAGCTTTGCGTGGGATTAGCCGACGCAAAGTCAAACTTTTTGTTGACTTTGCGTCGGCTATTCCCACGCAAAACTCATTGACTGCGGGGCTTTGCGTGGGACTAGCCGATGCAAAGTCAACAGAATGTTTGACTTTGCGTCGGCTAATCCCACGCAGAGCCCTTTGACTGAGGATTGACTGAGGGGTTTGCGTGGGATTAGCCGACGCAAAGTCAACAAAAAGCTTGACTTTGCGTCGGCTAATCCCACACAGAGCCCTTTGACTGAGGATTGACTGAGGGACTCTGCGTGGGATTAGCCGACGCAAAGTCAAACTTTTTGTTGACTTTGCGTCGGCTAATCCCACGCAAAGCCCATTGACAGGGGCGTTGACCTCCAAGTCTTCGTATCGGATTAGCCGACGCAAGTCGTATGCGTCGGATTAGCCGATGTAAAAAAAATATTTGCGTCAAATTATAATGGCGGCCGTTTGCGTCGGTTAATCCGACGCAATCTACAATTTGCGTCGGATATTGCCCATTTGCGTCGGATTTGTCCGACGCAATTCCGGCTTGATTTTTGTAGTGACCTAACATGTAGATAGGGTAAGTCGGGTCGAATCCACGGGGAAGGTAAGAGGCGTCTAGACTAAGGTCACCCAAATACGAGACTAGGTCAACGAGCTAAACTAGACAAAACAATTAAAAGAGGATGAATCTATGACTACAACTAAGGTAACGAAGAAATCAAATAAGGAAAGGGTAGGGTTAGGTCGGGTTCATAATTGTAGTAGGATAGTTGGGAGATCGAGGGTCTAGGTTTCACCTAGTTACTAAGGTCGGTCCGGGCTCTCGCTATGTAGACTAATGTCCGCACTCTCGTGTCAAGGACAAAACCCGAATACCTATGCAAGTTGTCACCCAATACACAAGGATTCAACCACAAATCAATCACACAATGAGAAGAGGAAGACAAGCAAGAGGAGTATTTGCAACTACTACTCTAACAAGCAATTCAACAAACACATGGTGCTCTTAATATGTGACTAGTAACAAAGAATCTACCTTTACCCACAATCAAACCCTAATCATCCATAATCAACACTTAATCCCCCTACTAACCCCACAACAAGTCTACGCACACATTATCGAACTAATACTAACATAAACAAGAGGAGACAACACAAACATCCAAACATACATTATGAAACTAACAAGAACAATAAACAATAATCAAAGATTAAAACTTGAATGAGTAAACAAGATTAAGAGAAGTGAAAAGAAGATTATACCATACTAGAAGATGAAAGGAAGAATGAAAACTTGCATAAAAGAGTAAACCCAAATACATCAACCAAGGTTGTCAATCTTGGATGGATTCTTCAAGAATTCCCTTAATACAAGAGCTAAACTAAGATTAACGATTAACTAAAGACTAATCTACTCTAATCTAAGCTAATCTAACCTAAAGTAGTCTATGGTTTAGTGGGTAATCAAGAACATAAGATTACCAGAGGGGGGTATATATAGGGTTCCAAGAGTGGAGCAGAAGAAGAGAAACAAATGCGGGCTGTAACTGACCCATCCCGTCCGGGATGCTACGGACCCGTCCGGGATGGTGTGGTCCCGACCGGGACGGGTTGGTCCCGACCGGGACAGGTTGGTCCCGACCGGGAAGAGCAATTATACAGCCTGGTATTATTGATAACACATCCCGGTGTTATGCTTGATCCCGACCGGGACGGACCCAAAACAGAACCATTGCATTTCGTGCACCTCATCCCGGACGGGATGAGGCCATTCCCGTCGGGGATAAGTCTTGTAGGCCTCCAATATGATCTTTTTGGTCCCTCCTTGGTTCTCGTGGGCTTCTCACCGATTCTCGGGGCTCGGGATCGAGTCTACGAGGCTCGGGATTGGGTCCCAAGGTCTCGGGGTCGAATCCAAGGCATCGAGTGATCGTTCCTTCACTTCGTTGCCTCCAAAAATGTGTGAAACGAGTCGGAATCGTTCCAATTCTTCATGAATGGTCTCGAGAACCTAAAACGAACTAAAGGAAGCATAAGTAACCCAAAAACCTCTCCCAAGGAGTGATTCCACAAGGAAAACGGGACCAAAACACAAAACAATAGGCACTACAAACTACACTTATCAACTCCCCCACACTTAACCCTTACTCGCCCTCGAGTAAGCACATACTAACTACTAAACTAGCCGAGTGGGTATTAGCGCACCCTACGCCCTTTCAACTCACGCGAGTACACTTTAGAGAAAAAGTGCACTCCGCAAGGCAAGTGGGGTCTTGCGACAAAACTGTGGATGTAACCGGACACAAAACACATAGACAAACAAACATACAAACAAACAAATAATCGGTTGCACCCAAAAGAAAACAAATACCGCTTCCCTAAAACAAGCGGTGAAAGAAGCATCGGTTTAGGACTCGAGGAAGTCTCAACGTTCCCAAGCTAATCATACAAATCGAAATGAACTAAACCCTAATAGTATGACGATAAAGCAACAAAAACGTTGATAACTTACCTAGGTTCTCCTAGCCTTCTAAGAACGTACTACGGGACGATCGGCGGGATGGAAAGAGGATGAACCACGGTGTTAGTCGACACTGTAGGTAAATGAGATCCCGCCCCCTTTAGTGATGAGCCAAGAGGGTCGTCCCATGCCCAAAACCGCTTAACTAGTCCAAGTAAAAAGGTGGATAATATTGCAAAGTGAGGGAAGACCGACCATTACCGCTATCATCCTTCCTAGGGACTCGGTCCTTTGGTAGGCTCTTCACGGCAATAGTCGGTAAAAGGCTTATTTTTGAGATATGGGGACTCTTTTGTGAAACGGGTTTTCTTTTGGCATTTTTCTTTCTTTTTTATTTTTATTTTTGCTTTGTTTGTTGCCATGCCATTTCTTTTTTTTCTTCTTTTCTATTTTCTTTTTGGCTTTTTATGCCTTTTCATTTTCTTCAATCTTTTCTTCCTTTCATTTTCTTTCCTTTTCTTTTCTTTGCCCTTTTGGCTTGATTTGAGTTGTAGGCATTTCTTTTTGCAACAAGAAAGTGAGATTTCAATAAATTGCAACTTTATTGTGTGGAAATGTGTAGGAGGTAGGGAAATGGGTAAGTCGGGGGTCGCGATCCCTCTTCAAACCCACAAAAAGGTGGATAACTTGGACTAATCAAACAATCCCTAACACGGTCACCTAAGGGATGGGACTCGGCAACCAAGGCCTTTTCACACCGTGGGTGGTCATAATGGTCAAAATGCAAATCCCGTAGTAAATCCCTAGTAAGCTAGGTGGACTCAAGGTAAAGGACCAACGAAACTATTGATTTAGGGTCATTCTACTAGACTAAAGTCCAAGACTCGGTTTATACCACTAGAAAGGGAAAGTAAACACTTGCACACTAGCCTCAAAACCGGGTTTTCGAAAACCGTTTACACACATGACACACTACACAACACAAAACAAAGACTCAACGAAAACGAAAGAAAAAGAGACAAAATCAACAAAACAAGACAAAACACAAGAAACACATAAAGAGAACAAACACCACCCCGAACATCCAAACAAGTCACCAAAACAACCGCAAACTTTACAAAGCTCCACCCGAGCATACAATATCACAAACCTTCTCCAAACTTCACAAGAAATAAAGAAGACAAAGGGATGAAAAGATGTTACCGGATATCTTGAAAGCTCTCCAAAGCTATCGGTGATTTGAGCGACCTATAAGGAAAAATGGGAGGCAAAACACGCACACAAAACAAATATACGACAAAACGACACAAAAGGAAAACACACAAAAGAAAATATTTTTGATTTTTGTGAATTTTTTTCAAATTTTTATGGTTTTTTAAAGCTTTTTCGAAAAACTACGAAAATAAAACTAGACTATACTAGAATATCACTCCCCCACACTTAAATCGAGTAATGTCCACATGCTCGATCGTAGTGTGTGGAGACACAAAAGAAAAGAAAAGAAAATACGAAAATAAAGCTAAAAATCAAAGATAAAAGTGAAGAAAGAGTAGAATGTGTCCGGCCGGGGTGTAGTCAAGTCACCATGGGGGGAGACGAGAAAAGATATGGATGGGGGAAGAAAATAAAAAGAAATGAATAAAAGGAAATGGGAGGGGAGGACTAGGTGTAATCAAGTCACCTAGCCCGGATTCTGCCCGAATCCGACTAAATCCGACTAAATCCGACAAAAAGGGTGAAAATCTTGTAAAATTTGGATTTTGAAAAGGACTCTCGATGTAGTCACGTCATCGAGAGTCGGGAGCAATAACTACCAAGGCCTCGAAGGCCACCATGACACCATGACACAAAAGTGTACAAGGGGAAGGGGACAAACAAGGGAAAACAAGCAATAAAAGACGGAAAAGAAAGGATAGTTGCCGTACCCATCGGTTAGCAACTCACTCGCTCCATCGTCTCAATGATCACTATAGGCACTTTGCTTGTCTTCTTCATTGTTAACCCGCTTCAAACTTGATAATAACGCATGGTAGAGGTAGTAATGGTATGATGGGGTGGGATTTGATGTGAAATTTGTTGTAAAATGAATACAATATGAGGTGAGGGTATGTAAATGAGGTGCATGGATCATATGATATGCGCAAGGATAGGTAGGGAGGTTGGGAGGGGGTATAAAGTGGTAGGGTGGGCTCAAATGTTGAAGAAGAGGCCAAAAGAGGAGAACGGGACCATCCCGGTCGGGATGGATGGTCCCGGTCGGGATGCCTCACCCGTCCCGGTCGGGAAGCTCCCTTCCCGGTCGGGATGGCACTCCAGGAACTCAAAATTTGACACCCTCATCCCGATCGGGACGGCTCCTTCCCGGTCGGGATGCCTCACCCTTCCCGGTCGGGAAGCCTTCTTCCCAGTCGGGATGAATCTTCTAGCCTTCCACAAACCCAAAAGCTTATCCTAAGCTTCAAAAACCGATTCCCTTGCTACAATCCATGTTCTATCGATGGCCAATCTTCTCTAGGGATCACCTTCACTTCACACCTATCACAATAAACTCAAATACAACATCAAATTCCCTCCCTCACATCGCTCATCAACAGTCCAAATTAATTACACGAGTTTCACAAAACAAACAAAATCAAGAGATAAATCACACAAATACAAACACAAGTACTCTAAATAAGAGGAAAGAAGAATATACAACATGACGGTTCTTTAGGAACTCCGTCAAACCGAGGATGGTGGACTCTCATTCTTCAACCATAGCCCTCAAGGGCTTGGAGGAGCAAGTCGAATGCACGACCGACATCGTAATGAAGGCCCAAAGAGTGCTCGAGCCAAGCTATCCTCCACGGCCTCCAAGGTGGAGGCAAGAATTAGTCACCAAAAGACCCAACGTCATCTTTCAAGTCGTCTCCGGGGTCTATCCATCCTACGAGCTTCACCGACCTCTTCCTCCCTTAGCATCGCCTCCAATCACAAGCAAGCTTCAAATCCTTGACAAGAGGCACAAAAAACGGCTTTGGCCTCATTTCCATGTTGCACATCCCCACACCTTCCTCAAGTTGTGGTTCCCCATCTTCATCACTTGTCCCCACATCATCTTGGAGGAGAGAATTGAAACTTCTACCGGTAGTTTCAATCTCTTCCAAACCATTGCTTGGTGTACATACAAGGGGTTCTTGATGTTTTTCCACATTCTCGGACAAGGGCAACTTGAGCTCATCAATTTCACCCAACAACTTCACAAACTCCACCAACTCATCCAACTCACTACCCTCCTCCAATTCTTTACCGACATTGCCTTCACCAAGGGTCATATCCTCATTCATCTCTTCTTGGGAAGACGATTGAGGTTCTTCAAAGCAAAGTTCGCTTCTCAAAGGGAGTTCATTAGTGGCTTCGTGATTAGGTTTCTCCCCTTTCTCAAGTGGGCACCCTTCATCTAGTTGTGACATTCGGGATAAAAACATTAAGGTTTTAACCGTTAACGTATTTAATCGAGCATCCATCGCCTCGTTTTCCCTTTGATATTGGGCCATGAATTCATCTTGATTCTTTTGCATTTGAATGGCCATTTCTTGGTTGCTCCTTTGCAATTGAATAATCGATTGATACAACTTCATGTTTGGCGATTGGTGGTCATTGGGGTCTTGTAATGCTCCTTGAAAATCTTGATGATACCCAAGGAGTGAGGAATCATATTGTTGGTAGTGAGGTTGAGGTGATTGGTAGTATTGTGGGTCATGGGGTTCGTATTGTGGTTGAGGTGAAGGGTAATATGGTGGGTTTTGGGGAAATTCGCTTCCATACGGCGAATCATGATGAAACATGGTGAGTTCACACTGATAGCTTGAGTAATAGCCACCATGATCATATGATTGATAAGCATTCTCTCATTGGTAACCGTTCCCATTTCATTGAAATTCATACCCACGAGTGTCTTGATTATCCCAAGAAGCTTGATAGTGGTAGGGGGACGTCATGTCATACCCTTGGTTCATAGAGGGAGAAGAGTAGCTCATGGTGGCTTCCATGGGTGCGTAATTTAGATCAAACCTCATACTATGCTCGAAAATCGTGGCTCGTACCCGGTTGAGGACCTCTCAATCTAGCAATCGTCCGTTAAAGCGGCTCTAAATTGCAAGAAGAAGAAGGTCACCACCTCTAAGAACAAACTGTAGACTAAGAGCAAACGTGAGAAGCGTAGTGCTTTTTGGGCACTAGACAAGAGAGAAATAAACCTCACACGCACAAGAAGCAAAGGAACGAAAAAAAAACACAAAAACAAAGACAAAGTCAAGTAAATAGGCAAACAAGGTCTAAACTAGCACCGTCCCCGACAACGGCACCAAATTGATGGTAAGGATTTGCCGTGGATCCCCACCGTCAAATAATAACCAACTAAACCTAACATGTAGATAGGGTAAGTCGGGTCGAATCCACGGGGACGGTAAGAGGCGTCTAGACTAAGGTCACCCAAATACGAGACTAGGTCAAAGAGCTAAACTAAACAAAACAATTAAAAGAGGATGGATCTATGACTACAACTAAGGTAACGAAGAAATCAAATAAGGAAAGGGTAGGGTTAGGTCGGGTTCATAAGTGTAGTAGGATAGTTGGGAGATCGAGGGTCTAGGTTTCACCTAGTTACTAAGGTCGGTCCGGGATCTCGCTACGTAGACCAATGTCCGCACTCTCGTGTCGAGGACAAAACCCGAATACTTATGCAAGTTGTCACCCAATACACAAGGATTCAACCACAAATCAATCACACAATGAGAAGAGGAAGACAAGCAAGAGGAGTATTTGCAACTACTACTCTAACAAGCAATTCAACAAACACATGGTGCTCTTAATATGTGACTAGTAACAAAGAATCCACCTTTACCCACAATCAAACCCTAATCATCCATAATCAACACTTAATCCCCCTAATAACCCCACAATAAGTCTACTCACACATTATCGAAATAATACTAACATAAACAAGAGGAGACAACACAAACATCCAAACATACATTATGAAACTAACAAGAACAATAAACAATAATCAAAGATTAAAACTTGAATGAGTAAACAAGATTAAGAGAAGGGAAAAGAAGATTATACCATACTAGAAGATGAAAGGAAGAATGAAAACTTGCATAAAAGAGAAAACCCAAATACATCAACCAAGGTTGTCAATCTTGGATGGATTCTTCAAGAATTCCCTTAATACAAGAGCTAAACTAAGATTAACGATTAACTAAAGACTAATCTACTCTAATCTAAGCTAATCTAACCTAAAGTAGTCTAGGGTTTAGTGGGTAATCAAGAACATAAGATTACAAGAAGGGGGTATATATAGGGTTCCAAGAGTGGAGGAGAAGAAGAGAAACAAATGCGGGCTGTAACTGACCCATCCCGTCCGGGATGCTACGGACCTGTCCGGGATGGTGTGGTCCCGACCGGGACGGGTTGGTCCCGACCGGGAAGAGCAATAACACAGCCTGGTGTTATTGATAACACAGCCCGGTGTTATGCTTGATACCGACCGGGAAGGGTTGGTCCCGATCGGGACGGACTCAGAACAGAACCATTGCATTTCGTGCACCTCATCCCGGACGGGATGAGGCCATTCCCGTCGGGAATGAGTCTTGTAGGCTTCCAATATGATCTTTTTGGTCCCTCCTTGGTTCTCGTGGGCTTCTCACCGATTCTCGGGGCTCGGGATCGAGTCAAAGAGGCTCGGGATTGGGTCCCAAGGTCTCGGGGTTGAATCAAAGGCATCGAGTGATCGTTCCTTCACTTCGTTGGCTCCAAAAATGTATGAAACGAGTCGGAATCGTTCCAATTCTTCATGAATGGTCTCGGGAACCTAAAACGAACTAAAGGAAGCATAAGTAACCCAAAAACCGCTCCCAAGGAGCGATTCCACAATGAAAACGGGACCAAAACACAGCAATATAGGCACAACAAACTACACTTATCAAACCCGCGTCGCGTTGCAGTCCTATCATCATCGGGTGTTTGTTGGGCACTTCTGCAGCCAGCAAGTCCAAATCCGGGTGTCTACAGAAGCCCCCACTTTGACTGAGGCTTGGACAAGGCGAAAGTCAAAGTATAACCGCCCAGGTCAATCGAAGATTATGACCTGGTGGCTGTCCGTCCGGTCGTTTTAAGTCCGTTAGACTGTGCGTTGGGGCTCGCCAGCCAAGGTCTAGGAGTCATACCTGATGTCTTCGCATGTGGTTGCTTGCTTGGGCCCAGGCCGCTGATTGTTGTCTTGTTCTTGATCCTTTGCGCGCGCGCTTTGTCTTCTTCGATTTATTTAAGGTTTTGTTTAATTTTTAGCGCTTTTATGTGTTAGGTGTAAATGTATTTGCTTTTATTTAAGATGCTTGTGAACCCTTGATGGTACATAACGTTCGAGGGCGTTAGTCTCCACTCCAGCGGTCGTCTTCAGGATGGTTATGACCCCAAGGACAAGGTAAAACGATAATAAACAATCTGAGGGCATTGGTCTCCACTCGGATAGCTGTCTTTCGGGATGCCTCTGACCCATAGGACAAAATAAAGTGATATAAAACTATTCGAGGGCGTTAGTCTCCGCTCGAATAGCTGTCTTTCGGGATGCTTCTGACCCCTAGGACAAAATTGTTGTTGCTGTGCCTCCGGGATAACTCAGATCCCTTGGGCGAAACTCCTCGAGGGCGTTAGTCTCCACTCGAGTAGCTGTCTTTCGGGATGCCTCTGACCCCTAGGACAAAATTGTTGTTGTTGTGCCTCCGGGATAACTCAGATCCCTTGGGCAAAACTCCCCGAGGGCGTTAGTCTCCACTCGAGTAGCTGTCTTTCGGGATGCCTCTAACCCCTTGGACAAAATTGTTGTTGCTGTGCCTTCGGGATAACTCAGATCCCTTGGGCAAAACTCCTCGAGGGCGTTAGTCTCCACTCAAGAGCTGTCCTTTGGGATGCTTCTGACCCCTAGGACAAAATTATTGTTGTTGTGCCTCCGGGATAACTCAGATCCCTTGGGCAAAACTCCTCGAGGGCGTTAGTCTCCACTCGAGTAGCTGTATTTTGGGATGCCTCTGACCCCTAGGACAAAATTGCTATTGTTGTGCCTCCGGGATAACTCAGATCCCTTGGGCAAAACTCCTCGAGGGCGTTAGTCTCCACTCGAGTAGCTGTCTTTCGAGATGCCTCTGACCCCTAGGACAAAATTGTTGTTGCTGTGCCTCCGGGATAACTCAGATCCCTTGGGCAAAACTCCTCGGGGCGTTAGTCTCCACTCGAGTAGCTGTCCTTCGGGATGCTTCTGACCCCTAGGACAAAATTGTTGTTGCTCTGCCTCTGGGATAACTCAGACCCCTCGGGCAAATTGTTGTGCCTCCGGGATAACTCAGACCCCTCAGGAAAATTGTTGTTTGTTTATTTGTTTTAGTAAAATGCTGATGTTGTTAGTTTGTCTTAGCTAATTTCGTTTCGCAGGCTTGTCTTATTTTGTTCGGGTTTGTTCTTGCTTTTGTTTTTATCTTGGTTTCGAGTTTGCTCAGAGTTTGCTTATGTTAATCTTGGTTGTTCTTTGTTACGCGTCCGGATGCAGCGTTAAGTGCTTGTTTTATTAGTCGAGTGTGCATTATCGATGTTAATCAGTAGTTGTCCCATTATTGTTGTTTTGCTTGTCTTACTAGGTGCATGTGTATTGTCCTTGAGTTGCATTTTTTTGGCTTTGTCTTGGTTTGTTACGTATTTGAGTTGGTTCAGAGTTTGCTTAGTTTAATTTGGTTCAAAATTGTTTCGCTATGCGTCCAAGTACAGCGCTTAGGTTAAATGTGGTTCTATTGTTTGTTTCATTATTGAGAATGTATTACCGGCGTCGACTAGTAATTATTCTGTTTATTGTTACTTTGTTCGTTTTAAAGGGTGTGTGTATTGACCCTTGACTTCGCTTGTCTTGTTTTGTTTTGTTTTAGTCTGGACTAGGCAGCTTAGGCGCGCGTCCCTCAGCGTTCCAATATTCAGGCGCCCAGACCCCAGCGTATCAGGACCCGAGCGCGTGAACTGGGGCGGTCGGATTTTCGTGATCCGGGTCTGCTTAAGTAAACGAAGATTTGGGGCGATCGTTTTATTTCTCACAAATCAGACGCATCGTCTTCTTTGCCCCAAACTCGACTTCTTTGATTTTTCTTGCCGAGTTTCGTTTCGATTCCGCTTTTTACGACAATGTCGACTCCGGGTTAGTGTTCTTTGCTTGCTTTTTGTTTGTTTTGCTTGATTGGATTGATTATGAGTTTGCTTTGTTGAAAACCCTAAAAAATCAATTTGGGTGTTTTTGTTTTACTACGTTTCGATGCTTGTACTTGATTTTATTGTTAAATTAGGGTCGATTAAAGCTTGTTGAGGTAGTTGTAAGTTCGATATGGATGTTCGAGGTGTGACAATGGTTCCGTAGGGAAATGTGTTAGGAAAGCTAGGGTTAACGACCGTTTTTCGGTTATTCTCGTATTCATTTTACGTGAATTTGCTTAAATGATGCTTGTGAGGATGTGAGTAGCTCTATTGTCGATTGTTAGGGCTAGGATGACCTACAGGACCCTCCGTGAGATTTTGTGTGTCTTATGACGGACCAAAAGGTGTCGTAACGATGCCGGATTTTCCCGAAACCACTTCCATTGTGATCGGGATCGAAAATGCAGGCTAGTGACCTTTTCGGAATTCTGATATCTTTATTCAAAATTTTGACCTTATTTTGACCTGTTTAAGCTGATTTAGCCTGATTAGAGCTATGCTTTGTTGTGTTTTGCTTTGGGTTTCACAGCTAGAGGTAACACCGAGCGTCCCGAGGGAATTTCCTCGGTTGGTGCTAGTGCTAGTGTGGAGGTGGCCGGGGCGAGTTCACAGACTCTCCGAAGGATCCGTAGGAGACACAGAAGTATCTTGTCTCAGCGGCGCGACCCTGAGACTATTAATGAAGCTGAGTTCGATAGAGTGAAGAAACGCAAGCTGCTGGTGACAGTGGCTAGGAGGGCTCATGTTCCGGTTCCAGTACTGGAGAATGAGGAGGTGGTTTACGAGGAACCTGAGTGGGCTCGAGACTGGGATGGTCACCAGCTGATGTTTCATCTTAACCGTCATATTTTTAGCCGTATTGTGCGAGGCTTGGTGAGTGTCCTATTCGTGCTTATTTCGCTATGACTCGGATTTTGCTATTGTTATTATTTTTGCTAGGGTTAGGCTAGATTTGTTTTGTTAATCCTAGCATTGTTTCGGTTTGCAGCCCCCAGGTCCGATGAGGACTTTCTCGGGCTTTACTACGTGCCTCGACGTTTATCATCAGAAGTTGACGCCCACGGTAAAGGGGATTATCGAGAGGACCGCCCTGGGTCCCGTGGTTGGGCAATGGGTTAGGTTGGTGGGTTGCCAGACTAAGTGCAACCTTATGGTGATCAGGGCGATGATAGATCGCTTTCATGATACTACCTCGACCTTCCATATGTCTTTTCGGGAGGTCGGGATGACCCTAGAGGACTTTGGGGTGATTAGTGGTTTGCCCTGGGGTTCGAATAGGATTAGGTGGGCCGTCGAGGGTCCTACTCCAGATAGTGATGAGGTACGAGGCCTCATCGGGGATTGTCTGCCGCGTGAGGAATATAATACGCCTCATGCTATAGTGTGCTCGTACATTGCTGACCATTTTGAGCGAGTGGTGGTGTTAGAGGGTCGGGAGGCTAATACGCCGGAGCAAGATGCTCGACTGTGGCTGTGATATTTCCTAGGGTCGACTAACTTCTCGGATAAGGGCGAGAAGTTTAGTTCTAGGATTGGGTGACCTGACTCGGCTAGGGCGCTTTGATGCGTGACCGCGGCTTTTGCGGAGATGACTCGCTGCTTGCAAGTCATGGTGAGGCCGCTGGTGATAGGGTTGGGTTCAGCTTTGCCCATTGTGGGTCCGGGCCTTATACTGGAGGTTAGTTACTTTTTCGCTCTTGTGTTTTGAGTTCTACTTAGTTTTTGGCTTGATTGGTAATGTTGTTTCGGGATTTTGCAGGCATGGATCTATTCCTATTTCCCGTGCTTGGCACCTAAGACGGTGAAGGTGCACCAGAAGAGATTCCCAGCAGGAATCGAGTGGAGGTTGGCTCAGCCGAAGAGAACAACCAGCCATTACCCGATGGAGAATGCACTAGTTAACAAACTAGGCATTGAGGATGTATGTTTTTTTCCTATAGTTTATTTGCTTAATAGCCCTCAAGGCTTTGGATTTTATTAGGATGCTGGTTTTATTTGTGTAGTTTGTGGCCCGCCCTTGGGCTAATTACGAGGACGTGCAGGGGTACGTGGTTGCGGAGCTGAGGCTGCGGAGTTATAGAAGGATGCTTCTTTCTGCGTTGATTTGTCCAGTTTGGTATCTGGGTGAGCGGTCGGTGCGTCAGTGCCTATATGACGATTTCAGGGTGCCGGTTGATCCTCCCTGGACCATGTTCAGACCGCCGACCGCCGACCGCCGCAGAGATTCTCCAGGACAAGGACGGAGAAGAAGGCGATACACTCTTGGGGCCTGGTGCCTCCTACTTATCTCACATCACCCAGCGGTTAGCTTGGTATCGCCTCGTGGTAAGGTTTTAATTTTGGTTCTAAGGTTTGCTTTGTGGTTTGTTATTTCTTTGCCTATTGACTGACCAATCTGTTGTCTTTTCAGTTGGCCGACTCGGCTGACGAAATCGAGCCCCCAGATTTTCCTATGACCCTTCTCAGGGTGGACGCGGTTGGGATACCGTTCACTGAGCCCCTCCTCCCATGTTCAGCTGAGGAGATGGATGCTAGGATAGAATGGCAAGACCGGGTGTACCGGGTGAGTTTCGGGTATCGTTATTCATTTGGGTTCTAACGATAAGGATGTGTTTGCCTAACTTTTATGGTTTCTACTTTCAGGTTTCGTCGGCTTGTCATCAGAAGTTGTGGCAGGCCGCCACAGGAATTTCATTAAGTACCAAAATAGTCTTCAATTACAAATAAATAAATTACAACTTATGCGAATAAGATACAAACAACTACATAATTGCTAATTATCGTCACTGTCACTGTCACTGTCCGCGTCGGTGTGCGGTTCAATGAACCCCTCGTCCCCGTCTTCATTATCATCGTCCCAGTCAGTATTCACCTCATCACCATCATCTTCATCGTCGACGACCAAGTCGTCCTCATCACCCTCTCCCTCAGGAACAATCCAGTCGACAAACTCGTCGTCCTCCCCTACAACACCAGCAACTTCAACTACATATTCTTCTTCATTGACGTCATTGTCTTCGATCAGAGTTGATGACATCGGCTGATTATTACCAACTACACTCTCCTGGTAGACGTCATCGTCGATGATAGGATTATCAACTTGTGATCTTGCCTTGATTTTGAAAACCGCAGACCAATTCGTACACTTTTTTCCCTTTGGGTAAGGTGCATAGCAGACTTGATTGACTTGATACGCCAACACAAAAGGGTTGTGCCCTCGCTGTTTTCTCGTCAGATCGACATCCACAAGATTGTAGTTCTCATGAACAGTGACTCCGTGCGGGGAGTTGTCGATCCAATCACATTTGAACAGTATGGCCTTGCAGTTTTTGTGGCTGTCGTAGTACTCCAACTCGATCACCTCGAGTAGTGTTCCACAGTAATCTGACCCTTCGGTGGACAACACACATACGCCGTTACTTTTGGTAAGTTTTGGAACGTCAACACCCTCGACAAACGCACGGAACTTGTACTCGTTAATTGTATATCGCCTCCAAGTTCTGACTCGTGAAGACGGCCCAGTGACTAGAGGTCTTACAATGGGATCCTCCAGCTCTTCAGGCTATTGTCAACATAAAATTCGTCGAAAAACAGTGCAATTAAATTTTGTACCAAACACATACACAATTTGTAATGATCAAGCAAATAGCATTTCAACATACTTGAGTACGTAGCCAAGAGGGAAACAGTGAGTCATATGCCACCCAAACATCGTCAGATGTTGTCACTTCCGCATGTTCTGCCATAATGAAAGCCTCGAATTTCCTGAAATGGTCAGCAGTTGTACTTAATCACACATACTACCAATTATGAGGAGGGTATGTTGTACGTGAGTTACTTACTCCTCGTACGGTCTGATTACAGGGCCACAGTTTCTCAGAACGTAGGAGTGTGCCTGCTTGTACTCAACATCGGTCAACCACCTGTCCTTACATTTTCCAGTGCTGCTTCGAACATCAGACTGAAAGGGTTCCACCTCTATTTGGTGGTCTTCAGTCTGATGCACACCCACGTCTAGGTCTTTTGCTTTTGTGTCAACGTGCTCTTCGAAGTAGAAGGAGCAGAAGTTTGATGTCTCCTCTAACAAATACGCGTTGCATATTGAACCCTCAACACGTGCTTTGTTACCAATTTTTTTTTTCAGATGGTTTAAGAACCTGCAAATTAAAATATTAGCTCTCATGTAAGACTTAATTGGTAATCAATGCAAGGGAAGTCACACTAAGGATAGTTGAGGACGTTACCTTTCGAATGGGTACATCCACCGGTACTGAACTGGACCGCCAACCCTTGCCTCATACGGCAAATGAAGTGGGAGATGCTCCATCGAGTTGAAGAATGACGGAGGAAATATTTTCTCCAACTTGCAAAGGATCTCGGGAATATTGTTCTCAAGTCGATTCATTGACTCGACTGACACCATAGTGGAACACAAATCTCGGAAGAACTGACTGATCTCTGTCAATGCATTCCACGTGTTCATTGGCACCAGCTGCTTCAAAGCTAATGACATCAAGCGCGACATAAACACGTGACAGTCGTGGCTTTTCATGCCATGCAAAATTAACTTGGACTGGTCCACACACCGGGATAAGTCGGATGCGTAACCGTCCGGAAACTTCAAACCACTCACCCAATCGCACAAAGCCTTCCTATCATTTTTGTCCATAACAAACGACGACGACTTAGGTCGCCCAAGACACAGTTCCTTGAAATCGGCTTTGCCTTTTGGTCCAAAGGCTGTCTTGTTCGGTACATCCATCACGGTGTTGATAATCTGCTCAAAGAAATTATTTGACATGACATTCTCCTTAGTGCCTCGTAGAAGGTCAATTAGCAGTTGGATCCAACCGTCTAAATGTCTTAAGGCCATGTTGCTCTCGCACTTCAAAGTCAGCATCCTTGAAGCAACTTGCAACAGACTCATATCGCACCCGCTGAAAACTGGGAGTTCAGCATTTTTTAGCATTTCGAAAAAGGAAAGGACTTGTGGGTTGGGTTCATGTTGCACTTCTTCGTCGCTTAACTTGTCTGGGTTACGCTCCTCCTCCATGATGTCCTCAACCGTCGTACGCAGTGCGTCCTCTACGAAGTCCCGGTACGGATTTTCGTGAACAGGTTCTTGCAGGCGACTACTTTCATTTTCACCATGATACGTCCACACGTAGTAGTTCTCAACAAAACCGTGCTTGTATAGATGTTGTTTGACATCTACTTCATGTTTTAAGGCACGGTTTTGACATTTTCTACATGGGCACCTAAGCTGCTCGCTGGTGTAGTGGGGGTTATTATCTAAGGAAAACTTGATGAACTCCTCCACACCGTCTCTAAATTCTATTTTCGGTCGCTTATTGTCGGCCAGTCTCTCGTACATCCAACTCCGTTCTACTCTATTCATTCTATATGGACTGAACTATGAATGATTAGAGTATGTACACATGAACAAAATGGCGTGGGGAAAGAAGTCAACAACATGGAATTTGAAGAAAAGTTCGCGAATTTCACCATAAGTTGGAATTCTCACAACCATCAATTTAAAAACGATTCATCACCGGGGACTTTATCACTCCAACCTAAACCCATTCTTGTGCGTTCCATGTCACTGATAAACACGAAATTGTGTAATGTCGATAAGAGAAAAATTCGGCAGCAATTCGCCTCAGTTCTCCAAAAGCACAATGTGGAATATATGAAAACTCCACATATGCAATCGGAGAACATTGAGGGAATTGTCACCAAATTTTCCTCTTACCAACACAACACAATTTCATGTTTACCACCTAAGTGACATGAAAGGCACAAGAACAGTCCCAAAACGGGGACTGTCCAAGAATTACTCCTAATGAGTAACTCTTGAACGGGCACTAGGTAGGTTTGAGTAGATTTCAAACAATGCTCATGCACAGTACACAACGAAAACAAATAACAACAGCAATCATATCTCGACACAGTAATCCAAGACATTAATACTTACTATAATTACAACCACTAACTGCAGAAATTTAGGAAACAAAACAAATTTCCCTTTTTTTAGTATTGTTTATGTAGCAGAAGTACATAGTAGAAGATTAGTAGTAGTAGTAGTAGAAAATTAGTAGTAGTAGTAGTAGCAGTAGAAAATTAGTACTAGTAGTAGTAGTAGTAGTAGTAGTAGTAGTAGTAGTAGTAGAAAATTAGTAGTAGTAGTAGTAGTTTAGTAGTAGTAAAGGAAATAGAATATTAGTAGTAGTAGTAGTGGAAAATTAGTAGTAGTAGAAATTTAGTAGTAGTAGTAGTAGTAAAAGTAGAAGTAGTAAATTAGTAGTAGTAGTAGTAGTAGTAGTAGTAGTTTAGTAGTAGTAGTAGTAGTAGTTTAGTAGTAGTAAAAGTAGAAGTAATAAATTAGTAGTAGTAGTAGTATAGTAGTAGTAGTAGTTTAGTAGTAGTAGTAGTACTAGTAGTAGTAGTAGTAGTAAATTAGTAGTAGTAGTAGTAGTATAGTAGTAGCAGTAGTATAGTAGTAGTAGTAGTAGTAGTAGTAGTAGTAGTAGTAGTAGTAGTAGTAAAAGTAGAAATAGGAAATTAGTAGTAGTAGTGGTAAAAGTAGTAGTAAACTATTAGTAGTAGTAGTAGTAGTAGTAGTAGTAAAAGTAGAAATAGTAAATTAGTAGTAGTAGTAGTAGTAAAAGTAGAAGTAGTAAATTAGTAGTAGTAGTAGTAAAAGTAGAAGTAGTAAATTAGTAGTAGTAGTAGTAGTGTAGTAGTAGTAGTAGTAGTAAAAGTAGAAATAGGAAATTAGTAGTAGTAGTAGTAGTAGAAGAAGAAAATTAGTAGTAGTAGTAGTAAAAGTAGAAATAGTAAATTAGTAGTAGTAGTAGTAGAAGAAAATTAGTAGTAGTAGTAGTTTAGTAGTAGTAGAGGAAATAGAATATTAGTAGTAGAAGAAAAAGGCTAATTCAACAAATAATTTGGGGTAAGCTAACATGAACATTCAATCAAATCCAATTAAAATTCTTCCAAAGAGTCCAAGATAGTTAAGTAATCATCATCCTAGATTAATCAACTAGATAACAATTAACTAGCTACAACCTCGGCGAGGCACTTCTTTGAATATACAGTACAGTAATAAACATTCAACAACAAACATACAGTTGAACTACTTTGCCAAACAAAAAGCAGTACGGTAGACTAGTATTTAACACAACCCAAATGCAAAATGATGAGTTAAATTTAATTAGGGTTATTGTTTATGATGACAAACTCCAAGTAACATATACACATGTACATATAGGTGCAAATTATAGGCACAACAAATAAATAAAGTTACTGCCTAGATTTCCACACATGACACACCTACATTTCATACATTTCATCCCCAGGCATGTTTAGTTTGGTAGAAGCATACCTACATTCAGGCTAGATAAGTTGTGTTAAGCGAGCCGACATCATTATCTTAACATTTTAATTTTAATTTTACTACTTTAATTTCCAGCAATTAGCTACTGTACATCATTTTATTTCTGCTAAACTATCTATTACATCACCTTGATTAGTTTTTTTTTAGTTTATAAAAGCCATAATGATACATAACAATTAACTAGCTACATCCGTAATGCCAGAAACGAGACAGCAAAATCCGAGTCCATTACAGCGAATCAAAACAATTAACTTAATTAAGTACTAAGTATCATACCTGAGAATTGAGGGGGGTTGGTTTAGGGTTTTTCTGGGTTCGTCGGTTTAGGGTTTCGATTTCGGTTCGCCGGAGGGGCTGGGATTCGGGTTCGCCGGAGGGTTTATGGGATTCGGAGTCGCGCGTGGAGGCTAGCCGGAAAGAGGGAAGGAGTCGTCGGTTTCTGGGTTCGCCGGACGGAGCAGGAAGATTTAGGGTTTCAATTTCGGTTCGCCGGAGGGGCTGGGATTCGGTTTCGCCGAAGGGTTTATGGGATTCGAAGTCGCGCGTGGAGGCTCGCCGGAAAGAGGGAAGGAGTCGTCGGTTTCTGGGTTCGCCGGACGGAGCAGGAAGATTTAGGGTTTCGATTTCGGTTCGCCGGAGGGGCTGGGATTCGGGTTCGCCGGAGGGTTTATGGGATTCGGAGTCGCGCGTGGAGGCTCGCCGGAAAGAGGGAAGGAGTCGGGTTTGGGGTGTCGGGTTTGGGGTTTGCGTTTTAGGGAGAGAGCGAGATTGGGGTGTCGGGTTTGGGTTTTGGGGTCTGTTTAGTTGTTGCCTATTTTTTTTTATATTAAACAATTTACGTGGGACTAGCCGACGCAACCAGACACAGATTTCAGGTTTGCGTCGGCTAATCCGATGCAGTACCTTTTTTTTTTATATTAAAAACTTTGCGTGGGATTAGCCGACGCAACTAGACGTAGATTTCAAGTTTGCGTCGGCTAATCCGATGTAGTACCTTTTTTTTTTTATATATTAAACAACTTGCGTGGGACTAGCCGACGCAACCAGACGCAGATTTCAAGTTTGTGTCGACTAATCCGATGCAGTACCTGTACGTTTTGTTTATATTAAAACCTTTGCGTGGGATTAGCCGACGCAACCACACGCAGATTTCAAGTGTGCGTCGGCTAATCCGATGCAGTACCTGTACGTTTTTTTTTTATTACAACTGCTGCTTGAGTCTGTTTAGTTGTTGCCTTATTTTTTTTATATATTGAAAACATTGCGTGGGATTAGCCGACGCAACCAGACGCAATATTAAACATTGCGTCGGCTAATCCGACGCAAAGCTATTAATTCTGTTGACTGGGAGTTTTTAGTCAACAACTTTTGCGTGGGATGAGCCGACGCAAACCCTTCCATTTGGATCGGCTTTGCGTCGGTTAATCCCACGCAAACCCTTTCACATAGTGGCGCCAACCCAAAATTATTGGTGCCTGTATCATGGAGTCGGATAGCGTCGGCTAGTCCCACGCAATATTATTGCATCGGATTAGCCGACGCAATTCGACACAGTTATGCCATTTGCATCGGATAAAAAATCCGACGCAACCTGTCCGACGCTATTTCAGCTGTTTTTAGTAGTGGGTGTAGTTGGTTATTATTTGACGGTGGGGATCCACGGCAATTCCCTACAATCAGGGTTCGCGGTGTTCTAGATAGTTTTCTATAGAACGGATCAAATTAATTATTCGAGCAAATTAAACTAACATGATGGCAGCCTTAGTCGTGTCGTTACGGTCGCATAGACACTAATTAGAGTCAATTCTGACACCGAGAGCCCGAAGTCGGTCCCGAAACTCGAGCCTAGTCAATACCGCGCCAAGCGAACCTCAGGATGAACACCCGAGGCCCACTAAACCCACGACGCTAGGCCAAGCCGCGGGAACCCTTAAGCCCTAAGCTATGTATCACACTCCCGTCTTTCGGTTTTGGAAAGTATCAAAATTGTATCTTCAAAACTCCAACCGCACCACCTGATGCGCCTGGGTCTCCCCACGCCCGGACCCAGGCGACTGAGTCTTAGTTCGCCTCAGATCACCCGCCTATATGGGCGATGAGGGTCGAAAACACCTATAAATACCTCTCTTCACGCCCTCATTTTCACACAATTCAACTCTCTCTTCCCCCTCTAAACTTTCGCTAAGAACTCGCACTCCGACACCCGAGGCAAACGATCCACTCGATCGTAGTTCCGATAAATAAAAAAGCGACATCGACGCTACACCTCACCTTCGAGCACTCCACTCGATACCGAGGTGCCTGTGATCCACTAGCTCGAAAACTAGTACCCGTGTTCTGCCAGATAGCCGCAGAACTAGTCCTTAGCAACGAACGAAGCTCTGCCAGAGTAGGCGCGGGAAGGTCAAATGGTAACGGAACTCTGCCGGGATAACTGGTCAAGCTAGGAGGATCCGCCTTTCGAAGTCGTTTTGTCACTAGGTTGCCATCTAAACAAAACTTTCCATAATCGCATTTTTTTATTATTATGCACTACGATAACAATAGATGTGAGCACTAGGCCCACAAACATCTACTAAAATACATAACATCTCAACTTCAATCACAAATACTAAAACACACTAAATAGACCCGAGTAATTCCGAGATCCGTTCTCAAAACTATTTATGCATCGAGTCTCGTTTAGTGTACACTCCGAGGGTGCAACTCCTCAATATGTGATTTACTTACATTCGCATTTACAGTTTTTCGTATGATTTATTGCTTTTATGCCTTATAATCGCATGCTAAATCACCTAACACGGAATTCAAAACGTAAAACAACTAAACTTGAACAAAGTGATGGTCGGGTTCCATATTAGTACCGGTGCTCACCTTACTAGGTTCGACGCATCCTTATTAATACCGAACCGACGCATCTTAAGCAGAATACCAGGTAAGGTATACCACGAGAATGACTAATATCCGTATTATCGCGTTAAAACTGATTTGATGATACGTATAATACTAGTACTCTCTACTCTCCTATGTGTATCTTTTCATGGCGTGCCTGTCACGTGAAATCGCATGCAAAGAATGTAAACACATTTACTTTGACGACAAAGCTTACATGTCCTTAAACAACCGACATAGCAAAAGGTATAGGGTTAAAACAACGGATGTTACAGTATTTCCACCACAACAAAAGAACTAGGATTTTAGCCCACCGATTGATTAGTAGAGGTCGCTATAGTCCGGGCGGGATTGGGCGCTGACATCTATCGGATGTTGGCTTCCCAATACGTACCCTCACCCCTTACTCAGAATCAAAGGTTTCCGGATGTCCGTAACCATTGGCAACGAGAGTCATTCCAGGCATGGAGTGCTTAAGGGTACAAGTCTTTATCTTTAGGTCCCGTGCCACTCAGCTTTGAGCCGGCAAGGGATCAAAGTTGACTTGAACGGTTTTCGAGTCCCCATAATTTGACTCGGTGGCGACTCCACAAACCAACGACTACTTCAGTTCACTAAAAAGGTCACCTTACCAAATATAACTGCCTTTAAACATTTACAACCACGACTCGATCGATTCCAAAACGAAAACACGGGTTCCCAACACCCATCTACTACAAGTCCGTATCGTCATCCAAATCGAGGTCCGACACTTCGCCCCGTATGCGAGATCGGACCGGCCCCCGGCAGGGAGGGGGCCACGTGGGTGGCCACCGCCACACGATGTAAACCGGGTCGGTCCCCCGCAGGCACGTGCGGGGCGCCGGGCGATGCGGACGGACGTCCGCAAAAGTAGTATTTATTTTGAATTTAGAGATAATAGATCCGTATAAAAGTTTATTTAGAATAATCATACATAGATATTTGAATGTTGGAGGGACGACATACGTACCTTAATCAAAGAAAAGATTTGCTTATACTTCTGACGATGTTGGGCCGTCGACGTTTTTGTCAAGTGAACCATATAAGGGATTCACAAATTTAAGTCATGAAAAATAAATGTGGAGTAATATGTTTGTTGCATATGTTTATTTTATTACTTTTTTAGAGAATACATGAATAATTTGAAAAAATAACTCAAGTTATAAATGACCCTTAACTATTCTTCCCTCTAAGTTAAATCAGTTAAATAATGAGTTGTTTTCGTCTCATATTATACTATTGTTTGTAGGATTCGTCCTCTTTTTAGTTTATATCTACTGAAATAAGTTTTAGTGAAAATAGGGGTCTCAAAAACTAATTAATGGACTAATTAAATAGTCCACTTCGTATTAAGAGTGAGGAATTAATTGTTTTTACCATTAGATTCGTTCAATATCATTAACTAAAGGGCAGTTATTCTAAGTTAATATTATTTCTAGGAGCCATACTTTACGAAAAAAGTTGCATGTTACTTAATACTTCAATGTACTCCATCCCATTTATTGGAATCCTACCATTCGATTAAAATATACCTCACATGTATTCAATCATTGGTAGGTTTCCAGTGAATGGGAAGTACGTAGTAATACTTTAATTCAATTTTCTATGAAAAGTATTTTTCTCAAATGGGGTAGAAGGAAAAATAAAATAAAGAAAGGAGTACCAAACTTTGAAAAAAAATATTTAAAAAATGCCATATTTTTATAATTGTAACCATATAAGTACGATTCAATATTGTTTTGAAATTTTCAAATTAAATTGATTTAGTAAATTTTAGAAATAAATAATAGACCATTAATGTGTTTGAATGTTTATTTGCAATTATATTGAGACTAATGGTAAAATTTGTACAAAAAGGATTACTAACACAAAATATTTAGAAAGTAAAATACATTAATATGGAAATATTACTAATAGATTTAGGTACTCATGCCAAATACTGACATTTTTTAAATGACATAAATTTGATTTACAAATACTATTATACACCTTTATTTTAACCTACTTTGATAAACAAACTCAACCTCTCTTCTTTTCATTGTCAGCAATTTTCCTCTTTTCCTTCTTCGTTCTTCATCTGCATTCATCCGCCTCATCCACCTTCCCCTATCGCTACACCCACCATTCACCATCTTGAGTCCAATCGACGCCATCACCTTCACCTCCGATGAACCACCGCACTTATTCCCGTGTTCATTTTGAACTTCCGTGAACCTTATTTGAATTAATCTCGTTGTTTTGTCCTAGGTTTTTCCCCGTTTCGAATTGGTTAGTGCGTCTTATACTTGTTGAATCTACGACTCCTAGTCGTTGTTGGTTAATGCGCGTCGTTGATTATGTTCGTTCTTATTCATTTTTGTTTTTGATCTGAAGTTGTGGGTTAGTTACTGGTAGAATGTGGTGATGTGTGGGTGGATCTACTATGCTCGGGCATTATATATAAGTGACTGAACAAAAATGCATCGATAGAATTAAGATGGTTCAATAATAAAGTCAAGAATTCCAACTCTCAATGTAAATTTGTAGTTAATTTTTGTGGGTTTTGAGGAGCATAGAGAATTGGAGGAATAGATTATGAAAAGCTAATTGCATATAGGGACTGCAAACTTGATGTGTAGTTTCATCCTCTTCAAGGTTGATTGAGATGATAGAGTAAATGGTTATTGGAATGAGGAGGTGAAGTAAATGGTGGATGCTCTCGGGTATTTTCAAAGTGCAGTAATTACGGTGGAGTAATGAGTGCAGTAATTACAATTGCATTCACACCTAATCCACAATCTACAATGCTACTTTCTAATAATTACACTTCAAATATAAAAAATTGAAAAAAAGGTCTATTCTCAAATGGAGATCAAAGAAGGGTGCCACCTATAGGTTTTGGGTGCCTTCTTTTATATAAAGAAGGTACTACTAATTGCAAATTAAAAGCAAAAGTTATGAAATTTGGTGAAGAATTGATGAAATTAGAGTGATTTGGGTGAGTTAGAGAGTTAGGGTTCTTAGGGATAGTGAAGAGGATGAGAGTGAATTAAAGGTTTCTAATGAATTAAGACATAGAGGAACACAAATTATAAACCGCAAAAAAATTACTCGGAACCTGGTTCAGGGGAATTCGATCGAGTCACTTGGGTTGACTCGATCGACTAACCCCCTGAAAAAACAGGTAGGGAATTGATCGAGTAGCCACTGTAGGTGGTCTTCCTCGTCTTCTTGCCTAATGCTAATAGTTTTTGCAATTAATTAAATGCAACTGTACAAGTCCTTCATCCTCTCACGATTAATATTATTACTAACTTACACACCAAAGTTACTAAGTTAACAAAAAATGAAATTAAAAAAATTAAGCGGAAAGGAAAATTACAAGTTTATACAAGTGATGCCGTGGTGCCTCCTGGTTAGCGCTGGTTTATACGGTTGACGCGCACCCCAATCGGATCGGTCGTTTAGCAAAGAACGGGGGGTCAAACAACATTTATAGACTCGGAATAACACAAAAACTATTACAGTAATCGTGGTAAGTCGAGGTCGGTCCACAGGGAACGGAACGTAGCATCGGGTTCAAAGCGACGTGTTTGGAATCTAGAGGGGGGATTTCTAAGGGTCGAGTCTACAGTAGAGAAATAACTATGAAAATAGCTAGAGGTGATTAATCTAGGGAAAGGTGTTATGGGGAAGTCGGGATTCGGACATCAGAGTCTAAGAAGGTCGGGATCGAGTTTTTGTCGCAACTTTGATAAAGAAAGAATGCCACCTTTCGGTTTCTTCACCCAACCCACTTAAAAACCCGCTTTCGCGGCGAAAAAGAGTAAGTCTCAAGTTAAGGTAATTTCTCCCCGAGTTTCCTCATATTTATAGAAATGAGTCAAGGTCGGTCAAGTTGGCTGGACTAAAACAACAATGACACAACAATCGTAAACAAGATAAACCAACAAGCAAGCAACCCACCAACATCCCTTAATTCAAATAGTCCAAGTCCTCATCCCTAAACCCCCCAACAAGAAATCTACTCACTAATCATAATGGAAAACAACAAAACACTAACTAAGGAGGAAACAACTAAAGCATGCATACTAACTAAATCTAAAGAAACTAACAACAAAATAATAATGAAACGACGATCTAACAATTACCCACTAAACTATGAAAGTGATATGATCTAACAAAATAAACTAGAGAATAATCTAGAACAACATAAATAAAATCTAGAGAAACTAACAACACTAAGATGATCTAAACAAGACAATAAGTAGTGTGTTACCCGTGAAAAATTTCACGGCTTGTTCGCTTTCAATTACATAAAGAGTGGGATGAAGTAACACCTAAAACTAAGTTACTCGTTAATAGTCTTTCAATTACTTCACGTGTTATTAGGTAAGTGAATTAATGAACAACATATAGTAAGCATGACGCAATCTGTTCGGGATGACTTGATCATGAACTTTCTACTCCATGTTGTAAGTGTTTTAACCGATTCATTAGATAAGAGGTGAGCATATGAACGAAGAGGGAGATGTCAACGCGTCGTACATCGCTACTTATGCGTAGATTATAGAATCAAGGACTTACCCAATCGTTAGCAGAGAGCACGACATCTACCTATATGTGCCAAGTAATCATCGCAAAGGTAAATAATGATATCGTTTGGCATTCTTATAATTTCAAGTTCGTCCGGGAGGTTCATTTGTTGTAACTTATAATTAAATAGAACGATTTTTTACATAGTATACTGTTATCTTTTTTTTTTTGTCGATGTTAGCAGGATTACGTAATCTGAGGTGGTAAACATTTTGCACGTACCATTACTGAGAGGACAAACGTTATTAGTTGGGCGGGCTGGGTAGAGATACGTAAACAAACACGCTGATCATCTTCTATTTTGGGCTGCATAAAAAAGTGAGGGATCGAAATTTGTAAAAGAGGCCATGTTCCCGTGTATACTCGGCTAACTGTTGCTATTCGAAGGATAATGGAGAAGAATTTTTCACGGCCCAAATACATCGGTGCAGTGGGCTTCCTCACACTAATCAAGGATATGAGTAACCCAATCCAACGATGGGCCAGAAACTATTCCTCCGTCAGCAATTTGCAACATCAACCCAGCAACACACTACTCAACATCGAGTATGCGGTGAATGACATGAAGTTAATTGACCCGTAACTTAATCGTATATTTTCTGACGGTGTACAAGTGTCGTAATTAAAACGAATTGTATGTGTTAATACTATGGTCGCCAAACGCATAAGCATAGAAAAATACACTATACGGAAGTCGAAGAGTTAATATCATCCAAATATATAATCAAAGTAAAAATGACAACTTGATTTAGTTCATTTAAAAAAAACGTAAAACTTGCATGCACATCTACCTTCTCTACATCAATAAGAAAAAACCATCCCAACAACCTGTTTTTCTAATCAAGCAAAATGTATAGACAATTGATGTGGCCGCCTAATTGCATTCTCGACAACATGCCGTACGACGTGCAAGACGGGTGGTATATCTGCCAGAATTTGCACATTCTGAAAATGAGACTAATGTACCTTGGGTATGATGTGGTTAGGTTAGATCCGTGTATATCGCCTACGCTTGATTTCGAAAGGGCGGTCGTAGTTGAGTTCGGAGCAAGGCTGCCGAACTATTTCCAGGCCTACAAACTTCAAAGGGAGTTTGAAAATGAAGGGATGACCAAGGAAGCAATGGTACACCAGTGGGATCACCAAGCCGGTCCACATTGTTGGGTTGCTTCTTGGGAGGATGAGAAGTATCTATCGACGGACACAGACTACCGTATGGTGCCAATCTGGTGCCGTTATGTTGGAACGTACTTGGGCGAGGCTGAGGAATTTGGGACCTATAGACATTTTATGGACGCTTTGAATAAAAAATCTACCGGGAATTCTACGTCGATTAAATGCATGGGAACGGAAGTAAGTATTTCGATTTGGTTGCGCTGTACATAGAAGGTAAATGTTTGTCGAGTTGCAGACTTCGTAGTTGGTTATGGAAATGTTCATTAGGAATATGTTATGAACGCTTTGAACGAAATGTACATTCTCTTCTCCGATAATTAACTACATAGGGACGGTTTCGAAGTATTTTTTTTGACTCTATTGCTACATACATTGTTTGTTAGTAAATAGTTTTGGTTAATATGTAACCGACTTGCATGTTACGAATATGGAACTCGTTAATCTCCAATTTTGTTTACGGTTTTGATAAAAAATCTTCTTCTGAATGTTAGGCTAAGTACTGCGTTTGTTGGTCAGTACTTCAGTTCGATCACGAATCTCCAATTGGGCTTCATTGAAACTTTGCCATGGTGTGGATAGTATGAATAGAGTGCGACCAAACGTTACGGGTCAAATTAGTAATTGGGCAGTTACACATTGTGTGTTGAAATATTAATAAATACTTTTAAGTTTTACTGAATACGTAAAAATAATCGAATCTTGAGGTCGTCCGTAAGTCGATTAACTAATTACAAATGTGGATATATATTTGAACGTATATGAATACAATTATTGTCTAATAAATTAATTTAACGAACAGTGTATGAGCGAAACTTATCGTCTCATATTTTTGATGGCAAATATGAGTTTACCACAAAATAATTCTAATAGTCAAGGAAAATAATGAGTTCGTAAGTGGTGAACACAAAAGAATTCCTAAGGTTCGCTTCAACGTAACGGTTGTTATTGGTTGGGATACGACTTAATGGCGTACCGTAATAGAAGACAGTAACACTGAAAGTATAATATAAAATCTAATATCGGGAACATTTAGTAGACGCACCGTTCGTTTTTTTTACCGTACGATTAAACGTAATAGATATACAACGGAATACTTTTTAAAAAAACACGTGACTGTATACGTTTTCACTGATAAACAGAAGGATATTACGGTACACAAAGATTATGCAGTAAGATGTAGGAAACTTGATGGAAGCAAAGTGTAATGATGACTGATTACCTCAATTGGTAAGCAAGGGGTCACATTTCAGTTTCCCAAGGGTAACTCCCCCAATTACTGCGGCTGCATTAACCCTTTGAAGTAATTATGACATCACACAAAACTTCCACCACTTATTAACCGTATGGAGCAAGGTCTTTAGCATGCAAAACTCAACCATTCGATCATCCCCAACTCAGATTCACTCTTCAACTGCAAAAAAAATTAGAATATAACAGAAACAAAATCTGGTATCCATGGCTGTGACATTTGTGTATCCACCGACCGTCATCATGCACAATCAACCCTACGAAATTGTGGGTGAGGGGGAAGTCATTGGCAAGAGTTTCAGCTTTGTGAGGGACGAACTGATTAAGTTGGGGTACCCTGTTAGGAAGGTCTTCCATGTGTGGAAAGGGAACCCTGGAAACTTCAAGAGGGCTATTGCAATTGAATTTTTAAGGGGCGAGCATAGATACAGGAGTGCCTTCAGACTGCAGAAGTGCTTTGAGAGAGTCGGTAGGGGAAGGTTGGACTTCAAGAAGACTTCAGACAAAATGTCCGGTCCTCACCTATGGGTTGCAACTTCTGCAGATCGTGAGCTGGTGAAGGAGGGCAGGAATTGCATTGCTCTTTCAGTTGATTGGAAGAGGCTGGATTACGGAGACGCGGACACGAACACTCTGTCAACGTACGTGTGCGTGTTTAATCAGCTGAAGCAACACCGCCCCGGTTTCTACGTCTGAAAGGTAACTCCTCCTGACTCAATGCAATGACCTTTTCTGATGATCTACTGAACTATCTTACCCAATTAACTGCTGAACTCTTCGTGGTCTGTTAATTTGTTGTTACATTTTAAACTGTCTGTAATGGATTATTGGACCTCGGTCCGGATTGTTGGTATTTTGATCGAACTGTTTGTGACGCTGAATATTTTATCTTGAATCGTGAACTACCTACAACTATGTTAATATCTGATTAATTTCTGTGTGATGGTCATGCTACAACTATGTTTGAATCCTACAATTGATATGCATTACAATTGCTGGTAGATGTGAACGGTGAATGTTTGGGAGACGGATCTGTAAGCCTGTACAACACGTAGTAAACTATGGGTGGTAGTAATTGTGGCCTGAATAAGGTCTCCATTTTCACGGTTCTACATCTTCTCAAAACCAGTGCACCATTTTTCCTATACTTTGCGTAGATTACAACATAACTGTCATCTAGTGTTTGAAAAAATCTCTTTATACACGACATTTGTGGTGGAGTCCGTGTCGAAAGCATCTTCGTCTAGGATTAGAACTTTTAGCCCCCTCTTAGTCGTTACCCTTGATAGCACGACATAGAGCTGCCCATGGGTTAACACATGTCGCTGTAGAAGCAATCCGACATTGGATAGAGACTGACCTTGGCTCTTGCTTATGGTCATCGCGAAACATACTGCTATTGAAAACTGCCTCCTCTCGAACTTGATGGGGAACTTGGTATAATCTGAAGGTGACAGTTTAATTCTTGGTACGTATACCATTTCCCCTTTTCTCACCCCTGATATAACCTTGGCTTCAAGTACACGATCACCGAGTTTCGATATAACTAATCGTGTCCCGTTACATAGACCGTTCGCTTGATCTAGGTTTCTCAATAGCATCACAACTGCCCCAACTTTTAAAGTTAACCGGTGGTTTGGGAGCCCTGACGATCTTATCGTGTTCAAGTATTTAGTAGAGTACAGCTCTAGAATAGAACGACTTGTTTCATCACTGCTAATCTCGTCTGAGCTTAGGTAAACAACTTCGTCTCCGGGTAATATTGACAATACATAAGCGTTAACCTTCTCAACGACATCGTGAGTTGGAGCAAGTATAGCTCTTTCCTGCAGGGAGACTATATGTCCTTGAATTTTATTAACAAATCCGGATATGTGCTACGAACAACTGCTGCAACAGCATCTGCACCAGGATTTATTAGAAACTCGTCTGGTATTTTTATGGCTGCTACACCATCGTTAGGACCCCCCTCGAGACCATCCTCTACATTCAAAATCCATTCTGAGAACTCCCGAATTTCATCAACGTCCTCTTCGGAGCGTCCAGTTTGAAGCCGCATATTTGTATTCAACCGAAGGACCTGTAATTGAAAATGCCATTCCAGTCAGTACGATATCACCTAATTCAAATTTGGTATACGATATAGGTTACTTACATGAGTGACACACAGAAAACAAAACGTAAGTTCTGACCTTTACATCTCTCCAAATAGGAGACGAACAGATTAAGGCGTAGACAATGTTCTGTTGACTACCCTTAGGCACAACTGGTAGGATTTGTCTGAAATCTCCACCTAGTACAACGACCTTGCCCCCGAATGGTCTCTCCGCAAACATAGGGTTGAAAAATCTCATGATATCCCTAAGACTCCTGTCGAGAGCTTCAAAACAATATCGACTAACCATTGGGACTTCGTCCCATATAATTAGCTTTTCTTTAGTGAGTAGTTCAACTAGGTCAGATCCCGGCTTAATTCCGGGACACATGGACTTCTCATCTACATTAATAGGTATACAGAACCTGGAATGAGCAGTTCGACCTCTGGGTAGTAGGGTGGCAGCAATACCACTTGATGCTACAGGCAGGACGATCTCGCCCTTGCTTCGCAAAGCAGCGCATAGAGTTTTCCAAATAAAGGTCTTCCCGGTACCACCATGGCCGTATAGGAAGAAAAGACCACCATAACCGGATTCAACTGCTCCAATAATTGAGTCATACACTGACCTCTGTTCAGCGGTAATAGTTGCCATATACGCTACGTGATCAGATTGCATAGCGTCACGGTCGTATGATAGTTTGTCCGAAATTAACCTATTCGAATCAACATGAAATAGATCGTTGTTAGGTTGTGGCATATTCGGGAATTTCGAGAGCGAACTGCCGTTACCCAGAAGTATGGATTCAATTTCAGATAACGCGTAGTTCTTCAATTGGTCATTCGTCATTTGCAACTCTATATTGAGAACAAAATAATTTAGAGCAGATAAAATAATTGTGCGTCATCTCGACCTATACCGAGGATTAAAATAGATGAGAGCTAACACCAGGATAGAGGAGTATCAAAATGCATGAAAAACTAACCAAAATTGAGGAGTTCCTTCCGTCGCCTGGATAGGATGTCATCGCAGAGATGGTGCCAAGTCTTCTCCCACACTTCCTCCGGTTTTACCAAACTTCCGGAATAGAGAAGGGTTGCAAACATGTTCCTTAAGTACACACCAGTGCCCCAATAGCTGGCCTCCTCTATTGCGTCAACATACTCCTTGTCGTCACCTAGTAAGCCTAAAGCGTAGCAAGCATCCTTATATGTCTCGTATAAGACTCCCTTGACCGTACGAATGTCCTCATAAGATGTTGTACCTTTGACAAAATTCAGTAATAACCTCATGTAGTATCGTTCTCCCCCGTTCGGAGACATATGATACATTCTGCCAAGGCTAAAACCCCTCTTACGGGGGGTCCAACACCTGCCCTCTCTCTGCCATACGTACTTGGTTGGGAACTCAGTTTATGTCAACCCCCTGGACTCCAAATGGTTTGCGTTGTACCCCAACCAAGCGGTGAACTTCGTTCTAGCATCGTTCGACCTTGCAACGATTTCTTCGAGCGGGTCATCGTCATTGTATACGACATTCTGCTCGTTTGACAGATGGTACTCAAGACGAAGTACTGGAGGAGTCCTATAATGAATTTCATATGAAAAGATACGCCATACGGCCTCGCACGGTGATACATACCGACAGTCATAGTATTCCTGGATGTGATCAACTTCTTCGGTTTTTGTCCTAACAGATGCACCAACAGTAACTCTGTCATAACCTTTATTCACACACTTGAATAGATATTTAATGGATCTTGCCTGATTACACCACTCCACGTTTATGTGCGCATGGTATCTGGTTAGCAAGTCGACATTATAAGGGACAACGAAACCATTGTGAACGCTCACACCACCCTTATCAATTCTAATACCGTTGTCCCTTCTCTGGTACATCGGGTAACCGTCACCATCAATAGTGGTGCGTTCACAAAATGTTTTCAGAAATCTTTTAGTACATACACCGTTCACCATACACGGTGAATTAGGATTCGCGAGGCCACAGGGACCATGAATCATTAAATCCTTAACTGCTTCATATAGAGATGGGTTTTCCGCAGAATCAGGGATTTCTGCAGAAATAACCGCGTCGACATCGGACGCCTCGGGGAACTTGTCCTCCCTCTCTAGAAACGGCAGTATGTGGGCATGGGGCAAACCTCGCTTCTGAAACTCTATTGTGTACACAACTGCAAATCATAAATTAATATCAACGTCACAATAATAAAGTACATAGAATTACAATTAAAATAAGAAAGAGTGGATGTCAGAATGAATATACCAGCCCTAGTTCATCCAAAGACGTGATTCTCCCTAAAGTATTTCATTAGAAGATCCAACTTCTGCTTGAATACACAGGAAACTATATCGGGTCTGTCTTCGGGCTGCAGTCCTCTGCTTTTACAAAACGTGTAATTTTTGGCCACTTAGGATTGCACGTGAATGTTATAAACAAATCGGAATAGATATAAAATATGTTGATCAAAATCCCCCAAACCGACTCTTTGCTTGTCCTCAAGCAAACCAAACATATAATACAAGAGAGGATAAGTGATGCGAAGCACGACTCAAAACAAACTTACAATCATGCTCCTAAAAATCATCTTAAACCGGCTAGAAAATACGGGATGTCAAAGAATAAAACTAAATCAATAATCATGCCGTGAATAAACGATCGCTTGCCAAAATTTCAACCTTACGAGACCAACAATGTCGGACTTCCTCGCGGTTATCGCTCAACACTCATAAGAACGGGTGAGTATATAAATGTGAAGATAAGAAGGAATAAGAACACTTACTCGACTTATGAAACATGCATGCAATCGAATATGAAATCAATCTCCTCAATAAAATACGTGTTCCACCAATCAGGACCATAGTACATGCCAACGACTTACAAAGGGTGACTAGATGGGTATGGGAAGAAAATGGATTGTGCTTAAGCACGTATGGGAATGTGGAGCTAAAACCGGGCCCAGTCGCAGCTACACAATAAAAACTATCCATCAAAAACCCCAACAATAACGCCGAACCACCAACTAGAGATATAAATTCAAGATTAGGTGTAAGAGGGAATTTTGTTCATCCTCACAATTGATCTCTAGTTTCAATCTGTTCGACCATTCCCGAAATATTACAAGAAGCATATATTTCATTTTTCATTTTTTTTCTCATTTTTTTCTTTTTTTTTCTTCATTCTTTTCTTTCATGCTTCTATTTTTTCAAATTTTGAATAGGGAGAAGGTGATTACAAAGTCGCATCGACAATCTTACACACTAAAGTCCAAAAGATGTCGAAATCTCGAAATATGACAAATTAGTGAAGTAATTCCGATTAAGTTCACTGCGACTGTCCTGGTAGGGTAGGCTATTCTGGGTTGTAGCTGATTGATATATATAATAAAAACAGGCTTACAACAGCTGAAATGGCTAAACAAAGGAAAATTACCTGAATCTACAGGGTAGTAAAAATGGGTCGTTTTGGCTATGTGTAGCTCATCAAAAACAGAAATGCCTTTCCTCATGTACCTCCTCCTCAAACCAAACACGTATTCAATATCAAGAGACGGACGTCATATTTATGCAAATTGATATTACACATTCCATAAGAAGAAACCACTAAATTCCTAATTATAAATGAGACCAGTTATGAATGTTACTGGCCTAGGAAGCTCTAAATCCTCAGAATTTTGTGGCTTGCCGACAAGTGGTCAAATCTACTCATTTGACAATTAAAAGTCCAAATAGGCATATCATATCAATTTAATCAAATCTTAAGACAAAACACGTTTTCAGGCACGAAGTAAGCTGAATATTAGGAGAAATCATGTTAAGAGCATAATCATCATCGTCGTTTTGCATGCTTCACATCAGAGACAACACACAAAAATCAAAATATTTTTGGGTTTTTATGATTTTTTTCAATTTTTTGGATTTTTATATTTTTGAAAGCAGTAAAACACACGACGGAAAATAAAACACACAAAAGCACACAAACTCTCCCCCAAACCTAAATGTCACAGTGTCCTCAATGTGACTCTACAGCAGATAAGACAGAAAATCCACAGCCAATCCTAAGGACAACTTGACCTAAGGGGAAGAAAAAAAAAATCTAAGAAAACATGAAAAACAAAAATAAAAAGGAAAGAAATTCCCGTATACAAAGGGTAGCTCCCCCAAACCAGCTGCAAAGTGGGGGTTCGTCATATAGATCAGTTGTCCACAGATGACTGTGATCAAAACAGCTTAAAGCTCTCAAGAGTCGATGAAACATCTGCGCATGTGCTACACAAAAGCATAAATAGCACCATGATATAAAGAAGACAAACAGAGACAAAGTCAATGATCGTCTTAGCCTATCAGACGAGTTAGGCCAATCCTCAGCAAAGTGCTCATAGTATATAAGAAGAGTAAAAATCTTAATAGGCGGCTCGTAAGGCAAGCGATACACACCTAATATCTCAAATTCGCTCCAAGGCTCATCATCGGGTATAGATTGCAAAAGAGAAGAGTTAGAACTCTTAAGACCACTCAAAAGATCAATCTTATCGATCTCCGTGAAAGAATTATCACAATCCTCCCCACTAATCATAAGCTCAAACAAAGGCTCAAGAGAAATGTAATCAACACAATCAATAGGTGGAAGTGGTTCGCCCTCAATATAAGGGAAAAACTCAAATGTCTCAAAAATTGGTGTTTCAAAGAAATCATTCTCGCTATCCCAGGTAGCCACACTTCTTCCACTCAAGGAATCGTCAAAAAGTGTAATCTTCTCTTTCCTTTGGTTTTTCCTCTCAAGCTCAAGATCTTCTCTTTTGTTCAATTCTGTCTCCAAAACCTCATAATTAACATCAAATGACACTCTCTCAAAATCACACAAATCAAAATCCTTAATGTTATCCTCAATTAAAAGAGAATCATTCAGAGCATCCAAACACACGTTTTCCTCAAAAAACACAAATTCTAGCTCACAGTCATTCATGGTGGTTTGGTGATCTTGAATAGATTGAACATTATACCCATCATCATCATCATCAATTATGCTCACAAGAGATGGAGATGGAGCACTTACCTGGAGGTTCTTCACTACTTCCATAAGCGTACCCAGTTGACTTTGTTGCACTTGGCTTGCTAATTGGGCAATTTGACTGTCCAAGATTTCATAATGATCTAGCAACTGGCCTATTTGAGTATCTTGCTTTTGTCGAGCTTGCATGAATTGCAGCAACAAAGCCTCGATTTCCGCCTTGTCATTATTCTGCACTATTACGGGCTAAGTATTTAAGGATTTCCAATCGTTCCTCGTAAGAGATATAATTAAACATCCCTCCGCAATTTTCCTCAATTCTAGCCCATGACTCATCATCAACACCATTATATATCATATGACACATATCCCGTATATCAACATTAAAGCCATTTTGAGTAATGAAAGACTGAAGTCTATCCCAATAGTTATGTAGTGACTCATGTTTGAATTGTGGGAAGTAAAAATTGGTCATAATGGTGAATGATAAAAAAATAAAAAAAATTATATACAAATAAAAAAAAATTATATACAAAAAATAACCTAGAACCTAAAAAAGATAAACAACTAAATAACACCGTCTCCCCAGCAACAGCGCCAAAATTTGACAAGGGTTAGTCGTATCCCTAATCAAAAGTACCCTAAGGTCACTAACTAATGTAGATAGCGAAGTCAGGGGTCGAACCACAAGGAGATGAGAATTCAATTATTTATCCTAAGAATTAGATTCTAGATTATGGGTCACAGTTTTTCTTGGGTTTTGTAACTAAAACAAGATAATAATAAGATAAAGGTCTAGGATCGTAGGTTCACTATGAATATTAGTCGGGGTTAGGGAATTAACTAACTAATCATTAATCGAACTACCTAAGGTGCAAGTTCGGTCGGTACACTACAACCATTAGATCTAAACTTAACCTGCGGTCGCTAGCATTAAGTTAGTCTACCCGAATTATCGTGGCCTAATTAGTTCTTAACCCGGTCGGTGAAAAGCCCTAATTGCTATGCTAATTAATTGAATTATGCATCAGACAATCAATCAGATTGAAGACGATAAACAAGTGATAGTTCATGCGATTAACAATTAATCAATTAATTATAACCCCTCCTAATATGCATAGATCCCCTTAACCCTAGATGAGAAACTAGCTACGCATAATAAAACTAATCAGACAAGAAATAAAGAAATTGAATCTAAACATATCAAGATGAATTAACAATCAATTGAAGGAAATAACAATACTAGAACAACAAATAAAGATGAATTGAAAGAGAATTGAAATTCAATACCGAATGATGAAGGAAATTGTAAAGATCTCTAGATAGGTAAACTAAACTATGAAAACTGAATAATGAAAAGTGTGTAAAAGAAAATAAAAGAAAAAGTGTAGAATGAAAAGTGTCTGACATATGAGTCGGGAAAACTGATTTAAAGAAAATCAGTTGGGCTCGAAAATAGGCCCAAAATCTATGCTGAAATGAGGAATGACGCTTGGCCCGGATTTGGTGCACTCGATCGAGTGCGTGATGGCACTCTATCGAGTGACCCCCTAAAATCTAGGCAGGAGCTTCACGGAGTGGAACTCGATCGAGTGCCAGGGCACTCGATCGAGTAGCGCTGTAGGTCACAGCACTGCGCGCTCGACTTCAAACGGCTGCCATTTCTTCGTTAATTGTTCAAATTGGACTTGTAATATACCATTGGAATATTAAGTAAAACAGCTTTCCAACGCCACCAGAATCATCCTGACTGGAGTTGTAGAACTCAAGATATGAACGTTTGAAGTTGACCCTTGTGTAGGCGATCATTCTTTCTTCTCAATTTGCATTTGTTTCCTTCTTTGTTCCTTCTCGATTCCCATTCTCGTCCTCGGCTTAGTCTTTTTAGTTCTTCAAGATGTAAATGCGTCCAAAAACACACATATCCTGCAAAATAACCTGAGATACGGCAGTATCGACTTTCTAGAAAATATCGACAGTTAAGGCATAATCAGGAGAAGAAAACGCGATAAATCGACGGTCGGGTGACGAAATAAATAGATATAAAATATGTTGATCAGTAACCACACCAATGAAATATTGTCATTGTATCCTGATATGTTTCCCTCATGCAGCCTTTACCACTGACAAAACTCTACGGAAGAATATACTTAACACCTTGAGATGAAGTGTCTGTTTCTCCATTATCGACAGCATTCCTCAGCTGCTTGTAATTCTCGGATCTAAGTTTAGGCTGATTGAATTTCAGGTAAGTAATACGTTGAGCTTCGACCATTGTGTATCCATCAACAATCAATTGCTGTAATAACCTACCACCGCGCAACAAAGTGTCAGGTTCTACATTAGATGGACGATCATGCAGACAAAATGCGAACCACTCTCTCAAAGTAAGCTTATGGGCTGTCTCTGGATTACGACTGGATTCACTAAAATTTTGGCAATGCTTAATTCCTAGTCGGTAACCATCCTCCCCATGCGGGAAAAAGAGTGGATACTAAAGTGCGAGGTAAGATGGGTGAAGTTCAGATATTCGTTGCAGACATCCACACCTTTCGACAACGACGATGTCCCTGCACTCAATGGCCTCATCAATGTCACCGACAATAATCGCAGCTACTTCCGACACAGACGGAAGATTGTATGTGCGACCATCTGTATGCCGTCCATCGATAAGTCGTAGCCTAACCTCAACGCTATCCTGCCGACTCAATATGTTATCCCTCGCCATTCGAAAAGACTTAGCTAGCGGATTGTATTCATCAATCACGAACCTCAGTTCAAGCATAACGTCATCATCAAACCTGTCCGCTCTATTCGACTGCCCCCCTAGACGGTGAACAATTTCAAAGTAACGTTTATATGTGAGTTTATGAAATTGTTTTGCAACGAAATTGTAGAGCAGTGAAGTTGTAGTCTATTACCTAAAATCTCGTTTTCTGTTGTTCAGTTCTTCACCAGTATCGTAAATGTACAGCTGATAGAATTTTGGAGTTTCATCAGAACCCGGCAGTAGGCTCCCGATGAAATGACCATTTTGGCCGCCAATCCTGTACGTGTAGGGGCCCCTCCCTTCGTTGACAGAATGGTCTATCTTGCCTCCGCTTGATGTGAATGAATGAGCGGAGTTGTACATCCGAATATTATCCTTAAAATGTCGACTCTTGGGATGATCACCGTGTAGTAGATGCGATGCTTTAGCAGCGGAGGGGGTCCGTAAGGTATGGTAATTCCACCACACCGTCTTTACAACACATCGAAAATGTTGGAATTAACGGTCTACGATCCATCCTTTCATGCTCCCCGTACCACGTTTGAGCAGAACACCTCTGACAGCTGTAGACAGGGTCGCCTATGTCCTCATACCCTTCCCACCCTGCACGTAGTTGCAAAACTTGAAAAACTATTAGTAACGAAAAATATATAAATTGCAGCATAATGTTGTGTGTGTTTGGCAAACCTGTAATTTCTTGGCTGTCTTCAGTGGATGGGCCACCAAATATGTCACGTGCTAGGCTGTTAATTATCAAATCACGGTGACTCGATTGCGTAAACCTCCCATTGCACGCTAAATTTTTTGGCGTTCTAATTTCAGTTACGCATGACTCCCGTATATCGTCAACCACACGGCCAATCAAAGCTGACACATTTAACGCATAAACGCATTGGGTGACAGGTTCAGTAAATAAAATAGGAAATAAAAGTGCAAAGAAGGTCTTTTACAATTGAGTTAGGAAGGTTATCCTCCGTAAGTTCAGAAAAAAGAGAAGAAAACATTGTCTCCGGCGACGTCTGCAGTAAGCTACGATCCCTACGCTCCTTGAACTTGACGAAATGTTTACGACGCGCAAGTTTCGTACGCCACTCACGGTAAGGATCATTATTAGTGTACATGGCATCCTGATACGATTTATGCCCCTGCCTCCTGTCAGCAAAAATATGTTTCATATCCCTCCGTGCTTGTTGTGCTGTGAGATATTTAATGATGTACTTCTCGAGACCAATTGCTGAGGAGTGAAATCCTCAACGTTATATGAGAAGACAATGCAGATAGAAAGAGAGGATATACAGAATAACGTAGAAAAATGCAGACTGATTAATGAAAAGGAATACCATCTTCATAAAGATCTTTATCTCGATCAAATGTTTCAAGCTCATCTAGGGGGACTGTTGTAGGTGACGAACCTACATTTGAATTCGGAAAATAAAATCAACTTTAATTCGTAAGCATGGTTAGGACACACATTCAGTGGATAATTGCATACGGACAACTTATTATCGGAGAATTGTACCTGAGGCCTCAATTCCGGGTGCGGTCGTTTGGTCTGGAAACTCTGCTAATAGACGCTTCCCTGGCAGAGACGTTAAAGGTCTACATTGAAGGTTTATAGAACTACAACCCTCATTCGAAGGTGTGCATTGATCAGACCGAATATTGCAGCGTGGTGTTCCTGAATCATGACCGGTAGCATGACTGTTGACTGTGTTCGTAACATCTTTGAAAGGAGACCTCCGAACTGACAATTGTTAATGAGTGCAAAAATAGTCGTTAACTTCATTACGAATGGTGGTTATCAGGTAGTAAAGAAACTGTAAAGATGGATGAAATCTTCTGTTAAATGTGCTTACCATTCGTAAGTGCTTTCTTCCGTGTTGTGTTCCCCTTACTGCTTGTATTTTCGCAAAGGTTAGCAGACTTTCTCTTAGAATTATTACCCGACTTAACTGTATCTGCATTTAGACTCAGATCACGATCCATTGTTCTTAATTTAGATGTTGTTAGTGTTCATGAAAACTATCCGTCAGCAAATTTATACAACTATATATGATTGTAAGTTGTGTAACAAATTTAATTGTTTGGGACAATGAGAATCTGAAGTCGAGGGGTCATGGCTTCAATTGAAATAATGGTGAATTAATATAAATGGAGTAAATGCGAATGAAGATCACGATAGGGACCTGTGTAGTCAGTCTTGTTCATCCTACAAAGGAAATCCGATAAATTTGAAGAGAATTCCACGTAGCTGTAAAAAAGCAGTGAAAGTTCAGTTACGCGTAGGATAATTTCACGAAAAAAGACTTGTAAATTGTTGAAAAAATAGGTAATATAGACATGATTACCAAATATAACGAAGAGACAATGTACTTTGGAGAAATATGAGAGGGCAAGTTACTCTTAATGTCCAATGGGTGTACAAATAATTGAAAATGGGGCATTCTAATGCGCATGATTTACGGAAACTGGTTTATATTTTAAAATGGGGATTACGAAACTGGAGTATAGAAACTGAATGTTGTACCGTAGTAGACAGTGTAGTATAGGATGCTTACATACTGGAGTATAAAAGTTCAACGTTGTACCGTAATACACAGCTAACGTAAGATGCCAACATAAGCTGCGACCTTTAATGTCCTTTTTCCTAATTTCCTAATTAAGTTCAATTATTGTACATTTGTTCATTTCAATTAACTTAAGCTCCTTCTGCTTAACATTTTCAGAAAGTGCTCCGTATGATGATCATATGATGACAAAGCTGTAAAGTGGACACAAAATGATGTACACAGAATGACAATAGAAAGGTGTATAAACTTGAGAAAAATACATTACCCCAATGTTTACATCAAATATATAAAATAACATACAATGTTTACATATATAAACTTATGTATTAACATTACTTAAAAATACATTACATAGTTAAAAGGAAAGGTGATCAAAATACGTTACACAAAATACAATGATCAAAACTGTATGATCAATTCAGCGACAATGTTGTTCGTTAGTCGATCCTGAATAGGAGATGGGTGAGCCTGGTGAAGAGTAACCTGCAAAAATAATCAGACGACAAAACATGCTAGGGATGTAACAAAAATGGGGTGAACATAAAGGTTCAAAGCATCACCAAAACAAAAAACGATAATGTAGTCCTTATCAAAATAATTTGGCAGATGATAATGTCTCAACTGGCAAATAATATCACCACAGTGTAATGGTGAAAAGCGTTTAAACGTCTGAAGACAAATTTAAAAAGATGTAAAAGCTGAAACTTAAGTAAATAGTTTTCCAAAGACAAACAAAAAACATTCTGTCAAGCTATTTTTTCCTTCTTGATCGACAGGATCTGCTTAGTGGCAGATGCAGCGTCTTCTGCAAGGGTATCTAGATCATAGGACTGCACTTCGACTGCGGCTCCATTCCTCTTCAAAGGTGTAATCCTAGATGATGTTAAGGCGGTCTCACAATCGATGACCTGAAAGTAAACAAAGTACGAAGGCGATTAGAAGATGTGTGATACGTAAGAGATTCGTGTTGTAGAAACAAAGTTAGAGGCAGTCGCATAAATATATGAGCAAAGTACCGGCTCGTGTAGTGGTTCAGTAGGTGTTGCGTCAATGTCTTTAGAGCCACTCAATGAAATTTCTGGAACAACGTCTTCCCTAGTTTGACTGCCTGAAGGGGTTGACTTACGCCGGAGATTCTTCGCCATCGAAGTATAGTTGTCCATCTCAATCTAGATTATAATTCTCGTCAGAAAGTTGCGTTCCATTGAGGCATTCATAAACGCGAAATAACTAACTGCAATGTTAATGTAGATCAGTGTGTGCATACCTTAAGGGCTTGCTCGTATGTCATGTGCCACTTGTGGATCTTGTCAACGTCGTCAGACATCCACGATACAGTGTATGACTTGGAAAATTGCTTGACATTGAAGTTCTCATATATTATTATCTTGAATAGATAATGTTGATCAAGGAAAATGGAAAGCTTGTTGGGCATGGAATGACCTTCTCCATCCTAAGAGTAACATTCATGTGAAATTTAGAATGAAAACGTTGACCTAGAAGAATCACAAATGAAGGGGTATATTTTAGTAGAGGAGACGTACCTTTTCCATCTTAGTAATAAGTTCAATAGCCGTGGTATCAAGGAACTGCTCCACTTGATTATCAAAGACAACAAAATTACACTCTATCCCGCAGAAATCTCGGACGAAAAACTTCAACTGAAATTTGTGAAGAATTTAAAAATAATTACACATAGAAAATCCTTGATTGGGGGGCATAAAGGAAATACAAATTGCACAGTGCAAGTCTTAGAATTACTTCGAATTGCAACTCATGTACCCATTTTTGCTTCCATCACACCCGGTGTTCTTGCAAACCCACCTACCCCTGTCGTTCTTCACTGTTTTCGTCCTTCAAGACCTGCAACTGCGATAGTACCATCCCGCAGATGAATCTATGTCGACAATCGTTGCGACAGTGTAGAACGACCCAGCCTGGTTGTTAAGAACTAAACATCGTTAAAAAATGAAAAGATAGAAAAACTGAAAGTGATAGTGACACGTTTCATGGTTTGGGATCCTACCTTCTCGTTTTGAACAATCTGTGAAATTGATAGAACACCGTGAACGGGCAAGTTTAAAATATCTTCCTCCGCACCTTCCTCGATTATTTGGAGTGAGTTGCTAGGAGCTTGAGATGATAGACTGAAAAGAATGAAAGCTATTATCACGATAGAGGTGGAAGAGTTCAAGGTGCAATAAAAAGGAGAATGCAATGTTAAACCTCTCCTGAAAAGCTTCGACTTCGGGTATTGCTGGATTAAAATCAAAAGTTGTGGCGTTCTACGTGGTTTGCACAACCCAGGTATCTATCAAATGAACAACCCAGGTATATATCAAATTAACTAAATACTCGCGTTAGGAAGGAGGAGATGACTTCAATTCTGCAGAAGTAGCTTACTGTCAAACAACCTCGTCTCAACACCTCTGAGAACAACAACTTTAGACTGCTGCGGGGACGGAAGAACTTGCAAAACCTCCGGGAGTTCGGTGGCATGAGGAGCCCAAAGTGTGCATTGAAGAACAACACCACTGGAGTAAACAAAGAAAAGAGTAAGCGGTTAATTGATAAGTGTAGGTAGTAGTGCCTATTTGTTGTGTTTGGTCCCGGTTTCTCTTGTGAAATCGCTCTTTGGGAGCGGTTTCTGGACTACTTATGCTTCTTCTAGTTCGTTTTAGGTTCCCAAGACCATTCACGGAGAATTGGAACGATTCCGACTCGTTTCCTACATATTTGGAGCCAACGAAGAGAAGGAACGATCACTCGGTGCCTTAGATTCGATCCCGAGACCTTGGGACCCATTTCCGAGCCCCTTAGACTCGATCCCGAGCACCGAGCGTCGATGAGAAGCCCATGAAAATTAAGGAGGGACCTTTATGATCATATTGGAAACCTATAAGACCCATCCCGGGCGAGAAGAGTAGCCTTCTCGGTCGGGAAGGAGTGCAAGCAAAAACGAGCCACTGATGGGCCGTCTCGGGCGAGAAGGGGGTCTTCTCGGCCGAGATGGGTCCCATCTCGGGCGAGACCATCTCATCTCGGCCGAGATGGGCCACCTGCAGCTCCGCCTCACTTCTTTTCTTCTCCTTATTCATTGTAACCCTATATATACCCCCTCTTGTAATCTTATGTTATGTTCTTGATTACCCACTAAACTTGCTAATCAAAGATTTCTTAATAGTAGCTTTGACCAAGTCATCCTGATATAGAAAAACAGCAAAAAGATTAACAGAATATAAAGCAAATGTAGTGAAACATAATCACTGCCTACATCTATACATCGATAATACTTGGAAACAACCTTCTCGTCAATAAGCAGCAACTCAATTGAGTCGGTGACAAATTTGTCATTAAAATTTAGTCTATTCCATCTATTGATTACCCTAACATTTATATTCTTCACTCTCACACCCTCACATAGTGTGGAAATTGACTCACGACGTACATCAGACATGATAAATAAAACGGGGAAAAATAATAGTGATAGAGCAGAGGAGTTCACAAACGATTTGATGGATGATACTGAAACTGCTCTAACCGGGTTACAGCAATATATAGTACCTGTGGCGGAAGTAATTTAGGGCTTGTGGAGACGATGGGACGGCATTAAATGGCATCACAATTTTGAGAGAGGAATCAGTGATGAAGAATTGGATTTTCGAGGGGGATGAATGGATGATGCATTTTCGAGGAGAATAATGAATGGGCGATGCATTTTCGAGGAGGATGATTACAATGACCAATTGACAAAGGTCAAGAGGAATTGACCAGGTTTCGAGATGTATTTGATCAATTGATTGATCAATTAATGAGGAAGTGGGAAGATGAAGAGGCGCAATTATGAAGAGCAATTAACCACAATTCTGAAAGGTAGTATATGTTTTTTCTACTATTTTCTCACAGTCAGCGAGTTGCCTCAGTGGTTAGGTAACATGAGATTCTCTTCAAAGGGCGTGGGTTCGAACCCTGTGGTTGTTCTTTTTTGGACGACATTTACGACTTATTTGAGGCATTTAGTCTATATGCATACAACATTGCGTTCACATTAGATGAAAAGTAGAAAGTGTAAAAAATGAGACCTATTTCAAAATGCTAGCCTCACATGCTCTTAAAAATTGGGAAGTGGTTTCTGTTTTAATATAAAGAGGATGAGAAAACTATATTAAATCTAAACTAGAGATTAGAAATTGGAAGAGAAACATACCAACTATGAAGATCTACAAGAAATAAGAAGATTGCATAAATAAAGATTGAATCTTTGATGAAGAGAATGAAGAACTTGTCACTAATCCTTCAATAATCCCCACATATCTTCAAATAAAACTTGAAATAATAATCTTCTACAAACTTGGATATAAATCTAGAGAATTGTTGATGAAAACTGAGAAGATCTACTACTAAAATACTGCTAGAATTATAGAGAATTACTAAGAATACTATTATATTGTTCTATTAATGGATGGTGTAACTACACTAATGGTGGATGGAGAAGGATGGAATGGTGAAATGTCTTCCCTCCTACAATAATGGAGAGGTATCTTGGGCAACAAACTAGGGTAAGCATATATATAGTAATGCCTTGATGGGTCTTTAACCTGAAGCCCAAATCCAACTTTTTGCTCCATTAGTGAGACAATCACCCTTTAATCTTCATGAGGTGGAACTTCACCCTATCGTGCATGGACCAACACTGCCGGGTGAAACTTCACCCGGTGGTTTCACCCAATGAACTTTTTCCAGTTTTGTGATTTTTGGACGTTTTCACCATCGGGCGAAATTTCACCCGGTGGGCGAAATTTCGCCCAGTCATATCGCCCGGTGGAGAAGTCTCGAAAAATCTTCGGGGAGGCAAATTTACCGTCGGGCGAAACTTTGCCCGGTGGATTCTCATCGGGTGAAACTTCACCCGGTCATTTTTCTGACCTCGATTCTTGTCTCATTCTTCGTCGTACGATTGGATGACTTTAAACTTTAAGTTGTGTGCTTTGTTCTTTGGACGGTATACCCTTCTCTTGTGCTCGTGGAAGCTCGATCGTAATTTTGGTGCCAAATCCTATCAAAATTGATAGAAAAACTACCAAAAACACGTAAAACGCACAAGAGGGACGCTAATGCTAGAAATACTCAAAATATGACGATAATTGCACTCTAGACTCGCAAAACGAGGGAAAAACGGGTCTAAATGGGAGGAAAAACGGTCCAAAATTTAGCACACAACATCGGTCCCGCTCGACTGGATTACCTCGATAAAGTTAGGTGGAATCGAGGGTGTCGTTGAGGTCCTTGACCTTGATTACACCAACATGTGCACCCTCATGATATAGCTTGAGGCGATGACCGTTCGCCTTGAATATTTTGCCCTTATCGGTAGTCAGTGTAACCGACCCAAATTTGTTCACTTCAGTCACAGTGAACGGTTCAGACCATCGTGATTTAAGTTTCCCGGGAAAGAGTCGAAGTCGGGAGTTGAATAGAAGTACCTTATCGCCGACATTGAACTCTCGAGGGATAATTTGCTTGTCATGCCATCTTTTTGTCTGGTCCTTATAAAGTCTAGCTTTGTCATAAGCATGGAGACGGAATTCATCAAGCTCATTCAATTGCATGAGGCGCTTTTCTCCGGCTAGCTTTGGTTGAGATTGCGCTCTTTCAAGGCCCACATTGCCTTGAACTCGAGTTCCACCGGTAAATGACAATCCCTGCCATAAACGAGCCTATACGGGGAAGTCCCGATAGGAGTCTTGAAAGCGGTCCGGTAAGCCCAAAGAGACTCATCGAGTTTCAAACTCGAATCCTTCCTCGAGGTATTAACAAACTTCTCGAGAATGGATTTGATCTCGCGATTCAAGATCTCGACTTGCCCAGTTTGTGGGTGGTAAGCTAGCCCTATACGGTTATGGACACCGTACTTCTTCAACAACTTAGTGAGTTGGCGTTCATGGAAATGTGAACCGTCATGACTAATAATAGCCCGTGGGACCCCAAAACGAGGAAAGATGCTGGTTTTCTTAAAAAGCTTGATCACCACGGTAGCATCATTAGTAGGTGAATCGATGGCTTCCACCCCGCTATCGGGAATGCACTGCCAAAATAGACCATCCACGCCCTCGTGGAATAGATAAGGATCATCCAAGAAATACCTCTTGACATCGTGTAAAAATTGCTTCTTTTTTTATATTGAAGATCAGGAGGTAGGACACCTCCAACCAAGAAATTGGCAAAATTAGCAAACCATGGAGTGTCCATGGTAATAGCAAGCAAGTGGTCGTCCGAAAATGAGTCATCAAATGTGGAAAGATCCCCACCATCATATCTTAGGCGAGATAGGTGATCGGCTACAACATTCTCGACCTCGGGCTTATCACAAATTTCCAAATCGAACTCTTCAATAATAAAATCCATCTAATAAGTTGCGGCTTGGCCTCCTTCTTCGCCATAAGTTACTTCAGCGCTGCGTGATCTATATACACTATCACTTTAGAGCCTACATGATAGGCTTGGAACTTGTCAAGTGCATAGATAATGGAGATCAACTTCTTCTCCGTGGAAGCATAGTTAACCTGCACCATATCTAAAGTCTGACTAGCATAGTAGATCGTATGCAATGCTTTGTCCTTTCTTTGCCCTAGCACATCTCCCACAGCGTAATCGCTAGCATCGCACATAACGTCGAAAGGAAAATCTCAATCAGGAGATCGAATAATCAGTGCGTAAATACGAGCTTGCTTAATCCTGTCAAAAGGTTGATCTGAGCACATTCGTCATTAAAAATGAATGGGGCATCCTTGAGGAGTACCTGAGTCAGGGGTTTGGCAATCTTGGAGGAATCTTGGATGAAACGACGGTGGTAGAAACCCGCGTGACCAAGAAAACTCCGCACACCCTTAACATTTACGGGGTGTGGTAATTGCTCAATCACGTCGACCTTCGCTTTATCGACTTGGATGTCGCGTTCAGACACTAAATGACCAAAGACAACCCCTTCCGTCGCCATGAAGTGGCACTTCTCCCAGTTTAAGACAAAGTTGGTCTCCTCACAACGTTGTAAGACCCATGAAAGATTAAAAAGACAAGCATCGTAGTAAATGTCATACACAGTGAAGTCATCCATGAAGACTTCCATGATAGACTCGATAAAGTCCAAAAAAATGGACATCATACAACGTTGAAATGTAGGTGGGGCATTAGAAAGACCAAATGGCATCCTTTAGTATGCGAAGGTGCTATAGGGGTAGGTAAATGTGGTATTTTCTTGGTCATCGAGGTGAATCGGGATTTGAAAGAATCCCGAATAGCCATCTAGGTAGCAGAAATATTTGTGACAAGCGTATCTGGTCAATAAAGGGTAATAGGAAGTGGTCTTTTTGTAACACCCGCTATTTTCCTAGCATTTTTATTCTTCCGTTATGACATCGTTATAACTCTATCACATTTTGGCTTATGTGTCATCATTTTTTCCAAGCTTATCTTCAATTTTGAGTTTAATGATATTTATTTTTATTTTAAAAGATTTTAAATCTTTTACATCTATTTATTTGATTTTCTTCGTAAGGTTATTAATTTTCCGCGAGGAATTCTATTTCTATTCGAATTGACGTTTTTAAACTCGGATTTAAGTTATTCCTTTTCCTAAAAATGTTTAAATACATTTATACAATATTTTCAAGTAGTAAATATTTTTATTTACGAAAATTTAGCCATTAAAGATTCTATTACGAAGCTTCGCGAATAATTATTTTCTTACTCGAGTTGCTTTAAAATGCCTTTAACTATTTTACGATTATACTTTTTATCAACTTATAAATCATTTGAGACCTTTTCCTTATATTTTGGACCGACAAAGCTGCTTGTCACAATTTAACTATGTTTTATTAATACGTTTCATTTTATCACATTAAACCGTAAACATAGGATTCTTTTCTTTTCATTGAATTGAGGCTTTACTACTCAAGCTCTTCCTACTCCTCTTCTTATCCCTTTGGCTAGCCATATTTGTCTAGATGCACTTTGGATTCCTCATTTTGGAGGCTTTAATTTCATTCTTACTCTTTAAAGTGTAGTAACCTCCATCTCCTCCTTTACTCTACATTCATTTTTGGCATTAACAAAAAAATTACTACAACATATTCATCATACTTTTTTTTTCCTTCTTGGCCGAGTACTCCCTCCCCTATTCCAGCCTGATTTTTGCTCCATTTCGAGTCTCAATCGAATCGTTTTTATCGTCATATTTATCCTCTTTCCGATTCCTTCGTTAAGGTAATAATCGACGTCGTTTTCGATCATTATTTACCTTGATTTTTGTTAGTTTTCTCATGGTATTTTTCTGCCATGATTTTCATGTTTGGAAGGATTTGTGGACGATCCCGAGGCCGACGAGTATATAATCGATTCAGACTTGGAGTAGAGGTAACGTCGATGTTACTCGGTATTTCATGATTTTAATTGTGTATTTGCATGTATATATTTTTATGTTTTATTTGACAATATATGTATGTCACCAAATCTGGAAAATTTTTAAAAGTTGAAAATTTGCATGTTTCGGTATTTTTATCGCTTTTTCGAGATTAACGATTGAATTGTTATATTAATTTGTAAAATCATAATATTCGGCCTAATCATGTAATATATGTTTATATTCTGTAAAATTGATATTTTTGATGATTTATAATAATTTAAGATTTTTCTGAATATTTTAAATATCGATTATGGAATTATTACCGTTTAAGGACAAAAACGATTAAAAGCGATTTTTATTTCTAGTACCTATATATCTTATTTTAATCTGATTTTTGGCGTGGTGAAACTTTCTGGTGAAATAGAATTTTATGATTTATTTCATAATTTTTCTGAATTGTTAAGTGGATGAATTAATTAATCACTTTAAATCATCGTTTATCGTTAAAACCGTGTTTGTTGTTTAAATTCTCGAATTATGGTCTTTAGTTTAAATCTGTAAAAAAATGCGATTCTGATGATTTCATATTAAAATGTATTTTTATGATTTTTAGTGCCTTAATAAAATGTTAGGAACAATAAGTTTATTAATGAAATCGTTAATTGTGAAAACGGGTTTAAATGACGGTTTTGTTGGAATTTGTTGAATCTGGAATTTTGGAAAAATCTGAAAAATTTATATTCTGAAAAATCAGGATTTTAGAGTGTAATAATAATTTTTGGATATTAATACTTAAATCGTTTTGTAATTACTATTTTTATTAATCGTTATTGTCGAGATTAGACAATTAACGGGAAAACGCTTTAAAAACTGAGTTTTAGGATTCTGGAAAATTTTACTTTCTGGAAAGAATGTCCATAATTATGTTTTAACTATTTTATGTAATTTTTGTACTATTTATTAAAGTCTTTAATTAATAATTATTGATTTTCGGAAAAATTGTGCTTTCTCGTTAAAATTCTTCGTCTTACCTAAAAGAATTATTTTTCCAGCAATTTTGAAAGTGTTTAAATCTGAAACTTTAAGAGTTAAATTATCCCTTAACATATTCTAAATATATTCAATGGTTTAATTAAATAAAAGATAAAAGATTTTATTTGACATTTGCCGTAAAATCCTATTTATAATCGTATTGTCGAAATTAATAATAATTAGGGAATTTTAGTTTTGTAGATTTTGGAAACACCCTAATTAGTAGTATTTAAATTGTTTAAGACATTTCTAAATCATTTTATAAACACTTGTATGACGTTTCAATAATTTCACTAACGCAAAAGTTCTCCTTTTAAGAATTAATATCGTTAAGGCCGAAAGTACTAGTTTTATAAATCTATATCGTTTACTAAAAATGTTGTATTAGTTTAAACTAATATTTTGCTATTTTCATATGATGCTATTTTTAGTAAGTTTCTAAAAGTAGAAGTTTCCTAAAATAGAAAGTTTCCTCTTTTAGAACATTGTGATTACTCCTTTTGTTCTCTTATTATTATGATGATTATATCTTTTGAATGTCGATAATGGCTTTGTTTTGGAGTTATGCAATAAGGAAAAGTGTGGGTTTAGAGTAATATAGTATGGGCTGTACGTTTTGCCATCAACTATAAAGCTGGTGTGTCTATGTTGAGACACATTGGTCGTTGAACTGAGCATGGTTTGTGTTCAAGAGAGTGTATGTTTACCTTAAACATAGATATCGCATCGTGTAAGTCGCGTCGGGTTGAACTGGGTATGGTTCGTATCCAGGAGGGGTGTGCACTACTTAAACCAGGACCTCGCTGCACGCAGTCCTATTATAGTTGAGTTGCCTAGTTAGAGACCAAAGTCTGATTTGTTTTGACTAAGTTCTCGAAACTAGATTTTAGTATTGTCCTAGTAAAAGTCTAGATTCTACATTAATCCTAACCATAATGCCATTTTGATTATTTTATTTGTTATCGATATAAATTGGTTTGCAGGTTGGCAAATATTTTTACGTTTCTTCGGTAACCATTTTAATATTTTGGTTTTGTGCCTAAAACTTATTTTAATATGATGTTTTACTGTTTTCCATTTTTATTATTTTTCTATAGTAGTAAGTACAGTTTTAAAATCCTGTTATACGGCTGGGAGAACGTTAACGTTTCTCCCCACTGATTGTGGCTGTTATGTTTTAACATGGCAGGTATACGTGTTTGTTTCCGGTGGGTGTGGGCTAATGAGCAGTCTTGGATCCTGCTTGATTTTTTTTAATAATTATGTCTTACGGATTGTTTTAAATTTTAGCCATTTTTATGTATGGCATACGTTTGACTTTACCAATTTAATTTACTAAGACATAGTTACAGTGTGTTTTAATCCCGACTCTACAGTGTTTCCGCCACTGTATCGCATTAGAATTTCTAGGGGATTACACTTTTTTCATACCCGTGTTCAGTTTACGACAGTCAATACACATTCTCCACCCAGTCAGTAATCGAGTAGAATTAAGTTCATTATTCTCGTTCGTGATAACCGTGGTCCCTTCTTCCTAAGGGACCACTTGGACCAGACTAACCCATTTAGTGTCGGAAATGGGATAGGCAATGCCATCATCCAGGAGTTTCATAACCTTCTTTTCTAACCATATCCTGCATACTCGGGTTCAACTTGCGTTGTTTCTGAATAGACGGTTTGTGGCCCCCCTCTAGATGAATACGGTGCATACAAAATTTTGGACTAATGCCCCGTAAATCATCAATGTTGTACCCAATATCCTTCATATGTTGTTGTAAGATGACTAGCAATTATATTCCAATAATTGGCTATCAAAGACTGCAGCGTTGACAATTACGGGGTTTAGTCCCTTATCGTCTAGAAACGCAAAATTAGAGGGGAGGGGTTTCAGTTCAGGCTTACGTACCTCTACTTCCTTTTGAGGGGTGCAGAGGCTATAGACCTTCTCGGTAGTGCTCTCCTTCCCGTTCAGCAAACGCTCTAGCTCATCCACTTCCGCGCTAAGTTTCTTTCTAAGCATCAGTATTCCCGTCTAGCAAATGCTTCTCCAGAGGATCCCTGCTAAGACAGTCATCAATATAATTTTCAATTTCCAAATCAACGACATTGATACTATAGCAAGACGCCTCTATCATGGGCTTTTTAAGGGCCTGATCGAGACTAAAAGTCATGGTATCATCCCCTACGGAAAGTGTAAGCTTCCCATTCTTTACATCGATGATCGCCCCTGATGTATGAAGAAAAGGGCGACCAAGGATAATGGAAATAGTGGCGTCCTCTGCCATATCTAAAACCACAAAATCAACAGGAATGAAGAATTTACGGACTTGGACCGGAACATCCTCTAAAACACCGAGAGGATAATTTACCAATCTATCAGCCATCTACCGAGTCATATTAGTACATTTCAAAACACTCATATTCAGCTTTTGACAAATGGAATAGGGCATAACGCTAATGCTAGCACCCAAATTGTAGAGAGCCATATCGATGGCGAGCATGTAGCACCCCGTATTTTATATTAATATTTTATTCGGAAAGGCATTTATTTAAAATAACTATTTTTGTGTTTTATAATAATTTGCATTCTATATTTTATTAACTCCTTTATCCGTTTTAAATTATTGTCTCATTTTGACTTACTTTTAATGGGTTAAAATATCCGTACACGATTTGACAATTTTAAAATAGTAACCGCTTTTCTTATATCTATTCTCCAAGCGTTTTATTATGGTCTAACCCAATTTCTAATTGGATGATCCATTGTATGAGTTAATAGACCCAAACCCCATTTATTAAGCACCTTATAAATAGAAGTTAACCTAGCAAGCAACTAGGTCATTTCATTATTTTTGTGCGTAAGTTTTGCCACACGCCTTCTTCCTCTCTTCTTATCTTTGTTTCTCATTTTCTCCATTTAATTCCATTGTTATGCATCTACCATTTCTCCAATCTCATACATAAATTATATTTTCCTAATCTTGGCTCTTATTTCTCTACAATACATTCATCTTCAAATAATTTTATGAGATTCATTTTCATGAACCTTTGGACCTACCTTTAGGGGTTCTTATTAAAGAAGAAGTTGTCATCCTTTATACATTTTTGAAAGAGCATTTATGTAGTATGATCTACCAAATGGGTTTTGGTTTGTACATTTTTCAAAGTCAATCTATGAGGATGGTGACACGTGTTGGAGACAAGGTTTTGTTCATCGTGTTCTTCTTAGTGCTTCTTATTAATGTTGATCATTAATTGCCAAAAAGGTAACTAGATGTGTCTTTTAATCACGTTTATGATATGTGAATGTCATTGATATGATGAATGAATGTATAATATGATATTGGATGTTGTGTGGTATTATTATGCACATTTATTATTTCGTTGATACTTGCACGATTTAATTGTATCGTTAAGACGTTAATTACCGTTTTGTGCGAATTAGAAAGTTGTGAGTCCTTTCGTAAGAGAATGCTAGGACGCACATGAACAGACCGTGGCCTCCCTTGGTGGAGATGCTAGGGTGTTTCATCGATGCTTTTAGGGTTTCAAACCCTAGATTCAATGATGACTCAACCTACCATCACCCGGTGGTTGAGGTTAGGGCTGAGGTTCATATACCCTTATTTGAAGTTAATGTAAGTTCGTTCAGAAGTACTATGGAACTTCACTTGAGGTTAAGATAACTTCAACACGGGGTTATAATCTTGTCGAGGTTCCCGAACTTTGCAAGGTTATAATCAAGGTTAATGTAACCTTAACTTAGAGTTAAGGTTAGGGCGAAGGTTAAGGTAACCTTAGCATGGAGTTAAGGTTATAACTAAGGTTAATATAACCTTAACAAGAGTTAAGGTTATATCCAAGGTTAATGTAACCTTATCAAGAAGCTAATATTATAGCCGAGGTTAATGTGACCTTGTTTGAAGTTAATGTACCTTCATCGAGAAGTTACTACACCACTTCACTTGAGGTTAATGTAACATCATCGTAACATCATCGTAACCATCATAATCTTGATGCAGTTAGTGTAACTCCACGAGGTTATGGTTGAGGTTAGGTCAACCTCAACTTAGTAGACAAGGTTATAGTCAGCAAACCTTAACTAACTTTGAATACTATTAGGCATTAGATATGCAAGATTAACTTCAGGGTTATAGTTAGTTGTTCTATCTATTATTCATGTATTGTCGAAAGGTTAGTTCTATGTATGTTCTTCATAGTTTAGTCAGTTATATTGTCCTATGTTTGAGACATGATTGGTATCTAGTATAGTCGGTTATACTAAATTGGATGGGATTACTACCTCGTATAGTCAGTTATACTATACTAGGGTGGGTTTCCATTTAGTATAGTCAGTTATACTGTACTAGGTTTGGAATCGTGATGTTGTTCACAAGAAATTTGTGCAGTCAGTTATACTGTACAGTTACACAAAAGCTAGTGGTATAGATTACGAGCGGTATCAGTTATATACCAATCGGAATGAAAAAGCGCCAAATGTTGTTGTCTATGTTCGGGCATGCCTTGAGACGTCAGTTATACGCTCTGGGTCCCGTGTGTCGTTCGGTGTACAGTTATTGCATCGAGAGCCCTAGCTAGGCTTAGACATATAGTCGTCAGTTATACGGCTATACATAGTACCGTGCAGTATCAGTTATATGCTCCACACCGATGGAAAGCCTGTGTTTATGCATTCCAATATAAAGTCAAGTTCAGGCTACACAAGATGCTACACCTGTTGTGGAATGCCATGATGCTACTCAAATAGTGCAGGTGTGGACATGACATAGGTCCACCCGCGGCCACGCGCGGGTTTGGGTAGGCAAATGAATCTCCATATGAGAATGGATCGAATTGAAATTTAGGTCTATGTGGAGTCGCCACCGAATTTTGTGGTAATTCGGAACCATTCGAGCCCACTCTATGTCGTAGTGGGTCGTATACAATACGGCCCATTTCCGATGTCAGAATTTATTGGGCTCGTCCCTTTGCATTTGATACCGATACCGACATTATCGGATATCGTGTATTGAATGACTCTCGTGCGCCAACGGTTTCAGGCATCCGGAAACCCAGGTTCTGAGTAAGGGGTGAGGGTACGTGTTGGGAAGCCCACAAAGGACACCCAACCCCGCCCGCACTTTAGCGGCCTCTACTAAGAATTCGAGTGACTTTCTAATACGGCCTCCACAAAGGACACCAAAATTGCCACTAAACCTAATCTTCTTTCGCGTCGATTTTAAGAAGCTAACCCAGCAAATAGATTATTCGGCACGAAAGGCTACGACAATGCCACCTACCCCAACGAATTCACAATCGATGGGGAAACCTTTCACGTCGAATAGAATCGCCACGAAATACAAGAATAATCGCCGCGAAAAGGTGATTTTTGTTGTAGTGCTAGGCGTAGTGTAATAAGGTTATCTGTGTGTGATCAGTCCAGTTTGGATGTTTGAATCTCTTAGTAATTGTATGATCCTTATTGGTCGAGTATTATAATACTTTCATGTATTCCTTATCTGTATTATTCATTGATTGCTGATTATTAGTTGCTTTCATCCTATTGTAAAGATGACTGGGAGAGCATCTAGTTACTCCGCACTGACTGTGGACCCCCCCCCCCCCCTTCAGGTGTTTCAGGATGTTGTTGAATGCTTTGATGTTGGGGAAGACCTGTGGAGAGAGACCCTTTATTTAAGTCTTTAATTTTCAGTTTGAACACTTCTGAATAATGTATTTGTTGAATGTCGAGATAGTGGCGATTCGGATTCGGTCGGGTGTTTCCGCCACCCTTGACCTTATTATTTATACTATTTATATTATTAAAAGTTTTTAAAAATTCGGGTTGTTACAGAGCGTCCCTATAGTACAAGGAATAGAAAAGCTCCCTTGATCCTTAAGCTTTGGTAGAGTACGACTCTGTAGAAGTGCGCTACATTCCTCCCTGAAAGCAACTATCTCAGTCTCATTAAAAGAACGCTTACGACTTAGAATGTCGTTCATAAATTTCGTGTAAGTAGGAACTTGAGTGATCAAATCGGCTAAAGGAACACTTACTTGCAGATTCTTGACGACATCCATGAATTTACCAAACTGTTGGTCGAGCTTGGTTTTACTCTATCGGTGGAGAAATGGAAGTGCAATGGGAATCGTAGGCTCCTTCACTTGAGACGGGGATGCTTGAGAAGAGTTAGCATCATTGAACTAAAACGGGGGAGAAATGATTGAGGAATTAGGCGTTTGGGGCTCCACTCGATCGAGTCCAACCTGACTCAGTCGAGTGCCACCTGACTCGATCGAGTCATTTGGGGTGACTCAATCGAGTGACATACCTGTAACCTCCCTAGTCGATTTTTGATGGTCCAATCGATCAAGTCCAACCGTGTGAGTCGGTCGAGTGGATCCTCACTCGATCGAGTCCCTTTGACTAACTCGATCGAGTGGGTCTCATAACAGATTTATGGTCACTTTTAGGGGGTCACTCGATCGAGTCCATTAGAGTAACTCGGTCGAGTGGCCTCATCTAGTGGCTTATTCAAAGCCATTTCCTCGAGTAGCTTTTCCTTGAGCTCTTGTTTCTCTAACTCGGTCTCATTGACCACTTCAAATTCCTCGGGCATTCGTGGACCATCATAGTGGGTCCCGCTTCTCAATGTAATCGCATTAGATTGTTTATGCAATTATTCACCTTGGGGTGGTAGAGTACCCGGTGGCCTTGCTTTTGAGCGGCAAGTTTCGCGGGAGTTGTGGTCTCATGGATTGGAAAGCAATCACCGTCTCCAAACCCACGCATTCTTGTGCATAATGTCCCACCTTCCCACAATTCTAGCATACAACCTTTGACATAGCATTGACTTGGTACATGCCCCCTTGTTGTTGTTGTTGTTGTTGTTGTTGTTGTTGTTGTTGTTGTTGTTGTTGTTGTTGTTGTTGTTGTTATTGGGTCTTAGAAACCTCCATGGAATCAAACTGCCTAGTCAAAGCGGCTAGTTGCTAACTACGGCATTTGATGACTAGGAATCACCACTATAACCGCGGGTCCTGTCCCTTGGGTTTCCCCATCACGAGTGGTGAGTCGCCATCTCCTCAATCGTTTTCCATGCTTTGTCGTCGTCGACATTGTTTTGGAACCTGCCATTAGCTGCAGAATCGAGCATAGCTCGGCAATCGTCATATAACCCGTAATAAAATTGATTGCACAAAAACCATACCTCGAAACCATGATTTGGACAATCCTTGACTAGCTTCTTGAACCTCATCCACGCCTCATGTTCTCGGGTTCACTACGAATGTTAATTGGGTCAGGGAGCTAACTAACTAAGTCATCTGTCAAACTATCTAAGATGTAGGTCCGGTCAGTACTCTACAAACTTCAGAGCTAAAGTTAACCTGCGGTCACTAGAATTAAGTTAGTCTACCCGAAATATTGTGACCTAATCCGTTTCTAACACAGTCGGCGAAAGGTTTCGATTGTGATATCAATCAAAGATAAAACGATACTCAACTGATAATTTGTACGACGAAAAACCAATCAGTTAACTATGACCCTAAAAACAATCACGATCCCCATAAACACTAGACTACGAAAAACCAATCAGTTAACTATGACCCTAAAAACAATCACGATCCCCCTAAACACTAGAATGAAGTTATCTACTCATATCAAATTGAACTAAACTAATAATCAATGAATTAGCATTAAATATGGTGAATAGTGATGCGAATTAATCTACCAAAAAAATTACGAATCTATACTAAAAACGATAAAGCAATTCTATCTACGAAAACGTTGACTACTAAATCTAAGAAAATACGAATCGAGACGGAAGCAAAAATTAAAAACTGGAATTAAAACTGAAATTAAGAGTAGCAATTACCGAAGCGCAGCATTCGAATGTGCGAATATCTAAATTCCAAGAGCGTAAAAGTAGAGTTTAGGTTTTCCGGAGAGTTTCTAAGTGAATGTAAAACTAGAATGAATCAAAAGTGTTTGTTACAAAATCAAAAAACTAATTAAAACTCAAACACATGGGCTCAAACTGATTGACGCGCGGCCCAAATCGGGTGCACTCGATCGAGTCCACCTGATGGTGACTCAATGGAGTGGATCAATTTTTCTTAATTGTTTTGGGCGCAAGGAGGGAATCAGCCCAAACTTTCCAAGCAGCCCGGTTGAATCCCTATGAGGGGCATTCGATCGACACCTTGGGATGACTCGATCGAGTGACAACAGGCAGCTTCTTGTTATTCCTCAGCTTCTCGATTCCTTCTCGACTCCCGTTCCCGTCTCCGCTATCCAAGTTAAATCTCTCTAAATGCATCGAAAATGTACCTAACCTGCAAAATAGCACGAGAATCGACAATATCGACTTTCTAATAAAAAACAACACTGAATGTATAAACTAGGAAGGAGAAGGCCCTAAAATGGTCGTCGGGGGATGATAAAATAAGGTATAAAATTTGTTCATTAGGGAGAAACGGACGTCAATTTGGAGATCAAATAACAGAAAATGGATAAACGTTGATTATCATATGAAGACACTCAGACCAACGCCCAAAAAACACAAACAATTACATTTGCAATTACTCTCGATGGTTAATTAAGAATCAAAGCAACCATACATTAAAGCAACCATAAAAAAAGATGCAGATGAAGATACAAAGTAAGCAGCCAACAACAGTCAAAGGTCAAATACGTTTTTTCTATATTAATTTACTAATTCAATCAAAATTTTCAATTTTGTATTTCTCAAATCTTAATTATCCATTTTAAAAAAATAACTGCCCTTCTTCAATTTAATTGTCAAGTTTCAAATATAGAATTTTGCAATTGTGAATTGTAATTTTTTTCGTAGCTATAAACTTTTTATCTTTTCATACTATTTTTTTTAGATTGTTAGAATACGGACAATGAGTTCTAAATATTGTGGAGTAATTATAATTAAAAATCAGTATTACTCCAAATTACAGTATACATGTATTATAAAGTTCTTTTGGTGATTGTTGATTCACTTATCTCGGTCATAGCAACAATGAATCAATATTGGTGAGGGAGGAGATTAGTGTTTCCACCTTTTGGATCTTTAATTAGTTCAAAATAACGTCGGAGGGTTAAAATCGAGCAAGAGAAATAAGTATATAAATAAATAAATAAATAAATAGACCAAAGTGGTACTAATAAGTTAAAATAAATATTCGAGACAAGCTTGAAATTAAAATAAATATCATTAAAATAAATATTAGTGTTAGAAAAAATTAATATTGCAACAAATCTGAACATTGGTAGGGTTTTCGTTGGTATATATTTGATGATTGATTTTCGTTGGTTTTATGCTTAGTGCAGTATTAATAATGTTTCGCTTCAATACATGCATTTATTCGGCAAGTAAATCTAAGCTCGCGGCAGACTGTTGGACTGTTGGTCATGTATTGTACATTCTTCCAAATAAGCGTGATGCGTGTCCAGGAAGTAGAGTAATAGACGTTTTGTATAAATGACTATGTCTTAGCTTCAGAGCTAAGAGAATGTGTACAATATACACTACTACAAATGAGCACTTGGGCCACGGCTGAATTCGTGGCAAAAGTGCTAAATTTTCGTGGCTAAAGTACTTTGCCATGGAAAAACAATCCGTGGCGCAAGTGGTCGTGGCAAACAAATAGCCACGGGAAAATTATTGTCTCATTTTGACTTACTTTTAATGGGTTAAAATATCCGTACACGATTTGACAATTTTAAAATAGTAACCGCTTTTCTTATATCTATTCTCCAAGCGTTTTATTATGGTCTAACCCAATTTCTAATTGGATGATCCATTGTATGAGTTAATAGACCCAAACCCATTTATTAAGCACCTTATAAATAGAAGTTAACCTAGCAAGCAACTAGGTCATTTCATTATTTTTGTGCGTAAGTTTTGCCACACGCCTTCTTCCTCTCTTCTTATCTTTGTTTCTCATTTTCTCCATTTAATTACATTGTTATGCATCTACCATTTCTCCAATCTCATACATAAATTATATTTTCCTAATCTTGGCTCTTTTTTCTCTACAATACATTCATCTTCAAATAATTTTATGAGATTCATTTTCATGAACCTTTGGACCTACCTTTAGGGGTTCTTATTAAAGAAGAAGTTGTCATCCTTTATACATTTTTGAAAGAGCATTTATGTAGTATGATCTACCAAATGGGTTTTGGTTTGTACATTTTTCAAAGTCAATCTATGAGGATGGTGACACGTGTTGGAGACAAGGTTTTGTTCATCGTGTTCTTCTTAGTGCTTCTTATTAATGTTGATCATTAATTGCCAAAAAGGTAACTAGATGTGTCTTTTAATCACGTTTATGATATGTGAATGTCATTGATATGATGAATGAATGTATAATATGATATTGGATGTTGTGTGGTATTATTATGCACATTTATTATTTCGTTGATACTTGCACGATTTAATTGTATCGTTAAGACGTTAATTACCGTTTTGTGCGAATTAGAAAGTTGTGAGTCCTTTCGTAAGAGAATGCTAGGACGCACATGAACAGACCGTGGCCTCCCTTGGTGGAGATGCTAGGGTGTTTCATCGATGCTTTTAGGGTTTCAAACCCTAGATTCAATGATGACTCAACCTACCATCACCCGGTGGTTGAGGTTAGGGCTGAGGTTCATATACCCTTATTTGAAGTTAATGTAAGTTCGTTCAGAAGTACTATGGAACTTCACTTGAGGTTAAGATAACTTCAACACGGGGTTATAATCTTGTCGAGGTTCCCGAACTTTGCAAGGTTATAATCAAGGTTAATGTAACCTTAACTTAGAGTTAAGGTTAGGGCGAAGGTTAAGGTAACCTTAGCATGGAGTTAAGGTTATAACTAAGGTTAATATAACCTTAACAAGAGTTAAGGTTATATCCAAGGTTAATGTAACCTTATCAAGAAGCTAATATTATAGCCGAGGTTAATGTGACCTTGTTTGAAGTTAATGTACCTTCATCGAGAAGTTACTACACCACTTCACTTGAGGTTAATGTAACATCATCGTAACATCATCGTAACCATCATAATCTTGATGCAGTTAGTGTAACTCCACGAGGTTATGGTTGAGGTTAGGTCAACCTCAACTTAGTAGACAAGGTTATAGTCAGCAAACCTTAACTAACTTTGAATACTATTAGGCATTAGATATGCAAGATTAACTTCAAGGTTATAGTTAGTTGTTCTATCTATTATTCATGTATTGTCGAAAGGTTACTTCTATGTATGTTCTTCATAGTTTAGTCAGTTATATTGTCCTATGTTTGAGACATGATTGGTATCTAGTATAGTCGGTTATACTAAATTGGATGGGATTACTACCTCGTATAGTCAGTTATACTATACTAGGGTGGGTTTCCATTTAGTATAGTCAGTTATACTGTACTATGTTTGGAATCGTGATGTTGTTCACAAGAAATTTGTGCAGTCAGTTATACTGTACAGTTACACAAAAGCTAGTGGTATAGATTACGAGCGGTATCAGTTATATACCAATCGGAATGAAAAAGCGCCAAATGTTGTTGTCTATGTTCGGGCATGCCTTGAGACGTCAGTTATACGCTCTGGGTCCCGTGTGTCGTTCGGTGTACAGTTATTGCATCGAGAGCCCTAGCTAGGCTTAGACATATAGTCGTCAGTTATACGGCTATACATAGTACCGTGCAGTATCAGTTATATGCTCCACACCGATGGAAAGCCTGTGTTTATGCATTCCAATATAAAGTCAAGTTCAGGCTACACAAGATGCTACACCTGTTGTGGAATGCCATGATGCTACTCAAATAGTGCAGGTGTGGACATGACATAGGTCCACCCGCGGCCACGCGCGGGTTTGGGTAGGCAAATGAATCTCCATATGAGAATGGATCGAATTGAAATTTAGGTCTATGTGGAGTCGCCACCGAATTTTGTGGTAATTCGGAACCATTCGAGCCCACTCTATGTCGTAGTGGGTCGTATACAATACGGCCCATTTCCGATGTCAGAATTTATTGGGCTCGTCCCTTTGCATTTGATACCGATACCGACATTATCGGATATCGTGTATTGAATGACTCTCGTGCGCCAACGGTTTCAGGCATCCGGAAACCCAGGTTCTGAGTAAGGGGTGAGGGTACGTGTTGGGAAGCCCACAAAGGACACCCAACCCCGCCCGCACTTTAGCGGCCTCTACTAAGAATTCGAGTGACTTTCTAATACGGCCTCCACAAAGGACACCAAAATTGCCACTAAACCTAATCTTCTTTCGCGTCGATTTTAAGAAGCTAACCCAGCAAATAGATTATTCGGCACGAAAGGCTACGACAATGCCACCTACCCCAACGAATTCACAATCGATGGGGAAACCTTTCACGTCGAATAGAATCGCCACGAAATACAAGAATAATCGCCGCGAAAAGGTGATTTTTGTTGTAGTGCTAGGCGTAGTGTAATAAGGTTATCTGTGTGTGATCAGTCCGGTTTGGATGTTTGAATCTCTTAGTAATTGTATGATCCTTATTGGTCGAGTATTATAATACTTTCATGTATTCCTTATCTGTATTATTCATTGATTGCTGATTATTAGTTGCTTTCATCCTATTGTAAAGATGACTGGGAGAGCATCTAGTTACTCCGCACTGACTGTGGACCCCCCCCCCCCCTTCAGGTGTTTCAGGATGTTGTTGAATGCTTTGATGTTGGGGAAGACCTGTGGAGAGAGACCCTTTATTTAAGTCTTTAATTTTCAGTTTGAACACTTCTGAATAATGTATTTGTTGAATGTCGAGATAGTGGCGATTCGGATTCGGTCGGGTGTTTCCGCCACCCTTGACCTTATTATTTATACTATTTATATTATTAAAAGTTTTTAAAAATTCGGGTTGTTACAGAGCGTCCCTATAGTACAAGGAATAGAAAAGCTCCCTGGATCCTTAAGCTTTGGTAGAGTACGACTCTGTAGAAGTGCGCTACATTCCTCCCTGAAAGCAACTATCTCAGTCTCATTAAAAGAACGCTTACGACATAGAATGTCGTTCATAAATTTCGTGTAAGTAGGAACTTGAGTGATCAAATCGGCTAAAGGAACACTTACTTGCAGATTCTTGACGACATCCATGAATTTACCAAACTGTTGGTCGAGCTTGGTTTTACTCTATCGGTGGAGAAATGGAAGTGCAATGGGAATCGTAGGCTCCTTCACTTGAGACGGGGATGCTTGAGAAGAGTTAGCATCATTGAACTAAAACGGGGGAGAAATGATTGAGGAATTAGGCGTTTGGGGCTCCACTCGATCGAGTCCAACCTGACTCAGTCGAGTGCCACCTGACTCGATCGAGTCATTTGGGGTGACTCAATCGAGTGACATACCTGTAACCTCCCTAGTCGATTTTTGATGGTCCAATCGATCAAGTCCAACCGTGTGAGTCGGTCGAGTGGATCCTCACTCGATCGAGTCCCTTTGACTAACTCGATCGAGTGGGTCTCATAACAGATTTATGGTCACTTTTAGGGGGTCACTCGATCGAGTCCATTAGAGTAACTCGGTCGAGTGGCCTCATCTAGTGGCTTATTCAAAGCCATTTCCTCGAGTAGCTTTTCCTTGAGCTCTTGTTTCTCTAACTCGGTCTCATTGACCACTTCAAATTCCTCGGGCATTCGTGGACCATCATAGTGGGTCCCGCTTCTCAATGTAATCGCATTAGATTGTTTATGCAATTATTCACCTTGGGGTGGTAGAGTACCCGGTGGCCTTGCTTTTGAGCGGCAAGTTTCGCGGGAGTTGTGGTCTCATGGATTGGAAAGCAATCACCGTCTCCAAACCCACGCATTCTTGTGCATAATGTCCCACCTTCCCACAATTCTAGCATACAACCTTTGACATAGCATTGACTTGGTACATGCCCCCTTGTTGTTGTTGTTGTTGTTGTTGTTGTTGTTGTTGTTGTTGTTGTTGTTGTTGTTGTTATTGGGTCTTAGAAACCTCCATGGAATCAAACTGCCTAGTCAAAGCGGCTAGTTGCTAACTACGGCATTTGATGACTAGGAATCACCACTATAACCGCGGGTCCTGTCCCTTGGGTTTCCCCATCACGAGTGGTGAGTCGCCATCTCCTCAATCGTTTTCCATGCTTTGTCGTCGTCGACATTGTTTTGGAACCTGCCATTAGCTGCAGAATCGAGCATAGCTCGGCAATCGTCATATAACCCGTAATAAAATTGATTGCACAAAAACCATACCTCGAAACCATGATTTGGACAATCCTTGACTAGCTTCTTGAACCTCATCCACGCCTCATGTTCTCGGGTTCACTACGAATGTTAATTGGGTCAGGGAGCTAACTAACTAAGTCATCTGTCAAACTATCTAAGATGTAGGTCCGGTCAGTACTCTACAAACTTCAGAGCTAAAGTTAACCTGCGGTCACTAGAATTAAGTTAGTCTACCCGAAATATTGTGACCTAATCCGTTTCTAACACAGTCGGCGAAAGGTTTCGATTGTGATATCAATCAAAGATAAAACGATACTCAACTGATAATTTGTACGACGAAAAACCAATCAGTTAACTATGACCCTAAAAACAATCACGATCCCCATAAACACTAGACGACGAAAAACCAATCAGTTAACTATGACCCTAAAAACAATCACGATCCCCCTAAACACTAGAATGAAGTTAGCTACTCATATCAAATTGAACTAAACTAATAATCAATGAATTAGCATTAAATATGGTGAATAGTGATGCGAATTAATCTACCAAAAAAATTACGAATCTATACTAAAAACGATAAAGCAATTCTATCTACGAAAAGGATGACTACTAAATCTAAGAAAATACGAATCGAGACGGAAGCAAAAATTAAAAACTGGAATTAAAACTGAAATTAAGAGTAGCAATTACCGAAGCGCAGCATTCGAATGTGCGAATATCTAAATTCCAAGAGCGTAAAAGTAGAGTTTAGGTTTTCCGGAGAGTTTCTAAGTGAATGTAAAACTAGAATGAATCAAAAGTGTTTGTTACAAAATCAAAAAACTAATTAAAACTCAAACACATGGGCTCAAACTGATTGACGCGCGGCCCAAATCGGGTGCACTCGATCGAGTCCACCTGATGGTGACTCAATGGAGTGGATCAATTTTTCTTAATTGTTTTGGGCGCAAGGAGGGAATCAGCCCAAACTTTCCAAGCAGCCCGGTTGAATCCCTATGAGGGGCATTCGATCGACACCTTGGGATGACTCGATCGAGTGACAACAGGCAGCTTCTTGTTATTCCTCAGCTTCTCGATTCCTTCTCGACTCCCGTTCCCGTCTCCGCTATCCAAGTTAAATCTCTCTAAATGCATCGAAAATGTACCTAACCTGCAAAATAGCACGAGAATCGACAATATCGACTTTCTAATAAAAAACAACACTGAATGTATAAACTAGGAAGGAGAAGGCCCTAAAATGGTCGTCGGGGGATGATAAAATAAGGTATAAAATTTGTTCATTAGGGAGAAACGGACGTCAATTTGGAGATCAAATAACAGAAAATGGATAAACGTTGATTATCATATGAAGACACTCAGACCAACGCCCAAAAAACACAAACAATTACATTTGCAATTACTCTCGATGGTTAATTAAGAATCAAAGCAACCATACATTAAAGCAACCATAAAAAAAGATGCAGATGAAGATACAAAGTAAGCAGCCAACAACAGTCAAAGGTCAAATACGTTTTTTCTATATTAATTTACTAATTCAATCAAAATTTTCAATTTTGTATTTCTCAAATCTTAATTATCCATTTTAAAAAAATAACTGCCCTTCTTCAATTTAATTGTCAAGTTTCAAATATAGAATTTTGCAATTGTGAATTGTAATTTTTTTCGTAGCTATAAACTTTTTATCTTTTCATACTATTTTTTTTAGATTGTTAGAATACGGACAATGAGTTCTAAATATTGTGGAGTAATTATAATTAAAAATCAGTATTACTCCAAATTACAGTATACATGTATTATAAAGTTCTTTTGGTGATTGTTGATTCACTTATCTCGGTCATAGCAACAATGAATCAATATTGGTGAGGGAGGAGATTAGTGTTTCCACCTTTTGGATCTTTAATTAGTTCAAAATAACGTCGGAGGGTTAAAATCGAGCAAGAGAAATAAGTATATAAATAAATAAATAAATAAATAGACCAAAGTGGTACTAATAAGTTAAAATAAATATTCGAGACAAGCTTGAAATTAAAATAAATATCATTAAAATAAATATTAGTGTTAGAAAAAATTAATATTGCAACAAATCTGAACATTGGTAGGGTTTTCGTTGGTATATATTTGATGATTGATTTTCGTTGGTTTTATGCTTAGTGCAGTATTAATAATGTTTCGCTTCAATACATGCATTTATTCGGCAAGTAAATCTAAGCTCGCGGCAGACTGTTGGACTGTTGGTCATGTATTGTACATTCTTCCAAATAAGCGTGATGCGTGTCCAGGAAGTAGAGTAATAGACGTTTTGTATAAATGACTATGTCTTAGCTTCAGAGCTAAGAGAATGTGTACAATATACACTACTACAAATGAGCACTTGGGCCACGGCTGAATTCGTGGCAAAAGTGCTAAATTTTCGTGGCTAAAGTACTTTGCCATGGAAAAACAATCCGTGGCGCAAGTGGTCGTGGCAAACAAATAGCCACGGGAAAATTATTGTCTCATTTTGACTTACTTTTAATGGGTTAAAATATCCGTACACGATTTGACAATTTTAAAATAGTAACCGCTTTTCTTATATCTATTCTCCAAGCGTTTTATTATGGTCTAACCCAATTTCTAATTGGATGATCCATTGTATGAGTTAATAGACCCAAACCCATTTATTAAGCACCTTATAAATAGAAGTTAACCTAGCAAGCAACTAGGTCATTTCATTATTTTTGTGCGTAAGTTTTGCCACACGCCTTCTTCCTCTCTTCTTATCTTTGTTTCTCATTTTCTCCATTTAATTCCATTGTTATGCATCTACCATTTCTCCAATCTCATACATAAATTATATTTTCCTAATCTTGGCTCTTTTTTCTCTACAATACATTCATCTTCAAATAATTTTATGAGATTCATTTTCATGAACCTTTGGACCTACCTTTAGGGGTTCTTATTAAAGAAGAAGTTGTCATCCTTTATACATTTTTGAAAGAGCATTTATGTAGTATGATCTACCAAATGGGTTTTGGTTTGTACATTTTTCAAAGTCAATCTATGAGGATGGTGACACGTGTTGGAGACAAGGTTTTGTTCATCATGTTCTTCTTAGTGCTTCTTATTAATGTTGATCATTAATTGCCAAAAAGGTAACTAGATGTGTCTTTTAATCACGTTTATGATATGTGAATGTCATTGATATGATGAATGAATGTATAATATGATATTGGATGTTGTGTGGTATTATTATGCACATTTATTATTTCGTTGATACTTGCACGATTTAATTGTATCGTTAAGACGTTAATTACCGTTTTGTGCGAATTAGAAAGTTGTGAGTCCTTTCGTAAGAGAATGCTAGGACGCACATGAACAGACCGTGGCCTCCCTTGGTGGAGATGCTAGGGTGTTTCATCGATGCTTTTAGGGTTTCAAACCCTAGATTCAATGATGACTCAACCTACCATCACCCGGTGGTTGAGGTTAGGGCTGAGGTTCATATACCCTTATTTGAAGTTAATGTAAGTTCGTTCAGAAGTACTATGGAACTTCACTTGAGGTTAAGATAACTTCAACACGGGGTTATAATCTTGTCGAGGTTCCCGAACTTTGCAAGGTTATAATCAAGGTTAATGTAACCTTAACTTAGAGTTAAGGTTAGGGCGAAGGTTAAGGTAACCTTAGCATGGAGTTAAGGTTATAACTAAGGTTAATATAACCTTAACAAGAGTTAAGGTTAATATAACCTTAACAAGAGTTAAGGTTATATCCAAGGTTAATGTAACCTTATCAAGAAGCTAATATTATAGCCGAGGTTAATGTGACCTTGTTTGAAGTTAATGTACCTTCATCGAGAAGTTACTACACCACTTCACTTGAGGTTAATGTAACATCATCGTAACATCATCGTAACCATCATAATCTTGATGCAGTTAGTGTAACTCCACGAGGTTATGGTTGAGGTTAGGTCAACCTCAACTTAGTAGACAAGGTTATAGTCAGCAAACCTTAACTAACTTTGAATACTATTAGGCATTAGATATGCAAGATTAACTTCAGGGTTATAGTTAGTTGTTCTATCTATTATTCATGTATTGTCGAAAGGTTACTTCTATGTATGTTCTTCATAGTTTAGTCAGTTATATTGTCCTATGTTTGAGACATGATTGGTATCTAGTATAGTCGGTTATACTAAATTGGATGGGATTACTACCTCGTATAGTCAGTTATACTATACTAGGGTGGGTTTCCATTTAGTATAGTCAGTTATACTGTACTAGGTTTGGAATCGTGATGTTGTTCACAAGAAATTTGTGCAGTCAGTTATACTGTACAGTTACACAAAAGCTAGTGGTATAGATTACGAGCGGTATCAGTTATATACCAATCGGAATGAAAAAGCGCCAAATGTTGTTGTCTATGTTCGGGCATGCCTTGAGACGTCAGTTATACGCTCTGGGTCCCGTGTGTCGTTCGGTGTACAGTTATTGCATCGAGAGCCCTAGCTAGGCTTAGACATATAGTCGTCAGTTATACGGCTATACATAGTACCGTGCAGTATCAGTTATATGCTCCACACCGATGGAAAGCCTGTGTTTATGCATTCCAATATAAAGTCAAGTTCAGGCTACACAAGATGCTACACCTGTTGTGGAATGCCATGATGCTACTCAAATAGTGCAGGTGTGGACATGACATAGGTCCACCCGCGGCCACGCGCGGGTTTGGGTAGGCAAATGAATCTCCATATGAGAATGGATCGAATTGAAATTTAGGTCTATGTGGAGTCGCCACCGAATTTTGTGGTAATTCGGAACCATTCGAGCCCACTCTATGTCGTAGTGGGTCGTATACAATACGGCCCATTTCCGATGTCAGAATTTATTGGGCTCGTCCCTTTGCATTTGATACCGATACCGACATTATCGGATATCGTGTATTGAATGACTCTCGTGCGCCAACGGTTTCAGGCATCCGGAAACCCAGGTTCTGAGTAAGGGGTGAGGGTACGTGTTGGGAAGCCCACAAAGGACACCCAACCCCGCCCGCACTTTAGCGGCCTCTACTAAGAATTCGAGTGACTTTCTAATACGGCCTCCACAAAGGACACCAAAATTGCCACTAAACCTAATCTTCTTTCGCGTCGATTTTAAGAAGCTAACCCAGCAAATAGATTATTCGGCACGAAAGGCTACGACAACGCCACCTACCCCAACGAATCCACAATCGATGGGGAAACCTTTCACGTCGAATAGAATTGCCACGAAATACAAGAATAATCGCCGCGAAAAGGTGATTTTTGTTGTAGTGCTAGGCGTAGTGTAATAAGGTTATCTGTGTGTGATCAGTCCGGTTTGGATGTTTGAATCTCTTAGTAATTGTATGATCCTTATTGGTCGAGTATTATAATACTTTCATGTATTCCTTATCTGTATTATTCATTGATTGCTGATTATTAGTTGCTTTCATCCTATTGTAAAGATGACTGGGAGAGCATCTAGTTACTCCGCACTGACTGTGGACCCCCCCCCCCCCCCTTCAGGTGTTTCAGGATGTTGTTGAATGCTTTGATGTTGGGGAAGACCTGTGGAGAGAGAGACCCTTTATTTAAGTCTTTAATTTTCAGTTTGAACACTTCTGAATAATGTATTAGTTGAATGTCGAGATAGTGGCGATTCGGATTCGGTCGGGTGTTTCCGCCACCCTTGACCTTATTATTTATACTATTTATATTATTAAAAGTTTTTAAAAATTCGGGTTGTTACAGAGCGTCCCTATAGTACAAGGGATAGAAAAGCTCCATGGATCCTTAAGCTTTGGTGGAGTATGACTCTGTAGAAGTGCGCTACATTCCTCCCTGAAAGCAGCTATCTCTGTCTCATTAAAAGAACGCTTACGAGTTAGAATGTCTTTCATAAATTTCGTGTAAGTAGGAACTTGAGTGATCAAATCGGCTAAAGGAACACTTACTTGCAGATTCTTGACGACTTCCATGAATTTACCAAACTTTTGGTCGAGCTTGGTTTTACTCTATCGGTGGAGAAATGGAAGTGCGATGGGAATCGTAGGCTCATTCACTTGAGACAGGGATGCTTGAGAAGAGTTAGCATCATTGAACTAAAACGGGGGAGAAATGATTGAGGAATTAGGCGTTTGGGGATCCACTCGATCGAGTCCAACCTGACTCAGTCGAGTGCCACCTGACTCGATCGAGTCATTTGGGGTGACTCAATCGAGTGACATACCTGTAACCTCCCTGGTCGATTTTTGATGGTCCAATCGATCAAGTCCAACCGTGTGACTCGGTCGAGTGGATCCTCACTCGATCGAGTCTCTTTGACTGACTCGATCGAGTGGGTCTCATAACAGATTTATGGTCACTTTTAGGGGGTCACTCGATCGAGTCCATTAGAGTAACTCGGTCGAGTGGCCTCATCTAGTGGCTTATCAAAGCCATTTCCTCGAGTAGCTTTTCCTTGAGCTCTTGTTTCTCTAACTCGGTCTCATTGACCACTTCAAATTCCTCGGGCATTCGTGGACCATCATAGTGGGTCCCGCTTCTCAATGTAATCGCATTAGATTGTTCATGCAATTATTCACCTTGGCGTGGTAGAGTACCCGGTGGCCTTTCTTTTGAGCGGCAAGTTTCGCGGGAGTTGTGGTCTCATGGATTGGAAAGCATTCACCGTCTCCAAACCCACGCATTCTTGTGCATAATGTCCCACCTTCCCACAATTCTAGCATACAACCTTTGACATAGCATTGACTTGGTACATGCCCCCTTGTTGCTGTTGTTGTTGTTGTTGTTGTTGTTATTGGGTCTTAGAAACCTCCATGGAATCAAACCGCCTAGTCAAAGCGGCTAGTTGCTAACTATAGCATTTGATGACTAGGAATCACCACTATAACCGCGGGTCCTGTCCCTTGGGTTTCCCCATCACGAGTGGTGAGTCGCCATCTCCTCAATCGTTTTCCATGCTTTGTCGTCGTCGACATTGTTTTGGAACCTGCCATTAGCTGCAGAATCGAGTATAGCTCGGCAATCGTCATATAACCCGTTATAAAATTGATTGCACAAAAACCATACCTCGAAACCATGATTTGGACGATCCTTGACTAGCTTCTTGAACCTCATCCACGCCTCATGTTCTCGGGTTCACTACGAATGTTAATTGGGTCAGGGAGCTAACTAACTAAGTCATCTGTCAAACTATCTAAGATGTAGGTCCGGTCAGTACTCTACAAACTTCAGAGCTAAAGTTAACCTGCGGTCACTAGAATTAAGTTAGTCTACCCGAAATATTGTGACCTAATCCGTTTCTAACACAGTCGGCGAAAGGTTTCGATTGTGATATCAATCAAAGATAAAACGATACTCAACTGATAATTTGTACGACGAAAAACCAATCAGTTAACTATGACCCTAAAAACAATAACGATCCCCATAAACACTAGACGACGAAAAACCAATCAGTTATCTATGACCCTAAAAACAATCACGATCCCCCTAAACACTTGAATGAAGTTAGCTACTCATATCAAATTGAACTAAACTAATAATCAATGAATTAGCATTAAATATGGTGAATAGTGATGCGAATTAATCTACCAAAAGAATTACGAATCTATACTAAAAACGATAAAGCAATTCTATCTACGAAAACGATGACTACTAAATCTAAGAAAATACGAATCGAGACAGAAGCAAAAATTAAAAACTGGAATTAAAACTGAAATTAAGAGTAGCAATTACCGAAGCGCAGCATTCGAATGTGCGAATATCTAAATTCCAAGAGCGTAAAAGTAGAGTTTAGGTTTTCCGGAGAGTTTCTAAGTGAATGTAAAACTAGAATGAATCAAAAGTGTTTGTTACAAAATCAGAAAACTAATTAAAACTCAAACACATGGGCTCAAACTGATTGACGCGCGGCCCAAATCGGGTGCACTCGATTGAGTCCACCTGATGGTGACTCAATGGAGTGGATCACTTTTTCTTAATTGTTTTGGGCGCAAGGAGGGAATCAGCCCAAACTTTCCAAGCAGCCCGGTTGAATCCCTATGAGGGGCATTCGATCGACACCTTGGGATGACTCGATCGAGTGACAACAGGCAGCTTCTTGTTATTCCTCAGCTTCTCGACTCTTTCTCGACTCCCGTTCCCGTCTCCGCTATCCAAGTTAAATCTCTCTAAATGAATCGAAAATGTACCTAACCTGCAAAATAGCACGAGAATCGACAATATCGACTTTCTAATAAAAAACAACACTGAATGTATAAACTAGGAAGGAGAAGGCCCTAAAATGGTCGTCGGGGGATGATAAAATAAGGTATAAAATTTGTTCATCAGGGAGAAACGGACGTCAATTTGGAGATCAAATAACAGAAAATGGATAAACATTGATAATCATATGAAGACACTCAGACCAACGCCCAAAAAACACAAACAATTACATTTGCAATTACTCTCGATGGTTAATTAAGAATCAAAGCAACCATACATTAAAGCAACCATAAAAAAAGATGCAGATGAAGATACAAAGTAAGCGGCCAACAACAGTCAAAGGTCAAATACGTTTTTTCTATATTAATTTACTAATTCAATCAAAATTTTCAATTTTGTATTTCTCAAATCTTAATTATCCGTTTTAAAAAAATAACTGCCCTTCTTCAATTTAATTGTCAAGTTTCAAATATAGAATTTTACTATTGTGAATTGTAATTTTGTTCGTAGCTATAAACTTTTTATCTTTTCATACTATTTTTTTTAGATTGTTAGAATACGGACAATGAGTTCTAAATTTTGTGGAGTAATTATAATTAAAAATTAGTATTACTCCAAATTACAGTATACATGTATTATAAAGTTCTTTTGGTGATTGTTGATTCACTTATCTCGGTCATAGCAACAATGAATCAATATTGGTGAGGGAGGAGATTAGTGTTTCCACCTTTTGGATCTTTAATTAGTTCAAAATAACGTCGAAGGGTTAAAATCGAGCAAGAGAAATAAGTATATAAATAAATAAATAAATAGACCAAAGTGGTACTAATAAGTTAAAATAAATATTCGAGACAAGCTTGAAATTAAAATAAATATCATTAAAATAAATATTAGTGTTAGAAAAAATTAATATTGCAACAAATCTGAACATTGGTAGGGTTTTCGTTGGTATATATTTGATGATTGATTTTCGTTGGTTTTATGCTTAGTGCAGTATTAATAATGTTTGGCTTCAATACATGCATTTATTCGGCAAGTAAATCTAAGCTCGTGGCAGACTGTTGGACTGTTGGTCATGTATTGTACATTCTTCCAAATAAGCGTGATGCGTGTCCAGGAAGTAGAGTAATAGACGTTTTGTATAAATGACTATGTCTTAGCTTCAGATCTAAGAGAATGTGTACAATATACACTACTACAAATGAGCACTTGGGCCACGGCAGAATTCGTGGCAAAAGTGCTAAATTTTCGTGGCTAAAGTACTTTGCCACGGAAAAACAATCTGTGGCGCAAGTGGTCGTGGAAATAAATAGCCACGGGAAAATTATTGTCTCATTTTGACTTACTTTTAATGGGTTAAAATATCCGTACACGATTTGACAATTTTAAAATAGTAACCGCTTTTCTTATATCTATTCTCCAAGCGTTTTATTATGGTCTAACCCAATTTCTAATTGGATGATCCATTGTATGAGTTAATAGACCCAAACCCCATTTATTAAGCACCTTATAAATAGAAGTTAACCTAGCAAGCAACTAGGTCATTTCATTATTTTTGTGCGTAAGTTTTGCCACACGCCTTCTTCCTCTCTTCTTATCTTTGTTTCTCATTTTCTCCATTTAATTCCATTGTTATGCATCTACCATTTCTCCAATCTCATACATAAATTATATTTTCCTAATCTTTGCTCTTTTTTCTCTACAATACATTCATCTTCAAATAATTTTATGAGATTCATTTTCATGAACATTTGGACCTACCTTTAGGGGTTCTTATTAAAGAAGAAGATGTCATCCTTTATACATTTTTGAAAGAGCATTTATGTAGTATGATCTACCAAATGGGTTTTGGTTTGTACATTTTTCAAAGTCAATCTATGAGGATGGTGACACGTGTTGGAGACAAGGTTTTGTTCATCGTGTTCTTCTTAGTGCTTCTTATTAATGTTGATCATTAATTGCCAAAAAGGTAACTAGATGTGTCTATTAATCATGTTTATGATATGTGAATGTCATTGATATGATGAATGAATGTATAATATGATATTGGATGTTGTGTGGTATTATTATGCACGTTTATTATTTCGTTGATACTTGCACGATTTAATTGTATCGTTAAGACGTTAATTACCGTTTTGTGCGAATTAGAAAGTTGTGAGTCGTTTCGTAAGAGAATGCTAGGACGCACATGAACAGACCGTGGCCTCCCATGGTGGAGATACTAGGGTGTTTCATCGATGCTTTTAGGGTTTCAAACCCTAAATTCAATGATGACTCAACCTACCATCACCCGGTGGTTGAGGTTAGGGCTGAGGTTCATATACCCTTATTTGAAGTTAATGTAACTTCGTTCAGAAGTACTATGCAACTTCACTTGAGGTTAAGATAACTTCAACACGGGGTTATAATCTTGTCGAGGTTACCGAACTTTGCAAGGTTATAATCAAGGTTAATGTAACCTTAACTTAGAGTTAAGGTTAGGGCGAAGGTTAAGGTAACCTTAGCATGGAGTTAAGGTTATAACTAAGGTTAATATAACCTTAACAAGAGTTAAGGTTATATCCAAGGTTAATGTAACCTTATCAAGAAGGTAATATTATAGCCGAGGTTAATGTGACCTTGTTTGAAGTTAATGTACCTTCATCGAGAAGTTACTACACCACTTCACTTGAGGTTAATGTAACATCATCGTAACATCATCGTAACATCATAATCTTGATGCAGTTAGTGTAACTCCACGAGGTTATGGTTGAGGTTAGGTCAACCTCAACTTAGTAGACAAGGTTATAGTCAGCAAACCTTAACTAACTTTGAATACTATTAGGGATTAGATATGCTAGATTAACTTCAGGGTTATAGTTAGTTGTGCTATCTATTATTCATGTATTGTCGAAAGGTTACTTCTATGTATGTTCTTCATAGTTTAGTCAGTTATATTGTCCTATGTTTGAGACATGATTGGTATCTAGTATAGTCGGTTATACTATATTGGATGGGATTACTACCTCGTATAGTCAGTTATACTATACTAGGGTGGGTTTCCATTTAGTACAGTCAGTTATACTGTACTAGGTTTGGAATCGTGATGTTGTTCACAAGAAATTTGTGCAGTCAGTTATACTGTACAGTTACACAAAAGCTAGTGGTATAGATTACGAGCGGTATCAGTTATATACCAATCAGAATGAAAAAGCGCCAAATGTTGTTGGTCTATGTTCGGGCATGCCTTAAGACGTCAGTTATACGCTCTGGGTCCCGTGTGTCGTTCGGTGTACAGTTATTGCATCGAGAGCCCTAGCTAGGCTTAGACATATAGTCGTCAGTTATACGGCCATACATAGTACCGTGCAGTATCAGTTATATGCTCCACACCAATGGAAAGTCTGTTATACGACCCGTCCGTTCAGGGTATCAGTTATATGCTCTAGCAGGTGATAGTGTCAGTTATACACTCGAGCCGGTGTTCGCTGTATACCCTACACTACATCAAAATAACCTTTTCGGGCCGATTATTTCGTGTCGATTGGAAAATCGATGCAACTACCGCATATTTACACATATAATAAATTAGTTTTCATAACAAATAAAAATTGACACGAATTACCTCTCATAAACGATGACTTAGCACAACCTAAATCCTAATTACCCTAGAAAATCATTAAGCCCATAATTATTTCCTAAATAAACTTGGCGACTTCATAAACTTTTATACATGAAACCCTAAAAGAAGCCCCCAATTAATCTTCATTTTCTCCCAGAAATAGGCTCGATTGGTTGCCTACCGAATTCCCGAAAGTGAATCATTTCTACGCTAATTAAATACTGAAACTAGCTCCTAAATGCTTTTTTTTGTTTTGTTTATACATCGCTCTGCTTATCGATTCCCTCATTAAGGTACGTTTTATTGCTTTTTGTTGTCTTAATCTCTTTTATTTTGATTGTAACACTATGAAATTATTTTTTATAGCATAGTTTAACGATTTCCTTTGTTTGTCAACCTTTATTTTGGATTTATTTTACAATAAACATGTAGAATTAGAAGTTAATTCATTGATTCAAGTTGTGTTTCAAGTGCACTACAGGCGCTATGATATTGCCCAAATGAAGACCGTTTTGATGCTTCACTCCGGTTGCGTTATTGTCTAAACCAGGATGTGTTATATACTTATATCACCATTGCAAACCTTCGTTTAGTGCTAATCGCAGGACTGTTCTTTGGTGACGAATGCAAGACGATGCTATACTTCAGTACAAGGTTAGCGAGTACAAGAGCAGGTGCATTCCCGTATCTTTCCATCTGACTGAAATAAAGACAGTAATGCAAGTCCGGGTAGTGCATTCTACATTGATACAAGGTCTTTAAAATGGGCTGCAATTTTCACTAGGGCTATTTTGTTACATTCATGTGTTTATGCATTCCAATTTAAAGTCAAGTTCAGGCTACACAAGATGCTACACCTGTTGTGGAATGCCATGATGCTACTCAAATAGTGCAGGTGTGGACATGACATAGGTCCACCCGCGGCCACGCGCGGGTTTGGGTAGGCGAATGAATCTCCATATGAGAATGGATCTAATTGAAATTTAGGTCTATGTGGATTCGCCACCGAATTTTGTGGTAATTCGGAACCATTCGAGCCCACTCTATGTCGTAGTGGGCCGTATACAAAATACGGCCCATTTCCGATGTCAGAGTTTATTGGGCTCGTCCCTTTGCATTTGATACCGATACCGACATTATCGCATATCGTGTATTGAATGACTCTCGTGCGCCAACGGTTTCGGGCATCCGGAAACCGAGGTTCTGAGTAAGGGGTGAGGGTACGTTTTGGGAAGCCCACAAAGGACACCCAACCCCATCCGCACTTTAGCGGCCTCTACTAAGAATTCGAGTGACTTTCTAATACGGCCTCCACAAAGGACACCAAAATTGCCACTAAACATAATCTTCTTTCGCGTAGATTTTAAGAAGCTAACCCAGCAAATAGATTATTCGGCACGAAAGGCTACGACAACGCCACCTACCCCAACGAATTCACAATCGATGGGGAAACCTTTCACGTCGAATAGAATCGCCACGAAAGACAAGAATAATCGCCGCGAAAAGATGATTTTTGTTGTAGTGCTAGGCGTAGTGTAATAAGGTTATCTGTGTGTGATCAGTCTGGTTTGGATGTTTGAATCTCTTAGTAATTGTATGATCCTTATTGGTCGAGTATTATAATACTTTCATGTATTCCTTATCCGTATTATTCATTGATTGCTGATTATTAGTTGCTTTCATCCTATTGTAAAGATGACTTGGAGAGCATCTAGTTACTCCCCACTGACTGTGGACCCCCCCCCCCCCCCCCTCAGGTGTTTCATGATGTTGAATGCTTTGATGTTCGGGAAGACCTGTGGAGAGAGACCCTTTATTTAAGTCTTTAATTTTCAGTTTGAACACTTCTGAATAATGTATTGGTTGAATGTCGAGATAGTGGCGATTCGGATTCGGTCGGGTGTTTCCGCCACCCTTGACCTTATTATTTATACTATTTATATTATTAAAAGTTTTTAAAAATTCGGGTTGTTACAGAGCGTCCCTATAGTACAAGGGATAGAAAAGCTCCCTGGATCCTTAAGCTTTGGTGGAGTATGACTCTGTAGAAGTGCGCTACATTCCTCCCTGAAAGCAACTATCTCAGTCTCATTAAAAGAACGCTTACGAGTTAGAATGTCTTTCATAAATTTCGTGTAAGTAGGAACTTGAGTGATCAAATCGGCTAAAGGAACACTTACTTGCAGATTCTTGACGACATCCATGAATTTACCAAACTGTTGGTCGAGCTTGGTTTTACTCTATCGGTGGAGAAATGGAAGTGCGATGGGAATCGTAGGCTCCTTCACTTGAGACAGGGATGCTTGAGAAGAGTTAGCATCATTGAACTAAAACAGGGGAGAAATGATTGAGGAATTAGGCGTTTGGGGCTCCACTCGATCGAGTCCAACCTGACTCAGTCGAGTGACACCTGACTCGATCGAGTCATTTGGGGTGACTCAATCGAGTGACATACCTGTAACCTCCCTGGTCGATTTTTGATGGTCTAATCGATCAAGTCCAACCGTGTGACTCGGTCGAGTGGATCCTCACTCGATCGAGTCCCTTTGACTGACTCGATCGAGTGGGTCTCATAACAGATTTATGGTCACTTTTAGGGGGTCACTCGATCGAGTCCATTAGAGTAACTCGGTCGAGTGGCCTCATCTAGTGGCTTATTCAAAGCCATTTCCTCGAGTAGCTTTTCCTTGAGCTCTTGTTTCTCTAACTCGGTCTCATTGACCACTTCAAATTCCTCGGGCATTCGTGGACCATCATAGTGGGTCCCGCTTCTCAATGTAATCGCATTAGATTGTTTATGCAATTATTCACCTTGGGGTGTTAGAGTACCCGGTGGCCTTGCTTTTGAGCGGCATGTTTCGCGGGAGTTGTGGTCTCATGGATTGGAAAGCATTCACCGTCTCCAAACCCACGCATTCTTGTGCATAATGTCCCACCTTCCCACAATTCTAGCATACAACCTTTGACATAGCATTGACTTGGTACATGCCCCCTTGTTGCTGTTGTTGTTGTTGTTGTTGTTGTTGTTATTGGGTCTTAGAAACCTCCATGGAATCAAACTGCCTAGTCAAAGCGGCTAGTTGCTAACTACGGCATTTGATGACTAGGAATCACCACTATAACCGCGGGTCCTGTCCCTTGGGTTTCCCCATCACGAGTGGTGAGTCGCCATCTCCTCAATCGTTTTCCATGCTTTGTCGTCGTCGACATTGTTTTGGAACCTGCCATTAGCTGCAGAATCGAGCATAGCTCGGCAATCGTCATATAACCCGTAATAAAATTGATTGCACAAAAACCATACCTCGAAACCATGATTTGGACAATCCTTGACTAGCTTCTTGAACCTCATCCACGCCTCATGTTCTCGGGTTCACTACGAATGTTAATTGGGTCAGGGAGCTAACTAACTAAGTCATCTGTCAAACTATCTAAGATGTAGGTCCGGTCAGTACTCTACAAACTTCAGAGCTAAAGTTAACCTGCGGTCACTAGAATTAAGTTAGTCTACCCGAAATATTGTGACCTAATCCGTTTCTAACACAGTCGGCGAAAGGTTTCGATTGTGATATCAATCAAAGATAAAACGATACTCAACTGATAATTTGTACGACGAAAAACCAATCAGTTAACTATGACCCTAAAAACAATCACGATCCCCATAAACACTAGACGACGAAAAACCAATCAGTTAACTATGACCCTAAAAACAATCACGATCCCCCTAAACACTAGAATGAAGTTAGCTACTCATATCAAATTGAACTAAACTAATAATCAATGAATTAGCATTAAATATGGTGAATAGTGATGCGAATTAATCTACCAAAATAATTACGAATCTATACTAAAAACGATAAAGCAATTCTATCTACGAAAACGATGACTACTAAATCTAAGAAAATACGAATCGAGACGGAAGCAAAAATTAAAAACTGGAATTAAAACTGAAATTAAGAGTAGCAATTACCGAAGCGCAGCATTCGAATGTGCGAATATCTAAATTCCAAGAGCGTAAAAGTAGAGTTTAGGTTTTCCGGAGAGTTTCTAAGTGAATGTAAAACTAGAATGAATCAAAAGTGTTTGTTACAAAATCAAAAAACTAATTAAAACTCAAACACATGGGCTCAAACTGATTGACGCGCGGCCCAAATCGGGTGCACTCGATCGAGTCCACCTGATGGTGACTCAATGGAGTGGATCAATTTTTCTTAATTGTTTTGGGCGCAAGGAGGGAATCAGCCCAAACTTTCCAAGCAGCCCGGTTGAATCCCTATGAGGGGCATTCGATCGACACCTTGGGATGACTCGATCGAGTGACAACAGGCAGCTTCTTGTTATTCCTCAGCTTCTCGATTCCTTCTCGACTCCCGTTCCCGTCTCCGCTATCCAAGTTAAATCTCTCTAAATGCATCGAAAATGTACCTAACCTGCAAAATAGCACGAGAATCGACAATATCGACTTTCTAATAAAAAACAACACTGAATGTATAAACTAGGAAGGAGAAGGCCCTAAAATGGTCGTCGGGGGATGATAAAATAAGGTATAAAATTTGTTCATTAGGGAGAAACGGACGTCAATTTGGAGATCAAATAACAGAAAATGGATAAACGTTGATTATCATATGAAGACACTCAGACCAACGCCCAAAAAACACAAACAATTACATTTGCAATTACTCTCGATGGTTAATTAAGAATCAAAGCAACCATACATTAAAGCAACCATAAAAAAAGATGCAGATGAAGATACAAAGTAAGCAGCCAACAACAGTCAAAGGTCAAATACGTTTTTTCTATATTAATTTACTAATTCAATCAAAATTTTCAATTTTGTATTTCTCAAATCTTAATTATCCATTTTAAAAAAATAACTGCCCTTCTTCAATTTAATTGTCAAGTTTCAAATATAGAATTTTGCAATTGTGAATTGTAATTTTTTTCGTAGCTATAAACTTTTTATCTTTTCATACTATTTTTTTTAGATTGTTAGAATACGGACAATGAGTTCTAAATATTGTGGAGTAATTATAATTAAAAATCAGTATTACTCCAAATTACAGTATACATGTATTATAAAGTTCTTTTGGTGATTGTTGATTCACTTATCTCGGTCATAGCAACAATGAATCAATATTGGTGAGGGAGGAGATTAGTGTTTCCACCTTTTGGATCTTTAATTAGTTCAAAATAACGTCGGAGGGTTAAAATCGAGCAAGAGAAATAAGTATATAAATAAATAAATAAATAAATAAATAGACCAAAGTGGTACTAATAAGTTAAAATAAATATTCGAGACAAGCTTGAAATTAAAATAAATATCATTAAAATAAATATTAGTGTTAGAAAAAATTAATATTGCAACAAATCTGAACATTGGTAGGGTTTTCGTTGGTATATATTTGATGATTGATTTTCGTTGGTTTTATGCTTAGTGCAGTATTAATAATGTTTGGCTTCAATACATGCATTTATTCGGCAAGTAAATCTAAGCTCGCGGCAGACTGTTGGACTGTTGGTCATGTATTGTACATTCTTCCAAATAAGCGTGATGCGTGTCCAGGAAGTAGAGTAGTAGACGTTTTGTATAAATGACTATGTCTTAGCTTCAGAGCTAAGAGAATGTGTACAATATACACAACTACAAATGAGCACTTGGGCCACGGCTGAATTCGTGGCAAAAGTGCTAAATTTTCGTGGCTAAAGTACTTTGCCACGGAAAAACAATCCGTGGCGCAAGTGGTCGTGGAAACAAATAGCCACGGGAAAATTATTGTCTCATTTTGACTTACTTTTAATGGGTTAAAATATCCGTACACGATTTGACAATTTTAAAATAGTAACCGCTTTTCTTATATCTATTCTCCAAGCGTTTTATTATGGTCTAACCCAATTTCTAATTGGATGATCCATTGTATGAGTTAATATACCCAAACCCCATTTATTAAGCATCTTATAAATAGAAGTTAACCTAGCAAGCAACTAGGTCATTTTATTATTTTTGTGCGTAAGTTTTGCCACACGCCTTCTTCCTCTCTTCTTATCTTTGTTTCTCATTTTCTCCATTTAATTCCATTGTTATGCATCTACCATTTCTCCAATCTCATACATAAATTATATTTTCCTAATCTTGGCTCTTTTTTCTCTACAATACATTCATCTTCAAATAATTTTATGAGATTCATTTTCATGAACCTTTGGACCTACCTTTAGGGGTTCTTATTAAAGAAGAAGATGTCATCCTTTATACATTTTTGAAAGAGCATTTATGTAGTATGATCTACCAAATGGGTTTTGGTTTGTACATTTTTCAAAGTCAATCTATGAGGATGGTGACACGTGTTGGAGACAAGGTTTTGTTCATCGTGTTCTTCTTAGTGCTTCTTATAAATGTTGATCATTAATTGCCAAAAAGGTAACTAGATGTGTCTTTTAATCACGTTTATGATATGTGAATGTCATTGATATGATGAATGAATGTATAATATGATATTGGATGTTGTGTGGTATTATTATGCACATTTATTATTTCGTTGATACTTGCACGATTTAATTGTATCGTTAAGACGTTAATTACCGTTTTTTGCGAATAAGAAAGTTGTGAGTCGTTTCGTAAGAGAATGCTAGAACGCACATGAACAGACCGTGGCCTCCCTTGCTGTAGATGCTAGGGTGTTTCATCGATGCTTTTAGGGTTTCAAACCCTAGATTCAATGATGACTCAACCTACCATCACCCGGTGGTTGAGGTTAGGGCTGAGGTTCATATACCCTTATTTGAAGTTAATGTAACTTCGTTCAGAAGTACTATGCAACTTCACTTGAGGTTAAGATAACTTCAACACGGGGTTATAATCTTGTCGAGGTTCCCGAACTTTGCAAGGTTATAATCAAGGTTAATGTAACCTTAACTTAGAGTTAAGGTTAGGGCGAAGGTTAAGGTAACCTTAGCATGGAGTTAAGGTTATAACTAAGGTTAATATAACCTTAACAAGAGTTAAGGTTATATCCAAGGTTAATGTAACCTTATCAAGAAGCTAATATTATAGCCGAGGTTAATGTGACCTTGTTTGAAGTTAATGTACCTTCATCGATAAGTTACTACACCACTTCACTTGAGGTTAATGTAACATCATCGTAACATCATCGTAACATCATAATCTTGATGCAGTTAGTGTAGCTCCACGAGGTTATGGTTGAGGTTAGGTCAACCTCAACTTAGTAGACAAGGTTATAGTCAGCAAACCTTAACTAACTTTGAATACTATTAGGCATTAGATATGCAAGATTAACTTCAGGGTTATAGTTAGTTGTGCTATCTATTATTCATGTATTGTCGAAAGGTTAATTCTATGTATGTTCTTCATAGTTTAGTCAGTTATATTGTCCTATGTTTGAGACATGATTGGTATCTAGTATAGTCGGTTATACTATATTGGATGGGATTACTACCTCGTATAGTCAGTTATACTATACTAGGGTGGGTTTCCATTTAGTACAGTCAGTTATACTGTACTAGGTTTGGAATCGTGATGTTGTTCACAAGAAATTTGTGCAGTCAGTTATACTGTACAGTTACACAAAAGCTAGTGGTATAGATTACGAGCGGTATCAGTTATATACCAATCGGAATGAAAAAGCGCCAAATGTTGTTGGTCTATGTTCGGGCATGCCTTGAGACGTCAGTTATACGCTCTGGGTCCCGTGTGTCGTTCGGTGTACAGTTATTGCATCGAGAGCCCTAGCTAGGCTTAGACATATAGTCGTCAGTTATACGGCTATACATAGTACCGTGCAGTATCAGTTATATGCTCCACACCGATGGAAAGTCGGTTATACGACCCGTCCGTTCAGGGTATCAGTTATATGCTCTAGCAGGTGATAGTGTCAGTTATACACTCGAGCCGGTGTTCGCTGTATACCCTACACTACAACAAAATAACCTTTTCGGGCCGATTATTTCGTGTCGATTGGAAAATCGATGCAACTACCGCATATTTACACATATAATAAATCAGTTTTCATAACAAATAAAAATTGACACGAATTACCTCTCATAAACGATGACTTAGCACAACCTAAATCCTAATTACCCTAGAAAATCATTAAGCCCATAATTATTTCCTAAATAAACTTGGCGACATCATAAACTTTTATACATGAAACCCTAAAAGAAGCCCCCAATTAATCTTCATTTTCTCCCAGAAATAGGCTCGAATGGTTGCCTACCGAATTCCCGAAAGTGAATCATTTCTACGCTAATTAAATACTGAAACTAGCTCCTAGATGCTTTTTTTGTTTTGTTTATACATCGCTCTGCTTATCGATTCCCTCATTAAGGTACGTTTTGTTGCTTTTTGTTGTCTTAATCTCTATTAATTTGATTGTAACACTATGAAATTATTTTTTATAGCATAGTTTAACGATTTCCTTTGTTTGTCAACCTTTATTTTGGATTTATTTTACAATAAACATGTAGAATTAGAAGTTAATTCATTGATTCAAGTTGTGTTTCAAGTGCACTACAGGCGCTATGATATTGCCCAAATGAAGACCGTTTTGATGCTTCACTCCGGTTGCGTTATTGTCTAAACCAGGATGTGTTATATACTTATATCACCATTGCAAACCTTCGTTTAGTGCTAATCGCAGGACTGTTCTTTGGTGACGAATGCAAGACGACGCTATACTTCAGTACAAGGTTAGCGAGTACAAGAGCAGGTGCATTCCCGTATCTTTCCATCTGACTGAAATAAAGACAGTAATGCAAGTCCGGGTAGTGCATTCTACATCGATACAAGGTCTGTAAAATGGGCTGCAATTTTCACTAGGGCTATTTTGTTACATTCCTGTGTTTATGCATTCCAATTTAAAGTCAAGTTCAGGCTACACAAGATGCTACACCTGTTGTGGAATGCCATGATGCTACTCAAATAGTGCAGGTGTGGACATGACATAGGTCCACCCGCGGCCACGCGCGGGTTTGGGTAGGCGAATGAATCTCCATATGAGAATGGATCGAATTGAAATTTAGGTCTATGTGGAGTCGCCACCGAATTTTGTGGTTATTCGGAACCATTCGAGCCCACTCTATGTCGTAGTGGGCCGTATACAAAATACGGCCAATTTCCGATGTCAGAGTTTATTGGGCTCGTCCCTTTGCATTTGATACCGATACCGACATTATCGGATATCGTGTATTGAATGACTCTCGTGCGCCAACGGTTTCGGGCATCCGAAAACCGAGGTTCTGAGTAAGGGGTGAGGGTACGTGTTGGGAAGCCCACAAAGGACACCCAACCCCGCCCGCACTTTAGCGGCCTCTACTAAGAATTCGAGTGACTTTCTAGTACGCGCGTTAGTTAGACGATGAAAAATGCTTATGCAAACATTGTTTTCCTAAGCATGTGAGAAATTGAAAAGAGGGTTTCTATGTCAATTTAATGCAATTAATTCTAACGTCGAAGTTGAATTTTAGCATGTGGGTTCATTTTAGTAAAATAAAATAAACAAGCAAAATTGACAAAAGAAACAAACAAACTGTTAGTAACGATATAACGAGTAATAACGGTCTGTACAAATATTGAATTGAATTGAATGATGTAAACGAGATGATGCATGGTTTGAAAAGATAGTAATACACATGATTAATTAGGCACGTGTTGACCTAAGTCGTAAAATACTATCGAATTTAGAAAAAAAGAAGAATGTTCGACTCACGGTTTTAGTCGTGATGAGGCCACTCGATCGAGTGGTCGATGGACTCGATCGAGTGGACCTCTGAAAAAGGTTTCTGCTTTACGTTTTAGACCTTACTCGGCTGAGTTATTGCCCAACTCGGTCGAGTACGTAGCCACTCGACCGAGTCATTGTGAGACTCGACCGAGTGGGGGTCGTAATAAACATTCTGGTCCGATTTTGGGGTGCCACTCGACCGAGTGGGCTAGGCACTCGGTCGAGTGCCCCCTGTACGAATTATAATTCGTTTGCAAAATTTTGGTTGACCTCGAAATCGTTTTACGTCGTTTTAAATTGATTGTCGTGATATGACCATATTTTCTCCGCGTTTGATAATGTCATAATTCTAGCGAATTGTTTTGACGATTATCTTAGCATCAACGAAAATCGCGTTTAATTAATTAAATTGACTAGATTGTTAGATTCGACATCCAATTACGAAATTGGTATCGAACCTAAGAAATCGACACTTTGCTTTAAATTAGAGGACTTGATTCCCTCGACTTCTTCGACATCGAAATAAATCCCTAGAGATTGTGATGTCGCGTCAACGTGTTTCGACCCTTATTGAAAATTGGTTTTAAAATTGATGAATGCTAATGATGATGACGACGAAAAGAATAACGAATTATTGTTTAAGTTAACTTGTCTCAATAATCAAATAGTCGGGGTATCGGAATAAGCGACCGGCAACGCTGTGTGCAGTACACTTGTATATTCGGGTTTCCTTATTCCGATATCCCTCTTATTCGACACAAATCGACAAGTATTTTAATGCTTTGATATTAATACTATCGATATTAGTGATATTAGGATGCGATAAAGAAATAAATAAGGCGAAAAGAACGAATAGAAGGAAGAAGATGACGAGAGGAAGAGAAAGAAGGAAAGAAAGGGGTTTTGACACCCTCAACCTACATGTTCTTGTCTCGGATCGGACTCGTAGTCGTGGCTTTAGCACGGGAGCTTCGAGGTTTTATGAAGGTTGAGTTATGGTGGCTAGGGTTTCGAATTCCTAAAGCTAGGTTTAGGGTTTGAGGGTTGTATTGCTTAGAGTTGTAAAGTTGTATAAAAGGTTGATTAGGGTTGTGAAAAGATGTCTAATTGAGTGTGCATGGGGGGGTTTATATAGGCTAAGCTAGGGTTCCCCGGTTAGGGTTACTCGACCGAGTAGGTGTCTAACTCGGTCGAGTGGCCCGTTATGCCTGTAGTCGGGCTCAAAACAGGCCCACTCGATCGAGTGGGTAGGTCACTCGATCGAGTGGCCCAGCTGAGTCGCGTGAGTCCGTTAACTTTGGACCGTGACATGGGTTTGATAATGGGTTTGTGTTTGACTTGGACTTTTGATGATTGTATGGTTGTTTTTGTAAGTTTCGGAATCGACTTTGACCGGGTTTGACCCAATCGTTAAAAAGTCGGTTTTATTTCCGGTGTCGGTTTTGGCCCAAATTAGTCTTGTTTGACTCGGAATGATCCACTGGGCCTGGATTCGAGGTTGATTTTGTGAGATTTGTACTCCATAAGTGCTTAAGCCAACGACTAATGGATTTGAGCCCATATCCGAGCGCGTAGAAACACGTTAGCGTCCGATCATCATCGGGTGTTCTTTTGGAAACTGCCATAGACACCTGGCAGTCAAAATGCGGGTGTCTACAGCAGGGCTGACAGTTCATCTATGCTAGTTGATAATGCAAGATGGGTGTTTTGACATTTGAATCAGTCTACTACTCACTCGATGTTCATGCATTTTTTACAGATTCAGACTTGTTGCTTGTTCATTCCAACAACGGGTTGTTTTAATGCTATTCCTGGGCTGCAATTCGTCATGTTATAGGCTGTTATGAGTTCGTGATCGGTGCAGCAATTTCAGATTTCTTCTAGCCCAGTTTTATTTGCATTTCGAGCCCGTATCCTCGTTTCTTAGAGCTTATGCGTGTTGATGTATAAAGCTGGAAGCATGCTGCATTAGAACTCGACGAATTAATGATTCGTTTCATTGAATTTAATATCCGAAATCGAGTGCAAGATGACAGACTAGCTGCACAGGCTGCGACAATTATCCAAGGCAGCCTGCGTTTTGTCTTTGATCAAGTGCCAGTCGAGGAGGTGCCAACTATCTTTCGTCCTTTTATCATTTTCCGTTGTCATGTTTTTATTTATACTATCATGTTTTTCATTTAGTATTTAAGAAAAATTAGGTTATTCCACTTTGAAGGTTTACTTAAAACTTAATTCTCAATCTAGCATTTACGTTGGTTTGGCTACATGGACATCATATTTGGGATTAAGTTATAAACAAACCTAGAGTGAGAATTATTTAAGTGTCAACACCATATTAAGAAATCACACCAAAATGGATACTCATTCACTCTATGAGGTAGGATTAGTAGAAGAAAAGGAAACGAGTATTAGTGTTTGATTGAATTGATTTTTAGAAAAGATATTTATAAAGCGTATCTAACATTCCACATTGGAAAATTTCAATGAATTAAAGGGATTAAAATGTCATGTTTGACATCATATCTTCATCAGCAAAAATCTAGTGTTTGTCAGCCGTTTATGTTTTCTCATCCTTCTTTGATTGACTTAAGGTTTGCTCTTCTCTTATTTGGGTGCACAATGTCATTTACTTCTATTGAGAAATCATGCTGACTATTTCTTACATTGATTTAAACAATGAAGTAAGATCTTATAAGATGTTAACTAATTTGGATTTTTAACTCGTATATTTGTTAACTTTTCTTATAGTTTCAGGCATGGTTGCTAGAACAAGCTAAATACTCCAAGGTATTCGCGTGTCATGCTCAGGATAGAAAACTGGAAGGATTGGTTCATAAGGGTATTTTGAAGCTATGGAGGCTTGATCCTAGTGAGCTAACTATGTTGCTTTCAAATAAGATATATTCCACTCTATTGAAGATCCCACTAGGAGCTTACACGCACTCTATCAGGCAGTAGAGATCCTTGCTACGTTGAAGCGTTTCATTTGGCAGATCCAAGTGATGAAAGAATCGCTTTATATCTGAAGGTTATAGTCTTCTTCTTGAATACGTAGGCTTTCTAAATTGGCATGTTTAGTTAGAGCTAAGTGAATTTACGATTTCAGGTTATTAATTTGACTTATATTAAATTTTATCGAGTTGATATTTGAGTTGGGAAAACTGTGGCAGGTATTAGCACAGGCAGTGCGGCACCTACACAATCTTATTTCTCAGGTTCAGCTAAAATCCATTCTTATATCTTATGATTCAGTTCTTATATTTTATGTTTACTTTCCCGCGTATATACGGCTCCTTTACATGAGAGGTACCATTCGAGTGTCGTTGCCCCCTGCATCATCATTTTGGTTTTGATTATTTTTATGGTCTGAGGCATGTTTTGAGTTGTAAAGTCATGTTTTACCTGAATTAAAACTTCCTTATATGTGCCAGAGAATATACATGAACTAGTGAGTATATATATACATACATAAATATATTTGATTTTTTTACTTGCACGTGGGAAATGAATAAAAATTCGGACTTACTTGGTACATACATTATCTTTGTTTATTGCAGTTTTTTCGAGGAGCAGCTACTCTATGTAATACGGAATACATTGGTTGAAGCTTTGCTTTGTATTTGAAGGCGTAGTATTTTTTTTAGGTTTTAAAAAGATCATTCGCACTTATTTTGAATCTATTTTTATTAATTTAATTAGTCAATGTTGGATACATATACTTTTTGGGGTTTTATGAGTAATATAAAAGAATAATTTTTTTTTCACTTGTCCTTTCTTTTGTTTTTCTCACGGTATTTGAGAGATAGAGACAATATTTTCTATCGAATGAAATGGATACCAACGTACTACTATATGGTTGCAATTGCATTACATATCGTGTCAGATGCAATTGTTATGATTCTCATAGACGACCTTTTTAAATATTTATCGTGTCGAATACAATTGATACAATTATAAATGGATGACATTTAATGGTATTTATCGTGTTGAATACAATCGTCACATTCCTTATTAATCGGAAAATCAAATTATTTACCGCATCAATAATAATCGACACCAAAATTGCCACTAAAACTAATCTTCTTTCGCGTCGATTTTAAGAAGCTAACCCAGCAAATAGATTATTCGGCACGAAAGGCTACGACAACGCCACCTACCCCAACGAATTCACAATCGATGGGGAAACCTTTCACGTCGAATAGAATCGCCACGAAATACAAGAATAATCGCCGCGAAAAGGTGATTTTTGTTGTATTGCTAGGCTAGTGTAATAAGGTTATCTGTGTGTGATCAGTCCGGTTTGGATGTTTGAATCTCTTAGTAATTGTATGATCCTTATTGGTCGAGTATTATAATACTTTCATGTATTCCTTATCCGTATTATTCATTGATTGCTGATTATTAGTTGCTTTCATCCTATTGTAAAGATGACTGGGAGAGCATCTAGTTACTCCCCACTGACTGTGGACCCCCCCCCCCCCCCCCTTCAGGTGTTTCAGGATGTTGTTGAATGCTTTGATGTTGGGGAAGACCTGTGGAGAGAGACCCTTTATTTAAGTCTTTAATTTTCAGTTTGAACACTTCTGAATAATGTATTAGTTGAATGTCGAGATAGTGGCGATTCGGATTCGATCGGGTGTTTCCGCCACCCTTGACCTTATTATTTATACTATTTATATTATTAAAAGTTTTTAAAAATTCGGGTTGTTACAGAGCGTCCCTATAGTACAAGGGATAGAAAAGCTCCATGGATCCTTAAGCTTTGGTGGAGTATGACTCTGTAGAAGTGCGCTACATTCCACCCTGAAAGCAGCTATCTCAGTCTCATTAAAAGAACGCTTACGAGTTAGAATGTCTTTCATAAATTTCGTGTAAGTAGGAACTTGAGTGCTCAAATAGGCTAAAGGAACACTTACTTGCAGATTCTTGACGACTTCCATGAATTTACCAAACTTTTGGTCGAGCTTGGTTTTACTCTATCGGTGGAGAAATGGAAGTGCGATGGGAATCGTAGGCTCATTCACTTGAGACGGGGATGCTTGAGAAGAGTTAGCATCATTGAACTAAAACGGGGGAGAAATGATTGAGGAATTAGGCGTTTGGGGCTCCACTCGATAGAGTCCAACCTGACTCAGTCGAGTGGCACCTGACTCGATCGAGTCATTTGGGGTGACTCAATCGAGTGACATACCTGTAACCTCCCTGGTCGATTTTTGATGGTCCAATCGATCAAGTCCAACCGTGTGACTCGGTCGAGTGGATCCTCACTCGATCGAGTCCCTTTGACTGACTCGATCGAGTGGGTCTCATAACAGATTTATGGTCACTTTTAGGGGGTCACTCGATCGAGTCCATTAGAGTAACTCGGTCGAGTGGCCTCATCTAGTTGCTTATTCAAAGCCATTTTCTCGAGTAGCTTTTCCTTGAGCTCTTGTTTCTCTAACTCGGTCTCATTGACCACTTCAAATTCCTCGGGCATTCGTGGACCATCATAGTGGGTCCCGCTTCTCACTGTAATCGCATTAGATTGTTTTTGCAATTATTCACCTTGGGGTGGTAGAGTACCCGGTGGCCTTGCTTTTGAGCGGCAAGTTTCGCGGGAGTTGTGGTCTCATGGATTGGAAAGCATTCACCGTCTCCAAACCCACGAATTCTTGTGCATAATGTCCCACCTTCCCACAATTCTAGCATACAACCTTTGACATAGCATTGACTTGGTACATGCCCCCTTGTTGCTGTTGTTGTTGTTGTTATTATTGGGTCTTAGAAACCTCCATGGAATAAAACCGCCTAGTCAAAGCGGCTAGTTGCTAACTACGGCATTTGATGACTAGGAATCACCACTATAACCGCGGGTCCTGTCCCTTGGGTTTCCCCATCACGAGTGGTGAGTCGCCATCTCCTCAATCGTTTTCCATGTTTTGTCGTCGTCGACATTGTTTTGGAACCTGCCATTAGCTGCAGAATCGAGCATAGCTCGGCAATCGTCATATAACCCGTTATAAAATTGATTGCACAAAAACCATACCTCTAAACCATGATTTGGACAATCCTTGACTAGCTTCTTGAACCTCATCCACGCCTCATGTTCTCGGGTTCACTACGAATGTTAATTGGGTCAGGGAGCTAACTAACTAAGTCATCTGTCAAACTATCTAAGATGTAGGTCCGGTCAGTACTCTACAAACTTCAGAGCTAAACTTAACCTGCGGTCACTAGAATTAAGTTAGTCTACCCGAAATATTGTGACCTAATCCGTTTCTAACACAGTCGGCGAAAGGTTTCGATTGTGATATCAATCAAAGATAAAACGATACTCAACTGATAATTTTTACGACGAAAAACCAATCAGTTAACTATGACCCTAAAAACAATCACGATCCCCATAAACACTAGACGACGAAAAACCAATCAGTTAACTATGACCCTAAAAACAATCACGATCCCCCTAAACACTAGAATGAAGTTAGCTACTCATATCAAATTGAACTAAACTAATAATCAATGAATTAGCATTAAATATGGTGAATAGTGATGCGAATTAATCTACCAAAAGAATTACGAATCTATACTAAAAACGATAAAGCAATTCTATCTACGAAAACGATGACTACTAAATCTAAGAAAATACGAATCGAGACGGAAGCAAAAATTAAAAACTGGAATTAAAACTAAAATTAAGAGTAGCAATTACCGAAGCGCAGCATTCGAATGTGCGAATATCTAAATTCCAAGAGCGTAAAAGTAGAGTTTAGGTTTTTCGGAGAGTTTCTAAGTGAACGTAAAACTAGAATGAATCAAAAGTGTTTGTTACAAAATCAGAAAACTAATTAAAACTCAAACACATGGGCTCAAACTGATTGATGCGCGGCCCAAATCGGGTGCACTCGATCGAGTCCACCTAATGGTGACTCAATGGAGTGGATCACTTTTTCTTAATTGTTTTGGGCGCAAGGAGGGAATCAGCCCAAACTTTCCAAGCAGCCCGGTTGAATCCCTATGAGGGGCATTCGATCGACACCTTGGGATGACTCGATCGAGTGACAACAGGCAGCTTCTTGTTATTCCTCAGCTTCTCGATTCCTTCTCGACTCCCGTTCCCGTCTCCGCTATCCAAGTTAAATCTCTCTAAATGCATCGAAAATGTACCTAACCTCCAAAATAGCACGAGAATCGACAATATCGACTTTCTAATAAAAAACAACACTGAATGTATAAACTAGGAAGGAGAAGGCCCTAAAATGGTCGTCGGGGGATGATAAAATAAGGTATAAAATTTGTTCATCAGGGAGAAACGGACTTCAATTTGGAGATCAAAGAACAGAAAATGGATAAACATTGATTATCATATGAAGATACTCAGACCAACGCCCAAAAAACACAAACACTTACATTTGCAATTACTCTCGATGGTTAATTAAGAATCAAAGCAACCATACATTAAAGCAACCATAAAAAAAGATGCAGATGAAGATACAAAGTAAGCGGCCAACAACAGTCAAAGGTCAAATACGTTTTTTCTATATTAATTTACTAATTCAATCAAAATTTTCAATTTTGTATTACTCAAATCTTAATTATCCGTTTTAAAAAAATAACTGCCCTTCTTCAATTTAATTGTCAAGTTTCAAATATAGAATTTTTCAATTGTGAATTGTAATTTTGTCCGTAGCTATAAATTTTTTATCTTTTCATACTATTTTTTTTAGATTGTTAGAATACGGACAATGAGTTCTAAATATTGTGGAGTAATTATAATTAAAAATTAGTATTACTCCAAATTACAGTATACATGTATTATAAAGTTCTTTTGGTGATTGTTGATTCACTTATCTCGGTCATAGCAACAATGAATCAATATTGGTGAGGGAGGAGATTAGTGTTTCCACCTTTTGGATCTTTAATTAGTTCAAAATAACGTCGGAGGGTTAAAATCAAGCAAGAGAAATAAGTATATAAATAAATAAATAGACCAAAGTGGTACTAATAAGTTAAAATAAATATTCGAGACAAGCTTGAAATTAAAATAAATATCATTAAAATAAATATTAGTGTTAGAATAAAATAATATTGCAACAAATCTGAACATTGGTAGGGTTTTCGTTGGTATATATTTGATGATTGATTTTCGTTGGTTTCATGCTTAGTGCAGTATTAATAATGTTTGGCTTCAATACATGCATTTATTCGGCAAGTAAATCTAAGCTCGCGGCAGACTGTTGGACTGTTGGTCATGTATTGTACATTCTTCCAAATAAGCGTGATGCGTGTCCAGGAAGTAGAGTAGTAGACGTTTTGTATAAATGACTATGTCTTAGCTTCAGAGCTAAGAGAATGTGTACAACATACACTACTACAAATGAGCACTTGGGCCACGGCTGAATTCGTGGCAAAAGTGCTAAATTTTCGTGGCTAAAGTACTTTGCCACGGAAAAACAATCCGTGGCGCAAGTGGTCGTGGCAAACAAATAGCCACGGGAAAAAAAAAAGTGTGGCAAGTATTGATTTTATTGCCACGGAGTCTCCCGTGGCTAGAATAAATGTTTTGCCACGGATTATCCCGTGGCTACCTATGTTTGTGACGAAATATTTATTCCGGTGACAAAATATATAATAAATTAAATAATCGTAAGAATTTTCTACCCCTATAGTAGTCACATCTGAGATGGTTACTAGCTTTATAGCTGAGTCATTCCAATATTATTTAATTTCACCATACGCATCGAAGAGCCTTCTCAGGAGCTGACCCATCTTAACACTACTCTCACTCAAGCACGCTTAACTGTGGAGTTCTTATGGCCAGCTACCAGAAATGAAATTGAACTTTATTGACCTAATCATTGGTTTGAATTCTTTTAAAGTGATGTTTTTTTCAAACTACATTTTCTTTTGAGTCATTAATTTTTTTTCCCCAATGATTTACATATTATGATTAAGAATTTATTATTCCGGAAAAAAAAAGTTCGAAGTTGATTTTTAGACTCATGATTTCATTAATTTATCGATATTTTTATTTAATTTTCTTTTTTCCACGTTCTTTTATTGCTAGTTCTTTCGATATGTTTTTTTGTTTTCGTTATCGGTCGTTATTTTATTTCATCAGTTTTTTTATCTCATTGAGTTTCCTCTAGCCTACTTCAAGTTTTACCCGAATTTTATTTTTCATTAAGTAAATTTTTTTTTTAAATTTATTTTTTAAAATATCTTCAAATAATATTACAGAACAGTTACCAAATTAAACAGTTGACGATAAATTAATTTTTGATTTTCTCACCATTAGTTCTTAATTATTAGATTTTCTTACTTGTATTTGTTAATTATTTGATTTTCTCACTTATACCTCTCTTTTCTTTAAAAATTATTTTGATTGGTTATTGAACTTAGACACAACTTTCTAATACGTTAATGTTTCTTCCAAACCAAACAACTTGAAAAACAATTAATTTACAAAAATAATTATTGTTTTCGCAGTTAAAGTTAATTCCATAAAAAATATAGACCGATTAGAATTCTTAAATACGAGTTTAATAAAGCGGTTTTTTTCACACTGAAAATATTGTAAGAAAATCAATAATTTGGAAAAAAATCATGCTCAGTCACTTTCTTTTTAAGTTTTTTTCTCTTAAAAAGAATTGTATTACATATGAAAAAATTAATTAATTAAACGGCAAAAATGAAAGAGTCTTAAATAATATTAGACGTCTTAATGATGGATGATCAATCACATACTAATTTTACATGATATGATATGTACGCCGCATTTTAGCTAGCATATATTACACTATGTAAATGTTAGTTGTCTTTCAAAAGTCATATTTAAGATTATAAAATTTTAATAAAACATATTGTCAAATTAAGAGAAATCAATTGTTTCACAAATGATGATTAATAAAAAAAATAACCAAATTAGACAACCAAAGTTTTCTTGTATTTCATTTTACAAAAAATCTATTTTTTTTCTTAAAACTAAATAAAATAATACGAATTTTTTTTATTAATAAAATATTTTCAAATTTAATGTTTTTTCCTCATATTATCTTTAGCTTTGAACTTTAATGAATTTTTTAAGATCAATATTTGACACTCGACTTAACTTGAAAGTAATTTGATTAAAGTTCGGAGAACCATTAACCACATGCGTTTATTACATTTGTGGCTAAAAATTAATTTCGCCACGGAAGTTAATTATGTCGTGGTTAAATAATATTTGCCACCGAACAAATTCGTGGGTAAATATATTTTTGCCACGGGTGTGACATTTTTCGTAGCAAGAGTGATTACTGGCCACGACTTTAATAAAATTCGTGGCGCAAGTGCTTTTTTGCCACGGGAAAAAATGTTCCCGTGGCATATTTTTTTCCCAAGTAGTGAATCAAATTTTTCCCGTGGCTAGGTAAAATTTAGCCACGAATAACAATTTTTCGTGGCATAATTCGTGGCGCAAGTATCAATTTGTTGTAATGATAATACGGAGTAACAGGTTGTATCGGGTAGGCGGCTATATTCGCAGATTATTAGGTTAATCGGGTTATTAGGTTATCAAGTTATTAAGTTTATTTTTTGAAACGAAGTTATTAGGTTATTAGCTAACTAGAAATTTTATTCTTTCTTACTATGTAACTTCACCTGAGTATGAAACTTAATTGTTATTATATATTTCTCTATATTTCAAATCTTTCTCACAGTTATCAAGTCTATATAGTTGATGTCATGTATTTTTTTAACTTACTTATTACAGAGTATATTATTATGGAATATAATCAAAATAAATCTCCAACTAATTACCCCTACAATGGTCGACAGACTGAGGGGGGTGAAAATCGCTGAGCCCTCCTTAGTGGTTGAGCAGTCAGATATTTGCGCGTCTAAGTCGTTAGGTTTGCAGGTGATGGAGCAGAGAGTTCTTCCTCAAAGCAACAATGTTACTCCAATGGAGAGCCATAGACAGGTGGATCACAATGAGGGGCGTGTTAAAGCCCGCATGTTCCTGAAAATTGTTAGGGACAAAGGGATGTCGGGTCAGCAGGGTACCCCACCTGGACCTGGATCGCCTCTGGTTGGAGCAAAACGGAAAGGGGAGGATGTGGACGACTCAGATGAGGAGGGGATAAGGGCCGACTATGCGAATAAAAGGAGTCTGGATGTTACTGAAGACATGGAGATGCACACTCAAGTAACAGTGACTAGCGATGACCAACACCGTGAAGAGCAATGAAAATATTTAGTTGGAACTGTCAGGGGTTGGGCAACCCCCTGACGGTTAGTTGGCTCCCTCACCAAGCTTTCTTGGAGGGAGTGCCTTAACATTGTCTTCGTTATGGAGACAATGATGAGTGGGAGCGATCTCACTACGGTTCGGAGTCGTTTCGGTTTTCGTGATGGAATATGTATAAATAATCGTGGTAGATCTGGTGGTATACGGTTTTGGTAGAAGAACATAAATGCACATCTCGTTACCTATGATAATAATCACGTTGTTGTCGAAATTCATAATCAGGTGGGAGAAGCTCAATGGCTTGCGGTTGGTGTTTATGGTTGGCCCGAGAATGAGAATAAACACAAGACCTGGAAGCTTATACGACATATTCATAGGGCCTCCCCGATCCCTATAATTCTTTTTGGAGATTTCAATGAAATTCTCTGTCAAGATGAAAAGGAGGGAGGTCGTTTTCCTAGTGAGAGGTGCATTGATGCTTTTCATCCTACACTTGATGATTGCGCACTACATGACCTGGGATTTTCGGGTAATAAATTCACATGGCAACGAGGTCGGAATATCAACCATTTTATTCGGGAGAGATTGGACCGTGACGTTGCTTCTGTTGGCTGGAGCAGCTTGTTTCCAAATACAAAGGTAGGGGTTTTCCCCATTCATGCCTCTGACCACGCACCACTATTGATCCGGGAACAGACTTTCAATACGGAGGCTACTCGAAGTAAGCCTTTTAGATTTGAACCCATGTGGCTTTCAGAGAGCCAATGTGGAGAGGTAGTTCGCGAGGCATGGGAGGAGATTAGAGGGGAAGGTGTGTTGGAAAAGGTGGCGCTATGCTCGACGAGGCTGAAAGCATGGGCAAGGGCGAAACTCGGGGATGTTAACCGAAGGCTGAGACGGTCTGAGGAGGAGTTGGCTAAGTGGTAGCGCAAACCAGCCTCGGCTGATATGCTAGCTCTCGCATTGTCTGAGACTTAGTCAGGAGGTTGCTACATTACGTACCCAAGTCGAGACTTTCTGGAGGACTAGAGCCAAAGCTCACGAGATCCACGATGGGGACAGGAACACGGCCTATTTCCATCACAAGGCCAAGCAGAGAAGACGGAGGAATACGATCATCGGCCTTGAAGATGTTAATGGGGTCTGGTGGACGGAGGAGAAAGATATTCAACACATTGTTCAGGTTTTCCGACTTGTTTACTACTAGTAACCCTACGGAGATAAAGGAAGCCTTAGATTGTGTTCCGAGCTTGGTGGCACCAAACATGAACCTCGAGCTCGACAAGCACGTGACGGAGGACGAGATTCGTGTAGTTTTTTTTCAAATGCATCCAAACAAATCCCCGGGTTTAGATGGTATGAGTGCTTTATTCTTCCAAAAATATTGGGAAGTTGTGGGTCGATATATTTGTGCTTTTGTACGGAACTAGTGAGAGGGAAGGGCTGACTTAGGGGAAGTTAATAAAACTGTTGTTGTTTTGATTCCAAAATGTGGGTCACCCCGTAAAATGACGGACATTCGACCTATTAGACTCTGTAACGTTCTTTATAAGATTATTTCAAAGATGCTCTCTAACAGGTTGGAATATTTCCTTGATGGTCTTATCTCGGAGAATCAGAGTGCCTTTACTCCCGGGCGACTTATCACGGACAATGCGCTCATTGCCTTTGAGACGTTTCACGCTATGAAAAAGGGGGGCGAAGGTAAGGATGGGACGGTGGCTCTAAAGCTTGATATGAGTAAAGCTTATGATAGAATTAAATGGAGCTTTTTGGAAGGGGTGTTGACACGGTTGGGCTTTTCGGGGAGTTGGAAAAACCGTATTATGAATTGTGTGACGTTGGTTACACATGCTTTTCGTGTTAATGGGAAGACTCTTTGGGAGGTAGTGCCAGAGCGGGGGCTCAGACAGGGTGACCCCATCTCCCCGTATTTATTTTTGTTTTGTGTTGGCGTCTTCTCTCATTTGATACGAAGAGCTGCTAGTAACCAGGCTATTCATGGGTCTCGGGTTTGTCGAGGAGCGCCTCGAATCTCTCATCTTTTTTTTCGCTGACGACTGTATTCTTTTTGCTAGAGCTAACGAAAGGGAGTACTCTACCTTAGCTAACATAATTAGCTTATTTGAGCGAGCCTCAAGTCAGAAAATTAATTATTCCAAGTCATAAATTGTGTTTAGCAAAAACGTTTCAGGACGACATCGGGAAAGCATTTCGAGGTTATTCGACGTTCAAGAGGTGGACAAATACGAGAAATATCTGGGTTTACCAACTATTATCAGGAAGTCCAAGAAGGCCATTTTCTCCGGGATAAAAGAGCGCATATGGAAGAAATTGCAGGGGTGGAAGGAGAGGTTATTGTCCAAACCGGGTAAGGAAATTGTGATAAAGGCCTTGGCACAAGCTATCCTTACCTATATGATGAATCTGTTTGCGCTTCCGGAAGGGCTTATAAGTGAGATCCACGGTATCATTGCGAGATTCTGTTGGGGGTCTACGGAGACAAAACGGCGAATTCATTGGTGGTCGTGGGATAAAATGTGTCGAGCCAAGCGCGAGGGAGGTCTTGGCTTCGGGAATTTGGGAGTTTTCAACCACGCCTTATTGGCGAAACAGGAATGGCGTTTACTTACAAACACGACTTCGCTGGTAAGTAAGGTTTTTCAAGCTCGTTACTATAAACATAGTTCGACCCTGGAAGCTAGACGAGGCCATGATCCGAGTTTTGTTTGGCGTAGCATTTGGAACGTAAAACCGATCTTACTTGATGGGCTTTGTTGGAGAGTTGGGAATGGCCTGCAGATGGGGGTGTGGGATTGTGACCGGGTTCCAGCCCGAGATGGTTTCCACGCTCTCCAACCCAATATTGAGATCGACCCGATGCTGAAGGTAGTTGACCTTATTGATGCAAATTTGGCCTACTGGAATGAGGAGTTGGTCTGGTCTATCTTCCGCCCTGTTGACGCTAGGGGAATCCTTAGTATCCCACTGAGTCGACGACTTCCTGCTGACCGGCTGTTCTGGGGGCCGAGTAAAGATGGCGAGTTCTCGGTGCGATCAGCGTACTGGCTAGGGTCGAGAATGGTGACTGTCCCGTATCTTTGTGTTGAGGACCAGGAGGTGGAAGGGACGTGGAATGCCATTTGGGGATTAAAAGCGATGCCGAAAATTCTGCATTTCCTATGGCGAGCCTGCTCGAATACTCTTGGTGTACGAACAAATTTTTTTAACATGCACTGTTCTCCCGACTCATTATGTGGCTTATGCGGACGTGAGGTCGAGTCGAGAATTCATGCCATTTTTTAGTGTCAGTGGGCCAAATCGATATGGGAGGAGAGTGAATTCAGGGTACCTGTTTTGAACGCACCTTGCTCGTCCTTTACCAGGCGTTTAGTATGGCTGTTAGTAGAGGTACAAGTGGAAGGACGGTCAAGACTACTCGCTATGATGCGGGCAATCTGGTACTATCGGAATATTTAGATTTTTGAAGAACACCCGCCCCTGGCAAGTGTCGTGGTGAGCGTTATTCTTGCCATGGTCGAGGAATATGACAGATATTACCAAGAAAGGTAGGTTGTTTCGCCCGCATCTTACTCGAGTAGCCCGGCTAGTTGGACTCCTCCACGTGATGGTTTTGATAAAATTAATACCGACACGTCGGTTTATGCCAATGGGGATGTAGGTCTCGGAGTTGTGGGACGTGATGTGCATGGGAAAGTGGTGTTTGTGGCATGTAAACGGTGCAACTGAGGGTGGGAGCCTACCATTGCCGAAGCCAAAGCTATGGAGTGGGGGTTGGATTGGGCAAGCATACTCCAAATGGAACGGATCGTGGTTGAAAGCGATTCTAGAATTATTGTAGACGCGGTTAGGAAGGGTCGTAAGTCTAGAGTCACAATGGGCTTGTTGTTTGATGATATTCTCTCCTTTAGGTCGTCTTTCATTCAATGTCTTTGGTCTCATGTTAAAAGGGAGGGTAACACGGTAGCACACCATGCTGCCCGGTTATGCCCGCAAAGTGGGGACGAGTCTGTGTTTGTGTCGTTTTTCCCCGATGCAATTCTTGCATTGGCGGAGATTGATCGAATATAATCCCACTTTCCACCAAAAAAAATTACCTCTACAATGGAAGTAATAAATTCAAAGAATAAAATGTTGAACTAAAAAAATGAAAATTTGACCAAAAAGGGTACTCCGTCATTAATTACACTTACACGTTAACCCACTATTACTTCTTCCAATTTCGTTAGAAACCCATATTTCAATTCTATAATGAAAAGTTGATCAATTAAATTTAAATTTATATCTCACCATAAATTATTATTCATCCCGCAAATCTTTTTCCCCTTAATTCGTAGATCTTTCCATAAATTGTTGGTTTCCCATAAAGTTTTCTTCTTCATTATAATAAACAAATGTACCAAAACCACTACTAACAAACTTAAATATTGAAATTAATTGATAATGAGATACGTTAAATCTAAAATAATCAATTTTTTTTGCTTCAGAACATTTCATCTAGACATGTCAAACAAGTTGAGTACGAAGGTCACGATCGGGTCAGAATATAGGTTGACGAGATATTGTCAAAATTATGATAAATATTACTCCCTCCGGTCACTATTTTTCGCCCCGCTTTCCTTATTTGGTAGGTCTTTATTTTTTGCCCCACTTCTCCACTTTCCTTTTATGTCTTACACTTTTTACCATATTATCCTTCTTCTATCCTTTATTTACAAGAAATGCCATTGAATTCTTACCCTTTAAGCCCCACCATTCATTTCTTTACCATTTTATATTCATTATTCACTACATATCAAGGCCCACCATCATTTCCTTACCATTTTATATTAATTCCTTATTTTATGTGCAAAAGGGACCGGGGCAATAAATAATGACCGGAGGGAGTAATTGAAATTGACAAAAAATACTATATATTAGAATTATTAAAGAACACTCCTTCTAAAATTATAAAATTATAAAATTCATTTTTTAATTTAAATATTAAAATAATAATTTTAGTAATTTCTTATCTCACTAATGTATAATAATTTTTGTAAATAATTATTCATTATCAATATATCAATCATTTTCGAAAATAAATGTATATAATTTGCTATGGTTTTATATGGACCTATTTTCATTTGAATAAAATGACAGTAGTTACAAGTGACCAAATACACACAATTGTTCTAATTTGGTTTACAAGTGACGAAAGTTTACAATAAAATCGGGAGAGAAACGTATAAGTACTATTGCATATATATGAAAGGGTATTTCACGGGTATTCACGGATGTTTTATTATGAATATTGTCAATTGCATATTATACAAGTACATACTCATTTCGACGTCATATGTCGTTATACTTACGATATCTTTTTTTAAAAATTTAAGGTTCACATGTTCTAAGAAATTATTTTAATAACCTTTATTCTAAAAATATAAAGGAATATTGTACCATATCAGTAAGATAAATAAAATATTGATATATTGATAAATAAAATTTTATAAAATATAAATTTTATGATTACTAAATCACTTTTCTTAATATTTTTCCTAATAAAAAAAAGCATAATAATTACAATTAAATCTAGTTTATAGTTTGAGTAACTGAGCAGCGATCAAGTGGTGTTTTTTAGAATTACTAATCATGTGGGGTTCGAGTTTGGGTCACAATTAAGTGAATGTAGCAAGAGGCAATTCTTTATGTATATGGGTCGATCCGGTTAAGTTTGTCGGTATACACTTTCTTTAAGTGTAATATATTAATCAATATTCACCGAAATTTTGGCGTTTGGTTCGTCAAAAAGAGGTATAAGGTATGAGTTTAGAATGAATCAAACTTGTAACTCTTGTTTAATTGGCAAAATTATGGGTTTGATACCCATAGCTCAAACCTCCAAGGTATGGGTTTCTCATACCCAAGGGACAAAGTGGGTATGAGACTCATACCTTGGAATCAAAGTACTAGTTATCGTATTTGATTTTTCCGAAAAATTTTATTTTCTTTTTTTATGAAATGTCTTAATTAAAATATTTTTTTGAGAAAACTAATAAAAAAATGTTAAAAAATTATCTTGAAAATTAGTATTAAATATAATTGAAATTTCATATTCCAACTAACTAGTTTTTTAATGAAATTTATTTAACTTTTTTTTAACTGATTTTTATTTTGTAGTATAACATTACTGTATAAAGCTTTATATATTTCAAATTAGATTATTAAATACGGAGTATTTTACAAAATTATAATTTCTAATTTGATTCCTAATCATCTAAAAAAGAACCAAACAGTGGGTATGAGGAATCAAGTTCCAACCTCATACCACCTTGGTTTGATTCCTGATTCCAACCCTATACCTTCTCGCGAGCCAAACGCCCCCTCAAGGGTATCATACTATTTTAAGTCAATGTTCTACACATGATAGAAGTTTTGAATAAAAAATTCTTCAAGTTGGTTGTAATTGTAACTTTTTCAACAATAATATAGATGACATTATTATATTATAATCTCTTCCTAAGAATAAAATACAACACGTTGAATAAAGGATGCATAATATTTTTTATGTTAAATTGGAGTTGGTGGGTCGACAATGAAAATGGGAGTTTCAAAAGGTATTCACATAATGTACACTTCATTGATCGGTCTTTCATACACCTACTAACACGCGTACGGATGATCACACTCTTTCGCATAATTGAAGAACCATCTTGCCTTCCTTCATTAGGAAGTATCCTTAAAACAATTGCAACCCGTGAATTTTCACGGGTATCACACTTGAAATATCAAATTCTTTGAGTTGGTTGTAATTGTAACTTTTTCAACAATAATATAGATGACATTACTATATCATGATCATTGCCTAACAATAAAATACAACATGTATAATAAACCTCAATGCATAATATTTTTAAAGTTAAATTGGAGTAGCTGGATTTACAAACCATATTCAAACAATGTATTCTTCCATGATTCCTTCTTGTCCTACATAATGTTGTCCATCCACTTATTATACAAACACTTAAACGTATTCTACGTTGTTCTGTCTTCGTACACCTACTAACACGTGTATGGATGATCACACTCTTTCGCATAATTGATGTGGCTTGATAATATTCATTTAAAAGTAAACTAGTGTGGACCCATGCAATTGCATGGTTTTGTAAGGAATATATAAATAAGTATAAAATTAAGTAATTTTATCGAATTTAATTTTTTTGTTGAATCTTAGATTATGTTATTAATTAATGGTAGGTGTTTGTCATCTATCCTACCGATCAAAATAATATCAACGAACCAAAGCTAGGTAGCTAGGGTAAGTCGAGTCGATCCTCAGGGACGGGAGTTCCGAGCTAAAGGTGCTACGGTTTAAGACTAGGTTCAAGGGTAACGGAAATGATAAGGTTTGAGTAATGGCTAAACTAGAATCTACGGTCTAGAACAATGCAAAATAAACAAAAGTAATGATAAAAAGTGAGGATTAAACAATAAGAGAAAGGACTAGGGTTAAGTCGGTTCATGGGAGCCTAGGTGAACAAGGAAGAACAAGGGTGAAGACACGATCTATTTGACTAGATTACGTCCGGGCTCTCACACTTAGACGGTCTAAGGATCTCTTGCTACGCTTACGCTAACAACGAAGAAAGTCAACAATTCAATAAGCAATAACGCACAAGAGGAAACTAGGAAACATGCATTTCTCAATGACAAGTCTACTAGGCAATTCATCAAACATGTTATGTGCACAATGAAATGAGACAAAGTAAATGACATCAAACACCATTAATTCCTCCCTATTCATCCATTAATGACACTCAGTTCCCCTATTAACCCTAGTAAGGAGACTACTCATTACTCATCCCAATGCAATCCACATTCACAATCATAACAAACAACATGATAAGTGAATTCATAGTGAAAGGATGAAGAGAACTTGGCATAAACAATGACTAGAACTAAATGAACAAGATTAAGCTAGAGAAAGATAGGGGAGAAGAGAAATATACCAACAAATGGAATGTAGAAGGAAAAGAAAGGATCTTTTATTAAATCCAACCAAAAGAAATGGAATTCAATGTTGTCAATAGAGAAATCTCCCAATAGGTCTTCAATAATACAAAGATTCAACAAGGATTAAACAAAGTTTAATGAGAGATTAAGGAAAGATTAAGCTAATCTACAGTAATCTAAGCTAATCTATCCTAAAGTATATCTAGGGTTTTTTTCCATGCTTAAAACAATACAAGAGGGAGGGGTATATATATATATATATATATATATATATATATATATAGGGTTCCATAAGTGAGGTGAATGAAAAGAATCAAGCGGAGTGCGAGCTGGGCCCATCCCGGCCGGGATGGTGGTGGTCCCGGTCGGGATCATCCTACAGTGGCTCGTTTCTTCTCATCTTCTCATCCCGGCCGTGATGGGTCCTTAGTTGCTCTTCCTAGGCTTCTTATCGATGCTCGGTGCTCGAGATACTCTTAAGTGGGCTCCAAGGGACTCGGGATCGAGTCTAAATCACCAAATCATCGTCGCTTCTCTTCATTGGCTCCATATGCATCGGAAACGAAACAGAATCGTTCCATTTCTCCATGATGAGCATTACGAACCTAAAACAAGCTAGAAGAAGCGTAAGTAGCCTCGAAACCTCTCTAAAGAGCGATTTCACAAAAGAAAGCGGGACCAAACACGTGAAGAAAACACTACAAAACACACTTATCATTAATATTATTAATAAATAAATACTTAAAAAGAGGTAAAACAAAATGACATTTTTTAAGTTGAAATTAAAAAATGGCAATTATATTTAGTATAATTAATTGGCTCTTTTAATCAAAGTTGATAAAAAAAAAGTATGTATAAAAACTTGTGAACATTTTGGTTATGTTTTCCTATTTTTTATTTATCATAAATAGTTTCATTGATATGAGTTTCATAATTATAGAAAATTAATTGTTATTTGTTCTTTTAATTAGTGTTTCCTTAATTGTAAAGATAGAGTTTTGAAGGAAAAATTTGGTTATAAAGTTAAATCTCTTAGTGGAAAAGGGATGTTGTAAGAGGTTGTAAAAGACTTGCATTTTTATATATACTATGCATTCACTTAAAGGTACATTTTCTAGAATCATGTGTGTGTTTGTGTTTGTGTGTGTGTGTGTTTTTTTTTTAAAGTGAAGATCAATAACATTAATAATAAGTCATCCGGCATCTACAAACGAGATCAAATTGAACTGAATACAGATTTGTGAAAAATAAATAAAGAACATCATTTAGACAAAGATCACTATTAGAATAATGCGCTTCTGCATAGCCTTCTATATATCACTGTTTATTGACACAGCCTTTCGCGAAGGAATCTATAGATATGCTGAAATAGCCTCCAAGATGATGAACTTCCTCTATTTTGACAAATAGTAGACCGATATCTGACCTCAATTGTATCGCCGTACGTAGGGATTCCATTGCTCTCATGATCTTGCACATAGTTCTTGAAATCTAAGAACTATACTAATGCAAAGAACTGAAACTTCGAAATAAAGGAAAAAACCTTGAAAAAAAAGGACGAAACAACTCTCATAAAAGAGAGACTTTTATTGAATAAGATTTGATAACTAGTAATTGAGATTTAAACAATTTTTGGGGCTTACCATCGATTAATCATCCATGGAGGCCTCAGATCGAGGAGGAAAAGTAGGGTTTTTTGGGGAGAAAGAGGAGGAAAAACTAGGGTTTTTTTTAGATCTTGTAGAAATAATTATGTGTGTGTATATGTATGTGTGTGTGTGTATATAGAGAAAGAGAGTAAGGCTCTTATGAGTCCTTCTCTATATATGAGTCCATAAGTCCTCATCCCATCCATTGGATGGGAATAGGATGGATAGACAAGATGCATCATGCTATTTGATTTTTTTTTTTTTTAAAAAAGAAGGAAGATTTTGCATCCTAAAATAAATCACATGATTTTAGGAAACAATAACTCTCATAATCACGTTCATTCTTCATTCAGTCATTCACGTTGCAACATTCATCAAAACTTGAAAAAAAAACGCTTCCTTCATCACGCTCATTCATTCGTTCAATCAAATTTGTGCTCGAAATCCCGTTACTATGGATTCAATTTCCGCGACATCTTCTTCAACTGTTGATAAGCAATTGATCGAGTATATCAATGGTGAGTTTCGATATTGTTTTCTTGTTTTGCGTCAGTTTTTATGCATCATCGTGAATAATTTGGGTCAATTTGCGTTTATGTTTTGCGTTAATTATCATGTTGATATTGCTTTCATGGTCATTTCATTCATTGTAAATTCATATCAATGGTTAATTGGTCTCTCGTTGGTATAGATTCCAGAGTTTTATGTTTGCTATTTAGGTTTTTCGTAATCTCCACTAATAATATTGCTTTGTTTTCTATTGACGTAGACACGACGTTGAACTAACACACGTTCTAAGTTACAGTAACACCTAATTTTAATTAGAGTAACACACACTAAACATTGAGAAAAGGTTTTTGACGATGATGTTAGAGTAACATACTGTACGAGTTAGAGTAACTCAGCTTATGAGTTGAAGGAACACATTGGTTGCAGGGCGTAACGTTGTTTAATTTTGTGCAGGTGGAATTGGCAAAGATGCGAATGCACAGACAAAACTGGGAAAGGTGGAACTTTATTCATTTGAATCATAGATTAATATCAAGGGTTCATTGCTCTCGTGTTAGTATAGATTCCAGATTTTTCTTAAGCTTCACTGATACTATTGTTTTGTTTTCTATTGAAGCAGACACGACATTGAAGTAACATACGTTCTGTGTTACAATAATACCTAATTCTAATTAGAGTAACACAAAACACGTAACATTGAAAAAGGTTTTTGGTGCTGATGTTAAAGTAACTTGCTTTACGAGTTAGAGTAACTCAACTTATGAGTTGAAGTAACACATATGTCCCATGGGCGTAACGTTGATTTGATGTGAGAAAGTATACCACAAAGCAATGGTACGGTGGTGAGATAAAGTCAAAGCTCCTAGTCTGCAACAGACCGGGTTTTACGAATTCTATTAAAGTTGTTAACGATGCAGCTGCGGCTGTGAAAGTTGTTAACGCTGCAGCTAGGGAAGGAGTTGTTGTAGACGCGCTTAAAAAGAGGAAACTAAAGAAGACACTGAGGAAGATGAGGAGGAGAAACATGTGTTTTTAGAATACTTATGTTTTTGATCATTCTAAGAATTTTTTTTGTTTACAAGAATAACTTAATTTGTACACATTTTTTTTACACATAGCGCTGTGCAACGTTGAAATTAACTCTATATTTATTTAATAAATGGGTTTTTTGGTTAGAGTAACATCTCAAGTATATTGGAGTAACACCATTCGTTCCTTACAGTAACAGACATAATGCATGAAAGTAACTGAGGACAACAGCGTTGTTTAAAACAATTTATTACCAAAGTAACTGAGGATAACTTGGATTACATCTACTCATTACCAAAGTAACAACATTCGTTTTTTAAAGAACATATATAATGTGTCAGAGTAATTGATGATAATAGCATTGTTTAAGCATCATTATCAGAATAACACCATCCATCACTTAGAGTAACATCATTTGTTCATTAAAGTAACAGTTACAATGCGTCGGTGTAACACATTGATTGTGAGACCAAATTTGTATCTTGGGTTAACTTCATTCATTCCCATAGTAACATCAGTCGTTACTTAGAGTAACAAGTACAGTTAGTCAATGTAACAGAGTTTAACCAGCTTTGTTCCATTGGTGATATCAAAATACCAAAGTACATAACAAGTATCTAAAGATACAAAGCATTAATTCGTAATTAGAAAAAGATGACATAATTCATTAGACACATTATTTTTTTCGACCCTTTGTTGGCTTGCTCTTGGGACCGTCGATGATCTTTTGTCTCGCGTCCACATACTTATCTACGTTATCCAACAACTGCGACCGCACCTTGTTCCTGTCTACCAATAGAAGTGTGGCTGCAAGTTGGACCACCAGATATCGTCTGCTAGAGTAACACGTCTGCACAATTAAGTGTACCAGATTACTAGCATTCAAAGTAGCACAAAGATGGGAATTAAAGTAACATGTCATCTACATTACAGTAACACATAGTCGTCTTTAAAATAACACCATACATGTGTAACACTATAACAGAACGACCGCTTACAGTAACACATCAAGTTTATTACAGTAACTGAGTTTGCGCATTAGAGTAACATTCGATATATGTTAGGCTGAATATGCAGAGTAAAAGCATATGTACGAAGTAGGTGAATTCAATTAGACGTAACAGATGCATACCCAGATACCCCAACAATCCTTAGTGACTCCAATTAATTATAGGACACATACGCAGGAAACAAAATCAATCCATAATTAGCGAGAAAATTAAAAAAATCAGTTACAAATATAAACTAAACCCTAGTTCTTCAGTACAACAATCGCATATTAGCATAGAGCAGCGAGTTACCTTATATTATGTCGCCTGAAGATTATCTTTGCCGAAGTTAGAGAGCTGCTTCAATGTAGCCTTGCTTAAGTTGAAAATGAAAGGATGCGCGGGTGTGTTTTGAAAAAAATCAGTAGCTGGGCGATTGTGTTTGGGATGATGAAGGTGAAAAGTTGTAGTTGGGCGGGTGAGTTTTGAAAGAACGTGAGTTGTGAGGTAACGTGTTTGAAAAGAGAGAGTGATTTCAGTAGTTGGAGAGAATTAAGGGAAGAGAGAGGAATTTAATCTATTTTTACCAAATATGTTAGTTCTTTCCTTTATTACTCAAATCAATCACCACCATCCATCCCCTCTAGATCAATGGTTGTAATTAGAACTTATGGACTCAAAAATGAAAAGAGGACTCACTTAATCCTTACTCTATATAGATCTAGGATCCTTTGAGGCAGCTCAACTTGCCGCACCCATTGAGGCACAATCTCAACCATTAGATTAAAATTCAAATTAAAGGTTAGAGATTGACCAGCCAGCTGGGTTGCTTTGGTCATTAATTTAGATTAGCACTTTCTCGAATTCTTCCTTATGTGCTTCCCAATGAGTTCCAAAGTGTGTGTATGTGTGTATATATATATATATATATATATATATATATATATATATATATATATATATATATATATATATATATATATATATATATATATAGAGAGAGAGAGAGAGAGAGAGAGAGAGAGAGAGAGAGAGAGAGAGAGAGAGAGAGGTGGGTTCCGGTGAGGCAGGGTAACTCCTTACACCCATTGAGGCACAATCTAGACCATTAGATTAAGATGAGACATACATCCAAATAAGTGTTATATACACTAAAAAACTCATTATATACGTTATTAAACTCACTATATACACACATTTAAGAACTCAATATATACAGTAAAAAAGATGTTATATACACTCAAATAAAAAAATGTTATATACACTCAAAATAGTTATTATGTACACCAATTAATCAACAATGGAACATACATCAAAATAACTGTTATATACACTAAAAAAACTCATTATATACGCTATTAAACTCACTGAATATATATACACTTAAGAACTCAATATATACAGCAAAATAATTGTTATATACACCCAAATAATTACTATGTACATCAGTTAATCAACAATGGAACATACATCAAAATAACTGTTATATACACTAAAAAACTCATTATATACGCTATTAAACTCACTCCATACATATATACACTTAAAAACAAAATATATATACAGTAAAATAGTTATTGTTATATACACTCAAATGGTTACTATGTACACCAATTATTGAACATATATATACACTTACCTTAAAACAGTTATTATGTACACTGAAATTGTTTTTATATACACCAATTTTATTTTAAATTCTGATTTTTTTTTTAAGAATTTTTTTTTTTTGGAAAAAAAAATTCCGATTTTTTTTTTTTCGGAAACTTTTTTATTTTTTTTTGGAAAAAAATATTCCGAAATTTTTTTGTTTCCGTAATTTTTTTTTTTTCCGAAAAATTTCGATTTTTTTTCCCCGGGAAAAAAAATTGGGGAAATTTTTTTATGTATGAGTTTTTGTTTTAATCTTAGCCTTTAATTTGATTTTAATCTAATGGTTGAGATTGTGCCTCAATGGGTGCGGCGAGTTGAGCTGCCTCAAAGGATCCTAGATCTATATATATATATATATTGTTGTAACGGAGGCGTCCCGTTACCAATGGTTTGTTGACTACACGAGAAGAACAAAACAACGAACAAACAATATTTAAACTGAGACACGGAATTACGTGGTTCACCAGCAAAATAACTGGTTACGTCCACACCGACAAGGAGAACAATATTCACTACTATGGAGATAATAGTACAACTCTGAGAGGAACTCTCTGTAAGACGATGCTTAAGAGATTCCAATTTTGGGTTGATAACTAAGGTGGAAGGGTGATCTCTATTTATACCAAAAGAATCATCTCCACTTAGTTAATCTATCGATGTGGGACAACTTTTTCTATTTATGCATAGAAAAACCACCACTTCCCACTATTCTTTAGATGTGGGACAAACCACATTCTAACAAAATACATCATCTTATTTCCGCACCTAGTTCGACATTCAACTCGAGTCTCGAATACGACAATTGCTAGTCATTAATCCTAACAATCTCCATCTTGACTTGAATTGTCCAACACGAACCAAGCTCCAAAATGATGCAACCAAATCAGCTTCCAATTGTCGATTCTCAAGTCACCACCTGTCCCAGTAGTCTCCACATTGACTTGAACTCAACAAACAAAACGGACAAATGAACCAAGTGTGCCAACGTGACCAAAATGTGCCAAGTACCAAATGTAGCAAGCTGAAACTACCAACGTACTAAGCACCCAACATATCATCATACCAACATGGCCAAACGTAGCGAGATCGCTACCAAACGCCAAAAACCAAATGTATGAGATATATACCAACGTCACAAATGATGGAATGGTGTTCCAAAACAAATGCACACAAGACTCCAAACCAAATTCTCCTTCAAAACAAAATATGGCCAAATGTACCGTCGTACCAAATTGCCCAAAAGGACACAACGCCATAAACAAAACAACGTCTAACTCGAGTCAACAACGGTGTCATCACACCACAAATTTGCCCACACCAAGGCACAACAACTCAAGTCGGAAGAATCAAAACCAACGTTCAAAGCGAGCCCAAATCACCTACATCATGAGGTGCAAATGTTAGACTAACAAGTCCAACCCAACAGCTCCAAAGAACACAAAATAATGAACTCCCATCGAAGTTCCAAATGACCCCACCCGAGGTCCCAATGGCTCTCTTTCAAAAGCCCCAACAGCTCCACCTGGAGCCCAAACCGCTCACCACGCGGGACGCAAACCGCCTCATTAAGGCGCAGAAACAACGGTCAATAGCTTGTCTTGAGAATCTTGTAGTTCGACCCGTACAGGCGAAAACTCCACCTTACCGTCAACACTATCATCCTCACACAAGCCTACCAACCCCAAATTATCTAGATGATCATCTAATGAACCAAACCGGATGTGCCTCGACGTATCGCCCAAACATCTAAGTTGCGTATGCCCCAACTTAGACCCAAGAGAGCCAGACGAACGACCACTCGACGCACCAACGGTCAACACATTACCACGAAGGACATAAAGTGCTCCTTCCCTGATACCTGTCCAAGTAGCCAACAAACCTCTACCCACGCACAAAGTTCCACCATCACCTTGAAAACTGTAGCCCTGATCGACTAGCTTCCCAAGTGACATAAGATTTCTCTTCAACTTTGGAACATGCCTGACACCCTCTAGGAAGACAACAACACCATCATGTGTTTTAACCCGAATAGTCCCGACTCCCACTATCTCACAAATGGACCCGTCACCCATAGTAACACTATCCCCATGTGAAGCTTCGTAAGATTCGAACCATTGCCTAACAGGACACATATGAAAAACGCACCCCGTGTCTAGAATCCAACTATCCAAAGGACGTGGAACAACATCAACAACGAGAACTAAATCTTCCTCAGAGTCGCACTCGGCACCTTTATGTGCAACAGCAGAAACACCAGCATCCTTCAACCTAGGACACTTGTCTTTCCAATGACCAGGTTCCTTACATTACAATAATTGCAGATATCTTTCCGGGATTTCCTAGACTTGGTTTTACCCTTACTACGTCCCTCCGACTTCACAACAAGCCCCATAAGACTAGTGTCTACAACATTACCCGAAGCTACTCGGCGCAAATCCCTAGTGTGAAGCGCTGACCTCACTTCCTCCAGGGTCAAAGTATCTTTACCAGGCCAACCACAAATGACTCAACAAAAGTCTCAAACGAATTTGGCAAAGAAACTAACAAAATCAAGGCAGCATCCTCATCATCTATCTTAACATCTATATTACGCAAATCAAGTAAAATAGAGTTAAGTCGGTCTAGATGTTCCTTCAGAGACGTACCTTCCTGCATACGAACACCGAACAAACGCTGCTTTAGAAGCAACTTGTTGGTTAGAGTCTTTGTCATGTACAAAGACTCCAACTTCAACCACAAACCAGCAGCAGTTTCTTCATCAGCAACCTCAATAATCACATCATCAGATAAACACAACAAAATTAAAGAATGCGCCTTCTCCTCCAAGGTCACCTCTGCTTCTGTCATCGCCTTATCTTGTGATTTTTCTTTTGCCTTTGACAGAACAGACCAGACGCCTTGCTGTCTCAGCAAAGCTCTCATCTTCAACTGCCACAACCCAAAACTATTACTCCCGGTGAACTTATCAACGTTTAAAACTGTTGCTCCGGACATATTCTCGCCAAAAAATCAACAGACTCAAATAACGCCTAACTCAGCGAAAGCAGAACCTGGAGCTCTGATACCAGTTTATTGTAACGGAGGCGTCCCGTTACCAACGGTTTGTTGACTACACGAGAAGAACAAAACAACGAACAAACAATATTTATACTGAGACACGGAATTACGTGGTTCACCAGCAAAATCACTGGTTACATCCACACCGACAAGGAGAACAATATTCACTACTGTGGAGACAATAGTACAACTCTGAGAGGAACTCTCTCTAAGACGATGCTTAAGAGATTCCGATTTTGGGTTGATAACTAAGGTGGAAGGGTTATCTCTATTAATACAAAAAGAATCACCTCCACTTAGTTAATCTATTGATGTGGGACAACTTTTTCTATTTATACATGGAAAAACCACCACTTCCCACTATTCTTTAGATGTGGGACAAACCACATTCTAACAAAATACATCATCTTATTTCCGCACCTAGTTCGACATTCAACTCGAGTCTCGGATACGACAATTGCTAGTCATTAATCCTAACATATATATATATATATATAGAGAGAGAGAGAGAGAGAGAGAGATAGAGGTTCTAATAAGTCCCTATATAAGTGTTGAGTCCCTAAGTCCTCATCCCATCCGTTGGATGGGATGAGGATGGATAGACAAGATGCATCCTAATATTTTGTATTTAAAAAAAAAAAAAAAAAAAGGAAGATTTAGTATCCTAAAATAACTCCCATGATTATAGTAAAAAATAACTCCAATAATCACAATCATTCCTCATTCATTCATTCATTCACGTTCATTCACAGGTTCGTCAAAACCTTAAAAAAAAAAAAAAAAAAAAAAAAAAAAAAAAAAAAACGCTCCCATCGATCATCACGTTCATTCATTCAATCAAATCTGTGCTCGAAATTCCATTACTATGAATTCAATGATCGCGACACCTTCATTAACGGTTGATAAACAATTCATCGAGTATAACAATGGTGAGTTTCGATATTGCTTTCATGTTTTGTGTCAATTTGTGTTCATGTTTTGCGTCAATTTTCATGTTGATATTGTTCTCATGGTCGTGTCATTCATGTTCTGCGTCAATTTTCATGTTGATATTGTTTTCATGGTCGTGTTATTCATCATAGATTCATATGCCAATCGTAGAACACACAAACGGTGAGTATATATGTTTTGTAATTTATACTGGAATCGCCATGGAAGTCATTAAGATGCTACTCAATTATTAGTTTTTACGTTTACAATATATTGAGTTATTGTAGTTCTTATACTGCGTTACATTAGTGTAGAGCATCTGTTACTTTAATATCTATCATCTGTTACTTTATATGTCGTGTTACTTTGATACACTCCAGTTGTTACTTTAGTGTTTTTCATCTGTTATTGTAGTGCATTGTAGTGTCCTAAGAATTTAGGAAACTGCCATATTAAAAAAATAATAAAAAAAATATTGTTTCCTATAATAATGGGACGTGATTGCCACCAAAATAGGAAACAACATCAAAGAGTAACGCCATATAAAAAAAAGAAAAAAAAATACTGCTTCCTATAATTATGGGACGTGATGACTTCAAAATAGGAAACAATATCAAAGAGTAAGATACTCTCAATTTTTATCATTATATGAATTATTTGCACTAACTTATATCTGGTGTTATTTTAATGAACATTATCTGTTACTTTAATTCATACTATATGTTACTTTAATGTCTGACCTCTGTTACTTTATACCTGGTGTATAAGCATACTCTGTTAATTTAATTCAATGTTACTTCAATGCACTTCATCTGTTACTTTAACTCTTGTTATCTGTTACTTTAATCCACATGAATGATGTAGGGATGTGGGTGAGAGTTTTCTCCATTGTGCGGTGGTGAGATTAAATCAAAGCTTCTGAGATGATGATGAAGATGATGAAGAAGATGAAAAAGAAGAAGACGGAGAGAACGAGAAGGATGGAGAAGAAGCAGAATTATAAGTAAGACATTATGAGTAACAAGTGTGAACATTGGAATTGTAATGGCGTTGATTTAGTTGGAATCTTGTACCACTTTTTGTTTTGGAGTATCTTAATAAAAACAAACATTGTTCTTTTTGTTAATTGGAACTCCTGTTTTTGCAAGAGACTACTATGCAACGTAACTGATTTTATGAGTTAAAGTAACACAGTTCATGAATTAAAGTAACACATTGTATGAGTTAGAGTAACCGTTTTTGCAAGAGACTATGCAACGTAACAGATTTTTTGAGTTAAAGTAACACAATTCATGAATTAGAGTAACACATTGTATGAGTTAGAGTAATAGTTTTTGCAAGAGAATATATTAAACAACGTAACAGATTTTATGAGTTAAAGTAACACAGTTCATGAATTAAAGTAACACGTTATATAAGTTTAAGTAACATAGTTTATGGATTATGGCAGTAACATAGTAACATACGTACAATGGCAGTAGGAAAATGATGATTTTTTTGGTGAAAATGAAAAAAACTTAAATTTGAAAATACTTGTTGTGTGAGAGAAAAAACATTTAAAAAGATTGATAAGAGAGAGAAAAGATTTGCATTGAGATAATTAAGGAGGGGAGAGAGAAATGATATATTTATTAGATTTGTTAGTTATTTCCTTAATTATGAAATCAAATCTTGTCCATTAATCTAACTTGAATAAAAGGCTAAGATGAGGACTCACGGACTCAACATATATAAGTGGACTCACCTGATCTCACTTATATATATATATATATATATATATATATATATATATATATATATATATATATATATATGTATGTATATGTATATATATATATATATATATATATATATGTATATATATATATATGTATATATATATATATAAGATTGGTTCACATAAGGTCAACAATTCTTGTAAGTTCATAAGTTCCAGTGTTAAAGTTACACAAAAGGTACTTAAAGTTACACGAGATAAGTGTTAAAGTTGCACTTTATCACTTGAAGTGATAAAAGAGCTGAATGTTATAGTTACATATCAATTCTGAAAAAATGCAACTTTAACGTATGTCATCTGTAACTTTAATATAGACTTAATTACATATGGTAAACTTATTTGATCCCTTCTCATATATATATATATAGAGGAGGGCTCCGGTGAGGCAGGGTAACTCTTTACACCCATTGAGGCACAATCTAGACCATTAGATTAAGATGGAACATACATCTAAGTAAGTGTTATATACACTAAAAAACTCATTATATACGTTATTAAACTCACTATATATACATACACTTAAGAATTCAATATATACAGTAAAATAATTGTTATATACACTCAAATAGTTATTATGTACACCAATTAATCAACAATGGAACATACATCAAAATAACTGTTATATACACTAAAAAACTCATTATATACTCTATTAAACTCACTGCATATATATACACTTAAGAACTTAATATATACAGTAAAATAATTGTTATATACACCCAAATAGTAACCATGTACATCAATTAATCAATAATGGAAAATACATCCAAATAACTTTTATATACACTAAAAAACTCATTATATACGCTATTAAACTCACTATATATATATATATACTTCAGAACTCAATATATACAGTAAAATAAATGATATATACACTCAATATTTTCCGGAATTTTTTTTGGAAAAAAAAAAACAATTCGGAAGCTCGTTTACTACGAAAATCGTCACCCGACGAATCGTTTCTCGGCATTCGATTTCCGTACTTCTTTCCTAACCATTGTGTGACCAAATAAACTCCGAATTTTTTTTTTTTTTTAAAAAAAAAAAATTCCGAAATTTTTTTTTCCCGATAAATATTGATTTTTTTTCCCCGGGAAAAAAAATTAGGGAAAAAAATTTTATGTATGAGTTTTTGTTTTAATCTTAGCCTTTAATTTGATTTTAATCTAATGGTTGAGATTGTGCCTCAATGGGTGCGGCGAATTGAGCTGCCTCAAAGGATCCTAGATCTATATATATATATATATATATATATATATATATATATATATATATATATATATATATATATATATATATATATATATATATATATATATATATATATATATATATATAGAGGTGGGATCCGGTGAGTCCACTTATATATGTTGAGTCCGTGAGTCCCATCTTAGCCCTTGATTCAAGGTTATATTAATGGACAAGATTTAATCTCATAATTAAGGAAATAACTAACAAATTTGGTAAATATATCATTTCTCTCTCTCCTCCTTAATTATCTCAATAAAAATCTTTTATCTCTCTTATCAATCTTTTTAAATGTTTTTTCTCTCATACAACAAGTTTTTTCAAAATTAAGTTTTTTTCATTTTCACCAAAAAATCATTATTTTCCTACTGCCATTGTACGTATGTTACTATGTTACTGCCATAATCCATAAACTATGTTACTTTAACTCATATAACGTGTTACTTTAATTCATGAACTGCGTTACTTTAACTCATAAAATCTGTTACGTAGTTTAATATATTCTCCTGCAAAAACTATTACTCTAACTCATACAATGTGCTACTCTAATTCATGAACTGTGTTACTTTAACTCATAAAATCTGTTACGTTGCATAGTCTCTTGCAAAAACTGTTACTCTAACTCATACAATGTGTTACTTTAATTCATGAACTGTGTTATTTAACTCATAAAATCAGTTACGTTGCATAGTAGTCTCTTGCAAAAATAGGAGTTTCAATTAACAAAAAGAACAATGTTTGTTTTTATTAAGATACTCCAAAACAAAAAGTGGTACAAGATTCCAACTAAATCAACTCCATTACGATTCCAATGTTTCGCACTTGTTACTCATAATGTCCTACTTATAATTCTGTTTCTTCTTCATCCTTCTCGTTCTCTCCGTCTTTCTTCTTTTTCATCATCATCTCAGAAACTTTGATTTAATCTCACCACCGCACAATGGAGGAAACTCTCACCCACATCCCTACATCATTCATGTGGATTAAAGTAACAGATAACAAGAGTTAAAGTAACAGATGAAGTGCATTGAAGTAACATTGAATTAAATTAACAGAGTATGCTTATACACCAGATATAAAGTAACAGAGGTCAGACATTAAAGTAACAGATAGTATGAATTAAATTAACAGATAATGTTCATTAAAATAACACCAGATATAAGTTAGTGCAAAAAATTCATATAATGATAAAAATGAGAGTATGACGCAGTATATTACTATTTGATATTGTTTCCTATTTTGAAGTCATCACGTCCCATAATTATAGGAAGTACTATTTTTTTTTTCTTTTTTTTATATGGCGTTACTCTTTGATGTTGTTTCCTATTTTGGTGGCAATCACGTCCCATTATTATAGGAAACAATATCTTTTTTTTTTTTTTTTAATATGGCAGTTTCCAAAATTCTTAGGACACTACAATGCACTACAATAACAGATGAAAAACACTAAAGTAACAACTGAAGTGTATTAAAGTAACACGACATATAAAGTAACAGATGGTAGACATTAAAGTAACAGATGTTTTACACTAAAGTAACGCAGTATATGAACTACAATAACTCAATATATTGTAAACGTAAAAACTAATAATTGAGTAGCATCTTAATGACTTTCATGGCGATTCCAGTATAAATTACAAAACATATATACTCACCGTTTGTGTGTTCTACGATTTGCATATGAATCTATGATGAATAACACGACCATGAAAACAATATCAACATGAAAATTAACGCAAACCATGAACACAAATTGACGCAAATTAATCAAAATATTGAATAAAAATTGATGCAAAACATGAAAGCAATATCGAAACTCACCATTGTTATACTTGATGAATTGTTTATCAACAGTTAATGAAGATGTCGCGATCATTGAATTCATAGTAACGGAATTTCGAGCACAGATTTGATTGAATGAATGAATGAACGTGATGATCGATGGGAGCGTTTTTTTTTTAAGGTTTTGATAATGAACCTGTAACGTGAATGAATGAATGAGAAATGATTGTGATTATGGGAGTTATTGTTTCCTAAAATCATGGGAGTTATTTTAGGAGATATTGTTTCCTATTTTGGTGGCAATCACGTCCCATTATTATAGGAAATAATATCTTTTTTTTAAATTTTTTTAATATGGCAGTTTTCAAAATTCTTAGAACACTGCAATGCACTACAATAACAGATGAAAAACACTAAAGTAACAACTGGAGTGTATTAAAGTAACACGACATATAAAGTAACAGATGGTAGACATTAAAGTAACAGATGCTCTACACTAAAGTAACGCAGTATATGAACTACAATAACTCAATATATTGTAAACGTAAAAACTAATAATTGAGTAGCATCTTAATGACTTTCATGGCGATTCCAGTATAAATTACAAAACATATATACTCACCGTTTGTGTGTTCTACGATTTGCATATGAATCTATGATGAATAACACGACCATGAAAACAATATCAACATGAAAATTGACGCAAACCATGAACACAAATTGACGCAAATTAATCAAAATAATGAATAAAAATTGACGCAAAACATGAAAGCAATATCGAAACTCACCATTGTTATACTCGATGAATTGTTTATCAACAGTTAATGAAGATGTCGCGATCATTGAATTCATAGTAACGGAATTTCGAGCACAGATTTAATTGAATGAATGAATGAATGAACGTAATGATCGATGGGAGCGTTTTTTTTTTTTAAGGTTTTGATAATGAACCTGTAACGTGAATGAATGAATGAGGAATGATTGTGATTATGGGAGTTATTGTTTCCTAAAATCATGAGAGTTATTTTAGGATAGTAAATCTTCGTCTTTTTTTTTTTTTTTTTAATACAAAATATTAGGATACATCTTGTCCATCCATCCTCATCCCATCCAACGGATGGGATGAGGACTTAGGGACTCAACACTTATATAGGGACTCATTAGAACCTACCTCTATATATATATATATATATATATATATATATATAATTTGACAAATTTTATTTCTATACTATCCTTAATATTTTCACTTATTTACCATATATACCATTGTAAAGTTACTTTATGATAGGTTATCATTCTACTTTCTACTAACTATTTCCTGAACTACACTTGCATTACTTTTGCACTATAAGTCTATAAAATCATTTCTTAAGATTTGTGGGTCGTTGTGGCAATATGAAAGGGGAAAAACATATAGATACGGAAAGAGTATTTTTAATTGTGTTTCACTTATATGGGCCCATCATGTACTGTATTGTACGACGGTCGTATAGGAGAGACAAACGAGACTTAACATATCTTACATTCCCATCTACCTAGCATGGCCAATTAGGTCAGTGAGATCGGGTCATGATTGGTGTTGATTACTATTGGATCGAATTTGTGTAGGTTCGGGCCGGTTAGGGGGTAAATACATTATACATTGCTCGGGTTCAGATCATTGTTGGATTGGGAATTGAATAGCGTAGTAAAGGTATCCTAGAAGAAACAACCAAATATGTTTACTACTATGATAAGGATAGGTCATGGGAGGAAATTGTCATTAACGCCCAACACTCAACTGAAGCTCATCCCTTACTTTTTTTTGCTCTATCTAGCATGATAATGAAACAAGCACAGTGACCATTCATGATTCAAATTTATTATCCTATTGGACGGACATACACTTATACGCATATATTATACGTGGATGGTGTTGGTGTGTGCTCTTTGGTGAATTACAAGCCTCGAAGCTAATTAACATGACCATGAGGTTGCGAGTTCAAATTTATATCCCTCGTCTTTTTAAGTGGGATAAATTAAGTATTAGGCACGAGTAGACCTGGCAAAATGGATCAAGGGGTCAGGTCAGCCTTGGGTCGGTCAGTTTCGAGTTGACTTCGAGTCAGGCCGGGTCATTTCGGATTTGGATTATTTTTGGATTTGCTATTTTCAATTATTTTTTTTTGGATATTGATTCGTTTTCTATAATGATAGTCGGTTAGCCCGGGTCAATTCGAGTTACGGGTCAACTTTGGACCTTCAATTCAAGTATCGGATCGGATTTGGATCGGGTCAGTTTGGTCAGGTCTAGGCACAAGGAGGTTTGAAACACGAATGAAATAAATCCCCAGGGTTCAAACCTGAAAGGTTTTGGCTGAAGTTTCTGGATTGATTTTCAAGATTGAACGACATTGTGTAGAGTTTTGAGTTGAATGGCAACAGGATCGGACGCGAAGATATGATGATGTTCAAGTTGAAAGAGTGGAGAACATACATGTATATGTTGTCATGTTTGATGGACTACATGCGTGGCATTGATAGTTTAATCGAATCAGACCATAAGCAAGTAGAGCACACCCAAAAGAGACAACATTATTCAATAAAGACTACTCGAATTAAAATTAAAGACCTTTACTTCCCTTTTTATTCATCATGTATGACGATAATATATTGTTAACAGGTTTGCAATAAAATTTTCAGAGGAAAAGAGAAATAGGAAACTCCACGAAAGACATTTGAAACTCCGATCCATTCAAATCTATTTGTTAATTGCTACTTAGTAAATACGAGTATTTTTTTTGGACACTATTGATAAGTAAAGATAATTTCCGATTTTCTCGACAATTTATAAAACAAAATATACTCATGTATATGAGATCTTGTTTGATTAATATCAAATTTTTGGAATTAATAATATTTATTAATGCAGAATGAAAGATATTGATAGTGTAAAATGTACATCGACAAATATATCAAAGACATATATATGAAGTAGATGCTTGCCTGGACAACTCCAAGAACATACCTGCAAAATCTAATACGACCAACACTTATGAAAGCGAGAGGGGGTTTGGGGACAGTTAGGGACTTGACACTATCAGTCCGACTTTGCGTAATTCGTCTACCATCAACTTTTATCTTTCCATCGAGGACGGAAAATTTGCAGCCTAACATATCGTCATCAAGCAGTGGCACTTCCTTGAATTTTAGGAAGAGATGCACTAGACGTCTCAAAAAAATAATGATCGACTCGAAAAATTGTCCAGAAAAACTTACAAATAATCGTCAGAAAATGACCCGTCCTAAAAAATTGATCCCACTCAATAATAACCCGCATATTTAGGCTCGGGACCCACGTATTTAAAGTATATTCAGTTACTTATAATATTAAAATGATATCCCTTTATTAATTCTCTTATCCCACCTAGATCTATGAATTTTTCTATCAATTTCATTACCTACAGAGCACTTGTCAAAATATTAGAGAGTTAAAAGTTTTTTTATCACGTTCATTCTCTTTATTTCAAAATATAAATGGATAATATTTTAAATATTCTTATTTCAGTAGGCTAATAATATGTTATACTGACGATACTAAACAATTTTTTTTTTAATATTATACCTTTACACAAGTAATACTATCAGATGTTATACATGCATAATTTAACAACAATGACTAAATCTATATATGATAATCATTACTCATATTTGAGTAAAATTTGTTAAGATTATATCACGTAAGGGTATTTGATCATAAGATTTCTAAATTGACACTTATTAATTAGAATGTGTTCCAAATATATTACCCCTCCAAGTTTCTATGATTGATCCATTTGTTTCTGGGGTGAAAAATAAGAAAGTGAAAATGGGTGGTTAAAAAAAGAAGGAAGAGAGATAAATGAGTGGGTAAATGTGATCCACACAATTATGGCCTAAAATAGAAAGTAGGTAAAAGATCAAACTTAGCCTAAAAACGAATGCGTGTCAATGATAAAAACTCGAAGGGAGTATCTTGTCTTTATCCAACAGACCGACCTATTATGGATCAAGTTTTATCACTCTTTACCTAAAAAAAATACTCCATGGGTTATTTTATACGAGTAATATTTTTAGGTTGATTAGTTACGGGTACTCAATTTTTTTATGGTGGGTGGTATTCTCAAATGTATAGTCGGATGGTGTGAGACCGAAAGTTAATCCTCATATTTTCAAATAGATCCCGGTGAATAAATTATGTTCATCATTAGCCGTCGTATTACATATTTAATATTTCCTTTATATTTTTCATTATGGTGTATAACGTGAGTGACATTTTTAGTTACATAGTCTATTCGAATATGGTAAATGTATATGCGCATATAATTAACAAAGAAGATGTAAACGTCATATTGTAGACACCCGCATTTTGATCGCCAGGTGTCTATGGCAGTTTTCAAAAAACACCCGATGATGATCGGACGCTAACATGTCTCTACGCGCTCGGATACGGGCTCAAATCCATTAATCGCTGGCTAACACACTTACAGAGTACAAATCTCACAAAATCATCCTTAGATCCAGGCCCAGTGGATCATTCCGAGTCAAACAAGACTAATTTGGGCCAAAACCGACACCAGAATTAAAACCGACTTTTCACGATTGGGTCAACCCCGGTCAAAGTCGATTCCGAGACACACAAAAATAGCCATACAACCATCAAAAGTCCAAGTCAAACACGAAACCCATTAAAGTCAAGGTCACGGTCCAAAGTCAACGGACCTGCGCGATCCAGTTGGGCCACTCGATCGAGTGACCCACCCACTCGATCGAGTGGGCTTGTTTCAAGCCCGACGGCTAGCATCACGGGCCACTCGACCGAGTTGGCCTTCTAATCGGTCGAGTAACCCTAAACCGGGTGCCCTAGTTTTTTCTATATAAGCAACCCTCATGCAACAACTTTGAACAATCTTTTACAACCCTGAAAAACCCTAAAGCAATCACACACATACTACGTCCCTTCAAACCCTAATCAAGACATAGTAATCCTACACTAGCAAAAACCCTAAACCTAGTTTTAGGAAATCAATCCCGAGCCACCATAACCTAATCTACATAAAACCTCGAAGACTCTTGTGTTGAAACCACGGTTACGAGTCCGCACCGAGACAAGAACATGTAGGTTGAGGGTGTCAAAACCCTCTATTTCCTTCCTCCCTTTCTCACGTCATCTTCATCTTCTTTTTTTCGTTTTTTTTTTCGTTTTTTGTTATTTTATTTACTGCACCTTAATATCGATAATACTACTAATATTAAAATACTAAAATATTTATCGATTTGTGTCGAGTAAGAAGGATACCGGGATAAGGAAAACCGCATATACAAGTGTACTGCACACGCGTCGTCGGTCGCTTATCCCGGTACCCCGATTATTTGATTATTGAGATAAATCAACTTAAACAACAATTCGTTATTATTTCTCGTCATCGTCATCATCGATTTTTACATTCATCTTTTTCTAAAATCAATTTTAATAAGAGTCGAAACCTGTTGACACGGATCCGACATCACAATCCCTAGGGATTTATTTCGATGTCGGAGAAGTCGAGGGAATCAGGTATTTATTCAAGTAAAGCGTCGATTTTAGATTCGATACCAATTCCATAATTGGATATCGAATCTAACAATCAAGTCATATGAATTAATTAGCGTGATTTGTTCATGTCACGATAATTAATTTAAAACGACTAAAATCAATTTATCTTTTTTTTTTCTTTTTTATTTCACTCTAATATTCTATATTGATTCAAATAATCGAATATGGGATATGATCAGTATTCAAAATTAGAATCGAGTATAAATTCAACAATATTTATATTCGGTTCAACAAATTCGCGATTTATAAAAAAACCAAGTCGAACATAAATTGTCCAATATTTATGTCCGATTCGGTAACCGTCGAATTATCAAAAATCAAAAGCAATTTCAAAATCAATAATTAAATTGCAAACGAACCAAGTTCGTACAGGTGCCACTCGACCGAGTGCCTTAGTCACTCGATCGAGTGACACCCTAAAATCGAGTCAGAATGTTAATTACGACCCCCACTCGATCGAGTCTCACAGTGACTCGGTCGAGTGGCCATGTACTCGACCGAGTCGTTCAATGACTCGGCCGAGTATGGTCCATAACGCAAAGCAGAATCGTCTTTTACAGGTCCACTCGATCGAGTCCATCAACCACTTGATCGAGTGACCCATAACGATTAACACAATAAATCGTACATTATTCTATTTTCAAAACCCGATAGTATTTCTCGACTTAGGTCAACACGTGCATAATTAATCACGTGTATACTATCTTTTCAAAACATACATCTCATATTTACATTATTCATCTCATTCAATATTTGCACAAACCGTTATTATTCGTTATATCGTTACATCGTTACTAACGCGTTTGTTATTTCTTTTGTCAATTTAATTATCGTTCGTTTATTGTACTAAATGAACCCACATGCTAAAATTCCACTTTGACGTAGAATTAATTGCATTAAGGTCCTGTTTGGTAAACAGCGGAATGATATTAGCAGAAGCAGATTTAAAAAGCAGATTTGACTAGCAGAATCAATTGGCAGGTTTGACTGACAGATTCAATTAGCAGAATTTTTTAAATAGTGTTTGGTAATTATCTTTTTAGATTAGCAGATTGTTTAACTAATTTGTAAAATGACAAAAAAGGACATAACTAATTTTTTGATTAAATATACGTCAATAATCAATATACATCACACCAACAATTTTAATGATTAATATCGTCGTTTTCTTCTATTAGCCATTAAAGATGAACAAATATTATCACGGAGAGTTGATATTTCTTGAGTTTCTTAAGTCTCGATCGGAGCATATCGGAGAATATCAAATAATTGCACATCAAATTCATGCATAAAAAAATCGAAGAGAGGAAAATGTAGAAATAATGAAAGAGTTTAGAATAACGAAAGTAGAAATAATGAAAGTATGGTTTAAATTGCTAAAGGGTAGGGAGGTAAAAAAAAAAAAAAAAAAAAAAAATGCAATCCGCCAACTCAATATGCTGCTTCTACCAGCATATTGCAAAACGGCATATTCGACCCCAATATGCTATTACAAACCGCCATTTACCAAACACTACAATTGGCATATTGGTTGGTCAAATCCGCTATTTGCTCTCAATATGCCAATTTTTGGCGGATCCGCCATTTACCAAACACCCCCTAAATTGACTTAGAAACCCGTTTCAATTCCATTCACATGTCTAGGGAAAATAAATCTTTGCATATCATTTTCCCGTTTTACTAACGCGCGTATTGTAAGTCATTCGAATTCTTAGTAGAGGCCGCTAATGTGCGGGCGGGGTTGGGTGTCCTTTGTGGGCTTCCCAACACGTACCCTCACCCCTTACTCAGAACCTCGGTTTCCGGATGCCCGAAATCGTTGGCGCACGAGAGTCATTCATACACGATATCCGATAATGTCGGTATCAGTATCGCAATGCAAAGGGACGAGCCCAATAAACTCTGACATCGGAAATGGGCCGTATTTTGTATACGGCCCACTACGACATAGAGTGGGCTCGAACGGTTCTGAATAACCACAAAATTCGGTGGCGACTCCACATAGACCTAAATTTCAATTCGATCCATTCTCATATGGAGATTCATTCGCCTACCCAAACCCGCGCGTGGCCGCGTCGGGGTGGACCTATGTCATGTCCACAATTTGGCGACTCCGCTGGGGATTAACTGATGCGTGACTTACCATCAGCATCCTCAGGGTGAGACTCGAATAGAAATCGTTTGACGAATACAATATGCGTTTTAGTTTTACGGTTCATGCATAACCCATATTTTACCGGGCCGGTACTCGCGACCGACGTCCCACTATACCGTTGATGTACTCCAATATGGATATGTCAAAAGGTGTCCATAGTCGATTCGAGTGGGTTTCGCGGCATGTTCTAAGATCAACTCGACTTAGGAAGTCCGTCCTGATCAACGTCTAGACTATGTACACTGGTATAGACCCTCTATAGACCTACCGAGACTTAGTATAGAGCATACATGGCGTCGTTATAATGCTTGTGTGACTACGTGCTACTTGGTTTCCGAGTCGTTTTCAAAAACCGTCTTTTTTCAAAGAATGCATCTTTTTCGAACTATTCGATTTCAAAACCCGGGACACATACCGAATTTAGGACTTATGATTTTACTCAAAATAGCCTATTTTCTAGACGGTATGCTGCCCAATTCAAATCTCGAAAATACTTTCGAACTTTCAAAACCGAGGCCCGATGCACTTTCCGATTTTCTCGAGAAATCGGGCCTCTCCACCGAGTTATCTCGTAATTTTCAAAAACCATCAATTTTCAAAACCTTCCTCTTCTAGGACTTCCCATATTTAGCAGTGTCGGGTCACGTCTTAAGTTGTCAAGGTCCGTAGCGTCGAAACTCTGTCGATCTTACATCACGAGTTTCTTCCCTTTCCCAGTCCGCCTTATTAGACTAAGGCAAGGCCCACCTACGTAGGACAAACCCCTACAAAGGAGGGCCCGTCAACACAATCGAGTCTAAAGTCTGGGGATGTCTCACGTGAACCTTCTTTCGAACAGGACTAGGCCCACCCGCCGAATCTTAAGGAAGGCCCACATTTTACAAGTCACCCGTCTAGGTGTCTTTTCCGAGTCATTTTCCTCTTTTAGTCTTGTTCGAGATGTAAATTCTACTTCGGGATTTTGGGCTAGTTTCTGATTACGTGGTGTTCTTACAGATAGGCCACCCGTGACTAGACATCAACGCAAGATGGACGAATTGAAAGATGCTCTCGCCAAGCTCGAGACCCAACTAACTTCCATCCAGGCTAACCAAATAACGTTAGCCACCCGACTGAGCGCCGTAGAGAAGACGGCCCCTTTTGAAGGATCCGAGCCCAATGGGCCCATGGCCGAGCTGGTCAGTATTGTTCGTAGGCTCGAGAAACAAGTCTCCCTATCGACGAACAACTCGATCCACACCGAGAATGCTCGTATTTATTCACCTTTAGATAACGAGCTACCTGCTAACCTCAACTTAACGGGACTTCCTATGTTTGAGGGTACCGAAGACCCGATCCACCACATCCAGGCTTTCAAAGACTTCATGGCGGTAAAGGGGGTGAAGTCAACTATGTTCAAGCACTTGTTCCCTTCTTCCTTGGAGAAACACCCTAAGGCCTGGTTCTACAGGCTCGACCCCAAGAAATACAAGACTTGGGATGATGTGGCGACCGAATTTGCTCGGAACTACGCCGATAACACTGAAATCCAGACTACGATGCGTACTCTAGAGGTAATGGCCCAAGAGCCCAAGGAAGGGTTCACAAAATATCTGCAAAGGTGGAGGGCCGAGAGTGTGAAGCTGGTCGACAAGCCCGGCGAGAAGGCTCTAGTGGAAGCCTTCGTCAAAAATCTACTCCCATCCTACCGGGTCCATCTCCGGTATGCTATTATCCCAAACTTTGCTGTCCTTACTGAAATGCGCACAAGGATCGAAGATGATCTAAGGTTAGAGAGCCTGACTAAGGCCTCTACCAAAGGCTATCAGGGGCTAGTTCGTCCACAAACAAGCCCGTACCAGCAGCTGCAACCTGCAGCATCTTCGACGAGGTAAATCTGCTCGACACCTCAACCAAAAAGAATACACCAAATCGGGTATTCACAGATATAGGGACTACCTATACTTATGCCTTACAAAGGTTATCTTCAAAAGGCCTGATCCAACCGATAGGCCCAACTGCGGAACCTCCAGTAGAAAAGAGGCCCAAAGCTTATAACGCCCAAGCCTACTGTCAGTATCACCGCGGCAACGGACATGATACTGAAAAATGTTGGAGGCTAAAGCATCTAATCCAAGATCTTATCGAGAGCGGGAAAATCCCGTTGCCCGGGGACAAGCCGAGCAATAAATAAAACCCGTTCAGCGCCCATGCCATATTCACGGGGGGGGGGGGGGGGGGGGGGGGGGTAATCGATTGTTCTCACCTTATTTCTCCTTTTATCCCACAAATCAATGGGATATGGTTCGATGACGAGGACGATGTGTACTTAGCCAAGGGGGAAGCTGTCCCCATCACCCTTGAAGAGGTCCGAAAAGCCAAATCCAAGGCTTTAGCCACCAACCACCTCGCCACTGCTGGGCGCACCACTCCAACACCCGTCACTGAACCTGCCAGGACGGAGCCAACCCCCAAAGAACCAAGCAATGACACAGCCTTGGTCCAACAAATGAAGAGGGTTCGAGCTGATCTAACTATATGGCAACTATTGGTTAGCTCACAGGCTCATCGAGAAGCACTGACTAAGGCTCTCGATGAAATCAAGGTCGATTCAGAAGCTACCCCTGCTGAAATGGTAGCTACTATCATGCCCTACCTCAAGGGCAAGTCCAAGAACGAAGGCCCACTTATAACCTTCGCAGAATCGGATCTGCCATCATTTGGGCCCAATCATAATCTGGCCCTATATATCACGGTTATCTGCAAGGGTAAGTACCTCCCAATGACCCTTATCGACGATGGATCAGCCGTGAACGTCCTACCCATAAGGACCGCTAGGGCCCTCGGCATCACTGATGCCGACTATCTCCCGACAGCGCAAACTATTCAGGCTTTCGATGGAAGCCCAAAACCTGTCGCCGGGGCCGTTAAATTAAAGATCATAACGGGCCCAATCAAAAAGGAGTTGGAATTCCAGTTGATAGATGTCACCTCATCATTCAACCTCTTACTAGGAAGGCCTTGGATCCACGTAGTCAAGGCCGTGTCGTCTACCCTCCATCGCAAAGTCAAGATGCCACTTCAAGACGGTATCATCACACTGGAGGCAACACCGATGACCGTGGCTAGCTGTAATGCCACAAACCGGGCCGAACCACGAGGATTCGACTTCGTGAGTATGATTGAGGAGGAATATCTCTTCAAACCCTACTTCGCCCCTAGCATCGACACGATGCTACAAAATCTGGGTTACCTACCCGGAGCCACCTCAAGACCATATCTTCCGGCAGGAAAGATCATCGAGGTCCTAGACAACGCAGAGTCCCGACTCGGACTGGGATATACTATAGGCCCGGATAATGTGGGCCGGACCAGTACAATCAAATTTGTCACTCCAGTCTTCGGAGCCATCCAAGTGGGCCTCTACCAACCCACCATCACATATCCCGAGACCAAAACGACTCGGGAATGCAACTATATTCCCGATGACATATTCACCGTTATCCAGGATGAGTCCGAGAAAGGGGAAAGCGACTCCGAGCCCGTGCTGGTGCTCTTATTTGGAGAAGGAAAGACCGTTCCCGCTCCAAAGGATGACTTGGTCAACCTGATCCTCCGCAGCGATCGGTTCGACCCAACCAAGCTAATCACCGAGGTCGGTGCCAACACCGAGACGAGGGCTTAGAGGAAGACTATAAAATGGACCGACAGTCAAGGACGGGTCTACAAGATGACCACCGGCGAAGGAGACACGCCGGATACCGAGTCCGAGTCTGAGTCTGAGTCAGAGTCCAGGATTAGAGGGTCTGGTGCTGGAGTCGAGTCTTTAACCCCTCTTCCTTTAACCACTGAGGTCTCGGGGTCTGTCCCAAGACCTCTCCCTATCCCGCCACTGACCAATGATCAGATGGCAGCTCTATTCGAGCTATTTTCCAAATTTACTATTAATAATAATAACGAACACCGTTCTGCTTACGACTTGTCTTATTTCCAAAATTTTCTCAAATTCAAAGATTTTATATGCAATGACATTGAGAAACCCGACGAACAGGTACCTCTACCACAACATCTGGTCGAGCAGCTCAAGCAAAGGGAATCCCGAGATCCGGTAATCGAAGAAACCGAGTCCATCAACGTGGGAACCACTTTAGAGCCCCAGATGCTTAAGTTGGGCCAATCTTTAGATCCAGAGGAGAGACAACAGTTCACGAACCTCCTCCTAGAATTTAAAGACGTCTTTGCATGGTCCTACAAGGACATGCCGGGAATAGATCGAGAAATAGCTGAACACCAAATACCCATCAAAGATGGGTGCAGACCGGTAAAGAAGAAGCTCAGAAGAATGAAGCCCGAATGGTCTCTTAAAGTCAAAGAAAAGGTCGATAAACAATTCAAAGCAGGCTTTATACAAGTGTCTGAATATCCAGACTGGGTTGCAAACATCGTGCCAGTACCCAAGAAGGACGGCAAGGTGTGCGTATGCGTGGACTTCCGGGACCTAAACAAGGCCAGCCCAAAAGACGATTTTCCGTTACCACACATCGACATATTGGTGGATAATACGGCCGATCATGCCCTTCTATCATTCATGGACGGGTATGCCGGATACAATCAAATTAAAATGGCGGAAGAAGACATGAGTAAGACCACCTTCATCACACCATGGGGTACTTACTGTTACACCGTCATGGGCTTATCAACGCTGAAGCCACTTATCAACGGACCGCCACCACCTTATTGCACGACATGATGCATAAGGAGGTGGAAGTCTATGTGGACGATATGATCGTCAAATCCAAGGAACGAAGCGGGCACATTCCGGCCCTAAGAAAGTTCTTCGCCCGACTACGTAAATACAACATGAGACTGAACCCACAGAAATGCAGTTTTGGGGTAACGTCAGGCAAATTACTGGGCCATATCATTAGCCAACGCGGCATCGAGGTCGACCCAGCCAAAATCAAGGCCATCACCGAGATGCAACCACCTAAGACCGAAAAGGAAATAGGGGGGTTTCTCGGGAAAGTCCAGTACATCAGCCGTTTCATTTCAAAACTAACCATGGTATGTGAGCCCATTTTCAAGAAACTGAAGATTGGGGAACGGGTGCTATGGGACGACAAATGTCAAGCGGCTTTCGACAAAATCAAGGAGATCCTGTCGGCTCCGCCGGTACTAATGCCACCTCAACACGGTTTACCTCTGTCGTTATACCTAACAACGATCGAGTCAGCCATGGGTGCCATGCTGGCCCAGACAGTTGATTCAGAAGAACGGGCTATTTACTACATCAGTAAAAAGTTCCTCGAGTATGAATGCAAATACACAATGCTCGAAAAGACGTGTTTAGCTTTGGTTTGGGCCACTAAAAAGCTCAGACACTACATGCTTAGTCACGAGGTACATGTTTTATCCAAAATGGATCCTATCAAGTACTTATTCGAAAAGCCCATCCTCAACGGCAGGATGTCAAGATTGACTTTAATGTTGTCTGAGTTCGACCTCAAGTTTGTACCATTAAAAGCCATCAAAGGCCGGGTAGTTGCCGAGTTCCTCGCTGACAGCCCGATATCCGAAGAAGGCCACACTGACACATGGGCCTTTCCTGATGAAAACATATTCCATACCGATACCGAGACATGGGATTTGTATTTTGACGGGGCATCCAACTTCCGAGGATTTGGGGTTGGAATTCTGTTAATCTCACCCCGAGGGGAACACACTCCCTTATCCATCAAGTTGGACTTCGACGTGACCAACAACGCAGCCGAATACGAAGCATGCATTCACGGGTTGCAAGCCGCCGCTGATTTAGGGGTAACGAACCTCCGGGTCCACGGTGATTCATCACTGGTCATCAATCAAGCACTCAAAAATGGAAAACTCGGAACGCCAATCTCGTGGCTTACCAAGCACGGGTACGGATTCTAGAGAAACAATTCCAGAAGGTGGAATATATCTACCTGCCTCGGGAAGAGAATCAGTTCGCAGATGCACTCTCCAAATTAGCATATTTACTGAACATCCCGGATCACCTGACCAGCATGCCAATCTGTGTCGAAAGGCGGTCCGAACCAGCATACATCCATGCCATTCAAGATATCGAGATAACTGACCCAGAACCTTGGTATCAAGCCGTCTTAACGTACCTGACAACGGGAGAATATCCTCCAGAAGCTGAAAATCGGGCCAAAAAGGCCCTACGAAGATTAGCAACCCAATTTGTTCGTACTGATGACGGGCAATTGTATAAAAAGACGGCACAGGGGGCTCTCCTCCTATGTATCGACAAAATTCAAGCCGAGAAGGTCATGGCCGAAGTCCACGATGGTGAAAACGGTCCGCATATGAACGCCCATATGTTATCCCGTAAAATCATGAGGCTCGGGTATTACTGGAACACCATGGAGACAGACTGCCAGTTATACCTCAAGCACTGCCATAACTGTCAGATCTTTGGTAATGTACAACATATGCTTTCTTCCCTATTATATACCATGACATCACCATGGCCATTTTCGACATGGGGTATAGACATAATTGGGAAAGTACATCCTTCCGGGACGGGAGGACATTGCTTCATTTTGGTGGCCATCGACTACTTCACCAAATGGGTCGAAGCTGAGTCATACCGTGTCTTGAACGCCAAGCACGTGGCCAAATTTATCCAAAATAAGATCATATGCCGATACGGGATCCCTCACGAATTCATCAGTGATCACGGGACCCATTTCCAAGCTGAAACCACTGCATTACTGGCGAAATATAAAATTCAAAGGCATACATCTTCACCTTACCGATCACAAACAAATGGAGCGGTAGAAGGGGCCAACAAAACAATTGTCACCATACTAAAAAAGATGGCTGAGAATTATCGGGACTGGTCCGACAAGATACCTTTTGCCTTATGGAGATATGTAGACACCCACATTTTGACTGCCAGGTGTCTATAGTAGCTTCCGACAAACACCCGATGATGATCGGACGCTAACATGCTTTAAATACTCAGAAACGGGCTCAAAATCATGGGCATTTGGCTTGGGCTCATTATAGAGTACATATCTCACAAAACCAACCTCAAAATCAGGCCCAGTGGGTCATTTCGAGTCAAATAAGACTAATTTGGGTCGATTCTGACACCAGGGGTAAAACCGTCTTTTTACGACCGAGTCAAAATCCGTCAAAATTATTCCCGAGCACGTGAGTCAGCCATGACACCTCACACGGCTGATTCATACTCCAATCCTACAAAAAATCAGCTTCACAAAATATTAAACAAATCCGTTTAAGGATGAAATTCGATCTCAAGTAGGAATCCTATCCGAAAACCGATTCAGACACCCGACCGAGTGCAATTACTCGGCCAGGCAGCACAAACCAGCCGGGTTCCGTTTCTTCTTCAACAAGAAATCGGAATTCTCATGCCTTACAGCTTCCTATATTTCCTATCTCTAGCGGTAGTTCAAACTCTCCTAGCCAAGGTCGGGAATTCCCTATAAATAGCCCCTTGCACAACTCAAAATTAAGGCATGTAGGTTAAGGGTGTACAAAAACCCGATTTCTCCTTCTTCTTTTTTTCTCTCTTCTCCTCCTTCGCGTTTTTTTATTTACGGGTCGCGTCGGTCCTTTATTTACGGGTCATTCGTCGCTTTTTTTTATTTTCTTCTAATATCGAGAATATCAAAAAACTATTTTCATATAACAATATTCTTAAAAATATGATATCGACTTTCTATAATCGAATATTGTATCAAAAAGAATTATATTAAGATCTCGACGATATTAAAAAATCATTACATCTTTTTTCGTCCAAACTTCTTTTTTTACAAAACCTTTTTTTAATTCATTCCGAATACTCGATATCGATTTCATAATCGAATATCGGGTACGACGAATCTCGAAAACATAAATCGAGTACAAATTAATTCATATTTTGTACGCGATTTATCAAAATTAGCAATTTCGAACAAAAAATAAAAACCGGACAGACCCGCACGCGAGTCGCGCTATGCCCAGGCGACTCGTGCACGGGCCTGAAATCCGAGACATTTTTTTAGCTTTTTCGTTCGTTTTATTTTATTCTTCTACGAAACGATTTTAAAACTTATATCTTTTCTAAAACTATTCGAAATATTTGATATTAATTTCGTAGTTAATTATCAAATATAACGAATATCGAAAATATTGAATCGAGTACGAATTATGCAATATTCATACGCGGTTTAATAAAAACATCGAGTTTTCGAAAACCGTCTCCAAAAACAGACCGACACGCGACTCGCCAGCAGCCCGGGCGAGCCGCGCGGCCGGCTGCCACGATGCACCTTTCTCGTCTTTTTTATTATTTTTCGAACTTCATTTTTTACACAAAACAGCGTTTTTAGCAATATTTTTCAGATTTCGATTAATATTTATTTTCTCGATCTCGTATATTTATTTGGTATATTATTATTTACAAATCGATACTAACTCGTTTGTTCATCTTGTAGCAAATTCATCTTTATTTCATCTTTTTTTTTATTATACTAAAACGAATCTCACATGCTAAAACAACTTTGACGTTAATTTTAGTTGCATTAAACCGACTTAGCAACCCATTCAATTCCTCGCATGTTTAGGAAAATAATGTTTGCATATCATTCATCGTATTACTAACGCGCGTATTAAAAAATCATTCGATATCCTAGTAGAGGCCGCTAATGTGCGGGCGGGGTTGGGTGTTCTTAGTGAACTTCCCAACACGTACCCTCATCCCTTACTCAGAACCGTGGTTTCCGGATGTCCGAATCCATTGGCAACGAGAGTCATTCAATATACGATTAACCGCTCAAGCCGGCATCTATATCGGTATGCAAAGGGACGAGCCCAATAAACTCTGACATCGGCAATGGGCCGTATTTTGTATACGGCCCACTACGACATAGAGTGGGCTCGAACGGTTCCGAATAACCATAAAATTCGGTGGCGACTCCAACTTCGATTTAAATTTCCATTTGACCATCTCATGGAGATTCATTCGCCTCCCCAAACCCGCGCGTGGCCGCGTCGGGGTGGACCTATGTCATGTCCACAATTTGGCGACTCCGCTGGGGATTAGCTGATACGTTACTGACCTTCAGCATCCTCATGGTGAGACTCGAATAGAAATCGTTTGACTAGTACAATACACGTTTTAGTTTTACGTTTCATGCATAACCCCATATTTTCCCGGGCCGGTACTGGTGACCGACGTCCCACTATACTATCGATGTAGTTGATAAGTGCCATTTGTAGTGCCTATTTTGTAGTGTTTTGGTCCCATTTTCCTTGTGGAATCGCTCCTTGGGAGCGATTTATGGGTTTCTTATGCTTCCTTTAGTTCGTTTCAGGTTCCCGAGACCGATTTGGAAGAGTTGGAGCGATTCCGACTCGATACATACACATTTTGGAGCCAACGGAGTAAAGGAACGATGCCTCGATGCCTTGGAATCGACCCCGAGACCTTGGGACCCAATCCCGAGCCTCCGAGACCCGATCCCGAGTCCCGAGAATCGATGAGAAGCCCATGAGAAGCAAGAAAGGACCAAAAAGTTCATATTGGAGGCCTACAAGGCTCATCCCGAACGGGTATGGCTTCATCCCGTCCGGGATGAAGGAGCAATTGAAGGAGCTGCTGTCTGTGGCTCGTCCCGACCGGGAGCATCTCGTCTCGGCCGGGACCGAACCCATCCCGACCGGGACCACCTCGTCTCGGCCGGGACGGGGGTGCTGCAGCCCACCTTCTTTTTTTTTCTTCTCCCTTCCATTTGTAACCCTATATATACTCTTCCCTTGTTATGTTAAGCTTATGCACTCTTATATCCTCAAAACCCTAGACTACTTTAGGTTAGATTAGATTAGATTAGTGTAGATTAGTCGGTAATTAGTAGTTAATCATAGTTTACTCTTGTATTAAGGATCTCTTGAAGAATCCATCCAAGCTTGACAACCTTGGTGGATGAATTTGGGTTATCTTCTATGCAAGTGTTCTCCTTTTCCATTTCTCTTGTTAGTTTGATATAATCTTCTCATCCTTTTACTCTTAATCCTTTATTATTCATCAAGTTTACATCTTTTGTTCTTAGTTCATCATTTTCACTAGTTTGTTTATGTTTGTTTTGATGTTTGTGATAATTCCTCTTGTTTGTGTGAGTTGTAGTTTGATTATGTTAGAGTAGTGTTCTTGCTAGGGTTAGTAGGGTGATTAGGGTATTAATTGGGTGATTAGGGGTTTGTTGGAGATGTTGGTGGAAGATTTGGGTTTCCTCTTGGTTTGGTGCACATCACTTGTTTGTTGAAATGCTTGAATGACTAAGTAGTTAAGAATGCTTGTTTTTCTTGCCTCTTCTTGTGGGTGTTAGTTTGTTGTGGGTACGGTTCCCTCACTAAGTTGCGAGAGCCCGGTGAGGACGACCCCTAGGTCGGTCTAAGTTGCGAGAACCCGGATTCGACCTAGGCCTATAGCGTGCTAGTAACCCCGTTTGTGTTGTGTATCGCCGAGTTGGGTTCTAGGTGGAACCTCTAGGTAGGCCTAAGTTGCGAGAGCCCGGGCATTACCTAGATTACCCAACTACCTCCTTCACTCTAGTCCTCCCTTGACCATTCCGTTACCCCTTTGACCCCGACCTAATCCTAGCCCGTTTTCCTTGTTTGTTTTCTCCGTCTCCTTAGCCATAGTCTTAGTCTTCTTCCCCTTCCTATTACTCTAGTTTAGTTTAGCTCGTTGACTTAGTCTCCTTTTTAGGTGACCTTAGTCTAGACACCTCCTACCGTCCCCGTGGATTCGACCCGACTTATCCTATCTACCCTACCGTAGGAATAGCCGGTTATATTATTGACGGTTGGGATTCCACGACAAATCCCTCCCATCAATTTGGCGCCGTTGCCGGGGACGGTGCTAGTTTAAACTTTGTTTTCCTATTTGCTTGACTTAGTCTTTGTGTTTGTGTTTTTCTTTTTTCTTTTTGTTACTTTGCTTCTTGTGTGTGTGTGGTTTATTTCTCTCTTGTCTAGTGCCCAAAAAGCACTAGACTTCTCACGTTTGTTCTTAGTCTACAGTTTGTGCTTAGAGGAGGTGATTATCTTCTTCTTGCAACTCAGAGCCGCTTAAACGGACGGTTGCTAGAATGAGTGGTTTCCAACCGGGTATGAGCTACGATTTTCGAGCAAGCATGGGGTTTGATCTAAACTCCACACACTCGGGAGCCGATATGAGCTACCACTCTTCTCCCATGAACCAAGGTTATGACATGACGTCCCCCTACCATAATCAAGCTTCTTGGGGTAATCAAGATGGGTATGATCCTCAAGAGTATGGATATGGCTACAACAAGTGAATGATTATCACTCCTACGACCATGGTGGCTATTACTCGAGCTATGATTGTGAACCCACCATGTTCAATCAAGATTCACCGTATGGAAGCCAATTTCCCCAAAACCCACAATATTACCCTCCACCACAACCACAATATGAACTCCATGACCCACAATACTACCAATCACCCCAACCTAGCTACCAACAATATGATGCCCCACCCTATGGGCATCATCAAGATTATCAAGGAGCTTTACAAGACCCCAATGACCACCAATCGTCAAACTTAGAGTTACATCAATCGATGCTTCAAATGCAAAGGAGACTTCAAGAAACGGCCGTTCAATTGCGAAAACAACAAGAGGAATTAATGGCCCAAATTCGAAGGGGAAACGAGGCGAGGAATGCTCATTTAAATGCATTAGCGGTTCAAACCGTAATGTCTTTATCCCGAGCATCACATTTAGATGGAGGGTGCCCACTTGAGAGAGAGGAGCAACCTAATTACGAAGCCGCCGATGTAGTTCCCTTTGAAAGAGAGATTTGCTTTGAAGAACCTCAATCGTCTACCCAAAAAGAGACGAATGAGGAGATGACTCTTGGTGAAGGCAACATTGGTGAAGAATTGGAGGAGGATAGTGGGTTGGATGAGTTGGTGGAGTTTGTGAAGTTGTTGGGTTAGATTGTTAACCTCGAGTTGCCCTTGTGCGATAATTTGGACAAGCATCAAGAGCCCCTTGCTAGTATACCGAGAGATGACTTGGAAGAGATTGAAACCGCCGGTAGAAGTTTCGATTCTCCTCTCCAAGATGATGTGGGGCCGAGTGATGAAGATAGGGAACCACAACTTGAGGCAAGTGTGGGGGTGCGCATTGAGGAGATGAGGCCAAAACCGCTTTTTGTGCCTTGTTACTTGGAGATGAAGCTTGCTTGTGATTGGAGGCAATGCTTAGGGAGGAAGAGGTCGGTTAATCTCGTAGGATGGAGAGACCCCGGAGACTACTTTGAAGATGATGTCGAGTCTTGGGATTCCTACTTCTTGCCTCCTCCTTGGAGGCCGTGGAGGTCGGTTAAGCTCGAGCGCTTCTTGGGCCTTCACTATGATGTCGGTAGCGCGTTCGACTTGCTCCTCCATGCCCTTGAGGGCTATGGTTGAAGAATGGAGTTCACCATCCTCGGTTTGACGGAGTTCCTAAAGAACCGTCATGTTGTATATTCCCCTCTCCTCTTCTTTAGAATACTTGTGTTTGTATTTGTGTAGTTTTGTTTCTTGGATTTGTTTGTTTTTGTGGGATTCTTGTAATTGATTTGGTATTTTGATGAGCGATGTGAGGGAGTGAATTTGATGTGCATCTTGAGTTTATTGTGATAGGTGAAGTGAAGGTGACTCCTAGAAAGGAGTGGTTAGTGATAGAGCTTGGATCGTGAGTAAGGGAGTCGGTTTTTGGGGTCATGGGAGTCATGAAGACCCTTCCCGACCGGGAAGGGTGTGTCATCCAGACCGGGATGGGGCCGTCCCGATCGGGATGAGGGTGCCAAAAATCGAGTCCACTGGAGTGTCATCCCGACCGGGACGAGAGCTTCCCGATCGGGATGAGTGAGACTTCCCGACCGCGACCATCCATCCCGAACGGGATGGTCCCTTACTCCTTTTGGTGCCTCTTCTTCGACATTTAAGCCCACTGATAAGTGTAGTTTGTAGTGCCTAATTGTTGTGTTTTGGTCCCTTTTTCCTTGTGGAATCGCTCCTTTGGAGCGATTCATGGGCTTCTTATGCTTCCTTTAGTTCGTTTCAGGTTCCCGAGGCCGATTTGGAAGAGTTGGAGCGATTCCGACTCTATACATACACATTTTGGAGCCAACGGAGTAAAGGAACGATGACTCGATGCCTTGGAATCGACCCCGAGACCTCGCAACCCAATCCCGAGCCTCCGAGACACGATCCCGAGTCCCGAGAATCGACGAGAAGCCCATGAGAGGCAAGGAAGGGCCAAAGAGCTCTTAAGGGAGGCCTACAAGACCCATCTGGTTCGGGATGGCCTCATCCCGTTCGGGATGGGATGCACTTTGAAGGAGGCTTCTGTGAGCCCATCCCGGTCGGGACCATCCCGTCCCGGTCGGGATGACAGGGCCGTCCCGATCGGGATGATCCGTCCCGGTCGGGACCGTGATGCTGCTGCATGACTCTTTTTCTTTCTTCTCCTTCATTCTTGTACCCATATATATACTCCCTTCTTGTAATTTTAAGACATCTTATCTTACCCTAGACTAGTTTAAGCCTCCATTATCATTCAAAAACCCTAGATTAGTTCTACTCTCATTAATCTTAATCTCCCTTTAATCTTTAGTTAATTATTGTAATTAGTTCTTGTATTAAGAAGTTCTTGAAGAACTCTCCAAGCTTGACAACCTTGGGTTTTATTTGGGTTCTTATTTACACAAGATTGCATCTTTTCATCTTCCTAGTGTTGGTATAATATTTCTTACTCTTAATCTTGTTTATTAAATCTTGTTTGAATCTTGTTACATTGTTATTGTAGTTTTTCTTGTTATCCATAATGAATGTTTGGATTGTGAGTTTGTTTTCTCTTATGATTGTTAGTTTGACCATGATAATGAGTGAGTAGTTTCTTTGTGGGGTTAGTAGGGGGATTAAGGGTAGATTATGGATGATTAGGGTTGATTAAGGGGAAAAGGTTACATCTTTGTTGTTAGTCACATTGTGGGCACTCTATGTGTTTGTTGATATGCTTGTATGAGTTGTAGTGGCCATGCTTCCCATACTTGTGCTCATCTTCTCATTGTTTGTCTATGATGCGGAAATGTTGAGAATAATTTAGTCGCGAGAGCGCGGACTAGGGCCTAAGTTGCGAGAGCACGGACCCACCTTGACATCGGTCTAAGTTGCGAGAGCCCGGACCGACTCTAGCGATTAGGAGACACCTATACCCTTGATCACCCCAATTATCCTTCTACTCCTATGAACCCGACCTACCCCACTTCTTTCCATATTTGTGTTAATCCTCTTAGTTAGCCATCGTTCTTTTAGTTTATTTTTTAGTTCGATCATTAGCTTAGTCATATCTCTTCTCCTCCATCATAGTTTTCCTTTTCATCTTCTTTGTGTTTGTTTGGTAATATAGTCTCGTTGTAGGCCGACATAGTCTAAACCTTGATATACCGTCCTCGTGGATACGATCCCGACTTACCCTAGCTACTCACTAGGTTAGTCGGTGTTATATTGATCGGCTAGGGACGTGACGAATCCCTACCATCAATTTGGCGCCGTTGCCGGGGATCGATGCATTGTTTAGACTTAGTTTGCTTATTTCTAAACTTAGTTACCCCTCTTTGTGCTCTCCCATCTTCCCTTGTGAATATTCTCTAGATTTTTCTTCTTTCCTTAGTGTTATTTCTTCTTTTTCTCTTTGTCTCTAGTTGTGTTTGCTATTGTCGTTGCCTAGTGCCCATAAAGCACTAGGTGTTCTTACGTTTGTTCTAGTGTGTAGTGTATGCCTAGGAGGGTAGGCGACTTCTATCTCTTTAATCCAGAGCCGGAGAGACCCTTTCGAGCCTTTCGCCAACGAACGATTAATTGGGTTAGAACCTCTCAACCGAGTGCAAGCAATACTCATCAAGGGCAAGCCCAAGGAGCCGACTTGAACATTTCACCTCGAGAGACGGCCGGAGGGACCTTCATCAATCCCTTCGGTGATTCTTCTCCTAGTTCCCCCTCTTCATCTACATCAACACTCTCTACACCACCATCTTCTCCCTTACATCCAAGAATGCCTAATTTTTCCTCTCACTCCACCTTCACGGAAGATGTCTTGCCGGGATCGAGTGCATTACCGGAAGCCTATACCGGGAATTTTGTGGCAAAGACTCAATTTATCCAACTTGTGGAGGGGAGCCCATTTAGTGGTTTGCCCACCGAAGACCCGCACAAACATATGGAGACTTTCTCCGATTATTGTGACGCTATATCTCAAACCGGGGTTACTCAAGATCAAATTCGTTGGGTACTCTTCCCGTTTTCTCTTATTGGAAAAGCGAAACAATGGATCAAGAGTCTCGATAGGGCAACCATGGGTATCAACACTTGGAAAAAGCTTGCCTTGGCGTTCTACCAAAAGTTTTACCCTCCGGAAAAGACGAACTTGCTTAGGGCCTCCATCACCGGGTTCCAACAAAGGGATGAAGAGAGCCTATATGAAGCTTGGGAGAGGTTTAAGTCTTTGGTAAGATCGTGCCCTCATCATGGACTCTCACAATGGTTCTTGGTGCAACAATTTTGGAATGGACTTTATGAGGACTCGAGAGCTATTCTTAACATGGGCTCCAACGGTAGGTTTACCGAGGTCGATGACGACCAAACATGGGCGAGAATCGAAGAGATGGCGGTGCATAATTCGCAATACTCTAGGCCTAGGAAGGCACACCGAGGAGGCATGCATGAGGTCGATGCTATCACTAAGTTAAGCATTGACCTTGGAGCTCAACTTAAAACACACATGGAGACTATTGACAAGAAGCTCCAAAGCCACCTCAACCAAGTCCAAGGCTCTAGTTCATCCCACCATCAACCGATTCAAGAAGTGAATGCTTTGGGGTTCGCACCTCCTACACCTTACTTTGGAATGTGCGACAGTTGTGGAATCGTTGGTCATGACCCTATGAATTATAGAGGGAGTATTGAGCAAGTGAAAACCTTTCAAGCGTTCAAGCAAGGTACCTCCTACTCTAATCAATACCAAGCTTCCAATCAAGTCCCTCAACAACAAGCACTTCAACATCAACAACAACATCGTCCCTATTTTCCACCTCCCTTACGGGACAACAATGAAAGTTACCAAGGTTATGTGGGTAACCAAAGACCCTTCAACAATTTCAAGCAAAATAACCAAGGCAACTTCAACAACAAGCAAGGGTTCCAACAAGGGAACTTCAATCAAGGTGGTTTCCAAGGAAATCAAAATTTTCAAGGGTATCAAAACCGCAACCATGGCAAAAATCAAGGCCATCAACAAGGTAATTCTCATGGGTTCCAAGGGAACCGTCAACAAGCAACTCAAAATCAACAACAACAAAGCAAGCCTAGGATCCGGTCTCCTACTCATGATTATGGCATTCCCCTCGCCATCACCGACACTCCACATAATCCATCGTCCCCACCTCGGGATTTTAACATTCAAAAGACTTTGATGGAAATACAAAGGAGTAATCAAGATTTGCAACAAAGTCAAGTGGACATGTCAAGCAATCATCATGAGCTCTTCACTTATATTCAAGGGGAAAACGCAATGAGAGATACCCGTATGAAGATACTTGAGAATCAAATATCTCAACTAGCTTCGGGGAGGTCCTCAAGGTAAAAGGGGCAACTACCTTCTCAAGGTGAAACACCGACATTTGAGCATGTAAATGCCATCACCACAAGGAGAGGTACCTCTTATGACTCCCCTCCATATCCTAATGAGCAAGAGCCGATGCAAGAACCGACAATAGAAATGACATCTCCAAATCAAGAAGAATCAAGCTTGGACAATCCAATTGAGGAGCAAGTCTTAAGGGAGGTTGAAAAACCCCAAAAAGACAACCCTCCTCCTCTTCAAGAGAAAGACAAGGGAAAAAGGAAAGTGTCCTTTGAAGAGTCCACCCTTAATGATCAAAACAAGTACCAAATCAAGTTGCCTTACCCATCGAGGCAAATGAAGAGTAAGGTGGACACTCAATACGACAAGTTCCTTAGTATTGTGAAGAGATTGGATGTGAGTGTCCCGTTCACCGAACTACTTACCCAAATCCCGGCATATGGAAGATTTATGAGAGAAATACTAGCTAGGAAGAGATCCGTCGACAAGGAAGAGACCGTAGCGTTCACGAGGGTGGTGAGCGAGCTCATACAAGGTTCCACGCTTCCGAAGTTGAAGGATCCGGGTAGTTTTTCGATCCCTTGCACCATAGGCAACTTCTTGATCAAGAATGCGTTATGTGACTTGGGCGCGAGTGTGAGCATCATTCCCTATTCTATTTGTTGCCGACTCGGAATGAAGGAGTTGAAATGTACGTCCCTCACCCTCCAAATGGCCGATAAATCATTCAATCGACCATTAGGAATGTTAGAGGACGTACCGGTACGAGTGGGGAAATACTTCATTCCGGTCGACTTCATTGTGCTTGACATGCCGGAGGATGCCAACACTCCCATTATTCTTGGGCGCCCATTTCTACACACCGCGGGTGCCATGATCGATGTGAAGAACGGTAGGATCACATTTGAGTTAGGCGAGGAGAAGAAAGTGTTTGACCTCCAAGGCAACACCTCGCCTACTAGCGATGAGACATGCAATATGATCCAAGCCAAGAAAGACATCGATCTAGGGGGTGAACCGGAACAAAGCTTGAAGAAGTACTCTTATGTACTTGAGGATGATGACTCCGATTTGGAGGAAGATGAGTGCCCAAATCATGGGCTTGATGACAAGTGCAATGACAAGGTAGAAGATGAGCCTCCCTTGGGGCCGCATGAGGACCGGTGGACGTTTGGGTATATCCCTAAGGACCAAAAGTACAAGTTCAAGTCGTTGAACTTTGAAGAGCGGGAAGCCCCGGGAACGTCAAGGCAAACTCATGAGGAACCTTGGGATGTGGCCGGTTACATTACGAGCTTGATTGAAGACTTCTCTAGGGCCTTCGACTTGTTCTTACGTGCCCTCGATGGAGATGGAATGGATCATTGTTGTTGAAAAAGATTAAAGAAAGCACCACCTTGGTTTGACGGAGTTCCACAAGAACCGTCTCATTGTATATATCTCTTTCTTGTAGTAAGTTGGATTTTTGTGAATTCTTGTTATTTGGATTGATTGATGAGCGTTGTGAGGGAGAGAGTTTGATGTATGTTTGAGTATTGCTTGATAGGTGAAGTGAGAATGCTCCTAGAGGAGAGTGGCTATGGTATACCTTGGGTTGTGAGCAAGAGGATTGGGTTTTTGAAGCTTGGAACAAGTTTTTGGGATCGTGGAGGTCGAAGAAGATCCATCCCGACCGGGATGAGGCGTCCCGACCGGGAAGGGTAAGGCGTCCCGACCGGGAAGGGTGCCATCCAGAACGGGATGGGTGCACCAGATTTCGAGCTTCCTGTGAGTCCGTCCCGACCGGGATGAGGGCGTCCCGACCGGGACGGGTGAGGTAACCCGATCGGGATCAACCTTCCCGACCGGGATGGTCCTCTGCTCCCCCTTTGTGATTCTTCTTTGCAAATCGAGTCCACCCAACCGTTTTATACCCCCTCCCAACCTCCCTAGATACCCTAGCTTTACCATATGCCCCATGTACTTCATTATCATACCTTCACCTCATTTCCTCTTCACTTTACACCGTAATTCGCATCAAATTCCACCCCCCCCCCCCTCACACCTTTACCACCTCTACCATGCGATGTTTTCGAGAATGAAGCGGAAAAGCAATAATGAAGACAAGCAAGCGCCTTTATCGATCTATGAGAGGATGGAGAGAGTGAGTTGCTAACCTATGGTACGGCAACTATCCTTTCTTTTCCATTTTTGTTGTTGCTTGTTTTCCTTTGTTTATTCCCTTCCCCTCGTACACTTTCGTGTCTTGATGTCATGGTGGCCTTCGAGGCCTCGGTTGTAGTTGCTCCCGACTCCCGACGATGTGATCGCGTCGAGAGTCAATCGAAAAATCCAATTTTACAAGATTTTCACCCCTTTTTAGGAGCTAGTCGGATTTGGACGGAATCCGGGCTAGGTGACTTGATTACACCTAGCACTCCCCTCCCATTTCCTTTTATTTCCTTCTTTTTATTTTCTTCCCCCCATCCATATCTTTTCTTGTCTCGGCCCATGGTGATTTGATTACACCCCGGCCGGACGCTTTCTACCCTTTTCTCCATCTTTTCTTTTTGATTTTTAGCTTTATTTTCGTAGTTTCTTTTTTTTTTCTTTTGTCTCTCCGCACACTACGATTGAGCATATGAGGACATTGCTCGATTTAAGTGTGGGGGAGCGATATTCTATCGTAGTTAGTTTTATTTTTCCCTTTTTTCTTAAAAAACCTTTACAAAATCCCTACAAATTTGAAATTTTTTCACAAAAATCAAAAAGATTTTTCTTTTGTGTGTTTTCCCTTTGTGCCTTTGTGTCGTGTTATTTGTTCTGTTGTGCGTGTTTGCCTCCCTTTCTCCTTTTAGGTTGCTTAACCACCGTTAATTTTGGAAAGCTTTGAAGACATCCGGTAACATCTTCTATCCCTTTTTCCCCTCTTTATTTCTTGTGAAGTTTGGAGAAAGTTGTGTTGAGGTGTGCTCGGGAGGAGCTTTGTAAAGTTTGATGTTGGTTGGTTGCTCATTTGGAAGCTCGGGGTGGTGTTTATGTTGTGTATGTGTTCATTTTGTTTTGTTTTTGTTTTGTTGCTTTTACTTCTTTTTCTTTCGTTCTCGTTGAGTCTTTGTTTGTGTGTTTTTGTGTCTTGTGCGTAAATGGTTTTCGAAAACCCGGTTTAGAGGCTAGTCTGTGAGTGTCTATCTTTCCCCTCCTAGTAGTGTAAATCGAGTCTTGGACTTTAGCCTAGTAGAATGACCCTAAATCAATGATTTCGTTGGTCCTTTACCTTGAGTCCACCTAGCTTACTAGGGATTTACTACGGGATTTGCACTTTTGACCATTATGACCACCCACGGTGTGAAAAGGCCTTGGTTACCGAGTCTCGTCCCCTAGGTGACCGTGTTTAGGATCGTTTGATTAGTCCAAGTTCTCCCCTTTTTGTGAGTATGAAAGGAAGACGTCGTCCCGACATACCCATTACCCTACCTCCTACACATATCCGCACAATAAAATGCAATTTGATGAACTCTCTCTTTCTTGTTACACAAGCAAATGCCAAAAACGCCAAATCTTGCCAAAAAAAAGGGCAAAGAAAAGAAAAAAAAAAGAAAAAAATGAAAGAAAGAAAAGAATGAAGAAAAAGAAAAGGCACAAAAAGCCAAAAGAAAATAGAAAAGAAGAAAAAGAATGGCATGGCAAAACAAAGCAAAAAAATGCAAAAAGAAAAGAGAAAATGCCGAAAGAAAACCCGACTCACAAAAATAACTCCTACCTCTCAAAATAAGCCTTTTTTCCGACTTTTGCCGTGAAGAGCCTACCAAAGGACCGAGTCCCAAGGAAGGATGATAGCGGCAAAAGTCGGTCTTCCCTCATTTTGCATTATTTCCACCTTTTTACTTGGACTAGTTAGGCGGTTTTGGACACGGGACGACCCTCTTGGCTCACGCTAAAGGGGGCGGGGTCTCACTTACCTACAGTGTCGACTAACACCGTGGTTCTTCACTTTTCCACTCCGTCGATCGTCCCGTAGTACGTTTTTAGAAAGTTAGGAGGACCTAGGTAAGTTACCAACGTTTTTGTTGCTTTATCGTCATACTATTAGGGTTTAGTTCACCTTGGTTATTATTGCTAGCTTGGGAACGTTGTCACTTACCTCGAGTCCTAAACCGGTGCTTCTTTCACTGCTTTTAGAGGGAAACGGTATTTCTTTTGTTTTGGGTGCAACCGTCTATGTGTTTGTTTGTGTGTTTGTTTGTTTATGTGTTTTGTGTCCGGTTGCATCCACACTTTTGTCGCAAGACCCAACTTGCCTTGCGGAGTGCACTTTTCCTCTAAGTGCACTCGCGTGAGTTGAAGGGGCGTAGGGTGCGCTAATACCCATTCGACTAGTGTAGTAGTTAGTATGTGCTTACTCGAGGGCGAGTAAGGGTTAAGTGTGGGGGAGTTGATAAGTGTAGTTTGTAGTGCCTAATTGTTGTGTTTTGGTCCCTTTTTCCTTATGGAATCGCTCCTTCCTTTAGTTCGTTTTAGGTTCCCGAGGCCGATTTGGAAGAGTTGGAGCGATTCCGACTCTATACATACACATTTTGGAGCCAACGGAGTAAAGGAACGATGACTCGATGCCTTGGAATCGACCCCGAGACCTCGGAACCCAATCCCGAGCCTTCGAGACCCGATCCCGAGTCCCGAGAATCGACGAGAAGCCCATGAGAGGCAAGGAAGGGCCAAAGAGCTCTTAAGGGAGGCCTACAAGACCCATCCCGTTCGGGATGGCCTCATCCCGTTCGGGATGGGATGCACTTTGAAGGAGGCTTCTGTGAGCCCATCCCGGTCGGGATTACAGGACCGTCCCGATCGGGACGATCCGTCCCGGTCGGGACCGTGATGCTGCTGCACGACTCTTTTTCTTTCTTCTCCTTCATTCTTGTACCCATATATATACTCCCTTCTTGTAATTTTAAGACATCTTATCTTACCCTAGACTAGTTTAAGCCTCCATTATCATTCAAAAACCCTAGATTAGTTCTACTCTCATTAATCTTAATCTCCCTTTAATCTTTAGTTTATTATTGTAATTAGTTCTTGTATTAAGAAGTTCTTGAAGAATTCTCCAAGCTTGACAACCTTGGGTTTTATTTGGGTTCTTATTTATACAAGATTGCATCTTTTCATCTTCCTAGTGTTGGTATAATCTTTCTTACTCTTAATCTTGTTTATTAAATCTTGTTTGAATCTTGTTACATTGTTATTGTAGTTTTTCTTGTTATCCATAATGAATGTTTGGATTGTGAGTTTGTTTTCTCTTATGATTGTTAGTTTGACCATGATAATGAGTGAGTAGTTTCTTTGTGGGGTTAGTAAGGGGATTAGGGGTAGATTATGGATGATTAGGGTTGATTAAGGGGAAAAGGTTACATCTTTGTTGTTAGTCACATTGTGGGCACTCTATGTGTTTGTTGATATGCTTGTATGAGTTGTAGTGGCCATGCTTCCCATACTTGTGCTCATCTTCTCATTGTTTGTCTATGATGCGGAAATGTTGAGAATAGTTTAGTCGCGAGAGCGCGGACTAGGGCCTAAGTTGCGAGAGCCCGGACCCATCTTGACATCGGTCTAAGTTGCGAGAGCCCGGACCGACTCTAGCGATTAGGAGACACCTATACCCTTGATCACCCCAATTATCCTTCTACTCCTATGAACTCGACCTACCCCACTTCTTTCCATATTTGTGTTAATCCTCTTAGTTAGCCATCGTTCTTTTAGTTTGTTTTTTAGTTCGATCATTAGCTTAGTCATATCTCTTCTCCTCCATCATAGTTTTCCTTTTCATCTTCTTTGTGTTTGTTTGGTAATCTAGTCTCGTTGTAGGCCGACATAGTCTAAACCTTGATATACCGTCCTCGTGGATACGATCCCGACTTACCCTAGCTACTCACTAGGTTAGTCGGTGTTATATTGATCGGCTAGGGACGTGACGAATCCCTACCATCACCCACCCATCCATTGTATACCCCCTCCCAACCTCCCTACCTTCCTTTCTCATATCATACCACCCATGTACCTCATTTACATACCTTAACCTCATTTCCTCCTCACTTTAGACCGATATTCACATCAAATCTCACCCCCTCGCACCATTACTACCTCTACCGTGCGGTTCTATCAAGCTTGAAGCGGGATAGAAAAGATGAAGACAAGCAAGTGCCTATATTGATCTATGAGACGATGGAGAGAGTGAGTTGCTAACCTATGATACGGCAACTATCCTTTCTTTTCCGCTTTTGTTGTTTCTTGTTTTCCTTTGTCTATTCCCTTCCCCTTGTACACTTTTGTGTCTTGATGTCATGGTGGCCTTCGAGGCCTTGGTATATGGTTGCTCCCGACTCTCGATGATGTGACTACATCGAGAGTCATTTCAAAATCCAAATTTTACAAGATTTTCACTTTCTTTTTTGAGGATTTAGTCGGATTTAGGCGGAATCCCGGCTAGGTGACTTGATTACACCTAGCCCTCCCCTCCCATTTCCTTTTATTTCTTTCTTTTATTTCTTCCCCCATCCATATCTTTTCTTGTCTCGGCCCTTGGTGACTTGATTACACCCCGGCCGGACACCTTCTACCCCTTTTCTTCACTTTATTTTTGATTTTTAGCTTTGTTTTCGTAGTTTCTTTTCTTTTTCTTTTGTCTCTCCGCACCCTACGATCGAGCATGAGGACATGGCTCGATTTAAGTGTGGGGGAGCGATATTCTATCGTAGTTAGTTTTATTTTCTTAGTTTTTTTTCGAAAAAATCTTAAAAATCCCTAAAAATTTGAAATTTTTTCACAAAAATCAAAAAAGATTTTCCGCTTTTGTGTTTTCCTTTTGGTGTCTTTGTGTCTTGTATATTTGTTTTGTTTTGTGTGTTTGCCCTCTTTTCCTTATAGGTTGCTTAAATCGCCGCTAATTTTGGAGAGCTTTCATGATGTCCGGTAACATCTTCTATCCCTTTTTTCCTCTTTATTCCTTGTGAAGTTGGAGAAGGTTGTGTTGAGGTGTGCTCGGGTGGAGCTTGTACATACTTGTGGTGGATTTGATAACTTGTTTGGAAATTCGGGGTGGTGTTTGTGTTTTGTATGTGTTCATTTTGTGTTATTTTTGTTTCGTTGCTTTTACTTCTTTTTCTTTCGTTCTCGTTGAGTCTTTGCTTGTGTGTGTTTGTGTCTTGTGTGTAAATGGTTTTCGAAAACCCGGTTTAGAGGCTAGTGTGTGAGTGCTTACATTCCCTTCCTAGTAGTATAAATCGAGTCTTGGACTTTAATCTAGTAGAATGACCCTGAATCAATGAGTTCGTTGGTCCTTTACCTTGAGTCCACCTAGCTTACTAGGGATTTACTGCGGGATTTGCACTTTTGACCATTATGACCACCCACGGTGTGAAAAGGCCTTGGTTACCGAGTCCCGACCCTTAGGTGACCGTGTTTAGGATTGTTTGGTTAGTCCAAGTTCTCCCCTTTTTGTGAGTATGAAGGGAAGACGTCGTCCCGACATATTCATTTCCCTACTTCCTACACATTCCACACAAATAAAATGCAATTTGTTGATTTCTCTCTTTCTCAATTGTCAAAGAAATGCCAAATCTTGCCAAAAAGGGCAAAGAAAAGAAAAGAAAGAAAAGAAATGAAAGAAAGAAAAGAAATGAAGAAAAAGAAAAGGCACAAAAGCCAAAAGGAAAATAGAAAAGAAGAAAAAGAATGGCATGGCAAAACAAAGCAAAAATGCAAAAGAAAAGAGAAAATGCCAAAAGAAAACCCGATTCACAAAAATAACCCCTACCTCTCAAAATAAGCCTTTTTCCGACTTTTGCCGTGAAGAGCCTACCAAAGGACCGAGTCCCGAGGAAGGATGATAGCGGCATTAGTCGGTCTTCCCTCATTTTGCATGTTTTCCACCCTTTTACTTGGACTAGTTAGGCGGTTTTGGACACGGAACGACCCTCATGGCTCACGCTAAAGGGGGCGGGGTCTCACTTACCTACAGTGTCGACTAACACCGTGGTTCTTCACTTTCCACTCCGCCGATCGTCCCGTAGTACGTTTTTAGAAAGTTAGGAGGACCTAGGTAAGTTACCAACATTTTTATTGCTTGATCGTCATACTATTAGGGTTTAGTTCACCTTGATTTGTATTGTTAGCTTGGGAACGTTGTCACTTACCTCGAGTCCTAAACCGGTGTTTCATTCACCGCTTTTAAAGGGAAGCGGTATTTGTTTTCTTTTGGGTGCAACCGATTATGTGTTTGTTTGTGTGTTTTGTGTCCGGTTGCATCGACAGTTTTGTCGCAAGACCCGACTTGCCTTGCGGAGTGCACTTTTCCTCTAAGTGTACTCGCGTGAGTTGAAGGGGCCTAGGGTGCGCTAATACCCACTCGGATAGTTTAGTAGTTAGTATGTGCTTACTCGAGGGCGAGTAAGGGTTAAGTGTGGGGGAGTTGATAAGTGCCATTTGTAGTGCCTATTTTGTAGTGTTTTGATCCCATTTTCCTTGTGGAATCGCTCCTTGGGAGCGATTTATGGGCTTCTTATGCTTCCTTTAGTTCATTTCAGGTTCCCGAGACCGATTTGGAAGAGTTGGAGCGATTCCGACTCGATACATACACATTTTGGAGCCAACGGAGTAAAGGAACGATGCCTCGATGCCTTGGAATCGACCCCCGAGACCTTGGGACCCAATCCCGAGCCTCCGAGACCCGATCCCGAGTCCCGAGAATCGATGGGAAGCCCATGAGAAGCAAGGAAGGACCAAAAAGTTCATATTGGAGGCCTACAAGGCTCATCCCGGACGGGTATGGCCTCATCCCGTCCGGGATGAAGGAGCAATTGAAGGAGCTGCTGTCTGTGGCTCGTCCCGACCGGGAGCATCTCGTCTCGGCTGGGACCGAAACCATCCCGACCGGGACCACCTCGTCTCGGCCGGGACGGGAGTGCTGCAGCCCGCCTTCTTTTCTTTTCTTCTCCCTTCCATTTGTAACCCTATATATACTCTTCCCTTGTTATGTTAAGCTTATGCACTCTTATATCCTCAAAACCCTAGACTACTTTAGGTTAGATTAGATTAGATTAGTGTAGATTAGTCGGTAATTAGTAGTTAATCATAGTTTACTCTTGTATTAAGGATCTCTTGAAGAATCCATCCAAGCTTGACAACCTTGGTGGATGAATTTGGGTTATCTTCTATGCAAGTGTTCTCCTTTTCCATTTCTCTTGTTAGTTTGGTATAATCTTCTCATCCTTTTACTCTTAATCCTTTATTATTCATCAAGTTTACATCTTTTGTTCTTAGTTCATCATTTTCACTAGTTTGTTTATGTTTGTTTTGATGTTTGTGATAATTCCTCTTGTTTGTGTGAGTTGTAGTTTGATTATGTTAGAATAGTGTTCTTGCTAGGGTTAGTAGGGTGATTAGGGTGTTAATTGGGTGATTAGGGGTTTGTTGGAGATGTTAGTGAAAGATTTGGGTTTCCTCTTGGTTTGGTGCACATCACTTGTTTGTTGAAATGCTTGAATGACTAAGTAGTTAAGAATGCTTGTTTTTCTTGCCTCTTCTTGTGGGTGTTAGTTTGTTGTGGGTTCTGTTCCCTCACTAAGTTGCGAGAGCCCGGTGAGGACGGCCCCTAGGTCGGTCTAAGTTGCGAGAACCCGGATTCGACCTAGGCCTATAGCGTGCTAGTAACCCCGTTTGTGTTGTGTATCGCCGAGTTGGGTTCTAGGTGGAACCTCTATGTAGGCCTAAGTTGCGAGAGCCCGGGCATTACCTAGATTACCCTACTACCTCCTTCACTCTAGTCCTCCCTTGACCATTCCGTTACCCCTTTGACCCCGACCTAATCCTAGCCCGTTTTCCTTGTTTGTTTTCTCTGTCTCCTTAGCCATAGTCTTAGTCTTCTTCCCCTTCCTATTACTCTAGTTTAGTTTAGCTCGTTGACTTAGTCTCGTTTTTAGGTGACCTTAGTCTAGACACCTCCTACCGTCCCCGTGGATTCGACCCGACTTACCCTATCTACCCTACCGTAGGAATAGCCGGTTATATTATTGACGGTTGGGATTCCACCACAAATCCTTCCCATCAATTTGGCGCCGTTGCCGGGGACTGTGCTAGTTTAGACTTTGTTTTCCTATTTGCTTGACTTAGTCTTTGTGTTTGTGTTTTTCTTTTTTCTTTTTGTTACTTTGCTTTTTGTGTGTGTGTGGTTTATTTCTCTCTTGTCTAGTGCCCAAAAAGCACTAGACTTCTCACGTTTGTTCTTAGTCTACAGTTTGTGCTTAGAGGAGGTGATTATCTTCTTCTTGCAACTCAGAGCCGCTTAAACGGACGGTTGCTAGAATGAGTGGTTTCCAACCGGGTATGAGCTACGATTTTCGAGCAAGCTGGGGTTTGATCTAAACTCCACACACTCGGGAGCCGATATGAGCTACCACTCTTCTCCCACGAACCAAGGGTATGACATGACGTCCCCCTACCATAATCAAGCTTCTTGGGGTAATCAAGATGGGTATGATCCTCAAGAGTATGGATATGGCTACCAACAAGTGAATGATTATCACTCCTACGACCATGGTGGCTATTACTCGAGCTATGATTGTGAACCCACCATGTTCAATCAAGATTCACCGTATGGAAGCCAATTTCCCCAAAACCCACAATATTACCCTCCACCCCAACCACAATATGAACCCCATGACCCACAATACTACCAATCACCCCAACCTAGCTACCAACAATATGATGCCCCACCCTCTGGGCATCATCAAGATTATCAAGGAGCTTTACAAGACCCCAATGACCACCAATCATCAAACTTAGAGTTACATCAATCGATGCTTCAAATGCAAAGGAGCCTTCAAGAAACGGCCATTCAATTGCGAAAACAACAAGAGGAATTAATGGCCCAAATTCGAAGGGGAAACGAGGCGAGGAATGCTCATTTAAATGGCACGATAAGCAAATTGATCTACTCCTCACCTTCGAGCACTCCACTCGATCCCAAGGTGTGTGTTCGACTACCTAACCCCAAGTCTAGCAGCGGAGCTCTGCCGGATTAGCCGCAGAACCAGCAATGATAACGGAACTTTGCCGCAATCACTACAAGACAAGCTAGGAGGATCCGCCCTGAAGTCGAACCGTCACTAGGTTGTCATCTAAACAAAACTTTTCATTTCTGTACTTTTTTATGCACTACGATAATATTAAACGTGGACACTAGGTCCATGGCACGATATAAACATATGTATCGTCCCAACTTCAACCATAAGCACTAAAACACCCTAAATAGACCCAAGTAATTCCGAGATCCGTTCTCAGTTATTTATGCATCGTGTCCCATTTAGCGTATACTTCGAGGGTGCAACTTCTCACTATGTGATTTACTTACATTCGCATTTACAACTTTCGTATGATTTATTTCTTTTATGACCTAATAATCGCATGCTAAATCACCTAACACGAAATTCGTAAACAAACTAAAACTGAACAAAGCGATGGTCGGGTTTCGTATTAGTCTTGATGCTCACCATACACGGTTCAACACATCCCTATTAGAGGTCGCTATGTGCGGGCGGGATTGGGTGTCGATGTCTATCGGACATTGGCTTCCCAATACGTACCCTCACCCCTTACTCAGAATCGACAGTTTCCGGATGTCCGAAACCATTGGCAAAGAGAGTCATTCCAGGCATGGAGTGCTTAAGGGTACGAGTGTTTATCTTTAAGTCCTGTGCCGCTTAACATTGAGCCGGCTAAGGATCAAAGTTGACTTGAACGGTATCCGAGTTCCCATAATTGACTCGGTGGCGACTCCACAAATCGAAAATGAAGCTGGTTCACTAGAAAGGTCGCCTTACCAAACATATCGGCCTTTAAACATTTACAACCACGACTCGATCGATTCGAACGCAAACACGGATGCCCGCATCCGTCTAGTACAAGTTCGAATCGTCATCCGAATCAAGGTCCGAAACATCGCCCCGTACGCGTGATCGGACCGGCCCCCGACCAGAAGGAAGCCGCGTGGGTGGCCGCCGTGATGAAATCGGGTCGGTCCAGTGCAGGCACGCACGGGGCGTCGGGCGTTGCGGATGGACGTCCACAGTTTGGCGACTTCGCTGGGGATTTGGAAACAAGTTCCAGCGGTGGACCGGTAGTGTAACTCGAACGAGGTCGGTGAAGTTCATTTTCTAGTTCCTTGTTGTGGTCACTACAGGTTTTGGCCCTAAAAAGCCTACCCTAACCGACATTAGGATCAATCGACCTCTTCGCGGTAAGATCCTTACGGACACACGGAGAGATCCTCGGTTGATGCTCTGGCCGTCTAAGGTAGCCGCGTATTCCGTGGATATACAAACGAGTGAATCTAAGCGGACGGTATGACAGTCACCTCCCCGGGTGACCTGTCGTTACCTAAGCAAAGACTATTTGTGGGCAGTAGCCTGCCCTAACTTACCCGTGTCTGCATCCTGCATGAGTGTACGCATTCCTAGCTATGTGTAATGTGTTTGAACAACCCAAAGAAAACACTAAATTCTGGATTCAACCACGACATCATATTCAACCGCACCCAACTCCGTTTTCGAAAAAGGACATCTTCTTTTCAAAACCACCTTTTAAGCACCAATGCTCCGACCAAATCAAAACTATTTTCAAAAACATTTTAGCACCATCACCATGGCAAATTTTACACTCCACATTTTCAGAAGACCCTTTCGAGCGCCATTGCTTTGGCCAAAGTAAAACTCGTCATTTTCCAACAACAATGAGAACCGTTATTATCGCCGAACCAACTAATAAGATCAAGGTACTTTATACGGTTACATCTTGCTTTCAAAACATTCACGCACACAAAACACACCGTTAACACCGCCAAATTCTCAATCGAAGGGATTAAGGCACCTAAACGGTCACGTTTTACTTTCTTTCAAAACATCTTTTCGCACATACCGTTAACACAACCGAAACTTCAATTAATGAAGTCAAGGAATCCAAAACGGTTATATACGCGAAACATTTTTGTACAACACACCGCTACCACTGTCAAAATTCCTATTAGTGGAATGGACAAATACGGGTCACCCATTTTAAAAAGTTTTTCTTCAAAACACTTTCACCACCTAAATTCTGTAGCAAGGACTTGGTCACACCTTCGAAACACCATCACAGACACCACGTTCTCTCACGAACGTCGTCTACACCACAAACTTCGAGATGCTAATTAATAGTGGTCTCGATAAAAAACGCGATACCACGATTTTCAAAACCGGTTCTTTTATAAGCACGCCTCTTTTACAAAATCACAGTTTACACTTTTGCTATCGTCAAGTCCTTGACACTCACATGGCAACACCTTTCCGCACACCAAAAACGATGTCACTAAACCGTCATAATACCGATTTTGCAAACTCTCACTTTCGAGAAAGTCTGCTTTCAAAACCCATCCATTTTTGAAAACATGGTACTATTTGATTCCGAGCCGGGATCGAGATCAATTCCTTACGTCGTACAACCGTGTGATTAACTGTCTGTGTTAATTACTAAGGTCGCCTCTATTCGAGGTCTTAGATTTTGGGTCGTCTCATCTTGAGAAGTCCTCCTCTTTATATCTCACTCCCGAGATTTATGTCAAATTGTCTCGTTCTAGAGATACAAATCTATTAGGCGCTTCGGCGAATACACCAAGAGCCTAAAGCACCTGAGTCCCTAATCCGATGACCGCAAACACGCGCAAATCAAGGGTCTCATTTCCGTGTCACTCCCTACGAGCATTCCTCGAGTCTTAAAGTCGTTTGGTGGACCCACTCTCATCAATGTCAACCTTTCTAGTCATGTCAGGAGATTCAAGTGTAGACGCAAGTAACCATAATGAGAACGACGCCGGATAGTCTAGGGATAACACCGTAGGAACCTTAGCCAACATGATCCGAGACTTACAGGTCACCATCATTACCATGAATGCATCCGTAAATAGCATCGATTCCCGCCTAGGCCACTTGGAATATAAGGCCTCTGATGAACACCATAACCGGATCCTCAACGAGGTCCTTTTAACATCCCCGCCGCTAGGCGGTGTTCCCGCCGGAGTCACCCCTAATGACCCCGTTACACCACCTCAGGACGACATTCTACAGTCCACCGTGAGTCGCATAGACTTCCTTGAAAACCAGATGCGCCTAAACCAAGGCAACAATGTCCACCTAGAAACCACCGAAAATTTGATATGGTAAATGACCAACTACCAGAAAATTTTCCCTAACCGACATACCTAATTTCAAAGGAACTGAGGACCCCTTCATATCCGGGCCTTTAAGGATTACTAGGCCATTAAGGGAGTCAAACCTAGTCTTTTGACCAGGATATTCCCATCCTCTTTAGGTGACACACCACGGTATTGGTTCTACTCCCTTGACCCCAAAAAGATATCCACCTGGGATGACATCTCCATAGAATTCGCAAAACAATACGTGGATAACTCTGAAACACAACTCACCATCCGAAGCCTCGAAATCCTTCCCCAAAACAAGAAGGAAGGCTTCTCCGAATTTCTGACTAGGTGGAGAAAGGTTAGCACCCAATTAGTAAACTGCCCCGACGAGGCCACCTTAGTAGAGAAATTTGTCAATAACCTCAGACCCACTTACGCCGCACACCTTAGGTACCAAACTATCCACACCTTCAAGGAACTGTCTACCCTAGGAATACGCCTAGAAGACGATATGAAGAAGGGAGTGCTCTCCAAAATAATGGGGAAGGGCTATCAAGGACCAATTACATCTACGGGAATCCGCTCTTACGAGTCATCCGGGAATAACAAAACCGAGGAAGTTCACCTAGTCGAACGAACCACCCTGGGAAGAACAAACTTTACCCCTAGAACATTCTCCAAACTAGGCATCACATACGCCGAAACTCTAAAAAGGTAAACCGAGCAAGGGAAGCTCGAACCCATAGGCCCTACCCCAGAACCGTCCGCGGCTAGAAAAGGGATGTCGTGGGATTCCAATAAATATTGTCATTACCACCGTGGTAATGGGCATGATACCAAATATTGCTTTCGACTCAAACATGTCATACAAGACATGATCGAAAATGGGACAATTCCTCTCCCTCCACCCGAGAAACCAAACAATACCACAAACCTCTTTAGTGTTCACGCTATCTTTGACGAGACCATCGATTGTTCCCACCTCGACCCTATTGAGAAGAATGTCCTGAATATCGAGGAAGATCCCAACAACCCACGGGCAACCGTCAAGACAAGTAAATCTGTGTCCGAGTCAGAGTCTAGTTCGTCTTAGGGCCTAGACCTAATAATATAACAAATGTCTTTTGTTTTTTTACATCGAATCAGGAGGTGTGAGGGGATCTGTCCTCCACCTCCCCGAAAACAATATCTCGGGCGCATAGCCCGCTTAATACTATCAATAAAAAGAAATAAACTTTTCTTCCTTTATAATGCGCCTCGACAATCGCTTGATTTAATAATGCACTTTCTTGCTTACAACTCGGTACTATGCCATTTATCGATAACAATCAAACATACCTCGAAACAACAAGGAATTACAAGAACTGAGATCCCGTGTTCTTTTTTTTACTTATTCCATGTTTGGTATAGAAAGCCTCAAACTATCCCTTAGAACGAGCATTCCCGAATCCTATGATAAATCTAGATAGTCTCTTAGCTTGTGATGAAAGACGGAAGGCAAACCCATTTCCCACAATAAATATCCCTCAAATAAAGACCGACCAATTCCTACCATAGGTGCTAGTCTGACAAAAAGAAAAAGAAGTCTGAAATGGCCAAAAGGAGCTAGAGAAAAAATGAAACCAAAGCCAAACTAAACCGGCCCTATTCAATGATCAAGACCAAACTCAACGGTCAAAATGAAACCCCCAGTCATTCAACTCGACTTTAAGTGCAAAGTCTGAACAAAAAGCAAAAAAAATGGACAAACCAGTCAACTAGCACCAAATATTAGCCTCCCTACATTACCACCCTTAAGACCTTCCCGAGACACTTGTTAGGAGACAGTCCGGAATTTTGAGGATTCAAGCTCAATAGTATAATCCTAACCGTTAGGGCCAAACATGGAAATCAGATCCCACGTAATTTACATCCCGCTTGATTGAAGTCTGAGTCATTTTTACTCAGCTTCCCCTTTCCTACCACATCACGAAATCGTAACCCCATAGCCTTAACTCCACAAAATCAACCCCATATTGTGATTCATCAAAACCACTTACTACCTAGCTCCACATTCCAAAATCACCCAAACTAGTCGCCCTGACCTGAACACGGTATCTCGGTAATTATCACTTTCAAGAGGTCATACCTGCACCTCATCTGAGTTCTTAAATTAGGGTGAAAACCCATGTAATACACCCTAAACATCTCACATCGATAATTGGCATAACGAGTCTAAAGCAAAATCAATCACATCCATAATGAACTACGAACATGGTTTGATTTCGTCTAACTACTGATACGTAGGCAACCCTTCCAAGGGTACAACCAACAAAAAATGACAAAATCGATTACTTGATTCACATGCAAATCGGAACCTTTTCCCGCGTTCCGGTTATTGACTGATTTCAAGGACGAAGCACAAACGAGGAGTCGAGGACGGGGTAAACCCGAAAGGGTATCCCGGGCAAAATGAAGAAACGATTTGCGAGACGTCGTCAAAAAAAATGACGAGCCGAGGACGGAGTGAAAACTCGAAAGTGTGCTCCGGGCAAAATGAAGAATCGAGTTGCAAGCCGTAAAAAAAGGACAAAAAAAAGGTGAGCCGAGGACGGAGTGAAAACCCGAAAGGGCGCTCCGAGTAAAATAAGGAATCGGGTTGCGAGACACCACGAAAAAAAAAACAAAATAAATAAAAATGTGCTTCTCATTAATAAAAAATAATCATTTAAATCGAGCCTTCGTCTAGGCCCTTTACATCGAGCATCCGAATCTGGCTACCCCGGAAAACGACAACGTGTCAAAACCCAACAAAAAAACTAGTACTAATATGCCACATAATATCAACTAATAAAACATAGTACAAAACGGCTGGACTCTACCAGTCCAACTTCCTTTTCCCCTTACCATCCGGGTGTGCTTGTTCTGGTCCTTCACCATCGACCCCTCCTAACACAAGCTTCTACCACCCTAGCCAAAGGCGAGCCCAGCCAATCATACTTCCCCTCACCACTCACATTTCCGATCAGGGTCTCGTTGGACTTGGCCCGTATAGATGAACTGACGGCACTAGAATCAGCAACGTTGTCTTTGGTCAGGCAGTTAGTGACGTTGCCTTGAGTCGCCTCCTTATTCTCTAGCACCGCGGTCTTCCTAACTTTTGACTTGCTCTGTCTTGACGGGTAATCATAAACTCCCCGCCGGAAGGAAGTAATGTCGGTCAGTCGAGCAGACTCTATAACAATGGGACGTGAAAATTTCTGTCCGCAAGACATCCTAGGAGCACTTTCCGTCCACGAATCAGACCTAGGAGCACCCCTAGTAACCTCTGATATGGTTGGCCTCACCTCCATTTGGTGCGACAACTCGATCGGGTTAACATAAATCGGATCCCCTAAGGATAATATCTATATAGCCTGAGAAGAGGACGAGAAAGGAAACCCGGCCTGTCCACTAATATGCCACCACGGGACTGTCCACCTGATATCCACTCGCCCATTAGCCAAGTAGGAATGTTATCCTTCTTCGGTATGACCATCGCTCCATGCTTGCACCATCTTACGACCTGTGAAACCTTTATAGCTATAACCCTTGACGGACCGAGAAGGGTCGACTAAACCAAGCCTCTCTTAGCTTGTAGCCAAACCTGCACAAACCACAACACAATATCACACTTTCGAACTAAGGCAAGCTTCGAAAAAGGAAATAATAACACCCCCACATACCTGCAAAATGATCCTAGATCCCCGAAAAGGAGCCCGATGCAGCCGGGCACGAGCATCAAGACCTAGGATAAGCTCACCCAAAATGAGTAAAGAGGGTGATTGTTCCACACCCATTACAACTTCCAGAACCGAAGGATTACTCCAACCCTCATGCACTAGCGCATCCTCAAAAAGATAGTAATAAGCCACCACAATATTAAAATCTCGTCTACAAGTTAGGGGTGAAATATCACGGGAACCCAACTGTGAGAATGTCCTAAATAACAACTCTAGGTCAATACCATCTCTCCCGAAGAAAACTTTAGCCTCCTCTAGCAAAGAAATGTCCAAAAAGTGACGAAACCGTTCCACAAAAGCATCATCTCTCAAGGGTACACAAGGCATGTTGTAGCCTTTAACGGCATCGTCAAGTCGCGTCTGTAGCCCAGTACGGCATTATTGTGGATATACAAAAAGTGGTATAACTTTTTTTTTCAAAAGTGGTCTAATCTTTTTGTTTTTTCCTCATTTTAAACATAGATGTCGAGACAACTACACATGTCACTCAACACACTCAATCGAAACATGTTAACTTCTTACGTTTCACACATGTCGAGTCAAACATTTTAATCGACGTACTACTTGATCCAACTCTCGGCTCAAACTAACGCATTTTAAATTCCGAAAAAGCATTTTCGTACTCTCACGCAATCTTAACGCATCCTAAGCTACCAGGAAATCGCAAACAAACCGTACTTGAAGTGATTACTTGTCAATCTAAGTCAACATTTCAAAAGCAAAACAAAATGCGAGACTAACAAATCAATCCAAATACTAAAAGTCTAAAATATACAAATTATACAAATCCAAACACAAACCGAGTTCATAAACTAGGGAGGACCTATAGAGGTTGTGCCTATAGCTATCACAAACTCACTGATGCTGTCATCTACACCTAGATCATCCAGATCCAAGAGAGGAGACTCGGTGCTATCCATGCCCGACAGCATATCTAAGGTAGCTGTCTCGGGAATTCCTCCGTGATCCTCGGTAGCGCCCATAACATGACCCTCAGCCTCAGCCTCAACCTCCCTCTCCACCTCGGTTCCGAATCTAGCCTCTCCCTGCGCCGAGGTCTCACCTTGAGTCCGAGCCCGCTGCTCCTTAAGCTTGGCAATCTAATTATCCCGAGAATGCAAGAATTCTAGAATCTTGGCTTCACTCGTCTCGAGCTCGATCACCCGAGTCACCGGATGCCCCACCATTCCTGGAACATCCTGCAAATACACCTATACTTTAGGAAAAGAAACAACCAGCCTAGAAAGCCAACCCTAGGAACACATACTCACTGATCGAGACCCAGAAGTATCACGCGAGGCCCTCGATGCAAGGCCCGAAAGAAGTTGGCGGCTAGCCACAACTGCTGATGGGAGCCTGACAAAACCTGAGAAAGACAAAACCAAACGGATTAGCCAAACTAAACCTAACCCTCAGAGCCAAATACAAGAAGAAAACCAAAACTTACCCGATATACCTGGTCACGCCACTTCATCCCACTCTCCATCTCCTCAGCGGAACACGGGGGAAGAGGCTCTGTAAAGGCTACCCCATCCGCGTCAACCCTGAGCAACATCAAGGGGAAGTCTGGAGGCTGAACAACATCAGCCGGATTGGTTAGCTAAAGGAAAAGCGAACCGATCAAGATGCAAGCAAACACTAAAACCATAGACAAAACAAGCCATAAAACAAAGAGCTGAGTACTCACCACGAGGCGATTGCAAGTTAGCCGTTGCCAGACGTGAGACAGACAAGAGGCGCTCGGCACCAGTAGTGGATCGCCTCCCTCTCCGACCTCTACGGCGGTCGATAGTCCAAACATAATCTGGGGAGGATCAACTGGCACCCTAAACTCATCATATAAACAATGACGCACCAACTTCTTGACCAGATACCACACCGGTGAAACAACGCAGAAAGGAGCATCCTCCTGTAGCTCCTAGGCCTCAACTCTGCCCCATATTCGGGCAGACCCTCATAGTCGGCCCAAGGACGGGCCACAAACTGCATAAACAAAGCCAACATTTCAATAATCCCAGTACTGGGGGCTACTAAGTAAAACAAACTATAAGAAGGAAACTTACACCTTTGAGGCGCAACTGGTTCATCAGCACATTCTCTAACGGGTAGTGATACGTCGTGCTCTTAGCCTGAGCCAATCTCCACTAAATCCTCGCCGGAAACCTAACCGGACGAGCACGTACCGTCTTAGGTGCCAATCGAGAGAAGTATGAATAAATCCAAGCCTACAGAAACCCAAAGAAAAAAGTATCATCAGCAAAACCAAACCGGATTAAGCAATACCCGAGAAACAAACACGAAAACCTCTAGCTAATTAGGCCACTCGTACCGAAACGCATGAGAGTCTACGAATAATATCTGAACAAAACAAACTCAATGGAATCCCAAAGCATTCTAAAGGCAATTCAATTCAATATAAATGAGCCCCTTGTAGCGCTCAAAACCAATTTAAATGAGTCCCTAGTAGCATTCAGAATCCAAACCAATTTAAATGAGCCCCTTGTAGCGCTCAAAACTAATTTAAATGAGTCCCTGGTAGCACTCAGAATCAATTCAATTTTAAATGAGCCCCTTGTAGCGCTCAAAACCAATTTTAAACGAGTCCCTAGTAGCACTCAGTTTAATTCAACGAGTCCCTAGGAGCACTCGATTCAATTCAATTTTAAATGAGTCCCTGGTAGCACTCAATTTAATTCAAAACCAATTTTAAACGAGTCCCTAGTAGCACTCAATTTAATTCAATGAGTCCCTGGTAGCGCTCAAAATCCGATCTTGGATGAGTCCCTGATAGCACTCATTCCAATTCAAGTCAAGTAAAGTCAATTCAATGAGCCCCTGGTAACGCTTAAAATTCTGATTTTGGATGAGTCCCTGGTAGCACTCAATCCAATTTCAATTCAACTGAATTTAATTCAATTCAATGAGCCCCTAGTAGCGCTCAATTCAATTCAATTTTAGATGAGTCCCTAGTAGCACTCAGAACAATCAAATCAACCCGAAACAAGTCCCTAAGCATTCAATTCACGCCCCCCTAAGGAATACCTAAAGCAAAACCAAAATTAACACAACCGTCCGCCAAGGATATTAAAACCACGACTAAATCGCCACTAAAACACTTAAGCAAAAGGTCCATATCATAGTCCGAAACTACTAAAACGTAACGAACCCAAGACGAGCTAGTAAACATGGACCCGAGCTCCGATAAGCGACCACAGGCAAGGATGTCGGGTAGGATCTCAAAGCCTTCGTTGACGAGCCTCAACACGTAGTCCAACGCACTTAAAACAACCCGGCCGGACAGCCACGAGGTTGTAATCCTCGATTGACCTGCGCAGCTATACTTTGACTTTTGTCTTGTCCAAGCCTCAGTCAAAGTGGGGGCTTCTGTAGACACCCAGATTTGGACCTGGTGGCTGCAGGAGTGCCCAACAAACACCCGATGATGATCGGACTGCAACGTGATGCGAGATTAAGATATTTTAAATAGTTTTTCCATAGAACGGATCAAATAATTACTCGGAAAAATTAATTTAACATCAAGACAGCCTTAGTCGTGTCATTACGGTGGCGTCGACACTAATTAGATCGAGTCAATTTCGCCACCGGGACGGGCGCCGGGCGGTGTGGACGGACGTCCACACGTAGCAACTTTTGGAACTTACAAGGAATCGCTTTTGTTGACCCGTGCGAAAGAAAGAACTCCGGTGAAGGCAACATCCCAGAAGCGGAAGCGTATGAGTGCCTGAAGACGCCTGAACCAAAACCCCGATCAGTCCCAGAAGAATGTCGGTCAACAATCAAGTCTCGTCACGGGGCGGTGGGGATGGTTTGGGTTGCTCTTTAAACCAAGGGAAACCAGAACCCGAAGCCATCGTCATGTCGAACTTGTTTCGCATGATTCAGCCGCTGACGAGTAAGATGCTCCACTTTAGAAAACACGTCGCCGACTACTGCTTCCTTGATGATAATGGATATGAAGAAAGGTATGTAACCGTTTACGTCCCTGGTTCCTGTTGCATATTAAACATTCTAACCAATACGTAATGTAAGGAGTAATTGGGGTACTACAGCACTCGTGGGAAGCTGGAGAGGCATGAGATTCAAACGCTCTTGTCTGGAGTTAGAATGAGCGAGACGGTGCTGGAGTGTTTGTCACACCTGATGAACTGGTTGGAGGCGGACGACAAATGGCGTGGGGTACCCTCCCCATCTGGAGTGACAATGGTGTGGTTCGGTATTCGTCACATGGTATGCCCTCCTCCCCTGCCTATTACATTGAATTGTAAAATGACTTCAGACGCATTAACTGTGAGTTGGATAATCATGATTGTGTGTGTAACTCTGATGAAGAAGTGGTGTGATTGTACCACATCAAGGCTGCGACTTTCCATGTTTTTACATTAACACACTTTATGCTGACTTCGCATGTTTGCATGCTTTAAGTTGTACAGTCACACACTTTATTGTGTATAATCACAGACTTCATTTTGTATAGTCACACACTTTAAGGTGTAAAGTCACATGTTGTAGGTTGCATAGTCACACACTTTATGTTGTACAATCACACACTTTGTGGTGTATAGTCACACACTTTGTGGTGTACAGCCACACACTTGATATAGTTCTGGTTGAAATTCTGACGACAGAGTTGTGTGATTGTACCATGTGATTTATGACAACTAATATTCACCCCCTGCCTCCCGTTAGGACTCACTTGCCCGTATACTAGAGTGGCCCGAATAAAGTACCCCCGCGGACGAAGACTATGATGGCGTGTACGCAGCGTGGGACAGATTCGTCCGAGACTGCAACGAAACCTTTGACATGGACACCGAACTACTGTTTGTCTCGGTACATGCTAGGGGGCACTACGCGTGTATCTGCATCAACTTTAGAGACCGCACCGTGGACATCCTCGATCAGCACACATACGGCCCGAACTCGTATATGTTCGGGGTGTCACGCAGAATAGTAAGTTGCATGAGTAAGATTTATTTTGCCGCGTAAATTATTCCGATGCTTCTGTAAGTGTTGACGGTTACTTTTACCTAAAATTGCAACTGTCGTTCGCAGTGGCCGACTACATGGACGATAATGGACTGATGAAGGGCCTTGATATGCCGAAGTTTACACATCGCCAGATAAAATTGGAATGGCAGAGCGCTAGGAAGAATGACACGGAATCAGGCATTTTCTGCTTGATGCACATGTGCATGTACGATGGTGCGCCATTCAACCACGACGATATTGGGACTAAGGTCGGAAGGCATTATTTATTGTTCGCGATTTCAACATCCCTCGTCCTTACTGACATGAATGAGGCACATAGGGACACGTTGTGGAAAATTAAAGCTTTCATAAAGAACAAGCCGGAAATATGGAGAGAATTCGAGGCTAGGCGTAAGTTAGTTAGAAAGATAACCAAGTAAATACCCTAACTCGTGAATATGTAGAAACTAGTGTACGAATGAATTTTGAAAATATTTTAAGGAATCAATTATTGCAGTATCGAAAAATCTCATGTTGAAGTATCTTTGGAGTATCGTCGATTCGTTGAATACTTGCCTTAGCAAAGTAACAGATGAATGTACAAATGAATATATAGTCGCAGATGAAAGACAACACAATTCATTTGGATTTATGATTTGGGCAGTGACTTTACTTCGGTAGAGTCACATGCTTGAGGTGCTACAATCACGCCACTTCTTAGTCAGAGTCACAGCCAAAGTCATGTAGAGTCATGACTGACAACCACAATTCACTGACTAATTGAACAAAGTAATAGATGGATGACAATTCATTTCGTTCAATTTATATGATTCCTAAACATATACAAATCGAGTATGTTAATCCACATATCAAAGAATATAAGGACAAAATATATTATCAAACGGTAAAAAAAATACGATGCCGTACGAAACGATTTATACGATTCCTACACTTGCTAAAAATATTAAACACTAGAAACACTAAACAAAATTGCTACATCTTTGTAGCACACATATTATGATTTGTACTCAGTGACATTAAAGTATTAACAATGTGATTATGCAAATTAAAGTTGCTAAATCAATTGAACACAAACACGTACACGTAAATTATTTCACAAACAAATTATTTCACGAAAATATTGATCGTTCCACGAATGTCGAGTGCAAAAAACGAGGAAAATCGAGTACGTTATCTTCCCGTCAAATACAATGAACGTGAATGAAGTGATGTTTGTGTGTCTCAATGCACATTGAGAACACAAACAGTCATACCTCTTTTCTACCCCAATTAATTTGGGTAGGTAGACCCACCCCCTAACCATCCGTCATTTAACCTCCTCTCTTCTACCCCAATTAAAATTTCACATCTCTCTTCCCTTGCCCTTTAAATACAACCTCCCATTTAACCCCATAATTCATCTTCACCTCTTTAACCCCCTAGTTCATCTTCACCTCTTTAACCCCCATAATTCATCTTTAACCTAACAAAAGAATGTCCAGCAAAATAGAAGAAGTAAAGAGTTTGATCGTGAAGTACGATGGCTTGGTGGAGACTATAGATCCAATGAGTTGACAGTCATGCAACTAGTCGTCAGTGCCATAGACGCAAGGAACTTTTGTGGCATCCAGGGGCGATACAGTGAAGGAGGCCGAACAGAACGACTACGTCCAATTCTTGATAACAAAGTCTCTTGAATGTTTCCGCATTAGGAAGGGTTTCCAGCGTGATTTTTTTGGCAAATTTGAAGAAGATACTTAAAAATTACGGGGGTTAAGTAGGTAGGTTAAAATGTAGTCGAAAAATATGATATGGATGTTTTTATGGGTTTAAAGGTTTGATGACTGTATTCCTAGTACTATATTATATGGTGTATGATACGGGATACAACCCATTATGTCTTAGAATATTTTTATGTTTCAAGTACTATGTGATATATAAAAGATGGACTTTTTCTAATGTACAAATATTTCCGTCGCTATTTTCTGGTTACATAATCACGCATACTTTCACCTTCAGAGTCACATATTATACAAAATGTTGGTAGCCAGGAGTGGGCGTATGAGCATCGCATTAAGCTGTATAGTCACACTTGAGGACATGACATAGGTCCACCCCGACGCGACCACGCGCGGGTTTGGGGAGGCGAATGAATCTCCATATGAGATGGTCAAATTGAAATTTAAATCGAAGTAGGAGTCGCCACCGAACTTTGTCGGAGTTCGGGCCTGTTCGAACCCACTCTATGTCGTAGTGGGCCGTATACAAAATACGGCCCATTTCCGATTTCAGAGTTTATTGGGTTCGTCCCTTTGCATTGTGATACCGATACCGACATTATCGGATATCGTGTATTGAATGACTCTCGTTGCCAATGGATTCGGACATCCAGAAACCATGGTTCTGAGTAAGGGGTGAGGGTACGTGTTGGGAATTTCACTAAGAACACCCAACCCCGCCCGCACTTAGCGGCCTTTACTAGGATATCGTTCGTTTTTGGTGTACACGCGTTAGTTCGACGCTTGAATGATATGCAAAGATTATTTTCCCTAAACATGTGAGAGAAAAATAAATGGGTTGCTAAGTCGTTTAATGCATATTAAACTAATAACGTCAAAGTTATTTTAGCATGTGAGGTTTGTTTTAGTCTAATAAAACAATAAAAAAAAAAAAAAAAAAATTGCTACAAACACGAGAAAACGAGTTAGTAACGTTTGAATAAATTGAATAAAGATGTAAATACGATAATATGCATGATTTTGAAAAAGGTTTTTTATGACACGTGATGGATTAACACGTGTTGACCGAGGTCGAAAAAAAGTATTTATCGAAATCTTAAAATATGTCGCGAAAGTCGCTTTTTATGTAAGAATCGAAAAGAATAGAAAACGAGAAAACGAAAAAGAGGGGTCGGCCATCCAGGCCTCCGCGCGAGTCGCCTGACAGGCGCGCGACTCGCGTGGGGGTCTGCCCGCTTTTTTTTATTTGTCGAAAATCGTTAATTTTTATAAATCGCGTACAAATATGGATTAATTTATACCCGATTCATATTTTCGATATTCGTCGTATTCGATATTCGATTATGAAATCGATATCAAATAGTCGGAATGCTTTTTAGAAAAGGTTTTTGAAAAAAAAAAAGTTTGTTTTGAACGAAAAGAGAAAAAAAGAATTTGAATGGAAAGGAGAAAAATTAAGAATTTGGACGAAAGAAATGTTAATTCTCTCCGCGTAAAAAATCGTCGAATTTGTTTTAAAAAAAAGTAACGATTTTTAGCATCAACGAGATTTAATTTAGTTCTTGTTTAAATACGATATTTGATTAGAGAATCGATATCGTATTTTAAGAATATTTGTTTTACGAAAATATTTTTATAATATCGATACTAGAAATGATAAAAAATGCGACAACGACCCATATTAAACGAGGACCGATGACACGACGCAAAAAGAGAGAAAAAACGAGAAAGAGGAAGAGAAAAGAGAGAGAATCAGGTTTGGTTTTACACCCTCAACTTACATGCTTTGTTTTCTCGGATTAGAGCTCGTCGGAAAGTGGCTTTAAACTTGGGAGCGTCGAGATGATGTGGGATGAATTTGGGTGTTGGTTTGGTCGTGTGATGGGACGGGTTTTGGCCAGCTTCTCGGGGTCGGATTCGTCGGTATTTCGGTGCTTCTTTGGATGTATGTCGGGATTTGCTTTGAATTATTTTTGCCAGATGTCGATGATGTATGAATGATAGATGGGTATTTCATGTGTTGTGCAAGGGGCTATTTATAGGAGTATTCCCGACCTTGGCTAGGAGAAGTAGTTGGATTGGAACTACCGCTTAGGATAGGAAATGTAGGAAGTCGAGAGGAACGTAAATTCTGTTGCTTGGTAAAGAAGCAACGAATCTCGGCTGGTTGGTGGAGTATTTCGGCCGAGCTCATGTTTGGTCGAGTATCTGATTCGGTTTTCGGATAGAATTCCTACTTGAGATCGAATTCTATCCTTGAATGGATTTATTTAATATTTTCGAAGCTGATTTTTTGTGGTATTTGAGTCCAAACCGGACGTGTGGTGTAAAGGCTGGTCCGTGTGACTCGGGAAAAAATATCTTTGACCGGGTTTGACCCGGTTGCTAAAAGACGATTTTGCCCCTGGTGCCGGATTCGACCCAAATTAGTCTTATTTGACTCGAAACGACCCACTGGGCTTGGATTTGAAGTTGGTTTTGTAAGATTTGTACTCCGTAACAAGCCTAAGCCAAATGTCCATGACTTCGAGCCCATATCCGAGTCCATTAAAGCATGTTTGCGTCCGATCATCATCGGGTGTTTGGCGGGAACTACTATAGACACCTGGCGGTCAAAATGTGGGTGTCTACAACACTCAACATGTTGTATAGTCACAGTCATCACATTATATAACCAGTTTAGATTTCGGTCTTTCAAATGTCGCACACTTCAATTTGTATATTCGCGCTCCCCATGTTGTAGAATCACACTCAGTATGTTGTACAACCACACTCATACAATTTGTATAGTCATGCTCCCCATGTTGTAGAATCACACTCAGTCTATTGTAGAATCTCACCCAGTATGTTGTACAATCACACTCATTTGGTGCATAATGTCAAACGAATCTAACTGTCGCAGACCTTGACAATTTCAAATGTCGACATTCTTTAACATTCTTTATAGAGATTAACTGCGTAATGTTCTTGCACAACTGTATTTGTAGCCAAAGATGGACGTATGAGCATCGCATTTCAAAGACACACTTGACGTTGTTTAGTCAGTCATTAGGACATATAGTCACACTCATTATGTTGTAGAATCACATTCATTGTGTTGTAGAATCACAGTAAAATAATATGATTACGAAAACAATTGATAGACCACTTTTCAAACGATTGATATTTCGAGACGTTGATTTCTATTTTTATAGTCAATCCACCAAAAATAATTTAGTCCATGATTTACGACTACGCCGTATTAGAAATGATTGAGATCTGCGATAGGCGAAAACAATATCACTGACCTTGACCATTTCAAACGTCGACATTCTTTATGTTTCAAAAAATTCTTTGTCCACAAGAAAAAGAGGATATTCACAAACAATCATCTGCATCCCCTACCACGTCCTCCTCCTCCTCTTCCTCCTTCTCCTCCTCCACAACATCGACAGACACGTAGGCAATAGGTGGGCTCTTGGTGAACGGGTTGGGGCAGTTGATAAGTATGTTTTGTAGTGCTTATTCCTTGTGTTTTGGTCTCGGTTTCTCTTGTGAAATCGCTCTTTGGAGCGGTTTAAGGCTACTTATGCTTCTTCTAGTTTGTTTTAGGTTCCTAAGACTAATCTTGGAGAGGTGGAACAATTCCGACTCGTTTCCGACACATTTGGAGCCAACAAAGAGAAGCAACGATCACTCGGTAGCTTAGACTCGATCCCGAGACCTTGGGAGCCCCTTAGACTTGATCCCGAGCACCGAGAATCGATGAGAAGCCCATGAGAAGCAAGTAGGGACCTTTGAGATCATATTTGAGGCCTACAAGACCCATCCCGGCCGAGATAAGGGCCATCTCGACCGGGATGACGAAGGAAAGCAAAGCACAGCCACTGACCAGCAATCTCGACCGAGATCATCTCTTCTCGCCCGAGATTGGCCACCTGCAGACCCGCGTCACTTCTTTTCTTCTCCTTTGCTCATGAACCCTTATAAATACCCTCCCTTTGTATTGTTTAAGCACCATACTCTATCTTACTAAACCCTAGACATATTTTAGCCTAGATTAGCTTAGATTATTATAGATTAGTCCTTAGTTAATCCTTAATCCTAGTTTAATCCTTGTATTATTGGGATTCTTGAAGATCTCTACCAAGATTGACAACCTTGGTGGATTTATTTTGGGTTTTCTCCATATATGCAAGTTCTCATCTTTTCCATTCATCCTTTAGTTTGGTATAATCTTTCTCATCCCTTTACTCTTAATCTTTATTGTTTATCATTCAAGTTTTCATCTTTATTCATTGTTTGTTGTTCATCCTTGTTTTCCATTATGAATGTTTTGATTCTTGTGTTGGTTTCTCTTGTTTGTGTTAGTTCTAGTATGATTATATGTGAGTAGTTATCCCCTAGGGTTAGTAGGGGGGTTGGGTGTGATTAGGAATGATTAGGGTGAGATGGGTGGTACTAGTTGTTGTTTTTGTTGTTTCCCTTTTACCTTGCACCCCACATGCTCGATGAAATGCTTGTGAGACTAGAGACGATCAATCCTTGTTTTTCTTGCCTCTACTCTTGCATGTTCTTGTTTGGTTGGTTGGTTTGGTTCCCTCATTAGTAGCGAGAGCGTGGTGAGGATGACCCCTAGGCCGTTTAAGTAGCGACAGCCCGATCGTAACCTAGGCTACGAAAGCATGCTAGTAACCCCGTTTTTCCTCTTTTGGTCTCCTTGACACCCATGAACCCGACCTAGCCCTAGTTTTCCCTCTTGTTGATTTTGTTGCTTCCTTTATTCATTAGTTGCTTGTTTAGCCTTGTTAGTTCGTGTTTTAGACTTTAGCTTAGTCCTTAGTCTGCCTTAGCCTTCCTCTAGTTTAGCTTGTCTCAGACCTAGTCTTGGACCGTAACACACCTTAGTCCGACACCCCGTCCCTGTGGATTCGACCCGACTTGCCCTATCTATCCAGTTAGGAATAGTTGGTTTTACTTGTTTGGTAGGATTGACGGCAAAATCCTCCCATCAGTAGTTGCTCTTGTCATGATGCCTCATCCTCTTGCAGTTGTTACACAACCGTTTAGGCTTCACAGCAATTACAGAAACCTTCCCCTTGGAAGACAGCATCTGCTTCCCACTGCCCTTGTTCTTGGCTTTCTTCGGGGTCAATACCGTTACTTCAATTGTGCTCGTATAGCCAAGGATCTCCTCCAGTTCTTGTGTCTTACTACAAGGATCAGCATGGGGCACCACATTGGACCTGAAATCGTGAATGATGTCGGCTAAGCTACCTACGTTGTTCTTACCCATTCTACTAACATGACTAACGGTCCCATAAAACTCCGAAAACAGTCTCGTGACTATGATAGCCTTCTCGTCGATTAGGCGACTCTCTGTCAGGGGACGTGCATTTGCATTATGTAGAGTGTGTCCTTTGTCCATCTATCAACAACGTACCGTTCTGGGATCGTCTTTTGCCCTTTGGAAGAATATATCCATATAGCGTGCCTGCAGAGAATTTCGTACCGATCGAACTTCTTGCAAGTGAAGCTGACCTCACAAGTACCTGCAAGTACATTACGCACATAAAGAATGCGACTTTGAACCATATGGAGCGTGACTACACAACATAGAGAATGTGACTTTCTAAAAGTGTATAGTCACACCCACTAAGTCGTACAGCCACACTCATTATGCCGTATAGTCACATTTCTTATGTTGCAGAATCAAACTCATCATGTTATATAGTCACACTCATCGCATCTCAGAGTCACACCCTTTAGGTTGCATAGTCATACCCATTATGTTGTAGAATAAAACTCATTACGTTGTACACTCAAACTCATCACGTTGTATAGTCACACTCATCGCATCTTAGAGTCACCGTTTAGGTTGTATAGTCACGATCAGACTATACGGGTTTGACTACACAACCTAGACAGTGACTTTCTAAAATCTATGCCAGAATCAGACTACCTGGATTGTATTCAACGATATAGTTGCGGTCTCGGATGGAATCCCTAACTGTTGTCGCTTCAATCCCGTCCTTCTCCTGATACCCACGAACGTTGCACGTGTACAACGAACACTTCACCGCTTCCTGAAAGTGTGCAAACGCCACGTGCGTGTACACCCTTGCCGCGTCGGTATCCATTGGATTCGTCGTTACAGTTTCGGGATATGTCTAGGGATGGCAACGGATTCGGGATTCGGTCTGGATCCGCAAGATCCGGTCCGCACGGATCGGATATGGATCCTAAATTTTGAGATCCGTTGGATAACGATCCGGATCCGGATCCGCTATCTTTAAACGGATCTGGATCTGGATCTTAATAAGTAAATCCGGATCCGGATCCGCAAATCCGTTTTATTAAAAAATTAACAATAAAAAAATTAGAATTTTAGTTTGTGTTTTTTTGGTTATTTCTAAGACTTTTTTCTTTTAGTTTATTAATCTTTAATTATGAATCTTTATATTCGATTTTATTTGTAAAATTATGAAAATTAATATGGTCGTAAATACATATTAATTAAAAAATTTGTAGAATTTAAGTAAGAAATTGGATCCGCGGATCCGGTCTAGATCCGGCGGATCCGGATCTGTATCTACATTTTTGGGATCCGTCGGATCCGGACCGGATCCGGATCCGCTACTAGGGGTGCGGATCTGGATCTGGATCCATGCGGCTCCGGTCCGTTGCCATCCCTAGATATGTCTGCCAGTTATCTTTGTCTAGCCTCTTTTGTGTGTGCTTATGTTGGTCCATCGCACTCTCGACTCGCATCCAGAACTGGACCAACGTACCCTTGTTGTCTTCAAACTTTTTGAAGAAGTTGTTCTCACTCTCTAATCTCTGCATCGTCCTCATAAATTTGGACATCCTTAGCTCCCAGCAATGCGGCGCGACCCACTTGCTCCTGATGCGAAAGACGTAGGCGAACCATTCGATTCCCACCGCGTCATGGTCGATCATAATCTTCCCCCACCTATCGTCAAACTCCGACGCCTCGATGTCATCGTCCCAAATAATAGCGTTGAGGTCTTTTACAAATTCCGAGGCCTCCTCTCCTTATCTGCCGTGCTTTGATGGGACCTTGTTCATGATGTTCCACGTGCAGCACTGTTGGTGCGCCGCCTTGAATATTTCCGGGACAGCTTTTAAGATCCCGGGATCCTGGTTTGTCATGATATAGCACAGTTCCTTCCCACCCATGGCTTCCAGGAAGCGGGAGAGGACCCAAATAAATGACTCGTAGTCCTCCTTCAATAGCAACGCCCCGCAGAACGTGACAGACCATTTGGGTTGTCCAGGCCAGTGAACGATGTGAACACCATTGAATACATGTTAGTTCCGTAGGTTGGCTCGAATGACACGGCATCACCGAATACCGCGTAGTTCCTTCGCGTTGTACCGTCCACCCAAATGGCCCTACGTATATAGAATTCCGTCTCCATCGACATCGTAGTCAAAGTAAAAGTCCTCCTGACTGTCCCTCAAACTCTTGAACTGGTCTATGAACAATTGACCATCCTGCTCGTGAACGAAGCACTTAACGTCCCTATCCCAATTCTTGAAATCAACCAATGATACTCCGATATTCTGAAATCCACCCGACATCTCCTTGCACATCCTTTATGTCCTGGTTGCCCCAATCTTCAGCTGCACACACAAATTGCAGTTGTATTAATCACGCACAGTTAATTGTCAAACGAACAATAACAACATTGTTCACAAACGTTACACACCCTTGAGTTACAAACGATCACCTCCTTGTGATATCTTGAGAGACTTCGAGATGACTTTTGAAACTCTCTGTCATTGACCATCACAAGGTCGTGGTTGTGTTCCTCGATGAACTGATCAATAAAGAACCCACTGATCATCGCATAGAGCATAATCCTTGCGCCACAACGCGTCTTTGTCAACTTCGTATTCCTTTTGGGTTCATATGATCCCACAAACTCTTGACCTTCCTTCTCTTGCGTGCTCGACAACTTGACCATGCCTTCCTTCTCTTGCGTGCTCGACAACTTGACCATGCTCTGGTTAGCTATTTGGCCCTCCTTATTACAAGCCAGCAATTTCTTCTTAATCGAACCATCATAGGATCTAGTTGTCGTGTACCTTTTCACCTCAAAACCCCAGAAGCATGCGTAAAATTTATAAAACTCAAACGCTCTGTCGATGTCAACGAACTTCTGCCCTACGTAAGGAGCACTAATTGTGTCTTCAGCTGACATATACGTGAACGAAAATGCAAAGATCAGAGATTTAAATGAACTTTATAACAACAAAGCTGTGGTCTAAAGTGGAAAAAAACAAAATACCCTAGATTAAACCCTAGAAATTGTGAATCTTGCAACATACGTATTCAACTCTGACCTTATTGAAATGTGACTTTGCTCAACAACGACTGTGCCTTTGCCGAACAATGACTGTGACTTTGTTCATATAACTACGTGATTATTACTGTGACTTTCCACAACAACGACTGTGATTTTGCTCATATAACTACGTGATTATTAAAGATTGACACCCAAAAAATACAAAGAAGAACTACAAGTACAAGAAACCAAAATGCAATACTCATCTTACACAAATGTTTTGAATGAAAACATAACAAGAAAGCATCAACAACAAAAACCAAAAAAACTACGTGATTATTGTCACTCAAAACATACAAGGAAAAACTACAACTACAAGGAACCAAAATGCAATACTCTTACACAAATATTTGGAATGAAATAACCAACACAAGAAAACATCAACAACAAAAACCAGAAAAAAAAATATTGACTTTATACCAATACACAAAGATTGACTTTTAAGCTAGTGATTTCAGTGACTATGATGATGTAATATGTGATTAAACCCTACAAAATACGATGGAGTAATATCTGACGACATCATTGTAACACACATATCAAAATTTGTACTCAGCGACGCGTGACTTTCCTTCGTATAGAGTGTGACAATCACGTTGTAACTATGTGATTCTTCAAGTTAGCAAATAAAAAAAAAGATGGAATACAAAAAATTCGAGCATTTGAAATTAATTCAGGATACCAAATGCAGAAGCAAATATATATACTCATCTTACCTCCTACATGTTGACGGCAAATTTTCGACTGCAAATTTTCGAGCATATGATCATCGGATGAATACGTCGACTGCAAATTTTTGAGGAATAGTACCATTGGAGCATATAGAGATGGAGCAAATTATGAATTAGGGGAAGTGGTTTGAAGAGAGGAAGTGTTTAATTAAATTATATAGAAGAAAAATGGGGTGTTTAGTAGTATGAAGTAGGGGAAGAGGATTGAATTGTAGTGAAAGAGGAAAGTTTGGTATGATTGATTGTGAGAGAGGGAGTGAATACATCATATGCATGTTGCTGTTGCTCCTTTTCGACTGTTGTTGCTGCTGCTGTCAAATTTTGCCGGTGAATCAGGCTTTCCACTTTAATTTTTTTAATAAACTAATCTAAGCCATCGATTCAACACAAGATCAAAGGCCACAAACATAACTTCCCAACTTCCTTGATCCTACTTCTAGGTAAAAAGCTAGTCATTTCGAGAGAGATATATATATATATAGACAAATTAAATATTTAATTACATGTATTTTTAATTTCGATATAATTTTAAAATCATTCGTATATCTAGGTAAAAAGCTAGTCACTACTCCCTCCTATCCATTCAATTTTTTTATATAGATCCACCATTTTCTCACACAACGGCCCTACTTACAGAATTGAATGGATGGGAGGGAGTATATACTTCGTATTAAAAGTTAAACTTGAGGAAAAAAACTAAATTTTACATTTATTAAGTCACACATGGTTTAAACTTTCGTACCAGTAGTTTTTATTGTGTACTTTGATGGACCAGGTAGTCTTCACTTGTGACGGGTATATATACGTCACAAAGTTATAATGGGTCAAATTAATATCATCCACATATACATGACTATAGATTTGACAAAAACGAAATGAATCATTAATAACAAATGTTTTATCTTTATCTATCCATGTAGGTGATGTTTGATCTGTTACAATCTTTTTACAGATATGCTCAGGGCTGGCCCTAGGGTAGTGCAGTCCGCGCGACCGCACTACTGGGTCCAAGGTTTTTAGGGCCCAAAACTGCTATTACAGTTAAGTTTGATTATTTAATTTGAATGAAAAATATGAATAAACATAGTGTAGTGGAATAGTGGTATGTGAGGCCTCAAAATGCCACATTATTTGTCAGGTCGTGGGTTCAATTGCCCACTAAAGCATTTTGTATATTTAAACGAATATTTTTTAAATAAACTTCCACATTTTGTTTTGGTCATAACGTATAATTTAGAAGTATGATATATAGTCTTCAAATTGAATTTTGAAATATGTGGTTAAATCAAATAAAAAAATGTCCAATATTTTTTTTGAAGTGAAAGATCAATATCATTAATAATAAGCCATCCGACATCTACAAACGATGTCAAATTGAACTGAATACAAATTTGTAAAAAATAAATAAAGAACATCTTTGAGACAAAGATCGCTATTGAATTAGGTGGATGATATTAACAAATTTCACTATTGGAAATTTACACGAAATTTGTAATATTCCATAAATGATATATTTGTGTATGATAATATATATCATAGATTCCTACTGAATAAAATGTCGTGACGTTCAGCTTACGATATTTTATAAAGACAATGACAAAGACAAATTAATTGTAGCTTATTACAATTGTTATGATTTCTACTATGTATCTTATTAAAGGTATAAGAAATCGTATATTCGTATATTATTTGAGTTTTTGGACAAAATTGTGGTGCTGGTTTAAAGTGAATGAAATACGAGGCAAAGCGTGAAAGGACCCCAGTTTCAATTTTCAAACTAGGCCACCGAAATGTCGGGACCGACCCTGGATATGCTCGCTACAAACAAGAATTTTCTTATGAACTCAAATAGTTTTAGGAGTCGATGTAATTTAATTAGGTGGTTTGAAAATGGCATGCATTGATGCATATAATTATTCTATCTATATTTTCTACCCTATTTTCTATATATAATAAACTTGTCGATGTCAAAAGTTTTGCATTGGGGTCTTTCAATGTTTAGGTGCAATATAATAGAGTAATCATACAAACAAAAATTTTGTGAACAAGAGTCCTAAGAACGAACATGCGAAAGTAGCCTATCATCAGTTTAAAAACTAAATTTGGCACATATCACTTGCATGACGAATTTTGTCATCAACTAGTGAAATTAGGAGAATTGCATACAAACGATCATTAATTAATTAGATAAAGCGAACATTAATTAGGGTAATAACAATGATGATATATAAGGAGTTCTATACCATGATACTCCCTCCACCCCACATTGATTTACCCAATTGGGAATGGCACATAGATTAAGGAATACACTAAAAAAATCAAAAAAAAAGTAATGAGTAGCATGTGCAATGATCACATCACATTAATGACATAAAAATTGATCATAACACCCACACTAATAACACGCTACTTCATATTAATAGTTCATTACATTACACTAATTAACCTAAAACACATCCATTGGAGCACTTTTACAAAATGAAGGGAAATTCAACTTTTGGCACACAAAATGGAGGGAAATTCTAATCTTAGCACCACACATTTAATACCATTACATACACAAATTTACAGATTCATATACACATCCACCCAAAAATTTACTAAATGCATATTTCATTAACTCCCTCTATTGAATGTTTAATCCCTCTTTCATTAACTCCCTCTTTTGGTCAACCTTCATTAAATTCCTTTTTCTCACCAACAAAAACAAAAAAGTTAGTCATCAAAATAAATGGGAAATCCAAATTTATCCGATGATGCACGACATAGAATTGTGTGCACGTTATTGGAGAACACCGTCAACGGCAAGCCAAAATACGGAATATTGAGAAAATTGGGAATTGAATTCAATGTGACAAGAAAAATCATACACAACATTTGGAAAGCAGCCCAAAATCAGAGGGAATCCGGAGTTCCGATTAATGTTAATTCACGTATTGCGGGTAAACAAGGTAGGCGGGCAATCTCTTGTCCAATCGATGCAATTAAAGCCGTAGACTTACCTTCGAGGAGCACAATCAAAAAACTTTTAGCATCAATTGGTCACAGTGCAACAATAGTAGGTCGATGGATCGGACGGGGTCTCATTAGAAGTCATACATCATCAATCCACCCTCATTTGACCTTGGAAAACGGGTTTGATAGGCTGGAATTTGTTCTCAGCAAGCTTGTCATCGATAGAACGAATAGAAACTTGAAATTTAGGGAGATGGACCATATCATACATATTGATGAGAAGTGGTTTAACATGTCAAAATCTACACAGAGATACTACTTGGTTGCAGGAGAAGATGCACCTTACCGTTCTTGCAAGAGTAAAAATCATATTGTGAAAATAATGTTCTTAACTGCTGTTTCTAGACCGATTTATGCTAATGATGGGTCTCTTTTATTTGATGGAAAGATTAAAAATATTTCCATCAACCTTCAAGGAACCAGCCAAAAGGAACTCCAAAAATCGAGTTGCAGGTACAATGGAGACAAAGCCAATCGAGTCAGTTAACAAAGCCGTCAGCAAGGAGTTTCTTATCAATCATATTATACCATCAATCAAGAGTAAATGGCCAGAAACAGCAACAAAGAACATAATTATTCAGCAAGACAACGCGAAACCTCACATCAAGGGCAGTGACATCGACTTTATACAAGCAGCAATGTCAGACAGATTCAACATACAGCTAACACAACAACCCTCAAACAATCCAGACTTAAATGTGTTGGACCTCGGTTTTTTTAGAAGCATCCAGAGCTTGCAAAATTCAAAACCAGCAAAGATAGTAGAAGAGCTAGTAGAAAACGTGGAATTTGCATACAAATCTCAAACACCAGAATGTTTAAATGACGTTTGGTTGAGTTGGCAAGCATGCATGATTGAAATCATGAAAAGAAAGGGACACAACGACTACAAACTTCCACATATGTAGAAAGCGTCACACAGAAGAGCAGGCACTCTACCAAGAAACTTAACAATTGACGAAGAATTAGCTGCTGAATGCATGACGTACTTAATCAAGAATCGATACTCAAGTAAGTTAAAGGATATTTTAAGGGAAATGGGACTTGCTATGGATGAACTTGAAGTTATTTTGGCAGCTAATACAATAGTGAATTAGTTTGACGGAATGATCTCAACATGGTAATGGAAATTATATTTTGTAGAGTAATCATGATTATCGACTAAGGAAGTCCTTGAATATTTTAAGATGGATCATGATTGTTGATAATGGTTCAACTTAAATATTTTGTAATGTAATCATCTCGTTGTTGTTGTTGATATGTAATCGTTTTTCAGAAAAAAGAATGTTAACTCTCGGATAACAACTTCAATTATTATCGTCATCAAGTATCGTGGTTCCCGTAGTGTAAGACAAAGCACCCACAAAATGGTTTCCCGTAGTCTCGGACTAGGCACCACGGGTGTGGGTTCCCGTAGTCGTACACTAGGCACCACGATGTGGGTTCCCCTAGTCCTAAACTAGGCACCACGTTGTGGGTTCCCATAGTCTTAAACTATGCACCCGCAATGTGGTTTCAATTGTCTCGGACTCGGCACCCACACTGGTTAAGGTTCAATTTTTTCTATCCATTTGTGTGCAATGACGCTCTCATCATCATCATCGAGCGTCAACGAGAATATACCAACAACAACATCAAGTACGGAGTAATAATCAAAAAAAATGGACAGATTATACGAAATGGATTATAAACAAATCAATGACGGATTACACGATTTTTCACAAACAAATCAACAGATTATACGAAATGGACAGATTACTCAGACAAAGACGGATTATACAAAATGAACACAATATTGTCACAATTAGTAGATCAATCAAACAAAAGATCTAGAGGAAATAAACAACATGCAACAACACATACATTCGAACCAAGTAAATATGAACTCATATCAGCGAAAAACTTTAAGATTAACATGCAATTAAAATTAATAAAAAAAATGCAAAGTAAATCAGAAAACAACCTTCCTTGCCCTTTTCCTTGGGAGATTCCATAGAAGCAATCGAGAGAACAGGGGGGTCGATCATCAAATACTCCATTGCTTCCTTTGATGTCATCCCAAAAATGATCGGACAACGTAGAATTAGATACTCATTCTCAACACTTTCAGGATGGAGGTAGTTTAAATCAATACCACAGGGACGGTAATTAAGATCCCATTTAAATGGAGGTTTTTGACTTCCTTCATCGCGTCCGTAATAATCCATTGAAAGAAAAATGACCTTAGAAATGGAGGGAAGAGGAAGAGACGATAAGGATGAGTATTATTATGGAGGCGGAATAATGAAGAGGGACATCAGAACTGAGAATTTAGATTTCTAGGGTTTTTTTTTTGGGGAAAACAGAGGGAGGTCGGGGGAGAGAAGAAGTAGAAAGTGTTATTATTGGGGTTTTTTTTAAGGGAGTGGTTAAATGGGTTAAATGGGTTTAAGGGTTAAACTAGGTATGTGGCCCGTGAAATTCACGGGATTATCTGTTTCAACTTTTTTATCGTATTGTTAATATATTTCTGATCAAGTGTTGTCAAAAAATTCAGCTAAAAATGTTGTCAGGGGTGATCTTACATAATTCATATAAAGCCAGTAGTTAATTCATACTCTGTATCTCATAAAATTGAAGGAAATGTTCGAAAAATAAAGCGTATTAAATTGTAAAAAAATCTCAATTATTTGTATCTCTTCAGTATTTTATACTCCTATTATTTTTGGAGGTATGAAGAACTCCACGACTTAATATTATAAAGTTTTTAATGCTAAATAATACACAAAGTAATTATTCATATTATCTTTGACTGATATTACGACGAAAGTAAATTAAATGACGAAACAACCAAGAATAATAAAGTATGCTTAAATGAATTATTAAGTCGTGTTTGTCATTTTCTTACTAATTTTTTTTATTGATGGTTTACCTTTAATTAGACTCAAATACTTGTCATCTACTTTGATTAACACTTTGAACTTTAATTTTTCTTAATCATATTTTGTAAATTTATTCAATTTTGAATATAAATAAAAGTTCACTCTTATAAACAATTAAAGCAAGAATCACAATGATGTTGTCCAAATACAGTAAATACGAGTATGAGTTATTGAGTTAATATTTCAATTTCTCGTGATAATATCATTACAGTTCTCGCTTTAATTAACATATTAACGTGTGTCCAGTCATTCTTTCTAGGAGAAACAACTTATATTAACATGGAAGAAAACATGATATTGGAAAGTAACTCACAAATTAATGGCGTCCTGCTTTTCGGCATCCATGTATGCATTGCTCAAGTAACGTTGTAGAGTCCTGATGAATTCTTGGGACTGAGTCAACCTATGAGATTTCAAGTTAACTCGAAATATATTTATTAAAATAATTAATATCAATATCAATTAAAATTAAATTAATATACCTAAAAAATGAGAAATTGCATACTTGATTATTGGCTTCGCATAAGTTCACTAAACAAAAACAAATGCAAAAGATAAAATTAGTATCAACGAAGAACAATTACAAACTGAAGAAAATATTTATAAAATAGAACGAATGAAATGTGAATAAGAACTCTCAAAATACAAATGATTTTTTTTCTACTCTCCATTATATTACTTTTTTGGTTATATAATGATGGTAATGAAGTTCTTCATGATAAATAATATAATTAATAATATTAAATTTGATTATTAGGACAAAAGTAGATGAAAAGGTGTAACTTCCAAATGATTAAGTTTTTTTTCATAAATCATTAATTTTATCAATAAATATAATTTATTTATAATGAACAAAATCAAAATTTAATAAAAATAAATTTAAGTAAATAAAATAATCTGTAAAAAAACGTTAAGTCATTCGTCAAGTGGCAAAAAAAAATTAAATGCATAAAAAAAGCTTTTACTAATATATATATAGATTATAAATTTATCAAATAAATATTTAATAATTTTTTTTTTAATAGAAGGCAAATGAAAAGTTTTGATTAATGTTTTTAATGTTTTAATGGAAGAGGCAGAAGTCACTCAATATAAAATTTAACCTTTTAACTATATTTCATAGATGCAAAAATAAAATATACTATAATAAAGCATGTAATAAAAAATTTAATAGTAAAGCAATAAAATATACTATAAATTTGCTAGTTCAGTATGAAGTTTTTAATACTAAATAATCTAATTATTCATATTAAATTTGATTGATTATCATTACGACGAAAATGTATTAAATGACGAAACAACCGAACTTTTAATTTTTTTAATAAAACTATTATGTTTTCTAATACATTATGCTTAATTAAGTGAAATATTAAGTTTTGTTTATCATTTTCTTACTATTTTTTTTATTGTTGATTTACCTTTGGACTAAAATATTAAATACATTTAAGCCAAACAATTATAATCTTTAATATGCTAATTTGATTAACAATTAAATTTGCAACTTCTTCTTAATCATATTTTGTAAATTTCGTCAACTCTGAATTTAAATAAAAGTACACTTTTATGAACACAGAAATTTAAAGTTAACTTGAAATCTATTTATATAATAATCAATATAAAAATCTATTAAAATAAAATTATTATACCTGAAAAATGAGAAAATATAAATAAAAGCACACTTTTATGAACACAAAATTCATGAGATTTAAAGTTAACTTGAAATGTATTTATATAATAATCAATATAAAAATCTATTAAAATAAAATTATTATACCTGAAAAATGAGAAATTCCAGTCTTGATTATTAGGTTTGCATAAGTTAACTAAACAAAAAAAATGCAAAAATATAAAATTAGTACTAAAATTAGAATCAACGAAGAACAATTATAAAATTGAAGAGAATATTTATAAAGTAGAACGAATGAAATGTGAATAAGAAATCTTAAAATACAAATGGTATTTTTTTTTCAAATCTCCATTATACCGATTATTTAGTTTTATAATAATGCTAATGAAGTTCTTCATAATATATAATATAATTATTAATATTAAATTTGATTATTAAGGCAAAAGTAGATGAAAAGTTGTAACCTCCAAATGATTAAGTTTTTTTTTTCTTTTCAAAATCATTAATTTGTATTAATAATAATAAATGCATGCTTTAAGTGAAATATTAAGTTTTTCCATTATCTTCAAAAAAAAACTTTGACAGGTGGAATAAAATTTAATGTTTTAAGTTATCTTTTGAATATATTATATAGACAAATTAGTAAATATAAATTAAGAAGTATAAATAATGTAAATTTGTTGTAATCCTTAATTTACAACACATATAAGAAAGTTCAAATCTAAAAAATGAAAAAAAAATTAGTAAAACATTAAATTGTTAAAAAAAACATGAAAGCATCCTCCACGTGAGCAAAAACTGAATGCATAACAAAATATTTATTTGCGATTAAAATAACTGTAAATAGTAATAAATTTATTAATAAATTTAAATAGCTAAACACATAACAAATTTATAATGTAATAAAGTTAAAATTTAGTAGACATAAAATAGAAAACAAATATTAATTTTGTTAAAGAAAAATACCTAAGAAATGAAAATTTTTATTTAAAAAAAAGTGTTAAACTATTTACGAAGTACTATTTTTAATATTTGCTTGTAATGAAAGGTGGATGTAAAGGTTTTGAAAAGTAACAACAATAATAAATTGAATTATTTTTTATAACAAATTACTGTATTAAATATGGGTAAACAAAAAATTTGTGATACTTAATGTGATTAAATATAAACTTAATACAAGTAAAAATGTACAACACATATGTAATAAAACAATTCAAAAAAATTTAAGAATAAATTTTAATAAAATAAAAAATAACCATTAATGTATGCCACGTGGCAAAAAATTAAATGCTTAAAAAAACCTTTTAACTTTATATATAGATGGGTAGATTAATGTAAAAGGAAAGTGTTAATGATAGTGGCATTATAGTAAATATGTCTAGTTCTAAGGGTAAAGTTTATTCCAAATTGGGTAAGTATTAAAATGAGTAAATCTTAGTGGATTTTTCTTTTTAGAAAAGTGGGTAAATCATAGTGGGTTGGAGTGAGTACCATATAAGGAGCTCCAATCATCGAGCTAGAAAATAAGAACTTCCTTATATAAACCCATAGTAAATGTATTAAACTTTTATCATTGAACAGAATAGAAAGTTTCATACGAGTGTATGGTTAGATATAGTTTGGTGGCAATGAAAATAATATATTATACTCCCTCCGAGTTCCTATTATTGTCTCACTTTTCTTTTTAGACTGAGTTTGATTTTTGTCTCACTCTCCTTTTTAAGCCAACAAGATGTGATTCACTATTATTCTCCCATTTTTCTCTCTTCCTCCTTCTTTTTTGAATCATTCATTTCTCCTTCCTTATTTTCCACCCCAAATCCCTTTGGGATAATAATAGGAACTCGAAGGGAGTATAAAACTACCATCATTGTTATTGACCTATTGTCGTTAGAGACAAATAAATAAATAAAAAGTCACCTGCTAGACACCTATGTACGTAACAAAGACACAATATGGTCCTACCCTTTAATTACATTTTGTACTCGTACAGAGAACGATTTATAGGCCACATATAAGGTCAATTCCGAATGAATAATAATTTACATTTACATGACTTTAAATAAAATAATTAATTCAATTACTTTTTTTTGTTTTGGTCATTTGTTGTCCTTTAATTAAAATATTTCTCATAAATAATATAAAATGATAACAAATAAACGGAAGAAGTATTATTCTTTCTATTTCGTTAAACCATTTGTTCTAATGCAGTAAACTTACCAAAAACGATAGAAATAAAATGTTGATCGGAATGAAGGTAGTATAATTAAGCTTCTTTTGCGTAATTTAGTTAAGTCATTAATTTATTTCATTTCAGTTTTTTATAACGCAGTCAAGATATTCGTATTTAGTTCATTTCATTCGATACGTGGCTTATTATAAGCATCATATATTCACAAAATGAACTTCATAAATCAAACTAATTAAAAAATTGATTGTAATATTATCGGTTAATTTTGGGATGAAACCCTAATTATATGGAGGGTCTATCATTGTCGTCGATATATATCGTCCGGTTTTATTTACAATTTCATATGTAGTGCTAAAAATGTGTATATGTGGCCACTCTTCAACCAAATTCCATCGTGTATTAATACACTCGACTCTTACTTTCCTTGTGACACTTGAACCATTCATTCGTTCATCGATATAACACCTCTCACTTGTTTCCTCCTTAATTTCATTCTCTCCCAAATACACAAAAACTCAAGGTTAGTTGTTCAGTTCCTACTCATATTCCCTTCCTTTTCCTTTCAATTTCCTTATTTTTACTCTACAATAATACGTTGGTCGTCGTGCGTGCGAGTACAATATGCAAAACCATACTGTGTAACTAATGTTAACACTTTCCAATTTACGGGTTATCTTTATTTCCAGTGAAATCGATATATTTATTAGTGGCACAACGAAAAAAAAAATTGGATGACGAGGGCCCTTATTAGAGTGTCAATGTGTACACTAGGTAAACCCCGGCGTATGGTAAGGCAGGCAGGCATGCATGCACTTTTTTGCCAAACGCAAGGTCCACAAGATTGCTCTTGGAGGACCTTAAACCTAAGACCTCCACATGCATACAGTTTTAACCTCGATCGACATACTAATCGATCACAGCTTAACAAAAGAATTAAGCGAATTTCAAGTTTATTTATTAGAACGCACGCGACCGTCACTATTAATTGTAATCATATAGACCGGTAGATATATATGTCACGTGCAAATTACGAAGTGAGGCATTTTATATTAGTCGGTACGTACTATTGTTGAACATGATGATGGTAATGGTACAAATATTTTTGCAGGTAATTATAGCAATCGATCGAAGTTTGAAAATGGTGAAAATGGGATTGGAAAAGATGATGGGGACATTGAAGATGAAGGTGTTGAGGTCATTTAAGGGGAAGAAAGGTAGTTATCATGAATATGATGAAATAGAGAAGAGTGAGAGCATGAGGATCGAGATAAGAAGCAGAAGAGCACGTAAATTGATTCAAGACACCCTCAAAGTTGCCGATTCTCCTACTAAGAGATCTGTTTCCATTTGAAGAAGATCTAAGCTAGTATTGAATAATATGAGTGGTATTATAAATCAAATTCAACTTTTCTCGAGGGTTCGAGGCGGTTAATTTACGGATTACATGTTTATATTCAAAATTAATACTCCATCTCATCCAGATCAAAGGTAACATGAACCCACTTTTTTCTTCACATAAAGTGGACTCTATTACCTTTGATCTGAATGGAATGGACTAGGGAACATGTTTTGAAAAACATAACCTTATGATCAAATGGCCTGATCGCATGAACATAATAATAGCATCACAATACTTTAACCCCATATTATATATACTAGTTTTGGGGCCCGGCTATGCTCGGGCTACAATGTCCAATTTTTTTTATAGAATTCTTTTTCAAGGTGAGCGTCTTCTTATGTTGGTGTATATGCTGAAACTTGATTTTCACGTGTAGTGTCCCTAATCTTGTTTAAATATGTGGCTATCTTTTCATCAATATGTACGTTATAATGTTATATGTTATGCAAATGGATGAAACGATTTATGAGAACTGATTAAAATACAAATATTACTTAATATCGCATTTCATGTGTACATACTTATGTTATGTTATGTTATGTATTAATTAATAAAGAACAGTATGTGCGGAAGAATTAAGGAAATTAATTAATCAAAATTGCAAAAAGAAGAAAAACGAAAATTAGATACACGATTATAATAAATGGAGTAATTATTTTGCCAAAAGAATGGAGTAATTAGAAAAAATGAAAGTTAGATACATCCTCTATATATTAAAACAGAAACCACTTCCCATTTTTTAAGACAATGTGAGGCTCCTGTTTTGAAATAAGGAGCATTTTTTACACTTTCTACTCCGATGATAAGGTTCGAACCTGCATCCTCTGAGGCAAATCCCAACTTACCTAACCACTGAGCCACTTCGCTGACTGTGAGAAAATAGTACAAAAAATATATATTACCTTTTATAATTGTGGTTAATTGATCTTCATCAGTGCGCCTCTTCATCTTTCCACTTCCTCATTAATTGATCAATCAATTGATCAAATACATCTCGAAACCTGGTCAATTCCTCTTCACCTTTGTCAATTGATCATTTAATTCATCCTCCTCGAAAATGCATCACCAATTCAACCTCCTCGAAAATCCGATTCTTCATCACTTATTCTCCTCTTCCCAACTATCCCTCTAATTAATAATCCATTATCTCACTTTTTCCAATTTTTCAATCACATCAATTCATACTATAAATAAGATTCTAGGCATTTCAATCTGAATTCAAATCGTAAAATCTGAAGGAAAAAAAAAAATCTATTTTAATTTGCATATTTAGATATATATGAGTTTCGTTTTTCTGATTTATTGATATAATTGCCAATTGATGTTTCAGGAATCTGATTTTGTTTTTTAAATTGATTGGTAAATTTTCAGGCAGAAGAAAGCCAAAATATTAGGGAAATTGAAAGATCGAATCATCCTGGTAATTTTCCGATTTTTGATTTAGTTGATTTCATGTATCGATTTGTTTTATTTTTAAATTCAATCGAGATCAATTTTTGAGATTCAATGACAAAAAAAAATAATTCAGTGAATTTGTATTTTCGATTTTTAATGTGTATAATAATCGACCCTGATGTTAATTTTTGAGTTATGATATTTTTTTTTCCAGGTGATGATGAATGAGGATTATACAATGAATTTCGTAGAGGTATTTTAGGAATTAAAGTCAATTCATATTTTTTATAGCTATTTGTTTAATTATTTTTAGGCGATAATATATATATATATATATATATATATATTTTCGAGTTATATTATATTTTATATACATATACATCTTTTATTTTATATATTCGTAAATAATATAAATATTTTTGTTTAACATAAATAATATTTCGGATTGAATTTTGAACAATTATATTAATATATAATAGTTCTAATTATATTTTTTAATTTTTTAGATTTATAAATTTTAATTTATAATATTTTGTATTTTTGGTTTGAATTTTATTTTCGGATAAATAATTTATAAATAATTTTATTTAATTAGATTGAATTTCATTTATAAATTGTTATTAAATAGTTCTAATATTTTCGAATTGAATTTCATATTTTGAAAAATATATAAATATTTTTCTAATAAATATTTATTAGAAGATTTTTACCCGAAAGAGATTTATTCTAAATGTTTTTGTTTATCATATATAAATAAATAACTACATTTATATTAATATATATTTCGAATAATATTATATTTTATATACATATACATCTTTTATTTTATATAATCGTGAATAATATGAATATTTTTGTTTATTATAAATAATATTTCGGATTGAATTTTGAACATGTATATTAATATACAATACGGTTAATTATATTTTCTAATTTTTTATATTTATAAATTGTAATTTATACAGTATTTTATATTTTCAAATTGAATTTTATTTTCGGATGAATTATTTATAAATAATTTTATTTATCTCTGGATTGAATTTTATTTATAAATTATTATTTAATAGTTTTAATATTTTTGGATTGAATTTTATATTTTGAAAAATATATAAATATTTTTGTTATAAATTTTTATTAGAAGATTTTTAACTGAAAGAGGATTTATTCTAAATATTTTTTATTATCATATATAAATAAATAACTATATTTATATTTATATATATTTCGAATTATATTATATTTTATATACATATACATCTTCTATTTTAAATATTCGTAAATAATATAAACATTTTTGTTTAATATAAATAATATTTCGGATTGAATTTTAAACATGTATATTAATATATAATAGTTCCAATTATATTTTCTAATTTTTTAGATTTATAAATTGTAATTTATATTCCGTATTTTGTATTTTCAAATTGAGTTTTATTTTTGGATAAATTATTTATAAATAATTTTATTTATTTTTGAATTGAATTTTATTTATAATTTATTATATAACAGTTCTAATATTTTTGGATTGAATTTTATATTTTGAAAAGTATATAAATATTTTTCTAATAAATTGTAATGTTTTTTTGAAAGTTTTTGCAGGATTAGGTACTACTGACTCTTACAGTTAATGGGGAAAACCAAAATAGCATTTTTGTGCTTGATTTTGTATATCAAGTAATTAATTGTATTGCAGAATTTTCTTAGTCGTTGACTACAAGTAATTGGTTGTTTATTTTCGAGACGAAATAATTAATTGCATATTTATTTTTTTTTTAAAAAAAAATTTGACACCGGATTTAGTTGGTAAACACAATTCACAATTATTTAATCGTGTAGTGTTTTTTGTATGTTAAGAAAAAATTTAGTGTTTGATTTTCGAGACATAGAAATTAATCGCATTAGAATATTTTTTAAGTTGGTACCGTTTTAATTTTATTTGGTACAAGATTTTTTTGTGTATAACCAGTGGCGGATGCAGGATTTTAGTTGAGGGAGGGCACAATTTTTTTTTTCTCCATGTACTCTATATTTTATTTTCTAAAATTATGTCATCCAATGAAAATAATTGATACTATTACCCTAATTAATGCTCCAACCTTCCATTTTCCCACTCCTTCTGAAAAAAATTTAGTAACCTTAATTGCTCTCCTAAAATTAGTATTTTTCCCATAAATATGTTTCACCTTTCCCTAGACTTTTCTCCCCTCCTCATAAATTGATTTTCCAATAATTTTTTCTTTCATTAATATAATGAACAAATGTATCAAAATCACTATTAACAGACTTAAATATTGAAATTAATTGATGCGTTGCGTCGAATCTAAATTAATTACTCCATATTTTTTTTGCTTCAAAACATTTCATATAAAAATGTGTAACTTCAAAATATCAAAATAATAATTTGGTAACTTCTTATCTCACTATTTATAGTCCAGTAAATTTGGTAAATGATTATTCATTATGTAATATATTGATATAAAAGTATATCGATCACGTCTAAGTTTAACCATGTATATGCATTAATACTAATTGCATAGAAAATGAAACACACATTAATCATTTTTTTCAATTGTGCATTAATGTAGTTTTGGTTTTCAATGATATACATTGGTTTCCAAAACTACTATTGATTCTATGTTAAGCCACTTCCCATTGATTTTCCCATAATTATTAAAGATTACTGATATTTTTATTTATATGATAAATATTAATTTAAATTGACAAAAAAACATTGTACATTGAAATTATTAAATAATAATCTGTCTAAAATTATAAAATTCAATTTTTGATTTAAAATATCAAAATAATAATTTGGTAACTTCTTATCTCACTATGTATAGTCCAGTAAATTTGGTAAATGATTATTCATTATGTAAAATATATTGATATAAAAGTATATCGATCACGTCTAAGTTTAACCACGTATATGCATTAATACTAATTGCATAGAAAATGAAACACATATTAATCATTTTTTTCAATTGTGCATTAATGTAGTTTTGGTTTTCAATGATATACATTGGTTTCCAAAACTACTATTGATCCTATGTTAAGCCACTTCCCATTGATTTTCCCATAATTATTAAAGATTACTGATATTTTATTTATATGATAAATATTAATTTAAATTGACAAAAAAAACATTTTACATTGAAATTATTAAATAATAATCTGTCTAAAATTATAAAATTCAATTTTTGATTTAAAATATCAAAATAATAATTTGGTAACTTCTTATCTCACTATGTATAGTCCAGTAAATTTGGTAAATGATTATTCATTATGTAAAATATATTGATATAAAAGTATATCGATCACGTCTAAGTTTAACCACGTATATGCATTAATACTAATTGCATAGAAAATGAAACACATATTAATCATTTTTTTAAATTGTGCATTAATGTAGTTTTGGTTTTCAATGATATACATTGGTTTCCAAAACTACTATTGATCATATGTTAAGCCACTTCCCATTGATTTTCCCATAATTATTAAAGATTACTGATATTTTATTTATATGATAAATATTAATTTAAATTAACAAAAAAACATTTTACATTGAAATTATTAAATAATAATCTGTCTAAAATTATAAAATTCAATTTTTGATTTAAAATATCAAAATAATAATTTGGTAACTTCTTATCTCACTATGTATAATCCAGTAAATTTGGTAAATGATTATTCATTATGTAAAATATATTGATATAAAAGTATATCGATTATTCAAAATAATAAAAGTATACAAAATAATTTTTTTAATTAGTTTCCAAATATGTAAATATTATTCATTTTCTAAAATATATACTGAGTAAATATTATCGCAAGAAAATTGTTATTATTCATATTTTTATTAATTCTTATCTCAATAATGTATGACGTATATTATATTCTATTTTTAAAATGGAGTCTAAGTGCAATGTATTGGTACAATAATATTTGAGAATTGCATGCAATAATAATAATAATAATAATAATAATAATAATAATAATAATAATAATAATAATAATAATATATAATGTCATATGTTCGGGTCAAATTGGATATACATTAGTAATCATTTTTTAAATAAATGGTGGTAAATTAGGTGGATAAAGAAATGAATTGATTTTAAGAAAAAATAACGCTCTTAAACGCGCTACGTTGTACGGGTTTATACGGGTTTCTACGTTTAGTATAACTATATTCATCGGTGTACAATTGACTACTTTACGTACTCTATGTTGTTCATACTTTTGTCCACCTATTAATAAATAGATTAGCTTTCATACTCTGAACGAATAATCCAAAATAATCACGGGTGTCATACTTTTCTTAGACACACATTTCAATGTGTAACGTGTTGTTTTTAGTTTCTTACACCTATTAGTATACTAACTAACTTTCAGTCCCTTAACGTATTATCTCCAAACGATATTGGCTTCATAATATTTTATATGAAACTAAAACTGGACAACCCGTGAAATTTTTCACGGGTAACACACTAATGGAATTTATGGAAAAAATGGAATTTATGGTAGAGATTTTATGCTGTGAACTTATTTAGAGTTTAATCTTCCCTAGGTCTGTACCATTTTTAATTGCTTTGTTTCTTTTTAGGTTATCCTAATTCTCGCGTAAAACGTCTTACTAACCATAATTCACAAGCCACAAGGTATTTGTTTTCACGGGTATTACCATTTGATTTGGCCAATATATTTGTTCAAATTGAATTCAACCAAATTCTTATGTGAGACGATTTTATATTTGTAAGACGATCTCATAATTCGATACACCCATAAGATATTTCGTTTCAGGTCAAATACGGGTTATTAGCGCATATTAAAAACGTTAAATATAGAAGACATGCTTATATGGATTTGGGTTAGGTTTCGGGTCAAAGACGCATTGTTAACGTATTTAAAAAATGTTAATTGTCTTTACTTTAACTAATGTAAGTCTAATTTTATTCTTTGTTTTCTTAAGCATTTATTAAAAAAAGATATACATTGTATTAGAAAGAATAAACATGTGTTATTTAATATATTATATATAGCATTCATTTAAGAATATCGATATATATTGTAAATTGAATTTTATTACACATATAACAAACATTCACTCAATTCATTGAATTATTTATCATTATATAACTACTATTTTTTTTATAATAATATTATTATCAAAGAGAATTTGAAAATAAATAAATACGTAGTATTTCTTATTATTTTGAGAAATTTTAGTCCAATTTCTTTTTTTAATTTATCTATTTTCGACTCAGATTATGGGTCGGGCATGTATATATATATATCCTACTGTTAATATATAATTATTTGTTTATATTCAATTGTTTTGATTGTATTGCTTTGAGTTTTTTTTTCTTAATTAATGTTATCAGTTTAGCATTATTTAGAATTGTAGGGTTTTGTTTTTTTAATTTGGAATTGATTGATTGATTTCATCTATATTTTCTTAATTTTGATTTGCAGGTAGTTTGGATTATAGTGTTTCCAATATGCCGTCCGTATACCTCCATTACATGAAGACGTAGTATTTTGCAAATGATAATAATGACACTGAACCGTTCTATATTAATTGTTTTGTTTATTGGGGGAGTATGTTGTTACAGTTTCACTTCTTAGAAAAAAAGATACAGAGTATATATTTATCATCCTTCTTCATATAAATTATTAAAATCATCCACAATTTCTCTCATCTATTATTAATTCGTCTACAATTTTAATCATCTACAGTATTATTTTAGTCACTCTATCACGAATTTATATTTATATTATCCTGAAGTTATATACAAGTATTTTTTTTATCCTAGACTAATGAATTGTTATTTTTTCCGGTTCATTGTGATTTGCATAACTAATCTAGATCAGAATCAATGGTGATAATCTAATCTCTAATTAATCCATAACTTAAATGCATAACTTAAAAAGTAAATTGATTTTAAAAAAATAAGACTTGCAAATGAATAATTTGCATTGATTAGGTTTGCATAATTTGTAGATCAAGTACAATTAAAACAGCTCTTCATTAGGGTGTGTGAAGATGTGGCTAAAAAATGAAGGAAAAAGAGAGATGAATGAATGAGTGAATATGAGCCACAAATTTATGACTTAAAAAAGAAAAATGAAAGAAAGAATGACCCAGTATGAAAAGAAAATAGAGAACATAAATCAGACTCGGAAGGAGTATATTTCTTGGAACCGAGATAAAATTTAAATTCCCTATAATTACTCCTTAGACCATGATTAGAGAAGATCAGAGAAGGAATGCGAAATGAAAAATGGAGGTATTTATTATTGAAAGAATTCTTTATGTTGAAATTACGAGTTGGAACCAATTGTTAAAATTACTGTCCGACGTAGAAAACTATACGAGTACAAACTAAATTTACTGTTTGTAAAATAAAAATTCGGTGGAACGTCCAATTTAAATTTTCATTGGTTTAAACTGGTAACAATAAGGACGCCAATGTAAAATAAAAATTTAAATTGGTAATTTATCAGCCTAAATTCATATGTTCCAACTTCTGTCGGACGTCAATTTCTTGGAACCGAGAGAAAATTTAAATTCCCTATTTACTCCTTATAACTCATTGGGAATTGGGGCATTAGTATGTCAAATATGAGTTAATGAAGGTATAAGATTTTAGTATAATTAGTACGAAATAAGTCATACATGCATGACTAACATTTCACTATAATCAAACGAAAATCGAAAGATTCATTTTAACTATTTCACTATAATCAAACGATATTCAAGACATGTCAAATGATATATTTAACTATTTTACTATTTCAATTTTGAATAAATGGGTAGATTTAATTGCACTTTATAAAATTTTCATTGGTTTAAACTGGTAACAATAAGGACGCCAATGTAAAATAAAAATTTAAATTGGTAATTTATCAGCCTAAATTCATATGTTCCAACTTCTGTCGGACGTCAATTTCTTGGAACCGAGAGAAAATTTAAATTCCCTATTTACTCCTTATAACTCATTGGGAATTGGGGCATTAGTATGTCAAATATGAGTTAATGAAGGTATAAGATTTTAGTATAATTAGTACGAAATAAGTAATACATGCATGACTAACATTTCACTATAATCAAACGAAAATCGAAAGATTCATTTTAACTATTTCACTATAATCAAACGATATTCAAGACATGTCAAACGATATATTTAACTATTTTACTATTTCAATTTTGAATAAATGGGTAGATTTAATTGCACTTTATAAAATTAGTAAAGAATGAAATAAAGAATATATTGTCTTATTCTAACAACAAAATTATCCTTTAAGACGATTATGTTCTTCGATCTTTCGTACACCTATTAACCCACATATTGATGGTCACATCCTTTCGCGTAATTTAAAATTAATCTTACCTTATTGATATTTTTTAATATCAATAAACATGAACAACCCGCGAAATTTTTCACCCGGAAAAGATTGGGGTGTAGTTGGTGAACCCAAACAATTTTGTCTTGGACCGTACCAATTGGTTTTTGTACATGCATTCAATTGGCCCACCTCACTTGAGAAAGAAATTACTAAATTTAATTAGCCCATTATGTAAATGTTACGTGGTCTACTTCGTTCACCATCTTCCGGGTTTGACTATCTAGCCGGACTATGTAGCATCAAAATTGTATTGTAGATAATCTGCGATATAAAAAAAAGAAATGTGATGTTCTATATTAGGGATAACATGATGGTGAGGTTTGATTTTCTTCGAGCTCATTGGACGTTATCCACTAACTAATGGGTTGAGGTTTGATTTTCTTCCCTTTGATTATAAAATGGTGTTGAAACCAAATTAGTAGATCTAAGCTCATGTGGTGTTATCTGTTAATGTTTGGGATGAGGTTTGATCTTCTGATCTATGCATTTTTTTAGGATACAGTACGTATTAACATCGCCCCTCACGTTTATATACCGACTTCTTCATTTAATGAGTCGGTACATGTTACTTTCAACTGTGAAAATAAAGTGGAATATCAAAGCATCCCAAAGAGAGTATATGATATTGGCAAACTTACGATTTTTAGTTATTATATACTCTATACAATCTCTCATATAATATAAATTCTTTATCGATAGACAATTGACTACTTAAACAAACACTTCAATGTGCTACACGTTTTTCGTATTTTCGTCCACCTATAAACCCATTAACTAACTTTCAGTCTCTTAACGAATAATCTAAAATAAGTCTATACTTCACTCTACTCTCTGTATAAATATGAGTGGGCAACCCGTGAAATTTTTCACGGGTAACACACTAGTGGTTATAATAAATAGAGTAATTATTTTGCCAAAAGAATGGAGTAATTATTTTTGCTAAATAAAATATTTATTTAATTTATAACTATAATATACTATGGGACAATGGCAATTAGGTAAAGATCTCCAAAACCATAAGGGCAATTCTGTCCCAAAAAAAATTACGCAAACTCACTTGGGTTTGTTGACTGATATAATGGGGTGATGGGTTACGCAAAAAACAGAGGGTTGCTCCCTCCTTTTAATAGAGTTAACGATACACTATATCTTATAAGTCATATGTCTAGTGATTATTTGATATTGAGACTTTGTACACAAATTTTCAAATGAGACGATCTCACTAATTTACAATAAAGTTATTGTGAGACCTCTCACATGAAAGGTGGTTACTTTTTTTTTTTTTTTTTTAATTTAATATGACACCTTTGTTTTTTCTCCTTTTCTATATCATAACCCCTTCATTTTTAGAATCCTTCAATTTTGTGGTTATTTGCCTTCGAGCAAATCCAATAGCAAGCTAAAACTGCTTGTAGTTTGCTTTGCCATATTGATTTCTTAGCTACTTCATTTTTTGGCTGCATACCGTTCCAATAGTGGATTGTAACATGTGGTAGCTTGTTTGATCCCACATTATTATTTTTATCCAATGAATTTTTTTTTTTTTTTTTTTAATGCAAGTCATTGTAGCTTGGTAACGCTACAATAATTGTGAGCTACACCAAAAACTTTTATCTCCAATAGTAAGTTTGTAGCTAAAATATTATCCTAAATTGCAAGCAAGTCCTTTATACTCACTATTGGACATGCGTGAGTATGGTTGTGAGATTAGACTTCTTTATTCCGTTAATTTGTGTCTTTGACTATATTAACTGTCTTCGTTATGTTAACTAATCGATGAATTTTTAATACAGAGTAAGTCTTTATGTACTACTCCTAAACGATGGGAACAATCTCACCTCTTCCAATAATAATACCACCTTTCAATAATTCCATAATGATATCACATTTTCAAACTATCTTCTTTACACAATTTCAAAATAAAAGTGACTTGTAATAGCATGTAACATAACTTGGATTCAATATAAATGTCGAATTTTATAGACCGTATTTTATCGGCTTAATGATATTACAACAAAACACAATAAACAACTAATTCATATATTTAAAGTGAAAATTTTCATTAAAAAGTAAAATTGCCTTACAAAAAATAAACTTTTTTAAACACCGCGGGCAAAACTGTAGAATAAATGTGGTTACTTCTAAACTCGATATACTAACAACGGTCCATCGTTTTTCCAAAAACACTAATTTACCCGGCCCGAAAAACCTCCCGAAAACCCGCCCAACTAAACCGGAAAAAACAGGAAAAACCCGTTCGAAAATTACTCGAAACCAGAAAGTGACCCGACCCAAAAATGACCCGAATATTTTGAGTCAGAATCCACCCGACCCGTTTCTCGCCCGAAAATAGGTAAATTATTATTAAAAAATATATTACAGAGTAATATTATAAACTAAAATTTATAAAAAATAATACATTAAGAAATATTTGTTTATTTAAAAAAATTTAAGAAATAATATGTTTATATGTTTTAAATTATATTTTTATCACATTATTATTGTAATGATAATTTTTTTTATAAATTGAGTCAAAGTCTGTTATTTACGTGTAATTTTTTTCAACTAACAATATATATCATATCCTTATAAAAATATTGGAGTACTCTGTAAATATCTAATATATCAAAAAAAATTATTAAATAAAACATGTTAATTTTCACCAATATCTTTTTTTTTGGTAAAAGGTAAGTATTATATATAATAACGATCATTTCCTTGTACATACCATGACTCACAATTTGACAAACACACCTACCATAGCACCATCATACTCACTAATACAAGACACGACTCAATAATCTATTCTCAAGGACTGTTGGTACTCTCATCTTGTATCTCATAACTCGATCTCTCACCTCATTCCTGATCTGCTGCACAACACGACTCGGTTGATGAACACATTTCAGCAGCCTACAAGTGTTTCGCTCATGCCAAATACGATAAATCAAAGCGACTAAACACATATAGACCACTTGCTTCCATAACAACGACCGATGCCTCCACTTTCTACACCACCTGACCATTTGCCCGTTTATTTCCCCAATACCCAGCCAATCCTGTATCAATGCCAAACATAATCTGCTGAACGTGCAAGAGAAGAAGAGATGCATATGACTTTCATCAAATTCCCCACAAAGCACGCACTCAGAATCTGCAATACACCCAAACCTGATCATCCTATCCGTGGTTAGTAATCTTTGCTGAACATACAGCCACACAATAAAGGACTGTTTCTGAATATTCATTCTATTCCACACAAAGAAATACCAATCCACCTTATGTTGTTCCCCTTGAATCCAATTGTATCCCGCATCGATAGTATACTGACCATCCTGTTTCAGCCATCCATCATCAACATAAGCAATCTTAAGCATCTCCTTGATTTGGCAGATTTTCCTCCACGTCCAGCTACTCGAATATGTCGGTTTATAATCAGTCCAATGCATCCCTTTGAGATAAATAGCATATACCCATTTTACCCAAAGATGATCGGCCTTTGATGCTAACCACCACGTATACTTCCCAATGCTTGCTTTATTCCAGATTACTCCATCAGTTATGCCTAATCCTCCATTCTTTTTAGCCTTACAGCAGGTGTTCCAATCAACTAACGGAGTTTTCCCATAATTCGCTTGCCCTGCCCATAAATAATTTCGACAAATAGCCGTAATTCTCTTCATCACCCCACTTGGGAGCAGAAAAAAACGCGCCCAGTACGTTTGTATATGAGCAAGTACCGCTTTTACTAAGACCAATCTTCCTGCATAACTCAATTTTCGAGCCCCCCATCCCCTAATCCGCTTCATCATCTTCTCAATAAGTCGATTGTAATCGCCAGGTGCTACTCGCTTATAAGAGATGGGAATACCCAGATACCGGAATGGAAATGAACCTTGAGAAAACCCAGTAATTCGCAGCAGCATCCTAGCATTAAAACTGTTTATCCCATTCATTAAAATCTCAGACTTGTTCTTATTAATCCTAAGACCAGAAGCTCTCGAGAAAGTCTGAAACGCTTTCATCATAACTCCAACAGACTCCCTATCTCCTCGACAGAATAATAGGATGTCATCCGCAAAACATAAGTGATTCAATTTGACCCTTTTGCATAGCGGATGGTACCTAAAACCATCACAAGCGGCTGTGACTGATAAAATTCGTGTTAGATACTCCAGGCACAACGTAAAAATAATAGGTGACATTGGGTCTCCTTGTCGGAGCCCACGCTTCCCCAAGAAATACCCAAAGTGGTCTCCATTCAACGATAAAGTGAAAGATGTTGTAGTGATACACTCCATTATCCATTGCACCATTTTCGGAGCGAAGTTTAACCCCTCTAGGATTTGGCGAACAAACTCCCATTCCACAGAGTCATACGCTTTGCTAAGGTCGATCTTCATGATACATCTAGGCGAGCAAGCCTTCCTATTATAAAGCCTTACCATATCTTGACAAATAAGTATATTGTCAACAATATCACGACCCTTTATGAATGCACTCTGATTCTGGCTAACTATACTAGGCACCTCCTCCATCAACCTGTTGCATATAATCTTTGTAATGCACTTGTAAATTACATTGCAGCACGCAATTGGTCTATATTCCGTCACACACTCTGCCCTCTCCTTCTTCGGTATGAGAGTGAGGATAGTGGCATTAATTTGTTTAAGCATCCTACCATGTTTAAAGAAATCCTTTACTGCATCAATGACCTCCTTTCCTACAACCGGGAAAGCATCGCGAAAGAATTCACTTGTGAACCCATCCGGACCCGGGGCTTTGTTTGGCGGAATATCAAATAAGGCTCCTTTGATTTCAGCATCTGTCACTTCTCGACACATATTAGCAGCAGTCTCCTCATTCAAGATCTTCCCACCTCGAATAGTGCTCCTACTAACTGCCTCTGTGTCATGATTCATTCCCAACACCCCTTGAAAGTGTTTCAAGAATGCATTTTCTATGTCAGCTGGGCTCGTCCAAGATGTTCCCATCTCATCTCTTATGAAAAACACCCTATTCCTCGCTCTCCTGCCTTTAATAACACTGTGAAAATAAGTTGTATTATCATCACCCTCGTCAATCCATCTACACTTTGCTTTCTGGGCTAGAAAGCTCCTTTTAGCCTCCTCAAGATCCCTATATGCAACTGCTGCAATCTTCTCAGCAGCCTGTAACTGTACGTCTGCAGGTGTAACATGAAGCTGTTTCTGTATTTCGAGCAGGTGCTGCAAAGCAATATCCGAGGTATGCTCAATGTTATGATAACTATCTCGATTGAGCTCCTTCAAAGGTTGTTTCAAGCTATACATCTTCTTCACCATTTGATACATTGGCGTTCCAATAATCTCTTTTGCCCACCACTTAGCAACTAATGGTAGAAATTGCTTATCCTTTCCCCACATATTAAAGTACTTGAAGGTACCCTTTCTCTTATGCTCAAAGTTCCATAGGTCAATCAAACACGGACAATGGTCATACAATCCTTCCGGGAGGAATTGAATTGTTGTATTGTTCATCTCTATTATCCATTCATCATTCCCAAGCACCCTATCAATCCTACTAAAGGTTCTTACCCCTTGCTCATGTTTGTTATTCCAAGTAAAGAAAGCACCTCTAGCTGGCAGATCTCGTAACCCACACTCATCATTGCACCTCTGAAAGTCCCGTGTTTCAGCTATCGTAACCACAGACCCTATTCTTTCATCAGTTGCTAACACGTTATTGAAGTCACCTATCACCATCAGTTTTCACCAATACCATTTATTAAAATTAGTGATTAAAAAAATTAAGAATAAAATTGTACTAATAATTTATAAAATGTAAAGAAAATTAACCTTTTCAATATGCATTAATAATCCGTATTTGACCCGGTCCGAAACCCGTATAAACTTGACCCTTATTGAAGCTGTATTTTCAAAACCCAAAATACACCCGACCCGTATTTTACCCGAACCTGATACTCAACCGCCCGACCCATTTGATAGGTTTAAGTATACGGTATACTGTATATGTGAATATGTTTTAAGGGATTTTAGTTTTTTTCTTTTTTAATAAAGTTTGGCTGTTATAAACTTTTTTTTTCTTTTTCTCAATGAAGGGTGGGTTAATGTAACATGTTCAATAGGTAAGTAACATGTATTTCGGTCTATTAAAAGAATATGGTCTACAAGATGGTATCATTTTGGGATTATTGAAAGGCGATATTGTTATTGGAAGATGTTACAAAGATGATATTGTTCCCATCAATTTTTTCTTGAAAAAAAAAAGAATGACATGTGTCATGACTCATGATGTGGTAAAAATTTTTCCCGCCAAAAAATACTTACCTTTGTTAGATTTGAATCTTCATTTGAGTCTTTTATTCGAAATTGACTATACCCAATGACGACGTGACTGTCTTGACTTAAATAAGACATTCTAGATGTTGAGTTAATATTTCCAAATAGTCTTAACAATCCAACTGTAAATAATACTCCTCCATTCAACTCCACTTGTCACTTATGGTCTTTTGCACATTTGCCGAGACACATTTATATCATCGATATCTTTCATTTTACATTAGCAAAAAATTATAAAAATTTGATATTCTTAATTTACTCATTAAGACAAATCAAACAAAATCTCACAATCCCCTTACAACTAAGAGATTAACTCTTATAAAAGAAACCATATTCTTCTCTCGTGCGTGGGCGATTCGGTGGCGATCCTAGGGTGGAAACCTTGCAACCATGGCGAGGAATACGGCCTCTAAGACTGGCTCTAAGAGTAACATGCGTAACATTACGAAGAGGAGGGCTATGACATCGAAGGAGAAGCATGAGAGAATTTCACAAACGCAAAAGCAATTAAGGAACGCAGAAACCTAATGATGATGTAGCAACAAAAAAACATGCGAGTTTACAAGACATTATGAGGATTCCTGCGTTTAATCTAGATGATGATGAACCCATAGTAGAAATACTTGATCCATCAACAGAGGAACCTATAGTTGATCAAGAGGAATGGTCTCTAATACAAGGGGGGAAAGTAGTACAAGTTACTACAGACAGCCCTGAGACAATGATACAACTAACAGAATAGAGGACGTGCATGAGGAAGTTCAATATTGGAAGCAAGCAGTGTATTGGTTTGTACTTGGTGCAAACCCTCTCATGGCCGTCTTGGAAAGGATATTTACGTCGGATATGGAGCAAACATACTATTAACAAAATATCCTTTGTCCCAAATGGTGTGTTTCTGGTAAGATTTGAGACGTTGGCTATGCAAGAACACGTCCTTAGGGCTGACACTATCTTTTTGATAGTAGACCAGCCATTATCAAACAATGGGCTGAAGACGTGGAACAAGAAAAAGAGGATGTCAAAAGGGTTCCTGCATGGATTAGGCTGCATAAACTACCCCTGAAATTCTGGGGTCGAAGTCTACCTAAATTAGCAGGAAGCATTGGCACGTTTATTCAAAATGATCCGACCACTGAACTCAAGATCAGGCTTGGGTATGCTCGGATCATAGTGGAACTACAGGTCGATCAACACTTTCCAAAGGTGCTTAAATTTCTAGATGAGAAGCAACAATTGGTGGAAGTGGATGTGTAGTGTGCAAAGGTTGTAAATAAGAAGATAGGGCACGAATAGGTCAGGTATAGGATTGATACCAAGAAGAAAGAGCAAGCAGGTCATGTCCATGAGCCTGGTAAGAAAGTGTGGAGAAAGGTGGACAAACCAACACAAGCCAGCCAACCAGTTATTCCTGCAATGAATGTTCATGCTATGAACGGGTCAGCTGGTCCTGCTATGGATGTGTTAACACCTAGGATGGATCATGTAAGGGTTAAGGAGGAGCAAGTCCAAACTCCTGTGAATGCATTTATTCAAGGTAATCAGCAGTCTCATGTGTCAAATAAAGAGTTCTATGCGGTCATCTTGTCCTCTTCATGAAGGAACGTAACTGTAATCCTCTAGAAAAACTAACGCAATACAGTGACGGAAACACTGTAAACTTGGGATTAAAATACACTGACAAACTATATCTTATTAAAAGAAATGGTAAGTCAATACAAATGGCTCTTTTTACAAAAGGACTAAAAAGAAAATTCACCAAACGGGTTATACAAATCCATAAATTACATGAATAAAGAAAGAGTGGGATCCACGCTACTCGCTAGCTCACACCCAAAATCCAGCAGCAAAAACCTGTCATGTTACAAACATAACAGCCACGTCGGTGGGGAGTAACTCGGATGTTCTCCCAGCCATATTATATCATATGGAAAAATAATAGTATTATTATATCAAAATACTTAAAATGAGAAAACATTAAAAATGATATAATAAAATAAGTTCTTGGAGGAAACTTAAAACATTTGCCAACCTGCAAATCAAACCAATCGATAATAATAATCATATTCAAAAATGGCGTTATGGAAATTCGATCAGTGTGCACAAGGCTAGACTTTCACTAGGATAATAGTGGAAACTAGCTTCGAGAACTGTAGACTTAACTCATAACAGAATTCAGTCTCTAACTAGGCAACTCAACTACAACAGGACAGCGTGCAGCGAGGTCCTGGTTTAAGTAGTGCATACCCCTCCTAGACAACAAATATGTCTCAGCTGACGGTGACTAACACGATGCGATATCTAGCTTAAGGTCAAATTATACACTCTCCTGGGTGAAACTACGTACGCCCAGTTCAACGACCAAATGTGCCCCAAATAGGCACACCGGCTTTATAGCTGATGGCAGAAACGTACATCCCAGACTATATTTTACTTTAACCCCACACTTATCTTTATTCCATAACTCCAAAACAGCCATTATCGATATAAACAAAAGATATAATCATTATAAATAATATTAAGATATAAGGAATAAACATTTTATATTAAAAGCAAAACTTTCTATATATAGAAACTTACTTAAAATAGAAATATTGTTATAGAAAATACGTAAGTGATTAAAATAAGTGAAATGAATAAAAAATAGCATTTCTAACGAAATTAACATTTTATTATTATCGTCGTTATCATGACTTTAATATATTTCTAAATTCGTTACTCAAAGTATAAAGAAAATATAAAAAGTCAATATATATAGTATTTTATAAATAATTAGGCAATCGAGTTAAAACATATAATTTTAGAAAATAGGTGTTTTAAGAAAATGATATCAAAATTAATTGAGTCGACGAATTTTATAAATTAAACGAGATTTTATAAAGCTTGCAAATTAGTTTTAGCAAATAGATCTTATCAATATATAATACTGATTTTACTAAAAATAATCAATCGTAGAAAACTGAGAAATTATTAGGGAAAATAGTCTCGACTAAAAATATATTTAAAACAAAATCGAATACTTTCTCATTTATTAATATAGGTCGTAAAACGAAATTAATTTATTGAAAAAATATACAAATCTCGATTATAATATAAAAATATGATTTTGAGTTAAAATTATAAATTAAAAAAATATGTCGAAAATATGAAATCGATATTATTTAGTTACTATTGTCACGATAACCAATAAAATATTATAACTATCGTAAACAATTAATTTACTAACGATTTATAAAACGATATCGAAAACTTGTAAAATATTTATAAGATACACAATTTAAAATAATATTTTTAGCAAATAATAAATAGCGAAAACTAGAAAATCGAAGTTAAAATATTTACTACATACTACTACTCAAACATACGATATAAAATCGAGTAACGTTCTAAAGTTACCTTGAGTCAAAATTCGAATTGATCTCGGACTTGTCTACTTTCATAGTCTGAGCTATAAATCTTCAATAGCACGCCTTAACCTTCGTGTCGTGAATCGCTAGCCTTCCCAGTATGCTCCACTAAGAAATTCGAGACATAAAGAAACAGAAATAAAGAAATCGGAAAAAGGAATGTTCGAAATGAATAGAGATGTCACGGAACAACAAGGAAAAGTAGCTGAAAGAAGATTGATGAAACAATACAAAACTGAGGGAAGATGAATGAAGTTGGATGACATAAATGAGACGATGAAGCAGAAGCAGATTCAGCACACCAACACACAGTAGTAGCAATAAGATGCAGCAGCAAACGACAAGAACAAACAACAATACGGCGGCACCTACTTCGACACAGTAAGACAACAACGAGCATCACAACATCAACTACGAACCGAACCAAACCAAAACGCAATAGCAGCAAGGCATAACGAACAAAGATGATGACAACAGCAGCAATGCAATTATACAGAAACAACAAAGCAAACCAGCACCAGCAACACGCAGCAACAAACATCGGGCAGAAGAAGAATAAACGAACAGGGGAGAAAGAAGAACGACAACATAGATCGACAACACGAAAATGGAGTAGATCGAAAAGTGACATGGACGAAGAAGAAGAAGAAGAAACATCAGAGAAACGAAAAGAGGGAAGGAAGAGCAGAAAATAAGAAGTAGAGTACAATAGGCCAGTAGCAGCAGCAGAAGTAACGGACAAAACAAGACAATAACAAATGACAAAACGAATAAGAAGATGAAGAATGAGTAACAAAATGCTGCAGCAGGCCAGAATGATAACCAACGAACGAAAACAGAAGAGGAAGAAGAAAATAAAAACGGAAAACGAAGATGAAGGAACGATTAGGCAAACACGGCAGCATCCAATCAACGAACAAAGGAAACAAAACGAGAACATCAAAGCCGTAAATGCAGCAGCAGCCGACGAGATGCAACAAGAAGAGGGACAAGAAGAGGGAGGAGAAGAACAGGGTGCTGCCTCGACAAATAGCAGCAACAAAGGCAACAGAACAACAAATGAACGCAGCAGCAACAGCAGAAAACGAGCGCAGCAACATCATCAGAAAAAGGACGAAGAAAAGGGGAAGAGGAGATGCGTTGAAAGAGTAAGACTAATGGGTTGAATAGGGGAGGTGAATGATAAGTGTAGTTTGTAGTGCCTATTTGTTGTGTTTTGGTCCCTTTTTCCTTGTGGTAGTTTGGAGCGATTCATGGGCTTCTTATGCTTCCTTTAGTTCGTTTCAGGTTCCCGAGGCCGAATTGGAAGAGTTAGAGCGATTCCGACTCAATACATACACATTTTAGAGCCAACGAGATAAAGGAACGATGACTCGAGACCTTGGAATCGACCCCGAGACCTTGGGACCCAATCCCGAGCCTCCGAGACCCGATCCCGAGTCCCGAGAATCGGTGGGAAGCCCATGAGAGGCAAGGAAGAACCAAAGAGTGTTTAAGGAAGGCATACAAGACCCATCCCGTTCGGGATGGCCTCATCCCGTTCGGGATGGGGTGCTACATTAGGATGGCTACTGTGAGCCCATCCCAGTCGGGACCAACTCGTCCCGATCGGGATGACAGAGCCGTCCCGATCGGGATGATCCGTCCCGGTCGGGAAGCTACAGAGGCAGCACGGGCCTCTTCTTTTCTTCTCCTTCACTCTTGTACCCATATATATACTCCCATCTTGTAATTTTAAGACATCTTATCTTAACCTACATTAGTTTAAGCCTCCAAAACCCTAGATTTACTCTCACTCATTAGCTTTAATCTTCCCTTAATCATAGTTAATCCTTAGTTAATTATTGTATTAGTTCTTGTATTAAGAGGATACTTGAAGAATTCTCCAAGATTGACAACCTTGGGTTTTATTTGGGTTCTTATTTATACAAGATTTCATCTTTTCATCTCCTTAGTGTTGGTATAACCTTTCTTACTCTTAATCTTGTTTATTTAATCTTGTTTCAATCTTTTCATATTGTTAGTATCATTGTTCTTGTTAATCATTATGGATGTTTGTTTAGTGATAATATTTTCTCATGTTATGGTTGTTTTATTCTTGATAATGAGTGAGTAGTCTTCTTGTGGGGTTTAGTAGGGGGATTAGGTGTAGATTATGGGTGATTAGGGTTGATTAAGGGGAAAAGGTTGCATCTTTGTTGTTAGTCACATTGTAGGCACTCTATGTGTTTGTTGATATGCTTGTGTGAGTTGTAGTGGCAATGCTTCCCATGCTTGTGTTCATCCTCTCATTGATTGCTTATTTTGTGGAAATGTTGAGAATAGTCATAGTCACGAGAGTGCCGACCAGGGTCTAAGTTGCGAGAGCCCAAACCCACCTTGACATCGGTCTAAGTTGCGAGAGCCCGGACCGACTCTAGCGATTAGGAGACACCTTTACCCTTGCTCACCCCAATTACCCTTCTACTCCCATGAACCCGACCTACCCCACTTCTTTCCATATTTGAGTTCAACTCCTTAGTTAGACATCGTTTACTCTAGTTTATTTGTTAGATCGATCATTAGCATTGTTTAGCATTGATAGTCTAGTTCTTATTCCTCCTCCTCAATAGTTTTCCATTTATCGCTTTCTTTGTGTCGTTTCTGGTAGCATAGTCTCGTTTGTAAGCCGACATAGTCTAAGCTTTGATATACCGTCCTCGTGGAATCGATCCCGACTTACCCTAGCTACTCACTAGGTTAGTCGGTGTTATATTGATCGGCTAGGGACGTGACGAATCCCTACCATCAATTTGGCGCCGTTGCCGGGGACGGTGCATTGTTTAGACTTAGTTTGCTTATTTCTAGACTTAGTTACCCTTCTTTGTGTTCTCCCAACTTCTCTTGTGAATATTCTCTAGTTTTTTTTTTCTTTGTCTCTAGTTGTGTTTGTTTATTGTCGTTGCCTAGTGCCCACAAAGCACTAGGTGTTCTCATGTTTGTTCTAGTGTGTAGTGTATGCCTAGGAGGGGAGGCGACTTCTATCTCTTTAATCCAGAGCCGGAGAGACTCTTTCGAGCCTTTCGCCAACGGACGATTAATCGGGTTAGGATCTCTCAACCAAGTGCAAGCACCACTCATCAAGGGCAAGCCCAAGGAGCCGACTTGAGCGTTTCACCTCGAGAGACGGCCGGAGGGACCTTCATCAATCCCTTCGGTGATTCTTCTCCTAGTTCCCCCTCCTCTTCTACATCAACACTCTATACACCCCCATCCTCTCCCTTACATCCAAGAATGCCTAGGTTTTCCTCTCACTCCACCTTCACGGAAGATGTCTTGCCGGGACCGAGTGCATTACCGGAAGCCTATACCGGGAATTTTGTGGCAAAGACTCAATTTATTCAACTTGTGGAGAGGAGCCCATTTAGTGGTTTGCCCACCGAAGACCCGCAACAACATATGGAGACTTTCTCCGATTATTGTGACGCTATATCTCAAACCGGGGTTACTCAAGATCAAATTCGTTGGGTACTCTTCCCGTTTTCTCTTATTGGAAAAGCGAAGCAATGGATCAAGAGTCTCGATAGGGCAACCATAGGGATCGATACTTGGAAAAAGCTTGCCTTGGCGTTCTACCAAAAGTTTTACCCTCCGGAAAAGACGAACTTGCTTAGGGCCTCCATCACCGGGTTCCAACAAAGGGATGAAGAGAGCCTATATGAAGCTTGGGAGCGGTTTAAGTCTTTGGTAAGATCGTGCCCTCATCATGGACTCTCACAATGGTTCTTGGTGCAACAATTTTGGAATGGACTTTATGAGGACTCGAGAGCCATTCTCAACATGGGCTCCAATGGTAGGTTTACCGAGGTCGATGACGACCAAACATGGGCGAGAATCGAAGAGATGGCGGTGCATAATTTGCAATACTCTAGGCCTAGGAAGGCACACCGAGGAGGCATGCATGAGGTCGATGCTATCACTAAGTTAAGCATTGACCTTGGGGCTCAACTTGAAACACACATGGAGACTATTGACAAGAAGCTCCAAAGCCACCTCAACCAAGTCCAAGGCTCTAGTTCATCCCACCATCAACCGATTCAAGAAGTGAATGCTTTGGGGTTCGCACCTCCTACACCTTACTTTGAGATGTGCGACACTTGTGGAATCGTTGGACATGATCATATGTTTTGTCATGGAAGTATCGAGCAAGTGAACGCCTTTCAAGCGTTAAAGCAAGGTACCTCTTACTCTAATAAATTCCAAGCTTCCCAACAAGTCCCCCCATCAACAAGCCTTTCAACATCAACAACAACATCGTCCCTATGTTCCACCTTCCTTACGGGACAACAATGAAAGTTACCAAGGTTATATGGGTAACCAAAGACCCTTCAACAATTTCAAGCAAAATAACCAAGGCAACTTCAACAACAAGCAAGGGTTCCAACAAGGGAACTTCAATCAAGGTGGTTTCCAAGGAAACCAAAATTTTCAAGGATATCAAAACCGCAACCATGGCAACAATCAAGGCCATCAACAAGGTAATTCTCATGGGTTCCAAGGGAACCGTCAACAAGCAACTCAAAATCAACAACAACAAAGCAAGCCTAGGAGCCGGTCTCCTACACATGATTATGGCATTCCTCTAGCCATCACCGACACTCCACATAATCCATCGTCCCCACCTCGGGATTTTGACATTCAAAAGACTTTGACGGAAATACAAAGGAGTAATCAAGATTTGCAACAAAGTCAAGTGGACATGTCAAGGCATCATCATGAGCTCTTCACTTATATTCAAGGGGAAAACGCAATGAGAGATACCCGTATGAAGATACTTGAGAATCAAATATCTCAACTAGCTTCGGGGAGCTCCTCAAGGCAAAAGGGGCAACTACCCTCTCAAGGTGAAACACCGATATTTGAGCATGTAAATGCCATCACTACAAGGAGAGGTACCTCTTATGACTCCCCTCCATATCCTAATGAGCAAGAGCCAATGCAAGAACCGACAATGCAATTGACATCTCCAAATCAAGAAGAGTCAAGCTTTGACATTCCAATTGAGGAGCAAGTCTCAAGGGAGGCCGAGAAACCCCAAGAAGACAACCCTCCTCCTCTTCAAGAGAAAGACAAGGGAAAAAGGAAAGTGTCCTTTGAAGAGTCCACCCTTAATGATCAAAACAAGTACCAAGTCAAGTTGCCTTACCCATCGAGGCAAATGAAGACTAAGGTGGACACTCATTACGACAAGTTCCTTAACATCGTGAAGAAGTTGGATGTTAGTGTCCCGTTTACCGAACTACTTACCCAAATCCCGGCATATGGAAGATTTATGAGAGAAATCTTGGCTAGGAAGAGATCCGTCGACAAGGAAGAGACCGTAGCGTTCACGAGGGTGGTGAGCGAGCTTATCCAAGGTTCCACGCTTCCGAAGTTGAAGGATCCGGGTAGTTTTTCGATCCCTTGCACCATAGGCAACTTCATGATCAAGAATGCATTATGTGACTTGGGCGCGAGTGTGAGCATCATTCCTTACTCTATTTGTTGCCGACTCGGGATGAAGGAGTTGAAATGTACGTCCATTACACTCCAAATGGCCGATAAATCATTCAATCGACCATTACGAATGTTAGAGGACGTACCGGTACGAGTGGGAAAATAATTCATTCCGGTCGAATTCATTGTGCTCGACATGCCGGAGGATGCCAACACTCCCATTATTCTTGGGCACCCATTTCTACACACCACGGGTGCCATGATCGATGTGAAGAATGGTAGGATCACATTTGAGTTAGGTGAGGAGAAGATAGTGTTTGACCTCCAAGGCAACACCTCGCCTACTAGCGATGAGACATGCAATTTGATCCAAGCCAAGAAAGACATCGATCTAGGGGGTGAAGCGGAACAAAGCTTGAAGAAGTACTCTTATGTACTTGAGGATGATGACTCCGATTTGGAGGAAGATGAGTGCCCGAATCATGGGTTTTACGACAAGTTGCAAAGCAAGGACAAGGATGAGCCTCCCTTGGGGCGACATGAGGACCGGTGGACGTTTGGGTATATCCCCAAGGACCAAAAGTCCAAGTTAAAGTTGTTGAACTTGGAAAGGCGGGATGCCCCGGGAACGTCAAGGCAAGGCCATGAGGAGCCTTGGGATGTGGTCGGCTATATGACATGCTTGATTGAAGACTTCTCAAGGGCCTTCGACTTGTTCTTACGTGCCCTTGATGGAGATGGAATGGATCATTGTTGTTGAAAAAGATTAAAGAAAGCACCACCTTGGTTTGACGGAGTCCCACAAGAACCGTCTCCTTGTATATATCCTTGTATTATATTTGCTTTGGATTTTTGTGAATTCTTGTTGTTTGGATTATTGATGAGCGTGGCGAGGGAGAGAGTTTGATGTTTGTTTGAGTATTGCTTGATAGGTGAAGTGAGAACGCTCCTAAAGAAGATTGCCTATGATACACTTTGGGTTGTAGGCATGAGGATCGGGTTTTTGAAGCTTAGAGCAAGCTTTTGGGGCCTTGAAAGTTGAAGAAGGCCCATCCCGGCCGGGATGAGTCGTCCCGACCGGGAAGGGTGAGCAAACCCGATCGGGAAGGGTGCCTTCCCGATCAGGATGAGTGCGCCATATTTGGAGCTTCCTGTGAGTCCGTCCCGACCGGGATGAGGGCGTCCCGACCGGGACGGGTGTGGCATCCCGACCGGGAAGGAGCCGTCCCGATCGGGAAGGGTGCACCAAGAATTGAGCTTACTGTGGGTCCGTCCCGACCGGGATGAGGTCGTCCCGACCGGGACGGGTGAGGTAACCCGATCGGGATCAGTCTTCCCGACCGGGATGGTCCTCTGCTTCCCTTTGTGATTCTTCTTCGCAAAACAAGTCCACCCAACCGTTTTATGCCCCCTCCCAACCTCCCTACTCCTCCTTGTTCCTATCATATGACCCATACACCTCACTTTACACCGAGATCCACATCAAATCCCACCCCCCTCACACCTTTACCACCTCTATCATGCGATGTTATCAAGAATAAAGCGGAAGAGAAATGATGAAGACAAGCGTGCCTTTATTGATCTATGAGACGATGGAGAGAGTGAGTTGCTAACCTATGGTATGGCAACTATCCTTTCTTTTCCGTTTTTGTTGTCACTTGTTTTCCTTTGTTTCTTCCCTTTGTGTCTTGATGTCATGGTGGCCTTTGAGGCCTTGGTGTTGATTGCTCCCGACTCTCGACGACGTGATTGCGTCGAGAGTCAATCGAAAAAATCCAATCTTACAAGATTTTCACCCCTTTTTTGGAGTTAGTCGGATTTGGACGGAATCCGGGCTAGGTGACTTGATTACACCTAGCCCTCCCCTCCCATTTCCTTTTTATTTCTTTCTTTTTATTTTTCTTTCCCCCATCCATATCTCTTTCTTGTCTCGGCCCATGGTGACTTGACTACACCCCGGCCGGACACCTTCTACCTTTTTCTCCACTTTGTTTTCAATTTTTAGCTTTATTTTCGTAGTTTCTTTTTCTTTCTTTTGTCTCTCCGCACCCTACGATCGAGCATGAGGACATGGCTCGATTTAAGTGTGGGGGAGCGATATTCTAGTATAGTTAGTTTTATTTTCTTAGTTTTCGGAAAAAATCTTGAAAAAACCCTAAAAATTTGAAAAATTTTCACAAAAATCAAAAATATTTTCTCTTTTGTGTTTTCATTTTGTGTCTTTGTTTCGTATATTTGTTTTGTGTGCGTGTTTTGCCTCCCTTTCCCTTATAGGTTGCTTTAATCGCCGTTAACTTTGGAAGGCTTTCAAGACTCCCGGTAACATCTTATCTTTTTTTTCTTCTTTACCTCGTATGGAGTTTGGAGGAGATTGTGATGTTGTGTGCTCGGGTGGAGCTTTGTGTATATCGGTGGGTGATTTGGTGACTTGTATGGAGTATCGGGGTGGTGTTTGTTATATGTTTGTTTTGTTATGTTTTGTTTTTGATGCCTTTTGTTTCTTTTTCGTTCGTTTTCGTCGTGTCTTTGTTTTTGTGTTGTTGTGTGTCTTGTGTGTAAACTCATTTTTCGAAAACCCGGTTTAGAGGCTAGTGTGTGAGTGTCTATTTTCCCTTTCTAGTTGTATAAATCGAGTCTTGGACTTTAATCTAGTAGAATGACCCTAAATCAATGAATTCGTTGGTCCTTTACCTTGAGTCCACCTAGCTTACTAGGGATTTACTACGGGATTTGCATTTTGACCATTATGACCACCCACGGTGTGAAAAGGCCTTGGTTACCGAGTCTCGTCCCTTAGGTGACCGTGTCTAGGATCGTTCGATTAGTCCAAGTTCCCCCCTTTTTGTGGGTTTGAAGGGAAAGCGCGCTCCCGACTCACCCATTAACCTACCTCCTACACATTCCACACAAATAAAATGCAATTTGTTGATTTCTATCTTTCTCAATTGTCAAAGAAATGCCAAATCTTGCCAAAAGGGCAAAGAAAAGAAAAAAAAAAGAAAAAAAAATGAAAGAAAGAAAAGAATGAAGAAAAAAGAAAAGGCACAAAAGCCAAAAAGAAAATAGAAAAGAAGAAAAAGAATGGCATGGCAACAAACAAATCAAAATATCGAAAAGAAAGAAAATGCCAAAAGAAAACCCGTCTCACAAAAAGAAATCCCCACAAAAATAAGCCTTTTTCCGACTTTTGCCGTGAAGAGCCTACCAAAGGACCGAGTCCCGAGGAAGGATGATAGCGGCATTAGTCGGTCTTCCCTCATTTTGCATATTTCCACCTTTTTACTTGGACTAGTTAGGCGGTTTTGGACACGGGACGACCCTCTTGGCTCACGCTAAAGGGGGCGGGGTCTCACTTACCTACAGTGTCGACTAACACCGTGGTTCTTCACTTTTCCACTCCGCCGATCGTCCCGTAGTACGTTTTTAAAAAGTTAGGAGGACCTAGGTAAGTTACCAACGTTTTTGTTGCTTGATCGTCATACTATTAGGATTTAGCTCACCTTGGTTTGTATGTCTAGCTTGGGAACGTTGTCACTTACCTCGGGTCCTAAACCGGTGTTTCATTCACCGCTTTTAGAGGGAAGCGGTATTTTTTTTGTTTTGGGTGCAACCGATTATGTGTTTGTTTGTGTGTTTGTTTATGTGCTTTGTGTCCGGTTGCATCCACAGTTTTGTCGCAAGACCCTACTTGCCTTGCGGAGTGCACTTGTCCTCTAAGTGCACTCGCGTGAGTTGAAGGGGCGTAGGGTGCGCTAATACCCATTCGGCTAGTGTAGTAGTTAGTATGTGCTTACTCGAGGGCGAGTAAGGGTTAAGTGTGGGGGAGTTGATAAGTGTAGTTTGTAGTGCCTATTTGTTGTGTTTTGGTCCCTTTTTCCTTGTGGAATCGCTCCTTTGGAGCAATTCATGGGCTTCTTATGCTTCCTTTAGTTCGTATCAGGTTCCCGAGGCCAAATTGGAAGAGTTGGAGCGATTCCGACTCAATACATACACATTTTGGAGCCAACGAGATAAAGGAACGATGACTCGAGACCTTGGAATCGACCCCGAGACCTTGGGACCCAATCCCGAGCCTCCTAGACCCGATCCCGAGTCCCGAGAATCGGTGGGAAGCCCATGAGAGGCAAGGAAGGACCAAAGAGTGTTTAAGGAAGGCATACATGACCCATCCCGTTCAGGATGGGGTGCTACATTAGGATGGCTGCTGTGAGCCCATCCCGGTCGGGACCAACTCGTCCCGATCGGGATGACAGAGCCCTCCCGATCGGGATGATCCGTCCCGGTCGGGAAGCTACAGAGGCAGCACGGGCCTCTTCTTTTCTTCTCCTTCACTCTTGTACCCATATATATACTCCCATCTTGTAATTTGAAGACATCTTATCTTAACCTACATTAGTTTAAGCCTCCAAAACCCTAGATTTACTCTCACTCATTAGCTTTAATCTTCCCTTAATCTTAGTTAATCCTTAGTTAATTATTGTAATTAGTTCTTGTATTAAGAGGATACTTGAAGAATTCTCCAAGATTGACAACCTTGGGTTTTATTTGAGTTCTTATTTATACAAGATTTCATCTTTTCATCTCCTTAGTGTTGGTATAACCTTTCTTACTCTTAATCTTGTTTATTTAACCTTGTTTCAATCTTTTCATATTGTTAGTATCATTGTTCTTGTTAATCATTATGGATGTTTGTTTAGTGATAATATTTTCTCTTGTTATGGTTGTTTTATTCTTGATAATGAGTGAGTAGTCTTCTTTTGGGGTTTAGTAGGGGGATTAGGTGTAGATTATGGGTGATTAGGGTTGATTAAGGGGAAAAGGTTGCATCTTTGTTGTTAGTCACATTGTAGGCACTCTATGTGTTTGTTGATATACTTGTGTGAGTTGTAGTGGCCATGCTTCCCATGCTTGTGTTCATCCTCTCATTGATTTCTTATTTTGTGGAAATGTTGAGAATAGTCATAGTCACGAGAGTGCTGACTAGGGTCTAAGTTGCGAGAGCCCGGACCCACCTTGACATCGGTCTAAGTTGCGAGAGCCCGGACCGACTCTAGCGATTAGGAGACACCTTTACCCTTGCTCACCCCAATTACCCTTCTACTCCCATGAACCCGACCTACCCCACTTCTTTCCATATTTGAGTTCAACTCCTTAGTTAGACATCGTTTACTCTAGTTTATTTGTTAGATCGATCATTAGCATTGTTTAGCATTGATAGTCTAGTTCTTATTCCTCCTCCTCAATAGTTTTCCATTTATCGCTTTCTTTGTGTCGTTTCTGGTAGCATAGTCTCGTTTGTAAGCCGACATAGTCTAAGCTTTGATATACCGTCCTCGTGGAATCGATCCCGACATACCCTAGCTACTCACTAGGTTAGTCGGTGTTATATTGATCGGCTAGGGACGTGACGAATCCCTACCATCAGTGAACTGGACAAAACGGGGAAATGAATAATGGGAGTGAAGCGGTGGATTATTAGTAAGGGCAAAGGGGAGTATGCATATATTAAGTGGAAAAAAAATGGAATGAATCAAGTTGGTGAATCAAACGGTAGAATAGTAGGAAAACAAGAGGAAGGTGAATTAAACCAAAAATGAAACGAAACACGGGTTAATTAAATGAATTGGGTAGGAGACGAATTCCGTAACGATAAGTTGACTGACCCACGAATCGAATTAAAAACGAGTTAATAAAATTAATAAATAATCGGTCGTCTAATAAAATGAGTAAATAAAGTTTTCGAGACGAAAATGAAGTTTATAGAAATATATAGTTAGACGATGAAATAGCATTTCCCGAAAAATAATATATCTTCGATAAAATGAATTAAATAGATTTCTCGAGGAAAGGTAACAAATGTTTTGACGAAACTTAAAATAAATGAGCTTCGAGCCGAAAATAGAAATTCAAGCGTAAATAAAAATAAATAAAAAGAATTTAGAATTTAAATCGTCGAAATAGACTCTCGATAAGAATTAAATTAAATGTATAAAATAAATCGAAACAGAAATAAAAATATGTTTTAAATATAAGAAGAATTTTCGAGACAAATAGAATTTTAGAAGTTTGAAACGATTAAACGATAAATTCGTTCTATAAAATTTTTAAGAATTACGAGTTAAATCGTAAAAATAAAAATACGAACAAAATTTTATTTTAATTTAATTTATAAAATCAGGGGTGTTACAGTAACTAGGATAAAGGGCCACACTGAAGCCAATATAAATCAATGATTAAGTGGGGCTTTTGGAATATTAGAGGAATGAATAGGAGTAATAAGCAAGTGGTAATAAATAAATTTCTTGCTCAGAATAATGTAGGTTTGTTTGGTCTATTAGAGACTACAGTTAAACAAAATAATGTCAATAAAGTGATGGTTGCGTTTAATTACTGGAGTATTTCTACAAATGCTTCCAGTCATCCTGGAGGTAGGATTTTGGTTTTATGGTAGCCAAACATATGTGATATACAGTTCCTGGAGTATGATGCTCAGTTTGTTCATTCGAGAGTTAGTACTAAGCCGTAACAAGAAAGCTTTTACATCACTTTTTTTATGCTTTCAAGGGTATTCAAGAAAGGGAGCCTTTATGGTGCAGTTTAAGTAGAATTGCTCAGTATATTTCAAGTCCATGGGCTATAGGGGGAGACTTCCATTGTGTCCTTCATCAGGATGAAAGAGTAGGAGGGTCTTTCACTAATGCCGAGGCTGAACCTCTTTGTCAATGCATTCATCAATGTGAGATGATAGACTGTCCAGCTGTGGGGACATTGTTTACTTGGAATAACAATCAAAGACCTGAAGATCGAGTTTACAGCAGACTTAACAGGCTTCAAGTGAATCAGGAGTGGATAGATTCATATCCGGATCTTCTTACTCACTTTCTTCCTGAGGGTCAATTCGACCATATTCCATGTCTGCTACAAAATGCTAATTCCATGGTTAGAAGACCAAGGCCTTACAAATATTTTAACATGTGGAGTAAATCTCCCAATTTCAAGGAGATAGTCAGGCAGGGATGGCAAGGCGGTAAAGAGGGATCTAAAGTGTATAAATTGGTGAACAAGCTGAAGGACTTGAAACCTTGCTTAAAAGCTCTTAACAAAGCTCAATTTTCTGATATTGTGCAAAATGCTGAGATTGCTTTCACAAAATTGACTAAAATTCAACAACAACTGGGGGTGCAGTCGCATAATAAGGATCTAATACAACATGAATGTGAAATGCGGGATACCTACAACCAACTGGTTGATGCTCAAATGGACTTCTTGAAGCAAAAAAACTAAAATGACATGGACTGCTGAAGGGGATTCAAATACAGCTTTCTTTCATGGTATACTTAAAAGTAGAAGAAGACATAATCAAGTGCTCTAGATTGAGGATCGGAATGGTCAAATACACAAGGATATGGATTGTATTCAGGCCAGCTTTGTCCAATTCTATGAAAACCTACTTGGACATAGCAATACCACAACAAGAGTTAGTAAGAAAATCATGATGCTTGGTAATAAATGTGAGGAACAACATAGAGTACAACTGCTGGCCACTGTCACTAAGGATGAGATAAAAGCAAGCATTTTTATCATCCCAAATTACAAGGCCCCAGGACCGGATGGATACTCAAGTCAATTCTTCAAACTTCCGGATAGTGGGTAAGGAAGTGACTGAAGTTGTTCAGGAGTTTTTTAGTAATGGTAAACTTCTCAAACAATTGAATGCTACCAACATAACATTGATCCCTAAAGTGCCTTGTCCTACATCTGTGAAGTAGTTTAGACTAATTGTGTGTTGCAATGTTATTTATAAATGCGTCTCCAAGATTCTCTATACCAAGTTGGCAAGTGTTCTCCCTCATCTGGTCTCACCCACTCAGGGAGGCTTCATTAAGGGTAGAAGTATTATTGAGAACATATTAATTTGTCAAGACTTGGTGAAGCTTTATGAGAGGAAAGAAGCTTCACCTAGATGCCTATTCAAGATTGATTTAAATAAGGCATATGACTCAGTAGAGTGGGCATTCCTATTTCAAATTATGGAGGAGATGAACATCCCAGGACAGTTCATCAACTTAATTCAGGAACGTGTTACTACAACAACATATTCTCTTAGCTTAAATAGGGAAAATTTTGGGTGGTTCAAGGGCAACAGAGGGCTAAGACAAGGGGATCCTGTAGACACCCACATTTTGACCGCCAGGTGTCTATAGCAGTTTCCGACAAACACCCGATGATGATCGGACGCAAACGTGCTTTAAATACTCAGAAACGGGCTCAGAATCAATGGCATTTGGCTTGGGCTCATTATGGAGTACATATCTCACAAAACCAACCTCAAAATCAGGCCTAGTGGGTCGTTTCGAGTCAAATAAGACTAATTTGGGTCGATTCTGACACCAGGGATAAAACCGTCTTTTAACGACCGAGTCAAAACCCGTCAAAATTATTTCCGAGGCACGTGAGTCAGCCGTGACACCTCCCACGGCTGATTCGAACTCTAATCCTACGAAAAATCAGCTACATAAAATATTAAACAAATCCGTTTAAGGATGGAATTCGATCTCAAGTAGGAATCCTATCCGAAAACCGATTCAGACACCCGACCGAGTGCAAATACTCGGCCGAGCAGCATATTCCAGCCGTGTTCCCTTTCTTCCTTGACAAGAAAGCGGAATTCTCATGCCTTACAGCTTCCTATATTTCCTATCTCTAACGGTAGTTCAAACTCTCCTAGCCAAGGTCGGGAATTCCCTATAAATAGCCCCTTGCACACACACTTTTAGACATCAATTAGCATCTACAATATACATTCATTATCGATCAAATATTCATAAAAGCATCACAAATTATTCCCATACACACACTCGTAAGCATAAAATCTAGCATCGATACACCGATATTACAAACCCGAAGGAAACCGGCCCGATACCCGACACCCTTCACTCGTCACGCCCGAACCGAACCACCACCAACTCACCGACATCCACTCGACGCTCTTGTGCCCAAGCCACGTCCCGACGAGCCCCGATCCGAGTAAACAGAAGCATGTAGGTTGAGGGTGTAACAAAACCCGATTTCTCTTCTTCTTCTTCATCCTCGTCCGTCTTATTTTTTATGGGTCGGTCGTCGTTTATTTTATTTTCTAATATCGATAATACAAAAACAATTTTCATACAACAACATTCTTAAAAATATGATATCGATTTTCTATAATCGAATATTGTATCAAAAAGAATTATATTAAGATCTCGACGATATTAAAAATCGTTACATCTTTTTTTTGTTTCGTTCAAACTTCTTTTTACAAAACTTTTTTTATTCATTCCAAATACTCGATATCGATTTTATAATCGAATATCGGGTACGACGAATATCGAAAACATAAATCGAGTATAAATTAATTCATATTTTGTACGCGATTTATCAAAATTCGCAATTTCGAACAAAAATAATAAAACCGGACAGACCCGTACGCGAGTCGCGCCACCACCAGGCGACTCGCGCACAGGTCTGAAATCCGAGTCGTTTTTTTAGCTTTCTTCGTTCGTTTTATTTTATTTATTCTACGAAACGATTTCAAAATTTACATCTTTTCTAAAACTATTCCTAATATTTGATATTGATTTCGTAGTCAACTATTAAATATAACGAATATCGAAAATATTAGATCGAGTGCGAATTATGCAATATTTGTACGCGGTTTAATAAAAACGTCGAGTCTTTGAAAATCGTCTCAAAAAAATCAGACCGACACGCGACTCGCCGGCATCCCGGGCGAGCCGCGCGGCCGGCTGCCTCGACCCCCCTTTTTCTCATTTTTTATTATTTTTCGAACTTCGTTTTTATACAAAACATCGTTTTTAACAATATTTTCCAGATTTCGATTAATATTTATTTTTCTCGATCTCGTATATTTATTTCGTTTGCTATATTATTTTTTTACAAATCGATACTAACTCGTTTGTTTATCTTGTAGCAAATTCATCTTTATTTCATCTTTTGTTTTATTATACTAAAACGAATCTCACATGTTAAATTCAACATTGACGTTAATTTTTCATGCATTAAACCGACTTAGCAACCCATTCAATTCCTCGCATGTTTAGGAAAACAATGTTTGCATATCATTCATCGTATTACTAACGCGCGTATTAAAAAATCATTCGATATCCTAGTAGAGGCCGCTAATGTGCGGGCGGGGTTGGGTGTTCTTAGTGAACTTCCCAACACGTACCCTCACCCCTTACTCAGAACTGTGGTTTCCGGATGTCCGAAACCATTGGCAACGAGAGTCATTCAATATACGATTAACCGATCAAGTCGGCATCGGTATCGAACTGCAAAGGGATGAGCCCAATAAACTCTGACATCGGAAATGGGCCGTATTTTGTATACGGCCCACTACGACATAGAGTGGCCTCGAACGGTTCCGAATAACCATAGAATTCGGTGGCGACTCCAACTTCGATTTAAATTTCCATTTGACCATCTCATATGGAGATTCATTCGCCTCCCCAAACCCGCGCGTGGCCGCGTCGGGGTGGACTTATGTCATGTCCACAATTTGGCGACTCCGCTGGGGATTAGCTGATACGTTACTGACCTTCAGCATCCTCAGGGTGAGACTCGAATAGAAATCGTTTGACTAGTACAATACGCGTTTTAGTTTTACGGTTCATGCATAACCCCATATTTTCCCGGGCCGGTACTGGTGACCAACGTCCCACTATACTATCGATGTAGTCCAAATTGGATATGTCGAAGGTGTCCATTAGCCGATTCGTATGGGTTTTACGGCATGTTCTAAGCTCAACTCGACTTAGGAAGTCCGCCTCGATTCTCGATAGGCTATGTACACTGGTATAGACCCTTACAGACTGACCGAGACTTAGAATTAGAGCATACATGGTGTCGTTATACTGCTTCCGTGACTACGTGCTACCTGATTTACATGTCGTCTTTTCAAAAAAACCGTCTTTTTTCAAAATAGCATCCTTTTCAAATATCCAATTTCAAAACCCGGGACATATACCGAATTTAGGATCCACGATTTTACTCAAAATAGCCTATTTTTAGCCGGTATTACGCCCATTTCAAAACTCGAAAATATTTTCGAAACCTTTCAAAACCCTCCCCGGTCCGCCTTTCCGTTTTCTTTTTCGAAAAAAAGGGTCGGGCTCCTCTCCCCGATTTTACTCGGGCTTTCAAAAATCAAATTTCAAAACCTTCCTCTTCTTAGGACTTCCCGTATTTAGCAGTGTCGGGTCATGTCATAAGTCGTCGAGTCTTTTAGCGTCGAAACTCCGTCAATCTTATATCACGGATTTCCTCCCTATCCCAGTCCGCCTTATTTGACTAAGGCAAGGCCCACCTACGTAGGACATACTCCTACAAGGGTTGGCTCGTCTACACAATTGAGTCCAAAGTCTGGGGAACGTCTCACGTGAACCTCCTTTCGAACAGGGCCCAGCCCACACAGCTGGATCCTAAAGAAGGCCCACTTTCATGAGTCGCCCGTCTAAGTGTCTTTTCCGAGTCAACCTTTTACAAGGCATAGCCATATAACAAAAGGTTTGTGACCTTTACGTCTAAGGGTCACTCGTCCGACACTCGAGTCTTAAACCAAATTTTCGATCCCACTTGGGGACTACCCTTCATCAGAGCGGTCAATTACGATTGCTCTAAGGGTCATGTCTTACACGTGCTCACATACCCCACTATCGAGCCACTTAGATGCCACACCATCTGAGTCCTATCTGAGTCCTTAGCCTCACTTGGGGGCTATTCTCCGACGGAGCGATTAATCACGGTCACCCCGAGAATCGCACCCTACACATTTGTCTTAGGAGAGTCTAACCCGAGTCAAACATGGTCGCCCCATTTTCGGACTCACCCTCGTGCAGCTTGAGTCTCATCGTCAAGTCCAAGCCAGGGTCGTTACCTCGTCCAGGTCAACGTTCGAGTATCCCGGTCCATGAATCGTAGTCATTCCCGTCACCCCGGGCCGTGTCTAGTTTGACTCCCTCTCTTGCATTTGCGCAAAACCGAGTTTAGGCGAGTCGTGGCACCTGTCGAAGACCTTACCAAAAAAAACAACCAACCGAGCATCCGAGTCCAGATCTGATTCGAGTTCAACTCTGAGTCCGAGTCTAGGATACCCTACATCCTCATTTCCAAATCAGAGTCAGAGTGTTTTGCATTCTGTCCTCCTTTTCAAAATTCAATAAAATCAGCTTTTCTATTGCTCATATATACTTTCCTTATGTGTTTCCGAGAACATGATAAACACCATCATACACTGTGAGCACATGCACGTGACTATTACAGGCACATCTATAATGACTGCAGGAAATTGAGACTCATGTTTTCCTTTACCTGTTCCATGTCTGACATAGAAAGCCACAAAACTACCCTTAGCAGGAGCGGTATCGAATCCTATGACAAATCTAGGTAGTCTCCTAGTTTGGGTTCAAGACGGGAGGCAAGCCCATTTCCCACAATAAACACCCCTCCGACAAGATCAACCATACCTACCTACGGTGTTAGTCTGACCAACACAAAAAAAAAGACAAAAAACTGGACAAAAAAAAAAAAGAAATCGAAAGTCCATGAAAAAGGAAAAAAAGCAAAAGGCCAAAACAAAAAAGCAGGCCATCATAAAAAAAGAGCATCCACGACCAGAACGGTCAACACAAATGAAGATCCCATGACCGGGGCTAAGAGGTCAACCAACAAAAAATATTCAAATGCCCATAACCGTGGTCAACGGTCCACTCAAGATCAATACTCATGTCATCCAATAAGGGAGAAACAATCAAGCTGGTCAACTAACACCACATTTAGCCTTCCCACATTACAACCCTCAAGACCTTCCCGAGGCCCAGGCTAAAGACAGCCCGGAATTCGGAGGATTCAAGGTCCATAGGATACCCCTAACCATTAGGGCCAGACATGGAAACCAGATCCCGCATCATCAAACATATCCCGATCAAAGTTCGAGCCATTTTACTCGACATCCCCTTTACATAACAGAATTCACAATCACCATATGCAAACCCGAGATCAAAACTCGTCAAAGACCCGAGATCAAAACTCGTCAAAGACCCGAGAGCAAAACTCGTCAAATCCCTTACCTAATCATACACAATCCCGAGAGCAAAACTCGTCAAATCCCTTACCTAATCATACACAATCCCGAGAGCAAAACTCGTCAAATTCCCGAGAGCAGAACTCGTTAAAATCCTATCCCAATTCTTTTCATTCAAACCAGTTACCAACCCCAAACACGGGAACTCAACTTGCGGTTGGCATAGAACATGCCCAAATAGTTCACACCACCTCTGGGGGCTACCCCGGAGAACGCTCACAGTCACAGGATCAATATCCTAACCATTCTAGCCCTTTGATCAAGACATCATTGGGAATGCACCTAGCCTGCACCATTGTTATGGCTAGTTACACACAAAGTCCTATTAGACTAGGCACCATAATATATCTTTCAACACTGAACTACGGCATGGTTTGATTTCACTATACGTGAATACGTAGGCAGCCTTTCAATAGAGGCACAACCACCCACATTGACACACATTTAAAAAGCGCCATCATTCCGGTCACGACACCGTCATGTTCTCAGCAGCTAGCTTTGTCGTCCTGGGGGCTTCTCTTAGGCAGAAAGCCTCCATCCACTCACAAAATCCAGATAAAATTCAAAAAATCTAGCCTCCTTTCTATAGTGTGTCCTAGTACTCGGCTCAGTCGAAGACGAGAATCTGTCAGGACTCGAAGCAATACCCACTTTGGGAATGTACCCTAAAATCAAAAATTCAGGAGAGCACTAGACTACAACAGTCTCATTACAGACTACTGCAACCCCGTATAGCATATCTATCCCACTTCGATGTTCGACCATGTTGCCACTCGTCTAGGCTACGGAATAGCGCAACTTAAGATTCTTGTTAGGTGGCCCACCCCCCTACCGAGTCACGCTCCAACCCCTCGAGAGTCCAGTCGTGTCTGTCAACTCGTCCGGTCACGCCCAGCGTCGAGTCTGTCGATAGGTCTCTCTCTTCAAATTCTCATTTTAAAATTTGCAAAACTTAGCCATTTGAGAAAACCCTTTTCGACAAGGTCAAATTTTGGTATTGCAAATTTCTTTTCTACCCATTTCAGTTTTGAAAACCTATTTCCTAGCACGTGAGCTGCTTTCAGGACTTCGATTTCAAAACTAAGCAAAAATCATTTTTTATTCCCCAGCGCGAGTCATATTTGTTTCACCTACATGTTGCATGCAAAATTTTATGTAACTTATACAAGTACAATTCAAGACCGCGCAATTCACATAACTCCCCAGCGGCATAGACTTATACGACAAGTCCGATTCCCTACGGAGTTATCATCATCAACTCAGATACATTTCTAGTCTCCGGCCGGCGGGCCTTTACGCAGGTCTAATGGACCTTAAACGACCCGACCGGAAGTCTGCCAGGTCTTAATCTTTGATTGGCCTGGTAGCTACTCTGACTTTCGCCTTGTCCAAGCCTCAGTCAGAGTGGGGGCTCTGTAGACACCCACATTTTGACCGCCAGGTGTCTATGGCAGTTTCCGACAAACACCCGATGATGATCGGACGCAAACGTGCTTTAAATACTCAGAAACGGGCTCAGAATCAATGGCATTTGGCTTGGGCTCATTATGGAGTACATATCTCACAAAACCAACCTCAAAATCAGGCCCAGTGGGTCGTTTCGAGTCAAATAAGACTAGTTTGGGTCGATTCCGACACCAGGGGTAAAACCGTCTTTTAACGACCGCGTCAAAACCCGTCAAAATTATTTCCGAGGCACGTGAGTCAGCCGTGACACCTCACACGGCTAATTCGAACTCTAATCCTACGAAAAATCAGCTACATAAAATATTAAACAAATCCGTTTAAGGATGGAATTCGATCTCAAGTAGGAATCCTATCCGAAAACCGATTCAGACACCCGACCGAGTGCAAATACTCGGCCGAGCAGCATATTCCAGCCGTGTTCCCTTTCTTCCTTGACAAGAAAGCGGAATTCTCATGCCTTACAGCTTCCTATATTTCCTATCTCTAACGGTAGTTCAAACTCTCCTAGCCAAGGTCGGGAATTCCCTATAAATAGCCCCTTGCACACACACTTTTAGACATCAATTAGCATCTACAATATACATTCATTATCGATCAAATATTCATAAAAGCATCACAAATTATTCCCATACACACACTCGTAAGCATAAAATCTAGCATCGATACACCGATATTACAAACCCGAAGGAAACCGGCCCGATACCCGACACCCTTCACTCGTCACGCCCGAACCGAACACCACCAACTCACCGACATCCACTCGACGCTCTTGTGCCCAAGCCACGTCCCGACGAGCCCCGATCCGAGTAAACAGAAGCATGGAGGTTGAGGGTGTAACAAAACCCGATTTCTCTTCTTCTTCTTCATCCTCGTCCGTCTTCTTTTTTATGGGTCGGTCGTCGTTTATTTTATTTTCTAATATCGATAATACAAAAACTATTTTCATACAACAACATTCTTAAAAATATGATATCGATTTTCTATAATCGAATATTGTATCAAAAAGAATTATATTAAGATCTCGACGATATTAAAAATCGTTACATCTTTTTTTTTGTTTCGTTCAAACTTCTTTTTACAAATTTTTTTTTATTCATTCCGAATACTCGATATGATTTTATAATCGAATATCGGGTACGACGAATATCGAAAACATAAATCGAGTATAAATTAATTCATATTTTGTACGTGATTTATCAAAATTAGCAATTTCGAACAAAAATAATAAAACCGGACAGACCCGTACGCGAGTCTCGCCACCACCAGGCGACTCGCGCACAGGTCTGAAATCCGAGTCGTTTTTTTAGCTTTCTTCGTTCGTTTTATTTTATTTATTCTACGAAACGATTTCAAAATTTACATCTTTTCTAAAACTATTCCTAATATTTGATATTGATTTCTTAGTCAACTATTAAATATAACGAATATCGAAAATATTAGATCGAGTGCGAATTATGCAATATTTGTACGCGGTTTAATAAAAACGTCGAGTCTTCGAAAATCGTCTCAAAAAAATCAGACCGACACGCGACTCGCCGGCATCCCGGGCGAGCCGCGCGGCCGGCTGCCTCGACCCCTCTTTTTCTCGTTTTTTATTATTTTTCGAACTTCGTTTTTATACAAAACATCGTTTTTAACAATATTTTCCAGATTTCTATTAATATTTATTTTTCTCGATCTCGTATATTTATTTCGTTTGCTATATTATTTTTTTACAAATCAATACTAACTCGTTTGTTTATCTTGTAGCAAATTCATCTTTATTTCATCTTTTGTTTTATTATACTAAAACGAATCTCACATGTTAAATTCAACTTTGACGTTAATTTTTCATGCATTAAACCGACTTAGCAACCCATTCAATTCCTCGCATGTTTAGGAAAACAATGTTTGCATATCATTCATTGTATTACTAACGCGCGTATTAAAAAATCATTCGATATCCTAGTAGAGGCCGCTAATGTGCGGGCGGGGTTGGGTGTTCTAAGTGAACTTCCCAACACGTACCCTCACCCCTTACTCAGAACCGTGGTTTCCGGATGTCCGAAACCATTGGCAACAAGAGTCATTCAATATACGATTAACCGATCAAGTCGGCATCGGTATCGAACTGCAAAGGGACGAGCCCAATAAACTCTGACATCGGAAATGGGCCGTATTTTGTATACGGCCCACTACGACATAGAGTGGGCTCGAACGGTTCCGAATAACCATAGAATTCGGTGGCGACTCCAACTTCGATTTAAATTTCCATTTGACCATCTCATATGGAGATTCATTCGCCTCCCCAAACCCGCGCGTGGCCGCGTCGGGGTGGACCTATGTCATGTCCACAATTTGGTGAATCCGCTGGGGATTAGCTGATACGTTACTGACCTTCAGCATCCTCAGGGTGAGACTCGAATAGAAATCGTTTGACTAGTACAATACGCGTTTTAGTTTTACGATTCATGCATAACCCCATATTTTCCCGGGCCGTTACTGGTGACCGACGTCCCACTATACTATCGATGTAGTCCAAATTGGAAATGTCGAAGGTATCATCCCCAAAGGAGTCGTTGCTAAGATTGAGGCTGTGTGTAGGAACTTTCTTTGGGATGGTGGATCAACTTACACTAAAACGCCTATTGTCTCATGGGAAAGAATATGCAGAGGAAAAAAGAAAGAAGGACTTGGACTGAAAATAGAGAACATATGGAATAAATCTCTTATTGGAAAACTCGTTTGGTGGGCTCATAGAAACCCTTCTAAGTTATGGGTTCAATGGGTGCACTGCATTTATCTGAAAGGCACCCCTTGGAGAGATTACTCTCCTCCCACAGAGGATAATTGGGCCTAGAAGAAGATATGCAACTTAAAGAGCATTATGCAGGTGTGGACATGACATAGGTCCACCCCGACGCGGCCACACGCGGGTTTGGGGAGGCGAATGAATCTCCATATGAGATGGTCAAATTGAAATTTAAATCGAAGTAGGAGTCGCCACCGAATTTTGTGGTTATTCGGAACCATTCGAACCCACTCTATGTCGTAGTGGGCCGTATACAAAATACGGCCCATTTCCGATGTCAGAGTTTATTGGGCTCGTGCCTTTGCATTGCGATACCGATACTGACATTATCGAATATCGTGTATTGAATGACTCTCGTTGCCAATGGATTCGGATATCCGGAAACCATGGTTCTGAGTAAGGGGTGAGGGTACGTGTTGGGAAGTTCACTAAGAACACCCAACCCCGCCTGCACTTAGCGGCCTTTACTAAGATATCGTTCGTTTTTGGTGTACATGCGTTAGTTTGATGGTTGAATGATATGCAAACATTATTTTCCTAAGCATGTGAGAAAAATAAATAAATGGGTTGCTAAGTCGTTTAATGCATCTTAAACTAATAACGTCAAAGTTATTTTAGCATGTGAAGTTCGTTTTAGTCTAATAAAACAATAGAAATAAATAAATTGCTACAAACACGAGCAAACAAGTTAGTAACGGTGAATAAATCAAATAAAGATGTAAATAAATAATATGCATGATTTTGAAAAAGGTTTTATGAGACGTGATGGATTTGCACGCGTTGACCGAGGTCAAAAAAAGTATTTATCGAAATATGTCGCGAAAGTCGCTTTTTATGTGAGATTCGAAAAGAATAAAAAATAGAAAAGCGAGGAAACGAAAAAAAAAGGACTCGGCCAACCAGGCCACCGCGCGAATCGCCTGACAGGCGCGCGACTCGTGTGGGGGTCTGTCGGGGTTTTTTTATTTTGTCGAAAATTGTTAATTCTTATAAATCGCGTACAAATATGGATTAATTCATACTCGATTTATATTTTCGATATTCGTCGTATTCGATATTCGATTATGGAATCGATATCGAATAGTTAGAATGCTTTTAGAAAAGGTTTTTTTAAAAAAACTCGTTTTGAACGAAAAAGAAAAAAAAGGATTTGAACGAAAAAAGATGTTAATTCTCTCCGCGTATAAAATCGTCGAATTTTGTTTAAAAAAAGATGTAACGATTTTATTAGCATCAACGAGAATTAATTAATTTGGTTCTTGTTAGATATGATATTCGATTAGAGAATCGATATCGTATTTTAAGAACGTTATAAAAAAAATAGTTTTTTGTAGTATCGATTATTAGAAAAAAATGCGACAACGACCCATATTTAAAAAGGATCGATGACACGACGCAAAATGACGAGAAAAACGAGAAAGAGGGAGAGGGAGAGAAAAGAGAAGAATCGGGTTTGATTTACACCCTCAACCTACATGCTTTGTTTTCTCGGTATAAGGCTCGTCGGACGGTGGCTTAGGCACAAAAGCATCGAGATGATGTGGATGAGTTAAGGTGTCGGTATTTTGGACGTGGGACGTGACGGGTTTCGGCCGGATGGTGAGGTCGGATTCGTCGGGTTATCTGATTCGGTTTCCGGATAGAATTCCTACTTGAGATCGAATTCTATCCTTAAACGGATTTGTTTTCTATTTTTTGAAGCTGATTTTTGTAGCAGTTGGAGGCCGAATCAGCCACGTGAGGTGTCACGGCTGACTCATATGTCTCGAGAAAATTTTTGACCGAGTTTTGACTCGGTCGCTAAAAGACGGTTTTACCCCTTGTGTCGGAATCGACCCAAATTAGTCTTATTTGACTTGAAACGACCCACTGGGCCTGGATTTGAGGTTGGTTTTGTAAGATATGTACTCCGTAATAAGCCTAAACCAAAATGTCCATGATTTCGAGCCCATATCCGAGTCCATTAAAGCATGTTCGCGTCCTATCATCATCACGTGTTTGGTGGGACCTACTATAGACACCTGGCGGTCAAAATTTGGGTGTCTACAGAGCCCCCACTCTGACTGAGGCTTGGACAAGGCGAAAGTCACAGTAGCTACCAGGCCAATCGAGGATTAAGACCTGGCAGACTTCCGATCGGGTCGTTTAGAGTCCATTAGACCTGCGTGAAGGGCCCGCCAGCCATAAGATAGAAATCATACCTGGATAGATGTTAATAATATTGCGGGGACTTTTCCTTAAAAAAGTCTTGGGTGTGTCTGTTCACAGACACATCCCGTCTTGGAATTGCGCGGGAGTTTGCCTTGGAAGCTATGGGTGTGTATGTTTACAGACACATCCCATCTTAGAATTACGCGGGAGCCTGCATTGGAGGTTATGGGTGTACCTGTTTACAGATACATCCAAAAAAATGTCGCTTGTACTTTTCCACTGGAGAAATCTCCGGGAGCTGGGATATCTGTCTGTAAATTGCATGTAATATTCAGATAAAACACCGACTCACGCTGGGGAAGGAAATGATTTTTGATTTTTTGAAAAAGAAAATGCTGAAATTTTTTTTGAAAATTTTGGAAATGCCGAAAATTTTTGAATTTTTTTTGAAAATAAGAAAGCTTGGGATGACTTGATTCTTAATCAGATCCTGACACGGACTCCTAAAATCCTCTGATTAGGCCTGTATGCCTAGATGAAGTAGGGATAAAAATTCCTATTCCCGTGGTGACTAGGAAAGGGATTTTCTCAAATGGCTAAGTTTTGCAAATTTTAAAATGAGAATTTGAAGAGAGAGATGTACCGACAGACTCGACTCTGGACGCGAGAGGACGAGTTAACAGACACGACTTTGACTCTCTAAGGGTTAGACCGTGACTCGGTAGGAGATGGGCCACCTAAGATGACAAGACTCTTAAGTTGCGCTATTCCGTAGCCTAGGCGAGTGGCAACACGGTCGAATCCTCTGAATGAGACTGTTTCCGTAGGACAGGGCTTTGTTGTAGCAATGCCGTAGACTGGTGTTCTTTTGGATCTTCTTTTTTATTTAGGGGTACATTCCCAAAGTGGGTATTGCTTCGAGTCCTGACAGATTCTCGTCTTTGACTGAGCCGAGTACTAGGACACACTATAGAAAGGTGGCTAGATTTTGAAAGTATTTGGATTATGTGAGTGGATGGAGAACTTCTGCCTAAAAGAAGCCCCCTGGACAACAAAGCTAACTGTTGAGAACATGACAGTGTCGTGACAGGAATGATGCTACTTTTGAATTTGTGTCAATGTGGGTGGTTGTGCCTCTGTTGAAAGGCTGCCTACGTATTCACGTGTAGTGAAATCAAACCATGCCATAGTTCAGCGATTGAAGATATGTTTTGGTGCCTAGTCGATTAGGGCTTTGTGTGTACCTAGCCATAGCGATGGTGTAGGCTAGGTGCATTCCCAATGATGTCTTGATCAAAGGGCTAGAATGGTTAGGATGTTGATCCTATGACTGTGAGCATTCTCTGGGGTAGCCACCCCCAGAGGTGGTGTGAACTATTTGGGCATGTTCTATGCCGACTGCAAGTTGAGTTCCCGTGTTTGGGGTTGGTAACTGGCTTGAATGAGAAGAATTGGGATGGGATTTTAACGAGTTTTGCTCTCGGGGATTTTAACGAGTTTCGCTCTCGGAGATTTTAACGAGTTTTGCTCTCAGGGATTTTAACGAGTTTTGCTCTCCGGGATTTTAACAAGTTTTGCTCTCTGGGATTTTAACGAGTTTTGCTCTCAGGGATTTTAACGAGTTTTGCTCTCGGGGATTTTAACGAGTTTTGCTCTCGGGTTTGCGTATGGTGATTGTGAATTCTGTTATGTAAAGGGGAAGTCGAGTAAAATGGCTCGAACTTTGATTGGGGTTAGGTTTTGATAATGCGGGATCTGGTTTCCGTGTCTGGTCCTAATGGTTAGGGATATCCTATGGAGCTTGAATCCTCAAAATTCCGGGTTGTCACTGGCCTGGGTCTCGGGAAGGTCTTGAGGGTTGTAATGTGGGAAGGCTGAGTGTGATGTTAGCTGACCAGTTTGATTGTCTCTCCCTTATTTGATGGTACGGGTAATGATAATTTTTGAATTGACCGTTTCACTTGAGTTGACCGTTAACTACGGTCATGGGTTCTTGAATATTTTTTTTTGGTTGACCTCTTAGCCTCGATCACGGGATTTTTCGAATGTTGGTTGACCTCTTAGCCCCGGTCATGGGTTTTTGATTTGGATTGACCGCTTAACCTCGGTCATGGGTGCCTCTTTTTTTGATAACGGCCTGTTTTTTGTTTTGGCCTTTTGCTTCTTTTTTTTGGACTTTTGATTTCTTTGTCCAGCTTTTTTTTGTCGGTCAGACTAACGCCTAAGGTAGGGACTGGCTAGTCTTATTGGATGGGTGTTTATTGTGGGAAATGGGCTTGCCTTCCGTCTTGAACCCAAACTAGGAGACTACCTAGATTTGTCATAGGATTCGATACCTCTCCTACTAAGGGTAGTTATGTGGCTTTCTATGTCAGACATGGAACAGGTTAAAGGAAAACACGGGTCTCAGTTTCCTGAAGTCATTATAGATGTGCCTATAATAGTTACGTGCATGTGCTCATAGTGTATGATGGTGTTCATCATGTTCTCGGAAACACATAAGGAAATAATGAGAAAATAGAAAAGCTGATTTTATTGAAATGTGAAAAGAGGACAGAATGCAAATGACTCTGACTTTGACAGAAAATAGTGATCCTAGACTCGGACTCAGACTAGGACTTAAACTAAATCTAGACTCTCGGATAATGTCGTCAGTAGTCTTCGGCCTCTAAGGACTCAAGTGGATGTCCAGTAGAAACTTCACCCAGATCTTCATTGTGTCGAAGATCATCTTCAATCCTAGTGCCCATTTCGGTAAATACTGCAAAGTTGGAAATGCCGGCATACCTAAGATGGATGCGGTAGGAAGGTAGGAGGTTGTTGATGAACGCCTCCACTAGTGTCTTCTCGTTGGGCTTGTCTACCAACTTCACACTTTCGGCCCTCCACCTTTGAAGGTACTTAGTGAAACCTTCCTTGGGCTCTTGGGCCATGACTTCTAAAGTACGCATCGTGGTCTGGATCTCGGTATTATCGGCATAATTCCGAGCGAATTCCGTCGCCACGTCATCCCAAGTCTTGTACTTCTTAGAGTCAAGCCTGTAGTACCAGGCTTTCGAGTGCTTCTCGAGGGAGGAAGCAAACAGGTGCTTGAACATGGCTGATTTCACTCCTTTGATGGCCATGAATTCTTTGAAAGCCCGGATATGTAATACCGGGTCTTCAGTCCTGTCGAACATTGGTAGGCCCGTCAGGTTGAGGTTAGCGGGCAGCTCGTCGGTCAAAGGTGAATAGGAACGAGCATTTTTCGTATGGATTGAATTGTTGGTCGACAGGTGGACCTTTTCCTCCAGCTTGCGGACTGCGTTGGCCAGTTCAGCTATGGGCCCAGTGATTTCATTCCCGACCTTAGGAGTCCTTTATTCCAAGGCACTGAAACGGGTGGCAATGGCGGTTTGGTCGGTCCTGATTGCTGTCAGCTGGGCCTCCATCTTAGCCAGTGAGGCGGTCAGCTCGTCTATGGCTTGTTGCGTCATGGTTCGGGTGAAGGGCGACCTGTCTGTAAGAATACCGCGTAATCAGGAAAGTTGCTTCGGAACTCAAATTCACCAAGGCATAGGAAATAGCGCGGGAGGAGAGACGACTCCAGTTTGACTCGGGTTAGACTCTCCTAAGACAAATGTGCGGGGTACGATTCTCGGAGTGACTGTGATTAATCGCTCCGTCGGAGAATAGCCCCCAAGTGAGACTAAAGGCTTTGATAGGACTCAGATGGTGTGACATCTAAGTGGCTCGAAAGTGGGGTACGTGAGACAACACGTGTAAGACCTGATCCTTAGAGCAACCGTGTCTGATCGCTCTGCTGAAGGGTAGCTCCCGAGTGGGACTGAAGACCGACTCCTAGACGGGTGACTCGTGGATGGTGGGTCTTCCTTAGGATTTGGCAAAGTGGGCCGAGTCCTGTTCGAAGGAAGACCTACGTGTGTATCGCTAGGCTTTGGACTTGAAAGTGTAAACGGGCTTCCCTTTGTAGGACTTCGTCCTACGCAGGTGGGCCGTGCCTTGTCAAATAAGGCGGACTGGGATGGGGTAGAAACTTCGTGATGTAAGATCGACGGAGTTTCGATGCTATGGACTCTAACAACTTATGACAAGACCCGACACTGCTAAATACGGGAAGTTCTAAGAAGAGGAAGGCTTTGGAAAGGGAATTTGGATTTGAAAACCGAACGAGGTCGGACAGGATGGTCCAATTTTTTTTGAAAATCGAAAAAAAGTGTTACCGGGCCGAGATTTTGGATTTTTGAAAAGGTTTGGACAGCGCACCGGCTAAAAATAGGCTATTTTAAAATCATAAGTCCTAAATTCGGTAGCTTTCTGGGTTTTGGAAAATGGATTATTTTCGAAAAAGATGCAAGTTTTTGAAAACGACGGTTTTTGAAAAGACGAGACATGGATCAAGTAGCACGTAGTCACGGAAACAGTATAATGACGCCATGTATGCTCCTAGTCTAAGTCTCGGTCGGTCGAATAGGGTCTATACCAACGACGATTGCTTTCTCGCAAATCAGGACGGTCTTCCTAAGCCGAGTTGGTCTTAGAACCTGCCGTAAACCCCATGCGAGTTCCGCCATCGAAGTCTTTAGTGCACCCATTTAGGAATGCACCGTGGTATAGTGGGACGTCGGTCACAAGTAACCGGCCCGGGAAAGAATTGGGTTATGCATGAACCATTGAACTAAAACGTGTACATTACTATTCGAACGATTTCTTTTCGAGTCTCACCCTCAGGATGCCGATGGTAAGTGACTCATCAGTTGATCCCCAGCGGAGTCGCAAAATTGTGGACATGACATAGGTCCACCCCGACGCGGCCACGCGCGGGTTTGGGGAGGCGAATGAATCTCCATATGAGATGGTCAAATTGAAATTTAAATCGAAGTAGGAGTCGCCACCGAATTTTGTGGTTATTCGGAACCGTTCGAGCCCACTCTATGTCGTAGTGGGCCGTATGGCCCGTATACAAAATACGGCCCATTTCCGATGTCAGAGTTTATTGGACTTGTCCCTTTGCATTTCGTCCCTTTGCATTGAGATACCGATACCGACATTATCGAATATCGTGTATTGAATGACTCTCGTTTCCAATGGATTCGGATATCCGGAAACCATGGTTCTGAGTAAGGGGTGAGGGTACGTGTTGGGAAGTTCACTAAGAACACCCAACCCCGCCCGCACCTAGCGACCTTTACTAAGATATCATTCGTTTTTGGTCTACACGCGTTAGTTCGACGGTTGAATGATATGCAAACATTATTTTCCTAAGCATGTGAGAAAAATAAACAAATTGGTTGCTAGGTCGTTTAATGCATCTTAAACTAATAACGTCAAAGTTATTTTAGCATGTGAAGTTCGTTTTAGTCTAATAAAACAATAGAAATAAATAAATTGCTACAAACACGAGCAAACAAGTTAGTAACGGTGAATAAATCGAATAAAGATGTAAATAAATAATATGCATGATTTTAAAAAAGGTTTTATGACACGTGATGGATTTGCACGCGTTGAGCGAGGTCAAAAAAAGTATTTATCGAAATATGTCGCGAAAGTCGCTTTTTATGTGAGATTCGAAAAGAATAAAAAATAGAAAAGCGAGGAAACGAAAAAAAAAGGACCCGGCCAACCAGGCCACCGCGCGAGTCGCCTGACAGGCGCGCGACTCGCGTGGGGGTCTGTCGGGTTTTTTTTATTTTGTTGAAAATCGTTAATTCTTATAAATCGCGTACAAATATGGATTAATTCATACTCGATTTATATTTTCGATATTCGTCGTATTCGATATTCGATTATGGAATCGATATCGAATAGTTAGAATGCTTTTAGAAAAGGTTTTTTTTAAAAAAACTCGTTTTGAACGAAAAAGAAAAAAAAGGATTTGAACGAAAAAAGATGTTAATTCTCTCCGCGTATAAAATCGTCGAATTTTGTTTAAAAAAAGATGTAACGATTTTATTAGCATCAACGAGAATTAATTAATTTGGTTCTTGTTAGATATGATATTCGATTAGAGAATCGATATCGTATTTTAAGAACGTTATAAAAAAAATAATTTTTGTAGTATAGATTATTAGAAAAAAATGCGATAACGACCCATATTTAAAAAGGATCGATGACACGACGCAAAAAGACGAGAAAAACGAGAAAGAGGGAGAGGGAGAGAAAAGAGAAGAATCGGGTTTGATTTACACCCTCAACCTACATGCTTTGTTTTCTCGGTATAAGGCTCGTCGGACGGTGGCTTAGGCATGGGAGCGTCGAGATGATGTGGATGAGTTAAGGGGTCGGTATTTTGGACGTGGGAAGTGACGGGTTTCGGCCGGATGGTGAGGTCGGATTCGTCGGGTTATTTTGACAGTATTTCGATGCTATTTCTGCTTGTGATCGTAGATGGAATTATTTGTTTGAATGTCGATAATTGAATATGGATGACTAAATCACTGTGTGTGTCTAGGCTGATGATTAATTGTGTATGATGTATGTATGATAGATGTGTTTTCTGAATGAATTGTGTGTGTAGCGAGGGTCCTATTTATAGGCGCAAAGGTTTAGGAGAGGTATCTTGCTTGGATAACAAGAAATACTGGTTTGGATAGAAAATGTAAGAAGTTTAAAGGAACGAGAAGTACGTTGCTTGGGGAGGAAGCAAGGAAATCTCGGCTGAATGGGGGGGGGGGGGGGGGGGGGTTTGGCCGAGTATCTGGAGCTCGGTCGGTATCTGATTCGGTTTCCGGATAGAATTCCTACTTGAGATCGAATTCTATCCTTAAACGGATTTGTTTTCTATTTTTTGAAGCTGATTTTTGTAGCAGTTGGAGGCCGAATCAGCCACGTGAGGTGTCACGGCTGACTCGTGTGTCTCGAGAAAATTTTTGACCGAGTTTTGACTCGGTCGCTAAAAGACGGTTTTACCCCTGGTGTCGGAATCGACCCAAATTAGTCTTATTTGACTCGAAACGACCCACTGGGCCTGGATTTGAGGTTGGTTTTGTAAGATATGTACTCCGTAATAAGCCTAAACCAAAATGTCCATGATTTCGAGCCCATATCCGAGTCCATTAAAGCATGTTCGCGTCCTATCATCATCGGTTGTTTGGTGGGACCTACTATAGACACCTGGCGGTCAAAATGTGGGTGTCTATAGAGCCCCCACTCTGACTGAGGCTTGGACAAGGCGAAAGTCACAGTAGCTACCAGGCCAATCGAGGATTAAGACCTGGCAGACTTCCGATCGGGTCGTTTAGAGTCCATTAGACCTGCGTGAAGGGCCCGCCAGCCATAAGATAGAAATCATACCTGGATAGATGTTAATAATATCGCGGGGACTTTTCCTTAAAAAAGTCTTGGGTGTGTCTGTTCACAGACACATCCCGTCTTGGAATTGCGCGGGAGTTTGCCTTGGAAGCTATGGGTGTGTATGTTTACAGACACATCCCATCTTAGAATTACGCGGGAGCCTGCATTGGAGGCTACGGGTGTACCTGTTTACAGATACATCCAAAAAAATGTCGCTTGTACTTTTCCACTGGAGAAATCTCCGGGAGCTGGGATATCTATCTGTAAATTGCATGTAATATTCAGATAAAACACCGACTCACGCTGGGGAAGGAAATGATTTTTGATTTTTTGAAAAAGAAAATGCTGAAATTTTTTTTGAAAATTTTGGAAATGCCGAAATTTTTTGAATTTTTTTTGAAAATAAGAAAGCTTAGGATGACTTGATTCTTAATCAGATCCTGACACGGAGTCCTAAAATCCTCTGATTAGGCCTGTATGCCTAGATGAAGTAGGTATAAAAATTCCTATTCCCGTGGTGACTAGGAAAGGGATTTTCTCAAATGGCTAAGTTTTGCAAATTTTAAAATGAGAATTTGAAGAGAGAGATGTACCGACAGACTCGACTCTGGACGCGAGAGGACGAGTTAACAGACACGACTTTGACTCTCTAAGGGTTAGACCGTGACTCGGTAGGAGATGGGCCACCTAAGATGACAAGACTCTTAAGTTGCGCTATTCCGTAGCCTAGGCGAGTGGCAACACGGTCGAATCCTCGGAATGAGACTGTTTCCGTACGACAGGGCTTTGTGGTAGCAATGCCGTAGACTGGTGTTCTTTTGGATCTTCTTTTTGATTTAGGGGTACATTCCCAAAGTGGGTATTGCTTCGAGTCCTGACAGATTCTCGTCTTTGACTGAGCCGAGTACTAGGACACACTATAGAAAGGTGGCTAGATTTTGAAAGTATTTGGATTATGTGAGTGGATGGAGAACTTCTGCCTAAAAGAAGCCCCCAGGACAACAAAGCTAACTGTGGAGAACATGACAGTGTCGTGACAGGAACGATGCTACTTTTGAATTTGTGTCAATGTGGGTGGTTGTGCCTCTGTTGAAAGGCTGCCTACGTATTCACGTGTAGTGAAATCAAACCATGCCGTAGTTCAGCGATTGAAGATATGTTTTGGTGCCTAGTCGATTAGGGCTTTGTGTGTAACTAGCCATAGCGATGGTGTAGGCTAGGTGCATTCCCAATGATATCTTGATCAAAGGGCTAGAATGGTTAGGATGTTGATCCTATGACTGTGAGCATTCTCTGAGGTAGCCCCCCCAGAGGTGGTGAGAACTATTTGGGCATGTTCTATGCCGACTGCAAGTTGAGTTCCCGTGTTTGGGGTTGGTAACTGGCTTGAATGAGAAGAATTGGGATGGGATTTTAACGAGTTTTGCTCTCGGGGATTTTAGCGAGTTTCGCTCTAGGGGATTTTAACGAGTTTTGCTCTCAAGGATTTTAACGAGTTTTGCTCTCCGGGATTTTAACAAGTTTTGCTCTCAGGGATTTTAACGAGTTTTGCTCTCAGGGATTTTAACGAGTTTTGCTCTCGGGGATTTTAACGAGTTTTGCTCTCGGGTTTGCGTATGGTGATTGTGAATTCTGTTATGTAAAGGGGAAGTCGAGTAAAATGGCTCGAACTTTGATTGTGGTTAGGTTTTGATAATGCGGGATCTGGTTTCCGTGTCTGGTCCTAATGGTTAGGGATATCCTATGGAGCTTGAATCCTCAAAATTCTGGGCTGTCACTGGCCTGGGTCTCGGGAAGGTCTTGAGGGTTGTAATGTGGGAAGGCTGAGTGTGATGTTAGCTGACCAGTTTGATTGTCTCTCCCTTATTTGATGGTACGGGTAATGATAATTTTTGAATTGACCGTTTCACTTGAGTTGATCGTTAACTACGGTCATGGGTTCTTGAATATTTTTTTTTGGTTGACCTCTTAGCCTCGATCACGGGATTTTTCGAATGTTGGTTGACCTCTTAGCCCCGGTCATGGGTTTTTGATTTGGATTGACCGCTTAACCTCGGTCATGGGTGCCTCTTTTTTTTGATAACGGCCTGTTTTTTGTTTTGGCCTTTTGCTTCTTTTTTTTGGACTTTTGATTTCTTTGTCCAGCTTTTTTTTGTCGGTCAGACTAACGCCTAAGGTAGGGACTAGCTAGTCTTATTGGATGGGTGTTTATTGTGGGAAATGGGCTTGCCTTCCGTCTTGAACCCAAACTAAGAGACTACCTAGATTTGTCATAGGATTCGATACCGCTCCTACTAAGGGTAGTTATGTGGGTTTCTATGTCAGACATGGAACAGGTTAAAGGAAAACACGGGTCTCAGTTTCCTGAAGTCATTATAGATGTGCCTATAATAGTTACGTGCATGTGCTCATAGTGTATGATGGTGTTCATCATGTTCTCGGAAACACATAAGGAAATATATGAGAAAATAGAAAAGCTGATTTTATTGAAATGTGAAAAGAGGACAGAATGCAAATGACTCTGACTTTGACAGAAAATAGTGATCCTAGACTCGGACTCAGACTAGGACTTAAACTAAATCTAGACTCTCGGATAATGTCGTCAGTAGTCTTCGGCCTCTAAGGACTCAAGTGGATGTCCAGTAGAAACTTCACCCAGATCTTCATTGTGTCAAAGATCATCTTCAATCCTAGTGCCCATTTCAGTAATCACTGCAAAGTTGGAAATGCCGGCATACCTAAGATGGATACGGTAGGAAGGTAGGAGGTTGTTGATGAACGCCTCCACTAGTGTCTTCTCGTTGGGCTTGTCTACCAACTTCACACTTTCGGCCCTCCACCTTTGAAGGTACTTGGTGAAACCTTCCTTGGGCTCTTGGGCCATGACTTCTAAAGTACGCATCGTGGTCTGGATCTCGGTATTATCGGCATAATTCCGAGCGAATTCCGTCGCCACATCATCCCAAGTCTTGTACTTCTTGGAGTGAAGACTGTAGTACCAGGCTTTCGAGTGCTTCTCGAGGGAGGAAGCAAACAGGTGCTTGAACATGGCTGATTTCACTCCTTTGATGGCCATGAGTTCTTTGAAAGCCCGGATATGTAATACCGGGTCTTCAGTCCCGTCGAACATTGGTAGGCCCGTCAGGTTGAGGTTAGCGGGCAGCTCGTCGGTCAAAGGTGAATAGGAACGAGCATTTTTCGTATGGATTGAATTGTTGGTCGACAGGTGGACCTGTTCCTCCAGCTTGCGGACTGCGTTGGCCAGTTCAGCTATGGGCCCAGTGATTTCATTCCCGACCTTAGGAGTCCTTTGTTCCAAGGCACTGAAACGGGTGGCAATGGCGGTTTGGTCGGTCCTGATTGCTGTCAGCTGGGCCTCCATCTTAGCCATTGAGGCGGTCAGCTCGTCTATGGCTTGTTGCGTCATGGTTCGGGTGAAGGGCGACCTGTCTGTAAGAATACCGCGTAATCAAGAAAGTTGCTTCGGAACTCAAATTCACCAAGGCATAGGAAATAGCGCGGGAGGAGAGACGACTCCAGTTTGACTCGGGTTAGACTTTCCTAAGACAAATGTGCGGGGTACGATTCTCGGAGTGACTGTGATTAATCGCTCCGTCGGAGAATAGCCCCCAAGTGAGACTAAAGGCTTTGATAGGACTCAGATGGTGTGACATCTAAGTGGCTCGAAAGTGGGGTACGTGAGACAACACGTGTAAGACCTGATCCTTAGAGCAACCGTGTCTGATCGCTCTGCTGAAGGGTAGCTCCCGAGTGGGACTGAAGACCGACTCCTAGACGGGTGACTCGTGGATGGTGGGTCTTCCTTAGGATTTGGCAAAGTGGGCCGAGTCCTGTTCGAAGGAAGACCTACGTGTGTATCCCTAGGCTTTGGACTTGAAAGTGTAAACGGGCTTCCCTTTGTAGGACTTCGTCCTACGCAGGTGGACCGTGCCTTGTCAAATAAGGCGGACTGGGATGGGGTAGAAACTTCGTGATGTAAGATCGACGGAGTTTCGACGCTATGGACTCTAACAACTTATGACAAGACCCGACACTACTAAATACGGGAAGTCCTAAGAAGAGGAAGGCTTTGAAAAGGGAATTTGGATTTGAAAACCGAACGAGGTCGGACAGGATGGTCTGATTTTTTTTGAAAATCGAAAAAAAGTGTTACCGGGCCGAGATTTTGGATTTTTGAAAAGGTTTGGACAGCGCACCGGCTAAAAATTGGCTATTTTAAAATCATAAGTCCTAAATTCGGTAGCTTTCTGGGTTTTGAAAAATGGATAATTTTCGAAAAAGATGTAAGTTTTTGAAAACGACGGTTTTTGAAAAGACGAGACATGGATCAAGTAGCACGTAGTCACGGAAACAGTATAACGACGCCATGTATGCTCCTAGTCTAAGTCTCGGTCGGTCGAATAGGGTCTATACCAACGACGATTGCTTTCTCGCAAATCAGGACGGTCTTCCTAAGCCGAGTTGGTCTTAGAACCTGCCGTAAACCCCATGCGAGTTCCGCCATCGAAGTCTTTAGTGCACCCATTTAGGAATGCACCGTGGTATAGTGGGACGTCGGTCACAAGTAACCGGCCCGGGAAAGAATTGGGTTATGCATGAACCATTGAACTAAAACGTGTACATTACTATTCGAACGATTTCTTTTCGAGTCTCACCCTGAGGATGCCGATGGTAAGTGACTCATCAGTTGATCCCCAGCGGAGTCGCCAAATTGTGGACATGACATAGGTCCACCCCGACGCGGCCACGCGCGGGTTTGGGGAGGCGAATGAATCTCCATATGAGATGGTCAAATTGAAATTTAAATCGAAGTAGGAGTCGCCACCGAATTTTGTGGTTATTCGGAACCGTTCGAGCCCACTCTATGTCGTAGTGGGCCGTATGGCCCGTATACAAAATACGGCCCATTTCCGATGTCAGAGTTTATTGGGCTTGTCCCTTTGCATTTCGTCCCTTTGCATTGAGATACCGATACCGACATTATCGAATATCGTGTATTGAATGACTCTCGTTTCCAATGGATTCGGATATCCGTAAACCATGGTTCTGATTAAGGGGTGAGGGTACGTGTTGGGAAGTTCACTAAGAACACCCAACCCCGCCCGCACTTAGCGGCCTTTACTAAGATATCATTCGTTTTTGGTCTACACGCGTTAGTTCGACGGTTGAATGATATGCAAACATTATTTTCCTAAGCATGTGAGAAAAATAAATAAATGGGTTGCTAAGTCGTTTAATGCATCTTAAACTAATAACGTCAAAGTTATTTTAGCATGTGAAGTTCGTTTTAGTCTAATAAAACAATAGAAATAAATAAATTGCTACAAACACAAGCAAACAAGTTAGTAACGGTGAATAAATCGAATAAAGATGTAAATAAATAATATGCATGATTTTAAAAAAGGTTTTATGACACGTGATGGATTTGCACACGTTGACCGAGGTCAAAAAAAGTATTTATCGAAATATGTCGCGAAAGTCGCTTTTTATGTGAGATTCGAAAAGAATAAAAAATAGAAAAGCGAGGAAATGAAAAAAAAGGACCCGGCCAACCAGGCCACCGCGCGAGTCGCCTGACAGGCGCGCGACTCGCGTGGGGGTCTGTCGGGTTTTTTTTATTTTGTCGAAAATCGTTAATTCTTATAAATCGCGTACAAATATGGATTAATTCATACTCGATTTATATTTTCGATATTCGTCGTGTTCGATATTCGATTATGGAATCGATATCGAATAGTTAGAATGCTTTTAGAAAAGGTTTTTTTAAAAAAAATCGTTTTGAACGAAAAAGAAAAAAAAGGATTTGAACGAAAAAAGATGTTAATTCTCTCCGCGTATAAAATCGTCGAATTTTGTTTAAAAAAAAAGTAACGATTTTATTAGCATCAACGAGAATTAATTAATTTGGTTCTTGTTAGATATGATATTCGATTAGAGAATCGATATCGTATTTTAAGAACGTTACAAAAAAAATAGTTTTTTGTAGTATCGATTATTAGAAAAAAATGCGACAACGACCCATATTTAAAAAGGATCGATGACACGACGCAAAAAGACGAGAAAAACGAGAAAGAGGGAGAGGGAGAGAAAAGAGAAGAATCGGGTTTGATTTACACCCTCAACCTACATGCTTTGTTTTCTCGGTATAAGGCTCGTCGGACGGTGGCTTAGGCATGGGAGCGTCGAGATGATGATGATGAGTTAAGGTGTCGGTATTTTGGACGTGGGAAGTGACGGGTTTCGGCCGGATGGTGAGGTCGGATTCGTCGGGTTATTTTGACAGTATTTCGATGCTATTTCTGCTTGTGATCGTAGATGGAATTATTTGTTTGAATGTCGATAATTGAATATGGATGACTAAATCACTGTCTGTGTCTAGGCTGATGAATAATTGTGTATGATGTATGTATGATAGATGTGTTTTCTGAATGAATTGTGTGTGTAGCGAGGGTCCTATTTATAGGCGCAAAGGTTTAGGAGAGGTATCTTGCTTGGATAACAAGAAATACTGGTTTGGATAGAAAATGTAAGAAGTTGAAAGGAACGAGAAGTACGTTGCTTGGGGAGGAAGCAAGGAAATCTCGGCTGAATGGGGGGGGGGGGGGTTTGGCCGAGTATCTGGAGCTCGGTCGGTATCTGATTCGGTTTCCGGATAAAATTCCTACTTGAGATCGAATTCTATCCTTAAACGGATTTGTTTTCTATTTTTTGAAGCTGATTTTTGTAGCAGTTGGAGGCCGAATCAGCCACGTGAGGTGTCACGGCTGACTCGTGTGTCTCGAGAAAATTTTTGACCGAGTTTTGACTCGGTCGCTAAAAGACGGTTTTACCCCTGATGTCGGAATCGACCCAAATTAGTCTTATTTGACTCGAAACGACCCACTGGGCCTGGATTTGAGGTTGGTTTTGTAAGATATGTACTCCGTAATAAGCCTAAACCAAAATGTCCATGATTTCGAGCCCATATCCGAGTCCATTAAAGCATGTTCGCGTCCTATCATCATCGCGTGTTTGGTGGGACCTACTATAGACACCTGGCGGTCAAAATTTGAGTGTCTACAGAGCCCCCACTCTGACTGAGGCTTGGACAAGGCGAAAGTCACAGTAGCTACCAGGCCAATCGAGGATTAAGACCTGGCAGACTTCCGATCGGGTCGTTTAGAGTCCATTAGACCTGCGTGAAGGGCCCGCCAGCCATAAGATAGAAATCATACCTGGATAGATGTTAATAATATCGCGGGGACTTTTCCTTAAAAAAGTCTTGGGTGTGTCTGTTCACAGACACATCCCGTCTTGGAATTGCGCGGGAGTTTGTCTTGGAAGCTATGGGTGTGTATGTTTACAGACACATCCCATCTTAGAATTACGCGGGAGCCTGCATTGGAGGCTACGGGTGTACCTGTTTACAGATACATCCAAAAAAATGTCGCTTGTACTTTTCCACTGGAGAAATCTCCGGGAGCTGGGATATCTGTCTGTAAATTGCATGTAATATTCAGATAAAACACCGACTCACGCTGGGGAAGGAAATGATTTTTGATTTTTTGAAAAAGAAAATGCTGAATTTTTTTTGAAAATTTTGGAAATGTCGAAAATTTTTGAATTTTTTTTGAAAATAAGAAAGCTTGGGATGACTTGATTCTTAATCAGATCCTGACACGGAGTCCTAAAATCCTCTGATTAGGCCTGTATGCCTAGATGAAGTAGGGATAAAAATTCCTATTCCCGTGGTGACTAGGAAAGGGATTTTCTCAAATGGCTAAGTTTTGCGAATTTTAAAATGAGAATTTGAAGAGAGAGATGTACCGACAGACTCGACTCTGGACGCGAGAGGACGAGTTAACAGACACGACTTTGACTCTCTAAGGGTTAGACCGTGACTCGGTAGGAGATGGGCCACCTAAGATGACAAGACTCTTAAGTTGCGCTATTCCGTAGCCTAGGCAACACGGTCGAATCCTCGGAATGAGACTGTTTCCGTACGACAGGGCTTTGTGGTAGCAATGCCGTAGACTGGTGTTCTTTTGGATCTTCTTTTTGATTTAGGGGTACATTCCCAAAGTGGGTATTGCTTCTAGTCCTGACAGATTCTCGTCTTTGACTGAGCCGAGTACTAGGACACACTATAGAAAGGTGGCTAGATTTTGAAAGTATTTGGATTATGTGAGTGGATGGAGAACTTCTGCCTAAAAGAAGCCCCCGGGACAACAAAGCTAACTGTTGAGAACATGACAGTGTCGTGACAGGAATGATGCTACTTTTGAATTTGTGTCAATGTGGGTGGTTGTGCCTCTGTTGAAAGGCTGCCTACGTATTCACGTGTAGTGAAATCAAACCATGCCATAGTTCAGCGATTGAAGATATGTTTTGGTGCCTAGTCGATTAGGGCTTTGTGTGTAACTAGCCATAGCGATGGTGTAGGCTAGGTGCATTCCCAATGATGTCTTGATCAAAGGGCTAGAATGGTTAGGATGTTGATCCTATGACTGTGAGCATTCTCTGGGGTAGCCCCCCCAGAGGTGGTGTGAACTATTTGGGCATGTTCTATGCCGACTGCAAGTTGAGTTCCCGTGTTTGGGGTTGGTAACTGGCTTGAATGAGAAGAATTGGGATGGGATTTTAACGAGTTTTGCTCTCGGGGATTTTAACGAGTTTCGCTCTCGGGGATTTTAACGAGTTTTGCTCTCAGGGATTTTAACGAGTTTTGCTCTCCGGGATTTTAACAAGTTTTGCTCTCTGGGATTTTAACGAGTTTTGCTCTCAGGGATTTTAACGAGTTTTGCTCTCGGGGATTTTAACGAGTTTTGCTCTCGGGTTTGCGTATGGTGATTGTGAATTCTGTTATGTAAAGGGGAAGTCGAGTAAAATGGCTCGAACTTTGATTGGGGTTAGGTTTTGATAATGCGGGATCTGGTTTCCGTGTCTGGTCCTAATGGTTAGGGATATCCTATGGAGCTTGAATCCTCAAAATTCCGGGCTGTCACTGGCCTGGGTCTCGGGAAGGTCTTGAGGGTTGTAATGTGGGAAGGCTGAGTGTGATGTTAGTTGACCAGTTTGATTGTCTCTCCCTTATTTGATGGTACGGGTAATGATAATTTTTGAATTGACCGTTTCACTTGAGTTGATCGTTAACTACGGTCATGGGTTCTTGAATATTTTTTTTTTGGTTGACCTCTTAGCCTCGATCACGAGATTTTTCGAATGTTGGTTGACCTCTTAGCCCCGGTCATGGGTTTTTGATTTGGATTGACCGCTTAACCTCGGTCATGGGTGCCTCTTTTTTTTGATAACGACCTGTTTTTTATTTTGGCCTTTTGCTTCTTTTTTTTGGACTTTTGATTTCTTTGTCCAGCTTTTTTTTGTCGGTCAGACTAACGCCTAAGGTAGGGACTGGCTAGTCTTATTGGATGGGTGTTTATTGTGGGAAATGGGCTTGCCTTCCGTCTTGAACCCAAACTAGGAGACTACCTAGATTTGTCATAGGATTCGATACCTCTCCTACTAAGGGTAGTTATGTGGCTTTCTATGTCAGACATGGAACAGGTTAAAGGAAAACACGGGTCTCAGTTTCCTGAAGTCATTATAGATGTGCCTATAATAGTTACGTGCATGTGCTCATAGTGTATGATGGTGTTCATCATGTTCTCGGAAACACATAAGGAAATAATGAGAAAATAGAAAAGCTGATTTTATTGAAATGTGAAAAGAGGACAGAATGCAAATGACTCTGACTTTGACAGAAAATAGTGATCCTAGACTCGGACTCAGACTAGGACTTAAACTAAATCTAGACTCTCGGATAATGTCGTCAGTAGTCTTCGGCCTCTAAGGACTCAAGTGGATGTCCAGTAGAAACTTCACCCAGATCTTCATTGTGTCGAAGATCATCTTCAATCCTAGTGCCCATTTCGGTAAATACTGCAAAGTTGGAAATGCCGGCATACCTAAGATGGATGCGGTAGGAAGGTAGGAGGTTGTTGATGAACGCCTCCACTAGTGTCTTCTCGTTGGGCTTGTCTACCAACTTCACACTTTCGGCCCTCCACCTTTGAAGGTACTTGGTGAAACCTTCCTTGGGCTCTTGGGCCATGACTTCTAAAGTACGCATCGTGGTCTGGATCTCGGTATTATCGGCATAATTCCGAGCGAATTTCGTCGCCACGTCATCCCAAGTCTTGTACTTCTTAGAGTCAAGCCTGTAGTACCAGGCTTTCGAGTGCTTCTCGAGGGAGGAAGCAAACAGGTGCTTGAACATGGCTGATTTCACTCCTTTGATGGCCATGAATTCTTTGAAAGCCCGGATATGTAATACCGGGTCTTCAGTCCCGTCGAACATTGGTAGGCCCGTCAGGTTGAGGTTAGCGGGCAGCTCGTCGGTCAAAGGTGAATAGGAACGAGCATTTTTCGTATGGATTGAATTGTTGGTCGACAGGTGGACCTTTTCCTCCAGCTTGCGGACTGCGTTGGCCAGTTCAGCTATGGGCCCAGTGATTTCATTCCCGACCTTAGGAGTCCTTTATTCCAAGGCACTGAAACGGGTGGCAATGGCGGTTTGGTCGGTCCTGATTGCTGTCAGCTGGGCCTCCATCTTAGCCAGTGAGGCGGTCAACTCGTCTATGGCTTGTTGCGTCATGGTTCGGGTGAAGGGCGACCTGTCTGTAAGAATACCGCGTAATCAGGAAAGTTGCTTCGGAACTCAAATTCACCAAGGCATAGGAAATAGCGCGGGAGGAGAGACGACTCCAGTTTGACTCGGGTTAGACTCTCCTAAGACAAATGTGCGGGGTACGATTCTCGGAGTGACTGTGATTAATCGCTCCGTCGGAGAATAGCCCCCAAGTGAGACTAAAGGCTTTGATAGGACTCAGATGGTGTGACATCTAAGTGGCTCGAAAGTGGGGTACGTGAGACAACACGTGTAAGACCTGATCCTTAGAGCAACCGTGTCTGATCGCTCTGCTGAAGGGTAGCTCCCGAGTGGGACTGAAGACCGACTCCTAGACGGGTGACTCGTGGATGGTGGGTCTTCCTTAGGATTTGGCAAAGTGGGCCGAGTCCTGTTCGAAGGAAGACCTACGTGTGTATCGCTAGGCTTTGGACTTGAAAGTGTAAACGGGCTTCCCTTTGTAGGACTTCGTCCTACGCAGGTGGGCCGTGCCTTGTCAAATAAGGCGGACTGGGATGGGGTAGAAACTTCGTGATGTAAGATCGACGGAGTTTCGATGCTATGGACTCTAACAACTTATGACAAGACCCGACACTGCTAAATACGGGAAGTTCTAAGAAGAGGAAGGCTTTGGAAAGGGAATTTGGATTTGAAAACCGAACGAGGTCGGACAGGATGGTCCAATTTTTTTTGAAAATCGAAAAAAAGTGTTACCGGGCCGAGATTTTGGATTTTTGAAAAGGTTTGGACAGCGCACCGGCTAAAAATAGGCTATTTTAAAATCATAAGTCCTAAATTCGGTAGCTTTCTGGGTTTTGGAAAATGGATTATTTTCGAAAAAGATGCAAGTTTTTGAAAACGACGGTTTTTGAAAAGACGAGACATGGATCAAGTAGCACGTAGTCACGGAAACAGTATAATGACGCCATGTATGCTCCTAGTCTAAGTCTCGGTCGGTCGAATAGGGTCTATACCAACGACGATTGCTTTCTCGCAAATCAGGACGGTCTTCCTAAGCCGAGTTGGTCTTAGAACCTGCCGTAAACCCCATGCGAGTTCCGCCATCGAAGTCTTTAGTGCACCCATTTAGGAATGCACCGTGGTATAGTGGGACGTCGGTCACAAGTAACCGGCCCGGGAAAGAATTGGGTTATGCATGAACCATTGAACTAAAACGTGTACATTACTATTCGAACGATTTCTTTTCGAGTCTCACCCTCAGGATGCCGATGGTAAGTGACTCATCAGTTGATCCCCAGCGGAGTCGCAAAATTGTGGACATGACATAGGTCCACCCCGACGCGGCCACGCGCGGGTTTGGGGAGGCGAATGAATCTCCATATGAGATGGTCAAATTGAAATTTAAATCGAAGTAGGAGTCGCCACCGAATTTTGTGGTTATTCGGAACCGTTCGAGCCCACTCTATGTCGTAGTGGGCCGTATGGCCCGTATACAAAATACGGCCCATTTCCGATGTCAGAGTTTATTGGACTTGTCCCTTTGCATTTCGTCCCTTTGCATTGAGATACCGATACCGACATTATCGAATATCGTGTATTGAATGACTCTCGTTTCCAATGGATTCGGATATCCGGAAACCATGGTTCTGAGTAAGGGGTGAGGGTACGTGTTGGGAAGTTCACTAAGAACACCCAACCCCGCCCGCACCTAGCGACCTTTACTAAGATATCATTCGTTTTTGGTCTACACGCGTTAGTTCGACGGTTGAATGATATGCAAACATTATTTTCCTAAGCATGTGAGAAAAATAAACAAATTGGTTGCTAGGTCGTTTAATGCATCTTAAACTAATAACGTCAAAGTTATTTTAGCATGTGAAGTTCGTTTTAGTCTAATAAAACAATAGAAATAAATAAATTGCTACAAACACGAGCAAACAAGTTAGTAACGGTGAATAAATCGAATAAAGATGTAAATAAATAATATGCATGATTTTAAAAAAGGTTTTATGACACGTGATGGATTTGCACGCGTTGAGCGAGGTCAAAAAAAGTATTTATCGAAATATGTCGCGAAAGTCGCTTTTTATGTGAGATTCGAAAAGAATAAAAAATAGAAAAGCGAGGAAACGAAAAAAAAAGGACCCGGCCAACCAGGCCACCGCGCGAGTCGCCTGACAGGCGCGCGACTCGCGTGGGGGTCTGTCGGGTTTTTTTTATTTTGTTGAAAATCGTTAATTCTTATAAATCGCGTACAAATATGGATTAATTCATACTCGATTTATATTTTCGATATTCGTCGTATTCGATATTCGATTATGGAATCGATATCGAATAGTTAGAATGCTTTTAGAAAAGGTTTTTTTTAAAAAAACTCGTTTTGAACGAAAAAGAAAAAAAAGGATTTGAACGAAAAAAGATGTTAATTCTCTCCGCGTATAAAATCGTCGAATTTTGTTTAAAAAAAGATGTAACGATTTTATTAGCATCAACGAGAATTAATTAATTTGGTTCTTGTTAGATATGATATTCGATTATCGATATCGTATTTTAAGAACGTTATAAAAAAAATAGTTTTTTGTAGTATAGATTATTAGAAAAAAATGCGATAACGACCCATATTTAAAAAGGATCGATGACACGACGCAAAAAGACGAGAAAAACGAGAAAGAGGGAGAGGGAGAGAAAAGAGAACAATCGGGTTTGATTTACACCCTCAACCTACATGCTTTGTTTTCTCGGTATAAGGCTCGTCGGACGGTGGCTTAGGCATGGGAGCGTCGAGATGATGTGGATGAGTTAAGGGGTCGGTATTTTGGACGTGGGAAGTGACGGGTTTCGGCCGGATGGTGAGGTCGGATTCGTCGGGTTATTTTGACAGTATTTCGATGCTATTTCTGCTTGTGATCGTAGATGGAATTATTTGTTTGAATGTCGATAATTGAATATGGATGACTAAATCACTGTGTGTGTCTAGGCTGATGAATAATTGTGTATGATGTATGTATGATAGATGTGTTTTCTGAATGAATTGTGTGTGTAGCGAGGGTCCTATTTATAGGCGCAAAGGTTTAGGAGAGGTATCTTGCTTGGATAACAAGAAATACTGGTTTGGATAGAAAATGTAAGAAGTTTAAAGGAACGAGAAGTACGTTGCTTGGGGAGGAAGCAAGGAAATCTCGGCTGAATGGGGGGGGGGGGGGGTTTGGCCGAGTATCTGGAGCTCGGTCGGTATCTGATTCGGTTTCCGGATAGAATTCCTACTTGAGATCGAATTCTATCCTTAAACGGATTTGTTTTCTATTTTTTGAAGCTGATTTTTGTAGCAGTTGGAGGCCGAATCAGCCACGTGAGGTGTCACGGCTGACTCGTGTGTCTCGAGAAAATTTTTGACCGAGTTTTGACTCGGTCGCTAAAAGACGGTTTTACCCCTGGTGTCGGAATCGACCCAAATTAGTCTTATTTGACTCGAAACGACCCACTGGGCCTGGATTTGAGGTTGGTTTTGTAAGATATGTACTCCGTAATAAGCCTAAACCAAAATGTCCATGATTTCGAGCCCATATCCGAGTCCATTAAAGCATGTTCGCGTCCTATCATCATCGGTTGTTTGGTGGGACCTACTATAGACACCTGGCGGTCAAAATGTGGGTGTCTATAGAGCCCCCACTCTGACTGAGGCTTGGACAAGGCGAAAGTCACAGTAGCTACCAGGCCAATCGAGGATTAAGACCTGGCAGACTTCCGATCGGGTCGTTTAGAGTCCATTAGACCTGCGTGAAGGGCCCGCCAGCCATAAGATAGAAATCATACCTGGATAGATGTTAATAATATCGCGGGGACTTTTCCTTAAAAAAGTCTTGGGTGTGTCTGTTCACAGACACATCCCGTCTTGGAATTGCGCGGGAGTTTGCCTTGGAAGCTATGGGTGTGTATGTTTACAGACACATCCCATCTTAGAATTACGCGGGAGCCTGCATTGGAGGCTACGGGTGTACCTGTTTACAGATACATCCAAAAAAATGTCGCTTGTACTTTTCCACTGGAGAAATCTCCGGGAGCTGGGATATCTATCTGTAAATTGCATGTAATATTCAGATAAAACACCGACTCACGCTGGGGAAGGAAATGATTTTTGATTTTTTGAAAAAGAAAATGCTGAATTTTTTTTTGAAAATTTTGGAAATGCCGAAATTTTTTGAATTTTTTTTGAAAATAAGAAAGCTTAGGATGACTTGATTCTTAATCAGATCCTGACACGGAGTCCTAAAATCCTCTGATTAGGCCTGTATGCCTAGATGAAGTAGGTATAAAAATTCCTATTCCCGTGGTGACTAGGAAAGGGATTTTCTGAAATGGCTAAGTTTTGCAAATTTTAAAATGAGAATTTGAAGAGAGAGATGTACCGACAGACTCGACTCTGGACGCGAGAGGACGAGTTAACAGACACGACTTTGACTCTCTAAGGGTTAGACCGTGACTCGGTAGGAGATGGGCCACCTAAGATGACAAGACTCTTAAGTTGCGCTATTCCGTAGCCTAGGCGAGTGGCAACACGGTCGAATCCTCGGAATGAGACTGTTTCCGTACGACAGGGCTTTGTGGTAGCAATGCCGTAGACTGGTGTTCTTTTGGATCTTCTTTTTGATTTAGGGGTACATTCCCAAAGTGGGTATTGCTTCGAGTCCTGACAGATTCTCGTCTTTGACTGAGCCGAGTACTAGGACACACTATAGAAAGGTGGCTAGATTTTGAAAGTATTTGGATTATGTGAGTGGATGGAGAACTTCTGCCTAAAAGAAGCCCCCAGGACAACAAAGCTAACTGTGGAGAACATGACAGTGTCGTGACAGGAACGATGCTACTTTTGAATTTGTGTCAATGTGGGTGGTTGTGCCTCTGTTGAAAGGCTGCCTACGTATTCACGTGTAGTGAAATCAAACCATGCCGTAGTTCAGCGATTGAAGATATGTTTTGGTGCCTAGTCGATTAGGGCTTTGTGTGTAACTAGCCATAGCGATGGTGTAGGCTAGGTGCATTCCCAATGATATCTTGATCAAAGGGCTAGAATGGTTAGGATGTTGATCCTATGACTGTGAGCATTCTCTGAGGTAGCCCCCCCAGAGGTGGTGAGAACTATTTGGGCATGTTCTATGCCGACTGCAAGTTGAGTTCCCGTGTTTGGGGTTGGTAACTGGCTTGAATGTGAAGAATTGGGATGGGATTTTAACGAGTTTTGCTCTCGGGGATTTTAGCGAGTTTCGCTCTAGGGGATTTTAACGAGTTTTGCTCTCAGGGATTTTAACGAGTTTTGCTCTCCGGGATTTTAACAAGTTTTGCTCTCAGGGATTTTAACGAGTTTTGCTCTCAGGGATTTTAACGAGTTTTGCTCTCGGGGATTTTAACGAGTTTTGCTCTCGGGTTTGCGTATGGTGATTGTGAATTCTGTTATGTAAAGGGGAAGTCGAGTAAAATGGCTCGAACTTTGATTGTGGTTAGGTTTTGATAATGCGGGATCTGGTTTCCGTGTCTGGTCCTAATGGTTAGGGATATCCTATGGAGCTTGAATCCTCAAAATTCTGGGCTGTCACTGGCCTGGGTCTCGGGAAGGTCTTGAGGGTTGTAATGTGGGAAGGCTGAGTGTGATGTTAGCTGACCAGTTTGATTGTCTCTCCCTTATTTGATGGTACGGGTAATGATAATTTTTGAATTGACCGTTTCACTTGAGTTGATCGTTAACTACGGTCATGGGTTCTTGAATATTTTTTTTTGGTTGACCTCTTAGCCTCGATCACGGGATTTTTCGAATGTTGGTTGACCTCTTAGCCCCGGTCATGGGTTTTTGATTTGGATTGACCGCTTAACCTCGGTCATGGGTGCCTCTTTTTTTTGATAACGGCCTGTTTTTTGTTTTGGCCTTTTGCTTCTTTTTTTTGGACTTTTGATTTCTTTGTCCAGCTTTTTTTTGTCGGTCAGACTAACGCCTAAGGTAGGGACTAGCTAGTCTTATTGGATGGGTGTTTATTGTGGGAAATGGGCTTGCCTTCCGTCTTGAACCCAAACTAAGAGACTACCTAGATTTGTCATAGGATTCGATACCGCTCCTACTAAGGGTAGTTATGTGGGTTTCTATGTCAGACATGGAACAGGTTAAAGGAAAACACGGGTCTCAGTTTCCTGAAGTCATTATAGATGTGCCTATAATAGTTACGTGCATGTGCTCATAGTGTATGATGGTGTTCATCATGTTCTCGGAAACACATAAGGAAATATATGAGAAAATAGAAAAGCTGATTTTATTGAAATGTGAAAAGAGGACAGAATGCAAATGACTCTGACTTTGACAGAAAATAGTGATCCTAGACTCGGACTCAGACTAGGACTTAAACTAAATCTAGACTCTCGGATAATGTCGTCAGTAGTCTTCGGCCTCTAAGGACTCAAGTGGATGTCCAGTAGAAACTTCACCCAGATCTTCATTGTGTCGAAGATCATCTTCAATCCTAGTGCCCATTTCGGTAAATACTGCAAAGTTGGAAATGCCGGCATACCTAAGATGGATGCGGTAGGAAGGTAGGAGGTTGTTGATGAACGCCTCCACTAGTGTCTTCTCGTTGGGCTTGTCTACCAACTTCACACTTTCGGCCCTCCACCTTTGAAGGTACTTGGTGAAACCTTCCTTGGGCTCTTGGGCCATGACTTCTAAAGTACGCATCGTGGTCTGGATCTCGGTATTATCGGCATAATTCCGAGCGAATTCCGTCGCCACATCATCCCAAGTCTTGTACTTCTTGGAGTGAAGACTGTAGTACCAGGCTTTCGAGTGCTTCTCGAGGGAGGAAGCAAACAGGTGCTTGAACATGGCTGATTTCACTCCTTTGATGGCCATGAATTCTTTGAAAGCCCGGATATGTAATACCGGGTCTTCAGTCCCGTCGAACATTGGTAGGCCCGTCAGGTTGAGGTTAGCGGGCAGCTCGTCGGTCAAAGGTGAATAGGAACGAGCATTTTCCGTATGGATTGAATTGTTGGTCGACAGGTGGACCTGTTCTTCCAGCTTGCGGACTGCGTTGGCCAGTTCAGCTATGGGCCCAGTGATTTCATTCACGACCTTAGGAGTCCTTTGTTCCAAGGCACTGAAACGGGTGGCAATGGCGGTTTGGTCGGTCCTGATTGCTGTCAGCTGGGCCTCCATCTTAGCCATTGAGGCGGTCAGCTCGTCTATGGCTTGTTGCGTCATGGTTCGGGTGAAGGGCGACCTGTCTGTAAGAATACCGCGTAATCAAGAAAGTTGCTTCGGAACTCAAATTCACCAAGGCATAGGAAATAGCGCGGGAGGAGAGACGACTCCAGTTTGACTCGGGTTAGACTTTCCTAAGACAAATGTGCGGGGTACGATTCTCGGAGTGACTGTGATTAATCGCTCCGTCGGAGAATAGCCCCCAAGTGAGACTAAAGGCTTTGATAGGACTCAGATGGTGTGACATCTAAGTGGCTCGAAAGTGGGGTACGTGAGACAACACGTGTAAGACCTGATCCTTAGAGCAACCGTGTATGATCGCTTTGCTGAAGGGTAGCTCCCGAGTGGGACTGAAGACCGACTCCTAGACGGGTGACTCGTGGATGGTGGGTCTTCCTTAGGATTTGGCAAAGTGGGCCGAGTCCTGTTCGAAGGAAGACCTACGTGTGTATCCCTAGGCTTTGGACTTGAAACTGTAAACGGGCTTCCCTTTGTAGGACTTCGTCCTACGCAGGTGGGCCGTGCCTTGTCAAATAAGGCGGACTGGGATGGGGTAGAAACTTCGTGATGTAAGATCGACGGAGTTTCGACGCTATGGACTCTAACAACTTATGACAAGACCCGACACTGCTATATACGGGAAGTCCTAAGAAGAGGAAGGCTTTGAAAAAGGAATTTGGATCTGAAAACCGAACGAGGTCGGACAGGATGGTCCGATTTTTTTTGAAAATCGAAAAAAAGTGTTACCGGGCCGAGATTTTGGATTTTTGAAAAGGTTTGGACAGCGCACCGGCTAAAAATAGGCTATTTTAAAATCATAAGTCCTAAATTCGGTAGCTTTCTGGGTTTTGAAAAATGGATAATTTTCGAAAAAGATGCAAGTTTTTGAAAACGACGGTTTTTGAAAAGACGAGACATGGATCAAGTAGCACGTAGTCACGGAAACAGTATAATGACGCCATGTATGCTCCTAGTCTAAGTCTCGGTCGGTCGAATAGGGTCTATACCAACGACGATTGCTTTCTCGCAAATCAGGACGGTCTTCCTAAGCCGAGTTGGTCTTAGAACCTGCCATAAAACCCATGCGAGTTCCGCCATCGAAGTCTTTAGTGCACCCATTTAGGAATGCACCGTGGTATAGTGGGACGTCGGTCACAAGTAACCGGCCCGGGAAAGAATTGGGTTATGCATGAACCATTGAATTAAAACGTGTACATTACTATTCGAACGATTTCTTTTCGAGTCTCACCCTGAGGATACCGATGGTAAGTGACTCATCAGTTGATCCCCAGCGGAGTCGCCAAATTGTGGACATAACATAGGTCCACCCCGACGCGGCCACGCGCGGGTTTGGGGAGGCGAATGAATCTCCATATGAGATGGTCAAATTGAAATTTAAATCGAAGTAGGAGTCGCCACCGAATTTTGTGGTTATTCGGAACCGTTCGAGCCCACTCTATGTCGTAGTGGGCCGTATGGCCCGTATACAAAATACGGCCCATTTCCGATGTCAGAGTTTATTGGGCTCGTCCCTTTGCATTGAGATACCGATACCGACATTATCGAATATCGTGTATTGAATGACTCTCGTTTCCAATGGATTCGGATATCCGGAAACCATGGTTCTGAGTAAGGGGTGAGGGTACGTGTTGGGAAGTTCACTAAGAACACCCAACCCCGCCCGCACTTAGCGGCCTTTACTAAGATATCATTCGTTTTTGGTCTACACGCGTTAGTTCGACGGTTGAATGATATGCAAACATTATTTTCCTAAGCATGTGAGGAAAATAAATAAATGGGTTGCTAAGTCGTTTAATGCATCTTAAACTAATAACGTCAAAGTTATTTTAGCATGTGAAGTTCGTTTTAGTCTAATAAAACAATAGAAATAAATAAATTGCTACAAACACGAGCAAACAAGTTAGTAACGGTGAATAAATCGAATAAAGATGTAAATAAATAATATGCATGATTTTAAAAAAGGTTTTATGACACGTGATGGATTTGCACGCGTTGACCGAGGTCAAAAAAAGTATTTATCGAAATATGTCGCGAAAGTCGCTTTTTATGTGAGATTCGAAAAGAATAAAAAATAGAAAAGCGAGGAAACGAAAAAAAAGGACCCGGCCAACCAGGCCACCGCGCGAGTCGCCTGACAGGCGCGCGACTCGCGTGGGGGTCTGTCGGTTTTTTTTATTTTGTCGAAAATCGTTATTTCTTATAAATCGCGTACAAATATGGATTAATTCATACTCAATTTATATTTTCGATATTCATCGTATTCGATATTCGATTATGGAATCGATATCGAATAGTTAGAATGCTTTTAGAAAAGGTTTTTTAAAAAAAACTCGTTTTGAACGAAAAAGAAAAAAAAGGATTTGAACAAAAAAAGATGTTAATTCTCTCCGCGTATAAAATCGTCGAATTTTGTTTAAAAAAAGATGTAACGATTTTATTAGCATCAACGAGAATTAATTAATTTGGTTCTTGTTAGATATGATATTCGATTAGAGAATCGATATCGTATTTTAAGAACGTTATAAAAAAAATAGTTTTTTTGTAGTATCGATTATTAGAAAAAAATGCGACAACGACCCATATTTAAAAAGGACCGAAGACACGACGCAAAAAGACGAGAAAAACGAGAAAGAGGGAGAGGGAGAGAAAGAGAAGAATCGGGTTTGATTTACACCCTCAACCTACATGCTTTGTTTTCTCGGTATAAGGCTCGTCGGACAGTAGCTTAGGCACGGGAGCGTCGAGATGATGTTGATGAGTTAAGGTGTCGGTTTTTTGGACGTGGGAGGTGACGGGTTTCGGCCGGATGGTGAGGTCGGATTCGTCGGGTTATTTTGACAGTATTTCGATGCTATTTCTGCTTGTGATCGTAGATGGAATTATTTGTTTGAATGTCGATAATTGAATATGGATGACTAAATCACTGTGTGTGTCTAGGCTGATGAATAATTGTGTATGATGTACGTATGATAGATGTGTTTTCTGAATGAATTGTTTGTGTCGCGAGGGTCCTATTTATAGGCGCAGAGGTTTAGGAGAGGTATCTTGCTTGGATAACAAGAAATACCAGTTTGGATAGGAAATGTAAGAAGTTGAAAGGAACGAGAAGTCCGTTGCTTGGGGAGGAAGCAAGGAAATCTCGGCTGAATGGGGGGGTTTGGCCGAGTATCTGGAGCTCGGTCGGTATCTGATTCGGTTTCCGGATAGAATTCCAACTTGAGATCGAATTCTATCCTTAAACGGATTTGTTTAATATTTTTTGAAGCTGATTTTTGTAGCAGTTGGAGGCTGAATCAGCCACGTGAGGTGTCACGGCTGACTCGTGTGTCTCGAGAATATTTTTGACCGGGTTTTGACTCGGTCGCTAAAAGACGGTTTTACCCCTGGTGTCGGAATCGACCCAAATTAGTCTTATTTGACTCGAAATGACCCACTGGGCCTGGATTTGAGGTTGGTTTTGTAAGATATGTACTCCGTAATAAGCCTAAACCAAATGTCCATGATTTCGAGCCCATATCCGAGTCCATTAAAGTATGTTCGCGTCCTATCATCATCGGGTGTTTGGTGGGACCTATTATAGACACCTGGCGGTCAAAATGTGGGTGTCTACAGCAGGTTGCTTATGACCAGAATGAGTGGTCTTCAACTCCAGGCAAGGAGTACACTGTCAAGAAAGGGTATAACTGGATGATTCAGGCTCCAGATGATGTCGATTGGTCTCAATTTGTGTTGAGTAAATGGATCATCCCTAAGCATGGGTTTGTCTCTTGGCTATTATACAACAAGGGCCTTTACACCAAGGACAAATTACATAGCCTAAACATTGCTTCTGACTACAGATGTTGTATCTGTGATCAGGGGAAGGAAACTGTGTAGCATCTCTTCTTCCAGTGTCCCTACAGCAGATACATTATCAAAGGCCTGCAGGACTGGATGGGTGTCTACTTAGTAGTGAATAATGAGCGGAGATGGAGAAGACATAGGCGATTCTCTAGACTTAAAAGTGGGAGTACTGAATAGTATGATTAGTGCTGCAGTGTATCATGTATGGATGCAAAGGAATGCCAGCAGAATGGAACACAGAGTTCTAAGACCTGAAAAATGCACAATGATGATCATACAAGCCATTAGAGCTAGAATACGTCAAAAAGTTAAAGGAGAAGTAGCGGCAAAGGATAGATTATGGCTGAATAGAACTTTGTAACCTCAGTATGAATGCTGATTGAGTTAGATGTTAGCAAGTGTAATGCTAGATAGTTTTGGCTGTAATTATTCTTTTGATTAATATAGTTTTTACATTTTACAAAAAAAAAACAAAATCTCACATGACTATATTCTCACTTATAGATTGTCGAGAATATTGAAGATTTTCTTTGGTTTTGAATAGTGTCAAAAAAAATGAAGAGTGAAGTTGAATGGAGGAAGTATCGTCTATCAAATGCAAAATTGTAGCACATTGATGTCAGATCATCATCGAGTGTCGGATTACAGCGCGATCAAGCAGATACTTAAAACAAAGCGGAGTTTCCACACCAACAAAATTATCTACCCTCAAAATTATCAACTTCTAATTTTCAACAATTATCATCCTAGAAATTATGAAAAGAGTTGTGATAACGAGCCATTGACTCTTAGAGTCCTACCCATATCTAGGTTGCTTTGTTCCCCTCCTTGTCCTTTCTAAGAAGAATTATTTCATGGAATTAATCTAAATTATTACCCACCTTCTTAGAATAATCTAAGTATATGTATGTAATCTCATAATAATCTTAATTTTAAGTATCCTATTTTTAATCTAAACTCGTTGGATATTTAACCCATATGTTTCTCTCTTCACACTTTTGTCTTCCCTTTTTTTTACCTTCGTCACCATCGATCATCAACCTCTATCAAAACCAACTCCACTACTTTGCTCATCATACGACGTCGTGCGAGTGTGGAACCATCAAAACCAACTCCACCACCGTCTATACCAGACCGGGCACATACAAGTTTGGTCTCCAACTCTCCAAAAAATTGGTGTCCGGTCTCCAAATTTAGTATATTTCTCAGTCTGTCCCAGTCCAAACTCGTTCTTAAGAGGGTTCGTTTTGGTCTAATATTAGTCCATTTCTAACAGGTCCAGTCTCCGAGTTTGTATTTTTGGGGTGATCAGTCTTCAAGTCTATCCGATCTGGGTTTGGTCAGTGAACACACCCCTAGGAGGGTTTAAGTGATGGTTATGGAAAATATTAGTGTTAAGTTTTAGAGAGTGATGACTAGTGAAATAAGTAATCGATCATTTAGGCTGTTATGAGAGAAATATACTTAAACTTCATATTACTATAAATTATATGTACTTGGGATTATTCTAAGAAGGTGGGTAATAGTTTGGATTATTCGCATGAATAACCCTTATAAGAATGAATTTTTATAAGGAGAGTCGAATTGAGTTTTGATAATATTTTTCTCATCTTATAGGAGTAAAACATATCATATTTGTAAAATGTCTCATTCATTGAATTTGTATCATTTTTCTAAAATTGTACTCCTTCCCTCCGTTTTATTCATTTTGTTGTCATTTATATTCACTGTGAGCCTATTTTAATCAAAACAAATAAATGAATGAGACGAATAGAATAAATGTAGACATCTTAAATTACCCATATAATCTTTACCTACCCCACAGATATTCTCATCTTCTCACATAATCATAAAATGGATGGGTATTTTGGTAAACTTTACATGTAACTACTTATCTTAATTTTTGGATTAAAAAATGATAAATTATATGAATGGGAGGGATTACTCCACTTCTTCGTACTATAATTAAAAAAATAAGTAATATTGAAAATGTCTTAATCTAGTAGTTAAGACTAAATACCTGGATAATAGGTCTCAGCTTGGCCCCCTTCCCCTATATTGTAATACGACTAAGTGCGCTCTTCGTTGAACAAAAAACTTAGGTAAGTATGTGTAGGTTTACTAAGAGACGGTCTCTCATTAAACTTAACAATAGACCAATGAGAAATGTAATCATGAATGTAAATAATGGCACAAAAGTAATAAAATAGGTAAGTATGATATAAAAGTGTGGACATGACATAGGACCACCCCGACGCGGCCACGCGCGGGTTTGGGGAGGCGAATGAATCTCCATGAGATGGTCAAATGGAAATTTAAATCGAAGTTGGAGTCGCCACCGAATTTTATGGTTATTCGGAACCGTTCGAGCCCACTCTATGTCGTAGTGAGCCGTATACAAAATACGGCCCATTTCCGATGTCAGAGTTTATTGGGTTCGTCCCTTTGCATATCGATATAGATGCCGACTTGAGCGGTTAATCGTATATTGAATGACTCTCGTTGCCAATGGATTCGGACATCCGGAAACCACGGTTCTGAGTAAGGGGTGAGGGTACGTGTTGGGAAGTTCACTAAGAACACCCAACCCCGCCCGCACATTAGCGGCCTCTACTAGGATATCGAATGATTTTTTAATACGCGCGTTAGTAATACGATGAATGATATGCAAACATTGTTTTCCTAATAATGTGAGGAATTGAATGGGTTGCTAAGTCGGTTTAATGCAACTAAAATTAACGTCAAAGTTGTTTTAGCATGTGAGAGTCGTTTTAGTATAATAAAACAAAAGATGAACAAACGAGTTAGTATCGATTTGTAAATAATAATATAGCAAATAAAATAAATATGCGAGATCGAGAAAATAAATATTAATCGAAATCTGAAAAATATTGCTAAAAATGCTGTTTTGTATAAAAAACGAAGTTCGAAAAAAAAAAAAAAAAAAAAAACGAGAAAGATGCGCTGTGGCAGCCGGCCGCGCGGCTCGCCCGGGATTCCGGCGAGTCGCGTGTCGGTCTGATCTCGAAAGCGGTTTTTTGAAAATTCGATGCTTTTATTAAATCGCGTACGAATATTGCATAATTCGTACTCGACTTAATATTTTCGTTGTTCGTTATATTCGATAATTGACTACGAAATCAACATCAAATACTCGGAATAGTTTTGAAAAAGATATAAATTTTAGAAATCGTTTCGTAGAATAATAAAATAAAACGAACGAAAAAGCTAAAAAAAGACTCGGGTTTCAGGCCCGTGCGCGAGTCGCCTGGGGGTGGCGCGACTCGCTTGAGGGTCTATCCGGTTTTTTATTTTTTGTTCGAAATTGCTAATTTTGATAAATCGCGTACAAAATACGAATTAATTTATACTCGATTTTATGTTTTCGATATTCGTCGTACCCGATATTCGATTATGAAGTCGATATCGAGTATTCGGAATGAAAAAAAAAAGTTTTGTAAAAAGAAGTTTGAACGAAAAAAGATGTAACGATTTTATATCGTCGAGTTTTGATTTAATTCCTTTTGATACGATATTCAACTATAGAGTTGATATCGCATCTTAAGAATGTTTGTTAATATGAAAATAGTTTTTGATATTATCGATATTAGAAAAAATAAAAAACGCGACGAATGACCCGTAATAAAAAGGACCGACGCGACCCGTAAAAAGACGACACGGACCCATAATAAAACGGACGCGGAGAGAGAAGAGAAGAGAGAAAAGTCGGGTTTTGTATACCCTCAACCTACATGCTTTAGTTTACTCGGATCGGGGCTCGTCGGGACGTGGCTTGGGCACAAGATCGCCGAGTGGATGTCGGTGAGTTGGTGGTGGCTCGGTTTGGACGTGGCGTGTGAAGGGTGTCGGGTATCGGACCGGTTTCCTTCGGGTTTGTAGTATCGGTTTCTCGATGTGAAGTTTTGTGCTTATGAGTGTGTGTGTGATTGATAGATGTCTGTGTGTAATTCGTTCTTGAAAGTGTTGTATGCAAGAGGCTATTTATAGGGAATTCCCGACCTTAGCTAGAAGAGTTTGAACTACCGCCAGAGATAGGAAATATAGGAAGCTGTAAGGCATGAGAATTCCGCTTTCTTGTCAAGGAAGAAAGGGAACACGGCTGGTTTGTGCTGCCTGCCCGAGTATTTGCACTCGGTTGGGTGTTTGAATCGGTTTTCGGATAGGATTCCTACTTGAGATCGAATTCCATCCTTAAACGGAATTGTTTAATATTTTGTGAAGCTGATTTTTCGTAGGATTAGAGTTCGAATCAGCCGTGTGAGGTGTCACGGCTGACTCACGTGCCTCGAAAATAATTTTGACGGGTTTTGACTCGGTTGTAAAAAGACGGGTTTACCCCTGGTGTCGGAATCGACCCAAATTAGTCTTATTTGACTCGAAACGACCCACTGGGCCTGAATTTGAGGTTGGTTTTGTGAGATATGTACTCTATAATGAGCCCAAGCCAAATGCCATTGATTTTGAGCCCGTTTCTGAGTATTTAAAGCACGTTTGCGTCCGATCGTCATCGGGTGTTTGTCGGAAACTACTATAGACACCTGGCAGTCAAAATGTGGGTGTCTACAGAGCCCCCACTCTGACTGAGGCTTGGACAAGGCGAAAGTCAGGGTAGCTACCAGGCCAATCAAAGATTAAGACCTGGCAGACTTCCGGTCGGGTCGTTTAAGGTCCATTAGACCTGCGTAAAGGGTCCGCCGGCCGGAGACTAGAAATGTACCTGAGTTGACGATGATAACTCCGTGGGGAACCGGACTTGTCATATAAGTCTATGCCGCTGGGGAGTTGTTTGCACGGTTTTGCTGGAGTCGTCCTGTATAATGATTTATGCAAAGTTTGCATGTAACACATTTTTAGGAGAAATGACTCGTGCTGGGGAATAAAAAATTGAAGAGGATTTTTTGAAATTTTGAATTTGGAAGAGTTTTTGAAAATATGGTGTTTTGACTCTGAGAAGGAATAGGAATGCTCGGGATGACTTTGCTAGATCCTAGGAAAAAGGCCTGTATGCTAAATCCCTTGGGATTAGGAATCCCAAAGTGTGGAGGAGAATCTGATTTCATGCTATAAATACTCATCTCCCTGCTCACAATTTATTCACAATTCATAATTCTCTTCTGCCTTCAAAGAAAAACAAGCCTTGAGAAACTTATTTCTTCTTTTTAGAAATTCAATCATGGGTATTGATCGATTAGTCGGAATGTTGCAAGATTGGTCCCGAATTTTCAGAGATGCTGATAAAGTTATTTTAAATCAGAATGGTGTCACCCAGCTGTCCACAATCCGCCAGATGCAAGTGGATCGTCACTTTTTGGATGCTTGCCTATCCTACTGGGATGATACTTATCATGTTTTTAGGTTTCCTCGGGGCGAAATCTGTCCCCTTCCTGAGGAAATAGCTGCTGTAGAAGGGTGAAATCTCATTCTTCGTCCGGCTATCCCCTTTTCAGTCCGTGATCCCAGGAGGAAGTTAAGAGAATTTTTAGGGCTTTCTCATATGGAGGTGTCCCGCATGCTGGAAGGAAATATAGTTTCCTTGATCGACCTGGCTGAAAAATTTATGAATCCCAACGACGTTCGGGCCAGGCCGGCATATAGCCGTAGGGCCTTTACTTTTTGCATGCTTCATGTCTACGCTTTTGAAGGTCATATGGATTGGCTATCTTGTATGGGTCATGTCAGACTTCTCGCCGTAGTGGATCAAATGGAGATAGAGCATAGCCCAACGTGGCTGATCACTGGGGAGATTATCCAAGGCTTAGACAATCGTAAGAGGGATCCATCGATCAGGCTGACCGGTAGCACCCGACTTCTACAGGTAGGTTGATTTTTTCGATTTTCGCAATTTTTTGATTTTTTTCAATTTCCGATTTTTCGGTCTTCAATTTTTTTCGCGATTTCCGCGGTTTTTTCTCGATTTCCCCGTTTTTCTCGGTTTTTTCGATTTTTGCGATATATATATATTTTTTTTTTGCGACTTTGACTTTTCACGATTTTGACTTTTCGCGATTTTGACTTTTCAGCTATGGCTTTTTGAGAGGCTATCGATCTTGGATCCTCCTTTAGATGTAAGCCGATATCGCCCGAATCAAGTGATGACAAGAAGACGGACTGTTGACTTTTCTCGCCTTACTACCCAAAAATTCTGGGACGAGCTGCTATCTTTCCACGGAGGCCCATTGATCCGTTGGACTGTCCCTTGGCGGCCCATTTATATCTGGACCGGGTTAGAGCCGCGAGATATGGCCCGTTATCAACTAATCCTATCTTTTAGGCAGACGATTCATATCTATCCCGATCGCATACTTAGGCAATATGGTCGGGCCCAAAGAATCCCGGAAATCGAGGCGGTCGTGAGTGAATCTACTCAGCTTACGGACGTAATGTGTGACATTTGGGCACAAAGATGGTATACCCGGCACACTTGGCCCGTTTCTAAAGCTTCTCCCTCGATCTGGGTATCAGATTCTTATACAAAGTGGACCCAGGCAGATTCTGCTAAAGCCCGCGCTGCTTTAAAGACTGACGAAGCCTTTGACTTGCTGCGCCGAGAACAGGCTAAGGATAATCGGGGCTTCTTTGATGATGGCGATACCCCGGCTACGATGGTCCGATTGATGTCAGGCCAGAAAGGGAAGACCAAGACTCTGACTAAATGGTCCAGCACTAAAGGTACATGGGGGAAGACGAGCCCCCAGACGGACTTAGAAAGGAGACTCGGTACAAGACTGGCAGCTAAGGACCGACTTGGTCCTCGGGATAGAGTACCCGAGCACGTACGAGCTCGGATCGAACCGGTGCAGGAGAAACCAAAGTCGAAGAAGCGGGTTCGAGTAAAGGAAGTTTCACTTGTGATTAGGGAACGTTCGCCCCCACCTCGTCGGCCTCGGGATCCGCGTGACCCGAAAGATAAGGGGAAGGGAAAAATGTACGAGTAGTCTCCTAAATTTTATTATTTAAGTATTACTACTATTTTTAGTGTGAGTTTTGTGTGATTTATTTTTGCGTGAGGCATTTTTTTGAAATAATAAAAGACATATTAGTGAAAACCATTCCTGTCTTTTCGTTATTGCAGTAGTTGTACCCTTTTGAGGGGTTGCCTACGTATCCATGATTAGTGGAATCAAACCAACCGTAGTTCAGACGTAAAATTTGCAATTTTTGAAATACATCAAGACTATTAGTTCGAGATGTGCGACAGTAGGATCAGTAATCCTAACTTATTGACTTGCTTAATTTTTGAAAATTTTATAAAAAGATAAACTTTTAGCAAATGACATTGAGACAAGGTTTAGGGGTAGTAACGCTTCAACTGGTCCAAGTTGGTTGGGTTGACAAATTCGTTCCCATCCAAGTCTGTCAGCATTACGGCTCCTCTTGATAAAACCTTCTTTACTAGATACGGTCCGGCCCAATTAGGTTTGAATTTTCCCCTTGGGTCGACTGGTAGCAAGGCCCGGACAGATTTTAGGACTAGATCGCCCTCTTTGATATTTCTGGGCCTAACCCTTTTGTTGAAAGCCCGTTTTATCCTTTTTTGATATATCTGGATATTGTTAAGGGCTCGGGATTGTCGTTCGTCCAAGAGAATCAACGAATCGTATCGGGCTTGGACCCAATCTGCTTCAGGTACTTGACTTTCGAGTAGAATCCTCAGAGATGGTACCTCAAGCTCGACGGGCTGGACCGCCTCCATCCCGTATGTCAGATAGTATGGAGTTGCTCCGGTCGCGGTGCGGATTGATGTCCGGTACCCCCATAAGGCAAAAAGGATTTTATCGGGCCAATCTCGGTAGTTATCAGCCATCTTTTTAAGTATGGTGACAATCGTTTTGTTTGCCGCTTCTACCGCTCCATTTGTTTGGGGACGGTAAGGCGACGATGTATGCCTTTGAATCTTATATTTTGCTAGCAAAGTAGCGGTTTCGGCTTGGAAATGTGTCCCGTGATCACTAATGAATTCGTGCGGGATCCCGTATCGGCATATAATTTTATCTTGGATAAATTTTGCAACGTGCTTGGCGTTCAAGACACGATACGACTCGGCTTCGACCCATTTAGTGAAATAGTCAATAGCCACTAGAATAAAGCAGTGACCTCCCGTCCCGGAAGGGTTCACTTTCCCGATTATATCAATTCCCCATGTTGAAAATGCCCATGGTGAGGTCATAGTATATAACAGGGATGACGACATATGCTGGACGTTGCCGAAAATCTGACAGTTGTGACAGTGCTTGACATATAACTGACAGTCGGTTTCCATGCTATTCCAATAGTACCCGAGTCTGGCGATTTTCGAGCTAGCATATGGGCATTCATATGCGGACCGTTCTCGCCATCGTGTACCTCGGCCATGACTTTTTCGGCCTGTGTTTTGTCGATGCATAGGAGTAAAGCCCCCTGTGCCGTCTTTTTGTACAACTGTCCATCGTCCGTGCGGATGAACTGAGTGGCCCATCTTCGTAGGGCTTTCTTGGCCCGGTTTTCAGATCCCGGAGGATATTCTCCCGACATCAAGTAGGTAAGAACAGCCTGGTACCAAGGTTCTGGGTCGGTTATTTCGATGTCTTGGATAGCGTTGATATATGCCGGCTCGGACCATCTTTCGACGTAGATCGGCATGGTGGTCAGATGTTCCGGGATATTCAGTAAAGATGCTAATTTGGATAGTGCATCTGCGAACTGGTTTTCTTCCCGGGGTAGATAAATGTACTCCACCTTTTGGAACTGTTTTTCGAGAACCCTTACTCGTGCTTGGTAAGCTACGAGATTTGCGTTCCGAGTTTTCCATTTCTGGAGTGCTTGATTAATGACTAATGATGAGTCACCGTGGACCCGGAGGTTTGTTACTCCTAAATCAGCGGCGGCTTGCAACCCGTGAATGCATGCTTCGTATTCGGCTGCGTTATTAGTCACATCGAAATCTAACTTGATGGATAACGGGGTGTGCTCCCCTTGTGGTGAGATTAGTAAAATCCCGACACCAAATCCTCGGAAGTTGGATGCCCCGTCAAAATATAGATCCCATGTCTCTGTGTCGGTATGGAATATATCTTCGTCAGGGAAGGCCCAAGTATCGGTGTGTCCCATCGGCGAGGAACTCGGCTACTACCCGGCCCTTGATGGCTTTTAATGGTACGAACTTGAGGACGAACTCAGCTAGCATTAAAGTCCATCTAGATATTCTACCATTGAGGATGGGCTTTTCGAACAAATACTTGATTGGATCCATTCTTGATAGTACGTGCACTTCGTGGCTAAGCATGTAATGTCGGAGCTTTTTAGTGGCCCAAACTAGAGCTAGACACGTCTTTTCGAGCATCGTGTATTTGCATTCGTACTCTAGAAACTTTTTACTGATGTAGTAAATGGCTCGTTCTTCCGAGTCGACTGTCTGGGCTAGCATAGCCCCCATGGCTGTCTCGGTCGTTGTCAAGTATAATGACAGAGGCAGACCATGCTGAGGAGGCATTAATATCGAAAGCTGCTTGACATTTGTCGTCCCATAGTACCCGTTCTCCTATCTTCAGTTTTTTGAAAATGGGCTCACATACCATGGTTAGCTTCGAAATAAACCTGCTGATATATTGGACTTTCCCGAGAAACCCCCTAATCTCCTTTTCGGTTTTAGGTGCCCGCATCTCGGTAATGGCCTTGATTTTGGCTGGGTCAACCTCGATGCCGCGCTGGCTGACGATATGGCCCAGTAATTTGCCCGATGTTACCCCGAAACTGCATTTTTGAGGGTTTAACCTCATGTTATACTTGCGTAGTCGGGTGAAGAACTTCCTAAGTGCCGGAATATGCCCGCTTCGTTCTTTGGACTTAACGATCATATCGTCCACGTAGACCTCTACTTCCTTATGCATCATGTCATGTAGTAAGGTAGTGGCGGTCCGTTGATAAGTGGCACCGGCGTTGATAAGCCCAAATGGCATAACAGTGTAACAGTAAGTCCCCTAAGGTGTAGTGAAGGTGGTCTTACTCATGTCTTCTTTTGCCATTTTGCTTTGATTGTATCCGGCGTACCCGTCCATAAAGGATAGAAGGGCATGGTCGGCCGTGTTGTCCACCAGTATGTCGATGTGTGGCAACGGGAAATCATCTTTCGGGCTGACCTTATTAAGGTCCCGGAAATCTACACAAACTCGTACCTTTCCGTCTTTTTTGGGTACTGGTACGATATTTGCAACCCAGTCTGGCTATTCAGACACAAACTTCTTCATTGACTTTGAGAGACCATTCGGGCCTCATTTTTCGGAGTTTTTGCTTTACCGGCTTACACCCGTCTTTGATGGGTATACGGTGTTCGGCTATCTCCCGGTCTATTCCCGGCATGTCCTTGTAGGACCATGCAAAGACGTCTTTGAATTCATGGAGGAGATCTGTGAATTGTTGCTTCTCCTCGGGGTCTAGGGATAAACCTAACTTAAGCATCTGAAGCTCTAAAGGGGTTCCTACATTGATGGAATCGGTTTCTTCGATTACCGGATCTCGGGACTCCCTTTGTTCGAGTTGCTCGATTAGATGCGGAGGTAGTGGTACCTGTTCGTCGGGTTTCTCAATGTCATTGCAAATAAAGTTTTTGAAAATGTTTTGAAAATAAGACAAGTCGTAAGCAGAACGGTTATCGTTATTATTGATAGAGATCTTTGAAAATAGCTCAAAGAGAGCTGCCATCTGATCGCTGGTCAGAGGCGGTATGGGGAGTGCTCTCTGGACAGATTCCGAGACTCCCTGAGGTACAGCTAAAGGAAAAGGGGTTACAGACTCGACCCTAGTGCTGGACCATCTAGACCTAGACTCAGACTCCGACTCTGACTCTGACTCGGACTCGGATTCAGACTCGTCGCCCTGCATGTCTCCTTCGCCGGTACTGAGCTTGTAGACTCGGCCCTCGCTGCCGGTCCATTTGATTGTCTTCCTCCAAGCCCTTTTTCCAGTGCCAGCGCCTACTTCAGAGATCAGTTTGGTTGGATCGAACTTGCTGCTATGGAGGATCAGGTTGACTAATTTCTCCTTAGGGGTCGGTATTATCTTGCTGTCCCCGAACAAGAGCCCCAGCATGGGCTCGGCTTGGTTCGAATCCTCCTTTGATTCGGCCTGAATGAGAGCAAAGATATCATATGGGATGAAATTGACCTCAGGATAGGTTATAGTGGGTTGGTAGAGACCCGTCTGGACAGCTCCGAATACTGGAGTGACAAAATAATCGCTCAGTCTTGGGCCGTAAGGGCCCAAGTAGGTACCCTTAAGAATATTGCAGGCCTTTTGGATGCCGGCCCGGACCACATTTTCCGGGGTTAAGGCGTACCCTAAACCAAATTTCGAATCTTCATCGCTTAAAACATCGATGAACTTGCCAGCGGGGAGACCAGGCCTTGAAGTAGCCCCCGGTAAGTAACCCAAGTTTTGCAGCATTTTGTCGATGCTGGTTGTGAAGTAGGGCCTAAAGAGATACTCTTCATCGATCATTCCCACGAAATTGAATCCTCGCGGGTCGATTGAACCAGCCGTGTTGCAGCTTGACACGGCTATGGGAGTAGCTTCGAGGGTGATGACCCCGTCTTGCAAAGGTAGCTTGACCTTCCTATGAAGAGTGGAGGATACGGCCTTAACCGCATGGATCCAAGGCCTTCCAAGTAGCAGATTGAAAGATGAAGTGACATCAATCACTTAGAATTCGAGCTCTTTTTCAATTGGGCCTATTATGATGGTCAGCTTGACGGCCCCAGCAACGGATTTTGGGCTTCCGTCGAAAGCTTGGATAGTTTGTGCAGTAGGAAGATAGTGAGTCTCGGTAATACCGAGAGCCTTTGCAGTCCTTAAGGGAAGGACGTTCACAGCCGACACATCATCGATTAGGGTCATGGGTAGATACTTGCCTCGACAAATCACCGTGATATATAGGGCCAGGTTGTGGGTGGCCCCAAATGGTGGCAGATCAGATTCAGAGAAGGTGATAAGTGGGCCTTCTCCTTTGGGCTTGCCCTTGAGGTGAGGCAGGATAGTGGCTACCATTTCAGTGCTGCCCGATGTTCTTGAGAACTGACCAGAAGCTGCCATATGGTAAGGTCAGTTCGGACCCTCTTTAGTTTCTTGACCAGGGCTGTGTCGGTGTCTGGCTCTTCAAGTATAGAGCCCGTCTTGGCGGGTTCAGTGATGGATCCCGGGGTCGAAGATCCGGCCGTGATGACATGAGTACTGGCCAGGGCTTTGGTTTTGGCCTTCCGGATCTCTTCGGCCGTGATGGGGACCATTTCCCCCTTAGCTAAGTAAACATCGTCCTCATCGTCATTCCATATCCCGTTGATTTGGGGAATGAAAGGGGAAATGAGATGAGTAGAGTCGACTATTTCTCCAGTAGAAATGGCGTGAGTAGCAAGAGGGTTGTTTTTGTTACTGGGCTTATTGCTGGGTAATGGTATCTTCCCACTCTCGATCAGATCTTGAATGAGATGCTTTAATTTCCAGCATTTTACGGTGTCATGCCCATTGCCTTGGTGATAGCGGCAATAGGCCTGAGCGTTGTAGCTTTTGGACCGCTTTTCGACAGGGACCTCTGGCATTGGGCCTATAGGTTGGATCAGGCCTTTAGAAGATAGCCTTTGTAAGGCGTCGGCATAAGTAGTCCCTATGTCCCTGAATACTTGGGCTGGAGTATTCTTTTTTGTTGAGGTGTCTAGCAAATTAACCTTGTCGAAGATGCTTCGAGCCGCACTTGTAGTTGCGGGCTTGCCAGAAGATGAACTGGCTCCTTGATAACCCTTTGTAGAGGCCTTAGTAAGGCTCTCTAACCTTAGATCGTCTTCGATTATTGTACCCATCTCGGTTAAGGTGGCGAAATTGGGTATGATAGCGTACCGGAGATGGATCCGGTAGGATGGGAGGAGATTTTCACTAAGGCCTCCACTAGTACCTTTTCGCTGGGCTTGTCGACCAGCTTGACACTTTCGGCCCTCCATCTTTGGAGGTATTTGGTAAAACCCTCCTTTGGCTCTTGGGCCATGACCTCGAGAGTACGCATGGTTGTTTGGATTTCTGCATTGTCGGCGTAGTTCTGAGCGAATTCTGTTGCTACGTCGTCCCAAGACTTGTACTTTTTGGAGTCGAGCTTATAAAACCAAGCCTTCGGGTGCTTCTCTAGCGAAGAAGCAAACAGATGCTTGAACATGTCGGACTTGACTCCTTTTAGGGCCATAAACTCTTTGAAGGCCCGGATATGCAATACCGGGTCTTCGGTTCCGTCGAACATCGGGAGGCCTGTCAAGTTGAGATTGGCAGGCAGTTGGTCGGTTAGGGGAGAATAGGTTCGAGCATTCTCCGTATGGATCGAGTTATGGGTCGACTAGTGGACCTGCTCTTGTAGCTTGAGGACCGCGCTGTACAATTCGGCTAAAAGGCCCTTAGTTTCGTCTTCATCACTCGGCCTATCTTGTTCTATGGCGCTAACCCGGGTAACAATGGCGATCTGGTCACCCCTGATTTGGTCGAGTTGTTCTTGGATCTTGGCCAATGCGGTGTTCAGTTGATCAATTGAGTCCTTAGTCATGGTTCGGGTGTGAGGTGGCCTGTCTGTAAGAACACCACGTAATCAGCGACTAGCCCGAATCATAGAACTAAAGTACATCCCGAGCAAGGAAAAGGGAAACTAGAGAGGAAATGACTCGGAAAAGACATCTAGACGGATGACTTGTGAGAGGTGGGCGTCCTTTAGGATCCAGCTATGTGGGCTGGGCCCTGTTTGAAAGGAGGTTCACGTGAGACATTCCCCAGACTTCTAGACTCGATTGTGTAGACGGGCCGACCCTTGTAAGAGTATGTCCTACGTAGGTGGGCCTTGCCTTAGTATAATAAGGCGGACTGGGATAGGGAGGAAATCCGTGATATAAGATCGACGGAGTTTCGACGCTAGAAGACCTTGACGACCTATGACACGACTCGACACTGCTAAATATGGGATGTCCTACGAAAAGGAAGGTTTTGAAATTGATTTTTGAAAGCCCGAGTAAAATCGGGAAGATGAGCCCGGCCCCTTTTTCGAGAAAGAAAACGGAAAGGCGGACCGGGGGCAGTTTTGAAAAGTTTCGAAAATATTTTCGAGTTTTGAAATGGGCATAATACCGGCTAAAAATAGGCTATTTTGAGTAAAATTGTGGATCCTAAATTCGGTATATGTCCCGGGTTTTGAAAAGGATGCTATTTTGAAAAAGACGGTTTTTGAAAAAAAAGACTTGTAAATCAGGTAGCACGTAGTCATGGAAACAGTATAACGATGCCATGTATGCTCTAATTCTAAGTCTCGGTCAGTCTGTAAGGGTCTATACCAGTGTACACAGCCTATCGAGAATCGGGGCGGACTTCCTAAGTCGAGTTGAGCTTAGAACATGCCGTAAAACCCATACGAATTGGCTAATGGACACCTTCGACATATCCAATTTGGACTACATCGATAGTATAGTGGGACGTCGGTCACCAGTACCGGCCCGGGAAAATATGGGGTTATGCATGAACCGTAAAACTAAAACGCGTATTGTACTAGTCAAACGATTTCTATTCGAGTCTCACCCTGAGGATGCTGAAGGTCAGTAACGTATCAGCTAATCCCCAACGGAGTCGCCAAATTGTGGACATGACATAGGTGCACCCCGACGCGGCCACGCGCGGGTTTGGGGAGGCGAATGAATCTCCATGAGATGGTCAAATGGAAATTTAAATCGAAGTTGGAGTCGCCACCGAATTTTATGGTTATTCGGAACCGTTCGAGCCCACTCTATGTCATAGTGAGCCGTATACAATATACGGCCCATTTCCGATGTCAGAGTTTATTGGGCTCGTCTCTTTGCATATCGATATAGATGCCGACTTGAGCGGTTAATCGTATATTGAATGACTGTCGTTGCCAATGGATTCGGACATCCGGAAACCACGGTTCTGAGTAAGGGGTGAGGGTACGTGTTGGGAAGTTCACTAAGAACACCCAACCCCGCCCGCACATTAGCGGCCTCTACTAGGATATCGAATGATTTTTTAATACGCGCGTTAGTAATACGATGAATGATATGCAAACATTGTTTTCCTAATCATGCGAGGAATTGAATGGGTTGCTAAGTCGGTTTAATGCAACTAAAATTAACGTCAAAGTTGTTTTAGCATGTGAGATTCGTTTTAGTATAATAAAACAAACGATGAAAAAGATATGAATTTGCAACAAAAGATGAACAAACGAGTTAGTATCGATTTGTAAATAATAATATAGCAAATAAAATAAATATGCGAGATCGAGAAAATAAATATTAATCGAAATCTGAAAAATATTGCTAAAAACGTTGTTTTGTATAAAAAACGAAGTTCGAAAAAAAATAATAAAAAAAAACGAGAAAGATGCGCTGTGGCAGCCGGCCGCGCGGCTCGCCCGGGATTCCGGCGAGTCGCGTGTCGGTCTGATTTCGAAAGCGGTTTTTTGAAAATTCGATGCTTTTATTAAATCGCGTACGAATATTGCATAATTCGTACTCGACTTAATATTTTCGTTGTTCGTTATATTCGATAATTGACTACGAAATCAATATCAAATACTCGGAATAGTTTTGAAAAAGATATAAATTTTAGAAATCGTTTCGTAGAATAATAAAATAAAACGAACGAAAAAGCTAAAAAAAGACTCGGCTTTCAGGCCCGTGCGCGAGTCGCCTGGGGGTGGCGCGACTCGCGTGCGGGTCTGTCCAGTTTTTTATTTTTTGTTCGAAATTGCTAATTTTGATAAATCGCGTACAAAATACGAATTACTTTATACTCGATTTTATGTTTTCGATATTCGTCGTACCCGATATTCGATTATGAAATCGATATCGAGTATTCGGAATGAATAAAAAAAGTTTTGTAAAAAGAAGTTTGAACGAAAAAAGATGTAACGATTTTATATCGTCGAGTTTTGATTTAATTCCTTTTGATACGATATTCAACTATAGAGTTGATATCGCATCTTAAGAATGTTTGTTAATATGAAAATAGTTTTTGATATTATCGATATTAGAAAAAATAAAAAACGCGACGAATGACCCGTAATAAAAAGGACCGACGCGACCCGTAAAAAGACGACACTGACCCATAATAAAACGGACGCGGAGAGAGAAGAGAAGAGAGAAAAGTCGGGTTTTGTACACCCTCAACCTACATGCTTTAGTTTACTCGGATCGGGGCTCGTCGGGACGTGGCTTGGGCACAAGAGCGTCGAGTGGATGTCGGTGAGTTGGTGGTGGCTCGGTTTGGACGTGGCGTGTGAAGGGTGTCGGGTATCGGACCGGTTTCCTTCGGGTTTGTAGTATCGGTTTCTCGATGTTAAGTTTTGTGCTTATGAGTGTGTGTGTGATTGATAGATGTCTGTGTGTAATTCGTTCTTGAAAGTGTTGTATGCAAGGGGCTATTTATAGGGAATTCCCGACCTTGGCTAGGAGAGTTTGAACTACCGCCAGAGATAGGAAATATAGGAAGCTATAAGGCATGAGATTTCCGCTTTCTTGTAAAGGAAGAAAGGGAACACGGCTGGTTTGTGCTGCCTGGCCGAGTATTTGCACTCGGTTGGGTGTCTGAATCGGTTTTCGGATAGGATTCCTACTTGAGATCGAATTTCATCCTTAAATATTTTGTGAAGCTGATTTTTCGTAGGATTAGAGTTCGAATCAGCCGTGTGAGGTGTCACGGCTGACTCACGTGCCTCGAAAATAATTTTGACGGGTTTTGACTCGGTCATAAAAAGACGGTTTTACCCCTGGTGTCCGAATCGACCCAAATTAGTCTTATACTACTAGAAAATATGCCAAAGAAATCATGTAAAAAGACCCTAAGACACCATTATGGAGATGATCTCCAAGTCAAAGGTGTCTTAGGGTAAGAAATCATGTGAGTAAAATGATTTCTTTGCTTATACTTTAGAAACCAATTTTAAGGGATTAATAGTTTCTTTGGTCCATGAGAAAAACATCATTTGATAGAAATAAATGGTTTCTTATCTAAACTTAATAAATCATTTAATGTACTTGAATGATTTCTTTGATTTCCCTTAATAAGCCATTTACCACACTTAGATGGTTTCTTTGCCTAGTGACTTTATAAACCATTTAATACTCTTGAATGGTCTCTTCGATTATATATATATATATATATACACTTGGATACTCATTTTTCTTAGTATCCAACAGACACATTTCCGTAAAATAGATATTTTTATTTTATTTTCTAGAATATGTTCAAAAATTACAATGAAATATATAAGGTTAATATTCCCTTAAAAAATGAGCACTCTATTATTATTTCTAATTAATCTAAGTAGTTACTACATAAATCAATTTCTTCCTCTTTTTCTTCTTCTTCTTATCTACATCTTGGTTCTTGTGACCAAATTTAATCCATATTTCTCTAACTTCAGCAATCATTCCTTGGGTATACGATTTTAGGTTGTCTTTAAAATACTGTAGAGAAAAAAAAATCAGCATTAGTGGGATATATAATAGATTCAACGATCTTCAATTCGTGAGACATAATATCGACAATAGATAGACATACAAAAAACCACATAGTGAATTCAATGAATAAATATTTGTTTTACGGTGTCCTGCATACTATCGAAAATTCACAGTAGAAAGATTTCTGAGTCATTCAAGACTAACCAATTCACAGTGTCAAGCCTAGAAAGATTTTTTTACTACCTAATCTCAGTTCACACAAATCATTAAGACAGCGCAACATTTTTAGAGCCAGATCATTTACGCAAGCTCTCTTAATATTTCTAATACGGACAAACAATGGAAACAAAAATAAAAGATGATCAATCACCTGATCGAGCATATTAACTTGAAGTGTGGTGCAGTTTCTGGCGATCTACGGCTTCAATTCCATAGAACAACCAGTACCGACTCAGAATGACGTAAATTACAGGCACCTGCATTGTGCCAAACACATTGATCAAATTTAGCTGGGCCTAAATGAATGCCTCGGATCAAACACATACAACATTAGATGATTTATCTATCTCAAAGCTAAAATTCAGTTTATAGTGGCTAAACATTATATTTGAAGAGATACAAGTGAATTATAAGTGAGCCGAGGGTAGTCTTCATTAAACTAACCTCGCTCATTTTTAGGTATGGACCAAATAAGAAACGAGCAATAAAACTAGATGGATGGAGAATAAGTCCAAATGATACTTTGTATGAAATTATACTAATGTGGATTAGATAGCAATCATACATACACTGGAATCCTAGTGAGACAGAATCTTACCTTCTCAAGTGCGATTCCCTCTTTCTCAGGAGACAGTAAGACACTTGTACCATACTAATATCACCAGTTGAGTTTCCTACATATAATGCTTAAGAAGGGAAAAGAGATCTTGACTCCATAGCTTGAACTGAAGTCTGAAAATGAACACAAACAATAGTTGTTCCATATCAAGAAAGGATTTAAGGACAAGTATAGTCATTGGATATGCTTCTGGAGAAAGGCAACACACTTGCACACTCAAAAATTGGAATAGAAAAGCTATAATGTCGTTTAAGAATCGTTAGCTAGAAATTATCAAGCAAGCTATGATTAAGCATAAATTACCTGATACGAATAAGCACTTGCAATATCCGAGCTAATGCCCGCTGAAATTTATCTAATGGAAGGTCAACTAGTCGAGCAAATATGGGCAAAACCCGACATATTAAGAAAAGAAATCAAAACATTAGGTTAGAATATGGAAGACGAATATACGAAATTTGAAAACCAAACATTTGATATTCGGAACTGGAGGATAACATTAAAAGCACCTTGTTTCTAGAAAGTGAACATAGCATAGGAATCGAGATAGTAGCATCCTGCAACAATGCACCACGAAAAAATATAGTAAGGAAAAGTGACACTTTGATATATTAATAAGCTACAATCACAAATTAATGTAGCTTACACCAATAAATAATCACTGATGGATACAAAGTGATATCATCCAAATTTGGACATAAATAAGATCAACTACTCTGTTTAATTTGACGTGTCCAGTAGACCAGACCATGTCCCACACAATGTGATTATTGGTCTAAATGATGATACAATGCACACAAGAAGTTACTCCCAGTACAGTCAACGTCTAATTGATGAAAATTACAAAAATTAGAATCAAATGCTCCTAGAGAAACAATTACTGCTGCTATTGTTTTAAACCACCAACAACATGCTCTCAAGGTTTAGTCAAACCAAGGTGCAGGAGTGGTAGTTGCTTAGTAGGAAGCTGGAGCAAATCATACGAACTCAAAAGTTAGCTAAAATTTTATAAGCTAGCTAACTGAAAATTAGTAGATAAAATCATTACTTAAGATAGTGTGAAAAATGACATTACATTTAACTTTTTATATGTACATCAAATTCTTCCATTGTATAGAAATTATGGGAGTTAATAAGAGGATTTAATTACCGTGATAACATAGAGAAGATTAGAGATGTTTTATTTTGAGCCAATTTTTGTAAACTATTGTATGCCTAAGCCGGCATCATTTTTTTACTCATATTTATAACTATAACACGTATTTATATCTCAGCACTTATTCAACCGCTACCAATAAAAAAGGCAACCAACAAGTCGGATAATAACATGTATAACAATGGCAATCGGTTTAATCGAGTCACCTATTACTGGTACGGGTGAAGGCGGATCAGGTCATATCGAGTAGGGTTTCGAATCAATTGGATCAGATTCTTAGTCGGAAAACCTTTTAACAACTATAATCACGTACTAAACTACTATCTTTCTCCATAAAGCTCTTCGTAGTAAGGGTATGATGACGGATTATTCATGAGTACAATTAGAGAAACTAGAAGAGGATAAACTCGGCAAACAAGTCGAAGAACAAAAATTAGACACTTAGAAGAGAAAACTCAGCACCTGTATACAATTAGAGATCAAATCAGATTGTTGTAAAGACATCCACAAGGGTAATAAAACTGTACAGCTGGCTACCTTTTGAAGAGAATCCTATCAGCATCTTGAGAATATTATCACAAAAAGTGGCCAGTAGCTCTGGATGAGAACTATTCGAGACACCCTTGTTCAAAAAGACCTCAAAAGCTTCCTTCAGAGCCTACATACTTTTGATCACAGCCCAACACATATCAGATTAAAACACTGGTGACGATTAACCGGTTCTCAAATTAACCGATTGATTGATCTCTTTTAATAGGGACATATCCATCTTAATATCAATAATAATGTAGAAACAATAATCATCACAAAACTCACTTGTAAACATACAACAATAACTACAAACATGTTCAAGCAACATGACATCCAGTGAAGCATTTGCCTAGATCCGTCTTAATATCAAAAATTCTTAGTAAACATCGAAGTTTTCCAAGGCTAGATGGTTACTAAACACAATTGACGAACACAATATAGACCACAAACACAAATTAGGAACCCTGAATTGATACTAAATACAAACGAAAATTCATAAAAAAAAAAAACCATGAAAACCCTAAATTGATACTGAACATAAGCAAATTAGGGAAAAATTAGAAGAAAAATCATGATAGTAATAACCCTAAACTGATAAACAACTGGGAAAACTTGAGTAGAAGACAATTTCGACCATAATCCTTCTACTAATTCGATAAACCCTTTTAATCCTCAACATTTATATCAAACAAACCCTCACAAACCCAACTACAAATTAAAACAAAAAAGGCAAAATCAGACGGTTTCAAGACATACAGTTGGGGCGTACGGACGGCAGCGATGCTTGAAGTATGGACGGCGGCGATGCGGTGGTCGGAGGATAGTCGAAGGATTTTTGGGAATTGATGAAGGAGGGAGTGAGTAGAGCTGTGTACACTACGAAAAAAAATCAGAAATTAAGAAATGAAATAAGTGGTGGAGCCACATAATGAAAAATAGAAACAAAAAAAGAAATAAAAAAAATGATTAGAAATCATTTATTTAAAAAATGATGTCTTTGCAAAGGGTTATAAATCATTTTTTAGAAAATGGTGTCTTTGAGTTTAAGTTGCTTGGGGTAAGAAATCATTTATTGAAAAATGATGTCTTTGTTATTATATAAGAAACCATTTATTTGAGTGAATTGATTTCTTTAACCAAAGACATCATTCATCATACTTAAATGGTTATTTATTAATGATTCCTTTTGAACAAATTCTAGTAGTGATAATTATTTGACTCGAAACGACCCACTGGGCCTGAATTTGAGGTTGGTTTTGTGAGATATGTACTCTATAATGAGCCCAAGCCAAATGCCATTGATTTTGAGCCCGTTTCTGAGTATTTAAAGCACGTTTGCGTCCGATCATCATCGGGTGTTTGTCGGAAACTACTATAGACACCTGGCAGTCAAAATGTGGGTGTCTACAAAAAGTAAATACTAGTACGAAGTAATTAAAATAGTCACAATGTACAAAAAAAGGTACACTTATTATAAAATAAGTGCATAATGAAATAGTCATTTCAAGGTACATCCAATCATAAAATCTTATGAACCGAAAAAAACGGAGTAATTTTTTCCTAACGCAGCTTTTCACAATCCTAACGTATTTTTCTTTATATTTCCTAGTTTACCTTCTCATAATTTACAGTTCTCTCAACCAAAAATGATTTTTCTCTCATTTTTTACTCTTATTCAAGCCATAATTACGGATCGATCATGAGTGCTAATTCAATTAGTGATGAAGTAATCACTGTATTCCCTAAATTACTTGGTTGGTTACGTTAATTACTTTTTTCTAAGTAATATTTAATTGCAATTGAAGGATTAAATTAGGATTTAGTTATTTTTTTAATTATTGTTTAATTGAAATTTGTGAAGTAAATTAGGGGGATCGATCATGAACGTGAATTCCATTAATGATGAATTAATCACTGAATCCCTAAAATAGTTATTTGGTTACATTAATTATTTGGCTTAATTAATATTTAATTGAAATTGAAGGATTAAATCAGAATTTACTTACTTTTTTTCCTAATTATTGTTTAATTGTTCGTGGAGTAAATTAGGGTTTATGGAACAAATTGGAGGGTGGCCAGGGTGGTGGTGGTAGGAGGGTTGGGTGATCAAATTCGATTAGGATGAATTTCAATTAAATTTGGATTTTTGAGAGAAAACAGTAAACTAAGAATAAAATGAACATTTGTCAAAAACTGACGTTTGATGATGATAGCATTTCAATTAAATTTGGATTTTTATATTAACATTTCTTTTAGAAAAAACAAAAACACAAAAAAACCCTAGCAAAAAAAGAAGAAGCGGACGACTCTGTAGGCGATTCACGCCATGGCCAACAAGAAGAAGGTACGTAAACCAATCGTGAGCAGGAAACAAGGATCTCAAAAACTGACGTTTGATGATGATAGCAGCACTGACGGAGACACGATTGTCGAAAGCACTCCCATGCAGGCGTTACAAAACATTCCCATACTACGTATGGATGATTCATTTGATAAGGACTTGGATGATGTGTCAATTACCCCGATCCCTGTAACTGAAACTGAAGAAAGAGAAATCCTTGCTACCGGCCTTGGGGAAGGAACTTGGTTTGTCAAAGAAGGGAGGAAACAGAAACCTGTGGAGGAAGAAGAAATGATCCAAATAACAAAAGAGGAAGTGGTGGATGAATTAGAATATTGGAAACCCTCAGTGTACTGCTTTATCTTGGAGGCTAATCCTCCCTGGATAGTAATTGAAGGCTATATCAGAAGGATTTGGAAGAATTTGACGTTGACAAGGTATCCTTCCTCCCAAATGGTATTTTTATAGTGAGATTTAAGACTATGGCAATAAAGGAGCTTGTGCTGAACCTGGGTGACACGATGTTTGACAATAAACCTCTTATTGTCAAGGATTGGAACCTTGCAGAACGCATTACAAAAGAGGGTGTCACTTATGTTCCAGTGTGGGTACAACTGACTGACTTACCCTTGAAGTTTTGGGTGAAGGCTCTTCCCAGGTTGGCGGGTTTGGTTGGGTGATTTATCAAGCTTGATGAGGCGTTTGTAACCAAAACTTGGTTTGGCTATGTTAGGGCCATGGTGGAAGTGCAACTAGGGCAAAAAACTTAAGGAATTAATAAAATTCAAAGATGAAGATGGCAAAGTGATTGAGGTCCAGGTGGTTTATGAGTGGAAACCTGTACTTTGTACCAAATGCAGTGGATATGGTCATGAGCATACTCAGTGTGAAAAGGAGGAGAGGAAGCAAACAGTGGTTACATCGAGGGGAGAGACTACATTGATAAACCCCAAACCTTTGTTGAATACTTGAACCCTAGGCCTTTGATGATATACACGCCTGCAAAATCGACAAGTCACCAACCAGGTCCTAGACCTGATGTTAGGACGGACCTGAGAGTGATCAAGGACATATCCTTTATGCAAATGGTAACTGGCTCTGTATCATAAAAATTGAAGAGTGTTGGAAACGACGGTCATCCTTCTCATGCTCCTGATGTCTAAGTCCTATACGATAGGATTTTGGAATGTACGATAAGCAACGTCCTATTAGTGAGTTTTTTAGGAAATAAGAAGTAGATGTCTTTGGCTTGTTAGAAACCAAAATAAAACCTAGTAGTTGATAATTGGTCTATTTGCACCAATTCTCACTGGGTTGTAGAAGGTAGAATTTGAGTTCTTTGGAATCCCTTAAGGGTGAGTGTTCAAGTGATGGAAGTTTTTTTATCAGGCTATCCATTTGAAGGTCACATCGAATAATAGGCAGAGCTATCTCACCTAAGTATATGCCTTTAACTCTGTGGAAGGTAAGGAAGATCCTTGGCATAGGCTTTGGCATTATGCTAGAGGAGTTTCAAGAGCTTGGGTTGTCGTGGGTGATTTTAACACTGTGATTAGTGCTACTGAAAGACTAGGAGGTAACTGTTCTGAGGCTGAAATGCAACCATTTAGAGAGTGTCTAGATGACTGTCAATTAACTAATAGCCCTTCCGCGGGGGACTGGTATACCTGGAGCAACAAACAAAGAATTGAAGATAGCTAAGGTGTATAGTCGGTAAGATAGGGCTTGGCCAATAAATATTAGGTGGAGGAGTTCCCTGAAGGGTATGCTTATTTTCTCCCGGAAGAAACCTTCGACCACTCTCCTTCCATTATTCATACGGATAAATTGCTTGTGAAGAGAAAAAGACCGTTCAAGTTTCAGAATATGTGGAGCTTGAGTCCTCATTTCAAAGAACTAGTGGAGAGTAATTGGGTTGACTATACAAGGGGAAGGAGAATGTAAAAACTGGTTGCTTATTTGAAAGGATGGAAGAAGCATCTTAAATCCCTAAACTCTGCCGAGTTTGATGATATTGAGAATCGAAGTGTGCAAGTGGAACTGAAACTTGCTGCGCTTCAGTGTATTGTCCAAAGAGACCCTAATGACGAGGTTGCAAAAGCGGAGAAATGGGAGCAACACGAATCTGTCTTATACCTTCAGAAAGCCCGCAGATCGTTCCTGCTGCAAAAAGCTAAGGTGCGATGGGTGTTGGAGGGAGATCAGAACACTACATTGTTCCATTCTTTTCTTAGGAAAAGACGCGTCCAGAACAGGGTTATAGTCATCATAAATGCTTAAGGGGTTTAATGCGCTGAACCTGGCTAAGTTCAGAAGGTCTTTCTAGATTTCTTTTCCACGCTGCTTGGAGAATCTATTCCAACTATTGCTTTGCAGAGGGAAGTGGTTCAGGCTGGCAATGTTTGCTCTACTGAACATAGCAAAATTCGTCTTCAACCTGTTTTGTTTCAAGAGATTAAGGATGTGATTTTCAGCATCCGGAATGATAAAGCTCCGGGTCCCGATGGTTATTCAAGTCATTTTTTTAAGGAAGCTTTGGATATTATTAGTAATGATGTGGTTGTAGCTGTCAACGATTTCTTTCACTTCGGAAGACTTCTGAAGCAAGTGAATACTACTATTCTTACCCTCCTTCCCAAGGTTGATAATCCCCAATTAGTTACTCACTTCAGGCCTATCGCATGTTGTAATGTCGTTTACAAATGCATCTTGAAGCTTCTGTATAAGAGAATGAGCACTGTTTTACCTGCCATTATCAGTCCTCAACAAGGTGGCTTCATTGAAGGTAGAAATATTATGGAGAATGTTCTTATCTGCGAAGACCTCGTGAGATTATACAGCCGGAAAGCGGTGTCTCCCCGTTGCTTGATGAAGACTGACATAGATAATGCTTATGACAGTGTAGAGTGGTCCTACGTGGAACAGATGTTGGAAGCACTTATGTTCCCGGCACAGTTTATTAGCCTTGTTATGGATTGTATAAGGTCTACTAGCTACTCCTTTAGCCTTAACGGATATTGCTGTGGTTTTTGCAAAGGAATGCGCGATCTTCGCCGAAGGGGACCTCATTTTTCCTCTCCTCTTCACCATTTGTATGGAACACTTGTCCAGATTACTCAATTATGCTACTTCATCCAGTAGATTTAAATTCCACCCCAAATGTGCCTATATGAAGCTGAGTCATCTCCTATTTGCTGATGATCTTTTGCTCTTTTGCAAGGGTGATCAGGAGTCTATTACTGTCTTGATGCGTGCCTTTGCTACGTTCACCAAATCTTCTGGCTTGACCATGAGCATTAGGAAATCGCATTTATATTGTGATGGTATGTCTGCTAGTTAGCGTGCTGTTGCGTTGAAAAAGACTAGTTGTGCGGCTAGTTCCTTTCCATCAGATATCTTGGTATACCAAATCAAACTACCAAGTTGACTAAGATGGATTGCGCTAAACTGGTGGAAAAAATTACTTGCCGGATTCGAATTTTAGGGGCTAGGAAGCTATCTTATACAGGCCGGCTGACGCTGATTCAATCTATCCTCTCTCAGGTTCACAACTACTGGGCTATGATTTTCCTATTGCTTAAATGTGTGTTGGCTAGAATAGATGCTGATGGGGGTCGACATCTATGCCGGCGGGCACAGCCGGCCGCCGGCATCCCCATCACCAGGATGTCTTTCCTCCACCCCTCGGAGGGGAGCCGGCCTGTTGGAGCCTAGCCGACGACTACCCGGCAGGACCCAGTAGGCTGGTCCGTACAAGCAGTGCCTCTATAAATAGAGACATTGTTTCCACATGCAAAGGGTTTCATAAAAAGATACTACAACTTATCTCTCTAAAAGCTAGGTAAATCCTTTACTAAGTCGATCATCACCATCTTAGTCCCGTTCACTTACTTGAGTGTCGAAGAGGCAACCTCGGACATCCTCCGAGGCCCTTGTGTGTTCCTTTTGCAGCTACAAGGCGAAGCCGACCTCAATTGGGGCAAGGAAGGAGTAAGCCGACTACTAATAGTCGGAGAACACTAGTTGTTTGTACCCCAAACAATTTGGCGCCGTCTGTGGGGAAGTCTTACAAAAAAAGCTCTCTACCTTCAAGCAAACGAAAGATCGAAGATGACTGATCAAGGCGCAACAAACGTCCCGCAAGCGACTCCTATCCCAGTCGACCTCACGCTGGAGGAGGTGTCCCCATCCTCGAACTGCCCACCTATGGGTGGTGAGAAGGGAAATGGGGCAATGACAGATTTCTCGACCCCAACAGCCTCGACCCTCGTCGAAGCACCCATGGGGCTGTTGATCCTAGAGCAGCTTTTTGCCGCTCAGTAGTTCTTCGCAACCCTACTCAAATCCTCGGCCCCGAATGCTGCTGAGGCGGCCGCCGAATAGACCACTGAGGCCCTCTCAGAGGGCCAACGTGTCTCCCAGGCGACTTTTTACTAATCTTCTCAGCATAGAGGAGAGGGGACGCAAAGCGAGGCAAGAGCTCGACCGCCAGTCGAGGGAATGACTGGCGTTTGAACGGCAGAAGAAAGGTTACCAAGCCCCTGGCCGTAAACCCCAACACCGTCACCTCCAGCGTCACCTGAGCACGGATGTTATCATCCCCAATGCGAGTGACGAGCTAGCCGAAGAAGAAGACAGGGCACCCCCAAGGGAAAACGGGGGGAGGCCAGAGTCGCAGTCTCACACCCACCATGCGCGACAGACTCGGTCCCAGATCGAAGAAAGCCCAACGCATCTCTAGCCCAACACGGAGCGCTATACGCCGCCTAGGCTCGCGTGTATCTAAAGACGGGCTCCCTTGGAGGATCCAGGATAGGCTGGGGGACGTAGAGAAGAGGACGACTCGGCACGGTCCCGATCAGCCAGCCCGACCCAGCGTGGTTCAGTCTTCAACCGACTCTCCACCGGGTCCCTCAATAGGGACCGAGAGCGAAATCGGCGAAGCCTCACACAAGAGCCATCCGTCTCGAAGACTAGACGCTCGACCCAGAAGGCAACAAAGCCCTAGTAGAAGACGAGGGTGAATCAAAGCTGGCGGAGACCCCGAAGAAGGCCCCACAGAAGGGACGCCCTACGGCGTCACCCCTACAAGAGGTGTTAGAGTCCCCTGTCCCCTGGATAACGATGCCCAGCGTCCATTTTCATGGAACTAAGGACCCGGAAGACCACCTAGCCACGTTCGAAAACCACATGGCCATGTACGAGGTCGATGACTCGGTTTGGTGCCGAATATTGATGGTAAGGTTTTAGCCGCGTCCCCCACCGTCAAGTAATAACCAACTATTCCTAACGGTAGCTAGGGTAAGTCGGGTCGTGTCCAAGGAGACGGTTATGTAATGTCTAGACTAGATCGGCCTAAAAACGAGACTAGGCAACCAAAACAAACACAAAGAAGACGATAATTGACAAACTATAGTGGTTGAAGAGGTAAGAACTAGACTAATAATGAACTAGCTATAACAAGAACTAAATAAACAACTAAAGACTAAGGATATGGAGAACTCAAATATGAAAGGGAGTAGGGTTAGGTCGGGTTCTTAAATGTAGTAGGGTAATTGGGTAATCAAGGGTGTAGGTGCCTCTTAGTTACTAAGGTCGGTTTGCGCTCTCGCGCAAAAGCCTAAATCCGCACTCTCGTGTCTAAGACTAGACCCGAACACTCATGCTAGATGCTACTCAAAACATAAGCATTCAATCACAAATTAGTCAAACAATGAGAAGAGGAATACAAGTATGAGAAGCATTGGCCACTACTACCCACACAAGCAATACAACAAACACATAGTGTGCCCAATATGTGACTAGCAACAAAGGAATTACCTTTACCCAAAATCAAACCCTTATCACCCATAATCCACACTTAATCCCCCTACTAACCCCACAAGGAAACTACTCACTCATAAAGAAACTAAATCTAAGACTAACAAGAGAAATCAACATAATAATCAAAACATCCATTATGAACAAACAAGAACAATGAACAATATGTAAAGATTCAAACTTGAAAAATTAACCAGATTAAAAGGTAAAGAGGAGAAGAGGATTATACCAAACTAGCAAGAATATGAAAAAGATGAGAACTTGTATTGAAAAGATAAACCCAAATGAAACTCCCAAGGTTGTCAATCTTGGATGAATCTTCAAGAAATCCCGTAATACAAGACTAATCAACTAGATTAAACTAAGATTAACAAAAGATTAAAGAAAAGATTAAGCTAATGAGAGGAGGCACTCTATCTAGGGTTTATAATAATGTATGGTCCTTTAAGATGGTCTAAAGATCCTTAAACAATACAATGGAGGAGTATTTATAAGGTTACAAGAGTGAAGGAGAAGAAAAGAAAGTCACGCGGCTACAGCTACTCCATCCCGGTCGGGAAGGATTCGTCCCGGTCGGGATGGGCCATCCTTCCCGGTCGGGACGGCCTAAACAGCAGCCTATGTAAACACGCACTCCTTCCCGGTCGGGATGGGTACTCTTCCCGCCCGGGAAGGACCTTGTAGGCCTCCATTATAGTCTCTAAGGTCCCTCCTTGCTTCTCATGGGCTTCCCGTCGATTCTCGGGGCTCGGGAATGGGTCCCAAGATCTCGGGATTGAATCCAAGGCACCGAGTGATCGTTCCTTCTCTTCGTTGGCTCCAAAAGTGTATGAAACGAGTCGGAATCGTTCCAATTCTCCATGAATGGTCTCAGGAACCTAAAACGAACTAAAGGAAGCATGAGTAGCCCATAAACCGCTCCAACGAGCGATTTCACAAGGTAAAAAGGGACCAAACACAACAAAATAGGCACTACAAAATACACTTATCAACTCCTCCACACTTAACCTTTACTCGCCCTCGAGTAAGCACCAACTAACTAAAAACTAAAAGAAACTAGACTACTAACCGAGTGGGTATTAGCGCACCCTACGCCCTTTCAACTCACGCGAGTACACTTAGAGGAAAAGTGCACTCCGCAAGGCAAGTAAGGTCTTGCGACAAAACCGTGGATGCAACCGGACACAAAAACACATAAACAAACAAACATACAAACAAACAAGTAATCGGTTGCACCCAAAAAGAAATAAATACCGCTTCCCCCTAAAAAGCGGTGAAAGAAGCACCGGTTTAGGACTCAAGGCAAGCGACAACGTTCCCAAGCTAATCATACAAATCGAAATGAACTAAACTCTAATATTATGACAATAAAGCAATAAAAACGTTGGTAACTTACCTAGGTCCTCCTAGCCTTCTAAGAACGTACTACAGGACGATCGGTGGGATGGAAAAAGGATGAACCACGGTGTTAGTCGACACTGTAGGTAAGTGAGACCCCGCCCCCTTTAGCGATGAGCCAAGAGGGTCGTCCCATGCCCAAAATCGCCCAACTAGTCGAAGTAAAAAGGTGGATATGATTGCAAAATGAGGGAAGACCGATCATTACCGCTATCATCCTTCCTAGGGACTCGGTCCTTTGGTAGGCTCTTCACGGTAACGATCGAAAAAAGGCTTATTTTTTAGATGTGGGGATTCTTTTTGTGAGACGGTTTTCTTTTGGGATTTTTCTTTCTTTTGCATTTTTGCTTTGTGTGTTGCTATGCCATTTCTTTTTCTTCTTTTGTATTTTCTTTTTGGCTTTTTGTGCCTTTTCTTTTTTTTCAATCTCTTCTTTCTTTCATTTTCTTTCTTTTTCCTTTCTTTGCCCTTTTGGCTAGATTTGAGTTGTAGGCAATTCTTCTTGCAACTAAGAAAGAGATTTCAACAATTTGCAACTTTATTTTGTGGATATGTGTAGGAGGTAGGGGAATGGGTGAGTCGGGGAGCGTCCTTCCCTTCTAACCCACAAAAAGGAGAAAACTTGGACTAATCAAACAATTCCGAACACGGTCACCTAAGGGACGAGACTCGGCAACCAAGGCCTTTTCACACCGTGGGTGGTCATAATGGTCAAAATGCAAATCCCGTAGTAAATCCCTAGTAAGCTTGGTGGACTCAAGGTAAAGGACCAATGAAACCATTGATTTAGGGTCATTCTACTAGACTAAAGTTCAAGACTCAATTCATACTATTAGAAAGGGAAAGTAAACACTTGCACACTAGCCTCAAAACCGGGTTTTCGAAAACCTTTTTACACACTAGACACAACTACACATCACAAGACGAAGACACGACGAAAAACGAAAGAAAAGAGGCAAAAGCAAAAGAACAAGACAAAACAAAACAAACACATAAAGAGAACAAACACCACCCCGAATTTCCAAATAAGCAACCAAATCATCATCAAACATTACAAAGCTCCACCCGAGCACACATCATCACAAATCTCCTCCACACTCCACAAGAGATGAAGAAGAAAAAGGGATAAAGATGTTACCGGAAGTCTTGAAAGCCCTCCAAAGTTAACGGTGATTAAGCAACCTACAAGGAAAAAGGGAGGCAAAACACGCACAACAAAACAAACATACGATACAAGGACATAAAAGGGAAACACACAAAAGAAAATCTTTTTTGATGTAAATTTTTTTCAAATTTTTAGGATTTTTTTTAAAGATTTTTTCGAAAACAACGAAAATAAAAATAAACTATACTAGAATATTGCTCCCCCCCACTTAAACCGAGCAATGTCCTCATGCTCGATTGTAGTGTATGGAGACACTAAAGAAAAGAAAAGAAACTACAAAAATAAAGCTACAAAAATCAAAAATAAAAGCGGAGAAAATGGTAGAATGTGTCCGGCCGGGGTGTAGTCAAGTCACCATGGCCGAGACGAGAAAAGATATGGATGGGGGAAGAAATAAAAAGAAGGAAATAAAAGGAAATGGGAGGGGAGGACTAGGTGTAATCAAGTCACCTAGCCCGGATTCCGCCCGAATCCGACTAAATCCTAAAAAGTGAAAAATAAAGTGAAAAGGCTTGTAAATTTGGATTTTGAAATGACTCTCGACGTAGTCACGTCATCGTGAGTCGGAAGCAATAACTACCAGGGCCCCGAGGGCCACCATGACACATAAGTGCATAAGGGGAAGGGGACAAACAAAGGAAGACTAGCGATAAAAGACGGAAAAGAAAGGATAGTTGCCGTACCCATCGGTTAGCAACTCACTCGCTCCATCGTCTCATAGTTCAATATCGGCACATAGCTAGTCTTCGTCAGTGCTACTCCTCTTCAATCTTGATAAGCCCGCATGGTTGAAGTATTAAGCTCGCAATGGTAGAAGGAGGCGGGATTTGATGTGAGGTTCGGTATGTAGTGAAGATAAGATGAGGTGAGGGTATGTATACGAAGTGTAAGGTCATATGATAGGTGCAAGAGTAGGTAGGGATGTTGGGAGGGGGTATAAAATGGTTGGGTGGGCTTGAATGTCGAAGAAAAAGCAAAAGGTGGAGCAGGGGACCATCCCAGTCGGTATGGATGGTCTCGGTCGGGATGACACCCTCGTCCCGGTCGGGATGACACTCCAGAAAAGTTGAATTTTGGTACCCTCATCCCGGTCAGGATGACTCCTTCCCGGTTGGGATGGATCATCCTTCCCGGTCGGGAAGCCTTCTTCTCGCCCGGGATGGATCTTCTAGCCCTTCAAATCCCCAAAAGCTTGTCCAAAACTTCAAAAACCGACTCCCTTGCTTACAATCCAAGCTCTATCATTAACCACTTCCTCTCTAAGATTCATCTTCACTTCCTACCTATCAAATAAGCTCAAAACATTCATCAAGATCCCTCCCTCACATCACTCATCAAAATACCAAATTACAAGTAATTCACAAGACTCAAAAGAACTACTAGAAAGAGATATATACAAAGGGACGGTTCTTTTGGAACTCCGTCAATCCAAGGATGGTGCATTCTTCAATCATTTTTCAACAATCCTCATGGATAACTCCATCACCATCAAGGGCACGAAGAAACAAATCGAAGGCTCTTGCGAAGTCTTCAATCAAGCTTGTGGTATAAGCATCCACACTCCAAGGTTCTTCACAACCTTGTCTTGACGTTCCCGGGGCATCCCGATCTACTAAGTTCAATGGCTTGAACTTGTACTTTCGATCCTTCGGTATATACCCAAACGTCCATCTATCCTCATGTGGCCCCAAGGGAGGCTCATCTTTCTTCTTGCCTTGCAACTTGTCCTCAACATCATGATATGGGCATTCATCCGCCCCAAGCTCGGAATCATCATCCTCAATTCCATAGAAATCGTTCTTCAAGCTTTCTCCCGACTCATCCCCTAGATCGATGTCTTCCATGGCGTGGATCATTTTACAAGACTCATCATTAGTAGGCGAGGTGTTGCCTTGGAGGTCAAACACGAGCTTCTCATCGCCTAGCTCAAATGTGATCCTACCATTCTTCACATCGATCATGGCACCGGCGGTATGTAGAAATGGGCGCCCAAGGATAATGGGAGTGATAGCATCTTCCGGCATGTCAAGTACATGGAAGTCGACCAGAATGAAGTACTTCCCGGTCTTATCGGCACATCCTCTAACATCCCTAATGGTCGGTTGAGTGAACTATCGGCCATTTGGAGTGTAATGGAAGTACACTTGAGCTCCTTCATCTTAAGTCGCTCACAAATGGAATAAGGAATGATGCTTACACTCGCACCCAAATCACATAGTGCTCTCTCAATCTTGAAGTTGCCTATGGTGCACGGGATCGAGAAACTACCCGGATCCTTCAACTTGGGAAGTATAGAACCTTGAATAAGCTCGCTCACCACTCTTGTGAACGCTATGGTCTCTTCCTTGTCGAGGGATCTCGTCCTTGCCAAGATTTCTTTCATGAATCTTCCATATGCCGGGATTTGGGTAAGTAGCTCGGTAAAAGGGACACTCACATCTAATTTCTTCACAATGTTTAGGAACTTGTCATATTGAACATCCACCTTGGTCTTTATTTGCCTTGTTGGTAAAGGCAACTTGATATGCATCTTGTCTTGCTCATTAAGGTTGGACTTTTCAATTGACATTTTCCCTTTACCCTTGTCTTTTATTTGAAGTGGGGGAAGCTTTTCTTCATGGGGTTTCTCAATCTCCCACAAAACTTGCTCCTCCATTGGATTTCCCAAGCTTGAATATTCTTGAGTTGGAGATGCAACTTCTTTCATTACTTGTTGCTCAATCGGGTTTAAGGGGGAATCATAAGATGCACCACTCCTCGTGGTAATAGCATTCACATGCTCAAATTTTGTCATTTCACCTTGAGGAGGTAGTTGCCCCTTTTGCCTTGAAGAGCTACCCGAAGCAACTTGAGCTATTTGGGTTTCGAGCATCTTCATATGAGCATCTCTTGCTATGTTCTCCCTTTGAAGATGAGCAAAGAACTCTTGTTGGTTTCTTAGCATCTCCATTTGGCTTCTTTGCATTTCTTGGTTACTCTTTCGCACATCCACCATAGATTTTTGCATGTCGAAATCTCGAGGTGGAGATTGTGGATTGTGCGGAGTATCGGTTAGGGCTAAGGGAGTACCATAATCATGAATCGGAGACCGTCTCCTTGGCTTGTTCTCTTGTCGAGTACCTTGAGTTGCTTGTTGTTATTGATGGTTCCCTTGGAACCCATGAGAGTTGCCTTGATTAAGGCCTTGATTGTTGCCATGGTTGTAGTTTTGGTGTCCTTGATTGTGTTGGTTTCCTTGGAAACCACCTTGATTGAAGTTCCCTTGTTAGAACCCTTGATTGTTGCTGAAGTTACCTTGGTTATATTGCTTGAAGTTGTTGAATGACCTTGGGTTGCCCATATAACCTTGGTAACCTTGGTTGTTGTCCCTTAAGGGAGGTGGCACATATGGACGGTGTTGTAGAGATTGTTGTTGGGAAGCTTGATGGGAAGCTTGGAACATATGAGGATAGGGGGCACCTTGCTTGAACGCTTGAAAGGCGTTCACTTGCTCAATACTACCTCGATAATGTATAGGCTCATGTCCAACTATCCCGCAAATATCGCACATCCCATAATAAGGTGTAGGAGATACAACTCCCAAAGCATTGACTTGTTGAATTGAATGTTGGTGGGAGGCACTTGCACTTTGACCTTGATCAAAATGGCTTTGGAGCTTCTTGTCAATAGATTCCATGTGGGTTTTTAGTTGAGCCCCAAGATCAATGCTTAATTGGGTAATGGCATCAATCTCGTGCCTTCCTCCTCGATTCGCCTTTCTAGGCCTTGAGTATTGGGAGTTGTGCACCGCCATCTCCTCGATTCTTGACCAAGTTTGGTCATCATCCACCTCGGTAAACCTTCCATTCGATCCCATGTTGAGAATGACCCTTGAGTCTTCATATAACCCGTTCCAAAACTGTTGAACTAGGAACCATTGTGATAGACCATGGTGAGGACAAGAGCGGATCAAGGCTTTGAATCTTTCCCACGATTTGTAGAGGCTTTCTTCATCACGTTGTTGGAATCCCGTGATAGAGGCTCTCAATAGATTTGTCTTCTCCGGGGGATAAAATCGTTGGTAGAAAGCTAAGGCTAGCTTCTTCCAAGTATCAATACCAAGAGTCGCCTTGTCTAACCCCTTGAACCATTGCTTAGCCTTACCGATTAACGAGAATAGAAATAATACCCACCGGCTTTGGTCTTGGGTTATTCCCATTTGTGAGATAGCATCGCAATAATCCGTAAAGGTTTCCATGTGTTGATGAGGATCTTCGGTTGGTAACCCACTAAATTGACTTCTTTCGACCAATTGGATGAATTGCGTCTTTGCCACAAAGTTGCCGGTATATGCCTCCGGTAAAACGGTGGGACCGGGCAAAACGTCTTGCATAAAGGTTGAATGAGAAGAGAACTTAGGCATGATTGGATATGCGGGAGAAGTTGGTGTAGACGGTGTTGATGTAGATGTAGAAGGAGAACTAGGGCTAGAAGTACCGAAAGGATTGATAAAATTCCCTTCGGCCGTCTCTCGAGGTATCTCGTTCAAGTCAGAACCTTGAGCTTGTTCTTGATTGGTATTGCTAGCACTTGGTTGAGAGATTCTAACCCGGTCAATCGTCCGTTGGTGAAAAGCTCTAAAGAGTCTTTTCGGCTCTGGATTGAAGAGAAAGAAATCGCCTCTTCTCCTAGGCATACACTACACACTCGAACAAACGTAAGAACACCTAGTGCTTTATGGGCACTAGGCAAAGACAATAAACAAGCACAACGGGAGACAAAGAAGAAAGAAAATGATAAAAACAAAGAAAAAGCCTAAAATATGCACAAGTGATAGAGAAAGAACACAAAGAAGGGTAACTAAGTCTATCTAATAAGCAAACTAAGTCTAAACAATACACCGTCCCCGGCAACGGCGCCAAATTGATGGTAAGGTTTTAGCCGTGTCCCCCACCGTCAAGTAATAACCAACTATTCCTAACGGTAGCTAGGTTAAGTCGGGTTGTGTCCACGGAGACGGTTATGTAATGTCTAGACTAGCTCGACCTAAAAACGAGACTAGGCAACCAAAACAAACACAAAGAAGACGATAATTGACAAACTATGGTGGTTGAAGAGGTAAGAACTAGACTAATAATGAACTAGCTATAACAAGAACTAAAGAAACAACTAAAGACTAAGGATATGAAGAACTCAAATATGAAAGGGAGTAGGGTTAGGTCGGGTTCTTAAGTGTAGTAGGGTAATTGGGTAATCAAGGGTGTAGGTGCCTCTTAGTTACTAAGGTCGGTTTGCGCTCTCGCGCCAAAGCCTAAATCCGCACTCTCGTGTCTAAGACTAGACCCGAACACTCATGCTAGATGCTACTCAAAACATAAGCATTCAATCACAAATTAGTCAAACAATGAGAAGAGGAATACAAGTATGAGAAGCATTGACCACTACTACCCACACAAGCAATACAACAAACACATAGTGTGCCCAATATGTGACTAGCAACAAAGGAATTACCTTTACCCAAAATCAAACCCTAATCACCCATAATCCACACTTAATCCCCGTACTAACCCCACAAGGAAACTACTCACTCATAAAGAAACTAAATCTAAGACTAACAAGAGAAATCAACATAATAATCAAAACATCCATTATGAACAAACAAGAACAATGAACAATTTGTAAAGATTCTGTGGACATGACATAGGTCCACCCCGACGCGGCCACGCGTGGGTTTGGGGAGGCGAATGAATCTCCATGAGATGGTCAAATGGAAATTTAAATCGAAGTTGGAGTCGCCACCGAATTTTATGGTTATTCGGAACCGTTCGAGCCCACTCTATGTCGTAGTGGGCCGTATACAAAATACGGCCCATTTCCGATGTCAGAGTTTATTGGGCTCGTCCCTTTGCATATCGATATAGATGCCGACTTGAGCGGTTAATCGTATATTGAATGACTCTCGTTGCCAATGGGTTCGGACATCCGGAAACCACAGTTCTGAGTAAGGGGTGAGGGTACGTGTTGGGAAGTTCACTAAGAACACTCAACCCCGCCCGCACATTAGCGGCCTCTACTAGGATATCGAATGGTTTTTTAATACGCGCGTTAGTAATACGATGAATGATATGCAAACATTGTTTTCCTAAGCATGCGAGGAATTGAATGGGTTGCTAAGTCGGTTTAATGCATGAAAATTAACGTCAAAGTTGAATTTAGCATGTGAGATTCGTTTTAGTATAATAAAACAAAAGATGAAAAAGATATGAATTTGCTACAAAAGATGAACAAACGAGTTAGCATCGATTTGTAAATAATAATATAGCAAATAAAATAAATATACGAGATCGAGAAAATAAATATTAATCGAAATCTGAAAAATATTGCTAAAACGCTGTTTTGTATAAAAAACGAAGTTCGAAAAATAATAAAAAAGCGGAATAGATGCGCCGTGGCAGCCGGCCGCACGGCTCGCCCGGGCTGCCGGCGAGTCGCGTGTCGGTCTGTTTTTGGAGACGGTTTTCGAAAACTCGATGTTTTTATTAAACCGCGTATGAATATTGCATAATTCGTACTCGATTCAATATTTTCGATATTCGTTATATTTGATAATTAACTACGAAATTAATATCAAATATTCCGAATAGTTTTAGAAAAGATATATGTTTTAAAATCATTTCGTAGAAGAATAAAATAAAACGAACGAAAAAGCTAAAAAAACGTCTCGGATTTCAGGCCCGTGCGCGAGTCGCCTGGGCATGGCGCGACTCGCGTGCGGGTCTGTCCGGTTTTTATTTTTTTGTTCGAAATCGCTAATTTTGATAAATCGCGTACAAAATATGAATTAATTTGTATTCGATTTATGTTTTCGATATTCGTCGTACCCGATATTCGATTATGGAACCGATATCAAGTATTCAGAATGAATTAAAAAAAGGTTTTGTAAAAAAAGATGAAAATAAAAGTTTGAACAAAAAAAATGTATCGATTTTTAATATCGTCGAGATCTTAATATAATTCTTTTTGATACAATATTCGATTATAGAAAATCGATATCATATTTTTAAGAATATTGTTATATGAAAATAGTTTTTTTGATATTATCGATATTAGAAGAAATAAATAAAAAACGCGACGAATGACCCGTAATAAAAGGACCGACGCGACCCGTAAATAAAAAAAAAAGACGCCAAGGAGGAGAAGAGAAGAAAAAGGAGAAGTCGGGTTTTGGTACACCCTCAACCTACATGCTTTAGTTTACTCGGATCGGGGCTCGTCAGGACGTGACTTGGGCACAAGAGCGTCGAGTGGATGTCGGTGAGTTGATGGTGGTTCGGCTCGGGCGTGACGTGCGTGAAGGGTGTCGGGATTCGGACCGGTTTCCTTCGGGTTTGTAGTATCGGTTTCTCGGTGTGTGTGTGTGTGTGATATTTTCTGATGATTGATGAATATTTGATTGATAGTGAATGTCGATGTGAATGAATGAATGAATGTATGAATGTATGAATTTTGAGTTGTGCAAGGGGCTATTTATAGGGAATTCCCGACCTTGGCTAGGAGAGTTTGAACTACCGTTAGAGATAGGAAATATAGGAAGCTGTAAGGCATGAGAATTCCGCTTTCTTGTCAAGGAAGAAAGGGAACACGGCTGGTTTGTGCTGCCTGGCCGAGTATTTGCACTCGGTCGGGTGTCCGAATCTGTTTTCGGATAGGATTCCTACTTGAGATCGAATTCCATCCTTAAACGGATTTGTTTAATATTTTATGTAGCTGATTTTTCGTAGGATTAGAGCTCGAATCATCCGTGTGAGGTGTCACGGCTGACTCACGTGCCTAGAAGATAATTTTGACGGGTTTTGACTCTTTCGTAAAAACACGGTTTTACCCCTGGTGTCGGAATCGACCCAAATTAGTCTTATTTGACTCGAAACGACCCACTGGGCCTGATTTTGAGGTTGGTTTTGTGAGATATGTACTCCATAATGAGCCCAAGCCAAATGCCAATGATTTTGAGCCCGTTTCTGAGTATTTAAAGCACGTTTGCGTTCGATCATCATCGGGTGTTTGTTGGAAACTGCTATAGACACCTTGCAGTCAAAATGTGGGTGTCTACAGAGCCCCCACTCTGACTGAGGCTTGGACAGGGCGAAAGTCAGAGTAGCTACCAGGTCAATCAAAGATTAAAACCTGGCAGACTTCCGGTCGGGTCGTTTAAGGTCCGTTAGACCTGCGTGAAGGGCCCGCCGACCGGAGACTAGAAATGTACCTGAGCTGACGATGATAACTCCGTGGGGAACCAGACTTGTCGTATAAGTCTATGCCGCTGGGGAGTTGTTTGCACGGTTTTGCTTGAGTCGTCCTGTATAATGATTTATGCAAAGTTTTCATGTGACACATTTATAGGAGAAAATGACTCGTGCTGGGGAATAAAAATTTGAAGAAGATTTTTTGAATATATTTTTTTTTTGGATGGAAATTTTTTTGAAGGATCAAAGTATTTTTGATTCTGAGAAGGAATAGGAATGCTAGGGATGTCTTAGCTAGATTTTAGGATTAAAGGCTTGTACGCTAAATCCCCTGGGATTAGGAATCCCAAAGTGAGGAGGAGAATCCGATTTCATGCTATAAATACTCATCTCCCTGCTCACAATTTATTCATAATTCTTACAACTCCCTTCCTTCCTTCAAAGAAAAACAAGCCCTGAAAAACTTAGTCCTCCTTTTTAGAAATTCATTATGGGAATCGATCGATTAGTCGGAACGTTGCAAGATTGGTCCCGAATTTTCAGAGATGCTGACAAGGTTATCCTGAACCAAAACGGCGTTACCCAGTTATCCGTTATCCGTCAGATGCAAGTGGATCGTCACTTTCTGGATGCTTGCCTATCTTATTGGGATGATACTTATCATGTTTTTAGGTTTCCTCGAGGCGAAGTCTGTCCCATTCCTGAGGAAATAGCTGCTGTAGGAGGGTGGAATCCTATTCTTCGCCCTGCCGTCCCGTTTTCAGTCCGTGATATAAGGAGAAAGTTACGAGAATTCCTAGGGCTTTCTCACATGGAGGTATCTCGTATGATAGAAGGAGACACAGTCTCCTTGATCGACCTGGCTGAGAAATTTATGAACCAAGACGACGTTCGGGTCAGGCCGGTATATAGCCGTAGGGCCTTTACTTTCTGCATGCTCCATGTCTATGCTTTCGAAGGCCATATGAATTGGCTATCCTGTATGGGCCATGTCAGACTTCTTGCCGTAGTGGATCAAATGGAGACAGAGCACAGCCCAGCTTGGCTGATTACTGGGGAGATTATTCAGGGCTTAGATAATCGTAAGAGAGATCCGTCGATCAGGCTGTCCGGTAGCACCCGTCTTCTACAGGTAGGCTGATTTTTTTCTCGATTTTCGCACTTTTTGATTTTTTTTCAATTTCCGATTTTTTTGGTCTTCGATCTTCTCGCGGTTTTCGCGATTTTTCTCGATTTTCTCGGTTTTTGTGTTTTTTTGCGTTTTTGCGATTTTTTTATTTTATTTTCTATTTTTTTTGAAAATCGACATTGACTTTTTTTGCAATTTTGACTTTTCAGCTATGGCTTTTTGAGAGGTTATCGATCCTGGATCCTCCTCTAGATGTAAGCTGATATCGCCCGAATCAAGTGATGACGAGGAGACGGACTGTTGATTTTTCTCGCCTTACTACCCAAAAATTCTGGAACAAGCTGCTATCTTTCCATGGAGGCCCATTGATCCGTTGGACCGTACCTTGGTGGCCCATTTATGCCTGGACCGGGTTAGAATTGCGAGATAGGGCTCGTTATCAGCTAATCCTATCTTTTAGGCAGACGATTCATCTTTATCCCGATCGCATACTTAGGCAATATGGTCGGGCCCAAAGAATCCCGGAGATTGAAGCGGTCGTGAGTGAATCTACTCACCTAACGGACGTGATGTGTGACATTTGGGCGAAAGATGGTATACCCGGCACACTTGGCCCGTTTCTAAAGCTTCTCTCTCAATCTGGGTATCAGACTCTTATACGAAGTGGACCCAGGCCGATTCTGCTAAAGCCCGTGCCGCTTTAAAGACTGACGAAGCCTTTGACTTGCTGCGCCGAGAACAGGCTAAGGATAATCGGGGCTTCTTTGATGATGGCGACACCCCGGCTACGATGGTCCGATTGATGTCAGGCCAGAAAGGGAAGACCAAGACTCTGACTAAAGGGTCCAGCACTAAATGTACATGGGGGAAGATGAGCCCCCAGACGGACTTAGAAAGGAGACTCGACGAAGCCTTTGACTTGCTGCGCCGAGAACAGGCTAAGGATAATCGGGGCTTCTTTGATGATGGCGACACCACGGCTACGATGGTCCAATTGATGTCAGGCCAGAAAGGGAAGACCAAGACTCTGACTAAAGGGTCCATCACTAAAGGTACATGGGGGAAGATGAGCCCCCAGACGGACTTAGAAAGGAGACTCGGTCAAAGACTGGCAGCTAAGGACCGACTTGGTCCTCGGGATAGACTTCCCGAGCACGTACGAGCTCGGATCGAACCGGTGCGGGAGAATCCGAAGTCGAAGAAGCGGGTTCGAGTAAAGGAAGTTCCACTTGTGATTAGGGAACGTTCGCTCCCACCTCGCCGGCCTCGGGATCCGCGTGACCCGAAAGATAAGGGGAAGGGAAAAATGTACGAGTAGTCTCCTAAATTTTATTATTTAAGTATTACTACTATTTTTGTGTGATTTTTGTGATTTATTTTTGCGTGAGGCATTTTTGAAATAATAAAAGACATATTAGTGAAAACCGTTCCTGTCTTTTCGTTATTGCAGTGGTTGTACCCTTTTGAGGGGTTGCCTACGTATCCACGATTAGTGGAATCAAACCGACCGTAGTTCAGACGTAGATTTTTGCAATTTTCGAAATACATCAAGACTATTAGTTCGAGATGTGCGACAGTAGGATCAGTAATCCTAACTCATTGACTTGCTTAATTTTTGAAAATTTTGTATAAAAAGATAAACTTTTAGCAAATGACATTGAGACAAGGTTAGGGGTAGTAGCGCTTCAACTGGTCCAAGTTGGTTGGGTTGACAAATTCGTTCCCATCCAAGTCTGTCAGCATTACTGCTTCTCCTGATAAAACCTTCTTCACTAAATACGGTCCGGCCCAATTAGGTTTGAATTTTCCTCTTGGGTCGACTGGTAGCAAGGCCCGGACAGACTTTAGGACTAGGTCGCCCTCTTTGATATTTCTGGGCCTAACCCTTTTGTTGAAAGCCCGTTTTATCCTTTTTTGATATATCTGGATATTGTTGAGGGCTCGAGATCGTCGTTCGTCTAAAAGAATCAACGAGTCGTATCGGGCTTGAACTCAATCTGCCTCAGATACTTGACTTTCGAGTAAAATCCTTAGAGATGGTACCTCAAGCTCGACGGGCTGGACTGCCTCCATCCCATACGTCAGATAGTATGGAGTTGCTCCGGTTGCGGTTCGGATTGAAGTCCGGTATCCCCATAAGGCGAAAGGAATTTTATCGGGCCAATCCCGGTAATTATCTGCCATCTTTTTAAGTATGGTGACAATCGTTTTGTTAGCTGCTTCTACCGCTCCATTTGTTTGGGGACTGTAAGGCGAAGATGTATGCCTTTGAATCTGATATTTTGCTAGCAAAGTAGCGGTTTCAGCTTGGAAATGGGTCCCGTGATCACTTATGAATTCGTGCGGGATCCCGTATCGGCATATAATTTTATCTTGGATAAATTTTGCAACGTGCTTGGCGTTCAAGACACGATATGACTCGGCTTCGACCCATTTAGTGAAATAGTCAATAGCCACTAGAATAAAGCAGTGACCTCCCGTCCCGGAAGGATTCACTTTCCCGATTATATCAATTCCCCATGTTGAGAATGGCCATGGTGATGTCATGGTATATAATAGAGACAACGGCATATGCTGGACGTTGCCGAAAATCTGACAGTTGTGACAGTGTTTGACATATAACTGACAGTCGGTTTCCATGCTATTCCAATAGTATCCGAGTCTGGCGATTTTTCGAGCTAGCATATGGGCATTCATATGCGGACCGTTCTCGCCATCGTGTACCTCGGCCATGACTTTTTCGGCCTGCGTCTTGTCGTCCCCTGTGCCGTCTTTTTGTACAACTGTCCATCGTCCGTGCAGATGAACTGAGTGGCCCATCTTCGTAGGGCTTTCTTGGCCCGGTTTTCAGATCCCAGAGGATATTCTCCCGACGTCAAGTAGGTTAGAATAGCCTGGTACCAAGGTTCTGGATCAGTTATTTCGATGTCTTGGATAGCGTTGATATATGCCGGCTCGGACCGTCTTTCGACGCAAATCGGCATGCTGGTTAGATGTTCCGGGATGTTCAGTAAAGATGCTAATTTGGATAGCGCATCTGCAAACTGGTTTTTTTCCCGAGGTAGATAAATGTACTCCACCTTTTGAAACTGCTTTTCAAGAACCCTTACTCGTGCTTGGTAAGCTACGAGATTTGCGTTCCTAGTCTTCCATTTCTGGAGTGCTTGATTGATGACTAATGATGAGTCACCGTGGACCCGGAGGTTAGCTACTCCTAAATCAGCGGCGGCTTGCAACCCATGAATGCATGCTTCGTATTCGGCTGCGTTATTAGTCACGTCGAAGTCTAGCTTGATGGATAAAGGGGTGTGCTCCCCTTGTGGTGAGATTAATAAAATCCCGACACCGAATCCTCGAAAGTTGGATGCCCCGTCAAAATATAGATCCCATGTCTCTGTATCGGTATGGAATATATCTCCGTCAGGGAAGGCCCAAGTATCGGTGTGTCCCCTTTCAGATACCGGACTATCGGCGAGGAACTCGGCTACTACCCGACCCTTGATGGCTTTTAATGGTACAAACTTGAGGTCGAACTCAGCTAGCATTAAAGTCCATCTAGATATTCTACCACCGAGGATGGGCTTTTCGAACAGATACTTGATTGGATCCATTCTTGATAGTACGTGCACTTCGTGGCTAAGCATGTAATGTCGGAGCTTTTTAGTGGCCCAAACTAGAGCTACACACGTCTTTTCGAGCATCGTGTATTTGCATTCGTATTCCAGGAACTTTTTATTGATGTAGTAAATGGCTCGTTCTTCTGAGTCGACTGTCTGGGCTAGCATAGCCCCCATGGCTGTCTCGGTCGTTGTCAAGTATAACGACAAAGGCAGACCGTGCTGAGGTGGCATTAATACCGGCGGAGATGATAAAATCTCCTTGATTTTATCAAAAGCTGCTTGACATTTGTCGTCCCACAGTACCCGCTCTCCTATCTTCAGTTTTTTGAAAATGGGTTCACATACCATGGTTAGCTTTGAAATAAACCTGCTGATATATTGGACTTTCCCGAGAAACCCCCTAATGTCCTTTTCGGTCTTAGGTGGCCGCATCTCGGTAATGGCCATGATTTTGGCTGGGTCAACCTCGATGCCGCGCTGGCTGACGATATGGCCCAGTAATTTGCCCGATGTTACCCCGAAACTGCATTTTTGAGAGTTTAACCTCATGATGTATTTGCGTAGTCGGATAAAGAACTTCCTAAGGGCCGGAATATGCCCGCTTCGTTCGTTGGACTTAACGATCATATCGTCCACGTAGACCTCTACTTCCTTATGCATCTTGTCATGTAATAAGGTAGTGGCGGTCCGTTGATAAGTGGCACCGGCGTTGATAAGCCCAAATGGCATAACAGTGTAACAGTAAGTCCTCCAAGGCGTAGTGAAGGTGGTCTTACTCATGTCTTCTTTTGCCATTTTGATCTAATTGTATCCGGCGTACCCGTCCATAAAGGATAGAAGGGCATGGTCGGCCGTGTTGTCCACCAGTATGTCGATGTGTGGCAATGGGAAATCGTCTTTCGGGCTGGCCTTATTAAGGTCCCGGAAATCTACACAAACTCGTACCTTTCCGTCTTTCTTGTGTACCGGTACGATATTTGCGATCCAGTCTGGATATTCAGACACTTGGATAAAGCCCGCTTTGAATTGCTTGTCAACTTCTTCTTTGACTTTGAGAGACCACTCGGGCCTCATTCTTCGGAGTTTTTGCTTTACCGGCTTACACCCGTCTTTGATGGGTATACGGTGTTCGGCTATCTCCCGGTCTATTCTCGGCATGTCCTTGTAGGACCATGCGAAGACGTCTGAAAATTCATGGAGGAGATCTGTGAATTGTTGCTTCTCCTCGGGGTCTAGGAATAAACCTAACTTAAGCATATGAGGTTCTAAAGGGGTTCCTACATTGATGGAATCGGTTTCTTCGATCACCGGATCCCGGGATTCCCTTTGTTCGAGTTGCTTGACTAGATGCTGGGGTAGTGGTACCTGTTCGTCGGGTTTCTCAATGTCATTGCAAGTAAAGTTTTTGAAAATGTTTTGAAAATAAGACAAGTCGTAAGCAGAACGGTTATCGTTATTATTGATAGAAAGTTTTGAAAATAACTCAAAGAGAGCGGCCATCTGATCGCTGGTCAGAGGCGGTATAGGGAGTGCTCTTGGGACAGAATCCGAGACTCCCTGAGGTGCAGCTAAAGGAAAAGGGGTTACAGACTCGACCCTAGTGCTGGACCTTCTAGACCTAGACTCAGACTCCGACTCTGACTCTGACTCGGACTCGGATTCGGACTCGTCGCCCTGCATGTCTCCTTCGCCGGTACTGAGCTTGTAGACTCGGCCCTCGCTGTCAGTCCATTTGATTGTCTTCCTCCAAGCCCTTTTTCCAGTGCCAGCGCCTACTTCAGAGATCAGTTTGGTTGGATCGAACTTGCTGCTATGGAGGATCAGGTTGACTAATTTCTCCTTAGGGGTCGGTATTATCTTGCTGTCCCCAAACAAGAGCCCCAGCATGGGCTCGGCTTGGTTTGAATCTTCTTTCGATTCAGCCTGGATGAGAGTGAAGATATCATCTGGGATGAAATTGACCTCAGGATAAGTTATAGTGGGCTGGTAAAGACCCGTCTGGACAGCTCCGAATACTGGAGTGACGAAGTTCAGTTTCGGGCTGCAGGGGCCCAAGTAGGTATCCTTGAAAATGTTGCAGGCCTTTTGAATGTCGGCCCGGACCACGTTTACCGGGGTTAAGGCATACCCTAAACCGAATTTCGACTCTTCATTATTTAAGATATCGATGATCTTGCCCGCCGGGAGACCAGGCCTTGAAGTAGCCCCCGGTAAGTAACCCAAATTTTGCAACATTGTGTCGATGCTGGTTGTGAAGTAGGGCCTAAAGAGATACTCTTCATCGATCATCCCCACTAAATTGAATCCTCGTGGGTTGATTGAACCGGCCGCGTTACAGCTTGAAATGGCTATTGGAGTAGCTTCGAGTGTGATGACCCCGTCTTGTAAAGGTAACTTGACCTTTCTATGAAGAGTGGAGGATACGGCCTTGGCCGCATGGATCCAAGGTCTTCCAAGTAGCAGATTGAACGATGAGGTGACATCGATCACTTGGAATTCGAGCTCTTTTTCAATTGGGCCGGTTATGATGGTCAGTCTGACGGCCCCATCAACTGATTTTGGGCTTCCGTCAAAAGCCTGGATAGTTTGCATAGTGGGAAGATAGTCAGCCTCGGTAATGCCGAGAGCCTTAGCTGTCCTTAAAGGAAGGACGTTTACAGCTGACCCGTCGTCAATTAGGGTCATAGGTAGATATTTGCCCCGACAGATCACCGTGATATATAGGGCCAGGTTGTGGGTATCCCCAAAGGGTGGCAGATCGGACTCAGAGAAGGTGATAAGTGGGCCTTCTTCTTTGGACTTGCCCTTGAGGTGAGGCAGAATGGTGGCTACCATTTCAGTGGGGGTAACCGACGAGTCTACCTTGATTTCATCGAGAGCCTTAGTAAGTGCTGCGCGATGTTCTTGAGAGCTAACCAGAAGCTGCCATATAGTAAGATCAGTTCGGACCCTCTTTGGTTCTTCAAGTATAGAGTCCGTCTTGGATGTTTCAGTGGCGGATTGTAGGGCCGAAGGTCCGGCTGCGATGACATTGACGCCGGCTAGGGCCTTGGTTTTGCCTTTTGGATCTCTTCGACAGTGATGGGGACAGTATCCCCCTTAGCCAGGTAAACATCGTCTTCATCGTCGTTCCATATCCAATTGATTTGGGGAATGAAAGGGGAAATGAGATGAGTGCAATCGATTATTTCTCCAGCAGAAATGGCGTGAGTAGCAAGAGGGTTGTTTTTGTTACTGGGCTTATCGCTGGGTAATGGTATCTTCCCACTCTCGATCAGATCTTGAATGAGATGCTTTAATTTCCAGCATTTTTCGGTGTCATGCCCGTTGCCCTGGTGATAGCGGCAATAGGCCTGAGCGTTGTAGCTTTTGGACCGCTTCTCGACAGGAACCTCAGGCATTGGGCCTATGGGTTGAATTAGGCCTTTAGAAGATAGCCTTTGTAAGGCGTCGGCATAAGTAGTCCCTATGTCCGTGAATACTCGGGCTGGAGTGTTCTTTTTGGTCGAGGTGTCTAGCAAATTAACCTCGTCAAAGATGCTTCGGGCCGCACTTGTAGTTGCGGGCTTGCCCGAAGATGAACTGGCTCCTTGATAACCCTTTGTAGAGGCCTTAGTAAGGCTCTCTATCCTTAAATCGTCTTCGATTCTCGTACCCATCTCGGTTAAGGTGGCGAAATTGGGTATGATAGCGTACCGAAGATGGAACCGGTAAGATGGGAGGAGATTTTTCACAAAGTCCTCCACTAATACCTTTTCGCTGGGCTTGTCGACCAGCTTGACACTTTCGGCCCTCCATCTCTGGAGGTATTTGGTGAAACCCTCCTTTGGATCTTGGGCCATGACTTCCAGAGTACGCATGGTCGTCTGGATCTCCGCATTGTCCGCATAGTTTCGGGCGAACTCCGTTGCGACATCGTCCCAAGTTTTGTATTTCTTGGCGTCGAGCTTATAGAACCAAGCTTTTGGGTGCTTCTCTAGCGAGGAGGCAAACAGATGCTTGAACATGTCCGACTTGACTCCTTTTAAGGCCATAAACTCTTTGAAGGCCCGGATATGTAATACCGGGTCTTCGGTTCCGTCGAACATCGGGAGGCCTGTCAAGTTGAGATTGGCAGGCAGTTGGTCGGTTAGGGGAGAATAGGTTCGAGCATTCTCCGTATGGATTGAGTTGTGGGTCGACAAATGGACCTGCTCTTGCAGTTTGAGGACTGCACTAGTCAATTGGGTTAAAGGCCCATGAGTTTCATCTTCACCCTTTGGCTTGTCCTGTTCTATGGCACTAACCCGGGTGACAATGGCGATCTGGTCGCCCCTGATTTGGTCGAGCTGTTCTTGGATCTTGGCTAATGAGGTGTTCAGTTGATCGATAGCGTCCTTAGTCATGGTTCGGGTGTGAGGCGGCCTGTCTGTGAGAATACCACATAATCAGCGACTAACCCAAATCGTAGAACTAAAGTACATCCCGAGCAAGGAAAAAAGGGAAACTAGAGAGGAAACGACTCGGAAAAGACATCTGGACGGATGACTTGTGAGAGGTGGGCCTCCTTTAGGATCCAGCTGTGTGGGTTGGGCCCTGTTCGAAAGGAGGTTCACGTGAGACATTCCCCAGACTTCTAGACTCGATTGTGTAGACGGGCCGACCCTTTTAGAAGTATGTTCTACGCAGGTGGGCCTTGCCTTAGTATATTAAGGCGGACTGGGATAGGGAGGAAATCCGTGATATAAGATCGACAGAGTTTCGACGCTAGAGACCTTGACGACTTACGACATGACCCGACACTGCTAAATACGGGAAGTCCTAAGAAGAGGAAAGTTTTGAAATTTGATTTTTGAAAGCCCGAGCAAAATCGGGAAGAGGAGCCCGACCCTTTTTTTTTGAAAAAGAAAACGGAAGGCGGACCGGGGAGCGGGTTTGAAAAGTTTCGAAAATATTTTCGAGTTTTGAAATGGGCATAATACCGGCTAAAAATAGGCTATTTTGAGTAAAATCGTGGATCCTAAATTCGGTATATGTCCCGGGTTTTGAAATTGGATATTTTGAAAAGGATGCTATTTTGAAAAAAGACGGTTTTTGAAAAACGACTTGTAAATCAGGTAGCACGTAGTCATGGAAACAGTATAACGACGCCATTGCTCTAATTCTAAGTCTCGGTCAGTCTGTAAGGGTATATACCAGTGTACACAGTCTATCGAGAATCGGGGCGGACTTCCTAAGTCGAGTTGAGCTTCGAACATGCCGTAAAACCCATACGAATCGGCTAATGGACACCTTCGACATATCCAATTTGGACTACATCGATAGTATAGTGGGACGTCGGTCACCAGTACCGGACCAGGAAAATACGGGGTTATGCATGAACCGTAAAACTAAAACGCGTATTGTACTAGTCAAACGATTTCTATTCGAGTCTCACCCTGAGGATGATGAAGGTCAGTAACGTATCAGCTATCCCCAGTGGAGTCGCCAAATTGTGGACATGACATAGGTCCACCCCGACGCGGCCACGCGCGGGTTTGGGGAGGCGAATGAATCTCCATGAGATGGTCAAATGGAAATTTAAATCGAAGTTGGAGTCGCCACCGAATTTTATGGTTATTCGGAACCGTTCGAGCCCACTCTATGTCGTAGTGGGCCGTATACAAAATACGGCCCATTTCCGATGTCAGAGTTTATTGGGCTCGTCCCTTTGCATATCGATGTAGATGCCGACTTGAGCGGTTAATCGTATATTGAATGACTCTCGTTGCCAATGGGTTCGGACATCCGGAAACCACGGTTCTGATTAAGGGGTGAGGGTACGTGTTGGGAAGTTCACTAAGAACACCCAACCCCGCCCGCACATTAGCGGCCTCTACTAGGATATCGAATGGTTTTTTAATACGCGCGTTAGTAATACGACGAATGATATGCAAACATTGTTTTCCTAAGCATGCGAGGAATTGAATGGGTTGCTAAGTCGGTTTAATGCATGAAAATTAACGTCAAAGTTGAATTTAGCATGTGAGATTCGTTTTAGTATAATAAAACAAAAGATGAAAAAGATATGAATTTGCTACAAAAGATGAACAAATGAGTTAGTATCGATTTGTAAATAATAATATAGCAAATAAAATAAATATACGAGATCGAGAAAATAAATATTAATCGAAATCTGAAAAATATTACTAAAACGCTGTTTTGTATAAAAAACGAAGTTCGAAAAATAATAAAAAAGCGGAATAGATGCGCCGTGGCAGCCGGCCGCACGGCTCGCCCGGGCTGCCGGCGAGTCGCGTGTCGGTCTATTTTTGGAGACGGTTTTCGAAAACTCGATGTTTTTATTAAACCGTGTATGAATATTGCATAATTCGTACTCGATTCAATATTTTCGATATTCGTTATATTTGATAATTAACTACGAAATTAATATCAAATATTCCGAATAGTTTTAGAAAAGATATAAGTTTTAAAATCGTTTCGTAGAAGAATAAAATAAAACGAGCGAAAAAGCTAAAAAAACGTCTCGGATTTCAGGCCCGTGCGCGAGTCGCCTGGGCATGGCGCGACTCGCGTGCGGGTCTGTCCGGTTTTTATTTTTTTGTTCGAAATCGCTAATTTTGATAAATCGCGTACAAAATATGAATTAATTTGTATTCGATTTATGTTTTCGATATTCGTCGTACCCGATATTCGATTATGGAGCCGATATCAAGTATTCGGAATGAATTAAAAAAAGGTTTTGTAAAAAAAGATGAAAATAAAAGTTTGAACAAAAAAAATGTAACGATTTTTAATATCGTTCGAGATCTTAATATAATTCTTTTTGATACAATATTCGATTATAGAAAATCGATATCATATTTTTAAGAATATTGTTATATGAAAATAGTTTTTTTGATATTATCGATATTAGAAGAAATAAATAAAAAACGCGACGAATGACCCGTAATAAAAGGACCGACGCGACCCGTAAATAAAAAAAAAAGACGCGAAGGAGGAGAAGAGAAGAAAAAGGAGAAGTCGGGTTTTGGTACACCCTCAACCTACATGCTTTAGTTTACTCGGATCGGGGCTCGTCGGGACGTGACTTGGGCACAAGAGCGTCGAGTGGATGTGGGTGAGTTGATGGTGGTTCGGCTCGGGCGTGACGTGCGCGAAGGGTGTCGGAATTCGGACCGGTTTCCTTCGGGTTTGTAGTATCGGTTTCTCGGTGTGTGTGTGTGTGTGATATTTTCTGATGATTGATGAATATTTGATTGATAGTGAATGTCGATGTGAATGAATGAATGAATGTATGAATGTATGAATTTTGAGTTGTGCAAGGGGCTATTTATAGGGAATTCCCGACCTTGGCTAGGAGAGTTTGAACTACCGTTAGAGATAGGAAATATAGGAAGCTGTAAGGCATGAGAATTCCGCTTTCTTGTCAAGGAAGAAAGGGAACACGGCTGGTTTGTGCTGCCTGGCCGAGTATTTGCACTCGGTCGGGTGTCCGAATCGGTTTTCGGATAGGATTCCTACTTGAGATCGAATTCCATCCTTAAACGGATTTGTTTAATATTTTATGTAGCTGATTTTTTGTAGGATTAGAGCTCGAATCAGCCGTGTGAGGTGTCACGGCTGACTCACGTGCCTCGAAGATAATTTTGACGGGTTTTGACTCGGTCGTAAAAAGACGGTTTTACCCCTGGTGTCGGAATCGACCCAAATTAGTCTTATTTGACTCGAAACGACCCACTGGGCCTGATTTTGAGGTTGGTTTTGTGAGATATGTACTCCATAATGAGCCCAAGCCAAATGCCAATGATTTTGAGCCCGTTTCTGAGTATTTAAAGCACGTTTGCGTCCGATCATCATCGGGTGTTTGTCGGAAACTGCTATAGACACCTGGCAGTCAAAATGTGGGTGTCTACAGATTCAAACTTGAAAAATTAACAAGATTAAAAGGTAAAGAGGAGAAGAGGATTATACCAAACTAGCAAGAATATGAAAAAGATGAGAACTTGTATTGAAAAGATAAACTCAAATGAAACACCCAAGGTTGTCATTCTTGGATGAATCTTCAAGAAATCCCTTAATACAAGACTAATCAACTAGATTAAACTAAGATTAACAAAAGATTAAAGAAAAGATTAAGCTAATGAGAGGAGGCACTCTATCTAGGGTTTATAATAATGTATGGTCCTTTAAGATGGTCTAAAGATCCTTAAACAATACAATGGAGGAGTATTTATAAGGTTACAAGAGTGAAGGAGAAGAAAAGAAAGTCACGCGGCTACAGCTACTCCATCCCGGTCAGGAAGGATTGGTCCCGGTCGGGATGGGCCATCCTTCCCGGTCGGAACGGCCTAAACAGCAGCCTATGTAAACACGCACTCCTTCCCGGTCGGGATGGGTACTCTTCCCGCCAAGGAAGGACATTGTAGGCCTCCATTATAGTCTCTAAGGTCCCTCCTTGCTTCTCATGGGCTTCCCGTTGATTCTCGGGGCTCGGGATCGAGTCTAAGGGGCTCGGGAATGGGTCCCAAGATCTCGGGATTGAATCCAAGGCACCGAGTGATCGTTTCTTCTCTTCGTTGGCTCCAAAAGTGTATGAAACGAGTCGGAATCGTTCCAATTCTCCATGAACGGTCTTGGGAACCTAAAACGAACTAAAGGAAGCATGAGTAGCCCAGAAACCGCTCCAACGAGCAATTTCACAAGGTAAAAAGGGACCAAACACAACAAAATAGGCACTACAAAATACACTTATCAAATATTCCCAACCACCCTCTCCGGGTTTGCCCAGTCGTGGTTCCGAGAACTACCGACGGCGTCGACCCGCACCTTTGTGAAGCTCAACTCCGCATTCGTAGATCAGTACGCCGGTAGCCGACGAAGGAAGATAGTGACCGTTGACCTCATGACCATGCGTTAGGGGCCCAAAGAAACAATGAGGGAGTATGTGAGACGCTTCGACCTTGAGTGTCAGCAAGTTAGAACTGTGGACACCTCGACAGTCGCCTACGCCCTCACCCACACGCTAGTCGACGAACCCCCTGAAGAGCCAACTACTGCGAGATAGGACGACATCGTTGGTGGAAGCCTGGAAGATTGCCGAGGGATGTATGATCGAGAAAGAATACCGGCACCGACATGAAGATCCGTCGCCCAAGAGGGCTCATCGTAAAGAGAGAGCCAAGAGCCCGATCATAGAGAGGGAAGAGAAGGGAGGTCGCAGCCTATCCGAAAGATGAAGGGATAAAGTCTCCCACGAAAAGCGCTTCGATCACTACACCCCGCTCACTCGCCCAAGGGAGGAAATCTTTGACATAGAAAAGAACCATGCTAAGTGGGGACGACGCAGACTGATGAGAACTTCCGCTAGGACGGACCAAAGCAAGTTTTGCAAGTTCCACGACCAAAAGGGGCACACCACTGAGGAGTGCCGGAGCCTGAAAGACAAAATTAAGGACCTCATACGCTGCGGCTCGGTAGCCACCTATGAGGCAAGAACCAACAGAAACAACAACAGAGACAACAACCACGCTGAAACAGAGAAACGAAAAGACGCCAATGTGATCCACATGGTGGACGAACCCCCAAGGGGAGGACATATCCGGTGGGAAGTGAAGAGTAAGCTACGAGTTATCGCATCACGTTCACTACGCCGCGGAAGAAAGGAGTCCGGCCATACCCACCCTCAGCATCACGGCGGCCGACTACGGGAGAGTTGTGTACCCCCATAGCGACCCCCTACTCCTCACCATCGGAATCAGCGACCATACGGTCAAGCAATGCGTGATAGATACCGGAGCCTACACCAACCACTTGTACAGAGAAGCCTTTGAAAAAATGGGACTCGATCGCCGACACCTGAAACCAACAACCGGAGCGCTAGACGGGTTCTCGGGGACCAGAATCCTCCCAATGGGAACGATCGACCTCCCCGTTACATTCGGGGAAAAGTCATCGATGAGGAAGGTCACGGCACAGTTCGTAAGTAGACGCCAAGTTGGCCTACAACACGCTAATCGGTCGGATAACGCTGGATGAGGTGCATGCGTTGGTGTCCACAAGAGCCCTTACAATGGCATACATCACTGATGAGAACAGAAAAGGAAAGTTGTACGAGGACCAGGAGTCAGCTCGGTCATGCAACTCCGTCGCCCTACGGCGATCCCAAAAAGAGATGAAGGGAAAGGGGAAACTCGCCTCTTCCACTCAGGAAACCGTCACCATGTCGGCAGCCCAGGCCCCCATAGTTGCCGAGAAGGATCTGTTGTCGGCACCTGAGCGCCTAGAGCCAGGGGGAAGGGGAACATGATGATTGAGCTGAAAGAGGGCCGGTCGGTACTAGTAGGTTCAAATATGGACCCGGAGTATCAGCGACAACTTATCGACCTATTGAAAGCGAACGCCGACGTATTCACCTACTCTGTAGAAGAGATGCCTAGGGTCGACACGGAGATCACGGTCCATAAGCTGAACGTCGACCCGGCGTGCATATCCGTGAAGCAGAAGAAAAGAACTATGTCCCCAGAAAAGGACGACGCCATCCGGAAGGAGGTGGACAAGCTGTAAAAAGCAGGCTTTGACGAGCCGTGCGAATATCCCGAATGGCTCGCAAATGTTGTAGTGGTGAAGAGAGTTCTCCAGCGCCTGGCGGATGTGTGTGGGCTTCACTAACCACAACAAAGCATGCCCAAACGATTGCTACCCGCTCTCCAGAATCGACCAATTGTTGGACGCCATAAATTGCCACTCCATGTTAAAGTTCTTGGACGCCTTCTCTGGGTACCACCAAGTGTTTTTGTGGGCGCCGGACAAGGTCAAGTGTGCATTTATCACTAACGCCGACACGTTCATGTACGAAATGATGCCTTTCGGCCTCAAGAATGTCGGCGCTACGTACCAGAGGTTGGCGGATAAAATATTCAGAAGGGTAGAGAGGAAGAAATATGGAGATGTACGTTGACGACACCATAGTCAAAAGCAAGGAGGACGAGCAGCATTTAGAGGATCTAAGTGAATCGTTCCAATCGTTAAGGAAATACCGAATGAAGCTGAACCCTAAGAAGTGCACATTCGACGTCAGGTCGGGCAAGTTCCTCGGCTTCCTGGTGAGCGCCAGGGGCATAGACGTCAACCCCGAAAAAGTGCAGGCCATCCAAGACCTGCCGCAGCCAAAGACCATCAGGGACGCTCCATATCGAGAGCATCCGACAAATCCACACCCTTCTTCAAAATATTGAAAGAGACAAGCAGTTTAAGTGCGAGGCCGAGCAGAAAGAAGCCTTCACAAGCCTGAAGGAACACCTGAAACACTGCCGACGTTGGCAAGGCCGACAGAGGGGGAAAAGTTATACCTGTACATCGCCGTCACCAATGTCACGCTGGTGACGCCGAGCGCCGTCATACTGAAAGAAGAGCAGAAGGTCCAGCAACCAATACACTTCCTCAGCCACGCCTTACGACTGGCGGAAAAGAATTACCTCATGGTCAAAAAGGCGGCATATACCGAAGTGATAGCCGCTCGGAAGCTGCAGCTGTATTTCGACGCGCACCCCGTCACCATCCAAACCAAATTACCTATAAAGAAGGCGCTGGAAATGTTCGACAAGTCGGGGAGGATGCTGAAGTGGGCGGTATTGCTTAGCGCTCTCGGAATCGTCTACTAGCCCAGGACGACAATCAAGGCGCAAGCCCTAGCTGACTTCATGGCGAACTGCTCACACTCAGAGGAAGACGACTCCACGGAAGATTTGTGGGAAAACATCACCGACGGCTCGTCTACCAGCAATGGCTCGGACGCCGGCGTGGTATTAACAAGTCCCGAGGGAGACGAATTTGAGCACGCCCTACGATTCACCTTCTCAACCTGAAGAATGAGGCGGAGTATGAGGCCGTCATAACCTGAGTCTACCAAGTTATGGCCCCCGGAGAAGAGAGGTCGGTCATACCCACTGACTCCCAGCTGATGGTCAATCAGATCAACGGGGAGTACGAGACCAGAGAGTCGAACCTGATGTTGTATCTGGAGAGAGTGAAGCAAGAGCTATCCCGACTGAAGTCATACGAGGTCAAGCAGATACCAAGATCGCAGAACAACCAGGCTGATGTCCGATCAAAGCTGGAAAGCTCTAGTCTCCAGGACATCCGCAGATCGGTTTGGGTGGTGTCCGGAAGGAGAAGAGCATCAAAGTCAAGGAGATGGTGGAAGACACCATCCACGTCGTTGGGACTGATGACAAAGAAGATTGGCAGGTGCCCATCATCGAATACATAACCGACCTTAAGTTGCCGGAGGACCCGTTCAAAGCAAGGTGACCACAACAGTAAGATACATGCTAATAGAGGACCAACTCTACAGGATAGGCTGTCCACGCCTATCCTGAGATGTTTAAAACCCAGGGAGGCGGCGAAGGTGTTGGATGACATCCATTCTGGTATGTGCGACCATCACGTCAAAGGAAGAAGTCTGGCATACAAGGCGGCTAGGGCCGGCTACTACTGGCCGACCATGCTACAGGACGCTAGAGACCTGACCAAGAAGTACCGTAACTACCAAATACACGCCCCCGTCATCCATGTGCCGATCAGGGACCTGCAACCTATCCTGAGCCCTATACCATTCGTGCAAAGGGGAATGGATATCCTCGGCCCGTTCACGACGGCAACCGACGGCAGAAAATTCCTAATCGTTGCGGTGGATTACTTCTTCAAATGAATAGAAGATGAAGCCGTCCCTAACATTACTAAGCCGTCTGTAAAAAAACGTGATATGGTGGAATGTGATAACCTGATTCGGGGTGCCGAAGGTTCTGGTCTTCGACCACGGCCGGCAATTCGACAACCCTCCAATCAGAGAGTGGCTTGGAGGCATGGAAGTAGTCGTAGCCTACTCAGCCGTCTGCTACCCACAAACAAACGTCTAAATCGAAGTAGCAAACAAGCAGATACATAACGGCCCGCGGAAAATGGTGGAAGACCTTAAGGGGGGGTAGGCCGACGAGCTCCACAGTGTACTATGGTCACTAAGAACCACCTACAAGGTCTCCACCGACCATTCACCCTTTAACCTTGTATACGGAGTTGAAGCCCTATTACCAATCCAAGGTCGTATCCCATCCGCCAAAAGCGCATAATTTCGGGGCGACCAGAATGAAATCGTCATGGGTGAGGCACTAGACCGTCTGGAGTAAACCAGGGACGAGGTTCGTGTCAACCTGGCGGCGTATCAACAGAGGATGGAGAAGGCCTACAATCAGAGGGTCAACCACAGAAAATTTCAGGTCGGCGACCTGATCGTCAGGAAGACAGCGGTCGTGGGCAAGGCTAATAAGCATGGCAAGCTGAGTGCCAATTCGAAAGGCCCCTATAAGGTCATACAAGTCATGGGGCCAAGCACCTTCAATGTAATCCCCTAAAAAATCTAACGCGATACAGTGGCGGAAACACTGTAGAGTCGGGATTAAAAACACATTGACAAACTACATCTTATTAAAAGAAATGGTAAGTCAATACAAATGCCTCTTTTTACAAAAGGGCTAAAAGGAAATTCTCCAAACAGGGTTAAACAAATTCATAAATAAACATGAATGAAGGAAGAGTAGGATCCACGCTACTTGCTAGCTCACACCAAAAACCCAGCAGAAAAAACTTGTCATGTAATAAACATAACAACCACATCAGTGGGGAGTAACTCGGACGTTCTCCCAGCCATATTATATCATACGGAAAATAATAGTATTACTATATCAAAATAATTAAAATGGAAAACATTAAATGATATAATAAAAATAAGCTTCGAAGAGAACTTAAAATATTGGAACAATAAAATCATTACAAGTTTTCAGAAGAAAACTTGAAATATTTGCCAACCTGCAAACCAATATGTATCAATAATAATAAAAATATTCAAAATGGCGTTATGGATAGGATTAGTGTCAACGGCTAGACTTTCACTAGGAGAATACTAAAACTAGCTTCGAGAACTTATTTCAAACAAATCAAACTTCGGTCTCTAACTAGGCTACTCAACCATAATAGGACGGCGACTTATAAATGCGTGGCCCTAGTTTAAGACAATGCACACCCTTCCTGGGATTACCTGTCACCCAGTTCAACTTATGACGACGATTTACTGCGAGGCCTAAGCTTAAGCTCAAAATGTACACAACTCCCGGGATACCTGTCACCCGATTCAACAACTAATGTACCGATTCCTGATACACTAGCCTTATAGTTGATGGCAAAAACGTAGACCCTAGAATATATTACTCTAAACCTCACACTTTTCCTTATTCCATAACTCCAAAACAAAGTCATTATCGATACTCAAAAGATATAATAATTATAAATAATATGGAGATAAAAGAAATAAACATTTTATATAGGAAGGAAACTTTCTCTAAAAAGAAATTTATTAATTTTAGAAACTTACTTAAAATAGAAATATTGTTATAGAAATAAGTAAGTTATTAAAATAAGAGAAATGTATAAAAATAGCATTTGTAACGAAATTAACATTTTATTATTATCGTCGTTATCGTAACCTTATTATATTTCTAAATTCGTTACTCAAAATATAAATAAATTATAATAAGTCAATATATAGTATTTTATAAATAATTAGGAAATCGAGTTAAAACTAAATATTTTAGAAAAGAGATGTTTTAAGAAAAACGATGTCCAAAATTAATTGAGTCGACGAGTTTTATAAATTAAACGAGATTTTATAATGCTTTCAAATTAGTTTTAGCAAATAGATTTTTATCAATAAATAATATTGATTTTACTAAAAATATTCAATTGTAGACAAATGAGAAATTATTTGGGAAAATAGTCTCGACTAAAAATGTATTTCAAACAAAATCGACTACTTTCTTATTTATTAATATAAGTCGTAAAACGAAATTAATTTATTGAACAAGTATACGAAGCTCGAATATATAATATGAAAATACGATTTTGAGTTAAAATTATAAATTAACGAAATATGATGAAAACATGAAATTGATTATTATTTAGTTACTAGTGTCACGATAACCAACAAAATATTAAAACGATCACAAATAATAAAATTACTAACGATTTATAAAACAATATCAAAGGTTGTAAAAATATTGATAAGGCATACGATTTAAAATTAATATTATTAGCAATAATAAATAGCTAAAAATTAGAAAACCGAAGTTAAAAAAATATTTACTACATACTACTACTCAAACATACGATATAAAATCGAGTAACGTCCTAAAGTTACCTTGAGTCGATATTCGAACAAACATGTACTTGTCCTCAGTTCGGTCTCCACGAAATCAAGATTAAGAGATGTAGGGGAGGAATAGAACGAGAACGGAGCGAGAATGACGAGAGTTCTAGCATGGGACAACACGAACAAAACCGAGCATCAGCAGCACCAACTGTTCACGGCAAAATGAGCACAAGAGCGCAAAACGACGACGCTTTCTACATCGTGAGAACTACAGCCAAACACAAGACAACAATAAAATTGACCTTAGCAGGAGCAGTAACGACCTTAATGCGGATAAAACAACCACACGAAAAGCTAACGACGCAAACAACAAAACAAGGAGACGATGGCAGAAAAGAAACAAAGCAGCAGCAACAACAACAGCTCGTAATGTCGAGAAATCGAAAAAGCGAACAGCATGTTGAGATTGAAATAGCAACAAGAGAATGGAACAATTGGAATAGAGACGAAAAACGGGAAGGAACTAGGAAGAAAGGACACAGATAAGCTTATCATGAATAGCAAGACAACAGCGTGCAACAGTAACAACAACAACTGGGCATAAAGACGAGAAGGAGACGGAATAACGCAAGGACAGCAATAGCAAAACGATGAAACCAGCAGCAGACAGAAAGGGGAAGGAGAAGAAAAGAGGAACACGAACCAACAAAAATAAACGACAGTAGCAGCAGAATCAACATACGGAAATAGCAGTAGAAAAACGAGGTTAGGGGCAGATGCAGAACGAGGAAGAAAAAGGAAAGAAGGACATCAGACACTAAACAGCAGCAGCAGCGGACTAGAAGAAGGAATCAGAGGAAGAAGAAAAAGAAAGTGAATGGACAAACATCAATATAACAGCAGTAGCATCGTAAAACAGGAAGAGGACGAAGAAGAAGGAGAGAAAGAAGGAGAACATAAGAGAAAGAACGTACCCCGACTAAAAATTGTAGCAGCGAACCCAGGCACAAAACGCAGCAAAAAAATAGCAAAAGGACAGGGAAAACAGAGGGGCAAACTATTGAAGATGGAGAGAAGGGAAAACGAAGAGGGAGAAGGCTGGTGAAATGATTAAAGGAAACAAGTTTAGATCCCGCGCATTAATGCACGGTATATTTAGAATTTTATATTTAATGATTACTTACAAATATATGTTGGTACACTATTAGTTTTACACATTTTTAATATTTATATTTTATATTTGAGAAAATAATTTAAATTTTCAAATATAATCAAGATATAATCGTGTAATCTCATGCAATTCATATTTTAATATTTTTTTTTGCAAACTAATAACAAATTTTTAAAATTTTTACTTGATTATTTAATTAAAAACTTTTTTATCACAAAATCAATATTCACTAATCAAAATTCATTCTCTTATATATTGCGGTCATTTATAAATTTAATTAACAAATTATAAGATTAAAAAAATATTAGTATTAGATAAAAAAAATTACTCCCAATATTTATATATTAAAATCAAAATCTGAAAGTATTTTATATTACTCCGATAGTTTTTTCCATCGTCAAGATTTTATATTTCTTTACAATACTCAGACTTTGACAGTCCGAGACACTTATATTTTGTCACAAAAATAAATATATTGTATCATAATTTTTTTATTATATAGCTAATACATACGGAGTGCATGATAATTTTATTTATTGAAGAATTTTTCTTCTAATTATATATAAATATTGACTTTAACTTGAATATGGAGTAAAGGTAGTAATTGTTTTGAGTTTAATTGTTTCCTTATTTTGAGTGATTATAACTTGGAGGGAAAAAACTTCATGTGAAGTTAACACCTCAGCAACTCTTATTCTCTTAGTAGTAATAGGATATGATGTAGAGAAGGAATCATAGATGAAGACGTCTTTATGTTATTCAATATTAATAAATTAATAATTAACCATAATAATTAATGCGGGAATGAATATATTCCTTTAGTATCAATGAGTATATTCGGAAATGATTAATTATATTCATCATATTGGATCAATTTGAATCAATTAGTATCAATTATCAATCAAAATTTATATATTATTTTAGATAACGTCATATTTGCTATATTTTTCCGAAAATAATGATGTCTTTTATTTTACAATTTCATAAAATATCCCTTAGATTATGTAAGATAAGATTTGTACTCCCTCCCATTCTTTGGATTCCTACCATAAGTTGATTATATGTGAGTAGTATTTTAATCAAATGGTAGGAATCCAAAGAATGGGAGGGAGTATTATTATTTGTCACCCAAGCTTATGTGCAGACAATATAATGTTCCTTATTTACTAAGATGTACTAAAATGTTTACATACATTAGAAATCCTAAATTAATGATTAGACTACATGAAATAATATTTGTATTATGATTTGTCACCCAACTTTGTTTTTACGTACATTGGTAATCTTATTTACTAAGATTTAATGTTTCTTAATCTTTGGTAATTGGTAATTGAAATGAAATTATCAACTAATCATTATACAATATTTTTTGAATATATTCGTAATCTTATAAAAATTTTAGTGAAAAATTGTGCAACCAATAGAATGCTCCTTATTTACTAAAAATTATAATTTTTTTACTTTTAATAGCATATATTCTCAGTAGCTAGTGCATTGGTTTCTTAGTTTCTTATTTACTGAGAATGCTCTTTAAATGTTTTTAAGTTGATTAAATCCAAATGTTAGTATTTTATAGGAGGATTAAATATATTTTCATTTTGAGCCCAATGCAATTAGGATTAAAATTTTGGACCCAATGCAGTGAGCTTTGTGGGTCATATTGGTTAGCTTTAAAATGAGTTGTATAGAGTTAAGGCGCATTTTGGACATTTTAGAAGTTAGCGGGAAAAAATCAAGGAGAGGCCGCGACGTAAGCATAATTCTAGCCCTTCCTATCTTCTTAGTAGAAGAGGGATGGGGAGGTGTATGAAGCGATGGAAACAAAGAAATAGGGGGAGGAATGTTAATATTAAAATAACAAGGGGACATGTTATAAACAAATTAAAATAAGGGAAAGGGGATAAATCATCACAATTAAATGAATCGGAATTCTGTAACGATAAGTTGACTGACGCACGAAATCGAATTAAAATCAAATCAATAAAATTAATAAATAATTGGGCCGCCAAATAAAATGAGTAAATAAAGTATTCGAGACGGAAACGAAGTTGATAGAAATAAATAATTAGACGACGAAATAGTCTTTCCCGATAAATAATAAATTTTCGATAAAGTGAATTAAATTGATTTCTCGAGGGAAGGAAATAAATATTTTGTCGAAACTTAAAATAAATGAGCTTGAAGCCAAAAAAATAGAAAATTGAAGCTTAAATATAAATAAATAAAAAGAATTTAGAATTTAAATCGTCGAAATAGACATTCGTTAAGGATTAAATTAAATGTATAAAATGAATCGAAACAGAAATAAAAATATGTTTTAAATATAAGAAGAGTTTCCGATACAAATAGAATTTTATGAGTTTGAAACGATTAAACGATAAGTTCAATTTATAATAATTTTAAGAATTACGAGTTAAATCGTAAAAGTAAAAAACGAACATAATTTAATTTAATTTAAATTTATAAAATCAGGGGCGTTACAATTTTCCCCACTTAAAAGAAGTTTCGTCCTAGAAACTAACAAAAACATAATAATGGAATGGAAAATAAGGTTATATTACTTGAACAAAAGGAGAATGCTTAACTCGCATCATAATCTCGGTTTTATATATATATATATATATATATATATATATATATATATATATATATATATATATATATATATATATATATATATAGGGGGGTTCTTATGAGTCCTTCTGTATATTTGAGTCCCTAAGTCCTTCTATCATCCATTGGATGATAATACAATGGATGGATGAGATGTATTGAGATTTTGTATTAAAAAAACAAGATATTGTTTCCTAATTTGAAGGAGTGTAACATCCAACAAAATAGGAAACGCAATCAGTATTTCAATAATTATGTGTAGGGCGTATTTATTAGAGTAACACGTTTGTAACATTAAAGTAACACAAAGTATCTATTAGAATAACACGTTTGTCAAACGTAGTAACACAAAGTATCTATTAAAGTAACACGTTTCTAACGTTGGAGTAACATAAAGTATCAATTAGAGTAACACGTTTGTAACGTAGTAACACAAAGTATCTATTGGAGTAACATTATTATTCATAGGTTGAGTTAATAATTATGTTCAATGTTGGGGGGCATATAACTCTGAAATCAATTTAAGCATATTTGCATGATGTTCGTTAGAGTAACACCAAACTTTAACCAGGGTAACAGTTCTATACAATAAGAGTAACACAAAATATATTAAGGAGAGGAGAAGATATGCGGTAAATTATTATTTTTAGTTCTATATAATAAGAATTTAATTTTTTTAAATGAAAATCTTAATTGTGAAGGAATATGTGTGTAATTATTTTTTATAGAAGAGATATTAAATGATGAGTAAATTAAGGAGAGGGAGATATTTACCAAATATAGTCACTTGCTTTAATTACTCAAACAAATCACAACCATCAATTTCTTTCTAATCCAAGAGATGTGGTGAGGACTCACGGACTCAATTTTTAAGAGAGAGAGAGAGAGATAGGTTCACATAAGGCCAACAACCCTTATAAGTTCATAATTTCCATTGTTAAAGTTACACAAAAGGTGCTTAAAGTTACACGAGATGAGTGTTAAAGTTGCACTTTATCAGTTGAAGTGATAAAAGAGCTGAATGCTATAGTTACATATCAATTCTGAAAAAATGCAACTTTAACGTATATCATCTGTAACTTTAATATAGACTTAATTACATATGGTGAACTTATTTGATCCCTTATATATATATATATATATATATATATATATATATATATATATATATATATATATATATATATATATATATATATATATATATATATATATATATATATATATATATATATATATATATAGGGGAGATCATATAAGCTCCCATTATATATTTAAGGTCCTAAGTTCCAATCTTAGCCTTTGGATGAAATAGAGATCAATGGCTTAGATTTGTTTGTATATTTAATTATTTTCAAAAACTTTATGAGAAATTTACATTTTCCATGCTTGTCTCTTTTTTCCCACCCTCTGTTTTCCCAACTCCATTCATTACTCTCTGCTTTTACTTTCCCAATCACAAATCAATACTCCACTTTCCATCAATACTTCACTCCACTCTCCATCAAATACTTCACCGTACTGTTTTTCGCACTCCACTCTCCATCATTCCAATCTCCTCTTCATCAACCACTACTGCTTTTCTCATCTCAATTGTCGAAGCATCTTCATCGTCGAAGCTCCAAGTAACTGTCCAAGCATCTCCTAATTTCGCATCTCAGGTTTATGGTTTATGCTTATTTAATTCAACGATTAGTCATGTTTTATAATCGTTATTCGTACTGACATTGTGGTTTAGGGTTATCAACTTTTTGCTTAACAATCAAAAAATTAGGGGTTATTCGTGAATTAGGGATTAATCGTGATTTTCTTACTCGTGAAATAGGGATTAATCGTGATTTTCGTACTCGTGAATTAGGGTTCTTACTCGTGAATTAGGGTCTAGTCCCAAATTTGTTTTCAATTTGGGGGTTTTTGCAGTATGAATCCAAATTAATTTCTGTGTTAATTTTGTAGTATGAATGCATGTTTTTGATGGGTTATTAGCTTTCGTACTGTTAATAATGCATCTTTGATTTTTTTTCCTCATTGAAAATCAAATTTTTATTCACTTGTTAATGATTTTAACACTTGTTAATGTTTTTGGCTAGTAATTTTAACACTTGTTAGTGATTTTATTTGAACACTTCAGAAGTTAACTTCAGTACTTAACATGTTCAACTTCAACTTCATTAAATCAAAACTTCAGTTTGGTATTCGATTTCTGTTTCATTGGGTGTTAATAGTTATTGATGACATGTTCTGCTCTATGGGACGTACTATTAGACTTTCTTTTGTTAGATTAGAATTACCTGTTGATCTCCAATGACTATGAATATTTGATCATTCGTGCTGATTTTGTTCACGAGTGATTTTGTCAGGCTTCTTTTTTATTCTATTAGGGATTAATCCTAACACGAGTAATCCATTTTTCCTTTACCCAGTTCGACTAATTAGGGATTAACCCTACTTTGAGAGGGTTAGTTTGTTATCTTGATTGATTATTAGATACTCCGTGGGAACTAACTTCGTATGAGTCTAAGAATTGCGTTTTGTGTTGTTGATAGTGTTATAGTTGAAATTGAGGAGAATATATGGGACACGTATTATGAAGTTTTAGAAGATGAGAGTTGAAGTTCTAAGGTCTTGGAATTGAAGTTTCAAGCATACAGTTGAATATATGAGCAGAAGAAAAATGAACATTCTACCATTTAATTATGAAGTTGTAGACGTTGTGCACTGAAGTTGTAAAGAGAAGGGCTTAAAGTTTCAAATTTATGTTCTACGAATCAAAAGGGCATGATGTCGAAGTTTCAGAAACTGAGAGTTGAAGATCCAATGTTTTTGAACTGAAGTTGCAAGCGTGTGGTAGATTGTTTTGAATGTACACCAGTTAACTATGACGTTGTAAATGTAATGTACTGAAGTTGCATTGCAGCTGAATTAAAGTTCCAAACTGTGGACATGACATAGCTAGGTCCACCCCATTGCGGCCACGCGCGGGCTTGGGTAGGCGAATGAATCTCCATATGAGAATGGATCGAATTGAAATTTAAATCAAAGTGGAGTCGCCACCGAACTTTGTGGAAGTTCGAACCCGTTCGAGCCCACTCTATGTCGTAGTGGGCCGTATACAAAATACAGCCCATTTCCGATGTCAGAGTTTATTGGGCTCGTCCCTTTGCATTACGACACCGATACCGTCACTACCGGTTATCGACTCTAGTTCGCCAATGGTTTCGGGCATCCAGAAACCGAGGTTCTGAGTAAGGGGTGAGGGTACGTGTTGGGAAGCCCACAAAGGACACCCAACCCCGCCCGCACATTAGCGGCCTCTACTAAGATATCGAAAGACTTTCCAATACGCGCGTTAGTTGAACGATGAAAAATGCTTATGGAAACATTATTTTCCCTAAACATGTAAGAAATTGAAAGGGTTTCTATGTCGATTTAATGCAACTAATTCTAACGTCGAAGTTAAATTTAGCATGCGAGTTCATTTTAGTACAAACAATAAATCAACAAGGAAATAACAAACTTGTTAGTAACGGAAAAACAATAGTAAAGGTTTACGAATTATTGAATAAAGGAATTATATAAATAAAATGATGCAAAGTTTAGGAAAGTAGAATTTCACGTGATGAATTAGGCACGTGCCGACTTAAGTCGTAAAAAAACATTAACGAGATTCGAATGATTTTATAGGACTCACGGTTTGACGTGATAAAGGGCCACTCGACCGAGTCATTGAAGGACTCGACCGAGTGGACCTCTGAAAAGGCTTATGTCCCGTATTTTTGGACCCTACTCGATCGAGTTATTGGCGAACTCGACCGAGTACACTGCCACTCGATCGAGTCATTGCGTGACTCGGCCGAGTGGAGGTCGAAAAAGCATTCTGTCTCGGTTTTTGGGGTGCCACTCGACCGAGTGTGCTAGGCACTCGATCGAGTGCCCCCTGTACGAACTAGGGTTCGTTTTGCAATTTGCTATCGATTTCGAAATTGCTTTTTTGATTTTGATAATTCTATGACTTTGTTGAATCGAGCGTAAATATCGTAAGATTTATTCTCGATTCTTAACTTCAATACTCGTCATATCCCATATTCGATTATTGAATCGATATGGAATACTAGAGAGATAACTTAAGGAAAATAATATAAGTCGTTTTAAATTAACTAAGGCGGTATGGATTTCCTCCGCGTTTATAGTGTCGTAATTCTAACGAATTGTATGACAACTATTTTAGCATCAACGACAACCGCGCTAATTAATTTATTTGATTAGATCGTTCGAATTCGACATCCAATTATCAAGTTGGTATCGAATCTACTAGATTGACACTCGAATTAAAATAAACTAAATTTGATTCCCTCCGCATCCCGACATCATAATTAATTCTTGCGAATTGTTTGATGTCGGATCCGCATCAAAAGGTTTCGACTCAACTAAAAAATTATTCGTTCCGAAAATAGTTTTAGAATCAATGAATGTACAATTGATGATAATGCGGACGAAAATAAAAGGTTGTTTGTTTATGTTGACTTGTTTCAATAATCAAGTGTCAGGGGTGTCGGGATAAGCGGCCGTCAACGCTGGGTGCAATACCCTTGTATATTCGGGTTTTCTTATCCCAACATCACTCGCACTCGACACAAATTCACAAGTATTTTAATGCTTTTAATATTAGTAATTATTAACGATATTATAGATGCGATAAAAAAACAAAAAAGATGATGACGATAAAGACGACGCGTGACGCGCGAGAGAAGGAGAGGACATAAAAGACGGGATTTGGCACCCTCAACCTACATGTTTCTTATGCTCGGATGGGACTCGTTAATTGCGGCTTGCGCGTGAGTATCGAGATGTAAGCTAAGTTGTGGTGATTAGGGTTCCTAGATTCTAGGGTTAGGGTTTGTAAATTGTATGAGATTAGGGTTCGAAAAGATGATCAATGTGTGTTGCATGGGGGTGTTTATATAGGCATGGCTATGTACCCCGTCTAGGGTTACTCAACCGAGTAACTGGATGACTCGGTCGAGTGGCCCAGTGCGCCTGCAGTCGGGCCTGTTTACGGACCCACTCGATCGAGTGGAGCTGACACTCGATCGAGTGGGTTAGCTGCATCGCAATGGTCCGGTTTTCTGACCTTGAGTTGGGTATTTTGTGGGTTTTGTATTTGGTTGGAATTTTTGATGTTTATGCGGCTGCCTTTATGTGCCTCGGAAACGGCTTTGACTGGGGTTTGACCCAATCGCAAAAAGTCGGTTTTATTTCCGGTGTTGGTTCTGGCCCAAATTAGCCTTATTTGATTGGAAACGACCCAATGGGCCTGATTTTGAGGTTGGTTTTATGAGATTTGTACTCCGTAAGTGTTTAAGCCAACAACTAATGGTTTTGAGCCCATATCCGAGCGCGTAGAAACACGTTTGTGTCCGATCATCATCGGGTGTTTTTTGGAAACTGCTATAGACACCTGGCAGTCAAAATGTGGGTGTCTACAGAGCACCCACTCTGACTGAGGCTTAGACAGGGCGAAAGTCAGAGTAGCTACCAAGCCAATTAAGACCTGGTAGACTTCCGATCGGGTCGCTTATAGTCCATTAGACTTGCGTGAAAGGGCCCGCCAGCTATAAGATAGAAATCATACCTGAGCTGATGAAGATAACTCCGTGGGGAATTTGGACTTGTCATGTAAGTCCCGGGTGCGCCTGTATGTGGGCCCATCCCGTGAAAAATGCCGCCTTGGGCCTTCCGTTGGCCAGATATGTGAATTGCGTAGTCTTGAATTGTACCTGTATAAGTTACATAAAATTTTGCATGCAACATGTAGGTGAAACAAATATGACTCGCGCTGGGGAAAGTGATTTTTGAATTTTTGAAATTTTTGAAATTTTGAAATTTTTGAATTTTTTTTTACTCCAAAGAAATTTAGGAAAGTTCGGGATGACTATCTCCGTGCTAATATTAAGACTAGGCTTGTATGTTTAGGCCGGTTGAAATTAAGAAACTTTTGCGGGAAGAAGATATGGAAAGAGGGTTGTGGAGTTAATACTATAAATACCCCTCCCTTGTCTTTGATTTTCTTCATAATTTCCTCACAATTCATCCCTTCTCAAAAAGAAAGCCTCTTTATTCTTTTCAAGAATTTCAACCATGGGAATCGATCGATTGACCGTGATGTTGCAAGAATGGTCCCGACGTTTTAGGGACACAGATAGGGTGGCTCTCAATCAGACGGGTATTACTCAGCTGTATCCATTCCGTCAGATGCAAGTTGATCGCTACTTCCTTGATGCTTGTTTGTCCTACTGGGACGACACATATCACGTCTTTGCCTTTCCCCGGGGAGAAGTTTGTCCCTTACCCGAGGAGATTGCTGCTGTGGGAGGATGGAACCCGATACTTCGTCCTGCCGTCCCGTATTTAGTTTATGACCCGAGGAGGAAGCTTCGAGAATTTTTAGGGCTCTCCCACAATGAGGTATCTCGAATGGCCCGGGACAACAACACAGTTTCTTTGATTGATCTGGCTGAGAAATTTATGAACCCGCATGATGTCCGGATCAGACCGATTCATAGCCGTAGGGCTTTCTCCTTTTGTATGCTCCATGTTTATGCCTTTGAAGGTCACATGGATTTGCTGTCGTGCATGGGCGACGTTCGTCATTTTACCGTGGTTGACCTAATGGAGATGGAGCACAGTCCGGCTTGGCTGATCACGGGCGAAATCTTCCAAGGCTTGGACAACCGTAAGAGGGATTCATCGATTCGTCTAACCGGGAGCACCCGTTTGTTGCAGGTAATCGAATTTTCCCTCGATTTTATTTTCTCGATTTTCGATTTTTTTTTTTTTGCGATTTTATTGCTGCAGTGAGCACTCGATCAAGTCACCCTGGCACTCGATCGAGTGCCCTCGTAAAAAGCCCCCTGTTCGTGTTTAGAGGTACCACTCGATCGAGTGACCCCTAGGCACTCGATCGAGTGCCCTTAGGCGGACGCCCGTTTCGTCGCGGGAACTCATATTTTCACTCTTTTTTTTCAGGTTTGGCTATATGAGAGGCTATCGGTGATAGATCCTCCTCTTGACGCGAGCAACTACTATCATAACCAAGTGATGACAAGGAGGCGGGCTATCGACTTTTCTCGCCAGATTACTCATAAGTATTGGGAGAAGGTGTTGTCTTTTCATGGCGGTCCGTTGAATCGATGGGTAGTACCGTGGTGGCCCATATATGTTTGGACAGGCTTGGACCAGAGGGACAAAGCTCGCTATCAGGTAATATTGTCTTTCAGGCAGACAGTTCATCTCTACCCGGATCGCATACTAAGGCAGTATGGTTGGACACAGCGAATCCCAGAAGTTGAAGTAGTTGTGAGTGAATCTACCCAACTGACTGATGTGATGTGCGATACTTGGATGCAAAGATGGTACACCCGGCATACTTGGCCCATTCCCAAATCTCGTCATTCAATCTGGGTTTCAGATTCTTATGTGAAGTGAACTAAAGCAGATAACGCCAAAGCCCGTGTCGCTTTGAAGGTTGATGAAGCTTTTGACCTGCGACGGAGGGAACAAGTCAAAGATAATAGGGGCTTCTTCGACGAAGGAGACACTCCGGCTACCATGGTCCGTCTTATGTCAGGACAAAAGAAGAAAACCAAGACTCAAGGTGAAGGGTCTAGTGCTAGAGGTGCGCGGAGGAAAGTGGGCCCCCAGACCGACTTAGAAAGGAGACTAGGCCCGAGACTAGCGGTGCAGGACCGACTTGATCCGCGAGACATACTACCCAAGCACGTGCAGGCTCGACATGGGCCGAAAACAATAGCAGAAGACCCGCTATTCAAGAAACGGGTTTGAGCTAAAGAGGTTCCCCTTGTGATTCGAGAACGCTCGCCCCCACCCCGGCGACCTCGGGCTCCACGCGACCCAAAGGACAAAGGAAAGGGCAAGATGCACGAATATTAGTCTCCTTTTGTTTTATTATTTAAATATTATTACTATTTTTTGTGGTGTGTGTTTTTTGTTTGCCGTTTTTGGCGTTTTTTTTTGTTTTTTCGTTGTGGTGTAATTTTTGGATTCCCCGAGTTTATCGGTTTTTAATAAAAGACATATTAGTGAATACCGTTCCCGTCTTTTTATTATTGCAGCGGTTGTACCCTTTTGAGGGGTTGCCTACGTATCCACAATTAGCGGAATCAAACCGAACGTAGTTCGAAAATAGATCTTTTTGCAATTTTCGAACTACATCAAGACTATTAGTTCGAGATGTGCGACAGTAGAATAATTAATTCTAACTTATTGACTAGCTTAAAATTTTTGAAAATTTATAAAAAAAAAGACAAATTTTTATAAACTTTTGCAAATGACATTGAGATGGGGTTTACGGATAGTAGCGCTTCAAGTGGTCCAAGTTGGTCGGGTTGATGAACTCGTTCTCGTCCAGGTCTATCAGCATCACCGCTCCTCCTGATAAGACCTTCTTGACTAAGTATGACCCAGCCCAATTGGGTTTGAATTTTCCTCTTGGGTCAACCGGTAGTAAGGCACGAACCGATTTTAGGACTAAATCCCCTTCCTTGATGTTTCTGGGCCTAACTCTTTTGTTGAAAGCCCGTTGGATCCTCTTTTGATATATTTGAATATTATTGAGGGCCCGGGATCGCCGTTCGTCTAAAAGAACTAGCGAATCGTATCGGGCTTGGACCCAATCTGCTTCAGGTACTTGGCTTTCAAGTAAAATTCTGAGCGATGGCACTTCTAGCTCGACTGGTTGGACCGCCTCCATTCCATATGTCAAATAATATGGAGTTGCCCCGGTTGCGGTGCGAATTGACGTCCGATACCCCCAGAGAGCAAACGGTATTTTGTCGGGCCAATCCCGGTAATTCTCAGCCATCTTTTTAAGTATGGTGACAATTATTTTGTTAGCCATTTCTACCGCTCCATTTGTTTGGGGTCGGTAAGGTGAAGATGTATGCCTCTGAATTTTGTATTTTGCTAGCAACGCAGCGGTTTCAGCTTGAAATAGGGTCCCGTGATCACTGATAAACTCGTGTGGGATCCCGTATCGGCATATGATCTTATTCTGGATAAATTTGGCCACGTGCTTGGCGTTCAAGACACGATATGACTCAGCTTCGACCCATTTGGTGAAATAGTCGATGGCCACTAAAATGAAGCAATGACCTCCCGTCCCGGAAGGGTGCACCTTTCCAAATATGTTAATACCCCATGTCGAAAATGGCCATGGTGATGTCATGGTGTATAATAGGGAAGATGGCATATGTTGTACGTTGGCAAAGATCTGACAGTTATGGTAGTGCTTGACATATAACTGACAGTCTGTTTCCATGGTGTTCCAATAATATCCAAGCCTCATGATTTTCCGGGCTAACATATGGGTATTCATATGTGGGCCATTTTCGCCGTCATGTACCTCGGCCATAACCTTTTCGGCCTGTACTTTATCGATACATTGGAGGAGAGCCCCCTGTGTCGTCTTTTTGTATAACTGCACGTCGTCCGTTCGAACAAATTGGGTCGCCAATCTTCGCAAGGCCTTCTTGCCCGGTTTTCAGTTCCCGGGGGATATTCTCCCGTCGCCAAGTAGGTTAGGACAGCCTGATAACAAGGTTGTGGGTCAGTTATCTCGATATCCTGGATGGCATGGATATATGCCGGCTCGGACCGTCTTTCAACGCAGATTGGCATGCTAGTTAGATGCTCCGGGATATTTAGCAGGGACGCTAATTTGGAAAGTGCATCCGCGTACTGATTCTCTTCCCGAGGTAAATAAATATATTCCACCTTCTGGAATTGTTTATCTAGAACCCGTACCCGTGCTTGGTAAGCCACGAGATTGGCGTTCCGAGTTTTCTATTTTTGGAGCGCTTGATTGACGACCAGTGATGAGTCACCGTGGACCCGGAGATTCGTTACTCCTAAATCAGCGGCTGCTTGCAACCCGTGAATGCATGCTTCAAATTCGGCTGCGTTATTAGTCACGTCAAAGTCCAGTTTAATGGATAACGGGGTATGTTCCCCTTGTGGCGAGATTAACAGAATTCCGACTCCGAATACTCGGAAATTGGATGCCCATCAAAATACAAATCCCATGTTTCGGTGTCGGTATGGAATAAGTCTTCATCAGTAAAGGCCCATGTATCGGTGTATCCCTCTTCAAATATTAGACTATCGGCAAGGAATTCTGCCACTACCCGGCCCTTGATGGCTTTTAATGGTATAAATTTGAGGTCAAACTCTGCGAGCATCAAAGTCCATCTGGACATCCGGCCGTTAAGAATGGGCTTCTCGAATAAGTACTTGATAGGATCCATTTTGGATAATACATGTACCTCGTGACTGAGCATGTAATGTCGGAGCTTTTTAGTGGCCCAAACCAAAGCAAGGCATGTTTTCTCGAGCATTGTGTACTTGTATTCGTATTCTAGGAACTTTTTAATGATGTAGTAAATAGCCCGCTCTTCTGATTCGACGGTCTGGGCCAGCATAGCCCCCATGGCTGTCTCGGTCGTTGTTAGGTATAACGACAGAGGTAAACCGGGTTGAGGTGGCATTAATACCAGCGGACCAGACAGAATCTCCTTGATTTTGTCAATCGTCCCATAGTACCCGCACTTCTATCTTCAGTTTCTTGAAAATGGGCTCGCATACCATGGTTAACTTTGAAATAAACCGGCTGATGTATTGAACTTTCCCGAGAAACCCCCTTATTTATTTTTCGGTCTTGGGTGGTTGCATCTCGGTGATGGCTTTGATTTTAGCTGTGTCGACTTCGATGCCGCGTTGGCTAACGATATGGCCCAGTAATTTGCCGGATGTTACCCCGAAACTACACTTTTGAGGGTTTAGCCTCATATTGTATTTACGCAGCCTGGTGAAGAACTTTCTTAGGACCGAGATGTGCCCGCTTCGGTCCTTGGACTTGACGAGCATGTCGTCCACATAAACCTCCACTTCCTTATGCATCATATCGTGTAATAAGGTGGTGGTGGTCCGTTGATAAGTGGCTACGGCGTTGATAAGCCCAAATGGCATAACGGTGTAGCAGTATGTACCCCAAGGTGTAACGAAAGTAATCTTACTCATATCCACTTCTGCCATTTTCATTTGATTGTATCCGGCATACCCGTCCATGAATGATAGAAGGGCATGATCGGCCGTGTTATCCACTAGTATGTCGATGTGTGGTAACTGGAAATCGTCTTTTGGGCTGGCCTTGTTAAGGTCCCGGAAATCCACACATACCCGCAGCTTGCCGTCCTTCTTGGGTACCGGCACGATGTTTGCGACCCAATCTGGATATTCAGACACTTGTATAAAGCCCGCTTTGAATTGTTTGTCTACTTCCTCTTTGACTATGAGGGACCATTCGGGCTTCATCCTTCGGAGTTTCTGCTTTACCGGCTTACACCCATCTTTGATGGGTATGCGGTGTTCAGCTATTTCCCGATTTATCCCCGGCATGTCCTTGTAGGACCATGCGAGGACATCCTTGAACTCTTGGAGAAGGTCTGTGAATTGTTTTCTCTCCTCGGGATCTAAGGATAGGCCCAACTTAAGCATTTGGGGCTCTAAAGTGGTTCCCATGTTAATGGACTCGGTTTCTTCAATTACCGGGTCTCGGGACTCCCTTTGCTCGAGTTGCTCGATCTGATGCGGAGGCAGAGGTACCTGTTCGTCGGGTTTCTCAATGTCATTGCATATAAAATTTTTGAAATTGGAAGAATTTTGGAAATAAGACAAGTCGTAAGCAGAACGGTTTTCGTTATTATTATTAATGGTAAATTTGGAGAATAGCTCGAATAGAGCGGCCATCTGATCATTGGTCAGTGGCGGAATAGGGAGTGCTCTCGGGACAGGCCCCGAGACTTCAGTGGCTAAAGGAAGAGGGGTTACAGATTGGACTCTAGCACCAGACCCTCTAGACTCGGACTCTGACTCCGACTCAGACTCAGACTCGGTATCCGGCATGTCTCCCTCGCCGGTGGTTAGCTTTTAGACCCGTCCCTGGCTGTCGGTCCACTTGATGGTCTTCCTCCAGGCCCTTTTCCCGGTATCTGCCCCAACTTTGGAGATCAGCTTCGTTGGATCGAACCGGTTGCTGCGGAGGATCAGGTTGACCAGATCATCCTTTGGGGCGGGGACGACCTTGTCTTCCCCGAATAGGAGCCCTAACACGGGCTCGGAGTTGTTCTCCCCCTCCCTGGACTCGGTTTGAACAAAGGTGAATATATCATCGGGGATGAAATTGCATTCCCGAGCCGTTTTGGTCTCGGGATATGTGATTGTGTGTTGGTAGAGGCCCACTTGAATAGCCCCGAATACAGGGGTGACAAAGTAATCGGTTAGTTTCTGGCTATAAGGGCCTAATTAAGTACCCTTGATGAGGTTGGTAGCCTTATAAATACCGGCCCGGACCACGTTCTCCGGGGTTACAGCATACCCCAACCCGAAATGTGATTCGCCGTCGTTCAGGACTTCGATAATCTTCCCAGCTGGAAGATATGGCCTCGAGGTAGCCCCCGGCAGGTAGCCCAACTTTGGTAGCATCGTGTCGATGCTAGTGGTGAAATAAGGCCTGAAGAGATATTCCTCCTCGATCATGCCCACGAAATCAACGAAATCGTGTCGTTGCTTTGTTCCTCGGGGGTAGAATCCGTCCTGGCAGGTTCAGTGACGATTGCTGGAGTAGAACGCCCGGCGGTGGCGAGGTGGTTAGTGACCAAGGCTTTGGACTTGGCTTTTCGGACCTCTTCACTGGTGATGGGGACAGATTCCCCTTTGGCCAGGTAAACGTCGTCCTCATCATCGAACCATATCCCATTGATTTGTGGGATAAAAGAGGAAATGAGGTGAGAACAGTCGACTACCTCTCCAGTGAAAATAGCATGGCACTGAACGGGTTTTCCTTGTTACTCAGCTTGTCTCCGGGCAACGGGATCTTCCCACTCTCAATCAGATCTTGGATCAGATGTTTTAGTTTAGTATTTCTCCGTGTCATGCCCATTACCTCGGTGATACTGGCAATAAGCTTGAGCGTTGTAGCTTTTGGATCTCTTTTCTACTGGAACTTCTGGAGTCGGGCCTATTGGTTGGATAAGACCCTTCGAAGATAGCCTTTGTAAGGCATAGGTATAGGTAGTCCCTATATCCGTGAATACCCGAGTTGGAGTATTCTTTTTGGATGAGGTGTCAAGCAGATTAACCTCATCGAAGATGCTGCGAGTTGCAGCTGCGGGTGTGGGCTCGCTTGAAGATGAACTAGGCCCTTGATATCCCTTGGTAGAGGCCTTAGTCAGGGTCTCTAACCTTAAGTCCTCCTCGATCCTTGTGCCCATTTAAGTAAGGGTGGCAAAACTGGGGATGATGGCATATCGGAGATGGACCCGGTAGGATGGGAGGAGATTCTTGACAAAAGCCTCCACTAGCACCTTCTCGCTGGGCTTATCAACCAGCTTCACACTTTCTTCCTGCCATCTTTGGAGATATTTTATGAACCCTTCTTTGGGCTCTTGGGCCATCACTTCCAGAGTACGCATTGTAGTCTGGATCTCGGTATTATCAGCGTAATTCTGAGCAAATTCAGTAGCCACATCATCCCAAGTCTTGTATTTCTTGGAATCGAGCCTGTAGTACCAGGCCTTGGGGTGCTTCTCGAGTGAGGAAGCAAATAAATGCTTAAACATGGTGGATTTCACCCCTTTGACCGCCATGAATTCTTTGAAAGCCCGGATGTGGTGGACCGGGTCTTCAGTACCCTCAAGCATCGGAATTCCCGTAAGGTTGAGGTTAGCAGGTAGCTCGTCATTCAAAGGCGAGTAGGAACGAGCATTTTCAGTGTGGATCGAGTTGTTTGTCGACAGGTGAACCTGTTCTTCAAGCTTGCGAACAGCGCCGATTAACATGGCTATAGGCCCAGTGGGCTCAGATCCATTGGGCGTACCCTTCTCCACGGCGGCCAGACGGGTGGCCAGAGTGGTTTGGTCGGTTTGGATGGCAGTCAATTGAGTCTCGATCTTGGCTAGCGCGGCTTTCAGGTCGTCCATCTTGCATTGATATCTGGTCTCGGGTGGCCTGTCTGTAAGAACACCGCGTAATCAGAAACTAGCCCAAATCCCGGAATAGAAAGTACATCACGAACAAGACTGAAAAGGGAAATGACTCGGAAAAGACACCTAGACGGGTGACTTGTGAAAGGTGGGCGTTCCTTAGGAATAGGCGTGTGGGCCAAGTCCTGTTCGAAGGAAGGTCCATGTGAGATATTTCTCAGACTTTGGACTCGATTGTGTAGATGGGCCCTCCTTTGTAGGAGTATGTCCTACGTAGGTGGGCCTTGCCTTAGTCTAATAAGGCGCACTGGGATAGGGAAGAAACTCGTGATGTAAGATCGACATAGTTTCGACGCTAGAGACTTCGATGACTTAAGACACGACCCGACACTGCTAAATACGGGAAGTCCTAAGAAGAGTAAGGTTTTGAAAAGGATTTTTAGAAAAAATCCGAAAAAAAACAGTGCAGGGGACCCGATTTTTTGAAAATCTAAAAAAATGTACCGGGCCTCGGTTTTGAAAGTTCGAAAATATTTTTGAGTTTTGAAATGGGCAGAATACCGGCTAGAAATAGGGTATTTTGAGTAAAATCATAAGTCCTAAATTCAGTATACGTCCCGGGTTTTGAAATTGGATAGTTTGAAAAGATGCAATTTTTGAGACGGTTTTTGAAAACGACATGGAAACCAAGTAGCATATAGTCACGTAAGCATTATAACGACGCCATGTATGCTTTACACTAAGTCTCGGTCGGTCTATAAGGGTCTGTACCAGTGCACATAGTCTAGACGTTGATCGGGACGGACTTTCTAAGTCGAGTTGAGCTTAGAACATGCCGCGAAACCCACTCGAATCAAATATGGACACCTTTGACATATCCATATTGGAGTACATCACGGTATAGTGGGACGTCGGTCGCGAGTACCGGCCCGGGAAAGTAGGGTTATGCATGAACCGTAAAACTAAAACGCGTATTGTACTAGTCAAATGATTTCTATTTGAGTCTCACCCTGAGGATGCCGATGGTAAGTCACGCATCAGTTAATCCCCAGCGGAGTCGCCAAATTGTGGACATGACATAGGTCCACGTCGACGCGGCCACGCGCGGGTTTGATTAGGCGACTGAATCTCCATATGAGAATGGATGGAAATGAAATTTAAATCGAAATGGAGTCGCCACCGAACTTTGTGGGAGTTCGGACCCGTTCGAGCCCACTCTATGTCGTAGTGGGCCGTATACAAAATACAGCCCATTTCCGATGTCAGAGTTTATTGGGCTCGTCCCTTGGCATCTGGAAACCGAGGTTCTGAGTAAGGGGTGAGGGTACGTGTTGGGAAGCCCACAAAGGACACCCAACCCCGCCCGCACATTAGCGGCCTCTACTAAGATTTCGAAAGACTTTCTAATACGCGCGTTAGTTGAACGATGAAAAATGCTTATGCAAACATTATTTTCCCTAAACATGCGAGAAATTGAAAGGGTTTCTATGTCGATTTAATGCAACTAATTTTAACGTCGAAGTTAAATTTAGCATGCGAGTTCATTTTAGTACAATAAAATAAACAATAAATCAACAAGGAAATAGTAAACTTGTTAGTAACGGAAAAACAATAATAACGGTTTACGAATTATTGAATAAAGGAATTATATAAATAAAATGATGCAAAGTTTAGGAAAGTAGAATTTCACGTGATGAATTAGGCACGTGCCGACTTAAGTCGTAAAAAAACATTAACGAGATTCGAATGATTTTATAGGACTCACGGTTTGACGTGATAAAGGGCCATTCGACCGAGTCATTGAAGGACTCGACCGAGTGGACCTCTGAAAAGGCTTCCGTCCCGTATTTTTGGACCCTACTCGATCGAGTTATTGGCGAACTCGACCGAGTACACTGCCACTCGATCGAGTCATTGGGTGACTCGGCCGAGTGGAGGTTGAAAAAGCATTCTGTCTCGGTTTTTGGGGTGCCACTCGACCGAGTGTGCTAGGCACTCGATCGAGTGCCCCCTGTACGAAATAGGGTTCATTTTGCAATTCGCTATCGATTTCGAAATTGCTTTTATGATTTTGATAATTCTATGACTTTGTTGAATCGAGCGTAAATATCGTAAGATTTATTCTCAATTCTTAACTTCAATACTCGTCATATCCCATATTCGATTATTGAATCGATATGGAATACTAGAGTGATAACTTATGGAAAATAATATAAGTCGTTTTAAATTAACTAAGGCGATATGGATTTCCACCGCGTTTATAGTGTCGTAATTCTAACGAATTGTATGACAACTATTTTAGCATCAACGACAACCGCGCTAATTAATTTATTTGATTAGATCGTTCGAATTCGACATCCAATTATCAAGTTGGTATCAAATCTACTAGATTGACACTCGAATTAAAATAAACTAGATTTGATTCCCTCTGCATCCCGACATCATAATTAATTCTTGCTTGTTTGATGTCGGATCCGCATCAAAAGGTTTCGACTCAACTAAAAAATTATTCGTTCCGAAAATAGTTTTAGAATCAATGAATGTACAATTGATGATAATGCGGACGAAAATAAAAGGTTGTTTGTTTATGTTGACTTGTTTCAATAATCAAGTGTCAGGGGTGTCGGGATAAGCGGCCGTCAACGCTGGGCGCAATACCCTTGTATATTCGGGTTTTCTTATCCGAACATCACTCGCACTCGACACAAATTCACAAGTATTTTAATGCTTTTAATATTATTAATTATTAACGATATTATAGATGCGATAAAAAAACAAAAAAAGATGATGACGATAAAGACGACGCGTGACGCGCGAGAGAAGGAGAGGAGAGAAAAGACGGGATTTGGCACCCTCAACCTACATGTTTCTTTTGCTCGGACGGGACTCGTTAATAGCGGCTTGCACGTGAGTATCGAGATGTAGCAAAGTTGTGGTGATTAGGGTTCCTAGACGCTAGGGTCAGGGTTTGTAAATTGTATGAGATTAGAGGAGATTAGGGTTCGAAAAGATGATCAATGTGTGTTGCATGGGGGTGTTTATATAGGCATGGCTATGTACCCCGTCTAGGGTTACTCGACCGAGTAACTGGATGACTCGGTCGAGTGGCCCAGTGTGCCTGCAGGCATGTTTACGGACCCACTCGATCGAGTGAAGCTGACACTCGATCGAGTGGGTTAGCTGCATCGCAATGGTCCGGTTTTCTGACCTTGAGTTGGGTATTTTGTGGGTTTTGTATTTGGTTGGACTTTTTGATGTTTATGCGGCTGCCTTTCTGTGCCTCGGAAACGGCTTTGACTGGGGTTTGACCCAATCGCAAAAAGTCGGTTTTATTTCCGGTGTTGGTTCTGGCCAAAAATAGCCTTATTTGATTGGAAACGACCCACTGTGCCAGAATTTGAGGTTGGTTTTATGAAATTTGTACTCCGTAAGTGTTTAAGCCAATGATCAACGCATTTTATACCGTATTTTATTGTCCCCCGACAACCGTTTTTGAGCTTTTCTTCTTCCATATTTAATTGATTAATGTTGATTTCTATTAGAAAGTCGATACTGTCAGTCCTCGTGCTATTTTGTAGGTTAAGTGCAATTTTGAGCATATTTTGGAATAATAACCCGGATAGCCGAGACGAGGACGGAAGACGAGGAAGAATACGAAAAGCCGAGAAGTAAAGGAATAACTCGATCAAGAGCTCAGCAGCATCCACTCGATCGATTGGCGTAGAGCACTCGATCGAGTGCCATATATCCAGAGTCAATCTGAAGCATTCACGCATCCACTCGATCGAGTGCACGCATGTACTCGATCGAGTGCCTTGCATTCAGGCCGCGGATTGGATTTTTCTTTTAATTAGAATTTTGGGCCTGTTTGTAGGTCCAACTGATTTCTTTTAAATCAGTTGGAAGAGGACTGTCAGACTACTTTTCATTCGATTATTTTACACACTTTACGTTACATTAGTTTAGATAGAAGACTACGTTCATTCCGTCTTTCTTCGCAAGATTCATCGTACTCCGTTCTTCCTTTTTCAGATCTGAATTTGTTTGGTATCACTACTTTAATTTTAATTTTAATTTCAATTTCAATTATCTAGTTTTTAATTCTTGTCTTAATCTCTAGTTTAATTTCTGTCTGAATTCGTTCTTAGTTTTCATAGTTATCTGATTTCAGTCTTGTAGTTTAATTTAATTCACATTCATCATGTTTAATTGCAATTCATGTTTTGTTAGTTTATTTACGATCATCATGAGTAGCTAATTTTTATCTAGGGTTTAAGGGGATCGATGGGTGTTAATTGGGTTATAGAAAATTGATCTGTCTCTGATTATATGAACTGTCGCCTGAATATTGTTTGTAATTCTGATTGATTAATTACTGGCCAGGATTAATTAGTCAGTATCACAATTAGGACTTTTCACCGACCGGGTTAAGGACTAATTAGGTCACGATATTTTGGGTAGACTAGCTTAATTCTAGCGACCACAGGTTAAGTTTAGTTCTAAAGTTTGTAGTAGTACCGACCGGACCTACACCTTAGACAGTTCGATTATTGACCTGTTAATTGACTCCCTGACCCGATTGACATTCATTGTGAACCTGAGACCCTAGACCTTTTTATTATTGATTTACCTTATAGCAATTAGTTGTTAGTCCACTCAAACAAACCAAAAAAACAGTGACCCGCAATCTTTAGTCTAGACCTTAGAGCAAGTAATTGAGTCCCGTCTCCTGGTGGTTCGACCCCTACTTCACTATCTACATTAGTTAGTGGACCTTAGGGTATCTTTGATTAGGGATACGACTACCCCTATCAAATTTTGGCGCCGTTGCCGGGGAGACGGTGTTATTTATTTGCTTGTTTTGTGTTTTAGTCTTTAGATTTCTTGTCTCGAGGAACTTCAGTTCCTTGAGACCGTTTCTCATATTTTTTTTGTAGTTTCTTCGTATGCCCAGGTCCTCTCGAATTTCAGGCTACGTACCACCATTCGATCCTGAACCAGAGAGAACTCTCCGCAGGTCTAGGAAATTCTACAAGGAGATTGCTGAGACAGAAAGATCAGAATCAGTGGAACATTCGGACGACGAGCATATATCCGAAGCACTGTTCTTTGAAGAGGATAATTCCACTACTGCCCCCGAGACACCGCTAGTCAAGATGCCTCCCAAACTTGCTAGACATTCCGAGCCGGAGCAAAGTGCCCTACCAAAACCGTTGAAGAGGCCCACTGCCACTATGGGTACGTTCGAGATTCGCCCCGCCTTTATTACATTGGTGGAGCGCAATCAATTCGGTGGAGGTCCTGATGAAGACCCGACGAAGCACATGAAGCTCTTCACCGACTATTTCTCAACTATACCACTCCCCGCGGGAGTGACACAAGAAGAGGTGATGGAGAGGCTATTCATGTTCTCCCTACGCGATAACGCGAGAGACTGGATCACTGATCTAGACAAAGAGAGCGAGGGAATCACAGACTGGAACTCCCTAGCCTTAGCTTTTTACAAGCACTACTACACGCCGCAGAAGACCAAGATGTTGAGGAGTCAGATTACTAAGTTCCGACAGACATCGCACGAGAATATCTACGAGGCGTGGGTAAGGTTTAAAAAGCTAGTTAAGGAGTGCCCACATCACGGATTCGAGGTATGGTTTTTGTGAAATCAATTCTATAATGGTTTATATGACGATTGCCGAGCTACGCTCGATTCTGCAGCTAATGGCAGGTTCCAAAACAACGTCGATGATAATAAAGCATGGAAATTGATTGAAGATATGGCTACTCATCACTCACGTTGGGGAAATCCACGAGGTAATACCCGGGGAAATAGTGGTGACTCCGAGTCATCAAATGCCATAGTCAGCCATCTAGCCGCTTTAACTAAGCGGATTGACTCCATGGAGCTTGCTAGAACCCAAAACCACCAACAACAAGGCGGTATGTACCAAGTCAATGCCATGTCTGAGGTTGTTTGCGAGAGTTGTGGGGATGTGGGTCATTATACCCAAGAGTGTGTGAGAGTAGAAACGGCGAATGCATTTCAATCCATGAGACCACACCAACCCTACATGAACCAACCGGGCTATGACAAATCCTTGTTGTCCTATAGGAGTCAAAATGTGCTCAATCCACCACCACCCGGCGGTAACAAAACCGTCCCATATGTAGCACCCCATAATCGACCCTCCCAAAGCCATAGCAATAACCGTCAACAATTCCAAGGAGGGCAACAAAATTGGGGTAACCAACAAGGGTGGGGTAACCAACAACAAGGGTGGGGTAACCAACCACACTGGGGTAATAACCAACCTTGGGGTAATCAACAAGGGTGGGGGAACCAACAACAATTCCAACCGATCCCACAAAACCAAAACCAAGCTCAAGCTCAAGCTCCAACCAACACCGAGTTTGCGGAGATTAAAGCGTTATTGATGCAAGGTATCCAAAGTCATAACAAGCTAGAAACTCAAGTCAACCAGATACTTGCACATAACAAGATGCTAGATACACAAGTAGCACAACTTGCCGCCCAAAAGCAAGCTAGGCCACCGGGTACTTTACCTCCTCAAGGCGAACAATCACACGAGCAAGCCAATGCGATCACATTGAGAAGCGGAACCCATTATGACGGTCCGAAGATGCCCGAGGAGTAAGTTGTGGTTGATGAGACCGAGTTGGAGAAGCAAGAGCTAGCCGAGGAAGTGTTGAGTAGGCCACGAATTGAGGCTACTCGATCGAGTAACACCACCTCACTCGGTCGAGTAGACCCCAAAAAACCTGGCAGTGAGCAGTCCCGTAGTCAACTCGACCGAGTCACACCTGACTCGATCGAGTTGGAGGTCACTCGACCGAGTGGTATCAGCCCACTCGATCGAGTAGACCCTCCAAAAGGGGTCAGTAACCACCCAGTGACGCCACTCGATCGAGTGCCTTCAGGTGACTCGACCGAGTGTACTGATACTCGACCGAGTCAGCCTGAACTCGATCGAGTGGAAACCGTAACGCCTAATCCCGCTATTTTTCATTCCCTGGTTGCAACTAAGGATGCTAATTCTTCTCAAGCGTCCCCGTCTCAAGCAAAGGAGCCTCCGATTTCGATCATACTTCCATTTCCCCACCGACAGCGTAAGACAAAGCTCGATCAACAGTTCGGTAAGTTTATGGAAGTCGTTAAGAATCTGCAGGTAAGTGTTCCTTTTACCGATTTGATCACTCAAGTTCCTGCTTACGCGAAGTTTATGAAAGAAATACTAACTCGTAAGCGGTCTTTTAGTGAAACTGAGACAGTTGCTTTCACAGAGGAATGCAGCGCGCTACTACAGAGTCGTACCCCGCCAAAGCTCAAGGATCCAGGGAGTTTTTCTATCCCTTGTACTATAGGGACATTAGCTATCGATAAGGCCCTGTGTGATCTAGGAGCTAGCGTCAGCGTCATGCCGTATTCTATTTGTCAGAAATTGAATATGGGTGTTTTGAAATGTACTAATATGACTCTGCAGATGGCTGATCGATCGGTCAAATATCCTTTAGGTGTCTTAGAGGATGTTCCGGTCCAAGTAGGGAAATTCTTTATTCCCGTAGACTTTGTTGTCTTAGACATGGCTGAGGATGCCATAATACCCATTATCCTCGGTCGCCCTTTCCTACACACGGCGGGGGCGATCATCGATGTCAAGAATGGGAAGCTCACACTCTCCGTAGGAGATGACACCGTGACTTTTAGTCTCGATCAAGCTCTTAAGAAGCCCATGATAGAAGAGTCTTGCTATAGCATAGATGTCATTGATTTAGAAATAGAAAATTATATTGACGACTATCTTGGCAGGGACCCTTTGGAGAAATTGCTAACATCCGGCGATGCTGATGCCGAGAAGAAATCATGGAGCGTGGAAGTGGATGAGCTGGAACGAATGCTAAACGGCAAGGAGAGCACTATAGAGAAGGTATACAGTCTCGGCACCCCTAAAAAGGAGGTCGAGGTAAGTAAACCTGAACTAAAACCCCTCCCCTCTAATTTCAAATATGCATTTCTAGATGATAAGGGTCTAAACCCCGTAATTGTCAACGCTGCACTCACAGATAGCCAACTTTCGGAGTTGTTAGTCATCTTACGACGGCATAAGAAGGCTATTGGGTACAGTATTGATGACCTACGGGGTATTAGTCCCGAGTTTTGCATGCATCGCATTCACTTAGAGGGAGACCATAGACCATCCATTCAGGGACAACGTAGGTTGAACCCGAACATGCAGGATGTGGTTAGGAAGGAGGTTATGAAACTCCTAGATGCCGGCATTATCTACCCCATTTCCGACTCTAAATGGGTCAGTCCAGTCCAAGTGGTCCCTAAGAAGGGTGGGACCACGATTATCACGAACGAGAGGAATGAACTTATTCCTACTTGATTAGTGACTGGATGGAGGATGTGCATTGACTATCGTAAGCTGAACGTAGCTACTAGGAAAGACCATTTCCCCCTCCCCTTCATTGACCAGATGCTAGAGCGTCTTGCTTGCCATAAGTACTTCTGCTACTTAGATGGCTACTCGGGATTTTTCCAAATCCCAATTCACCCAGACGACCAGGAAAAAACAACTTTCACCTGTCCCTACGGCACCTTCGCATACCGAAGGATGCCCTTTGGCCTTTGTAATTCCCCGGCCACTTTCCAACGTTGCATGATGTCCATATTTTCGGACCTTATTGAGTCTGTCATGGAAGTCTTCATGGATGATTTCAGTGTATATGGCACTGATTATGATGCATGTTTACTTAATCTTACACGGGTCTTGCAACGTTGTGAGGAGACCAACTTGGTCTTAAACTGGGAAAAATGTCACTTCATGGTGACTGAGGGAGTCGTTTTGGGTGATTTAGTGTCCGAACGCGGCATCCAAGTGGATAAAGCGAAGGTCGAGGTGATTGAGCAATTACCATACCCCGTTAATGTTAAGGGTGTGCGGAGTTTTCTTGGTCACGCGGGTTTTTACCGCCGTTTCATCCAAGATTTCTCCAAGATTGCCAAGCCCTTGACTCAACTGCTCCTCAAAGATGCCCCGTTCGTCTTTACTGACGAGTGTGCTCGAGCTTTTGACAGGATTAAGCAGGCTCTCGTTTCCGCACCTATTATCCGAGCTCCCGATTGGGATTTGCCTTTCGAGGTTATGTGCGATGCTAGCGATTATGCTGTAGGAGCCGTGCTCGGGCAAAGGAAAGACAAGGCTTTACATGCGATCTACTATGCTAGTCGGACGTTAGATATGGCGCAGATCAATTATGCTACCACGGAGAAGGAGTTATTAGCCATCATCTATGCTCTAGACAAGTTTCGGGCCTATCTCATTGGCTCGAAGGTGATAGTATATACAGATCATGCGGCCTTGAAGTACCTTCTAGCGAAGAAGGAGGCCAAACCGAGACTTATTAGATGGATCCTATTACTGCAGGAGTTTGACTTAGAGATCCGTGATAAGTCCGGGGCCGAGAATGTCGTAGCCGATCACCTATCCCGGCTAAGATATGATGGTGGGGATCTCGCTCTAATTGACGATTCATTCCCCGACGACCATTTGCTCGCTATTACCATGGACACTCCATGGTTTGCTGATTATGCCAACTTCCTAGTTGGAGGTACGCTACCTCCCGACCTTCAGTATCAGCAGAAGAAGCGATTTCTACATGATGTGAAGAGGTATTTCTGGGACGACCAGTATCTCTTCCGAGAATGTGCAGATGGTTTATTTAGGAGATGTATTCCCGAGAGTGAGGTACATTCTATCCTTACTAGACTCCATTCCTCTCCTTATGGTGGACATCATGGTCCTTCGAAGACCTTCGCAAAGGTAATGCAATCGGGTTTTTATTGGCCCACCATTCTCAGGGATGCCACCACTTTTATCCGTTCTTGCGATGCTTGCCAACGAACGGGAAATATTTCTCGGCGACACGAAATGCCTCAAACCGGGATTCTTGAAGTAGAACTATTTGATGTTTCGGGTATAGATTACCAAGGACCATTCCCTTCTTCTTATGGGAATCGGTATATTTTGGTCGCCGTAGATTATGTTTCTAAGTGGGTGGAAGCCATCGCTTCACCTACTAACGACGCTAACGTGGTGATCTGGCTCTTTAAGAAGACAATATTCCCGCGTTTTGGGGTCCCACGGGCTATTATTAGTGATGGCGGTTCACATTTTCATGAACGCCAACTCACTAAGATACTGAAGAAATACGGGTTCACCACCGTACCGGGCTAGCTTACCATCCACAAACTAGTGGACAAGTCGAGATCTCGAACCGCGAGATCAAGTCTATTCTCGAGAAGGTTGTCCATACTTCGAGAAAAGATTGGAGTTCGAAGCTCGACGATTCCCTTTGGGCTTACCGGACCGCATTCAAGACTCCTATCGGGACATCCCCGTATAGGCTTGTTTATGGCAAGGCTTGCCATCTACCCGTCGAGCTCGAGTTTAAGGCTATGTGGGCCTTAAAGGAGCTCAATCTCGATCCGAAGCTAGCCGGAGAGAAGCGCCTCATGCAATTGAACGAATTAGATGAATTCCGTCTCCATTCTTACGATAACGCGAGAATTTATAAGGAGCGGACCAAAAGATGGCATGATAAGCGCATTATCCCCCGAGAGTTCCATGTCGGCGATAAGGTACTTTTATTCAATTCCCGACTTCGACTCTTTCTCGGGAAACTTAAATCCCGATGGTCTGGACCGTTCACGGTCACTGAAGTGAATAAATTCGGGTCGGTTACACTCACTACCGACAAGGGCGAAATATTCAAGGTGAACGGTCAACGCCTCAAGCTCTATCACGAAGGTGCGTACGTCGGTGTTGTAGAGGCCATGGACCTCAACGACATTCTCGATTCCACCTAATCAAATTGAGGTAAACTGGTCGAGCGGGACCGTAAAAATTAGCGCTAACCGGGAGGCAACCCGGCACCACTTGTATAAATTTGTAATTTCCCTTTCCGCATTTTTTTTAATTTTTAGCTTGGTATCTCAAATTGGAAGTTAGTATGATTTATCGAGTGAGGACGAGGGAATTTTACGGCTTAATTGATTTAATTTCAGGATTTTGAAGCAATTTAAAGAAAAAAAAAAGGGAGAAGTAGCAGGTGCAGTGGTCACTCGACCGAGTGGCCTATCCACTCGGTCGAGTGCTCTGATGGAGGAGCTACTGTCCAGTTTTCATGGGCTCACTCGACCGAGTGGCCCATGCACTCGGTCGAGTGCCCCTGAACCGGTTGCAACTTCGGTTTTTTCGTCCTCTTTTAATTGTTTCTTACTTTTTTTTTAAATCAGTTTACTCATCTAAACATCCCCTCCCCCTCACATTACATAAGAACCCTAACCCCCAATTCACCCAAATCACTCTTATTTCATCAATTCCACACCAAATCTCACGATTTTTGCTTCTAAATCGTAATTGGGAGTGTTTCTTGGTGTCGATTTCTGAAATTTTCGTCCCTTTCTCCCCTATTTTCGTCCAAACCGTCACCCTCGAGGTATACTACGAGATTTTTGATTTCCTTGCTTCTTTTCTTGATTTTATAGCTTAATTTCATCCTTAGTTATATACTTATCCCATTGCATGCTTGATTTTGGATTGATTTCACCACTTTGTGCTCAAAATTCGATTTTTGTGTATAGGGTCTGATTTTGGCCGAGATATTGTGTTTTTTGTGGGATTTTTGTATAATTTTGTTTTGTTATTATGCTATAGTCATGGCAGGAAGAAGGAACCCGCCCCGAAAAAAAAACAGAAACAGGAATGCGAGGCAGCCAGCTGTCCCGACTGTTCAGCCTGTGCCGGGCTATGAAGAAATTGTTTGCAGGGACGAGGCCCAAAGAGCTCGTTTAGTTACCTTGATACCTAGGACGATGGAGGCTACCCGGTGCTGCTCGTCGCAATTCGCAATCGAGCTCGGTTTGAACGAGCAATTATCGCATCTCTTGTCCATGACCGGATTCGGTGGCTTATGGACACTACGTGAGTTATCTTACCGAGTACTCACTTTAGAATTTTTAAGTTCATTTGAATTTGATAGACAAGAGAGTATGATATCTTTTCGGTTAAACAATGAGGAGCAATCCATCTACCTTAGTACATTGTCCGAGTGTCTTAGACTTACCTCTAACCAAGCTGAAGACATCCTAGACATACCCGAGGGTTCGAAAGCACCCCCCTACTTTAAGTTATTTTCGGGTCGTAGTGCACTTGTCACCGCTATGGCACTCAACGCCATCCCACACCCTACTATCCGCCTTTTCTTGCGGATTTTGAGTCATGTGGTTTTTCCACGCTCCGACATGAGTAAACTTCACTCATTGGAGGTGTTGATTTTGGGACACTACCTAAACCCCTTTAGGCAATCCCTGAAGATGTTTAGTGCACCGGGTATGATCTGTGTCGGAATCCAGCGCCAGATCAATGACTCTGGACCGATCGGTTGTGGAGCCATCGTCACCGCGCTAGCAAAGTGCTATATTACGGGTTTTGGGGAGTCAGTCACTTTTGAGAGTCTCACCGACCGCGTCCCTTTGCTAGACCGTGGCTACCTCTTCTCCACTTTGAAGTGGATTCGGGAAAATCCCCCGGAATTTTCGTGGCGCGTCCGAGACAAGGTTTGGATGAAAATCCCGGTTGTCGAAGGGACGATCCTACCCCCACTACTTGCATTACCACCCACTCCCGCAGGCGAGGACATACCCGACCCACCGAGCTACCTCATTCCCGAGGAGCTCTTCATTTTCGAGGAGGGTGCCCAACCCCCTCGATGTAGGGTTCGCGAACAGACCGAACCCGACGAGACCGAGCCCTCTAGGGTCACACCTACACCCACCCCGACCTTCCCGTTCCAGACTCCGGGTGCCGAGTTTCCGCACCCGTATCCATTTATGTATGATCCAGTTTATGAGCACCAGAGACGGGTACACGAGGGGATTAATCAGAGCATCGTCAACCGCGAGATCCACGAGTACATGCTTACTCAAGGCATCTCGGCGCCTCAGCACCCGTCCTACTGGAGAGGTCCGGGAGATACTAGTGGTATTTTCCACGATTATGGGGTTGATCCAGCTGCTTGGGGTCCGGATTACGGGCACACCTATGGCAGCCTAGGAGCACAGTGGTTGAGGGGCTTGCGACAATCGGGTCAGCAAGGTGGTGCTAGCGGCTCAGGCCAGGGCGATACTGGAGCCGGTCCATCTGGGACCGGCGGAGACGATGAGATGGCTGATTAGCCGGTTTGGGGGAGCTACCATTGTATATACGGTACTTTCTTTCCTTTTTATTTCTGTTTTTATTGTTTTCTTAGATTTTTTCTTCCCCTTAGGTCGAGTTGTCCTTAGGATTGGCTGTGGATTTGTTTGTCATATATGTTGTAGAGTCACATTGAGGACACTGTGACATTTAGGTTTGGGGGAGAATTTGTGTGTTTTTGTGTGCTTTTATTTTCTGTTGTGTGCTTTCAAAAATTTTAAAAATCCAAAAAAAGTTGAAAAAATCAGAAAAATCCAAAAAGATTTTATTTTTGTTTGCTTTGTGTTCGTCTTGTGTCTGTTGTGAAACATGCAAAACGGCGATGATGACATTGCATTTTACATGACCTCTCCTAATTGACAGCTAAATTCGTACCTGAATGCATGTAATACTTGAGATGAGATGATTTTGATATGATTGCCTATTGAACCGTTAATTGCTAAATGAGTAAATTTGACCATTTTGTTGGCAAACCACAAAAATTCTGAGGTTTAGAGCTTCCTAGGCCAGTAACATCCATAACTGGTCTCATTTATATTTAGGAATTGAGTGGTTTCTCCTTGTGGGATGTGTAACATATATTTGCATAAATATGACGTCTGTCTCTTGATATTGAATACGTGTCTGGTTTGAGGAGGAGGTACATGAGGAAAGGCATTTCTGTTTTTGACGAGCTCCACATAGCCAAAATGACCCATTTTTACTACCTTGTAGATTTAGGTTATTTTTCCTCTGTTTAGCCCGTTTCAGCTGTTGTAAGCCAGTTTTCATGATATTTATATCAATTAGCTACAACCCAGAACAGCCTACCTTACCAGGACAGTCGCAGTGAGCTTAATTGAGAATTATTCCACTACTCGGTCATAATTTGGATTTCTATACCTTTTGGATCTTAGTGGGTAATACTGTTATGTGACTCTATATTCGCCTTCCCCTTGTCTGAATTGGAAAAAAATATAGAAGCATGAAAAAGAAAGAAAGAAAGAAAATGAAAAAAATGGAATTAGAAAAAGAAAAGAAGAAAAAAAACATATATGCTTCTTATAATATTTCGGGGAACGGTCGAGATTTTGTAACTAGAATTGAATTATAATTAGGAGGATGACAAAATTCCCTCTTATGCTCTTTTGAGTTTTATCTCTAGTTAGTGGTCAGAATTCATAGTTGAGGTTTTTGGATGGATAGTTTTTATTGTGTAGCTGCGACTACTGGTCCTAGCCCCACATTTCCATACGTGCTTTAGGCACAATCCATTTTATTCCCTCACATATAAGTCACCCTTTGTAAGTCCTTTGCATGTACTATGGTCCTGATTGGTGGAACACGTATTTAATTGGGGAGATTGATTTCATATTCGATTGCATGCATATTTCATAAGTCGAGTGAGTGTCTTTATTCTTTCCTATCTTCACACATATACTTACCCATACTTATGAGTGTCGAGCGACAACCGTAAGGAAGTCCGAAGTTATTGGTCTTGCAAGATTGAAAGTTTGGCAGGCAATTGTTTGATTATGGCATGATTATTGATCTCGTTGCATTCACGAGCATTACGGGTTTTCTCGTCGGTTTTGGTCGATTTTAGGAGAATGATTGTAATTCAGCTCTGAGTCGTGTTTCACATCACTTGTCCTCGTTTGTATGTATTAGTTGTTTGCTTGAGGACAAGCAAAGGTTTGGTTTGGGGGAGTTTGATCAACGCATTTTATATCGTATTTTATTGTCCCCCGACAACCGTTTTTGAGCTTTTCTTATTCCATATTTAATTGATTAATGTCGATTTCTATTAGAAAGTCGATACTGTCGGTCCTCGTGCTATTTTGTAGGTTAAGTGCAATTTTGAGCATATTTTGGAATAATAACCCGGATAGCCGAGACGAGGACGGAAGACGAGGAAGAATACGAAAAGCCGAGAAGTAAAGGAATAACTCGATCAAGAGCTTAGCAGCATCCACTCGATCGGGTGCCATATATCCAGAGTTAATCTGAAGCATTCACGCATCCACTCGATCGAGTGCACGCATGTACTCGATCGAGTGCCTTGCATTCAGGCCGCGGATTGGATTTTTCTTTTAATTAGAATTATGGGCCTGTTTGTAGGTCCAACTTATTTCTTTTAAATCAGTTGGAAGAGGATTGTCAGACTACTTTTCATTCGATTATTTTACACACTTTACGTTACATTAGTTTAGATAGAAGACTACGTTCATTCCGTCTTTCTTCGCAAGATTCATCGTACTCCGTTCTTCCTTTTTCAGATCTGAATTTGTTTGGTATCGCTACTTTAATTTTAATTTTAATTTCAATTTCAATTCTCTAGTTTTTAATTCTTGTCTTAATTTCTAGTTTAATTTCTGTCTGAATTCGTTCTTAGTTTTCATAGTTATCTGATTTCAGTCTTGTAGTTTAATTTAATACACATTCATCATGTTTAATTGCAATTCATGTTTTCTTAGTTTATTTACGATCATCATGAGTAGCTAATTTTTATCTAGGGTTTAAGGGGATCGATGGGTGTTAATTGGGTTATAGAAAATTGACCTGTCTCTGATTATATGAACTGTCGCCTGAATATTGTTTTTAATTCTGATTGATTAATTACTGGCCAGGATTAATTAGTCAGTATCACAATTAGGACTTTTCACCGACCGGGTTAAGGACTAATTAGGTCACGATATTTTGGGTAGACTAGCTTAATTCTAGCGACCGCAGGTTAAGTTTAGTTCTAAAGTTTGTAGTAGTACCGACCGGACCTACACCTTAGACAGTTCGATTATTGACCTGTTAATTGACTCCCTGACCCGATTGACATTCATTGTGAACCTGAGACCCTAGACCTTTTTATTATTGATTTACCTTATAGCAATTAGGTTTTAGTCCACTCAAACAAACCAAAAAAACAGTGACCCGCAATCTTTAGTCTAGACCTTAGAGCAAGTAATTGAGTCCCGTCTCCTGGTGGTTCGACCCCTACTTCACTATCTACATTAGTTAGTGGACCTTATGGTATCTTTGATTAGGGATACGACTACCCCTATCAGCCAACAACTAATGGTTTTGAGCCCATATCCGAGCGCGTAGAAACACGTTTGCGTCCGATCATCATCGGGTATTTTTTGGAAACTGTTATAGACACCTGGCAGTCAAAATGTGGGTGTCTACACAAACAAACTGTTATTTAAATATTGAAAGTCATGCACTGAAGATGCAAGTATACGTGTTTTGAAGTCTCAGAAGCTTAGAGTTGAAGTTTCATAAATTGAGAGTTGGAGTTGTAAATAATTTGAATTAAAGTTCCAAGGGTGTCGTTGTATGTTTTTACAGAGTAGTAATAATGTTCAACTTTCCAGCAGTTATATATAAAGTTGTAATTGTTGTGCTTTGAAGTTCTACAGTGAATGAGTTGAAGTTATAAAGTGAGTTTGTTGAAGTTATAAATACTGTATTATTCGACGTTATGAAGTGAAGATGAAAGTATGTGGGAGACGAGTTCTAAAATTTCAGAAACTGAGAGTTAAAGTTGTGTAGTAATTGAATTAAAGTTTCAAGCGTACAGATGAATATTTTGTCAGAAAAAATTTCGTATTCAATATTTGAAGAAGATGTTATCATTCATACTTAAGTTTTACGGAACTATTGATGGAGACGCTTTTATTTAAAGAACGATTTAAATTTTGTTACAAATCACATAAACATACCATGGGGCACTTCAACAATTTGCAAATTCTCCATTACAAATTAATACTTCGATCGGAAACGAACGTCACCATGATAACGAAAACGGTAAAAGGAGGGAAGCCTCTATCAAAAACTGAAGTGTCGACAAATAACAGAACACAACAGCCGTCAAAAACAATTTAAACTGAAGCTGTGATGATGAAAAACGAAAATCCATCAGCATTGGAATGCCGCGCTGAGTTAAGGTTGGTTTATGGAGGTTTGATTGCCTCGTGAAAATGTTCCTGGTGAGAAGCTAATATGTGATAATTACACCTGCCTAATCAATCTCTTATTTGTTTATTTACTCCTACATTATTTAATGTGTTATTTAATGCTAATTACACCTACTTATTTATTTGCAATCTCAGCCGTCCGCGCAAGATAGATCCAATGGCCATAATTTGGACTTAGGAACTTAATTTTACCCAAGACCTTATTAGAACTCCCCTATATATATATATATATATATATATATATATATATATATATATATATATATATATATATATATATAGAGAGAGAGAGAGAGAGAGAGAGAGAGAGAGAGAGAGAGAGAGAAGGGATCAAATAAGTTCACCACATGCAACTAAGTCTATATTAAGTTACAGTTGACATACGTTGAAGTTGCATTTGTTCAAGATTGATATGTAACTATAACATTCAGCACTGTTATCACTTCAAGTGATAAAGTGCAACTTTAACACTCATCTCGTGTAACTTTAAGCACTTTTTGTGTAACTTTAACACTGGAACTTATGAACTTATAAGAGTTGTTGGCCTTATGTGAACCTATCTATATATATATATATATATATATATATAAATATATATATATATATATATATATATATATAGAGAGAGAGAGAGAGGTAGGTTCAAATAAGGTCCACAATTTTTTTAAGTCTATATTGAAGTTACAGATGACATACGCTAAAGTTGCATTTGTTCAAAATTGATATATATACAAATGCAACATTAGTGTATGTCATCTGTAACTTCAATATAGACTTAAAAAAATTGTGGACCTTATTTTAACCTACCTCTATATATATATATATATATATATATATATATATATATATATATATATATATATATATATATATATATATAGAAGTGGGATCAGGTGAGTCCACTTATATATGTTGAGTCCGTGAGTCCCCATCTTAGCCCTTGATTCAAGGTTAGATTAATGGACAAGATTTGATCTCATAATTAAGGTAATAACTAACAAATCTGGTAAATATATCATTTTTCTCTCTCCTCCTTAATTATCTCAATGCAAATATTTTCTCTCTTTTATCAATCTTTTTAAATGTCTTTTTCTCTCACACAACAAGTTTTTTCAAAATTAAGTTTTTTTCATTTTCACCAAAAAATCATCATTTTCCTACTGCCATTGTACGTATGTTACTACCATAATCCATAAACTATGTTACTTTAACTCATATAACGTGTTACTTTAATTCATGAACTGTGTTACTTTAACTCATAAAATCTGTTACGTTGTTTAATATATTCTCTTGCAAAAACTATTACTTTAACTCATACAATGTGTTACTCTAATTCATGAACTGTGTTACTTTAACTCATAAAATCTGTTACGTTGCATAGTCTATTGCAAAAACTGTTACTCTAACTCATACAATGTGTTACTTTAATTCATGAACTGTGTTATTTTAATTCATAAAATCAGTTACGTTGCATAGCAGTCTCTTGCAAAAACAGGAGTTCCAATTAACAAAAAGAACAATGTTTGTTTTTATTAAGATACTCCAAAACTAAAAGTGGTACAAGATTCCAACTAAATCAACTCCATTACAATTCCAATGTTTCACAATTGTTACTCATAATGTCCTACTTATAATTATGCTTCTTCTTCATCCTTCTCGTTCTCTCCGTCTTCTTCTTTTTCATCTTCTTCATCATCATCTCAGAAGCTTTGATTTAATCTCACCACCGCACAATGGAGGAAACTCTCACCCACATCCCTACATCATTCATGTGGATTAAAGTAACAGATAACAAGAGTTAAAGTAACAGATGATGTGCATTGAAGTAACATTGAATTAAATTAACTGAGTATGCTTATACACCAGGTATAAAGTAACAGAGGTCAGACATTAAAGTAAGAGATAGTATGAATTAAAGTAACAGATAATGTTCATTAAAATAACACCAGATATAAGTTAGTGTAAAAAATTCATATAATGATAAAAAATGATAGTATGACGCAGTATCTTACTCTTCGATATTGTTTTCTATTTTGAAGTCATCATGTCCCATAATTATAGGAAGTCGGAGTAGTATTTGTTTTTTCTTTTTTTATATGGCGTTACTCTTTGATATTGTTTCCTATTTTGGTGGCAATCACGTCCCATTATTATAGGAAACAATATTCTTTTTTTATTATTTTTTTAATATGGCAGTTTCCTAAATTCTTAGGACACTACAATGCACTACAATAACAGATGAAAAACACTAAAGTAACAACTGGAGTGTATTAAAGTAACACGACATATAAAGTAACAGATGGTAGACATTAAAGTAACAGATGCTCTACACTAAAGTAACGCAGTATATGAACTACAATAACTCAATATATTGTAAACGTAAAAACTAATAATTGAGTAGCATCTTAATGACTTCCATGGCGATTCCAGTATAAATTACAAAACATATATACTCACCGTTTGTGTGTTTTACGATTTGCATATGAATCTATGATGAATAACACGACCATGAAAACAATATCAACATGAAAATTGACGCAAAACATGAACACAAATTGACGCAAATTAATCAAGATAATGAATAAAAATTGACGCAAAACATGAAAGCAATATCGAAACTCACCATTGTTATACTCGATGAATTGCTTATCAACCGTTAATGAAGATGTCGCGATCATTGAATTCATAGTAACGGAATTTCGAACACATATTTGATTGAATGAATGAACGTGATGATCGATGAGAGCGTTTTTTTGTTTTTTTTTTTTTAAGGTTTTGATGAACCTACGAATGAATGAAGGAATGAATGAGTGATGATTGTGATTATGGGAGTTATTGTTTCCTAAAATCATGGGAGTTATTTTAGGATACTAAATCTTCCTCTTTTTTTTTTTTTTTAAATACAAAATATTATGATGCATCTTGTCCATCCATCACTTATGGACTCAACATATATAAGGGAACTCATTAGAACCCATATATATATATATATATATATATATATATATATATATATAGAGAGAGAGAGAGAGATATAGGTTCACATAAGGCCAACAACTCTTATAAGTTCATAAGTTCCAGTGTTAAAGTTACACAAAAAGTGCTTAAAGTTACACGAGATGAATGTTAAAGTTGCACTTTATCACTTGAAGTGATAACAGTGCTGAATGTTATAGTTACATATCAATTCTGAACAAATGCAACTTCAACGTATGTCAACTGTAACTTTAATATAGACTTAATTGTATGTGGTGAACTTATTTGATCCATCTTTGAATCACATCCACGACAGGGTTCACCAATACCCTCTTAGGGTTCAGTTTCTTGCGGGATTAGTGACCTTGAATAAGAAAAAGGGTTTAGGGTTGGATTAGGCGGAGCCGCGAAGCGGGTACGCCTTGTAATCCCCTAGAAATTCTAACGCAATACAGTGGCGGAAACACTGTAGAGTTGGGATTAAAACACACTGACAAACTATATCTTATTAAAAGAAATGGTAAGTCAATACAAAGGCCTCTTTTTACAACAGAGCTAAAAAGAAAATTCTTCAAACGGGTTATACAAAAATCCATAAATAAACATGAATGAAGAAAGAGTAGGATCCACGCTACTCGCTAGCTCACACTCAAAACACAGGAGCAAATACCTGTCATGTTATAAACATAACAGCCATGTCAGTGGGGAGTAACTCGGACGTTCTCCCAGCCATATTATATCATATGGAAAAATAATAGTATTACTATATCAAAATAGTTAAAATGGAAAACATTAAAACAATAAAATAAAAATAAGTTTTCGGAGAAAACTTAAAACACTTGCCAACCTGCAAGTCGAAATCAATCGATAATATAAATATTCAAAAATGGCATTATTGAAATTCGATCAGTGTGCACAAGGCTAAACTTTCACTAGGATAATACTAAACTAGCTTCGAGAACTTAGTCAAAACAAATCAGACTTCGGTCTCTAACTAGGCAACTCAACTATAACAGGACTACGTGCACCGAGGTCCTGGCTTAAGTAATGTACACCCCTCCTGGACACCAACCGTAATCCAGTTCAACCCGACGGCGACTTACAGGATGCGATATCTAAGTTTAAGGTCAAAATATACACACTCCTGAACACAAACCCTGCTCAGTTCAACGAGCAATGTGTCTCAACATAGACACACCGGCTTTATAGTTGATGGCAAAACGTACATCCCAGATTATTACTCTAACCCCACACTTGACTTTATTCCATAACTCCAAAACAGCCATTATCGATATTCAATAAATAATCATCATAAATAATATGAAGATAAAAAGGGATAAACATTTTATATTAAAAGGGAAACTTCTATAAATAGAAACTTACTAATTTTAGAAACTTACTTAAAATAGAAATATTGTTATAGAAAATTCGTAAGTTATTAAAATAAGTGAAATGTATAAAAATAGCATTTCTAACGAAATTAGCATTTTATTATTATCGTCGTTATCGTAACTTTAATATATTTCTAAATTCGTTACTCAAAATATAAATTAAATATAACAAGTCATTATATAGTATTTTATAAATAATTTAGGAAGGCGAGTTAAAACAATAAATCTTAGAAAGGAGATATTTTAAGAAAAATGATATCAAAATTAATTGAGTCAACGAGTTTTATAAACGAAATGAATTTTATAAAGGTTTCAAATTATTTTTAAGAAATAGCTTTGATTTACAAATAATACAAATTTTAATAAAAATAGTCAATCGGAAAAAAATAGGAAATTATTAGTGAAAATAGTCTCGACTAAAATGTATTTAAAAACTAAATCGACTATTTTCTCATTTATTAGTATAAATCGTAAAACGAAAATTAATTTATTAAACAAGTATAAAAATCTCGATTATAATATGAAAATACGATTTGGAGTTAAAAATTAGAAATTAACGAAATATGACGAAAATATGAAATCGATATTATTTAGTTACTAGTATCACGATAACCAACAAAATATTATAACGAGCGTAAATGATTAAATTACTAACGATTTATAAAACAATATCGATAACTTGTAAAATATTTATAAGGCATATGATTTAAAAATAATTAAACTTTTAGCAAAATAATACGTAGCTAATAAAAATAGAAAACCGAAGTTAAAATATTTACTACATACTACTACTCTACGATATAAAATCGAGTAACGTCCTAAAGTTACCTTTTAGCCGATATCCGAGCCAATGCGTACTTGCCTTTCTTGATTAGACCAAGCTCGAACTTTAGAACTTGAAAACCGATTGAATAGCACTCCGAGGCCTTCACGAAACGAAATTGAACGAGATTGGAATAATGAGAGTCGGGAAAGATCGAGAAGGAGAAGAATAAAGAAAGAAGAAAGAAAAGTGAAACGGACAGAACAACAACGACAAAGTACAACAGCAGCAGCATCGCAACAAGAGCTGCAGAAATGGCAGAACGAGAACAGAATAATGATATAACACCCACAGCAGACCGCAGCATCAAAATACGGAAACAGCAACAAAGGAAGAAGAAATGTAGCACAATAAGAATAAGAGCAATAGCGAGCAACAGCGGACAGTAGGAGCAGGAAGAAACAAAGAAAACAGCAGCAGACATCAGCAGCGAAGAGGAAGACGAACAAGGAACAACACGCAGCAACAAACAACAGTCGAAAAAGAAGAAGAAAGGGACGAAGAACAGTAGTAAACGACAATAGTTACGAACGTGAATACCAGCAGCAGAACAACGACAAAGGACATCGAACCGCAACAGTAAAACGTAACCGAACCGAACAGAACAACAGCAGACCGCAGAGGGACAAAACAGAGTCGAAAGTCGACCGAGAACGAGATATCAGAAATAAGAGAAGAAGAAAAGAAGAAAGGAAGAACAAGGACCGAAATCGACAACTGAACCGAGTACAACAACAGAAGACAGCAGCGGCAACAACAACAATGCACACGTAACAGCAAGGAAGATCAGCACAACAATCGACAAAAAGCAGCAAATCGAAAACCGATAGAAGAAGGATAAGGAAACGAGATGAGACGGAGGAAAAAAATATAGAATGACACAAATGGTAGCAGGACGGAATACAGCGAAAAAAATTAGAAGAAGAAGCAATAGAACAAAGAATATTACCATCACCGGAACATGGACACACGCAGAGGTAAACAGGGGGCATACTGCCGACATCGACGGAACAAACCAGGGCAAAGATGCTGGGTTACGAACGAAGTCGGGGGAAAAAAGGTGACGTGATGGATGAGGAAGAAGCAGAGGCGTGATGATGGTGATGAATGATAAAGAAGGAGAAAGTACTCGGAGAACTCGTTTAAGAGTGAGAATATCGTTTAAGAAGGAGAATGATGGTGAGCCACACAATAATAAGAACTTGGAGAGAGTATATCGTTTAACCCGTCTTAAATATAGTTTGATTATAGTGAAGTAGTTATAATGAATATTTTGACTTCGTTTGATTATAGTGAAATGTTACGTATAAGTAACATTTTAATGTTACTAAACCCGTATAAATGGAAGAGTAACGTTTTTAATGAAATTCCGTATAAATCCAACCTGTATAATTAACGTTTTTAATGTGCGTTAATAAACCGTTTTGACCTGAAATTCCCTTAAACCCAACTTGTATAAGTGATGTGATTAATATGCGTTAATAACTCGTAAATGCGATAATAACGCGTATATGACCCGAACCCCGTCTCAAAATCCGTATAAACCCGACCCTTATATATAGTTAATATTTTTAACATGCGTAAACCATTTTTTCACCAAATCCCTTTAAACCCGGCCCGGAACCCATGTTTAACCCGAAAGCAAACCAAAATCGTGTAAATGCAATTTCATGTAACCCGTATTTGACCCAAATACGGTACTTATAGGTCAAGGATGAAAAATTGAGTTATATAAATGCAATTTCTTATTTTCAAGGATTCTACTCCCTATAATCAAGAATTGGGTTATTTTTCTAAATAATTTCATTTTGTTTTTTTTTCAAAGACTTCATTTATTATTACTCGTAAATTCAACCCGTATAATTAATGTTTTTAATGTGCTTTAATAAACCGTTTGACCCAAAATCCGTTTAAACCCAACTCGTATAAGTAATGTGATTAATATGCATCATTAACCCATAAATGCGATAATAACGTGTATTTGACCCGCACCCCGTCTTATATCCGTATAAACCCGACCCTTATAGTTAATATTTGCAACATGCGTTAGTAAACCGTTTTCTCACGAAATCCCTTTAAACCCAGCCCGTAACCCGTATTTGACCTGAAAGCAAACCAAAACCGTATAAATGCAATTTCATGTAACTCGTATTGGACCAAAAGACGGTACTTATATGTCAAGGATGAAGAGTTGGGTTATACTCCGTATAAATGTAACTTCATGTTTCCAAGGGTTCAACTCCCTATAATCAAGAATAGGATTGTTTTTCTAGATAATTTAATATTCATATTGTTTTTTTTCAAATGTCTCATTTATTAGTTTTGCGTAAATCCAATCCGTATAATTAATGTTTTTAATTTGTGCATTAATATACCGTTTTGACCCGAAATCCCTTTAAACCCGAATCGTATAAGTAATGTGATTAATATGCAACCCGTAAATGCGATAATAAATGCAATTTCATGTAACACATATTTGACCCGAAGACGATACTTATATGTCATGGATTAAGATTTAGGTTATATAAATGCAATTTCACGTTTTCAAGGGTTCTACTCCCTATAATCAAGAATTAGGTTGTTTTTCTAGATAATTTCATTTTGTTTTTTTTTTTTTCAAATGCTTCATTTATTAGTTTTGCGTAAATCCAGCTCGTATAATTAATGTTTTAATGCGCGTTAATAAACCGTTTTCACCCGAAATCCCTTTAAACCCGACTCGTGTAAATGATGTGATTAATATGCGTTAATAACCCGTAAATGCGATAATAACAAATATATAAAATAAAAGATGTATATGTATATGTATATATAAAATATATTATAATTGGAAATATATATAAACAAATAAATATATATGATTAAACAAAAATATTTAGAAAACCCATACCAAAAGATGAACAAAATAAATAATCTATATGCATTTGTTTCGATACACAAAATGAACAAATTAAGGCCTCACAGAACAAAATAAATTATCTATAAAATAAATAACGTACAAATTAAACAAATACGAAGATGAACAAATATGAACAAATTAATCACTGAACAAATATGAACAACGTACAACGTACAAAATGAAGATTATTATAAATATAAATAATCTATAAACAAATACGAAGATGAACAAATATAAATAATCTATAAACAAATTAAACATACAACGTACAAAATGAAGATTATTATACACATTAAAAATGGAAAATAAAATTAACTATTCATTAGCAAAAATCAAACGCTATTTTTTAATATATAGAAAATTCTACTATGCGATTAATTAATTGAGAATTGCATTTACCAGCTAAATCCGGTGTCAATTTTTTTTTTTAACTAAATATGCAATTAATTATTTGGTCTCGAAAATAAAAAGCCAATTACTTGTGGTCAATAACTCAAAAAATTAAATACCGAAATGCTATTTTTGTTTTCCTTATTTACCGTAAAAGTCAGTAGTACCTAATCTTGCAAAAACTTCCAAAAGAACCTACACAATTTATTAGAAAAATATTTATATACTTTTCGAAATATAAAATTCAATCCAAAACTATTAGAGCTATTATATAACAATTTGTAAATAAAATTCAATCCGAAAATAAATAAAATTATTTATAAATAATTTATCCGAAAATAAAATTCTATCTGAAAATAAAAAATATTATAAATTACGTACAATTTACAAATCTAAAAAATTATAAAATATAATTATAACTATTATATATTAATAAACATGTTCAAAATTCAATCCAAAATATTATTTATATTAAACAAAAATATTTATATTATTTACGAATATATAAAATTAAAGATGAATATGTATATATAAAATATAATATAATTCGAAATATATATAAATATAAATATAGTTATTTATTTATATATGATTAAATAAAAATATGACAACATTACTTTGATCCCCAACTCCTTGCCTTCGTCAATTTCTGAGAACAATTCCAAAACAACAACATTTCTTTTTCCAATTAATACCTAAATTGCAGTAATTAAGCTATGAACTCAAAATCAATACTTCAACAAATTAATTCAATCATATTAAAACTCTACTTCACTTCAATTAACTCCGATTTTTTCATAATTGTTTTGAAAAGTTCATGTCAACAACTTTTTTTCCCCAATCACTCAATTAATACCTAAATTACTGTAATTAAGCGATAAACTCGAAAGTCAATGCTTCAAGAAATCAATTCAATTATACTAAAAGTATACCTCACTTCAAATTACTCCGATTTTTCAGGAAAATTCTTGAGAACTTCATATCAACAACTTTTCCTGAAAATTCACCAAACAATTTAAAAAACAAAATCATATTTCTGAAATATCAATTGACAATTATATTAATAAATCAGAAAAACTAAACGTACATCAGGTTTCAATCAGATTTCAGAAAAAATTGTCAATTTAAACGTACATCAGACATGATGAAATAATTAGCGACAAAACGATATGAAAATATAAAATTGAAAAACAGAGATTGAAGTGAGAAAAGAGTAGATCATATATGGTCGCTCGTTGAATTGAAAAATGACCAAACAATGAAGGTAATATATAGTAGATTGTTCGGAGTAATTGATGAAGGTAAAGCGGATTCAATGAGGCAGCCATTATGAAGCAAGTACAATTTTCGGAGCAGAATATGGGAGCACCATTTCCGGAGAAGAATGCTGACAACAATCGAGGAGGCATCAATAAGTATTTTGAATCAATAACTGGGGGATTAATCGAGGATGAAGGAGGAAAAACAACTCATTAATTTTCCTAATTACCGATGAATGTGATTAATGATACTCACAGCATTTAATGACACGGGTTGTTGGATTGAGGTGGTTGGGATTTGATTGCAATTGGTGAATTGAAATTGGGTATATGAATTGGAATTGAAATGGTAGAAATCTAATTGAGTAAAAATTGGGACTTATTTTGAAATGGTGGATGGAATTGCTCTTGAATACTGTGCTTTGGTTACTGATTTAATATAAAGAAGATGTAAATATCACATGTATGTACATAATCCATCTAAGGACATCAGTATACATAATTCCATATTAGATGTACATATGATCCTTAGCTTTATAATTGTCAACTAACTTTTTTGTAAAAAAACCTTATACTATTAACATTATTTTATGTCGCATAATAGTCTTATAATAACATCAAGTATATAGGTCACTAGGTGATGTACATATATAAATAACAATTGTGTATAAAATATCTGAGGACATCATTGTACATACTTTGATAAAAGTTTGACATAACCTATCTAAAATACTACTCCATACATTTTATGTTTCTGACTATATAGGACATATTAAAGTGGTTCATTGTACATATTTCTATATTACTTGCACATAACCCTTTTTCAGCATCTAAAACAATGACGAAAGATTACAAGTACAACTGAACTAATGTAATATGTTTGTAACGGTATCACATAACCCTTCCCAAATGTTCCAGAGAGTTTAGCTTCCTCCTTTATCCTCTTTCCCATTCTCTCTTGCGTCCAATACGACATAGTTGGGAACGCACGAACGGGATCACTATTTCTATACTTCATCCTTTGAAGATAGATGAAAACAAAAATCATTATAGTCCTCACGGCTTTGTACCATTCAAGGGACTATAACGGTATCACATAACCCTGTGTTGATAACAGATCAACACAGGACTTGAACTTGCACCAATTCATCTGAGGTACTAAAGACGAATCAACTAAAGATTTTTTTTTAATAGTACGTGATGAAATAACTCCATGAACATCTTCATTTCTCATTAATTAAATTTTATAATAAATAGTACTCGTACTTTTTAACGCTTATGATAATATTTTTATAGTAGTTGTAGATGATAATATTTGATTTAGATGATAATATTTTGATAGTTGTAGAGGAGGGAAGGATTACGGATGTCTTTGCGTGTGTGTGGATGTGTTTTTATACCGTCAATGTGAAAACTGTCATTAATTTGTACTGGGGAAGGTATTTTCTGGGGAATGTATTTTTTGGGGAAGGTATGTCATTAAATGCTCCACGCGTTAAAAGTATCATTTTCCATAATAACAAAGTTGTCCATGTACATTGTATACTGTATCTTCACTGTACATTGTATCTTACGGTGGTTGAATAGACATTGATTTAACTATGTACGGAGTATAAACTTTGAACATGTGTGCAACAGATATTATGTTATGTACATCAAAACATACACTGTTATATATAACTATGCATAAATTCTGAACATGTACAACAGATATCAACTTATGTACATCAAAACAGACACTATTTTAACTATTTAATGTAAAATTTAAGTTTATATTCCAATTTACATCAAAACAGACACTTTACATCAAAAGACATATATTCCACTACGTAATGTATATATTTAAATTTCACCTATTAATATTCCATCAGAAAGTCTAGGTGGGAAAGGTATAATTGGGGTAGGTATAAGCAGTTAATACGGACTCGAAATTTATTTAATTAACTATTACAGTACTTTACATTCAAAGTCAGTAAATTCAAAGACTTATGCAGTACCCTATCTTTTACAGTACTTGTTTATACACCCTTCTATTTCACCTTCTTTACTTCATCTCATTAATAACACCATGAAAATTTTGTGTAAGGGATGGGCGAAAAATAATGAAATTGAAGATAGAGTAACAACCATTAATAAGAGCAAGGAACAGAAGATTGATCATCTATCTTTCATTTATAATCATCATCATGAAGTTGAAATATATGGAAGACGATTTTCATCAACAATTAAAGTATTGTGCAATGAAGATTTTATGGAAAAAGTCTTTCAAAAGCTTCCCTCTGATTATGACAAAGCGAACATGGCTATTGTTTGCAAGAGGTGATCCCAAATGTTTCTATTACAGTCAGGTGCACCTAGATGGAATATAGATTATAATAGAAGATTGGGAACAACTCATATTAAAGGAATGACTACTGTTCGTAGGGATGGAATTGAAATTTCCAAGAGATGTAGATGTTATTTGACGAACAATATGCATGCTAGAAGATTATTGCACATCTTTCAACTTGGATCTGAAGAAAATGAACATTTGAAGATTATTGAATCTACGGAAGAGGAAGATTACAGATCACATTTTTCATTAAAAGATTATTTAAAAGGATGTAGATTAAGTAAAATGCTCTATAGCCAAGAAGAAATTTTCATGATTGAATGATTTATTCTATGGAGTGATTAATTAGCCAACCATTGCATGTTTTGGGATTTTCATTCATACTGTTTTACGAATATCTACTTATGGTTGTGGTAGGAACTCCCGTTTATTCAGAAAATAAACTTATGTACACCCGTTTATCAACTTATATGCATGCCTTATGTTCAGTACAATGTAAATTATGTATACCAAAAAATACAAATTAATAAATAAATGAAGGTAATTAATATACTTCAGAATTAAAATATCATTTCCATTAAAATTCATTTCCACTGTTTTAGATAATGTATAAATTTGAACATGTGCAACAGATATTATGTTATATACATTAAAACAGATACTGTTTTAACTATGTAAAAATATCGACATATACAACAGATGTTAACTTATGTACATCAAAACAGTCACTACTTTTAAATATGTAAAAAATCAAAAAATACAACAGATATTATGTTACGTACATCAAAACAGACCCTGTTTAAATTATGTAAAAATATCAATATGTACATCAAATGTTAACTTATGTACATGAAAACAAACATTGGTTTGACAATGTACAAATTGTGAACATGTGCAACAGATATCAACTTATGTGCATCAAAACAGACACTTGTTTAACTATGTGAAATATCGACATGTACAACAGATGTTAACTTATGTACATCAAAACAGTCACTACTTTAAATATGTAAAGTCGACAAATACAACAGATATTATGTTACGTACATCAAAACAGACTTTGTTTAAACTATGTAAAAATATCAATATGTACATCAAATGTTAACTTATGTACATCAAAAGTCAAAACAGACATTGGTTTGACAATGTACAAATTGTGAACACGTGCAATAGATATCAACTTATGTACATCAAAACAGACACTGTTTTAACTATGTAAAATATCGACATGTACAACAGATGTTAACTTATGTACATCAAACAGTCACTACTTTAGGCCTGGCTTGAAAAATTTCCGCGATCGAAAGTTATCCACCTTGACTGGGAATTGTCAGATCACGCCCCAATCAAACTCAGGGTCAATGGGCACATCGAGGACGAAGAACGCAAGATAAGGCTTTTTCGGTTCGAAGAAGTATGGGTGGGAGAGGATGGATGTGAGGAGGTGATCAAGTGTGCATGAGATGCGGAGAATGATGATATTGGAGAGGTGTTAGCTGGCTGTGCTAGAGAACTGAGAGTTTAGAAGTCTATTAGCATAGGCAAGATACAACGTGACCTGCGTCGAAAGCGTAAGAGGCTAACATGGTTGAATGAAGGAGGGAGGTCAAAGGAATTGGTCCGAGAACGAAGGAAACTTGTGAAAGATATTGCCCAGTTGGTACAACAAGAAGAAATTTTCTGGAAACAGCGTTCACGAGCCTTATGGTTGAAGATCGGTGATAAGAATACTAGCTATTTCCATCGAAAAGAAACCCAACGAAGACAACACAATTATATTGGGAAGCTTATTGATGGACAAGGGCAAGTGAGAGAAGGAGCGCGAGAGGTCGAAGCTACGGCAATTGAGAGCTGTTTCAATCTGGAGATCCGAGAAATTTTGAGAAGGAACTAGATGGAATCGAGGGGCGGGTAACGGAGGATATGAATTAAGGCCTTAGGCGGGAATATACGGAGGATGAGGTGGTGTCCGCCTTGAACCAAAGCACCCTACAAAAGCGTCGGGACCGGATGGTATGAACGCGTTGTTTTACCAAACATACTGGGGTGTAGTAGGTAAGCTCGTGTCAAAAGTGGTACTCCGTATTCTAAGAGGTGGAGCGTTTCCTCAAGGGGTGAATAAGACCCACATTGTACTAATCCAGAAGAAAAGAGGGCCTGAGAGCATGGGCGATTTTCGACCTATTAGTTTGTGTAATGTGATCTATAAGCTAGTCTCGAAAGTGCTAGCAAATAGATTGAAATGCTTCCTTGGAGATATAGTGTCAGAAAATCAAAGCGCATTTACACCGGGGAGGTTAATTACGGATAATATCCTAGTAGCCTTCGAGATGTTCCATTTTATGAAGAATACGCGGCGAGGGGAGGGACACATGGCCCTTAAACTCGATATGGCCAAAGCTTATGATAGAGTGGAGTGGTATTTTTTAGAGCGAGTGATGATTCGTATGGGGTTTGACAGAAGTTGGGTTAGCCGGGTTATGGAGTGTGTCACATCGGTATCCAACCTTGTTTTGATTAATGGAGTGCCATCGAAGGAATTTATACCAGCTAGAGGTCTTCGTCAAGGTGATCCACTGTCATCGTATCTTTTCCAACTTTGTGCTGAGGTTTTATCTAGCTTGATAAGACGGACTGCGGAGAGAGGAAGTATACATGGGATTCGTATCTCTACAACGGCCCCTGAGGTAACGCATCTACTTTTTGCGGACGATAGCATTTTATTTACTCGAGCTAATGAATCTGAGGCCAATGAATTGAAATGCATATTGCATAACTATGAAAAGGCATCAGGTCAGAAAGTAAATTTGACCAAGACTACTATTTCTTTTAGTCATGGTACGCGAGAAAATAAAAGGCAGGAGATCGCACGGAGTATCGGGGTTCGAATTATAGGATCTCAGGATCGTTATCTCGGCTTGCCCACGGTCGTGGGTAGGTCAAAACGGGCAATTACGGATGTGATTCGGGATAAACTGAGTAAGAAGCTTCAGGGATGGAGAGGGATGTTACTTTCGAAGGCGGGTAGGGAAGTCTTGATAAAGGCGGTAGCCAATCAATCCCTACGTATGCAATGAGCGTCTTCAAACTGCCTCAACATTTTTGTGAAGACCTTCGCTCGGTTGTCTCGCGGTTTGGGGGGGGGGTCGAAGGTGGAAAATGGAAAATCCCATGGGTTGCGTGGAAGAAAATTTGTATGCCGAAAAGCTTGGGCGGTCTAGGATTTCGCGAGTACCACGAGTTTAATATGGCCTTACTCGGGAAGCATGCCTGGAGGATGATTACGGCTAGGGATGGTCTAGCGGCTCGAGTCTTAAAAGCTAAATACTTCCCTAATGTGTCGTTTATACATGCAGAGTTGGGTCACAACCCTAGTTACACATGGCGGGGTATATGGGAGGCTCGGGATGTCCTTAGGCTTGGGGTGCGCCGGAGGATTGGAGATGGGTTGAGTACGCGTGTATGGAAGGATCCTTGGATTCCTATTACACAAACTCGACTTATTATTTCACCACGAGGGGATGCAAACGAGGATATGGTTGTTGCGGATCTAAGAACAGAGGATGGCAAACATTGGGACGAGCACAAATTAAGAAGCCTTTTCCTGCCTTTCGAACAAGAACGTATCTTGAATATTAGAATAAGTTCGAGAATCACAGACGATGTTTGGTGTTGGGATTTGGAGAAGGATGGGTTGTACTCTGTTAAATCGGCCTATAAAGCACTTACAGGTGGACATTGGGATGACGAGGCGGGGTCGAATAAGGCAGCTATGGAATTCCTTTGGAAACGTATTTGGAAAGCCCGAGTTCTACCACGGATAAAAATTTTCTTCTGGCAATTTTGTCACGACGCGCTCGCAACGAAAGGAAATTTAGCTAAGAGGATGACGGAGTCTAACCCGGCTTGCCCCTTATGCAACAACCTAAGAGAAACATGTCTTCATCTTGTTCGTGGGTGTGGGTGGATAGGAAGTATATGGGACGAGCTGGAGATAAATGTCAAATCGGAGTGGGAGTTGGGGCCTGATGAACAAGCTCGATTTATGATTGGATGTTGGGCCATTTGGGAAGCTCAGAACAAAGCCGTTTTTGAAGAAAAAAGGGTATGGGAAGAAGATGTGCTACGTCGGGTTCGGGATATCGAGAGAGAGGTGGGACAGCTAGAGGAGAGCCACGTGGTGCCTGAGATTAGTGAGGCAAGGTGGTGCAAGCCTCGTGAAGGCACTTATAAGGTGAATTGTGATGCAGGGGTCAAATCCAATGCGGGGATAGGACTTGGCATGGTGTGTCGAGATGCAGATGGAATGGTGAGGTGGGGCGCTGTCATAGGCCGGAGAGGGGAGATGGAGGTTCGCGTGGCTGAGGGGGAGGCGGTTCTTGAAGGGATTATGATGGCGGCTCGGCGAGGGATACACGCTGTGACTGTGGAGAGTGACTCGCAGGTCGTCATCAACGCTTTAAAGGAACGAAAAAAGGGGCGTACGGAATTCCATCTTCTCATTGACGAAATACTACAGTCCTCGAGAGCTTTTAATTCTATTGAATGGTCGTATGTTACTAGAAATTCCAATAGAGTTGCCCATGAACTAGCGAAATGGGGAATTTATTGCTTGTCGCATGATACTTGGAATGACGGTCGTCCTGATCATATGATGAGTATCGTTTTCTCTGAGATGAATAATACAGACTAACCCGGTTGGGTTTTCAAAAAAAAAAACAGTCACTACTTTAAATATATAAAAAATCGACAAATACAACAAATATTATGTTATGTACATCAAAACATACCTTGTTTAAACAATGTTAAAATATTAATATGTACATCAAATGTTACTTGCACATATTACAAGGTTCATTGTACATATTTCTATATTACTTGCACATAACTCTTTTTCAGCATCTAAAACAAAGACAAAAGATTACAAGTACAACTGAACCACTGTAATATGTCTGTAACGGTATCACATAACCCTTTCCAAATGTTCCAGAGAGTTTAGCTTCCTCCTTTATCCTCTTTATCATTGTCTCTTGTGTCCAATACGACATAGTTGGGAACGCACGAACGGGATCACTGTTTCTATACTTCCCTTTGAAGATAGATGAAAACAAAAATAATTATACCCTCACGGCTGTTTTAATCTGCTGTTTTAGCAAGAAACTCTCTTTCACTTTCTTCAATTTCAGCCCTTTTCTTATCGACAGCAGCTATTGAGTTTATGTTTCATCCTTAGATGAAAACAAAAATTATTATAGGTCCGTCAAAATATTTGTTTATTTCAGTTGAATTCCCTCGATAAAGAAAGTATCCTGGGAACTCAACCCGAGTATATTCAACACGTTATACCTTCACGGCTTTGTACCATTCAAGGGACTATAACGGTATTACATACCCCTGTGTTGATAACAGATCAACACAAAACTTGAACTTGCACCAATTCATCTGAGATACTAAAGACGAATCAACTAAATATTTTTTTTTGAATAGTGCGTGATGAAATAACTCCATGAACATCTTTATTTCTCATTCAATTAAATAATAAATACTTTTTAACGTATAGACAGAAGGATTATGGATGTGGGTGTAGGTGTTTGCGTGTGTGTGGATGTGTTTTTATACTGTCATTAATTTGAAATGCTACACACGTTATATTGTCATTCATTTTTACTAGGGAAGGTATTTTTTGGGGAAGGTATGTCAATAAATGCTCCACGCGTTAAAAGAATCATTTCCCATAATAACAAAGTTGTCCATGTACATTGTATAGTGTACATTATTACAGTGGTTGAATCATTTTGAATAAATTGTACTGTATATATGTAAAGTATAAAATTCGTATATAGATAACAGGTGTACATAATCGTTCAAGGACATATTATCGTTGGCTGAATTATTATATTAATAATTCTTGATGTTATTAATCCATAATCCATCTAAGGACGTTATTATACATAATTCCATATTAGATATTCATATTTCAACTAGTTATCCATGTTAAATCATAAGTTATATGCACCATATTATTAATTATGTACGGAGTTTATCATATTTAAACTAGGTGATGTACATATTTAAAGAACAACTGTACATAATTCAACTGAGGACAACAGTATACATATTTCTATATTAGTTGTATATAACTCATTTATAAAAATTTAATATATTGTGTAGCTATACTGTATATAAGTCAATATGTAGAGTGTATATGTATAAATACCTGATGTACATTTTACATACACTGTTTTAACTATGTACAAATTTTAAATATGTGTAACTATGCTCAGCCAAGAAGAAATTTTCATTATTGAACAAATTTTGAACTCTCGTTTATTCAGAAAGTAACTTATGTACATCCGTTTATCAACTTATTTGCATGTCTTATGTACACTCGTTTATCAACTTATATGTACACCCGTTCAGTATAAAATAACTTATGTATAACAAAACATACAAATTAATAAATAAATGAAGGTAATTAATATACTTCAGAATTAAAATATCATTTCAGAATAAATTAATATTTCAAAAGTAGTCCAATTCCATATTAGATGTACATATCTCAACTTGATGTACATAATCCATCTAACGGATTTTTAATTAAAAAACAAAAGGTACAGTATATAGGTCACTAGGTGATGTACATATTTAAATAACGACTGTGCTTAATACATCTGAGAATATCATTGTACATATTTCTATAAAAGTTTAACATAACCCATCTAAAGTAATACTCCATACATTTTAAGTTTTTTACTATAAAGGACATATTACAGTGGTTCATTGGACATATTTCTATATTACTTACACATAACCCTTTCCCAAAACAAAGACGAAAGATCTACAAGTACACGTAATATGTCTGTAACGGTATCACATAACCTTTTCCAAACGTTCCAGAGAGGTTAGCTTTCTCCTTTATACCAAATAACAAAGATTACCAAATAGTGTTAATGGGTTTGGTTCACTTGCTCCTATTAAAAACTTCTTCTTCCTAATGTCTTACTCTATGTGCAATCTTGCTTCCTTCTCCATGCTCATTTAGCTATGGTACTATGAGTGATAATATCACATACCCCTGTGTTGATAACAGATCAACACAAAACTTGAACTTGCACCAATTCATCCGAGGTACTAAAGACGAATCAACTAAAGATTTTTTTTTGAATAGTGTGTAATGAAATAACTCTATGAACATCTTTATTTCTCATTAATAATAAATACTTTTTAATGCTTATGATAATATTTTGATAGTTGTAGGGATGTAGTAAGGGACGGAAGGATTATGGATGTATGTGTGGATGTGTTTTTATACTGTCATTAATTTGTACTGGGGAAGTTATTTTCTGGGAAGGTATTTTTTGGGGAAGGTATGTCATTAAATGCTCAACGCGTTAAAAGCATAATTTCACATGTATATTATATACTGTATCTTCACTGTACATTATTACAGTGTTTGAATCATGTTGAATCAATTGTATATATCAACTTATGTTCAATACAAAGTACCTTATGTATACAAAAACAAACGGTGCTTTGACAATGTATACAAAAACATATGTCAACTTATGTACATCAATTCAGACACTGTTTTAACTATGTAAAAATATCGATATGTACAACATATGTTAACTTATGTACATCAAAACAGACAGTACTTTAAATATGTAAAAGTATCAACATGTACAACAGATATCAAGTTATGTACATCAAAAAAGACGGTGCTTTGACAATGTACAAATTGTGAACATGTGCTACAGATATCAAATTATGTACATCAATTCAGACATTGTTTTAACTATGTAAAAATATCAATATGTATAACATATGTTAACTTATGTACATCAATTCAGACACTACTTTAAATATGTAAAAATATCAACATGTACAAACGATATTAAGTTATGTACATTAAAATAGACACTGTTTTAACTATTTACAAAAAAAAAAATTCGAGAAGTTTAAAATTTTGAACATGTACAACAGATATTAACTTATGTACATCAAAATAAACAATGCTTTGAATCACATCCACGACAGGGTTCACCAATACCCTCTTAGGGTTAAGTTTTTTGCGGGATTTTCATTTGTATGTTTTGGGATTTTCATTTCTACTGTTTGTATTGCGACTTTAGTACTAATATCTACTTATGATTGTGCTAGGAACTTCCGTTTATTCAGAAAATAAACTTATATACACCCGTTTATTAACTTATATGCATGCTTTATGTTCAGTACAAAGTAACTTATGTATACCAAAACATACAAATTAATAAATAAATGAAGGTAATTAATATACTTCAGAATTAAAATATCATTTTCATTAAAACTCATTTCCACTGCGCAACATTTTACATAATTTATCCATATCCATGCACTCTTCTAATGTAATTAATTTTAATCAATATAGGTCACTTTCTTCTTTAGCACACTTAATAGTTTCCAAGTGTTTATTTTCCATAGAATCAATAGTTCTGAAATGATAATAGTGCAATACTGTTTGTGCATGCACATTATCTGTCAGATAGCATCTTTTAGACACCCGCATTTTGACTGCCAGGTGTCTACGGCAGTTTTCCAAAAAACACCCGATGATGATCGGATGCTAACGTGTTTCTACGTGCTCGGATATGGGCTCAAAATCTTTAGTTGTTGGCTTAAGCACTTACTGAGTACAAATCTAACAAAACTAACCTCAAATTCAGGCCCAGTGGGTCGTTTCCAATCAAACAAGACTAATTTGGGTCAAAACCGACACCGGAAATAAAATCGACTTTTAGCGATTGGGTCAACCCCGGTCAAAGTCGTTTCCGAGACACATAAGAACAGCCACGCAAAAATCAAAAAACCAGTCCAGATACAAAACCCATCAAATGACCAATCTACGGTCCAAAACATTGGACCCGCGCGACCCAGCCGATCCACTCGATCGAGTGCTCCACCCACTCGATCGAGTGGGCCCTCATTCAGGTCCGACTGCAGGCGCACTGGGCCACTCGACTGAGTCAGCCAGTTACTCGGTCGAGTAACCCTAGCCGGGGTTCATGGCAAAGCCTATATATACACCCCCATGCACAACCTTTTACACATCTTTTCGAAACCCTAATTCTACCCTAATCAAACTCTAATACTACACTTGCAAATCCTAACCCTAGCTTAGGAGACAAACCCTAAACCACCACAACTTAGCCTACATCTCGATTACTCACGTGCTAGCCACAACTGCGAGTCCCGTCCGAGCATAAGAAACATGTAGGTTGAGGGTGCCAAATCCCATCTTTTCTTTCCTTCTCCTCTCTCTCTCGTCATCTTCCTCTTTCTCCTCGTCCTTTTTTGTTTTTTTTTATTTATTTCATTATCGCATCCGTAATATCGATAATATAGTTAGTATAAAACATTAAAGTATTCGTCGATTCGTGTCGAGCGTGAGTGATGGTGGAATAAGAAAACCCGAATATACAAGAGTATCGCACTCAGCGTTGCCAGTCGCTTATCCCATCACCCCGATCGCTTGATTGTTGAAGCGAATTAACATCAACCGTAATTCTCTTATTTTGTCATTATTATCGCAAGTTCCATAAATTCTAAAACCTATTTTCAAAACAAGTCTTTTTTTAATAAGGGTCGAAACCCGTTGACGCGGATCCGACATCGCATAATCCCTAGGGATTCATTACGATGTCGGAAAGTTGAGGGAATCAAGTCTTTCAATTCAAGCAAAGCGTCGATCTTTTAGATTCGATACCAATTCCATAATTGGATGTCGAATCTAACGATCTAGTCAAATAATTTAACCAATTCGATTTTTTCGTTGATGCTAACGTAGATGTCATTTAATTCGTTGGAATTACGACACTATAAACGTGGAGGAAAATTCATATCGCTTTGGTTGACTTAAAACGACTTACAGCTTTTTCTTCGAATTTCACTCTAGTATTCGATACCGCTTCAATAAGCGGATATCGAGTACGACGAGAATCATATATATGAATTGGACATAAATTATACAATATTTATGCCCAATTCATCGAATCATCAAAATCAAAGAGCAATTTCAAAATCAATAACGAGTTGCAAAACGAACACTGGTTCGTACAGGGGGCACTTGACCGAGTGCCTAGCCCACTCGGTCGAGTGGCACCCCAAAACCAAATCCGAATGCTTTTTTGACCTCCACTCGGTCGAGTCTCGCAATGACTCGATCGAGTGGCAACGTACTCGGTCGAGTTGGTCAATAGCTCGATCGAGTAGGGTCCAAAATACGAGACAGAATACTTTCATGACAACCACTCGGTCGAATTTCGCAATAACTAGATCGAGTGGTCGTGTACTCGGCCGAGTTCCCTCATAACTCGGTTGAGTGCCGTCACGAAATCCGGACAGAAGCCTTTTTAGTGGTCCACTCGGTCGAGTCACTCAATGACTCGGTCGAGTGGCCTCTTTATCACGTCAAACCGTGAGTCCTACCAGCCATTCGAGTCTCGTTAATACCTTTTCCCGATTTAAGTCAACGCGTGTCTAATCAATCACGTGAAAACTTCATTTTTCAAAACTTTGCATCATCCTATTTGCATCATTCCATATTATTTCACATCTTTACACCTTTATTATCGTTACTAACCGTTTGTTTTTTTTGTCGATTTAATTCTTGTTTATTTTATTGTACTAAAATGAACTCGCATGCTAAAAACAACTTTGACGTTAATTTTAGTTGCATTAAATTGACATAGAAACCCATTCAATTCCTCACATGTTTAGGGAAAACAATGTTTGCATAAGCATTTTCATCGTTTAACTAATGCGCGTATTCAAAAATCATTCGATATCTTAGTAGAGGCCGCTAATGTGCGGGCGGGGTTGGGTGTCCTTTGTGGGCTTCCCAACACGTACCCTCACCCCTTACTCAGAACCTCGGTTTCTGGATGCCCGAAACCGTTGGCGCACGAGAGTCATTCAATAAACGATATCCGATAATGTCGGTATCGGTATCAAATGCAAAGGGACGAACCTAATAAACTCTGACATCGAAAATGCGCCGTATTTTGTACACGGCCCACTACGACATAGAGTGGGTTCGAACGGGACCGAACTCCCCCAAAGTTCGGTGGCGACTCTACTTCGATTTAAATTTCAATTCGATCCATTCTCATATGGAGATTCATTCGCCTCCCCAAACCCGCGCGTGGCCGTGTCGGGGTGGACCTATGTCATGTCCACAATTTGGCGACTCCGCTGGGGATTAACTGATGCGTGACTTACCATCGGCATCCTCCGGGTGAGACTCGAATAGAAATCATTTGACTAGTACAATACGCGTTTTAGTTCTACGGTTCATGCATAACCCATATTTTCCCGGGCCGGTACTCGCGACCGACGTCCCACTATACCGTGATGTACTCCAATATGGATATGTCAATGGTGTCCATAGTCGATTCGAGTGGGTTTCGCGGCATGTTCTAAGATCAACTCGACTTAGGAAGTCCGTCCCGATCAACGTCTAGACTATGTGCACTGGTATAGACCCTCTATAGACCGACCGAGACTTAGTGTAAAGCATACATAGCGTCCTTATAATGCTTGCGTGACTATGTGCTACTTGGTTTTCGAGTCGTTTTCAAAAACCGTCTTTTTTTCAAAAGATTGCATCTTTTTCAAGATAGCCAATTTCAAAACCCGGGACGTATACCGAATTTAGGACTTATGATTTTAGTCAAAACATCCTATTTTTAGCCGGTATTCTGCCCATTTCAAAACTCGGAAATATTTTCGAACTTTCAAATTTGCGGCCCGATGCACTTTCCGATTTTATTTTTATTTTTCGAAAAAATCGGGCCCTTCCCTGAGTTTTCTCGGACTTTCCAAAAAATCCATTTTCAAAACTTTCCTCTCCTTAGGACTTCCCGTATTTAGCAGTGTCGGGTCGTGTCTTAAGTCGTTGAAGTCTCTAGCGTCGAAACTCTGTCGATCTTACATCACGAGTTTCTTCCCTATCCTAGTCCGCCTTATTAGACTAAGGCAAGGCCCACCTACGTAGGATATACTCCTACAAAGGAGGGCCCATTACACAATCAAGTCCAAAGTCTGGGGATGTCTCACGTGGACCTTCCTTCGAACAGGACTCGGCCCACCCGCCGATTCCTAAGGAAGGCCCACACTTCACAAGTCACCCGTCTAGGTGTCTTTTCCGAGTCATTTCCCTTTTCAGTCTTGTTCGGGATGTACTTTCTATTCCGGGATTTGGGCTAGTTTCTGATCACGCGGTGTTCTTACAGATAGGCCACCCGAGACCAGATATCAACGCAAGATGGACGAACCGAAAAACGCGTTGGCCAAGATCGAGTCTCAACTGACTACCATCCAGGCTAACAAAGCAACCTTAGCCACCCGTGTGAGTGCCGTAGAGAAGGCAGTCCCTGTTGAAGGATCTCAGCTCACTGGGCCCATAGCTGAATTAATCAACGTTGTTTGCAGGCTCGAGGAACAGGTTCATCTGTCAAGAAACAACTCGATCCACACCGAAAATGCTCGTTCCTACTCACCTTTGAATGACGAGCTACCGGCTAACCTCAACCTTACGGGAATTCCAATGTTTGAGGGTACTGAAGACCCGGTCCACCACATCCGGGCTTTCAAAGATTTTATGGCGGTCAAGGGGGTGAAGTCCACCATGTTTACGCACTTATTCCCTTCCTCCCTTGAAAAGCATCCTAAGGCCTGGTACTACAGGCTCGATTCCAAGAAATATAAGACTTGGGATGATGTGGCAACTGAATTTGCTCGAAATTACGCCGATAATACCGAGATCCATACTACAATGCGTACTCTGGAAGTGATGGCCCAAGAGCCCAAAGAAGGGTTCACAAAATATCTCCAAAGATGGCGGGCCGAGAGTGTGAAGCTGGTTGATAAGCCCAGCTAGAAAGTGCTAGGGGAGGCGTTTGTCAAAAACCTCCTCCCATCCTACCGGGTCCATCTTCGGTATGCTATCATCCCCAATTTTGCCGCCCTTACTGAAATGGGCACAAGGATCGATGATGATTTAAGGTTAGAAAGCTTGACTAAGGCCTCTACCAAGGGATATCAAGGTCCTAGTTCATCTTCAAGCAAGCCCACACCCGCAACTGCAACTTGCAGCATCTTCGATGAGGTTAATCTGCTTGACACGTCATCCAAAAAGAATACACCAAATCGGGTATTCACGGATATAGGGACTACCTATACCTACGCCTTACAAAGGCTATCTTCAAAAGGCCTTATTCAACCAATAGGCCCGACTCCCGAGCTTCCATTGGAGAAAAGGCCCAATAGCTACAATGTCCAAGCCTATTGCCAATATCACTGAGGTAATGGGCATGACACGGAAAAATGTTGGAAGCTGAAGCATCTGATCCAAGATCTGATTGAAAGCGGGAAAATACCGTTGCCCGGGGACAAGCTGAGCAACAAAGAAAACCCGTTCAGTGCCCATGCTATATTCACCGGGGAGGTAATCGACTGTTCTCACCTTATTTCCCCTTTTATCCCACAAATTAACAGGATATGGTTCGATGACGAGGACGACGTTTACCTAGCCAAAGGGGAAGCTGTTCCCATCACAAGTGAAGAGGTCCGAAAGGCTAAGTCCAAGGCCATAGCCACTAACCACCTCGCCACAGCCGGGCGCTCTACCACAACAACCGTCACTGAACCTGCCATGACGGATTCTACCCCCGAAGAACCAAGCAGCGACACAGCTCTGGTCCAACAATTGAAGAGGGTTCGAGCTGACCTAACCATATGGCAACTTCTGGTTAGCTCACAAGCACATCGGGAAGCACTGACTAAGGCTCTCGATGAAATTAAGGTCGACTCATAGGTTACCCCCACTGAAATGGTAGCCACTATTATGCCTTATCTCAAATTCAAAAAAGAAGGCCCACTCATAACCCTCTCTGAGTCCGATCTTCCACCATTTTGGGGCCGCCCATAACTTGGCCCTCTACATCACGGTCATTTGCCGAGGGAAGTACCTCCCGATGACCCTAATTGATGACAGATCTGCAGTAAACGTCCTTTCCCTAAGGACCGCTAAAGCCCTCGGCATCACCGATGCCGATTACCTCCCGACGGCACAGACTATCCAGGCTTTCGACGGAAGCCCAAAACCAGTGGCTGGGGCCATTAAGCTGACACTAATAACTCGCCCGATCGAGAAAGAATTGGAGTTTCAGGTGATTGATGTCACCTCATCCTTCAATCTCCTACTAGGAAGGCCTTGGATCCATGCAGGCAAGGCCGTATCCTCTACCCTCCACCGAAAAGTCAAGATGCCGCTCCAGGACGGTATCATCACACAAGAGGCGACCCCCATGACCGTGGCCAGCTGCAATGCCACAAGCCGGGCCGAACCACGAGGATTTGATTTCGTGGGTATGATCGAAGAGGAATATCTCTTCAGGCCTTACTTCACCACTAGCATTGACATGATGCTACAAAATTTGAGCTATTTATCGGGGGCTACCTCAAGGCCATATCTTCCAGCTGGGAAGATTATCGAGGTCGTAAATGACGGCGAATCACAGTTCGGATTGGGGTATGCTATAACCCCGGAAAACGTGGTTCGGGCCGGCATCCACAAGCCCACCAACATCCTCAAGGGTACCTACCTGGGCCCTTATAGCCCGAAACTCACCGACTACTTTGTTACCCCAGTTTTCGGAGCTATTCAAGTTGGCCTTTACCAACCCACAATCACATATCCTGAGACCAAAATGGCTCGGGAATGCAATTTCATCCCCGATGATATATTCACCATTGTCCAGGCCGAGTCCGAGAAAGGTGAAAGCAACTCCGAGCCCGTGCTGGGGCTCCTATTTGGAGAAGACAAATCTGTCCCTGCTCCAAAGGACAATTTGGTCAACCTGATTCTTCGCAGCGATCGGTTCGACCCAACCAAGCTAATCTCCGAAGTCGGTGCAAACACCGAGAAAAGAACCCGGAGGAAGACCATCAAGTGGACCGACAGTCAAGGACGGGTCTACAAGCTGACCGCCGGCGAGGGAGACATGCCGGATACCGAGTCCGAGTCTGAGTCTGAGTCAGAGTCGGAGTCTGAGTCCAAGTCTAGTGGGTCTGGTGCTGGAGTACAATCTGTAACCCCTTTTCCCTTAACCACTGGAGTCTCGGGGCATGTCCCGAGAGCACTCCCAATCCCGCCACTGACCAACGATCAGATGGCCGCTCTATTCGAGTGTTCTCAAAATTTACTATTAATAATAATAACGAAAACCGTTCTGCTTACGACTTGTCTTATTTCCAAAATTCTCTCAATTTCAAAAATTTTATATGCAATGACATTGAGAAACCCGACGAATAGGTACCTCTGCCTCCGCATCTGATCGAGCAGCTCAAACAAAGGGAATCCCGAGATCCGGTAATTGAAGAAACCGAGTCCATCAACGTGGGAACCACTTTAGATCCCCAGATGCTTAAGTTGGGCCTATCCTTAGATCACGAGGAGAGAAAACAATTCACAGACCTCCTCCAAGAGTTCAAGGACGTCTTCGCATGGTCCTTCAAGGACATGCCGGGAAAAGACCGGGAAATAGCTGAACACCAAATACCCATCAAATATGGGTGTAAGCCGGTAAAGCAGAAACTCCGAAGGATGAAGCCCGAATGGTCTCTCAAAGTCAAAGAAGAAGTAGACAAAAAATTCAAAGCCGGCTTTATACAAGTGTCTGAATATCCAGACTGGGTCGCGAACATCATGCTGATACCCAAGAAGGACGGCAAGGTGCGGGTATGTGTGGACTTCTGGGACCTTAACAAAGCCAGCCCAAAAGATGAGTTTCCGTTACCACACATCGATATACTGGTGGATAACACGACCGATCATGCCCTTCTATCATTCATGGACGGGTATGCCGGATACAATGAAATCAAAATGGCAGAAGAGGATATGAGTAAGACCACTTTCATTACACCTTGGGGTACTTACTGCTAGACCGTCATGCCATTTAGGCTTATCAACGCCGGAGCCACATATCAACGGACCGCCACTACTTTATTACATGATATGATGCACAAAGAAGTGGAGGTCTACGTAGACGACATGATCGTCAAGTCTAAAGATCGAAGCGGGCACATCGCGGCCCTAAGAAAATTCTTTACTAGGCGGCGCAAGTACATGAGGCTAAACCCTCAAAAGTGCAGTTTCGGGGTAACATCGGGCAAATTACTGGGCCATATCGTTAGCCAACGCGGCATTGAGGTCGACCCAGCTAAAATCAAAGCCATCACCGAGATGCAACCACCCAAGACCGAAAAATAAATAAGGGGGTTTCTTGGGAAAGTCCAATACATCAGCCGGTTTATCTCAAAGTTAACCATGGTATGCGAGCCCATTTTCAAGAAACTGAAGATATGAGAGCGGGTACTATGGGACGATAAGTGCCAAACGACTTTTGACAAGATCAAGGAGATTCTGTCTGCTCCGCCGGTGTTAGTGCCACCTCAACCCGGTTTGCCTCTGTCATTATACCTAACAATGACCGAGACAGCCATGGGGCTATGCTGGCCCAGACAGTCGATTCAGAAGAACGGGCTATTTACTACATCAGTAAAAAGTTCCTAGAATACGAATGCAAGTACACAATGCTCGAGAAAACGTGCCTAGCTTTAGTTTGGGCCACTAAAAAGCTCCGACATTACATGCTCAGTCACGAGGTACATGTATTATCCAAAATGGATCCTATCAAGTACCTGTTCGAGAAGCCCATCCTCAACGGCGGGATGTCCAGATGGACTTTAATGTTAGCTGAGTTTGACCTCAAATTTGTACCATTAAAAGCCATCAAAGGCCGGGTGGTGGCAGAATTCCTTGCCGACAGCCCAATATCTGAGGAAGGACACACCGATACTTGGGCCTTTCTTGATGAAGACATATTCCATACCGATACCGAGACATGGGATTTGTACTTTGATGGGGCATCCAACTTCCGAGGATTTGGGGTCGGAATTCTGTTAATCTCACCACAAGGGGAGCACACCCCGTTATCCATCAAATTTGACTTTGACGTGACCAATAACGCAGCCGAGTACGAAGCATGCATTCACGGGTTGCAAGCCGCCGCCAATTTAGGGGCAACGAACCTCCGGGTCCACGGTGACTCATCTTGGTCATCAATCAAGCGCTCCAAAAATGGAAAACTCGGAACGCCAATCTCGTGGCTTACCAAGCACGGGTAAGGGTTCTAGAGAAACAGTTCCAGAAGGTGGAATACATCTATCTGCCTCGGGAAGAAAATCAATTCGCAGATGCACTTTCCAAATTACCATCCCTGCTAAATATCCCGGAGCATCTAACGAGCATGCCAATCTGCGTTGAAAGATGGTCCTAGCCGGCCTATATCCATGCCATCCAGGATATCGAGATAACTGACCCAGAACCTTGGTATCAGGCCGTTCTAACCTACTTGACAACGGGAGAATATCCCCCGGGAACTGAAAACCGGGCCAAGAAGGCTTTGCGAAGATTGGCGACCCAATTTGTTCGTACGAACGATGGGCAGTTGTACAAAAAGACGGCACAGGGGGCTCTCCTCCTGTGTATCGACAAAAACAGGTCGAGAAAGTTATGGCCGAAGTACATGACGGCGAAAATGTCCCACATATGAATGCCCATATGTTAGCCCGGAAAATCATGAGGCTTGGATACTATTGGAACACCATGGAAACAGACTGTCAGTTATATGTCAAGCACTGCCATAACTGTCAGATCTTTGCCAACGTACAACATATGTCATCTTCCCAGTTATATACCATGACATCACCATGACCATTTTCGACATGGGGTATTGACATAATTGGAAAGGTGCACCCTTCCGGGACGGGAGGTCATTGCTTCATTTTTGTGGCCATCGACTATTTCACCAAATGGGTCGAAGCCGAGTCATATCGTGTCTTGAACGCCAAGCACGTGGCCAAATTCATCCAGAATAAGATCATTTGCCGATATGGGATCCCACACGAGTTTATCAGTGATCACGGGACCCACTTCCAAGCTGAATCCGCTGCATTGCTAGCAAAATACAGGATTTAGAGGCATACATCTTCACCCTATCGTCCCCAAACAAATGGAGCGGTAGAGGCGGCTAATAAAATAATTGTCACCTCACTTAAGAAGATGGCTGAGAATTATCAGGACTGGCCCGACAAGATACCTTTTGCCTTATGGGGGTATCGAACGTCAATTCGCACCGCGATCGGAGCAACTCCATATTACCTGACATATGGAATGGAAGCGGTCCAACCGGTTGAGCTAGAAGTGCCATCCCTCAGGATTTTACTTGAAAGCCAAGTACCTGAAGCAGATTGGGTCCAAGCTCGATACGATTCGCTAGTCCTCTTAGATGAACGGCGATCCCGGGCCCTCAACAGTATCCAAATATATCAAAAGAGGATCCAACGGCCTTTCAACAAAAGGGTTAGGCCCCGGAACATCAAAGAGGGGGATCTGGTCCTAAAATCGGTTCGTGCCTTAGTACCGGTTGACCCAAGAGGAAAATTAACCCAATTGGGCTGGGCCATACTTAGTCAAGAAGGTCCTATCAGAAGAAGCGGTGATGCTGACAGACCTGGACGGGAACGAGTTCGTCAACCCGACCAACTTGGACCAGTTGAAGCGCTACTACCCCTAAACCCTATCTCAATGTCATTTGCAAAAATTTATAAAAATTTGTCTTTTTATAAATTTTCAAAATTATAGACAAGTCAATAAGTTTGAATTAATTATTCTACTGTCGAACATCTCGAATTAATAATCTTGATGTATTTCGAAAATTGCAAAAAAAAATCAATCTTTTGAACTACGTTTGGTTTGATTCCGCTAATTGTGGATACGTAGGCAACCCCTCAAAGGGTACAACCACTGCAATAACGAAAAGATGGGAACGGTATTCAATCATATGCCTTTTATTAAAAACCCGATAAACTCGGGAATCCCAAAATTACACCACACACACGCCAAAAAAAAAAAAAACGCCGGAAACGGCAAAACAAAAAAACGCACCACAAAAAATAATAATAATACTCAGATAATAAAACAAGGAGACTAATAGCCGGGCATCTTGCCCTTCCCTTTGTCCTTTGGGTCACGTGGAGCCCGAGGTCGCCGGGGCGGGGGCGAGCGTTCCCGAATCACGAGGGGAACCTCCTTAGCTCGAACCCGTTTCTTCTGCTATTGTCTTTGGTCCAAGTCGGGCCCGCACGTGCTCAGGTAGTCTATCTCGTGGGCCAAGTCGGTCCTGAACTGTCAATCTTGGGCCAATTCTCCTTTCCAAGTCCGTCTGGGGGCTCACTTTTCCCCAAGCACCTTTAGCACTAGACTCTTCAACTTGAGTCTTAGTCTTCTTTTTCTGACCCGACATTAGGCGGACCAGAGTAGCCGGGGTATCACCTTCGTCGAAGAAGCCCCTGTTGTCTTTAGCTTGCTCCCTTCGCAGCAGGTCGAAAGCTTCATCAGCCTTCAGAGCAGCTCGGGCATTGGTATCACCTGCTTTAGTCCACTTCACATAGGAGTTCGAGACCCAAATTGAGTCGCGAGATTTGGGAATAGGCCAGGTGTGCCGGGTGTACCACCTTTGCATCCAAGTGTCGCACATCACATCGGTCAGTTGGGTAGGATCACTCACAACTGCTTCGACCTCCGGGATTCTTTGAGTCCAACCATACTGCCTTAGTATGCGGTCGGGATAAAGATGGATTGTCTGCCGAAAAGACAAGATTACTTGGTAACGAGCCTTATCCCTCGGGTCCAAACCTGTGCAAACATAGATGGGCCACCACGGCACTACCCATCGAATCAACGGACCACCATGGAAAGACAACACCTCATCCCAATACTTCTGATTAATTTGGCGAGAAAAGTCAATGGCCCGCCTCCTTGTCATCACCTGATTATGACAATAGTTGCTCGCGTCAAGAGGAGGATCTATCACTGATAACCTCTCTTATAGCCAAATCTGAAAAAGGAAACAAAATATGAGTTTCCGAGACAAAATAGACGTTCGCCTAAGGGCACTCGATCGAGTGCCTAGGGGCCACCCGATCGAGTGGTACCTCTGGACATGAACAGGGGGCTTTTTACGAGGGCACTCGATCGAGTGCCCACTACAGCATAAAATCGCGGGAAAAAAAAAATCAAAAAAATCAAGAAATCAGGACAAATCGGGAAAAATCAAGGTAATATACCTGCAATAAACGAGTACTTCCGGTAAGACGAACCGATGAATCCCTCTTACGGTTGTCTAAACCCTGGATAATCTCACCCGTAATCAGCCAACCTGGGCTGTGCTCCGTCTCCATCAAATCAACAACGGTTAAAAGACGAGCATTACCCATACAAGACAATAAATCCATATGACCCTTAAAGGCATAAACATGGAGCATGCAAAAAGAAAAGGCCCTACGGCTATGAATTGGTCTCACCCGGACATCATGCGGGTTCATAAATTTCTCAGCCAAGTCGATCAGAGAAATAATACCATCCTCCATCATACGGGATACTTCGTTATGGGAGAGTCCTAAAAACTCTCGCAGCTTTCTCCTTGGGTCGTAGACCGAATAAGGTATGGCAGGTCGGAGTATCGGGTTCCATCCTCCCACCGCAGCAATCTCCTCAGGTAAAGGGCAGACTTCGCCCCGAGGAAAGGCAAAGACATGATATATGTCATCCCAGTAAGACAAGCACGCATCCAGAAAGTAGCGATCAACCTGCATCTGACGAAACGGGTACAGCTGTGTAATACCCGTCTGGTTGAGAGCCACCCTATCCGTGTCCCTAAAACGTCGGGACCATTCCTGCAGCATCACAGTCAACCTGTCGATTCCCATGACTAACTTTCTTGAAAGGAATAAGGAGACTTTCTTTTGAGAAGGGAGTAATCGTGGAGGAAATTATGAGAAAAATCAAGGACAAGGGAGGGGTATTTATAGCATTAATTCTATAACCCTCTTTCCATATCTTTCCTTGCACAATAGTTTCCTAATCCTAACGGAATCAACCCACAAGCCTAGTCTTGATACTAGCACGGAAATAATCATCCCGAACTTTCCTAATTTCTTTAGGAGTCAAAAATTTCAAAAAATTCCAAATTTCAAAAAGTTTCAAAACTTTCAAAAATTCAAAAAATCATTTTCCCCAGCGCGGGTCATTTTACTACCAACGTGTTGCATGCAAATTTTATGTGACTTATACAGGTACGACTGAAACAGGGACATGCAACCGACTGCATCTCTCCAACGGAAAGCCCCAGGCGGCATTTTCCTTGGAACAGCACGGAATGGGCCCACACATAGGCACACCCAGGACTTATGCGACAAGTCCGATTCCCCACGGAGGTATTATCAGCAGCTCAGGTATGACTTCTATCTTATGGCTGGCGAGCCCTTCACGCGAGTCTAATGGACTATAAAGGACCCGACCGGAAGTCTACCAGGTCTTAATTGGGTTGGTAGCTACTCCGACTTTCGCCTTGTCCAAGCCTCAGTTAGAGTGGGGGCTCTGTAAACACCCGTATTTTGACTGCCAGGTGTCTATGGCAGTTTTCCAAAAAACACCCGATGATGATCGGATGCTAACATGTTTCTACGCGCTCGGATATGGGCTCAAGACCTTTAGTTGTTGGCTTAAGCACTTACGGAGTACAAATCTCACAAAACTAACATCATATTCAGGCGCAGTGGGTCGTTTCCAATCAAACAAGACTAATTTGGGTCAAAACCGACACCAGAACTAAAATCGACTTTTAGCGATTGGGTCAACCCCGGTCAAAGTCGTTTCCGAGACACATAAGAACAGCCACGCAAACATCAAAAAACCAGTCCAAATACAAAACCCATCAAATGACCAATCCACGTTCTAAAACATTGGACCCGCGCGACCCAGCCGATCCAATGTTTGAGTTATACATAACTCATACAATATATCTGTTATATGAGTTATACATAACTCATACAACAGCCGGTTAAAATTGTGTCTGTTTTGATGTACATAAGTTAACATCTGTTGTACATGTCGATATTTTACATAGTTAAACAAGTTTCTGTTTTGATGTACATAAGTTGATATCTGTTGCACATGTTCACAATTTGTACATTGTCAAACCAATATCTGTTTTGATGTACATAAGTTAACATTTGATGTACATATTGATATTTTTACATAGTTTAAACAGGGTCTTTTTTTATGTACGTAACATAATATCTGTTGTATTTGTCGATTTTTTACATATTTAAAGTAGTGACTATTTTGATGTACATAAGTTAACATCTGTTGTGCATGTCGATATTTTTACATAGTTAAAACAGTGTCTGTTTTGATGTATATAACATAATATCTGTTGCACATGTTCAAATTTATACATTATCAAAGCACTGTCTATTTTGATGTACATAACTTAACATCTGCTGTACATATCGATGTTTGTACATAGTTAAAAAAGTGTCTGTTTGGATGTACATAAGTTGATATCTGTTGCACGTGTTAACAATTTGTACATTGTCGAAGCAATGTCTTTTTTGATGTACATAAGTTAACATTTGCTGTACATGTCTATATTTTTACATAGTTTAAACAGGGTCTGTTTTGACGTACATAAGTTTCTATATGTTGCACATATTCAAAATTTGTACATAGTTAAAACAATGTCTGTTTTGATGTACATAAGTCAATATTTGTTGTATATTTTAACATATTTAAAGAACTGTCTATTTTGATGTACATAAGTTAATATCTGTTGTGCATGTTGAAAATTTGTACAGTAATCAAAGCACTGCATGTTTGACCCGTGCTAGATTATTAGTAATTAGTACAATAAATGGAGTAGTTGAATTTCACCTTTATAATCTACTTACTCCCATCTTATTCACATCATCTACTTATTTCACATCCATCTCACTCAATCTATTTTTATTTCGTTAATTAAATTTACATTATGTAATTTTTATGCAAGGGGTGGTTGATAAATAATGAGGTTAAAGATAGATTAACAACTATAAACAACTCAAGGCAGCAGAAGATGCATAATCTTTCCTTCATTTTCAATTAGTATCATCAGTTTGACACATAGGATAAACGATCTTCGTCAACAACCGAAGTTATGTGCAACGAAGATTACATGGCGAAAATTTTCGAAAGACTTCCATCTTACGTTGATAAGGCTAACACGGCGATTGTCTGTAAAACATGGGCGCAGATGTTCCTATTACACCCCGATGCACCTCGATGGGTTGTTGATTACAATAGAAGCTTGAGAACATTGATCCGTGATGGAATGAATATTGTACTTAGGGGTGGAATTATTGTTTCAAAGAGATGCAGATGTGTGGACATGACATAGGTCCACCCCGACGCGGCCACGCGCGGGCTTGGGGAGGCGAATAAATCTCCATATGAGAATGGATCGAATTAAAATTTAAATCGAAGTGGAGTCGCCACCGAACTTTGTGGGAGTTCGGGCCCGTTCGAACCCACTCTATGTCGTAGTGGGCCGTGTACAAAATACGGCCCATTTCCGATGTCAGAGTTTATTGGGTTCGTCCCTTTGCATTTGATACCGATACCGACATTATCGGATATCGTGTATTGAATGACTCTCGTGCGCCAACGGTTTCGGGCATCCGGAAACCGAGGTTCTGAGTAAGGGGTGAGGGTACGTGTTGGGAAGCCCACAAAGGATACCCAACCCCGCCCGCACATTAGCGGCCTCTACTAAGATATCGAATGATTTTTGAATACGCGCATTAATTAAACGATGAAAATGCTTATGCAAACCTTGTTTTCCCTAAACATGTGAGGAATTGAATGGGTTTCTATGTCAATTTAATGCAACTAAAATTAACGTCAAAGTTGTATTTTAGCATGCGAGTTCATTTTAGTACAAAAAAATAAACAAGAATTAAATCGACAAAAGAACAAACGGTAAGTAACGATAATAACGGTTTGTAAAGATGTGAAATAATATGGAATGATGCAAATAGGATGATGCAAAGTTTTGAAAAATGAAGTTTTCACGTGATTGATTAGACACGCGTTGACTTAAGTCGGGAAAAGGTATTAACGAGACTCGAATGGCTGGTAGGACTCACGGTTTGACGTGATAAAGGGGCCACTCGACCGAGTCATTGAGTAACTCGACCGAGTGGACCACTAAAAAGGCTTCTGTCCGGATTTCGTGACGGCACTCGACCGAGTTATGAGGGAACTCGGCCGAGTACACGGCCACTCGATCGAGTTATTGTGAAATTCGACCGAGTGGTTGTCATGAAAGTATTCTGTCTCGTATTTTGGACCCTACTCGATCGAGCTATTGACCAACTCGGCCGAGTACTTTGCCACTCGATCGAGTCATTGCGAGACTCGACCGAGTGGAGGTCGAAAAAGCATTCTGATTTGGTTTTGGGGTGCCACTCGATCGAGTGGGCTAGGCACTCGGTCGAATGCCCCCTGTACGAACCAGTGTTCGTTTTGCAACTCGTTATTGATTTTGAAATGGCTCTTTGATTTTGATGATTCGATGAATTGGGCATAAATATTGTATAATTTATGTCCAATTCATATATATGATTCTCGTCGTACCCGATATCCGCTTATTGAAGCGGTATCGAATACTAGAGTGAAATTCGAAGAAAAAGCTGTAAGTCGTTTTAAGTCAACCAAAGCGATATGAATTTTCCTCCACGTTTATAGTGTCGTAATTCCAACGAATTAAATGACATCTACGTTAGCATCAACGAAAAAATCGAATTGGTTAAATTATTTGACTAGATCGTTAGATTAGACATCCAATTATGGAATTGGTATCGAATCTAAAAGATCGACGCTTTGCTTGAATTGAAAGACTTGATTCCCTCAACTTTTCCGACATCGTAATGAATCCCTAGGGATTATGCGATGTCGGATCCGCGTCAACGGGTTTCGAACCTTATTAAAAAAAGACTTGTTTTGAAAATAGGTTTTAGAATTGATGGAACTTGCGATAATGATGACAAAATAAGAGAATTACGGTTGATGTTAATTCGCTTCAACAATCAAGCGATCGGGGTGATGGGATAAGCGACCGGCAACGCTGAGTGCGATACTTTTGTATATTCGGGTTTTCTTATCCCACCATCACTCACGCTCGACACGAATCGACGAATACTTTAATGTTTTATACTAACTATATTATCGATATTACGGATGCGATAATGAAATAAATAAAAAAAACAAAAAAGGACGAGGAGAAAGAGGAATATGACGAGAGAGAGAGAGAGAGAGGAGAAGGAAAGAAGAGATGGGATTTGGCACCCTCAACCTACATGTTTCTTATGCTCGGACGGGACTCGCAGTTGTGGCTAGCACGTGAGTAATCGAGATGTAGGCTAAGTTGTGGTGGTTTAGGGTTTGTCTCCTAAGCTAGGGTTAGGGTTTGCAAGTGTAGTATTAGAGTTTGATTAGGGTAGAATTAGGGTTTCGAAAAGATGTATAAAAGGTTGTGCATGGGGGTGTATATATAGGCTTTGCCATGAACCCCGGCTAGGGTTACTCGACCGAGTAACTGGCTGACTCGGTCAAGTGGCCCAGTGCGCCTGCAGTCGGGCCTGAATGAGGGCCCACTCGATCGAGTGGGTGGAGCACTCGATCGAGTTGATCGGCTGGGTCGCGCGGGTCCAATGTTTTGGACCGTGGATTGGTCATTTGATGGGTTTTGTATTTGGACTGGTTTTTTGATGTTTGCGTGGCTGTGCTTATGTGTCTCGGAAACGACTTTGACCGGGGTTGACCCAATCGCTAAAAGTCGATTTTATTTCTGGTGTCGGTTTTGACCCAAATTAGTCTTGTTTGATTGGAAACGACCCACTGGGCCTGAATATGAGGTTAGTTTGTGAGATTTGTACTCCGTAAGTGCTTAAGCCAACAACTAAAGGTCTTGAGCCCATATCCGAGCGCGTAGAAACATGTTAGCGTCCGATCATCATCGGGTGTTTTTTGGAAAACTGCCATAGACACCTGGCAGTCAAAATACGGGTGTCTACAGAGCCCCCACTCTAACTGAGGCTTGGACAAGGCGAAAGTCAGAGTAGCTACCAAGCCAATTAAGACCTGGTAGACTTCCGGTCGGGTCCTTTATAGTCCATTAGACTCGCGTGAAGGGCTCGCCAGCCATAAGATAGAAGTCATACCTGAGCTGCTGATAATACCTCCGTGGGGAATCGGACTTGTCGCATAAGTCCTGGGTGTGCCTATGTGTGGGCCCATTCCGTGCTGTTCCAAGGAAAATGCCGCCTGGGGCTTTCCGTTGGGGAGATGCAGTCGGTTGCATGTCCCTGTTTGAGTCGTACCTGTATAAGTCACATAAAATTTGCATGCAACACGTTGGTAGTAAAATGACCCGCGCTGGGGAAAATGATTTTTTGAATTTTTGAAAGTTTTGAAACTTTTTGAAATTTGGAATTTTTTGAAATTTTTGACTCCTAAAGAAATTAGGAAAGTTCGGGATGATTATTTCCGTGCTAGTATCAAGACTAGGCTTGTGGGTTGATTCCGTTAGGATTAGGAAACTATTGTGCAAGGAAAGATATGGAAAGAGGGTTATAGAATTAATGCTATAAATACCCCTCCCTTGTCCTTGATTTTTCTCATAATTTCCTCCACGATTACTCCCTTCTCAAAAGAAAGTCTCCTTATTCCTTTCAAGAAAGTTAGTCATGGGAATCGACAGGTTGACTGTGATGCTGCAGGAATGGTCCCGACGTTTTAGGGACACGGATAGGGTGGCTCTCAACCAGACGGGTATTACACAGCTGTACCCGTTTCGTCAGATGCAGGTTGATCGCTACTTTCTGGATGCGTGCTTGTCTTACTGGGATGACATATATCATGTCTTTGCCTTTCCTCGGGGCGAAGTCTGCCCTTTACCTGAGGAGATTGCTGCGGTGGGAGGATGGAACCCGATACTCCGACCTGCCATACCTTATTCGGTCTACGACCCAAGGAGAAAGCTGCGAGAGTTTTTAGGACTCTCCCATAACGAAGTATCCCGTATGATGGAGGATGGTAATATTTCTCTGATCGACTTGGCTGAGAAATTTATGAACCCGCATGATGTCCGGGTGAGACCAATTCATAGCCGTAGGGCCTTTTCTTTTTGCATGCTCCATGTTTATGCCTTTAAGGGTCATATGGATTTATTGTCTTGTATGGGTAATGCTCGTCTTTTAACCGTTGTTGATTTGATGGAGACGGAGCACAGCCCGGGTTGGCTGATTACGGGTGAGATTATCCAGGGTTTAGACAACCGTAAGAGGGATTCATCGGTTCGTCTTACCGGAAGTACTCGTTTATTGCAGGTATATTACCTTGATTTTTCCCGATTTGTCCTGATTTCTTGATTTTTTTTATTTTTTTTTCCCGCGATTTTATGCTGTAGTGGGCACTCGATCGAGTGCCCTCGTAAAAAGCCCCCTGTTCATGTCCAGAGGTACCACTCGATCGGGTGGCCCCTAGGCACTCGATCGAGTGCCCTTAGGCGAACGTCTATTTTGTCTCGGAAACTCATATTTTGTTTCCTTTTTCAGATTTGGCTATACGAGAGGTTATCAGTGATAGATCCTCCTCTTGACGCGAGCAACTATTGTCATAATCAGGTGATGACAAGGAGGCGGGCCATTGACTTTTCTCGCCAAATTAATCAGAAGTATTGGGATGAGGTGTTGTCTTTCCATGGTGGTCCGTTGATTCGATGGGTAGTGCCGTGGTGGCCAATCTATGTTTGCACAGGTTTGGACCCGAGGGATAAGGCTCGTTACCAAGTAATCTTGTCTTTTCGGCAGACAATCCATCTTTATCCCGACCGCATACTAAGGCAGTATGGTTGGACTCAAAGAATCCCGGAGGTCGAAGCAGTTGTGAGTGATCCTACCCAACTGACCGATGTGATGTGCGACACTTGGATGCAAAGGTGGTACACCCGGCACACCTGGCCTATTCCCAAATCTCGCGACTGAATTTGGGTCTCGAACTCCTATGTGAAGTGGACTAAAGCAGGTGATACCAAAGCCCGAGCTGCTCTGAAGGCTGATGAAGCTTTCGACCTGCTGCGAAGGGAGCAAGCTAAAGACAACAGGGGCTTCTTCGACGAAGGTGATACCCCGGCTACTCTGGTCCGCCTAATGTCGGGTCAGAAAAAGAAGACTAAGACTCAAGTTGAAGAGTCTAGTGCTAAAGGTGCTTGGGGAAAAGTGAGCCCCCAGACGGACTTGGAAAGGAGAATTGGCCCAAGATTGACAGTTCAGGACCGACTTGGCCCACGAGATAGACTACCTGAGCACGTGCGGGCCCGACTTGGACCAAAGACAATAGCAGAAGAAACGGGTTCGAGCTAAGGAGGTTTCCCTCGTGATTCGGGAACGCTCGCCCCCGCCCCGGCGACCTCGGGCTCCACGTGACCCAAAGAACAAAGGGAAGGGCAAGATGCCCGGCTATTAGTCTCCTTGTTTTATTATCTGAGTATTATTATTATTTTTTGTGGTGCGTTTTTTTGTTTTGCCGTTTCCGGCGTTTTTTTTTTTTTTTTGGCAATTTTCGAAATACATCAAGATTATTAATTCGAGATGTTCGACAGTAGAATAATTAATTCAAACTTATTGACTTGTCTATAATTTTGAAAATTTATAAAAAGACAAATTTTTATAAATTTTTGCAAATGACATTGAGATAGGGTTTAGGGGTAGTAGCGCTTCAACTGGTCCAAGTTGGTCGGGTTGACGAACTCGTTCCCGTCCAGGTCTGTCAGCATCACCGCTTCTCCTGATAGGACCTTCTTGACTAAGTATGGCCCAGCCCAATTGGGTTTAAATTTTCCTCTTGGGTCAACCGGTACTAAGGCACGAACCGATTTTAGGACCAGATCCCCCTCTTTGATGTTCCGGGGCCTAACCCTTTTGTTGAAAGCCCGTTGGATCCTCTTTTGATATATTTGGATACTGTTGAGGGCCCGGGATCGCCGTTCATCTAAGAGGACTAGCGAATCGTATCGAGCTTGGACCCAATCTGCTTCAGGTACTTGGCTTTCAAGTAAAATCCTGAGGGATGGCACTTCTAGCTCAACCGGTTGGACCGCTTCCATTCCATATGTCAGGTAATATGGAGTTGCTCCGATCGCGGTGCGAATTGACGTTCGATACCCCCATAAGGCAAAAGGTATCTTGTCGGGCCAGTCCCGATAATTCTCAGCCATCTTCTTAAGTGAGGTGACAATTATTTTATTAGCCGCCTCTACCGCTCCATTTGTTTGGGGACGATAGGGTGAAGATGTATGCCTCTAAATCCTGTATTTTGCTAGCAATGCAGCGGTTTCAGCTTGGAAGTGGGTCCCGTGATCACTGATAAACTCGTGTGGGATCCCATATCGGCAAATGATCTTATTCTGGATGAATTTGGCCACGTGCTTGGCGTTCAAGACACGATATGACTCGGCTTCGACCCATTTGGTGAAATAGTCGATGGCCACTAAAATGAAGCAATGACCTCCCGTCCCGGAAGGGTGCACCTTTCCAATTATGTCAATACCCCATGTCGAAAATGGTCATGGTGATGTCATGGTATATAACTGGGAAGATGACATATGTTGTACGTTGGCAAAGATCTGACAGTTATGGCAGTGCTTGACATATAACTGACAGTCTGTTTCCATGGTGTTCCAATAGTATCCAAGCCTCATGATTTTCCGGGCTAACATATGGGCATTCATATGTGGGACATTTTCGCCGTCATGTACTTCGGCCATAACTTTCTCGACCTGTTTTTGTCGATACACAGGAGGAGAGCCCCCTGTGCCGTCTTTTTGTACAGCTGCCCATCGTTCGTACGAACAAATTGGGTCGCCAATCTTCGCAAAGCCTTCTTGGCCCGGTTTTCAGTTCCCGGGGGATATTCTCCCGTTGTCAAGTAGGTTAGAACGGCCTGATACCAAGGTTCTGAGTCAGTTATCTCGATATCCTGGATGGCATGGATATAGGCCGGCTCGGACCGTCTTTCAACGCAGATTGGCATGCTCGTTAGATGCTCCGGGATATTTAGCAGGGATGCTAATTTGGAAAGTGCATCTGCGAATTGATTTTCTTCCCGAGGCAGATAGATGTATTCCACCTTCTGGAACTGTTTCTCTAGAACCCTTACCCGTGCTTGGTAAGCCACGAGATTGGCGTTCCGAGTTTTCCATTTTTGGAGCGCTTGATTGATGACCAAGATGAGTCACCGTGGACCCGGAGGTTCGTTGCCCCTAAATTGGCGGCGGCTTGCAACCCGTGAATGCATGCTTCGTACTCGGCTGCGTTATTGGTCACGTCAAAGTCAAATTTGATGGATAACGGGGTGTGCTCCCCTTGTGGTGAGATTAACAGAATTCCGACCCCAAATCCTCGGAAGTTGGATGCCCCATCAAAGTACAAATCCCATGTCTCGGTATCGGTATGGAATATGTCTTCATCAAGAAAGGCCCAACTATCGGTGTGTCCTTCCTCAGATATTGGGCTGTCGGCAAGGAATTCTGCCACCACCCGGCCTTTGATGGCTTTTAATGGTACAAATTTGAGGTCAAACTCAGCTAACATTAAAGTCCATCTGGACATCCCGCCGTTGAGGATGGGCTTCTCGAACAGGTACTTGATAGGATCCATTTTGGATAATACATGTACCTCGTGACTGAGCATGTAATGTCGGAGCTTTTTAGTGGCCCAAACTAAAGCTAGGCACGTTTTCTCGAGCATTGTGTACTTGCATTCGTATTCTAGGAACTTTTTACTGATGTAGTAAATAGCCCGTTCTTCTGAATCGACTGTCTGGGCCAGCATAGCCCCATGGCTGTCTCGATCATTGTTAGGTATAACGACAGAGGCAAACCGGGTTGAGGTGGCGTTAACACCGGCGGAGCAGACAGAATCTCCTTGATCTTGTCAAAAGTTGTTTGGCACTTATCGTCCCATAGTACCCGCTCTCATATCTTTAGTTTCTTGAAAATGGGCTCGCACACCATGGTTAACTTTGAGATAAACCGGCTGATGTATTGGACTTTCCCAAGAAACCCCCTTATTTATTTTTCGGTCTTGGGTGGTTGCATCTCGGTGATGGCTTTGATTTTAGCTGGGTCGACCTCAATGCCGCGTTGGCTAACGATATGGCCCAGTAATTTGCCCGATGTTACCCTGAAACTGCACTTTTGAGGGTTTAGCCTCATGTACTTGCGCCGCCTAGTAAAGAATTTTCTTAGGGCCGCGATGTGCCCGCTTCGATCTTTAGACTTGACGATCATGTCGTCTACGTAGACCTCCACTTCTTTGTGCATCATATCATGTAATAAAGTAGTGGCGGTCCGTTGATATGTGGCTCCGGCGTTGATAAGCCTAAATGGCATGACGGTCTAGCAGTAAGTACCCCAAGGTGTAATGAAAGTGGTCTTACTCATATCCTCTTCTGCCATTTTGATTTGATTGTATCCGGCATACCCGTCCATGAATGATAGAAGGGCATGATCGGTCGTGTTATCCACCAGTATATCGATGTGTGGTAACGGAAACTCATCTTTTGGGCTGGCTTTGTTAAGGTCCCAGAAGTCCACACATACCCGCACCTTGCCGTCCTTCTTGGGTATCAGCATGATGTTCGCGACCCAGTCTGGATATTCAGACACTTGTATAAAGCCGGCTTTGAATTTTTTGTCTACTTCTTCTTTGACTTTGAGAGACCATTCGGGCTTCATCCTTCGGAGTTTCTGCTTTACCGGCTTACACCCATATTTGATGGGTATTTGGTGTTCAGCTATTTCCCGGTCTTTTCCCGGCATGTCCTTGAAGGACCACGCGAAGACGTCCTTGAACTCTTGGAGGAGGTCTGTGAATTGTTTTCTCTCCTCGTGATCTAAGGATAGGCCCAACTTAAGCATCTGGGATCTAAAGTGGTTCCCACGTTGATGGACTCGGTTTCTTCAATTACCGGATCTCGGGATTCCCTTTGTTTGAGCTGCTCGATCAGATGCGGAGGCAGAGGTACCTATTCGTCGGGTTTCTCAATGTCATTGCATATAAAATTTTTGAAATTGAGAGAATTTTGGAAATAAGACAAGTCGTAAGCAGAACGGTTTTCGTTATTATTATTAATAGTAAATTTTGAGAACACTCGAATAGAGCGGCCATCTGATCGTTGGTCAGTGGCGGGATTGGGAGTGCTCTCGGGACATGCCCCGAGACTCCAGTGGTTAAGGGAAAAGGGGTTACAGATTGTACTCCAGCACCAGACCCACTAGACTTGGACTCAAACTCCGACTCTGACTCAGACTCAGACTCGGACTCGGTATCCGGCATGTCTCCCTCGCCGGCGGTCAGCTTGTAGACCCGTCCTTGACTGTCGGTCCACTTGATGGTCTTCCTCCGGGCTCTTTTCTCGGTGTTTGCACCGACTTCGGAGATTAGCTTGGTTGGGTCGAACCGATCGCTGCGAAGGATCAGGTTGACCAAATCGTCCTTTGGAGCAGGGACAGATTTGTCTTCTCCAAATAGGAGCCCCAGCACGGGCTCGGAGTTGCTTTCACCTTTCTCGGACTCGGCCTGGACAATGGTGAATATATCATCGGGGATGAAATTGCATTCCCGAGCCATTTTGGTCTCAGGATATGTGATTGTGGGTTGGTAAAGGCCAACTTGAATAGCTCCGAAAACTGGGGTAACAAAGTAGTCGGTGAGTTTCGGGCTATAAGGGCCCAGGTAGGTACCCTTGAGGATGTTGGTGGGCTTGTGGATGCCGGTCCGAACCACGTTTTCCGGGGTTATAGCATACCCCAATCCGAACTGTGATTCGCCGTCATTTACGACCTCGATAATCTTCCCAGCTGGAAGATATGGCCTTGAGGTAGCCCCCGATAAATAGCTCAAATTTTGTAGCATCGTGTCAATGCTAGTGGTGAAGTAAGGCCTGAAGAGATATTCCTCTTCGATCATACCCACGAAATCAAATCCTCGTGGTTCGGCCCGGCTTGTGGCATTGCAGCTGGCCACGGTCATGGGGGTCGCCTCTTGTGTGATGATACCGTCCTGGAGCGGCATCTTGACTTTTCGGTGGAGGGTAGAGGATACGACCTTGCCTGCATGGATCCAAGGCCTTCCTAGTAGGAGATTGAAGGATGAGGTGACATCAATCACCTGAAACTCCAATTCTTTCTCGATCGGGCGCGTTATTAGTGTCAGCTTAATGGCCCCAGCCACTGGTTTTGGGCTTCCGTCGAAAGCCTGGATAGTCTGTGCCGTCGGGAGGTAATCGGCATCGGTGATGCCGAGGGCTTTAGCGGTCCTTAGGGAAAGGACGTTTACGGCAGATCTGTCATCAATTAGGGTCATCGGGAGGTACTTCCCTCGGCAAATGACCGTGATGTAGAGGGCCAAGTTATTGGCGGCCCCAAAATGGTGGAAGATCGGACTCAGAGAGGGTTATGAGTGGGCCTTCTTTTTTGAATTTGAGATAAGGCATAATAGTGGCTACCATTTCAGTGGGGGTAACCTATGAGTCGACCTTAATTTCATCGAGAGCCTTAGTCAGTGCTTCCCGATGTGCTTGTGAGCTAACCAGAAGTTGCCATATGGTTAGGTCAGCTCGAACCCTCTTCAATTGTTGGACCAGAGCTGTGTCGCTGCTTGGTTCTTCGGGGGTAGAATCCGTCCTGGCAGGTTCAGTGACGGTTGTTGTGGTAGAGCGCCCGGCTGTGGCGAGGTGGTTAGTGGCTATGGCCTTGGACTTAGCCTTTCGGACCTCTTCACTTGTGATGGGAACAGCTTCCCCTTTGGCTAGGTAAACGTCGTCCTCGTCATCGAACCATATCCTGTTAATTTGTGGGATAAAAGGGGAAATGAGGTGAGAACAGTCGATTACCTCCCCGGTGAATATAGCATGGGCACTGAACGGGTTTTCTTTGTTGCTCAGCTTGTCCCCGGGCAACGGTATTTTCCCGCTTTCAATCAGATCTTGGATCAGATGCTTCAGCTTCCAACATTTTTCCGTGTCATGCCCATTACCTCAGTGATATTGGCAATAGGCTTGGACATTGTAGCTATTGGGCCTTTTCTCCAATGGAAGCTCGGGAGTCGGGCCTATTGGTTGAATAAGGCCTTTTGAAGATAGCCTTTGTAAGGTGTAGGTATAGGTAGTCCCTATATCCGTGAATACCCGATTTGGTGTATTCTTTTTGGATGACGTGTCAAGCAGATTAACCTCATCGAAGATGCTGCAAGTTGCAGTTGCGGGTGTGGGCTTGCTTGAAGATGAACTAGGACCTTGATATCCCTTGGTAGAGGCCTTAGTCAAGCTTTCTAACCTTAAATCATCATCGATCCTTGTGCCCATTTCAGTAAGGGCGGCAAAATTGGGGATGATAGCATACCGAAGATGGACCCGGTAGGATGGGAGGAGGTTTTTGACAAACGCCTCCCCTAGCACTTTCTAGCTGGGCTTATCAACCAGCTTCACACTCTCGGCCCGCCATCTTTGGAGATATTTTGTGAACCCTTCTTTGGGCTCTTGGGCCATCACTTCCAGAGTACGCATTGTAGTATGGATCTCGGTATTATCGGCGTAATTTCGAGCAAATTCAGTTGCCACATCATCCCAAGTCTTATATTTCTTGGAATCGAGCCTGTAGTACCAGGCCTTGGGATGCTTTTCAAGGGAGGAAGGGAATAAGTGCGTAAACATGGTGGACTTCACCCCCTTGACCGCCATAAAATCTTTGAAAGCCCGGATGTGGTGGACCGGGTCTTCAGTACCCTCAAACATTGGAATTCCCGTAAGGTTGAGGTTAGCCGGTAGCTCGTCATTCAAAGGTGAGTAGGAACGAGCATTTTCGGTGTGGATCGAGTTGTTTCTTGACAGATGAACCTGTTCCTCGAGCCTGCAAACAACGCTGATTAATTCAGCTATGGGCCCAGTGAGCTGAGATCCTTCAACAGGGGCTGCCTTCTCTACGGCACTCACACGGGTGGCTAAGGTTGCTTGGTTAGCCTGGATGGTAGTCAGTTGAGACTCGATCTTGGCCAACGCGTTTTTCGGTTCGTCCATCTTGCGTTGATATCTGGTCTCGGGTGGCCTATCTGTAAGAACACCGCGTGATCAGAAACTAGCCCAAATCCCGGAATAGAAAGTACATCCCGAACAAGACTGAAAAGGGAAATGACTCGGAAAAGACACCTAGACGGGTGACTTGTGAAGTGTGGGCCTTCCTTAGGAATCGGCGGGTGGGCCGAGTCCTGTTCGAAGGAAGGTCCACGTGAGACATCCCCAGACTTTGGACTTGATTGTGTAATGGGCCCTCCTTTGTAGGAGTATATCCTACGTAGGTGGGCCTTGCCTTAGTCTAATAAGGCGGACTAGGATAGGGAAGAAACTCGTGATGTAAGATCGACAGAGTTTCGACGCTAGAGACTTCAACGACTTAAGACACGACCCGACACTGCTAAATATGGGAAGTCCTAAGGAGAGGAAAGTTTTGAAAATGGATTTTTTGGAAAGTCCGAGAAAACTCGGGGAAGGGCCCGATTTTTTCGAAAAATAAAAATAAAATCGGAAAGTGCATCGGGCCGCAAATTTGAAAGTTCGGAAATATTTTCGAGTTTTGAAAATGGGCAGAATTGATATGTTTATCGTAATGCATGTCTTATTATGGACATCGCATGTCTTATTATCGGAAAGTGCATCGTAATGCATGTCTTATTATCCGTTAAAACAATATTTTTACATAGTTAAAACAATGTCTGAATTGATGTACATAATTTGATATCTGTAGCACATGTTCACAATTTGTACACTGTCAAAGCACCGTCTTTTTTGATGTACATAACTTGATATCTGTTGTACATGTTGATACTTTTACATATTTAAAGTACTGTCTGTTTTGATGTACATAAGTTAACATATGTTGTACATATCGATATTTTTACATAGTTAAAACAGTGTCTGAATTGATGTACATAAGTTGACATATGTTTTTGTATACATTGTCAAAGCACCGTTTGTTTTTGTATACATAAGTTACTTTGTATTGAACATAAGTTGATATATACAATTGATTCAACATGATTCAAACACTGTAATAATGTACAGTGAAGATACAGTATATAATATACATGTGAAATTATGCTTTTAACGCGTTGAGCATTTAATGACATACCTTCCCCAAAAAATACCTTCCCAGAAAATAACTTCCCCAGTACAAATTAATGACAGTATAAAAACACATCCACACATACATCCATAATCCTTCCGTCCCTTACTACATCCCTACAACTATCAAAATATTATCATAAGCATTAAAAAGTATTTATTATTAATGAGAAATAAAGATGTTCATAGAGTTATTTCATTACACACTATTCAAAAAAAAATCTTTAGTTGATTCGTCTTTAATACCTCGGATGAATTGGTGCAAGTTCAAGTTTTGTGTTGATCTGTTATCAACACAGGGGTATGTGATATTATCACTCATAGTACCATAGCTAAATGAGCATGGAGAAGGAAGCAAGATTGCACATAGAGGAAGACATTAGGAAGAAGAAGTTTTTAATAGGAGCAAGTGAACCAAACCCATTAACACTATTTGGTACTCTTCGTTATTTGGTATAAAGGAGAAAGCTAACCTCTCTGGAACGTTTGGAAAAGGTTATGTGATACCGTTACAGACATATTACGTGTACTTGTAAATCTTTCGTCTTTGTTTTGGGAAAGGGTTATGTGTAAGTAATATAGAAATATGTCCAATGAACCACTGTAATATGTCCTTTATAGTAAAAAACTTAAAATGTATGGAGTATTACTTTAGATGGGTTATGTTCAACTTTTATAGAAATATGTACAATGATATTCTCAGATGTATTAAGCACAGTCGTTATTTAAATATGTACATCACCTAGTGACCTATATACTGTACCTTTTGTTTTTTAATTAAAAATCCGTTAGATGGATTATGTACATCAAGTTGAGATATGTACATCTAATATGGAATTGGACTACTTTTGAAATATTAATTTATTCTGAAATGATATTTTAATTCTGAAGTATATTAATTACCTTCATTTATTTATTAATTTGTATGTTTTGTTATACATAAGTTATTTTATACTGAACGGGTGTACATATAAGTTGATAAACGAGTGTACATAAGACATGCAAATAAGTTGATAAACGGATGTACATAAGTTACTTTCTGAATAAACGAGAGTTCAAAATTTGTTCAATAATGAAAATTTATTCTTGGCTGAGCATAGTTACACATGTTTAAAATTTGTACATAGTTAAAACAGTGTATGTAATATGTACATCAGGTATTTATACATATACACTCTACATATTGACTTATATACAGTATAGCTACACAATATATTAAATTTTTATAAATGAGTTATATACAACTAATATAGAAATATGTATACTGTTGTCCTCAGTTGAATTATGTACAGTTGTTCTTTAAATATGTACATCACCTAGTTTAAATATGATAAACTCCGTACATAATTAATAATATGGTGCATATAACTTATGATTTAACATGGATAACTAGTTGAAATATGAACATCTAATATGGAATTATGTATAATAACGTCCTTAGATGGATTATGGATTAATAACATCAAGAATTATTAATATAATAATTCAGCCAACGATAATATGTCCTTGAACGATTATGTACACCTGTTATCTATATACGAATTTTATACTTTACATATATACAGTACAATTTATTCAAAATGATTCAACCACTGTAATAATGTACACTATACAATGTACATGGACAACTTTGTTATTATGGGAAATGATTCTTTTAACGCGTGAAGCATTTATTGACATACCTTCCACAAAAAATACCTTCCCTAGTAAAAATGAATGACAATATAACGTGTGTAGCATTTCAAATTAATGACAGTTTTCAAATTGACAGTATAAAAACACATCCACACACACACAAACACTTACACCCACATCCATAATCCTTCTGTCTATACGTTAAAAAGTATTTATTATTTAATTGAATGAGAAATAAAGATGTTCATGGAGTTATTTCATCACGCACTATTCAAAAAAAAAATATTTAGTTGATTCGTCTTTAGTATCTCAGATGAATTGGTGCAAGTTCAAGTTTTGTGTTGATCTCTTATCAACAAAGGGGTATGTAATACCGTTATAGTCCCTTGAATGGTACAAAGCCGTGAAGGTATAACGTGTTGAATATACTCGGGTTGAGTTCCCAGGATACTTTCTTTATCGAGGGAATTCAACTGAAATAAACAAATATTTTGACGGACCTATAATAATTTTTGTTTTCATCTAAGGATGAAACATAAACTCAATAGCTGCTGTCGATAAGAAAAGGGCTGAAATTGAAGAAAGTGAAAGAGAGTTTCTTGCTAAAACAGCAGATTAAAACAGCCGTGAGGGTATAATTATTTTTGTTTTCATCTATCTTCAAAGGATGAAGTATAGAAACAGTGATCCCGTTCGTGCGTTCCCAACTATGTCGTATTGGACACAAGAGACAATGACAAAGAGGATAAAGGAGGAAGCTAAACTCTCTGGAACATTTGGAAAGGGTTATGTGATACCGTTACAGACATATTACAGTGGTTCAGTTGTACTTGTAATCTTTCGTCTTTGTTTTAGATGCTGAAAAAGAGTTATGTGCAAGTAATATAGAAATATGTACAATGAACCTTGTAATATGTGCAAGTAACATTTGATGTACATATTAATATTTTAACATTGTTTAAACAAGGTATGTTTTGATGTACATAACATAATATTTGTTGTATTTGTCGATTTTTTATATATTTAAAGTAGTGACTGTTTTTTTTTTTTGAAAACCCAACCGGGTTAGTCAGTATTATTCATCTCAGAGAAAACGATACTCATCATATGATCAGGACGACCGTCATTCCAAGTATCAAGCGACAAGCTATAAATTCCCCATTTCGCTAGTTCATGGGCAACTCTATTGGAATTTCTACTAACATACGACCATTCAATAGAATTAAAAGCTCTCGAGGACTGTAGTATTTCGTCAATGAGAAGATGGAATTCCGTACGCCCCTTTTTTCGTTCCTTTAAAGCGTTGATGACGACCTGCGAGTCACTCTCCACAGTCACAGCATGTATCCCTCGCCGAGCCGCCATCATAATCCCTTCAAGAACCGCCTCCCCTTCAGCCACGCGAACCTCCATCTCCCCTCTCCGGCCTATGACAGCGCCCCACCTCACCATTCCATCCGCATCTCGACACACCATGCCAAGTCCTATCCCCGCATCGGATTTGACCCCTGCATCACAATTCACCTTATAAGTGCCTTCACGAGGCTTGCACCACCTTGCCTCACTAATCTCAGGCACCACGTGGCTCTCCTCTAGCTGTCCCACCTCTCTCTCGATATCCCGAACCCGACGTAGCACATCTTCTTCCCATACCCTTTTTTCTTCAAAAACGGCTTTGTTCTGAGCTTCCCAAATGGCCCAACATCCAATCATAAATCGAGCTTGTTCATCAGGCCCCAACCCCCACTCCGATTTGACATTTATCTCCAGCTCGTCCCATATACTTCCTATCCACCCACACCCACGAACAAGATGAAGACATGTTTCTCTTAGGTTGTTGCATAAGGGGCAAGCCGGGTTAGACTCCGTCATCCTCTTAGCTAAATTTCCTTTCGTTGCGAGCGCGTCGTGACAAAATTGCCAGAAGAAAAATTTTATCCGTGGTAGAACTCGGGCTTTCCAAATACGTTTCCAAAGGAATTCCATAGCTGCCTTATTCGACCCCGCCTCGTCATCCCAATGTCCACCTGTAAGTGCTTTATAGGCCGATTTAACAGAGTACAACCCATCCTTCTCCAAATCCCAACACCAAACATCGTCTGTGATTCTCGAACTTATTCTAATATTCAAGATACGTTCTTGTTCGAAAGGCAGGAAAAGGCTTCTTAATTTGTGCTCGTCCCAACGTTTGCCATCCTCTGTTCTTAGATCCGCAACAACCATATCCTCGTTTGCATCCCCTCGTGGTGAAATAATAAGTCGAGTTTGTGTAATAGGAATCCAAGGATCCTTCCATACACGCGTACTCAACCCATCTCCAATCCTCCGGCGCACCCCAAGCCTAAGGACATCCCGAGCCTCCCATATACCCCGCCATGTGTAACTAGGGTTGTGACCCAACTCTGCATGTATAAACGACACATTAGGGAAGTATTTAGCTTTTAAGACTCGAGCTGCTAGACCATCCCTAGCCGTAATCATCCTCCAGGCATGCTTCCCGAGTAAGGCCATATTAAACTCGTGGTACTCGCGAAATCCTAGACCGCCCAAGCTTTTCGGCATACAAATTTTCTTCCACGCAACCCATGGGATTTTCCGTTTTCCACCTTCGACCCCCCCCCCAAACCGCGAGACAACCGAGCGAAGGTCTTCACAAAAATGTTGAGGCAGTTTGAAGACGCTCATTGCATACGTAGGGATCGATTGGCTACCGCCTTTATCAAGACTTCCCTACCCGCCTTCGAAAGTAACATCCCTCTCCATCCTTGAAGCTTCTTACTCAGTTTATCCCGAATCACAACCGTAATTGCCCGTTTTGACCTACCCACGACAGTGGGCAAGCCGAGATAACTTAATATATGTTGTACATGTTGAGAATTGTTCATAGTTAAAGCACTTGCTGCTTTGATGTAAATAACTTGATATCGGTTGTACATGTTTAAAATTGTTCATAGTTAAAGAAGTTGTTGCTTTGATGTACATAACTTAATATATGTTGTACATGTTGAGAATTGTTCATAGTTAAAGCACTTGCCGCTTTGATGTATATAACTTAATATCTGTTGTACATGTTTAGAATTGTTCATAATTTTGATGTAGAATTTAATATTATGTGTTAAATTTACATAGATACTCCCGACCTAAGCAAGATTTGAAGATACCAACTTGTTCCAAAGATTTGAAACCTTATGTGGGTCAAATTTTTAAGAATTTGGAAGAAGCATTCCAATTTTATTCCAAGTACGCAACTGCTGGTGGCTTCATTGCTAGGAAGAGCACTGGACGCACTAGTCGTGGTATTGTTAAAAAAAAAGTACATTGTCTGCAATAGAGAAGAAGAATATGAACATAAGGGACAATAACAAAGAAGGGAGATAACAAGAATTCTTTGTTTGGCCAGAATCATCTTAGAAAGAACATCTGATGATCGATATAAAATCACAGAATTTAATGAAGAACATAACCATTATTTGAACACACCTTCCACGATGATGCACCTTAAAAAGGCAAGGAAACTCACCATTTTGCACAAAAAGATGATCATTGACAACTCCATGGTGAACCAAGGTGCAGTTAAAACTTTCAGAATGTTCAAGCAGTTCGTAAAGGGTTATAAGTATGTAGGTGCATCAAAGGTTGATTTTAAAAATTTTGGTAGAGATATAAAGAAGTTCATCATGGACTCTGATGCACAGATGTTCATTGAGATACTTATGAAAAAGAAAGCCCTCTATGACTCTTTTTATTTCGACTTTGATGTTGATGATGAACAAAGAATTACTCGTTTATTTTGGACTGACCCTATAATGATAAAGAACTACATGTTATTTGGTGATATGGTGTCTTTCGATACTACATATAACATGAATAAGTACAAGATGGTCTTTGCACCCTTCACGGGTATAGATCATCACAAGAGATGTGTCACATTTGCTCCTGGCCTTGTTGGGAGAGAGAATGGTAAGAGTTTTTCTTACTGCTATTTTTGTCATTATTTGTATTTTGAAGATAACATGTGTTGCACATAAGGAATTTTATTATACTGTCTCCTCAATGCATGTGCAGGTAACGGCTTTACTTGGCTGTTTAAAAACTTCATAAAGGCAATGGGAGGTACTTTTCCTTCCTTCATTATCACTGATCAAGATTTGGGGATCAAAGCTGGGGTGAAGGAGGTTTTTGGAAGCAGCACATTTCACAGATTGTGCATGTGGCACATAGTGAAGAAAGTAGCAGATAAAGTGGGTTCGAAAATATGCACTGAAACAGATTTTCTTAAGGATCTAAATGCTGCTGTTTGGGGTAAGGATGTGAACCCAACTCAGTTTGAACAGATGTGGCAGGATCTTATTACTAAGTACAATCTTGAGGCCAATGAGTGGCTTCAGGAGATATTTGAGATGCGAGAGAAGTGGATACTAGCTTACCACCGTGACCTGTTTCTTTCAGGGTTAATGAGGACAACTTCAAGGTCTGAGTCTAAGTAAAACTTCTTCAACAACTTCACGAATCCTCATCTGACACTTGTTGAGTTTTACATGAGGTTTGACAGTGCGATTGATGCCCAAAGGTGGGAGCAGTCCAAGGTGATTGCTGACTGTAAGAGCACTTCTGCTGCTTTGATCAGTCTATTTTCTCTTGAAAAACATTCTTCTGAAATCTACACACGAACTGTCTTCTATGAGTTGCAGGAAGAGTTAAAGGCATCCATGTACAATTGTGGTGTTAATGATATTATAAAGGAGGATGGTGTTGAACGTATATCTATACAGGACAACATCAAAAATAGGGTATATGTAGTTGACTATATACCTGCAGAAGAGAAAATTGTCTGTGCCTGCAAGATGTTCGAGCAGCGTGGACTGTTGTGTCATCATGCTCTTTGGGTCCTGAAAGAAAGAGGTGCCAAAAGGATACCTAATTCATATCTACTTCCTCATTGGAATAAGTTTGCAACATCCAGGGATATGTTTGATGCAAATGGTACACTTCTTTGTGATTGTCGGTCATCTGATGGAATAAAAATAAAGGTTGCAGAATTATGGACTGAAATTTTTGATTGTGTGACTGTGGTTGAGGAGAAGGAAGAGAAGGTGGATGAGCTCTTAGAATTAGTGAGAGCATTCAAGGAGAAGGTTGTGGAAGAAGGAACAAACCTGCGAAATGACAAGAGGTCTGAGATCGAGTTTTTGATGGGTGCCATTATTCCAACTGACATTAAGATCTTGAATCCAAATAAACCAGTCTAAAACTAAAGGCTCTGGAAGGCGACTTATTTCGTCTAAAGAAAAAGCCACGAAACAATATAAGAAACCTCCTCGGAAGTGCAATGCTTGTGGAGAGATGGGATACCATGATTCAAGGAATTGTCCTGGCAAAGTTTAATCATCATACATTCTCTTATTTTTACTTAATTTTAATACTCTCTCCGATTTTTTATTATCTTCCCCTTTGGTTTTTGGTAAGATAATAAGGAGGTAGGAATAATGTGTGGTTCAAAATAAAAGGAGGAAGAGAGAGAAATGTAGACCACATGTTGATGGCCCAAAATGGAAATAGGGAAGAAAGGGTGTTTCAGCCCAATAAGGAAATAGGGAAGATAATAAAAAATCGGAGGGAGTATATATTTTAAATATAATAAATTGTTCAGGGATACATTAAGTATATTATAATTTTATCAAGTACACTTGATTTTCAATTGAAAATTATTCATATGAACATCTCTATTTGATTTTATATGCAGCAATTCTACTTATTTCTTTTTTTGACGTACATATTTTACCATATATTGTATATGTGTGAATTTCGTGCATACTTATGTAGATAAGTTACAACTTATTGTATACAGTATAACTCATACAACAGTATAAGATCCAATGTTTGAGTTATACATAACTCATACAATATATCTGTTATACAATATATCTGTTATATGAGATATGTTAACTTACAGTATCTGTTGTATGAGTTATACTGTATACAATAAGTTGTAACTTATCTACATAAGTATGCACGAAATTCACACATATACAATATATGGTAAAATATGTACGTCAAAAAAAGAAATAAGTAGAATTGCTGCATATAAAATCAAATAGAGATGTTCATATGAATAATTTTCAATTGAAAATCAAGTGTACTTGATAAAATTATAATATACTTAATGTATCCCTGAACAATTTATTATATTTAAAATATATACTCCCTTCGATTTTTTATTATCTTCCCTATTTCCTTATTGGGCTGAAACACCCTTTTCTTCCCTATTTCCATTTTGGGCCATCAACATGTGGTCTAGAATCACCCCTACATTTCTCTCTCTTCCTCCTTTTATTTTGAACCACACATTATTCCTACCTCCTTATTATCTTACCAAAAACCAAAGGGGAAGATAATAAAAAATCGGAGAGAGTATTAAAATTAAGTAAAAATAAGAGAATGTATGATGATTAAACTTTGCCAGCACAATTCCTTGAATCATGGTATCCCATCTCTCCACAAGCATTGCACTTCCGAGGAGGTTTCTTATATTGTTTCGTGGCTTTTTCTTTAGACGAAATAAGTCGCCTTCCAGAGCCTTTAGTTTTAGACTGGTTTATTTGGATTCAAGATCTTAATGTCAGTTGGAATAATGGCACCCATCAAAAACTCGATCTCAGACCTCTTGTCATTTCGCAGGTTTGTTCCTTCTTCCACAACCTTCTCCTTGAATGCTCTCACTAATTCTAAGAGCTCATCCACCTTCTCTTCCTTCTCCTCAACCACAGTCACACAATCAAAAATTTCAGTCCATAATTCTGCAACCTTTGTTTTTATTCCATCAGATGACCGACAATCACAAAGAAGTGTACCATTTGCATCAAACATATCCCTGGATGTTTCAAACTTATTCCAACGAGGAAGTTGATATGAATTAGGTATCCTTTTGGCACCTCTTTCTTTCAGGACCCAAAGAGCATGATGACACAACAGTCCACGCTGCTCGAACATCTTGCAGGCACAGACAATTTTCTCTTCTGCAGGTATATAGTCAACTACATATACCCTATTTTTGATGTTGTCCTGTATAGATATACGTTCAACACCATCCTCCTTTATAATATCATTAACACCACAATTGTACATGGATGCCTTTAACTCTTCCTGCAACTCATAGAAGACAGTTCGTGTGTAGATTTCAGAAGAATGTTTTTCAAGGGAAAATAGACTGATCAAAGCAGCAGAAGTGCTCTTACAGTCAGCAATCACCTTGGACTACTCCCACCTTTGGGCATCAATCGCACTGTCAAACCTCATGTAAAACTCAACAAGTGTCAGATGAGGATTCGTGAAGTTGTTGAAGAAGTTTTACTTAGACTCAGACCTTGAAGTTGTCCTCATTAACCCTGAAAGAAACAGGTCACGGTGGTAAGCTAGTATCCACTTCTCTCGCATCTCAAATATCTCCTGAAGCCACTCATTGGCCTCAAGATTGTACTTAGTAATAAGATCCTGCCACATCTGTTCAAACTGAGTTGGGTTCACATCCTTACCCCAAACAGCAGCATTTAGATCCTTAAGAAAATCTGTTTCAGTGCATATTTTCGAACCCACTTTATCTGCTACTTTCTTCACTATGTGCCACATGCACAATCTGTGAAATGTGCTGCTTCCAAAAACCTCCTTCACCCCAGCTTTGATCCCCAAATCTTGATCAGTGATAATGAAGGAAGGAAAAGTACCTCCCATTGCCTTTATGAAGTTTTTAAACAGCCAAGTAAAGCCGTTACCTGCACATGCATTGAGGAGACAGTATAATAAAATTCCTTATGTGCAACACATGTTATCTTCAAAATACAAATAATGACAAAAATAGCAGTCAGAAAAACTCTTACCATTCTCTCTCCCAACAAGGCCAGCAGCAAATGTGACACATCTCTTGTGATGATCTATACCCGTGAAGGGAGCAAAGACCATCTTGTACTTATTCATGTTATATGTAGTATCGAAAGACACCATATCACCAAATAACATGTAGTTCTTTATCATTATAGGGTCAGTCCAAAATAAACGAGTAATTCTTTGTTCATCATCAACATCAAAGTCGAAATAAAAAGAGTCATAGAGGGCTTTCTTTTTCATAAGTATCTCAATGAACATCTGTGCATCAGAGTCCTTGATGAACTTCTTTATATCTCTACCAAAATTTTTAAAATCAACCTTTGATGCACCTACATACTTATAACCCTTTACGAACTGCTTGAACATTCTGAAAGTTTTAACTGCACCTTGGTTCACCATGGAGTTGTCAATGATCATCTTTTTGTGCAAAATGGTGAGTTTCCTTGCCTTTTTAAGGTGCATCATCGTGGAAGGTGTGTTCAAATAATGGTTATGTTCTTCATTAAATTCTATGATTTTATATCGCTCATCAGATGTTCTTTCTAAGATGATTCTGGCCAAACAAAGAATTCTTGTTATCTCCCTTCTTTGTTATTGTCCCTTATGTTCATATTATTCTTCTCTATTGCGGACAATGTACTTTTTTTTTAACAATACCACGACTAGTGCATCCAGTGCTCTTCCTAGCAATGAAGCCACCAGCAGTTGCGTACTTGGAATAAAATTGGAATGCTTCTTCCAAATTCTTAAAAATTTGACCCACATAAGGTTTCAAATCTTTGGAACAAGTTGGTATCTTCAAATCTTGCTTAGGTCGGGAGTATCTATGTAAATTTAACACATAATATTAAATTCTACATCAAAATTATGAACAATTCTAAACATGTACAACAGATATTAAGTTATATACATCAAAGCGGCAAGTGCTTTAACTATGAACAATTCTCAACATGTACAACATATATTAAGTTATGTACATCAAAGCAACAACTTCTTTAACTATGAACAATTTTAAACATGTACAACCGATATCAAGTTATTTACATCAAAGCAGCAAGTGCTTTAACTATGAACAATTCTCAACATGTACAACATATATTAAGTTATGTACATCAAAGCAACAACTTCTTTAACTATGAACAATTCTAAACATGTACAACAGATATTAAGTTATCTACACCAAAACAGTAACTGCTTTAACTATGAACAATTCTCGACATGTACAACAGATACTCAGTTATCTACACCAAAGCAGCAACTTCTTTAACCATGAACAATTCTCGACATGTACAACAGATACTCAGTTATCTACGCCAAAGCAGCAACTGCTTTAATTATGAACAATTCTCAACATGTACAACAAATACTCAGCTATCTACACCAAAGCAGCAACTGCTTTAATTATGAACAATTATCAACATCTACAACAAATACTCAGTTATCTACACCGAAGCAGCAACTGCTTTAATTATGAACATTAGTCGACATGTACAACAGATATTAAGTTGTCTACATCAAAGCACCAACTGCTTTAATTATGAACATTTTCCGACATGTACAACAGATATTAAGTAATGTACATCAAAGCAGCAACTGCTTTAAATATGAACCAAACAATATAAGATACGTTTCTATGAAAACTTGAACAATTGAATTGATGAAGTAATATAAACTAAAATTGAAAAATAGATGAATTAATGAAATATTTTACCTAATATATTAGAATCGCCCATCATCGAACATGCTGCAGTTGTTTCTTGACTGTTCACTTCATACAAAAAACGAATCACGGCATAAATAAATTAAGAATTAGATTTAAAATCTGAAATTGAATTTTATAATAAATATTATTTTTCTGACCTAAATCTGAAGTAATTGAAGGTGAAATTGAGGATTTTCATTTGTATCTAATTTTCGACACTTTGATGAAGAATCAATCGCCATTGAAGATACAGAATTACTAGCCATTGAAGGTGCAGAGTTACACGACAATGAATTTCAGAGGTTTTCAGAGTAGAGAGAGAAAGTAGTAGTGTTCAAATGATAGGGTTTTAGAAGGTGGAGAGGAGCAGCGCGTGTTTTTTAGTCTTTTAATATGGATCGTTAGATCAGATCTTAATCTAATGGTCCAGATGATGCCTCTATGGGTGTAAGGAGTTGCCCTGCCTCACCGGAGCCCTCCTCTATATATAAAAATTTTATGTATGAGTTTTTGTTTTAATCTTAGCCTTTAATTTGATTTTAATCTAATGGTTGAGATTGTGCCTCAATGGGTCCGGCGAGTTGAGCTGCCTCAAAGGATCCTATATATATATAGAGGTGGGTTCCGGTGAGGCAGGGTAACTCCTTACACCCATTGAGGCACAATCTAGACCATTAGATTAAGATGGGACATACATCCAAATAAGTGTTATATACACTAAAAAAATTCATTATATACGTTATTAAACTCACTATATACACACACTTAAGAACTCAATATATACAGTAAAAAAAATGTTATATACACTTAAATAAAAAAAATGTTATATACACTCAAATAGTTATTATGTACACCAATTAATCAACAATGGAACATACATCAAAATAACTGTTATATATACACTAAAAAAACTCATTATATACGCTATTAAACTCACTGCATATATACACTTAAGAACTCAATATATACAGTAAAATAATTGTTATATACACCCAAATAATTAATATGTACAGCAGTTAATCAACAATGGAACATACATCAAAATAACTGTTATATACACTAAAAAACTCATTATATACGCTATTAAACTCACTACATATATATATATATACACTTAAGAACTAAATATATATACAGTAAAATAGTTATTGTTATATACACTCAAATGATTACTATCTACACCAATTAATCAACATATATACACTGAAATAATTGGCATATGTACTTAATTATTTGATATAATAGAATTGTTATATACCTTAAAACAGTTATTATGTACACTGAAATTGTTTTTATATACACCAATTTTATTTTAAATTCCGATTTTTTTTTTCCGAAAATTTTTTTTTTTTTTGGAAAAAAAATTTCGGATTTTTTTTTTCGAAAAAAAAAACCTTTTTTTTTGGAAAAAAATTTTCCGAAAATTTTTTTTTTCCGGAAAAATATCGATTTTTTTCCCCGGGAAAAAAAAAATTGGGAAAATTTTTTTTATGTATGATTTTTTGTTTTAATCTTAGCCTTTAATTTGATTTCAATCTAATGGTTGAGATTGTGCCTCAATGGGTGCGGCGAGTTGAGCTGCCTCAAAGGATCCTAGATCTATATATATATATAGAGTTGAGATCGGGTGATAACTCATACTATGGTGAGAACTATGAGAACCCTTTATTTCAGCCTTTATTTTTTTACCTGAAATCTAAATTGAAGTTGGCAGGGTCTCTCTCTTCTTTCCCTCTATTCTTTCGCCCCCTTCCTTCATCAATTCACCAAAAATTGAAGAACAATTTCACCAAAAATCAAGAAAACGCAGATTAAGCTTCATTCATAAATTCAAATCAATTAAGGTTGCGTTGGGTACTCGGAATTGATTTGAATATCAATAATTCAATTCCTGGATTTGAATTTCTAGAATTCAAATCCAAATCCAAATCCAAAATGGTGTTTGGGTACCCTTGGATTTGGATTTAGATTTCGGGCGGGTTGAGTCGGGTCAAGGTCACCAATTTTTATTTTTAAAATTTTTTCATTAGAAATATGTAAATGTTCAAATACGGCAAAAAAAAATAAAGAAAAATAAATAATACGATAAAGATTATGCGAAAAAACAAAGAAACGACAAGTGACGGAATTGAAATGACTACCATATACTAGGAATTTGAGAAAACCAAATTTGAACTAAGTTGGATTTGGTGAAAATTTCAAATCCAAATCCCAAGGTTTCCAAACGCTCAAAATATTTCAAATCCGGAATTAAAATCCAAATCCAAGTTCCCAAACATGCCATAAACGAATTTGTTATCTAATCTGAATAAATTAAGGTTAGGGTTTTGATTTCAGTCGATTTCAGTTTTGATTTGATGATTGATTTTAGTTTTTTCTTTATTTAATTCTACCGATTCCAGCTTAAAATCGTTAATTAGAGTGCTAGAATTGTTCTTAATTCTCTGTTTGTCTGATTTGATTAGCTTGTTGTTCTTAACTGTTCGATTAATTCTACTGATTCGATTTCAGTTTTTTTGTTGTTGTTATTGTTTGATTGCCTGGTAGAATGTGCAACATTAGTGTGAATGTGCGATCCAGCTTCACTTAGCCTGTAATTATTGTTTTCTTTTTAATTATTAGAGTACAGTTTATTAATCTGCCACATTCTTCTTAGCTGTAGAATCCCATGAATAATATCTCAAAAATAAAAACCAGGCATGCACATTTTTTTTTTTTCTAAAATTGTCAAAGAGTACATTAAAATTGAAAAAAGGTACGCTGAAATAGAAAAAGGGTACGCTAAAATTGAAATTGAACAAGGGTACACTAAAATTGAAAAAAGATACGCTAAAAGTGAAAAAGGGTACGCTAAAATTGAAATTGAAAAATGATACGTTAAAATTGAAATTGAAAAAGGATACGTTAAAATTGAAATTGAAAAAGGATAAGCTAAAAGTGAAACAGGGTACGCTAAAACAGAAAAAGGGTACACTAAAGGTGAAAAATGGAACACTAAAATTGAAATTGAAAAAAGGTACGCTAGAGAAAATGGTACGCTAAAATAAAAAAATGATACGCTAAAATTGAAATTGAAAAGGAGTATGCTAAAATTGAAAGCGGGTACACCATAATTAAAAAAAAGGTTACAATAAAATTAAGAAAAAATATTCTAAAATTTAAAAAGGGTACAACAATATTGTCAATGGTACACTAAAATTGGACCAAATTGAAGCCAAAAATAAAATTAATTGAGGGAACGAGGGAAAGCTGGTAGAGTGGCAGGGGAAAGAAAATTAATCGGGGGAAAAACTAATTCAGATTGCATTAAGAAATCAAAGTGCAATCTCAGCCATCCATTCATATAATAGGATTTGATGGCTGGGAAGAGTTCTCATAGTTCTCATTGAAGTAGTGGTTCTCACATGAACCTAAATCTATATATATATATATATATATATATATATATAGAGAGAGAGAGAGAGAGAGAGAGACCTCAACTCGCTGCATTCGAGGAGATCAAATCTTAATCATTAGATCAAAATAAAACTAAAGACTAAGATTAAAACAAAAAATCATACATATAAATTGTTTCTCTCGATTTTTTTTTTCTGGAAAACAAAATTCGAAAAAAAAAATCAACTTTTTTTTCTCCTAAAAATTATGATTTTTTTTTCCGAAAAAAAAAAAAAAATTCCCGAAAAAAATCATTTATTGTTTTCCGAAAAAAAATCAATTTTTGTGTGTATACATTTATTATTTTTGTTATATTATAATCAAATTGTTGTATGTAAAAACAATTTCAGTGTAGACAGTAACTGTTTTAGCGTATATAACAATTCTACTATACCAAATAATCATATAATTAAGTACATATGACAATTATTTTAGTGTATATTGTTAGAACGAAAAGAGTAACAATGACGAGATAGAGGGAGACAGAAATTCGAAGAACCGAAGGACAAGAACCGAGAAGTTGTGTCGTGGTAAATGCCACTGACTTGAAAACTGTTTCGGTACGACCGGGGTGGTAATCGTTAAACACGGCCAGCTTCGAAGGTGAAAACAACAATATTTAGACTCGTCCACTCGAGGCTAAATACTTTGGAACAACAATGAAACGTAACCCAGAATATTTGAAGAAGAGAGAGTAAGAAAGATGAGAGGATTGGTGTGTTATTGTGTGTTGAGAGATGACAAGCAGCAGTCATTTTAATTTATAGTGCAAAACCAGCTATGCACGCTCCTCCATCAATGCAGTAAAAGCAAATTTAAATAAAATGCCATTAAGAGGAGATATGTAACAGCCAGAAATGAACTTGGACATTTCACACACCAACTGAACCTGGACAGCCCATCTAACGGAGGCCCAAAAAGGTAAAAGTCTGCTCTACCCGAGTCGAGTTGGGTCGGGTCGGCGCGCGCGTGTGTTCAAGCCCAAGTCCACCGTCCGCCACAAAAGTCTCACTCATCACACAGTTGGAAACAAGAGGAATAAAGGAGTATATAAGATAGTGTTAGTTACTATCCACCACCGATGTGGGATAGCAACTTATACACCATTAGGCTTACAAGCCTTTACTTCAACAATAATCCCCCACTAAAGGCGAAGGAAGAAACGGGATAGGAAATTCTGGGTTAAGGAAGGCTTGGATACTTAGGTATCAATGTCTTTCGACTTGAATTGACACTTTAGTGAAAGTGAGGTAACAACTTACGCTCTAGTAAGAGAATATCTTTCGATTTGAATTCCTTACAGATTTTAGGTTGAGACCCCCACAACACATATCATACCGTCAAATCATGCTTGTTCCGCGATTTCAATGTGCAACGTTTAAAAGGCCATGCTTTTACCTCGGTTATAACAAGTGTTTTAGTAAGACTTTTCAAAGTCTAACATAGACAACAACCAAACCATCTCACTTGTATAGGTGGTTCAAGTGCTTCTTAGTAGCGCTTCTCACTAGAACCATTAAGGACATAAAAGTTCATCTTGCAAAACAAAGTCACAAATCCATCAAGTGCTTCTCAAACAGCACCACCATGAAGCAAGGATATGGATTTTTAAGTGCCATAGGAATAGAAACTTTGGATCATGTCAAATCATACGACACTTTGACTTAATGGCCTAAGTCTCATCCCCCTCGACATGTCAAGGACAATTCTCCTTGGCAACCCTTTAGTAAAAGGATCTACAAGATTACTTTCAGGCTTCACATAGTCCACAGCAATCACTTTTCAGGAGTTGTTTAACTACACCATGCCTGATTCGAAGATGTCGTCTCTTGCCATTATAGACATCATTCTTAGAAGCACCAATTGGTGCTTGTGAATCACAGTGTAAGGAGACTGGAGCTACCTGTCCCCCCCCCCCCCCAACGGCATGTCTGCTAGTAAGTTTCTCAGCCAATCTGCCTCTTGCCCTGCTAACTCAAGGGCAATAAACTCAGCTTCCATGGTAGAGGTTGCTATATAAGTCTATTTTGAAGACTTCCACGAGATAGCATGATGTGCGCCGTTCTTATATGGTTTCACTGTCTGTGGTACACATTTCCGTGTCATTTTGTTATTTTTAGGAGTAGGTTTACATTATTTTCTCCTATTTGTGCTACTCGGGTGTGTATTTCGTATTTTGAAGGAATATTAAACCGAGTAATCAAAAGAGCTATAAATACGTCAAAGTCAAACAAGGAGTCAAGCTCTAAAACTGTTCTATAGAAAATGGAATGATGGACGAAGGATGAAGAACCAAAAGGCTGGATAATAAACAAGTCATTCGGCCCAATAGCAAAAGCAGCCCATATGCCAAAGAAGATGGTTGATGAAGAGTAGGCACATTTTCTAATAAATAGTTATTCAGCCTATTACTTGTAGAAAGCCAATCAGCCCAGCTCAAAACCACAAGAAAAGGCATTAGCCAAAGGTTGGTAGATGAAGAAATGAAAGTCAATGGCCAACTTGGATCAACAGCCGACCAATTGCCAAAAGCTAGCCAATCAATTGGGAACGAAGGAAGTCGACCAAGCTTAAATGAATAAGTCGACCCAACCTTTCTTTCAGTCGACCTATTGACGGAAGACAGTGATCAAGCCTAGTTTATCGCGCAAATCAGTGGCTAGACCCACGTTTTCTTTCCTTGTGTATCAAGCTTTCTTTTACCCCACCAACTCTATCAATTAGTGGGATTAATGGGATGATGGTACTTAGTGGGGAAAGTGGGGTACTTTAAACCAGTTGAATTTAGTATAAATAGACCTAAGTTTCATTCATTCAGGAGATCATAATTCACACATCTTCTTTAGTTTAGTTTTAATTTAGAGTTCACTCTAAATATCTAGTATGCAATTTCTCAAATTCTAGTATTTATTATTTCGGGTCATTATTATTCTTATTTCCTCCGTCTCATTCTAGCAATTTTCAATCTCGGTAATTTTTCTCTTCTTCCTTATTCTCCCTCCTCCAAGTTACTGTTAGTTCTATTTTCTTCTTTCTCCTTTCTTAGTTTCTACTAGTCCTGTAATTATTAATTCTACTGTTTCCTACTGTTATGTATTAATAAAAAAATGTGTTATATATTTAAATTAGAAACAATTTAATAAATACTCTGTATTAGAAAGAGTGTAAAAATTAATAGTTTTTAAACATATATAGTACAGAGTAATATTCAAGACAATACAATCAGAACACTTATATCATGTTCAATTAATATAACGTTATGATCGAGATATAGTATTCTTTCATATACACAATATAGTATTCCGTACTTATTTGAGCTCATTTTATCTAAAAAGATGCTTGTATATAGACCAACGAATAATTTTGCAATTCCTCATATCTATAAATTTAATAATTTATGTAATAATATTGTCAACGGTAGAACAAATGTTATTGTAACAACCCGGTTCTTCTAATGACATTAATTAACAAGGCGAAAAATAATTAAGTCGTAAAAAGGGATAAAAATTTAAAACCATCGACTCAAGTGAGTCTTTTACCGATAAATGAACCGTTTGTTAAAATACAACAACTGAAACACGAATTACAAATTTCTAAATAAAATAGTCTGACAAAATTTTGTGTTACAAGATTTATAGTTTGACACTCTCATCTGCCACACTGTATCTCTTGCACTCACGCATGCCCCCATGTCCAGTCTTGAGGGTTCGTCAACCTGAATGCATATTTAAATATACATGTCCCACTTAGTGGGAGTAACCTAACCGTCCTTCTAACACGGCCCCGAATAATCAATGTAGTACAACGTTTAGGTTATCTAATTAACAGATAAGCAGGCATGTCACATTACAAATCGACATGTATACAATGTGAGATACACATGAAGTGATTTCAATTAACATGCGAATCAATTTAAATATATAAGACATGTAGGTTATATAGAATAAAGTAATACATACATCATATGAGTATCATGTGAATAATACAGTAAAGCGTAGATCATGGATTCATAGAAGTGTCATGTGAAAATAGAGTAAGACATACATAATACAAATCGTATGGAACATAATATAAATCTTAATCAATATTCAAGCAAGACATATAACAAAACATCACTTCCCATTATCAAGCATTTCAATCACATCATTAGTCATAAGAGTATAGAACAGTAACAAAGCATAATAGCACATGTGATTTAGAAAACTGTAGTCATTTACTTTTAAAAACAATGGTTTCCTTTCACATAATGCACGGGATGTGACTACTAATGTCTCATGCACACTTAAGGCTTGCATCTCACCATAAATGCGGATGGGAACATCAATCCCGCCAATCATATCGATACTAGGAGGTTTACATCTCACCCCTAGTGCTCAATAGGATCGAACACCTAAATTGACTCGGTTTAGTCGACTGACATACGGAGAAGAAGGACTGCAAGTGCATGGACTCAGAGGCCCCACTAAACCGAACATGTCCCATACACTGCTAAGGCAAAGGTCGGAAGGTATTCTGCCCCCAAAGATATCCGATATAGAGAGTGAGAGCTGATCAGTGCCCTTGTCTATGTATGCGCACACACCCAATCCATACTCTTGGTCTCGGGAAAGAGAACCTTTACACAACCGAGCACCTAAATGGCGACTGGACGACTACTACTCTACCGACAAACTCATAAAGAGCTGGCTGCCCATTTACTTCTTAGCATTTTCTCGCACCGGCAGGATGCATCATGGCCTCCCATGAGCAGTGACTCCGAGTGTCGTAGTCTACTTTCGAAGCTGTCTTCTATCGCATCGCCTTCTAAACTTTACCAAGATAGTGCCCAACACGAAACGTAGGCTGAATTTGGGTGTCTTATAAAGACAGAGTCTCTGGAATATCGAGCTCAGCGGTCATCGTGGGGCACATGTCTGATGACCAGAGGGATGAAACAATACCGGGTTCCATAAGGATGACCGGTCTGTGGGCTGTGTATTGACTCGGAACAAGTCATTACAACATGGAATGGTGAAGACGACTCAGAGGGTACTGCCAGGGCACATGTTCATTTTCACCATGACTGGTGTCGATAACATCGTTCGTGAAAACGTGTCTGATCACCGGCTTAGGTAACACACCGACTAGAAGTACGGTTGTTCCTATGGAATTTAAGTATGTCGATTTTAAGATTAACAAACATTATCAATCGTCGTAAAATTTATCTTAACTGATAGTTTTAGTATACTGATGTAAGAGATTTGGAACATTTTATTTGAGATATATTATTTGAAGTGTTCATTAGTTGAGATTTGATTAAAGATGGGTTCCTTTATCCTGACTTGGTCTATGTTGACTTAAAAAGCCAAAGTTTGACCAAGATAGACTAGTCAACCATTAGTTTTGACTTAGTCACTAATTAGTCCTTAAATGCTTATTATAAAGTTTAAGTGTTGTTTTGCACATTTAAGCATTGTTTAACTTAGTACTTTTGGGTTATTCGTCTTTTAGTACTCTATACTTTTTGGGCACAAGTATATTTCAAACACCAAATAAATCAATAATAATTATAAAAATCATTTTTAACCTTATTAGGTATCATATTTCTCAAAACATAGAGTTTTACAAAAGTAACTTTAAGTAATAACGAAATTGATAATATTATTAAGGATACTAAATGAGTCATTTTTCAAATGTTATTTTTAAGTTTCGATTTTCATACGCAACATACTTTTATAAGTTAGGTTTCCAGATATAAAGTCATTTTTCAAAAATAATAAGGTTTATTATTTTTAACAAATTAAAAATGAAAACTGTACGGTTTTCAATACTTTCTTTTAAATCGTTTAAAATACTTAAACGTCATTAAAGTGAACCAAAATTTTATTTTGTATACCTATACTTGTACATAAATTATACCCAGAAATTTAGATTAAAATACTTTATAAATGTTCTTAAATAAAATATTCTTTCCAGATCTGACCCCTTTTTAGTACAAATTTTATAAAGGAAAATATATATGATGGATTCATATGAAATTTCACATACACATCTTAGGAATCATCAGGAACATAAAATAATTATTCCAAGTCCAAAAGAAACGTTTAACATCATGAAACATATCATTTTCTCAGACAGTACATAAAATCATACAGTACCAGTTTACAAAATAAATCATTACTAAATATATATTTTCATAAAAACTTAATTTTCATATTTTTATCATATTCTAGACATTCAGATATACAACTTCCATGAAGAAATATAAGGCTAATTCGAAACATATTTTACACAGAAAAATCATAAACATACATCACACATCACAGAATCCATTTTACAGCATGTATTGTTAAGTGATAAATCAACAAATAGTTAACTTTAAACTTGGTGATCTAATGATTTAGTCCTAAACATGATGTTATATGTTAGTTAGAGTCTAAAAACTATACTACGAGATTTGAGGGCAAAGAAAAGTTAGGTTACCTATTAGCAATTCTCCGGATCAACTATGAAATCAAATATACTAAGATCGAAGCCCCCATCCTCTTGCTCCTCTTCATGAATAAGTTAGAAGAACACACAAACAAAGTAAGTTAGTAAATATAATAGGAATAAGACTTAAAAATAAAGAGTATAAGGTAAGGAAAAGAAAGAGTATGTGCTCTTGAGATATGGTAGTGTAAACACCTTAGAACTTAAAAGAACTTGTATGATTTTCTTTGGTTTTTAGATGGATGTTTGAAGAAGTGCTAAGTGAGTGAATGGATGAGTAAATGAAGTGAAAATGGCTGGTTATAAGCACACAAGTCGTGCATTAGATGGGGGAGCAAAGGGTGGACAAGAACTTGACAATTACCAAAAGTAGCTAAGCATACTTTAAGAGGTACATACCCTATTTGGTGTTCTTGATTAGAAAGGCATATTTTGAGGAAAGAAGTACGGAAATCGAATGTCGAGAAACGATTCGTCGGGTGACGATTTTCGTAGTAAAGGAGCTGTCCAGTACAATATTTTTATGATGAACTTATAAATTGTAATTTGAATATCACCATTGTGTAGATCTTGGAAAATTAATAAAGTTAGGCTTTTGAAACGCCTCAATCGGAGTCCGTATGAGAAAATAGGAACCGTTTTACAAAATCGCGCAGAATTTCGATAACGATAGAAATTTCAGTTTTGCAAACAATGAAGTGAAATAGAAAGGTTCCAAAGACAAAAGAATTGAATATTACTATATAAAATATTTTGTTGAGACTCGATTTATTAATATTAATCATTATTATAAATAACTAAAATGGTCAAAAGCATGGGTGTTACAGTTATAGTGATTATAAAATTATTCTATCCTACCTATATATCATATTCATTGAATTAAGCTATTACTTGTAAATTATTCAATAATTAGCTTAATACTGCATGTAAAATAATAATTGAGATGCAGTATTGGAGTCAATATTTTCAATATCATTAAAAGTGAACTTTCAAGCTTGCAGACAAATAAAAAACAACAAAACGATACATGAAAATTGTCTTTGAATAAATTAATAAATAATTGTTGACAAAAAGAGTCATGGATATTTGTTCGAGATTTTGCAACACTCAAGCGGTCAAGGTGTCAAGTCATTTTGAATGTCTTCATCTATTGCTCCTAATGATCTTCGTTTAATCCTTCGAGAAGCTATATTAGGAGTAGCAATTCCTCGTTTGGTCTTTAGCTAGTCAACATGTCATTTTTGGGGCTTCGTCCCTCTTATGTACCAAAAAAATATGGTTGTGACTCTATTTTGTTAACTTTATTTTTATTTTACTTGAACCCTAAATTATCGTATTTGTGCCGCGTGCAGTAAGCGTTTGATATGTTTAGATATGAATCATGTCATAATATCATATATAAGAGGGACAATAGACCAGTTTCAATCTATCGTCGCTTTAAATTTTTATGAAACTCATCAATCTTCAGTGAAATTTATTAACATCTTCGTGGATTAAACAGATGGACTGGTCATGTAATGATCGGGTGACAATACAATTTCCGTCTTATTCACTTGTTTACCTTTTATATTATTTGCTAATAATATTTTAATAAAGTTAAACAAATGACTAAGACAGAGGGATCAGAGTATATTTTATTTCTTTAAAAAGTTAAATTAGCTAAGATATTTAGTTTTTTTTTGAGGCAAAACGTGAGAACTTATATTAAATCAACTTCTGCCAACTCAATAGCAGTTTGCAGGAAATTTGAGTCAAGAACAACCTCATCACCCATTAAGTAATTTCTAAGTAAATATTTATTTTGAGAATAGGTGATTAAGAATGATTGAATATTTTTAGTTATGAAATATTCAAAAAATGGAGTATGAATAATTCTAGCAAAGACATTATAGAAAACACAAAGGAATTTTTTTCAATGTTTCTTCTCGAACTACACAAATTCATATTTATATAGAATATATCCATATTAATCCTATAGCGGGATGAATGAGATCTCAAAAAAATTGGTTTGATAATATGTTCAGCTTAATCCTTACAAACGTATGAATAAATATTGAAGGCGTATTCCATAATCCCATCTGGATCTCACAATGCTAACCCTACCTGATAAGGCTGACCCGAGACATGAAAGTGACCATAAATCGCTTAACTGGAGTATGACCCAAACTGAAATTGACTTGAATCCATCCCACCTGAAACGAATGATATTACTCCATAAATAATATTAATAATATATACATAAAAAATAAAGGGTTCATAAGTTTGAATGTTTCCTATAAAATAAATAGTTGTGCGAAATACTTTATGTTACTGATATTATTAGTATATTCAAAGTGTTATTCGGTCAAATTATTCGTATCCAAAAATGACTCGTACCCGAATGTCACAGCTCAAAGTGACCAACCTTGTCTTCCGAAACCGGTCTTCAATCCAAAAATCACCCAACCCAACCCGACCCAACCAAAAATGACCGACTCAAACCGACCCAGCCCGATCGACCCATTTTTCACTTCTAAGTTCTAACTAACTCATGTGAAATTATTTAAGTCGTCATAATTATAATCTTGACACGGATATAGCTGTCATAAGAAAGCATATCGTGAGGAAAAATATCAATAATGCCTTTGCAAACTACATTTACTCTAAAGAAGCTAATTCATAGAGGGTACAGAATTTGGATACATGTCTCACGGTCCTACTATATAAAAAAAATCAATCAGGATGAATATTATCTAAATTAGCAAGAAACTATGTTTACCCATAGAATTGGGATATCGATGTATACCTAAGGATGAATATTAGCAAAGTCGAGAATCCGAGAGTGAAAAATCCCCTTTAAATGAGACTAAAGCTTGTTCACAAAAATAACTCCAGCCCTTTTCTTTTCCTTGCTTGTTCACAGTAAACTCGAGTACTTTTATCCTGGTATCTTTTTCCTTCTCCTTCTCTTCCAGATCAACTGAAGCTTCAAGCGTCGTTTTATTCTCCTCCAACTGTTTTGAGATTGTCTCCTTCTCATTGCTCAAAAGTACTTCCTTCTATTTTCTGTCCTCAAAACTTCCTGAGGCAAACATATCTTCATCAATAACTAATATTACATACATTTGTTAACTCTACTTCCAAAAATTCCTAACCCTAAATAACCAAATTAACCACAAAAAACCCTAAATTTCACCTAATTCATCTAAACAAACCAAAATCAACATCACAATAACTAATTATAGAAATTAATCATAATAACTAAACATCTATAAATCAAGCTACAAACATTCCTAAATCTTAACCTTAAAATCAATCCAAGCAAACCAAAATCTACTCCAATTAATCATAGAAAACCCTAATCGTAGATCAATAAAAAAAATTAACTAACCTTCAGGTTGCTCATTTTCCGAAAATTCCTTCTCCAAACCTGATTAAACATTTTGGTGATGGTGCCACCATAAAATATTTAGTGCATCAAATCTAACATAACCCTCTAAACTATCGATTTTCGCCAAAATTAACAACAATATACACATCCAAAACACACTGAATCTCCACCGATATATCGAGCTTAATTCTGCCATTATTGAATCTCCGTATAATTTTGACTTTTTTTTATTGCCTAAGACTCTAATTAATTTGGATGTGGTGGTTGACAAAAGAGGAGGTTATGGATGATTTGGTGTATATTTTTGCCATTAAAATCTGATTATTATTTTCAAATCAATCGGAACTAAAAAAAGGAGATGATTGATACATACAAACACGATTTGATTTTTTTTGCTAGTACAAGCGATTTGATGAAGAAGAGGAAGTGATAACTGCAAATAATAATCATATAACTGCAAATAATAATAGGGATAACTGTAAATTGGTTCTTTGATTGAAAAAACGGTAGTGTGGAGTGGGTGGTTATTGAATGGTGGAGTGGGTGGTTATTGAATGGTGGAGTAACCACAACAGTGATAGTGATTAAATAAATAGGAAAGACAGATAACTTACACTCATACACATCAGCGCCAAGTCAGATCCACCTAGGATCCTCGTCATTTGCCTATGTGGATGAATGTGGTGCTTCCATTTTCTTTGGCTTTAATATATAAAAGACTCATCATGCTTCTTTTCTTTTTGTTAGTTTAATTCCTTCATTAGTTACATTCAATTAGCATCATTATTACTGTAAATATGTAGCTAATTTTCCGTCACTAGAGTTTAGGTGAACTATTAATTGAACCGAGTTTATATGTGATGACAAAATAATTGACCTTTATGAGTTAAATCGTTCTTGCAACATTATAACGACGAGTAATTAATTATAGGTCGTAATTGATTTCTTGTATCTTGTAAATCCCCACCTAAGATCGAAAGCCTGGAACCGATTAGACTCGTTGTAATCGATAGAATTCTCAAATAAGTAGCGAGAGCCCGTTAGGTGATTTCTAGGATGACTAGTGATCTGAGAGGACCGTGTCAATATTCTTTAACTCGTCTCAACTGATTATTTGGAAATCATATGTATGCCTGTTTTGATTCGTAGTGATCCGACGACTCTAGTATTTTTTATTATTATATTTTTATCATTTTAATTAATTTCTTTTATTTTATTAGACCATCAGTTCATCCCTAAATCAACATAAAATCGTGACTCGATAATTTAATTGGCTAACTTATAATTTTCAACCTGCCTCCATGTGGAATTGACCCTACTTATCACTAGCTATCCGTTAGTAATAATCTAGGATTATTTTGATATCGGTGAAGCGACTTAGCCGTATAGTAGCACCTCCACCTAATGTAAATACATAATCACTAGTTGAACTAATGTCTCCTTTACTATTAAACCAGTTTGCATCACAATATAATAACCTTCTAACACTGTAGGATATTTACCATAATGAAAACATAGATCACAAATACCTTTTAGGTGAAAACGACGCAGAGCAGTCTAATGTTCATTATTAGGGTTATGAGTATATCTACTTAGCCTACCCACAATATAAGCTATATCAGACCGAATACAGTTCATGAGAAACATCACACTTCCTATAATTTTAGCATATTCCTCCTGGGAGACACTCTCACCCAAGTTTTTACATAAATGTATACTACTATCATATGGAGTTCTAGCAGGCACAACATCAAAGTAGTTAAAATTTCTCAACATTTTTTTCCACATAATGAGATTGACTCAAGGCTATTCCGTTGGAGTTTTGGATAACCTTAACTCCTAAGATAATGTCTACTTTCCCTAAATCGGAGATTATCATGAATTATTAGTTATGTAGCCATCTTTAATCAAAATGTTGTGACATTTTTCATACCACTGTTTAGGTGCTTGTTTAAGACCGTATAATGGTTTTCTCAGTTTACAACACTTTACTCTCTTGACCCTTAACCACAAACCCATCGGGTTATGACATATAGATCTCTTCCTTTAAATCTCCATTCAAAAAAAAACTGTTTTTACATCCATCTGATGTATCACAAGATTATGAATAGCAGCTAAAGCGATCAGAGTTCTAATGGTGGAAATCTTGGTCATAGGTGAGTAAGTATCAATATAATCAACATCTTTCTTTTGTGTAAACCCTCTAACCACAAGTCTTGCCTTGAACCTTTCTATTGTACCGTCAGGTCTCAATTCTTTTTAAATACCCATTTACTCGATATTGGCTTACTACCTTTAATTTAGGTAAATCAGTTAACTCCCATGTCCGATTTGAAACAAAAAAATCAAGTTCGGTTTTAATAGCGTGTTCCCAAAAGTTAGCATCAATAGACCTCATAGCCTCATCATACGTTTTTGGATAATTTTCCATTGAAAAGGCAGAAACAAGTTCATCACTAGCACAATTATCACATGCATATTCAATTAAGAAGACTCTAATAATAAATTCATCGCCGAAATTCTTTTCAACTCTTTGCCTTTTAATCCTTCTAGGTTCGACATCATGATCAATAGAGGTACTACTCCTAGAATGCATGGAACTATTAACAAGATTATCAGGCAGATCAGACAATTCAGGCAATGTCACGACATCCTTATTTAAAGGAAATACATGCTCAAAAAACTCATCGTCTCTAGCTTCGGAAATAGAACGGTCATTCAAAGACATGAATCTATAAGCAGTACTGTTCTTAGCATATCCAATGAAAACGCAATCATATGTTTTAGGTCCTATACAGTAGGTCTCCTAAAGTTAGGTAAACCCACTTTAGCGAAACACCTGACCCCCACACTCTAAGGTAACTTAGGTTGGGAGCATATCCGCTCCATAACTCGTACGGTGTCTTGTCTAGTTTCTTATGAGGTACCTTATTAAGAATATGATAAGCCGAAAGAACCGCTTCCCCCAACATATCGTCTGAAAGGAACTTAAAAGCGTAGCATTCATCATTTCTTTTAAACTTCTATTTTTACATTCAGCTACTCTATTTGATTGTGGTGAGTAAGGTGGACTTTTCTCATGAATTAAACAATATTTCTCACAAAAGTCTATTAAATAATAAGAGTCATATTCACCACCCCTATTGGACCTGACTCTTTTAATCTTCTTATCAAGTTAATTTTCTGCTTCGGTTTTAAACTTTACAAACATATCCTCAGCTTCACTTTTATGTGTAAGTAAATACACTTTAGTATATCTAGAAGAGTAAATTAAAAATTACTCCCAATTTTAAAATTTACTCCCTTTTTTTTGTTAAAAGTAACTCCCAAAATCTATCAAAAGTTCAAAAATTGCTCCAAAATATAATTTTTGGATGAAAATGCCCCTAACTTTTCTACACCATATTACTTCACCTCACCCTCTATTCAAGGGCATTTTCGTCGTAAAAATAAATTTAGGAGCAATTTTTGAACTTCTGATAGAATTTGGGGGTTATTTTTAACAAAAATTTCAAAAAAGAGTGTTGACGTCCGTCGGCACCGCCCGGCGCCCAGCGCGTGCCTGCGCGGGACCGACCCGGTTTTATTGCGGCGGCCACCCACGCGGACCCCTCCTTGTCGGGGGCCGGTCCGATCTCGCTTACGGGGCGATGTTTTGGACCTCGATTCGGATGATAATTCGGACTTGTACCAGACGGATGCAGGCACCCGTGTTTCCGTTGGAATCGATCGAGTCGTGGTTGTAAATGTTTAAAGGCCAATATATTTGGTAAGGCGACCTTTTTAGTGAACCGAATTCGTTGCCGATTTGTGGAGTCGCCACTGAGTCAATTGTGGGGACTCGGAAACCATTCAAGTTAACTTTGATCCTTAGCCGGCTCAAAGTTGAGTGGCACGGGACCTAAAGATAAAGACTTGTACCCTTAATCACTCCATGTCTGGAATGACTCTTATTGCCAATGGTTTCGGACATCCGGAAACCGTCGATTCTGAGTAAGGGGTGAGGGTACGTATTGGGAAGCCAACGTCCGCTAGACATCGACACCCAATCCTGCGTTCACATAGCGGGCTCTACTAATGAATCGGTGGGATGATACCTTTGTTCCTTTGTTGTGGCGGAAGTACCGTAACATCCATTGTTTTAACCCTATGTCTTTGCTATGTCGGTTGTTTAAGGACAAGTAAGCTTATTGTCGTCGAAGTAGTTGTTTTTACGTTCTTTGCATGCGATTTTATGTGACAAGCAGGCCATGAAAACATGCACATAGGAGAGTAGAGGATACTAAGTATTATATGTATTAGCAAATGAGGTTTAACGTGACAATATGGATATTAGTCGTTCTCGTGGTATACCTTGTCTGATATTCTGCTTAAGATGTGTCAGCTAGGTATTAATAGGGATGCATCGAACCGTGTATGGTGAGCACTGGGACTAATACGGAACCCGACTATCACTTTGTTCGGTTTTAGCTTGTTTATGTTTTGAATTTCATCGTGTTAGGTGATTTAGCATGCAATTATAAGGTCATAAAAGCGGTAAATCATACGAAAGCGATAAATGCGAAATGTAACTAAATCACATAGTGAGGAGTTGCACCCTCGGAGTGTACACTGAACGAGACATGGTGCGTAGATAGTTGAGAACGGATCTCGGAACTACTCGGGTTTAGTTAGGATTTTTTAGTGCTTATGGTTAAAGTTGGGGACGTTACGTATGTTTATAATGTACCATGGATCTAGTGTCCACATTTGATATTATCGTAGTGCATAATAAAAGTACAAAAATATAAAGTTTTGTTTAGATGAGAACCTAGTGACGGTTCAACTTCGAGGCGGATCCTCCTAGCTTGCCTTGTGGTGATTTCGGCAGAGTTCCATTTACTTCGGCTAATTTTGCTGTTAATCCGGCAGAGCTCCGTTGTTAGCTAGTCGAACAAAGGCTCCTCGGGATCAAGTGGGGTAATTGAAGGTGAGGGGTAGCGTCAATTCGCTTATCGCGACAACGATCAAGTGGATCGTTAGTTAGGGTCGGAGTGCGAACCTAATTTACAGAAAACTCGTAAAGAATAAGAGGGAGAAGAGAAGAATGAGTTGTGTCGAATGAACGAAATAAGGGGATATTTATAGTTGCTCGCGCAATTCAAATCGCCCGGAAGGACGCCTGTATCCAGGCGCACCAGAACTCAGGCGCCTGGGGTCGTGCGCACGAAATGTAGGACGCCTGGTGTGAGGCGCCTAGGATTTTAAAGATCAGATTTTGAAACTTTCCAAAACTGAAAAGATGCCTGATATAATATGACTTGGGGATTAAGTTTCCCCCTAATCCTAGCGCGTCAATGCGCCGGGTGGGCTTCGAGTGTGCATCCCGAGGTTTGCTCGGCCCGACGTGTTGACTCGGGTTTGACTTTGCGTATTTCGGGACCAATTCGGGGTCTCGGTGTCTAAATTGACTCTAATTAGTATCGACGTGACCATAATGACATGACTAAGGCTGTCTTGATGTTAAAATTAATTTTTTTGTGTAATTATTTGATCCGTTCTATAGAAAAACTATCTAAAACATCGTAATCTCGCGCCGCGTTGCAGTCTGATCGTCATCGGGTGTATGTTGGGCACTCCTGCATCCACCAGGTCCAAATCTGGGTGTCTACATAAGCCCCCACGTTGACTGAGTCTTGAACAAGGCGAAAGTCAAAATATAGCCGCCCAGGTCAGTCGAGGATTACGACCTGGTGGCTATTCGGTCGGGTCGTTTTAAGTCCGTTGGACTACGTATTGAGGCTCGCCAGCCAAGGCTTAAAAATCATACCTGACATCCTTGCCTGCGCTAGCTTATCGGAGCTCGGGTCCGTTCTTGCTATCTCGTCTTTGGGTTCGTTATGTTTATGGGCTTCAATTTTTGGATGCGTAAGAATCCGCTCAAATTTGAACTGCCCTCCGAATGCTTATTACTTGTTGGGCATGAAAATGTTTGTTTTGCCTTCAGAATGCCTGTGACTCGTTAGGCTCGAGAATACTTACTTATTTTGCCTTCAGAATGCCTATGACTCATCAGGCTCTGAATGCCTTCAAGAACCCTATGACCCGTCGGGCTCAAAAATATTTACTTATTTTGTCTTGAGAATGCTTATGATTCGTTAGGCTCGGATTGCCTTTAGGATGCCTCTGACCCGTTATGCTTAAATTGTCTTCTGAATGCTTACAATTCGTCAGGCTTGAATTAAAATTTTTTGCCTTCAGGATGCTTATGACCCGTCGGACTCGGATTGCCTTCAGGATTCCGATGACCCGTTAGGCTTGAACTGCCTTCAGAGCGCTTAGCGACTCGTTAGGCGGATTGCCTTCAGGATGGCTATGACCCGTTAGGCTTGAATTGCCTTCAGAGCGCTTAACGACTCGTTAGGCGGATTGCCTTTAGGATGCCTGTGACCCGTTAGGCTTGAATTACCTTCAGAGCGCTTAGCAACTCGTTAGGCGGATTGCCTTCAGGATGCCTATGACTCGTTAGGCTTGAAAATGCTTGGGATGTATAAGAATCCATTGCCTTCAGAGCGCTTAGCGACTCGTTAGGCTTAAAAATGCTTGGGATGTATAAGAATCCATTGCCTTCAGAGCGCTTAGCGACTCGTTAGGCTTTAAAATGCTTGGGACGTATAAGAATCCATTGCCTACAGAGCGCTTAACGACTCGCTAGGCTTAAAAATGCTTGGGATGTATAAGAATCCATTGCCTTCAGAGCGCTTAGCGACTCGCTAGGCTTAAAAATGCTTGGGATGTATAAGAATCCATTGCCTTCAGAGCGCTTAGCGACTCGCTAGGCTTAAAAATGCTTGGGTTGTATAAGAATCCATTGCCTTTAGAGCGCTTAGCGACTCGTTAGGCTTAAAAATGATTGAATGCGCAAGAATTCATTCGAACCTTACTTGCCTTCAGAATGCTTTAGCGATTCGTTAGGCTTAAAAGTGTTGGATGCATAGGGGTCCATTCATGTTTGTATTGCCTTCAGAGGGCTTAGCGACTCGTTAGGCTTAAAGATTCGCAGATGTTTATTTTTTTTTATTAGATTAATTTTGCTTTGCGGATTTGTTTTTCTTTGCTTGGATTCGTTTTGCTTTGCTCGGATTTGTTTTGCTTTGCTCGGATTTGTTTGTTTTGCTTGGGTTTGTTTTGGTTTGCTCGGATTTATTTTGGTTTGCTCGGATTTGTTTTTCTTTGCTCGAATTTGTTTGCTTTGCTCGGGTTTGTTTTGCTTTGGTCTGATTTTATTTTGCTTGATTTATCATATGCTCGAGTGTGAGTATTCTTGTTAGTCGAGGTTTTTATGCTTCTTGTTGTTGTTTTATTTTTTTCGTCGGGCAGCTTTTGATTCGAGGGTGTTTATAAGCTTGATTTACCGATTACGGTTATTAAATTGTCTTGTCATTGTTTATTTTGGTTGGTATATGAGTGCGTGTTTTGCGGGTATCAGATACCATGTCTCGTTTTCTCTTGTTTTAGCTTTGAGCCGAATAGTCAGATGCGCGTCATGTTGCGCCTTAATATTCGGGCGCCTACCCCCAACGGTCCAAATTAAGGACGCTTGATGTGGGGCGCACGAGTTTTTGTGGGTCAGACCCATTTAAAGTCAACAAAGGAAGAGGGAAAGAGTTATTCGTCCCAAAACAGAAACGCGCGACTCCCCTCGACTCAATCTCACTTTCTCGATTTGTTCAACTGATTTCCGTCTCGATTTTTGCCATACACGATTATGTCGACGTTGGGTAAGCGTTCCTTACTCGCCTATTGTCCATTTTTGCTTAATTTGGTTGATTATGGGTCGATTTTGCTGAAACCCTAGAAAATCGATTTGGGCATTTTGAATTTGCTAGGTTTAGTTGTTTATTCTTGGTCCCATTGTTAGATTAGGGTCGAATAGAGCTTGTTAGTGTAGTTATAAGCTAGGTAGGAGGTTTTGAGGTGCATTAAGGGCTTCCCATGGGGTAAATTCGAAATATTAGGGTTTAGGGATTGCTTTCCCGGTTATTCCCGTACTTGCCCTTTGTAATCTTGCTCGATTAGTGTTTGTGGTGTTATGGGTGATTCACATGTCGACCTTTGTGAATTAGAATGTCCTCTAGGGCGTTTCGTGAGTTTTTGTGTGACTTACGACGGACCAAAAAGCATCGTAACGATGTCGGATTTTCCCAAAACCACTTTTATTGTGACCGGGGTCAAAAACGGGTGCTAGTGGGGTTTTCGGAATTATGATATCCTTATCCGAAATGTTGACCTTATTTTGATTTGTTTGTGCTGCTTTAGCCTGCCCTGAGGCGCATATTTTTTGCATTTCGCTAGGTTTTGCAGCTATAGATGATACTGAGCATCCCGGAAGAGCTCCTTTGACTGGCACCAGGGGTGAGGCCGCCGGGACGAGCTCACTGACCCCCGCGGGATTCATAGGAGACGACGAAGCGTTGCCTCGCAGCGTCGTGATCCAGGGGCCATAAATGAGGCCGACTTTGATAGAGTTACGAGGCGTAGGCTGCCTGAGACGGTTGCTAGGAAGGCTCACATCCCGGATCCCGCGCACGGGGACGAGGAGGTTGGTTATGATGATCCTCCGTGGGCTCGGGACTGGGATGGCCATTAGTTGTTGTTTCGCCCTAATTTGCGCATCTCTCACCGTATCGTTGACGACATGGTAAGTATCTCGACTCGTGCTTATTGGTTTAGGCTTTAAATTTTGGATTTGGTTTGTTTATGCTTGTATTACCTCGGTTTTCACCCCCTAGGTCCGATGAGGACTTTCTCGGGTTTTACGACATGCTTAGAGATCTATTCTCAGAAGCTTAATTAGTCCCGCGGCAAAGGCGATTATCACGAGGACGGCGTTAGGTCCCGTGTTCAGGCACTGGGCCCAGTTGGTAGGTTGCAAGATCAAGTGCGACCTTATGGTGATTAGGGCGATGATATATCGCTTTCACGACACTACCTCGACCTTCCACATGTCCTTTGGGGAGGTCGGGATGACTTTGGTGGACTTCGGGGTTATTACGGGTTTACCCTGGGGTTCGGAAGTGATGAGATGGGCTGCCGAGGGCCTTAAGTTAGATAGCGATAAGGTCCGAGGCTTGATCGGGGATTGTTTGGAGCGTGAGGCTTATAGCACGCCTCATGCTCTAGTGAGTTCACACATCACCGACCACTTCGAGAGGGTGGCGGTATTAGAGGGTCGAGCACCCAACACACCGGTGCAGGATGCCCGTCTATGGTTGTGGTACTTTCTAGGATCGACCCACTTCTCGGATAAGGGCGTGACGTTTAGTACTAGGTTTTTGTCTTTCCTAGCTAATTTAGATCAGCTGGCCCGTTTCGATTAGGTGACCGCGGCTTTCGCGGAGATGATCCGCTGCTTGCAAGTCATAGTGAGGCCACTGAAGGTGGAATCGGCCTTGGCTTTGCCTATTGTGGGTCCAGGCCTTGTGCTGGAGGTTAGTTATTGCCTCTGTATTCGTTTCTCGGATTTTGCTTAGTCCGCTTTGGTTTTGCTAATGATGTTTTTTTGGGGTTTTGCAGGCTTGGATTTATTCCTACTTCCCTCGATTGACACCTAAGACGATGCGAGCTTGTCCGGTTAGGTTCCCGACGGGGATCGAGTGGAGACTGGCTCAGGCCAAGAGTACGACGAGTCACTACCCGTCAGAGAATGTGCTGGTTAACCAGCTGCACCTCGATCGAGGATGTAACTTTCCTTCTTACGGCCTGTTTTATTTAGTAGCCCCTTAGGTTTAGGCTTATTGAGGCGTCGATCTTGTTTGTGTAGTTTGTGGCCCATCCTTGGGCCGATTACAAGGGCGTGCCCGAGTACGTGGCGGCGGAGTTGAGGCCCAGGTGCTATAGGAGGATGTTTCTTCCTGCGTTGTTTCGCTCGGTGTGGTATCTAGGCGAACGGTTGGTGCGTCAGTGTTTGTATGATAGTATCAGGGTGCCGGTTGATCCTCCCCGGACCATGTTAGACCACCGACCGCCGCAGAGGTCCTCGAGGGTAGGGATGGAGAAGGAGGTGATGCGCTACTGGTGCATGGCGCCTCCTATCTGTCTCACGTCAGCCAGCGACTAGCTTGCCACCGCCTCGTGGTGAGTACTCGATTTTTGTTTTAGGGCTTGTTTTGTTCTATGGCTTAGTGTTTATTTTCACCATGACCGGTTCGCTTTTCCTCTAGCTGGCCGACCCGGCTAATGCTGTTCAGCCCCCAGACTTCCCCTTGACGGTGCTTAGGATAGATGCAGCCGGGGTAGCTTTCACGGAGCCTCTCCCCTCGTGTTCTGCCGAGGAGATGGATGCTGGGATTGAGTGGCGCAACCGGGTATACTGGGTAAGTTTCGGTTTTTGTCTTGGATTTGGGGTTCTCAAGAGTTAGGTTTAGTTTGGCTGATTCATTTGGCTTCGCCTCTCAGGTTTCGTCGGCTTCTCATCAGCGGTGGTGGCAGGCCACCAATTACTTCCGGGCCTATGCGTCGAGGGGCTTCCGTGATACTTCGGGATCTCGATCGGTGAGTTTGCGTACCTCGGGTTGGTTTTCTAGGCTGTTTGTATGTTCTCCTAAAGTATGGGTGTATTTTGCAGAATACTCAGGATATGGTGGGGCAGCTGGAGACTCGAGTGACCGAGCTCGAGACGGAAGATGTTAGGCTGCGACAGCTTCTGCGATCTCGTTACGACAAGATTGCCTAGCTTAAGGAGCGGTTAGCTCGGTCTCATGGCGAGTCCTCGGCGCACAGCGAGGCTAGGTTAGGGGTTGAGATGGAGAAGGAGGTTGTGGCTGAGGGTCATGCTACGGGCACCACCGAGGATGTTGGAGGGATTCCCGAGAAAACTACTTTAGATATGATGTCGGGGATGGACGGTAGTGAGTCTCCCACCTTCGTTTTGGAGGATCTAGGTTTGGATGACAACATCGGTGAGCTCGTGATAGTTATTGGCGGAGCCTCTAGAGGTCCTCCGTAGTTTACGAACTCGGTTTGTGTATGGATTTGTATAACCTATATATTTTTAACTTTTAGTATTCAGAGTGATTCATTAGTCTTGTGTTCTTGTTTTGTGAAATGTTAACTTAGATTGACAAGTACTAATCACTTCAAGTTTGTTTTGTTTGCAATTTCATCGTACTTTTAGGATGTTTTAAATGCGTTGGGGTTGCATGAGAATATGAAAACGTTTTTCGAATTTTTGAAATGTGTTAGTTTGAGCTGGGAGTTGGATCAAGTAGTACGTCGATTAAAATGTTTGACTCGATATGTGCGAAACATAAGAAATTAGCATGTTTTGACTGAGTGCGTTGGGAGACATGTGTAGTTGTCTCGACATTCATGTTTAGAATGAGGCGAAATCAAAAAGGTTAGACTACTTTTGAAAAAAATAAGTTAGAACACTTTTTGTATATTCATGATAATGTCGTACTGGGCTACAAACGCGAATCATTAAAGTCTACAACACGCCTAGGTGGGGTAGCTTATCCCCCTAAAAGAAAAAATGAAAAGACGTTTAAGTCTGGTGGATCCGACGGGTGAAATGTGTTGTCTGTGCGACCTTGTTGCTCTTGCGTGGGTATTTTGGCTTTCGGGAAAGGTTTTTGCGACTTCGGAAGGTCGTTCCCGATGTCCAGGGTTGTCAGGTTGTAATTGTTGTGGTAAATCGGGGTTGATGTCTTGGGGCTCAAATGCCTGGGTTTGGGCGGTTGGTTTCCGGGTCGCCTGAGTTCGGGCGGCTTGGTATTTGGGCGCCTGGGCTCCGGCGGTCCAACTCCTGTTTATGGAAATTTTTGTAGTTTCCTAATTGTTGTGGGATTAGGGCTATATATGCGGGTTATGGGTGCTTGTTTTAGTCATATTAAAAATACCCATAGTGTGTCTATAGCTTCCTTGTATTGTTTCTAGTCATGTCGGGTTTCGGGAATCTCTTAACCGAGTGGGTGGGTCGTTTTAAGAAATATGACCTCGAGGTTTGTCCAAGTGATGGTTCGTCCATGGTTATCGCGTTAGGGCAAGTTAAGGTACAAGATGACTTCTTGTTAGCATGTTCTAGTTTTTGGGACGTAAAAAGTCATGTTTTTGCTTTCCCCGGAGGTAAGGTTTGTCCTCTTCCGGAGGAGCTAGACGTTATAGGCGGGTGGTGTTCGGTTCGACCCTGCGTGCCCTTGGGAGATGATGCTTTTGTGGAATAACGGTTTCGTCACTTTTTGGATCTTTCTTCGTTAGAGGAGGCTAAAGTTTTCTTCGGGAGAGATGGTATTGACCTAGGGTTGCTTTTCAGGACGTTCTCACAGACGGGTTCGCGTGATATTTCACCTCTAGCTTGTAGGCGGGCTTAAAATATTGCGATGACTTGTTACCATCTTTTTGAGGACGCGCTAGTGCATGAGGGTTGGGGTAATCCTTTGGTTTTTGATGTTGTAATGGGGATGAAACAAGAGCGATCACCCTCTTTACTTATTTTGGGTGAGTTTATCCTAGGTCTTGATGCTCGTGCCCAGCTGCATCGGTCTCCTTCGAGGTTCTATACTAGGATCATTTTGCAGGTATATATAGGGGGTTGTTTTTCTTTTTTTGAAGCTTGCCTTAGTTCGAAAGTGTGACATTGTTGTCGTTTATGCAGGTTTGGCTACAAGAGAGGCTTGGTTTAGTCGACCCTCCTCGGTCCGTCAAGGGCTATAGCTATAAGGGCTGCACGGGTCGTAAGATGGTGCAAGCATGGAATGATGGTTACACGGGGGAAGGATGGCATTTCTACTTGCAGGCTAATGGGCGAGTGGATATCAGGTGGACAGTCCCGTGGTGGCATATTGGTGGACATGACGGGTTTCCCTTCTCATCCTCGACTCAGGCTTTGCAGATATTATCCTTAAGGGATCCGGTTTATATTTACCCGAGCGAGTTGTCGCGCCAAATGGGGGTGAGGTTAACCATCTCGGAGGTTACTAGGGGTGTTCCTAAGTTTCATTCGTGGACAGAAAGTTCTCTTAGGGAGTTTAGGATATCCTGGGGACAGAAATTTTCACGTCCCGTTGTTAAGAGGGTGCTCGACCGACCGACATTACTTCCTTCCGGCAGGGAGTTTATGAATACCCGTCAAGAGAGAGCAAGTCGAAAGTAAGGAAGCCCGCGGTGCTAGAGGATAAGGACGCGACTCAAGGCAATGTTACTAAGTGCCTGACCAAAGACAGCGTTACCGATCCTAGTGCCGTCAGTTCATCTATACGGGCCAAGACCGAAGAGACCCATATTAAAAATGTGAGTGGTGAGAGGAAGTATGATTGGCTGGGCTCGCCTTTGGCTGGGCTCGCCTTTGGCTAGGGTGGTAGAAGCTTGTGTTAGGAGGGGTCGATGGTGAAAAACCCGAACAAGCACACCCGAATGGCAAGGAAAAAAAAAAGAAGTTGGACTGGTGGAGCCCAACCGTTTTGTGCTATGTTCTATTAATTGATATTATGTGGCGTATTAGTACTAGTTTTTGTAGGGTTTTGACACGTTGTCATTTTCCGGGGTAGATGGATTTCGGATGCTCGATGTAAAGGGGCTCGACAAAGGCTCAACTTAAATGATTTTTTTATTAATGAGAAGCACATTCTTTTATTTAATTCTTTTTTTTGTGGTGGCTCGCAACTCGATTCTTCATTTTACCCGGAGCGTCCTTTCAGGTTTTCACTCCGTCCTGGGCTCACCTTTTGTTTTGTCTTTTTTTTGCTTTTTTTTGCCCTTTTTGGTTTTACGGTTCGCAACTCGATTCTTCATTTTGCCCGGAGCGTCCTTTCGGGTTTTCACTCCGTCCTCGGATCGTCATTTTATTATTATTATTATTATTATTATTATTATTATTATTATTATTATTATTATTATTATTATTATTATTATTATTATTATTATTTTTACGACGGCTCGCAACTCGTTTCTTCTCTTTGCCCGGGGCCCCCTTTTGGGTTTTCACCCCGTCCTCGGCTTGTCGTTTGTGTTTCGTCATTGAAATCACTCGTTAACCGGAACGTGGGAAGAGGTTCCGATATGCATGTGAATCGAGTAATCGATTTTGTTATTTTTGTTGGTTGTACCCTTTGAAGGGTTGCCTACGTATCCGTTTTTAGATGGAATCAAGCCATGTTCGTAGTTCTTTCTAGATGTGAGTGATTTTGCTTTAGACTCGTTATGCCAATTATCGATGCGAATTCTTTTTAAGCGTTTCGTGTGGGTTTTCACCCTGGTTCGGAGATGAGGATTAGGTTGTCGGGGAATTTTAGGGATAGTATAGTTTGAGTTGGTGCATGTTTGTTGGGGTCGAGAACTCCTGACCGTCTAGGTCAGTAATGATCACGGCGCCCCCTTTGAGTATTTTCTTGATGAGGTAGGGGCCTGCCCAGTTTGGTTTGAATTTTCCTCTAGGATCGACGGGAAGGGGTGCTCTAATGGATTTGATCACTAAGTCTCCCTCATGTATGTTTCGGGATTTGACTGGTTTGTTAAAGGTAGTTGTATGCGTTGTTGGTAGGCTTGCACGTTGGACAGTGCGTGTATTCTACGCTCATCTAGGAGTACTAGCTCAACGTAACGTTTTTGGTTCCATTCTTCTTCGGGAATGCTGCTTTCGGCTAGTATCCTTAGTGAGGGTATTTCTAGTTCTATGGGTTGCACGTCTTCAGAGCGGTAGGTTAGGTAATAAGGTGTGGCTCTGGTGGGTGTTCGGTAGGAGGTTCGGTATCCCCATAATGCGAAGGGTATTTTGTTTGGCCAATCTTGGTAGTTGTTTATCATTTTCTTTAGGATTGTGGTAATGGTTTTGTTTGCTGCCTCTACAGCCTCGTTTGTCTGAGGTCTGTAGGGTGTGGACTTGTGTCTTTGGATTTATTATTTGTCTAGGAGCTTTTGGGTGTCGGCCCTGAAATGAGCCTCCTGATCGCTGATGATTTCGTGGGGTATGCCGTAGCGGCAGATGATGTTATTTTGTAGGAATTGGACTACTTGTTTGGAGGTTAGTATGGTGTAAGAGGCTGCTTCTACCCATTTGGTAAAGTAATCGACAACCACCAGAATAAAACAGTGTCCGCCGGTTCGGATGGGTGTACCTTTCCTATGATGTCATTTCCCCAGGTAGAGAAGGGCCAAGGTGCTGTTATGGTGTGGAGTGGATATAGCGGTAGGTGTTGGATGTTGGCGAATATTTGGTAGTTGTGACAGTGGTGGACATGACGCCGGCAGTCTAGGGTAATCCAGTAATAGCCTAGTCTCATTATTTTTCGGGCTAATAGGTGCACGATCATGTGGGGTCGGCATTCCCCGTCATGTACTTCTTCCATGACTTTCTCAGATTGGGTTTTGTTTATGCATCTAAGGAGTACTCTTTGTGGGGTTCATTTGTATAGTAGTCCTTGGTTTGTTTTTGGTGTTTGTGTTGGGTGGGTATGATCCGTCGGTTTTGAAGTCTAGGATCGCTTTGTACCAGGGTTCTTCGGGGGTGTTGTCGGTTTCAAGGTTGTGGATGTAGGTGGGTTGTTCACTCCTTTCTACGCAGATAGGCATAGAGAAGAGGTTGTCCAACATGTTTATTAATGAGGCTAGCTTGGATAGGGCGTCAGCAAATTGGTTTTCTTCGCGAGGTATGTGTATGAAGTTGATTTCGGTGAATTCCCGGGATATCGTTTCTATTTCGGTTTGGTACGGGGCTAGGCTTTCGCTATAGACCTTCCAAGTGCCCATGGCTTGGTTGACTACTAGGGATGAATCTCCGTGGACTCTAAGGTTTTTGACTCCTAGAGCTACGGTGGCTTTTACCCCTATTAGGCAGATTTCGTATTCGGCTGTGTTGTTGGTAACTGGGAAGTCTAGTTTGACTGATATGGGCGTGTGGTCACCTATTGGTTGTTGGCTGTGTGTTGTGTTTCTTATCTTGTGTCTTTTGGTTGGGGAGTCAGTTGCGGGTTGAACTTAGGGTAATTGTTCCTGATCTCTTTTTAGGGTGAAGTTAGGTGGGCCGTTTGTTGTAGCCCTTACGCTTTGATTAATTGTTATCGATGAATGGCATAGTATCGAATTTCAAGCGAGAAAGTGCGTTATATAATCAAGCAATTGTCGAGGCGTGTTTGTAAAAAAAAGGAATTATTTTATCGATATAATAGGCGGGCTAGGTGCACGTGATGTTGTTTGATGGGGGAGGCGGAGGACAAGTCCCCTCGCACCTCCCGGACTCGATATATAAGAAAACGTTTATTATTATTTAAGCCTAGGCCCTAAGATGAACTAGACTTTAACTAAGACCGGCTTACTGCCTTTAGGGAGCGACTACTATGACTTGACCATGTCGCGACATTGACCTGACTTTGGAAACATAGATGTTCCCCTGGTCTCAGATTCGGTCATAGCCTTCCGGGGACGCACCCCTTGAATGGCGTTTGGAGGTGATTTTTGGATGTGGCTCGTTGAGGGGTTTAAAGTGACTCGGGACGACTACCGACAAAGTTTAGGGGTTTAAAAATCCAATTCTTCACCAAACCCACAACAAAGTTGGAGCAAACCCCATCAACGAAAATGCAATCTTTTGGATCACATTACCAAGTAAATCCATCAAATCAAGAACTAGGAAGTAAAAATTACGATGTAACGCTAATAAAACTTGCGCTTGAAGTGATCAACAACATCCGAACGAGAAGCCATGTGAGGAGGAATTAGAATGTTGGACCTGTAATCAGCCCATCTTGCATCGTTTTCGTAATCATACGAAGAAGCTGCGATTCTCTTCAACTTCAGCTCTTCTTCTTCCCCCATTTCTCTCGAGTTTCTTAAGCTATAATCTCAATGATTTTCAAGTCCTGGTGTGGGTTGAGTACTTGAGTGCTTGACTCGTAGATGTATTGCCGAATATCACGAAAGTATGCAACTCTGTTAAAAAAAGAGATATCACAGGGAACGGCGTCGTTGGGGCTGTAGTTGGATGCAGAGCCTATCCCCTAATGTCATCTACTAGATTACTGCTCATCCCTTGCTACCCACAAGAGGTGATCGGGCCTAAGCAAAAAAAATGGTCCACGTGAACGGGTTTGGGTCGGGCCAAATGAGTTGGACTATTTTTTAAGCCCAAACCCGGTCCTAGCGCACTAGAACGGGCTTTTCAGGTCAAAATGAGCTTTTTGGTCCTATATTTTAAGGCTCTTGTATAAAATAAATATCTTAATATCATCGTTTAATAATTTAAACTTATGTGTTTTGTTTATAAATTTTATAATTTCGTTAAAAATTAATGATAAACAACAATATGAACATACATATATCACTTTAAATATGATATAATGAAAACGTAACAAATTTAAAATGTTTTATCAAGTACACATGAATAATATATACTCGTATTGAGTTTACCTTGAATAATTACGATCATATTACGGAGATATAAATCATAAATTACTTATGACTATATAAGAATTTGTAAAGAGAGTTATAATCTTATCACTAAGTTTAGAAAATAGTAACAAAAAGTATTTATTTTTAGTAAGTATGGGTCGGGCCGGGCCAAAATTTGTGTCATATTCGTGGCCCAAATCCGACACAAAAATACTTTGGGCTTTTTAGGGCCGGCCCATAGGCGGGCCATTTGATCACCTCTACTACCCACCTAGAGGTGGTAATCGAGCGTGCGGGTTAGGTTCGGGTCAGGTCATCATCGTGTTGGGTCATTATCGGGTCATGCCTATCGTTGGGTTGGATTCGAGCGAGTTCGGGTCACTTAGAGGTCGGGTTACTTGGGTCAAATTTTGTGTCGAGTCGGGTCAGGATTGAATCACTTTCGGGTCGGGTCATTTGGGTTGAGTTGTCGCCAGATCAACCGGGTCCGAGTCGATCTGTCGGGTTCGAGTTGAGTTTGGCTCATTCCCTGGTCGGGTCATTATCATGTTTTGGTCATTATCGGGTCGGGTCATGTTCGAGTCGGACTAGTTATTTTTTTTATTTTTTTTGGTAAATGGTAAGAATTATATTAATAGGAAAATCAACTTCAGTTACAACCATAACCTCACAATTGACTTACAAACCGAGACAACCATATCAACGGACTAGGTTTTTGACGGACAAGGATTTGTCGCGAATCCCGATCGATCAAAGTAAAAACCAACTAGTCCTAAACTTGGGTAGTCGAGGGTAAGTCGGGTCGAAATCCACATGGACGGTCTAGTTAAATAAAGGTCTCGATCTAAGTAAGAAATTAGTCAAAAGAGAAGAAATGTTTTTGGTTGGAATCGACACTACTATAAAACATCAAATAGACAACTCCTAATAGACATAAGATATTATTAACAACTGTTGTATAATATATAGACAACTGGTTTGTTTGAGAAACAGATGTCTTTATCTGATAATAGACAACTGAGTTTTATAAAAACAGTTGTCTATATATTATACAACCGTTTTAATTAACCTTAGTTGTCTGTTCTAATTTTCAGGACCAACCCAAATCATTTTCTCAACCCATATCACTTTCTCAACCCATTTACCCGACTCATATGACTTTCGCAACCTATCTCCCGCTCAAGAGAGGTGAGCACCGGATACCTGAACCGGTTCTGAAAACCGGTTCTGGTACCCGGGTTTGCTCACCCCTAAACCGCTTTTTTCCTAACCGAAACTGACCCGGTTGAAACCGAGTACGACCCAATTTTTTTTTTCATATTGTGAACCGAAACCGAACCGGTTTTTGTCACACGGTTTTTAAAAAATATTGTTATCTTTGTTACAAACCGGTTTTTTGAACCGGTTTCGAACCGGTTTTTGACCCGGTTTCACTAATTTGCATATCAATTATTTATTTATTTTTTCGTTTAAAAGTGTAAACCGGTTCAAAACTGGACACTCGATTTTTAAAATTGTGAACCGAACCCGACCTTGTTTTTCACTAAAAAAACTGGTTCAACACGAACCGATTGTTAACTTCAAAAACCCGATTTTTCAGGTTTTTTAAACCGAATTTCGGTTCAATTTTGGTTTCTAAAACCTGTTCTTCGCTCTTTGTCGCCCTTCTTCTTTTCCTTCTTCTCTAATTAATTTCGAAGCCTATTCGTCGCTGTTCTTTGCTCTTCGTCGTTGCTTCGCTGTTCCTTCTTCTTCTCTATTTGTCGCTGTTCCCGTTCGTCCTTCATCCTTTCTGAATTTCGTCCTTCCATTGCTTCAAGGTTGGTTCAATTCTTACTGTTGATTGATGTCCTTCCATTAATTTTGTTGGTTCGTACTTTTTATATTTTCAATTCAGGTTTTGCTGTGGATAGCTGTCGGTTTTTATGAGCTCGGTGTTTAGGTTTGAACATTTTTTCTGTTTTCAGTGAATATAGATATGAATGTAAGCTAAATTCAATTTGAACCCAAATACAGGAAGTGTGATAGAGTGAGTTGCAGTTGCAGTTGCAGCTAACTCAGTAACTCATACCTAAATTGCATCTGCCAAAAAAAAAGTACCACCAACATTACTAAGTAACCAAGTTGCATCTCAAAACCATGATTGATTTGCCACTATCCCCTTTATAGAACATCAACAAGTCATCCGCAAGAATAAAAATAAGATTAGTAAGGTGAAGAGGTTTCGCACATATTGCAAAAATCCAAGGAGAAAGAGAATCTCATTGTCGAAGGCCCTTAGCTTCTTGAAAGAATAATCCGAACACACCACCATTCAAGGCCCTTAGCTCCTTGAAAAAATTTGAATTGCTTATGAATCCATCAGGTACAGTGTTTTACTTTTTTCACCATTCTTAATATTTGAGCTCGTTTGTTAAGGCGGGGCTAGGATTTAGTTACAAGGCATATAATGATGTTGATACTTATGAGGAGAATTCGGTCGAGTAAGATCGTGAACTTCTAAAAGCAGCCGCCCATAAAACCACAAGACTATGCTTTGAAATAGAATAATTTGAGGTATATGTTAATTTATATACTCCGTATATTACAGTACATGATTTAATTTGTCTTTACCATAATGTCATTTTACCTTAATTTTAAATTGTTTGCGTGATTAAATTAAGCTCCTTACTTTCAAGTAGACATGATACTACATGTTTTCATTTTCACTTGCTTGTGATGATGCTTTAGGGGCCTTTTGTTGGAAACCTCATGTACCATCTGCCCAGAGTGCGTGCATATAATTGTTTGAGCTGTATTCAGGTAACCTTTTTTTCATTGTATATTTTTTGTTTCTTTCATTTCAGTATTACTCCATATTAAACTTGTAACTTATGCAAAACAGGCAGGTGCTCAGTTGATATCTGTGGTAATGATAACTCGTGCTCATAGAGTTTCGTTTACTTCTCGGTCGTCTATCCTTCGTCCTTTGTTTATTATACTTGTATGAGCTGGAGCAATTGAACGCCTCAGTGTTTTAGCTTTAGGAGTTGTAGCTTACAAATCGACCTCTTGCACTTGCTCAAGCAAATGCTGTCATTACATTTGTATTTAGCTTTAATCATTGTAATCCTTTGTTCATTGCATTTTCTCGAAAGCATGACCATCACTGCTTGGTATTCTTCTGTCTAAATATGACCCGGTAACCTACTTAAAACTTGCCGCTGGTTTGATGATCTGGGCTTTTCCTGTTTTGGTCAGTGCAGTCTCTTGTTCTTTATGGTCTAATATTTACATTGTTAACCAATAATATAGCTACTAAACCCTGTCTCTCCTCGTAAAAAAACTCTATTTGTTCAAATTGCTCTTAATTGGTTAGCTAACAAACTTTCCACTGGTGTTCTTGACCATACTAAATGTTCACAAACCCTGTCACGAGACTTCTTCTCGATTACTCGAAACTGATACCAGTAACTTGGGTAAATATTTTGCTCCTTCTAGTGTATCCAAAAGTACCTACATACACGTGGAGGAAGTTAAAAACTCCATACATTGTTGATTTTTTTGCAATGTAACATATCGTTTCTGTGTGCTACTCAGATGATGCTGGTATCGATGCCATAAAACATGGATGGAACGAATATCGGCTGATGGGAGTTGACAAATGCTGCGGGTCGCCCGCCCATGAGACCCCGGGGTAATTCGCCCCAGGAGCAGGGGAAAGGCTGCCCAGCATAACCACCCTACGAAGGTCACTGAAATACTCCAAGGCTTACGCCTGCCCGGCAGGGCCATGCCGCCGACCGAGTAGGGCCATCAAGCCCCCCTGCCTGCTGGTCCTCAGGGTGTTCCGACCCCCAGCATGAGCAGGGAAAGCCGAGGACCCTTTCGTCATTTTGCCTAAAGGTAAGGGAAAATGGGTGGATGAGGTGAAGCCACTTGTCACCTCCCTATCCACCCATTCTTCCTCTCTCCACTTCTCTTCCTCTCTCTTGTGGGAAGGTATATATACTCCCTCATTTCCCACTTGAGAGGGGTTGGATTTTCTCTCTCTAGAATCTTACTCTAAAAACGCCACCTAGCTCCTCACGAACTAGGTTCATTAAGGCATTCACGGACTGACTTAGGCATCGGAGAGGGTTTCCTCGGACATCCTTCGAGGCCCTGTGCATTCATTGTGCAGGGAGCAGGCTCAATCCGCCGGGAAAAGTCCGACCCGTGGAGTAAGAAGAAGGAGAGAATTGTGAAATCAATCAAGCAATATTCGAACACTAAGAACCCGAATTCGCAGTCGGGTTAATTGATTCCGATACCGGAACAATTTGGAGCCGTCTGTGGGGAGGAATCGGTTGTACCCACGAAATTACCCACAAAATCAACCATTCTCAAATACAAAATTAGCCAATTACATCAAAACATGCCTGAAATCGTTGACGCCAGTTCAGGGGCGGGCCCGACAGTTCCACCGACGGCCCCCCTGTACGGCATGCCGTTCCCAGAAAAGACGCCCGCTGCCACAATCCCAGGAGTAGGACGGGCAAGCTTCTACGGAGCGCCTGGTAAGGATGTCGCTGTCACAGCTGGGCAGGGGGCACACTCGAGGCAGCCTCTCAACCTCACCTCCGCTCAGATGGTGCAGACATCGGCCTTCTTCTCAGCAATGCTTAACCAGGAGTTTACTTCGGGGGATCTGTTAGGCAGGGTCGCCACGACCCCCAGGCAGCTCCACTTCGAAAGTGGGGAGGGAGCTGGGGGCTCAAAGTGAACCGCCGCCAGGAAAATCCAACGGAAGGCGAAGAAAACAGCACAAGTGTATGCTCAGGCGCAGAGGCGCATTACAGCAGGCAACCAGGAACCGCCTGCTGAGCAGGCGTTCTCCATACACACAACGGAGTCCACCACTGCTCGCGAAAAAAGTGGTTTATCCCAAGACCTTCAGAATTGGATGAGGCATAGAGAGCCTGCGTCCAAACGCCTGGGAGAGAGACAGGGCGACGTCTTCTCCAGGCTGACGCCGGTGGCGGACTCGCAGGTAGCACCAGGTCCGTCCAGAAGCCTCTAGTCAAGGCTCAACCAGGGACAGACCATTGGGTCGAAGCATCGTCAGGGGGACAATCTTGAGCCAGCTCAGAAGAAGCGCCCACGACACCACACCCCTGATAGATGGGACGACGAGGCGATCAGCAGGCAACCGCCCCGACACCGTTCCCCTGGTAGTCGGAAATCGACCCCTGACAGAGGGAGGGAACACGGTTACCACTCCATCGGGAGCAGGTCGAAGATGGCAGGTGATGGTAGGGATTCGTCACGTCCCAACCGTCAATAAAATAACCGGCTAATCCTAACTAGGGTAGATAGGGTAAGTCGGGTCGAATCCACAGGGACGGTAAGAGGCGTCTAGACTAGGTCGGCCCAAATACTAGACTAAGTCAACGAACTAAGCTAAACTAGAGAATGAGAAGAGGGGAGAAAACTAGGCTATAACTACGAGGAACAACTAAGGAGAACGGGCTAGGATTAGGTCGGGGTCAAAAAGGTAACGGAATGGTCAAGGGAGGACTAGAGTGAAGGAGGTAGTAGGGTAATCTAGGTTGGTCCGGGCTCTCGCATCTTAGACTCACCTAGAGGTTCCACCTAAAACCCATCTCGGCGATACACAACACAAACGGGGTTCTAGCGTGCTATGGTCCTAGGTCGAATCCGGGCTCTCGCAACTTATACCGGCCTAGGGGTCGCCCTCACCGGGCTCTCGCAACTTAATGAGGGGACCGAACCCACAAACAAACTAACACCCACGAAAGAAAGGCAAGAAAACAAGCATTCGTACATACTTAGTCACTCAAGCAATTCAACAAACATGTGATGTGCATCAAACAAGAGGAAACCCAAATCTTCCACCAACATCTCTAACCAACCCTTAATCACCCAATTAACACCCTAATCACCCTACTAACCCTAGCAAGAACACTACTCTAACATAATCCAACTATAACTAAAACTAACAAGAAGATCTAACCTAAGAAACCAAACACACATTATGAAACTAACAAGAACAAAAACAAAACAATAACAAAGATTCAAACTTGAACAACATAAACAAGATTAAGAGTAGAAGAGAAGAGGATTATACCAAACTAGTGAAGGAGAAAGAACAAAACTTGCATTAATGAAGAAAACCCAAAACAAACATCCAAGGTTGTCAAGCTTGGAGAAGATCTTGAAGAATTCCCTTAATACAAGTGCTAATCTAAGATTAACTACAAATTAACGACTAATCTACACTAATCTAATCCAATCTAACCTAAAGTAGTCTAGGGTTTTAAGGATCTAACATAACATGGTGTCTTAATACAAGAGGGGGTATATATAGGGTTACAAATGAAAGGAAGAAGAAAGAAAACAAGTGCGGGCTACAACAGGCCCGTCCCGGCCGAGATGGGTTGGTCCCGGTCGGGACGAGGTCGGTCCCGGTCGGGACGCCACCATCCCGATCGGGATGGGCCCTGGTCAGTGGCTTCCTTGTTTGCGCACCTCATCCCGAACGGGATGAGCTTATCCCGAACGGGATGAGCTTATCCCGAACGGGATGAGCCTTGTAGGCCTCCATTATAATCTTTATGGTCCCTCCTTGCTTCTCATGGGCTTCTCACCGATTCTCGGGACTCGGGATCGGGTCTCGGAGGCTCGGGATTTGGTCCCAAGGTCTCGGGGTCGATTCCAAGGCATCGAGTCATCGTTCCTTAGCTTCGTTGGCTCCAAAATGTGTATGTATAGAGTCGAAATCGCTCCAACTCTTCCAAATCAGTCTCGGGAACCTGAAACGAACTAGAGGAAGCATAAGAAGCCCCTAAACCGCTCCCAAGGAGCGATTCTACAAGGAAAACGGGACCAAAACACAACAAAATAGGCACTACAAATGACACTTATCAGCAGGAAGGCCTACGAAAACCCCTCTTCACCCATAGGTGCAGGGGTAGGTACCCAATCCCCAAAATTAAGATGCCCTCTGTTAAATTCGACGGCACAACTGACCCGGAAGACCACTTAGCTGTGTACGAGAGCCATATGGGCATGTACGATGCCGACGACGCAGTCTGGTGCAAGATCTTTCCAACCACCCTGGTGGGCCTGGCCCAGGGTTGGTTTAGGGACTTGCCGCAGGGATCTATCAGTTTCTTCATCGAATTGGCAGAGGCCTTCCTAGATCAATATGCTGGAAACAAGAGGCGTCGTCTTACTCGGTTCGACCTAATGACCCTCAGGTAGAGGAAGGGTGAGACTGTCAGGAAGTACCTGAAGAGGTTTGACTTGTCCTTCCAACAAGTCAAAGAGATAGACGATCGACAGGAACGTACGCACTAAATAACTCCCTGCTCCCCAGAGAGATGAAAAACTAGATGATAAGGGCCCAGCCAGAAACTCTGGCCAAGGCCAGAAAAATCGCAGAAGGGTTTATGCTGCAGGAAGAGTTCCACAGCCTGCCGGATACCCCCGCAGGCCCTACCAGGCAGCAGGGGGGACCGCAGGGTGGACGCGGTAGGAATGAGGCAGGGAAACAGAGAGTCGAGGAAGGGGATACCCCCAAGAAAGAACGCACAGTTTACCAGCCTAGATTCGACAGCTATACAGCCCTCAACAAGTCTAGGGCAGAGATTTTCGAACTAGAAAAAGAGACTGCCAAGCGGAACCGTCCGAGCAAACCACGCAGCCCGAAAGGGGACCCCAAGAAGTTCTGTACATTCCATGATTGTGTAGGCCACACCACTGAGGAGTGCCGCCACCTGAAGGATGAAATCGAGAAGCTAATCAGGAATGGCTGGTTGGCCAACTACGCAGCAAGGAATAAAACTCAGAAGGAAACACCAGAAAAACCTGAAGGCTCGGCGCAGAACCGCCTGATAATCCATGTGATATCAGGGGATGCAGAGGGCCAAACCAGCAGAAGAGGCCAGAATAGGCAGATTCGTGAGTTAAAGAACCAAATCTGTTACGCTGAAAGGGCAGGAAGCCCAAGGGGTATGACGCTGAGTATCACCCCTGAGGATGCAGGGCGAGTGGTGTATCCCCATAGCGACCCCTTGGTACTGTCCCTGGAGATCAGTAACCACATCGTACGAAGGTGCATGGTGGATACCGGCGCATACACGAACCTGCTATACAAGGATGCCTTCAAGAAAATGGGTCTGGAAAAAAGGCATATGAGACCTGCCCTTGGATCATTGTATGGGTTCAGCAGGGCAGGAATACTGCCCATGGGAATTATAGATCTTCTTATGACATTTGGGGAGGGGACCTCTGCCAGGAATATCAGGGCATCGTTTGTTGTGGTAGATGCAGGGTATGCGTACAAGAGCCACCCTGGATGAGATTGAAGCAGCTGTATCAATCAGGGCTCTCACCGTATCCTATGTGACGGATTTTGGCATGGAAGGGAAAGTGCACGGAGACCAGGAGTCGGCCTGGCGATGCTACTCTGTGGCCCTGCAGACCCATGAAAGTGAAAGGAAAGGAAAAAGAAGAGCTGACAGTTCCCCCAGCAGGGAAGGTGAGATCCCAGTCGGTCATCAGGCATCCGACCACCTGGAACCTGGGCGGGGAGAGCATGCAGGTGGACCTGGAGCCAGGAAGGCAGGTCCTCATAGGGGCTGACTTGGAAGAGTCCTATCAGGCTGAACTGATCAAAGTACTAAGGGATAACAAGGATGTATTTGCTTACTCGGCAGACGAAATGCCGGGGGTCGATCCGGCACATATCGTTCAAAGGCTGAACGTAAGCGCGGATGCTCGCCCTGTAAAGCAGAAAAAGCGAAATATGTCCGTAGAGAAGGACGTGGCAATTAAAGAAGAAATAGAGAAACTTTTGAAGGCAGACTTCATAGAAGTCTGCGACTACCCTGAATGGCTGGCGAATGTCGTAATGGTTAAGAAGTCGTCAGGTGCAAGGAGGATGTGCGTGGACTTCACAAGGACTGTTACCCCCTTCCGAGAATAGACCAGCTAGTAGACGCCACTAGTGGGTACTCTATGTTGAGTTTTCTGGATGCTTTTTCAGGGTACCATCAAGTATACTTGTGGCAGCCGGACAGGGTGAAGTGTGCCTTCATCACCAGTTCAGGCACCTACATGTACAAAATGATGTCGTTTGGGATTAAAAACGTAGGGGCAACGTACAAATGCCTGGTCGACAAGGTTTTCGAGAGTAAAAAAGGCAGAAACCTAGAAGCTTATGTCGACGACGCTATTGTAAAGAGCAAGGGAGACAATGAACACCTGTTAGATTTGCAGGAGACTTTCTCATCCCTGCCCACCTACAAGATGAAGCTTAATCCAAAGAAATGCACGTTCGGAGTTCGCTCTGGTAAATTCTTGGGGTTTCTAGTCAGCTCTCGAGGGATAGACGCCAACCCTGAGAAAGTTCAGGCTGTCCTAGATCTTCCTGAACCCAGAACTATAAGGTACATCCAACGTTTGACAGGCCGAATGGCTGCCCTGGCATGCTTCATTGCCAGGTCAGCAGACAAGTCGACCCCTTTCTTCAAAGTATTGAAGGGCAACAAGCAGTTTAAATGGGAGGATGAGCAAAAAGAGGCCTTCGAACAGTTGAAGGAACATTTGAAGAAACTCCCCACACTGGCGAGGCCAGTGGCAGGGGAGAAACTTTTCCTCTACATTGTTGTACCTAACGCGACAGTAAGCGCAGTTATCTTAAGAGAAGAAGCAGGCGCCCAGCAGCCTATATACTTTGTAAGTCATGCCCTGGGGGCAGCGGAAAAAAACTATCCAATGGTCGAAAACGCAGCCTACGCGGTTGTCATAGCAGCCAGGAAATTAAGGCCATACTTTGACGCGCACCCTGTCGTGGTGCTGATAGACCAACCTTTAGAGAAAGACGCTGCTGGGGACATTGAGAGGTTTTATGACTTTGGGGAGGGTTACACAATTATAGTCCCAGGGGAGAAAGATACAGTATGCTGCCCCCCTGACGGCTGTGTGGCTGTCTACCATAAGAGTTTAGAATTAGGCCTGCGATTCCCCCTGCACCCCTTCCTGGAGGAGACCTTTAGGAGGATGAATGTGGCTGCAGATGGTGTCTTCGTCAGGGGGAGATGGTTCCCCTGGATACTGGTCCCTTCTAAGGCAGAAGAAATACGCTCCAGTTTGGCCGCCTTTAAGCAGCTTGAAGGACTGGAAGAACAATTTTTTGTACGTACACAGTGCTTCAGGGTGGCGGATTCCTAGGCACTTTAGGAATCACGTTCACACCCGCATGGAAACTCGTGAAGAGTACCATCCAGGCGTCGGGGGGAAAGCCCTGGAGGTAAAACTGAGCAAGAAAGAAGAGAAACTAGTCGAGAAGTTCGAGGTTTTTGTTGACAAGCCTGGCGCTAGTGGCCCTGCCTTCTGGCTTCCTCACGCGGAGCTCATAGCCATAGATGAATATCTGGCCCCAATGGGCCTGATCCCTGGCCTTGCATAAGGTAGTTCAGGGGTTTCCACCGGCATGATTTTTCTGAGACTTCTATCTCTCTCTTTCTTGACCGATTACTCTTTCACCCTGCAGGTTCCACTTCTCGCCTTTGGTCAAGAAAGCAGATAAGAAGGCTTGGTTTGACCGAAGAATTTTTTTATTGTTTCGGAGCGTCCCTCTCTTCCTTCAACTTTTAAGAGAGGGGAGAAGAGTCTGATGAAGTTCGTGAAAGGTCTCACTGCTAATCGAAGACTCCCCCTTCCTCCGCGGTTGCAGCCAGCAAAGCCGGCGGCCCCTCCCTCTGGTGTCTAGGGTGGGGAGGCGGAGGTTACCTCAGAGGCCACCCCTCCCCTGCCTGTAAGCAGAGTGATTCTCTTGCTGGGACCCATATCTCCCAGGGTTCACGTCCTGCGTATTCCGAAGGGACTGGGGAGAGTGTTCCCTTGGAGTGCAGGAGGAAAAGAAACAGAGAACCTTCAGGGGATGCGCAGGTGGTTGACCTGGAAGCTGACATTGAGACCCCCGAGGCCAAGGCCCATATCAGGTAACCCGGATTTTGGGGCCAGGCACATACAGAATCGCCAACCTTGAAGGCCAAGAGTTGGGCGCGCACTGGAATGCCGATACACTAAAAAGATACTATGTCTAGCAAGTCTTAAGTAAATTTCGTTTTCAGAAAACTGGCGGAGGACGGTCAGAATAGAATGTCGACGGCTCCGACCACGCTTATGTTAACCTTTTTTGCAAAGAAATGAAAGAAACTCCGAATTCATACTCGTTGTCTATTTAAGCTTGCACTTTCACACACAAACGAGCAGGAGGCAATAGGGGGAGGCCCCCCTGTTACCAGAACCAAAGAAAATGGACCCCCCAACAAAATTCTAAGTCCCTCTACCTACCTCTGGGCAGGCAGGGGGCAGGCCCCCTAGACTTCGACCAGAAGCCAGGGTCAGGCCGGGCCCCACGCGCCGAACGAACAAGGACTGGGGGCAATCCCCCAACCTTGTATAAAAAACGCAGACCCCCCACCCTGCCTCTGGGCAGGCAGGGGGCAGGCCCCCTGGACTTCGACCAGAAGCCAGGGTCAGGCCAGGCTTCGCACGCCAAAAAATGAACAAGGACTGGGGGCAATCCCCCCAACCTTGTATAAAAAAACGCAAACCCCCCACCCTGCCTCTGGGCAGGCAGGGGGCAGGCCCCCTGGACTTCTACTAGAAGCCAGGGTCAGGCCAGGCTTCGCACGCCAAAAATGAACAAGGACTGGGGGCAATCCCCCCAACCTTGTATAAAAAACGCAGACCCCCCTCCCTGCCTCCAAGTAGGCAGGGGGCAGGCCATGTCTTGAGAAAGGAAAAAGCAGACAGAAATTAAGAAGAAATATTCATAGCAGATTGATGCAGAAATAAAATTGTTTAACAAAAAAGCACCAAAACGAAAATCCAAGGAGCAACGAAACCAAAATATTACAGGGCAGCCGGCCATGTCAAGGCCCGGCGCAAAAGTTAGAATTCTCATTGAAAAAAGCCTAAGAGTGGGGAGCATCCTGGCTGGGACCAGCAGCCTCCTCAGGCGGCCTGGTTGCCCGAGCTTCATTCTTGGCAGAGTAGAGGTTTCTGAAAGCATCCTCGTCAAAATAAGGGAACATCTCCCTAATTACCTCCATAACGAGCTCCAGGGAAGAATTGGCTCCGTTATGAAAGCTCAGGTCCACCGCAGCTTCAGTCTCCTCCAAGATAGCATCTTTCTCTTTTTGCCATTCACCCTGGGCCTGCTTGAGGTCTGATTCAGCTTGAGACAGACGCTCCTCCAAGTCAGCCGCCTTCCTCTTAACATGCTCCATCTCAGCCAGGGATTTTTTAGCTCGCTCCATCGCCAGGCTGCTCTCCTTTAATTCTGCCTCCAACTTGGACGCCTCCCTTACAGCCTTCTCCCCTTGAAACTTTCACTGGTTTTCCTGGCCCTTCGCCTCCTCCAGCTCGCTCTCCTGCTTCGCTAGTTTATCCTTCAAATTGTTGATCAGGATGACATCCCTTTCAACCATAGCCAGACGGTCAGGAGGGGGGGCCCAGGAGTGACAGTCAGCTCTTCATCGCTCAGGCGGCTGAGGGCCGCCAGCTCAGCAGAGGCCTGCAGCATCTTGGAGGTGCGCTGAATGTATTAGATCACCTGGTTAGAAGTAGAGGTTATAGACTTGGTGAGACAATCTGCCAATACGGCACCGGAGTCTGAAAGCAGGCCCGACACGTCAATGCTATCGCCTGCAGTATAATGAAATTCCGTATTCTCCTCCGAGAAGAGGGTGCCTGGAATGTCACGGGCAGGGCGCTTGGCCACGGCGGTCTCAACGTCAGCTTCCAGGTCAACCACCTGCGCATCCCCTGAAGGTTCTCTGTTGCTTTTCCTCCTGCACTCCAAGGGAACACTCTCCCCAGTCCCTTCGGAATCCGCAGGACGTGAACCTTGGGAGATATGGGTCCCATCAGGAGAATCACCCTGCTTACAGGCAGGGGAGGGGGTGGCCTCTGAGGTAACCTCCGCCTCCCCACCCTGGACACCAGAGGGAGGGGCCGCCGTCTTTGCTGGCTGCAACCGCGGAGGAAGGGGGAGTCATAGATTAGCAGTGAGACCCTTTACAAACTTCATCAGACTCTTCTCCCCTCTCTTAAAAGTTGAAGGAAGAGAGGGACGCTCCGAAACAATAAAAAAATTCTTCGGTCAAACCAAGCCTTCTTATCTGCTTTCTTGACCAAAGGCGAGAAGTGGAACCTGCAGGGTGAAAGAGTAATCGGTCAAGAAAGAGAGAGATAGAAGTCTCAGAAAAATCATGCCGGTGGAAACCCCTGAACTACCTTATGCAAGGCCAGGGATCAGGCCCATTGGGGCCAAATATTCATCTGTGGCTATGAGCTTCGCGTGAGGGAGCCAGTAGGCAGGGCCACTAGTGCCAGGCTTGTCAACAAAAACCTCGAACTTTTCGACTAGTTTCTCTTCTTTCTTGCTCAGTTTTACCTCCAGGGCTTTCCCCCCGATGCCTGGATGGTACTCTTCACGAGTTTCCATGCGGGTGTGAACGTGATTCCTAAAGTGCCTAGGAATCCGCCACCCTGAAGCACTGTGTACGTACAAAAAATTGTTCTTCCAGTCCTTCAGGCTGCTTAAAGGCGGCCAAACTGGAGCGTATTTCTTCTGCCTTAGAAGGGACCAGTATCCAGGGGAACCATCTCCCCCTGACGAAGACACCATCTGCAGCCACATTCATCCTCCTAAAGGTCTCCTCCAGGAAGGGGTGCAGGGGGAATCGCAGGCCGAATTCTAAACTCTTATGGTAGACAGCCACACAGTCGTCAGGGGGGCAGCATACTGTATCTTTCTCCCCTGGGACTATAATTGTGTACCCCTCCCCAAAGTCATAAAACCTCTCAATGTCCCCAGCAGCGTCTTTCTCTAAAATTAAGTCGCGATCCTTAGCTTCTGGGTAAGTTCTCAAAGGGATCTGGCACTTGCTTTTGTCCAAATAATATGTCCTCCCTCTCTCCCTGGGAATAAGGGGACCGGCAATCCTGGAAGGGTCTACCTCCAGTGCCTCGTCGTCAGAATCGACGACATCGATGGGAACGGGTTCGGGGGAGTTGGCATCCTCTTCCCCCTCAAAGTGGTCCTCCCCACCGGGCCTAACCCAGAAGAGGAGGCTAGGTCAGCTCTACCCTCCCCCCTACCCTCCGGCCTCTCACACGACGGACCGAATATGAGAACACGAGCACGAGACATGCTGATTTATGAAGGAAAAGTATGAGGAAATGAAAAGGCGAGGATTTAGAGTAAGATTCTAACCTAGAGCGATGACCGCCGCTTGAAAATCCGAAGGGAAGGACTCCTCAGTCTTATAAAACTCCCGGCAGCAAAGAGGGGAGAAGTATGAAGAAGGGTTTTGAGTTTTGAAAAAGTGTGAAAGAGGGAAATGGGGGGAGGAGAAAGGCTTATATAGACCCGGGCAACTGAAGGGTCGCCCCTCCAACAAAAACCTCCACATAAACTGCCCCACGTGTCACGCCTTAAACAACCAACCGCCCACCTCTTCCCAAGAAGAGCCTCGAGAAGACAAAAAGGCGTCAGAGGATTAATCACTCTGTGACGTCATTCATTCATGCAAAAAAAAAAAAAAAAAAGAGGTCGCTTGAACCTTTTCATTAACTTGAAAAAGAGCCCAAAAATGGGCAAGTTACATTCTAGACATAAGCAAATAAAAGTACAAGGGCCTGATTTTCTGCCCCATTTAACTAGTCTGCAAATCCAGAGCAGGCCTAATCATCGTCGGGGCCTGAGGAGCAATTCCCAGGGCTGTAGTCATCCAGAGGAGACTCCCAATCCCAATCGTTAGAGCTCTTGAAGGGATCTGTAGGGAGGTCATCCTCGTCACCGCCTGAGGAATAGCCTTGACCCTCACTATCCTCAGAATCGCGACTGCTCGTGGCCCAATCATGACCAAAAGGGACGGCCCTAACGTCATCAGGAAAATCACGACCCACCTTCCTCCCCTCTGGGTGCAGCCATGGGAAGCAGTTGTGGCACCCCCTGTCATAGCACCCCCCAGCTCGGGTGCATCGCCCAGGGCGTAGGCCAGCAGAAGGAGACCCAGGGTGCCTGCCAACCCTGGAAAGGGCTTTCCTCTTGGCCACCCGTCGAGAACTGGGGCGCCTCCTTTCACTTCTGCGAAGGACCTGGTGAGCTATCTTAGCGTATCTCAAACGACGGAGTCCTCTGAAATAGCGGATTTCTACGTAGATTCCACATCAGAAAACTCTTTTCCTGATCCAAGACATCGGCTCTCGAATATTTTGGAAGAAAATAGCAGAAAAAATTGTGAGTAAAAGTGCGAAAATGATGGGGGGAGACCGGAGTTTATATAAGAGCCAAAAGCACGCCGTTAATGGCACTCCAACCACCTTTGTAAGAAGGGTAACCAATCATAAGATTCGCATGTCGCCCAAAAATCCACTTTGCAAGAAGAAACAATCATAACCAGAAGAACATTCCAACCCTTTTTGTCATAACCAATGCGCTTGAGCTTCCTACCTCGGAAACAAGCAATGCATTAAATGCGAGGGAGCTCGAAGGTCAACCCCATCCCATCCTGTAAGACGCCTGCCAAAAGGAAGTCTTGCTTCCCTCCAGCCGCCGTGGGCCAATTGATGGGAGTTGACAAATTCTGCGGGTCGCCCGCCAATGAGACCCCGGGGTAATTCGCCCCAGGAGCAGGGGAAAGGCTGCCCAGCATAACCACCCTACGAAGGTCACTAAAATACTCCAAGGCTTACGCCTGCCCGGCAGGGCCATGCCGCCGACCGAGTAGGGCCATCAAGCCCCCCTGCCTGCTGGTCCTCAGGGTGTTCCGACCCCCAGCATGAGCAGGGAAAGCCGAGGGCCCTTTCGTCATTTTGCCTAAAGGTAAGGGAAAATGGGTGGATGAGGTGAAGCCACTTGTCACCTCCCTATCCACCCATTCTTCCTCTCTCCACTTCTCTTCCTCTCTCTTGTGGGAAGGTATATATACTCCCCCATTTCCCACTTGAGAGGGGTTGGATTTTCTCTCTCTAGACTCTTACTCTAAAAACGCCACCTAGCTCCTCACGAACTAGGTTCATTAAGGCATTCACGGACTGACTTAGGCATCGGAGAGGGTTTCCTCGAACATCCTCTGAGGCCCTGTGCGTTCATTGTGCAGGGAGCAGGCTCAATCCGCCGGGAAAAGTCCGACCCGTAGAGTAAGAAGGAGAGAATTGTGAAATCAATCAAGCAATATTCGAACACTAAGAACCCGAATTCGCAGTCGAGTTAAATGATTTTGATACCGGAACATCGGCAACAGCCTGTTCTTCCTACAAGCATAGCCTATGTACTTCTGTACTTCAACATTTTTATCACCCCTAGTAATTTAATGACTGCATTTTTGACACAACACGGTATAGTTTAGCTCAATATGTTTGTCTGTTTTTGTGGACATGACGTAGGTCCACTCCGACGCGGCCACACGCGGGTTTGGGTAGGCGAATGCACCTCCATATGAGAATGGATCGAATTGAAATTTAAGTCGAAATGGAGTCGCCACCGAATTTTGTGGTTATTCGGAACCGTTCGAGCCCACTCTATATCGCTATGGACCATACACAAAGTATGGCCCATTTCGGTTTTAGAGTTTATTGGGCTCGTCCCTTTGCATTGCGATAACGATACCATCTATACCGGTAATCGTGTAAAGAATGACTCTCGTGCGCCAACGGTTTCGGGCATCCGGAAACCGAGGTTTTGAGTAAGGGGTGAGAGTACGTGTTGGGAAGCCCACTAAGGACACCCAACCCCGCCCGCACTTAGCGGCCTCTACTAAGACATCGTTTGACTTTCTAATATGCGCGTTAGTGATTCGGTAAAATGATATGCAAACAGCGTTTTAGCTAAGCATGCGAATTAAATGTGACCTACGTCATTTTAATGCATCTAATTTATTGTCGAAGTGATTTAGCATGCGAGGGTTCATTTAAAAACGGTAAAACGTAAATAAATAAAGCAAAAGCAATAATAAATCGATTACAAGTTACACGGGCGGAATACAACCCGGAATTCACAATACGACGAACAATAAAATAGAATAATCGAAATATATAATTGAAATGACAAGTAATAATTGTAAACGGACCTCTGTATAAACTAGAACGTGAGCTTGTGTAGGTGGACGAACCCCGGTTAAATGCGCATTATGTTGTGCATTAAACGGAGGACAGAGACATAGGACCCGAGCGTAATGCTAGCCCGATCCCATGCCTCATTGCCTTGTCCCAACTTATCACGTCGAAAAATCGATCAAAGTTGTCCTAGGTGTCGTGATACGCGTGAATTTTGGAGAAAGGAGGGTCACGTGATTGTCTTTACACGTGATGACTAGAGTCGTAAAAAGACGAGGCTCGAAATGTGTGTCGAGGCTCTCGGTTTTCTGGGTTACAGGACCCACTCGACCGAGTCGTGGGCTGACTCGGTCGAGTGCGTCTTTAAACATGGTTACTGCCCAGTTTTTTGGGTGCTACTCGATCGAGTAGCCTATGTACTCGGTCGAGTAGCCCCTGTACGAGTTGTGACTCGTTTATTTTTGGATTTAAAATCGATGATTGGCCAAATCAAATACAAATATCGCACGATTTGTATTTATCTTGGTTTCCGGTACTATAATCGTGTATGCATACGATTATAATACCGTTATCGGAATTTTATAAAAACATTATCGTTAGATTGAAATTTTGATTGGTGACGAAATTGCGTCCCTCTACGTCACGACATCAATATTAATCTTTACGAATTACGTGATGTCGGTTTTCGTGTCAACGGGTTCCACACCAATCTTAAAAATGGATGTATGCGCGTTCAACTACGAATGATCATAACCGCATTACTGAACGGATCTCAAAAATGACCATCGTAGTCAAACGTGCTTGGATCCAAGTTTTGAAATCATTATATATATATATATATACACGGTACATACGATATTATGATAAAATGTACATAACAGTAATTAAATATGAAAAGTAAAATGTTAACGTTAGTAATGTCGTTACTATCGACTAGATATAATACTATAAACATAAATGTAAATGTACATAAAAAAAGGAATGAAAAAAAAAGAATGGAGAAGGAGAAATCGGTGTTGAATCGTCACACCCTCAACCTACATGCTCTTTGCTTCTCGGGATACGGTTCGTCAAATGGTGGCAATGGCACGGGAACGTCGAGATACGTAGGAGGAGTTGATGGTGTGTGTGTATGGCTCGGTTTGTATGGATTTTTACGAGTTTGTGCTCTCGAAAAATGGGTGTAAGTGTGATGATGCCTAAGGGTTGAACTAGGGCTGGAATGTGGTGTAAAATAAATGCTAAGTTGGCTGAAATTGGTGCTTGAAAAGTTTTGTAAAGGTAAAAGTTGTCCCAAGTTGTGTAATGCTTGGGGTATTTATAGGGAACCCACGACATAGGGTCAATCGACCGAGTGGCCCTAGTGCACTCGGTCGAGTGCCCTCGTGAATGAACCTGGACTGCTTTTTTGAGGCTCCACTCTATCGAGTGGGTCAATCCACTCAACCGAGTGGATCAATCAGGCCGCAAAATTTTAGGCGTGATTGGCCTTGATTTGGTTTTAATTGATTTTGATTGATTTTTGAATCTGGCGCAAGTTTCGAGGATGTATCAGGTTGTTTTGTGTATCGTGTTCGTCTTGACCGGGTTTTGACCCGGTCGCTAAAAGACGGGAATTATTTTTGGCGTCGATTTTGACCCAAATTAGTCTTATTTTCCTCGGAACGACCCACTGGGCCTGAATTTGAGGTTGGTTTTGTGAGGTTTGTATCCCATTAAAAAGCCCATGCCGGACATTATTGATTTCGAGCCCATATCCGAGTGCGTTAGAGCATGTCAGCGTCCGATCATCATCGGGTGTTTTTTTGGAAACTGCTATAGACACCTGGCGGTCAAAATGCGGGTGTATATAGAGCCCCCACTCTGACTGAGGCTTGAACAGGGCGAAAGTCAGAGTAGCTACCAAGTCAATTAAGACCTGGTAGACTTCCGATCGGGTCGTTTATAGTCCATTAGACTCGCGTGAAGGGCTCGCCAGCCATAAGATGGAAATCATACCTGAGTTGATGATAATAACTCCGTGGGGAATCGGACTTGTCGCATAAGTCCTGGGTGCGCCTATATGTGGGCCCATCCCGTACCATTCCGGGGAAATTGGATTTGTAGCGTAAGTCCTGGGTACGCCTGTGTGTAGGCCCATCCCGTGAAAGCGTCGCCTTCGGCTTCCGCTGGGGAGATTTAGAGGGTTGTATGTCTCTGTTTGAGTCGTACCTGTATAAGTCACATAAAATGTATGCAACACATAGGTAGTAAAATGACTCGCGCTGGGGAGTAAAAATTTGGATGATTGAAAATATTTTAGAAAAGATTTTAGAATGTATTTTTTTTGAATTTTTTGAATTTTGACAAACTGCTCGGGGTGACTAAATTCCTGTGTCTGCGAAAGAGTCATGGGTTGGGCCTGTATGTCTAGGCCCGCTTGGGCTAAGGAGGCACAGTTGCAGGGGATGCACCAGGGTTTTGATGTTATAAATACATCACCCTGGTTTCTTATTTGTCACAACCTTCAAAACTTCTTCTCCTCAAAAATTTATCTCCTTCAAGAAATTCTATCATGGCCATTGACCGTCTGATTGACATGCTGCAAGACTGGGCCCACCGTTTTAGGGATGCGAACAAGGTAGCCCTAAGGCAGTCCGACATATTCCAATTGTTCACGTTCCGTCAGATGCACGTGGACCGTCATTTTCTTGATGCCTGTCTGACCTTCTGGGATGACACTTACCACGTTTTCGCCTTCCCTCGGGGCGAGATCTGTCCTCTCCCTGAGGAAATTGCCACCATAGGAGGGTGGAACCCACTGCTTCGCCCTGCTGTCCCTTTCTCAGTTCGAGACCCCAGGAGGAAATTACGGGAGTTTTTGGGGCTCTCCCATGCTGAAGTATCCCGCATGCTTGAAGGGGATATCGTTTCTCTGCTTGCCTTAGCTGAGAAGTTCATGAACCCGTACGATATCCGGGTTACGCCCATTCATAGCCGTAGGGCGTTCGCCTTCTGTATGCTGCACGTGTATGCTTTTGAAGGCTATATGGACCTGCTGTCCTGTATGGGCAGCGTTCGTCTTCTCGTTATTGCTGACCTTATGGAGACGGAGTGTATTCCCGCATGGTTGATCACGGGGGAAATCGTTCAAGGCCTGGACAACCGAAAGAGGGATGAGTCAGCCCGTTTCACTGGGAGCACCCGTCTGCTGCAGGTATATCGCTTTTCCCTTGATTTTGATTTTTTTTTTTTTTTTATCGCGATATACTGCTACAGGGGGCACTCGACCGAGTCACCCTGGCACTCGATCGAGTGCCCTCGTGAAGGGGCTTTCTGCCTCGTTTTAGGGGTGCCACTCGATCGAGTGCCCTTAGGCGGACGTCTAGATTGTCTGGAATCTTATGAGCGTTGCTTCTTTTTTTCAGCTCTGGCTATTCGAGAGGTTGTCGAAGATTGAGCCCCCTCCCAACCCGAGTCAATATTGGTTCAACTAGGTGATGACAAGGAGACGACCTACCGACTCATCCTGCCTTATTACCCAGAAATATTGGGAGGAAGAACTAACGTTCCACCGTGGTCCGCTGATACGATGGGTGGTTCCGTAGTGGCCGATTTATGCTTGGACGGGTTTGGCGCCCGGAGACAAGGCGTGCTATCAGGTGATTTTGTCCCTTAGCCAGACAGTTCACCTCTATCCTGACCGCATACTCAGGCAGTATGGGTGGACTCAGCGCATCCCGGAGAACGAGGCAGTTGTGAGTGGACCTACCCAGATGACCGACATTATGTGCGACACCTGGATTCAGAGGTGGTACACTCGAGTTACTTGGTCCGTTCCCAAGTCGCTCCATTCTACCTGGGTGTCTTATTCCTATGAAAGGTGGACCAAAGCCGGGACTGCTGAAGCTCGTGCTGCTCTGAAGGTTGATGAGGCCTTCGACCTGCTTCGGCGCGAGAAGATCAAGGATAACCGGGACTTCTTTGCTGAAGGGGAGACTCCAGCCCCGATAGCCGGTCTAAAGCTGGGTTAGAGAAAAGGAGACAGGACTCGAGCTAGGAGGTCCGACACTAGAGGTGCTTTGGTGGGAGTGAGCCCCCAGACAAATTTGGAGGGGAGACCAGGGGCTAAGCCTTCAGTCCAGGGCCGACTTGGTCCTAAGGACAGGTTACCAGAGCACATACGGGCTCGACTTGGGCCCGTGACAATAGCTGAAGATCCTCTGTCGAAGAAGAGGACTCGGGCCAAAGAGGTTCCCGTGGTCATCCGGGAACGCTCTTCTCCACCCCGGCGACCTCGGGCTCCACGAGACCCGAAGGACAAGGGCAAGGGCAAGATGCCCGGATATTAGTCTCCATTATTATTATTATTTAAATATTATTACTATTTTTGTTGTGTGTTTTTTTTTTTGGCTTTTTAATTTGTAATTTTGAATTACCGAGTTTATCGGGTTTTTTTTTTTGGAATAAAAGTATTATATTAGTGAAACCGTTTCTGTCTTTTTCGTTATTGCGGTGGTTGTGCCCTTTTGAGGGGCTGCCTACGTATCCACAGTTAGTGGAATCAAACCAAACGTAGTTCGGGCGTAGATTTTTTTTGCAACTTCGAAATACATCAAGACTATGAGTTCGAGATGTGCGACAGTAGGATAAATAATCCTAACTTATTGACTTGCCTATAAATTTTTGAAAAGATGTTTTTCTTTTAAATAATTTTTGCAAATGACATTGAGCAAAGGTTTAGGGGTAGTAGCGCTTCAGTTGGTCCAGGTTAGTTGGGTTGACAAATTCATTCCCGTCCAGGTCCGTCAGCGTTACTGCACCTCCTGATAGAGCCTTCTTGACCAGGTATGGCCCAGCCCAATTGGGTTTGAATTTTCCTCTTGGGTCAACCGGTAGTAAGGCACGAATTGATTTTAGGATCAAATCATCTTCTTTGATGTTCCTGGGCCTGACTCTCTTGTTAAAGGCCCGCTTGATTCTTTTTTGATATATTTGGATGTTATTGAGAGCCCGAGACCGTCGTTCGTCCAAGAGAATTAGCGAGTCATATCGAGCTTGAACCCAATCCGCTTCGGGCACTTGACTTTCTAGTAGAATTCTGAGAGACGGTATTTCCAATTCGACTGGCTGGACCGCTTCCATGCCATACGTTAAATAATATGGAGTTGCCCCGGTTGCAGTACGAATCGATGTCCGGTACCCCTATAGGGCAAAGGGTATTTTGTCGGGCGAGTCCCGATAATTATCAGCCATCTTTTTAAGTATGGTGATAATTGTCTTATTAGCAGCCTCCACCGCTCCATTTGTTTGAGGACGGTAGGGCGAAGATGTATGCCTCTGTATTTTGTATTTTGCTAGCAAAGTAGCAGTTTCGGCTTGGAAGTGGGTCCCGTGATCACTGATAAACTCGTGTGGGATCCCGTATCGGCATATTATTTTATTCTGGATAAATTTGGCCACGTGCTTGGCGTTCAAGACACGGTATGATTCGGCTTCGACCCATTTGGTGAAATAGTCGATAGCTACCAAAATAAAACAGTGACCTCCCGTCCCGGAAGGGTTCACTTTCCCAATTATATCGATCCCCCATGTCGAAAATGGCCATGGCGAGGTCATGGTGTATAGTAGAGACGATGGCATGTGTTGAACATTGCCGAAAATTTGACAATTATGGCAGTGTTTGACATACGATTGACAGTCGGTCTCCATACTGTTCCAGTAGTACCCGAGCCTCATGATTTTTCGGGCTAACATATGGGCGTTCATATGTGGACCATTTTCACCGTCGTGTACTTCAGCCATCACTTTCTCGGCCTGCATTTTGTCGATACACAGGAGTAAAGCCCCCTGTGCCGTCTTTTTGTATAACTGACCGTCGTCCGTACGAACGAATTGGGTGGCCAGTCTTCGCAGGGCTTTCTTGGCCCGATTTTCAGTTCCCGGGGGATATTCTCCCGTTGCCAAATAGATTAGGACAGCCTGATACCAAGGTTTTGGATTGGTGATCTCGATATCTTAGATGGCGTTGACATATGCCGGCTCGGACCGTCTTTCGACGCAGATTGGCATACTGGGCATATGTTCCGGGATATTTATTAAGGACGCCAATTTGGAAAGTGCGTCCGCGAACTGATTTTCTTCACGTGGGAGGTAGATATATTCTACCTTCTGGAATTGTTTCTCTAGAACCCTTACTCGCGCTTGGTAAGCCACGAGATTGGCATTCTGAGTTTTCCATTTTTGAAGGGCTTGATTGATGACTAGGGACGAGTCCCCGTGAACCCGGAGATTTTTAATTCCCAAATCAGCAGCCGCTTGCAACCCGTGGATGCATGCTTCATACTCGGCCGCGTTGTTTGTCACATCAAAGTCTAATTTGATGGATAACAGTGTGTGCTCCCCTTTTGGTGATATTAGGAGAATACCGACTCCGAACCCTCAGAAATTGGATGCTCCATCAAAATACAAGTCCCATGTTTCGGTATCAGTGTGGAATATGTCTTCATCTGGAAAAGCCCAAGTATCGGTATAGCCCTCTTCAGATATCGGGCTGTCGGCGAGGAACTCGGCTACCACCCGGCCTTTGATGGCTTTTAACGGTACAAACTTGAGGTCAAACTCAGCTAGAATTAAAGTCCATCTGGACATTCTTCCATTAAGAATGGGCTTCTCGAACAAATATTTGATTGGATCCATTTTGGATAGGACATGTACCTCGTGACTGAGCATGTAGTGTCTGAGCTTTTTAGTGGCCCAAACCAGAGCTAGGCACGTTTTCTCGAGCATTGTATATTTGCATTCGTATTCCAGGAATTTTTTACTGATGTAGTAAATAGTCCGTTCTTCTAAATCGACTGTCTGGGCCAGCATAGCCCCCATGGCTGTCTCTGTCGTCGTTAGGTATAATGACAGAGGCAAACCGGGTTGAGGTGGCATTAATACCGGCGGAGCAGACAGGATCTCCTTGATTCTGTCAAAAGCCGTCTGACATTTATTATCCCATAGTACTCTTTCCCCTATCTTCAGCTTCTTGAAAATGGGCTCACATACCATGGTTAGTTTTGAAATAAATCGGCTGATGTATTGGACTTTCCCGAGAAATCCCCTTATTTCTTTTTCGGTCTTGGGTGGTTGCATCTCGGTGATGGCTTTGATTTTAGCTGGGTCGACCTCGATGCCGCGTTGGCTAACGATATGGCCCAGTAATTTGCCTGATGTTACCCCGAAACTGCACTTTTGAGGGTTTAACCTCATGTTGTACTTGCGCAGTTGGGTGAAGAATTTTCTTAGGGCAGCAACATGCTCATCTCGGCCTTTAGACTTAATAATCATGTCATCGACATAAACCTGCACTTCCTTATGCATCATGTCATGTAACAAGGTCGTGGCTGTTCGTTGATATGTGGCCCCGGCATTAATGAGCCCAAACGGCATAACTGTATAACAATAAGTACCCCATGGCGTGGTGAAAGTGGTCTTACCCATATCTTCTTCTGCCATCTTGATTTGGTTATACCCGGCATACCCGTCCATAAATGATAGAAGGGCATGATCAGCCGAGTTGTCTACCAGTATGTCGATGTGTGGCAACGGAAAATCGTCTTTTGGGCTGGCCTTGTTAAGGTCCCGGAAATCCACACATACCCGCACCTTGCCGTCCTTCTTGGGTACCGGCACGATGTTCGCAACCCAGTCTGGATATTCAGACACTTGTATAAAGCCTGCTTTGAATTATTTGTCTACTTCTTCTTTGACTTTGAGAGACCACTCGGGCTTCATCCTTCGAAGCTTTTGTTTTACCGGTTTACACCCATCTTTGATGGGTATGCGGTGTTCAGCTATTTCCCGATCTATCCCCGGCATGTCCTTGTAGGACCATGCGAAGACATCCTTGAACTCTTGGAGGAGGTTTATGAATTGTTGTTTCTCCTCGGGATCTAAGGATGACCCTAACTTAAGCATCTGGGGCTCTAAGGTTGTTCCCACATTGATAGAATCGGTTTCTTCGACTACCGGGTCTCGGGATTCCCTCTGTTCTAGCTGCTCGATCAGATGCGGAGGCAAGGACACCTGTTCGTCGGGTTTCTCAATGTCATTGCAGAAAATATTTTTGAAATTGAAAGTATTTTGAAAATAAGACAAGTCATAAGCAGAATGGTTTTCATTATTATTGATGGTAAATTTGGAAAATAGCTCAAAGAGAGCGGCCATCTGATTATTGGTCAGAGGCGGGATTGGTGTCCGGTATGTCTCCTTCCCCGGTGGTCAGCTTGTAGACTCGACCCTGGCCGTCGGTCCACTTGATGGTCTTCCTCCAGGCTCTTTTCCCAGTATCAGCACCGACCTCCGAGATCAGCTTTGAAGGATCGAACCTGTTGCTTCGAAGGATCAGGTTCACCAAGTCTTCCTTGGGGTTCGGAACAGCTTTGTCTTCCCCAAATAAGAGCCCCAGCACGGGCTCGGCATTGTCAGTACCCTCCTTGGATTCAGATTGGATGAGGGCAAATATGTCATCTGGAATATAGTTGCATTCCCGAGCTAGTTTAGTCTCGGGATATGTGATAGTTGGTTGATATAGGCCAACTTGAATAGCCCCAAATACCGGTGTGACGAAATAGTCAGCCAACCTTGGGCTATAAGGGCCCAAGTAGGTACCCTTGATAATGTTGCAAGCTTTCTCAATGCCTGCTCGGACCACATTTCCCGGGGTCACAGCATACCCTAAGCCGAAGTGAGATTCCCCGTCATTCAGGACTTCAATAATCTTCCCAGCTGGAAGATATGGCCTCGAGGTAGCCCCCGGTAAATACCCCAAATTTTGCAGCATTGCGTCGATGCTTGTGGTGAAATAGGGCATGAAAAGGTACTCTTCTTCAATCATCCCCACAAAATCGAATCCCCATAGGTCGGTGCGGTCCGTGGCGTTACAGCTAGCCACAGTCATAGGGGTTGCTTCTAGGGTGATAATGCCGTCTTGCAAGGGCATTTTGATCTTCCGGTGAAGAGTAGAAGATACCGCCTTTACAACATGAATCCAAGGCCTTCCTAGGAGTAGATTGAAAGAGGAGGTGACATCGATCACCTGGAATTCTAGCTATTTTTCAATTGGACCCGTTGTAATTATTAGCTTAACGGCCCCAGAAACCGCCTTTGGGCTTCCATCGAAAGCTTGGATAGTGTGGGCAGTTGGTATGCAGTCGGCCTCGGTGATGCCGAGGGCTTTGGCAGTCCTTAAAGGGAGGACATTCACAGCAGACCCGTCGTCGACTAGGGTCATTGGTAGGTACTTACCCCGGCAAATTACCGTGATGTATAGGGCCAGATTGTGAGAGGCCCCAAATGGTGGTAGGTCGGCATCCGAGAAGGTGATTAATAGGCCTACTTCTTTGGACTGGCCCTTGAGGTAGGGTAGGATGGTGGCTACCATTTCAGTAGGGGTAACCTGGGAGTCGACCTTGATCTGATCGAGAGCCTTAGTAAGTGCCTCCCGATGTTCTTGCGAGCTAACCAAAAGTTGCCATATAGTGAGGTCAGCTCGGGTTCTTTTCAATTGTTTGACAAGAGCCGTATCGGTACTTGGCTCTTCAATGGCCTCTTCCATCCTGGCAAGTTCAGTGACGGTTGCCGGGACTGGAATGTCCTTAGAGCTAGCGGCTGAATAAGGACGACCGGCGGCGGTGAGGTGGTTACTGGCTAAGGCCTTGGACTTAGCCCTCCGGATTTCTTCGGGAGTGATAGGGACAGTTTCCCCTTTGGTGAGGTACACATCTTCCTCATCATCGAACCAGATTCCATTGATTTGTGGGACGAAGGGAGAGATAAGGTGAGAACAGTCGATCACTTCACCGGTGAAGATAGCATGGGAGCTAAAGGGGTTGTCCTTGTTGCTTGGTTTGTCCCCGAGTAACGGTATTTTCCCGCTCTCAATTAAATCCTGAATTAGATGCTTCAGCTTCCAACATTTCATCGGTTGGACCAGGCCCTTGGAAGATAGCCTTTGTAAGGCATATGTATAGGTAGTCCCTATATCGGTTAATACCCTAGGAGGGGTAGTTCTTTTGGATGAGGCATCCAAGAGATTAACCGTGTCGAAGATGCTTCGGGTTGCGGCCGGAGGCTTGGTAGTGGATGAGGAAGCCCCTTGGTATCCCTTGCTAGGGGCCTTAGTCAGGCTCTCTAGTCTTAGATCGTCCTCAATTCTCATGCCCATTTCAGTAAGAGTGGTGAAATTGGGGATGACAGCATACCGGAGGTGGACCCGGTAGGAAGGGAGGAGGTTCTTGACAAAGGCCTCCACTAAAGTCTTTTCACTGGGCTTATCGACCAGTTTCACACTTTCGGCCCTCCAACGTTGGAGGTATTTGGTAAAGCCCTCCTTAGGATCTTGGGCCATAACCTCTAGAGATCGCATTGTGGTCTGGATCTCGGTATTGTCAGCATAGTTCCGAGCAAATTCCGTAGCCACATCATCCCATTTCGAGAACTTCTTGGGATCTAGCCTGTAGTACCAGGCCTTTGGGTGTTTCTCTAGAGATGCAGCAAAGAGGTTTTTGAACATAGAAGAGTCCACTCCCTTAATAGCCATGAACTCCTTGAAGGCCCGTACATGTAGTAACGGGTCCTCAGTCCCTTCAAACATGGGTAAGCCCGTGAGATTCAGGTTTGCGGGCAGTTTGTCACTTACCGGCGAGTACTCCAGACTGTTCTCCCGATCGATATTGTTACTTCTAGTTAAGTGAACTTGTTCTTCCAATCGGCGAACCGAGCTAACTAGTTCAGCTAGAGGTTCCGCAACCCCGGTATTTGGAGTCATTTGTTCCACTGCAGCTAAACGGGTAACGATAGCAACTTGACCGGCCCTCATTTCCGTCAACTTGGCCTCAATGTCGGCTTGTTTGTCGATCATGGTGTCCACAGAGGTTTTCAGACTGTTCAAAGTAGCTTCCATCCTGCGGGTGTGTCTGGTTGCCGGTGGCCTGTCTGTAAGAACACCGCGTAATCAGAAACTGAACCCGGACCTTGGAACCAAAATAGTACATCCCGAGCAGGGAAAGGACTAAAACGACTTGAAGGAGACTCTTAGACGGGTGACTCGTGGATGACGGGCTTTCCTTAGGATTCGACGGGTGGGCCGAATCCTGTTTTGAAGGAAGGTCAATGTGAGACGTCCCCAGACCTTGGACTCAAATGTGTAGACGGGCCCTCCTTTGTAGGAGTATGTCCTACGTAGGTGGGCCTTGCCTTAGTCTAATAAGGCGGACTGGGATAGGGAAGAAACTCGTGATGTAGGATCGACAGAGTTTCGACGCTAAAGACCTTGACGACTTATGACATGACCCGACACTGCTAAATACGGGAAGTCCTAAGGAGAGGAAGGTCTGAAAAGGATTATTTTTGGAAAGTCCGAGAAAGATCGGGGAAAGGCCCGATTTTTTTCAAGAAAATCAGAAAGTGCATCGGGCCTCGGTTTTGAAAGTTCGAAAATATTTTCGAGTTTTGAATTTGGCAGCATACCGGCTAGAAAGTGGGCTATTTTGAGTAAAATCATAAGTCCTAAATTCGGTATGTGTCCCGGGTTGGAATTTGAATATTTGGAAAAGATGCATTTTTGAAAATGACGGTTTTTGAAAAACGACACGGAAACGAAGTAGCACATAGTCACGCAAGCATTATAACGACGCCATGTATGCTTTACACTAAGTCTCGGTCGGTCTATAGAGGGTCTATACCAGTGTTCATAGTCTAGACGAGAAACGGGACGGACTTCCTAAGTCGAGTTGAGCTTAGAACATGCCGCAAAGTCCATACGAATCGACTATGAACACCTTTAACGTATCCAAGGTGGAATACATCGTGGTATAGTGGGACGTCGGTCACCAGTACCGGCCCGGGAAAATAGGGGTTATGCATGAACCGTAAAACTAAAACGCATATTGTATTTGTCAAACGATTTCTATTCGAGTCTCACCCTGAGGATGCCGATGGTTAGGCACTCATCGGTTAGTCCCCAGCGGAGTCGCCAAATTGTGGACATGACGTAGGTCCACCCCGACGCGGCCACGCGCGGGTTTGGGTAGGCGAATGCACCTCCATATGAGAATGGATCGAATTGAAATTTAAGTCGAAATGGAGTCGCCACCGAATTTTATGGTTATTCGGAACCGTTCGAGCCCACTCTATATCGCTATGGACCATACACAAAGTATGGCCCATTTCGGTTTTAGAGTTTATTGGGCTCGTCCCTTTGCATTGCGATACCGATACCATCTATACCGGTAATCGTGTAAAGAATGACCTCTCGTGCGCCAACGGTTTCGGGCATCCGGAAACCGAGGTTTTGAGTAAGGGGTGAGAGTACGTGTTGGGAAGCCCACTAAGGACACCCAACCCCGCCCGCACTTAGCGGCCTCTACTAAGACATTGTTTGACTTTCGAATATGCGCGTTAGTGATTCGGTGAAATGATATGCAAACAGCGTTTTAGCTAAGCATGCGAATTAAATGTGAGCTACGTCATTTTAATGCATCTAATTTATTGTCGAAGTGATTTAGCATGCGAGGGTTCATTTAAAAACGGTAAAACGTAAATAAATAAAGCAAAAGCAATAATAAATCGATTACAAGTTACACGGGCGGAATATAACCCGGAATTCACAATACGACGAACAATAAAATAGAATAATCAAAATATATAATTGAAATGACAAGTAATAATTGTAAACGGACCTCTGTATAAACTAGAACGTGAGCTTGTGTAGGTGGACGAACCCCGGTTAAATGCGCATTATGTTGTGCATTAAACGGAGGACAGAGACATAGGACCCGAGCGTAATGCTAGCCCGATCCCATGCCTCATTGCCTTGTCCCAACTTATCACGTCGAAAAATCGATCAAAGTTGTCCTAGGTGTCGTGATATGCGTGAATTTTGGAGAAAGGAGGGTCACGTGATTGTCTTTACACGTGATGACTAGAGTCGTAAAAAGACGAGGCTCGAAATGTGTGTCGAGGCTCTCGGTTTTCTGGGTTACAGGACCCACTCGACCGAGTCGTGGGCTGACTCGGTCGAGTGCGTCTTTAAACATGGTTACTGCCCAGTTTTTTGGGTGCTACTCGATCGAGTAGCCCCTGTACGAGTTGTGACTCGTTTATTTTTGGATTTAAAATCGATGATTGGCCAAATTAAATACAAATATCGCACGATTTGTATTTAACTTGGTTTCCGGTACTATAATCGTGTATGCATACGATTATAATACCGTTATCGGAATTTTATAAAAACGTTATCGTTAGATTGAAATTTTGATTGGTGACGAAATTGCGTCCCTCTACGTCACGACATCAATATTAATCTTTACGGATTACGTGATGTCGGTTTTCGTGTCAACGGGTTCCACACCAATCTTAAAAATGGATGTATGCGCGTTCAACTACGAATGATCATAACCGCATTACTGAACGGATCTCAAAAATGACCATCGTAGTCAAACGTGCTTGGATCCGAGTTTTGAAATCATTATATATATATATATATATATATATATATATATATATATATATATATACACGGTACATACCTTATTATGATAAAATGTACATAACGGTAATTAAATATGAAAAGTAAAATGTTAACGTTAGTAATGTCGTTACTATCGACTAGATATAATACTGTAAACATAAATGTAAATGTACATAAAAAAAGGAACGAAAAAAAAAAGAATGGAGAAGGAGAAATCGGTGTTGAATCGTCACACCCTCAACCTACATGCTCTTTGCTTCTCGGGATACGTAGGAGGAGTTGATGGTGTGTGTGTGTGTATGGCTCAGTTTGTATGGATTTTTACGAGTTTGTGCTCTCGAAAAATGGGTGTAAGTGTGATGATGTCTAAGGGTTGAACTAGGGCTGGAATGTGGTGTAAAATGAATGCTAAGTTGGCTGAAATTGGTGCTTGAAAAGTTCTGTAAAGGTAAAAGTTGTCCCAAGTTGTGTAATGCTTGGGGTATTTATATGGAACCCACGACATAGGGTCACTCGACCGAGTGGCCCTAGTGCACTCGGTCGAGTGCCCTTGTGAATGAACCTGGACTGCTTTTTTGAGACTCCACTCGATCGAGTGGGTCAATCCACTCGACCGAGTGGATCAATCAGGCCGCAAAATTTTAGGCGTGATTGGCCTTGATTTGGTTTTAATTGATTTTGATTGATTTTTGAATCTGGCGCAAGTTTCGAGAATGTATCAGGTCGTTTTGTGTATCGTGTTCGTCTTGACCGGGTTTTGACCCGGTCGCTAAAAGACGGGAATTATTTTTGGCGTCGGTTTTGACCCAAATTAGTCTTATTTTCCTCGGAACGACCCACTGGGCCTGAATTTGAGGTTGGTTTTGTGAGGTTTGTATCCCGTTAAAAAGCCCATGCCGGACATTATTGATTTCGAGCCCGTATCCGAGCGCGTTAGAGCATGTCAGCGTCCGATCATCATCGGGTGTTTTCTTGGAAACTGCTATAGACACCTGGCGGTCAAAATGCGGGTGTCTACAGTTTTGCAAATTGCGATAATATGATATAAAGTACTTAAAAGTACTGAAACTAGTTTTGTTCTTCAAACAATCAGGTGGTGGATGATGCTGGTGTTGTGAGCCCAGAGAACAAGTCTACGTCCGCTTATAACAAAGGCGGGCTTGACAAGTCGGCGACAAAGAATACTGAAAATGTTGCTCCTGTGAAGGTAAACACAGACCTTATAAACTATCAAAAATTGTGGAATTTTCTCCTGTCTATATGATATTGCTATCTGAAAATGTGATCCCCTCTCGAGCACGAAGTTCTCTTGGACAACAAACTTGAGAAGTGCATTAGGCCATACGTCCTTCCTGCAAACAAGATCGGTGTGACATTTGCTTATATTGGAGCATTAGATGACATCAAGGAGTTACTTCAGGAACACTAAGGGGACCAGATCTGTTCAAAGGTGCGCACCTGAATCCCTGCAGAGGTATCCTTTCATTCAGCCCTCCTGGTACTATGTTAGCCAAGGCAATTGCCAATGAGACCGGAGATAGATTCATCAATGTCTCGATGTCCACTATCACTTCCAAATGGTTCGGAGAAGACAAGAAAATTAGGCCATAGTCTCAGGGAGATATGGACGAGATTCTTGGATTATGGGCGGATTTTTTTTTAATAATTAGTCGTATATGATGTATCCGATAAAGTTATATGGACAAGGTGTTATTATATTCATGAATGTTTATTATGTACCTTTTGGATATTGGATTTTATAAAAATGGAACTTCTTGTTCAATTAGATACGATATTCATTTCTTATGATTTCGTTAATATATACGAGTAGTTCGCAATTATTAAGAACATAATTAAATATATATCGTGTCTAGATACCTCATAAAAGACATCATTGGTATATAAATCAGTTGTCTATTAAGAGCAATAGGCATCTAACATTCTAAAAACTCTGATGTCTATACGAGTAATAGACAACCTTTATTTTAAAAACAGTTGTCTATGCTTATACTAATATACAACTCCAAACTATTCAACTGTTGCAAGGCAGTTGTCTATTGCAAAAACATCAGTTGTCTATTTGATGTTTTGTAGTAGTGCGAGGTCTAAATTAATGAGCAAAGCGAGTCAAACAAACAAATGAAATAAATACGATAAAAAGGGCTAGGGTCAAGGTCGACGAGGTTGTCTCAAGGGACTTATCGGAGTTCACAAACGAGTCAATTATGGTCGGTAATTGGGGGAGATAAAGGGTCTCTCTCGAGTCTCTATCTACCCGGGACGGTCCTTATAACGGGCTCAAACACTTACTACTAGGTCGATCTAACCCAAAGAAAGCTCGACTCAATATAATTCACTCATCGCGGCCAAGACAATCATACAAAAATCGCAATCGAAGGAGATTACCAACAAATAGTCGACAAAGTCCATAAACACACCACAAAAACAACGATACGAGACAAACCAAGCTTTCCTCGACCCTAGAAATTAACTACTCAAACATGATTAAAACTAGACTAATTAACCTACCCATTACTCTAATTGTAATAATAAACATGAATGACTAATAAAGACGCAAACTTTAATAAAAAGAGAAGGAGTAAAGAGGTAATACCAAACTTGAAAGAAGAATTGCATAAATTGAAGAAGGATTGAGTGTAGATAGAATGACCCAAACTAATTAATACTTAATCTCAATAAAATTAGCTACCAACTATTGAAATCAAAGAAAATGAAGATAGGAAAACAAGTGACTAGACCTACGGTCTACTCTATTTCCTACTGTGTGCTGCATATCCTTCTACTGCTACCTTACAGAATCTTCCTCCTGCGCGGCCTCCTCTCTCCTACGGACTCCCCTCTTTTTCTTTTTATATCTCCAACTCACCCCCTCTCTATATAATTCCACCTGGGCTCCTTTTCTTTTCAATCAACAGCATCCAATTCTTTTCTTTCTCCATAATGGACCATCTTTCTCCTTTATTTGGTGTTTTGGGCCCGGTTTTCACATTGATTCCATAGTTACTGCTTTGTAGCTCGATTTTGACCCATGAAATAATGGAATTGAGTCTCGCTCCCTTCTACAAACTTTTAGGTCTCGAATTTAGATTTCCAACGCGTCCTGAATCACTTAATTCCGATGTCGTATGAGTGAAATATCGTCATTTTAAGACAGTCCGATCAAGTTGGCCTTTGACTTTTGCTTGACCCGCTTTGTTCAATGACCCAGTTTTATCTCGTCTTTACTCGGTCATTCTCCTGACGGTACCTACAAAATACAAATGAGACAAAACAGTACCAAATTCTTGAGAAATAACATTATTACGTTATTTATAACTAAAACGACTAATTGGCACTTATTATCGTATAATAATGTAGACACCCACATTCTGACCGCCAGGTGTCTATAGCAGTTTCCGACAAACACCCGATGATGATCGGACGCAAACATGCTTTAACGTACTCGAATACGGGCTCAAAATCATTGGCATTTGGCTTGGACTTTTTACGGAGTACAAATCTCACAAAACCAACCTCAAATTCAGGCCCAGTGGGTCGTTTTGAGTCAAATAAGACTAATTTGGGTCGAATCTGACACCAGGGGCAAAACCGTCTTTTAGCGACCGAGTCAAAACTCATTCAAAGATATTTTCGAGACATGCAAGTCAGCCGTGTCACCCCACTTGTCTGATTCGAGCTCGAACGCTACAAAAAATCAGCTACAAAAAAATATTAAACAATTCCGTTAAGGATAGAATTCGATCTCAAGTATGAATTCTATCCGAATACCCGATCAAACACTCGAGCGAGCACGACACATTCGGCCGAGCTCCTCATTCCAGCCGGGATCATTGCCTTCTTCACCAAGTAACGGAATTCTCGTTCCTTTCAACTTCTTACATATCCTATCCTAATCGGTATTTCTTATCACCCAAACGAGATACCTATTCTAGCTTCAATTGATGACCTCTCCTATAAATAGGACCCTCACAACACATTAACATCTACATCTACAATTCCCGATATACATTAACATCGAGATCCATACACAACTCATACGCACGTATACTCATAGTATCGAATAACCGATAATACAAAACCCGAGATCATGCCGCTTTAGCCCGAAGAAACCGGCAACCTCACCCGCTACGTTACCCGTCCAAACAAAAACCACCATAACTCACCGACATTATCTCGACGCTCCCGTGTCTTAGCCACATCCCGACGAGCCCCGTTCCGAGTAAACAAAGCATGTAGGTTGAGGGTGAAAAATCAAACCCGTTCTCTCTTTTCTTCTCCTTCCTTTCTCGTGCTCCTCTTCGTTTCTTTTGTGTCGGTCGTCGGTCTCTTTGTTTTATTATTAAGGGTCATCATCGTATCTTTTTTTTTTATAATAACGATATTACAAAACTATTTTTCATATAAAACAAACGTTCTTAAAAATACGATATCGATTCTCTAGTCGAATATCGTACCAAAATAGAACTAAATTAATCTCGTTGATAGTAAAAAATCGTCACATGGTTTCATAAGACAAAACACGACGATTTTTAACGTAGAGAGAATCAAACATCATTTTTTTAGTTTAATTTTTTTTAAACGATTTACAAAACCTTTTTCTTTTATCTTTTCTAAAAAAACTATTCCGAATATTTGATATCGATTTCATAATTGAATATCGAATATAACGAATATCGCGAAATTAAGTCGAGTATAAATCATGCAATATTTATACGCGATTTAGTTTGGTTCTCCCGAATATATGATTCTCCTTAAAATCTTTCATTAATGCATCGAGCTTTTGCTTGAACACACGGGTAACAATGTCCGGTCTGTCCTCAGAACTCAAACCCCTAGACTTTATAAATCTATCTATCTCGGGCCACTTAGGGTTGCATGTGAATGTTATAAACAGATTAGGATATCCACACCACCTGCATATAGTCATGGTATCCTGATAGTTTTCCCTAACGTAACCCTTACCCCCAACGAAGTTGGATGGGATAAAGTACTTAACACCAACAGAAGAAGAGTCGGTCTGACCATCTGCGGCAGCGTTGGCTAGACGCTTAAAGTTCTCACTTCTTAGCTTAGGTTGGTTCAAACGTAGGAAGTTGAGACGCTGCGATTCTATCATTGTGTACCCATCAACAATCAACTGCTGAAGTAGCCTACGCCCTTTAAGCAATGTGTCGGCCTCTACATCAGTCGGTCGGTCCTGTAGACGGAAAGCAAACCACTCTCTCAACGTGAGTTTGTTGCGTGAAGTTTCAGGGTTACCGCTGGATGTCACAACATCCTGGCAGTGAGATATTCCTAAACGGAAACCGTCCTCACCACGTGGGAAAAACAAAGGGTACTGCAAGGCCAAGTAAGATGGATGCAACTCTGAAATCCTCTGCAGTCGACCGTTGTTCTGCTCGATAAGAATGTCCCTACCATCGACAGTGTCCTCAATGTCACCGACAATAACAGCTGCAACTTCTGATACGTTAGGAAGATTGTAGATCCTACCATCAGTATTCCTTCCACTGACTAACCTCAGACGAACCTCACACCTGTCTTCATTATTGAGAATGCTGTCCCTTGCCATACGAAATGACTTGGCCAAAGGGTTGTACTCGTCTATCATATGTTTGAGATCAGCCAGGACACTGTTATCGAACCTGTCAGCTATCTGAGACTTGCCCCTACGTAAAACAAAAACATTATTTTAATTGGAATTGTAGTTCTAAGTAAAACGAAATGAAAATAATTAATAGTCAGTTATCAGAATTAAGTTAACATGCAATTGAACTTTGAAAGTACATACGATCATAATAGTATTATACCTGATAGCTCTCTTACGGTTGTTGATTTCATCCTCCGTATCATATATATACAATTGGCAGAATTTTGGGGGTTGGTTACCAGCTGGCATTAAGCTGCCTATTCTGTGCGAATTCTGACCTCCAATCCTATATGTGTATGGACCACGACCTTGGTTAACGGTATGGTCAACAATACCACCACTGGATGTGAAGGCATGCATCGAATTATATGACCTTATGTTGTCACTGAAATGCTTGCTTTTAGGATGGGAACCTTCGAGTAAATCCTTCAAGAGCTGGGGGGGCTGTGTAATGTACGGCAATCGGACAACGCCGTCTCTGCAACACAACGAAAATGTCGGCACAAGTGGTCTGCGATCTTTCCTATCTCTCTCACCGTACCACATCTGAGAAAAACATCTCTGGCACTAGTACTCAGGGTCGCCAATGTCATCGTAACCTTGCCAGTCTACGTAATCAGGAAGACAAATCTCAAGGGTCAAACACATAAGAGGCACAACTATCTATGTAATTTGTGAAAAACGAACCTGTATAACTTTCAATGATACCGGCAGATGCAGCTCCAAATAGATCACGTGATAGACCCTCAATGATAGTAGGACTGTGAGAAGATTCTTTGAAAATCTTCGTACTGCTAAGGTTAATTGGGGTTGACGGGTTAATAGATGTCGCCTCTCGGATATCATCAAGGACACGGCTCAGAGTTTCTAACATAAAACAGGTGAAATCAACACTATATACAATCTAATACTGCAAAATCAATTGAACAGGATGACTAAGTAGGGAAGATTGGGGTTAACCATTTATGAGTTCAGCCATTGTACTTGTTGCCAAGGACGATGTCAATCCTTCCACAGCATAACGGGCTCTACGTTGACGAATCTTTATCATATTTTTATGTCTGTTAAGCTTAGACCGCCAATCTCGATATGGATCATTTTCGGTCCACATGTTATCAGCATGTTCAGTGTTGCCAGACCTCTCATTAGACAGCATAATTTGACGGTCCCTTCGAGCTTGTTGAGCAATGAGGAACTTCGTAAGGTACTTCTCCATTTGGTAAGCTAACAAACAAAATCACGATCAGATACATTAAAACTGTAGTACTACGGAAAAGACAGGTTTACCCCAGCGGAGTTGGGACATTATAACAAAGACTAAATAAAGTGAAGGACTTCTACCATCATCAAGGCTACGTCTGCTCCTGTCGAACAATGCTAACTGATAAGCAGCAACTGGTCATTGATAACAAAGGTTACATGAGCTGTGGCGAGTGAGTAAAGAAGCAGGACGAAAAATGTGATATGAAAGGGTTAACAATGACATTACATGGATGAACCTCGGAAGAGAGTTGTGACTCAACACGTTGCTGAAAAGAACCTTGTGATTCATTATTGTCAGTGGAAACTTGTTTCCCTAAATTGATAGAACAGTTGAATCAAAACACTTCTTCTTTATGAAGTTGAGCGCAGATAAAATGAATCACAAGAAACAGATTGGGAGTAAGAGAATTGAGATACCTTTCCCGTTATCTGAAGTGCTTGATACCAACTGACTCGATTGATCGTCGACAACAGGAGAAACTGGGGTGGGGACAACATTAAGAGGACATCCTATCTGCGTGCTCAGCTGCTGGTTGGTGCTGTTGTTTGTGATATCAGATAATGGTGTTCGTGAAGTACCTGCAGCGATTAAGAATTAAGAAACCGTGAAAAACACAAAAACCCAACTACTTAATTCTTTTACTTTGACATGAAATCAGTGGGTGGAGTAAATGGGGAAACCTCCAATTCGTTTCTTCTTTCTCCGTGTATTAACCATGTTACGTACAGCCTCAGTTGCGCTTCAGTATTGAATGATTGGCGGATAAATAATATAAACTCACTGGAGTGGATTGATGGGAACTGATCTGATTTGCAGCAAAGGGTTATGCATAGATGCATATAAAAACATGTACATTGGGAACACCCAAAAAGAATTTGCAAGGCCTGCACATGAATACGAAAAACTGACTATTAGAATTCTGTAAATGAGTCTTCGACATTGCTTCATTATGATAACTAAAATCTCCGTGCTGATACAGTAACAAATGCGGATGGAAAATTATAATTGCTTGAAAGAAGTACACAGTGAATAACAAAATTATACACGGATGAGTAACCTCCGGAGGAAGTGGAAGCACCGCTGCTCAGTACTTATAGGAAAATGTAGAGTGCCTTGGATTTAGAAAATGTTATTTCATAATTATAACAATGTAAAGGTAAAGTGTAAATATGAGCGATTGAGTGAGTGATGACTGAGTGAAAGAAGCACAAAGTAAGTCGAAGATCGAACCAAAGTAGTTTTAAATTACTGGCAGTTTAAGTTCATGAAACTATGTAAAGGTTTATAAAATGAGGATCAGTTGGAAAACACCATATCTGATTAAATGTACATTGCTACGTGAGTTGGATAAAGTTCATTAATCCAAAAATACAGCGATTTTTGTAATAAAACTGATGACGCTACGTATTTATTTGGCATTCTCGAAACTGAAAACGATCTAACGATGTAGATACTTTGATATGGTAGTATACGTAATAAAACTGGAGATATTTTGAGCAACATTAATAACGATGTAGCTTCATAATGTTTATTATAGGGGTTTAAGCATAAAATATTGTATGACAGAATTCGGGAGAAGTAGTTGTGTGAAAAAATTAAAATAAGGAGGGGGACGAAAAAGAAGTAAGCGAAACTAATATAACAACGAACGCAATGGAAATGTTGTAAACTGATAAAGAAAGAAGTGGTCTTAAATAGAAAAAATGTTATGTGTAAGGATGAAATATTACGATACCATTGAAGGATTCGTATCGATAATTAAGATAAAATCCATTCAAACTGAATTTGTAGTGCAAAAGTACAACACATATTTGAATAAGAAAACGTCAACTACTGTTTGGTAAAATAATCATGAAGACTTCTCTTTCTTGACAGGGACAAAATGCTTGGTAGCGGACTCAGAATCCACTGCACCAATAAGCTCAATATCCAAGCGGTGAGCACTACGCTTTGATGGAGTGAAAACAGAGGATGTAGAACCTGTTTCGCAGTCGATGACCTAATAAAAGCAGAGTACAATGTGTTAGCAAAATGGTTATAATTACAACACATCAAAGAAAATGAGGGGTGAGCGATGAACAGCATATACCTCGGTGGGCAGTGGATTGGAATGAGCATCGTTTTCCAGGTTGACAGAAGTGGACGGTGAGTTTTTCTGGTGTAAAAGATCCACGGAAATATATAAGGAATTTGAAATGTTAACGTAGAAGAGTGATAAAAGAAATTAAAAGTCATGACATTAGATACCTTCAGAAGATCTAAATTCTTCGTGCTCAAATTGTAATCGGCGAACTCTAGCTGCAATATTTTAACAAAGAGTTATTAAACTTGAAATCATTATGAAAGAACATAATTCGTCGATTGAAAATGAAAGGAAATTAGTTCGAACCTGCAGCGCGACCTCGTAAGTCATATTCCAGTGATATATCTTGTCAGCATCATCGGTCATCCACTGCACAGTGTATGAGTTGGAAGAGTTTTCAAGATTAAACCTCTGATCAACCTTGACCTTGAAGAGGAATCGCTTGTCCAGGAAGTCGTTGAACTCATCAGGAAATGAGTCACCTACACCGTCCTGCATTATCGGGAAAATCAAAGTAGGTGGTAATTCTAAGGTTGCGTGAGTTTAATAGAAGGACTAATAGTAATCGGTGTAACCTTCTGTATTTTGGACAACAGATCTGTGGCGCTCAGTGGAATGAATTCAGTCACTTGAGAATCGAACACAGAGAATTGACACTCAATGCCAGTGAAATCTCTAACAACAAACTTCAACTGGTACCTGGGGAAAATAGTTCGCATAAATACATGGTGAAAGTAGACTGATAAGAGAAGAACCACCTGTGACCAGGTGGGAAACAAATTAATACCTGTTTACCATGGTTGTGCGACCTGATTTGTTCCCATCGCAGCCAGTCTTAGTGCAGATCCAATTACCTCTTTCATTGGGAACGGCCTTGGAACGACATTGCTTACAACTATGATAGTACCACCCATAAGTGCTGTCAAGATCAACAATGTATGCGACAGTATAGAAAGATCCAGCCTGTTGAGCAAATAAAATTAAGTGAGCAACGCGAAAGATCGAATAAATTGAAGTGAATGGTGAGAAACCATTAAACATATATCAGCTGAAATAACACCTTTTCATTGCTACAAAGTTGTTTGATTGTGATAATTTCACTGGCACTCAACTGAAATTCCTTTTTCTGCTCCCCGGAGTCTTCCAAAATCTGAAGGGAATTGCTCGGAGCTTGCGAAGAGAGACTGTGCACTTGAGTGGATTAAATTTATGTGTGGTTCAAATATGAAAAGTGAACATATGACATAGAATGAGAATGACATTGCAACGAATTAAGTTAGAGTATTACAAACCTCTCCTGAAATGCGTTGACTTCTGGTATGTTCGGGTTAACCTCAACAGTAGTTGCGTTGAATGTGGTTTGAACACGCCAAGAATCTGCTCATTTTGGTAAAATGTTAATGGAGGTTAAAGCGAATCAAAAGATTAATGGAGTACGATAAGGCTATTGCATAAGAAAACATCAAAATGGAGCATACTCTCATAAATCCTGGGCTCGACACAACGTAGAACAATAACCTTCGACTGTTCCGGATTTAGGAGAGCTTGCAACGCATCAGGGAGATCGATCGCATGGGGCAGCCACAACGTGCAAATAAGGACTTCACCGCTGCAAAAAATCAGTGACATCTATTGTTGTCAAGAAATAAGAACTATAGTTGTCGACATCTATAGTTAAAAATAGTGACATAAAATGAGTATATGAGATCACATATGTTAATAATAACGTACTCAACATCTTCTAGCTTGATGTTCCTGCATTTGAACCCATTTTTTGTTTCTATCATACCACCTATCTCATATAGCTTCCCGACAACATCTAAACACATGGGAAAGATTATTACTTTGACTTGATGAATGATAATGTGTTTAACTGAATGAACGGTAATTGAAATTTGTTTCAAGATTACCTATGTACTGCCCGGACGGAGTTCTACCACCAAGAATGTCTTCGAATTTTACGAAGCGATAACAATTGTTGGGTATCGTTTGGTTGTTGGGCAAATGCGTAACTTTGGTTGAGAATTCCACATTCAACCTGCAAGGATGCAATGTCGCCTTGTCTTTTCCGGTATTAGACACAACGGTGAGGCTTCGGATGTTGTACGCCTCACCAGCAACGAAATAACCCTTATTCTTATGAATCAACGACTTTTTAATTGATGCTTGAACCAATTCATTCAAACAAAACAAACAGAGCATCGACATGAGATCAGAAACTTCGATAGAACAAAAACATATACAAAACTGGAAAACAACGGCAAATACAAATTAGCTAATTTCGTTCAAATCCTACCTTCGCATCAATGAGTAGTAGCTCAACAGCTTCGACCTTCGTCTTGTCAATGTACTCCGGTTTGGTCCAACGATAGACGACCCGCACCTCAATATCTCTCAGCCGCACACCTTGACATAATGAGGAGAATGTTTCCTTGGTCAGATCGGACGTGGATGAAGACATAATGAGGGAGAGAAAGAGATGGTAAACTTTGGTATTAAGTTGTTCAAAGATGCTCTGGAATTTGAAGCTAGAGAAAAGGGCAAAACATGATGACTACATTGGAGAACTACAGCACGGTTTTATAGCAGAAAACAAAGGATGACTCGATGTACACACTCGATGGAGACGAAGAGCCGTGAATTCACTCTTGGAACATTGAGCAGACGGTTACCTAGGCAGCCATGAGTAATGATGCACTCGAGAATGTATGTACGTGTGAAGTTGTGTAGGTTGATCGCTTCCCTATGATGATTAAGGGGATGGATTGAATGAGCATTGGAATGTGAAGGTGAATTAAAGCTTGCTTCGGTAATGCAAGCTATTGACTTTCACCGAGATGAATGACGGATCATTGAATGCAAATAAGGCTTGATTACAAACTACCTACACACACTATACACTAAACTATACTTGAAACAACCAAGTGCAAAAAATTGGCTCTATTTTCAAATGGGAAGCAATGGGTAGTGCCATGTAGGATTAAATGGTCCTTGATTTAATATAAAGAAGATATGCATAAGCTCACTAATTTGAACAAACTTTCTTTTCTTTTGATTTTCTTTGTTCTTTTCTTCTTTCTTTTCATTTTTCTTTCATTTCTTTCATTTCTTTCATTCATTTCTTTTCGAAACACTTCGAATTATTTGAGAAATGACTCTTTTCTTTCTTTCTTTTTTCAATTTTCATTTTAGCACTTTGAATTGAAATGTGAGCAATTATTAATCACTTTGTTTTGTGTTTTCTTGGGATTTTCTCGTTTTTGTGGATTTTTGTGATTTTGTAAGGGATAATTTCACCAAGTCGGGATCCGGTCACCATAGGACAAAATGGTCATAAGGAAAAATCATACCATGAGATGAATATGTGAATAATAATGATGGTATACACCTTAAATCACTAATTAAAGCAAAGATTAGTCGATTCACAATACTAATATGCAACACTAAGTATTTCCAAATTATTCTTTTCATCAAAGTTGAAATCTAGAAAATCGACTAAACTCTTAGAAAAATGCAAAATTCTTTCTGGATTTTTCAAAATTTTCTAATTTTTAGGAGTTTTTGAAACTTGTTCAACAAAAGAAACAAAACTAACACACAAAAGAGAAATAAAAGAAATCCACAACACATATTCACAAGTATAACATAACCAAGCTACTTCCAAAATCCCAACCCAGCACATATTTACAACAAAATCACACCACCAAATCCAAAACTTCCACCAAATCAATCCAAGCATGATCCAATAAGCAACAAACTCTCCCCCACACTTAAGCGAAACATTGTCCTCAATGTTTAAGACTAGGGAGGGAGAAAAGAGAGGGTGGGTGAAGAATTTACCATTTCATGCTCAATCTTTCATCACTTGGTGAATGATTCTTGATCTTTTTCCTTTTATCCACCATCTTGTTGTTCCTTCTTCAAGATCATAAGTGGACACCTACACACAAGAAGAAAACAACACAAAAACACACACAAAAAAAGAAATATATACACTTAAACACAAATGAAACAAGTGAGTCCTCTAAATACCCTACCAATGATCTCTTTAACTTGTCAAATGCTTTAGAACAATCCTCACCAAAATGGTCATAGTGAGGCAAGAAAAATGACCCACAAAACCAAAAGATAAGAGTGGCAATAAAGGGTTTGTGGATATGGTGGGTACTCGGAATCTCAAATTTCAAACATGGGTTATAATCATATTCCAAGGAGGGTTTAACACTCTCAAATTGAGCACTAGCATACATCGTTTCATATTCAAAACCCTCCACCAATTTATCCTCAAATGACAAGCCTAAAGCACAATCAATCACATTGAGAGAATTCTCCCAATCTTCCTCAACATACATAACCTCAATAGAAGGAGTACGAACAATGAGATCCAAATCATCAATGGGTGAAAGAGACTCATAATCTATACAAGGGAAAGACTCGAGTTTCTCAAAAATAGGTCCCTCAAAGAAATCAACCTCACATTCCCAAGTATCCTCAATCTCTACAATCCATCACTCAAAGCATCATCAAATATCTTATCATCTCTTTGTTCTTCCCTCTCAACCTCAAAAGTTTCTCTTATGCTCAACTCCCTTTCCAAACTCACATAATCAACCTCAAATGATATGCCTTCCAACTCGCACAAGCTGAGATCTTCATGGTTTTCCTCTCTACAAAGATCATTAAGCTTATCCAAGCACACATTTTCCTCAAAAAGCACACATTCCAACTCACAATCATTAACACTCACAACAAGAGGTGTAAGTTGGACAAGGGAATATGAAAGTTGTGTTGAAGGAAGGCAAGTCGGTTCACAAGAGTCAATAGCATGGAAATCATTATTAACATCATTCAAAGAGGTTTGGGGAACATATTCAACATGCAAATAATCATCATCCTCCTCATTATCAATAAGAGGTGGGAAAGAACAAGAAGGAAGTGCATATATAAAGTAGTTCCAAAATCACCACAAGAAGCATAAGTAGATGAAATAGCATGCATAGCATTCACATTCATAAAGGGATGATAAACTTGACTAATATGAGAGTTATGCACATTATCAAGAGAATAAGACTCGACCCTATCACTTGACACATATTGCAAGGAAAGCATGGGTGGGTCATCTCTAAGTTCACTACCTTGAGGTCTCACTCTCCTATATCCCCATTGATCATTGACACTAGCCACTCTTTCAATTAAACCGGAAACTTCATCATCATTTTACTCGATGAATTTTCTCTCGGACGAAAAAATGATCAAGTTTCTATGGTGAGGAAGCAAACCTTGAAGGAAGGTAGAAGTGGTTAGCCAAAGTGGAATGCCATGAATTGGACAAGCTCTCAATAAACTCTTAAACCTAACCCAAGACTCACTCAAACTCTCAAACTCGCCTTTTCAAAGGTACGAATCTCATCTCTAAACTTGGCAATCTTTGAGGGAGGGAAAGATTTCTTAAGAAATGCAAGGGCTAGTGGGTTCCAAGAGGTGAATGTGTTAGGAGGGTGTGAGCGCAACCATCTCTTAGCTTCATCCTTAAGAAAAAAGGGAAACAATATGAGCTTAATGGTATCAAGGGGCACTCCATCCCTTTTAAACACACAACACAAGTCCACAAAATTCTCAAGAAGACTATAAACATCCTCGCTCTCAAGCCCATGAAAGGCATCCCGCTCCACCATATCAATGAAATATGGCTCAATATCGAAGCAAGGACTCTCAAAAACCCCAATGTTAATGGGTGAGGCAAACAAGTCGGGATCTGGTCTACTATGATCGGCAAGACAAGGCATTATAGATAAGAAAGAGAGAAAAGAAATTCAAGAAAAGTCACAAGAAAGCACAAAAACACACAAGTATATACAAAACAAGCTATCGACTAATAATTTTCAAAATATAAGAAAAGACTAACTCCGAAAGTAAACTAAGACTAATATCTAACTAAGTAACGTCCCCGGCAACGGCGCCAATTTGACGGATGGGGATTTGTCGTGAATCCCGAATCGATCAAAGTAAAACCAACTAATCCTAAACTTGGGTAGTCGAGAGTAAGTCGGGTCGAATCCACAGGGACGGTCTAGTTAAAATAAAGGTCTCGGTCTAGCTAAGGTATTAGTCAAAGCAGAAGATATGTTTTGGTTGGAAAAAGGTTCTAAACTAGCGAGCTAAACAAGCCAAACAAACAAATGAAGACAAAAACGATAAAAAGAACTAGGGTCAAGGTCAACGAGGTAGTCTCAAGGGAGTTAACGAGGTTCACAAACGAGTCGATTATGGTCGGTAATTGGGGTTTCTCTCGAGTCTCTGTCTACCTGGGACAGCTCTAATGGGCTCTCGCACTTGCTAGGTCGACCCACCCCAAAGAAAGCTCAACAAAATATAATTCACCCATCATGGCCAAGACAAGAAAATCATACAAAAATCGTAATTAATGGAGAATCCCAACAATAATAGACAAGATAATAAACTCACAACAAAACCCACAATCAAGACAAACAGAGTCTTCCTCAACCCTAGAAATATAACTACTCAAACATGATTAAAACTAAACTAATTACGCTACCCATTACTCTAATCATAAAGTTAAACAATAATAACTAATAAAAATGCAAACTTTAATAAAAGAGAGGATAAAGAAATTATACCACACTTAGATGGAGAATTGCTTAAATGAAGGAGAAATGTAGTGTAGCAAGATTGATCCAAACTAATTAACACTAATTCCATCTAAATAACTATCGATTAAGACTAATAAACAAGAAGAATTAAAAGGAAAATGGGATTCTAATACTACACTAGTCTACTGCCTCCTACTCTACGCTTGTTCCTCCCGCTTTTCCCCCCAAAAATTGAGGGTTTTCTCTTCTTATATACTTCAAGCTACCACCTCACGAAAAAAATAAAACAACGTCCTCTTTGCACACAAAACACAGTCCAATTAAATGAAGGGTAAGTCAGTCATTTTAGCTCTTATTTCTTCAATCAATTTGCTTCAATTAAAATCAAATGCCAAAACGCATCACTGCATCCTCAATTGAATCCTATTTGTTGTAGCGGGTCTCGACGGCAGCGCCGGCGAAGGTGATACTTGGTGGTCGGAATCTGGGCTAGAGTGGAGTCGGAAAACAAGGATTGCGGTGGTAGCCTGAAGTCGATGGAGGGGCACTAATTGCTCGGTGGTGGTCCGGTCGAGCTCTGGCTGTGGCGGTGGTCAAGATGCACATGTGGCGCGCCTGGTGCTGGCAAGCCGGAGGTGGTCGTCGGAGCAGGGTAGGTTCGTCGGAGTTTTGGGCGGAAGGTGGTGTCGCACAACGGAGCTCTATTGGTCTGCAGAGTGGAGGTCAGTATTGGAATGAGGCCATTTATTCAGCCATTTATGCTCTAGAATCGTGTCGAAGCATCCCTTTTTCCTCTCGTATTTTTCTCTTCTATTGATCATCTTTTTGTCTCCTTCGTTAAGGTATTAATCGATTTCATTTCCAATCGTTCTTACATTGTTTTTCCAGCGATCTTATGGTACCTTCATACCATGGAACTCATATTTTTGTAGGCTTCCGAAGCAATCTCGCACAAGACGAATATATGATCGACACAGACTTAGACTAGAGGTAACGACGATGTTACTCGGTATTGCATGATTTTTATTTGTGTAATTGCAGGTATATTATTATATTATTTTTTGACAATATATGTATGTCATATAATCTGGAAAATTTTAAAGTCGTAAAAATTTGTATGTTTCGATACTTATATCGCTTTTACGAGTTTACCGATTAAATTGTTATATTATTGATAAAATCGTAATATTTGGCCTAAACATGTAAAATATGAATATATTCTGTAAAAGTGATGTTTTTGATGATTTTTGATAATTTCGTATTTTTCTGATAATTTAAGTATCGATTATTGAATTATTACCGTTTTCGGACAAAAATGATTAAAAGCCATTTTTTAGTTCATATACTTAAACATTTTATTTTAATCTCAAATTTGACATGGATATCCTTTGTAATGAAAAAGAAGTTTTTGAATTTTTTCATAATTTTTCAGAATAGTTAGGTGGGTGAATTAATTAATCACTTTAAATCGTCGTTTATCGTTAAAACCTTGTTTGTCATTTTAATTCCTGATTTCTGATTTTTGTTTAGAATCTGGAAAAAATGTTCCTGATATTTCTTGATAAAAAATTATTTTTATAATTTTTAGTGCTTTAATAAATTATTAGGAACGACAAATTTTATTAAGAAAATCGTTAATTGTGGAAACGGGTTTTAAAGACGGTTTTGTCGGAATTTGTGAAATCTGGGATTTCGGGAATCTGGAAAAAATGATAGTTTCTGGAAAATCATAATTTTTAGGAGTGATAATAATTTTTGGATATTAATACTTCAATCGTTTTGTAATTACTATTTTTATTAATCGTTATAGTCGAGATTACACGATTAACGAGAAAATCCTCTAAAAACTGAGTTGGAAGATTATGGAAAAATTATTTTTCTGGAAAAAATGTCCAAAAATGTATTTTAGATATTTTACATAATTTTTGTATATTTATCGAATCCTTTAAATGATAGTATTGATTTTCGGACAAAATTACGATTTATCGTTAAAATGTTCCGTTTCAGCTAAATGAATTATTTTTCCACCAATTTTGAAAATATTTAAATCATAAACTTTATAAGTTAAATCACCCCTTATCATATTCTAAAGTTTTTTGATGGTTTAATTAAATAAAAGACGTTAAATGATTTGTTTTGACATTTGCTGTAAAATCTTATTTATGCTTGTTTTGTCGAAACTATTAATAATTAGGGAATTTTAGTTTTATAAACATTGGAAACACCCTAATTATTAGTAATAAAATATTTAAGACATTTTTAATCATTTTATGAACACTTGTATGATATTTCAATAATTTCACAAACCCAATTGTTCTCGTTTTAGAAATTAATATCGTTAAGGCCGAAAGTATTAATTTTATAAATCTATTTTAATTATTAAAAATGTTATGTTAGTATGAACTAATATTTTTGATACATTGGTATGATTCTATTTTTAGAAAGTTTTCTCTTTTAGAATATAATGATTACTTCTTTTTATCTCCATATTATTTATAATGATTATATCTTTTGAATATCAATAAGGGTTATTTCATGACAATAATACCAACTATAAGGTGGCTTCTTAGAATAATCCCAACTATACGTAATCTCGTTTTAATATGAACTATGCCTTCATTAATCTCATTTCGCTATGGACAAAATTACGACCTGCTATAACCGGTAATAGTGACCGGTTGTGACTTTCTAGGGCCCTTGAGTGTTCCGTCGTCGTTCATGAAAGCCAAAACAACAAGAAAATTAAAACATTTTTTCATGGCTTCTACAATACTAATCAGAAGAAAAAAAAGCAAGATGAATTTTGGGAAGATTCAAAAAATTTTTGGGTTATTTCATGAGAATAATACCAACTATGCGTGTGCTTCTTAAATTAATACAAACTATACGTAATCTCATTTTAATACGAACTATGTCTTCATCAACCTCGCTTTGCTATGAGTGACCGGCTACCTGTTGAACCTCCCTTATTCAACTCTTTCTCTAACTCTTCTTATTCTGATTTACATTTCGTGTTAATTTTCGGCCATTGAAAAAAAAAAATCGAAAATTCATCTTCCATTTTTTTTCATTTAGTCTTATAGAAGCTATGAAAAAAAATGTTTCTATTGTTATTTTGGCTTTCACGATGACTGCAACGGATCTAATAAAACTCTAGAAAGTTACAACAAGTCACTATGACCTGTAATAGCAAGTCATAATTTCATACATAACAAAACGAGATTAATGAATGCGTAGTTCATATTAAAATGAGATTACGTATAGTTTGGATTATTTTAAGAAGCACCCACATAGTTGGTATTATTCCCATGAAATAACCCAAATTTTTTAACCAATAGCCGAAACTGAAGAGGAAGGTTCAACCGGTTTTCCAGGTAACCGGTCACCTATATCAATGAGAGATTAATGAAGGCATAGTTCATATTAAAACGAGATTACGTATAGTTGGGATTAATCTAAGAAGCCCCCTTATAGTTGGTATTATTGTCATGAAATAACCCTATCAATAATGGCTTTGTTTTGGAGTTATGGAATAAGGATAAGTGTGAGGTTTAGAGTAATATATTCTGGGGTTTACGTTTTAACAATCAACTATAAGCCTAGTGTATCAGGAATCGGTACATTAGTTGTTGAACCGGGTGACAGGTATCCCGGGAGTTGTGTACATTTTGACCTTAAGCTTAGGCCTCATATTAAGTCGTCGTCATAAGTTGAACTAGGTGACAGGTAATCCCAAGAAGGGTGTGCATTATCTTGAACTAGAGTCACGCATTTATAAGTCGCCGTCCTATTATGGTTAGTAGCCTAGTTAAAGGCCGAAGTTTAATTTGTTTGAACTAAGTTCTCGAAGCTAGTTTTAGTATTCTCGTAGTGAAAGTCTAGTCGTCTACACTAATTCTATCCATAATGTCATTTTGAATACTTTATTATTATCAATATATTTTGATTTGCAGGTTAGCAAACATTTTATGTTTTCTTCTGAAAACTTGTTCTGATTTATTGTTCCAATATTTTAAGTTTTCTCCGAAAGCTTATTTTTATTATGATGTTTCAATGTTTTCCGTTTTTACTATTTTCATATAATAGTAAATAAAGTTTTAAAATCTTGTAATAATATGGTTGAGACAACGTCGCCGTTGCTTCTCATTGATTGTGGCTGTTATGTTTTTCAACATGGCAGGTATATGTGATTTTCTTCGGTTGGGCTAGCAAGTAGTTACGGATCCTGCTCCACTGATTAATAATTTGAACTATGGACTATTATAACCCTTTTTATGGCTTTTATTTTATTTTTTATTTTGTAGCCATTTTTATTTTATGGCTTATGTATTGACTTACCGTTTTTATTTAATCAAGACATAGTTATAATGTGTTATAATCTCACTTCTATAGTGTTTCCGTCACTGTATTGCGTTAGAATTTCTAGAGGATTACAACACTAATTTACGTCCTCCTATTTTCCTCATTTAATTATCACGTCATTGCCTCTCTTTTTTATATGAGTGCTACAAAGTCCAAATTGTTTTCACGTAAGGATGCTGTAATATAAAGTCTATCAAACCTGCAATGATATTAATGTAGGCACTCAACTCTAAAACATTTGTAGGTATGTCTAACTATACATACAAATCAAATACATTTGCTCCAATGATTGACCATTAATAGTAATAAAATTTCGAGAGTTAAATATTATTAATAAAGACATCAATAAACTACCATGTTGTATCATAGGTGACCAGGTGTTACGCTGTACATTTGTTTTTTTTAATCTATATGTTTAGTACTATTCAGATGCTATTTGTTTTAACCTATTTCATTAATAAAGTGATAAATTAAATATTTAAAACTGATTAGGTTACTTTACAACAAATAATGGACATACTAAACCGTCAGTCTAGTATGTCCAAGTTCAGGTTTAGATCTAAGTGTTCTCAAAGTAAGGTTGAATGATCGTCCAAAATATCTCTTCCTCATGCTGCTTTGTATGGACATACATAGAGTAGTTGTATGGTTAGAAGGTTGTTATAAACTAACCACCTACTTGCCTTAGTTGCCTATATAAGGAGGCGTTGTATCTTGTTATACTCACTTTTACATAATACAATTTCTGATTTCTATTATTTTTTTCTCTAATCTCCTTACATTCATCAACATACTAATGTTCATATAGTATCAGAGCTAAAACAAAATTCTTCACAATAATCAAAATTTCAAGATTCTTCATCTTCTTCCACAATGCCGGAGAACATTGATCAATCAACATTATATATATTCAACCTTCGACGATCCATTTTTCCTATCGCCTTTGGATCAACTCAATCTACAACTTACAGCCTACCAATTTGACGGTAGTAATTTTCTTCATTGGCAAAAACACCTGATTCAAGCTCTTCTTTCCATGAACAAGGTCGGGTTTATGACAGGGGAATGCCTTGTTCCGCTTCTAATGACCGAAAGTATCAACAATGGATATGAGTGGATTTACTTGTTCTTCGCTGGATTCTCAAATCCCTAAGTAAACCTTTAAGAGAGGCTTTCCAGTATTCTTCCTCTTCAAAGGATTTATGGCAAGAATTTTTTGAAACATACGGGCAACTTAACGTTCTTAAGAAGACCTTGGCTAATCTCATGCAAGAAAATTTGCCTTTGGTGGAATATTACAACAAAATGAAGGGAATTTGGGAACATGTAGATCAAATGGATCCAATTCCTAAATGTAGTTGTGGAATGGTGGATAAGTGTACTAGTAATTTTCTTAAGAAGTTGTTAGATCGTGAGGCGCAATCAAAGTTAATACAATTGCTCATAGGTCTCAATGTGAGTTATGAACATATGCAGACCACAGTTCTGTCAATGGGTCCTTTACCTGCTATTAAGAAAACGTTGGGTATGCTTTAGAAAATCGAGAGGCAAAAATCAATCAATGACGGGGCTTCAGAGTTTATAAGTGAGACAGTCGATTATGCGTCAAAGAACAAGTGCAGTTTCATCCCAAGAATCCTGATAAATCCAAGAATGCTTCAGATTCGGATACTTGTGCGCATTGCAAGAAGACTGGACACTCCATTGAAGACTATCATAGACCTAAAACCTGCGAGTATTGTAACATCAAGGGGCACATACTTAAGAGATGTTTCAAGTATAAAGCGTTTCTTGATAAAATCGGTAAGGGTAAGCCAACAGAAATAACATCTCAAATGAAATCCGTTCATCATGCTCAAATCAATTCTTATGATACTTATGCTCAAGAGATGACGATTATGAAGCTGTCCCATTTTTTAGTCATCCTCTGGATCACATGCAAGGGTCGTATATTCCTGTGCAAGAGCCTTCCTGTTCAGTCACAAAGGGTGATGTTGATCAGAATAACTTGGTTCAGAACATTGTTGATGTTGTCACTCAGGAAGTCATGAAATAGTTGTCTAAGCGTTCTTCTTCTTTTTCTTCTTCTTCTTCTTCTTCTTCTTCTTCTAGTGATATTAGTTATATGTTTGTTGGTAAGAAGTCCTCTTCTCTCATTTCTTAAGTTTTTTCCGCAAATTCTAGTACAGTTAGTGTTAGATGATTATAGATATAGGAGCGTCAAATCACATTTCATCTAAAATTAATAAAATGCAAACTGTTAGACTGTTAGTAAAGCCTGTTTCTATCTCTCAGCCTGATGATTCTTTAAAGTTTGTTAAAAAGATTGGTGATGTTAGGCTTAATCAGCATATTACCTTATATAATGTGTTGTATATTCCTGATTTTACAGAAGAATTAATGTTTGTTGCTAGGCTAGTTTCAAAATCTAACTTGACTATTACTTTCTTGGATGATAAATGAATGTTTCAAGACAATTCAACTAATGTTGTTGTTGCTATTGGACATAAATGTGGCAATCTCTATAGAATGCAAATTTCTGATTCACTTTTATCTTCTAGTTCAAATTCAATAAATAGTACATTCAATGATGTGAAGAATATAAGCATTGACAATTATGAGTTAGTTCATTCTAGATTTGGGCATACTTCTCTTGAAAGCTAAACCATGTACCCAGTTTACAGTTTACTGGAATAAGAGATCATGTTTGTGAGACTTGCATTTATTCTAAACATCATATCTTGCCTTTTCCTAGAAGTACTTCTCATGCCTTAAGTTCTTTTGATTTAGTTCATATTGATGTATAGGGGCCTTATAGAAGACCAACAATTTCAGGTTCTAAATCCTTTCTTACAATTCTTGATGATTTTTCTAGGTCTACTTGGATTTTTTTGATACAAAATAAATCACAAGTTCCTAGCATTATCAGAATTTTTGTAGCTTATGTTAATACACAGTTTAGTAAGTCTATCAAAATGTGGTACAAAAAAAAATTCAAACTAATTTGTTTGAGTTTTTTTAAGCAAAAGGGATTGTACATTAATGGTCTATTGCTGGTAGATCGCAGCAAAATGGTTGAGTAGAAATGAAGCATAGACATTTGTTGGAAACTGCTAGAGCATTAATGTTTCAGTTCAAAGTTCCAGTTAAATTCTGGGGTGAATGTTTGTTAACTTCTGCATATTTGATTAATAAAATACCGTCTAAATTTCTTGGTTGGAATTCCCCAAATAAAACGTTGTATGGTGTTGTTCCTAAGCATGATGAGTTAAAGGAGTTTGGATGTCAATGTTTTGCCTCTATGCCTTATCATATTCAAGATAAGTTAGTTTGGGAAAAGAGCTAGAAAGTGTATGTTTGTTGGTTATGCATTCAATAAAAAAGGCTATAAGTTGTTTGATCTAGATAAGCAAGTTTTTTTTTTCTAGTACAAATGTTGTTTTCCATGAGAATATTTTTCCTTTCAAAGAGTTGCACAAGAAATCTACAGATTCATCTATTATTCATGATGAATGTGCCTGGGAGATTTCTCCTCTGGTCACTTGTAATACTGAGGGTTCCATACCAATTGAAGAATGTAGACACCCACATTTGGCCGCTAGGTGTCTATGGCAGTTTCCAAAAAATACCCGATGATGATCGGACGCAAACGTGCTTTAACATACTCGAATATGGGCTCAAAATCGTTAGTATTTGGCTTGGGCTTTTTACGGGGTACAAATCTCACAAAACCGACCCCAAATTAAGGCCCAGTGGGTCATTTCCAATCAAATAAGACTAATTTGGGTCAAAACCGACACCAAGGACAGAACCGTCTTTTAGCGACCGGGTTAAACCCCGGTCAAAGGCATTTCCGAGACATAAAAATCTGTCACGTTACTTCGGAAATCTGACTCGGAATCAAACACCACGTAAATCAGCTACAAAGAGGAACTAAAACTCTTCCTTAAAGATAAAACTCGATCTCTAAAAAGAGACTCTTACCCGGCCCAGACCTACTCGATCAAGTGGACCGGCCCACTCGGTCGAGTAGGCTCATTAAATCAACCAGAACCGGCATCAGACCGGGGACTCGATCGAGTGGTCTCTTTTCTAGCTAAAACCGAATTCCTTTTTCTATCCACAGTCGAAATCTTATTCCATCCAAGCCAGGTGTTTTCTTCCATCCTAAGCAAGATTTTCCTATCCAAAAAGGGTGTTTCTTCTCATCCAAGCCGGGTACCTTTCCTAGGCAAAGCCGGAAACCTCTCCTATAAATACACCCCCCCCCATACACAACACAATTCACACAACAATTCATCCCCGAAATTTCAGCAACCTTTAGCAAACCCGAGATCAAAACTCGTCAAAGACCCGAGAGCAAGACTCATCAAATCCCTTCCCAATCATAAACACCGTAACTCTCCTATATGCATCTTAACGCTCCCGCGCCTAGGCCGCTATTACGAGTCCGTTTTCAAGATAATAAAGCATGTAGGTTGAGGGTGTTACAAATCCCATCTTCTCTCTTTTTCTCTTCTTTTTCTCGTTCTTCTCGTCTTCTACGTTGTCCTAGTCACGTTTTTTTTTCTTCTTCTTATTTTTATTTTCTTGTTTCTAATATCGATATTATCGTACTATTTTCAAAAAAACATTATTTCCTAGGATACGATATCGACTCTATAGTCGAATATCGGATCTAAAGGAATCAATCAATAAACCATATTAAGCATAATCCCGTTGACGCCGAAACAATGATCACATGGTCCGAAAAGACTAATACGACATTACGAAGCAGAGGGAATTATTTTGTCTTAATACAATCAAAGAACGATTTACAAACAACTTTTTCAAAATTCACTCTAAATATTCAATATTGATTCAATAATCAAATATCGAATATGACGAGTATCGAAAACTGAATCGAGTGTAAATCATATTATATTTTCACGCGATTTAGCAAAATTATTGATTTTAAAATCAAAAATAAATTCATGGACAGCAGTCCGTACAGGGGGCACTCGATCGAGTGGCACCCCATAATCCGGGTAGAAGGTTTTTTTCGAGACCACTCGATCGAGTCCCTCAATGACTTGATCGAGTGGCTCCTGTAATGTCAAAACCGCGAGTCTTTCAACTATTTTCGAGCCCCGATAAAATTCTTTCAACGACTTCGGTCGTCGTGTGTCAAGTCTATCACGCGTTCGCCTTTTCAAAACCATGCATCGTACCATGTTTACATCTTCTAACTCATCTACTCTTCTTTATTATCACAATTGTTGTATATAATCATTTGTGGCATTGTATTTCAGGGTGGTATGTCGCTCGTATATTATAATCTGTTGTCGCACTTTTTATTCGTTGTTTGTTTTATTGTACTAAAATGAACCTCGCATGCTAAAATAACTTTGACATTAGTTTAGATGCATTAAACGAGGTAGTCAAACATAATTAATATGTTTAGTCAAAACGCATTGTTTGCATATCATTCAACCATCAAACTAACGCGCGTACACGAAAAACGAACGATATCTAAGTAGAGGCCGCTAAGTGCGGGCGGGGTTGGGTGTTCTTTGGGAACTTCCCAACACGTACCCTCACCCCTTACTCAAAACCGTGGTTTCCCGATGTCCAAAACCGTTGGCATACGAGAGTCATTCAATACACGATTTCCGATAATGTCGGTATCGATATCGTAATGCAAAGTGACGAACCCCATAAACTCTGAAATCGGAATGGGCCATACTCTGTGCGCGGGTCACTAAGATATTGAGTGGGTTCGAACGGGCCCGAACTCGCACAAAGTTCGGTGGCGACTCCTGATTAGATTTAGATTTCAATCCGAGATCCATCTCACACGAGATTCATTCGCCGGCCCAAACCCGCGCGTGGCCGCGTCGGGATGGACCTATGTCATGTCCACAAAGAACCAGATTCTTTTCCAAATAATGAGGTTCTTGTTCCCTTAACTGGTCCCACAAGTTCTCCTAGTGTTGCTACTGAAGTTGATGCACCACTTGCTTCTACAAACCTAATGAAGTCTAGCAAGCCCAAATCTATACCTTTGAAACTGCAGGATTACCACGCACTATTCTTATGCCTTTCATTTGCAAGTCATCAATGACATGGTGCATTATGATTCGGTTTACTTGAAGTCCTTCTGCAACATGATCAAGGAGGCTGAGCCAACAACCTATAAACAAGTTGTTGGTGATCCAAGATGGGTTAAGGCAATGCAGTTGGAGTTGAATGCTTTAGAGCAGAATCAGACATGGGAATTGACTCACTTGCCCAAAGATAAGGTAGCTATTGGTAGCAAGTGGGTATATAAGATCAAGTATAAACAAGATGGTTCAGTAGAGCATTTTAAAGTCAGGCTTGTCGCTAAAGAGTATAATCAAATCAAAGACAAAGACTACAAATATACCTTTTCACCTATGGCTAAGCTTGCTACTATCCGGACATTGTTAGCAATTGCATCAATTAGACAATGACCACTGCATCAACTTGACATCACTAATGCGTTTTTGCATGGTTTTTTGGATGAAGAGGTGTAGACACCCACATTTGGCCGTTAGGTGTCTATAGCAGTTTCCAAAAAAACACTCGATGATGATCGGATGCAAACATGCTTTAACATACTCGAATATGGGCTCGAAATCATTAGCATTTGGCTTGGGCTTTTTACGGAGTACAAATCTCACAAAACCAACCTCAGAATCAGGCCCAATGTGTCGTTTCCAGTCAAATAAGACTAATTTGGGTCAAAACCGTCACCAAGGGCAAAACTGTCTTTTAACGATCGGGTCAAACCCCGGTCAAAGGCATTCCCGAGCCACAAAAATCTGTCACGCAGCATTCAAGAATCCAATTTGAAGTCAGATCCCTCACAAAAATCAGCTACAAAGAGAAACTAGAACACTCCGTTAAAGATAGAATCCTATTCCATCTAAACTGGGTGGTTTCTTCTCATCCAAGCAAGCTTTTCCTATCCAAAGACGGAATCCTATTGCATCCAAGACTACTACCTTTTCCTATCTGAAACAGGAGCTTCTTCCCATCCAAGCCAGGAAACCTCTCCTATAAATACACCCTCCTACACAACATTCAAGTCATATCAACAATTCGCAGCACAACAATTCCAATCCCGACATACACAAATTGCAACCCGAAATTCCAGCAATACTAGGCATATTATATTCCGATCTTTAATTTCGTCTAGAAATCCTATAGGATTCCCGACCATTCACAACCCGAAATTCTAGGCAATTTTAGGCAAACCATATACAAACCCGAGAGCAAAACTCGTCAAATCCTCTCCCTAACCATACACACCATAACTCATCTATATACATCTTAACGCTCCCGCGCCTAGGCCGCTACTACGAGTTCGTTTTTGAGATAATCAAGCATGTAGGTTGAGGGTGTTACAAATCCCGATTTCTCCCTTTTCTTCTCTTTCTCTCGTCCATCCGTCTTTTTATACGGGTCATCGTCGTGTCTTTTTTTTATTATTATTTTCTCGTTCCTAATATCGATATTATCATACTATTTTCAATAAAGAGTCGTCCCTAAGGATTCGATATCGCGCTATAGTCGAATATCGGATCTAAAGGTATCAATCATCAAATCATGTTAAGCATAATCCCGTTGAAGCCGAGTAATGATCACATGGTCCGAAAAGACTAATTACGACATTACAACTTGGAGGAATTATCTCGTCTTAATAACATTCAAAACGATTTCTAAACAACTTTTTCAAAATCCACTCTAAATATTTGATATTGATTCTATAATCAAGCATCGAATATTACGAGTATCAATATTTAAGTCGAGTATAAATTGCATCATATTTTTACACGACTTAACCAAATTGTCAATTTTCAAAACCGAAAGCAATTTCAAAATCAAAATCAAAACGAATCATAATTCGTACAGAGGGCACTCGATCGAGTGCCTAGCTCACTCGATCGAGTGACACCCCAAAACCCGAGACATAAGCTTTTTTCGAGACCACTCGGTCGAGTCCCGCAATGACTCGATCGAGTGGCTCCTGGTTTAGGAAAACAACGAGCTTTTTAGCATATTTCGAGTCTCGATAAATATTTTTTAGGACTTCGGTCAACACATGTCACGTGTCATAAACTTTTCAAAATCATGCATCGTATTATACTTACATCGTTTATTCAATTTGCAAATCGTTACTAACTTGTTTGTTCATGTTTTTAGCGATTTATTTTCGTTGTTTGTTTTATTATACTAAAACGGACCTCGCATGCTAAATACAACTTTGACGTTAACTTTAGCTGTATTAAATCAACCTAGAAACCCATTCAGATTTTCGCATGTTTAGTCAAAACAATGTTTGCATATCATTCATCGTATTACTAACGTGCGTATATCAAAATCAAACGATATCTTAGTAGAGGCCGCTAATGTGCGGGCGGGGTTGGGTGTTCTTTGTGAACTTTCCAACACGTACCCTCACCCCTGTGGACATGACATAGGTCCACCCCGACGCGGCCACGCGCAGGTTTGGGTAGGCGAATGAATCCCCATATGAGTATGGATCGAATTGAAATTTAGGTCTATGTGGAGTCGCCACCGAATTTTGTGGTTATTCGGAACCATTCGAGCCCACTCTATGTCGTAGTGGTGTATACAAAATAAGGCCCATTTCCGATGTCAGAGTTTATTGGGCTCGTCCCTTTTGCATTTGATACCGATACCGACATTATCGGATATCGTGTATTGAATGACTCTCGTGCGCCAACGGTTTCGGGCATCCGGAAATCGAGGTTATGAGTAAGGGGTGAGGGTACGTGTTGGGAAGCCCACAAAGGACACCCAACCCCGCCCGCACATTAGCGGCTTCTACTAAGAATTCGAATGACTTTCCAATACGCGCGTTAGTAAAACGGGAAAAAATGCTTATGCAAACATTGTTTTTCCTAGGTATGTGAATGAAATTGAAAAGTGGGTTCCTATGTCAATTTAATGCAATTAATTCTACGTCAAAGTGGAATTTTAGCATGCGGGTTCATTTAGTACAATAAACGAAAAAAAATTAAATTGGCAAAAGAAACAACAAACGCGTTAGTAACGATGTAATGATTCAACGAATAATAACGGTTTGTGCAAATATGAGATGCGATGAAAAGGATGCGAATATGAGATGCATGGTTTGAAAAGGTAGTAGTACCCATGATTAATTAAACACGTGTTGACATAAATCGCAAATCACTACCGGGTTTTGAAAATAGAATAATGTACGATTTATTGTGTTAATTGTTATGGGTCACTCGATCGAGTGGTTGATGGACTCGATCGAGTGGACTTGTAAAAGACGATTATGTTTTGCGCTACAGACTGTACTCGGTCGAGTTACTGACCAACTCGGTCGAGTACGTGGCCACTCGATCGAGTCACTGTGAGACTCGACCGAGTGGTGGTCGTGACATGCATTCTGACTCGATTTTGTGATGTCACTCGATCGAGTGACTAAGGCACTCGGTTGAGTAGCATCTGTACGAATTGTAATTCGCTTGCAATTTTATACTGATTTTCGAATTTGCTTTAGATTTTTGATGAATCGACGGTTTTACCGAATTGGGCATAAGTATTGCATGACCTATGCTCAATTCGGGTTTTTTATAAATCATTGATTTTATTAAACCGAATATAAATATTGTTGAATTTATACCCGATTCTAAATTTGAATACTCATCGTATCCCATATTCGATTATTGAATCGATATGGGATATTAGAGTGAAATGTAAAAAAAGATAAATTAATTTTAGTGGCTTTTAAATTAATTATCGTGATATGAACAAATCACGTTAATTAATTCATATGACTTGATTGTTAGATTCGATAGCCAATTATGGAAATGGTATCGAATCCAAAATCGACGCTTTACTTGAATAAAAAAACTTGATTCCCTCGACTTCTCCGACATCGAAATAAATCCCTAGGGATTGTGATGTCGGATCCGTGTCAACGGGTTTCGACCCTTATTAAAATTGATTTCAAAAAACGATGAATGTAAGATTAATGATGATGATGACGAGAAATAATAACGAATTATTGTTTACGTTGACCTATTTCAATAATCAAACGATCGGGGTGGTGGGATAAGCGACCGACGACGCGTGTGCAGTACACTTGTATATGCGGTTTTCCTTATCCCACCATCACTCACGTTCGACACAAATCCATAAGTATTTTAATGCTTTGGTATTAATAATATTATCGATATTATGACGCGACAAACAAAATAATAAAAAAACGAAAAAAATGCGAAAAGGAGGATGAAGACGACGAAGAGAGGAAGGGAAGATGAGAGAGGGTTTTGACACCCTCAACCTACATGTTCTTGTCTCGGTGCGGACTCGTAACCGTGGCTTCAACACAAGAGTCTTCGAGGTTTTATGTAGGTTAAGTTGTGGTGGCTCGGGATTGATTCCTAAAACTAGGTTTTAGGGTTTTTGCTACTATCGAATTGCTTAGGGTTTGCTTAGGGTTGATTAGGGTTTGTAAATACGTAGTGTGTGTGTATGATTGCTCTAGGGTTTCGAAAAGTTGTTCAAAGTTGTTGCGTGAGGGTTGCTTATATAGGGAAGGCTAGGGCACCCGAATTAGGGTTACTCGACCGAGTAAAGGGCTAACTCGGTCGAGTGGCCCGTGAAGCCTGCAGCCGGGCTCAAAACAAGCCCACTCGATCGAGTGGGTGGGTCACTCGATCGAGTGGCCCAGTCGGGTTGCACGGGTCCATTGTTTTGGACCTTGACTTTGGGTGTTTAATGGGTTTTGTGTTTGACTTGGACTTTTGATGGTTGTATGGCTGTTTTTGTGTGTCTCGGAAACGACTTTGACCGGGGTTGACCCAATCGCAAAAAGTCGGTTTTATTTCCGGTGCCGTTTTCGGCCCAAATTAGTCTTTTTTGACTCGGACTGATCCACTGGGCCTGGATTTGAGATCCGTTTGGTGAGATTTGTACTCCATAAGTGTGTTAGCCAACGATTAATGGATTTGAGCCCGTATCCGAGCGCATAGAAACATGTTAGCGTCCGATCATCATCGGGTGTTTTTTTGGAAACTGTCATAGACACCTGGCGGTCAAAATGCGGGTGTCTACAGAGCCCCCACTCTGACTGAGGTTTGGACAAGGCGAAAGTCAGAGTAGCTACCAAGCCCGTTAAGACCTGGTAGACTTCCGGTCGGGTCGTTTATAGTCCGTTAGACTCGCGTGAAGGGCTCGCCAGCCGCAAGACAGAAATCATACCTGAGCTTGATGATTGTACTCCGTGGGGAATTTGGGCTTGTCGCGTAAGCCCTGGGTGTGCCTGTGTGTTGGCCCATCCCGTGCTATCCGAGAAAATGCTGCTGGGGAGATTTGATGACTTGCATATCTTCGCTTGAGTCGTACCTGTATAAGTCACATAAAAATGTATGCAACACGTAGGTAGTAAAATGACTCGTGCTGGGGAAAATGATTTTTGAAGTTTTTGAAATTTTGATTTTGAAATCTTAAAAGCAATCACGAGCTAGGTTTTCAAAATGGAAAGAGATATAAAAGAAATTCGCAGTTTAAATAGACTGAAATCTGACCTTGTCGAAAGGGATCTTTTTTTCAAATGGCTAAATTTTGCAAATTTCAAAGTGGAATTTGAAGAGAGGGACCTACCGACAGACTCGACTCTGGACGCGACAGGACGAGTTGACTGATACGGACGGGACTCTCAAACGGTTGGACCGTGACTCGATAGGGGTGTGGGCCGCCTAACAAGACTCTTAAGTTGCGCTATCCCGTAGTCTAGGCGAGTGACAACACGGTCGTACATCGAAATGGGATAGATATGCTATGGGGGGATTACAGTAGCCTGTAGTGAGACTGTTTTAGTCTGGTGTCCTTCTGGATTTCCTATTTTAGGATACATTACCAAAGTGGGTATTGCCTCGAGTCCTGACAAATTCTTGTCTTCGACTGAGCCGAGTACTAGGACACACTACAGAAAGGAGGCTAGACTTTTTGTTGGATTTATCTGGATTTTGTGAGTGGATGGAGAACTTCTGCCTAGGAGGAGCCCCCGGGACAACAAAGCTAGCTGTTGAGAACATGATGGTGTCGTGACCGGAATAATGGCGCTTTTTGAATGTGTGTCAATGTGAGTGGTTGTGCCCCTGTTGAAAGGCTGCCTACGTATTCACGTGTAGTGAAATCAAACCATGCCGTAGTTCAGTGGATTGAGAGATATATTATGGTGCCTAAGCCAATAGGACTTTGTGTGTAACTAGCCATAGCGCTGGTGTAGGCTAGGTGCATTCCCAGTGATGTCTTGATCAAAGGGCTTGAATGATTAGGATATTAATCCTGTGACTGTGAGCATTCTCCGGGGTAGCCCCCAGAGATGGTGTGAACTATTTGGGCATGTTCTATGCCAACTGCAAGTTGAGTTCCCGTGTTCGGGGTTGGTAACTGGTTTGGATGGGATTTTAACGAATTTTGCTCACGGGGAATTTTAACGAGTTTTGTTCTCGGGATTTTAACGAATTTTGTTCTCGGCATTTGATGTATTTGGGAATGTGGTGCTAGGAAGTAAATGGCCTTGATTACTCGAAATCTGGAGCTCGGTTCTGTGGAGCTAAGGCTTCGAGAGCCGATTTGATAATGAAGTAAATGGCCTTGATGACTCGAAATCTGGAGCTCGGTTCTGTGGAGCTAAGGCTTCGAGAGCCGGTTTGATAATGCGGGATCTGGTTTCGATGTCTGGCCCTAATTGTTAGGGGTATTTTATGGAGCTTGAATCCTCAGAATTTCGGGCTGTCTCTGGCCTGGGTCTCGGGAAGGTCTTGAGGGTTGCAATGCGGGAAGGCTGAGTGTGGTGTTAGCTGACCAGCTTGATTGTTACTCCCCTATTGGATGGCATGGATAATTTTGAATTTGACCGTACCACGGTCAAGGGATTTTCACTTGAGTTGACCGTGGACCACGGTCATGGTTATTTGATTTTTTTTATTGACCTCTTAGCCGCGGTCATGGGTTTTGATAATTTTGACCGTACCCTGGTCGTGGGGCTTTCACTTGAATTGACCGTTGACCACGGTCATGGGTATTCTGAATTTTTTGATGATGGCCTGCTTTTTTGTTTTGGCCTTTTGCTTCTTTTTTTTCATGGACTTTCGATTTTTTTGTGTCCAATTTTCTTTTTTTTGATGGCCTTCTTTTTGCTTTGGCCTCCTTTTTTTGTTCTTTTTTTTTTTTTTTTTACTTTTGATTTTTGTTTTTGTCCGGTCAGACTAACACTTAAGGTAGGGATTCGTCAGTCTTATTGGAGGGGTGTTTTATTGTGGGAAACGGGCTTACCTCCCGTCTTGAACCCAAACTAGGAGATTACCTAGATTTGTCATAGGAATCGATACCGCTCCTGCTACGGGTAGTTATGTGGTTTTTCTATACCAGACACGGAATAGGTAAAACGAAAACACGGACTCGGTTTCCTGCAGTCATTATAGATGTGCCTATAATAGTCACGTGCGTGTGCTCACAGTGTATGATGGTGTTCATCATGTTCTCGGAAACACGTAAGGAAAGTATATATGAGAAAGAATATTGAAAGCTGATTTTATTAAATTTTGAAAAAGAGGACAGAATACGACTGACTCTGACTCTGACTTTGACTTTGAAAGAAATGGTACATACTAGACTCGGACTCGGACTCAGACTTAAACCAAATCTGGACTCTCGGATGATGTTGTCATTAGTCGTCGGCTTCTAAGGACTCGAGTTGATGTCCAGTATAGCCTTCAGTAGAAACTTCACCCAGATCTTCCTTGTGTCGAAGATCGTCTTCAATCCTAATGCCCATTTCGGTAAGTACGGCAAAGTTTGAAATGCCGGCATACCTAAGATGGACGCGGTAAGAAGGTAGGAGGTTGTTGATGAATGCCTCCACTAGTGTCTTCTCGTTGGGCTTGTCTACCAACTTCACACTCTCGGCCCTCCATCTTTGAAGATATTTAGTGAACCCTTCTTTGGGCTCTTGGGCCATGACTTCCAGAGTACGCATTGTAGTCTGGATCTCGATATTATCGGCGTAGTTCCGAGCGAACTCTGTTGCCACGTCATCCCAAGTCGTGTATTTCTTGGAATCGAGCCTGTAGTACCAGGCTTAGGGGTGCTTCTGGAGGGAGGAAGGGAATAAGTGCTTAAACATGGTGGACTTTACCCCTTGGACCGCCATGAAATCTTTGAAAGCCCGGATGTGATGGACCGGGTCTCCAGTACCCTCAAACATTGGAATTCCCGTAAGGTTGAGGTTGGCAGGTAGCTCGTCATTCAAAGGTGAGTAGGAACGAGCATTTTTAGTGTGGATTGAATTGTTCGTCGACAGATGAACCTGTTCTTCGAGCCTGCGAACAGCGCTGATTAGCTCAGCTATGGGTCCAGTGGGCTCAGATCCCTCAACTGGGGCCGTTTTCTCCACGGTGCTTAGGCGGGTGGATAAAGTCGCTTGGTTAGCCTGGATGGCGGCCAGTTGAGTCTCAATCTTGGCCAGAGCATTTTTCAAATCGTCCATTTTGCGTTGGTATCTGGTTTCGGGTGGCCTGTCTGTAAGAGCACCACGTAATCAGAAAAGTTGCTTCGGAACTCCAACTCACCAAGGCATAGGAAATAGCGCAGGAGGAGAGACGACTCTAGTTTGACTTGGGTTAGACTCCCCTAAGACAAATGTGTAGGGTACGATTCTCGGAGTGACTGTGATTAATCACTCCGTCGGAGAATGGCCCCCCAATGTGAGACTAAGGACTCAGATGGTGTGGCATCTAAGTGACTTGAAGGGGGAGTACGTGAGACACGTGTAAGACATGACCCTTAGGGCAACCGTGATTGATCGCCCTGCTAAGGGGTAGCCCCCGAGTGGGATTGACAATTTTATTAAGACTCGATTGTTGACGAGTGACCCTTAGACGTAAGGACCGTGAACCTTTTGTTATAGGGCTATGCCTTGTAAAAGGTTGACTCGGAAAAGACACCTAGACGGGTGACTTGCGCAAGGTGGGCCTTCCTTAGGATTCGGCTATGTGGGCCGACTCCTGCTCGAAGGAAGGTCGTCGTGAGACATCCCCAAACTTTTAGACTCGAGTGTGTTGACGGGCCTTCCTTTGTAGGAGTATGTCCTACGTAGGTGGGCCATGCCTTAGTCAAATAAGGCGGACTGGGATAGGGAAGAAACTTGTGATGTAAGATCGACAGAGTTTCGACGCTAAGGACCTTGACAACTTAAGACACGACACGACACTGCTAAATATGGGAAGTCCTAAGGAGAAGAAGGTTTTGAAAATTGATTGTTTTGAAAAAGGACCGAGTGGACTCGGTGAATGGCCCAAATTTCCGAAAAAAAGACGAAAAGTCATTGGGCCACGGGTTTTGAAAGTTCGAAAGTATTTTCGAGTTTTGAATCGGGCAGCATACCGTCTAGAAAATAGGCTATTTTGAGTAAAATCATAAGTCCTAAATTCGGTATGTGTCCCGGGTTTTGAAATTGAATAGTTTGAAAAAGATGCAATTTTAAAAAATTGACGGTTTTTGAAAATGACTCGGAAACCAAGTAGCACGTAGTCACACAAGCATTATAACGACGCCATGTATGCTCTATACTAAGTCTCGGTCGGTCTATAAGGGGTCTATACCAGTGTACATAGTCTAGACGTTGATCGGGACGGACTTCCTAAGTCGAGTTGATCTTAGAACATGCCGCGAAACCCACTCGAATCGACTATGGACACCTTTTGACATATCCATATTGGAGTACATCAACGGTATAGTGGGACGTCGGTCGCGAGTACTGGCCCTGGAAAATATGGGTTATGCATGAACCGTAAAACTAAAACGCGTATTGTATTCGTCAAACGATTTCTATTCGAGTCTCACCCTGAGGATGCCGATGGTAAGTCACGCATCAGTTAATCCCCAGCGGAGTCGCCAAATTGTGGACATGACATACGTCCACCCCGACGCGGCCACGCGGGGGTTTGGGTAGGCGAATGAATCTCCATATGAGAATGGATCGAATTGAAATTTAGGTCTATGTGGAGTCGCCACCGAATTTTGTGGTTATTCGGAACCATTCGAGCCCACTCTATGTCGTAGTGGTCCGTATACAAAATAAGGCCCATTTCCGATGTCAGAGTTTATTGGGCTCGTCCCTTTGCATTTGATACCGATACCGACATTATCGGATATCATGTATTGAATGACTCTCGTGCGCCAACGGTTTCGGGCATCCGGAAACCGAGGTTCTGAGTAAGGGGTGAGGGTACGTGTTGGGAAGCCCACAAAGGACACCCAACCCCGCCCGCACATTAGCGGCCTCTACTAAGAATTCGAATGACTTTCCAATACGCGCGTTAGTAAAACGGGAAAAAATGCTTATGCAAACATTGTTTTTAGCATGCGGGTTCCTATGTCAATTTAATGCAATTAATTCTACGTCAAAGTGGAATTTTAGCATGCGGGTTCATTTAGTACAATAAACGAACAAAAAATTAAATTGACAAAAGAAACAACAAACGCGTTAGTAACGATGTAATGATTCAACGAATAATAACGGTTTGTGCAAATATGAGATGCGATGAAAAGGATGCGAATATGAGATGCATGGTTTGAAAAGGTAGTAGTACCAATGATTAATTAAACACGTGTTGACATAAATCGCAAATCACTACCGGGTTTTGAAAATAGAATAATGTACGATTTATTGTGTTAATCGTTATGGGTCACTCGATCGAGTGGTTGATGGACTCGATCGAGTGGACTTGTAAAAGACGATTCTGTTTTGCGCTACAGACTGTACTCGGCCGAGTTACTGACCAACTCGGTCGAGTACGTAGCCACTCGATCGAGTCACTGTGAGACTCGAACGAGTGGTGGTCGTGACATGCATTCTGACTCGATTTTGTGATGTCACTCGATCGAGTGACTAAGGCACTCGGTCGAGTGGCATCTGTACGAATTGTAATTCGTTTGCAATTTTATACTGATTTTCGAATTTGCTTTAGATTTTTGATGAATCGACAGTTTTACCGAATTGGGTATAAGTATTGCATGACCTATGCTCAATTCGGGTTTTTTATAAATCATTGATTTTATTAAACCGAATATAAGTATTGTTGAATTTATACCCGATTCTAAATTTGAATACTCATCGTATCCCATATTCGATTATTGAATCGATATGGGATATTAGAGTGAAATGTAAAAAAAGATAAATTAATTTTAGTCGCTTTTAAATTAATTATCGTGATATGAACAAATCACGTTATATAATTCATATGACTTGATTGTTAGATTCGATAGCCAATTATGGAAATGGTATCGAATCCAAAATCGACGCTTTACTTGAATAAAAAAACTTGATTCCCTCGACTTCTCCGACATCGAAATAAATCCCTAGGGATTGTGATGTCGGATCCGTGTCAACGGGTTTCGACCCTTATTAAAATTGATTTCAAAAAACGATGAATGTAAGATTAATGATGATGATGACGAGAAATAATAACGAATTATTGTTTACGTTGACCTATTTCAATAATCAAACGATCGGGGTGGTGGGATAAGCGACCGACGACGCGTGTGCAGTACACTTGTATATGCGGTTTTCCTTATCCCACCATCACTCACGTTCGACACAAATCCATAAGTATTTTAATGCTTTGGTATTAATAATATTATCGATATTATGACGCGACAAACAAAATAATAAAAAAACGAAAAAAATGCGAAAAGGAGGATGAAGACGACGAAGAGAGGAAGGGAAGATGAGAGAGGGTTTTGACACCCTCAACCTACATGTTCTTGTCTCGGTGCGGACTCGTAACCGTGGCTTCAACACAAGAGTCTTCGAGGTTTTATGTAGGTTAAGTTGTGGTGGCTCGGGATTGATTCCTAAAACTAGGTTTTAGGGTTTTTGCTACTATCGAATTGCTTAGGGTTTGCTTAGGGTTGATTAGGGTTTGTAAAGACGTAGTGTGTGTGTGTATGATTGCTCTAGGGTTTCGAAAAGTTGTTCAAAGTTGTTCAAAGTTGTTGCACGAGGGTTGCTTATATAGGCAAGGCTAGGGCACCCGAATTAGGGTTACTCGACCGAGTAAAGGGCTAACTCGGTCGAGTGGCCCGTGAAACCTGCAGCCGGGCTCAAAACAAGCCCACTCGATCGAGTGGGTGGGTCAATCGATCGAGTGGCCCAGTCGGGTTGCACGGGTCCATTGGTTTGGACCTTGACTTTGGATGTTTAATGGGTTTTGTGTTTGACTTGGACTTTTGATGGTTGTATGGCTGTTTTTGTGTGTCTCGGAAACGACTTTGACCGGGGTTGACCCAATCGCAAAAAGTCGGTTTTATTTCCGGTGTCGGTTTCGGCCCAAATTAGTCTTGTTTGACTCGGAATGATCCACTGGGCCTGGATTTAAGGTCCGTTTGGTGAGATTTGGACTCCGTAAGTGTGTTAGCCAACGATTAATGGATTTGAGCCCGTATCCGAGTGCATAGAAACATGTTAGCGTCCGTTCATCATCGGGTGTTTTTTTGGAAACTGCCATAGACACCTGGCGGTCAAAATGCGGGTGTCTACAACCCCTTACTCAGAACCTTGGTTTCCGGATGTCCGAAATCGTTGGCACACGAGAGTTATTCAATACACGGTATCCGATAATGTCGGTATCGGTATCAAAATGCAAAGGGACGAACCCGATAAACTCTAACATCGGAATGGACCGTATTTTGTACACGGCCCACTAAGATATAGAGTGGATTCGAACGGGCCCGAACTCCCACAAAGTTCTGTGGCGACTCCAATTCGATTTAAATTTCAATTCGATACATCTCATATGGAGATTCATTCGCCTCCCCAAACCTGCGCGTGGCCGCGTCGGGGTGGACCTATGTCATGTCCACAAGAGGTTTATATGACTCTTTCTCGAGGCTATTTTGTTTCAAATAACTCTCAGGTTTGTAGGTTCAAAAGGTCTTTATATGACCTTAAACAAGCTTCTAGGTAGTGAAATTTGGAACTCATTAAGTTTTTGGTTGGACTGAGGTTTATTCGGTCCAAGTTTGATTACAATTTGTTCACCAAGTTTGAAAGGGTTAGTGGCAGATTTTTGGTAGTGTTAGTCTATGTAGATGATGTTTTGGTGACCGGAGATGACATCAAAGATATTATGGCTCTCAAGCAACCTTTACATGGCAAATTCACAATCAAGGATTTGGAGCCTGGCCTATCTGGGACTTTCTAGGTCTGGAGATTGCTAGAAACAAGACATGAATCCTTGTCAATCAGAGAAAATATATTTTCGACATTCTCAAGGATGCATGTTTTGAGGATATTACTCCTCCTAATTTTCCAATGCAGAAAGGCTTAAAGCTTTCTATGGATCAAGAGGATTTATTAGATGAGCCTAAGAAGTATAAAAGGTTAGTTGGACGGTTTTTGTACGTAACTATTACTCGCCCTAATTTGTCTTACAACATTCACCATCTGAGCCAGTTTCTAAGCCAACCTAGACAGCCTCATTATGCAGCAGCTCAACATGTTCTTCGCTATTAAAAGTCTTCAGTTAATATGAGTTTGTTCTATCCTTCATCAGCCACTCTTGACATTCAAGCCTATTCTGATGCAGATTGGGCTGAATGTGCTTCTTCATGTCGTTCTCTCGGTGGCTATTGTGTCTTTATAGGCAAGTCACTTGTTTCCTGGAATATAAAGAAGCAACTCACAGCCGGTAAGAGCATTGCTGAAGCTGAGTACAAGAGTCTTTCTTACACTACTAGCGAGTTGCATGCTTTGGCTTGCCAACATTCCTCAAGAATTTAGATTGCCCGTTCAGCTACCTGTTACGTTGTACCGTGAGAACACAACTGCTAATTAAGCACCTCACCAATAACCCTGTGTTTCATGAGAGAATGAAGCACTTGAATGTTGATTGTCATTTTGTGAGGGACAAACAGTTGGAAGAGTTTCTACATACCAAGCATGTCAGCACTACAGCGCAAATTGCTGATATAATGACTAAGCCTCTTGGATCTTTTGAGCATTACAACCTCTCAACCACGCTGGGGTTACAAATGATATCGGTTCCAGCTTGAGGGGATATGAACCAACATACATAGAGTAGTTGTATGATTAGTTAAGGTTGTTAGAAGGTTGTTATGAACTAACCACCTAAATGCCTATATAAGGAGCCTTTGTATCTTACTATTCTCACTTTTACATAATACAATTTCTGATTTCTATTATTCTTCTCTCTAATCTTCTTACATTCATCAACACAATAACGTTCGTACTTTGTGTGTTACTGTGTTACTAATTACTCGAAATTAAGAAGGGAAGAGTCAATTTAGATCTATCGGTGATGTGTTTTGACTATCCCAAAGTTTGTATCTTAACATTCTCCTAGGTCCTTACGGAGTAGTTCCTAATAAGTTGTACAAAGAAACATTTAAATAAACCTGTGAATAAATTTCTCTATAAACCTCATGATCTATCACGGGTCTTACACTAATAATATTATGAATTTAGTGACAATAATAATCACGGTAGTTGATATCATTGCGCTATGGAGACAAAAGCCTGATTAATTAAGAGGTATGAGGTTTAAAAATACATAAATGAGTCGATTTAATTGCGGATTGGAAGATCTAGAAAGGGTAATCGATCAGTGAATTGATCAGATCTGATCTTCTGGAGTTATAATACTCATTTTTATGTGTGTTAAAGTAGTATAAATGTAAACAAAATTATAATGGTGTTCAACAAATTTGGACTACTAAGTTAATGACTTATATGCATGTGGCTGATCACTGATCAGTATGATTATATATATACTCCTACTTCACAAGATCTACGCCTACTTATTTATTCTTATTGGTCAAGATTTGTTATAATTTTCAATTGCCTAGTTTTTTTATTAATGCAATGAAACAAGTTTGGCGTAGTAACATGTAACTATGCAAGTATGACTCAAACTCTCAAAGAGTCGTGCTACATTATGCTAAACTTTTCTTTCAATATGTCAAAAAAAAAAAAAAAATATATATATATATATATATATATATAAAAGATTTTTCGTTGGGTTTGTTCGCTCCTTGAATTGACATATGGGCGAAAAAAAGGTAGTATCTACGGCTAATAATAAACCTAATTATATCATCTACCATATAGACAAAACAAAGGTAGTATCTACCGCTAATAATAAGCCTAACTAGATTAAAGCCCGTGCGCTGCACAGGTTAATGGGCTTAATTACATTGATGGGGTATATTCGTTAAATAAGAAACTTAATCAATCTATATCATTATAATAAATAAGATGATCACGTGATATTAGTAATCAAACTTAATTTCAGCTAAGTTTATAGTCTTAATAACTTATTTTAAAACTTAAAATAATACATGACAACTCTTATTTATAATATAAAATTTCATCAACTTATTATAATTTTTCGATGTGGAAATAATTTTACGTTCGTTGTGTTATTAAGAGATTTTTTCAGACTCAAAAGTTTTTTTGATTGATATCTAAGAACGAATGAATTTTTTGGTTGATACCTAAAAACGAAAGATTAATCTTATTTATAATATAAGACTAGATTAAAGCCCGTGCGTTGCACGGGTTAGTTGGATTAATTACATTGGAAAAAAAAGTTATATAGAAATAAAAGAACTCATATGAAGATTATAAAAATAAAGGTAAATTGATAGACTCATAGTAAATTTTAGACAACAACATTATTCTTTCAATGTGGGACAAACCATGCAGAAAAATATGATTATTCAATGTGGGACGAAAAAACTCTATATATTTTTTGTTAAGATCTAAAGACGAACGATTACTTTTAATTATATAATGAAATTTCATTGCTCTATTATATAATTTTTCTATGTGGATAATTTTACTTAAGTTTATTATAGTCTTAAAGAGTTTTTCTAAGACTCAAAAGAGGTTTGGTTGATATTTATGGACGCATGATTACTCTTTTTTTATTTTTTATAATTGTTCGGGCCAAAAATTTGCACCTTCGGAGTACCACGTGGCAAAATACGAGTGGACGGTCAAAAGGTCAGAAGTCAAAAGTCAACAACATAAGGGTTCATGGTTCACGGATGCCAGTCAAAGTCAAGGATCACAAAACGGAAGTCAAAATCAGTCGAAAGTCACCAAGTCAAGTAAACCCGGAATAATACGTAAAGATGGGCCGAGCCGAGCATAAGAAGGAATAAAGCTACAAGCCATACAATCAAATCAGCCCAGTAGGCAAAGTAAACCCTAGCCCATACAAAAGAGGAAGCAACAGTCATTATCACAAAGGAGGAAGCCTTCCTCAAAACTAGGAGAGAAAGAAGGAACTAAGAAGTAACAGTAGTAACAGCAGTCAACTCAATCAAAGAGAATTAAAGGCCAAGATCTCCCACTAATGAGGAGAGTAACGGCCGAGCAGTTAAGGAGCAATTAAAGGGGGAAGATTCTGAGTAGGAAAGGCAATAGATGGGAGCACTATAAAAGGGAAGGCAGACAAAGAAAGAAACCATCCAAGAACACCCAACTCAAACAAGCATCACACAGAATACTCATCATCAATCATAAATCGCAATCAAATTCTTTGTATTATTACTCCTTTCTTTATTTTTTCCCATTGATAGTAGAAACTTTGGTGGGATTCCGACTCCCCCCGCGGTTTTTCCCATATCGGGTTTCCGCGTCACCAAAACCTTGTGTGTCGTTATTTTCTTTCGTTGTTCTTCGTTCTTTAGACTTGTCTCGATTTCACCAACCCGTAGTTATAGGACGATCGCTTTGACCCGCAACTGAAATCGTAGACCCGGTAAATTTTTACCAAAACAATTTGGCGCCCACCGTGGGGCAAAGTGATCGTTTTCTATAAGCCAAATCCTACAGTGAAGCAATTCCGTGTCGCCATGTCCGGATCTGACCGAAGTCCCTCCAGCAGTCAAGGAGCTTCAACCCAGCCCAGTGGAGGAGGATCATCCCCAGGATCAGCAGAGCCAATTCTCGCGCCCCTCACTCTGGCGATCCCCACCAGCCTGACGATGAAGCCCACGCTTTCGGCGTCCAGGCCCCCTCCGACGCCTAAAACTTCTGGGGTCACCAGCTCCTCCAAGGCCAGAAAGGAGGGCATACCAACCAGAACCTCGACCCCAGAAGGATTCGTAGGAGAAGCTTTCAGAGGCACAGGGTCACCAGACCTGATGCAGAGTATGCTTCAGGGGATCAATGCTCTGCGCCAGGCAGTAGAAACTCTGCAGAGGGACAATCAAGATATCAAGGCTCGGATCTCGGCAGCAGACAAGACTCCAGTTGCATCGCTCCAGATGTCACCAGAGATGCAGCCCTTGATGCCTAGGGGAGAACCCAGCACCCGTAGGGAATCAGCAGTTGGCAAGAGGACCACCAGAGAAGTTCCCTCTGACTTGGTCACCAGACTGGAGCTAGGATTGGCTCCACCAGGCCCCGTCATCGAACCCCAAGGGTTGGGATACCTAACATATGGCCTTACATCCGGAAGATCTCGTACCACAGGTAACCTTCTCTCCAGCATTGAAAGTCGGGAAACTAATTCATTATCTTTCGCAGGTACCCCTGCCCACCAGACACCAGAGGTGACCACCTTATCCAGTCACCAGCCCTCTGGAGGAGCGTGGATAGCACCCAGAACCCCACTCCAGCAGGCGTCAGAATGGCAACCCGGATCCACGACAGCGGCAATACCTTTGCCTACTCCTCCTAATAATCAACACCTTGGAGGACCTTATGCAGGGAGTACTCCTTTCGATTTTTCTCCCCCTAACCCCCTTGCAGGAACAATCAGCACAGCAGATCAGCAACGCCAGGAACTGAAGGAATTGAGGGACCTGATCAACAAGATCCCTGGAATGCCACGCCCCCTGGAGAGAGCAGCTAGGGATAGCTACGCAGATTCACCCTTCACTGATGATCTGGCTTGTGTTGCCGTGCCTGATAACTCCGTTATTGACCGCTTTTCTACACCCTTTTGACGTTTATTTAGCCTCGATTAATCGTATTTCCTTTGGCATTCCGGCTCATTTCGCCTATATTTTGTATTACACGGGTTCTTGCGTTTGTTGTTCGTTTTTAGGCATTTCCGTGACGAAAACGATGAAACTTGAGCATGCCCGGGTAAAAGGAGGTACATGGACCGAGTTCGAGCCTAAACAAGCGCATAGAAGACAAGAAACGGGAAAATGGGCATAGGAAGAGAATAGCACGGTGGACCGTGCGATTCTCAAGTCAGGAGGTTAAGACCGTGCGATTTTCACCGTGCGTAACGCATGTTTCGTGCGTTACTCCGGTTTTGCCATTTCACTTCGTTTTTTGACCGGTTTTCTATGTAACCTAATTAGAAGTATAAATACTAAAATTCTTATTTTGCCTCCCAAGCTTTCATTACACAAGATTTTATTTTGAATTATTTGCGGTTTTAGAGAGGCTTTGTAGTTTCTTGAAGATCTTCATCTTCCTTATTGTCCAAGATTCAAGCTTTTTATGATTATTATTATTTATTCTTCTTAATCTCTCCATCCTCTTTAAGTGGGTAATTTTTACTTCCTTCTTTGTCTTAATTTCATCTTGTTATCTTTTCCTTCTTTTTTTTAGCTTAACTTAGTTCTTGTTATCTTTGTTTGTTACTCTAGTTTGCAATTAGTTTAGTTTTCTCTCACTTTGTTAATATTTATGAATTTCATGTTAGTATTAGAAATCCCCAATTAGATTCTTCCAATTTGACCACTTTCATATAATTGGTAGTATAATTCAATTTACAACAATGTTCATAGTTAAAGACTCCACCTTTATGCTTAATTCCACCAATTTAGCCATGATTAGTGAGTAGTCACCCACTAGGGGTCGATGAAACCTAAATTCGCCTAAATTGTGCCTCTTGTATGTTTTGTATCGATTGAATTGGGTAATTGGGTAAAGCGGTGTGGAGGATTTTGGATTGCCTTGGTTTAGGAGTTTGAGACGGTCCCGATCCCTTGGTCATCGATGGGAGTCGATTAGGATGGGTAACCGGTTTGACCCTATATCTTGCCTTACCATACTAGATCGAACACGGGAGTGGTGTCTAGCGTGGTATCCTACACACTAGTATGCGTGCCTTTTTGACTTGAGTCGGTTTGGGATTTATCACGGGAGTGACCCTCGAATTTGACTTAGGGATTCCGCCTTACGAACCCGGGAGGGAGGTAAACGGGAAATTAAGCCGGACACGAACCCGGGAGGGAGGTGGCCGACCTAGACGATACAAATTTGCCCTTAATCCCGATTCCTTCGATACTCGATGTACTTTGGTGCGATTCAGGTGGATTGAAGCGACATCGTTCCCTAGTCCCTTTTATTCTTGTTTAACCGTTATTCCACTAGTTATCATTTTTCCTTAATTTAGTTTCATCTTCTTTTTAGTAGTATCTTCTCTTAGTTAATATTCATTCACTTAGCTTTAGTCCCCTATCACCAATCTTTATCGACTTAGATAAACAATTAGAATTGAAACGACTAGGAATCACCACACTCCTTGTGGACCGACCCTTTCTAGTGCAACGATTATATCGTGCGCTTGCGAGGTAATTAAAACACCAACAAGTTTTTGGCGCCGTTGCCGGGGAGTGTTAGCGGTACTAGTAGTTTTGTTTCTTAAGTTTAGACTAAGTCATTACTTGTTTTGCACACTTCGGTGTGCCCTTGCCCGTGTTCTAACTTCTATCTTTTAGTTTTTGTATTGCTTTGCATGAGTAGGCGGATCCTTGGGCTTTCACCAATCCACTTGTTGAACCCCGAGATCGAAGCTACGGCAAGGCGGTACAACGCCGAAAGAAGAAGACATCAAGTGCAACCGCCTTCACCTCCCATCACTTCCGAATCCGAAGAAGAGATTAGATCCGAAGACACAATTGAGTCCGACGAAGAGGTTAATTCTCCGAGACCCCCTTCTCCGCCTCCTTATATGGCTACTATAAGGGAAGAGTCGACACCCCAAGTGGTGTCACAATCGAGTATTACAAGGCCCGCGGTCGGAGCTAACAACTTTGAGATCAAGCCCGCTCTCATCCAATTCGTACAACAAAACCAATTCTCCGGATTACCCCTCGACAATCCCAATGAGCATATCAATGTGTTCCTAGAAGCATGCGACAACGTAAAAATCAACAGAGCGTCGGAGGAGGCCATTCGCCTAAGACTTTTCCCGTACTCGCTAACGGGAAGAGCCAAGGAGTGGTTGAGATCCCAACCGGCCGGCTCCTTTGACACTTGGGATAAACTCTCTAAAGCTTTCCTCTTGAAATTCTTTCCGCCGGGTAAGACGGCAAAATACCGTAACGATATAACAAACTTTGTCCAAGAAGATCATGAGTCGCTCTACGAGGCATGGGAAAGGTTTAAAGAGCTATTAAGGCAATGCCCCCACCATGGTATAGCCCCCCACGTGGTCATCCTTACTTTCTACAATGGCGTTCGATCCGAATATCAATTAGGGTTGGACGCGGCGGCCGGTGGTGCCATTGACTTAGTTCACCATACCGCGGCCATGGGATTAATTGAAAAGATGGCCTCCAACAATCATCATTGGGGTGGGGATAGAAGGAAGTTGAAGAAGCAAGACAATAGTGAGACTTTGAATGCTCTTAATGCAAAGATCGACAATTTGACAAAACAACTTTCTCAATTCAAGCAAGGGGGATCAAGTTCTTCTAAGGAGACAAATGAGTTCTCTTGTGAGTTATGTGGAAGTCCAAGTCACGATGCCGCCGAGTGTTGTGTTGTTACTACAATGGAGCAAGCCAATGGCATATGGGAATCTAACCAAAGGCAAGCATTAAACAACAACAATCAATATCACCAAGGGCAAAGAGCGTTCCTATCTTATGGGAACAAGAACTTCCAAACTCCATTCAATCAACAAAAGGGAACTTTCAATCAAAACTTCCAAAGACCGAATCAAGGCTTTAATCAAGGGTTCAACTTCCAAGCACAAGATACATCGGGTTTTCAAGCAAGAAATTTCCAAGCAAGACCAACATTCAACACCACTCCCTTTCAAACCCCTCTCCAAAATCAATTTCAAGTTCCATTCCAAACTCCTACACCCTTCACTACTCCTATACCACAAGTCCCACAACAACAACAACAAGTTGTGCCACAACAAGCTCCACCACCAAAGTCCAATTTGGAGATACTTATGGAGCAAATGATGAGCACTCAAAATAGTTTCATTCAACGCCAAGACCAACTTCATGAGGAGACTACATCTTCTATTTCTCAATTGAAGAGTCAAGTCCAAAATGCCCAAAGAATCACCGATCATCAAATACAACAACTCGCGAATCAAGTCAACGAGTTGACCGTGTCAAGTGGGACATTTCCGGGTGGCATTAAGGCAAATCCTAAGGGTAACGGCGAATTGAATGCCATTCAATTAAGGAATGGGCGCATATTGGATGAAGTTGTGGTTAACAAGAAGAGGAAGACTAATGTTGTAGATGAAGTAAGTGAGGAAGCAAATGGTGAAAAAGAGGGTGCAAATGAAGTGGTTGTTGACAAACCACCTATTGTTGAAGATCAAATTGTACAAGAAACCCCAAAGGCGACTAGTGAAGTCAAAGCATATGTGCCAACGATTCCATTTCCTCAAAGGTTAGCTAGGGCCAAGCTTGAGCAAAAATATGGGAAGTTCTTGGAGATGATGAAGAGTATGCATATCACACTTCCTTTCCTTGAGGTCATTAGAGACATCCCCTCCTATGGCAAGTTCTTGAAGGATGTCATTTCTAAGAAGGTATATGGTGAGCAATTATCGGTGAGCCTCTCAAAGGAGTGTAGTGCCGTTCTCTTGAACAAATTGCCACAAAAATTGGAAGACCCCGGGAGCTTTACTATTCCATGCTCAATTGGCTCTATCAATATTGAGAAGGCATTTTGTGATCTAGGGGCAAGTGTAAGTCTTATGCCCCTTTCCATCTTTAACAAGCTTGAAGGCTTTGAGCTAGCTCCCACGAGAGTGTCCCTTCAATTAGCGGATCGTTCCGTTAAATATCCGATGGGGGTAGCCGAGGATGTACCGATCAAAGTCGGGAACTTAATCATCCCGTGTGACTTTTACATCATGGACATTCCCGAAGACACCAAGATTCCCATTATACTTGGTCGTCCATGCCTAGCCACCGGGGGAGCTCTTATTGATGTCAAGAACGGTAAGCTCTCACTTCAAGTCGGGGATGACAAGATGGAATTTTCACTTGAGAAAGCCATGAAAGAGCCTTCAAATGTTGGATCATGCTACCAAGTACAAATGCTTGAAGAGTCTACCATGGAGCAAGATGATCATTATGCCCTTGAGGAGTCCATTGTCGGGAATTCGGAAATGGATGCGATGGAATATACTCTAGTTATGGACTCAATCTTGAAGCAATGCACCACAAGGTCACTAGAAAGTTTGACCGAGGAAGGGTTATATGAGGAGAGATCTACGCCTCCTCAAGTGGAGTTGAAACCTCTTCCTTCATCTCTTAAATATGCTTTCTTAGGTCCTAATGAGTCATACCCGGTTATTGTCAATAGTGCACTTAATGACCATCAACTACATGACTTGTTGGAAGTTTTGAGGAAATATAGAGAAGTCATTGGGTACACTATTGATGATATTCGTGTTATTAGTCCCGCCTTATGCTCTCATCGTATACTCTTGGAAGATGAGAGCACCTCATCCATTGAGCGTCAAAGACGTCTCAATCCGTCCATGGCCGAGGTGGTGAGGAAGGAGGTGCTAAAACTCCTTGATGCTAATATCATTTATCCAATCTCGGATAGTAAGTGGGTGAGTCCCGTTCATGTCGTCCCTAAGAAAGGTGGGACGACGGTTGTCAAGAATGATAAAGGAGAATTAGTGTCTACTAGGCCAATTACCGGGTGGCGCATGGTTATAGATTACCGTCAACTCAACAAAGCCACCCGGAAAGACCATTTCCCCCTCCCCTTTATAGACCAAATGTTGGAACGCTTGGCCAAACATTCTTACTTTTGTTATTTGGATGGATTTTCGGGATTTTTCCAAATCCCGATCCATCCCGATGATCAAGAGAAGACTACTTTCACTTTCACTTACGGGGTATACGCCTACCGTCGTATGCCCTTTGGGTTATGTAATGCGCCGAGCACGTTCCAACGTTGCATGATGTCTATTTTTTCCGATTTTGTGGAAAAGACCCTTGAAGTATTTATGGATGATTTCTCCGTTGTAGGGTTTTCTTTTGAAAATTGTTTGGAAAACCTTGATAAGATCCTACAACGGTGTAAGGAAACCGGGCTTACACTAAATTGGGAAAAATGTCACTTTATGGTGACGGAGGGGATAGTCCTAGGCCATGTAGTGTCTAATAGGGGAATAGAAGTTGATAGGGCGAAGGTAGAGGCTATTGAAAAGTTGCCTCCACCTAGTAACGTTAAGGGGATTCGTAGCTTTCTTGGTCATGCGGGGTTTTACCGCCGCTTCATTAAAGATTTTTCCAAGATAGCTAGACCCTTAACGGAACTCCTCGCCAAAGATGCTCCTTTTATCATGACTAATGCTTGTCTTGATGCTTTTGATAGGTTGAAGAATGCTCTCATTTCGGCCCCTATAATCCAACCACCGGATTGGAGTATCCCTTTCGAGCTCATGTGCGATGCAAGCGATTTTGCCATTGGAGCGGTTTTGGGACAAAGGAAAGAAGGCAAACTCCATGCTATACATTATGCGAGCAAAACATTAGACTCCGCACAAGCAAACTACACCACTACCGAGAAGGAGCTTCTAGCGGTGGTGTACTCCATGGAGAAATTCCGGTCTTATCTTGTAGGATCGAAGGTTATTGTCCACACCGACCATTCGGCTCTAAAGTATCTCATGGCCAAGAAAGATTCCAAGGCTCGATTACTCCGTTGGGTTTTACTCCTCCAAGAGTTCGATATTGAAGTCCGGGACAAGAAGGGAACGGAAAATGTGGTCGCCGACCATTTATCTCGTCTAGTGCTTGATGATCATGATCCGGAAGTTCCTATCGACGACTCTCTTCGAGATGATCATCTATTAGCCCTATCAATGGTAGAAGCCCCATGGTATGCCGATTTTGTGAATTATATTGTGTCGGGGATCGTGCCTCAAGACTATGACTCCCACAAAAAGAAGAAGTTCTTCCATGATGTTAAGCAATTTCATTGGGACGATCCAAACCTATACAAATTATGTGCCGACGGTTTATTCCGAAGATGTGTACCCTATGATGAAGCCATGTCTATTATAATGCATTGTCATGACATGCCTTGTGGCGGCCACGCAAGCTCGATGAAGACATCCGCTAAGATACTACAATGCGGATTTTATTGGCCCACCATTTACCATGACGTAGCCGCCTACGTCAAGAGTTGTGACAAATGTCAAAGGAGCGGGAACATATCAAGGCGCCATGAGATGCCACTACAATATATGCTCGAGGTCGAGATTTTCGATGTATGGGGAATAGATTATCAAGGTCCTTTCCCCTCCTCTTGTGGGAACGAGTATATCCTAGTGGCGGTGGACTATGTGAGTAAGTGGGTTGAGGCAATCCCCACTAAAACTTGTGATGCGAAATCGGTGATGAAACTCTTGACCAAGATTATATTCCCTAGATTTGGAGTCCCGAGGGTCTTGATTAGTGATCGGGGTACTCACTTCCTTGAGAGAACCTTGGCCACCATGCTCAAGAAATATGGGATTCAACACAAGAAGAGTCTTGCACATCATCCGCAAACAAATGGACAAGCGGAAATTTCCAATCGTGAAATCAAGGCGATTCTTAAGAAAACGGTCAACCGGTCGAGGAAGGATTGGGCATTGAAAATTGATGAAGCTCTATGGGCGTATCGCACGGCCTTCAAGACCCCCATCGGAACTTCCCCATTCCGTCTCATATACGGGAAAGCTTGTCATCTTCCCGTTGAAATGGAACACAAGGCATATTGGGCGATAAAGCATCTCAACTTGGATGTGAAGAAAGCGGGTGAAAAGAGACTACTCGACCTAAATGAGCTTGATGAATTCCGCCTACATGCATATGAAAATGCAAAGATCTACAAGGAGAAGACTAAAAAGTTCCATGACAAGAACTTGGTACGGAGGGAATTCAAGGAAGGCGAGTTAGTTATCCTCTTCAATTCAAGATTGAAGTTATTCCCGGGGAAGCTCAAGTCAAGATGGTCGGGACCGTTCAAGGTTGTAAGAGCATTCCCATATGGCTCGGTGGAGATCAAAGGGAATGAAGAAACATTCAAGGTTAATGGTAGCCGACTCAAGCACTATTTTGTCGGCCAACCAATTCAAAGGGAAATTGCTTCACTCAAGTTAAAGTAATCTCATTCATTAAGGATATGATTATTGTATACTCTCATCTACTTCATTCGGTCGAGCCAACGACCTTAAACAAAGGCGCTTCGAGGGAGGCAACCCCGATACTTGACACTTTTCTACCTTTTCTTCTTATTGGATTTTCTTGGAGGAGCACTTTTGTGACGATTTATATCGTTTTTGGAGCTTTATTAAGGGTTTGGAGCATATTGGGTTCGATTTGGGGAGCTTAGAAAAAAAAAATTGGGAAAATGGGGATAGCAAGAGTAACGCACGGTGGACCGTGCGAAACGCAGATCAGAAGGTTGGGACCGTGCGCAACCCACCGTGCGAAACTCAAGTCACCGTGCGCAATTTCTAAAATATATATATATATATATATATATATATATATATATATATATATATATATATATATATATATATATATATATATATATATATATATATATATCACTAATCCTAATACCCGACCCCCCCCCCCCCATTCCCTCATATCACATTACTATTATTATTATTATTATTATTATTATTAATACTAATCCTTCACATCTTCATCTTCCCCAACATCCATCTTCATATCTCCATTAAACCTCCATCCACCTTCAACCTATTTTTCCCCATAAAATCCTCAAAACAAACTCAAATCACCTAATTTTTGCACCATTCTCTCCCTTACTACTCCCTCTTCACTCTACACTACACAAATCCACCATAAACAACAAAGTTCACCATCACAAAAAAATTCCTAGATCTAATTTTTAGCCTTTTTACTCTCCTTCAAATTGACTCATCTTTTGAAGGACGGGTATTTGAAGCGCCGCGGTTCTTTTGAGATTACTTTGAGGCGATTCCGGGCTGAAAATTTTTTTTCCGGGTGGGTGACGGTTTTGATTCGGGTCGGAGACAACTTCTACAGCATACCTCATTGGTCCACATCTACTCATGGCACCAAAAAGACCAATAATAGGTACGGAAGCTTCTTCCTCCTCCGAACCCGCTCTTACAAAGCAAAGGGTGAGCTTATTTAAATACAAGTTTGATAATGTAGGCTTTAATTTAGAAAAACAGCGTGCTAAGTATAAACAACTTATGAAAGCGGGATTTAAACCGACTCGGTTATTTCACCGAGAGACTACGATAGCAACGGGCATAGATGATGATCTAGATGTCCTACTAGAGCGGTTTAATTGCCCGATTGCTTTCATGCATGCCTATAGTTTTAAGTCATTGACTTGTGAATTTCTTGCAACCCTCACCACCAACACCTCGGGCCACAACCCATCCATCTCATTCCAATTACTAGGTAATGAATTTACCTTGAGCTTAGAAAAGTTGGCCCGAATCCTCGGTATAAACTTCATTCACCAAGCTAAGGAAAAAGGCTCTAAAAAGGCGGAGGTAGTCAAGGAGAGAGCGGAGTTTTGGAGGGAAATTGCTAGGACCAATGAACCGTATGAGGCTAGGACAACCGCTCTTAGTGAGATACGCAACCCCGTCCTCCGTTATATTTTGCGCCTATTTTCGGAAATCCTTATCGGTTCTTATGAAACCCAACATCGGGTGAGCGCGGTAGCACTTCAATCACTCATGGAAGTGTTATATAACCGGCCTCTAACAATCGACTTCACCAAGGCCGTGGTCGCACATCTTCATTCGATGACTGTGGTCACACCTAAAGTAATAGTGGGTGGGGGTCTAGTGACATTGATTGCCCAAGGGTTGGGAATGATTACAGAACCGGAACCTAGAGCCTCCGGCGGTACCTACATTGACACCGACTACCTTGAAAACTCAATTTGTATCACCACAATGGATGGAGTCGCCCGACTCCTATTTTACATCACCTCCATTCGCTCCATGATACTACCGGACAAGCCTCATGTTACGATCTCAAACTGGGAAAATTGGGGTATGCCTTTGAGAATGAATGAATTTGTCCGTAAGGACATCTACTCCCCTTGGGAATACGCCAATTATGGCCATGACCCTTCCCGCATCGTGTATGAGGACGAGTTTGAGGATGAGACTGAGGAAGAGGAACAAGGTCGTCCTCTTGATCCTCCCCGCTCATCTATGCACCAACCCGGTCCCTCTTCTTTCAACACCGGTCCACAATTTGGGTATGGGCAAGGTTCACAATATGGACATGGGCATGGTCAACAACCACCATTTGGGTACGGACAAGGATTTCCCCAACCGAGCTACACACCTTGGGATATGTCCGCTATTACTACCCAAATCAACACACTCTTGGACCTTGTGACCTCTAACCACGAGGAGAATCGTCGGTCCATCGAGGAAATCCGAACATTATCCCAACAACAACACGAAGAAGCGATGAGATCTATCCATCGAATTGAAAATTCGGTAAATTCTTTCTTTGATAGTTTCTACTCTCGCTTCCCCCCTCCCCAATGAACTTCATGATTTCATTTAAGTGTGGGGAGGTAGTTTTCGGTTGTGTTGGTGATCGTTGAGGAGTTGAGTGGTTGTGTTGTATGGTGAGGAGTGGAGTATATAGGTGGGGTGAGTTTTGGAGGGTGAGTTTGGTGATTGTTGGATGCGAGTTTATACTTGAGGATTCGTGGAACTTTGAGTGGAAATTCTTGATTTGGTGAAACTTTTGTGATGGCTAGATTTGATGAAGTTATACTTGGTGTATTTGCTAGTGATGAATGATGAATGATGAGAGTACGACTATTGCTCCCGGAAATTCGGTGATGTGATTACACCGGATTTCCATTTTCGAAAAATCCAAAATTATTGCTCCCGGATTTTCGGTGACGTGATTACACCGAAAATCCATTGAAAAATCCAAATGTTTTGCTCCCGGTGCTTTAGTGACTTGATTACACTAAAGCACCACTTGAAAATCCAAAATTTTTTTCATTTATTTATTTTACTTTCTTTCATTTTTTATTAGATTTTCTTAGTTTCTTTTAATCTTTCCTTAGTTTTTTTTTTAATTCCTAGTTTTTTTTTACTTCCTTTCTACTTTCCATCTTGAGTTTTGCATTGGGGACAATGCAAAGTTCAAGTGTGGGGAGGAGTCTTGTGTGTCTAGTTTGATTTAGTGTAGCTTGTGTACATATATTTGTTTTTGTGTTGTTTCCTCTTTTTCCCTTGTGTAGGTAAACAACCCGTCGGACGCCAAAAATCAAAATCCGAGGTAGATGGATGAAGACCGCCCCGGTATATTCTTTCCACCTTATTCCTTTTTTTTCCTTGCATTTGTTGAAGGAGGATGGGATTTTAATTGTATTGGAGGTTCTTGGATGAACATTTGGGTTGTTGGTTGTTTGCTTGCTTGTGGAAATTGATTCATTTGTGTTTTGTTTTATTTGTTTTCTTTATTTTTGTGTGATTAGTGTCTAGTCTAGTGTGTCTTAGAGTAGTGTAAAACTTTTCGAAAACCTAGTCTTGAAGCTTATTTTTGGAGCTTACATTCTCTTATTAGTTTTACTTACCTTGATGTAGGACTTGAATCTAGTAGAATAGCTTTAAAATACTAGGTTTATCGACATTCTAGCTTAGGTCCACCCTCCCTACCAAATAGATTACTCGGGGGTTTGCATTTGACCATTTTGATCCCCCGTGGTATGAAAACTCCTTGGTTACCGTGTCTCGTGTTCCTAGGTGACCTTTACTCTTATGACCATTTTTTATAATCCAAGTTTACCTATCAAATACCACAAACACCTTCCACAATAATTTTTGCCTTTTGTTTTTGGTGATTCTATTACGTGATGCTTCCCCCACTTCAAAATCGAAAAAAAATAAAAAAATAAAAAAATCGAAAAAAAATCGAAAAAGAAAGAAAAGAAGAAGAAGAAAGAAATCAAGGGGAGAAAGAAGTGAAAAAACTATGAAAATCGAAAAAAGATCACCACACATCAAAATAAATAAATTTTCTGTTGATTTGGGGAGCCATCGTGAAGGGCCTACCGAGGGACCGAGTTCCTGAGGAAGGAAGATAGCGGTGGTAAACCGGTCATTGGAGTTATCACTTTTCTATTCCTTTTTTTTTTTACTTGGATTATTTGGTCATATTGAGTTTTGGGACGATCCTTCTCTTTATTTCATAAAGAGGTCGAGGCACACTTACCTACAGTGTTTTATAACACCACGGTTCTACCTTTCCACGCCATCTTACGCCCTCTTGTAATTTATTTGGAAGGTTGGGAGAAAATTTGCTAGATTATCGATGTTCATAGTAATTTATAGCTATAGTATTAGATTTTTGTCCATGTCTTGTAGGTTAACTAGTTTGAGAATGTTAGTTTTCATAATAGGTGGATGATTAGTGTTTTTCCCGCCGTCTTGATGAGGGTGACGGTGTTTTCCTTTTGTGATGCAAACATGTCTTGTATTTGTGGGCATAATTGATTGTTTGTGTCAATAGTTTTGTGCAAGACCCAACTTGCCTTGCAACGGGATACCTATCCTCATGGTATGTCGTTGTGAGTTGAAGGGGCGTTGAGTGCGCTAATACTCATGCGGTTAGTAATAGTTTAGTGAGTGGTCGAGGGATGCTTATATTGTGCATTCACTCTTTGTAGTCTAGGTGCTTGTCTTTGCCTTTGTCGCGCTTACTCGAGGACGAGTAAATGTCTTGTGTGGGGAGGTTGATAACTCCGTTATTGACCGCTTTTCTACACCCTTTTGACGTTTATTTAGCCTCGATTAATCGTATTTCCTTTGGCATTCCGGCTCATTTCGCCTATATTTTGTATTACACGGGTTTTTGCGTTTGTTGTTCGTTTTTAGGCATTTCCGTGACGAAAACGATGAAACTTGAGCATGCCCGGGTAAAAGGAGGTACATGGACCGAGTTCGAGCCTAAACAAGCGCATAGAAGACAAGAAACGGGAAAATGGGCATAGGAAGAGAATAGCACGGTGGACCGTGCGATTCTCACCGTGCGTAACGCATGTTTCGTGCGTTACTCCGGTTTTGCCATTTCACTTCGTTTTTCGACCGGTTTTCTATGTAACCTAATTAGAAGTATAAATACTAAAATTCTTATTTTGCCTCCCAAGCTTTCATTACACAAGATTTTATTTTGAATTATTTGGGGTTTTAGAGAGGCTATGTAGTTTCTTGAAGATCTTCATCTTCCTTATTGTCCAAGATTCAAGCTTTTTATGATTATTATTATTTATTCTTCTTAATCTCTCCATCCTCCTTAAGTGGGTAATTTTTACTTCCTTCTTTGTCTTAATTTCATCTTGTTATCTTTTCCTTTTTTTTTTTTAGCTTAACTTAGTTCTTGTTATCTTTGTTTGTTACTCTAGTTTGCAATTAGTTTAGTTTTCTCTCACTTTGTTAATATTTATGAATTTCATGTTAGTATTAGAAATCCCCAATTAGATTCTTCCAATTTGACCACTTTCATATAATTGGTAGTATAATTCAATTTACAACAATGTTCATAGTTAAAGACTCCGCCTTTATGCTTAATTCCACCAATTTAGCCATGATTAGTGAGTAGTCACCCACTAGGGGTCGATGAAACCTAAATTCGCCTAAATTGTGCCTCTTGTATGTTTTGTATCGATTGAATTGGGTAATTGGGTAAAGTGGTGTGGAGGATTTTGGATTGCCTTGGTTTAGGAGTTTGAGACGGTCCCGATCCCTTGGTCATCGATGGGAGTCGATTAGGATGGGTAACCGGTTTGACCCTATATCTTGCCTTACCATACTAGATCGAACACGGGAGTGGTGTCTAGCGTGGTATCCTACACACTAGTATGCGTGCCTTTTTGACTTGAGTCGGTTTGGGATTTATCACGGGAGTGACCCTCGAATTTGACTTAGGGATTCCGCCTTACGAACCCGGGAGGGAGGTAAACGGGAAATTAAGCCGGACACGAACCCGGGAGGGAGGTGGCCGACCTAGACGATACAACTTTGCCCTTAATCCCGATTCCTTCGATACTCGATGTACTTTGGTGCGATTCAGGTGGATTGAAGCGACATCGTTCCCTAGTCCCTTTTATTCTTGTTTAACCGTTATTCCACTAGTTATCATTTTTCCTTAATTTAGTTTCATCTTCTTTTTAGTAGTATCTTCTCTTAGTTAATATTCATTCACTTAGCTTTAGTCCCCTATCACCAATCTTTATCGACTTAGATAAACAATTAGAATTGAAACGACTAGGAATCACCACACTCCTTGTGGACCGACCCTTTCTAGTGCAACGATTATATCGTGCGCTTGCGAGGTAATTAAAACACCAACAGTGCCCAAGGGTTTTGTGCCACCAGCCATGACGCTCTATGATGGCACTGCAGACCCTCTGGACCACATCAACCAATACAAGCAAAAGATGATGGTGGTAACGGCTACGGGACCTCTGAAGGAAGCTTGCATGTGCAAAGGGTTTGGTTCCACCCTCTCAGGAGCAGCCCTCCACTGGTTCATTGGTCTACCAAACAGAAGCATCACCTCCTTTGCCGATCTAGTCAATGCCTTCAACCAACAGTTCGCCAGCAGCAGAAAGCCGGAGAAACAGACTAGCGACCTATACCGGGTGGTGCAGAAATTCGAGGAGTCTACACGAGATTTCCTCAACAGATTCAATGAGGAGAAGGTGACTATCCCCAGATGTGACGTAGCCACCGCCATAGAAGCCTTCCGTCAAGGGCTCCTCCAGGATTCGGATCTTTACAAGGATCTTACTAAATATCCGTGTGCCACATTCGAAGATGTGCAAACTAAAGCAATGACAGCCATCAGATTAGAGGAAGATTCGGGTCCCAGAAGGGCTACATATGGTTCTGAACATGTCTCCAGGAAGGCACCAGCAGAGAAGAGGGGCGAGAGATCCAAGCCCTACGACAGAAATGTGCACAAGATCTCTGAAGAAAAGGATTGGAAGGAGAGCCCAGGACTCCCACCTAAAATAAGCGAGTATGGGTTCTCTACCAACCTTGCTGGACTCCACCGGGCCCTAAAAGAATTGGGGCGCAAAGTCAGGTGGCCCAGAAGACAGGAGTATCTAACGACCGTCGGGACGCCAGCAAAAGGTGCGAATTCCACGACGACATTGGGCACCATACCGATGAGTGCGTCCAGCTCAGAAGGGAGGTTAAGTTCCAGTATGATCAGAGGAATCTGGATCACCTCAGGTCCAGAAACTCCAGCAGGATAAATGCATCAGATCAAGTATTGCCTTCTCCACCTCCAATATGTACCAGAATCGTCAACGTAATCACAGGAGGATCAGAATTGTGCGGACTAACCTACTCATCAGCCAAGAGGCATGCTTCCCAGACCAGAGGAGACAGACCAGAACACTCCTGCAGAATCAGTTGCAAGGATCTTCCAGCTGTCACCTTTGACGAAACTGATGCAGAAGCTACTCCAGAGATGCACCATGACGCCTTAATAATTACTCTCTCTATAGGGAATTACATCGTGAAGAAGATTCTGGTGGACACTGGGAGTTCAGTCAACCTCATCATGCTGGAGGCTCTCCAGAGCATGGGGTTTAGCGAGAAGGATCTAACGAGGAAGGCGGTCCCCTTGGTAGGTTTTAGTGGTGAGACCAAGCATTCCCTGGGAGAGATCACCATCCCTACCTATGCCGGAGGAGTGAACAAACAAGTACGGTACCTAGTCATCGATGGACCCTCCACCTACAACGTGATTCTGGGGAGACCTTGGATCCATGAGATGAAGGCAATTACCTCGACCTACCACCAATGCCTGAAGTTCCCTACGCCCTGGGGAGTGCAGAAGATCAGTGGAGATCAGGAGGAGGCGAAAGACTGCTATAAGGTGGCCCTCAAGAAAACTGCAAGTCCTCCAGCATAGCAATTAAAGAGCCTTCATCTGCCTCTGCAGGAGTACGTAGAACCACCTCAGGCGGAGTTGGATGAAGTCAACTTGGACAAGCAACATCCAGAGCGGAAAGTGTTAATCGGATCAGAATGCACAGGTAATATCCGCCAAAACCTCATTGAATTATTAAAAACTAACATGGATTGTTTTGCTTGGTCGCATGATGACATGGTAGGTATAGATCCAAGTGTTATCACCCACAAGCTAAGTGTGGACCCAAGATACAAACCAGTCCAGCAGAAGAGAAGGAAATTTGCCCCAGAGAGAAATCAAGTCATAAATCAGGAGGTGGACAATCTGCTGGCTGCTGGGAAAATCAGGGAGGTGAAGTATCCGGAGTGGCTGTCTAATGTGGTGGTGGTCCCAAAGAAGAATGGTAAGTGGAGGGTGTGCGTTGACTTCACCGATTTGAACAAAGCATGCCCGAAAGATCCATTCCCCCTACCGCACATAGATGCCATGGTGGATGCTACAGCAGGACACGAGATGCTAACCTTTCTTGATGCATGGAGTGGATACAACCAAATCAAGATGCACCCAGCAGACCAGGAAAAGACAGCTTTCAGATCTGAAAGAGGTATATATTGTTACAACGTAATGCCTTTTGGTCTGAAGAATGCAGGTTCCACCTACCAGAGACTAGTCAACAAGATGTTCAAGAGACAAATTGGGGACACGATGGAGGTATATATTGACGACATGGTCGTCAAATCCAAGCAAGCTTCGCAACATACTACACATTTGGAGGATACCTTCAACACCTTGAGGGAGTACAAAATGAAGTTAAATCCTTCAAAATGCACATTTGGAGTGTCGTGTGGGAAGTTTCTGGGATACATGGTGACCCAGAGAGGAATTGAAGCTAGCACAGAGCAGATCAAAGCCATCCTCCAGCTGGAATCCCCATAGAAGCCAAAAGACGTGCAGAAGCTGACTGGAAGAATTGCTGCTCTGAGCAGATTTATCTCCAGGTCTTCAGATAGATGTCGGCTGTTCTATGATATCCTGAAGAAGGCCCAAAGGTTCGATTGGACAACAGCGCACGAGAAGGCATTCAGCGACCTGAAGCACTACCTCAGCACTCCACCTCTGCTGTCAAAACCGGAACCTGGAGAGCAGCTCTTCCTATACCTGTCAGTAACTGAGGTAGCCGTTAGTGCAGTACTAGTGAAGGAACACGAAGGAGCACAGTACCCGGTATATTATGTCAGTAAGTCTCTGCTCCCTGCAGAGACCAGGTACACATCCCTTGAAAAACTCGTACTTGCACTCGTTACAGCATCTTATAAGCTTCGACCTTATTTTGAATCGCATGCTATTTCCGTAATAACAAATTATCCACTAAAAACTATTATGAGAAAACCTGAGTTATCAGGAAGAATGGCCAAGTGGTCTATACACTTGAGCGGCTTCGACCTGAAATTTGTCCCCAGAACAGCAATAAAATCCCAGGCGTTAGCAGACTTCGAATCCGACTTCAGCCCAGCACTGCAGACCCAGGCAGAGAAAGACATCCTCCTCCTTGAGGAGGACAAAGGCGAACAGGTGTGGAAGCTAAATGTAGATGGCGCTTCCAACATGCGAGGATCTGGAGCAGGATTAGTTCTGAAGTCTCCACAGGGGGATCTCATAGTCCAAGCAGTACGGTGCGTGTTCCGAACAACAAACAACGAGGCAGAATATGAAGCTCTAATCTTGGGTCTCCAGCTGGCTCTGGACCTCAAAATCAAGCGCCTGGAGGCATACAGCGATTCCCAGCTAATAGTCAACCACATGAATGGTTCGTATGCAGCTAAGGACTCCAAGATGGTGTCTTACCTTGAAGTGGCAAAGGAGCTCTCCCTTAGGTTCGTAGCATTCTCAATCAACCAAGTCCCTAGGGACCAGAACGCGGAAGCAGATGCCCTAGCCACTCTGGGAGCGACCTTCAAACTAGGCATAGTTTCCACCGTACCCGTTGTTCACTTCCTGAAGCCAGCAGTTTGGAAGGGAACACAGGAGCAGAAGATGCCTGGAGAGGAGGAAGATTCACCAGACCAGGGGTCGCATTGGCTGCAGAAAGCAGGAGTCTGCAGCACCTCAGCAGAACAAAAAGAAATTTTCGACTGGAGAAAACCCTACAAAGAATGGCTGCAAAACGATATTCTGCCAGCAGACAAGAAGGAAGCCCGGAGTTTTAGGATGAAAGCGTCCAGGAGGCAGAGGTGGTTATGCATGACCTCCACAGCGGTGAGTGTGGAAATCATGCAGGGGGCAAGAGTCTATCCAACAAAGCACTCCGCCAAGGTTACTATTGGCCGACAATGCGCAAAGACGCCAGAGAGTATGTTAAGAAATGTGACGCCTGCCAGAGACATGCACCGGTCAACCACCAGCCAGCAGAACCATTGCACCCAATAATTTCTCCTTGGCCCTTCATGAAGTGGGGGATGGATATTGTTGGCAAGTTACCAAGAGCTCAAGGAAACAAAGTCTTTATGTTGGCCATGACAGACTACTTCTCCAAGTGGATAGAAGCAGAATCATTCCCTCAGGTGACTGAGAAGCAGGTTATATCCTTCATAAAACGTAACATTATCTGCAGGTTTGGCATTCCTTCAGAGATCATCTGCGACAACGGATCCCAGTTTATTGGCAACAAGATGGAGGCCTACTGCGCCAGGTGGAACATCACACTAAGCAAGTCTACCCCCAGAAACCCTCAGTCCAATGGTCAGGCGGAGTCTAGCAACAAAATTGTGATAGACAACCTGAAGAGAAGGCTGGAGGAGGCAGGGGGCAGATGGGCAGAGGAACTCCCCTTGGTGCTGTGGTCTGACAGAACTACACCCAAGGTGGCTACAGGACAAACACCTTTCAGTTTGGTCTTTGGTGCTGAGGCGGTCATCCCTTCAGAAGTGAGAGTGCCTACCCACAGATACGGTTGCATAACAGAAGACAGGAACCAGGTGGAGATGGCAAGCAGCTTGGATACTGTAGACGAGCTCAGGACCGATGCTCAGATAAGGATGGCCTCCTACAGACAGACAGTCGCCAGAAGTTACAACAAGAATGTCAGAGTCAGAATCCTGCAGGAAGGAGACCTAGTCCTCAGAAAAGTCTTCCAGAACACCAGGAACCAACGAGCAGGAAAGTTCGCCTACAACTGGGAAGGACCTTACCAAGTGGAGAAGGTAGTTGGGAATGGAGCCTACCGACTTATGACCATGGAGGGGAAAATCATCCAAAAGCCATGGAACATCATACACTTAAAGAAATACTTCTTCTGAGAAGGGCCACAGCCGCCAGCAATCCAGGACACTGCCGCCAGAAACATGGGCTACAGCCGCCAGAAACGTGGCATCTATTCTGCCAGGTGCACCTCCACCGGAACCCAGGTTTAATCTTTTCCAAGCCTTGCAAGCATGTATCTACTCTTTTTCATTCTTTTCGCCCAATTCAAATTTTTTCCACGCATTTAAATTAGATAAAATTTCGATTTCCTTTTTATGTGTGTCGTCAAAATTCAATTTTCTTTAGCACCAAAATTTAAACTTTTTTTTTTGCACATATTTTCAAAATTCAATTCTTCGTCATGTCTTCAAACACTGCATTCCCTATCTTGGTCAAAATCTTCTCAGTTCTCCTTAAGCTGGTGACTAACCTGGTGGAGTGCACAACTTCTGCAGAGGCGTGTGTCTTGTGACTAAGTGCCTACAACCGGGACATTACAGTCTCCTGCGCCACTTAGCATCCACGCAAAGCGTGGCACCTCCGACTGAGTGGGCGAACTAAACCCCAGGCCGCCACTATATCAAAGGTCGACCATACATACATAAGGCATGCATACAACAGAAGGTAGTAAGACAAAACTACAACAAACGATTACAATCAAATGCAAACAACCACGATCAAAAGCAAATGATTACGATCAAGAGTTAAGGCACGAAGTGCCACTAAATACTAACACACTTCGCTCCCTTGAGCAAAGGCAAGGTTACCACATAAATTTTTTGCGAACACTAACAGAAGTTCACGCCACGCAGGGTTCACAAGTCGAAGACAAAGTTCAACAAAAGAGGAGTAGCATCACTCCAGCAAAACTTGGTCCACAGCCAGGGCATTCTCCTCTGGTGGAGGCGGAATTGTAGCAGAGCCTTCTGCAGAAACCTGGGTCTCTGATGAACAGCAACAGAACTTCTCCCAGGATCATCAACGACATCCTCATGGACCACACTCTCTTGCCCACCAGCCTCCTGGTTAACAATGGGGAAGTCAACAAACTCCTTCAGATCCTCCACCTCCACATCAGAAAAAGCATCCAGGTCAGGTGCCACAGGAAATTCCTCATCCAGTCGCTTCTTCTCTACAACCAGATCCCTTCGCCAACAATTTGCGAACCAAATCCAACTACCTTAGAGAACCTTTTCTAGCTCAAACCTGGGACCAGAAAGTAGCATATGATCCAGAAAAGTCATATCCTCTGCAGACTTACCGAAGCCTTCAGGAAGTTTGAGCACCACTCTAGCAGAAACCTCATCAACGAGTCTGGGGGTAGGATAAGAGTGAGACTTAGAAAGATCAGTCACCAGAGGTTCACTTTCTGCAGGAATAATTTCTGAGAAAGGGGACGGATTACGCCTTCTCCTAGAACCAGCGAGGCCAGCTGAAGCAGAGCCAACTGCCTACAACTGAAGCAAACGAAAATTCCCGCCTAAGATGAGCTTAGTCGGAAATTTGGGGGCATTTGTTCGGGCCAAAAATTTGCACCTTCGGAGTACCACGTGGCAAAATACGAGTGGACGGTCAAAAGGTCAGAAGTCAAAAGTCAACAACATAAGGGTTCACGGTTCACGGATGCCAGTCAAAGTCAAGGATCACAAAACGAAAGTCAAAATCAGTCGAAAGTCACCAAGTCAAGTAAACCCGGAATAATACGTAAAGATGGGCCGAGCCGAGCATAAGAAAGAATAAAGCTACAAGCCATACAATCAAACCAGCCCAGTAGGCAAAGTAAACCCTAGCCCATACAAAAGAGGAAGCAACAGTCATTATCACAAAGGAGGAAGCCTTCCTCAAAACTAGGAGAGAAAGAAGGAACTAAGAAGTAACAGTAGTAACAGCAGTCAACTCAATCAAAGAGATTTAAAGGCCAAGATCTCCCACTAATGAGGAGAGTAACGGCCGAGCAGTTAAGGAGCAATTAAAGGGGGAAGATTCTGAGGAGGAAAGGCAATAGATGGGAGCACTATAAAAGGGAAGGCAGACAAAGAAAGAAACCATCCAAGAACACCCAACTCAAACAAGCATCACACAGAATACTCATCATCAATCATAAATCGCAATCAAATTCTTTATATTAGTACTCCTTTCTTTATTTTTTCCCATTGATAGTAGAAACTTTGGTGGGATTCCGACTCCCCCAGCGGTTTTTCCCATATCGGGTTTCCGCGTCACCAAAACCTTGTGTGTCGTTATTTTCTTTCGTTGTTCTTCGTTCTTTAGACTTGTCTCGATTTCACCAACCCGTAGTTATAGGACGATCGCTTTGACCCGCAACTTAAATCGTAGACCCGGTAAATTTTTACCAAAACAATAATATAGAACTTCATCAAGTCATCATAATTTTTCGATGTGGGATAATTTTAATCAAGTTTACAGTCTTAAAAACATAGAAACTTTTTTTAAGACTCAAAAGAATCTTGGTTGATATATAATGATGAATGATTACTTTTATTTATACTATAGAATCTTTTTTTTATAATTTTTCGATGTGGAATAATTTAATATCTTAAGAGCTCTTTTAAAGACTCAAAAGAACACATGATCAATTTTATGTTTGTAGTCTTATTAAGAGAAATTTTAAGACTTAAAAGCTTTTTGTTTGATGTGGGATAATTTTAAGTTTGTTGTCTTATTAAGAGAAATTTTAAGACTGAAAAGTTTTTTGGTCGATATTTAAAAACATCCAAAACCTTATCATAATATTAGAAAGTTTTGGTGGATATCTAATGATGAACTCTTATTTATAATATTTCCCTCAAAAAAAACTCTTATTTATAATATAAAATTTTTTATTTATAATTTTTCGATGTGGGATAATTTACTATCTTAAGAGCTCTCTTTTAAAGACTTAATTATAATATAGAATCATCATCTTATTTTTTCAATGTGGGATAATTTTACTCAAGTTTATAGTCTTAAGAACTTTTTTTAAGACTCAAAAGAGTTTTAGTGGATATCTAATGATGAATGATTAATCTTATTTATAATATAGAATTTTTTTTTTTTTTTATAATTTTTCGATTTGGGATAATTTACTGTCCTAAGAGGTATTTTAAAGACTCAAAAGAATACATGATTGCTTTTATTCTTATTTTAATTTTTTCGATGTGGGATAATTTTATGTTTGTAGTCTTATTAAAAGAATTTTTAGGACCGAAAGGTTTTTATACAAATAATTAGTCTTATTTACAGTATAGAAATCCATCAGCTTATTATAATATACCGATGTGAGATAATTTAACAAAAATTTGTAGTCTTTTTTATAATATATAATATCACCGTAACTTATTTTAATTGTTTCGACGTGGAATAATTTTAAATTTGTAGTCTTATTAAAATCTTTTTGAAACTCAAAAGTTTTTTAAAAACAAATCAAAAAATAAGACTACAAATTCATGACCTCATCATAATTTAAGAAAACAATGATATAGAATTCCATCGTAGTTTTCTAAAAAAAAACAAAAAAAATTTGTTGGTTGATATTTAAAATCAATGATTACTCTTCTCTAGTAGAAATTTATAGTCTCATCATAATTTTCAATGTGGGAGAATTACTTAAAGTTGGTTGATGTCTAAGAATTGTTTTTTATTAGTTTTATTTATAATATAGAATTTCATCACCTTATTATAATTTTTTAAGACTGAAAAGATTTATGTTTGATGACCATTATAATTTTTCGAATATGGGATAGTTTTACTTAAGTTTCACCTTATTATGATTTTTCGATGTGAGATTATTTTAGTTAAGCTTGTAGTCTTATTAAGAGACTTTTTAAGACTTAGAATTTTTCATTGATATTTAAGAGCGAATGATTAGTCGTATTTATACTATAAAGTTTCATCACCTTATGTGAGATTATTTTTATTTAACTTTGTAGTCTTTTTTTTTTTTGCAAGAAAATAGCTCTTTATTCATCCAAAAAGGGAATAAAGATAAGACTTACAAAAAGGACAGCAATAAAGATAAGACTTACAAAAGGTCACCACTAGACCCAAGCATTTACACAGTCAATTAAATCCTCATTGTCATTTGGATTCTTATACAAAAGACGTATGGTAACAAGAAGCTTAATAGAAAAAGTCAGACAATGTACAGTCCGAGAGCTTCCACAAAAGATACGCTTGTTTCTTTCATCCCAAATCATATAAATGGCAGCAATAATGCAACAAATGTTCCACTGATATTTCCAGTTTTTTCTTCTGTTAAGCTTGACCAGTTTCTTCATTTCATAATTAATGCTTCTGGGCTTTTGAGTGATACCCATCCAAGTAAAGAGATTACGGACAACCTGTTGAGAGAATGGACATTTGAAGAACAAGTGGTCTATCCCTTCTTCATCCGCACAACACAGAATACATCTGTTGGCCATGTAAATCCCCCTTTGCTTAATACAATCAACAGTGGCAAGCTTTCGTTGGATAGCCATAGTCGCTATGAAGCTATGCCGAGGAGCACATATACTATTCCATATAGGTGTGTATATCTTCTTCCTATCATGCTTAGTACGGAAGAAGTTGTAAGCAGCCTTGAGATCGAACCCTTTCATACCAGTCCACGAGGCCATCAGCTGCGCCGCCCCCTGTTCGCCCCCAATCCCGAGAAGGATCTCATCCCTTACCGTCAGGATACTGCGCCAACTCTCAGAATCAGAGCTGTAGTGGTCAACATTCCATATAGTGTGCTTCTTTAGTTTATAGTGAGTGACCCAGTCTCCCCATCCGGATGTATCGTTGCCATGGACTCTCCAGATGAGCTTGGATAGAAGAGCCTTATTCCAGAAGAGAAGCTCTTTGATGTTAAATCCACCTTCCTCAAAGGGAGCACAAGCACTTTTCCAGCTTTTGAAGGTCATCTTTCGTTGGTTATCCTCGATATTCCAAATGAAATCCTTGCAAATCTTGTTTATAGCCTTAATGATTGTTTTTGGAAGGAGAAGAATGGAGCACCAGAAGTTATCAAGCCCAAAAAGAACGGTGTGGATCCTTCCAGCAAACGAAAGAAGTTTACTGGTCCAATGCTTCACATGGTGCTTAAGCTTATCAATAAGGGAGTTGTACATGTCAATTTTGATTCTCGAGGAATTGAGAGGAAGGCCAAGATACCTGAAGGGGAAAGCACCTTCCGAGAACCCCGTGGAATTAAGGATGCTAGTCTTTATCGGGTCACTAGTGCCAGTGAAGTGGATGTCTGTTTTCGCGGGGTTAGCATGGAGACCGGAGGTCCTGGCAAATGAGTCAAGACAAGTAGTAACAGCCTTTACAGAAGGAAGGTCACCCCTGACAAAAATCATAAGATCATCGGCGAAAACGAGGTGGTTGAGTCTAGTTTTTGAACATTTGGGGTGAAAGGAGAACTGGTTCATCGATGGATAGTACGAAAGGATCTTGAGAGGACTTCCATAGCTATAACAAAGATGTAGGGAGAGAGCGGATCACCTTGCCGAATACCTCTTCTTCCCGGAAAGAAGTCGTGTTGAGCGCCATTGATTAGTAAAGTATACCAGGGGGGACTCAATACATAGCATAATCCAGCGAATGAAGGTCTCAGGGAAGTTAAGGGCATGGAGGGTCTGCTTAATGAAGGACCAATCAAGAGAGTCAAAGGCCTTTCGGATATCGACTTTCATGAGGCATCTAGGGGTCATATAAGCTCTACCGTACCCTTTGACCAAAAATTGAGAAAGCATTATGTTATCAAAAATGTTTCTGTCCTTGACAAAAGCGGATTGTTCCGGCCCAATAATGGAAGGAAGAACCAGCTTGAGGCGATTAGCTAGCAGTTTGCTCATGAGTTTATAGATGGTATTGCAGCAAGCAATGGGACGGAAATCCTTGACACTAGTGGGCTGGGGAGATTTCAGAATGAGGACCAATAACGTTGAGTTGATTTGCTTGAGCATCTTATTTTTCGAGAAGGCATCATTAATTGCTTTAAGAACTTCTTCTCCAATAATGTTCCAAGCAGCTTTAAAAAAAACGGCACCAAATCCATCCAACCCAGGGCTGCTATTATTGTCGATACTGTCAAGCGCCTGCTTCACTTCCAGGGGGAGAAAGGCTGATTGAGTTGAGACCAGTTCCCAGAGTCCACACAAGCTCCTCTACTTATTGCTTCACTATTTACCGGTTCTCCAATCGAACTAGAGCCAAGGAGATCAAAATAGTAGTTCAAGAAAGCATCTCTAATTCCCTCCTTACTAGAGTGGGTGACTCCCTGAGCATCCTCAATAAGACCAATGCAGCTGTTATGCCTTCGTTCTGCAATTTTTTTATAGAAGAATTTAGTGCAGGAGTCATTAAGGGAGACACTAGAAACTTTAGCTCGTTGAGCAAGGTCGCTAAGTTCGGCCTTTTTGAGTTTGGCCAGATTGCTCAGTAAGCTTTTTTCGTGATTCATGAGGCTTTGGTTGAAAGGCTGCGAGACAAGTTTTTCCTGACAGGTTTGCAGCTCCTCTTCACACCTTCGTACTCTTTCCCTGAGCCGAGAGAAATTTTGGTTGTGAAGAGCCTGTAGGGCGCCCTTAACAACTTTAAGCTTGGCGGAGATGTGAAACATGGGGCTACCGTAAACTTTGCAATTCCATGCCTGTGTAACAAGCTCATTAAAATCATTATGATCAGCCCATAAACTTTGTAGTCTTATTAAGAGACTTAAATGTTTTTTTTTATTGATATTTAAGAACGAATGATTTGTCTTATTTATAATGTAGAATTCATCAACTTATCATAACTTTTCGATGTGGGATGATTTATTTAAGTTTATGGTCTTCCATCAGCTCGCCAATTTTTTTTTTCGATGTTTAGATAATTTATCTAAGCTTATAGTTTAAGCTCTTTTTAACTCTTGATTATAATACGAAGTATAGAATTTCATCACACAATTTTCAATGTGGGATGATTTTAAGTTTGTAGTCTTGTATATTAAAAGTTTTTTTTTAAGATTTAAAAGTTTTTTTTGTCGGTATTTAACCCATAGGATTGTATTTAAGCATTTAAAATATTCCACTTTTAGTATAAACATATGGATTATCTTATTATATATTTTAGATGAATGATTACTCTTATTTATATAATAATAAAAATTCACCTTATTATAATTTTTCGATGTGAATAATTTTATTATGATTAATCTTATTTATAATATTTATAATATAGAATTTAATCACCCCATCATAATTTGGAGAAATGACTACTTTTATTAGTATAATAGAATTTCATCGTCTTATTATACTCTCTTTATTCACTATTTTTTTCTCCATTACCTATTATTTACCTTAATATTTGGGGTATAATTTTTCGATGTGGGATAATTTACTTAAGTTTATAGTCTTAATAGTTTCTTTAAGACTCAAAAGATTTTGATTGATATCTAAGAATCTAAGAACAAATAATTAGTCTTATTTATAATATAAAAATCTATCACCTTATTATAATTTGTCGATGTGGGATAAATTTAACTAAAATTTGTAGTCTTATTTATAATATATAATCATTACCGTAACTTATTTTATTTGCTTTGATGTGGGATAATTTTAAGTTTGTAGTCTTATTAAGATCCTTTATAAACTCAAGACTACAAATTCATGACTTCATCATAATTTAAAAAACAATGACATAGAATTCCATCATAGGTTTTTTAAAAAAACAAAAGTTTTTTTGTTGGTTGATATTTAAAAACTATGATTATTCGTTGATGTCTAAAGAATTTTTTTAGTTTTATTTATAATATAGAATTTCATCACCTTATTATAATTTTTTTATTTTAAAAGTTTTTCTTGGTCGATATTTAAAACGAATGATTACTCTAATTTATAATATAAAATTTCATCATCTCGATGTAGGATAATTACTTAACTTTATAGTCTTAGAAACTCTTTTTGAGATTCAAAAGACTTTTGGTAGATATTGAAGAACGAATTATTACTCTTTATTTATAATATAGAATTTCATTATCATATTGTAATTTGTCGATGTGGGATAATTTTAAAACTTTTATATGTTATAAATTCATCACATAATGTGAAACAAATGATATGAAAATTTATACTCTAATGAAAGCATTTTTTATCACGAATCTAATTATTTCATTTTTATAATTTATTTTACGATAATGTTTTAAAAAAATGAACTCTAAAGGTTTTCACGTCAGAATTGTAAAACATCACATTAATATAATAAATTAAATATATATTGTAATAATCAAAAGATTATCTAATTGATTTTTTTTCATTATTTATGATACTTTCCTAATTTGAGGTTTGATGGAACGGACCAATGAGATCGCTCGAAAAAAGCCTAAAATATATATATATATATATATATATATATATATATATATATATATATATATATATATATATATATATATATATATATATATATATATATATATATATATATATATTGATTCTATCGGCTCATCATAATATTTCGATATAGGATAATTTACTGAAGGTTTATAGTTTTAAGATCCGCTTTTAAGACCCAGAAAAACGCACGATTACTCTTATTTATAATATAAAATCATCACCTTATTTTAATTTTTTCGATGTGAGATAATTTTAGGTTTGTAGTCTTTTTAAAAGTTTTTTAAGATTCAAAAGATTGTTGGTTGATATTTAAAACCGAAAGATTACTCATTTATGATATAAAATTCCATCACCTCATCATAATTTTTTGATGTGGTAATTTATTTAATTAAGTTTATAGTTTTAAGAGCTATTTTTAAGACTTAAAAGAGTTTGTTTTTATATCTAAGTTAAATGATAGACGATTACTTTTTATTTAAATAATCAAATTTGATTATCTTATTGGAGTTTATGTTTTTGATGAATGATTAGTCTTATTTATATAATAAAAAAATTCACCTTATTATAATTTTTCGATGTGGAATAATTTTACTTAAGTTTTTTTAAGTTTAGATATAGTTTAATTCAGAATTTTTATTTATAGCGGAATAATTACTCTTATTTATAATATATAGAATTTCAACTTTAACTATATAGTCTTAGTTTTAGTCTTAGGAACTGTTTTTTAAGTCTCAAAAGATTGTTGGTTAGGTAGAATTCTATCAGCTCATTATAATTTTTCGATATGTGATAATTGTTTATAATATAGAATTTTCTCATCTCATCATAATTTGGAAAATTTTGTTACTTTTGTTATTTATAATAGAATTTCATCGTCTTATATGTGCGATACTTTACTTAAGTATATAGTCTAACAAATAATTAGTCTTATTTATAATGTAGAAATCCATCATCTTATTATAATTTGTCGATGTGGGATAATTTAACTAAAATTTGTAGTCTTATTTATAATATAAGAATCATCACCGTACCTTATTTTGATTGTTTCGATGTGGGATAATTTTAAATTTTTAGTCTTATTAAGACCTTTTTATACTCAAAATATTGTTGGTTGATATTTAAAAACAATAATTATTCTTCTTTAGTAGAAATTCATAATACTTAAAGTTGATTGTTGTTGATGTATAAGTAAGAATTATTATTAGTCTGATTTACAATATAAAATTTCATCACCTTGTTATAATTTTTTACTTTGTATAGTCTTAAGAAATTTTTTAAAACTCAAAAGATTTTTGTTTGATGAAACTTTATAATTTTTCGAATGTGGGATAGTTTTACTTAAGTTTATAGTCTTAATATATTTTTAAGACTCATTAGATTTTTGGTTAATATCTAAGAGCACAAAATTATCTTATTTATAATATGAAGTTTTATCACCTTATTATACATTTTCGATGTGAGATTATTTTACTTAAGTTTGCAGTTTTATTAAGATATTTTTTAAAACGTAAAAGTTTTTTTTGATTGATATTTAAGAACACATGATTAGTCATCACCTCGTAATAATTTTTCGATGTGAGATAATTACTTAAGCTTATAGTCTTAAGAATTTTTTTTAAAAAAAAAATACATGATATTCTGACATTACTCTTGATTATAAAATAAAAGTTCATCACATCACTATAATTTTTCAATGTGGGATGATTTTAAATTTGTGTCTTAAATATTAAAAGCTTTTTTAATACTCAAAAGTTTTTTTGTCGATATATAAAACCGAATGATTACTCTTGTTTATAATATAAAGTTTCATCACCTTATTATAATTTTTTGATGTGAGATTATTTTTAATTAGGTTTGTAGTCTTATTAAGAGACTTTTTAAGACTTAAATATTTTTTATTGATATTTAAGAACGAATAATTAGTTTAATTTATAGAATTCATCAACTTATCATAATTTTTTGGTGTGAGATAATTTACTTAACTTTATAGTGTTAAGAGTTCTTTTTAAAATTAAAAAAAAATACATCATACATTACTCTTGATTATAATACGAAGTATAGAATTTCATCATCACCTCACTATAATTTTTCAATGGGGGATGATTTTAAGTTTGGAGTCTTATATATTAAAAACTTTTTTAAGACTCAAAAGTTATTTTGGCGATATTTAAAACCGAATGATTACTATTATTATAATATAAAATTTCATCACCCATCATATAATTTTTCGATTGGTCGTTATTTAAAACCGAATGATTACTTTTATTTATAATATAAAATTTCATCACCTCATCATAATTTTTCCATGTAGGATAATTATTAAGGTTTATAGTCTAAAAAACTCTTTTTGAGATTCAAAAGACTTTTGGTAGATATCAAAGAACAAATGATTACTCATATTTATAATATAGAATTTCATCATCATATTATAATTTGTCGATGTGGGATAGTTTTACAACTGTGATATTATATAATAGATTATTCATCACATATTGTGAAACAAATAATATGAAATTTATACTCTAATGAAAGCATTTTTACCACGAATCTAAATATTTCTGATGGGAGTTGACCAAGTACCACGGGTCGCCCGCCTGTAGGGCCCCGGAGCGGTTCGCCCCCAGGGCGAATCTAGAATCACCCGTCAGCCCTCCCTGCGAAGGACTACGGAGAGTACCCTGAAAGGCTTGCGCCTGCCGAGCAGGGCCCTTCTGCCAGCCGAGCAGGGCCTCCAAGTCCCCAACGTGCTGGTTTCCAGGGTGCCCGAACCCCCAGTACAAGCAGGGGAATCCGAGGGCCCATCCGTCATTCCGCCTCAGGTAATGGAAAGTGGGTGGACGAGGAGAAGCCACGTGTCGTCCTCACGTCCACCCATTCTCCCGCTCTTTTCCCTCTCTTCTTCTCTCTCTTGTGGGAAGGTATAAATACCCACTCATTTCCCACTTAGAGGAGGCTGGATTTTCCCTCTCTAGACTCTCACTCCTGAAAAGGGCCACCTAGCTCCTCACGAGTTAGGTTCATTAAGGCATTCACGGACTGACTTAGGCATCGGAGAGGGTTCCCTCGGACAACCTCCGGGGCCCTGTGCGTTACTTGTGCAGGGAGCAGACTCGATCCGCCGGGAAGGTTCGATCGTGGGGGAAGAGAAGGGAGAGATCAAAGGAAGTCAAGCACACAATAACCGAATACTCGAAACCCGAATTCACAATCGGGTTCATTGATTCCGCGACCGGAACAATTTGGCGCCGTCTGTGGGGAACGATCTAGGTTGTGCTCGCGAGATTACCCACAAAATCAACCATTCTAAAACTCAAAATTAACCACTCACAATTGAATATGCCTGAGATTTTCGACACCAGTTCAGTGGCAAACCCACCCAAAGCCCCCCAATATGGCATGCCGCCCGAAATGACACCTGCCGCCACAATTCCAGGTGTGGGGCGAGTCAGTCTGCAGGGGGCCCCGGGCCAAGAAGCAGCTGCCATGGCTGGGCAGGGGAGTCAGTCGAGGCCAGTCCTGAACCTCACCCCCGCCCAGATGGTACAAACTGCGGCTTTCTTCTCAGCCATGCTAGACCAGGAATTCACCCCTGACGACCTGATAGGCAGGGTCGCTACAACCCCCAGGTTGCTCCACTTTGAACGTGGAGAGGGAACCGGGGGCACAAAGCGAACCGCCGTCAGAAACGTCCAAAGAAAGGCTAGGAAGACGGCTCAGGCATACGCACAAGTCCAAAGACGAATTTCAGAGGCCCGTCAGGAGCCGCCTGCGCGGCAGGAAGTAGCTGGTCCGGAGGGCGCATTCTCCATCCATACTACAGAATCCACGGCCGCTCGTGAAAGAAGAGGCCTATCCCAGGACCTGAGGGATCGCATGAAGCACAGAGAGCCAGTATCCAAGCGCTTGGGAGAGAAACAAGATGTATTCTCCAGGCTGACACCGGTTGAGGGATTGCGGCCAGCCCATGGGCTGTCCAAGGGCCTGCAATCCAAGCTCAACAACGGCCAGCCCATGAGGCCCAGGCACCGTCAGGGTGATAACCTCGAGTCCGCCCAGAAGAAGCGCTCGCGGTATCATTCCCCTTCCCAGGGCGACGAGGCGATTAGCAGGCCGAGGCCCCCACCAAGGCACCGCTCCCCTGAGGGCAGACGACCGACCCCTGACAGAAGGGACGACTACGGTCGCTACTCAGATGCGAGCAGGTCGAAAATGGTGGGCAGGCCAACCAAAACCCCGCTTCACCCTGAGGTCCAGGCGTACCCAATCCCGAAAATTAAAATGCCGACTGTAAAGTTCGACGGAACTACAGACCCGGAGGATCACCTGGCTGCGTACGAAAGCCACATGGGCATGTACGACGCCGACGACGCAGTCTGGTGTAAAATCTTCCCCACCACCCTGGTAGGCCTAGCCCAGGGTTGGTTCAGGGACCTCCCGCAGGGGTCAATCTCTTTCTTCATCGAGCTGGCAGAGATGTTCTTGGACCAGTATGCTGGAAACAAACGACGACGTCTCAACCGCTTTGACCTGATGACCCTCAGGCAAAAGAAGGGCGAAACGGTCAGGGAATATCTGAAGAGGTTCGACTTGTCTTTCCAACAAGTGAAAGAAATTGACGACCCGACAGCAGCATATGCACTAACCAACTCCCTGCTACCCGGCGAAATGAAAAACCAAATGATCAGGGCCCAGCCGGAGACCCTGGCCAAAGCCAGAAAAATCGCAGAGGGGTTTATGCTGCAGGAGGAGTTCCACAGCCTGCCGGAGACCCCTACAGGCCCTACAAGGCAGCAAGGGGGACCGCAGGGTGGACGCGGGAGAAACGAATCCGGAAGGCATAGAACTGAGGAAGGGGATACCCCCAAAAAGGAGCGCACTGTTTACCAGCCCAGGTTCGACAGTTACACAGCCCTTAACAAATCCAGGGCAGAAATCTTCGAGCTGGAAAAGGAAACCGCCAAGTGGAATCACCCGAGCAAGCCGCGCAGTCCAAGAGGGGATCCCAAGAAATTCTGCACTTTCCACGACTGCGTCGGCCACACCACCGAAGAATGTCGCCACCTGAAAGACGAGATTGAGAAGTTGATCAAGAACGGCTGGTTGGCCAACTACGCAGCCAGGAGCAAATCTCAGAAAGAGACGCCTGAAAAGCCCGAGGGCTCGGTACAGAATCGCCTGGTAATCCATGTGATATCAGGGGACGCAGAAGGTCCAATCAGCCGAAGAGGGCAGAAAAGGCAAATTCGTGAGCTGAGAAACCAAATCTGCTACGCTGAAAGAGCAGGAAGCCCAAAAGGAGTAACGCTGAGCATCACCCCCGAGGATGCAGGGCGGGTGGTGTACCCCCACAGCGATCCCCTGGTGTTGTCCTTGGTAATCAGCAACCATATTGTTCGGAGGTGCATGGTGGACACCGGTGCCTACACGAATTTGCTGTACAAGGACGCTTTCGACAAAATGGGTCTGGAGAAAAGGCATCTACGACCTACCCCTGGGTCATTGTATGGGTTCAGTGGAGCAGGCGTATTACCCGTAGGAATCATAGACCTACCTGTAACATTTGGGGAGGGAGCTACTGCCAGAAATGTCAGGGAATCATTCGTTGTAGTAGATGCAAAGTCTGCTTACAACGCCCTGATTGGCAGAGTCACTCTAGACGAGATTGAAGCGGCCATATCAATCAGGGCTCTCACTATAGCCTATGTTACTGATTTCGGCCTAGAAGGAAAAATGCGCGGAGACCAGGAGTCGGCCAGACAGTGCTACTCCGTGGCCCTGCAGGCTCACGAAAGCGAAAGAAAGGGAAAGAGAAAAGCCGACAGTTCCCCCAGCAGGGAAGGCGAGATTCCAGCCGGTAGTCAGGCGCCAAGCCACCTGGAACCTGGGGGAGAAAGCATGCTGGTGGACCTGGAGCCAGGGAGGCAAGTCCTTATAGGGGCCGACCTGGAAGAGTCCTACCAGGCTGAACTGGTCGAGCTGCTGAAAGAAAACAAGGATGTATTCGCCTACTCGGCGGATGAGATGCCAGGAGTCGATCCAGCGTGTATCGTTCACAGGCTGAACGTAAGCGCGGACGCCCGCCCTGTGAAGCAGAAAAAGCGGAACATGTCCGCAGAAAAAGACTTGGCAATCAAGGAAGAAATTGAAAAACTTTTGAAGGTAGACTTTATAGAGGTTTGTGACTACCCTGAGTGGTTAGCAAATGTGGTCATGGTCAAAAAATCGTCAGGCGCATGGAGAATGTGCGTAGACTTTACGAACCTCAACAAGGCCTGCCCGAAAGACTGTTACCCGCTCCCCAGAATCGATCAATTGGTAGACGCCACCAGCGGATACACTATGCTAAGCTTCCTGGATGCCTTCTCAGGGTACCATCAGGTGTACCTATGGCAGCCAGACAGAGTTAAGTGCGCATTCATCACTAGTTCAGGCACCTACATGTACAAGATGATGCCATTCGGGCTGAAAAATGCAGGAGCTACATACCAGCGCCTGGTCGATAAGGTGTTCGAAAACCAGAAAGGCAGGAACATAGAAGCCTATGTCGATGACGCCATTGTAAAGAGTAAGGGGGACAAAGAGCACTTGGCAGACCTGCGGGAGACCTTCTCCTCCCTGCGCACCTTCAAAATGAAACTCAATCCGAAGAAGTGCACGTTTGGGGTGCGCCCTGGAAAGTTCTTGGGTTTTTTGGTCAGCTCTCGAGGGATAGACGCTAATCCCGAGAAAGTTCAGGCTGTTCTGGACGTCCCTGAGCCAAAGACCATCAGAGACATCCAACGCCTGACGGGCCGCATGGCCGCCCTAGCACGGTTCATCGCCAGGTCAGCGGACAAGTCGACCCCATTCTTCAAGGTACTGAAAGGCAACAAGCAGTTTAAATGGGAAGACGAGCAAAAAGAAGCGTTCGGACAATTGAAAGAGCATTTAAAGAAACTCCCCACCCTGGCAAGACCAGTAGCGGGAGAAAAGCTCTTCCTCTACATCGCTGTAACCAACGTGACAGTCAGCGCGGTCATCTTAAGGGAAGAGGCAGGCGCTCAACAGCCCATATATTTTGTAAGCCACGCCCTGGGGGCAGCAGAGAAAAATTATCCTATGGTCGAGAAAGCAGCCTACGCGGTTGTTATAGCAGCCAGAAAGTTGAGGCCGTACTTCGACGCACACCCCGTCGTAGTGCTAACAGACCAGCCCCTAGAAAAGGTGCTAGAGAAATTTGAGAAGTCGGGCAGACTGCTAAAGTGGGCAATTGAGCTGAGCGGACTAGGGATAACATATCAGTCAAGAACAGCCATTAAGGCCCAAGCCCTGGCCGACTTTCTAGCAGAATGTTCCCACTCTGAGGAGGATAGCCCAACCCCTGGCGAGTGGATCGTATACACCGACGGGTCCTCCACGGCCAACGGAGCAGGGGCAGGGGTAGTATTGACCAGTCCGGAGGGGACTGATTTTGAGCATGCGCTCAGATTTGTCTTCCCCGCCTCAAATAATGAAGCCGAGTATGAAGCAGTACTCGCAGGCATCAACCTAGCCAAAGCTGCAGGCGCAGAGCGGGTCGTTCTGGCCACAGACTCCCAGCTCATCGCCAACCAAATTAATGGAGAGTATGAGGCTAGGGACCAAACAATGGCCGCGTACCTGGAAATGGTAAAAAGAGAATTATCAGGCTTAAAATCATATGAAATCAGACAGATCCCCCGATCCCAGAATAACAGGGCGGACGCCCTGTCAAAACTGGCTAGCTCCATCACCGGTTTCCAACAACGGGATGAAGAGAGCCTTTATGAAGCTTGGGAGCGGTTTAAATCTTTGGTGAGATCATGCCCCCACCATGGACTCTCACAATGGTTCTTGGTTCGACAATTTTGGAATGGTCTTTATGAGGACTCGAGAGCTATACTTAATACGGGCTCCAATGGTAGGTTTACCGAGGTCAATGACGACCAAACTTGGACAAGAATCGAAGAGATGGCGGTGCATAATTCGCAATACTCTAGGCCTAGGAAGGCACATCGAGGAGGCATGCATGAGGTTGATGCTATCACTAAGTTAAGCATTGACCTTGGAGCTCAATTGAAAACACACATGGAGACTATTGACAAGAAGCTCCAAAGCCACCTCAACCAAGTCCAAGGCACTAGTTCCTCCCACCATCAACCGATTCAAGAAGTGAATGCTTAGGGATTTGCACCTCCTATGCCTTATTTTGGGATGTGTGATACTTGTGGAATCGTTGGTCATGATCCTATGCATTGTCGGGGAAGTATTGAGCAAGTGAACGCATTTCAAGCGTTCAAGCAAGGTGCCTCCTACTCTAATCAATACCAAGCTTCCAATCAAGTCCCTCAACAACAAGCTATGCAACCTCGTCCCTATGTCCCACCTCCCTTAAGGGACAACAATCAAGGTTATCAAGGTTATGTGGGTAATCCAAGACCCTTCAACAACTTCAAGCAAAATAACCAAGGTACCTTTCACAATAACAATCAAGGGTTCCAACAAGGGAACTTCAATCAAGGAGGTTTCCAAGGAAACCGAAACTTTCAAGGACAACAAAACCACAACCAAGGCCTTAATCAAGGCAATTCTCATGGGTTCCAAGGGAACCGTCAACAACAAGCTACACAAGGTAATCATCAACAAAGCAAGCCTAGGAGCCGGTCTCCTATTCATGACTATGGTACTCCATTAGCCCTCACAGATACTCCGCATAATCCGTCATCTCCACCTCGGGATTTCGACATACAAAAGCAAATGTTAGATATGCAAAGGAGTACTCAAGACATGCAAAGGAATCAACTGGAGACACAAAGGTCACAACAAGAGATCATAGCTCAAATCTTAAATGAAAACAAGGAAACAAGAACTCACATGAGGATGCTTGAGACTCAAATATCTCAACTCGCATTGGGAAGTTCTTCAAGACAAAGGGGGCAATTACCTCCTCAAGGTGAAACTCCAAATTTTGAGCATGTCAATGCCATCACCTTAAGGAGCGGTGCCACCTATAATCCTCCCGTGTTTCCTAGTGAGCAACAAGCAATGAAGGAAGTTGTGTCTCCAATTCAAGAAGATTCAAGCTCAGGAAATCCAATGGAGGAGCAAGTACTATGGGAAATTGAAAAACCCCAAGAAGACAACCCTCCCCCACTTCAAGAGAAAGACAAGGGAAAAAGGAAAGTGTCATTTGAAGAGTCTACACCTATTGAGCAAAACAAGTACCAAATCAAGTTGCCTTTCCCATCAAGGCAAATGAAGACTAAGGTGGACACTCAATACGACAAGTTCCTTAACATCGTGAAGAAGTTGGATGTTAGTGTCCCGTTTACCGAACTACTTACCCAAATCCCGGCATATGGAAGATTTATGAGAGAAATCTTGGCTAGGAAGAGATCCGTCGACAAGGAAGAGACCGTAGCGTTCACGAGGGTGGTGAGCGAGCTTATCCAAGGTTCCACGCTTCCGAAGTTGAAGGATCCGGGTAGTTTTTCGATCCCTTGCACCATAGGCAACTTCATGATCAAGAATGCATTATGTGACTTGGGCGCGAGTGTGAGCATCATTCCTTACTCTATTTGTTGCCGACTCGGGATGAAGGAGTTGAAATGTACGTCCATTACACTCCAAATGGCCGATAAATCTCTTAACCAACCATTGGGAATGCTAGAGGATGTACCGGTACGAATAAGGAAATTCTTCATTCCGGTCGACTTCATTGTGCTCGATATGCCGGAGGATGCAAACCCTCCCATTATTCTTGGGCGCCCATTTCTACACACCGCCGGTGCTATGATCGATGTGAATAATGTTAGGATCACATTTGAGTTGGGCGAGGAAAAGATAGTGTTCGACCTCCAAGGCAACACTTCGCCTACTAGCGAGGAGTCATGCAATATGATCCAAGCCACGAAAGACGTCGATCTAGGGGAAGAATCGGGACAAAGCTTGAAGAAGTACTCTTATGTACTTGAGGATGATGACTCCGATTTGGAGGAAGATGAGTGCCCATATCATGGGCTTGATGACAAGATGAAAAGCAAGGAGCAAGATGAGCCTCCCTTGGGGCCGCATGAGGACAAGTGAACGTTCGGGTATATCCCGAAAGATCAAAAGTACAAGTTCAAGACATTGAACTTGGAAGATCGGGATTCCCCGGGGACGTCAAGGCAAGGCCATGAAGAGGTTTGGTTTGTGGACGGTTATATCTCGAGCTTGATTGAAGACTTTGCTAGGGCCTTCGACTTGTTCTTACGTGCCCTTGATGGAGATGGAATGAGTTATGGTTGTTGAAAAAGATTGAAGAATGCACCACTTTGGTTTGACGGAGTTCCACAAGAACCGTCTCATTGTATATATCTCCTACTTGTAGTTAGTTTGAATTTTGTGAATTTCTTGTTATTTGGATTATTGATAAGCGGTGTGAGGGAGAGAATTTGATGTGTGTATGAGCTTTGTTGGATAGGTAAAGTGATGATGATTCCTAGAGAGGAATGGCTATGATAGAGCTTGGATAATAAGCATGAGGATCGGGTTTTTGAAGCTTAAAGTAAGCTTTTGGGATTATGGAAGGTCAAGAAGACTCATCCCGACCGGGAAGAGGCTTCCCGACCGGGAAGGGTGCGGCATCCCGACCGGGATGGTGGTGCACATTTTCGTGCTTACTGGGGGTCCGTCCCGACCGGGACGAGTGAACCATCCCGATCGGAACCAACCATCCCGACCGGGATGGTCCCCTGGTCCCCTTTGTGCCTTTTCTTCGACATTTGAGTCCACCCTACCATTGTATACCCCCTCCCAACCTCCCTAACTATCCTTGCCCTATCATATGCCCCATATACTTCATTGTCATGCTCCCACTTCATTTCCTATCCACTTACACCGACTCTCACAGCATATCCCACCCCCTACCATTACTACCTTAACCATGCGTTCCTTTCAAGCTTGAAGAAGGATGACAATGAAGACAACAAGCAATCGCCTATATTGATCATTGAGATGATGGAGCAAGTGAGTTGCTAACCGCTCGGTAAGGCAACTATCCCTTCTTTTCCGTCTTTTAGTGCTTGTTTTCCGCTTGTCTATCTCCTTTCCCTTGTACACTTATGTGTCTTGATGTCATGGTGGCCTTCGAGACCCTAGTATGGTTGCTCCCGACTCTCGATGACGTGATTACGTCGAGAGTCAATCGATTAATCCAATTGTACAAGATTTTCACCCCTTTTTAGGAATTAGTCGGATTTGGACGGAATCCGGGCTAGGTGACTTGATCACACCTAGCCCTCCCCTCCCATTTCCTTTTATTTTCTTTCTTTTTATTTTCTTCCCCCATCCATATCTTTTCTTGTCTCGGCCCATGGTGACTTGATTACACCCCGGCCGGACACCTTCCACCCTTTTCTCCATTTTATTTTTGATTTTTAGCTTTATTTTCGTAATTTTCTTCTCTTTTCTTTTGCCTCTCCACACACTACGATCTAGCATGAGGACATTGCTCGGTTTAAGTGTGGGGGAGCGATATTCTATCGTAGTTAGTTTTTATTTTTGTAGTTTTTCGAAAAAACTTTAAAATACCTAAAAATTTGAAAAATTTCCCCAAAAATCAAAAAGATTTTCTTTTTGTGTCGTTTCCTTTTACGTCTTTGTGTCGTATATTTGTTTTGTTGTGTGTGTTTGCCCCCTTTTCCTTATAGGTTGCTTAGATCGCCGCTAACTTTGGAAAGCTTTCAAGACATCCGGTAACGCCTTTTATCCCTTTTCCCTCTTTACCTCTTGCGATGTTCGGAGGAGATTTGTGATGATGTGCGCTCGGGAGGAGCTTTGTAAAGTTTGGTGTTGGTTGGTTGGTTATTTGGATGTTCGGGGTGGTGTTTGTTATATGTTCGTTTTGTGTTGTTTTGTTTTGTGGCTTTTGCTTCTTTTTCTTTCGTTCGTTTTCGTCATATCTTCATTTTGTGTTGTGTTGTGTGTCGTGTGTGTAAACCGTTTTCGAAAACCCGGTTTAGAGGCTAGTGTGCGAGTGTTTACTTTCCCTTCCTAGTAAAATAAATCGAGTCTTGGACTTTAGTCTAGTAGAATGACCCTAAATCAATGATTTCGTTGGTCCTTTACCTTGAGTCCACCTAGCTTACTAGGGATTTACTACGGTATTTGCACTTTTGACCATTATGACCACCCACGGTGTGAAAAGGCCTTGGTTACCGAGTCTCGTCCCTTAGGTGACCATGTTTGAAATTTGTTTGATTAGTCCAAGTTCTCCCCTTTTTGTGGGTTTGAAGGGAAGGACGCTCCCCGACTCACCCATTTACCTACCTCCTACACATATCCACACAATAAGTTGCAATTTGTTGAATTCTCCCTTTCTTGTCATACAAAGAAAAGCCAAAAAGCCAAATCAAGCCAAAAGGACAAAGAAAAGAAAAAAAGAATGAAAATGAAAGAAAGAAAAGAATGAAGAAAAAGAAAAGGCACAAAAGCCAAAAAGAAAATAGAAAAGAAGAAAAAGAAATGGCATGGCAACAAACAAAGCAAAATGTCAAAAAGAAAGAAAAATGCCAAAAGAAAACCGTCTCACAAAAATAATCCCAACATCTCAAAATAAGCCTTTTACCGACTTTTGCCGTGAAGAGCCTACCAAAGGACCGAGTCCCTAGGAAGGAAGATAGCGGTAATGGTCGGTCTTCCCTCATTTTGCAATATTTTCCACCTTTTTACTTGGACTAGTTAGGCGGTTTAGAACATGGGACGACCCTCTTGGCTCATCGCTAAAGGGGGCGGGGTCTCACTTACCTACAGTGTCGACTAACACCGTGGTTCATCCCTATTCCACTCCGCCGATCGTCCCGTAGTACGTTCTTAGAAAGTTAGGAGGACCTAGGTAAGTTACCAACGTTTTTTGTTGCTTTGTCGTCATACTATTAGGGTTTAGTTCACCTTGGTTTGTATTGCTAGCTTGGGAACGTTGTCACTTACCTTGAGTCCTAAACCGGTGCCTTTTCACCGCTTCGTTGAGGGAAGCAGTATTTGTTTTCTTTTGGGTGCAACCGATTATTTGTTTGTTTGTGTGCTTGTTTGTCTTTGTGTTTTGTGTCCGGTTGCATCCACGATTTTGTCGCAAGACCTTACTTGCCTTGCGGAGTGCACTTTTCCTCTAAGTGTACTCGCGTGAGTTGAAAGGGCGTAGGGTGCACTAATATCCACTCGGTTAGTTTAGTAGTTAGTATGTGCTTACTCGAGGGCGAGTAAGGGTTAAGTGTGGGGGAGTTGATAAGTGTAGTTTTTAGTGCCTTTTTCACTATGTTTTGGTCCCATATCCTTGTGGAATCGCTCCTTGGGAGCGATTAATGGGCTTCTTATGCTTCCATTAGTTCGTTTCAGGTTCCCGAGACCGATTTGGGAGAGTTGGAGCGATTTCGACTCGATACATACACATTTTGGATCCAACGGAGTAAAGGAACGATGACTCGATGCCTTGGAATCGACCCCGAGACCTTGGGACCCAATCCCGAGCCTCCGAGACCCGATCCCGAGTCCCGAGAGTCGACGAGAAACCCATGGGAAGCAAGGAGGGACCAAAAGGAGCTTAAAGGAGGCCTACAAGACTCATCCCTACCGGGAATGGCCTCATCCCGTTCGGGATGAGGTGCGCTAAAGAGGAGGCCACTGTGGGTCCGTCCCGGTCGGGACCAACCCGTCCCGGTCGGGATGACACCCCGTCTCGGTCGGGACCGACCCGTCCCGGTCGGGACCGACCCGTCCCGGTCGGGACCAAGCACCTGCAGCCGCGCATCATTTATTTCTTCCTCCTTGATTCTTGTACCCATATAAATACCTCCCTCTTGTATTGTTTATGTATCTTATCATACCCTAGACTCTTTTAAGCCTCCATAAAACATTCATAACCCTAGATTAGTGTTCCTCACATTAGCTTAATTCTCTTTTTAATCTTTAGTTAATCATTGTAATTAGTCTTGTATTAAGGGGATTCTTGAAGATTATTCCAAGCTTGACAACCTTGGGGTTTTATTTGAGTTTCTTATTTATACAAGTTCTCATCTTTTTCATCCATTATTAGTTGGTATAATCTTCTTCTCCCTTTTACTTTTGTTCTTTGTTTATTGTTCAAGTTTGAATCTTTTAGTTGTTCATAATGAATGCTTGGATGTTTAGTTTGTTTCCTCTTATTATTGTTGGTTTGTTCTTGATAATGAGTGAGTAGTCTCCTTGTGGGGTTAGTAGGGGGATTAAGGATAGATTATGGCTGATTAGGGTTTGATTAGGGGTAAAGGTTACATCTTTGTTGTTAGTCACATATTGGGCACTCTATGTGTTTGTTGATTTGCTTGTATGAGTAGTAGTGGCCAATGCTTCTCATACTTGTGCTCATCTTCTCATTGTTTGTCTATTATGTGATCATGTTGAGAATAGTCGTAGTCACGAGAGTGCGGATTAGGGTCTACGTAGTGAGAGCCCGGACCTACCTTGACATCGGTCTACGTAGCGAGAGCCCGGACCGACTCTAGCAACTAGGAGACACCTACACCCTTGATCACCCCAATTACCCACTACACTTATGAACCCGACCTACCCCACTTCCTTTCATATTTGAGTTCATCCTCTTAGTTAGTCATCATTCCATTAGTTTCATTGTTTAGTTTGTCTCTAGTTGTTTCTCTTAATCTTGTCTTAGCTAGTTCATCATTAGTCTAGTTCTTACTTCTCCTCCACCATAGTTTTCCAATTATCGCTTTCTTTGTGTTTGTTTGGTGATTTAGTCTTGTTTTTAGGTGGACCTTGTCTAAGCCTTGCTATACCGTCTCTGTGGATACGATCCCAACTTACCCTAGCTACCCACTAGGTTTAGTCGGTTTATTGTTGGTTAGAACCCACGACAAGTCCTTACCATCACTTATCCCGAGGAATACTGAATAAAGCACGCTTGATCTCATCCTCGGTCACACTCGCCCCCAATAATATTTTATGATCCTCCGAGCATAAGTTGCCTCGACGCACCAGGTCAACATTAACGTGCTCTGTGACCTGCGCATCACCCAGCAGCTTTAGATAATAGCTAATGAACGCTCCTTCAGTTGCTTCTTTTGAATCGCACAATCGCCCCTCATCATCAGCCACATTAGTAATAGCATTATGCGCTCTTCGAGCTCTCAATATCCCATGGAAATAAGCCGAATTGACATCCCCTTCCTTGACCCATTTCTGTTTCGATTTCTGGCTCCAGAAATCGGCTCTTGCGGACTGCAGATTCCTCACGCTTTCATTCATTTCTGCGTCCTCACGCAAAACAGCAGCAGTACTGTTAGTTCGCAGGCGTACCTGCAGTTCCTCGAGATGCAGCTCAGCTTGTAAACACCTATTTTCAATGTCTGAAAAACACGATGCATTAAGCTCCTTCAATGGTCTCTTCAAACTCCGCAGTTTGGTCACGATTTGATACATTTTCGACCCCCTGACCATCTCTCCCCAAGCAGCCTTCACGCAGTTCTCGAACTCCGGAGCCATACTCCACATATTAACCATATTAACTTAACATATTATCAACCATTTTCATTATCAATTATCCTTACACATCAGGCTAGAGCTGGCAAGCCTGACCCGACCCGAACCCGAGTAAAATTGACCAGATTTGACCCGAAAATGTAGTGACATGACCCAACCCGATGATGACCCGTAATCCGATACAACCCGCTTCAGGATGACCCGAACCCGACCCGATGATGACCCGTAACCCGATACGATCTGTAACCCGAAATGACCCGACCCAACTCGACTCGACCCGAAAGCTGACCCGACCCGAAAATGACCCGACTCAAAAGCTGACCTAATGTGATCCAATTAAAATAAAAAAATAATTTAAAATTAAAATATTATTTAGTTTTTTCTCTCCAGATATTCTTAACTATACATCGTTAAAAAAAACTTTTAAATATTAAATAAAAAATGTTTTAAAATGTTTTAATCACAACTTAAGTCAACTTGCTAATTATTGACCCGACAAGACCTGACCTGTCCAATTTCCACTCCAAGACATATTTTATAAAATTCATCATTCACATACTTGCGATTTTAATCTTCAATCACGACTAATTATTGTTATATATGGTTTCATATAAAATTACTCCGTGTCTACCAAAACTATCGAAAAACACAATGAAAATTGAAAATAATTTGTATCAGATGATATAGTCATATACTTCGTCGATAATAAACGACCAAATTCTTATAATAAATGATAAATAATAATAAAAAAAATTGTATAATGAATTGATGTTTTAAACTAGACTAGACCTAACAAAACCTAGTCTGACCCGAACATGACTTGACCCGATAATGACCCGACTCGGGGATGACCCAAACCCGACCCAAACCCGGATGACCCGACAGCTCAACCCGAATGACTCGACCCGGAAGTAACCCGAAACCGACCCGACCCGGAAGTGACCTGAAACCAACCCGACTAACCCGACCCGTAAGTGACCCGAAACCGGCCCAAACCTGACCCGACGACAGTTATGACCCGATAGCACCCGACCCGCCTGCCCGATTGCCACCTCTACATGAGGCCCAGATCCATAAACTAACCAAGAGGACCCTACACCCAACACTTAGAACCCCTACAATCAAAACTTAGAACCTACCGCAGCTCGACAAATTCACAGTGCGCAGCTCGACATTTCTTTTAAACCGTACGCTCAACCTCCACCGTTCCAACCACTGCACCAACCACGAAACCGGTAAGAAACTCCAAATTCCTTTCATTCGTATTATTTTTGTGGTACTAATTATAGACGTTGAAAACTGAAAAGGGGAATTAGGAATTAGGAGTAATATACGAATGAAGAAGTAGAAATTAGGGTAATTTTGAGTAACATGATGATGATGATTGTTAGTGTAGTGGTAATTTTGTTTATAGAAGTATGCGATTGAATTGAATGATGCCGACAGAAATTTGATACAGAAGTATAAATTTTGGGGAATAATGAAAGGATGAGGAGTATACCGTATACGAGTATACTGAATGTGTGAATGGAAGACAATTGATTTGATGAGGGGTGGGTCCTTTAAGCCTTTAATTGGAGTACAAATGACAAATCACATTACTCCATTACCTCTAATACTAGTATTCTCTAGTATTTGCATTACTCCATTAGATTTGTTTGTTGTTATGGATTCTCTGGTCTTTGGCTGTAATATAGTGTTTGTTGTTATGGATTAATAAAGTGTTTGTTGTTATAGATTTGTGAATATTCAATAAAATTGTGGGTGGGGTTGTGAACAAAGCTCGGAAATTAAGATGATAAAAGACAAATGTCACACTGAAATAACAACATAAGAAGTACTCCCTCCGTCCTTTATGTTTCTTCCCATTTCAATATAATACTCCTCAGAAATCTTAAAAAGCGGGAAGAAACATAAAGGACGGGGGGAGTAGTACAATACTATTTATGAGTATGACGAAGAAAGTAAGAAATGATAAAATGTTTAGATTAATTAAGATGATGATTACATTGGCTGAAGGGGATTAGGAGGGTTAGGTCGAACAAAGCAAGGACAACAACTCATGTGAAAGGTGTTTTAAGGGTGAGCTTTTTCTTCGGGTGAAAATTAAAGATTGAAAATGTGGGTTTTATATAAAGAGTAGAGAGAGTAATGTAAGGTAGCAAGGACTAAATTATTAGGGTGAAGTACTAGTATTATTATGTGACGAAAATTCCATGTATTACTTAGCTATATTTTGTTGATGGCAAGCTAGCTCCAGTTCACACAATTAGCTCCAAACTGCCTCCAATGCCTTAGTGTCGTATAATATTAAATATAAACGGAGGTTATGGACAATAATGTACGTACCTCTACTTCATGGTTCATTAGAGTCATTTATATGGCTGAATATTGTTTTTAGTTAAAAATTCTTTTTTATTGATGAATGTGGTGTTCTTTCGTGTTTATAGAGATGGATCGAAGTTGGGTGTATAATATGAAACGTTTCACCCTTGAATTTTGGAATTTTGTGAAAGAGGATTTTGTGAGAAGTGTTGGGGAGAAATGCAAGTAAAAAAAAGAGAGACATGTATATTATGTCCGTGCGTTGATTGTAAATTTTTTTTAAAAGTTTTAACTCCAGATATTTGTGTCGAGCACTTAGTTTTACGTGGGTTTATGAGAGATTATGCACGTTGGATATTTCATGGCGAGTCTACCACTTCCGGTTAAAGTAAAGAAAATAAAACAACCAATGTTGTTGATGATGACGATAGTCAAAGGGATCAGATTAGTATAGCACATACACTAATATATTTATACTATTACGGAGTACTCCGTATTATTTATGGTGTGATTTGATTTCACTTGTAAACTTGATTATTCATGCTACAACTACATTTGGGGCTGATTCCAAAACTAAGTACATCACAAAATTTTGATGTTTGCAATTGCAGACTCTTGAAACTTGAGTAGTACGAGTAGTGAGCAGGAATTTTCAAAAGTGTGAATTTTGGTAATTTCCCTTGTGTTATTTTATTCCCTAATTTATCATAAAATTGATTTTGTATTCCTCCTTAATATATCGCCTATATGATGCCTCAACATCTATATTGAACAAAGCTTGTATCAATGAACATCCATGTTAGGTTCACTCGACCCAAACAAAGGTAAGTGATGAAAATATCTCGGAAAAATGTGCACATAATGTCAAGGTTGTTACAAAAGGTCTATGAAGAGAAGAAAAATGAAGTCTTGCGTAAAGTTGGATTTTTGTGTCCAACAATCATGTCTCAACTAAGAAAAGATAAGAAATGCACTTATCAAGTAATGAATTATGTGGAGTGTAGTTCGCTTAAGATGGGTAGTGTTGATATCATATTAGTTCCTTTTTATCAAGAGTAAGTAAGTATGTTTTTATCAAAGTCCAATAGTTCTTTATTTAAAATAATTCACTTCTCCACAATGATGTTATATGTGGCTAATTTTATATATGTCCTCTGTCATTGTACAGAAAACATTGGATGCTAGCCATTATCTTTTCGCTCATTCATGAGGCATGTTTTTGTGATCCAATGGCAAGCATAAAGCGTGACGCATCAGTTAAACAACTAATACAGATGTTAGTATTTTGATGAAGCTATAATACCTATGTATTTATAAAAAAATCGAACTTTCATTTCGACTAATGTTTTTTTCCATATATCTTCTTTTTTCGAGGCGTATTTCATTTCGAACTTTTAAGACCGCTCGTGGAGGTTCGACATCGAAATCAGGCTCGTCAATGAAATGAAGCAACATTGAAGTAAGTTATCATCATCAACATTTTTCGCGGTTGTGCATTGAGTTATTTATTTGTCGATTCTACAAATTTGGGTGCATATATGCTTATTTAAAGTTGATTTGTGTAAGTTCTATAATGTGAAGCTGAACGACTGATTTGTGTTGAATTATGATTGAATTTTTAGCTTTGTCTTATGGGTGTGTGTTTGAATATAATGATTGAAATACGATGAGGTGATTGTTCGTGTTTTTGTAGGTACTTGGATCAAAACGTAGACAATAGGTGGGGATTATGACGATAATAAGAAGGGTGGGTGTGGTATGTTCATCTTTTTGGACAAGTGAGTTGGAATGTTTTTTTTTTTTTGGTAAAGGGTAAGTATGTATATTAATATGTGTAAATTTACAGAGTTGGAATGTTAGTCACCCTTTTTCTTGATCTTATTCTTCTTTTTGGATTCTCTCATTCGTGTTTCAATGTAGTTTCGCCTTTTCTCATGCCACATTTGATTGTTTTTTTCCCAGTGTCATCAACAAAATGGATGTACGGAGTGTGGCTATTATGTCATGCGGTACATGTTAGATATAGTTCGACAATATCGGAACATCAAAGATCATAAGAAGGTATTTATTAGTTAAATATTTTCACTTGACGTTTAATTTTCAATCATTCGATTTTTTATTTGATTGGTTTTTTGAAAAAAAAATGTAAGAATAATTGATTTGAGTTACTTATATATGTTTTGTGGTCTAATACAAATCTTTTGATTTGATAGTGGTTCGGAACGAAGAATGCTTATACGGTTGAAGAAATGAATGAGGTTCAAGATTTGTGGATTACCTATATTATGGTGAATCATCTTTAGCTTGAATTGGTCGTAGATATAATATTGGTATATATCGTATGAATTCGAATATATGGATTCACTATTATATGTATTTAATTTTGTGGTTGTGGATGATTATTAATGTAACGTACTCCATATGTAATTGGGTGGATTATATATATATATATATATATATATATATATATATATATATATATATATAGATCTAGGATCCTTTGAGGCAACTCAACTCGCCGCACCCATTGAGGCACAATCTCAACCATTAGATTAAAATCAAATTAAAGGCTAAGATTAAAACAAAAACTCATACATAAAAAAAAATTCCCCAATTTTTTTTCCCGGGGAAAAAATCGATATTTTTTGGATTTTTTTTTTTCCGGAAAAAAAAAAAATCCGAAATTTTTTTTCCAAAAAAAAAAAAAAATTCGAAAAAAAAAAATTCGGAATTTAAAATAAAATTGGTGTATATAAAAACAATTTCAGTGTACATAATAACCGTTTTAAGGTATATAACAATTCTATTATATCAAATAATTAAGTACATATACCAATTATTTCAGTGTATATATGCTGATTAATTGGTGTACATAGTAACCATTTGAGTATATATATAACAATAACTATTTTACTGTATATATATTTAGTTCTTAAGTGTATATATATATATATATGTAGTGAGTTTAATAGCGTATATAATGAGTTTTTTAGTGTATATAACAGTTATTTTGATGTATGTTCCATTGGATGTATGTCTCCTCTTAATCTAATGGTCTAGATTGTGCCTCAATGGGACCCTGTCTCACCGGAACCCACCTATATATATATATATATATATAGGTAGATTCAAATAAGGGCAACAACTATTTTAAGGGCATAAAGTCAAGTGTTAAAGTTACACAAAAAGTGCTTAAAGTTACACGAGATGAGTGATAAAGTTGCATTTTATCACTTGAAGTGATATATATATAGAGGTTGGTTCAAATAAGGGCAACAACTATTTTAAGGGCATAAGGTCAAGTGTTAAAGTTACACAAAAAGTGCTTAAAGTTACACGAGATGAGTGATAAAGTTGCACTTTATCACTTGAAGTGATAAAAGAGCTGAATGTTTTACTTATATATCAATTTTAAACAAATGCAACTTTATCGTATGTCATCTGTAACTTTTAATATACACTTTCTGAAACATGGTGACCTTATTTGAACCTACCTCTATATATATATATATATATATATATATATATATATATATATATATATATATATATATATATAGAGAGAGAGAGAGAGAGAGAGAGAGAGAGAGAGAGAGGATCAAGGAAGTTGCTAACTCTTGGAGAGTTGCTTAGTGATGATCCACTTCATCCATTCATCCTAAAATGGATGGTGGATGGAGGGGGTTCAGTTAAAAATAAAAAAAATAAAAAAATTAGAGAGGGACTGACATGCTGCGGAGCAGACATCAGCCATCAACCCATCACTAGTCAATAGCTTCCCTCCTCACCCCTATCCCAATTAATTTCACTTCCCCATTCACCCATCTCTATACTCCCGCCCAAACCCCTTTACACTTCTCCATTCACCTTCTTTTGAATTCATTTCACCGGCTATTCACTCACCGCATTCTTCCTCTCTCTAAATATAAACCCATCTCCATCTCCATCTCCATCTCCATCTCCGCAGCTTCTCAATCTCCGATGATGGCTAAAATTTCGATGATCAACTTAAGGTATGTTGAATGTTCCATTTTCGACTTCCAATTTTTCTTTTGTTCAACCCTTTCGACTTGCATTTGCATGAACTCCAGTCATGCATGAACCCTAAAAAGTGGTAAAAGAGCATGTTTCCAACCCGATAACCCTAATTTTGAGTTCAAGTTGTTGTAGTTGTACCGTGGTTGTAGTTATGGAGTCAAAGTTGAAGTTTTTTTTTCTTTGTTGAAGTTCATGTTGTAGTTCAAGAAGTTTTTATTTCTTTGTTGAAATTCATGTTGAAGTTCCCCTAATCATCATTGTAATTATGCATGTGGCATTGATTAGGTAGTTTTTTGTTGTTCTGTACATCTGCTGTAGTTGTATAGTCATACGTACTATATTCTATAACCACACTGTTGTAGTTGTATAATCATACATTTTACATGCTTCCTTGTTGAAGTTTATGTTAAAGCAGTCTTATTTTCTCATGTTCAAATCCCTGTAATCATCTTTCCAATGATGCATGTGACATAACTGATGCGGGTTTTGTTGTAAAGTCACAGAGTTGGTGTTTGGGAAGATAAAAATTTAACATTTGAATAGTCATACAGAGTTGGTTGTACAGTCATACAGAGTTGGTTATATAGTCACCCGTTTGAAGATATATAGTCGCACTCATTATATTTTGTTGTGAAGTCACAGAATGATGTACAATCACACCTTTGAAGCCACACAGTCGCAGTAGTTATAATGCAAAGTCACACGCTTTATATTGTATAGTCACATTTTATAACTAATGCAGGTTTTGTTGTAAAGTCACAGAGTTGGTGTTTAGGAAGATAAAAAATTAACTTTTGAATAGTCATACAGAGTTGGTTATACAGTCATATAGAGTTGGTTATACAATCACACCTTTGAAGCTACACAGTCGCACTAGTTATGATGCAAAATCACACGCTTTATGTTGTATAGTCATGCAGTGTTGGTTGTATAGTCACCCGTTTGAGGCTGTATCGTCACATTCGTTATATTGCAGAGTCACTGTCATTTTACTGTAGAATCAACCTGTTGAAGCTGTATACTCAATTGTACAATCACACTCATTACGCATGTTGCTATTGCAGCAGAAAGTCTGGTGCGAAGAAGAAAGTTCGAACGAAGTTCGGTAAGAAGAAGGTCGTGGCGGAGACATCGGTCCGCGAACATGTAATTGATGATAGAGTGGTTGTGGACCAAAAATTGGATAAGAAGAAGATTGTTGAAGATAAATTGGGGGACCACATCGTTGCCGAGACAAATGTGGAGGGGACAGAAATCGATGACGAAGGCAGACGAAAGAACAAAAAGAGGGTGACTTTTGATACACCGGTCCCCGATCTGGATGTGGGTGAGACAGAAAATGTTGAGGAAAGCAGGCCAAAAAAAAGAGGAGGATCACATCTGATATACCGGCCGACCCCACTGTCGTGCGCGTGTCTCGGGGGAAGAGGGGAGGGGACCGCCGACAGGGTCGGCTAGCAGGAAAAAGAGAGCCTAGATGTCAGCCGGATATTCACTGTAGGCCCAGGCGGTTGCACGAACTAATTGCGCAATTATCGAATGATCAGTTAGAGAGGGTACATGCTGTTGGCTTCGGTGGGCTATTGGAGCTGAGGATCGAATCGGTCCCCATTGACCATGCGCTTATGTTCCTCCGTGCATTTTCTGACGGGTCCCATATTTTCCGTGCCTCACGTCGGGAGGCATTCATGATGTCAAACTACGACGTTCACAATTGCCTCCAGCTACCTTTAGGCCCTCATCCGGTGAAAGTAATCCCAACACAAAACAAGAAAGGGGCAGACTCACCTGACGTGATCAGGTTAAAGAGTACCTGGAGGAAGGGGTTCGATGTGGTAGACAGCAGCGGGCCAATAACATTAGGGAGGGTGCACAAAAAGTTAATGGCAACCAAAGCCGCTGACGACGACTTTGTCCGCCGGTTCGTGTTGTTCGCGTTGTCATCATTCCTCGCGCCTACTACGAACAACTCACTCGACCTGAGCCTGCTGGCCGCAGTGGATGACGTGGACTTGATTCGGAAACAGGACTGGTGTAGCTTTATCCTGCAGGATCTGGTGCGGGCGGGTAAGACGACGCGTGACCCCAACAAAGTCCTCAATTACCTCCAGGGATGCATCCCCATTCTGATGATTGCGTACTTCCAGCGCTACGATTTCCGTAGCGAGACTTGCAGATGCGACATACCATTTATCGCACATTGGGATGCACGGAAAATATCTGAGCGTCTTGCTGGGGAACTGGAGACAGGGTCACTGGGAAATCAGCTGCGTTCGAAGGTGTCGCACCCACGTACATGTGGGAAAACAGGCAGCGAGGGAACCCCCACTATAATGATGCCCTCTGACCACCAGCACTCTAGTCCCAAAAAAATAACGACAGGGATGGTGAGAGACGATCAATCGGAAGACAGTGCCGTTGACGTAAGTGATCTCCCAGCCACTCTATAAATCTTCAATTAATTGTCCGTGAAACGATTTAATCTGACAGCCTTACCTATGTTTATAAAAGCATATACGATTCATAAAACTGTGTTTATAATACAGTTGAGATTCAGTAGTCACGGTCGTTATGATCACACTCATCCTGATGTATAGTCACATACTATTAGCTGTATAGTCACACACTATTACCTGTATAGACACACACATTATGTTGTCCAGTCAGCACTATAACCTGCACAGTCACACGCTATAAACTGTATAGTCACACACTTTATGCTATATAGTCACACACTTTATTCCGTACAGTCACACACTTAGATGCTTAGTCATACTCACACTGCCAGGCTCAACACCACTGAGCTTCACACTAATGATTTGACTTCAACTGAATTATAGGACGACCGGCGGTTTTTCATGAATTTCCGAAGGTGTGCGCTAGCCTTTTGCGGTTTTTCTGTGAGCAGGCTGCCTCCAAAGTAAGAGAAATATCGACGAGGAACAACGCAGTTCCAAGTCAAGACTCGTCCTCCCAACAATTCTGGGAAGATCCATCTGTCCTCCGGTATATCGATGAAGTCGTTTCGTTGGCCGGCCAGTTGAAGCAGACTACCCAGAACACCCCCGTCGTTGAGGGCGAGGAGCAGCTCGATGCTAAAGCCTACGGTCTGGAACGCCAAATTGTCCAAGACTTGCGTGAATCTGGATACGTGGATGAAGATATTGAGAAATCGGGTTTCTGTGTGGGAGATGGTGATGGAACAGAGGGTTACGATGATGAGGGCACTTTTGATGGTGGCATCGTGACACCAGGTTTCTGTGAGGGAGAAGTTGAAGAGGATGATGCCGCTGAAGAAATCAACCAAGACTCCGATGTGCAGGGTTCAGCTAACATGAGTCCGACCGTAGTGGTGGCTCTACGGCAAGCAGGGTGAGAGACAACTGACGCACGATCAGCTTCCAATGTGCAAGGAATGCGTGATGTAATCCCGACTCCGCCTGACGCGACAGTCCGTTCTAGTCTTGAGAAGGAACTGAACAAAGCAGGCTGGTCTGTAGCGGACGTTGTTGCCACCACGCCTACGACGGCGGGAATCGTCACGAATGATAATCAGCAGACAGGCGAGGGTTCAGGGACCAGGACGCACCCCAAGGCACTACATCAGCGGTACATCTTCCACTCCGACGTGGCATTTGAATGCATGGATACGATTCCAGACAATTTGGGCTGCACGTTGGACTGTGGGAAAATATTGAGGGGGCAGTTTGTAATCTCTGGATTCATGTGCTCCAATATCGTCATCTTCTGGGATATCCTCCACGTACGAAAAGACGTAATCGACTACGTCTTTGATCACTCAACGCCACGTCCGTCGGGGTACGTATTTATTGTGCTGCTTGTGTCGTTTTTAAAATGCATGTGCTAATCGGGACTTTGTTTGGTCTACAGCGAAATGCCGGTCGAGTTCACAGATTACGACTGTATAGCGAGGGGCGACATGCAGAGGCTCGAGCCTGGCCTGCAGGTGATGAATAACGTCATTGACTGCTGGTGTAGGCTGCTGAACCAGCTGGTGTACGAAAAAAAAGCACCAAGAGTAACCAGTAGATGTTATTTCTCTCTTGGACATACGGTACGTTCACCCCCCAATTTAGCTGTATAGTCACACACTATTACCTGTATAGTCACACACATTATGTTGTCCAGTCACCACTATAAACTGCATAGTCACAGGCTATAAGTTGTGTAGTCAACCACTTTATGCTGTACAGTCACGCACTTCAGGATGTATAGTCGCACACTATAAGCTGTACAGTCACACACTTTACGCTGCACAGTCACACAATTGCAGCTGTACGGTCACACTCATGTCAAACACACACTAACTACATGTATTACCATCAATGCATGTGAGCAGGCCCCAATGTTGGAATTGTGGAAGAAAGGAGGCGAGGGCAAGGATCATGACGAAGTAATATTTTACGTGTGGAACGAGTGGATAAAAAACAATTTCTCCGACTTTGCTTTGGACTCGGACATGGTATTACCCTGCACATACTGTTTATTCGTAGTTGTTATGATCACACTGTCATGTATAGTCACAGTCTGTACGCTGCAAAGTCACGCAGCTTAGACTGTACAATCACATACTGTAGGTTGCATAGTCAGGCATTAAATAGTACAAATGACCCCCATTCACATTAACTAAAAATATGTAGTTCACTTTGCAGAGTCACTCATGTTGATGTGTACAATCATGTGATATATGTTGCGTAGTCAGACATCACAAAATTTACAATCACACTGTCATGTATAGTCACAATCTGTACGCTGCAAAGTCACGCAGCTTAGTCTGTACAATCACACACTTTGCGATGTGCAGCCACGCACATGATATAGTATGTGCAGGATAATACCATGTTTGCCCATAATCCTGACGCATTGTTTGCAGGTGTTTGTCCCGATCTTAACGGGTGACGAGGGCCACTACAGTTGCGCCTGCATCAACTTCAATTCTGAGCAAATAGAGTACCTCGACAACAGGATGTACGATAATGATTTTACAAAGTTGCCTTACTATGGCATTGCTCGGACAGCGGTCAGGCCCTTTTAATTTAATATTAAATCATTTATGTGACCGCGAATGTGTTCAACACCTGATCCTGTTTGAACTTGTTTTGCATGCTGATAAGATGGGGGGAGTTCATGGTACAACGAGGGGTGGAGAAAGGTGAGATGGTCCTTGCGTTTAAATTGTTAAACGTTCCCTTATCATGGCAGGGGGTGGGGTACTCCGCCAATGACAACGGAGTGTACCTGATGATCCACATGATGCTGTACACCGGGTCCCCGTTCAAATGCTCCTTGGGGACAATGGCGGCCATGAATATCTGAAGAGCAGAAATCACGGCGACCCTTATACTGAGCGACGTGAACAGGGTGAGGGACACTGTTTTGAAGCAAGTGGCAGCATTCGGAGCATACAAGGAATCGTTGGACTCTGCCCGTACGTTTGTAACCACTCCTGTGAAGGCAACCACCAACAAGCGTCGGAGCAAATCACCGAAACACCTGAACCCACCCCCCGATCAGTCCCAGAAGAAGACAGTCAGCAATTAGGTCTCGGATACGGGGCTGTGGAGATGGGCTGGGTTGCTCTTTGAACCAAGGTCATCCTGACCCAAACGCCATTGTCATGTCGACCTTGTTTCGTCTGCACCAACCGCTGACGAGTAAGATGCCCATCCAGCGGAAGCACGCCGCCGACTACTGCTTCCTTGACGATAATGGGTACGACGAAAGGTGAGTAACCATCTTTGATTACTGATACGAGTTGCATATTACACATCATTAACTGAAAAGATGTAAAGTCCGTGTAATAGTTAGAAATAATCACAAAGTTCACTTAGCACAGTCACACATGTTGATGTGTACAATCACATGCTATGAATTGCAGAGTTGCACATGTTGATGTGTACAATCACATGCTATAAGTTGCATAGTCACGCATTCAATAGTACAAATGACCCCCATTCACATTAACTGAAAATATGTAACGTCTGTGTAATAGTCAGAGTCACTCGTGTTGAGGTGTACAATCATGTGATATAAGATGTACAGCCACGCACATGATATAGTCAGACATCCTAGAATTTACGATCACACAGTCATGTATAGTCACAGTCTGTACGCTGCAAAGTCACGCAGCTTAGTCTGTACAATCACACACTTTGCGATGTGCAGCCACGCGCATGATATAGTCCTGTCTCGGACCCTGTCACTGATGACAACTAATATTCACCATCCGTTAGGACTCACTGACCCGTATGCTGGAACGACCCGACTCAAGTACCCCTGCGGACGAAGACGCTGACGGTCTGTACGAAGCGTGGGACAGATTCATACAAGACTGCGCCGGGACATTCGACTTGAACGCCGAACTGTTGTTTTTCCCGGTGCATACTATGGGGTACTACGCGTGCGTGTGCGTCAACTTTAGAGAAAGAACAGTTGATATCCTCGATCAACAGACACACGGCCCAGAGTCGCATATGTTCCTGGTGTCCAGCAAAATAGTAAGTTGCACGCATGTGCTTTATTTCACCGCGTCAAAATATTATACTGCTTCCATAAGTGCTGACATTTACTATTACCTAATACTGCAACAGCTGCAAGCATTGATCGACTACATGGACGAGAAGGGGCTGATTAAGAGCAGTCACCTAGCAAGTTTTACGCATCGACAAGTAAAATTGGAATGACAGAGCGTCCGGAAGAACGATCTGGAGTCCGGCATTTTCTGCTTGATGCACATGTGCCTGTACGACGGTCCGCCGTTCACCCACCCTAATATTGGGACAAAGGTCGGGAGACGTTACTTGTCGTTCGAGGTTGCAGCAGCCCTCGTACTTGCTGACATGAATGAATCTCGTGGGGACGTGTTGCCGAAAATTCGTGCTTTCATAGCAGACGCGCCAAGCATATGGAAAGCACTCGATGAAAAACGTAAGATAGGGAAAATCCTGGAACGGAAGACCTCAGCGAACCGTAAGGCATGAATGTATAGTGAAGTAAAAACACTTTTTTGTGAATATAGAAAAAATCTCATGTTAGAGTATCTTCTGAGTATCAGATGAATGACAACTCAGTATCAGGGTCGCATGTGCGATGTGATACAGCCACGCAACTTCTGACTCACAGTCAAAGTCAAACTCCTACAGAGTCATGACAGACAACCACAAATTAATTAATTAATTATGCTAACTAACCCTGCATATATGTCCATCCATTTACTTCCAATTTATTTCACCTAAAAATTAAACGATTGTTCCCGTATTTACAGAAGATACCAAAAAATCAATACGCACACCGTAAAATCAGATTATTTTCCAAAAAAAAAACGATAGTTCGAAAACGATGTCGACGCAATATAACTAAATTCTCCCACAATTCACTAAATTAATTTAACTAAATCACCCCTACATATATCACCATCCATTTTCTTTCAGTTTATATAATTCATAAGATGAAATTTGATTCGCCACATACAAACAACAAAAAATTATACGATTATTTCACCTTCAAATTTACGATTATTTCGTTGTATAATTTACAATGTAATTCACGCACCATGTGTCGAAAACCCATTATTTCCGTAAAATCGTTCCCGCAATCAGATTATTTCGCAAAAAAGTTCAAAAAAACGCATTTACTGCCTAACCCATGAATTTTCAACCCCCTATTTACTGCCTCCCCCTCTACAAACACCAACGCATTTTTACTAGCCCCTACTTACAACTCCACCACTTCAACCTTAGAAAAAAATGGCAAGCAAAATAGAAGAAATCAGAAGTTTGATCGAGAAGTACGATGGTTTATTGGATACCACTATGTCCAATGAATTAACGGCCATGCAGCTAGTCGCAACTGCAATTGACGCGAGGAACTTCGTGGCGTCCATTGGCGATACACATACAGAGGCCGAACTGGACAACTACATCCAGTTCTTGATGAAGAGGTCTATGGACTGTTTCCGCACAAGGAAGGGGTTCCAATGTGACTTGGCCAACTTGAAGAAGATGCTTAAAAAGTACGGAGGTTAAGTATGTATGGGTTAAGATGTAGCGTTTATTAATGGACTATTTTATGTGTTTTAAGTTTTAATGAATGTTAAAATGTAGCGTTTAAATGGTATGCAATGGATGTTTTCCGCATTATGTCGTAGAATGTTTTCCGCGTTTAATGGTATGCAAGTATTATATGTTGTGTAAGAGATGGACTTTTTCTAATGTACAAATATTTCCATCGCCATTTCGCTATTTCTCTATTTCCATCGCTATTTTTCTAATGTACAGACACATGGTGTATTGTCACACTCAACAAATTTTATAGTGATACTAAACATGGTGTATAATCACAGTCATCATGTCATAAAACCAGTTTAGGTTTCTACACTTCATTTTGTAGAATCACAGTCAGTGTATTGTAGAATCACAGTCATTATCTTGTACAATCACTCCCACAATTAGTGTAATCACACTCCACCTCTTGTTTTACAATCACACACTGCCTACTGTAAAGTCGCACTCATTGCGTTGCACAATCACACTCACTTGTTTCGTGCCAACCAAATATTAAGGGCATAATGTTCCTGTACAGCTGTATTTGTAGCCAAAGATGATGCATTCCAGAATAAAAACAACTGCTATTTCAATGTATTCTTACAGTCAAAAAACCAAAAACAATTTTACGGACCCCCATGCTTTACGACTACGCCATATTAGAAATGATTAAGGTCCGCAATAGACGTAAAAAATATCACGGACCTTGACCATTTCAAACGTCGACAAGTCTTTATGTTTCACAAAAAAAAAAATAGCCCCCCGTGATCTACGACTTACACCATATTAGAAATGATTGAGGTCGGCAATATACGAAAACAATGTCACGGACCTTGACCGTTTCAAACGTCGACAACTTTTGTGTTTTCAAAAATAATGTTCCTAAGTAACAGAGGATATTCATGAACAATCCTCCTCTGCAATCCCTGCTGGGTCCTCCTCCTCCTCCTCCTCAACATCGACAGACAAGTCAGCAATAGGTGGGTACTCAGCAAATGGGTTGGGGCAGTTCCTCTTGTCATGGTGCCCCATCCTCTTGCAGTTCTTACACAGCCGTTTAGGCCTGGCGGCAATTGCAGCAGCCTTCGCCTTAGAAGAAAGCATCCGCTTCCCACTGCCCTTGTTCTTAGCTTTCTTCGGGGGCAATATGGTTATTTCAATTGCGCTCGTACAGCCGAGGATCTCCTCTAATTCTTGCGTCTTGCTACAAGGGCCAGCAAAGGCAATATCGGACCTGAAGTCGCGAATGAGGTCAGCTAGATTACTAACATCTTCCTTACCCATTTTGCTGACATGACTGACGGTCTCATAGAACTCCAAAACAGTCTCGTGACTGTAACAGCCTTCTCATCTCTTAGGCGACTCTATGACAGGGGACACGCATTAACATTACGTAGGGCATCCTTTGTCCACCTACGTGCCACGTACAGTTCCGGGATCGCCTTCCGTCCTTTGGAAGAATATATCCAAATGGCGTGCCTGCAAAGAATTCCATATCGCCGGAACTTCCGGCAAGTACAACAGACCTCACAGGTACCTGCGAGTGCATTAAAACCCATAAAGAGTGCGACTCTCAACCATACGGACAGTAGCTACACAACGTATAGGATGTGACTTTCTAAAGGTATAATCACAACCATTACGGAATACAGTCACACCCATTACGCTGCATTGTCACATTCCTTACGTTGCAGAATCAAACGAGTTACGTTGTACAATCACACGTCCCGCATTTCAGAGTCACACCCTTTATATTGTACAGTCACATTCAATGAATTGTAGAATAAAACTCATTACATTGTGCATTCACACTCACCACGTTGTATAGTCACACTCACCGCAGTTTAGAATCACACCTTTTAGGTGATATAATCAAACTATGTGAGTGTGGCTAGACACCATGGACAATGACTTTCTATGTCAACACCTGGATTGTATTCAACAATGTAGTTGCGGTCCCGGATGGAGTCCAATACTGTTGTCGCTTCGATCCCATCCTTCTCCTGATACCCATGAACGCTGCACGTGTACAGCGAAAACTTTACCTCTTCCTGAAAGTGTGCAAAAGCCACGTGCGTGTACACCCTTGTCGTGTGGGTCTCCATCGGATTCGTCGTTCCAATTTTGGGGAATGTCTGCCGGTTATCGTTGTCTAACCTCTTCTGCATGTGTCTCTGTTGATCCATCGCACTTTCGAAACGCATCCAGAAATGGACCAACGTACCATTGTTGTCTTCAAACTTTTTGAAGAAACTGTTCTCACTCTCTGATCTATGCGTTGTCTTCATAATTTCGGACATCCTCAACTCCCTGCAATGCGCGGCGACCCATTTGCTCCTGATGTCAAACATATTTTCGAACCATTTGATCCCAACAACATCATGGTCGATCATAATCCGCCCCCACCTGTCATCGAACTCCGACGCCTCGATGTCATCATCCCAAATAATTGCATTGAGCACTTTTACGAATTCCGAGGCCTCCTCTCTTGATCCGCCGTACTTCGTTGGAACCTTGTTCATGATGTGCCACGTGCAGCAACGTTGGTGCGCTGCTTTGAATATTTTTGGGACGGCTTTTAGAATCCCGGGATCCTGGTCCGTAATGATATAACACGGTTCCTTTCCGCCCATGGCTTCCAGAAACCGGGAGAGGACCCAGATAAATGACTCATAGTCCTCCTTTAATAGCAACGCCCTGCATAACGTGACAGACCGTTTGTGGTTGTCCACGCCAGTGAACGACGTGAACACCATAGAATACACTTTGATTCCGTACGTTGGGTCAAACGAAACAGCATCCCCGAATGCCGCGTAGTTCCTTCGAGCTACACCATCCGCCCAAATAACCCTACGTAAGCTTCCGTCCGCGTCAACATCGTAATCAAAGTAAAAATCCTCCTGACTGTCTCTCAAACTCTTGAACCGGTCTATGAACAGTTGACCATCCTGCTCGTGAACAAAGCACTATACGTCCCTCCCCCAGTTCTTGAAATCAACCAACGATGCTCCTATGTTCTGAAATTCGCCCGACATCTCCTTGCACATCCTGTATGTCCGAGTCGCCCCGATCTTCAGCTGCACACACAAAATTGCAACCGCATTAGTAGCGCACAGTTAGCAGTCACCATGCACTACACAACATTGTTCACAGACTTTACGCACCCTCGAGTTGCAAATGATCATCTCCTTGTGATATCTTGATAGACTTCGAGATGACTTTTGAAACTCTTTGTCCTTAACCATCACAAGATCTTGGTTGTGTTCCTCGATGAACTCTTCAATATAAAACCCCCCAATCATTGCACAGAGCCTAATTCTTGCTCCACATTGCGTCCTCGTCGCCATCGTATTCCTTTTGGGTTCATACGATCCCGCATACTCTTGTCCCTCCTTCTCTCCCATGCTCGACAACTTCACCATGCTCTGGCTAGCTGTTTTGCCCTCCTTGTTACAAGCCAACAATTTCTTCTTAATCCAACCATCAAAAGATCTAGTTGTCGTGTACCTGTTCGCCTCGAAACCAAAAGAAGATGCGTAAGATTGATAAAACAAGAATGCTCCATCGATGTCCGCGAACTTCGGCCCTACGTAAGGCACAGTCACTGTGTCTTCAACTGGCATATAGGTTGGAACAATAAAAACAAAAACAACTATCAATGGTTGGAACAATAAAAAACTATCACACAAAGTTCACTTAGCAAAGTCACACATGTTGATGTGTACAATCACATGCTATGAGTTGCATAGTCACTCATATTGAAGTGTACAATCACGTGATATAAGTTGCATGGGTTAAACTACTGTCGATAAAAAGAAACCCTATATTACACACTATCAATCTTGCAACGCACGCATTCATCTCTGACCTTAATGAAATGTGACCTTTCTCAACAACGACTGTGACTTTGAAGAACAGCGACTGTGGCTTTGTTCATATAACAGCATGATTTTACACCACTATATTACATATAACAGCATGATAAATATAACAATCATAAGTATAACAACCATAAAAAATACCAACGATAATAAATATAAAGAAACCAACATAAATATTTTGAATAAAGCAACTTCAACGTAATACAACTACACCTGCAGCAGAAAACTATAAGTACAACACAATAATAATTTGGCTTGATTAATACCCACGACGCATAAGAACTATAAGTACAACTACAAACCAATATACAATACTCGACAACCAAAAAAAATAACAATAATAAACATAACAATGATGGAACGTGTGAATAATGAATATAACGTAATAAATATATCAGTCTTACCAGCACCAATATTTGGAATAATAAAGCAACTTCACATAATACAACTACATCTACAGTAGAAAAACTGCAACGGCGTGGAACGTGTGACTGTCTATCATATTAAGTGTGACTACCACGTTATAACTGTGTGACTGTCCATCATATAGAGTGTGGCTGTGACATTACAACTGTATAACTTTTCAAATTAACAAACCAAACAAAAAAATGGAATTCCAAATGCAAGATACCAAATATATATGTATGTACTCATCTTACCTCCTGCATGTTGAACAGAAATTTTCGACTAGACGTTTTCGAGCATATACGAATCTTCAAGGAACAGCACCATTGGAGCATGGAGATGTAGAGCAAATTACGAATTAGGAGATGAATATTGATTTAGAATGAATTTTGAATTTTAGTGAAATGAAATGGTGAGCAGTGGGATGAATTTTTGAATTTTAGTGAGAGAGTGAATTTTGGTGATGGAAGTTATGAAATATTGGGAGAGATTGCGCTGCGAAATGGTGAGCAATTGAGAAAGAGAAAGTGAATTTTGGTGATGGAAATGATGAAAGATTGAGAGGGAGTGCGCTGTTGTTGCTCTGCTTTACCTGTTGCTGCTCTGCTCCTGTCTGCTGCTGCCTGCTACTAGTCATTCCACGTACCTCCTCTCCCTTTTTTTATTAATCTAGGACATCCATCCAACCCAAATCAAGGGCCAGAAACACAACTTCCCAACTTCTCAATCCTCACCAAACTCCCTTGATCCCATTTCTATATATATATATATATATATATATATATATATATATATATATATATATATATATATATATATATATATATATATATACACACACACACACACACACACACACACACACACACACACACACACACTATTAGTTAATTGTTCGTGGTTGAGGTGCGATTATGGGTGCGAACTATTTACTTTTGTAGTTGTATAAGATTATTTATGTAAATGTTTTGTTCAATTGTGGCCTATCAGCTACAGTAGCTGTATTATTTTTAAAAAAAAAACTTTTTACAACGGTCATTTGTGTTGACTGATGCTAATTTATTACCACTTAAAGCAACGGTCACTGATGTCAACCGATGCAAAACGTACACTTTTTGCAACGGTCAAAATTAATAACAGATACAAAATGTACACTTTTTGCAACGGTCATTCTTTACAACCGTTGCGATATATGAACTTTTCGCAACGGTAACCATTACAACCGATGCGAAATGTACATCTTTAGCAACGGTTATTTTATTTAACTGATGTGAAATATGTTTTTGCAACGGCTTTAAAACCGTTGCGATAAGTGGTGGACCTATTGCAACCCCGCGGAATACAACGGTCAACGACCATTGCGATATGCAGTTTTTGACCGTTACGATATGTAGTTTTTGTACTAGTGAAAGTTTACAATGTAACTATTATGTGAACTTGGTGATCTCCAGAATGGACAATTTTAATTCAGCATGTAGAAGACCAACTACGTTAAGTTGAGCTCCCAAATATATTATTCTACTGAAGAGAATCATTTTATAAAGTCTATGAAATATTAGATAATTTCTAAGGTGAATATTGCCCTTTCTAAGGTGAATATTAGACAATTTTTACCACCTTAGGGGGAGATTAGTAAGGATAAGCTGGTAAAAACAAACAAGAAATGTTGATTCCAACTGAACCAGAAGTTCAGAGACTTGTTTTGAATATGATATACATCAATTAGAGGTTCATGAAATATGAATAATGATTTGATCATTGTGTTATGATGACATATATGATGATATATCAGTTTGATTAATTATCTTATTAAATATGTTATACATTGAAATTTATGATTTCACTATAGACAGATTCACCCTCCTTGTGGTGTAGTGAGCTATAGATCAGTCATGGATAGTAGATGTAATACAAATTGAGATTCTTGTCAAACTTTCAATAATCACACATGATATAGGGTGAGGGTCTTATTCGGTTAATTTGTTATAAGAAAATGGAAAGCATGTGCAGTTGGTACTCATAAAGAGTAATGAATGTCCCGAAGTGACATAGATATCTTATGATAACAGATGACCTATATAAAAAGATTGGTACCACATATGTTCAGATTCAGATATCAATAATCAGTACTGATGATAAAAGATTATATCGATATATAATTCGCGGAACCGAATAATAGTTGCGCGCATTCGACCCTAATAGGGATCTTATATAAAAATCCATTTTGATTGTTGACGTACAATCTATGGTTAAGATTGAGCTCATGGACTTAAAGTCCAAGTATTGACATAAAGTTAATCCAATTATGAATATTGGTGGATATACTGTACAGTTTGCATTTGAGTCACATGTGCATGTAATATAGTTATTTTATCGTTGCATACTAGTTAATATATCGATATAATTTCTTTTATTATCAGTACTGCTTGATATCTGAATTCACATATTTCATATATACCATCTATTTTCTTTCAGATATCTATGTCACTTCTAGGACATTTATTTTTCTCAAAACTTTAGTACCAACTGCACATGCTTGCCATTTTCTTACTTATAATATATGAACCAAATATTATTTTCATACTACACATCAAGTGTGATTAATTTATGATTTTGGCAAGCTTCTAAATATTATATCTTTGTATGATAAGGTGCTGATATATCATCATCATCATATCCAAATGATGTAAATCATCATTCATACGGAGTATTTCTTGACTCTCAGATTGATATATTCATATTTTAACAAGTCACTGAACTTCGAGTTCAGTTGGGGATCAATTATTACTTGTTTGATCTTTTTACCAGCTTATCCTTATCAATCTCTCCCTAAGGCGGTAAAACCTATCATTACCTGATAGATTTAAAGGGCAATAATATCCACCTTAGCTACAAATTATTTCATATTTCATAAATTTTAATCAATTGATTCTTTTCAATCGAATAATATATTGAGGAGCAAGATATAACACAGTTGGTTTTCCACGTGCTAACTTAAAATTTCCCATTCAGGAGATTACATTGTTCACATAATACTCAAATTGTGAACTTTGATTACACGAACTACTCGTAAAATTCTGTGTGACTACAAGTCACATAATCAAACCATACTTAAATGTTCATTTTCATCATCCAACTACGAGTAGTATTCAAATCTCCAACATAATTTTCATCTCAGTGTATTGTCTTGCCTCAAATATTATTTCATTGATAAATGAGAGAAGTTCAGCACTTTTCCATTTCTTTCAAGATAAACTACGGGTTTATCAAAAACGGGTGTAATAATAAGAACCCGGATGGCCTTTATTGTCATATCTTTAACATTTTCTTGTCGACTTTGGCTTCATTTCATTACAATTTTGAAAGAATATATCGAAGAATATATTCTGATGCGGTTGCATGTTTTATGAAGATTGAGTATCGTGAAGATTTTGATATTATTGTGTATGCTTAGAATAGAATATAGTATAACTGTATTGCATTAATTAGAAAATACTGTAAGATTGTATGCTAAGTATATATTAAGATGTACTGATATTGAGATGAATAAGAAAACAGAAGGAATTTTAATCATACCAAAATACCCGAGTTTACTATGGTATTAGAGCTAAGGCAATAAAAAAACGCCATGGCTGGAGACGACGAGAAACCAAAGGAAAACAAACTGACAACCATTCCTATGTCATCACGCTTATATCTACACCCTTCAGACAGTCCAAGTCTGAACGTAACACATATAATTTTTAATGGAAGCAATTACGATATGTGGGCTGAAGCTGTGAAGAATGGGTTGGATGCTAAAAATAAATTAGCGTTCATTGAAGGAAAGGTAAAGAAACCCGAGACTAATGGAGGTGAAGATAGTCTTGAGATGGTGGCATGGCCCCAATACAACGCCATGTTAAGAGCATGGTTGCGGAATGTAATTGACCCTAAGTTACATCCGAGTATCACCTTCTCACAATCTATTAAGGAAATTTGGGAGGAATTACGAGAGAGATATTCGGAAGGGAATGCCCCTCGTATACATCAACGCAAGAACGAGTTAAATGAATGCAATTAAGGGAGAGACAATGTAGTGGAGTACTACACGAGACTGAAGACTATATGGGATGAGTTGGCCAATTACAGCAAGGTCAAAAATTGTACATGTGATGCGGCGGCTTCTATCACCAAAGAAAGGGAGGAAGAAAAAGTCCATCATTTTTTGATGGTTTTAAACTCGGAATTATATGGTCATATCAGGACCAACTTGTTGATGGAAGAGCCGATAACAACCTTGACCCGTGCCTACTCGGTAGTTTTGCGAGAGGAACGACACACGTTCATGACTAAAATCAAGGAGGAAAGTAACGATGCAGCTATGGCGGTCTGAGTGCAAAGAGGACGGGGAAGAGGCATCCACGACCGTGTGAGTAGCGAGGATGACCCACCACCACAATGTACTCATTGTGGCAAATTTTATCACACCGAAGACATTTGCTATGATAAACATGGCTATGAAGAGGTAAAGGCTCGAGAGAGAGCTCAGAGCCGACGTGGTGGTGGTGGAGGACGCGGGACCCGAGGTAGAGGACGCGGTCGTGGACGAAGCAATTGGCAAGCTAATGCCGTGTCAGGTAAAATTGCAGGTACCAGCAATGAACAAAACGTACCATTCACTGACGATGAAATAGATCGTCTTCGGAGTTTGTTAGGAGCTAGTCCTGATAGGAATGCGAAATTGACAGGTATGAAACCAACTTTAGACACCAAATGGTTAATAGATAGTGGAGCTTCCCATCACATGACGGGAAAACGATACATTTTGGAAAATATATGGGAAGGTGCGCCTTCTTATGTGGGTGTACCGGATGGACGGAGAGTTGAGGCCTCTATTCATGGAGAAATAAAGTTGGATGAGAATTTTGTCTTAAAAGACGTGTTATTTGTACCGACCCTCGTTTGTGATTTAATCTCTGTAAAACAACTCATACATGAAAATAATTGTGTGATAACCTTATACTCTTATTATTGTGTAATGCAGGATCGGACTACGAGGACGCAGATTGGACAGGGTGAGCACAGTGAAGGGGTATATTATTACAAGGTTGGCAAGAATGAGGTAGCGAGACGCGTCACCGTTTCCAAGAAGAGTCAACTATGGCATAAAATACTCGGACATCCCTCTAAAAGTATTTTACCACGTTTCGATGCTTTAGTTGGATGCAAACTAAATTGAGAACCTGAAGTAGCTTGTGATTCTTTTTGCCGAGCTAAACAGACTCGTACTCCGTTTCAACTTAATAAAAAAAGGTGTGATGTTTTATTTGGTCTTATTCACTGTGACATATGGGGACCATAACGAGTAGCCAGTTTAACCCGTGCGCATTATTTTTTTACTATCGTGGATGACCATAGTCGGGGGGTTTGGATTTATCTCATGAAAGAAAAGAGTGAGGCAGGCAACTTACTTAAAATATTTTCCCAAATAACCAAAACCCAATTTGGAAAAGAAGTTAAAATTGTTCAGAGTGACAACGGAACAGAATTATTAAGTGGCAGTATGCAAAATTATTATGAGGAACACGGAATGGTGTTCCAAACTAGTAATGTTGACACACCCCAACAAAATGGTCGAGTTGAGAGAAAACACCGTCACATTCTCGAAAAAGCAAGGGCATTAAGATTTGAAGCGGGATTACCGACGCAATTTTGGGGTGAGTTTGTTACGACAACTGCTTATTTAATAAACCGAACACCCACACCGTTATTAGACGGAAAAACACCTTATGAAATTTTACATCAAAAACCACCCAATCTAGACAACTTACGCGTTTTGGGATGCTTATGCTATGCCCACAACAAGGGAAAAACGAGAGATAAATTTGGGGAGCGAGGGACTAGATGTATTTTCATTGGGTACCCTCTAAATAAAAAGGGGTGGAAGATGTATGATCTAAAAGAAAAACAAGTCTTTGTGTCGCGAGATGTGCAGTTTTACGAGTACACTTTTCCTTACATCTCGATTCCAAATGATGAGACACAATATGGGAACGTCCATGAATAGGCTGATCCTACAGTTTATTGGACGTTTTAGACGTACCCCATGTTGTGAGGGGGAGTGCGACTGGGTCAAAACATGAGAGAGATGTTAGGGCAACTGGAAAAGACACAACAAGGCCCAACACAGTAAGGCCCAATGGAATGAACCAATGTGAGGGGGAACCCACTGAGTCAGAATATGAGAGAGATGTAGGGGCAATTGAAACAAACACAATAAGGCCCAACACAACAAGGCACAATGGAAATGTTGGGGCAACTGAAACAAACACAATAAGGCCCAACACAACAAGGCACAATGGAACAAATCAACGTGAGGGGGAACCCAATCGTGCGACTGTAGTTCTTGTCCAGTCAGATGGAGTCTCGACCGAGAACAGTGGTCGGCCGACTGAAGAAAGAACAGTCGAAGCGAGTATTGGTACGGGAACAACGGAGACAATTGAGACTCGAATGGGACGTGGTGCTCGGAGTAAGTTTGAACCATCTTGGAAGAAAGACTATTACTGCAAGTCGACACAAATAATATACCCACAAGATGATGCGCTCATCAAGTTCAATCTTGCTCCTCACAGTCAGGTACTCGTTACCCTTTAATTAATTATGTTATCACCGATTATTTTTCATCCTCCCACAGAGCTTTTATGGCTACCATGGATAAGGACCATGAACCAAGCCATTACTATGAGGCCGCGAAGAACAAGAAGTGGCAAGAAGCAATGCGAAAAGAAATTGATGCATTAGAGAAGAATGCAACATGGAAGATTGTGACCTTACCTAAAGGGAAGAAACCCATCGGATGCAAATGGGTATACAAGATCAAGTACAAAGCCGATGGGACAGTGGAACGCTATAAGGAAAGGCTTGTGGCGCAAGGTTTCACTCAAATAGAAGGAGTAGACTATCATGAAACTTATGCACCCGTCGCAAAAATGACGATGGTAAGATGTATGTTAGCCGTGGCAGTACAAAAGAGGTGGTTCATCGAGCAATTGGATGTGAATAATGCCTTTTTACATGGAGATCTTGATGAGGAATTATATATGAAGATTCCACAAGGCTTCGATGGTGGGCGAAATGGTAAGGTATGTAAGTTGCTTAAATCTATTTACGGGTTAAAGCAAGCTTCCCGAAATTGGTTTGCTAAACTAAGTCAATCAATGAACGAAGGCGTATGGATTTGTACAATCTTCGGCCGACTATTCACTTTTCACATTAAATCGTGATGGAGTATTTATCGGGGTATTGGTTTATGTCGATGACATGATTGTAGTAAGTAGTGACCATAAAGCTTGTGCCATTTTCAAGAATTTCCTAGATAAAAAATTTGGAATCAAGGATTTAGGAAAAATTAAGTATTTCCTAGGAATAGAAGTAGCACATAATACAAATGGGTTATTTCTAAACCAAAGGAAATATGCAATGGGGATCATCGAAGAGACGGGAATGAAGGGAGCAAAACCGGTTTACACTCCAATTCAACCCGAACACAAATTAGCATTAGCAAGTGGCTATGTCCTCAAAGATGTCATGAAATACCGAAGACTAATAGGGAGACTCGTGTATTTAACTATCACGAGACCAGATTTAGTTTACGCGGTACACATATTGTCATAATTTGTGAATGAGCCTAGAAAGGAACATTGGGAAGCAGCCTTGAGGGTAGTGCGCTATCTTAAACAAAATCCAAGCAAAGGAATAAATTTTAAGAAGGATGGTGATTTAAGATTACGGGGATATTGCGATTCGGATCATGCTCGATGTCCATTTACCCGGAGGTCGCTATGTGGTTATTTCGTTTCAATTGGCAAATCACCTATATCATGGAGAGCGAAGAAGTAACAGTGCCAAAATCGTCAGCAGAAGCAGAATACAGAGTTATAGGATTTGCTACTAGCGAACTAATATGGTTGAAAGCGTTTCTCGCTTCATTAGGAATCTTTCATAAAGAACCAATGCATTTATATTGTGATAATGAGGCAGCTATTCATATAGCAAGGAATCCCGTTTTTCATGACAGAACAAAGCACATTGTGATAGACTGTCATTTTGTGATACATCATTTGATTGAGAAGACTATTAGCTTATTATCCCATATTCGGAGCAAGGAACATATAGCAGATTTTTTCACCAAGGCATTAGGAGGTGAACTGTTCGATCGCTTGCAGTTCAAGTTGGGACTCGATTTACCAAGTGCTCCAACTTGAGGGGGAGTGAAAGAATATATCAAAGAATATATTCTGATGCGGTTGCATGTATTATGAAGATTGTGTGTCGTGAAGATTGTGATATTATTGTGTATGCTTAGAATAGAAGATAGTATAATTGTATTGCATTAATTAGAAGATATTGTAAGATTGTACGCTAAGTATAATTGAGATGTACTGATATTGAGATGGATAAGAAAACAGAAGGAATATTACTCATACCAAAATACTCGAGTTTATTAAATTTTCTTATGCATTTGGCTATATCTCGATAAACCCACTTATCGTATGCCGTATTTTCAGTTAACTGAATCTCATCATGCTAAATTTCTGGTTAGCTATATATATCGTATGTGCACAATAATTGCATTTTATCATATGGCCAAAACGAAATGATAGATGTGATAGGACACAACTGGTGTCTCATATAAATAGGCAAGACCCGTCAATTTTTCTCCAGGAATATATGATTATATTACTCTTTCTTTGAGTATTCTAAACACGTATACGCGTTTACTTAATATATTCTACTTCATTTTTGCCGGTTGATTAATGTACTAGTCATGCGAACTTCAAGTTGCAATTCAATGGCAAATATATTACCATCCCTTTATTACAAATGTCGGAGAATGATCTAACTGGACACATTTAACAATACAAGTATGGGTAAACTTCTAGTTTACAAATCTCAATTGTTTTATCAATCATACGACATGAGAAAATGATTACGATACACAAACTAACACAAGAAATGTTTATTATTATCACTATTTGAACATGACAATATCAAGAATCGTCATATGTAAAACTATACTCAGCATTGATATAATTAAGAATCATTATCACTACTTAAGTAGTACTTAACAATTAAGCATGCCAACATCAAGCTGTGAATGAAATAAATATAATCATACAAATGAAATCGCAAACCGTAATTTTGATGCAAACAGTTCACAGTAAGTTGCAAATTAAGCATATGAAATATCGTGAAATTTTTCGTATGAATTTTTTGTATGAACATTCGCATATGAAATATGATGAATTTTTCACATTTCACATATGATTAATGAACATGAATGTAAGACCTTAATTAGAGACGAACGTTTTAATGAAATGTCGGATACATCTTACTACATTATGTCATTATTATAAAATCATTCTCTACACGTTAAATTCTCCTCGATAAACTGTAAATCATGTACGAAGTTAGTATTAATCATGATAAACAGAATTGGTAGATATCAATCTTATATAGAATAATTATCTCTAATTGCATAATTAGTGCGTTACTCCGTACTACATAGGACGTATAATCCAATCCATCAAAAATGAAAACAGTATAGATACCTTAAAGATTATAAACCAATATGTACAAGTAAGCAATTAGGTGAGGCATAACCATGATATTATCAAATATTAGGAAATGATAAATCTAGGGTCGTGCTTTTTCCTAACGAGCCTTTACTCAATCCTAACGAACTTTACTTTGACATTGAAATTAATTATACTTATTTCATCAATTTAGAAAATCAATCACTTCTGATTTTAATTTTGAAATCTAATTCATTTAGCGATAATGTAAAATTGTTCATTTATTTACGAAATTATTTTTTAAATTGTATTATTATTGTTTGATTAATTGTTTAAAGTTAATTGAATTTTAAAATTTTAACTAAAATAATATATATTAAAAGTTTAACTAACAACAAAGAAAAAGAAAAAAAAAGGAAAAACATCAATTAACAAATAAAAAAGGAGAAATTTAAATAAAAAATTTAATTTAAAAAAAAAATCCCAGCAACAACACCCCCGATCCTACGGCCACAGCCCACCACCTCAGCCACCAAACCCTCACCGTCGACCACCCTCACCACCTAACCAAACCCCCATCGCCGACCACCCTCACCCACCCGACCCGACCCCCACCTGGCCAACCACCACCACGCAGCCCGCCCAACCACCAGCTCTGACCCGATCGATCCCGCCAATCCGATCTCAGCCACCGACTCCAACTACCGACTCCGAATGGTCCCGATATTCGTGGTGGTTCGTGGTGATTTTATGGGTGTTTGAAATTTATTTAGAGAGAAAACCTAAGACTTAGATTTTTGACGTGGGGAAATGAGAGGGGTAAAGCGGTAAAATATCGTTAGGATTGAGTAAAGGCTCGTTAGGAAAAAATAATTTCGTAAATCTATTCAATCAACCATGAGTGTGCTTTTTATCGTCGTCAAAACATTTCGTTGATGGTGTTTATCCATCCTCTTAATCAACCATGAGTGTGCTTTTTATCGTCGTCAAAACATTTCGTTGATGGTGTTTATCCATCCTCTTAACAGATTTTACAGTAATAAAATTATGATGAGTGACAACTCATGATCTATAACCATAGATTCATAGGCCTGATGCATGTATTCAAAGAATTATGTTGCCCTCAACAAATAAAAAAAATCAAACGAAATGGTAATTCCACGAGCAAAAGTATAAACACACAATTTATAGAAGTACAACGCAATATCTACTGTGATTAATTTGCAAATAATTGCACTAATTAATTAGCAAATTTCATGACACCAAAATACCCATATAGTCATAGTCTCGTCAACATTAATATAAGGGATAAAAATTTACCAACTTGATTAAGCAATTTGATTAATAGAAATTTGATCTTATCTTTATTTTAGTAAAGAAGGCACCTACCCAGTACACATGGCACCTCTATTTTTTGAGTATTTCAATATATTCAATTCCTGTTAACTCAGTATATATTCAACCATTCAACCATTTACAGGCTGAATACAAGCTAAATTAGTCATGCCCATTATTTCAAAGGCATTTCGAAATCACTGACTGATTCGTTCGGCCCATTAACCATTAGTAGCTATAAAAAAATAATGACTGAATCTTGTTTTTTGGGCAACTAACAGAAAACAATGACTTTGGTCAAATCAATTAATTTAAACATGCTTAAAAAAATCACTAATTCAAATGCTAGCTATACAAAATTACTGACAAAATCTTCTTTTTTGTAACTGACCGAAAACACTGATTTTGGTCAAATCAGTTACCTTAAACATGCATAAAAATTTAACTAATTGAAATATTTATCATTAGTAACAGGATATTTATCATTAGTAATTTTCTCATATATGAACTCTCCAATTCTCAGTTTCCAACCTAATTAGTAATTTTCTCATATATGAACTCTCCAATTCTCAGTTTCCAACCTAATTGTTCTAAATACTAATACCTAATCTCTTCTATTTTTCAGATTGATCTCCACTTAGAAATGTCTACCGCACTTACTCCCACTATTGCTACCTTATGTCAGGGCGTGAGGCTAACCAATTTGGATGTGAGGGTTATATACAGATGGCAGAGGCCGGACTTCAGGGACAAGTCAACAACTGACAGTGTTGAGTTGCTTCTGATTGATTCTAAGGTGATATGCCCTTCTTACTCACCCTTTCTGTAGACACCCGCATTTTGATCGCCAGGTGTCTATGACAGTTTCCAAAAAACACCCGATGATGATCGGACGCTAACGTGTCTCTATGCGCTCGGATACGGGCTCAAATCCATTAATCGTTGGCTAACACACTTACGGAGTACAAATCTCACCAAACAGACCTCAAATCCAGACCCAGTGGATCATTCCGAGTCAAGCAAGACTAATTTGGGCCAAAACCGACACCGGAATTAAAACCGACTTTTTCACGATTGGGTCAACCCCGGTCAAAGTCGATTCCGAGACATCTACAAAAAACCCTAATACATCCTAAGATCAATCCTACACTACATCCTTTACAAACCCTAGGAAAATCGACACTAGCAAACCCTAAACCTAGTTTTAGGAATTCAACCCGAGCCACCACAACTTAGCCTCCATACACCTCGAAGACTCTCGTGTTGTAGCCGCGTTTACGAGCCTTATTCCGAGACAAGAACATGTAGGTTGAGGGTGACAAACCTCTTTCTTCCTCTCCTTTTTTCTCTCGTCGTCCATCTCCTCCTTTCCGTTCTTTTTTTCTTTTTTTTTATCTTATCGTTATTATCGCATCCTAATATCACTAATATCGATACTACTAATATTAAAACATTAAAATATTTATCGATTTGTGTCGAGTAAGGAGGATACCGGGATAAGGAAAACCGCATATACAAGTGTACCGCACACGCGTCGTCGGTCGCTTATCCCGGTACCCCGATTATTTGATTATTGAGATAAATCAACTTAAACAACAATTCGTTATTATTTCTCGTTATCATCATCATCAATTTTGCATTCATCAATTTTCTAAAATCAATTTTAAATAAGGGTCGAAACCCGTTGACACGGATCCGACATCACAATCCCTAGGGATTTATTTCGATGTCGGAGAAGTCGAGGGAATCAAGTTTTTTGTTTATTTATTCAAGTAAAGCGTCGGTTTTGGATTCGATACCAATTCCATAATTGGATATCGAATCTAACAATCAAGTCGTATGAATTAATTAACGTGATTTGTTCATATCACGATAATTAATTTAAAGCGACTAAAATTGATTTATTTCTTTTATTTCACTCTAATATCCCATATCGATTCAATAATCGAATATGGGATACGATGGGTATTCAAATTTAGAATCGGGTATAAATTGAACAATATTTATATTCGGTTCAACAAAATTCACGATTTATAAAAAACCAAGTCGAACATAAATTATGCAATATTCATGTCCGATTCGGTAAAAACGTCGAATTATCAAGAATCAAAAAAACAATTTCAAAATCAACAATTAAATTGCAAACGAACCAAGTTCGTACAGGTGCCACTCGACCGAGTGCCTTAGTCACTCGATCGAGTGACACCCTAAAATCGAGTCAATATGCTAATCATGACCACCACTCGATCGAGTCTCACAGTGACTCGGTCGAGTGGCCATGTACTCGACCGAGTTGGTCAATAACTCGGCCGAGTACGGTCATAAGCGCAAAACAGAAATCCTTTTTAAAGGACTACTCGATCGAGTCTATTGACCACTCGATCGAGTGACCACACAACGACTAAAACGCGAGTCGTACATTCTTCTATTTTTTTTAAAACTCGATAGTATTTTGCGATTTAGGTCAACACTTGCTTAATCACGTGTATACTATCTTTTCAAACCATGCATCTCATATTCGCATCTCGTTACATCATTCAATTCAATTCATCATTTGCACAAACCGTTATTATTCGTTATTTCATTACATCGTTACTAACGCGTTTGTTATTTCTTTTGTCAATTTAATTATTGTTCGTTTATTGTACTAAATGAACCCGCATGCTAAAATACAACTTTGACGTTAATTTTAGTTGAATTAAATTGACTTAGAAACCCTTTCAATTCCATTCACATGTAGGGAAAATAAATCTTTGCATATCATTTTCCCGTTTTACTAGCACGCGTATTAGAAAGTCATTCGAGTTCTTAGTAGAGGCCGCTAATGTGCGGGCGGGGTTGGGTGTCCTTTGTGGGCTTCCCAACACGTACCCTCAGCCCTTACTCAGAACCTCGGTTTCTGGATGCCCGAAACCGTTGGCGAACGAGAGTCATTCAATACACAATATCCGATAACGTCGGTATTGGTATCAAATGGACGAGCCCAATAAACTCTGACATCGGAAATGGGCCGTATTTTGTATACGGACCACTACGACATAGAGTGGGCTCGAACGGTTCCGAATAACCATAAAATTCGGTGGCGACTCCACATAGACCTAAATTAATTCGATCCATTCTCATATGGAGATTCATTCGCCTACCCAAACCCGCGCGTGACCGCGTCGGGGTGGACCTATGTCATGTCCACAATTTGGTGACTCCGCTGGGGATTAACTGATGCGTGACTTACCATCGGCATCCTCAGGGTGAGACTCGAATAGAAATCGTTTGACAAATACAATACGCGTTTTAGTTCTACGGTGCATGCATAACCCATATTTTCTCGGGCCGGTACTCGCGACCGACGTCCCACTATACCGTTGATGTACTCCAATATGGATATGGCAAAAGGTGTCCATAGTCGATTCGAGTGGGTTTCGCGGCATGTTCTAAGATCAACTCGACTTAGGAAGTCCGTCCCGATCAACGTCTAGACTATGTACACTGGTATAGACCCCCTATAAACCGACCGAGACTTAGTATAGAGCATACATAGCGTCGTTATAATGCTTGTGTGACTACGTGCTACTTGGTTTCCGAGTCGTTTTCAAAAACCGTCAACTTTTCAAAATTGCATCCTTTTCAAACTATTCGATTTCAAAACCCGGGACACATACCGAATTTAGGACTTATGATTTTACTCAAAATAGCCTATTTTCTAGCCGGTATGCTGCCCAAATCAAAACTCGAACTTTCAAAACCCGTGGCCCAATGACTTTTCGTCCTCTTTTTCGGAAATTTGGGCCATTCACCGAGTCCACTCGGTCCTTTTTCAAAAATCATCAATTTTCAAAACCTTCCACTTCTAGGACTTCCCGTATTTAGCAGTGTCGGGTCGAGTCTTAAGTTGTCAAGGTCCTTAGCGTCGAAACTCTGTCGATTTTACATCACGAGTTTCTTCCCTATCACAGTCCGTCTTATTAGACTAAGGCAAGGCACACCTACGTAGGACATACTCCTACAAAGGAGGGCCCGTCAACACAATTGAGTCTAAAAGTCTGGGGATGTCTCACGTGAACCTTTCTTCGAACAGGACTACGCCCATTCGCCGAATCCTAAGGAAGGCCCACCTTGCACAAGTCACCCGTCTAGGTGTCTTTTCCGAGTCAACCTTTTACAAGGCATAGCCCTACAACAAAAGGTTCGGGGTCCTCACGTCTAAGGGTCGCTCGTCAAACAATCGAGTCTTAACAAAATTATCGATCCCACTTGGGGGCTACCCCTTAGCAGAGCGATCAATCACGGTTGCTCTAAGGGTCATGTCTTACACGTGTCTCACGTACCCCACTTTCGAGTCACTTAAGATGTCACACCATCTAAGTCCTTAGTCTCACATTAGGGGCTATTCTCCGACGGAATGACTAATCACAGTCACTCCGAGAATCGTACCCTACACATTTGTCTTAGGGGAGTCTAACCCGAGTCAAACTGGGGTCGTCCCTCCTCTTGCGCTATTTCCTATGCCTTGGTGAGTTTGAGTTCCGAAGCAACCTCTCTGATTACGTGGTGTTCTTACAGACAGGCCACCCGAAACCAGACGCCAACGCAAGATGGACGAATTGAAAAACGCTCTGACCAAGATCGAGACCCAACTTGCTGCCATCCAGGCAAACCAAGCGACTTTATCCACCCGCCTAAGCACCGTGGAGAAAACGGCCCCAGTTGAAGGAGCTGAGCCCACTGGGCCCATAGCCGAGTTGATCAGTGTTGTTCGTAGGCTCGAAGAGCAAGTCCACTTATCGACGAACAACTCGATCCACACCGAAAATGCTCGTACTTATTCACCTTTGAATGACGAGCTACCTGCCAACCTCAACTTAACGGGAATTCCTATGTTTGAGGGTACCGAAGACCCGGTCCACCACATACGGGCTTTCAAAGACTTCATGGCGGTAAAAGGGGTAAAGTCCACCATGTTTAAGCACTTATTCCCTTCCTCCCTCGAGAAGCACCCCAAAGCCTGGTACTACAGGCTCGATTCCAAGAAATACCCGACTTGGGATGACGTGGTAACGGAGTTCGCTCAGAACTACGCCGATAATATCGAGATCCAGACTACAATGCGTACTCTGGAAGTCATGGCCCAAGAGCCCAAAGAAGGGTTCACTAAATATCTTCAAAGATGGAGGGCCGAGAGTGTGAAGTTGGTAGACAAGCCCAACGAGAAGACACTAGTGGAGGCGTTCATCGACAACCTCCTACCTTCTTACCGCGTCCATCTTAGGTATGCCGGCATTTCAAACTTCGTCGTACTTACCGAAATGGGCATTAGGATTGAAGACGATCTTCGACACAATGAAGATCTGGGTGAAGTTTCTACTAAAGGCTATACTGGACATCAACTCGAGTCCTTAAAAGCCGACGACTAACGACAACATTATCCGAGAGTCCGGATCTGATTTGAGTCCGAGTCTAGGATGTACTATTCCCTTCAAAGTCAAAGTCAAAGTCAATGTCAGAGTCAATTGTATTCTGTCCTCCTTTTCAAAATCCAATAAAATAAGCTTTCATGTTTCTCATATATATTTTCCTTACGTGTTTCCGAGAACATGATAAACACCATCATACACTGTGAGCACATGCACGTGACTATTATAGGCACATCTATAATGACTGCAGGAAACCGAGCCCGTGTTTTCCTTTTACCTATTCCATGTCTGGTATAGAAGAGCCTCATAACTACCCGTAGCAGGAGCGGTATTGAATCCTATGACAAATCTAGGTAATCTCCTAGTTTGGGTTCAAGACGGGAGGCAAGCCCATTTCCCACAATAAAACACCCCTCTAATAAGACTGACCAATCCCTACCTTAGGTGTTAGTCTGACCAAAAAAAAAGCGAAAAAGCACTGGACAAAAAAATCAAAAGTCAAAAAAAAGAGAAAACTGGACAAAAAAAAAATCGAAAGTCCATGAGGAAAAAAAAAGCAAAAGGCCAAAACAAAAAAGTAGACAATCATCAAAAATCAAATACCCATGACCGTGGTCAACGGTCAACTCAAGTGAAAATCCTTTGATCGTGGTGCGGTCAAATTCAAAATTATCCATGTCATCCAATAGGGGAGTGAAAATCAAGCTGGTCAGCTAACACCACACTCAGCCTTCCCACATTACAACCCTCAAGACCTTCCCGAGACCCAGGCCAGAGACAGTCCAGAATTTTGAGGATTCAAGCTCCATAGCATACCCCTAACAATTAGGGCCAGACATCAAAACCAGACCCCGCATTATCAAACCGGCTCTCGAAGCTTTAGCTCCACAGAACCGAGCTCCAGATTTCGAGTCATCAAGGCCATTTACTTCATTATCAAACCGGCTCTCGAAGCCTTAGCTCCACAGAACCGAGCTCCAGATTTCGAGTCATCAAGGCCATTTACTTCCTAGCACCACATTCCCAAATACATCAAATCCCGAGAACAAAACTCGTTAAAATCCCGAGAACAAAACTCGTTAAAATCCCCGAGAGCAAAACTCGTTAAAATCTCATCCCAATTTTTCACATCCAAACCAGTTACCACCCCCGAACACGGGAACTCAACTTGCAGTCGGCATAGAACATGCCCAAATAGTTCACACCACCTCTGGGGGCTACCCCGGAGAACGCTCACAGTCACAGGATTAATATCGTAACCATTCAAGCCCTTTGATCAAGACGTCACTGGGAATGCACCTAGCCTACACCGTCATTATGGCTAGTTACACACAAAGTCCTATTAGTTTAGGCACCATGATATATGTTTCAATCCACTGAACTACGGCGTGGTTTGATTTCACTACACGTGAATACGTAGGCAGCCTTTCAACAGAGGCACAACCACCCACATTGACACACATTCAAAAAGCACTATCATTCCGGTCACGACACTGTCATGTTCTCAGCAGCTAGCTTTGTCGTCCTGGGGGCTTTTCTTAGACAGAAGACCTCCATCCACTCACAAAATCCAGATAAATACTTTCAAAATCTAGCCTCCTTTCTGTAGTGTGTCCTAGTACTCGGCTCAGTCGAAGACAAGAATCTGTCAGGACTCGAGGCAATACCCACTTTGGAAATGTATCCTAAAATAGGAAATCCAGAAGGGCACCAGACTAAAACAGTCTCATTACAGGCTACTGCAATCCCTCCATAGCATATCTATCCCATTTCGGTGTGCGACCGTGTTGCCACTCGCCTAGACTACGGGATAGCGCAACTTAGGAGTCTTGTTAGGCGGCCCACACCCCTATCGAGTCACGGTCCAACCCTTAGAGAGTCCAGTCCGTGTCAGTCAACTCGTCCTGTCGTGTCCAGAGTCGAGTCTGTCGGTAGGTCCCTCTCTTCAAATTCCACTTTGAAATTTGCAAAATTTAGCCATTTGAAAAAAGATCTTTTTCGACAAGGTCAGATTTCAGTCTATTTAAACTGCGAATTTCTTTTCTACTCCTTTCCATTTTGAAAACCTAGATCGTCATTGCTTTCAGGATTTCAAAAAAATTCAAACTTTCAGGCCTTCAAAAAGTCATTTTCCCCAGCACGAGTCATTTTACTACCTACGTGTTGCATGCATTCTATGTGACTTATACAGGTACGACTCAAACAGGGACATGCAAGTCATCAAATCTCCCCAGCGGCATTTTTCGGGATATCACGGGATGGGCCAACACACAGGCACACCCAGGGTTTACGCGACAAGCCCAAATTCCCCACGGAGTATGATCATCCAGCGCAGGTATGATTTCTGCCTTATGGCTGGCGAGCCCTTCACGCGAGTCTAACGGACTATAAACGACCCGACCGGAAGTCTACCAGGTCTTAACGGGCTTGGTAGCTACTCTGACTTTTGCCTTGTCCAAGCCTCAGTCAGAGTGGGGGCTCTGTAGACACCCGCATTTTGACCGCCAGGTGTCTATGACAGTTTCCAAAAAACACCCGATGATGATCGGACGCTAACGTGTCTCTATGCGCTCGGATACGGGCTCAAATCCATTAATCATTGGCTAACACACTTACGGAGTACAAATATCACCAAACAGACCTCAAATCCAAGCCCAATGGATCATTCCGAGTCAAACAAGACTAATTTGGGCCAAAACCGACACCGGAATTAAAACCGACTTTTTCACGATTGGGTCAACCCCGGTCAAAGTCGATTCCGAGACATCTACAAAAAACCCTAATACATCCTAAGAGCAATCCTACACTACATCCTTTACAAACCCTAGACAAACCCTAGGAAAATCGACACTAGCAAACCCTAAACCTAGTTTTAGGAATTCAACCCGAGCCACCATAACTTAGCCTCCATACACCTCGAAGACTCTCGTGTTGTAGCCGCGTTTACGAGCCTTATTTCGAGACAAGAACATGTAGGTTGAGGGTGACAAACCTCTTTCTTCCTCTCCTTTTTTCACTCGTCGTCCATCTCCTCCTTTCCGTCCTTTTTTTCTTTTTTTTATTATTATTTATCTTATCATTATTATCGCATCCTAATATTACTAATATCGATACTACTAATATTAAAACATTAAAATATTTATCGATTTGTGTCGAGTAAGGAGGATACCGGGATAAGGAAAACCGCATATACAAGTGTACCGCACACGCGTCGTCGGTCGCTTATCCCGGTACCCCGATTATTTGATTATTGAGATAAATCAACTTAAACAACAATTCGTTATTATTTCTCGTCATCATCATCATCAATTTTGCATTCATCAATTTTCTAAAATCAATTTTAAATAAGGGTCGAAACCCGTTGACACGGATCCGACATCACAATCCCTAGGGATTTATTTCGATGTCGGAGAAGTCGAGGGAATCAAGTTTTTTGTTTATTTATTCAAGTAAAGCGTCGGTTTTGGATTCGATACCAATTCCATAATTGGATATCGAATCTAACAATCAAGTCGTATGAATTAATTAACGTGATTTGTTCATATCACGATAATTAATTTAAAGCGACTAAAATTGATTTATTTCTTTTATTTCACTCTAATATCCCATATCGATTCAATAATCGAATATGGGATACGATGGGTATTCAAATTTAGAATCGGGTATAAATTCAACAATATTTATATTCGGTTCAACAAAATTCGCGATTTATAAAAAACCAAGTCGAACATAAATTATGCAATATTCATGTCCGATTCGGTAAAAACGTCGAATTATCAAAAATCAAAAAAACAATTTCAAAATCAACAATTAAATTGCAAACGAACCAAGTTCGTACAGGTGCCACTCGACCGAGTGCCTTAGTCACTCGATCGATTGACACCCTAAAATCGAGTCAGAATACTAATCATGACCACCACTCGATCGAGTCTCACAGTGACTCGGTCGAGTGGCCATGTACTCGACCGAGTTGGTCAATAACTCGGCCGAGTACGGTCATAAGCGCAAAACAGAAATCCTTTTTAAAGGACTACTCGATCGAGTCTATTGACCACTCGATCGAGTGACCACACAACGACTAAAACGCGAGTCGTACATTCTTCTATTTTTTTTAAAACTCGATAGTATTTTGCGATTTAGGTCAACACGTGCTTAATCACGTGTATACTATTTTTTCAAACAATGCATATCATATTCGCATCGCATCAACAGAGGTGTTGTTCTTTCATGCACATTATGGTCACCACATGCAACTAACCTGCCAGAAGTATTGATGAACTTACCAAACCCTGAGCAATCAAAAGTTGTTGTCATCCGAGGCGTTGAAACCAAAAATTTTGACGGTCGAGCTTTGTCTCCCTTCTTTCCATTTTTCTGTTCCTGTCATGTCATTTTCTAATTGAAAAAACCCTTCATATGAACTATTTTAATGCAGGTCAATGGCGTGTGCAAACCACCTTCAACGCGACAACGTACGAGGTTAATCCTAATATTCCTGAAGGGGACGCTTTTCAAGAGAGGTTTTTACTAACGCATTTCTTAATACTATTGCAATTGAAAATTAGTTTGATCTTCAGCAGCCTCAATTAAAGTACCTGTGTGCAGCCTTTCTTCCCAAGCTCCAAGTAATTCGTTGCAACTTATTGAAGATTCTGTGGACGATAAACCTCCCTTTCAACTCAGCACTGCAGAAGTAATGTCTCTAAGTCAGATCATGCGGAATGAAAAGGTAATCAATTCATGTGTTCCGATCTACAGTGACCCGTTTACGATAAGACTTTGCTTAGTGCCTATTTTATACTGCATACCTTTAATTTGTTATCGTTCGCTGTTTCAGTCTGGGTACTTCCACACTGTCGCCACCATTGTTGATCTGGAATGTAACTCCGGATGGTACTACAACAACTGTGACGCTTGCAGGTCAAAGGCAGCGAAAAATGAGCACAGTAGGTGGATTTGCTCAAGGCAAGGATGTGCCGGAAACACATCGGGATTCCCAAAAAGAACTCCAAGGTAATGTCTGCAGGGTAAAACACAGTCACATACTATTAACATGCGTTATATGTAACAACAATCTGTGTAAAACATGTACAGGTGGCAAGTCAAGTTTCTGGTCAAGGATTTTAGTGACGCGGAGTGTCATTTTGTCGTATTTGAATCTCAGATTGAACAATATGTCCAAGAAACTGCTTTGGAGATTATTAACAAATTAGAAAAGGTGATCATTCATATGAATATTTATATACATGTGGAAACTTTAATTTCTAAACTGTGCTAAATAACCCTACCTGACTTAACCAGGATGGCGAAGCTCACTCCATTCCTCATCAATTGGCCACTTTCATGGACAATCGTTACCTCTTTAGAATCAACATACATGACAAATTTAATGTACAAAGGTCTTCTCATTCCTACACTATCAACTTCATGTCAGATGATCCTGACAAGATCCACGAATGGCACATCAAATATGATCAAGCAATACAGGTTCACCGATAATAATTTTACCACTTTGATTTTAAGGTTGCAGTAATGTCTTATCCAATATGTGCTCCTGCTTATACATTTTACCATTGATCTGACAGGCTGAACTGGAATAGTACACCACAAAAAGCATGGATCTGTCAACCTTCAAAAAAAATGTAATGTTCTTCATTAGATTTAAATGGTATTTTCAATCTGTATCTCCAACTTACATGAAATTAATACAAGTTTTTTTACAAAAAATTGGAAAAATACCTTCTCCAGAAACCTGCTACACCTTCAGACTCCCAACATACAAAGACAATCGAAGATGTTGATAAGATTTGTGAGGTAACATCTGGATATTATTTGTATGCATTAGTCATCATCTATGTTCAATTGGAACTATAATTACATACTATTTCTTTAATATCTCTAATATAGTATTGTATGATTCATTTATACTTACACAATTGCGCTAAATTGGCAGGTAGTTGATTGTGAAACCGCATCCAATTCCTCCCGATACACTCCTTTGAAAAGAAATAGCTCCGAGATGGACGATTCATCAATCCATCTCACGGATATTGACGTTGTTGATTCCAGCTCAGCCACAAAGCAAAGGGTTATTTAACGACAATAATACCAACTATAGGGCGTCTTCCCAAAATAATATCAATTTTAATAAATCTGAGAATAATACGTATTATTGGATTAGTTAAACAAGAGTAGTATAGGTGACCGATTACCTGTAGAGCCGGTCCACCTTCCTTTTTCACCTTTAATTTTATTTAACGGCAATAATACCAACTATAGAGCGTTTTCCGAAAATAATTTCAATTTTAATAAATCTGAGAATAATACGTATTTTTGGAGTAGTTAAACCGGAGTAGTATGGGTGACCAGTTACCGGTAGAAATCGTTCACCTTTCTTTTTCGCTTTTAATTTATTTCATATTACTTCGCTCCTTTTTACTTACTCAGTGTACGGAGCATTAAACGTCATTAATATCCTTCGTCTTTCTCTTCCTTCAACCTCACCAAATCTAGCTAATAACACAATCATACACCAAAATCAACACGTTAATCCAAACAAAACGTATAGAAAAAAACTGAAGAAGGATGAAGGTGATGGAAAGAGAGGATGAAAGAGAGAAGGGGGAGTAGACGTGTCAAAACTGACCTGACCCGAATAAGTCAATCTGAACCCGACCCGTCACCCGAACTGAAGACCTGATTTTGACCCGTAATCCAAATTGACCTGAGCTAACCCGAAACTGAACCGACAATTATTTTAGAAAACGAGTCGATATCCCTAAAACAAAGTTGAAAACAACAAACTCGAGAATGACCCGAACCCGACATTTTCGATTCGACCCGAAGTCAACCAGATTATTATAACACGGAAGTGGTCCGACTTGAAGTTGACCCGAACCAAACCCAACTCGGTTCACCCGTTATCCAGGTTAAGGAGGGGGATGGAGGATAAGTAGCAAGTTAAATATTAATTAGGTGACCTGATATGGTAGGTTATAAAGTCACTTATACTGTTCTGGTTTAATTACTTCAATAATACGTATTATTCTCAGATTTATTGAAATTGGTATTATTTTGGGAAGACGTCCTATAGTTGGTATTATTGTCGTTAAATAACCCCAAAGCAAATGGTCATCATTAAGAAGGAAAAAAACAATGAAGTGGTGTTGGAATAAATAATTGTTTGTGACCCTTAGTTTTATCATTTTGTAATGGATATGTCTTTCTTTGAAAACTCTTACTATGCTAAGTTCTCAGCATTGAATCTCAAATTCAATGACCTCTTAAATGAAACTTTGATTATTGCTAAAAATTATTATTACAAATGTGTGGACATTCAGATTATGTGACATGAACAGATCAATATATGTTATTGAATAGAAAGAATGTGAATGCCTATAAAAATCACTGATTGAGATATTTACAATTAGTAATAATATATATATTGGAGGAGTGTTTTTTTGGGTAACTAACATTAAAGAATAATGGATAAGTTCTTTTTAATGGATAACATTAAAGAATAAAGAATAATATAAATTCAAATATCATTACAGATAACAAATCTGAATAAAATATTCTCATTGTTTGAAAACTTTTTTTGGATTGAAAGAATTAATGTATTCATAAGAGATGTGAAAACATCACTAACTAAATCCTTCTTTTTTGTAACTGACAGAAAACACTGATTTTGGTCAAATAACTTAACTTAAAACATGCTTACAAAATCACTGATTGAGATATTCATCTTAAATAAAAGATATTCAACATAAGTAATTTTTGAGAAATATGGTCTCTCCAATTCAGTTTCTACATGTCAATTCAAACTGATAATTGTCACCACCATTGTCCCATTCATTTAAATCATCGATGGAAAATTCCAGTAAATATAGTTCATAGAAGAAAAAAAGAATTCGGAAATCTAACACAATCAGTAATGGTTAGTCCTTTGGTTTTTATACACTCTTAGTGATTGATATAAGATTGTTAATTCAACACCTTCATTGTTAATAAACTCTTGTTATGTCAGAATCCATGGCAAACACTCAACGGAGATGTACGGACTCTACATTGTCATCATCCCATAGGTTTACTAATAGACCGTCTACTACGAATTCTTCAGGTATGTCTATTAAAAAAGAGTTCTTTAATTATTCAGATTGGTTCTCTCCAGGGAAATGGGAGTATAAGGCCCCGAAAATACTGATATAATGTAATATATTGAAAGTATATGAATTGATTCTGTCCAGGAATCGTAAGGTCTCCCTTCCAAGATGTTACCAATATTACTAACAATCGCGAGAGGACAGAGCCATTACCAGGAGCTCATGGAAATTTTGAAAGTATTCCCAGCAGGGTAACATCTCAGCAGGAAAACATCACACCAAGTTATTCAGAAAAAAATCAGGTTCAAATGTATATTTAATTAAAGAATGATGCCCACAATAGTGGAATGAATTAATCACGATATGTGTAAAGTGAAATTGTATTCAATTAATTGTCAGGGAAAGCACAAGTAATTGCAGTAGATAACACAGCCAAAATACCAAACACGCAAGAATATTCTAAGCCAGGTCACATTAGTTTACAAGTATCATTACCTTCTTAAATCAAATTAGTAATATATGTTTTTATATGTTTTAATAGACAAGTGAATTTGTGGACTGTAGATTCGAACATTCAACCACATACTTCCTCAATTCAATCCATTGCCCATTGCAGCAGACAACTCAGTGATGGTTCTCTTCTACATAATTTTTCATTACGTTCATTAAGTTACGAAGTTTTATATTCTTTCTAACTCTACATGTACTGTTATTGTTATTAGCCTCTCAATTGGAGCGATATCTAATAGATTATCTCTCTGCACAACAAGCCCGAAAGGATCGTAGAATAATTGTTTCACAAAAGAGATAGGGCCATAATTTTCACCGAACAGCCATGTACACGAGAACTGATTCATATCGACTGTGGCGTACAAAACTCGCACGTCGTAGACGGATGATTAATTTAAGGAAATTCCGAACACAGAATTTGCTGGAAAATTCAACATCTACGACGCCTAACAGCCAGATTACTACTATGACTGCGGTGACTGCTGGTATGTTATGTCCGCCGATTACTTTTTGATGATTTTTCCAGTTTCAAAATTGTGTCTGTATATGACAGTTCTGTTTCTTATCATACAAATCTCTGTTCTAAACAGACACAATGAATCGCGTTGCTGACGATATTCGATTAGCTCAATGTAATGACGAATCAACGGCCCGAAAATTAAGCAGCAACACCAAGTTCAACTCATCACAGCACAGTGCATTAATAATTGAAAGTCTCGCACGGGATATATTTGGTACACTATCTAATGACTTGCCTACCGAGAATATTGAAGCAACATCTACAGGTTTGTCGTTCATCTTCTACACAATATACATGTGCGTGCTCTACTACATTTAAGTTTATAAGAAAAATATAAATTCAGAATTGTCAAGCTTAATAAAATAGGTCGTTGTCGTCTAGGATGGGAAGGTTATGATGATATTGGCGATCCTGAATACACGTGCCAAAAGTTTCGTGCTCAAATGTGGTACAACGAAAGAGATAGAATGGATAGAAGACCGTTGGTGCCTTCTTTTAATATGTGTTGTAAGGACGGCATAGTTGAGTTACCTTATTTAACTGAACCACCGCAACCTTTGAAAGACCTTCTTTCTGGTGTTCACCCTAAAAGTCGTCATTTCAAGGACAGCATTAGACCATATAATTCTATGCATGGTTTTACGTCTAACGGTTGGAAGATCGATCACTCAGTAAATCAAGGTAGGGGACCGTATACATTCAGGGTTGGTGGATAGAATGTTCATCGAATAGGGAGTCTACTTCCAATTGACGAATAACCACCTAGATTCTGCCAACTTTACATATATGACACAGAGGATGAGATTAACAACCGAAAGGCAGCTTTGAGGTAAGCTTTAATAATTTTGTGTGCTATGGGGAACAGATTGTTAGTCACGGATTTTTAGCAAAAACTGAAACTGGTGGATTTTCTTCACTAATAATGAACTGTTACCATTTCTTATGCTTATACAGGGGTGACTCACAGTCTTCTCGCAATTTTGATGATGACCTAATGAAGGAACTTCAACTTATGATTGATGAGTATAATCCGCTGGGAAAGTCATTTCGAATGGCACGGGACAGTATCAGGGAATCTGCTGACAGATATGATGTTCGATTGCGTCTAATCAGTGGCAGACATACTGATGGAAGGAGATACAATCTGCCAAATGTATCTGAAGTTGCTGCACTCATAGTTGGCGACATTGAAGACACAGTTGACAACCGAGACATTGTTGTTGAGGAAAAGAGTGGTGCATTGCAACGTATCTCAGAACTACACCCATCTTATTTGGCGCTCCAATATCCTCTTTTCTTCCCCCGTGGAGAGGATGGTTTTCGTCTTGGCATTAACCACTGCCAAGACTCCATAGCATCAAGCAGCAATCCAGAAACTGCCCGCAACAAACTTACTTTGAGAGAATGGTTTGCATTTCGTTTACAAGATCGGGATTCGGAGGTTGAACCAGATACCTTACAAAGGGGTTGTCAGCTATATCAGCAGATTATTGTCGATGGTTACACAATGATAGAAGCGCAAAGACTATCTTTCTTAAGGTTTAACCAACCTAAGCTTCGATCTGAGAATTACAAAATATTGAAAGCAGTTGTGAACAACGGAGAGACTGATTCTTCGTCTGTAGGTGTTCGCTACATTATTCCTTCCAGTTTTGTGGGAGGAAAAGGTTACATGAGGGAGACCTACCAAGATACCATGACTATATGCAGGTGGTGCGGTTATCCTGATCTATTTATCACATTTACTTGCAACCCTAAATGGCCAGAAATTGTTAGATTTGTACAGAAAAGGGGGCTTCAACCAGAAGACAGGCCAGATATAGTGTCACGTGTATTTAAGCAGAAGTTGGAGTTACTAACGAAAGATTTTAAGGATAATCATATTTTCGGGAGGACAAGGCAGGTGATTTTATTTATTAAAAAAAACGTTCGTTTAATGAATATATTATTTGGTGTTAATTCCAAATTTTACTAATTTGTTCTTTTTTCTGTTTCTCCCATGTTCCAGTTGTATACACAATTGAGTTCCAAAAACGTGGTTTGCCTCATGCTCACATTCTTCTTTTCTTGTAAAGAGACGACAAGTTTCCTGAAGCAAGCAACGTTGACAGTCTAATATCTGCTGAAATCCCTGACCCAAATGAAAACCAAACACTCCATGCAGCTGTGAAGGACTTAATGATCCACTGTCCATGTGGCCTTGCTAACCCGCGTGCACCTTGCATGGTTGATGGCGTATGCACCAAACGTTTTCCAAAGCCGTTCAGCGAACGGACTACAATTGATGGTGATGGTTATCCTATGTACAAAAGAGCTGATAATGGAGTAACTATTGAGAAAGGAGGAGTTAGTGTGCATAATGGTTATGTCGTGCCCTACAATGCATAAGTATTGACTAAATATCGTGCCCATATGTGGACATGACATAGGTCCACCCCGACGCGGCCACGCGCGGGTTTGGGGAGGCGAATGAATCTCCATATGAGATGGTCAAATTGAAATTTAAATCGAAGTAGGAGTCGCCACCGAATTTTGTGGTTATTCGGAACCATTCGAGCCCACTCTATGTCGTAGTGGGCCGTATACAAAATACGGTCCATTTCCGATGTCGGTGTTTATTGGGCTCGTCCCTTTGCATTACGATACCGATACCGACATTATCGGATATCGTGTATTGAATGACTCTCGTTGCCAATGGATTCGGATATCCGGAAACCATGGTTCTGAGTAAGGGGTGAGGGTACGTGTTTGGAAGTTTACTAAGAACACCCAACCCCGCCCGCACTTAGCGGCCTTTACTAAGATATCGTTCGTTTTTGGTGTACACGGGTTAGTTCGACGGTTGAATGATATGCAAACATTATTTTCCTAAGCATGTGAGAAAAATAAATAAGTGGGTTGCTAAGTCGTTTAATGCATATTAAACTAATAACGTCAAAGTTATTTTAGCATGTGAAGTTCGTTTTAGTCTAATAAAACGATAAAAAAACAAAATAAAATAAAATTGCTACAAACACGAGAAAACGAGTTAGTAACGTTCGAATAAATTGAATAAAGACGTAAATAAATAATATGCATGATTTTTAGAAAAGATTTATGACACGCGAAAAATACTTGTCGAAATCTGAAAATATATCGAGAAAACCGCTTGTTTTATGTGAGAAGACGATGCTGGAAAAATCGGGAAAAAAAGAAAAAAGGTCGCGGCTTACGGCAGCCCGCGCGACTCGCCCGGGAGGGGGCGACTCGCGCGGGTGGCTGTCTCGAATTCGCTTTTCGAAAATTATTAATTTTGATAAATCGCGTACAAATATGGATTAATTTATACCCGATTTATATTTTCGATATTCGTCGTATTCGATATTCGATTATGAAATCGATATCGAATAGTCGGAATAATTTTTGAAAAAGTTTTAAAAAAAGTTTGTTTTGAACGAAAATTGAAAAAAAGAATTTTGAACGAAAAAATTGTTAATTCTCTCCGCTTTTAAAATCATCGAATTTTGTTTAAAAAAGATGTAATGATTTTGTTAGCATCAACGAGAATTAATTAATTTAGTTCTTGTAGATACGATATTCGATTAGAGAATCAATATCGTATTTTAAGAACGTTATATGAAAAGTAGTTTTTTTGTAGTATCGATTATTAGTAATAAATAAAAATATGTGACGAACGACCCATATTGATAATACGAAACGACCGACGACCCGTAAAAAAAAATTGACGGACGAAAAAAGGAAAAAAAAAACGTGAGAGAGAGAGAAAGGAGAAGAATCGGGTTTGATTTACACCCTCAACCTACATGCTTTACTTTCTCGGTATAGAGCTCGTCGGACGGTGGCTTAGGCACGGGAGCGTCGAGATGATGCGGGATGAGTTAAGGTGTCGGTTTGGTGCGTTTTTTTTATGTGTGAGGTGACGGTGGGTTCGGCCGGATGACAGGGTCGGTTTCGTCGGTATTTCGAGACTACTTCGGGATTACGTCGGGAATTCTTACTAGATGTTAAGGATATGTGAATGGTAGATTTATGATGTGTAATTGTTGTGTAGAATCGTTGTCCTTTGTGTTGGACGGGAGGTCCTATTTATAGGGGTCGGGGTAGTCTTGCTTGTGTGACAAGAAATACCGGTTTGGATAGGAAACACGAGAGTTCGAAAGGGAACGAAAGTCTCGTTTCTTGGTGGGGAAGCCAAGTATTTTGGCTGTCATGAAGAGTTGGCCGAGTATTTTGGCTGTCTTGGCCGAGTATTTGGAGCTCGGTCGGTGTCTAATTCGGTTTCCGGATAGAATTCCTACTTGAGATCGAATTCTATCCTTAAACGGATTTGTTTAATATTTTTTGAAGATGATTTTTTGTAGGATTGGAGTCCGAATCAGCCGTGTGAGGTGTCACGGCTGACTCGTGTGTCTCGAGAATATTTTTGACCGGGTTTTGACTCGATCGTAAAAAGACGGTTTTACCCCTGGTGTCGGAATCGACCCAAATTAGTCTCATTTGACTCGAAACGACCCACTGGGCCTGGATTTGAGGTCGGTTTTGTAGGATATGTACTCTGCAATAAGCCTAAACCAAATGTCCATGATTTCGAGCCCATATCCGAGTCCATTAAGGCATGTTTGCGTCCGATCATCATCGAGTGTTTGGCGGGACCTACTATAGACACCTGGCGGTCAAAATGTGGGTGTCTACAGAGCCCCCACTCTGACTGAAGCTTAGACAAGGCGAAAGTTGGAGTAGCTACCAGGCCAATCGAGGATTAAGACCTGGCAGACTTCCGATCGGGTCGTTTAGAGTCCATTAGACTTGCGTTGGTGGGGCTCGCCAGCCATAAGACAGAAATCATACTGAGTAGATGTCAACAATGGCGCGGGGACTTCTAACTAAAAAGTCTTGGGTGTGTCTGTTTACACACACCCATCTTCGAATGGCGCGGGAGCCTCCATTGGAAGCTGTGGGTATACCGCTTACTGATAATCCCACCTCAAAATAGCGCGGGAGCCTCCATTAGAAGTTGCGGGTGTACCGCTTACTGATACATCGCATCTTAGAATTGCGCGGGAGCCTCCATTGGAAGCTGTGGGTATACCGCTTACTGATAATCCCACCTCGAAATAGCGCGGGAGCCTCCATTAGAAGCTGCGGGTGTACCGCTTACTGATACATCCCATCTTAGAATTGCGCGGGAGCCTCCATTGGAAGCTGTGGGTATACCGCTTACTGATAATCCCACCTCGGAATAGCGTGGGAGCCTCCATTAGAAGCTGCGGGTGTACCGCTTACTGATACATCCGATTCTTCAGTAAAAATGTTGCTTGAATTTTCACAGGGAATTTTCTTTTGAGAATTCTCCGGGAGTCTTGGGATACCTGTATGCTTTGCATGCAACATTCAGATAAAACACCGACTCACGCTGGGGAAAAAAATTGATTTTTCTTTGATTTTTGGAAAGAAAATGCTGAAAATTTTTGAAAATTTTTGGAAACGCTGAAAATTTTTGAATTTTTTTGAAATTAGAATGCTTGGCATGACTTGATTCCCGATCAGATTCTGACACGGACTTCTAAAATCTTCTGGTTAGGCCTGTATGCCTAGATGAATTAGGGATAAAAATTCCTATTCCCGTGGTGACTAGGAAAGGGATTTTCTCAAATGGCTAATGAGAATTTGGAGAGAGACATACCGACAGACTCGACTCTGGACGTGACCGGACAAGTTAACAGACACGACTGGACTCTCGAGGGGTTGGACCGTGACTCGGTAGGGGAGTGGGCCACCTAACAAGACTCTTAAGTTGCGCTATTCCGTAGCCTAGGCGAGTGGCAACATGGTCGAATCCTCAGAATGAGCCTGTTTCCGTACGACAGGGCTTTGTGGTAGCAATGCCGTAGACTGGTGTTCTTTTGAAAAACTTTTTTGGTTTCGGGGCATGTTCCCAAAGTAGGTGTTGTCTCGAGTCTGACAGATTCTTGTCTTCGACTGGGCCGAGTACTAGGACACACTATAGAAAGGAGGCTAGTTCTTGAAAGTCTTTGGATTATGTGAGTGGATGGAAAACTTCTGCCGAGGAGAAGCCCCCAGAACGACAAAGCTAGCTGTTGAGAACATGACAGTGTCGTGACCGGAATGATGGTGCTTTTGAATTAGTGTCAATGTGGGTGGTTGTGCCTCTTTTGAAAGGCTGCCTACGTATTCACGTATTGTGAAATCAAACCAAGCCGTAGTTCAGTGTTGAAAAATGTATTATGGTGCCTAGTTTATTAGGGCTTTGTGTGTAACTAGCCATAGCAATGGTGTAGGCTAGGTGCATTCCCAATGATGTCTTGATCAAAGGGCTAGAATGGTTAGGATGTTGATCCTGTGACTGTGAGCGTTCTCCGGGGTAGCCCCCAGAGGTGGTGTGAACTATTTGGGCATGTTCTATGCCGACCGCAAGTTGAATTCCCGTGTTTGGGGTTGGTAACTGGTTTAGATGTTTTTTGGAAATGTGGTGCTAGGAAGTAAGTGGCTTTGATGGTTCGAAATCTGGAGCTCGATTTTGTGGAGCTAAGGCTTCGAGGGTAAGGTATTGTAATGTGGTAGGAAAGAGGGAAGTCGAGTAATAATGACTCGAACTTTAATCGGGGTAGGTTTGATAATGCGGGATCTGATTTCCATGTCTGGCCCTAATGGTTAGGGATATCCTATGGAGCTTGAATCCTCAAAATTCCGGGCTGTCTCTGGCCTGGGTCTCGGGAAGGTCTTGAGGGTTGTAATGTGGGAAGGCTGAATGTGATGTTAGCTGACCAGCTCGATTGTTTCTCCCCTATTTGATGGTATGGGTTTTGATAATTTTGAATTGACCGTTTCACTTGAGTTGATCGTTAACTAAGGTCATGGCTTTTTGAATTCTTTGGGTTGACCTCTTAGCCCCGCTCATGGGATTTTTCATTTGAGTTGACCGTGTTTGGTCGAGGGATGTTGATAATTCTTTTTTTGATCATGGCCAGCTTTTTTGTTTTGACCTTTTGCTTTTTCCTTGGACTTTTGATTTATTTTTTTTGTCCAGTTTTCTTTTTTTTAATGGCCTGCTTTTTGTTTTGGCCTTTTGCTTCTTTTTTTTATGGCCTGCTTTGTTTTGGCCCTTTTTTTTCGGTCAGACTAACACCTGAGGTAGGGATTGGTCGGTCTTATTGGAGGGGTGTTTTATTGTGGGAAATGGGCTTGCCTCCCGTCTTGAACCCAAACTAGGAGACTACCTAAATTTGTCATAGGATTCGATACCGCTCCTGCTAGGGGTAGTTATGTGGCTTTTCTATACCAGACAAGGAACAGGTAAAACGAAAACACGGGCTCGGTTTCCTACAGTCATTATAGATGTGCCTATAATAGTCACGTGCATGTGCTCACAGTGTATGATGGTGTTCATCATGTTCTCGGAAACACATAAGGAAATATATGAGAAAATAGAAAAGCTGATTTTATTGAATTTTGAAAAGAGGACAGAATACAAATGACTCTGACTCTGACCTTGACTTGGAAATGAGGATGTAGGGTATCCTAGACTCGGACTCAGACTCGGACTCGAATCAGATTTGGACTCGGATGCTCGGTTGGTTGTTTTTTTTTGGTAAGGTCTTCGACAGGTGCCACGACTCGCCTAAACTCGGCTTTGTGCAAATGTAAGAGAGGGAGTCAAACTAGACATGGCCCGAGGTGACGGAAATGAATAAGACTCTTGGACTGGGATACTCGAACGTTGACCTGGACAAAGTAATGACCGCGACTTGGACTCGAGATGCGGAAGGGTGAGTCCAAAAATGGGGGCGACCGTGTTTGACCGTGTCGCGTGCTTGGACCAACCGTGGTGACCTAACCCTAGATGACTCGAGTGTTCCTAGCATAGGTTCGACTCGGAGAAGGCATCATAAGGACGCCATTGTATGATGAACGTGGTCGACTGCTCGGTTGGAGGGTAGCCCCCTGAGTGAGACTAAAGACTCTGGTAGGACTCAGACGGTGCGACATCTAGGTGACTCAAAAGTGGGGTACGTAAGACAACACGTGAAAGACATGACTCTTAGAGTAACCGTGATTGATCGCTACGCTGAAGGGTAGCCCCCGAGTGGGACTGAAGACCGACTCCTAGACGGGTAACTCGTGGAAGGTGGACCTTCCTTAGGATTTGGCAAAGTGGGCCTAGTCCCGTGTGAAGAGAGACCTACGTGTGCTAGTCCCCAGACTTTGGACCCTAAAGTGTAAGTGGGCTTCCCTTTGTAGGAGTTTGTCCTACGTAGGTGGGCCGTGCCTTGACTAATAAGGCGGACTGGGATGGAATAGAAACCCGTGATGTAAGATCGACGGAGTTTCGACGCTACAGACTTCTAACAACTTATGACAAGACCTGACACTGCTAAATACGGGAAGTCCTAAGAAGAAGAAAGTTTTGAAAAAAGAATTTGGATTTGAAAACCGAGCAAAGTCGGATAGGATGGCCCATTTTTTTTTGAAAATCGAAAAAAGGTTATCGGGCCGAGATTTCGAAATTTTGAAAAAGTTTGGGCAGCATACCGGCTAGAAAATAGGCTATTTTGAGTCAAAATCATAAGTCCTAAATTCGGTAGCTTTCCGGGTTTTGAAAAATGGATAAGTTTGAAAAGGATGCAAATTTTTGAAAACGACGGTTTTTGAAAAGACGAGACATGGATCAAGTAGCACGTAATCACGGAAACAATATAATGACGCCATGTATGCTCTTAGTCTAAGTCTCGGTCGGTCGAATAGGGTCTATACCAACGACGATAGCTTTCTCGCAAATCAGGACGGTCTTCCTAAGCCGAGTTGGTCTTAGAACCTGCCGTAAAACACATGCGAGTTCCGCCATCGAAGTCTTTAGTGCGCCCATTTAGGAACGCGCCGTGGTATAGTGGGACGTCGGTCACAAGTAACCGGCCCGGAAAAGAATTGGGTTATGCATGAACCATTGAACTAAAACGTGTACATTACTAATCGAACGATTTCTTTTCGAGTCTCACCCTAAGGATGCCGATGGTAAGTGACTCATCAGTTGATCCCCAGCGGAGTCGCCAAATTGTGGACATGACATAGGTCCAACCCGACGCGGCCACGCGCGGGTTTGGGGAGGCGAATGAATCTCCATATGAGATGGTCAAATTGAAATTTAAATCGAAGTAGGAGTCGCCACCGAATTTTGTGGTTATTCGGAACCATTCGAGCCCACTCTATGTCGTAGTGGGCCGTATACAAAATACGGTCCATTTCCGATGTCGGTGTTTATTGGGCTCGTCCCTTTGCATTACGATACCGATACCGACATTATCGGATATCGTGTATTGAATGACTCTCGTTGCCAATGGATTCGGATATCCGGAAACCATGGTTCTGAGTAAGGGGTGAGGGTACGTGTTGGGAAGTTCACTAAGAACACCCAACCCCGCCCGCACTTAGCGGCCTTTACTAAGATATCGTTCGTTTTTGGTGTACACGGGTTAGTTCGACGGTTGAATGATATGCAAACATTATTTTCCTAAGCATGTGAGAAAAATAAATAAGTGGGTTGCTAAGTCGTTTAATGCATATTAAACTAATAACGTCAAAGTTATTTTAGCATGTGAAGTTCGTTTTAGTCTAATAAAACGATAAAAAAACAAAATAAAATAAAATTGCTACAAACACGAGAAAACGAGTTAGTAACGTTCGAATAAATTGAATAAAGACGTAAATAAATAATATGCATGATTTTTAGAAAAGATTTATGACACGCGAAAAATACTTGTCGAAATCTGAAAATATATCGAGAAAACCGCTTGTTTTATGTGAGAAGACGATGCTGGAAAAATCGGGAAAAAAAGAAAAAAGGTCGCGGCTTACGGCAGCCCGCGCGACTCGCCCGGGAGGGGGCGACTCGCGCGGGTGGCTGTCTCGAATTCGCTTTTCGAAAATTATTAATTTTGATAAATCGCGTACAAATATGGATTAATTTATACCCGATTTATATTTTCGATATTCGTCGTATTCGATATTCGATTATGAAATCGATATCGAATAGTCGGAATAATTTTTGAAAAAGTTTTAAAAAAAGTTTGTTTTGAACGAAAATTGAAAAAAAGAATTTTGAACGAAAAAATTGTTAATTCTCTCCGCGTTTAAAAGCATCGAATTTTGTTTAAAAAAGATGTAATGATTTTGTTAGCATCAACGAGAATTAATTAATTTAGTTCTTGTAGATACGATATTCGATTAGAGAATCAATATCGTATTTTAAGAACGTTATATGAAAAGTAGTTTTTTTGTAGTATCGATTATTAGTAATAAATAAAAATATGTGACGAACGACCCATATTGATAATACGAAACGACCGACGACCCGTAAAAAAAAAGTGACGGACGAAAAAAGGAAAAAAAAAACGTGAGAGAGAGAGAAAGGAGAAGAATCGGGTTTGATTTACACCCTCAACCTACATGCTTTACTTTCTCGGTATAGAGCTCGTCGGACGGTGGCTTAGGCACTGGAGCGTCGAGATGATGCGGGATGAGTTAAGGTGTCGGTTTGGTGCGTTTTTTTTTATGTGTGAGGTGACGGTGGGTTCGGCCGGATGACGGGGTCGATTTCGTCGGTATTTCGAGACTACTTCGGGATTACGTCGGGAATTCTTACTAGATGTTAAGGATATGTGAATGGTAGATTTATGATGTGTAATTGTTGTGTAGAATCGTTGTCCTTTGTGTTGGACGGGAGGTCCTATTTATAGGGGTCGGGGTAGTCTTGCTTGTGTGACAAGAAATACCGGTTTGGATAGGAAACACGAGAGTTCGAAAGGGAACGAAAGTCTCGTTTCTTGGTGGGGAAGCCAAGTATTTCGGCTGTCATGAAGAGTTGGCCGAGTATTTTGGCTGTCTTGGCCGAGTATTTGGAGCTCGGTCGGTGTCTAATTCGGTTTCCGGATAGAATTCCTACTTGAGATCGAATTCTATCCTTAAACGGATTTGTTTAATATTTTTTGAAGATGATTTTTTGTAGGATTGGAGTCCGAATCAGCCGTGTGAGGTGTCACGGCTGACTCGTGTGTCTCGAGAATATTTTTGACCGGGTTTTGACTCGATTGTAAAAAGACGGTTTTACCCCTGGTGTCGGAATCGACCCAAATTAGTCTCATTTGACTCGAAACGACCCACTGGGCCTGGATTTGAGGTCGGTTTTGTAGGATATGTACTCCGCAATAAGCCTAAACCAAATGTCCATGATTTCGAGCCCATATCCGAGTCCATTAAGACATGTTTGCGTCCGATCATCATCGAGTGTTTGGCGGGACCTACTATAGACACCTGGCGGTCAAAATGTGGGTGTCTACACCATATCAATGTGGAGTGGTGTAACTAGGCAAGGTCTATAAAGTACCTATTCAAGTACATTAATAAGGGTTATGATCGTGTAACTGTTGGAGCTACAACAAGAAGAAATCCAGATGAGATTGATCACATCCAGGAATACTACGACTGTCGTTATGTTTCCCCGTGTGAAGCATCTTGGAGGATTTTTTCATTTGACATTCATTACCGAACACCTCCTGTTCTGCGATTGGATTATCATCTTCCGAACGAACAAAATGTTGTTTACAATGATGACGATGCACTAGAAGAAATTATTGCAAGGTCAAACGGTGCTCGAACAAAATTTGTAGCTTGGTGGACTATAATGCCAAACATTTGGAGTCTAGAGGTCTAACATATGCAGAATTTCCAATAAAGTATGTTTGGCACAAGGAGGACAAGTGTTGGGCTCCTCGCAAGCAAGGATTTAGTCTTGGAAGAATGTACCACATGTCACCCACTGGAGGGGAGCGTTACTACATGAGAACCTTGCTGAATTTTGTAAAGGGACCAACATGTTATGCAGATATCCGTACTGTCAATGGTGTTGTTCACGAAACTTTCAAAGATGCATGTTATGCACGTGGGTTGCTTGGCGATGATAAAGAATACATTGATGCTATTGAGGAAGCAAGTGAATGGGGTTCGGGTGTTTTCCTTAGGAACCTTTTTGCTACATTGCTTTTATCTGGAAGTTTGGTTAAGCCAGAATATGTGTGGGAAAAGACTTGGCATTTTCTATGTGATGACATATTGGCCCGCCGCAGACGGCAACTGTTAAACTTTGGTAAAAATTCTTCACAAATTAAACCTTTTATTATCATTTAATTATTTATTATTCATTCTTATTTACATCCTCACTTTGTGATTATTTATTATTCTTCAGAAATTGTCGTTTAATTATTTATTGTTCATTCTTATGTTGTTTACTTAAATCCTGACTTTGTGATTTTATTAGACTTGCAAATGAGTGATGATGATCTGAAGAATTATGCTCTGTCTGAAATTGAAGCGTCACTTCAGAGGAATGGAAGCTCGCTTTCAAAATTTCCGGAGATGCCACTGCCTGACTTTGATGTAAACTCTGTACATTGTAACAAACTCATTTCGGATGAATTGTCCTATGATAAGGAAGCACTACGTGTCGAGTATCAAGGTTACATGTCCTCCATAACAGATGAGCAGAAATCTGTATATAATGTAATTATGAATATTGTGGAGAAAAATGTTGGAGGTGTTTATTTCCTATACGGTAATGGTGGAACAGGGAAAACTTTCATCTGGAAGACATTGTGTGCAGCATTAAGAAGCAAGGGAGAAATTGTTCTACCCGTCGCTTCGAGTGGAATTGCTTCTATATTATTGCCTAGAGGACGCACAGCTCATTCCAGGTTTAGTATACCCCTCAACGTAGACGAGAAGTCTATGTGTCCAGGTATTAAACCAGGAACTGATCTCGCAGAACTTCTAATCATGACTAAGTTAATAATATGGGATGAAGCACCTATGGTTAGTCGTTACTGTTTTGAGGCTCTTGATAAAAGTCTTAGAGATATAATGCTTTTAGCCAAGCCGGCCGCTGCTGATAAACCATTTGGAGGGAAAATAATTGTTTTTGGAGGTGATTTCAGGCAGATTCTCCCAGTTGTGCCAAAAGGTAGCCGACAAGATATTGCCCACGCATCTATTTGTTCATCACATATATATGGAGAGATTGTAAGGTAATCCTCACCTTTTGAGGGAAAACAAATATATTTTTCAACACATGTAGTCAAAAAAATTCTGAGGAATGCATTAATATCTGATCGCATATATTTTTTATTTCTACTCTATAGATTCTAAGGCTCACAAAGAACATGAGGCTACAGGCTGCTGGAACAAGCACGGATGTCGATGAAATTAGACAGTTTTCTGAGTGGATATTGAGTATCGGAGATGGTGAGGCAGGGGGGCAGAATGATGGAATTACACCAATACAGATGCCCGATGAAGTTCTCATAGATCCTGGATTCAATCCAATAGCATCTTTTGTCCACAGTACTTACCCAAATCTGCTTGATCACCTAAACGACCCGCAATATCTACAAGAGAGGGCTGTTTTAGCGCCGACTCATGAAGTCGTTCAGCAAGTTAATGACTTTGTTCTTTCTCTAATTCCTAGAGATAAAGTTGTTTACCTAAGTTCAGATGAGATTAGCATTGATGAGACCAGCCCACAAATTCGGGAACTATATTCAACGAAATTTCTCAATACCATTACATGTTCAGGTTTGCCAAATCATATCCTCACTCTTAAGGTTGGTGTTATTGTCATGCTCCTCCGGAATATTGACCAGGCTAACGGTCTATGCAATGGTACGCGAATGGTTATATCAAAGCTTGGTGAGCGAGTAATAGAGGCTACTGTTTTATCGGGAAGAAGAAAAGGATCTGAAGTCTATATTCCTAGAATAAAGCTTTCACCGTCTGATGAAACAAAATTTCCCGTTCGATTTGAAAGAAGACAATTTCCCCTTGCTGTATGTTTCACCATGACAATCAACAAAAGTCAAGGACAGTCCCTATCCAGTGTCGGCTTATTCCTCCCCAAACCTGTTTTCACTCATGGCCAATTGTACATGGCAATTTCCAGGGTTACAAGCAAGAAGGGGCTGAAAGTTCTAATCCTTGATGATGATTCCACTGAAACTAACTCTACAACAAATGTTGTTTTCAAGGAAATCTTTACAAATCTCAGGTGACTTATAACTGCGGTGACATTAGTTTTTAGAGATTTCAAATTTGTAGGTTTCTGTTTAAAAAAAACATCAGTCGATTAAAACTCAGATTTCCAATGTGATTTCATTAACGTTTTCTGCATCATTATAATCTAATATGTTTTATCTATGACTCTTATTTTTTTATGATTACAACACTGATTATTAGAAAAGATCTACATAAGTGAATTAACTTTAGACATATTTTTGTTATCAACATTTTTTAATCAAAAAATTACAAATACCTTAGTGCGTCAACCATTATCTATACTCTTGCCACAGCAGGGATCGTTATTATGTTTCCAACTTTAAGTGTTAGGTTAGTCACGCAATAACATGCATAATTGTCGTATTATCCAGAACATATGAAAGCACATAAACCAAAAACAATTGACGTATTACTATACATGATAAAATTGAATCAAGAATATCAATTATTTTGTTTCTCGCTTATCATGGCATTGGATCGAACTGAATCATGTTTTATATTAAAAGAAAGACAGACAAAAGTATGAATATTCACATATTATGTGATATTCTGAGGAAAGTTAGTGTCGTACCAGTGAAGCTTTTTCAAGTCCACGATCAAGCTGAAAGCCATCTCCAATTCCACGCTCGGTCAATCAATTTACCCATTTCTTTTCATGACATTGCAGCTGCAATTATTTTGTTTGTGTTCCTGAACCAGATCATAATCATGTAACTAAGTGAAAAACATTCATATTAATAGGACAAATTGCAATCTCCCTATAGAATCTTTGTTAACTCAAACACCTTTCATTACAATAGCCACGCAGAAAACTGAAAAGTCTAGATTTTTAATGGAAATTGTTATTAGGGTGCAATATTAATAGGCAAAAGGCTACAAAGGCAATCAATCCAGAGTATGGCAAAAAATCAATCCAATAACAAATATTCACACAAAACATGGCCAAATTCAAAGATAATTAAATAAATATCTATGAACAGAAATGAGAAATACAAAGGATATGTGAAATCCGAGGTGCCAGTAAACCAGAGAAGAATCCCCAATTTTAAGCGAGTCATTTTTATATGCATATCTGAATCAGGGATCTAAATATGTACATACCATTATGTAACAGTTGATTTCACCCATCACTGATTCATTGCTTTTTGTTCTTCAGAAGCATATAATATACAGTTGCCAGATCCGTCTCTGAAGCACACGATTTTTGGATAAGTGAAACATGCAAGCTTTGGGTCTTCCTCTGAAACACTAAAATTTCATCTTTAAAGTTGATTTGCACTCATTCGTTTAAGTATGATAATTCCTCAATAGTTGATTAAGGAAGATGATAATATGAGTTTAGTTATTAGTTTAGTTAAGTGATTCTAAGTTGGGAGTAACTGTGGTGTTGCAAATGTAAATTAAGACAAAACTTAGTGTGCAGTTGTGCACCGTCTTTTTATTATTTAAGTGAGCTTTTTAAAAAAAAAAAAATATCTTCATATCACGTCCCGTGAAAATATCGTCTTTACTTAATTGTCAAATATAATCGTGCTTTGTAAAAAAAATTAAACTGTCAAACTAAAGAAGTAAACACAAAAATATATACCATCCGTTTATATCCAAAGGGGACGTATTCCTTTTTAGGTCAGTCAAATCCAATTTACTCATTTCTTTTTAGTCTAATTTTTTAACCATATATAGCCTATTTACTATTATAGCGTTATGTGACTTTGATGCTTTCTTAATCTTTGCGAAAAATAGAAACATATCCTCTGGATACGAACTAAGGGAGTAATTGCTATGAAATTACAATGTCATGTTCTATATTTTATGTCATTATCTCACGCGCACCGATTCTTAAACTAAGACAAAATGGGTATTCACTTCTAAAATGCCATTATTGTTAATCGTTACATACTTAATTTCCAAAACTATATAATTACAAATTAAACAAGAAACATGTAATACATTAGTAAGCTATCAAGTCAAAATAATAACAAAACAGACGCCACAACCCGTGAAATTTCACGGGTTAGTACACTAGTAACTTATATAAAGATAACACCAGCCCAGCTAATGTGGCATGCCTAATATCACAAAATCGTCCTATCACTTAATCCATTTCGCATCTCTTCTTTAATTTAGGGGCAAGATTGTCATTTCCTTCATGTATATATACCCGTATATTTTTCGTATTTATTATATATATACGCCTACTATTCGGTTATTTTATATTCTTCCTATTTCGTATTTAGTATATTTAATATATATTTTTCCTATTTTTTCAACATATATGTTATTTTCCTATATATACGGTTTTATGTATACACTTACTAAAACATATGCTTTTGTATATTATAACCATCTTAATTTACTATAATGTTTTATATTTTCCTATAATGTTATATCTTCGCTTATATAATACATTTAAAATATATAATTGTATATACAAACATATAATTACATATGCTTTAATATATGTTATAACATATACATATACTTTAACATATAATTACATATACACATTTTATATCTAAATAAATATATAATTACATAAAATATAATTACATATTACGAAATAAATATTACATTTTACGAAATAAATATACACGTTTATATCTAAATAATTACATATTACGGAAATATCTATATTATTATATATCATACATATTAGGAATTAAATATATTATGGTTATTATTTCAAATATATGTATATTAGGTATATGGTTATATATGGATACTACAATATATTCTAAATATCCTTCAACCCCGTAATGTCAGTGATTTAGTCAAACTATGATATTTTAGTATTTTACTCATTATTCATTACTCATTAGTATGTTAACACCTAATGTATAATACGTATGATAGTAAATCGTAAATGATACGGTATATACTTTATACGGTATTTAATTTATCAAGACAGATATTACGTATCCTTCCTGGATATGAACTGAATTATTGACGCTATGCGTTAGAAATATGACAAATTAATTTATTATTAGCTACGACATATTATGAACATCTATTAATATTTTATAAACGTCTATTAACCTATTATTAAGTTATGGCATATTTTAAATTTAAACTTTTATAGATATAAATATTTAAAGATGTCTATAAATTCTTTTATTGACCTAACTAATTTCATTATTTCGTTGTTCATTAATCACTAAATTCTTTTATCAACTAAATTAATTATTTCGTTATTCATTAACTAAAGATAATAAATTGAATTTATTGAGATATCCTTAAATATCGGGATAAATATTCCTTAAAAAATGATTTTTTTATAGTTATACACATTTATTGACCTAAAACTAGAGACACAAGAGTTAAAGATTCCTTTAGATATTTGGTACATTTTTAATAAATATACTTCCCATCTATATTCACACTTCTAATGGAAAAAAAATACAAATATTTAAAAAACGGAATATACGTATATTATGAATATTCATACTTGCAATTAAGATTACGTATATTAAACAAAAAGTATATTACAGAATATACAAAAAAAAAACAGAAAACAATATACACGTTTATTGAAAACAGAATATATTTATTATATATCACGTGTATTAAACAAAATATATTACGTATATTACGGAATATATAAAAAACAGAAAGTATAATTGTTATAAATATATAAACATTCATACATATTTATCAAAAAACGAAAATATATTAAAATTGGGATAGGTATTCTTTAAAAAACGGCAACTATATTTTTAGAGATATATACACGTTTATTAAGGATAAATTGGAAATAGAATATTCCGGTATATTCTTCCATAACAATCCCACATTCACATTCGTGCTTCCCAATTATAAATACCGTCTTTTTATTCCACTGTTTAATATCATAAGCAATCAAAGCACGTTCTTCTCGGAAAAAAAAATCTAAGAGGCTTAAGGAGAGTCAGGGTCATACACCGATGGACAAGACCGGTCATGAAAGACATGACAAAAATCCATCGAGGTTCTAATGATTGATTCTGATGTAGTACCATATTATTATTAAATTTTTCACATTATATTTTTTTACCGGTTTAAATCGTCTTCCTTTTTATATAGTTCACGTTAATATTTGCAGTCGAGCATCGAGATTTTATTTCATGTAAATATCATGTTGCGTAAATTCTCTAAGTTGTATATTATTTCATATCGAGATTTTATTTTACTTCGAATTTAGCAATAATATTACTTCGAAATCTAACTCCTCTATTTGCAGAATGAGATTGTTCAAGGTAGCGTTCGTAGGCAGATAATGAGTAAGTACTACTTACTCTGATTCGTTGTCCGTGGGTGTCGTGTACAACATCCATAACCTCACCGTCAGTCCCAACACCGGTTACGATAGGGCTACTTCTAGAACCATTCGTTTGCACTTTACCTCCCTTACGACGATATTGTCCACTGCAGCGTTTCGACAACTCATTACATCAGTTAAACGCCAAACATTTTTATAGATCTATCGAAATTTGATTGGTGATGGGAGGATTTTGCCGTCAATCCTACCAAACAAGTAAAACCAACTATTCCTAACTGGGTAGATAGGGCAAGTCGGGTCGAATCCACAGAGACGGGGTGTCGGACTAAGGTGTGCTATGGTCCAAGACTAGGTCCGAGACAAGCTAAACTAGGGGATGGCTAAGGTCGACTAAGGACTAAGCTAAAGTCTAAACACGAACTAACAAAGCTAAACAAGTAACTAATGACAAAAGGAAACAAATAAATCAATAAGAAGAAACTAGGGCTAGGTCGGGTTCATGGGTGCCAAGGAGATAAAAAGAAGGAAACGGGGTTACTAGCATGCTTTCTTAGCCTAGGTTCCGATCGGGCTCTCGCTACTTAAACGGCCTAGGGGTCATCCCCACCACGCTCTCGCTACTAATGAGGGAACCAAACCAACCAACCAAGAACACACATACAAGAGAAGAGGCAAGAAAAACAAGGATTGATCGTCTCTAGTCTCACAAGCATTTCATCAAACATGAGGAGTGCAAGGTAAATGGGAAACAACAAAAACAACATCTAGTACCACCCATCTCACCCTAATCATCCCTAATCACACTCAATCCCCCTACTAACCCTAGGGGATGACTACTCACACATATCTAAACTAAAACAAGCACAAACAAGAGAAACAATCACAAGAACAAAAGAAACATTCATAAAGAAGAACAAGGATGAACAACAAACATAAACAAAGATGAAAACTTGAATAACAATAAAGATTAAGAGAAAAGAGAAGAGAAGGATTATACCAAACTACAAAGGATGAAAAGATGAGAACTTGTATGTAAAGAACACCCAAAACATCCACCAATGTTGTCAAGATTGAATGGATTCTTCAAGAGATCCCTTAATACAAGATTAACTAACTAGATTAAGGACTAATTAAGGACTAATCTACACTAATCTAAGCTAATCTAATCTAAAGTAGTCTAGGGTTTAGTGGGTAATGTCTAACCTAACATAAGATTACAGGACGGGGGTATATATATGGTTACAATGAATAAGGAGAAGAAAAGAAGTGACGCGGAGCAATAGGTGCTCGATCTCGGGCGAGAAGAGGGCATCTCGGCCAAGATGATGTGGTCTCGACCGAGATGGTGAATAACACCGGGCGGTGTTATGCTCTTCTCGGTCGAGATGGGACCCATCTCGGCCGAGAAGAGATGATCTCGGTCGAGATTGCTGGTCAGTGGCCTGTCTTCGCTTGTACTCTTCATCTCGGCCGAGATGGCCCTTATCTCGGCCGGGATGGGTCTTGTAGGCCTCAAATATGATCTCAAAGGTCCCTACTTGCTTCTCATGGGCTTCTCATCGATTCTCGGTGCTCGGGATCGAGTCTAAGGGGCTCAGAAATAGGTCCCAAGGTCTCGGGATCGAATCTAAGCCACCGAGTGATCGTCGCTTCTCTTCGTTGGCTCCAAATGTGTCGGAAACAAGTCGGAATCGTTCCACCTCTCCAAGATTAGTCTTAGGAACCTAAAACAAACTATAAGAAGCATAAATAGCCTCGAAACTGCTTCAAAGAGCGATTTCACAAGAGAAACTGGGACCAAAACACAAGGAATAAGCACTACAAAACACACTTACCAACTCCCCCACACTTAACCCTTACTCGCCCTCGAGTAAGCACAAACTAACTACCAAACTAATAAAACCTAAAATACTAGCCGAGCGGGTATTAGCGCACCCTACGCCCTTTCAACTCACGCGAAAACACCTAGAGGAAAAGTGCTCTCCGCAAGGCAAGTGAGGTCTTGCGACAAAACTGTGGATGCAACCGGACACGAAAACACACAAACAAACAAACCTACAAACAAACAAACAATCGGTTGCACCCAAAAAGAAACAAATACCGCTTCCCTCAACAAAGCGGTGAAAGAAGCACCGGTTATGGACTCAAGGCAAGTGACAACGTTCCCAAGCTAATGAGACAAATCGATATGGACAAAACCCTAATAGTATGACAGCAAAGCAATAAAAACGTTGATAACTTACCTAGGTCCTCCTAACCTTCTAAGAACGTACTACGGGACGATCGGCGGGATGGAAAAAGGATGAACCACGGAGTTAGTCGACACTGTAGGTAAGTGAGACCCCGCCCCCTTTAGCGATAAGCCAAGAGGGTCGTCCCATGTCCAAAATCGCCCAACTAGTCCAAGTAAAAAGGTGGATAAGGTTGCAAAGTGAGGGAAGACCGACTATTTACCACTATCATCCTTCCTAGGGAACCGGTCCTTTGGTAGGCTCTTCACGGTAATAGTCGGCAAAAGGCTTATTTTGAGGGGTGAGATTTTTTTTTTTTTGTGAGATGATTTTCTTTGGCATTTTTCTTTTGCATTTGGCTTTTGAGTTTCTATGCCATTTCTTTTTCTTCTTTTGTATTTTGTTTTTCATTTGTTGTGCCTTTTTCTTTTTCTTCTTTCTTTTCTTTCTTTCTTTTTTCTTTCTTTTTCTTTCTTTTTCTTGGTTTGCCCTTTTAGCCAAATTTTCGTTTTGTAGGCATTCATCGCAACCAAGTAAGAAGTTTGACAATTTGCAACTTATTTGTGGAAATGTGTAGAAGGTAGGGAAATGGGTGAGTCAGGACGATGTCTTCCCTTCAAACCCACAAAAAGGGGGAAACTTGGACTAATAAGAGCAATTTCGAACACGGTCACCTAAGGGACGGGACTCGGCAACCAAGGCCTTTTCACTCCGTGGGTGGTCATAATGGTCAAAATGCAAATCCCGCAGTAAATCCCTAGTAGACTAGGTGGACTCAAGGTAAGAAACCAACAAAACTATTGATTTAAAGTCATTCTACTAGACTAAAGTCCAAGACTCGATTCATACTACTAGCAAGGGAAAGTAAACACTTGCGCACTAGCCTCAAAACCGTGTTTTAGAAACCCTTTTTATTACACACTAGACACAAACTAAACAAGACAAAACAAAGACACAACAAAAACGAAACGAAAAGAGACAAACACAACATAACAAAACAAAACAAACAAACAAGCAAACACACAAAATAAACCATCACCACCCCGAAATATCCAAACAAGCCACCACATCAACCACAAACTTCAAAGAGCTCCACCCGAGCACACACCATCACAACACATCCTCCAAACTCCACAAAAAGGAAAAAGGAGGAAGAAATGAAGGGGTATTACCGAATGTCTTGAGCCTTTCGAAACTTGTCGACGATCCGCAACCTACAAGGAATTAGAGGAGCAAAACACACAACACAACAAATATACAACACAAAGACACAAAAGAAAATATTTTTGATTTTTTAATGAAATTTTTCAAATTTTTAGGGATTTTTAAGATTTTTTCGAAAAAAACTACGAAAATAAAACTAATCTAGACTACGATATCGCTCCCCCACACTTAAACCGAGCAATGTCCTCATGCTCGGTCGGTAGTGTGTGGAGACACTAAAAAGAAGAGAAAAATCGAAAAATAAAGCCAAAAATCAAAAATGAAGATGAAGAAAGGGTAGAATGTGTCCAGCCGGGGTGTAATCAAGTCACCAAGGGCCGAGACAAGAAAAGATATGGATGGGGGAAGAAATAAAAAGAAGAAAATCAAAGGAAATGGGAGGGGAGGACTAGGTGTAATCAAGTCACCTAGCCCGGATTCCGCCTAAATCCGACTAAATTCTACCAAAAGCAAATGAAAATAAAGAAAAGGTGGAAAGACTTGTAAGTTTGGATTTTTCAAAGGACTCTCGATGTAGTCACGTCATCGAGAATCGGGAGCAATTACCACATGGGCCCCGAGGGCCACCACGACACTAAAATGATAAAGGGAAGAGGAACAAACGAAGGAAGACTAAGCAACAAAAGACGGAAAAGAACGAGAGTCGCCTTACCAAACAGTTAGCAACTCAATCAACTCCATCGTCTCAATGATCGTTATCGGCACCTTGCTTGTCTTCATCGATATTCCTCCTCTTCCTCAATGTAGTCTCAAGTATCGGGCTTGCATAGGTGTAATGAGGTTGGGATTTTAGGTTGAACTTTGTGTATAGTGATGAGAAGATGAGATGAAGGTGTATAATTGAAGTGTAAGGGTCAAATGATAGAGGCTAAGGTGAGTAGGGAGGTTGGGTGGGGGTATAAAGTGGTTGGGTGGGGCTTAAATGAAGAAACAAAGGCAAATGAGGGTTGCAGGAGACCATCCCGGTCGGGAAGCTCTTCTTCTCGGTCGGGATGGCACATCAGAAGCTCCTGTTTTCATGCCCACTTTATCCCGGTCGAGATGACACCCATCTCGGTCGGGATGGCACCTTTCCCGAGCCTTTGAAGCCTTCTTTCAATACTAGTTCCACCCACAAGACAAATACAACCTCGGGATCCAAAATCCCGTCTCCAAAAGCTTACGAAAAGCTCAAAAACCGACTTTCTCTACCAAGCTCCAAGCTTCTATCATCAACAACTCCTCTCAAAACTTCATCTTCACTATCAACCTAACAAGTGAACTCAATAAACACCATCAAAATCCCTCCCTCACATCACTCAAGAAAATTCCAAATTACAAGAATTCCACAAAAAAACTAACAAGGCCTAGAAACCAAACTATCCAATCAAACATATACAAAGAGAAAAGCTAAAAAGAAAAGGAAAAGATATTTACACTAAGATACTCTCACCATCTACGCCTTCATAGCCATCAAGAGCTCGAAAGAGTAAGTCAAATGCTCTAGCAACATCTTTGTTAAGGCTCACATGGCCGAGCCTAGCTATCATCACAAGCTTCCAAGTCGGAGGGAAGAAGCGATAATCTTTATTATGCTCGGGGTTCTCGTGATCTTCCGGGTCTTTCCAACCAAAATAGCGACGACTCTTATGACCATCCGGTAGGTATAGTGGTCTAAAGTCACGCTTGGCATTATGGCTTGGGAGATCACACCCTAAGGGTGTTGCTTCTTCTACGGGGTCAAGAGTGAAACTCTTTTCCACCGCCTGACCAGGATCCACTTCACCAACCGCCTCACAAGACAAGGGACTTGAAATTGAGTGCGATAAAGGAGGAGAAGGCATCAAGTTTTCTTCATTGGAGGCTATTGGCTCCTCCAATTTCCCATTCAAGGCAAGTTCCAAGGCATCTACCTCTTTCTCCCAAGTATTACGTTCCTTTTCACTCACCTTGTCTAATTGGCCTAGAGGAGTCTTGTCTTCACTTGGCTTTGGATTGTCAAGATCCGGTTCATCACGAAGAAAATCATACAAATCCAATTTGATAGCCAATACATTGGCTCCCAAGAGTTACCTTGAGAATCATGTTCAATTCCCTCCTCATTGTTGACCCTTGAAGCTTCAACTTCCTCTATTCTTCCCATATCTTCACCATCCAAGCAACACTCAACAATGATCTCTTGATTGACCCTCTCTTCTTCATTCGTAGCTTCATGATCGGGTTGACTTTCTTGTGGAGACACCCGATCTTCTTGCCCAAATGAACCTTCCTCAACAAATTGTGGAGCTCGAGTGGCCAACATCGTAAAATGAGCCATGAGTGCATTGATTCGAGCATCTTGCACCTCTATTTGGGCCTTGAGCTCCTCTTTATCCCTTTGCATTTTGATCATCATCTCTTGTTGACTCTTGTACAATTGAATCATCATCTCTTGTTGACTCTTTTGCATTTGAATCATCATTTGACAAAGTTCAAAGTCGGGGATTTTTGGTTGTGAGTTATGTGAGGGTATTTGGTAGTTGTTAGTATGTTGGAATGATCCTAGACAACTTTCATGATAACCATATGGTGGGGGTTCATAAGATTGTTGATGAGATTGATATGGTTGATAAAATTGTGGGTCTTGGTAACTTGCCCCCTGATTGTCTCATGACGATTGATGGAAGCTAGGACGTGACATTTCCATAACGTTGCTTTGATACATTGGATGAACTAGAAGCACTTGAGCAAACATTAGAAGCCTAGTGCTTTTGAGGCACTAGGAAGAGAGAAATAGGCACACAAGAAGAAAAACGGAGATACACAAGGAGAAGAAAACAAAAAAATCAAGAACAAAGTCTAAAACTAAGCACACAAGAGTCTAAACTACGCCGTCCCCGGCAACGGCGTCAATTTGATTGGAGGATTTGGCCGTCAATCCTACCAAACAAGTAAAACCAACTATTCCTAACTGGGTAGATAGGACAAGTCGGGTCGAATCCACAGGGACGGGGTGTCGGACTAAGGTGTGCTATGGTCCAAGACTAGGTCCGAGACAAGCTAAAGTAGGGGATGGCTAAGGTCGACTAAGGACTAAGCTAAAGTCTAAAACACGAACTAACAAAGCTAAACAAGTAACTAATGACAAAAGGAAACAAATAAATCAATAAGAAGAAACTAGGGCTAGGTCGGGTTCATGGGTGCCAAGGAGATAAAAAGAAGGAAACGGGGTTACTAGCATGCTTTCATAGCCTAGGTTCCGATCGGGCTCTCGCTACTTAAACGGCCTAGGGGTCATCCCCACCACGCTCTCGCTACTAATGAGGGAACCAAACCAACCAGCCAAGAACACACATACAAGAGAAGAGTCAAGAAAAACAAGGATTGATCGTCTCTAGTCTCACAAGCATTTCATCAAACATGTGGAGTGCAAGGTAAATGGGAAACAACAAAAACAACATCTAGTACCACCATCTCATCCTAATCATCCCTAATCACACCCAATCCCCCTACTAACCCTAGGGGATGACTACTCACACATATCTAAACTAAAACAAGCACAAACAAGAGAAACAATCACAAGAACAAAAGAAACATTCATAAAGAAGAACAAGGATGAACAACAAACATAAACAAAGATGAAAACTTGAATAACAATAAGGATTAAGAGAAAAGAGAAGAGAAGGATTATACCAAACTTGAGAACTTGTATATAAAGAACACCCAAAACATCCACCAATGTTGTCAAGATTGAATGGATTCTTCAAGAGATCCCTTAATACAAGATTAACTAACTAGATTAAGGACTAACTAAGGATTAATCTACCTTAATCTAAGCTAATCTAACCTAAAGTAGTCTACGGTTTAGTGGGTAAGGTCTAACCTGATATAAGATTACAAGACGGGGGTATATATAGGGTTACAATGAATAAGGAGAAGAAAAGAAGTGACGCGGGGCAACAGGTGCTCGATCTCGGGCGAGAAGAGGGCATCTCGGCCAAGATGATGTGGTCTCGACCGAGATGGTGAATAAAACCGGGCGGTGTTATGCTCTTCTCGGTCGAGATGGGACCCATCTCGGCCGAGAAGAGATGATCTCGGTCGAGATTGCTGGTCAGTGGCCTGTCTTCGCTTGTACTCTTCATCTCGGCCGAGATGGCCCTTATCTCGGCCGGGATGGGTCTTGTAGGCCTCAAATATGATCTCAAAGGTCCTTACTTGCTTCTCATGGGCTTCTCATCGATTCTCGGTGCTCGGGATCGAGTCTAAGGGGCTCGGAAATGGGTCCCAAGGTCTCGGGATCGAATCTAAGCCACCGAGTAATCGTCGCTTCTCTTCGTTGGCTCCAAATGTGTCGGAAACGAGTCGGAATCGTTCCACCTCTCCAAGATTAGTCTTAGGAACCTAAAACAAACTATAAGAAGCATAAATAGCCTCGAAACCGCTTCAAAGAGCGATTTCACAAGAGAAACCGGGACCAAAACACAAGGAATAAGCACTACAAAACACACTTATCATATGGAGTACGAAAATATATATTACGTCCTAAAATAATGAATGTTGTGACTAATATTTACAGATTTGGTTGGAAAGCTTTTGAGATCGGTCCGCTCAATCACACCAAGAACGGTTTTGAATATCGGAATATAAAACTTGAGGATGTTAAATATGCTTCATTCACAATTTTTCCATTTAATGTCACATAACTATTCTTTCATGAACTAAAATTTCTGTTTACTTTTTGTTCTCTTTTCACGTTACTAATCTAGGTTTAATTTCACATTTCATTTTTCGTGTTTTTTTCATAATTAAGTTCAACCTAATTTATTGATGTTATTTATTAGTCTTTATTTTTCGTATACTACTCATGGATATTAATACATTTAGCGTTGCATCCCTTATTATTCATTTACATATTTTTCCGGTATTTGACGTTTTTATTATAAAGCTACAATCTCTACGATTGATATAATATATGGTACGTATCAATTAATATATTGTTACGATATATAAATATTTGTTCTCCATTAAATTTTTAGCCAAATTGAAACGTCTTCGTTTTTATAACATTAAAAATATACGGAGTATTATTTACGGTAGGTCATCGAAATATTTTTTTAGTTTTCGTTTTTTGTAGATCAATCATGATTTCTTATACATATTACGTTGCATAAAAATTGTTATGCACTTCACTTTCTATAGGCGGCTTTTATTTCGTATGTTATTTATGCACGATATTGTTTCATTCGTCGTCGTTTTTACATAATTTATGTTACTATTCACTTTCGAGCATTGTAATATTTTATTAGCTTTCGTTTTCTTTGTGTTACTCATGAATTTTTATACATTTCACGTTTCATCAATTGTTATTCGTTTCGTATATATCGTTTCGATAATCAAAGTTCTTTTTATAATTTCATGTTCTCAATTACCGAAACGTGAAATAATTATCGTCTACATAAAATTTATATAATTTCACTATCTTTTTACAATTTCATGTTTTTTATTCCATTTTCACTCTTTCCATATTTAAAGGTAGAAGATGTGACTTACGTTTCATAACTTTAGTCGATAATAACCACGTCATTTCGTATATTTCACGTTTGCCATTAGTCATCGACAAATTTAGTCAATAATGACTACATCGATCACCTTGATTCCTAATATATGATTTCTACTTTGTGTAATACAATAAAAAACAAATTCTCTAATAGTTCCACTTATTCAACCCGGTGATTTTATCACGGGTTTTAAACTAGTTATGATAAAGACTTAACCCCCCCCCCCCCCCCCCAATGACTTTGAACGATAAGAATCCAATAAGAGGAAAATAAGAATAAGCCCTTGTTGTTCTTTTTTGATCAACTCGAAATCGATGATGAATATATTTCCGTTAACGATGGTAAATCTTGAAAAGACGATCGTGTTGATAACGTGTTACAAATATATTGTATAACAATATCGTGAACAGTAAATCGGATGAGATTATATTGATGTGTCTGTTACAATACATGAGTTAGATCGATATTTATAGATATCAAAACATGAAGAACACGTCTCTTCGCGGAGAGACGTATTGCTTGGAGGATAATAACATGCATCTTCTTTCTTTTAAAGAAGAGTCCAAGTCAAAGTGACATGGCACCATAATCTCTCACAATTTGAGAATACTCAACAAAGAATTGGGGTAGGTAAATTGTAAGTTAGTCATTAGCTGAAATACAAAAACTCACAACAATAAAAAAAAATTAAAAACAAAATTTTTTTTTGGTACACAAATTAAAAACGAAAGTTGGAATATTGTATCACGTACATTGGAAATTACGCTGCCATTGAGAATGGGCACATTCATATGCATGCACATTAACTTTCATATGCAATTTACAAGGACATTGAAAATCTATGTATTTAATGCTATCATCTTATTTGAATCTTTATGTACTTCAATTCATCGTGCAATTGACATCATCTTCAATTATACTACACAATCCCGACTTAAGTATTTGGTTGTTTAACATTTCCTTGTATTTGGTTGTTCGACATTTTCTGGAAAAAAAACATGCCATCGTCCAAAATTGTGTCAATTGTCGGGTGGGAGCAAGGTGTTAGGGTAGCACAGAACAATATTAGAGTTATACATTGTTAGCGTTATATTTGCTAGTGAATCTCGGATTCATAGAAATTAATTATTTGTGAATATTATGTTTATATATTAAGTTTATTGTTTCCTATTTGACAGGAGGTAAAAGAGGAAAAGATAGGTCTAGGTGTATATATCATTGACGTTGAATGAATGCAACACACACAGTAATTATCACAAATATTTGCTCCTTCTTTTTTATATGGTATCAGAGCCACTATAATGGCTGGCGATCCAGTCCCTACGCCCCACACCAGCAAACCCATTTATGTCCTTTCCAATAATGATGGCGTCAGAGCCAAGCTTACTCACGTCGTGCTCACCGGCTCTAATTATGCGGAATGGTCCAAGGGTTTTTGTATTGGTTTGGGGACAAAGCGGAAACTAGGGTTTTGATGCGTGCAATTTATATATGATTATTCTGTCTTTTACGCACGCATTTCCATGCATATCGAGTAGCATTGTCTACTATTTTCCCCCGAATTTGATACTTTGTGGTCATGTTGCATCTTATGCAGGTTTGAACCCATGGACACATTAACAAGGCAAAAATCGTGCTTAAAGATGAAATCTTTTGCGAAATAAGAAAAGAGAATGATCGTTTCCAAATGGGTCTACTTAAAACGTGAATATCTTGAGTTCTAAAACTCCAATTAAGCTGATTCCTGCTGCGTTGGAAATCCCTTTTTCTTATCTTTCCAACGATATATTACACGCTCGATTTGAAAAAGTAACGAAGAAATGGCAAGCGTTTGAAGTTGAGCGCGCAGTGATGAGAACGGAAACAGGTCACAAATAGTCAAACGACTATCCATAATAGTCGACCGACTATTCTCTAGACTGGACGAAGACCAAGACTTTCCTAATTTGATGTTTAGGGTTAATAAGACTTTTGGGCTTTTGTTTTAGCTTATTATTTAAGTAACTATTAGACTAGAATTCTAAACCTCTTCAATCTCTTCTTTTATGCTTCTAATTCTCTTTAGACTTTTCTTTAGACTACTCTCTTTAGATTTCTTTCTACCCTAAACTTTTAGATCTAGATTTATGAATTCTTTTCTACTCTTTAAACTCGGTAATCTAATTCTTTCTTTGTTCTTTCTTATTCTCTTTATTCTTCATTCTTTCTCTCAATCTTATTAATTCTTCTATTCTTAATTTTTCTTTAGATCTATTCGCTATGCTTAATTTATTTATCATCTTTATTATTGTTGTCGTAAATTTCTCCATGAGTAGCTAATTTTCCTTGCTAGGATTTAGGGGATCCATAAATTGAATACGATTGCTAATTAGTTTATAGATCTGTCTACGATATTGCGTCTGAGTTGTTAATTGTAGCATTTAAATGAGATTAATTGATTAAGTCGACGTAATTGATTAATTGAAATGGTAAATTCGAACCTAAGATCGGAAGCCTGGTAAGAGTTAGACCTACTACAGCACATTAGTTTGCCCTAATAAGATCGGAAGCCTTTAGAGGCATGCTAGGGTGAATAGCGGACCGGAAGGACCTTTTCACTACCCCTTAGACCAATATCTATGATAGACCTGTGACCTAGACTGTGACCGTAGGAAATTCATGGTGAACCGACAATCCTAGTTTTCTTTCCATATAAATTCGTCTTAATTCATCCTATTTATTTTAGTTATTTCTTCTCCTTTAATTTTCTTTCCTTCACTACTTTAGTTTTGTTAACCCAATTACAAACCCTCGATTTGGTTGCTTAGATAGACTTTAATTACGAGTAGAATTTATTTGTCTCCTTGTTGATACGATCCTAACTTCTCTAGCTATATTTTTAGTTAGACCTAAGTTGGTTATCTTTGATAGGTATACGAGTAGCTTATCAAATTTTGGCGCCGTTGTCGGGGAGACGGTTAATTTTACTTGTCGTTTTAGTTTATCTTTTGTCTCAGGGAACTTTCAGTTTCTTGGGACGATTATTATTATTATTATTATTATTATTATTATTATTATTATTATTATTATTATTATTATTATTATTATTATTATTATTATTATTAGTATTATTATTATTATTATTATTATTATTATTATTAATTATTATTATTATTATTATTACTATTATTATTATTATTATTATGAATTTTTTTCTCTTAGTTTTATTTTTCTTAGTTTATTTTATATTTTTATATTTTTTACTCATTTTTTTAAAAAAAAAATTCAATTTATTTATTTAATTTTTTTCATCATTATGACTATTTTCTACTTCCCTCAGTTTGAACATGAACCACTGCATATTTATTTTGATAGACTTGACTCTTTTATTACTCAAAATGGTTATCATGTGAGTGTGTGGGAGGTGAGTCATATGATTTATGATGGTGTCGATGACGCGATACGGGCTTATATTGAGGGAAACTGTGAAGGCATGTTTAAATACATGTCTTATGTGAAACGATGGGCGCTACTCCAATATTTAATCTGAAACAGTTTGGAGTCATAGATAAAGAGGAAGGCTGAAATATCGAAGCTTAAGGCGATGATGCAACAACTTATAGATATGCTAACTTTAAAGGAAAACGAGCATGATACTCCACGTAAGTTAGATACTAGAGTTAATTTCTCACATTCCACTGACTATGTTATGATTGAATCTGTTGCATCTATTAGACAGGACATATGCCCATTTCAGGAACGTGATGATGATGATGTGTATAGTGTTCAATCTCACATCGTTCCCCAAATCCCTATGATTTCTAACTTGATGCAGGATGATGACTTGCATTCCTTGGATACTTGTGAACCATCTTATTCGCCTTCGGAGCAACTTTCACACCCTTTAATCAAGTATTCTTCTCATTTTGTGAATGCTGTTGTCGCAAACAATGATTGTGAGATGAAAAGTGTTATATTTGAGGAAAACGCGTGTTTGGATGTTTTGACTGATGTTCTTTCTGAGGATAACATTGAGGATTTTGGTTCATGTGAATTTGAGAGTGCGTTATTTGATGTAAATTTTGAGGTTTTGGAAAGAGAGTTGAACAAAGGAGAAGCCCGTGAGCATGAGAGAAAATATCAAACGGACGAGAGTCGGGAAAAGAGTGCACTTTTGAATGATACTTTGAGTGAAGAGAGTTTCATTATTGAGGATACTTGGGATTGTGAATCTGATTTCTTTGAGAAACCAATTTTAGAGAAATTTGAGTTTTCCCCTTATTTTGAAGATGAATCACCTTCACCTATTGATTATCTTGATCTCGATTCCCTTACACCTTTGCTTGAGCCTATGATTATGGATGAAAATTATGAGATTCTTTTAGAAGAGGTTGTTTTGGCTCTTGGTCTATCGTTTAATGGTCGTCTTCTTGAGAGCATTGAAGATGGTGATAATAACAACTCTTTCGAGGGAGTAGAAGAGTATAAGTGTGATGCTGTGAGTACTTTTGAGTCATTTGACCCTCCTCTTGTGCAATTGGAGTCAAATGATAAGACTTGGGATAATTTTGAGATATTTGGTATGTATGTCTTTTCTCATAAACTGTTCATTAGTCTTCTTACTTATTGTGCTTATTATTGGTCATGCTTGTTAATGTTGATTCCTTATGATCACTTTGCTGCTGATTGGTGTAGCTTATTTGACAAGCTAATGCGATTATTGACCTATTTTTTAGGCGATTCACATGAGTTACTAAGATGTGTTCTATATATTTTCTTTGCTTCTCTTGTGTTTTTTTGTTTTTTTTGTTGTTTTTTTTTTTTTGTGTAGGTACCGTTTTTGGGACGGACACATCGACAATTCCAATTATGCATGAGAAGAATACTTGATTAAAGGGTGTGAAAGTTGCTCCGAAGGAGAATAAGATGGTTCACAAGTATCCAAGGAATGCAAGTCATCATCCTGCATCAAGTTAGAAATCATAGGGATTTGGGGAACGATTTGAGATTGAACACTATACACATCATCATCATCTTCCTCAAATGGGCATATGTCCTGTCTAATAGATGCAACAGATTCAGTCATAACATAGTCAGTGGAATGTGAGAAATTAACTCTAGTATCTAACTTACGTGGAGTATCATGCTCGTTTTCCTTTAAAGTTAGCATATCTATAAGTTGTTGCATCATCGCCTTAAGCTCCGATATTTCAGCCTTCCTCTTTATCTCTGACTCCAAACTGTTTCGGATTAAATATTGGAGTAGCGCCCATCATTTCACATAAGACATGTATTTAAACATGCCTTCACAGTTTCCCTCAATATAAGGCCGTATCGCGTCATCAACACCATCATAAATCATATGACTCACCTCCCACACAGTCACATGATAACCATTTTGAGTAATAAAAGAGTCAAGTCTATCAAAATAAATATGCAGTGGTTCATGTTCAAACTGAAGGAAGTAGAAAATAGTCATAATGATGAAAAAAAATTAAATAAATTAATTAAAAAAAATTAAGAAAATGAGTAAAAAAAAATAAAAATCAAAAATAAACTAAGAAAAATAAAACTAAGAGAAAAAAATTAATAATAATATTAATAATAATAATAATAATAATAATAATAATAATAATAATAATAATAATAACAATAATAATAATAATAATAATAATAATAATAATTCACGAACTCATGAAGAAATTGGCAGATATATATTTCACGAAGGTTGCTGCTTCGGTAGAATCGGTTTTCTCCTTGACTCGGCGACAGGTGGTATTGTGGAAGTCTCAACAGGGTGGTCACACGTCTGACTGGTTGCGCGCTGTACCCATTTCCGGGCTGGGGCAGACCATGAATGGGAGGACTTACCGCTCTGTCCTTAGCTATCGATTGGGTGTCCCTTTGTTCCCGGTACCTCAGCCTTGTTCTGCCTGTTCCCGGGTTTGTGTTGGGGACATTTTTGGGGACCATGTTGTGTCGTGTGCTGGTACCGTTGGTATCAAGCATAGACATAACCTGGTTCGCGACACCCTTTTGGATATCTGCTTCCGCTCTGGTATTTCGGCCGGTAAAGAGGTGGATGTCGGCTTGATTGATGGACACGACAAGCCCCTTCGCCCGGCGGATTTACTTCTGTATTCCTGGGATAGGGGGCGCGATGTGTGTGTTGATCTGACAGGGTCGTCCCCATTGACTCAGTCCGCGATATCTGATTTTCTACCTGGTCGTGCGGTCGCTGATGCTGCCCAGCGCAAGTACGCCAAGTATGGAGATTTATGCACCAAGTCTGGGTATGGGTTCCTACCTTTCTCTTTTTCTTCCCTAGGGGAGCTCGACGCGGAGGCCGCTCCTTTACTCAAGCGGGTTCAGAAATTCTCTATCTCTCAGGACGCGGGAGCTCGCGCAGCTGCTTTTATTTTTACTCGTCTTAGTTTTTCTATTGCTAAGGGAGTGGGTGCCCAGATAGTATCTCGGCTACCCATTAACTTCTTGTATATTGTTTCGTTATTAATGCAAGCTCCGTTTAAAATAAAAAATATAAATAATAATAATAATAATAATAAATTTTTTCGCCGGCTAGAGAGAGAAATTTTCTCTCTTAAGAACAAACTCTCTAAAAAACAAATTTTTAACTAACTTTTGAAGGTTTTTCTTGACGCCATGGCTACCGTAAGCAAGCCCAGAGGTCGAGGACGGCCACCTAAGGTTTCAAAACCGGATGTAGGCTCTTCGGAAGAGCTTGCTGAAGGTCGAATTTCTTCTATCCGTAGTGTTTCTTTCCAAACCCAGATTAGGTCACAAATGGCGGGAGTACAGACCTCGTCGGCCATGGATACGTCTGCTACAGAAGATACTTCTATTGACCAGAATTCTCCGGTGCGAGGTAATTCACTGATTAATGATCTCATTTCGAAAGCTTTCCTGAGTTCGTCTAAGCGAACTTCTCCTCACATTAGCTCTTCAACTCCTGTGAATAATCGGTTAGCGAATATTGGGGATACGCTTCCTCCTAGTGCTACTAATGCTTTAAATGTTGAGAATATTAGTCCACCTTTTACCAATTCTAGTAAGGAGCATTCACCTGTTAAGGTCTCGACTGCTACTTGGTCTGAGAAAGTGAAATCTCAGAGTAAGGCTGGTATGGGGTTGTTCTTCGATGAGTCTTGTGCTGAGGCTTGCGAGATCACTCTTGAATTAGAGGATTTTGAGGATGAATTGAAGAAATGGAATCTTCATTGATGTGTCAAGTGATAGGCACCAAACCTTCGATTCAAGGGATGAAGGATTATGCTCTCAAGAATTGGGGAAAAATAGTCATGCCTACTGTGCAGATGTTTAAGAAAGGCTGGTTTAGTCTGCGTTTTTCTTCTCAGAATGATTTAGATGTTGTGCTTAAGGGTGGTCCTTGGAAATATGGGCATTATTCTATGATATTGAAGCAATGGACACCCACTTTCTCGCTTGATATGGATAGAGTTTCTCTAGTTCCTGTATGGTTTTTGTTTCATGACTTGGATCCTGTTCTATGGACTGAAACCGTCCTTAGTAAGATTGCTAGTGAAATAGGGAGGCCTCTCTATGCTGATCTTACTACTACCTGCCAGTCGAGGGTTTCTTTTGCTCGAGTCCTTATAGAGGTGGATGTCTCTAAAGACCTCCCTGAGACCATCTCTATTACGGCTCCTATTATAGGTAGTTTTACCCAAGTTGTTGAATATGAATGGGTGCCTTATTATTGTTCGGAATGTGGGAAGTTAGGTCACCTAAAGGACACTTGTAAGAAGAACAAAAAGCATGCTGTAGCAAAGAAGGTCTATGTACCTGTGCAGGTTAGAAAGGAGGCTGGTTGTGTGCTAGGTGGTACCTCAGAGGATCAGTCATGGACACTCTTGGCGGCAGGGTCTGAGGCTGATCATGCTCAACCTGTGCACCCAGGAATCTCTTCTGATTCGGCTGTAAAGCACTCAGGATGCACACTAGATCCAGCAGTTAGTGACTTTATTGAAAGAAACAGGAAGAGAGGCTATGTGGTTCCAGCAAACAAAAAACTTAATGATCCAACCCTGCAACAGGGATTCCTCTCTAATAGGTTTGCGGCCATTGAGAATCTAGAGGCTGAGGGTGTTGACTCACTAGGTGGTACCTCAGGTGAGATTGAGTATGTGGGTCAAGGGGACAAAGAGCTCTTGAACTCAGAATGCATTGGGCTAGGTTCTCCCTCTTTATCCTCCTCCCACTCTCAATCCCAGGCTGTAAAGCATCAAGGATGTGAGTCTCAGAAAGTTGGTGTTGGCCTTAATGGCATAGAAGATATGGCAGAACCCATCCCACCTGATAAATGATTATCTCTTCTTGGAATGTAAGGGGAGGAAATGACCCTTTGAAGACTGCGGATATTGCAAAAATTTTGAGGGTTAATAGGATTGACGTTTTGGGAATTCTTGAAACCAGAATTAAAAAGCATAAAGCTCAACAAGTAGTTAGTAAGTTTTTTGCTAGGTATAAGGCTGCCTTCAACTACTCAAGTCATTATAATGGGAGAATTTGGGTTGTTTGGAATGTTTTAACTGTTTCTATTGATATACTACATTCTACAGATCAACTTATTCATTTCAAGGTCTGCCACTTTGCTACTTCTAGGCAGATGGAAGTTTCTATGATTTATGGAAGCAATGATGCACAAGAGAGATTGCATCTTTGGAATAGTCTACGGGCAATATCCACTCATACAAGTCCATGGATCGTTTTGGGAGATTTCAATGTTGTTAGAACTGCCGAGGAGAAAATCAGTAATACTCCTCCTATACTAGCTGAAATGATGGATTTTAATACTTGTATTAATGATTGTGCATTGGATGAAATTTCAACCACGGGTTGTTTAGTGACCTGGACTAATAAACATGATGCTAATACTAGGGTTTGGTCGAGACTAGATAGGGCTCTTATCAATCAGTTTTGGATGAATGAGTTCCCTAATTCTAATGTTGTCTGCCCTCCCCCGGGTTTATCTTACCACTCTCCGGTGATGGTAAATGTCTTTGCTGATTTCAAGCATGTTCCTCGTTTTAGTTTCCTTAATTGCTGGGCTAATAATGAGAGGTTCTTGGATACTGTTTCTGCTGCCTGGTCTACTAGAGTTGCTGGTACATCATGTTTCAAGTTCTTTGCTAGATTGAAGGCGGTTAAAAGAGGCCTTACTGATATGCATAAACGCTCATATTCTAACATTGCTCAACTAATAGATGTGATCGAGAGGGTTTTAAAAGCCTGTCAGAATAATTTGCAGATAACTCCTCTCTCTGAAGAGCTTTTACTCGAGGAGGCTTCTCTCTTGCTTCAATACAAGGCTCTTAGGAGGGATGAACTTAGCATTTTACAACAAAAAGCTAAGGTTAATGGAATAAATCTTAATGATTTCTCTACTAAATATTTCTTTGATAAAATTAAGGAAAGAAGAGAGCATCAGTATATAGGCTCTATTAGAAGCAAAAACAATTTGCAGTGTTCTGGACCTGTGGAGGTTGGAGCTGCTTTTGTTGAATACTATGAGTCTTTGTTGGGATCAGCTATTCCAGTAAAGGAATTGGACTATACTTTCTTGTCTAAGGGAGGAGTTGTGCCCGATTCTCTATGGGAAACTCTTAGTGTTATCCCTTCGCCTGATGAGATTAAGGTTACTTTGTTTGATATTGGCCCTCATAAAAGCCCAGGTCCGGACGGGTTTTCTTTTGAGTTTTTTAGGGCTGCTTGGCCAGTGGTGGGCAATGATTTTACTGATACAGTCCTTGATTTCTTCAGGACTAGGAAAATGGGTAAGCAGGTTAATACTACACTTATCACGCTTATCCCAAAGAAGCCTATTTGTGATAGTGTTTTGGATTATAGGCCTATTTCATGTTGCACAACAGTTTATAAGACCATCACTAAGACTCTTGCAAATCGGTTGAAGAATATCTTGCCTTTAATTGTTGGACCTGAACAGGCAGCTTTTGTATCTGGTGATGGGAGGGATTTGCCGTGGATCCCCACCGTCAAATAATAACCGGATAATCCTAACTGGGTAGATAGGGTAAGTCGGGTCGAATCCAGGGGGACGGTAAGAGGCGTCTAGACTGGGTCTACCCAAACACGAGACTAAGTCAACGAACTAAGCTAAACTAGAATGATAAGGAGGGAAGAAGACTAAGACTAAGGTGACGGAGAAAACAAATAAGGAAACAGGCTAGGATTAGGTCGGGTTCAAGGGGTGATGGAATGGTCAAGGAAGAGCTAAGGCGAAGGGGTAGTAGGGTAATCTAGGTGTAGTCCGGGCTCTCGCTACGTAGGCCGACCTAGAGGTTCTTGATAGAACCCATCTTGGCGACACACATGACAAACGGGGTTACTAGCGTGCTTTCGTTGCCTAGGTCACGTCCGGGCTCTCGCTACGTAGACCGACCTAGAGGTCGTCCTCACCAGGCTCTTGCTACATAGTGAGGGAACCAAACCCACGAGCAAACTATCACCCACAAGAGAAAATGCAAGAAAAACAAGCATATGCATCTACATGTCATTCAAGCATTTCATCAAACATGTTCCATGCATCTAACCAAGAGGAAACCCAAAATTTCCACCAACATCTCCAACAAACCCTTGATCACCCATTAAACACCCAAATCTCCCTACTAACCCTAGCAAGAGTCTACTCCAACATATCTAAACAAACATTAACATAAACAAGAGGAATCAACACAAACAACAAAACATTCATAATGGAATAACAAGGATGAACAAACAATAACAAAGATGAAAACTTGATTAAATATGAAAGATTAAAGTAAAAGAGAAAGGAAAGATTATACCAAACTAGATGAATGGAAAAGATGAACACTTGTATAAAAGAAGACCCAAAACATCCACCAATGTTGTCAAGATTGGTAGAATCTCCAAGAATTCCAATATTACAAGAGTAGTCTAACTAGATTAATCTAAGATTAAGGGCTAATTAAAGACTAATCTACACTAATCTATGCTAAACTAACCTAAAGTAGTCTAGGGTTTAGTGGGAAGTGTCTAACCTCCCTAAGAATACAAGAGGAAGGGTATATATAGGGTTACAATGAATAAGGAGAAGAAACAATGAAGCGCGGGTCTGAACTGGGCTCATCCCGATCGAGATGAGGTGGTCCCGGTCGGGATGAGGTGGTCCCGGTCGGGATGAACTCATCCCGGTCGGGATGGACCCATCACAGCAGCTATCGCATTTGTGCACTTCATCCCGGATGGGATGAGGTCATTCCCGTCGGGGATGAGTCTTGTAGGCCTCCAATATGATCTTTAAGGTCCCTCCTTGCCTCTCATGGGTTTCTCATCGATTCTCGGGACTCGGGATCGAGCCTAAGGGGCTCGGGAATGGGTCCCAAGGTCTCGGGATCGAATCCAAGGCATCGAGTGATCGTTCCTTCACTTCGTTGGCTCCAAAAGCGTATGAAACGAGTCGGAATCGTTCCAATTCTTCATGAATGGTCTCGGGAACCTAAAACGAACTAAAGTAAGCATAAGTAACCCAAAAACCGCTCCCAAGGAGCGATTCCACAAGGAAAACGGGACCAAAACACAACAAAATAGGCACTACAAACTACACTTATCATCTGGTCGGAACATTCATGACAACATTGTACTATGTCAAGCTTTGATTAAGGGATATGGAAGAAAATTCCTCACGCCTCGTTGTCTTATGAAAATAGATATACGAAAGCGTTCGATTCTTTGCAATGGGACTTTATTGAAGGTATGCTCAAGTCGTTTTATTTTCCTCCTATTTTTTCTGCCTGGATTATGAGCTGCGTAAAAGGAGCATGGTATTCTTTAAAACTGAATGGTGGGATTATGGGATTCTTTAAGGGGAGAAGTGGCATTAGGCAAGGTGATCCTATTTCACCTTACCTATTTGTCTTAAGCATGGAAGTTCTTTCGAGGTATCTACGAAAAGTTATTCATAAACCAAATGTATCTTGGCACCCTAAGTGCACTAAGCTCTCCCTTAATCATCTCGTCTTTGCGGATGATTTATTGATCTTTATGAGAGGGGATTTGCCATCTGTTATGGCTATTCAAGACAGTCTGATGATGTTTGCTGACATATCTGGTTTAAATGTCAATAAGGACAAGTCCGATATCTACTTTGGTGGTGTTAAACCTGAGATTAAGGAACTTATTCTACTGAAATCTGGGTTTAATGAAGGTTCTTTCCCTTGTCGCTATCTTGGGATGCCCCTAAATATTTCTAGGAACACATTGGAGCAGTTTGGCTCTTTAATCACCAAGATCCAAAACAATATAATGAATTGGTCTAATCACTCTCTCTCGTTTGCTGGAAGAGCTCAATTAATTAACTTCGTTCTGTTTGGGATTGCAAATTTTTGGTGTGCCTCAGCATTGCTACCTGCAGCAGTTATCAAGACTATTCGAAAAATTTGTAAGAACTATTTTTGGTCTAACTCCATGAATCAAAGGAAATTAGTCTTCAAAAGTTGGGTTAGTATTTGCGCGCCATGGAAGGAGGGTGATTTCAATATCAAGGAAGTGTTGGCTTGGAATAAAGCGATGATTGCAAAGTGGATCTGGCTAATGGAATGTAATCACACCAGTCTTTGGGTTCAATGGATGAAAATGTATGTTATCCAAAATGGAACCATTTGGGACTTGACTACTCGAGATGCATTCTCTGATACTTTGCGTAGCATTATAAAGGTAAAGAACAAGATAGCTCTTAAAACTGGTTCCGTAGACAGTAGCAGATTCCTCCTGCAGACTTGGACGACAGGGTCTAAATTCAATGCAAGAAAAGCCTATGATTGGTTTCGAGTGAAATTTCGTCCCGTATACTGGCATAAAACCCTGAGCTCTGCTGTGGTGGTTCCTAAACACATATTCGTCACTTCACTGGCGGTCCAAGGAAAGCTTGCCTCTGTTGATGTTCTTCAGAAACGAGGCATTGTTTTGCCTAATTGGTGTATCCTTTGTAGGAGGAGTGCTGGATCTCATTCTCACTTATTCTTTCAATGTACTTTCTCTTCTACTCTTGCCGACCTATGTTCTCATTGGTTGCTTCATAGGCCTTGGCGAAACTTGCTGCTGTCATCTGTTGTACGGTTTATTAGTTTTGCTCCGATCCGTACAGGATGGATTAAGGATGGGATGAGGACTCTACTTTGTGCGTTAATATATGCTATTTGGAAAGAGAGGAACAGGAGAATTTTTCGGGAAAGGACTCTTCGGTTGAGCAGTGCTTTCATCTTATTCGGTTTGAAGTGAGCACGAGGTTGCATTCAAAATATCCTAGCCATCATCAATTTGTTTGTGATAGTTAGTCTTTGATGTACATATTGTTGGTTCCTTACTTTGGTTGTTTGGATGTGTTTTTGCTTTGGCAAAAGGTTTGGATATACTTGTAAGCATTGTTCTCTTTTTTCTACCCTCTATGGATGAATAAGTGTGGACATGACATAGGTCCACCCCGACGCGGCCACGCGCGGGTTTGGGGAGGCAAATGAATCTCCATATGAGATGGTCAAATTGAAATTTAAATCGAAGTAGGAGTCGCCACCGAATTTTGTGGTTATTCGGAACCATTCGAGCCCACTCTATGTCGTAGTGGGTCGTATACAAAATACGGCCCATTTCCGATGTCAGAGTTTATTGGGCTCGTCCCTTTGCATTACGATACCGATACCGACATTATCGGATATCGTGTATTGAATGACTCTCGTTGCCAATGGATTCGGACATCCGGAAACCATGGTTCTGAGTAAGGGGTGAGGGTACGTGTTGGGAAGTTCACTAAGAACATCCAACCCCGCCCGCACTTAGCGGCCTTTACTAAGATATCGTTCGTTTTTGGTGTGCACGCGTTAGTTCGACGGTTGAATGATATGCAAAGATTATTTTCCTAAACATGTGAGAGAAAAATAAATGGGTTGCTAAGTCGTTTAATTCATATTTAAACTAATAACGTCAAAGTTATTTTAGCATGTGAGGTTCGTTTTAGTCTAATAAAACAAAAGATGAAAATAAAACGCTACAAACACGAGCAAACAAGTTAGTAACGATTGAATAAATTGAATAAAGATGTAAATACGATGATATACATGATTTTGAAAAAGATTTATGACACGTGATGGATTAACACGTGTTGACCGAGGTCAAAAAAAGGTATCTATCGAAATATGTCGCGAAAGTCGCTTTTTATGTAAGATCCGAAAAGAATAAAAAATAGAAAAGCGAGGAAACGAAAAAAGAAGACTCGGCGAACCCGGCAACCGCGCGTGTCGCCTAACAGGCGCGCGACTCGCGTGGCAGTCTGTCCGTTTTTTTTATTTGTCGAAAACCGTCAATTTTTATAAATCACGTACAAATATGGATTTATTTATACTCGATTTATATTTTCGATATTCGTCGTATTCGATATTCGATTATGAAATCGATATCGAATAGTCGGAATGATTTTAGAAAAGGTTTTTTAAAAAAGTTTGTTTTGAACGAAAAGTGAAAAAAAAAATTGAATGAAAAAAGATGTTAATTCTCTCCGCGTTAAAATCGTTGTATTTTGTTTAAAAAAAGATGTAACGATTTTATTAGCATCAACGAGATTTAATTAATTTAGTTCTTGTTAGATACGATATTCGATTAGAGAATCGATATCGTATCTTAAGAACGTTATATGTAAAAATAGTTTTTGTAGTATCGATTATTAGAAATATAAAAAAATATGTGACGAACGACCCATATTAAAATACGACCGACGACACGACCGAAAAGAGAAAGAAAAAAATGTGGAGAAGGAGAGAAAGGAGAAGAGTCGGGTTTGATTTACACCCTCAACCTACATGCTTTGTTTTCTCGGTATAGAGCTCGTCGGACAGTGGCTCAGGCACGGAAGCGTCGAGATGATGTGGATGAGTTTAGGATGGTGCGGTTTTTTATGTGTGAGGTGACGGGTTTCGGCCAGATGGTGGGGTCGGGTTCGTCGGTGTTTTGATAGTATTTCGGTGCTTCTTTGGATGTATGTCGAGGTTGATGAATAATTGTAGATGATGAATTTCGATGATTGATAATGGATAGATAATGAATGTTGAATGTGTGTCGCGAGGGTCCTATTTATAGGAGTGGAGGTAGCCTTGCTTGTACGACAATAAATACCGATTAGGATAGAAAACGTAAGAAGTCGAGAGGAACGTAAATTTCGTTGCTTGGTGAAGAAGCAATGAATCTCGGCTGGTTGGTGGAGTGTTTTGATCAACGCATTTTATATCGTATTTTATTGTCCCCCGAAAACCGTTTTTGAGCTTTTCTTCTTCCAAAATTATATGTTTGATGTCGATTTCTATTAGAAAGTAGATAATGTCGGTCCTCGTGCTATTTTGTAGGTTAAGTGCAATTTTGAGCATATTTTGGAGTAATAACCCGGATAGCCGAGACGAGGACGGAAGACGAGGAAGAAAACGAAAAAAGCCAAGAAGCAAAGAAATAGCTCAATTACGAGCCCAGCAGCACCCACTCGATCGAGTGGTGCTAAGCACTCGATCGAGTGCCTATTTCCATGATCAACCAGACTGCAGATACGGATCCACTCGATCGAGTGCACGCATGTACTCGATCGAGTGCCTTGCTTTCAGGCCGCGGATTGGATTTTCTTTTAATTAGAATTATGGGCCTGTTTTGTAAGTCCAACTGATTTCTTTTAAATCAGTTGGAGGAGGATTGTCAGACTACTTTGGACTTATCACTTTTTCATTCTTTTTTTTTGGACACACTTTACGTACATTAGCTTAGGGCAAAAAAGTCACGTTCGTTCTTCGCGAGATTCATCGTATTCCGTTCTTCCTTTTTCAGATCTCAAATTGTTCGGTATCGCTACTTTAATTTTAATTTCTATTCTAATTTCAATTCTCTAGTTTAATTCTTGTCTTAATTCCCTAGTTTAATTCTTGTCTTAATTCGTTCTTAGTTTTCATAGTTATCTGATTTCAGTCTCGTAGTTTAATTTAATTCATATTCATCATGTTCAATTGCAATTCATATTTTGTTAATTTAATTATAATCATTATGAGTAGCTAATTTTTATCTAGGGTTTAAGGGGATCGATGAGTGTTAATTGGGTTATAGAAAATTGACCTGTCTCTGATTATATGAACTGTCGCCTGAATGTTGTTTTTAATTCTGATTGATTAATTACTGGCCAGGATTAATTAGTTAGTATCACAATTAGGACTTTTCGCCGACCGGGTTAAGGACTAATTAGGTCACGATATTTTGGGTAGACTAGCTTAATTCTAGCGACCGCAGGTTAAGTTTAGTTCTAAAGTTTGTAGTAGTACCGACCGGACCTACACCTTAAACAGTTCGATTAGTGACCTGTTAGTTGACTCCCTGACCCGATTGACATTCATTGTGAACCTGGGACCCTAGACCTTTTTATTATTGATTTACCTTATAGCAATTAGTTGATAGTCCACTCAAACAAATAGAAAAACAGTGACCCGTAATCTTTAGTCTAGACCTTAGAACGAGTAATTGAGTCCCGTCTCCTTGTGGTTCGACCCCTACTTCACTATCTACATTAGTTAGTGGACCTTAGGGTATCTTTGATTAGGGATACGACTACCCCTATCAAATTTTGGCGTCGTTGCCGGGGAGACGGTGTTATTTATTTGCTTGTTTTGTGTTTTAGTCTTTAGATTGCTTGTCTCGAGGAACTTCAGTTCCTTGAGACCGTTTCTCACATTTTTTTTGTAGTTTCCTCGTATGCCCAGGTCCTCTCGAATTTCAGGCTACGTACCACCATTCGATCCTGAACCAGAGAGAACTCTCCGCAGGTCTAGGAAATTCTACAAGGAGATTGCTGAGACAGAAAGATCAGAATCAGTGGAACATTCGGACGACGAGCATATATCCGAAGCACTGTCCTTTGAAGAGGATAATTCCACTACTGCCCCCGAGACACCGCTAGTCAAGATGCCTCCCAAACTTGCTAGCCATTCCGAGCCGGAGCAAAGTGCCCTACCGAAACTATTGAAGAGGCCCATGGCCACTACAGGTACGTTTGAGATTCTCCCCGCTTTCATTACGTTGGTGGAGCAAAATCAATTCGGTGGAGGTCCTGATGAAGACCCGGTGAAGCACATGAAGCTCTTCACCGACTATTGCTCAACTATACCACTCCCCGCGGGAGTGACACAAGAAGAGGTGATGGAGATGCTATTCATGTTCTCCCTACGCGATAACGCGAGAGACTGGATCACGGATCTAGACAAAGAGACCGAGGGAATCACGGACTGGAACTCCCTAGCCTTAGCTTTTTACAAGCACTACTACACGCCGCAGAAGACCAACATGTTGAGGAGTCAGATTACTAACTTCCGACAGACATCTCACGAGAATATCTACGAGGCGTGGGTAAGATTTAAAAAGCTAGTTAAGGAGTGCCCACATCACGGATTCGAGGTATGGTTTTTGTGCAATCAATTCTATAATGGTTTATATGACGATTGCCGAGCTACGCTCGATTCTACAGCTAATGGCAGGTTCCAAAACAACGTCGATGATGATAAAGCATGGAAATTGATTGAAGATATTGCTACTCATCACTCACGTTGGGGAAATCCACGAGGTAACACCCGGGGAAATAGTGGTGACTCCGAGTCATCAAATGCCATAGTTAGCCACCTAGCCGCTTTAACTAAGCGGATTGACTCCATGGAGCTTGTTAGAACCCAAAACCAACAACAACAAGGCGGTATGTACCAAGTTAATGCAATGTCTGAGGTTGTTTGTGAGAACTGTGGGAATATGGGTCATTATACCCAAGAGTGTGTGAGTTTAGAAACGGTGAATGCATTTCAATCCATGAGACCACACCAACCCTACATGAACCAACCGGGCTATGACAAGTCCTTGTTGTCCTATAGGAGTCAAAACGTGCTCAACCCACCACCACCCGGCGGTAACAAAACCGTCCCATATGTAGCACCCCATAACCGACCCTCCCAAAGCCATAGCAATAACCGACAACAATTCCAAGGAGGGCAACAAAATTGGGGTAACCAACAAGGGTGGGGTAACCACCAACAGTGGGGTAATAACCAACCTTGGGGTAACCAACAAGGGTGGGGGAACCAACAACAATTCCAACCGATCCCACAAAACCAAAGCCAAGCTCAAGCTCAAGCTCCAACCAACACCGAGTTTGCGGAGATTAAAGCATTGTTGATGCAAGGTATCCAAAGTCATAATAAGCTAGAAACTCAAGTCAACCAGATACTTGCCCATAACAAGATGCTAGATACCCAAGTAGCACAACTTGCCGCCCAAAAGCAAGCTAGGCCACCGGGTACTTTACCTCCTCAAGGCGAACAATCACACGAGCAAGCCAATGCGATCACATTGAGAAGCGGAACCCAATATGACGGTCCGAAGATGCCCGAGGAGTATGTTGTGGTTGATGAGACCGAGTTGGAGAAGTAAGAGCTAGCCGAGGAAGCGTTGAGCAGGCCATGAATTGAGGCTACTCGATCGAGTAACACCACCTCACTCGATCGAGTAGACCCCCTAAAACCTGGCAGAGAGCAGTCTAGTGTACCACTCGACCGAGTCAAGCCTGACTCGATCGAGTTGGAAGTCACTCGACCGAGTGGTATTAGCCCACTCGGTCGAGTAGACCCTCCAAAAGGGGTCAGTAACCCCCCAGTGATGCCACTCGACCGAGTGCCTACAGGTGACTCGATCGAGTATGATGACACTCGACCGAGTCAGCCTATACTCGATCGAGTGGATAACGTAACGCCTAACTCCGCTTCTTTTCATCCCCAGGTTTCAATTAAGGATGCTAATTCTTCTCAAGCGTCCCTGTCTCAAGCCAAGGAGCCTGCGATTCCGATCATACTTCCATTTCCCCACCGACAGCGTAAGACAAAGCTCGATCAATAGTTCGGTAAGTTTATGGAAGTCGTTAAGAATCTGTAGGTAAGTGTTCCTTTCACTGATTTAATCACTCAAGTTCCTGCTTACGCGAAATTCATGAAAGAAATACTAACTCGTAAGCGGTCTTTTAAAGAATATGGGTGTTTTGAAATGTACTAATATGACTCTGCAGATGGCTGATCGATCGGTCAAATATCCTTTAGGTGTCTTAGAGGATGTTCCGGTCCAAGTAGGGAAATTCTTTATTCCCGTAGACTTTGTTGTCTTAGACATGGCTGAGGATGCCATAATACCTATTATCCTCGGTCGCCCTTTCCTACACACGGCAGGGGCGATCATCGACGTCAAGAATGGGAAGCTCACACTCTCCGTAGGAGATGACACCGTGATTTTTAGTCTCGATCAAGCTCTTAAGAAGCCCATGATAGAAGAGTCTTGCTATAGCATAGATGTCATTGATTTGGAAGTAGAAAATTATATTGATGACTATCTTGGCAGGGACCCTTTGGAGAAATTGCTAACATCCGGCGATGCTGATGCCGAGAAGAGATCATGGAGCACGGAAGTAGATGAGCTGGAACGCATGCTAAACGGAAAGGAGAGCACTATAGAGAAGGTATACAGTCTCGGCACCACTAAAAAGGAGGTCGAGGTAAGTAAACCTGAACTAAAACCCCTCCCCTCTAATTTGAAATATGCATTTCTAGATGATAAGGGTCTAAACCCCGTAATTGTCAACGCTGCACTCACAGATAGCCAACTTTCGGAGTTGTTAGTCATTTTACGACGACATAAGAAGGCTATTGAGTACAGTATTGATGACTTACGTGGTATTAGTCCCAAGTTTTGCATGCATCGCATTCACTTAGAGGGAGACCATAGACCATCCATTCAGGGACAACGTAGGTTGAACCCGAACATGCAGGATGTGGTTAAGAAGGAGGTTATGAAACTCCTAGATGCTGGCATTGTCTATCCCATTTCCGACTCTAAATGGGTTAGTCCAGTCCAAGTGGTCCCTAAGAAGGGAGGGACCACGGTTATCACAAACGAGAGGAATGAACTTATTTCTACTCGATTAGTGACTGGATGGAGAATGTGTATTGACTACCGTAAGCTGAACGTAGCTACTAGGAAAGACCATTTCCCACTCCCCTTCATTGACCAGATGCTAGAGCGTCTTGCTTGCCATAAGTACTTCTGCTACTTAGATGGCTACTCGGGATTTTTCCAAATCCCAATTCACCCAGACGACCAGGAGAAAACAACTTTCACCTGTCCCTACGGCACCTTCGCATACCGAAGGATGCCTTTTGGCCTTTGTAATGCCCCGGCCACTTTCCAACGTTGTATGATGTCCATATTTTCGGACCTTATCGAGTCTGTCATGGAAATCTTCATGGATGATTTCAGTGTATATGGCAGTGATTATGATGCATGTTTACTTAATCTTACACGGGTCTTGCAACGTTGTGAGGAGACCAATTTGGTCTTAAACTGGGAGAAATGTCACTTCATGGTGACTGAGGGAGTCGTTTTGGGTCATTTAGTGTCCGAACGCGGCATCCAAGTGGATAAAGCGAAAGTCGAGGTGATTGAGCAATTACCATACCCCGTTAATGTTAAGGGTGTGCGGAGTTTTCTTGGTCACGCGGGTTTTTACCGCCGTTTCATCCAAGATTTCTCCAAGATTGCCAAGCCTCTGACTCAGCTGCTCCTCAAAGATGCCCCGTTCGTTTTTACTGACGAGTGTGCTCGAGCTTTTGACAGGATTAAGCAGGCTCTCGTTTCCGCACCTATTATCCGAGCTCCCGATTGGGATTTGCCTTTCGAGGTTATGTGCGATGCTAGCGATTACGCTGTAGGAGCCGTGCTCGGGCAAAGGAAAGACAAGGCTTTACATGCGATCTACTATGCTAGTCGGACGTTAGATATGGCGCAGATCAATTATGCTACTACGGAGAAGGAGTTATTGGCCATCATCTATGCTCTAGACAAGTTTCGAGCCTATCTCATTGGCTCGAAGGTGATAGTGTACACAGATCATGCAGCCTTGAAGTATCTTCTAGCGAAGAAGGAGGCCAAACCGAGACTTATTAGATGGATCCTACTACTGCAAGAGTTTGACTTGGAGATCCGTGATAAGTCCGGGGCCGAGAATGTCGTAGCCGACCACCTATCCCGGCTAAGATATGATGGTGGGGATCTCGCTCCAATTGACGATTCATTCCCCGATGACCATTTGCTCGCTATTACCATGGACACTCCATGGTTTGCTGATTATGCCAACTTCCTAGTTGGAGGTACTCTACCTCCCGACCTTCAGTATCAGTAGAAGAAGCGATTTCTACATGATGTGAAGAGGTATTTTTGGGACGACCCGTATCTCTTCCGAGAATGTGCAGATGGCTTATTCAAGAGGTGTATTCCCGAGAGTGAGGTACATTCTATCCTCACTAGGTGTCATTCCTCCCCTTATGGTGGACATCACGGTCCTTCGAAGACCTTTGCGAAGGTAATGCAATCGGGTTTCTATTGGCCCACTATTCTCAGAGATGCCACCACTTTTATCCGTTCTTGCGACGCATGCCAACGAACGGGAAATATTTCTCGGCGACACGAAATGCCTCAAACCGGGATTCTTGAAGTAGAACTATTTGATGTTTGGGGTATTGATTACCAAGGACCATTCCCTTCTTCTTATGGGAATCGGTATATTTTGGTCGCCGTAGATTATGTTTCTAAGTGGGTGGAAGCCATCGCTTCACCTACTAACGATGCTAACGTGGTGATCCGGCTCTTTAAGAAGACAATATCGGTCCCGCGGGCTGTTATTAGTGATGGCGGTTCACATTTTCATGAACGCCAACTCACTAAGCTATTAACGCAATACGGTGTTCACCACCGTACCGGGCTAGCCTATCATCCACAAACTAGTGGACAAGTCGAGATCTCGAACCGTGAGATCAAGTCTATTCTCGAGAAGGTTGTCCATACCTCAAGAAAAGATTGGAGTTCGAAGCTCGATGACTCTCTTTGGGCTTACCGGACCGCATTCAAGACTCCTATCGGGACATCCCCGTATAGGCTTGTTTATGGCAAGGCTTGCCATCTACCCGTCGAGCTCGAGTTTAAGGCTATGTGGGCCTTAAAGGAGCTCAATCTCGATCTGAAGCTAGCCGGAGAGAAGCGCCTCATGCAATTGAACGAACTAGATGAATTCCGTCTCCATGCTTATGACAACGCGAGAATTTATAAGGAGCGGACTAAAAGATGGCATGATAAGCGCATTATCCCCCGAGAGTTCCATGTCGGCGATAAGGTACTTTTATTTAATTCCCGACTTAGACTCTTTCCCGGGAAACTTAAATCCCGATGGTCTGGACCGTTCACGGTGACTGAAGTTAATAAATTCGGGTCGGTTACACTCACTACCGACAAAGGCGAAATATTCAAGGTGAACGGTCAACGCCTCAAGCTCTATCACGAAGGTGCATATGTCGGTGTCGTAGAGGCCATGGACCTCAACGACACTCTCGATTCCACCTAATCCAAGTGAGGTAAACCGGTCGAGCGGGACCGTAAAAACCAGCGCTAACCGGGAGGCAACCCGGCACCACTTATATAAATTTGTAATTTCCCTTTCCGCATTTTTTATTTATTTTTTTATTTTTATTTTTATTTTTTAGCTTGGTAGCTCTAATTGGGAGTTAGTATTATTTATCGAGTGAGGACGAGGGAATTTTACGGTTTAATTGATTTAATTTCAGGATTTTGAAGCAATTTAATGGAAAAAAAAGGCGAGGAGTAGCAGGTGCAGTGGTCACTCGACCGAGTGGCCCATGCACTCGGTCGAGTGCACTTACGGAGCAGCTACTGCCCAGTTTCCAAGGGTTCACTCGATCGAGTGGCCCCTGCACTCGGTCGAGTGCCCCTGAACCGGGTCCAACTTTGGTTTTTTTCGTCCTCCTTTAATTGTTTCCTACTCTTTTTTTTCAAATCAGTTTTCTAAATTAAAACCCCTCCCCCCTCACATTACCTAAGAACCCTAACCCCCAATTCACCCAAATCATTCTTAATTCATCAAATCTTCACCAAAACTCACGATTTTTGCTTCTAATTTGCAATTAGTAGTATCCACTTGTGTTCCTTGGTGTTATTTTGTGAATTTTTCGTCCCTCTTCCCCCAGTTTCGAGATTTTCGTGCCCCCTCAAGGTATATTTCGGGTTTTTGATTTTCTCACTTCTTTTCTTGGTTTTATGGTATAAATTCATCCTTAGTTATATACTAATCCCATTGCATGCTTGATTTTGTGTTGATTTCACCACTTTATGCTCAAAAATCGATTTTTTTGTATAGGGTCTGATTTTGGCCGAGATGTTGTGTTTTTTGTGGGATTTTTGTATAATTCTGTTTTGTTATTATGCTATAGTCATGGCAGGAAGAAGGAATCCGCCCCGAAACAACAACAGAAACAGGAATGCAAGGCAGCCGGCTGTTCAGCCTGTGCTAGGGTATGAAGAAATTGAATGCAGGGACGAGGCCTAAAGGGCTCATTTAGTTACCTTGATACCTAGGACGATGGAGGCTACCCGGTGCTGCTCGTCGCAATTCGCAATCGAGCTCGGTTTGAACGAGCAATTATTGCATCTCTTGTCCATGACCGGATTCGGTGGCTTATGGACACTACGTGAGTTATCTTACCGAGTACTCACTTTAGAATTTTTAAGTTCATTTGAATTTGATAGACAAGAGAGTATGATATCTTTTCGGTTAAACAATGAGGAGCAATCCATCTACCTTAGTACATTGTCCGAGTGTCTTAGACTTACCTCTAACCAGGCTGAAGACATCCTAGACATACCCGAGAGTTCGAAAGCACCTCCCTACTTTAAGTTATTTTTGGGTCGTGGTGCAACTGTCACCGCTATGGCGCTCAACGTCATCCCACACCCTACTATCCGTCTCTTCTTGAGGATTTTGAGTCATGTGGTTTTTCCACGCTCCGACATGAGTAAACTTCACTCATTGGAGGTGTTGATTTTAGGACACTACCTAAACCCCTTTAGGCAATCCCTGAAGGCGTTTAGTGCACCGGGTATGATCTGTGTCGGAATCCAGCGCCAGATCAGTGGATCTGGACCGATCGGTTGTGGAGCCATTGTCACCGCGCTAGCAAAGCGCTATGTTATGGGTTTTGGGGATACAGTCACTTTTGAGAGTCTCACGTACCGCGTCCCTTTGCTATACCGTGGCTACCTCTTCTCCACTTTGAAGTGGATTCGGGGCAATCCCCCGGAATTTTTGTGGCGCGTCCGAGACAAGGTTTGGATGAAAATCCCGGTTGTCGAAGGGACAATCCTACCCCCACTACTTGCATTACCACCCACTCCCGCAGGCGAGGACACACCCGACCCACCGAGCTACCTCATTCCCGAGGAGCTCTTCATTTTCGAGGAGGGTGCCCAACCCCCTCGACGTAGGGTTCGCGTACAGACCGAACCCGACGAGATCGAGTCCCCTAGGGTCACACCTACACCCACCCCGACCTTCCCGTTCCACACTCCGGGTGCCGAGTTTCCGCACCCGTACCCGTTTATGTATGATCCAGTTTATGAGCACCAGAGACGGGTACACGAGGGGATTAATCAGAGCATCGTCAACCGCGAGATCCACGAGTACATGCTTACTCAAGGCATCTCGGCGCCTCAGCACCCGTCCTACTGGAGAGGTCCGAGAGATACTAGTGGTATTTTCCACGATTATGGGGTTGATCCAGCTGCTTGGGGTCCGGACTACGGGCACACCTACGGCGGCCTAGGAGCACAGTGGTTGAGAGGCTTGCGACAGTCGGGTCATCAGGGTGGTACTAGCGGCTCAGGCCAGGGCAATACTGGAGTCGGTCCATCTGGGATCGGTGGAGACGACGAGATGGCTGATTAGCCGGTTTGGGGGAGCTACCATTGTATATACGGTACTTTCTTTCCTTTTTATTTATGTTTTTATTGTTTTCTTAGATTTTTTTCTTCCCCTTAGGTCGAGTTGTCCTTAGGATTGGCTGTGGATTTGTTTGTCATATATGTTGTAGAGTCACATTGAGGACACTGTGACATTTAGGTTTGGGGGACGATTTGTGTGTTTTTGTGTGCTTTTATTTTCTGTTGTGTGCTTTCAAACTTTTAAAAAACTCAAAAAAAATTGAAAAATCAAAAAAATCCAAAAAGATTTTATTTTTGTGTGCTTTGTGTCTGTCTTGTGTCTGTTGTGAAACATGCAAAACGACGATGATGACATTGCATTTTACATAACCTCTCCTAATTGACAGCTAAATTCGCACCTGAATGCATGTAATACTTGAGATGAGACGATTTTGATACGATTGCCTATTGAACCGTTAATTGCCAAATGAGTAAATTTGATCATTTTGTCGGCAAACCACAAAAATTCTGAGGATTTAGAGCTTCCTAGGCCAGTAACATCTATAACTGGTCTCATTTATATTTAGGAATTGAGTGGTTTCTCCTTATGGAATGTGTAACATAAATTTGCATAAATATGACGTCTGTCTCTTGATATTGAATACGTGTTTGGTTTGAGGAGGAGGTACATGAGGAAAGGCACTTCTGTTTTTGACGAGCTCCACATAGCCAAAATGACCCATTTTTACCACCTTGTAGATTTAGGTTATTTTTCCTCTGTTTAGCCCGTTTCAGCTGTTGTAAGCCAGTTTTCATGATATTTGTATCAATTAGCTACAACCCAGAACAGCCTACCTTACCAGGACAGTCCCAGTGAGCTTAATTGAGAATTATTCCACTAATCGGTCATAATTTGGATTTCTACATCTTTTGGATCTTAGTGGGTAATACTGTTATGTGACTTTGTATTCGCCTTCCCCTTGTCTGAATTGGAAAAAATATAGAAGCGTGAAAAAGAAAGAAAGAAAGAAAGAAAAAGAAAAAAAATGGAATTAGAAAAAGAAGAAAAAATCCAAGAAAAAAAAAGAAGAAAAAAACATATATGCTTCTTATAATATTTCGGGGAACGGTCGAGATTTTGTAACAAGAATTGAATTATAATTAAGAGGATGACAAAATTCCCTCTTATGCTCTTTTGAGTTTTATCTCTAGTTAGTAGTCAGAATTCATAGTTGAGGTTTTTGGATGGATAGTTTTTATTGTGTAGCTGCGACTACTGGTGCTAGCCCCACATTTCCATACGTGCTTTAGGCACAATCCATTTTATTCCCTCATATATAAGCCACCCTTTGTAAGTCCTTGGCATGTACTATGGTCCTGATTGGTGGAACACGTATTTAATTGGGGAGATTGATTTCATATTCGATTGCATGCATATTTCATAAGTCGAGTGAGTATCTTTATTCTTTCCTATCTTCACACATATACTTACCCGTACTTATGAGTGTCAAGCGACAACCGTAAGGAAGTCCGACATTATTGGTCTTGCAAGATTGAAAGTTTGGCAGGCAATTGTTTGATTATGGCATGATTATTGATCTCGTTGCATTCTCGAGCATTACGGGTTTTCTCGTCGGTTTTAGTCGATTTAAGGAGAATGATTGTAATTTAGCTCTGAGTCGTGTTTCACATCACTTGTCCTCGTTTATATATATTAGTTGTTTGCTTGAGGACAAGCAAGGGTTTGGTTTGGGGGAGTTTGATCAACGCATTTTATATCGTATTTTATTGTCCCCCGACAACCGTTTTTGAGCTTTTCTTCTTCCATAATTATATGTTTGATGTCGATTTCTATTAGAAAGTAGATACTGTCGGTCCTCGTGCTATTTTCTAGGTTAAGTGCAATTTTGAGCATATTTTGGAGTAATAACCCGGATAGCCGAGACGAGGACGGAAGACGAGGAAGAAAATGAAAAAAGCCAAGAAGCAAAGGAATAGCTCAATTACGAGCCAAGCAGCACCCACTCGATCGAGTGCCTATTTCCATGATCAACCAGACTGCAGATACGGATCCACTCGATCGAGTGCACGCATGTACTCGATCGAGTGCCTTGCTTTCAGGCCGCGGATTGGATTTTCTTTTAATTAGAATTATGGGCCTGTTTTGTAAGTCCAACTGATTTCTTTTAAATCAGTTGGAGGAGGATTTTCAGACTACTTTGGACTTATCACTTTTTCATTCTTTTTTTTTTGGACACACTTTACGTACATTAGCTTAGGGCAAAAAAGTCACGTTCGTTCTTCGCGAGATTCATCGTATTTCGTTCTTCCTTTTTCAGATCTCAAATTCTTCGGTATCGCTACTTTAATTTTAATTTTTATTCTAATTTCAATTCTCTAGTTTAATTCTTGTCTTAATTCCCTAGTTTAATTCTTGTCTTAATTCGTTCTTAGTTTTCATAGTTATCTGATTTCAGTCTCGTAGTTTAATTTAATTCATATTCATCATGTTCAATTGCAATTCATATTTTGTTAATTTAATTATAATCATTATGAGTAGCTAATTTTTATCTAGGGTTTAAGAGGATCGATGAGTGTTAATTGGGTTATAGAAAATTGACCTGTCTCTGATTATATGAACTGTCGCCTGAATGTTGTTTTTAATTCTGATTGATTAATTACTGGCCAGGATTAATTAGTTAGTATCACAATTAGGACTTTTCGCCGACCGGGTTAAGGACTAATTAGGTCACGATATTTTGGGTAGACTAGCTTAATTCTAGCGACCGCAGGTTAAGTTTAGTTCTAAAGTTTGTAGTAGTACCGACCGGACCTACACCTTAGACAGTTCGATTAGTGACCTGTTTGTTGACTCCCTGACCCGATTGACATTCATTGTGAACCTGGGACCCTAGACCTTTTTATTATTGATTTACCTTATAGCAATTAGTTGATAGTCCACTCAAACAAATAGAAAAACAGTGACCCGTAATCTTTAGTCTAGACCTTAGAACGGGTAATTGAGTCCCGTCTCCTTGTGGTTCGACCCCTACTTCACTATCTACATTAGTTAGTGGACCTTAGGGTATCTTTGATTAGGGATACGACTACCCCTATCATGTTTCGGCTATTTTGGACATCTCGGCCAAGTGTTTGAGCTCGGTCGGTGAATTATTTTGGTTTTCGGATAAAATTCCAACTTGAGATCGAATTCTATCCTTGAATGGTTTTGTTTAATATTTTCTAAGCTGATTTTTTGTAGTGTTGGTGACCGAATCAGCCACGTGAGGTGTCACGGCTGACTCACGTGTCTCGAGAATATTTTTGACCGGGTTTTGACTCGGTCGCTAAAAGACGGTTTTACCCCTGGTGTCAGTTTCGACCCAAATTAGTCTTATTTGACTCGAAACGACCCACTGGGCCTGGATTTGAGGTTGGTTTTGTAAGATTTGTACTCCGTAATAAGCCCAAGCCAAATTTCCATGATTTCGAGCCCATATCCGAGCCCATTAAAGCATGTCCGCGTCCTATCATCATCGGGTGTTTGGTGGGACCTACTATAGACACCTGGCGGTCAAAATGTGGGTGTCTACAGAGCCCCCTCTCTGACTGAGGCTTGGACAAGGCGAAAGTCAGAGTAGCTACCAGGCTAATCAAAGATTAAAACCTGGCAGACTTCCGATCGGGTCGTTTAGAGTCCATTAGACTTGCGTGAAGGGATCGCCAGCCATAAGATAGAAATCATACCTGGATATATGTCAATAATGTCGCGGGGACTTTTTCTAAAAAAAGTCTTGGGTGTGTCTGTTTACAGACAATCCAATCTTGGAATTGCGCGGGAGCTTGCCTTGGAGGCTATGGGTGTGTCTGTTTACAGACACGTCCCATCTTAGAATTACGCGGGTGCCTTCATTGGAGGTTATGGGTGTACCTGTTTACAGACACGTCCCATCTTAGAATTGCGCGGGTGCCTTCATTGAAGGCTATAGGTGTACCTGTTTACAGACACGTCCCATCTTAGAATTGCGCGGGAGCCTGCATTGGAGGCTACGGGTGTACCTGTTTACAGATACATCCGAAAAATGTGTTGTTCCACTGGAGAAATTTTGAGAATTCCTTGGGAGTCTTGGATGCACCTGTCTGTACATAACAAACTGCATGTAATATTTAGGCAAAACACCGACTCACGTTGGGGAAGAAATGATTTTTGATTGGTTTTTGGAAAGAAAATGCTGAAAATTTTTGGAAACGCTGAAAATTTTTGAATTTTTTGGAAATTAGAATGCTTGGGATGACTTGATTCCCGATGAGATTCCGACACGAACTTCTAAAATCCTCTGGTTAGACCTGTATGCCTAGATGAAGTGTGATAAAAATTCTTATTCCCGTGGTGACTAGGAAAGGGATTTTCTCAAATGGCTAAGTTTTGCAAATTTTAAAATGAGATATACCGACAGACTCGACTCCGGACGCGAGAGGAGGAGTTAACAGACATGAAGTGGACTCTCTAAGGGTTGGACCGTGACTCGGTTGGGGATGGGCCACCTAAGATGACAAGACTCTTAAGTTGCGCTATTCCGTAGCCTAGGCGAGTGGCAACATGGTCGAATCCTCGGAACGGGAAAGATATGTTATGAGACTGTTTCCGTACGACAGGGCTTTGTGGTAGCAACGCCGTAGACTGGTGTTCTTTTGAATTTTTTTGGTTTCGGGGTATATTCCCAAAGTAGGTGTCGTCTCGAGTCTCTGACAGATTCTTGTCTTTGAATGAGCCGAGTACTAGGACACTCTATAGAAAGGAGGCTAGTTTTTGAAAGTTTTTGGATTATGTGAGTGGAAGAAAAACTTCTGCCTAAGAGAAGCCCCCGGAATGACAAAGCTAACTGTTGAGAACATGACAGTGTCGTGACCGGAATGATGGCGCTTTTTGAATTTGTGTCAATGTGAATGGTTGTGCCTTTGTTGAAAGGCTGCCTACGTATTCACGTGTAGTGAAATCAAACCAAGTCGTAGTTCAGTGTTGAAAGATGTATTATGATGCCTAGCTTATTAGGGCTTTGTGTGTAACTAGTCATAGCAATGGTGTAGGCTAGGTGCATTCCCAATGATGTCTTGACCAAAGGGCTAGAATAGTTAGGATGTTGATCCTGTGACTGTGAGCATTTTCCGGGGTAGCCCCCAGAGGTGGTGTGAACTATTTGGGCATGTTCTATGCCGACCGCAAGTTGAATTCCCGTGTTTGGGGTTGGTAACTGGTTTAGATGTTTTTGGAAATGTGGTGCTAGGAAGTAAGTGGCTTTGATGATTCGAAATTTGGAGCTCGATTTTGTGGAGCTAAGGCTTCGAGGGTAAGGTATTGTAATGTGGTAGGAAAGGGGGAAGTCGAGTAATAATGACTCGAACTTCGATCGGGGTAGGTTTGATAATACGGGATCTGATTTCCATGTCTGACCCTAATGGTTAGGGTATCCTATGGAGCTTGAATCCTCAAAAATCCGGGTTGTCTCTAGCCTAGGTCTCAGGAAGGTCTTGAGGGTTGTAATGTAGGAAGGCTAGATGTGGTGCTAGCTGACCAGCTTGACTGTTTCTCCCCTATTTGATGGTATGGGTTTTGATAATTTTGAATTAACCGTTTCACTTGAGTTGATCGTTAACTACGGTCATGGGTTTTTGAATTCTTTGGGTTGACCTCTTAGCCCCGGTCATGGGATTCTTCATTTGAGTTGACCGTGTTTGGTCGAGGGATGTTGATAATTCTTTTTTGTTCATGGCCAGCTTTTTTGTTTTGGCCTTTTGCTTTTTCCTTGGACTTTTGATTTTTTTTTTGTCCAACTTTTTTTTGTCTGTCAGAGTAACACATAAGGTAGGGATTGGTTAGTCTTATTGGATGGGTGTTTATTGTGGGAAATGGGCTTGCCTCCCGTCTTGAACCCAAACTAGGAGACTACCTAGATTTGTCATAGGATTCGATACAGCTCCTGCTAAGGGTAGTTATGTGGCTTTCTATGTCAGACATGGAACAAGTAAAAGGAAAACACGGGTCTCGATTTCCTGCAGTCGTTATAGATGTGCCTATAATAGTCACGTGCATGTGCTCACAGTGTATGATGGTGTTTATCATGTTCTCGGAAACACATAAGGAAAGCATGTATGAGCAATTGAAAAGCTGATTTCATTGAATTTTGAAAAAGAGGACAGAATGCAAAAGACTCTGACTCTGACTCTGATTTGGAAATGAGGATGTAGGGTATCCTAGACTCGGACTCAGACTTAGACTCGAATCAGATCCGGACTCGGATGCTTGGTTGGTTGTTTCTTTTTTTGGTAAGGTCTTCGACAGGTGCCACGACTCGCCTAAACTCAGCTTTGTGCAAATGCAAGAGAGGGAGTCAAACTAGACACGGCCCGGGGTGACGGGAATGACTAAGACTCTTGGACTGGGATACTCGAACGTTGACCTAGACAAAGTAACGACCGCGACTTGGGCTCGAGATGCGTAAGGGTGAGTCCGAAAATGGGGGCAATCGTGTTTGACCCTGTCGCGTGCTTGGACCAACCGTGCTGACCTAACCCTAGATGACTCAAGTGTTCGTAGCATAGGTTCGACTCGGAGAAGGCATCATAAGGATGCCGGTGTAGGATGGACGTAAAGTACCCCTTAAGGTGACTGTGGTCGACTGCTCGGGTGAAGGACAGCCCCCAAGTGAGACTAAAGACTCTGTTAGGACTCAGATGGTGCGACATCTAAGTGACTCAAAAGTGGGGTAGGTGAGACACGTGTAAGACATGACCCTTAGAGCAACCGTGACTGATCGCTCTGCTGAAGAATAGCCCCCGAGTGCGGAAAAAGCCTGACAAGGAAATGACCCGGAAAAGACACCTAGACGGGTGACTCGTGGACGGTGGGTTTTCCTTAGGATTTTGGCAAAGTGGGTCTAGTCCCCTTCGAAAGAAGATCCATGTGAGTATCCCTAGGCTTTGGACTTAAAAGTGTAAACGGGCTTCCCTTTGTAGGAGTTCGTCCTACGCAGGTGGGCCGTGCCTCGACAAATAAGGCGGACTGGGATGGGGTAGAAACTCGTGATGTAAGATCGACGGAGCTTCGACGCTATAGACTCTAACAACTTATGACAAGACCCGACATTGCTAAATACGGGAAGTCCTAAGAAGAAGAAAGTTTTGAAGGAAGAATTTGGATTTGAAAACCAAACAAAGTCGGATAGGATGGCCCGATATTTTTTGAAAATCGAAAAAAGGTTATCGGGCCGAGATTTCGAAATTTTGAAAAAGTTTGGGCAGCATACCGGCTAGAAAATAGGCTATTTTGAGTCAAAATCATAAGTCCTAAATTCGGTAGCTTTTCGGGTTTTGAAAAATGGATAAGTTTGAAAAGGATGCAAATTTTTGAAAACGACGGTTTTTGAAAAGACGAGACATGGATCAAGTAGCACGTAATCACGGAAACAATATAATGACGCCATTTATGCTCTTAGTCTAAGTCTCGGTCGGTCGAATAGGGTCTATACCAACGACGATAGCTTTCTCGCAAATCAGGACGGTCTTCCTAAGCCGAGTTGGTCTTAGAACCTGCCGTAAAACACATGCGAGTTCCGCCATCGAAGTCTTTAGTGCGCCCATTTAGGAACGCACCGTGGTATAGTGGGACGTCGGTCACAAGTAACCGGCCCGGGAAAGAATTGGGTTATGCATGAACCATTGAACTAAAACGTGTACATTACTATTCGAACGATTTCTTTTCGAGTCTCACCCTGAGGATGCCGATGGTAAGTGACTCATCAGTTGATCTCCAGCGGAGTCGCCAAATTGTGGACATGACATAGGTCCACCCCGACGCGGCCACGCGCGGGTTTGGGAAGGCGAATGAATCTCCATATGAGATGGTCAAATTGAAATTTAAATCGAAGTAGGAGTCGCCACCGAATTTTGTGGTTATTCGGAACCATTCGAGCCCACTCTATGTCGTAGTGGGCCGTATACAAAATACGGCCAATTTCCGATGTCAGAGTTTACTGGGCTCGTCCCTTTGCATTACGATACCGATACCGACATTATCGGATATCGTGTATTGAATGACTCTCGTTGCCAATGGATTCGGATATCCGAAAACCATGGTTCTGAGTAAGGGGTGAGGGTACGTGTTGGGAAGTTCACCACCCAACCCCGCCCGCACTTAGCGGCCTTTACTAAGATATCGTTCGTTTTTGGTGTACACGCGTTAGTTCGACGGTTGAATGATATGCAAAGATTATTTTCCCTAAACATGTGACAGAAAAATAAATGGGTTGCTAAGTCGTTCAATGAATATTTAAACTAATAACGTCAAAGTTATTTTAGCATGTGAGGTTCGTTTTAGTCTAATAAAACAAAAGATGAAAATAAAACGCTACAAACACGAGCAAACAAGTTAGTAACGATTGAATAAATTGAATAAAGATGTAAATACGATAATATGCATGATTTTGAAAAAGATTTATGACACGTGATGGATTAACACGTGTTGACCGAGGTCAAAAAAAGGTATCTATCGAAATATGTCGCGAAAATCGCTTTTTATGTAAGATCCGAAAAGAATAAAAAATAGAAAAGCGAGGAAACGAAAAAAGAAGACTCAGCGAACCAGGCAACCGCGCGTGTCGCCTGACAGGCGCGTGACTCGCGTGGCGGTCTGTCCGTTTTTTTTATTTGTCGAAAACCGTCAATTTTTATAAATCGCGTACAAATATGGATTAATTTATACTCGATTTATATTTTCGATATTCGTCGTATTCGATATTCGATTATGAAATCGATATCGAATACTCGGAATGATTTTAGAAAAGGTTTTTTAAAAAAGTTTGTTTTGAACGAAAAGTGAAAAAAAAAATTGAATGAAAAAAGATGTTAATTCTCTCCGCGTTACAATCGTTGTATTTTGTTTAAAAAAAGATGTAACGATTTTATTAGCATCAACGAGATTTAATTAATTTAGTTCTTGTTAGATACGATATTCGATTAGAGAATCGATATCGTATCTTAAGAACGTTATATGTAAAAATAGTTTTTGTAGTATCGATTATTAGAAATATAAAAAAATATGTGACGAATGACCCATATTAAAATACGACCGACGACACGACCGAAAAGAGAAAGAAAAAAATGTGGAGAAGGAGAGAAAGGAGAAGAGTCGGGTTTGATTTACACCCTCAACCTACATGCTTTGTTTTCTCGGTATAGAGCTCGTCGGACAGTGGCTCAGTCACGGGAGCATCGAGATGATGTGCATGAGTTTAGGATGGTGTGGTTTTTTATGTGTGAGGTGACGGGTTTCGGCCAGATGGTGGGGTCGGGTTCGTCGGTGTTTTGATAGTATTTCGGTGCTTCTTTGGATGTATGTCGAGGTTGATGAATAATTGTAGATGATGAATTTCGATGATTGATAATGGATAGATAATGAATGTTGAATGTGTGTCGCGAGGGTCCTATTTATAGGAGTGGAGGTAGCCTTGCTTGTACGACAAGAAATATCGATTAGGATAGAAAACGTAAGAAGTCGAGAGGAACGTAAATTCCGTTGCTTGGTGAAGAAGCAATGAATCTCGGCTGGTTGGTGGAGTGTTTCGGCTGTTTTGGACATCTCGGCCGAGTGTTTGAGCTCGGTCGGTGAATTATTTTGGTTTTCGGATAGAATTCCTACTTGAGATCGAATTCTATCCTTGAATGGATTTGTTTAATATTTTCGAAGCTGATTTTTTGTAGTGTTGGTGACCGTATCAGCCACGTGAGGTGTCACGGCTGACTCACGTGTCTCGAGAATATTTTCGACCGGGTTTTGACTCGGTCGCTAAAAGACGGTTTTACCCCTGGTGCCAATTTCGACCCAAATTAGTCTTATTTGACTCGAAACGACCCACTGGGCCTGGATTTGAGGTTGGTTTTGTAAGATTTGTACTCCGTAATAAGCCCAAGCCAAATGTCCATGATTTCGAGCCCATATCCGAGCCCATTAAAGCATGTTCGCGTCCTATCATCATCGGGTGTTTGGTGGGACCTACTATAGACACCTGGCGGTCAAAATGTGGGTGTCTACAATAAGAAATCTAAATTCTTGCAAATAATAATAATAATAATAATAATAATAATAATAATAATAATCGTCCCAAGAAACTGAAAGTTCCCTGAGACAAAAGATAAACTAAAACGACAAGTAAAATTAACCGTTTTCCCGACAACAGCGCCAAAATTTGATAAGCTAGTCATATACCTATCAAAGATAACCAACTTAGGTCTAACTGAAAATATAGTTAGGGAAGTTAGGATCGTATCCACAAGGAGCCAAATAAATTCTACTCGTAATTAAAGTCTATCTAAGTAACCAAATCGGGGGTTTGTAATTGGGTTAACAAAACTAAAGTAGTGAAGGAAAGAAAATTAAAGGAGAAGAAATAACTAAAATAAATAGGATGAATTAAGACGAATTTATATGGAAAGAAAACTAGGATTGTCGGTTCACCATGAATTTCCTACGGTCACAGTCTAGGTCACAGGTCTATCATAGATATTGGTCTAAGAGGTAGTGAAAAGGTCCTTCCGGTCCGCTATTCACCCTAGCATGCGTCTAAAGGCTTCCGATCTTATTAGGGCAAAGTAATGTGATGTAGCAGGTCTAACTCTTACCAGGCTTCCGATCTTAGGTTCGAATTTACCAGTTCAATTAATCAATTACGTCGACTTAATCAATTAATCTCAGTTAAATGCTACAATTAACAACTCAGACGCAATATCATAGACAGATCTATAAACTAATTAGCAATCGTATTCAATTCATGGATCATCTAAATCCTAGCAAGGGAAATTAGCTACTCATGGAGAAATTTACGACAACAATAATAAAGATGATAAATAAATTAAGTATAGCGAATAGATCTAAAGAAAAATTAAGAATAAAAGAATTAATAAGATTGAGAGAAAGAATTAAGAATAAAGAGAATAAGAAAGAACAAATAAAGAATTAGATTACCGAGTTTAAAGAGTAGAAAAGAATTCATAAATCTAGATCTAACAGTTTATGGTAGAAAGAAATCTAAAGAGGGTAGTCTAAAGAAAAGTCTAAAGAGAATTAGAAGCATAAAAGAAGAGATTGAAGAGGTTTAGAATTCTAGTCTAATAGTTTCTTAAATAATAAGCTAAAATAAAAGCCCAAAAGTCTTATTAACCCTAAACATCAAATTAGGAAAGTCTTGGTCTTCGTCCAGTCTAGAGAATAGTCGGTCGACTATTATGGATAGTCGTTCGACTATTTGTGACCTGTTTCCGTTCTCAGCACTGCGCACTCAACTTCAAACGCTTGCCATTTCTTCGTTACTTCTTTAAATCGAGCGTGTAATATACCGTTGGAAAGCTAAGAGAAATAGATTTCCAACGCAACCGGAATCAGCTCAATTGGAGTTGTAAAACTCAAGATATTCACGTTTTAAGTAGACCCATTTGGAAACGATCATTCTCTTTTCTTATTTCGCAAAAGATTTCATCTTTAAGCACGATTTTTGCCTTGTTTATGTGTCCACGGGTTCAAACCTGCATAAGATGCAACATGACCACAAAGTATCAAATTCGGGGGAAAATAGTAGACAATGCTACTCGATATGCATGGAAATGCGTGCGTAAAAGACGGAATAATCATATATAAATTGCACGCATCAAACCTCCCCAAACCAAACCCTTGCTTGTCCCAAGCAAACACAAAATAAAGAAAAATATCCTACTGAAACGGTATACAACTCATAGCGGAATATACTCCAAAGTTACTCAAACCAATGCGCAACGATTAAAGTCAATGTAAACAATCACATACAACAAGCTTGATCAATGGCAACAATACTGAACTTTCAACCTTGCAAGACTCGTCTATGTCGGACTCTCACGGATCGCTCATCATGCAAATGGGGTGATATTGTGATTTTATGTAAAAATGGAAGGACAAAACACTCACCTAAACTGCGACTTACAAGAACATGCATGCAGTCTAACATGAAATTAATCTCTACTAACCGTACATACGCATTCTTATCGGGAAAAGACAAGTGCCAAGGACTTACATATAGTATAAAGTGAGGCTAATCGGGTAAGAAGGGGCAAAACGATATGGATATGAGGAGGTAAAAGCCAAGCTAGTATTCCTTACACCCATCAATAGCAACAAGCGCCTTATAAAAACCGCTTCCCACTAATAACTATGAAATTAGAGAGATCAATTCTTTTTCTCATAGCAAAAATAAATTCTTCTTCTAGTTTTACTTCATTGTTTTTTCTTTTCTTCTTCTTTCCTTTCTTTTTCCTTTCTTTTTTTTTCTTTCAAAATTTTTTTTCTTTCATTGCTTTTTTTCTTTTCATTTTTTTCAATTCCCCTTTTTTTCAATCCTCATGGTGCCAAAATTAACCTGGAAAAAACAATTTCGTCCAACTAATCTACTAGCTTGACTAGGGTAGGCAATAAATGACATGTAGTTAATAAACGGATCAAACAGGTCAATTTGGATATGTGAGGCTTATGGGAATCAGATAAAAGAAAGGATTTGCCTTTTTCGCACATGTCAAAACCACGAGTCAAAAACGTACAGGTACTTAAGAGACGAATGTCATGCTTATGCAGTTTGATGTTACATGTCTTATAAGGAGTACTACTCTCAACCTCAATGAAACTGATCATGATATGAATGTCATCAGTTTAAAGGCTTTAATTCCTTACAAATCTGAGTGGTTTGCCAACAATGAGTCAAGTTTATTCGTTCAGTACCGTTAACCAAAGATGCAAGAATGCCACACGTAATTATATACAAAAACTCTAACGGCGCACTAGCATAAGCAATTAAATGAAGACATAGAAGCATTATCATCATCGCTACCTAGCATTCCGACTCAACTAAGACTCGACTCAATTAATTGAATTGGTGAACTTGAACCTAAGATCGGAAGTCTGGTAAAAGTTAGACCTGCTACAACACATTAGTTTGCCCTAATAAGATCGGAAGCCTTTAGACGCATGCTAAGGTGAATAGCGGACCGGAAGGACCTTTTCACTACCCCTTATACCAATATCTATGATAGACCTGTGACCTAGACTGTGACCGTAGGAAATTCATGGTGAACCGACAATCCTAGTTTTCTTTCCATATAAATTCGCCTTAATTCATCCTATTTATTTTAGTTATTTCTTCTCCTTTAATTTTCTTTCCTTCACTACTTTAGTTTTGTTAACCCAATTACAAACCCCCGATTTGGTTACTTAGATAGACTTTATTTACGAGTAGACTTTATTTGTCTCCTTGTGGATACGATCCTAACTTCCCTAGCTATATTTTTAGTTAGACCTAAGTTGGTTATCTTTGATAGGTATACGACTAGCTTATCAGGTTTGTTGACGGAACTCACAAGAGACCGGCGGATAACCCACCGGATCTTGATGACTGGATGACGGTTAATTATACTATCATCGGTTGGATTTTTAACACAATCGAGCCGACGCTTCGTTCTCAAATTTCTTATCGAGACACGGCGGCAGAATTATGGGACGATATTCGCCAGCGGTTTTCTCTTGGAAACGGGGTCAAGATTTATCAATTGGAATCTGATGATATTTCCTATTGTAAACAACTCGATAGTGAGACCGTAATGGCTTATTATGGTCGTATTAAGAAGCTATGGGATGACATCAATGATTATGATGCTCTTCCCTCTTGTAAATGCTCCGGGTGCAAGTGTGGTTTCCCTACCACCCTTCGACAGCGTCGCGAGACTCGTCAAACTCGACAATTTTTTATGGGTATCAAACCATATTTTGCCACTGCTCGCTCTAATATCTTGGGCATCGAACCCTTGCCTTCTTTGAATTCCGTTTATTCTCGAATGATTCAAGAGGAAGAGGCCCGTAACCTGACTCAACAGCGTACTGCAACGATGGCGTTTGCAGTTCAGGGCGGTTCGATGACTGGAACAAGGGGGCGACAACAGGGCAGGCCGCGCTTGAAGTGCTCGCATTGTACTAAAACTGGACACACGGACTCTCGTTGTTGGGTGAAACATGGATATCCAGAGGGCCGGGGTCCGCGCATCACTGTAGGTTCCGATGGTGGCAGCACGTCCTCCACTGCCAAAGTAAATTCTGTTAACAGTGAGGCAAGTGTTGATGCTAACCACATTCGTCTCAATGGTAAGCCGTCTTCAACCTGGATAGTTGACATAGGCGCATCGACACATGTCAGCGGTGCCTTAGACCTTTTTGATAATGTAGTTCCCATTCAACCCTTAGGAGTTGGGCTACCTAATGGCTCTCGTTTGCAGGCCACTCATAAAGGCAGTACTCGGATTAACAAGGACCTCGTGTTACATGATGTTTTATATGTACCGGATTTTCAATGTCATTTATTGTCCGTGTCACGGCTTTTATCGACTCAAAATTTTAGTATTAAATTCACTAATAGTAATTGTGTTATACAGGACCCTACATTGAGGACGACGATTGGTGAAGGTGAACTCGTGAATGGGCTCTATTTATCGCATGTGGTGCCTCCGACTCGTGTTAATGTGATCGAAGACAAAAGAGATTTTGAACTTTGGCACAAGCGATTGGGGCATCCTTCTTCTCAAGCAATGGAGCTGCTTCCTCAAGTTAGTGGTTGTAAGAACAATTTAGCTATTCAATCTTGTGATATTTGTTTTCGGTCCAAACAAACACGTTCCGTTTTTCCTTTAAGTAATAATAAGGCCGGTTCTTTGTTTGGATTGATTCATTGTGATCTCTGGGGTCCGTATGTTCCTAATCGCGCTTGTGGTTCACGCTATTTTTTGTCCATTGTCGATGATTTTTCGCGTTGTGTATGGGTTTTCTTGATGAAGACAAAAGATGAAGTAACACGTCTTTTAAAAGAGTTTTTTGCCCTTATTAAAAGACAATTTAATTGTGACATCAAAAAATTACGAAGTGATAATGGAACGGAATTTAAGCCCTTAGTTCCTTATTTGCGTGAAAATGGAATTATTCATGAGACCTCGATGGTTTGTACGCCACAGCAAAATGCTCGAGTGGAACGTAAACATCGACATATTCTTAATGTTGGTCGTGCCTTACGGTTTCAAAGGGGGTTGCCTGTTGATTTTTGGGGGGGAATGTGTTCTTACGGCTGCCTATTTAATTAATAGGACTCCCACTCGTATTCTTGAGGGAAAGACACCTTTTGAGTTATTATTTGGTCGCCAAGCGGATCTCAGTTTACTCCGTGTTTTTGGTTGCCTAGCCTATGCAAAAGTTTTGAACCCGTCTGATAAATTTGCTAGTCGGAGTCGTCGTTGCATATTTGTTGGCTATCCTTTTGGGAAGAAAGGTTGGAATTTATTTGACCTTGACACGGGAGAATATTTTCAATCTCGTGATGTGAGTTTTTTTGACACGGAATTTCCTTTATCTGATACATTTATCCCCTTGTCTTATTCGGAATTCAATGACTCTCATGATATTGTTAGTTCGTCTGACCCGGATACTCATACCCATATTCATAGCAAAAATAGCAATGAACCACAAGTGGATGTAAGCATTCCTACGTCTGACTCAGGAAAGTTTGACAATAATAATTCTACTCCTATTTCTCCTGCAAGTTTACATGATGAGAATGTTGATAATGTTGAGCATGTTGCTACGAATGACACGGTAATAGGTGAAATAGTATTAAATGACGAGCAGGCCGTCGAACTTGGGCGCGGCAAGCGTGAAAAAATTCCGAACAAAAATCACAAAGATTATGTTTCATGGGATCACATTAACACGACAGAGCCATCCGAGTCATCTTCATCTATTCCGTTCTCAGGTAGTCTCTATCCTTTAACACATTACGTGAATTATAATGCTTTTTCGATTACACATCGATACTTTCTTGCAGCCTTGAATCATGGAGTTGAACCCACTTCTTTTCATCTGGCTATGGAAGACCCGCGTTGGCAGGCAGCCATGGCGGAGGAAATAGTTGCACTTGAATCAGATAAAACTTGGCCCGTTTGTCATTTGCCACCGGGTAAGAGTGCTATTGGTTTTATGTGGGTTTATAAAATAAAACGGCTTGCAGATGGGTCTATTGAAAGGTTCAAGGCTAGGCTCGTTGTTCTCGATAATCATCAAGAAGCAGGTATCGATTATACTGAAACTTTTGCTCCTACTGTTAAAATGGTGACTGTTCGTACCCTTTTAGCTGTTGCAACCATTAAAAAGTGGGAATTGCATCAAATGGATGTGCGCAATGCTTTTCTTCATGGTGATTTATCGGAGGAAGTTTATATGTGAATGCCGCCTGGTTTCAGTCGTGGTGTCAAAGGCACTACAACAAAATCACCCTTTCGCGGCGATTATTTTGGTAATTCGTGGCGATTCTATTCAACGGGAAAGGTTTCCCCATCGATTGTGTATTCGTTGAGGTAGGCGGCGTTGCCGTAGCCTTTCGTGTCGAATAATATACTCGCTGGGTTAGGTTCGTAAAAGCGACGCGAAAGAAGATGAGGTTTAGTGGCGATTTTAGTGTCGATTATTATTGATGCGGTAAATATTTTGATTTTCCCACTAATAAGAATTATAGCGATTGTATTCGACACAATATGTACAATAAAACGTCATTTAGTGACAATTGTAATTTTATTCGACACGATAAGTATTACAAAACGTCATCTATAACAATCATAACAATTGCATTCAACATAATATCTAATACAACTACAACCATATAGTAGTAAATTTGGAACCGATTTCATTCGATACGAAATGTCTATTCTATATCTCAAATACGGTACAAAAATAAAAATAAAGGACAAGTGAAAAAACATGATACATTTATATTACTCATAAAATCAAAAAATTATATGTATCCAACATGAACAAAATTAAATTAATAAAAATAGGTCCAAAATAAGTGCAAACAATCTTTTTAAAACCTAAAAAAAATTGTCTACGACCCCAAGTAAAGCTTCAATCCATGTATTCTCCATTACATAGAGTAGTCGCGCTTCAAAAAACTGTAGCAAACAAAGATAATGTAATACCAAGTTAATCAGTTTTTTTAATTATGCTGTGTAAGTGAAAAAAAATATACGGAGTGTGTATATATATATATATATATATATATTTATGTACATATATATACTCACTGTTTCATGTATACTCCCTAAAACATATAACAAAATACCACACTTTAGCTACTTGAATTACAATAATCATCCTGTACAACACATCCAAAAAACACCCTGAATATAAGACGTGATTTCAATTCATTTGGACAATCAAATATATTTATGTGACCACCGCAACCAGCCAAGTAAAAACGAGCCGACCATTTGATACGAACCTACTGAAATGTTAGGCCATTTTCTCACAAGAATAAGTGGCTCTTCAATTTTCCAACCAAACTCAGACCCAGACATGATGTACTAGTGGAGCTGAACCTATAATTAATAGGGTTTATTTCATTTATAAGACTGATGCATAAGATATTTAGCAGCTTACACTCGATTTGGAACAGACTTGCATCCGTGGATAAAGAACCCTGCAGATTCAAACTTGACAGCCTGCATAACTTAATGACGAAATAGAACATGAAGAGCATTTAGACATAGCAACCATGGTTCTCATAATAACACATCCTACAATCAAGAGTCGGTAATGCACAAAAGGACCTGCTTTGTTTCTAGGTTGACCATAAATGCAGCCTATGACATGTATCAGCTATATATATAGAACCTTGATTTTCATCACGTAGAATCACACCCTGTTAATGTTGATCCTTCGAAGATCACTCGTGTTACCCTCCTTGAATTTCCAGTGATTATTAAAACCCGAATTACTAAAACCCAAAAATTCCATCTGTAACATACACAACAGAATAGACTCCAAAATTGACCATAGAATCAAAACAAGTAAGAAGATCAACTGAAATTGAGTATAACTATGCAATAAATCCTAATTCCATAGTAATACCATAAAAATAAAAGAGATTAAAACAATAAGTAGAAACTTAATGTGCCTTATGGGTGAATTGATAACCATGCCTAATTGATCGTAGTAGCGCCATAGAAATACAAGTGTATCAGCTACTCAATCTCCACAAACTAGATATATATTTATAAAAAGAGGATATTATATCTAAAAGAGTCATACAATACAATTAAATAGAATATGAATGTTAGAGCTAACAGATGAGTTACATTCACAAAAAAATGACTTTAGCTTACCAAATCAATGATGATTCAAATCAATTGTTACTGTGATTGCAAAATAATTAGAGGAACATTTACAAAAAAATTTAAAAAAAAATACAAGATGTAACCTTACCACGTGAAGAACCATAGACTTTGAAAGCTATTTCCTCTTCCAGAAGCTGTTTTAATTCTATGCCCAAAGTGAAACTTGTGAGAAACTTGTTCACGGCTCGTACGCCTTACCCGTCCAAAAATTGTTGCAGCTTGTTCGATTAATCGCTATAAATACTCGAGTTCTAAACTTATCGAGTTAGAAGCAGCCCTCAATAACAGCAGGTTACACCCAGTCTTAATTCTTATGGTTGGTTAGCAGGTCCCATTTTTGTGTCAGATCAGCATCTTGTTCCATCAATTAACAACAACCTTGAATCGATGTAGAACGCATTACAAAAGAAATTTAGTAATACTAGAAAAGAAATCGTAATTCGATATACTCCGTATTAATAAGATAAATTCAAAGAAATTAACACAATAAGCAATGATAAAAAGTACCTTGATCGGCGACTTATCTAACCAACGGATTGATAAGCAATAAATCATCGACGATGATGGCAAACGGTTTTTTTACCAGGGATTTCAGGGTTTTTTTGGGTGAGGGGATGAAGAACCCTAGCTCTGTGATCTTAATTACTCCGTATAAGTTTAGAGGATTTTCTTTCTGATTATAAGTTGGGCGCTTGGGGTCATTTTAAGGTAAGTGTATTGTTGGTCTAATGAGAAATTATATTGAGAATTATGAGATACTACCTCATCGTTTAAGAAAAGGGTATTAGTGTCAATTTTTATTTGTTAGTGTAGGTAGTCAATTATATGAGTAACTTTAGGTTAGTAGTGTCGATTTTCCAATTGTCACAAAATAATCGCCGCCAAAAGATTATTTTGTTGTAGTGAGGTAAGGTTTGCCGACTTCGCAAATCGCTTTATGGGCTAAAACAAGCCCCACGATGTTGGTACGCGAAGCTTAATGCAGCCTTATGTTCTTATGGTTTTATTATGAGCGCTTCCGACAACTCTTTATTTACATTTCGAAAAGATAGAGTTGATTTACATATTCTCGTTTATGTTGATGATTTGGTTATTGCGGGTAACAATTCTAGTGCCATCTCCGATTTCAAATCCTACTTGAGTAAATATTTTTTTATGAAAGACTTGGGCAAATTGAAATATTTTCTTGGATTGGAAGTGGCACATAGTTCGAGGGGCTTATTTGTTTGTCAAAGGAAATACACTCTCGACTTGTTATCTGAAACTGGACTACTAGGTTGTAAGCCCGCTAGTGTTCCTATGGATGAGAAACATCAGCTTGCTCTTGCTACTGACCCGCCTTTAGATTTGCTAGTGAATCTCGGATTCATAGCAATTAGTTATTTGTGAATATTATGTTTATATATTAAGTTTATTGTTTCCTATTTGACAGGAGGTAAAAGAGGAAAAGATAGGTCTAGGTGTATATATCATTAACGTTGAATGAATGCAGCACACACAGTAATTATCACAAATATTTGCTCCTTCTTTTCTATATACATCAATGGAGAAGACCCAAATTGAAAGATAAAACGAAATTGGATGCCATGGAGTACCTATTTATTGATGTCAAGGTAAATTATCAATTTCTTTGATTTTAATGATATCACTGTATTGTCATATTTAACTACTTTGTCAATTGTCATATTTATTGTACTCACAAATTTTCATAAATTCATACTCCTATGTTTTTCCCTCAGATTTTTTTTTCAGATATTGATACTTCTTTTTTTTCACAAAAGATGTTATCCAAGCAACTAATTGTTGGGAAAACTTATAATATTACCAATCTTACGAGGGTTCGAGGAAAGCTTATAATAATATCAATCAAGTTCCATGTAAAATACTTTAAAATACAGTAAATCCATTCTGTTATGAGGAAAATGATCTTGAACGTTGTACACTCATCTGGAACGTGGGATCTGCATCATTAAAAGAAATTATTTGGTATGCAACCCAATAAATAAAATGTTAATTATGATAATTCATCCATGTTGAGGCTGCAATTATAAAATCATGTGACCATACGTCCATACCTCAACGGATTCTCATATCTGAAGTCAGTCCTATGGAACTGATAAGTTAGGTCCTTCTTTATTTAAAGGGACATGCTAAATCATATCCAACATTTTACTAATTCATACCCACATTTCCCAAATTACCCTCCTCATTTTTCTTCAATCAATCCACCCCCATAATCTCTCTTTTCAATCTTTTCTCCCATCTTACTCAAATCTCAATCAATTGACCACTTATATCCCAATCAATTCACCCCATATCGATATTGTCTGTAACCCTAACCACCGCGTCCACCCCTTACCTTCAACAATCACCCTAACAACCACCCTAATTAGGGTTTAATTCGAAAAAAATTAATCAATAAATTGGTCTAACCACCCTAATTAGGGTTTAATTAGAAAATTAAATCCAATGATTATATTATAAAGTAAATTATTAATAGAAACAACGAACCAATTGTATTGATCCGTAATTCTAAAGTTACATTAAGATGAAACTAGGGTTTAGTTAGAAATTAAACAAAAAAAGTAATCAGTAAAATAATTAGGGTTTTAAACAAAAAAAAATTAAGATAACATCTCATAAATATATTAAAAAGTGAAAATATTAATAAAAACAAGAAAATTATTTGTCTCAGGTACAAATTAGCGTAGTTATCAAAGAATTTTGTTAGGTTTCGATGAATTAAAAAGGATAGAATTTCTTAAGTTCAAAGGGGATTGAGAGAGGTTTGTTCTAAGAGAAAAGGGTAGTAATAGGAAAAATAATGAAAAATTGGGTATGAATGAGTAAAAACTGGGTATGATTTAGCAACTACGTATTTAAATGATTCTAATTTCTCTCAATTCACAATAAATATGCAATATGTCCGGGAAATCTCATACTCAAATGTTCTAATGACATAGGAATTATAATATAACATGATAATTATTACTGTCTATTCATACTACTATTTTTAATGCATGTTGTTGAAGCAATTACGAAAATGTAAGTGAATAAATTCTAAAACACAAAAACTTGTATGAGACCGTCTCACGGTATTTATCGTGAGACGGCTCATATAAGAGGTGGTTACTAAATTTGTAACCACCCCTTATGTGCCCATGTGAGAGGTCTCACGATAAAATTATCGTGAGACGGTCTCACATGAGAGTTACTGATTCTAAAATAGCTAATCATATATTCACATACTAGAATTATTTTAGATATCAAAAGTGTTTTTGCAGCATTATGGAAGGCGGTTGTTCGAAAGTAGGGACTCGGAGGGAGTATTTTAACCACTAAATTATACGGAGTAATTTTCATACAATATGATGTTTAATAGATCGAGTATAACAAATTTCATATAAATTAAAAAATATTTTACCCGACTCTTACCTGGTTAATAATTCTATTCTACAAGTGTGGAATTTTTTTAATATCAATGTCGTATCCAATCGAGTTTTTCTTGGATAGTATATGTAAGAATATCACGAGTATATTCTGTATATTATTATGGAAAGATATTATTATATTCTAGTTATTTACTCTAGATAGAATTATAGAGTAGAAGTTTATGATAGTTATTACTAGTTTATGGAAAGATACTAGGAGATTGTAATTATTAATGAGAAAAACCCTTTTCCCAAATTCTCTTATTTTCTTATTTTATCAGTATATTTATTAATTGCTACTAACACGATTCAAACTCATAATATTGTATCAATGTTTGTCCCTAAATGTTTAACGTTACAACATGACTAAGAATTCATATATATTTTTTTATTAAATTTTTTCCAATTAACATTTCATGTTAAATTCACATTTATATTTAAAAAAAATAATTATTTAATGTAATGGCCGTTTGGTTGAGGGGTGTTAGGAAAGGGTAAGGGAAACAAGTAAACCGATTCCCTTTGTGGATGTTTGTTTGGGTTAATTATTGATTCCCTTTCCCTATTTACCTTATTAGCAAACCCTCTCATCCATCTACAATGAAACCCCACCCCCCAAGGGTTTACCATTTCTTTTCCCTCCCATTACCCATTACCCATCCCTTCACCTACCTTCATCATTTACTGTTTGCCAAAAAAAATCACATCCAGCCTTCAACTTCAAATACCGTCGCTCACCTCGAACTCTGGCACCGGCACCGACGTCGAAATCCGGCACAACACCGGTCATCACTGTACACGTAAGTCAGATCTCTTCACCCGAATTTCCAGCGTAATTTAAAAAAAATTGAAAAAATTTGACAAAAAAAATTCAATACTCCGTAACACATATGATTTTTTCTGGTTAATTATTATAGTGTCATTGAAAATAAATTTGATAAGATCATGATGTTTTGAAATTTTTTAGAAAAAAATAAATTTGATAATACATGTAAAAAATAATTATTTGAAAATAATAATGAAAACACAAGGTTAACAAATATAATAAAGAGAACATGTAAAAAAGTAAAGACAAAGTGATTCCAAGTTTGCTAACCAAACAACCACAAAGGGAATCAAGGTTAATACCATCCCTTACGATATTCAAACCAAACAACAAGTTAAATTGAGGGTAATTCCTTTACTTTCCCCTTGTTTCCCTTTCCTAATTTCATTCTCTTTCCCCTATGCAAACCAAACGGCTCCTAAGAATTGTGATTACAAATAACTCATTTTCAAACAAATAATCCGTAAACGATTACAAACCCGTGACAAGACACGAGTATAACACTAGTATTATAACATTACGAGTTAACTTAATTAATACGGTGTTACATCTTTCATCTTCCACCTCCTAATCAACCTAAAAAAAATTGAAAATTGAAAATTGAAATTGAAAAAATTGAAATCAACCTATTCCTCCTAATATACGGAGTATCATCTTTATTTCCTCCTCCTCGCTTATCATCCTCCTCATCTCTCATCTTCCTCGAAAAAATTGAAAAGTTTCATGGTGTTCGAAAGTCGAAAGTGGAAACTCTGAAGATTTTTCAAGGGAGTCGAGGTAATAGTATTTGTTCCGGATTGATTTTTGTTGTTTTAATGCTTGATTGAACAATTTCTATTTCAAAATTCAGTTCGTTGGTGATGGTGAATTAGTTCGCGAAAGAACTAATTCATAAATCGGGCCAACTAGTTCGGAAATCGTGCCGGCGAACTGCGAATCTGGTAGGGGCGTTTGGTTACAACATGAGAAAGGGAAAGGGAAAGGGAATAAACATGGGAAACAAGAGTAAAGGAAGGCAAATTAAAGGAATTCCCTTAGATTTTCCATGTTGTTTGTTTAGAAATTATAGAGAAATTATAGGGAATAGAAATGTCGAGTTGGTGACGGTGTTGGGGTGGCGGTAGTGACAAGATCGGTGGTGGTGGTGGCAGTGATGGTGACATTGGTGGTGGTGCCGGACTGGTGATGCCAGACTGGTGATAGTTTTAGGGTGGTGGGTGATGAGTTGGGGTGGGCGAGGGAAACAAAATCCAAACCCTGGGGGTTGGGGGATTGAAATTAGAGGAGTATGGGGGGAGGGGGGGTTTGAGAGGGAATGAAAGGGGGAGGGAATGGAAAAAGGTGAAAACAAACCACTGCAAAGGGAATGAAATTTTGATTCCCTTTCCCTTTCTTGTAACCCCTCAACCAAACGCCCTCTTATATTCTCTTATACTAGGCATTTGGCCATATATTATGCTGAGAAATTCCAAACCTTAAACCATAGGGAGTAAGTCATAAGATTGTAATTCAATTGAGGTTATCTTTTATTGATGGACATTCATTTACTGTGTGTTTTGAAATCCAGCTTGGTCACGACATAAAAATGCGTATGAAGGGCACAATGTGTAGCTAGATGTGTTGCTAAACTACATGCTTGGGCCAGCTAGAGGGTGTTCTGAAGAAGTGATCTTTTCCGTTTTGTCAGCCACCATATTGATGTGGTCTCTGTATGTTTTGGTAAATAAATATTTAAAACTGGAAGAGGTCAAAGAGAAGAGTTCCAATCATGGTTGGGCTGATTTGTGTTCCTTGAAGTTTTCTTTTTCTGATGGAGCAAATCATGATTTGGTCTTACCCCGTTCACGCTTCGTTGAGGTATAACATCAACATCATGTTGGTCATTCAGTCATTGTATTTCTTATACCCTTTCCATCTCAGTTATATGGTCTCCATTTAACTATCATTTGACTATGATAGTCAACTGATATCAACTTTGACCATTATTTTCTTTTGAAATCATGATATGAATATGGCTGTTTGGTAAAGCAAATGTCACACTTATATTGTTTTCTTACATATGTTTGGAGAAAGTAATAGTCAAAAGTATATGCTGGTTGACCAGAAACGTCAAATGATGATAATATAAGTAGGATGAAGGTAGTAATATAAGCAGCGCCCAGTTTAAGTGCACATATATTTTTCTCAAATATGGACACGCCGACTGATTTGTCGCTAGTTGTAATTTCTGTATGATGCCAATAGGTTCCACATGTAAGCCAGTTATCAAACTGGGATTGCGGTCTTGCATGTATTTTGATGGTTTTGCAAGCAATGGGCATCAACGATTGCAGTCTGCACTCATTGGAGGAGCTTTGTGGCACAAGGAGGTACTTGCGTTCTAATAGTTATAATTGTCATAAATCAACTTACCAAAAAACACACTAAATGTATTACTTTGCATACTTGCTCAAATGCCAGATAAATTTGGAAATATAATGCTGGGTGTATTTCATTATGTGGCTTACAATTTACCTTTGAAGGGTATAAATAAGAAGCCCATTAGATGTTTTCTGTGTCCAATATGACAGTGCTGATTGTTGTTCATCCATATTCGTTTGCCATATTGTTAGAGTAAATGCGATGACAAAGGTGATGTTGTATATATGATGACAAAGGTGTTTATGCTCAATGAGAAATTGAGAACTGGGCAGAAAGAAAGACACAGATTAGCATTTTTGCTCCAATAGCGCTTCAACTTTTGGAATATATATATTAGTTATTCATTTGTGCAAGTGACTCAACTTTTGGACTGTATACTCATTCATTTGGAATATATACTCCAAGAGATAGATATTATGCATTTAAACGATGACCTTGGTATGACACAGGGAACCGGGAAAGAATATGAGTAGATGAATTGTGGACAAACTCTTAAATATACTCATTTGGAGAATCTGTTGGTAATAATTTCAGAAATAACTAAGGTAGAAATGTAGAATGCTGGATTTGGTGAAAAACTTTAGCCCTTTCGCTGAATTGGTGATGATTTTAAATATTTTTTTTAAAAAATTGAATACTAGAGTATCTTTTTGCCTTGTTATCCATTTTCCCCATTCCGTGTCTCTTTATGTGTTTTCCCTCTTTTGTCATATTCATGGTATATGTTGTCGATATGGTGTGTATAACCTGATAGAGACTTATTACATCGTCTGGAACAAATGTCACATGTTTTACCTGGGACATTGTGGGTTATGGGACCATTATGTATCCCGTATTGCTGATTAATTTCTATCATCTAGAAGAATTTTGGAGGAATTCTAGGAAGATTCAAAGGAAGCCTGTCAGACCTGTGAGACCGTGACATACTCGCACAAGATTTCATTCTATTGTGATGAAGATATTGATACAGAGTAATTCGTATCAATTAGTTAGAATGCAATGCTAATATAAGGCCTGAGAGCTTCACGAAGCTCAGTTCTTTCCCCATATACTTATTATATTATTCTTTTCTCATGCTTTTTTTACAGCATCTGGACTGTAGATTTGGCTTACTTGTTGCAAAGCTTTTCTGTGGTCTTTTCCTACTTCACTGTGACTTTAGGAGCAAACCCAAACTTCTCTATGGAGTCATATTATAAGGTACTCTGTAGTTTTCTGCCTTGTATGCTCTCAACTATGTCAACATCATCAAGTGTAAATAAAAGTTATTTGTGCTCTCCACTTGTGATGGCCCTCTTTTGCATCCAAAGTGGTGGCTGTAGTAGACTGAACTTTTGAATTTTAAAGAGTTCTGGAAAGTCTGTCTAGTTGTCATCACTACTTGTAAACATATTTTTAGTGAGTAATTAATGTTCCACAAAAATATTCTCTCATGTAAGCCCATGCTAAATTAATCATATTGTCGCTATTATACTCGCTTGGCTTTGCTATTTCTGATTACCACATCTCCACAGTTTTCAATTTACATACTATTCACATATTCATCAACTACTTTGCTTCCACTTACATATAAAAGTCCCTATATAAAATGGGATCATGTAAGTCACATTCCTTATGTTGAGTTCGTAAGTCCTCATCTAGGCCTTTGGATCAAGACAATAAAAGGCCAAGATTAAAACAAATCAAGGGTTTAGATTAAAACAAACCTTCATTTCTCTCTCCTATCCCACCACGCACCACTGCCACCACCCATTACGTTGCGAGCCACCACCTAGTGGGGTAGTTGGGCGAGAAAAGAGAGAGGAGGAAGGTGGTTTGGAGATGAAGCATGGTGTGGTGTTGATGGTGCTCCGTGGTGGGGGTCAGATATGGTGGGGATGCCAAAGTGGTGCTCAGGCCGAGGAGCATGCCGGTGGTTGGAGGAGGTGAGGGTGGTGGGGCAATTGAGCGAGAAAGGAGAGAGGAAGCGCTGGTGGTTGTACGTGGAAAATGGAAAATGGGTAATCAGTGTAAAGTTACACTGTCAAGGACTAAAGTTACCTAAGGTTACATAAATTCAAAAATTTATCTACAAGATAACATTCTATAACTTCCATCGTTAATGTGTAACTTCAATTTTGATAATGTGTAACTTCAAAACGATATTGTTTAACTTCATATCAACATTGTGTCACTTCAAGTGATAATGCGTAACTTTAAACACATCCCATGTAATTCTAAATACATCTCGCGTAACTTCAAGACTATGAAGTCTGTGTGGTTGAGATTGGGACTTAGGGACTCAATTTTAAATACATGCCACTATCATACAATACTAATCATGGAGTAAATCACCTAAATTTACAAGTTATTCATGGAGGTGATTACCTTTGGGATAAAAATTCGTTTAATCATAGCATGGTATTAGACAATGTAACACTTCATTGTAGCATGGATTAATGTGATTGATGGGCTCATAAGTCATCATATAAAGTTACACCTAGAAAATTCGCTGACCTTCCTTTCTAAATAGCCCTTCCTCTTTTGAGCTTAAGTGAGGATTTATGTGAGTACGATAGAGACTTTCTAGCTCTAAGGGCTGTTTCGACTATGGTGTATTGGATAATTTCGATTTGAGACTACTTTGGAGCCAAGATGCATGTAACTCTGGTGGATTTGGCTTCATTAGTGTATGTGTATATGTATGTGATATTATGGTGATTTGCATTTTCTCCTCACAGGACCAATAACCTCATGACGTAGTGCGAGTGGATTTGTTATTCCAGAAGGCATTAGAAGCTGGGATCAAGATAGAGGTATAAGAAGCTTTCTTTTAGCGCTGAGTGCTTGTATTTATGTTTTTTGTAAGGGCAAAAGGAAATTAGCAAATTGGGTGGAAGTGAAACTTATTGCCGAAAATGAGTTAACGTAGGATTGAAGTTAGGCCATTGAATTGCTCACCGGGATATTGTGATACCGTAAAATTTTGCGTGTGAAGGTGATTTGGTTTTGACTTTTGAGTGAAGCCGCTCAGTGGTCCGTCGAGGTGTAGTTGTATGTGGACCTTTATTCGACAATTAGTTTCCTTCATCCCACCGTCCTTTTCCTAATGTTTTCGCCCTCACACCATTTTTTAAAAGAAAATCTTTAATTATAGATTTATAGCATAACTTGGAGCTTTGGACGCCCCTTCTCTATTTCACTCTCTCTTGCTTATTCTGCCACTGTTTCCTTTATTCTTACTCACTGCCATTTGCTGTAGTTGGGCATTATTATTATTTTAATTGTGAATGGGGAGGTAAATATTTTATTAAAATTTAAAGAACAACACCATGTCCAGGGAGGTCCAAGTGGTCATTGTTGGATGGGTAAAAGGAAAAATAATGACAGCAAAGGAATGTGGAAAGAAATAAGTTCATTGTTAAAAAAGCAGAAAATAAAGGTGATGAAGAAGCAAGATGATGAAGGAGATGCCGTGACCAATTTGGGTTGGAAAAAATAAAGAAATGAATTGGAAGATGGAGTATGAGAGGAGGAATGAGAAGGTAAAAAATTAAAGTAAAGAAAATGGAAAAGGAAGCTGAAAGCCTAAAATCTAGTACAACAATAACAGAGTAGATGCATTCTAGACTTTTAGCTCATTTATTTTTAATGAAGGAAGGGGATTTCTAATATATAACAAGGTATTTTAAAAAGGACAAGCTTAGTTTAAGTAATTCTGGAAGGAAATACTAGCAGTAATCTAGAGAAAAAAACACGCCGAGGATACTAATTTTAAAAAAAGTGTTTTATAGGTTATACACTTATACGGGTTAGTTTGGGATACCTGGGAAGGGGAGGGCAAATGAAGTGAGGTTGTTTGGGTAGTATTTCCCTCCACCCTTAATAGTTAACTTAACAAACGATTTTACTTCCCTTACGCCCCCTCCCCTCACGTTCCCCTCCAAAATCCCTCCATCCAAACACGACTCAAGTTTTCATGCCTTTTTTAAGTCATATAGAGTACATATTACTCCCTTTGTTCACGAATTATTGTCCCATTTTAATAAAATACTCCTCACAATATTTATGGAATGGAGAAATTTATTATGACCGGAGGGAGTGGTTATTAAGTGACAACCTTTCCCAAAATTATCTCTTTTTTGTTGTTCATCTACGAAAAAATATACTTTATCTTCAGATGCTTGTTGACTTGACATTTGACTTTTCCTATAAGCTGTGTCTGTGAGTGTCATGGTGGCTTTTTCTAGCATAATATTACTTCAAGAGATCCAAAAGCCGGCTTCCTTTCTTTCTTTAAAACTTGCATTTCAGTCTAGGAATTGGTACAATACCAGTATTTATTTTAGATGGTCAACACTAAATCTGTCTTTTTCTTGCAGTGCAGATCTTTTAGTCCAGAAGAAATATCTATATTGATTTTGTCGGGGAAGTACGTGGCAATTGCTTTGGTTGACCATTACAAACTAAGGTTAGACCCATCCAAGATCCAAACTGTGATGGTGTAGCTAAAGTCCTTATTGTTGCTTACTTGCTTATTAAGCGATTGTGCTATGTTACTATGTCTTCATCTCACGACTTGCAAGTTGCAACTATTAATGTGGTGCTATGGTTCCAAGGTGGACTTTGAGTTGTTCTTTTCTCCACTCGAATTCCTTATGGTACCTATTTAGTGCACTAATTACACAATACTTGCGTACAGTTCTTTTAAAATAATTTTTTGTTGCCTTGATTCAGTTTTTTTTCAAGACATCTTTAACTCCTTAAAAATTTCTGTGAGTAACTTGTATGGATGGGGTTGGGTGAAACTATTATAAAAAATGGGTCCACATGTGCTAATTTTTTCTGCAAACTGCTGGCCCATCTGCAATTTTTAAGTCTCTGATTGTTTTAACTTTTAGATCAGTAAAATTGCTTAGCAATTTAACTGTTGTAGACTTTGGTACAGTTCAACAAAGTAGCTCCCAACTCTTTTTGAATGATTGCTTCAATTTTAGCATTGAAAAGACTTCAAATACGTTGACATCAAGAAGAGGTAGTCAAATTTTGAGGCTCTTGAAATTGTAAGACTGAAACAGTCTCTGTAAACTTGCTGATTATTTTATCGATTTCTAAGAGACATCTGTTTTTTTTGGAACTGATTCTCCTTTTCCATCCAGTGTGAAGCACAAAATAAATTCATTCTAGAATCTCCCTCACTTTTATGTTCATAGTGTTTCGACTAAATCTGTCTTGACTCTCCACATGATGTCATTACAGTTGCAGTCAGTCAAGGCAAGATGATGGAGGTGTCTCTGATTTTTGTTTGAGCAATATAGGCTACACAGGTATGAAATCGTTTTCTTCAACCTTTAATTCACAGCATTAGTAATGGGAGTGAAATTCTTATATGTGGGACTGTGGGAATCACGAAGTTACACTGAATAATTATAGCCTGCTTGATTCTTGAAGGACTTAGAAAGGATTATTAAGTTAGTTGTCCACATGTCACTACTCGCCAGCAATACATCTCCAGTGACCCCTGTCTACGAATTCTAAAAACTACCCATGATGTGTAGTTCCAGGCCTTGATTAATGTAGACTAAATGTGGGAGATAGAGAAGAATTATTGTGCTACAGTGGGAAAGTCCCATTCAAGTTCAGCTCTAAGTAGCTAACTGTGGCCTTATCTCCTTTTTTTATCTCTCATTATTCAGGTTTTACCCTTTTGAAAACCTCACTAAGATGATCTTATTAGCGGATTTTAATGGAGAATTGTGATTGCCAAGAACTGTGAAAGATTTGGCCAACTTCCACACAACCAGCTAGATAAAACTATAATGAAACCAATGCTATGCGATATCAAAATACCCATTTGAAAATACAATTTAATGTAAATATAGTTCTTACGTTTTGTTCGTTAGAATTATCATTCGGGTCATATTAAATTGATTCACTTGTCGAACGGTGTAAATACAACTTGACTAATGTGATTACTAATTCGATTAACTAACCAGCTATGACTACTAAATTAGTATTATATAGAGTAATAATTTATATATATACTCCCTCCGGTCATTATTTTTCGCCCTACTTCATGAATATACGTGAGGAGTATTTTAATGGAGTGGGGCGAAAAATAGTGACCGGAGGGAGTATTTTTTATCACCTGGATTTTACGGGGGTTGTAATCTTAGAGATTCTAATCTGTACTTCCTTACACGATTCTATCATGTCTATTCCTTATGCATGCATGATTTTTAACATAATTGAGAAAGGTTACGTACTCGTAGGATTACCTCAGACAAAAAGCTTCATGGCTTCTTTTGCTTCCCGTGTAGCCTTCTTGGTATTGTGGTTTAACTGTAACACCTTTACTATCTTGGTTTCTCCTTACTCACACATCTATGTAGTTGGGACGTTAAAAATGTTGTGACACATTCCAAGGATAGTGGTAGGGCTAGCTTATAAGCCACTTCTCCAACTCTTCTAAGATTTCATATGATATGTGTTTCGGCCTTACCTTGCCCATCCCAAAATGCATCACACCCTCATGGGTGACACTCTTAAGAGCATTTTGTCTCCTACTTCAAACTCAATACTTCTTCTATGAAGATCGGCGTAGCTCTGTCTTGGACCGCTTTCATCTTTTGTTCAATGATCTTTATTTGTTGGATCATTTCCTATGCCATTTGTGGTCATAACACCGTGCTGTCAGCCAAATTGCTGCACAAGTCCACGTTAAGATATCTCTAGCATTACTGCATACTGGAAATGAGGTGTGTAATCACCAATCAATAGATACTTAGTGTTATTTCTGGATTTTCTGCTATCTAAGTCACCGTTTAAGTCACACAAACACCTTCACGATCACAATATTCCAAATCAAGTGAACATCACTGATAGATAGCATGCATGGTCCTTATATGATAACTTTATTATGGCGTAGTTGTATTTGAATAATAGGGTTCTAAATGTTGAATAAACTTTAATACAAGTAGTAGTTTTCCTCTCTTTTTGCAGGCCACTATGTTGTGATTTGTGGGTATGATGCTGACAGAGACGAGTTTGAAATCAGAGACCCAGCCAGCTCGAGGTACTGCCTTCATGGCTTCATATTTTTTTCACCAACTTCTTGCTGTCTCTTCCTTTTGTTGACTAGAATTGTCTTTTTGGATCCTTTCCTCTTGAGATGAATCTGATCGTGCCATATTTCGGTGGTCTTTTTGAATTATTTAAGGGTTTCATGAGAATTCTGTGCCATATGCAGTAAATATGAAAGAGTGTATTCAGTGCACTTGGATGAAGCTCGGAAATCTTTTGGCACTGATGAGGACCTTCTTTTGGTAATTGTTTAGAAACTCCATGTGTACTGACTGACTCTTCACTTCGTGTGTCATACTCATGCGTGCTTGGCAGTCAAGGATATGGGTAAAGTCTAGCGATTCTAAGGATTTCCACAATGGGAGTGTGGAAAATGAACAAATCACGTACCATTAGACTAGTGGAAAAATTAGTATTTGGGCATCTGGATTTAAATTTAGCACTAATTTGTGTAGGCTAGATTTAATTAATACTACTCCCTCCCCACCACTAAGATTTTCCCACTTTCCTTAAAAGGAAATTCCACTAAGATTTTCCCACTTCAAAACTTTCCTTATTCATCCATTATACTCTCCTTCTATTGGTTACTTTTTGTGATTTGACATCTAGAACACCACCCAACAATTTACCACCTTCCATTACCCATTTCTTAATCCATGTGCCATTTATAAATGGGAACATCATTGTGGTGGGGAGGGAGTAACATTTTATATTGTTCTCGTTACACTTATTTAAAACGGTCTTATTTGTATGAAACCATGGGACTAACCAAGTACTCCTACGAATTAGTAAAGAAGAATACTCGCAACTATTTACAAGAGTAAAAATTAGTAGTAGGGAGTAATAAATACTCCGTATATGGATTAATATAAATAACGGTTCACACAATAGGTCAATGTGTTAAAAATAATCTGTTGATTACTGGAGTAGCAATTAAACACTACGGAGTACTTTTTATAGATAGATGTGTCCACAATATTGGTGGTTGCTAACTACTGCTTTCATAATTGGCTACAGATTTCAGTTGAACCGAGATATGATGAAGAAAATATTTGCTATACCAAACAAGATGATCAAATTGGCAGCAATCTATGACGCTTCTGTCAAGACCAACTCGTTTATAACATACAGCAAATATCAGTGAAGGTTGTATAGCATTTCGTGTAATCATCGTTCATCTCCTATCCTGCAGTTTCAACATTATACAACCTCTAACTCTGTAAATTCACATTCACATTCACATTCACATTCACATGTACATACATATAGAGTAGTATCATTATTGGTAATTATCGTCTTTGAGATTTGTCATTTTCATTTTCTTATGTGCACCGAGTACACTTCATGGATACATTAACTGAGATTGTCGGGAATTAAAAGGATTGCTCTAATGTTAATCATGTCAACTCATACTTAATTTCTATTTAGTTATGCACAAATTATACTCTACCATCGTTGTATCGTACGACAGACCTTAAAACTATGAATTTATGGTAAAAAGTTACCACTTTGTTATTTAGTGGTCACTTTAGGTTAAAAAGCGAATAATTTTTTATACGAAAAAATAGTAACTATTTATCTGAACCTAAAATGATTATTTTTTTACGGAATTACTTTTTCATACTACAATATTATTCAATCATCCTTAAAATTTCCAATATTACCCTTCTCTAAAAATCTTTCATTGTTTTATTTAACTTTTTCATCAAAATTCTTTACTTAAATCCCATCCATCCTATAAATCGATCGATCATTATTTGCGAATTCACTATGAATCATAGTTTGATAATCAATATTTTATCATATAGGAATTTTAATTGAAAATTAGGGTTAATTAGTGTTAATTAATTATTCAGGGTTCTTGTATAATCGGAAATGAAGACTTTTTCGAAAAAAACCATTGGTGCAATTGATTTGAAATTCATCGCAAATTAGTACTTTCCCGAATGGAAGTACCGTGCAATTGATTTCAAATTCATTGCAAATTAGGACTTTTCCTAAGAACCCTAATTGGTGCAATTGATTTCAATTTCCTAAGCTCAGTTCTACTCGTATCATCGCAAATGAAGACTTTTTCAAAGAAGCCTCATTAGTGCAATTAAATTTGAAATCTCTGACCTTAATTTGTACTTGAATCATCTCAAATTAGAATTTTTTCAAAGAATTGATGCAATTAAGGTGTGAATTTTTTTTTCTAGAAACTTAATTAAGTGGTAGGGGAAATGAGAAGGATAGGGTAATAATAAAGTATCACCTTTTTTTATCATAAAAATTGCAAATTATTACTATTGCCGCACAAGGATTGCACATAATAATTACTCCAATAGTCCTGTACGTAACGAGTATATTTCTTCATATCTAAATGAGTTTCTGCTTTCAATAAAGATCATTTAGATATCAAGGAAGTACGAAATACTCGATATCTTATTTTATTAGTACGTAACAAATTCCGTAAATAAATGTTTGCTATTCATGACGTGTGTTTGAAAACAATTGCCTACCTTTGGAGACACCTTTTCCATCTTCAATATGTTATCAAAATATATGAGCAGGAGAAGAGTTTATGTAGTACGGAGTAACATATTTTGAACTTTAAGTAGTCCCTCAATCCAATAAAACTCAACGCACTAGATCTGGCTTTACTATCACCTCCCAATTCAAGACCCTACAACTCTTGAAAACCGAGCTGCGGAACTTGGGAACTGAAACTGCCCATTAATTCATAGAGTGATACACTATGACTACACTCAATACCTTAGAGCACAGTTCAAACCTGTTTTTCTAGTGGGATCCGAGAAGCCTAAATCTAATCCTCAAGTGCAAAAGCTGCTCCGAAACATTGATTTCACTCCAATCAGGAGGGTTACATCAACCAGATCGGAGGGGACCACCGAAGAAGGAATGATATTGGATTTGAATATTCCGTTTTTCAGCACTTCTATGTTTAGTACTGCAGGCTCTAAAGCTCATCATGCTGTGGCTGTTGTTTGTTCAAGGCATCCAGCTTTTGTTTCAATTCCTACCAAATTTAGGGCCATTTCCAAATTCATTAGATGACTCTTGACACAATATTAAAGACGAAACTAATCACAGGATATGAAAATCAACGAGTTACCTGAAGTTTTTCTTCAAGACAAGCACTTGGAGTGGACAATAAGGCAACATACCTGCAGCAACACGATCAAATCACATAATTATTTAACCGCAGAACAAAATTGGCGTGGGTTGAGGTTGGGGGTGGGATGGGGGGATAGAGAAAGAGAGATTACTCGCAACGGCTTGGCTCATCTACATCAGTAACCTCGTTCTTCAAACCACACCTGAGCTTGACCTGGGAAGAAATTAAAGTGAATTAGTAAATGCAGGTCAGACCTGGCTAACATGTTGTTTTTATTCTACTCACTGGACAGTGGTCATAGCTCATATATGCCAGGCTGCCAGGCTATGGAGTACTTTCAGGTCATTATTCGTCATGGCGATTTTCATTACAAATTACACATTTTGGGTAGTTTCAGGTGATTTTAGGGTCCCAGGATTATTTTCAGGTCAGGCCATTCAAGTTCGGGTTTACTTCAGTTATTTTTTTGGGTCAGGCCATTTTTGCCAGTCCTAATCAGCAACATTGATCAGTATAGGCTTGTAAAAAAAACGTTCAATAGCGCCACTGTTATAAAAAGCTTGTGTCCAAAGAGGCAGAGCCGCAGAATGTCAAGTAAAGACTCACCCTCATACTCCTATCAGGTCCATTCCAACATTTATCACCATTCGAAAATAGCATGATTTTGTACGAGTCCTCAAATTTCTCCCAACGCCTGTGTCGATCAAATAGTCAAAAAAAATCAGTGCAAATTCAGTGAATAAACACTTTTTTTATCATACTTCTAATTTACTTACACTTCTAGCTTCCTGGTGACTAAAGACTCACCAAGATATAAATCTGAATTATACATATCTTTTTCCAAGGAGCCAAAGACAAACTATTCATTGGATTTGGAATATGACGGAACAATACAAATGACTCATTAGACTGTCGCTTCGTGTATTGAGAACTAGCAGTCTGTCCACACAACTATCAACTCAACTTTTATTATTTCACGAGAAAACCTGTTTCAGTTGAATACTAGACCCCTTACAGGTAGGAATCTTTAAGATGCGGGGGCAGTACAATCTTTTGTATATTACCATAGGACTTTAGTAAGTTGTACCCCATAAGTTATAACTAATACGGAGTATATATTTTAGCCCACGTTAGTGTTACCCAACAGGCAATTAATATAGAAACTGTACGCCACTCCTAAATGTGCATGCAATCATTCTCCTATGTCTATGTCTACTGTCTAGTACTCTCTCCCATTCTTTGGATTCCTACCATTTGATTAAAATACTACTCACATATAATCAACTTATGGTAGGAATCCAAAGAATGGGAGGGAGTATCTTACAAAGTTAAAAGAATTCTACAAAGTTGACTTTTCTATTTTTTTGGCTAACTCGCACAAGAAATGGTTTCCATATCCCTTCTACAAAAGGAGTAACAGCAGGACATGTGAAAAGAAGCTTACCCCAAGCGTGTGCTCATGTGTCCTTCCTCCTGAGAAGCCTTTTTAAAAGGGCATACTTTGTAAACATATCTGAAAAAAGCAAGCACATAAGAATGTCGTTGGCCTCTTGCCCTTTAGTTGAGCCAAGATAAAAATAAGTAAACCAATAAATACTATTCCAGATATTAGAGGCTGCTGGCCAGTGCCAGGTTAATCAAGCAAATTTTCAAACAAGACATTCAATTTAGATAGCAACTGTGAAGCAAAGCTTTTGGTATTCTCAGATATCGACTAGGAGGGATGGGCAAGTTTAAATTTTTTAGACACATCAGTAAATTAATGACAATTGAAATTCATGCATAATGCAGTTGGATGATATTTTTGACTTGTAGAGTTAGATGGGTATGAAAACACGTAGGAGTAGTCATTACTTGTTTTGCTTGCTTTCAAAACAACGATCATAGAATGAGTAAAATTCCTTTGCCGGCCCTGCATGGTCAAATTACAAAGTAAATCCACTGCTAGACAGACTGATGAGCTGATATATCTTCAACACAAATTTACGAGACTGCATCATCAATTAGGATATACGCACCAGCATCGAGTTTTAACTTTTCAGATAATGTCGAAATTCTTGACTGTATTTTTGTCAACTTGGCATTTGATTCGTCATATTCCTTGCGAACTAGAGCAGAATCTGAAAGGTTGAAAGCACTAGTTTCAGCATGCTAACATGTGAAAATCTTCCTAGATAATTAGATAACATTTCAAACAAATCATCACAAGACAAACATTCAAACTAACAGTCTAGAGTGTTTCAATACGCACCTGTTGTATTCAAAGGAGTCTGAAACAAATTAAAGCCCTGAAGAATGTTCTTCACAGTCTTCTGAATTTTCTCCAGCCAAGATGGATTACTTAATTCGGTAATGTCTTATACACCATAAAATAAACCACAGAACGTACAAACTAATAAGAAACTACAAGGTGATGACGTTAAAATAAAGAAAATAAAAAAAATAAAAAAAGAGCAAATTGTAGCAAATACCTGATTCATCTTCAGAATCAGACTTGTAAGAGCTTGAACCAACATCATCTTCTGCATTAAGATCATCATTCATTTGGTCATCAACATCATCTTCGTCATATTTGTGGTCAACGGAATCACTCTCATCATATTTGTGGTCAACTTCATCAAGTTCTGAAGCATAGCCATCGTAATCTTCATCATGCACATCTTTGGGTGTCTCTGCATCCAGATCTTTAACATCAGCAGTACCGCCAGTTTCGTGATCGGCCTTTTCTCCTGTCCATCGAGAAGCAACAAGGCGCCCAAGTTCCTCCTTGGATAATCCTTCTGTGTTCTCAGATGTGGCTGTCTCCTGCTGCAACATGCACTCAGTAAATTCGAAGCATCGTATCAAGGAAAAAAATGACCAAAAGAACTAAGGTACTCCCTTCATCCATGGATAAAGTCGAAAGTTTTAATTTTTTTGGGTATGTTATAGGGTCATTATAGTTTGTGAATTATGACCTCACATCTTCTATCAACTTGCATTCTGATCCACACCTTATTATGTTCCTCGATCTTTGTTAAAAACAAACTATCCAGTTAATACATGTACATAGGAAGTAACAACATAACCTACAGTCACACGTTTCGAAACATGTTCAAAACATTAAATCATACGGAGTATAACTGGGAGGTTTGCTTATGTTGAAATAGTGCAGAGAATATCCATCAATGCATACATATGTTTCTGATCAGTTGTTGGCCTACGTCGCATATCACATTATTAAATGTTGAACTCAAATAGAAGTCCAAACGTAAATTTGGTGTTTAAGATAATTCCAAATTTTGTTCTGGGTGTTGAAAAATCGAGGGGGACTTTTACGGCATACCTTGTTTTCATGGTCAGAGTTAGACTCAGAAGCATCAGTGACCTCGTTCTTCCCCTCCTCAGGCTTGACAAGTCAAAAATATAGTGTCAATCACGTAATTTTAAATAAATTATGCTAGGACCTTATATCATATATCTATTCATCACTTTTCCCTTGTAGCAGCAAAAGACGAAGCTGGCAATTACCGGATCAACCGCACTACTCGTGGAAACTTCAACCTTAGCTTGATCACCATTCACAATTTCTGATACCACTTCTTCCTTGCCCTATGCAGAAGAGGAAGTCAGGGCTCAAATATGAAAATCAGGAACCAGAAAATGATGAAGAAACAAGACTGGAATAATGAAAGTCAGAGAAATCACTTTACAATATATGGCATCATTATTATGATCATTAAAATTAGCCAGCATAAAATTATTATGGGACTAGGGTTTTGTTATTATTGTACTGTCATCATTGTTATACATAGTAGCTGAGGTGGTTTTATGCATGAAAGGTCAATGGACTGGATAGCAAAATAGCATACATATTCATAACAAATGGATGCCAGGCAATCAGATTGCAATTGTCAAAATATTAAGGCATAAACCAATATCAGGCCCAATTGTCAATATTTTACTTACGAAAAAAAGATGAACCTAAGTCACCAAATATAATAATTCGTCGTAGACTGTTAGATCCATAGATATTACCATCAAGCACACTCCAAAAGACAATATACAGAGGAATATCGAAAAAAATTGGTTGCACATATCAACATGACTACACATAATATGATCTACTCTTGATACAGTGCCTCATATATAGATTAAAGCAAGCAACATGACAGAATTTTACTCAAACAAATACTTTATTCACCGAGAATTGAGTGAAACCTGTAACCTATGTTGTATGCAATCAGTGATCTACAAAAAGAATACACATTCTGCCTAACCTGCTCGGTGGAGTCCTTGATGTTGCCTATAAAATCATCATTTGTTATATCAATGTGCTCTTCTGTTATGCTTTCTACATTGTTCTCATCTTCTGTTTTATGTTGATCAGATTCCGTTTGTGCCTCTTCTTTGAGTTTCTGTTCTTTTTCTTTCTCTAAACGCTCCCTTTCCTCCTGCTTTTCAATTTGTTCCTTGCGGTCTACAAGACAGACAGACAACATCAATAAACTCAAGGTTGTTACATTAATACTCAAATATTCCTGACCAGCCAATACATTCTAAAACAAAGCATGATGCCTACAAATCAGTGCTATGGATTCTAATTTCTTAAATGCACTGAAATTATCATGAACCTAACTTTGCTAAGTAGATGAGAGCTACCCCTCAGCAAAATCTTATGGAATTGCTTGAAATTTAATCTGCCTCTTCCGGTCCGCTTAAATGATTGTAGGCATCTAACATAAAAGGTTTTGGAAATAGCTGAAAATAACTTCGACAACAGTTTTTTTTGGGATGACCACTACCTTTTTATCAAGAGCAAAACTCGAGCATACCAGGCTCGAATTCTAGAAAACATAGTTGCGGGCCATAAATAATCCCCACAAGAACACTGTTAGGAAGGCTTGAGCCTTAGAAGTTGACCCCTAAGATTGCCACCCCAAGTATCAACCACTAGACTTCAACCTCGTGCGCAAAAACCATCAACACATTTTTTTACGTTAGTTCTATTATAAACATTCCCTCACATACCCTGTCACAAACTCGAAGGATAGACATGGGTAGGAGTGCCATGTCACAAACTTGATGCATAGACATGGTTAGTTAAAACAGTCAAAACATCTTTAGTGGGTATTTTTCTGTAAAATATCAAACACCCACATCAGTACACCAGTGCTTGATGTATGTTCCGAGGCAAGCATTAGTAACATAGTATATAATAATCCGTAGTTTGCAAGTCTCATTTGGTCACACTGGAGAATTGGTCGGATAATTGTAAAAAATTATAAACCCACAAGCATAACAAACCCAGACATGCAAGTATCCAAGCATCCCCAAAATAACACCATGCCAATATCTCTGAGCAATTCAAACAGACAAATAGCAGCTTAATCAGTAAATAGCAATATGCATCCTGAATGATTGCTTTAATCTTTATGTTTCAGATGGGTTTGACAAAAATAACTTTCAAACCCTGCCATTTGTCACCCACTGACAGTTAACTCAAATACCCAAAGATGAAAAGAAAAAAATATATTCATGATCTCAACAGAAAATTCAAAAATAGCTATTCACTGTTAGCTTAGAAGAGGTATTAGAGAGTTCCTGGAAAAAGAACACCCCAACTATTACTTCTTTGGCACCAAATACATACTCCGTACATAGTATTTCTTCTATTGAAATACTCAGCCTCTCCCATGAGGTCTCGAATAAAATCAATTACATGATCACTAAACAGTACTGAACTTCATCAAAAAGCACTTTCATTTATTTTACTGCTACAAAAAATTAGCATATGCTCTAACATCACAGCATTGCCCTCTGGGAATAATGAACCAAATGCAATTATCACTCAATCCAGTTATTGACTTCTTAGCAAGGAGCGACTTTCAGGAATCCCCAGTGATTTGGAAATGATAGTGTAGTTTGGCAGCTTAGCTAATAAATAATAAACTAATTGACTTAGTGATCCAATCAGAACAACACACTACTTAACATGTAATGAAGCCTGAAGGAAGCTAATAACAAGGTAGCTAGCGGAAGTCTATGCTAGTATTTGCTAAACTTTGTGCCATGAACATCTAGAACCACTATAAACAGAGAAACAGGATGGGGCATACCCTGAAGCTGCTGAACAAGCCCCTTGAGTATTTTCTCCTCGCCCTTGAGCTTAGACAATTCGGCTTCATCTTTAGCAAACGCCAGCTTGGCTTGCTGAATTTCCTTTTCCCGAATGATAACACCCTCTTCATAAGTCGCAATCTTTTTCGTCAACTTCTCCCTTGCCGCTTTTCCAGCCTCCCAGCACGTATTCGAGCAGGTAACTTTACCATCATACTCATCGCTTCCATCACAACAATCTACACTAGCGAAATACATGTTTTGATATATTCTCAAAAATTAAGTCAAAGAAAATATAACAAATGTACACTCATCATGATCCCAACCCACACGGACCACTTACCACAAATACCATCATTCACTCGGGAAGAAAACAACACAAGAGGCATATGCCCTGCATTACGGCAATAAAATCTCCCATTTGGACACGCCGATGTCCCTGCAATGCAGAAGCCATGCACATCAAACTTGCAACCTTCCACGCAATAATTCCCCTCAATCAACCCATGAAGACAAACGCGACTACTTCCTTCCTATGTTCCTAATGTTCCATTTGATGGTATACATTTTCTCATAATCTCCCTAACATATTCTGAAGATCGTATGCTATCAAATGAACACTATCCCATTTCGATAAAAATCTAAATGAAATACTCAATGAGATGGGCGAAATCACAAAGGAGCCAATTGACGAAGGAGCTTAGCTTCCAACGCGGAAATCTAATACCCATAAAAGATATTGTATGATGAAACTTTACACAAAGTTATGGAGCAATGAGAAACAACAAATACCGGGTTCGTCGGAACCGTCAAAGCAGTCGCAGAAGTCGTCATTGAGCTGACTGCGATTGATTTTCCTGGACCCATCTTTACATCTTATCATCGAATTAGACCCGCCCTTCAAATAATCCTCATCTGATGCACAAAAATAAACATCAATCTGCGCATAAAAAAGGTTCAAAATTCAGGAAATGAAAGCAAAGGTGGGAAATATACCTTGGGGGGAGATGCCAAGAAGGGGATTAGAGAGCAGAGAAATTGATCCGAGGATGGATGGAGTGAAATAGATCAAGATCAAAATAAACCTTAACTCCATATCGCCGTATGAAATGGGAGTAATGGAGGGTGGAGTTTTGGGGGAAGAAGATACAATGAGATGGAGGTTTACTTAGAAATTGGGGAAGACGATCACGCGGTAGCACAACTTGAGCTCGCAATCGGGTCACTCGGGTCGGGTCAAGACGGGTCAGGTCTCGGGTCTCGGGTCGCAACAGGTCGCATCTCTTTCGGTCGAGTTGGGTTCGGGTCGGATCGTTATTGGGTCGGATCATTTCGAGTTAGTTGATATGGCGGGTCATTATTGAGTTTAGTTATTTTTCGAGATTTTCCTAATAAATTTTGTTTTTTTACTACTCCATTATTTTGTTTAATGACATCTAACGTATGAATTTAAACCTCAAATCACTTTTATTTGTATCACTATAAGAGATTTAGTAGTCTTCTGGTCATCAATCTTATTAGTTCGAGTTCAAATCGGGTTGGATCGGGTTCGAATCACCGGTTACCGGTTGTATCGGATCTTGGGTCACAAGCAGGTCGGGTTGGATCAGTCGGGTGACTACATTTTCGGGTTCTAACGGATCGAGTTTCGGACAAGTCGGGTCGAGTAAGCTTCTGTCAGCTCTAGTGCCACAACTCACTCTCCACCACGTTGTCTTTAAAATCACTTTGATTGTTTTACGGCTCACTCCGATCTTTTGTGTCTATCGGGTTGCCTCGGATTACATTTCAATTTTAGGTTATTGCTAATTCTTGTCTTTCAATTGAAACATGTAAAAGGGTGCAAACACTTCACATAAACATCAACAAAGACAACAGAGGCAGTGTATTAGCTAACTAAGGGGTACAATCCACAGAAGACAGGAATGCTAGGAAGGGACTGTGCAGATTTGCAGCATGGCAGAGAACATAAAGTATTCCACAAATACAAGCCCATGGAGGAAGACAAAGACATATGTATGTAGAAGTCAACTCAACATAAGATGACAAATCAGTACAAGACAAAGAGAGCTTTATGTCCTAGGGATTGAGACTTGTAATCTCATATAAATATGGATGTTGAATTATGTAAGTGCTCATGCACAAAAACTCTTTCAAAACCAGTAATGTAGCCTTGATGGCATTTCAATCATCAATCATTAAACTAATCTACAAATTAATGAGCCAAGGTCTATTTAATCTTCATGGTATCAGAGCCTACTTGTGCTCATAAATTTCTAAAAACAATCTAATCCTAACCTCTCTTCATTTCTGAGTATGTTCCTGACGACCTATTACTACTAAAACTCTACTCATCTATCAAGTTCTTTACCTACAAAATGTCAGGAGGAGACAAAGATAAAGGAGTGGGAGAATCTATGCACCTCAATCAATCAGAGGGAACTCAAACACTGAAAATTACTCCTAAACTATGTGGGTCGGAAAACTACATCATGTGGAAGTGCCAAATGGAGTTGGCTCTTTCAGCAAAACGCAAATTGGGGTATGTGAATGGGTCTGTGTTTAAGCCAGACAAGGATATCTCTAAGTTTGAGACACGAGAGTCCTCAAATAACTTAGTGATATCTTGGATCTTACAAAATGTCAGTGAAAGAATTAAACATGTCATAATATACATTGACACGACAAAAGAAAAATGGGATGTACTTCAGAAGAGGTACACAATGGCCAATGGAGCTAGAAAATTCAAGCTAAATAGAGACACATATGAAATTTGTTAGAGCAGTAGGGGTATAGAAGAATACTGTACCCAACTGCAGATTGTGTGGGATGAACTTCATAACATGGAGAACTATCCTGTACTCAAGACTATCTCCACTGAGATGAGAGCCTATCTTGATGCTGTGGAAAAGCAGTCTGAAGAAAGGAAGCTCTTTCAATTTCTCAGTGGGTTGGATAAAGAATATGCAACATTGAGAAGCAGCATCTTGCTCATGACACCTCTGCCAAGTGTTGACACTGCTGTATCCATTCTCCTGCAAGAAGAAGCTCAAAACAAGAACTTCAACATGGAGAGGAATGGGGAAAACTCAGCTTTTCTGGGAAGAAAGGAGTCAAATGAAAGCAGATGTATTCATTGTGGAAGGAGAAATCACAAATCTGACAAGTGTTGGGAAAAACATACCAAACAGGCATGTATTCATTGTGGAAGATCAAACCATAAGTCTGAAATGAGTTGGGAAGTTGTTGGGTACCCTAAGAACAAGCCTGGAAGCAATCAAAAGGCAGGAAACAAGGGGCAAAATACCCTCAAATCTCATAAGATAAATCAGAATTCAGGTAAAGCTCAGACCAACTATGGAGGAAAGGGAAACAAGAGGACCGATGCTAATGTAAACAAAGATGCAAACTTGGCAATGGCTATAGGAGCTGCAACACAGCAACTTGAGAATCTCCTCAAGCTTGTGCCTGGCAGTAGCAAGTCCAATACTGGTGCAACTATGCAGGTATGAGTTGCAACTATTCTCAAATTTCCAAACATAATTGGGTTATAGATTCTGGTGCTTCAGATCAAATGACAGCTCACAAATCCCTCTTAACCAATGTGATTGCCCTAGAAAGAAAACCTAAAATAAACTTACCCAATGGTGAGGTTGTGTTTGTGACTCACAAGGGTAATGTAACACTGGAAAATGGCTTAATGGTAAAGAATGTCCTCTATGTACCAAAATTCAAATAAAATCTTATATCTGTTCAGAAACTCACACAAGATAATAACTGTTGTGTGTCCTTCCTGAACAACCAATGTCATGTGCAGGATCGTTTTAAAAGAAACTCCAAAATCCTAGGATGGGCAACAAGTGGTCTTTACTACCTTACATAAACCAAAAAGATCTGACCAAGCCCTACACCAAAGAAGAGAACAAGATTTAATAGGCAGAGCTTAAGTATTAAACAAAACTGTAATCCTGCCGTTAAGCCTTTTGTAGCCAAATCTGTGGTCAAAATTTTTTGTAATAAATCAACTTCTATGAGTACTAGTAAAAATGATTGCAGTTATTCTCTTTGGCATCACAGGCTTGGTCATGCTCCCTTCTCAAAATTGAAACACATACCTTCCATTAAAATTAAAATGACACAACCCAATGGAAAATTGTGTCTAACCTGTCCCATGGCAAAACATACTAAATTCCCTGGCCTTCATGCTAAGTAAGACTTGTGCTGCTTAACCCTTTGACTTGATTCATATAGACATTTGGGGACCATATAAGGTTGCTTATAAGGGAAAATTTAGGTATTTTCTGACCATTGTAGATGATATGTCTAGGGGAACTTGGTTATACCTCATTGAACACAAGTTAATTAGAGGCCCTTACATTTATCAAATCATTTTGTGTGTATGTGGAAACTCACTTTGGAAACAAAGTTAAGACCATAAGGTCAGACAATGCACTTGAATTTGATGACAAAGAATGTAGGCACTATTTTGCTGCACAAGGAATAGTGCATCAGACTAGCATTGCGGACAGACCCTAGCAGAATGGGGTGGTTGAAAGAAAACATAGGCACCTGAGATAAGCAGGGCCTTGAGGTTCTAGGCTGGATTGTCTTTAGGATACTGGGGGGACTGTGTCCTAGCTGCAGCATATATCATCAACAGACTCCCATCTCCAGTCATACACAACAAAACACCATATGAAATGGTACACAAAATTATGCCTGATTATAAGAACTTGAGAAGCTTTGGGTGCTTGGTTATGGCTTACAATCCACAGAGACACAAAGACAAATTACAACCAAGAGGAGTGGCCTGTGTGTTCTTGGGATCCAATAGATCAAAAGGGATATAAAGTGCAAGAATTGGATAGAAAGAGAAGATTTGTAACTAGAGATGCTACTTTCTATGAGCATATATATCCTTACTCACAACACTCAAAGACTGACCTGATGCTCCCCCTTCCTGCTGTTTTATCCCACACATTTGATGGTGAAGGGATGCCTACTGAAGAAAAAGATCAAAGTGATACTGAAGGTGAGTTTGATCAGGCACCAAGACATGAAAACACTCATGGGCTTGATGTGCAAGCATCAGACCAAAGGGTAAATGACCAAGAAAGTCAGGAGGTATCTCTGAGGAAATCTCAGAGAGAAACAAGAGTTCCTTAGCTTCTTGGATGAAGGAGTTCATAATCAAACAAGGAGGAAGAAATGACAGGCAGCGTGTCACTGAAGCTCAATCCACAACTGAAACTGAGGTGGAAGAATCTTTTGTGAACCTAGTCAATCAAGTTGTAAATCATCAGGAACCATACTACTTTCATGAGGTTGTGCAGCATGATAAGTGGATATATAATAGCTATGAATCAAGAATTGGATGCTTTGGAACAAAATGACACCTGAAGTATTGTGAAACTTCCTCCTGGAAGGAAGACCATAGGATGTAGATGACTCTATAAGGTAAAAATGCATCCTGATGGAAGCCTGGATAGATACAAGGCTAGGCTTGTCATACAAGGGTGTAGACAGAGAGAAGGCCTAGATTATAAGGAGACTTTTGCTCCTGTGGCTAAGATGACCACCATTAGGACCTTGCTAGCTATTGCATCTATGAAAAACTGGATGACATGTCAAATGGATGTGTCCAATGGCTTCCTTCATGGTGATTTGAATGAAGATGTTTATATGCAATTACCAAATGGATACTATGAGTTAGGGGACAGAATTGATGCCAGCAAAGGGCATCAACCTAATTATACAGGACCTCTGGTTTGCAAAATAAATAAGTCCCTTTATGGACTTAAGCAAGCACCAAGACAATGGTTTGCCAAGTTATCAACTGTGATTAAACAGATTGGCTTCACTCAGTCTAGGGCTGATCACTCTGTGTTCATCAAAAATCAAGGGACTAGCATCACAATTGTTCTAATCTATGTAGATGACATGGTCATCACAGGAAATAATTCCACAAAAATGGAAGCCTTGAAAGACTCCTTAAAGGCAAAATTTCATATGAAAGACTTGGGGCAACTCAGCTACTTTCTAGGGCTGGAAATAGCTCATACATCTCAAGGGATATTTATTAGTCAAAAGAAGTATGTCACAAATATAATCACTGAATTTGGGGTGCTTAAAGAAAGAAATCTAAAAGTACCACTAAATGCTCGCACCAAACTGGAACCTAACAAAGGAATTCCCCTTGCTAAACCTGAACCATACAGGAAGCTTGTTGGTAAACTCATTTACTTAACTATAACTAGACCTGATATCTCCTTCTCAGTACAACTTCTAAGCCAATTTCTGCAGAGTCCTACATCAGACCATATGCAGGCTGCTAAAAGAGTCCTAAGATATAATAAGACCTCATCGGGTCAAGGTATTTTGCTAGCCAATTCCTCTTCTGCTCAACTAACAGCCTATTGTGACTCTGATTGGGCATCTTGCCCTTTCTCTAAAAGATCTACAACATGGTATTGTATCCTACTTGGTTCCTCTCCCATTTCATGGAAGTCTAAGAAACAAACTGTTACAGCCAGGTCCTCTGCTGAAGCAGAATATGGAGCCATGGCCTTAACTACATGTGAAGTCACTTGGCTCCTATCCCTCCTCAAAGACCTAGGTCTAGATAAACTGCAAGCTGCAGCTCTAAAATGTGATAATCAGGCTGCCCTTGCCATTGCCACCAACCCAGTCTATCATGAGAGGACAAAGCACATTGAGTTGGACTGTCACTTCATAAGAGATAAGGTGGAGGCACGGGGTATCAAACTGCTTATGTTCCTTCTTATCTCCAACTAGCAGATGTTCTTACCAAGGCATTGTCTGTATCTCAACAATCTAAGCTTCTCCGCAAGATGGGAGTGATGACAATGCCCCACTCTCATCTTGAGGGGGAGTGTAAAAGGGTGCAAACACTTCACATAAACAGCAACAAAGACAACAGAGGCAGTGTATCAGCTAACAAAGGGGTACAATCCACAGAAGACAGGAATGCTAGGAAGGGTGTGTGCAGATTTGCAGCATGGCAGAGAACATAAAGCATTCTACAAATACAAGCCCATTGAGGAAGACAAAGACATATGTATGTAGAAGTCAACTAAACATAAGATCACAAATCAGTACAAGATAAAGAGACCTTTATGTCCTAGGGATTGAGACTTGTAATCTCATATAAATATGGATGTTGAATTATGTAAATGCTCATGCACAAAAACTCTATCAAAACCAGTAATGTAGCCTTGATAGAATTTCAATCATTTCAATCATTAAACTAATCTACAAATTAATGAGCCAAGGTCTATTTAATCTTCAAAACATGGATTATTTTGGATATAAGTCATTTTTATAGATTCATTTTTTTTGTTAGTCTTAAAACACTTTAATTCATGTCAATTCGACTAACAAAGAATGTCCTCAACAAAGAAATAGAAGTACGCCCTCCGTTCCATTTGGTTGTTTGCGTTTACTTTTTCACACTTGTCAATACACGTTTTCTTTTGTCTATATCTTTAGTTACGTATTTCAAAAAATTATAAAAAATTGATATTTATAACGTACTCAATTAGACAATTTAAACAAGATCCCACATGACTATATTTTATCTTATATATTACAAGTTATATTGACGATTTTACTCACCTATGAATAGTTCCCAACACTACAAGAAAAGTGGAGTTTAGCAACCGATATTTACCGACCAAAAGAAAAACAGTTGCTAATTAAATATACCGACCGCAAACAGTCGGTAAATTTTGAATTCAGTCGGTAATTACCGACCGACCATAACAGTCGGCAAAAACAGATGTCAGTCGGTGATAACCTGCTTTACCGACCGCTAGTGAATATTGCCGACCGATTATTGTCGGTCGCTGGCGTTTTTTTGAATATAACCCACCAGCTTCAGTCATTATTCACTTTTCGTTAGAGACATAAAAAAAACCCGAACACCCCCCACACCCATCCCCTTCGCGAACACCAACCCTAAACCCTACTCCCCTTCACCGGACGCCACCTTCGCCGGACGCCGGACGTTCGCCGGACGCCGGACGTTCGCCGGAGATCTTTCCCGTGCTGCCGCCGTTCCGCCCCCTTGTCGGATTATCTTCCCCTTTTCCCCAAAATCCCCAATTTCAACTAGGTATGAATTTCAATTGAGTATTTTGTTTATATTTGCTTTATTATTGTTGTGTGCTTGATGAATTCAACTTAGGTTAGTGTAATTTAGATGAAACTTGTTTGTTTGATTATGGTTAAATTAGATTTAGGGTGAAATTGAAGTTTAGTTTAATTTAGGGGAAGGGGAGGTTGGTGATGAAGTAGCATCAGCAGTAGCAGTAATGTTTAGACCGACATTAATGTTTGTTTGAGGTAAGGAATAAGGTAGGGTTGATGCTTTTTGGTTGATTATTCTTTGCTTAAGTTAAAAGCGTATGTGCATCTGAGTTGAGTTGAGTTAGGCATGTCATAAAAACAAGGTGGAATTCGTTTCTGAAATGTGAGGTGAGGTGATGTTTAAGTTAGGGTATGAATTTCAATTGATTTTGTTGTTTAATTTTGTTTATATTTACTCTATTGTTGTTTAGGTTAGATGATTTCAACCTAGGTTAGTCTAATTTAGATTAAATTTCTTTGTTAGATTAAGGTTAAATTAGATTTAGGGTTAAATTAGATTTATGGTTAAATTAAGAATGAATTTTAGTCTAGGGTTTATGGACAAATTAGATGAAAAATTGTTTAAGTTAGATGAAATTGGTTTTAGGTTAGAATTATTGTTAATTATTGAATAATTATTGACAAAACTTTAGTTCTATTATTGGTTAGGGTTAATTGTTGAATATTTATTGTTAATTGTTGAATAATTATTGACAAATGTTTACTTCCATGGTAAAATGATTTAATTAGATGATAGGTTAGCTTAATTTGTTGGTTAGGGTTAAATTAGATGAAACAATAGTCATTTGAAGCTTAGTCATTTTTTTGAGCATATATACTAGTTTGGATTACTATTATGAGTTAGTATGAATTACTATTATGAAGCATTAAGGACGACAACAATAATACGCTTATTTCCCTTCACCTCCTAAGCTCATGACAAGTCGGTGCATCTTAGACTTAGTCATCATCTTCTTCTTTTTCCTCTTCTTCATCGTTCTTTGATTTAACTTTAAAGCATTGAACTTATAGATAGATAACACAATTGAAAAAAAAGGGGAAACTGTGTAATTATGGTTAAATTATATTTTAGTCTAGGGTTTATGGACAAATAAGATGAAAAATTGTTTAAATTAAATGAAATTGGTTTTAGGTTAGACTTATGGTTAATTATTGAATGATTTTTTCATAGCTTAATTTGTTGAATGGTTTAATCATACATAGAAAATATTACGGTACTCCGTAACCGGATAATAAGTGACATTATATAAATCATTCATGACCTCCGTAACCGGTTTAATCATTCGATGATATTGAGGTACTACTAGAAAAACGTTAGATGAAAACGTTAGATAGTACTACTAGAAAAACTAGGATGAAAATGATTTTTAGTTTAATTAAGGGATAAATTAGATGAAAATTTGTTTAAGTTAGATGAAATTTGTTTTAGGTTAGAGTTATGTAATTGACAAAGGGTTTAGTTTTGTAATTGTTGAAGTTGGTAATTTGTTAGGTTAGCTAGTACTAGTAAAATTTGTAAGGTTATCGATATCAATTTCTGTTTACTAGTAAATTTTGCTTAATAATTGGAATCGGGAATTTGTGTTGTGATCAACCCTACTATTTCTCACATGTCAATTGAATAACAAAACTAGTAAGCTAATAACAATTTGAGTTCTTCTACTCCATTTGTGTTGTGAATATAGTAGTACTATTTGAGTTGAAATTTTAGGTTTATTTAATAATAGTCAAATATTCTAAGTTCAGTTCTACTTGGACCACTCCATTTTTATATGTTATTTAATTAAGTTTTCGTTCCTCTTATAGAAAATCTAATAATGACGAATACCGAAAGAAAATTTTTATATGTTATTTTTATATGTTATTTAATTAAGTTTTCGTTCCTCTTATTTATTTTATATGAGTATATTGCTAATATATATATATATATATATATATATATATATATATATATATATATATATATATATATATAGAGAGAGAGAGAGAGAGAGAGAGAGAGAGAGAGAGAGAGAGAGAGAGAGAGAGAGAGAGAGAGAGAGAGAGAGTTATATGCACTTTTAATTGTTATCTGAATTTTTTCTTAATATTTAATTATTAAATTATGATCGCTCACAATGTCAGGTAAACTGCTCATGGCCGCCCGAGATTGAAGAGCAAGTTAGAGAGAGATACGATGTCGAAGCACGTACACGGTTAAAGGACACCGTCAACGACATCTGTGAACTAAGGAATGGCAAGAACAAGGCTTGCCCGGGGTGGATGGTGCCTCAGGTGTACAAAGACTTGTTGGAGAGACGGAAGACGAAGGCTTTTCAGAAAAGATCAAGGACAGCTGCGGCGAATAAAGCTTGTGCACAGCCTGGCCCTACACACCACGGGGGGTCGATCAAGGCAACGAAACATGCGTCGCGGCTGGTAATGACAAAATATATTAAAATGTTTCATAATGTTTTTATTAATATTTTTTTGAAGATGATAGTAATAATTGATCCAAGTTTATGCATAGTAAGTTTTAATTTGTCTTTTTAGATGGAGCAACAGGGTGGTAGGAGGCCCAGTGCGGCGGAGCTCGCGGAAGCCATGCACTCTAAGGTTGTCGACGGTAAAAGAGTTTTTCCAGTCAAAAGGCAAAGGAGACATTTGTAAGTGTTAATTTAGTTAATTATAGAGATTATCTTAAAATTCCTTAATAAATTAGTTATAACTTGTTCCTAAACATTACCTTCCTCTGTTTGCTAATAGGAACGATTTGAAGAGCTCAAGAAAAAGAACGAGGAAGAGGAGACAGGAAAAGAGGACGACGAACTGTGGTTCGAAGCGGCCAAGGGCTTCAAGAAGGGCCACGTATACGGAGTGGGATCCGCCGGCCCATTGTACTTCACCCCCCTCAACAGAATAAGGGGAATGCTTCGTGCTCCTATCATCCCGGTATTCTTGTACAACAAGAAAAACGGGCAGAAGAATTTCAAAACAAAATTTTGGAAGCTTTGGAGAAGGAGAAAGAAGAGAACATGCGCTTTAGAGAAGAGACCCGGGAGCTCATGCAACAACAACAGCAGCTCATGTCAGCGCTTAACAAGGTATTACAAACTCAGAACTGTAACCCGTTCAACAACACTAACTTCCGTAATCCGAATGACGATAATTCGGGAGGTGGTGGAGTTGGGGGAGCCGGGATCGGTTTTCAAGTGTAGCTTGAACTTTTAATTGATTACTCTTTTAAGTTGTGTAAACTTTGAATTCTCTTCCAAGTTGTTTAGACTCTTTAATTACACTTTCATTAGTATTCGCTTAATTAAGTAGTTAAACAGTTTATGTGAATGAGTTGTGGAGATGTTGGATTATGAATGAATTGGATGAAGTTAATGAATGAAGGTTGAAGTGAATGATATTGTAGTTTGAATGAGTTGGAAGATTTGAATGATACGATATCGATGACAACAAATTGGAGTTTGTTGTCTAAGGAGTTGTAGTTTGTGAGTGCTGCAGGTTGAAGTGAATGATGTTGAAGTTTGTATGTTGTAGTTTGAATGCAGGTTTGTATGTTGCAAATTGGAGGACAACAAAACAACTGGATCCAGCACGACCTCCTTAACTTTACCGACCGCCCACACTTAATTACCGACCGCACTGCTGTCTTTACCGACCGCCATGAGCAACTTAGATATTGTCAAACTACGGTCGGTAAGCATTACCGACCGACAGGAACGGTCGGTAAAAACCGTAAATACCGACCGCATTACCGACCGAGTACAGTTTTTCCCGACCAAACATTTCACAGGAGGTTCTGACCTTGGCTTGGTCGGCGACACTTACCGACCGCAAGTTTCAGTCGGAAACATAACTTACCGACCGCATAATACCATTTCCGACCGATTAGTCGGTCGGTGAACCTTAATATACCGACCGAAATAATCAGTCGGTAAGTTTGATTGCCGACCGTTTTTGATGTTTACCGACCGTAATTCGGTCGGCGATTCACCGACTGGATCGTTTGGTCGGTACTTATTGTTTCCGACCATAGTTTTCGACTATAGGCTATCGGTCGGAAACTTTTAAAATGCGATCGGTAAATGTGTTTACCGACCGATTTTGTATCTTCCCGACCGATTTTTCCGGTTGCTAAATGCTGTCATTCTTGTAGTGCAAAAAGCAAACGCAAACAACCAAATAGAACGAAGGGAGTATAAGGTATTAACCAATGAGTCATTTTTATGTACTCCCTCCGTTTGTTGGTCGTGTGTTTAGTTTTTCATTAAAACATTCTTTATATATAACTAGTTGTAGACACCCGTATTTTGACTGCCAGGTGTCTATGGCAGTTCCCAAAAAACACCCGATGATGATCGGACGCTAACGTGTTTCTACGCGCTCGGATATGGGCTCAAATCCATTAGTTGCTGGCTAATGCACCTACGGAGTACAAATCTCACAAAATCAACCTCAAATCCAGGTCCAGTGGGCCGTTTCTAATCAAATAAGGCTAATTTGGGCTGAAACCGACACCGGAAATAAAACCGACTTTTCAACGATTGGGTCAACCCCGGTCAAAGTCGTTTCCGAGACATACAAAAACAGCCATACAACATCAAAAGTCCAAGTCTAACACAAAACCCATCAAATATCCCTGGTCACGGTCCAAAACGAGAGACCCGCGCGACCCAGCCCATCCACTCGATCGAGTGCCCCATCCTCTCGATCGAGTGGGCCTGTTTCAGGCCCAGCTGCAGGCACAACGGACCACTCGACCGAGTTAGCTGGTTACTCGGTCGAGTAACCCTAACCGGGGAACCCTAGGCTTTGCCTATATAAACACACCCATGCACAACCTTTTACACATCTTTACAAAACCCTAATCGATCCTTTACACCTTGCAAAACCCTAATTACTACAACTCCAATCAAACCCTAAGCACTACACTAGCAAACCCTAAACCTAGCTTTAGGAATCGAAACCCTAACCACCATAACTCAACCTCCATAAACCTCGAAGCTCCCGTTAAAGCCACAACTACGAGCCTTACCCGAGACAAGAACTTGTAGGTTGAGGGTGCAAAACCCCTTTCTTTCCCTTCTCCTTCTCTCTCGCGTCATGTGTCGTCCGTGTCGTCGTAATCATTTTTTTTATCTTTATTATTTTATTCGCATACTAATATCGATAATATAAATAGTATAAAACATTAAAATATTCGTCGATTCGTGTCGAGCATGAATGATGGTGGGATAAGGAAAACCGAATATACAAGTGTACTGCACACAGCGTTGCCGGTCGCTTATCCCATCACCCCGATTGCTTGATTGTTGAGACGGATTAACATCAACTTTAATTTTCTTATTTTATCACCATTATCCCATATTTATCAATTCTAAAATTTATTTTCAAAATCAAGTCTTTATTCAATCAAAGCGTTGATTTTTTAGATTCGATACCAATTCCTTAATTGGATGTCGAATCTAACGATCTAGTCAAATAATTCGATCAATTCAATTTTCTCGTTGATGCTAACGTAGATGTCACATTACAATTATGGCACTACAAACGCGGAGAGAAATTCATATCGTTTTGATTGACTTAAAACGACTTAAATCAATTTTCTTTATTTTTCACTCTAGTATTCCATATCGATTTAATAATCGAATATGGGATACAACGAGTATTCAAAATTAGAATCGGGTATAAATTCAATAATATTTATGTCCGATTCAACAAAATCAATGATTTATAAATTCCGAGTCGAGCATAAATTGTACAATATTTATGTCCGATTCGGTAGAATCATCGAATCATCAAAAATCAAAAGCAATTTCAAAATCAATAATAGAATTGCAAGCGAACCTGTACAAGTGCCACTCGACCGAGTGCCTCGGTCACTCGATCGAGTGACATCACAATTTACCGAGCAGAATGCTCTTTCGACCTTTACTCGGTTGAGTCTCATAGTGACTCGATCGAGTAGCGACGTACTCGGCCGAGTTGGTCAATAACTCGGTCGAGTAGGGTCATGAAATCCGGGACAGAACACTTTTTAAGGATCCACTCGGTCGAGTCCCTCAATGACTCGGTCGAGTGGCCCTCTATCACGTTAAATCGTGAGTCCTACAATAACATTCGAGTCTCATTAACCATTTTTTTGTGACTTAGGTCAACACGTGCCTAATTAATCACGTGAAACGTCTTTCCAAAACCATGCATTAACTCATTTGCATCATTCTATACAATTCAATATTTGCACAAACCGTTATTATTCGTTATGTCGTTACTAACAGTTTGTTGTTTCTTTTGTCAATTTTACTTGTTTATTTTATTTTACTAAAATGAACCCACATGCTAAAATTCAACTTCGACGTTAGAATTAACTGCATTAAATCGACATAGAAACCCTTTCAATTCCATTCACATGCTTAGGGAAAATAATCTTTGCATATCATTTTCCCGTTCAACTAATGCGCGTATTAGAAAGTCATTCGAGATCTTAGTAGAGGCCGCTAAGTGCGGGGGGGGGGGGGGGGGGGGGGGGGTTGGGTGTCCTTTGTGGGCTTCCCAACACGTACCCTCACCCCTTACTCAGAACCATGGTTTCCGGATATCCAAATCCATTGGCATACGAGAGTCATTCAATACATGGTATCCGATAATGTCGGTATCGGTATCAAATGCAAAGGGACGAACCCAATAAACTCTGACATCGGAAATGGGCCGTATTTTTTATACGGCCCACTACAACATAGAGTGGGTTCGAACGGGCCCAAACTCCCACAAAGTTCGGTGGCGACTCCACTTCGACCTAAATTTCAATTCGATCCATTCTCATATGGAGATTCATTCGCCTACCCAAACCCGCGCGTGGCCGCGTCGGGGTGGACCTATGTCATGTCCACACTAGTGTAATAACCGTGACACGTCACGGGTTTGTGAACATTTTTTAAAAATAATAGGAAGTTAGAAATAAAGCGTAATACCTGTGAAAATTCATAGGGTTGAAGCATTTTTTTGCATAAAAAAGGCAAATCACAATCCATATGAGGGAGAACGGAAAGACGATATTGACTTAAAATAACGTAAATGAACTGAATATTGACACATATAATTATTATAGTGTGTTTAATATCAAAGTCAAAGAACCCACGTGAGTATGTAGGTAAACTAGTTTTTTCACCCGTGTAAACGCACGGGACGTGTTTGTTTTATGTTGAGAAGAATTTATATCCCCTTTGTTCTAGCCTCGAAGTGTTCTATAGTCTCGAAGAAGTCTGGGAAAATTTTTGGGGTTTTATTAATATTTATGTTTGGGGTTTTATTAATATTTATAATAGACGTAAATTAGATCTTTAAATCGTTAATTACTTGTTTAATTATCATTTGTCTAAATATTTTTTAAACTTATGCAAATTATTATATTTAGTGTTAAATAATTGTTTAATTATCGTTTACGTCATGATCGTTTAATTGTAAAATGTTAATTATGTGTCTTATTATTGTTAATCTCATTAATTACCGTCGTTGGTTATAAATTGATATTTTTTCGCTTAAATTGTTAACATCGTTAGTTATGTGTTTAATTATCGTTATCGTCTTTATTATTAAGTTAAAAAATATATTAGAAACTAATTAGGAGAGAAGGGTATAAATGTCATTTGTGTAATTAATGTCGTCATTCTAAAAGCAACATGCTAAATTCTAAATTTTGATATTTTATTTTATAATTAGAATAAGTTAAAAAGATATTTTTATAGGAACATATTATCTTTTGATTATATTTATAGATAAAAATACAAACATACTTCGAAGTCACCAACTGTTAATCTTCCGTAGCGATAAATAATATTACTCTTCAATAATGAATTACACTTATTATCAAATGAATTTTTTTCTAAAACAAAAAAACCAAACACCTTCATTTAGTAGCTTAAAGATTGAGTTGTAGTGATGCCACGTGTCGGCTTGTAGTGATGCCACGTGTCGGCTTATTAGAAAGGAAACTTTTTAGTTTGCCTTTTTATGTTATTATATAGATAGATAATAATTTAGGAGAGTGTATGATAAATGCAGATGTCTTAAGTATAACGACATATGACGTCGAAATGAGTACGTGTATAATATGTGTTTGACACAATTCATACAAAAAAGTAAGAAGACCTATAATGAACGTTATGGCCTCTAAAACACAAATATTCAGGGGCGGAACCCGCCCGAGCCATGATCCCGAGCCGAAATTAGGTAAATTAAAAAATATTACTAATATTTTAGACTAAAACTTCACAAAAATACTAAAAAATATTTATTCATTTTCAAAATGTCTTTGTTAATAATATTATTATAAAAAAGTACAGAGTAGTATGTTTTACATCCTATTTTTATCACATGATTATTATAATGATAAAATTCAATGAGTCGAGTCAAATTTTGATATGGGTAAAAAATTTCTATATATCGGTATTCTAATATAAATGCAATATTAAATAAAATTTGTTTATTCTTACTAATATAATTTTTTAAAATAAATGATTAAGAAAACCAAGAATGAAATTGTATTTACATTTAAAGAAAAGTAAAGACATACAGCTAACATTTTTCAAATGCGTCACTAACGCCTATTTGACCCAATATCCAACATTTTTCAAACGCATTACTAACGATTTTTAACGGTTTTAAAGATTTTTAACAAAAAGCCCGATATTTTTTAACTGTTTATTAACATTTTTCAAACGCATTACATATGCTTAGGTTTGCTGATATGTTTGATGATATGCTTGTTGATACGAAGTACTCCTATATTTGAAACAATTGATGTTATGTTTATGGATATGATTAATTGAACATAATATTATTATTTACTAAGTACATGCTATTTTTCTCATATATTATGTGAAAAGAAGTTGATAATAAACTGATTTTAAATTTAAGTACTACTTCATTTTTTTTACGGAATTACTTTTTCATAATTGCTTGTTACTCAATTATACCTAAAAATTACCCTTGTCATATTTTTTTTCATACTTTTTCAAACCTACTGCTTTCCCCTTCTCATATTTCTTTTCTAAACCACTTTTAATCTAAATTCGTTCTTAAACTTCATCAAATTTGAAAATCGATCGATCGTTATTTTGGAATTCGCAATGGATTATAGTTCGGTAATTGATATTTTAATTTTACTTGCAAATTATGATTTAATTGATAATTATGTTTAATTGTTTTTAGAAAGTTAGGGTTTAGGGTTGGGATGCCGGAGGTTGTCGAAAGAGATGGACACATATTAAGGTAAGGGCGAGGATGGGTGGCTGTACTTTCACTGATTTTTTTTTTGTCATCATTCTGTATGCTCACTGCAGTTTTTTTTGCTGTACGCTCGCTGCAGCTTTGCTTTTTTTTTTTTTTTAAAAACAATTGAATTTTACTTTAATATTTTGTAATTAGATTCCTGCGTTAATTATTTTGAATTTTATTCAAATTAATTTTGATTTGTATGATTGTAATTCTCGAATTAATTTTATTTTTGTTGTTATAATTTTGTTATTTTAATTTTAATTTTTATTAATTTTGATTTGTGTTATTTTTCGAATTAATTATGTTATTATAATTTTAATTTTGCTGTAATTTGTTGTAATTTATTTTTTCTATTTTTATTTTGTAATATTTAATTTGAATTTTGTTTTGGATGTTAGGATGATGATTTTGTGGACGATATTCATGACGAAGAACTCATTGACACTTCAAATTTCTTCGCCTTTGATAGAAATTTCAAAGATTGTGATGAACTAATTGAAGAAGTTAAAAGAGTCGGGTTGTTACACAATATTCATATTCGAATTAAAAATCACTACTATTATCGTTATGAGGAGCATTGGCTTTGTTGTGAACGATCCGATGGATATTTATCGAACGCAAAGATTGACATTCCATCTACCTACTCGTACACGGTGTGGACATGACGTAGGTCCACCCCAACGCGGCCACGCGCGGGTTTGGGTAGGCGAATGAATCTCCATATGAGAATGGATCGAATTGAAATTTAGGTCTATGTGGAGTCGCCACCGAACTTTGTGGGAGTTCGGACCCGTTCGAGCCCACTCTATGTCGTAGTGGGCCGTATACAAAATACGGCCATTTCTGATGTCAGAGTTTATTGGGCTCGTCCCTTTGCATTGCGATACCGATACCGTCACTACCGGTTATCGTGTATTGAATGACTCTCGCGCGCCAACGGTTTCGGGCATCCGGAAACCGAGGTTCTGAGTAAGGGGTGAGGGTACGTGTTGGGAAGCCCACTAAGGATACCCAACCCCGCCCGCACTTAGCGGCCTCTACTAAGACATCGTTTGACTTTCTAATATGCGCGTTAGTAATCCGGTAAAATGTTATGCAAACAACGTTTTACAAGATATAAAAATTGAATAGGTTGCTACGTCATTTTAATGCATCTTGATTCACGTCAAAGTGATTTAGCATGCGATGTTCATTTATAAACGGTAAAACGTAAATAAATAAAGCAAAGCAATAATAAATCGGTTACAAATTACACGGGCGGAATACAACTCGGAATTCACAATACAACGAGTAATAATATAGAATAATCGGAATATATAACTAAAATGATAGCCAATAAATAGAAACGGACCCGTATATAGTAAATATGAACTAGATCGTGAGTCGTGTAAATGGACGAACTTTGATTGAATACGCATTATTTTGTGTACTAACCAAAGGACGGAGATATAGGACGTAGGCGCTAGCCCGATCCCAAATCTCGATGCCTTGTCCCAACTTATCATATCGATAAATTGGAGTCTAAATTAATCGTACGTCGGATACGACTAAGGAGTCGTCAACGCAAGATTAATAGTGAGACCGTCGATCAAAATTGTTTATGTGCAATGATATGCATGTATTTTGAAAAGGAGATCACGTGATTGACTTTACACGTGACGACTAAGTCGCTTTTTAAAAGACGAGGCTCGGATGATAAAAAAGAGCTCTCGGTTTTCTGGGCTACAGGACCTACTCGATCGAGTCATGGTCTGACTCGTTCGAGTGTGTCCTCGAGGAGGCTATTGCCCAAAATTTGGGGTGCTACACGATCGAGTTGCTTATGTACTCGGTCGAGTGGCACCTGTACGAGTTATGACTCATTTCGTTTTATGTGTTTTAAAAGCGATAATTAACCGAATCACATATAAATATGGCACGATTTATATGCAACTCGATCTTCGGTACTCGTAATGCGTATATTATGATTACGAGACCGTCATCGAAGATTTTGGAAAGGTGATACAAGAATTGTTTTGAAACGGACCGGGACAAAATTGGTTCCCTCCGCGTTACGTCATCTTTAATAATCCTTACGGATCATGCGATGCTCGGTTTAGCGTCAACAGGTTTTGTACCGATCCTTGAAAATGGAATTAAGCCCGTTCAACTACGTACTATCACGATCGCGTTATGCCCTTGAGTGCGTAGGGCGGTGCTCCTCGAAAGGGCGCCACCACTATTGCGGCTCGTAAAGGGATTAAACGGACTTTGTGCAATAGTCGTAGTTAAACGAGTTAAAATCTGAATTTTGATATTATATATGTAGATATATATATATATATATATATATATATATATATATATATATATATATATATATATATATATACGCGGTAGTGATATTATGTAAATAACGATAATTAAATGTTAAGTTGTTAGATGCGATAAATAAATGTTAGATGTTAGATGTTAGTGTTAGTAATATCGTCGTTACTATCGACATAATTATAATACTAATACATAAACGTAAATAATAAAAAAAACGGAAAAAACGAAAGAAAGAAAGGAGATGTCGGTGTTGAATGTTACACCCTCAACCTACATGCTCTTGCTTCTCGGGATACGGTTCGTCAAATGGCGGCAATGGCGCGGGAACGTCGAGATACGTAGGAAGAGTTGATGGTGTGTATGTATGACTCGTTTTTTGTATGGATTTGCTTAGGGTTGTAGTGTATTATGAAGGGGACTTAGGGTTAGAAATGTAGGGTGTTTTGAGGTGTAAAGTTGGCTGAAATGATGATCGGAAAAGTTGTTGAATGTGATGGGTTGATGGGGTATTTATAGGAGAACCCCACGACCTAGGGTCACTCGATCGAGTGGCCCTAGTGCACTCGGTCGAGTGCCTTTGAGAATGAATCTGGTCCGGATTTTGAGGCTCCACTCGACCCGAGTGGGTCAATCCACTCGACCGAGTGGATCAATTTGGACGAGAATTTTAGGAATGATTGACTCTTGATTATTTTTTGAATTTTGCACTTGGGCGCAATTCTCTAGAAATGTATCAGGTTGACATTTTGTGACGGATTCGTCTTTGACCAGGTTTTGACCCGGTCGCTAAAAGAGGGGTTTTATTTTTGGTGTCGATTTTGGCCCAAATTAGTCCCATTTTACTCGGAACGACTCACTAGGCCTGGATTTGAGGTTGGTTTTGAGAGATTTATATCCCGTTAAATGCCCATGCCGGACATTACTGATTTCGAGCCCGTATCCGAGCGCGTTAGAGCACGTTAGCGTCCGATCATAATCAGGTGTTTTTTGGAAACTGTTACAGACACCTGGCAGTCAAAATGCGGGTGTCTACACACGGGTACGAAAAAAATTCATTGTCCCTTTCGATTAAAGGGTGTCAAACAAGATGACGGTACATGAAAGTTAAATGTGATAAATGGATCTCACAATCACAAACTTGTTGAAAAGTTTAGGATGATACAGAAAGAAGCTAAGCAAATTATTTTGAGGATGAGCGCAAGTAAAATTCCAGTTTCAAGCATCCTGATCAAGTTAGGAAAACTTGGATATGTTGTTAGCCATAAACAAGTTTATAATGTCACTTCCAGAGAAAAGATAAAGGTGAGAGATCATCGCACAATATCAGAACAATTCCTCAAGGACGCAGCTGATTGTGGATATGTATGCTTCCATCAAACAATTCCCACAAAAAAAAAGGTACACGTGAGCTAACTGATATTTTATTCTCTCATCCTGACTCAATTAATATTCTGAACCACTACCCGTATGTACTTATCGCTGATAGTACGTACAAGACCAACGTGTACAAAATGCCCTTGTTACAAGTAGTTGGTATGACGCCGGTGAATTTGAATTTTAGTGCTTTTTATGCATTCTTGCCAAATGAGAAGGATGTGGCATATGATTGGGCCTTCAAATGTATAAGGGAAGTACTGGCCTACCGATGAAAAAATAGTATTTGTTACTGATAGGGAGCAAGCTTTAATGAATGATATCAAGAAACATTTCCCAAATGCTACACATCTATTATGTACACGCCATATAGAGAAGGACGTAGGGGCTTGGGTAAAGAACACAATGCGTAGTGGTTCTATGGATGATACATTCGCATCTGGAAGGTGGAGGAAATTGGTAGACACTGCAACTGAGGTTGAATATAACGAAAATATGGAGATGATCGTTACGAAGTGGAGCTTTGTTCCAGGTTTAGTAACTTATTTGCATAACACTTGGCTTGACAAATATAAAAAAAGCTTTGTGCACGTTTGGACTAACAAGGTCCTACACTTTGGAAATGTAACGACAAACAGGTACCCTTATTTTGAACTTTATTTATCAATTTTGTTGCGGACATGTTATCAATTTTATTTATCAACTTTATCTTGAACTAGAAATAATATATAATTAAATTTGTCGTAATAATTGTAGAGTTGAGGGGGCACATGCAGCGCTTAAGCGAATGTTACAGACATCTGTTGGCGCCTTCGATAACCTTTTTGACATAATCGATCATGCAGTAAAACTCCAGGTTCAAGCAATAGTAGGAGAATTGGGGCGCTCAAGGACTACTAAATATCATGTTTTTCAGATTATGAACACTTTTCAACGCTTGAGTTTCAATGTCAGCGCGAATGCGATTAGAACTCTGGACGAAGCACTCATGAATGGACAATGTGATAATTGTGTACTCAGGACGACATGCGGTCTACCTTGTGTATGTGAGATGATTGAGCTTTCGAACGCAGGTAATTCGGCTCATAATTTTTTTTCATTGTTTAATTTAATTTATTATTAGATTCATATTTGTTTATTATACAATATGCAGATAAGTGTATTGAACTAGATTTTATTCACCCATTGTGGAAAACTTTAGATGTAAGGGCAAGTGTACATGACAAAGTTGAAGATAAGGAGTGGCAAGAGGCAGAGAGACTACATAGGCTAATCGAAGAAGTTGTACAAAGCAGTGTACAAGATATGGGTAAGGTTTTTCAGTTTATCGAAAATTTGTTGCATCCTCCTAACATTGTTGACCCGGAAGTTAAAAAGACCAGAGGGCGTCCAAAAAAATACACTATGTCAAGAGAGCCCTCTAAACATGAACATGCTGCGAAGAAATTTCCCAATAAGAATGAAAAACGAAATACGCAGCAGAAGGGTCCAAAAGGGAAAAAGAAAGAGAGTGCAAAATCGAAGGATAATAGTATTCCAAAAGGCCGTAAAAGAGGGGCACATTTCCCCTTTCCTGAACATGTTGATGATTTCATGGTACCTTCGATAGCCGAATGGGTGAATGTGATAGGGGATGGAAATTGCGGATACAGGGCGATTGCGCATGATATATATGGTGATCAAAATAAATGGGTTCAAGTAAGACATGATTTATTGACTGAGTTGACGACCGACTTAGACTATTATTTTGAAAGGATAGAAGATCATTCTCTTTGCACGACACTTGATCATTGGACTTGTTCCGCACTGATGGGCCATATTTAGTCATGGTTATAACGATGATTTAGGTGTAATTTGGTTGACTTAATTGATATTATTGTGTCGTATTTGTGTAATGTCCGTGGAGTTATTATATGAGCTAATTTGAGGATTTTGGAGTACGACATGATTCTTTAGTTGATTTGGCCCAAGACAAAGATCTGGAAGAACAAGCCAAAGCGAAGTCGGAGAACTGACAGTCTCGCATAGCTCGGGAATTGAAGACGGAACTTAAGTCGCTTTAGGTTCCGTGATAACTTATTATTTATTAGTATTATTATATTACTTTATTTTATTTTATTTTATTATTAGAGTTTGGTAAGTAATAGACTTACCTTAATTATTACCCGTATGAGAATACTATTAGTATAGATTATTATTAGTTTAGAGGAGATTATTATTCATATTTTTAAAGAAGTTGTACGTTCAACCCTAAGTTTTCTCAAGACCATGTGTAACTAATTTCTCATCTCGGTTCAAGACATTGAAACGCTTAATTATCGATTGTGAGTTTGAAAGTTCTTATCTTTATTCTTGATTATTGATTAATTGCTCAGTTTGATTATATGAATGTTGTTATTGATTTTAGAGTGATCAACTAGTTATTTATTTCATCGTTTTATTGTTAGTTTTGTTAATTAAACAGGATTTGTTGATTAACTTGACCTGAGTAACATCTAAGACTTAATTATTGAACGGGATTCGTTGATATTAAGACTTAGGAGCAATTATCATAGATTTATAGCACAACTGGATTGTATGTGTTTATTTATCTCTTTATCGAATTCTCTATTTATTAATACTGCTGTTGAATTAAATCTAGAACTGGATTGTTTAGGTTGTTTAACAGTTAGATCTGATTAAGAACGGGATACGTTTTAATTAGTTATTCGTAAGGAGGATTGGAATCTACGATTCACGATAAAGTAATCAAGAATAATAATTTGAACCGGATTTCGATGATCAATTGTGATTAAGTTGTGGATTTGTACTTGACCCGAGACCTTTTTAATCATCTGATTTAGTTAAAGTTTTCATCTTTATTATTAGTTTTAGTTGTTAGAAAATCATTCAAAACTCCCCCTTCTTAATATTAATTAATTAGTTTATCATCGTTCTACATTAATACACAGTTATAGTTAAACCAATTCCTTGTGGGTTCGACCCTTATTTCTACTTTACTACGTTTTTAGTATTTGGCTTTAAGTGCTTATAAATTATAATTTGAGGCATACGACTCCAGCCTGTCACACACCTAAGAGTAAATGGTTTGATACTCAGTTTGTTATTGTTGTAGCAAACCGGTACAATGTAATTATCGTGACCCTCCCAGCTCGTGAAAGTTGGACATGTTTACCAACGAAGACATCAATTACGGAAAAAGAAGGACCTAAAAGAATTGTGACAATTATATTCCAGGAATCTTTGGAGCATTTCATATGGGTAAGTATATAATTTTGGTTCTTCAAACTTTTAATGATAGCTAGGTGGACATGACAAGTAATTTAACATTTACAATTACGGTTTCTGCAGGTGCGTCTTGACGATGAGTCCTCATTATCATCACTTCATCCTTTATGTAGAAGATTAGGGGCTGATACAACTCAGATTGAAAAAAGATTAGTTCGTTATTCATCTCTCTTCAAATCCCGAAAGCCGCGGAACAAACAAGCCCCATAATCACCTCAAATAATTATCGACTAGTAAAACTGTAGTGGTGAATCTTTTATTATTTTGGAACATATTAATGTTTTATTTTGATTAGTATTATTATATACACGTATTAAGGTTTTTATTTGGATTAGTATTATTAGACTTTGTGCTATTTAGGCCCTGTTCTTTTCAGCTTATTTTCAGCCCGTTTCAGACCAGCTCAGCTTCTATCAGCTCAGCCCAGCTCGTATCAGCTCAGCCCAACTCCTATAAGTTCAGCTCAGCTCCAATATTTTCAGCTCAGCTTCAATATTTTCAGCTCCTAAATAATACTTCAATAATAATAATAATAATAATAATAATAAAATAATAATAATAATATTATTATTATTAAAAAATAATAATAATAATAATAACGGAAATTTCCCATGGTACCCTCGAACTATGTCAAATTACACATGGTACCCCTACTTTTAAGTTTGTTCACATGGCACCTTGAGTTTTATAGTTTAGTTCCCGATTTGCGCTTACCCAAATTTCTGTCATGACGCCGTTAAATTATGACCAAAATTAAGAACTACTTTTCTTCAAAAAGAGAGGTGTTCTCATGGTACCCAAGTTTTTATAGTTGTTCTCATGGTACTCTTAAGTTTTCATAGTTGTTTCCATGGTACCCTTAAGTTTTCATAGTTGTTTCCATGGTACCCTTAAGTTTTCATAGCTGTTCTCATGATACCCCTGAAAGAAAAGCAACAACTCGTTGAAGCAAAGCAACGATTAGTTTATTGAACTAGCTGTTACACAAGTGCTTATAAATCCAGTCCCCTTTCTATTTTGGCAGAAAAAGATCAAACAATCCACACTTACTTACTCAACATTTTCATCTCCTTCTTCACTTGTACAAAAAAATGGAAAAACTTCATCACCATAACCTTGAAGCTCGATCATCCGGAAACATCAAGTTTTTCCATTTTTTTGTACAAGTGAATAAAGAGGTGAAAAGATTGAGTGAGTAAGTGTAGATTGTTTGTTCTTTTTCTGCCAAAATAAAAAGGAAAGTGATTTTATAAGCCCTTGTGTAAAGGCTAGTTCAGTAAACTAGTCGTTGTTTTGCTTCAATGAGTCGTTGCTTTCCTTTCAGGGTACCATGGGAACAACTATGAAAAACTTAAGGGTACCATGAGAACAACTATGAAAACTTAAGGGTACCACGGGAACAACTATAATTAATTTTGGTCATAATTTAACGGCGTCATGACAGAAATTTGGGTAAGTCAAATCAGGAACTAAACTATAAAACTCAAGGTTACCATAGGAACAAACTTAAAAGCAGGGGTACCATGTGTAATGTGACATAGTTCGAGGGTACCATGAGACTTTTCCCTAATAATAATAATAATAATAATTATTATTATTATTTATTTATTTATTTATTTATTTATTTATTTATTTATTTATTTATTTATATGAAACGGAAGTTGCAACATTAAGATCGAAACAAATTACACTAAGTTATTATTATTGTTGTTGTTGTTGTTGTTGCATTTCGATATTAATGTAAGTTTCTTTTCATAAAAAAATTAATAATAATGATAATAATATTGTTGTTGTTGTTGTTGTTGTTGTTGTTATTTTTATTACTTGTATCTCTTAATGTTAATAATAATAATAACAAATTATTATTATCATCGTCATTGTCGTTGTTGTCATCATCATTGTCATTGTTATTATAATTGTTATTATTATTATTTTCTATTTTTTTTTATAATCATTGTTATTATAATAATTAATAATATTATTATGCACTCCATAATATTTTGAGATCTTGAAATAAATGTTATATTCAAATATTTACGACTCACACACACAAAATATAACATATGAGTATTATTTGTATTGTATTAAGATTTAAAGAATATGAAAATAAAATTTTTTGTATATTACGTAATCAAAGATATATACATAATATTTCCTATTGCCAATTACTAAAAGAAAACAAAAGTGGAAATCAAATGAATTGGAGTGAGTACTATGTTGTTGTTGTTATTATCATTACTATTATTATTAATTAATTAATTAGTTAGTTGGTTAATTTATTATTATTATTATTATTATTAATTAATTAATTAATTATTATTGTTATTATTACTTAGTGTTATAATTTTTTATATTTTTTTTCTCATTTTTTAAAATATTATTATAAGTTAGTTATTAGTTTCAGCTTCTTTTAATTCAGCCCAGCTCAGCTCAGCTTCCATCAGTCCATCTCAGCTTCTATCAGACCAGCTCAGCTCTTATCAGACCAGCTCAGCTCTTATCAGACCAGCTCAGCTCAGCTCAGCCCTGTTTCAGCCGAAAAGAACAGGGCCTTATTTGTCATATTTTCAGTGATCATATTTGTGATATTGTTATTATTTAATACGCAACAACAATATTGTCAACGATAATAATAGTAATTATGATAATAAATTAGGGAACAAAAAATAAAATAAATAATTTTTTCCGAGAAATAATAATTAGGGAACAAATAATAATTTTTCCCAAATTACAAAATTAATAAATATGAGTACTAATCATTTTTCCGAGAAAAAACTTGACAATAATAACATTAATATATTTTTTGTAAAACGAAAAAAAAAAGCGAAAAAAAAGAAAAAAAATGGCGGCCAGAGTAGGGAGGTGGACGGAATTTGGAAATTTGAGAATTTTTGAGATTTCTATCAAATCTCTCTCTAATGCAATGATGAAGGGAAGGGGAAATGGGAAGGGCAATTGTGTAATTCCCAAGTACAAATGAGTAATACACAATTATGAAAAAGCATAAGTATGAGTCAGGTATTATATTCGAAATGGGAAGGTTAAAAAAATGGAGGAAGTAACAAACTCTTTTAAAATGGACAAATTAAAACAAATCCAAATTGAACTGTTGTACAATCATAAATATGGAAATAGTTGAGCCGATAATGGTTTGACTCAACCTTATTATACAATATGTGCTGACCCATAGTGATCCATTTGAAACCCAGTCTAAACTTTAGTTTCCAGTTTTTAATTAGAACAAAGAAAACAAACACAAATTGGCACATTAGTTGATCATAATTAGGTGACATGATAACAGTTAAACTCAATCTTATATGAAGTACTTGATCCGTTCCAATAGGTTCTTTACGTTTGCTAATGAACAATCACTTTATAATTTGGATTGGAAATGTGATTTACATGACGAATAAGTCTTATGAGAATCATGCGCTTTTGAGTTCTTCATCAAAAGCGCCTCTTCAGTTCTTCATTCAAAGCGGCACTCACTACCCTTGAAATTTTAAAATTGGGCAGATCTTGTGAGATTTGTTTGTATGGTTGATAAAAATTGTTGATAATATAATCAATATCCACGAACAATAATTATAGAAAAAAATATATATTATACATTATCAAGCTCATACTATTGATGATAATAAGTTACAAAGGATAATGCAGGTGAACACGACTCACGCGGTCGATAATGCAACTAATCTAAGATATTTTTTCATATTGATATTTGTATCAAAACCATATTTTTGTATTTTCCATAAATTTATAATATGTGCAGATTTTTTAGATCTTGACCATTGTAATTTTTAAATTGTACTACAATGTTAAAATTGAGATAAAACATTACTCCGTATTTTGGTAGATACTGAAACATAGTATAGAGTTGAAGTTAATATTGAAAGGGGCAAGCATTAAAACCGGAGGGGTATTTTTTTTCAATGTCCTAGACTCATCATATTAGCCATACGGCCCACAGGCCACACCCATTATCATTCATCTCAACCTTTTATCCTAATATAAACCTCTCTACATTTTTATAATTTGATTGAAAATAAAGTAAAAGAAATGAATATTGACGCATATGACTATTACAGTGTGTTGAAAATCAAAGTCAAAGAACCCACGTGAATATGTAGATAAAGGATAATATCGAAGAGTGTATGATAAATGTAAAGACATCGTAAATATAACGACACATGATGTCGAAATGAGTACTTGTACAATTTGCGTTTGACACAATTTATACATTCAAAAAGATAAAATGATTACATCAACGTGCAGTAGATGAAATAGTTGGTTGACACGTTTTATAATTGAATGATGATTTTATAATTATACTATATGTGGAATTGTATGATCATTTGTAGGAATATTATCATCGTTAGTATTTGGTTTAAGAGAAAACATGTATGAATGACTTGACTGACCCATATAATTTCATCCTTATTAAAGACTACGATTCAATATTGGTAACTGCTTTTTTGAGGTACAAACCCGTTTCTATAAATTTGTAAGAGAAATTAGATGGGCGGTTTACGGTAGGATGAGACTTAATATGTGTTCTTAGTTTCCGCGGTTAAGAAGAGTCTAATTTCACTTATACCCTATTAGTTCCACCCTACATTTACTTCGTTTTTTGTTGCTGTGATTTGTGCTCTCCATGAATATTTAAATAATTATCAATGAATGACTACAACTTCCATTTCCAATACCTATTTATCATCTTTATAGATTCCATAAATCCAAATTTGAACTAAAATAGGGTTGAATTGCTTGAGAATTAAAGAGATCATTTAGCGTTATATTGCTTTTAAAACCCACTACACTTGATTATTCGCAGGGCCGTCAAATGATTTTTAGAGGCCCAGTGTCAAATAATTTTCTGAGGCCTCATACCAAGCACCAGCTCGTATATTTTTACGTTATTTTGAATTTGATACTCCATTATACCACTTCTGTCTCAATCATTTATTTGTTACCTTTGATATCATGTTTCTCACAAATAACGTAATAGGTAAATAAATCAATCAGATGGAAGAAGTAATAGACGGATTGAAATTTGTTTTCAAATTTTTAAATATAACTAAGTGCCATCATCCACTGATATTACAAAGTAGTACTCCGTAATACTTCGTACCTATCTACAATAGCTGAATAGTTATCAAAATATTTGAGATTTACGCGTTACAATCCATTTATACTGCATTTTTAGCTATCAATATTTTTTTATAAATTTTATTTTAGACTATAGGTAGTAAATCTCATTGTTGTATTAATATGATACAGAGCATTTGTTACACAATTTTTATTTATTTTTATTTTAAAAAAAGTGACCATAAAAAATTAATAAATAACCCACAAGTTATAATTAAAATGAAAACTTACGTTAAACGTCTTATATCCATATTTTTTATATTTAAAAAAAAAGGTTATTTCATAACAATAATACCAACTATGGGGGTGTTTCTTATATTAATATCAACTATACGTAATCCCGTTTTAATATGAACTATCCCCTCATTAATCTCTCTTTATAACAAGTTACCGGCTACCTGATGAGCCGGTTCCCTTTGCCTTTTAATTTCTTTTTGAATTAAAGTCCCCCCTCCCACCATACTTTGTACACTTCCTCCCTTGTTACCACGTACTCTTCTCTCGCCATTGTTGAACTCGACATCTTCTCTCGCCATTGCTTTTCTTAAATTTTGGAGCATCTTATTTTGAAATTGTGGTAAATAGATTGGAGCAACTTAGCTGACGTTTGCAAAAAAAAAATTCTGACATTTGAAGGATACGAATTAGGGGAGGATCCAGATGAATAACCATATCTCATTGTGTCAATGAGGGTTTGAAGGTTGATAATGGAAGATGACTTTTAATTTGATGAATATAAAGGGGAAGAAGAAAAAGAGGCGCACCAAAACCTAGCAGGTCACAATTACCGGTTTTTATAGGTGAAAAAGATGTTGGTTATAAAGAGAGATTAATGAGGGGATAGTTCATATTAAAACGGGATTACGTATAGTTGGTATTAATATAAGAAGCACCCCCATAGTTGGTATTATTGTTATGAAATAACTCTAAAAAAAATGCAAAACACATTATTAATTGAAGACTCAAAGGAAAAAAAATAGGAAGAGAAGTAATATCACAGAGTATTAGTAAATAAGCTTAGGAAATAAGGGAGGAAAATTAAAACCAGATTTCAGAATAATGCAATAGTGAGGATTTAAACCCTCATCATCTCCTCAATCTATGTCTCTAATTGCCCATAGCAACCACTACACTACAATCACTGCTATTACTCTCTTAATGGCCATAACATATATATAATCAGTTAGCAGCTATTGAGGCAATTTCAAATTGTAATGTGCCACAAATTTAATTCCTAAAATTACTCAACAAAGACAAATCTCAACAAAGAAAAATCAAGACTTAATATTTATATATTTTAGAAAATGAATAATATATTCTTTCTTTATATAAAAGAAGGCACCAAAAAACCCTTAGTTGACACCTTTCTTTGATCACCATTTGAGAATAGGGCCTTATTTTTCTACTTCTTTACTGGCCTTATATCACAACAAATCTATACAAATCAATTCAAATCTATCCCACATATTAAATGCATCTCGAAAAAAAAAGTTCAACACCAAATTAATTCTTTAATTCCATCAAAGCTTCGTAAATCTATACAAATCAATTCAAATCTATTCCACATATTTAATGTATCTCGAAAAAAAAAGTTCAACACAAAATTAATACTTTTATTGCATCAAGGCTTCGTAAATAACATGGCATCTCTTCGGTTCTATTCCTTGCTCTTTCCACCGATACTTTGCATTTCCTAGGTTCTTCATTAAATTGACTTGATTGCTTAAATTGCATTTCTGAACCATGATCAATTTCCATTCGAATACTGCTACATTCTTCACCATCTTTGCAAATTGTTATACATCATCATTCAAGGTGACATTTACTTCAGTCATACTTCAAGAGACAACAATTCAATTACCCTGTTTGAATGACAGATTCATATACTCAGGCCATATTATGAGCTACATCAACGTTCTTTTCAAGGGAGACAACTTCTGTTTGATGACTTCAATCGAACTCACCAAAGGCATCTCTTGACTACGCCACTCACAAAATTCTTTCTCATTTCAGTTTATCCAGTAAACTTACCATCTCCATTTCATAATTTTCAGGGGATATATATGAGCATGTTATTGTGTGGTGCGTGAAGATGGAGGACCAAGAAGCATTTGAGAATGATTTCTGGCAGTTTAAACATTATTATACTGATGCACGGTAATCTCAAAATTATCTCAAACACACATAAATCGACTTATAAAAAATTATACTGAAATATATCAACGTACGTTTGTTGCAGATAAGGAAGACAACAATGGAAAAAAGAACCAAGAGGAGGAGGTTTGAAAATAACTCATTTACTAAGTCATAGTATTGTACACTTTTCCCAGAGTAATTTGCTACATTCTTACCTCATTTAAATCGTCAAAAAAATTCACCATTGAATCTCATTCTCTCTCTTTTGAACGCCATTGGACTTCTTAGTGCTGGTGTACTTGTTGCACTTTATTCATTGGCTCGAAAGGACAAGGAAACTTCAGAGACAATGTCTGAATCTGTAAGCCATCATCAATCTGCTATTATTGTTTAGACATACATATCTTCAATCTTTCTCAATAGTTACCACTTAATTTCTCTCACAAAAAAAGCAAATAATAGATGACTAATGAAAAAACAGTGGGAGTATAGTATTTATTTTGTAATTAACTTAATCTATTTACAGAAATAATGTGGAGTACCTTTTAGTAAAATTATTTACAATTATCACCTTTTCAGATGAGGGATTACGATTTTATGAAAGTTATTTTCGTATTATCATCTACGGTGTTAACTCCTGTACACTATCTCAAAATATATGGAGTCGTATTTTTTTTTGTTAAAATCAGTATCGTTTGATCATATAATCAAAAGAAGGACAAAACAATAATGATGATATCACAGGTCGATTATAAACAGTACTACGTTGCAGATCGACACCGTTGCAGCACTTCGATCAATACCCTAATTTAATTTTAATTTTAATTCATGCAAAGGTCAATTAATATCAGGATTGATTGAAAATTATGGAGAAGATCTTCAGTGGGAGCATAGAAACGGTTTATGAAATTAATATCGAGTTTTTTTTTTGAATCTAATATCGAGTTATTAATTAAATCAATTGACTCCCAAATCTATAAATAAACAAATTAAAAGATCAAAAAGCAATACCAGATCTGATTCATGAAGACGCTTAAACACAATCCCAGAAATCCAAAAAAGCCCATTTGAACCAGAGAACATCAAATTAATTGAGTGAATCAAAGCTTTATATGAACATGAGTAAAAGATTTGGTAAATACAATTTGCAGGTCGATCGGGGTTGATAATGTTTCCATCGAATCTATGCCTGAATTGATTGCGCATCACCTGATCCGTGTTTTTGTGATTTTATTTTTAATTTGGTGGAATTAGCAAGATGATAACTGAAGCATACTCAATTACTAAATGAAACAATTCTTGACATTTTGTCGTATATGACTCATGTGCTAATGCATATATTCCATATATTAGATGTTCGTAATTTTGTAACGACCTTACTTTCCAATGACACGGTCATTACGAATTTGAAAATAACAAAAACTCATATGGGTCGGTCTCACTTATTATTGTAAGCGCTCTCACAAGATGAGTATGTAGTTGTTTTAATTGATTTTTTATTAGATGAGTTTTAAGTGCACTTGAAACATGTCTTACACTATCTTAGCGTTTATACTACATTTTGTTTATTTTATTATTATTATTATTATTGTTGTTGTTGTTGTTGTTGTTATATAAAATGGAGAAATTTATTGATGAATCGAAAAGCAGTTTACAAAAATTTGGTGGGTAGCCGAGATACAATCTGGGCCCCCAATTATTATTATTATTATTATTATTATTATGAAATGTAGAATTTTATTGATGAATAAAAAAGCAGTTAACAAAAATTGGTGGGTAGCCGAGATACAATCTGGGCCCCCACCCCCTTAACTATAGCGAAGCTAAGTCGGGTAAAAATAAAAGGAGCAGCGCGTGCTCCGACATCCTGTGCTATCGAAAATTTTTGAATCCTCTTGAGTAAGCCGATAGCATCCGCCTCCAATTCCCCCAGCGAAGAAAAAGAAAAAGGCAAAAACCCATATCCGATCCCCGGGCACAGGTCCTGTACTTAACGCATTTGCGCCGGGCAGCATCTCCCACAACACGGCCTGGCGCGAAATCAGAGAGCCCGGACTGAGTCAAAGGAGAAGGCCCGGTAAGATCTACACAAACGTCACGCCCCCTGTCCCACGAATAAAAAAGCAAATCTGCAGGACGCAAGGATCTGTCATGATCATCAATCAAGGCAATATCGATCTCCTTCCCAGCCGAGACCCCGGAACGGAAACATATATCCAAAAGAGTGTCACGAACGATGTTATGTCGATGTTTAATACCGACAACCCCCGCGCAAGACACGGCATGGTCCCCAAAAATATCGTCGCCAAAAACCCGAGAGCAGGCAGAACACGGTCCAGGCACAGAAAACAAAGGAATGCCCAACCGATAGCTAAGCACACATCGGTAAGTCCGACCGTTCATAGTCTGGCCCAGCCCAGATATAGGGACAGCGCAGAGCCAATCAGAAGCATGATGGCCTTCCTGAGACTTCCATAAGGCAACCTGACGGGAGGTCAAGGAGAAATCCGATTCCGCAGTAGCCACAACCCTCGTGAAATATATATCAGCCAAGGACTTCATAAGTTTAGGGGCAACGATCTCACTTGGATTACACTCAACAGAACCCAAAACCTCCTTAAGCCTACACAAGGCCGCATCGAAAGCCGGGCCAGGGGTAGCGCGAAGCAGCGTAGCCTGCAAACCCACAGATTGCAGTCGGGATGCCACAAAAGCATAATGTAGGACATCTCCAGCAGCATACACCCCAAGCCCCCCAAAGGAAAAGGGAAGGGTGGCAATCCGCCACTGCCAATCCCCAAATCCCGGCCCAGATGCAATAACAACACGTTCTAAATGAGAACGAAGAGCTGCGTCAAAAGCAAGCTGAGCCAACTCAAAAACAATCGGTGGGCAAGTACGCAAAGTAAAATAAAGTTTGGAGATACCAGTACAGGCCCGGAGCAACAGCAACTCACAATGCGGATCATCAAGCAGAGCGACGGAACCCATAAGTGTGATAGTTCTGGTCACTCTACTCATCACGAGCTCACTGCTGAAATCATGACTCGCACTAACAGGTCCACCAAGGACTTTGACACCACGCATCGGCCTAGCGATAGTAGGCAGAAGACACCGGGGAGCCTGCTCCTAGGATCCTCCGAAGGCCAAAAAATCTCGGTTTTACTGACATTAAGATGAAGTCCCGAATGAGGATCATCATCCAAAATTAGCTCCAAAACCTTCACCAAAACCAAGGTATCCCCAACTATGGTGCCATCATCCAAGTACCAAGCCTGCAGCCTCAAATCAAAAGAGTCCCGGATCTTACAAACCAAGGGATGTAACACCAAAGAAAAAAGCAGAGGACCCAAAGGATCACCCTGCTGAACCCCCTGACAAGACCACAGGCTGTGCTCACCATAATATAATCGGGCAGGACTAGAATAACAAAATTCCACCCACCGGGAGAGAACATGGCAGTGGTAACGAACCTCTCGTAACATAATTTCTCGATTAACCATGTTAAAAGCGTTCTAAAAATCCACCAAGAGCATGGAAAAACCCACCTCATCACCCCGATCCTCAACAAGCCAGTTCAAGGCGTGCAAAATAGCCTCGCCCCTCCCAGATACCCCAACTCCAAACTGAAGACCAGAAAAATAGCCACTCAGCGTCGGACTGATCAAGAAAGCACCAACCTTAGAGACAAGTCGTCTCCAAATCGTACCAACAACAATAGAACGAATACCGCCACCTGGCTTAACAAGCGGGGTAAGCGGAGCACTAGCAATGTACTCCCCGAGGACCTGCGGGCAGCTGCCCTCGAGAAAGAGATTAACCACCCGAGTGACAGATGCGATCAAATCGTCCAAAACAGCAACTGCGGCCCCACTCAAACAATCCAAAAGGTGTTGGGCACGAAAACCGTCCCTCCCACAAGAAGTGCCACGAGGAAACCCTCTAATCATATCCATAACCACCGACGCAGATGCGACGAGGGAGTGGTGATTATCATGCAAGGATGGCAAAGCGGGAGAAGGGACGAGGGGGTGCTTATCCTTCAAAGCCACTAGAGTATCATCGGAGTAAGGAGCAGCACCAGAAGAAGAAAGCACACGAACAACAGCAGTGTAGTGCCCGTCACAAATCTTCCTATGACACTGCCTAACATTGACCTCACTCAAGTCGAGATCCTCATTCATACTAAAAGAAGGAGCAACCTCAGCCAGAGTATCCTGCAGGAGCGACAACCGACCACCCGGCTCATCCCAACAACGAATGGCACTAGAAATACTATCCTCCTGCCGCTGCCGCCGAATAGCAGATCGACACTCAAGGTTACTCCGAGGGGAGAAAGTCTTAAGTATGAAAAGAGGCAGCGCAAGCAAAGTGACCCAACACGTGAGATCACGAGGAGAGGCAGCCACATCATCAAGAGCCCCCCGAAAAACCCGAGAAAACCCTAAACGACACTTTGGAGGGATGGATTTAACAGTACGTAACCCCTTAGCCAACAGGTGATCAAGAGAGGTCACGTTAAACCTAACAACCGAGGGATCAACAACACCACAAGAAGACAAAACTGTAGGGGCAGATGGTCGGGGAAAACCGTAAAGAACATAGCGGATAACACCATCACCACAATTAGGGGCCTCAATAGAGGGCTCTGCGTCGTGCCGACAGCCTTTGTTATGAGTATGTGTCCGAAAGTAAACCCACTCAGCCAAATACCCATCCGCCGAAAAGTAGACTCAGCAGCCAAAAAAATAGGTAAAGAAGCAAGAGATTGTCGCGTGGTGTCCCGGGCACCTTCCTTACAGTGATGATCACGGAGATGGACAAACAGAGAATTTTTAACAAAACCCTTACCCCAGTCATCCCTACACCTACCGAGGCCCACAAAAGGACAGTGGAACTGCACAAGGTCAGACATGCCGAGACAGAAGTAAACCGACAAGCAGAGACAACCCAAAAAATAAGAAATCCAAGCAAACGAAACTAGAAGGCAAGAGAAAACCGAAAATCGAAAACGAAAAAGGAAACAGAATCCTAACCACGACGAAAGGACCCACGTAAACCGAACCCAGCAAGGTCCGAACCCGAACTCACCGGTGCCGGCAGCAGCAGCATGCCACGCAACAAACCGGCATAGGTCCGGCGAACCCACGCCACGCAGCACACGACGCACCACGCAGCACAGCCCGACGAACTCTGGCAAGGGCAGGTGCCCGACACGACTCCGGCCCAAAGTGCGGCGACGAAAACCCAAGCCAGTTAGGATTCCGGCAGCAACACGACGCAATGATCAGCGCAAAACAGAGGAGCAACCCCTCTCCTCCCTCAAAATTGAACGCCGGCAAAGGGTGGTTGCCGGCGCGCGGTGGTGGTGGCGTGAGGCCAGAAAGTGGGCTGGTGGTGACGATGGACAATGATCAGGCAATCACAGGCGCCCAACCGCTCTCCCCTCGAACTCACTAGTGTGACAAAGATCAGGCGCCAACGGACAGGGCGACGCCGGCGGACGCGACACCGACAGGCAGATCTAATGCCCTAATCGCACAATCGCAGCCCCTCCTTCTCCCTAATTCAATTATTATTATTATTATTTTTATTTTTTCAAACAACTTCAATGCTTTACATTATTATTATTATTATTATGATTATTATTATTATTATTATTATTATTATTATTAATTTATTATTATTATTATAAGTGGAGAATTTTATTGACGAATCAAAAAGCAGGTTACAAAAAATTGGTGGGTAACTGAGATACAATCTGGGCCCCCACCCATAAAATTGGTGGATATTATTATTATTATTATTATTATTATTATTATATATATATATATATATTTGCAAGAAGGTTTATGACTCTTTTATTCATCCATAAAGGGAAAAATAAAGAGACTCAACTTACAAAAAGGAAACCCCCTACACAAGCTCGATCCCCTTAATCACATCTTAAAAGATTAAGATCCAATCCCCTACTCTTCATCCTAACAAACACCTCAATTTTATCTGGTTTACAATGCTCTTAGAAGACCTTATACTATCCTAAAAGATTCGATTATTCCTTTCAATCCAAATATGGTAGGTAACGGCAGCGATACAATGGAAGTACCATTGATGTTTCCAGTGCTTCCTTCTTTCCTTTACCATACTCCACTTCAATTCTGTTTTAAGATTCTCTCCTCTTCCGCTCATGTTCAGCCATTCTTTTATACTCTGCCAAATGCTTTTCGCGAAACTGCAGTCAAAAAACAGATGCAAATGATTTTCCTCCGCAGACCTGCATAACACACATCTGTTAGTAATATTGAGCCCCCTTCTTCTAATGCAATCCACTGTCGCAAGCTTCTCCTGTGCAGCAAGAGACGTAATAAACCCATGCTTAGGTATGACCTCTTGCCCCTCAATCAACTTCAACCAAGGCTTCTTATTGAATTTAGTCCTGAACCAATTGTATGCATAAGTGACCTTGAATTTCTCCTTCTCCTGCCAGGTACAGATCAGCTTATGTGCATTATATTCATCACCCGTTCCTGCAATTATCTCATCCCTAATCTTGAGAATACTCTTCAAAGTAGCAGTGTATCTTTCCTCAATCTTTATATCCCAAAAAGAATGAGTACCCAGAATGTAGTATTTAATCCAATCATTCCAAAGTCCCTGCTTGCTGCTAATAATCTTCCAAATCCAATGACAAATCGAAGCTTTATTCCAGGCCACCATATCAACAATCCTGAATCCTCCCTCCTCCCAAGGGGCACACATGCTATCCCAACTCTTGTAGTACATGCGGCTTTTTTCAATGCTACCAGTCCACAAGTAAGCCCTACAACATTGTTTGATTTTAAGAATAACATTCTGAGGTAGGAGAGTATTAGCACTCCAGTACTTCAGAATTCCCACAATTACCGAGTTAATCAACTCGACCCTACCATCAAAGGAGAGCACAGTAGCCGACCATCCACTCATAATATCTCTGATCTTAGCTAATAAAGCAGAATAGTGCTCCATTCTATTGGTAATGGCATTCAGAGGTATTCCCAGGTATTTACAAGGGAAAACCCCTTGAGTGAACCCAGTAATATTATCATCATCATCATCATCATCATCATCATCGTCATCATTATTATTATAAAAACAGAACTTGTATTAAACACCAGAACAAATTACAAGAAGTTAGAGGGAAGCCGAGATACTATCTGGGCCTCCACTCCCTTAGCGATTGCAAAGCTAATTCTAGTGAAAATATGAACTGCGGCTCGCGCTCCAGCATCTCGTGATAAAGCGAATTTCCGAATCCGCTGGAGCAGAGAAACAGCATCCGTGTCGAGCTCGCCGAGAGAGGAGAAGGAGAAAGGTAAGAAACCATACCCAATCGCCGTGCAGCGTGCCTGATACTTGGCACACTTATGACGAGCAGCATCAGCAACGACCCGTCCAGGCTCAAAAGCGGTAAGGCCAGACTGAGTCAAGGGCGAGGACCCAGTCAGATCAACACAAACATCACGTCCCTTGTCCCACGAGTAGAGAAGGAGGTCGGCTGGTCGCAAGGGCTTGTCATTATCGTCACAGAGGCCGATCTCCACCTTCTTATCTGCAGAGATCTCGGTCCGGAAGCAAATATCCAACAGTGTGTCACGGACAAGGTTATGGCGATGTTTAATCCCCACAGGACCAGCACACGACACCGCGTGATCACCAAAAATATCGTCTCTGAGGCCCTTGGAGCAAGAAGAGCAGGTCCCGGAAACCGGAAACAAAGGGAATCCAAGGCGGTAACTAAGCACACCAAAAATTATTATTATTATTATTATTATTATTATTATTATTATTATTATTATTATTATTATTATTATTATTATTATTATTATTATTATTATTATTATTATTATTATTATTATTATTATTATTATTATTATTATTATTATTATTATTATTATTATTATTATTATTATTATTATTATTATTATTATTATTATTTTTTGCAAGAATTTAGATCTCTTATTCCTCCATAAAGGGTAGAAACAAAGAGAACAAAACTTACAAGGATATCCCAAACTTTTGCTAAAGCAAAATCCATCACTAAAGAACCACAAAACTACCAATAAGAAAACAAACTGCTAGACTTGAAACTGATGTAGATTAGGATACTTAGAAAGCATCCTTGTGCTAACATCAAACCGAATCTGGTGAAAACATTGCTCCAAAGTAGATTCCTTCCCTGAGAAAATTCTCATATTTCTGTCCCTCCAAATGGCATACACCAATGCGCATAATAGAGCTCGTCTACCATCTTTAATCCACATAAACCGGCAAGGAGCGAAGCTTAGATACCTGGCTATGGCAGATAGCTGAGGCCAATGCCCAGATCTGTTTAACATCCAACTAGTACAAAGATCAACAAGAGCCGAGGAAAAGGAACACTGGAAGAACAGGTGGCTGTGCGTTTTAGAGCATCGTTTGCACAGAATACACCAGTTAGGGAGGGAAATTCCTTTTTTCTGAAGTACATCAACAGTGGCAAGGTTGCCTTGAAGAGCCAATGAGGTGATGAATCTATGTCGAGGAACCACTACAGCAGATTTCAAAGCCTTGTGCCAAGGAACAACATGACGCTTAACACGAAACCAATCATAAGCTTTCTGAGTACTGAACTTACTACCCTGAGACCAGGATTGCAAGAGCTGCCGACGGCTTTCTACAGATCTAGTAACTAGTAGAATTTCATCCTTGATTTTAATAATGCTACGCAAGGTGTCTGAGAAAGCATCTCTAGTAACCAAGCTCCAAATAGAACCAGGTTGAATCACATATAGACGAATCCATCGGATCCAAAGACTGGTGTAGTTACATTCAATTTGCCATAACCACTTAGCCACCAGCGTTTTATTCCAAGCAAGCACCTCCTTAATGTTGAATCCACCTTCTTTCCAAGGTGCACAAATGCTAACCCAACTCCTGAAGATTAATTTTTTCTGATCAATCGAGCTAGACCAGAAAATATTCTTGCAATCCTCCTAATAGACTTAATGACAACAATTGGAAGAAGAGCTGTTGCACACCAATAATTCGCTATCCCAAACAAGACCGAGTTGATCAATTGTGTTCGGCCAGCAAAAGATAAGGAGCAATTTGACCAGTGCATTACATTATTTTTGAATTTTGTGATTAACTGGCTAAAATGCTCCATTGAATTTCTAGACGCGTTCAGGGGCATCCCAAGATAACGGCAAGGGAAAGAGCCCTCATTAAAACCAGACTTTTTTTTTCAGAATCAGCCTCCTAACCCCGTCTGCAACACCTCCAAAGTATATATCCGACTTCTCATTGTTGACCTTTAACCCAGAAATGTTAGCAAAAAGTAGCAAGCAGTCTTGAACAGCCATTACTGAAGGTAAATCCCCCCTCATGAAGATCATTAAATCATCGGCAAACACAAGGTGATTCAGAGCAAGCTTGGTACATTTGGGATGCCAGGACACATTATGCATCAAAGTGACCTTCCTGAGATATCGAGATAAGATTTCCATGCTCAAAACAAATAGATAAGGTGAAATAGGATCACCTTGTCTAATTCCGCTCTTTCCCTTGAAAAATCTCGTAATCCCTCCATTCAATTTCAGAGAGTACCAAGCCCCCGTCACACAATTCATAATCCAAGCAGTAAATTGGGGTGGGAAGTTAAAAGTGTGAAGCATACTCTCAAGAAACTCCCATTGTAAGGAGTCAAAGGCTTTCCTAATGTCAATTTTCATTAGACATCTAGGAGTGAGTAATTTCCTCCCATAACCCTTTATTAAAGCCTGAGAGAGACCAATGTTATCATGAATATTACGCCCGGAAACAAAAGCTGCTTGCTCAGGCCCCACAATCAAAGGCAAAACAATTTTCAATCTATTGGCAATAATCTTTGTGATAGTCTTATAAACAGTTGTGCAACAAGAAATAGGCCGGTAATCTAAGACACTAGCACAGGTAGGCTTTTTAGGAATAAGGGATATAAGGGTTGTGTTAGCCTGCTTACCCATCTTGCTGGTCCTAAAGAAATCCAAGACTATATTAGTAAAATCATCACCGACCACAGACCAGGCAGCTTTGAAGAACTCAGAAGAGAACCCGTCAGGCCCTGGACTCTTGTGAGGGCTAATACTGAACAAGGTGTCCTTTATTTCTGCTACTGAAGGAATACCAACAAGAGAATCCCAAAGAGAGAAGGGAATAATATCACCTTGTGATAGGAAAGCCGAGTCCAGCTTCTGAACTGGAACTGCAGACCGAAGAAGTGATTCATAGTAAGCCACAAAAGCATTCCCAACATCCACAGGCCCTGTAACGTGGATCTTATCTTTATTCATAATAGATCCAATGAATTGATGTTCACGACGTTCCTTAATCTTGGCAAAAAAATAGGCAGTAGAACAGTCATTTAGGTTGATGCCATCAACCTTAGCTTTCTGGTGTAAAATACTGAGTTCATCCCTTCTTAATTGCTTATACTGGAGCAAGAGGTCAGCCTCTTTATGGATAAGATCCTCTGAGAGAGGAGACACCTGTAATTCAGTTTGACAAGCCTTCAATTCCCGTTCAGCAGCAGCAATTCGATGAGCAATGTTTGAATATGACTTTCTATGCATATCAGTAATACCTTTTTTAGTTTCCTTAAGTCTAGCAAAAAGCTTGAAACTGGTAGTACCAGCAGATCTAACAGACCAAGCAGCAGCAACAGTGTCCATAAACCTCCCATTATTTATCCAGCAATTAAGAAAACTAAACCGAGGAACATGCTTAAACTCAGCAAAGACAGTAACCAGTATAGGAGAATGGTCTGATAGACCCGAAGGGAGGCAAACTGCAGAGGAATTTGGGAATGCACTCATCCAAGATTGATTAATAAGAGCCCTATCCAATCTTGAGCAAACCCTAGATTGCACCTCATGCTTATTAGTCCAGGTCATCAAGCAACCCGTAGTAGATATCTCATCTAAAGCACAATGATTGATACAATAACTGAAATCCATCATTTCTGCTAAGATAGGAGGAGTATTACTGATCGTTTCCTCCGCAGATCTAACGACATTAAAATCACCCATAGCCATCCAGGGGCAAGTCTGGTTAGCTATAGATTTATGGCTATTCCAAAGATGCAATCTCTCCTGAGCATCGTTACTGCCATACACCATTGTAACCTCCATCTGACTAGTAGTAGCATAATGACAGACTTTACAGTGAATAAGCTGGTCTGTAGAATGTAGAATATCAACAGAAACTGTTGACACATTCCAAACAACCCAAATTCGCCCATTATAATGACTAGAATAGTTATATTCAGCTCGATAGCCAGCAAAATATTTACTAACCACTTTTCTTGCTTTATGCTTCTTAATTCCGGTTTCTAAGATACCAAAAACATCAATTCTATTAACCCTCAAGAATTTAGCAATATCCGCAATCTTCAAAGGGTCATTACCACCTCTCACATTCCAAGAGGATATAATCATTTATCAGGTGGAATAGGTTCAGCCACCACCCCTAAGCCATTTACAATGGTAGCATGTTGCTGAGACTCACATTCTAGATGCATTACAGCCTGTGATTGGGTGCGGGGAAGAGATAGAGAGGAAGAATTCAACTCTGTACCATCTTCACAAACCACACGCTCAACCACATCTGAGGTACCACCTAGTGAATCACCCTCTTCAGCCTCCAAATTCTCAATTGCAGCAAATCTATTTGAAAGAAAATCCAACTGCATTTTTAGGTCATTAATTTTCTTATTAGCTGGAATCACATAGCCTTTTTTCTTATTAACCTCCAAAAATTCTTGAACCTTTGGATCTAGTATGCATTCTGAGTGCATTACAGACAAGTCAGTAGAGATTCCTGGGTGCACAGGTTGAGTATGGCCAGCCTCAGACCCTGCCGCGAAGAGTGTCCCTGACTGACTACCTGAGGTACCACCTAGCATACCAGCATTCTCACGAGAAGCTTTAACAGGAACATACACTTTCTTATGAACAACCTGCTTTCTATTCTTCTTGCAAGTCTCCTTAAGGTGACCTAATTTTCCACATTCACCACAATAATAAGGCACCCATTCATATTCAACAAATTGAGTGAAATAGCCAATGAGAGGAGCATTAATAGAAATAGATTCAGGAAGTTCCTTAGAAACATCCACCTCAATTAGTACTCTAGCAAAAGAGACTTTAGTTTGGCAAGTAGTAGTAAGATCAGCATAGAGAGGTCGCCCTATCTTGCTCGCTATCTTACTTAGAACAGTCTCAGTCCATAGAACTGGATCAAGATCATGGAACAGTACCCAGACAAGAACCAGGGAAAGTTTATCCATGTCAAGAGAAAAGGTAGGAGTCCATTGTTTCAAAATCATGGAATAATGCCCATATTTCCAAGGCCCCCCTCTGAGGACAACATCCAGATCCTTCTGAGAGGAAAAGCGCAGACTAAACCATCCTTTCTTAAACATCTGTATTGCTGGCATGGCTAACTTCCCCCAATTTTTCAACGCATAATCCTTCATTCCTTGAATCGAAGGCTTTGTGCCAATTACTTGACACATCAAAGTCAGATTCCATTTACTCAGTTCATCTACAAAATCTTCCAATTCGAGAGTAATTTCAGTGGCCTCAGCACTAGATTCATCAAAAAAGAGCCCCATACCTACCTTACCCAGAGATTTAGCAATCTTAGACCAAGATTTTGGTGCATTCACAATCTCCGGAAGAGGATCAGTATTAGGAACATCTAAAGTGGAATTCTCAACAGTATTCACAAAATTGGCCTTAATATGAGGAGAGACATTAATCGGAGGAGTTACACCTTTCTTTGAGCTCGACGAACAACGAAAAGCTTGCAAAATGAGATCATTTATCAGAGAATTACCTCGCACAGGAGATTCCTGTGCCATAGATTTATCCTCAAGAGCAGGTACAACCATGGCGGAGGAGGATTTCAGCATTCCCGCCATTTGTGACCTCGTCTGGGTTTGTGAAGAAACAGAACGAGCTTCCTGAAAAGAGCTATTAGGCTTGTCACAAGATCCTGCATCCGGTTTAGAGACTTTTGGTGGTCGTCCTCGACCTCGTGGTTTGCTTGAAACAGTAGCCATGGCGTCAAGAAGAAACTTCGAAGTTTGTTAAGATTCTGTTATGTTTTTCGAGAGAGTTAGTTCTTGAGAGAGAAAGTTTCTCTCTCTAGCCGGCATAAAGTATCATCATCATCATCATCATCATCATCATCATCATCATCATCATTATTAGACTCTTTAATTATACTGTTTATATTTTTAAGAATGGTTTTTCTAACGTGTGCCCTGTGGGCACACGTTAATAAGATATTCATGGTAAGAATCACATTGATATTGTCTTAAGTATGGTAATTACGAGTTAATATATCAATTTCCCGTGATATTATCAATGCGATTCTTGCTTTAAATAACTTATTAACATGTGTCCACTGGGCACACATTAGAAAAACCGTTTTAAGTATATTAAAAGCAATTTTAAAAATTATTTCAAATTTTTTTTAATCAAAATGATAAAAGATGTGTTAAATTGAACATTTGTTTATAACTGTGATTTAATTTTTCAAAAGTATTTTCTTTACTATAGTTCTAGATATAATTCATGATAAGTTTAACACAAAAATTGAATTCAAATACAATTAGCACTATGATGTCGAAGTCTTCATCATCATTAAATTCAAATGACTCAAATTATGCACTAAAATTAGACTTTTATATCCATCCTTCGACTTTCATTTTAGGATAAATTCGTAGTATAGAATTTACATTCATATATATATATATGTATAAATATATATATATATATGTATATATATATATGTAAATATATATATATATATATATATATATATATATATATATATATATATTCAAGTTTTTGACCAGTTACTATATTTTTTTTCATATATATGAACATGACATATAAAATTAATTACTTGCTAGCCCTCAATAAAGTTAATCATGTCTAATAAATATTTTGTTTGTAAACAATTTATCTAATACAAATTACGTTCATACCCCTGTGATTTTTCATGGGTGTAGCACTGAAGTTCGTTGTTAGTTGTTACATAGTTATGTGCTTTGCTTTATGTCCTATAGGCGTCGTGAAATTATTTCCTTCATCCGTCAATTATGTAAGTAGCGGAGTGGTAATTACTTTTTTCATTTACAAAGCCAAATTATGGTGTATAATTGAAAGCTTAAACTTCTCATTCTCCATTAAAAGTGTTTGGATTCTCGAAGCAAGTAATTATTCTTTAATCTTTCTATAAATTCTTTAGAGTATAGTTGCAAAGATGTATTGTATAAATCGTGTAACCATTATACAAAGACATTTGTGCATATTTGTATTTTTAAAATTATAAGGTTTTGATGTTCTTCGTTTCCCTTCGCAAGTTTAGTGTTTTAATTTGTCGAACGTTTAACAAATAAGTGTTTACCCATCTATAGCAATTAGACCTATCAAACGGGCCGGGTGGATAGGGTCACGGGCCATATCAAATACGGGTCGGTCAAATATGTGTCGGACTATGTTGTTCATGCATGGGTCGTGTTAGGTCAAGATATAGGTTAGAAATATTTATATGTCCGATTTTTAAATATCGTCATTTCATTTACGTGTCACTATATATGAGTAAACTTTTTTTGCATTGATTAACATGCCTATTTAATCTATAATGACCCAAGAAATTATCTCTAACAAAAAATTTTGATTTTTCCAATTTTCCATAAGTTGCTTTTCCATAAATTTCTTTTCTCTAATATAGTGAGCAAAATGTATCAAAACCACTACTAACAAACTTAAATATTGAAATTAATTGATGAGATGCGTTGAATCTAAAATAATCAATTTTTTTGCTTCAGAACATTTCATCTAGAAATATCAAACAAGCTGAGTATGACGGTCACAGTCGATCGTTCCGTCGGGCCAGAATATAGGTTGTCGATATATTGTCAAAATTATTAAAGATTACCAATATTTTTATTTATATGATAAATAGGAGTATATGATTGTGGACATGACATAGGTCCACCCCACGCGCGGGTTTGGGGAGGCGAATGAATCTCATGTAAGATGGATCTCGGGTTGAAATTTAAATCAAAATAGGAGTCTCCACCGAACTTCGTGGGAGTTTGGGCCCATTCGAACCCACTCTATATCTTTGTGGGCCGTGCACAAAGTACGGCCCATTTGGATTTCAGAGTTTATGGGGTTCGTCCCTTTGCATTGCGATACCGATACCGACATTATCGGTTACCGTGTATTGAATGACTCTCGTGCGCCAATGGTTTCGGACATCCGAAAACCATGGTTCTGATTAAGGGGCAAGGGTATGTGTTGGGAAGTTCACAACGAACACCCAACCCCGCCGCACTTAGCGGCCTCTACTAAGATATCGTTCAATGTTTTAATACGCGCGTTAGTAATCCAGTTGAAATGTTATGCAAACAGTATTTTGACTAAACATGTGAAGATTTAAATAAGTTGCTATGTTGATTTAACGCATCTTTGAATTACGTCGAAGTTGTATTTAGCATGCGAGGTTCGTTTTAGTACAATAAAACAAACAACGAAAATAAACACAAAGACTGAAACAATTGAGTTAGTAACGGTAATAACGGATCGTAAATAGATTGGAATGATGTAATAAGACACGATGCATGGTTTTGAAAAGAATGGGACACGTGATGGACTTGACATGTGTTGACCGAAGTCATAAAAAAGATTTATTGAGACTCGAAACATGTTGAAGGCTCACGACTTTGGTGTGATAAAGGCCACTCGATCGAGTCATTGAGGGACTCGATCGAGTGGTCCTCGAAAAAACCTTCTGCCCAAATTTTGGGGTGCCACTCGATCAAGTGGGCTAAGCACTCGCTCGAGTGCCCCCTGTACGAACAGTGGTTCATTTCGGAATTTAGATTCCGAGTTTGCTTTTAATTGTAAATAGATGATTTGCCAAGTCGCGCGATAATATAGTATAATTTATGCTCGACTTGATTCTCAATACTCGTCATACTCGAGACTTGATTACGGGATCAATATCTAGTATTTAGAGTGGATTTTAGAAAAGACGTTATAAGTCATTTTAAGTTGAACTAAGACAAAATAATTCTCTCCGCGTTGTAATGTCGTAATTAGTCCTTTCGGACTATGTGACAATGATTTCAGCATCAACGAGTTCGTGCTAGTTTAATTTGTTGACTAATTCTTTTAGACATAATATTCGACTACAGAGTCTATATCGCATATTAAGAATACCGTTTTATTTATTTGATTAGATCGAAAATCGATTCCCTCCGCATCTCGACATCGTAATTAATCCTTGCTGATTATGTGATGTCAGATCTGCATCAACAGGTTTCGTTTTAACCATAAAAAGGGGGAATCGGGTGCGTTTATATAGGAGTATTCGCGATCCCATCATGCGCTTTAGTGTTTAGGGCGGGGCTTCTCGAGAGGGCTTGATGGTACGTATTTGCCGTGGGTCCTACCGATCAAGTATACCAACTAAACCCAACTAGTAGCTAGGGTAAGTCGGGTCGAGTCCACGGGGACGGTAGTAGGTGTCTAGACTTGGGTCAACTCACAAACAAGACAAAATTACCAACACAACACAAAGGGAGACTAACTAACAAGAATTGATTAACTATGATGGTTGAAGGAGATGAAAGTGGACTAACAATGAACTATGTATGATATGAACTAATTGAACAATTAGAACTAATGCAATCAACTAACTAGATAAATATATGCTAACAAGATGGGGAAATCAAATATGGGAAGGAGTAGGGTTAGGTTGGGTTCATAAGTGTAGTAGGATAGTTGGGAGGTCAAGGGTGTAGATTTCACATAGTCACTAAGGTCGGTCCGTGCTCTCCCGTCAAAGCCTAAGTCCGCACTCTCGTGTCAAATACTAGACCCGAATACTCATGCAAGATATTACCCAAAACACAAGCATTCAACCACAAATCGATCACATAAATGAGAAGATGAAAACAAGTATGAGAAGCATGACCACTACAACTCAAACAAGCAGTTCAACAAACACATAGACTGCTCAACATGTGACTAGTAACAAAGATTCCACCTTTCCCCTTAACCAAACCCTAATTACCCATAATCAACACTTAATCCCCCTACTAACCCCACAAAGAGTCTACTCACACATAATGAAACTAATACTAACACTTTCAAGAGAAATCAACATAATAATCCAAATATTCATTATGAACTAACAAGAACAATGAACAATAAGTAAAGATTAAAACTTGATAAATAAACAAAGATTAAGAGAAAAGAGATTATACCAACTAACAAGAGGATAAAAAGATGAGAACTTGTATTATAAGAACACCCAAAAATCTCCACCAAAAGTTGTCAAGGATTGATGGATTCTTCAAGAGATCCTTAATACAAGATTAACTAACTAAATTAATATAAGTTTAACAAAAGTTTAAGGAAAGATTTAAGCTAATGAGAGGAGGAAGTCTATCTAGGGTTTAGAATAATGTAGAGGAGTCTAAGATGCTTAAACAATACAATGGGAGGGTATTTATAAGGTTACAAGAGCAAAGGAGAAGAAGAGAAGAGGCGCGGGCTACAGCTGGCTCATCCTGGTCGGGATGCTGGTGGTCCCGATCAGGATGAGATGGTCCCGACCGGGATGGCCTAATCAGTAGCCGCTTCATTCATGCACTCCTTCCCGACCGGGAAGGCTACTCTTCTCGCCCGGGAAGGGTCTTGTAGGCCTCCAATATGATCTCTAAGGTCCCTCCTTGCTTCTCATGGGTTTCTCATCGATTCTCGGGGCTCGGGAATGGGTCCCAAGGTCTCGGGATCGAATCTAAGGCACCGAGTGATCGTTCCTTCTCTTCGTTGGCTCCAAATGTGTAGGAAATGAGTCGGAATCGTTCCAATTCTCCATGAAAGGTCTTGGGAACCTAAAATGAACTAGAAGAAGCATGAGTAGCCTAGAAACCGCTCCAAAGAGCGATTTCACAATAGAAACCGGACCAAACACAACAAATAGGCACTACAAACTACACTTATCAACTTCCCCACACTTAACCCTTACTCGCTCTCGAGTAAGCACCAACTAACTAAAAACTAAAAGAAACTAGACTACTAACCGAGCGGGTATTAGCACACCCTACGCCCCTTTCAACTCACGTGAGTACACTTAGAGGAAAAATGCAATCCGCAAGGCAAGTAAGGTCTTGCGACAAAACTGTGGATGCAACCGGACACAAAAACACACAAACAAGCAATCATACAAACAACAAGTAATCGATTGCACCCAAAAAGAAATAAATACCACTTCCCTCTTCAAAGCGGTGAAAGAAGCACCGGTTTAGGACTCAAGGCAAGTGACAACGTTCCCAAGCTAATAACACAAATCGAAATGAACAAAACCCTAATAATATGACAACAAAGCAATAAAAACGTTGGTAACTTACCTAGGTTCCTCCTAACCTTCTAAGAACGTACTACGGGACGATCGGCGGGATAGAAAAAGGATGAACCACGGTGTTAGTCGACACTGTAGGTAAGTGAGACCCCGCCCCCTTTACCGATGAGCCAAGAGGGTCGTTCCATGCTTAAAACCGCACAACTAGTCCAAGTAGAAAGGTGGATATGATTGAAAAATGGGGGAAGACCGATCATTACCGCTATCATCCTTCCAAGGGACTCGGTCCTTTGGTAGGCTCTTCACGGTAGCGATCGGAAAAAGGCTTAATTTTGAGAGGTGGGGATTATTTTTGTGAGATATTTTCTTTGGCATCTTCTTTGTTTTGCATTTTTGCTTTTGTGTTGCTATGCCATTTCTTTTTCTTCTTTTGTATTTTCTTTTTGATTTGTTATGCCTTTTCGTTTTCTTCATTCCTTTCTTTCTTTCATTTTCTTTCTTTTTTCTTTTCTTTGTTTGCTCTTTTGGCTAGATTTTTGCGTTGTAGGCACTTCTTTTTTTTGCAACTAAGAAAGAGATTTAAGCAATTTGCAACTTATTTTGTGGATATGTGTAGGAGGTAGGGGAATGGGTATGTCGGGAGCGCACTTTCCCTTCAAACCCACAAAAAGGGGAGAAACTTGGACTAATCATACAATTCCGAACACGGTCACCTAAGGGACGGGACTCGGCAACCAAGGCCTTTTCACACCGTGGGTGGTCATAATGGTCAAAATGCAAATCCTGTAGTAAATCCCTAGTAAGCTAGGTGGACACAAGGTAAAGGACCAACGAAACTATAGATTTGGGGTCATTCTACTAGACTGAAGTCCAAGACTCGATTCACATCACTAGAAAGGGAAAGTAAACACTTGCGCACTAGCCTCAAAACCGGGTTTTCGAAAACCTTTTATTACACAAGACACAAACTAAACAAAACACAATAAGGACGAAAGAAAATGAGACACACAAAACAAAACAAAACAAAACAAAATAAGAGAAGAGAAAACAATCATACAAACAAAACAAACACCACCCCGAAACATCCAAACAAGCTACCCAATCAACCTCAAACTCTACAAAGCTCCACCCAAGCACACATTATCACAAATCTCCTCCAAACTCCACAAGAGACAAAGAGGAAAAAGGGATAAAAGATGTTACCGGATGTCTTGAAAGCCCTCCAAAGTTAACGGTGATTAAGCGACCTACAAGGAAAAAGGGAGGCAAAACACACACAACACAACAAAATTACAACACAACGACACAAAAGGAAAAGACACAAAAGAAAATCTTTTTGATTTTTGTGAAATTTTTTCAAATTTTTAGGGGTTTTTAAGATTTTTCGAAAAAACTACGAAAATAAAACTAAACTACACTAGGATATCGCTCCCCCACACTTAAACCGAGCAATGTCCTCATGCTTGATCGTAGTGTATGGGGACACTAAAAAAAAGAAGAGAAACTACGAAAATAAAGCTAAAAATCAAAAAAAGAAAAGCAGAGAAAAGGGTAGAATGTGTCCGGCCGGGGTGTAATCAAGTCACCATGGGCCGAGACGAGAAAAGATATGGATGAGGGAAGAAATAAAAAGAAGGAAATAAAGGGAAATGGGAGGGGAGGACTAGGTGTAATCAAGTCACCTAGCCCGGATTCCGCCCGAATCCGACTAAATCCTAACAAAAGAAAGGGAAATCAAAGAAAAAGTGAAAATAATTGTAAATTTGGATTTTGAAATGACTCTCGATGTAGTCACGTCCTCGAGAGTCGGGAGCAATGACTACCAAGGCCCCGAGGGCTACCATGACACAAAAAAGTGGAAGGGAACATACAAAGGAAGACAAGCAATAAAAGATGGAAAGGAAAGGATAGTTTCCGTACCAATCGGTTAGCAACTCACTCACTCCATCATCTCAATGTTCGATAACGGCACATAGCTAGTCTTCGTCATAGTTATTCCTCTTCATTCTTAAAATGGTTGCATGGTTGAAGTACTAAGCTTGCAATGGTATAAGGAGGTGGGATTTGATGTGAAACTCGGTGTATAGTGAAGAGAAGATGAGATGAATGTATGTAAATGAAGTGTAGGGGTCATATGATAGGTGCAAGGGTAAGTAGGGAGGTTGGGAGGGGGTATAAAGTGGTTGGGTGGGCCCATATGTCGAAGAGGAAGCAAAAGGAGGAGCTGGGTACCATCCCGGTTGGGATGGACTTCTTCCCGGTCGGGATGGCTCCTTCCCGGTCGGGATGAACTTGATCCCGGTCGGGATCACACTCCAGAAAACCTCTTTTCAGCACACTCATCCCGATCGGGATGACATCCTTCCCGGTCGGGATGGGTCATCCTTCCCGGTCGGGATGCTCTCTTCCCGGTCAGGATGAGTCTTCTAACCCTTCATATTCTTGATAGCTTCATCCACAAGGCCACCAATACAACGAGACCTAGAATCTCGTCCCCAAAAGCTTAAGAAAAGCTCAAAAACCCCTCCTCTCTAAGATTCATCTTCACTTCACACCTATCAAATAAGCTCAAAACATCCATCAAAATCCCTCCCTCACATCGCTCATCAAAATACCAAATTACAAGGATTTCACAAAACTCAAGAGAATTACAAGAAAGAGATATATACAATAAAACGGTTCTTTTGGAACTCCGTCAAACCAAGGATGGTGCATTCTTCAATCATTTTTTTCAACAACATTGTAGCCAATTCCATCACCATCAAGGGCACGAAGTAACAAATTGAAGGCTCTCGAGAAGTCTTCAATCAAGCTTGTGGAATACCAATCCACACTCCAAGGTTCTTCACAACCTTGTCTAGAGGTTCCCGGGGCATCCCGATCTACTAAGTTCAACGACTTGAACTTGTACTTTCGATCCTTCGGTATATACCCAAACTTCCACTCATCTTCACAAGGCCTCAAGGGAGGCTCAATTTTCTTCTTTCCTTGCAACTTGTCCTCAATCTCATGATATAGGCATTCATCCGCCCCAAGCTCGAAATCATCATCTTCAATTCCATAGAATTTGTTTTTCAAGCTTTCACCCGACTCATCCCCTAGATCGATGTCTTTCATGGCGTCGATCATGTTACATGACTCATCATTTGTAGGCTAGGTGTTGCCTTGGAGGTCAAACACGAGCTTCTCGTCGCCTAGCTCAAATGTGATCCTACCATTCTTTACATCAATCATTGCACCGGCGGTATGTAGAAATAGGCGCCCAAGGATAATGGGAGTGATAGCATCCTCCGGCATATCAAGCACGAGGAAGTCGACCGGAATGAAGAACTTCCCGATTCTTAGTGGCACATCTTCTAACATCCCCAATGGTCGGTTGAGTGAACGATCGGCCATTTAGAGTGTAATAGAAGTACACTTAAGCTCTTTCATCCCAAGTCGCTCACAAATAGAGTAAGGAATAATGCTTACACTCGCACCCAAATCACATAATGCCCTTTCAATCTTCAAGTTCTCTATGGTGCACGGGATTGAGAAACTACCCGGATCCTTTAACTTAGGAAGTGTAGAGCCTTGAATGAGCTCGCTCACCTCTCTTGTGAACACTATGGTCTCTTCCTTGTCGACGGATCTCTTCCTAGCCAAGATTTCTTTCATGAATCTTCCATATGCCGAGACTTGGGTAAGTAGCTCGGTAAAAGGGACACTCACATCCAACTTCTTCACAATATCAAGGAACTTGTCATATTGAATATCCACCTTGGTCTTCATTTGCCTTGTTAGGAATGGCAACTTGATATGTATCTTGTCTTGCTCATTAGGGTTGGACTTTTCAATTGACATTTTCCTCTTTCCTTTGTATTTTCTTTGAAGTGGGGGAAGCTTGTCTTCATGGGGTTTCTCAATCTCCCACAAGACTTGCTCCTCCATTGGATTTCCCAAACTTGCATTGTCTTGAGATGGAGATACAATTTCTTTCATGGGTTCTTGCTCAATAGGGAATAAGGGGGAGTCATAAGATGCACCACTCCTCAAGGTAATAGCATTCACATGTTCAAATTTCGCCGTTTCACCTTGAGAAGGTAGTTGCCCCTTTTGCTTTGAAGAACTACCCGAAGCAACTTGAGCTAGTTGGGTTTCGAGCATCTTCATATGAGTATCTCTTGCTATATTCTCCCTTTGAAGATGAGCAAATAATTCTTGTTGGTTTCTTAGCATCTCTATTTGAGTTCTTTGCATTTCTTGATTACTCCTTTGCATATCCAACATTGATTTTTGAATGTCGAAATCCCGAGGGGGGGATTTTGGTTATGAGGAGTGTTGGTGATGGCTAGAGGAATGCCATAATCATGAATAGGAGACCGAATCCTTTGCTTGCTTTCATGTTGAGTACCTTGAGACCCTTGTTGTTGTTGAAAGTTCCCTTGGAACCCATGAGAGTTACCTTGATTAAGGCCTTGAGTGTTACCATGATTGTAGTTTTGATGTCCTTGGGAGTGTTGGTTTCCTTGGAAACCACCTTGATGATTGAAGTTCCCTTGATTGTGGAACCCTTGATTGTTGCTAAAGGCACCTTGGTTATGTTGTTGGAATGGCCTTGGGTTGCCTACATAACCTTGGTAGCCTTGGTTGTTGTCCCTTAAGGGAGGTGGAACATAGATGGGAGGGTGATGTTGTAGAGATTGTTGTTGGGAAGCTTGATGGGAAGCTTGGAACATGTGAGGATTTGGCACATTTTGCTTGAAGTTAGGGTACGGGGCACCTTGCTTGAACGCTTGAAAGGCATTCACTTGCTCAATACTACCTCGACAATGTTGAGGTTCATGTCCAAATATCCCGCAAATCTCGCATTGAAGAGAGTCTTTCCGGCTCTAAAGGCTCTAAAGAGTCTTTCCGGCTCTGGATTGAAGAGAAAGAAGTCACCTCTCCTCCTAGGCATGCACTACACACTTGAACAAACGAGAGAACACCTAGTGCTTTATGGGCACTAGGTAAAGACCATAAACGAGCACGATGGAAGACAAAGAGAAAAGAAAATAATAAAACAAAGAAAAAGCCTATAAAATATGCACAAAGGATAGAGAAGAAACACAAGATGGGTAACTAAGTCAAGCTAATAGGTAAACTAAGTCTAAACATGCGCCGTCCCCGGCAACGGCGCCAAATTGATGGTACGGATTTGCCGTGGGTCCTACCGATCAAGTATACCAACTAAACCTAACTAGTAGATAGGGTAAGTCGGGTCGAGTCCACGGGGACGGTAGTAGGTGTCTAGACTAGGGTCAACTCACAAACAAGACAAAATTACCAACACAACACAAAGGGAGACTAACTAACAAGAATTGATTAACTATGATGGTTGAAGGAGATGAAAGTGGACTAACAATGAACTATGTATGATATGAACTAACTGAACAATTAGAACTAATGCAATCAACTAACTAGATAAATATATGCTAACAAGATGGGGAAATCAAATATGGGAAGGAGTAGGGTTAGGTTGGGTTCATAAGTGTAGTAGGATAGTTGGGAGGTCAAGGGTGTAGATTTCACCTAGTCACTAAGGTTGGTCCACGCTCTCGCGACAAAGCCTAAGTCCACACTCTCGTGTCAACGACTAGACCCGAATACTCATGCAAGATATTACCCAAAACACAAGCATTCAACCACAAATCGATCACATAAATGAGAAGATGAAAACAAGTATGAGAAGCATGGCCACTACAACTCAAACAAGCAATTCAACAAACACATAGAGTGCTCAACATGTGACTAGTAACAAAGATTCCACCTTTCCCCTTAACCAAACCCTAATTACCCATAATCAACACTTAATCCCCCTACTAACCCCACAAAGAGTCTACTTACACATAATGAAACCAATACTAACACTATCAAGAGAAATCAACATAATAATCCAAACATTCATTATGAACTAACAAGAACAATGAACAATAAGTAAAGATTAAAACTTGATAAATAAACAAAGATTAAGAGAAAAGAGATTATACCAACTAACAAGAGGATAAAAAGATGAGAACTTGCATTATAAGAACACCCAAAAATCTCCACCAAAAGTTGTCAAGGATTGATGGATTCTTCAACAGATCCTTAATACAAGATTAACTAACTAAGTTAATATAAGTTTAACAAAAGTTTAAGGAAAGATTTAAGCTAATGAGAGGAGGAATTCTATCTAGGGTTTAGAATAATGTAGAGGAGTCTAAGATGCTTAAACAATACAATGGGAGGGTATTTATAAGGTTACAAGAGCAAAGGAGAAGAAGAGAAGAGGCGTGGGCTACAGCTGGCTCATCCCGGTCGGGATGGTGGTGGTCCCGATCAGGACGAGATGATCCCGATCGGAATGAGCTTGGTCCCGGCCGGGATGGCCTAATCAGTAGCCGCTTCATTCATGCACTCCTTCCCGACCGGGAAGGCTACTCTTCCCGCCCGGGAAGGGTCTTGTAGGCCTCCAATATGATCTCTAAGGTCCCTCCTTGCTTCTCATGGGTTTCTCATCGATTATCGGGGCTCGGGATCGAGTCTAAGGGGCTCTGGAATGGGTCCCAAGGTCTCGGGATCGAATCTAAGGCACCGAGTGATCGTTCCTTCTCTTCATTGGCTCCAAATGTGTAGGAAACGAGTCGGAATCGTACCAATTCTCCATGAAAGGTCTTGGGAACCTAAAACGAACTAGAAGAAGCATGAGTAGCCCAGAAACCGCTCCAAAGAGCGATTTCACAAGAGAAACCGGGACCAAACACAACAAATAGGCACTACAAACTACACTTATCAGGGCTCCACCACTGTTACTACTCGTAAAGGGATTAGAAGGGTCTTATACGAATATCGTCTTTAAATGTGTTCGATTCGAAATAGTTTTAGAAATTGATGAATGTGCGATGTTAATGATGACGATTACGTAAATACTAAGACGACGCGATAATAGAAAGATCTTGTTGATGTTGATTCGCTTCAACAATCCAATACTTGGGGTGTCGGGATAAGCGACCGGCAACATCGGGTGCGATACCCTCGTATTCGGATTTCCTTATCCGGTCATCCCTTGTATTCGACACGAATAGGCAAATATTTTATAGTGTTTTGATAGTAGTAATATTAACGATATTAGAAACGAGAAAAGGAAAAGAAATTAAAAAAGACGTGACGACGACGCGAAAAGGACGGAGGAACGACGCGAAACGGACGAGAGAAAGAGAAGAAGAAAAGGGAGAAGTCGGGATTTGAATTTGCACCCTCAACTGACATGCTTTGTATTCTCGGAACGGGACTTGTCTAGTTGTGGCTTAGGCACGGGAGCTTCGAGATTATGTAGGAAAAGTTATGGCGGTTTAGGTGTAAAGGGTTTAAGGTTGAAGAAGATTGCAAAGTTGTGATGAATAAAAAGTTGTTGAAATTGTGTTGCAAAGGGGTGTATTTATAAGAAATTCCCAAACCCCCGACCTAGGGTCACTCGATCGAGTGACCCTATTGACTCGTTGAGTGGCCCATTAAACGGCTAACAGCGGGCCTCTTGAAGGCCCACTCGATCGAGTGAGCTGACACTCGATCGAGTGGATGAAACGGACGAGATACGAAGTTTTTGACTTCGAGTTGGATTCTCGAAGCTTGCATGGCTATTTTCATGTCTCGGAAACGACTTTGATCGGGGTTTGACCCGATCGCTAAAAGACTGTTTTATTTCAGGTATCGGTTTTGACCCAAATTAGTCTTATTTGATTGGAAACGCGCTAGGCTTGAATTTGAGATTGGTTTTGTGAGATTTGTACTCCGTAAAAAGCCCAAGTCACATACTAATGATTTTGAGCCCACATTTGAGCGCGTAAAATCATGTTCTCGTCCGATCATCATCGGGTATTTTTTTGGGAAACTACTTGTAGACACCCACATTTGGCTGCCAGGTGTCTATAAGAGTTTCCGACAAACACCCGATGATGATCGAACGCAAACATGCTTTAACATACTCGAATATGGGCTCGAAATCATTGGCATTTGGCTTGGGCTTTTTACGGAGTACAAATCTCACAGAACCAACCTCAAATTCAGGCCCAGTGGGTCATTTCGAGTCAGATAAGACTAATTTGGGTCAAATCCGATACCAGGGGCAAAACCATCTTTTAGCGACCGACTCAAAACCCGGTCGAAGATATTTTCCGAGACGTAGAAACCAGCCGTGTCACCTCACGAGTCTGGTTTGAGCTCAAACACTACAAAAATCAGCTACAAAAAATATTAAACAATTCCGTTAAGGATAGGATTCGATCTCCTGTATGAATCTTACCCGAACACTTGACCAAGTACAAGGCGTACTCGGCCGAGCAGCCTTTTTTTCAGCCGAGTTCCGTGACTTCCCCACCAAGGAACGAAGTTCTCATTCCTCTCGACTTCTTACTTTTCCTATCCAAAGCGGTAATTCTTATCAGACTACCTCTCCTAGCCAATGTCGGGAACTCTCCTATAAATAGGCCCCTTGCACAACACAAATCGACAATTACAACATCCATCATTCACAATCATCGACAATTCCCGACAAGACTCATACACACCTACATCCCATATAGCAATAATAACACATAGCATCGAACAACCGATATTACAACCCGAGATCACGTCGCCTAGACCCGAAGAAACTGGCTACCTCACCCAACACCCTACACGTCCAAAACCACCATAACTCACCAACATTATCTTGACGCTCCCGTGTCTAAGCCACATTCCGACGAGCCCCGTTCCGAGAATACAGAGCATGTAGGTTGAGGGTGTAAAACAAAACCCCGTCTCTTCCCTTCTCTCTCTCTTCCTCTCGTCTTTTTCCCTCCTTTTGCATCGTCGGTCCGTTTTTTTACGGGTCATCGTCACGTTTTTCTAATATCGATACTACAAAATATTTTTATATAAAACGAACGTTCTTAAAATACGATATTGACTCTATAGTCAAATATCATATCTAAAAAGAACTAAAATAATCTCATTGATGCAAAAAAATCGTCACATGGTTTTAAAAAACAAAATACGACGATTTTAAACGCGGAGAGAATCGACATTGTTTTTTTTAGTTCAATTTTCTTAAAAAACAATTTACAAAACCTTTTTTTATCCTTTATAAAAAATCATTCCGAATATTTGATACCGATTCCTTAATCGAATAGCAAATATAACGAATATCGCAAATTTAAGCCGACTATAAATTATGCTATATTTATACGCGATTTAAACAAAACCGTCGATTTTATAAAAAACGAGTCCGAAAACAGGCTAACATGCGACTCGCACGCATCTCATGCGAGTCGCACAGCAGCGCGAGTCGCGCCCTCCTCGCGCGGGCCGCGTGAACTCCTGAAAACCGCGACATAAAAAAGCAATCTCCCTCTAATTTTTCAAACAACGTTTCTTAAACAAAACAGCGGTTTTTTCGATATATTTCAGGTCTCAATAAATATATTTAGTGACCTCGGTCAACAGGTGTTTAATCCATCACGTGTCACAAACTTTTCGAAATCATTCACGTTATCGTATCTATTTTTTTATCGTTTAATTCACAAACCGTTACTAACTTGTTTGTTCATGTTTGTAGCGATTTCTTTTCATCATTTGTTTTATTATACTAAAACGAACCTCGCATGCTTAAATACAACTTTGACGTTAATTTTAGATGCATTAAATCGACCTAGCAACCCATTCGATTATTCGCATGTTTAGGAAAAAAAAATGTTTGCATATCATTCATTGTATTACTAACGCGCGTATTAAAACATCAAACGATATCTTAGTAGAGGCCGCTAATGTGCGGGCGGGGTTGGGTGTTCTTTGTGAACTTCCCAACACGTACCCTCACCCCTTACTCAAAACCGTGGTTTCCGGATGTCCGAAACCATTGGCACACGAAAGTCATTCAATACACGGTATCCGATAACGTCGGTATCGGTATCAAATGCAAAGGGACGAACCCAATAAACTCTGACATCGGAATGGGCCGTATTTTGTACACGGCTCACTACGACATAGAGTGGGTTCGAACGGGCCCGAACTCCCACAAAGTTCGATGGCGACTCCACTTCGATTTAAATTTCAATTCGATCCATTTCTCATATGGAGATTCATTCGCCTCCCCAAACCCGCGCGTGGCCGCGTCTGGGTGGACCTATGTCATGTCCACAATTTGGCGTCTCCGCTGGGGATTAACTGATGCGTGACTTACCATCGGCATCCTCAGGGTGAGACTCGAATAGAAATCGTTTGACTAGTACAATACGCGTTTTAGTTTTACGGTTCATGCATAACCCCATATTTTCCCGGGCCGGTACTGGTGCCGACGTCCCACTATACCATTGATGTAGTCCAAATTGGATATGTCAAAGGTGTCCATAGTCGATTCGTATGGGTTTTACGGCATGTTCTAAGCTCCACTCGACTTAGGAAGTCCGCCCCGATTCTCGGATAGGCTATGTACACTGGTATAGACCCTTTATAGACCGACCGAGACTTAGTATAGAGCATACATGGTGTCGTTATACTCCTTCCATGACTACATGCTACTTGATCTACATTTTTTTTTTGAAAAACCGTCATTTTCAAAAATTACATCCTTTTCAAAACATCCAATTTCAAAACCCGGGACATATACCGAATTTAGAATTTGCGATTTTACTCAAAATAGCCTATTTTTAGCCGGTATTCTGCCCATTTCAAAACTCGAAAATATTTTCGAACTTTCAAAACCGTCACCCGGCTCGCCTTTTCTTTTTTCTTTCGAAAAATGGGCTGGGTTCCCCCCCACCCCCGAATTCTTTTCGGGCTTTCAGAAAAATTTATTTCAAAAACCTCCTCTTCTTAGGACTTCCCATATTTAGCAATGTCGGGTCGTTTCATAAGTCACCGAGGTCTCTAGCGTCAAAACTTCGTCGATCTTATATCATGGGTTTCTTCCCTATCCCAGTCCGCCTTATTCGACTTAGGCAAGACCCACCCACGTAAGACATACTTCTACAAAGGAGGGCCCGTTTACACAATCGAGTCCAAAGTCTGGGGAATGTCTCATGTGAACCTCCTTTCAAACAGGACCCAGCCCACACAGCCGGATCCTAAAGGAGGCCCACCATTTACAAGTCACCCATCTAAGTGTCTTTTCCGAGTCGTTTCCTTCCTAGTCTTCTTTTTCCCTTGCTCGGGATGTACTTTTGTTCTAGGATTCGGGTTTAGTTGCTGACTAAGCGGTATTCTTACAGACAGGCCGCCCTTCACCCGAACCATGACGAAAGAAGCCATTGATGAGTTGACAGCCTCATTGGTCAAGCTAGAGGATAAATTGAGAAAAATGAGGGAGGACCAGATCGCCATCCTCACTCAGGTAAGCGTCGTCGAACAAGGAACTCCTAACAGTGGAGTCGAGACTACCGGGCCGTTAGCTGAACTGGCCAGCGCGGTCCACAAGCTGCATGAGCAGGTCCACTTGACAACCAACAATACCATCCACACGAAGAATGCCCGTGCATATTCGCCCCTGACTGATGAATTACCCGCCAATCTCAACTTGATAAGCCTGCCAATGTTTTATGGGACTGAAGACCCGGTACTCCATATCCGGGCTTTCAAAGAATTTATGGCTGTTAAGGGGGTCAAGTCGACAACATTCAAGCATCTCTTTGCTTATTCCCTTGTGAATCACCCGAAAGCCTGGTATTACAGGCTTGATTCAAATACAAAACTTGGGACGACGTGGCGACAGAATTCGCCCGGAACTACGCAGATAACACTGAGATCCAGACTACCATGCGTACTCTGGAGGTCATGGCCCAAGAGCCCAAGGAAGGTTTCACCAAATACTTTCAAAGGTGGAGGGCTGAAAGCGTGAAACTGGTTGACAAGCCTAGCGAAAAAGTTTTAGTGGAGGCCTTTGTTAAGAACCTCCTCCCTTCTTACCGGGTTCATCTCCGGTACGTCGTCATACCCAATTTCGCCACTTTAACCAAAATGGGTACAAGAATCGAAGATGACTTGAGGTTAGAAAGCCTTACTAAGGCCTCCGCCAAAGGATATCAAGGGGCCAGTTCGTCCTCCGGCAAGCCCGCAACTACAACTGCGGCCCGTAGCATCTTTGACGAGGTCAATCTACTAGATACCTCGACCAAAAACAATACTCTGATTCGGGTATTCACTGACATAGGGACTACTTATACTCACGCCTTACAAAGGTTATCCTCAAAGGGCCTAATCCAACCGATAGGCTCGATTCCGGAAGTCCCGGTCGAAAAACGGTCCAAAAGCTATAACATCCAGGCTTATTGCCATTATCACCAAGGTAACGGGCACGATACAGAAAAGTGTTGGAAGTTGAAACATCTCATCCAAGACTTGATCGAAAGCGGGAAAATACCATTGCCCGGAGAAAAACCGAGCAATAAGGGAAACCCGTTCAACACTCATGCCATCTTTTCCGGAGACATAATCGACTGTTCACATCTAATCTCACCTTTCGTCCCACAAATTAACGGGATATGGAATGATGATGAAGACGATGAGTACCTACCCAAAGGGGAAGCTGTCCCTATCACCCCTGAGGAAGTCCGGAAGGCTAAATCCAAAGCTTTGGCCAGCAACCACCACGTTACCACCGGCCGGTCCACCTCGGAAACGGTCGCCGAGCCAGCCAAGGCCGAATCAACCCTTGAAGAGCCAAATATTGATACGGCTCTGGTCAAACAGCTGAAAAGGGCTCAGGTAGATCTTACCATATTGTAGACACCCTCATTTGGCCGTTAGGTGTCTATAGCAGTTTCCAAAGAACACCCGATGATGATCAACATGCTTTAACATACTCGAATATGGGCTCGAAATCATTGACATTTGGCTTGGGCTTTTTACGGAGTACAAATCTCACAAAAATAATCTCAAAATCAGGCCCAGTGGGTCATTTCGAGTCAAATGAGACTAATTTGGGTCCAATCCGACACCAGGGGCAAAATCGTCTTTTAGCGACCAAGTCAAAACCCGATCGAAGATATTTTCCGAAACGTAGAAACCAGCCGTGTCGGTTTGAGCTCCAACATTACAAAAATCAGCTACAAAAAATATTAAACAATTCCGTTAATGATAGAATTCGATCTCCCGTAGGATTCCTACCCGAGCACTCCACCGAGCACAAGGAGTACTCGGCCGAGTACTCCTCTTTCCATCCGGCTCAAGTGACTTCCCTACCAAGTAACGGGATCCTCGTTCTTCTCAAATTGCTTACTTTTTCTATCCTAACTGGTATTTCTTATCACCCAAGCAAGATTACCTCTCCTAGCTTCAATCGAGGACCTCTCCTATAAATAGGACCCTCTCACACATTCATATTGATACAGAGACATTCATCAATCATACACATCTACAACTCACACATACACATAGCATCGAAAAAAACCGATATTACTACCCGAGATTACGCTGCCACTACAAAAAATTGACACTTGCGCCACGATTTATGCCACGGAAATTTGTTATTTGTGGCTAAATTTTACCTAGCCACGGGAAAAATTTGATTCACTACTTGGGAAAAATAATATGCCACGGGAACATATTTTTCCGTGGCAAAAATTTACTTGCGCCACGAATTTTATTAAAGTCGTGGCCAATATTCACTCTTGCCACGAAAGATGCCACACCCGTGGCAAAAATATACTTAGCTACGAATTTGTTCAGTGGCAAATATTATTTAGCCACGACATAATTAACTTCCGTGGCGAAATTTATTTTTTGCCATAGATGTAATAAACGCATGTGGCTAATTGTTCTCCGAACTTTAATCAAATTACTTTCAAGTTAAGCCAAGTGTCAAATATTGATCTTAAAAAATTCATTAAAATTCAAAGGTAAAGATAATATTAAGAAAATAATATTAAATTTGAAAATATTTTATTAATAAAAAAATTTCGTATTATTTTATTTAGTTTTAAGAAAAAAAATAGATTTTTCATAAAATTAAATACAAGAAAACTTTGGTTGGCTAATTTGTTGATTTTTTATTAATCACCATTTCTAAATCAATTGATTTCTCTTAATCTGACAATATGTTTTATTAAAATTTTATAATCTTGAGTATGACTTTTGAAAGACAACTAACATTTACATAGTGTAATATATGCTAGCTAAAATGCAGCGTACATTGCATATCAAGTAAAATTAGTATGTGATTGATCATCCATCATTAAGACGTCTAATATTATTTAAGACTCTTTCATTTTTAACGCTTAATTAATTAATTTTTTCACATGTAATATACTTCTTTTTAAGACAAAAAAACTTAAAAAGAAAGTGAGTGAGTATGATTTTTTTCCAAATTATTAATTTTCTTACAATATTTTCAGTGTGAAAAAAAACCGCTTTATTAAACTCGTATTTAAGAATTCTAATCGGTTTATATTTTGTTATGGAATTAACTTTGACTGCGAAAACAATAATTATTTTTGTAAATTAATTATCTTTCAAGTTGTTTGGTTTGGAAGAAAGATTAATGTATTAGAAAGTCGTGCCTAAGTTCAATAACCAGTCAAAATAATTTTTCAAAAAAAGAGAGGTATAAGTGAGAAAATCAAATAATTAACAAATACAAGTAAAAAAATCTAATAATTAAGAACTAATAGTGAGAAAATCAAAAATTAATTTATCGTCAATTTTTAATTCGGTAACTGTTCTGTAATATTATTTGGAAGATATTTTACAAAATGAATTTAAAATAAAATTTACTTAATGAAAAAATAAAATCCGGATAAACTTGAAGTAGGCAAGAGGAAACTCAATGAGGATAAAAAACTGATGAAATAAAATAACGACCGATAACGAAAAGAAAAAAAACATATCGAAAGATGTAGCAATAAAAGAACTTGGAAAATAGAAACTAAAATAAAAATATTGATAAATTAATGAAATCATGAATCCGAAAATCAACTTCGAATTTTTTTTTTCCGGAATAATAATTGTTTACTCATTATATGTAAATCATTGGGAAAAAAATTAATTACTCAAAAGTAAATGTAGTTTGTGAAAAAAAATATCACTTTAAAAGAATTCAAACCGATGATTAGGTTAATAAAGTTCAATTTCATTCCTGGTAGCTGGCCTTAAGAACTCCGCAGTTAAGCGTGCTTGAGTGAGAGTAATGTTAAGATGGGTGACCTCCTGGGAAGGCTCTTGGATGCGTATGGTGAAAGACTCAGCTAAAAACCTAGTAATCGTTCCAGATGTGGCTAAAAACCGTTCCAGATGTGGCTAAAAACCTAGTAACCGTTCCAGATGTGACTACTATACTATAGGGGTAGAGAATTCTTACGGTTATTAATTTATTTTATTTATTTTATTTTATATTTTTTCACCGGAATAAATATTTCGCCACAAACATAATTAGCCACAGGATAATCCGTGGGAAAAAATTAATTATAGCCACGGGTGACTCCGTGGCAATAAAATCAATACTTGCCACGTTTTTTTTTCCCGTGGCTATTTGTTTGCCACGGCCACTTGCGCCACGGATGGTATTTCCGTGGCAAAGTACTTTAGCCACGAAAATTTAGCACTTTTGCCACGAATTCAGCCGTGGCCCAAGTGCTCATTTGTAGTAGTGCACCTAGACCCAAAAAAATCGGCCACCTCTACCCGATCCCCTACACAACCGAAACCACCATAACTCACCCACATCAACTCGACGCTCCCGTGTCTAAGCCTTATTCCGACGAGCCCCGTTCCGAGTAGACAAAGCATGTAGGTTGAGGGTGTAAAATCAAACCCGTTCTCTTCTTTTTTTTCTCCTCTCGTCTTTCTCTTCGTTTTTGCGTCGTTAGTCTTCAGTCTTCATATGGGTCGTCATCGCTTTTTTTTTTTTATATAATAACGATACTACAATATTTTTCTTTTATACAAAACAAACGTTCTTAAAAATGCGATATCGAGTTTCTACTCGAATATCGTACCAAAAAAGAACTAAATCGATCTCGTTGATGCTAAAAAATCGTCACATGATCGTAGAAGCAAAATATGACGGTTTTAACGCGGAGAGAATTAACATTGTTTTTTTAGTTTGATTTTCAAAACAATTTACAAAACTTTTTTTTTTCCATTTAATTCCGAATATTTGATATCGATTTCATAATCGAATATCGAAAATAACGAATATCGAAAATATAAGTCGAATATAAATTAAGCTATATTTGTACGCGATTTAATAAACTGGTGATTTCGAAAAAACGACCTATAGAACAGGCTGCCATGCGAGTCGCACGTGTCCCGTGCGAGTCGGGCCACTCCCGCGCGGGTTGCGTATGCTCCTGAAAACCGTAGCACCAAAAAGCAATTCCGTCTTATCTCTTCAAACGTCTTTGCTTTAATAAAACGACGGGCTTTTTGGCATATTTCAGGTCTCGATAAATATTTTCTTGACCTCGGTCAACACGTGCTTAATCCATCACGTGTCATTAACTTTTCAAAATAATGTATGTCATCGTATCTATATATTTCATTCGATTTACAAATCGTTACTAACTCGTTTGTTCATCTTTTTAGCAACTTCTTTTCATCTCTTGTTTTATTATACTAAAACGAACCTCGCATGCTAAAACAACTTTGACGTTAATTTTAGATGCATTAAATCGACCTAGCAACCCATTCGATTATTCGCATGTTTAGGAAAAACAATGTTTGCATATCATTCATCGTATTACTAACGCGCGTATTTCAAAATCAAAACGATATCTTAGTAGAGGCCGCTAATGTGCGGGCGGGGTTGGGTGTTCTTTGTGAACTTCCCAACACGTACCCTCACCCCTTACTTTTTAGAATCATGGTTTCCGGATGTCCGAAACCATTGGCACATGAGAGTCATTCAATACACGGTATCCGATAACATCGATATCGGTATCAAAGGCAAAGGGATGAACCCAATAAACTCTGACATCGGAATAGGCCGTACTTTGTGCACGGCTCACTACGACATAGAGTGGGTTCGAATGGGCCCGAACTCCCACAAAGTTCGGTGGCGACTCCACTTCGATTTAAATTTCAATTCGATCCATTTCTCATATAGAGATTCATTCGCCTCCCCAAACCCGCGCGTGGCCGCGTCGGGGTGGACATATGTCATGTCCACAATTTGGCGTCTCCGCTTGGGATTAACTGATGCGTGACTTACCATCGGCATCCTCAGGGTGAGACTCGAATAGAAATCGTTTGACTAGTACAATACGCGTTTTAGTTTTACGGTTCATGCATAACCCCATATTTTCCGGGGCCGGTACTGGTGCCGACGTCCCACTATACCATTGATGTAGTCCAAATTGGATATGTCAAAAGGTGTTCATAGTCGATTCGTATGGGTTTCACGGCATGTTCTAAGCTCAACTCGACTTAGGAAGTCCGCCCCGATTCTCGGATAGGCTATGTACACTGGTATAGACCCTTATAGACTGACCGAGACTTAGGTTTAGAGCATACATGGTGTCATTATACTGCTTCCATGACTACATGCTACTTGATCTACATCCTTTTCAAAAACCGTCATTTTCAAAAAAAATTGCATCCTTTTCAAAAAACATCCAATTTCAAAACCCAAGACATATACCGAATTTAGGATTTACGATTTTACTCAAAATAGCCTTTTTCTAGCCGATATTCCGCCCAATTCAAAACTTGAAAATATTTTCGAACTTTCAAAACTGTCGCCCGGTTCGATTTCCGTTTTTTTTTCTTTTTCGAAAAAAAACCGGGCTCTTCCCCAAATCTTTCGGTCTTTCAAAAAAAATCCATTTAAAAAAAACGTCCTCTTTTAAGGACTTCCCGTATTTAGCAGTGTCGGGTCATGTCGTAAGTCATCGAGGTCTTTAGCGTCGAAACTCCGTCGATCTTATATCGCGGGTTTCTTCTCTATCCCAGTCCGCCTTATTTTACCAAGGCAAGGCCCACCTGCGTAGGACATACTCCTACAAAGGATGGCCGGTTTACATAATCGAGTCCGAAGTCTGGGGAATGTCTCACGTGAATCTCCTTTCAAACAGTACCCGACCCACATAGCCGGATTCTAAAGGAGGTCCACCCTTCACAAGTCGCCCGTCTAGTGTCTTTTCCGTGTCATTTCCGTCTTAGTCTTCTTTTCCCTTGCTCGGGATGTACTTTTGTCCTAGGATTTGGGTTAGTTGCTGACTATGCGGTATTCTTACAGACAGGTCGCCCTTCACCCGAACCATGACGAAAGAAGCCATCGATGTGTTGACCGCCTTGTTGGTCAAGCTAGAGGATCAATTGAGGAGAATAAGGGAGGACCAGATCGCCATCCTCACTCGGGTAAGCGCCGTAGAATAAGGAACTCCTCTCGGTGGAGTCGAGACTACCGGGCCGTTAGCTAAACTGGCCAGCGCGGTCCGTAAGCTGTAGGAACAGGTCCACACGACGACCAACAACACCATCCATACGGAGAACGCTCGGGCTTATTCGCCCCTGACTGATGAGTTGCCCGCTAACCTCAACTTAACGGGCCTGCCAATGTTCGATGGGACTGAAGACCCGGTACTCCATATCCGGGCTTTCATGGAGTTCATGGCTGTCAAGGGGGTTAATTCGTCCATGTTCAAGCATCTCTTTGCTTCTTCCCTGGAGAAGCACCCAAAAGCCTGGTACTACAGGCTTGATTCCAAGAAATACAAAACTTGGGACGACGTGGCATTAATTTGCTCGGAACTATGCCGCCAACACCGAGATCCAGACTACGATGTGTACTCTGGAAGTTATGGCCCAAGAGCCCAAGGAAGGTTTCACTAAATACCTTCAAAGATGGAGGGCCGAAAGCGTGAAGCTGGTCGACAAGCCCAGCGAGAAGGTCTTAGTGGAGGCCTTTGTTAAGAACCTCCTTCCTTCTTACCGGATCCATCTCCGGTATGCCGTTATACCCAATTTCGCCACCTTAACCGAAATGGTACGAGAATCGAAGACGACTTGAGGTTAGGGAGCCTTACTAAGGCCTCTGCCAAGGGATATCATGGGGCCACTTCGTCCTCCAGCAGGCCCGCAACTACAACTGAGGCCCGTAGCATCTTCGACGAGGTCAATCTGCTCGATACCTCGTCCAAAAAGAATACTCCGACTCGGGTATTCACAGACATAGGGACCACCTATACTCACGCCTTACAAAGGCTATCCTCGAAGGGCCTAATCTAGCCAATAGGCCCGATTCCGGAAGTCCCGGTCGAGAAACGATCCAAAAGCTATAAAATCCAGGCCTATTGCCATTATCACCGAGGCAACGGGCACGATACAGAGAAGTGCTGGAAGCTGAAACATCTTATCTAGGACTTGATCGAGAGCAGGAAAATTCCATTGCCCGAAGACAAGCCGAGCAATAAAGAAAACCCGTTCAGTTCTCATGCCATCTTTTCAGAGAATGTGATCGACTGTTCTCATCTAATCTCGCCTTTCGTCCCACAAATTAACGGGATCTGGAATGATGATGAAGACGACGTTTACTTACCAAAAGGGGAAGCTGTCCCTATCACCCCTGAGAAAGTCCTGAAGGCCAAATGCAAAGCCTTGGCCAGCAACCACCACGTCTCCGCCGGCCGCTCCGCCCCGGAAGCCGCCACCGAGCCAGCCAAGGTCGAGCCGACCCCTGAAGAGCCAAATACTGATACGGCTCTGGTCAAACAGCTAAAAAGGGCTCGAGTGGATCTCACCATATGACAGCTTTTGGTTAGTTCCCAAGCACATCGAGAGGCGCTTACTAAGGCCCTCGATCATATCAAAGTCGACTCGTTGGTTACCCCAACTTAAATGGTAGCCACCGTCATGCCCCATCTCAAGGGCGCATCCAAGGAAGAAGGCCCACTCATCACCTTCTCAGAGTCCGATCTACCACCATTCGGGACGGCCCACAACTTAGCTCTCTACGTTACAGTGATCTGCCGGGGCAAATATCTCCCAATGACCCTGATTGATGACAGGTCCGCCGTAAACGTCCTTCCCTTAATGACAGCTAAGGCTCTTGGCATCACCGAGGCCGATTATCTTCCAACGACACAAGGACTGCTTCTCGGGAGACCGTGGATTCACGCGGTCAAGGCCGTATCCTCTACCCTTCACAGGAAGGTCAAAATGCCTCCACAAGACGGTGATATCACTCTCGAGGCTACCCCCATAACCGTGGCAAGCTGCAACACGGCGGGCCAGGCTGACCCACGAGGATTCAATTTCGTGGGAATGATTGAAGATGAGTATCTCTTCAAGCCCTATTTCACCACTAGCATCGACATGATGCTGCAAAACTTGGGCTACTTACCGGGGGCTACTTACCGGGGGCTACTTCAAGGCCCATATCTTCCAGCTGGGAAGGTTATCGAGGTCCTAAATGACGGGCAATCTCGATGTGGTTTGGGTTACACTATGACCCCGGGGCATGTGGACAGAACAAATGCAATCACGTTTCTCACTCCTGTGTTCGGAGCTATTCAAATGTGCCTCTATCAGCCCACCATCTCATATCCCGAGACCAAATTGGCTCGAGAATGCAATTTCATCCCGGATGATATCTTTGCCCTCATCCAGGCCGAGTCGAAGGAAGGTGCGAGCAATACAGAGCCCGTGTTGGGACTCTTATTCGGGGAAGATAAGGTCATCCCGACTCCCAAGGAAGAGCTAGTGAACCTAATCCTCCACAGTAGCCGGTTCGATCCAACCAAGCTGATCTCTGAGGTTGGTGCTGACACTGGGAAGAGAGCTTGGAGAAAGACAATCAAGTGGACCGACAGTCAGGATCGGGTCTACAAGCTGACTACCGGTGAAGGGGATATGCGACACACTGAATCTGAGTCCGAGTCCGAGTCAGAGTCGGAGTCTGAGTCCAAGTCTAGAGGGTCCAGTACCAGAGTTGAGTCTGTAACCCCCCTTCTTTTTGTCACACCTATGGGAGCCTCGGAGTATGTCCTGAGAACATTCCCTATCCCGCCACTGACCAATGATCAGATGGCCACTCTCTTTGAGTTGTTTTCAAAATTTACTAGCAATCATAACGATAACCGTTATGCTTACGACTTGTCTTATTTTCCAAACGTTTTCAAAAATTTTACTTGCAATGACATTGAGAAACCCGACGAACAGGTACCACTACCTTCGCATCTAATCGAGCAGCTCGAACAATGGGAATCCCGAGATCCAGTAATTGAGGAAACCAATTCCATTAATGTAGGAACCCCTTTAAAGCCTCAGATGCTTAAGTTAGGTTTATCCTTAGATCCCGAAGAGAAACAACAATTCACGGATCTCCTCCAAGAATTCAAAGACGTCTTTGCATGGTCCTACAAGGATATGCCGGGAATACATCGAGAGATAGCTGAACACCGTATACCCATCAAAGACGGGTGTAAACCGGTAAAACAGAAACTCCGAAAGATGAGGCCTGAATGGTCTCTCAAAGTCAAGGAGGAAGTCGACAAGCAATTCAAAGCAGGCTTTATCCAAGTATCTGAGTATCCGGATTGGGTTGCGAACATCGTGCCGGTACCCAAGAAAGATGGCAAAGTACGGGTATGTGTAGACTTCCGGGACCTTAATAAGGCCAGCCCAAAAGGCGATTTTTCGTTACCACACATCGATATACTGGTGGATAACACGGCCGATCATGCCCTTCTATCATTCATGGACGGGTATGCCGGGTACAATCAAGTCAAAATGGCGGAAGAAGACATGAGTAAGACCACCATCATTACACCTTGGGGGACTTACTATTACACCGTTATGCCGTTTGGGCTTATCAATGCCGGGGCCACTTATCAACGAACCGCCACTACCTTATTACACGATATGATGCATAAGGAAGTAAAGGTTTATGTGGACGACATGATCGTGAAGTCCAAAGGCCGGAGCGGGCACATTTCGGCTCTAAGAAAATTCTTCACCCGATTAGGCAAGTACAACATGAGGCTAAACCCTCAAAAATGCAGTTTCGGGGTAACATCGGGCAAATTAATGGGCCACATCGTTAGGCAACGCGGCATCGAGGTTGACCCAGCCAAGATCAAAGCTATTACCGAAATGCAGCCACCCAAAACCGAAAAGGAGATAAGGGGGTTTCTCGGGAACGTCCAATATATCAGCCGCTTCATTTCAAAGCTAACCATGGTATGTGAGCCCATTTTCAAGAAACTGAAAGTAGGAGAACGGGTACTGTGGGATGATAAATGTCAAACGATTTTCGATAAAATCAAGGAGATTTTGTCTGCTCCGCCGGTTTTAATGCCACCTCAACCCGGTCTACCTTTGTCGTTATACCTGACAACGACCGAGATAACCTTGGGGGCTATGCTAGCCCAGACGATCGATTCAGAAGAACGGGCTATTTACTACATCAGTAAAAAATTCTTGGAATACGAGTGCAAGTATACGATGCTCGAAAAGACGTGCCTAGCTTTAGTTTGGGCCACTAAAAAGCTCCGACATTATATGCTCAGTCACGAGGTACATGTACTATCCAAAATGGATCCTATCAAGTACTTATTCGAGAAGCCCATCCTTAACGGCCGGATATCCAGATGAACTTTGATGCTAGCAGAGTTTGACCTCAAGTTCGTACCATTAAAGGTCATCAAAGGCCGAGTAGTAGCGGAGTTCCTTGTCGATAGTGCAATATCCGAGGAGGGGCACACTGATACTTGGGCCTTCCTAGACGAAGATATATTCCATACTGATACCGAGACATGGGATTTATATTTTGACGGGGCGTCCAACTTCCGAGGATTTGGTGTCGGGATTTTGCTGATCTCACCACAAGGGGAACACACCCCGTTATCCATTAAGCTAGATTTCGACGTGATTAACAACGCAGCCGAATACGAAGCATGCATTCACAGGTTGCATGCCGCCGCTGATTTAGGAGTAACAAACCTCCGGGTCCACGGTGACTCGTCTCTAGTCATCAATCAAGCACTCCAAAAATGGAAAACTCGGAACGCCAATCTCGTAGCTTACCAAGCGCGAGTAAGGGTTCTCGAAAAGCAGTTCCAAAAAGTGGAATACATTTATCTACCCCGGGAAGAAATTCAGTTTGCAGATGCACTTTCCAAATTAGCATCATAATTGTCAGATTTTCGCCAACGTCCAGCAGATGCCGTCATTCCTATTATATACCATGACATCACCATGGCCATTCTCGACATGGGGAATTGATATAATCGAGAAAGTGAACCCTTTCGGGACAGGGGGTCACTGTTTCATTTTAGTGGCTATTGACTATTTCACCAAATGGGTCGAAGCCGAGTCATACCGGATTTTGAACACCAAACATGTGGCCAAATTTATCCAAAACAAGATCATATGCCGATACGGGATCCCGCACGAATTTATTAGTGATCACGGGACCCATTTCCAAGCTGAAACTGCTACTTTGTTAGCAAAATATAAGATTCAAAGGCATACATCTTCGCCTTACCGTCCCCAAACAAATGGAGCGGTGGAAGCGGCTAATAAAACGATTGTCACCATACTTAAGAAGATGGCTGATAATTACCGGGACTGGCCCGACAAAATGCCTTTTGCTTTATGGGGGTACCGAACATCAATTCGCACCGCAACCGGGGCAACTTCATATTATCTGACGTATGGAATGGAAGCGGTCCAAACGGTCGAGCTAGAAGTGCCATCCCTTAGGATTTTACTTGAAAGCCAAGCGCCCAAAGCAGATTGGGTCCAAGCCCGATATGACTCGCTAGTTCTTTTGGACGAACGGCGATCCCGGGCCCTCAACAATATTCAGATATATCAAAAGTGGAACAACGGGCTTTCAACAAAAGAGTTAGGCCCAGAAATATCAAAGAAGGGGATCTAGTCCTAAAATCCGTCCGGGCCTTACTACCAGTCGACCCAAGAGGGAAATTTAAACCCAATTGTCCGGGCCGTATTTAGTAAAGAAAATCCTGTTAGGAGGAGCAGTGATGCTGACGGACTTGGACGGAAACGAATTCGTCAACCCAACCAACTTGGACCAGTTGAAACGCTACTACCCCTAAAACCTTATCTCAATGTCATTTGCTAAAAGTTCATAAATTTTTTGTCTTTTTATAGATTTTCAAAAATTATAAGCAAGTCAATAAGTTAGGATTATTTATCCTACTGTCGCACATCTCGAACTAATAGTCTTGATGTATTTCGAAAATTGCAAAAAAAATATCTTTCGAACTACGTTTGGTTTGATTCCACTAATCGTGGATACGTAGGCAACCCCTCAAAAGGGTACAACCACTGCAATAACGAAAAGACGGGAACAGTTTTCACTAATATGTCTTTTATTAAAAGAACCGATGAACTCGGGAATTTCAAAAAATACATCACAAAAAAAAAAAAAAAACAACAAAAAATCACACCACAAAATTAGTAATAATACTTAAATAATAAAAGCTAAGGAGACTAATGGTCATGCATTTTGCCTTTCCCCTTGTCTTTTGGGTCACGGGGAGCCCGAGGTCGACAGGGTGGGGGCGAACGCTCTCGGATCACAAGTGGGACCTCTTTGGTTCGAACCCGTTTCTTCGATCGCGGATCTTCTGTCACCGTCACTGGTCCAAGCCGAGCCCGTACGTGCTCAGGTAGTCTGTCTCGAGGACCAAATCGGTCCTGAACCGCCAGTCTTGGGCCGAGTCTCCTTTCCAGGTCTGTCTGGTGGCTCACTTTTCTCCGTGGACCTTTAGTACCAGACCCTTCAGCTTGAGTCCTAGTCTTTCCTTTCTGGCCTGACATCAACCGAACTAGGGTAGCTGGGGTCTCGCCTTCGTCAAAGAAACCTCGGTTATCTTTAGCTTGTTCCCGGAGCAGCAGGTCAAAAGCCTCTTCAGCCTTCAGGGCAGCTCGGGCTGTAGCAGAATCTGCTTTCGTCCACTTCACATAAGAATCTGATACCCAGATTGAGTGAAGAGTCTTGGAAACAGACCAAGTAGCCCGGGTGTACCACCGTTGCATCCAGGTGTCACACATTGCATCCGTCAGCTGAGTAGATTCTCTCACGACCGCTTCAATCTTTGGGATTCTTTGGGCCCGACCATATTGCCTAAGTATGCGATCGGGGTAAAGGTGAATTGTCTGCCTAAAAGATAGGATCACCTAGTATCGTGCCCTATCTCTCGATTCCAAACCGGTCCGAACATAAATGGGCCACCAGGGTACTGTCCATCAGATCAATGGGCCTCCATGGAAAGACATCACTTCATCCCAATATTTCTGAGTATTATGGCGGGAAAAGTCAATGGTCCGTCTTCTCGTCATCACTTGATTGGGGCGATATCGACTTACGTCGAGGGGAGGATCCACGATTGATAACCTCTCAAATAGCCAAAGCTGAAAAACGGGGAATATGATTATAAAAAAAAATCGCGAAAATCGAGAAAATTGCGGGAAAATCGCAAAAATCCAGAAAACCGCAAAAATTGAGAAAACCGCGAAAAATAAAAAAAAATCGAAAAAAAATCAAGGCAATATACCTGCAGAAGACGGGTACTCCCAGTCAATCGGATCGAGGAATCTCTTTTACGATTATCCAAACCTTGGATAATTTCTCCCGTAATTAGCCAAGCTGGACTGTGCTCCGTTTCCATCAGGTCAACCACAGTGAAAAGTCGGACATGGCCCATGCAAGATAACAAACCCATATGACCTTCGAAGGCATAAACATGGAGCATACAAAAGGCAAAGGCCCTACGGTTATGGACCGACCTGACCCGAACATTGTGCGGATTCATAAATTTTTCAGCTAGGTCAATCAAAGAAACTGTATGTCCTTCCAGCATACGAGATACCTCCATATGAGAAAGCCCTAAAAATTCCCGTAATTTCCTCCTTCGATCGTGAACTGAAAACGGGATAACAGGGCGAAGTATGGGATTCCATCCTCCTAAGGCAGCAATTTCCTCAGGAATGAGACAAATTTCGCCTCGGGGGAAGCCAAAAACGTGATAAGTATCGTCCCAATAGGACGGGCAAGCATCCAGAAAGTGGCGATCCACTTGCATTTGACGGATTGTCAATAATTGAGTAATACCATTCTGATTCAGAATAACTTTATCTGCATCTCTGAAATATCGGGACCAATCTTGCAGCATTCCAATTAAACGGTTGATTCCCATAGTTGAATTTCTAAAAAAAAAAAGAAGGAGATTCTCGGGGCTAGTTTCTCTTTAAGAAAGAAGGAATTGTGAGAATTATGAAAAAACTAAAAGCAAGGGGTGGGTATTTATAGCTTTAAACTCGGACTTTCACCTTGCTCTAGGATTCCTAATCCCAAGAGGTTTAGCATACATGCCTTATCTCAGAGTCTAGCTAAGTCATCCTGATCATTCCTATTCCTTTTCAGAGTAAAAAAAATACTCTAGTTTTCAAAAAAATTTCAAATTCAAAAATTCAAAATCTTTTTCAAAATTTCTATTCCCCAGCGCGAGTCATTTCTCCTAAAAATGTTACATGCTAAAGCTTTGCATAAATCATGTACAGGAACGATTCAAGCAGGGCCGTATGACTAGCTCCCCAGCGGCATTTTTACGGGATGGGTCCATTTACAGGCACACCCGGGACTTATACAACAAGTCCAAGTTACCCAAGGAGTTATCATCGTCAGCTCAGGTATATTAATTCTATCTTGTGGCTAGCGAGCCCTTCACGCGAATCTAATGGACTATAAACGACCCGACCGGAAGTCTGCCAGGCCTTAAACTTTGACTGGCCTGGTATCTACTCTGACTTTTGCCTTGTCCAAGCCTCAGTCAGAGTGGGGGCTCTGTAGACACCCACATTTGGCCGTTAGGTGTCTATAGCAGTTTCCAAAGAACACCCGATGATGATCGGACGCAAACATGCTTTAACATACTCGAATATGGGCTCGAAATCATTGGCATTTGGCTTGGTCTTTTTACGGAGTACAAATCTCACAAAAACAATCTCAAAATCAGGCCAAGTGGGTCATTTCGAGTCAAATGAGAATAATTTGGGTCGAATCCGACACCAGGGGCAAAACTGTCTTTTAGCGACCGAGTCAAAACCCGGTCTAAGATAATTTCCGAAACGTAGAAACCAGTCGTGTCACCCCACGAGTCCGGTTTGACCTCCAACATTACAAAAATCAGCTACAAAAAATATTAAACAATTCCGTTAATGATAGAATTCGATCTCCCGTAGAATTCCTACCCGAGCACTCCACCGAGCACAAGGAGTACTCGGCCGAGTACTCCTCTTTCCATCCGGCTCAAGTGACATCCCCACCAAGTAACGGGATCCTCGTTCTTCTCAAATTGCTTACCTTTTCTATCCTAACCGGTATTTCTTATCACCCAAGCAAGATTACCTCTCCTAGCTTCAATCGAGGACCTCTCCTATAAATAGGACCCTCTCACACATTCATATTGATACAAAGACATTCATCAATCATACACATCTACAACTCACACATACACATAGCATCGAAAAAAACCGATATTACAACCCGAGATTACGCCGCCTAGACCCAAAAAAACCGGCCACCTCTACCCGATCCCCTACACAACCGAAACCACCATAACTCACCCACATCAACTCGACGCTCCCGTGTCTAAGACACATTCCGACGAGCCCCGTTTCGAGTAGACAAAGCATGTAGGTTGAGGGTGTAAAATAAAACCCGTTCTCTTCTTTTTTTTCTCCTTCTTTCGTCTTTCTCTTCGTTTTTGCGTCGTTAGTCTTCGGTCTTCATATGGGTCGTCATCGCTTTTTTTTTTATACAATATCGATACTACACTATTTTTCATTTATACAAAACAAACGTTCTTAAAAATGCGATATCGAGTTTCTAGTCGAATATCGTACCAAAAAAGAACTAATCGATCTCGTTGATGCTAAAAAATCGTCACATGATCGTAGAAGCAAAATATGACGGTTTTAACGCGGAGAGAATTAACATTGTTTTTTTAGTTTGATTTTCAAAACAATTTACAAAACTTTTTTTTTTCCATTTAATTCCGAATATTTGATATCGATTTCATAATCGAATATCGAAAATAACGAATATCGAAAGTATAAGTCGAGTATAAATTAACCTATATTTGTACGCGATTTAATAAAACTGGCGATTGTCGAAAAAACGACCTCGAGAACAGGCTGCCATGCGAGTCGCACGTGTCCCGTGCGAGTTGCATTGCCACGCGAGTCGCGCCACTCCCGCGCGGGTCGCGTATGCTCCTAAAAACCGTAGCACCAAAAAGCAATTCCGTCTTATCTCTTCAAACGTCTTTGCTTTAATAAAACGACGGGCTTTTGGCATATTTCAGGTCTCGATAAATATTTTCTTGACCTCGGTCAACGCGTGCTTAATCCATCACGTGTCATTAACTTTACAAAATAATGCATGTCATCGTATCTATATATTTCATTCGAATTACAAACCTTTACTAACTCGTTTGTTCATCTTTTTAGCAACTTCTTTTCATCTCTTGTTTTATTATATATACTAAAACGAACCTCGCATGCTAAAACAACTTTGACGTTAATTTTAGATGCATTAAATCGACCTAGCAACCCATTCGATTATTCGCATGTTTAGGCAAAACAATGTTTGCATATCATTCATCGTATTACTAACGCGCGTATTTCAAAATCAAACGATATCTTAGTAGAGGCCGCTAATGTGCGGGCGGGGTTGGGTGTTCTTTGTGAACTTCCCAACACGTACCCTCACCCCTTACTCAGAACCATGGTTTCCGGATGTCCGAAACCATTGGCACACGAGAGTCATTCAATACACGGTATCCGATAACGTCGGTATCGGTATCAAATGCAAAGGGACGAACCCAATAAACTCTGACATCGGAATGGGCCGTACTTTGTGCACGGCCCACTACGACATAGAGTGGGTTCAAACGGGCCCGAACTCCCACAAAGTTCGGTGGCGACTCCACTTCGATTTAAATTTCAATTCGATCCATTTCTCATATGGAGATTCATTCGCCTCTCCAAACCCGCGCGTGGCCGCGTCGGGGTGGACCTATGTCATGTCCACACATATGGCAGCTTTTGGTTAGTTCACAAGTACATCGAGAGGCGCTTACTAAGGCTCTCGATCAGATCAAAGTCGATTCGCTGGTTACCCCATCTGAAATGGTAGCCACCGTCATGCCCCATCTCAAGGGAAAATCCAAGGAAGAAGGCCCGCTCATCACCTTCTCAGAGTCCGACTTGCCACCGTTCGGGACGGCCCACAACTTAGCCCTTTACGTTACGGTGATCTGCCGGGAAAAATATCTCCCGATGACCCTGATCGATGGCGGGTCCGTTGTAAATGTACTTCCCTTAAGGACTGCTAAGGCCCTCAGCATCACCGAGGCCGATTATCTCCCAACGGCGCAAACTATCCAGGCTTTCGACGGAAGCCCGAAATCGGTTGCTGGGGCCGTCAAACTAACAATTATAACCGGCCCGATAGAAAAAGAGCTAGAATTTCAGGTGATCGATGTCACCTCATCTTTCAATCTGCTACTCGGGAGACCGTGGATTCACGCGGTCAAGGCGGTATCCTCTACCCTTTACAGGAAGGTCAAAATGCTTCTACAAGATGGTGTTATCGCTCTCGAGGCTACCCCCATAACCGTGGCAAGCTGCAACACGGCGGGCCAGGCTAACCCACGAGGATTCAATTTCGTGGGAATGATTGAAGAGGAGTATCTCTTCAAGCCCTATTTCACCACTAGCATCGACACGATGCTGCAAAACTTGGGCTACCTACCGGAGGCTACTTCTAGGCCATATCTTCGAGCTGGGAAGATTATCGAGGTCCTGAATGACGGAGCGTCTCGGTTCGGCTTGGGTTACACTACGACCCCAGGACACGCGGACCGAACAAATGCAATCAAGATAGTCACTCCCGTGTTCAGAGCTATTCAAATGGGCCTCTATCAGCCCACCATCTCGTATCCCGAGACCAAATTGGCTCGGGAACGCAATTTCAACCCGGATGACATCTTCGCCCTCATCCAGGCTGAGTCAAAGGGAGATGCAGGTAACACCGAGCCCGTGCTGGGGCTCCTATTCGGGGAAGATAAGATCATCCCGACTCCTGAGGAAGAGCTAGTGAACCTGATTCTCCGCAGCAGCAGGTTCGATCCAACCAAGCTGATCTCTGAAGTCGGTGCTTATACTGGGAAGAGAGCTTGGAGAAAGACAATCAAGTGGACCGACAGCCAGGGTCGAGTCTACAAGCTGACTACCGGTGAAGGAGATATGCCGGATATTGAGTCTGAGTCAGAGTCGGAGTCTGAGTCCAAGTCTAGAGGGTCCAGTACTAGAATCGAGTCTGTAACCCCCCCTCCTTCAGTCACACCTTTGGGAGTCTCGGAGTCTGTCCCGAGAGCACTCCCTATCCCGCCTCTGACCAACGATCAGATGGCTGCTCTCTTTGAGCTATTTTCAAAATTCACTATCAATAATAACGATAACCGTTCTGATTACGACTTGTCTTATTTTCAAAATATTTTCAAAAATTTTACTTGCAATGACATTGAGAAACCCGACGAACATGTACCATTACCTCTGCCTCTAATCGAGCAACTCGAACAGAGGGAATCCCGAGATCCGGTAATTGAGGAAATCGATTCCATCAATGTAGAAACCCCTTTAGAGCCTCAGATGATTAAGTTAGGTTTATCCTTAGATCCCGGGGAGAGAAGACAATTCACGGATCTCCTCCAACATTTCAAAGACGTCTTCGCATGGTCCTACAAGGACATGCCTGGAATAGATCGGGAGATAGCTGAACATCGTATACCCATAAAAGACGGGTGTAAGCCGGTAAAACAGAAACTCCGAAGAATGAGGCCCGAATGGTCTCTCAAAGTCAAAGAAGAAGTCGACAAGCAATTCAAAGCGGGCTTTATTCAAGTATCTAAATATCCAGATTGGGTTGCAAACATCGTCCCGGTGCCCAAGAAAGACGGCAAAGTACGGGTATGCGTAGACTTCCGGGACCTTAATAAGGCCAGCCCAAAAGACGATTTCCCGTTACCACACATTGATATACTGGTGGACAACACGGCCGGTCACGCCCCTCTATCCTTTATGGACGGGTATGCCGGGTACAATCAGATCAAAATGGCAGAAGAAGACATGAGTAAGACTACCTTCACTACACCTTGGGGTACTTACTGTTACACCGTCATGCCATTTGGGCTTATCAATGCCGGGGCCACTTATCAACGAACCGTCACTACCTTATTACACGATATGATGCATAAGGAAGTAGAGGTTTACGTGGACGACATGATCGTTAAGTTCAAAGACCGAAACGGGCACATCTCGGCCCTAAGAAAATTCTTCACCCGATTACGCAAGTACAACATGAGGCTAAACCCTCAAAAATGCAGTTTCGGGGTAACATCGGGCAAATTACTGGGCCATATCGTTAGCCAACGCGGCATCGAGGTTGACCCAGCCAAGATCAAAGCCATTACCGAGATGCAGCCACCCAAAACCGAAATGGAGATAAGGGGGTTTCTCGGGAAAGTCCAATATATCAGCCGGTTCATTTCGAAGCTAACCATGGTATGTGAGCCCATTTTCAAGAAACTGAAGATAGGAGAACGGGTACTATGGGACGATAAATATCAAACGGCTTTCGATAAAATCAAGGAGATTCTGTCTGGACCGCCGGTATTAATGCCACCTTAATCTGGTCTACCTGTCGTTATACCTAACAACGACCGAGACAGCCATGGGAGCTATGCTGGCTCAGACAGTCGATTCAGAAGAACGGGCTATTTACTACATCAGTAAGAAGGTCTTGGAATACGAGTGTAAGTATACGATGCTCGAAAAGACGTGCCTAGCTTTAGTTTGGGCCACTAAAAAGCTCCGACATTATATGCTCAGTCACGAGGTACATGTTCTGTCCAAAATGGATCCTATCAAGTACTTGTTCGAGAAGCCCATCCTTAACGGCCGGATATCTAGATGGACTTTGATGCTAGCAGAGTTTGACCTCAAGTTCGTACCATTAAAAGCCATCAAAGGCCGAGTAGTAGCGGATTTCCTTGCCGGTAGTCCGGTATCCGAGAAGGGACACACCGATACTTGGGCCTTTCCGGATAAAGATATATTACATACTGATACCGAAACATGGGATTTATATTTCGATGGGGCGTCCAACTTCCGAGGATTTGGGGTCGGGATTTTGCTGATCTCATCACAAGGAGAGCACACCCCGTTATCCATTAAACTGGATTTCGACGTGACTAACAACGCAGCCGAATATGAAGCATGCATTCACGGGTTGCAAGCCGCCGCTGATTTGGGAGTAACAAACCTCTGGGTCCACGGTGACTTGTCTCTAGTCATCAATCAAGCACTCCAAAAATGGAAAACTTGGAACGCCAATCTCGTGGCTTACCAAGCACGTGTAAAGGTTCTCGAAAAACAGTTCCAAAAAGTAGAATACATCTACCTACCCCGGGAAGAAAACCAATTTGTAGATGCCCTTTCCAAATTAGCATCTCTATTGAATATCCCGGAACATCTAACCAGCATGCCGATTTGCGTCGAAAGACGGTCGGAGCCGGCATATATCCACGCTATTCAGGATATCGAAATAACTGATCCGGAACCTTGGTATCAGGCTATTCTAACCTACTTAACGTCGGGAGAATATCCTCCTGGAGCGGAAAACCGGGCCAAGAAAGCCCTACGAAGGTGAGCAACCCAGTTCATCCGCACGGACAATGGACAGTTATATAAGAAGACGGCACAGAGGGCTCTACTCCTATACATCGACAAAACGCAAGCCGAAAAGGTCATGGCCGAGGTACACGACGGTGAAAACGGTCCGCATATGAACGCCCATATGCTAGCCCGAAAAATCACAAGGCTCAGATACTATTGGAATAACATGAAAACCGACTGCCAGTTATATGTCAAACACTGCCATAACTGTCAGATTTTCGCCAACGTCCAGTATATGCCGTCATCCCTATTATATACCATGACATCACCATGGCCATTCTCGACATGGGGAATTGATATAATTGGGAAGGTGAATGATAAGCTAGTCGTATACCTATCAAAAATAACCAACTACGGTCTAACTAAAAATATAGCTAGGGAAGTCGGGATCGAATTCACAGGGAGACAAATAAATTCTACTCGTAATTAAAGTCTATCTACGTAACAAATCGGGGGTTTTTAATTGTGTTTATCTAAACTAAAGTAGTGAAGGAAAGAGAATTAAAAGGGAAGAAATAACTAAAATAAAGTAAGATGAATTTAAGATGAATAAATATAAGGAGAGAAAACTAGGATTGTCGGTTCACTACGAATCTCATATGGTCACGATCTAAATCACAGGTCTGTCACAGATATTGGTCTAAGGGGTATTGAAAAGGTCCTTCCGGTCCGCTATTCACCCTAGCATGCGTCTAAAGGCTTCCGATCTTATTAGGGCAAACTAATGTGTTGTAGCAGGTCTAACTTTTACCAGGCTTCCGATCTTAGGTTCAAGTTTACCGAATTCCATTAATCAATTACGTCTACTTAATCAATTAATCTCAATTAAATGCTACAATTGACAACTCAGACACAATATTATTGACAGATCTATAAATTATTTAGCGACCACATTCAATTCGCAGATCCCCTAAATCCTAGCGAGGAAAATTAGCTACTCATAATTAAATTAAGAACAACAAGATTAATAAAAGAATCTACTAGATTAAACATTACGAATAATAATAAATTTAAGACAAGTATAAAACAATAATTAAGGTTAATTAAATATGAAGAAGAAAACAATCAAGAACAAAGAAGAAGGAAGGAAGATTAATAAAATTACCAAAGGAATGAAGGCGATTCGAATCCAAAAGTTCTTACAATAACCGAGTTTTGGGAAGAAATTAAACTAGAAATAATTCTAAAGAATAAGAAGAAGAGATCTAAATAAAAGTCTAAGGAGAAGGAATAAAAGTATGGAGAAGTCTAAGGAAAAGCCTAAAGAGAAGAAGTATAAAAGAAGAGGTTCTAGAATTCTAGTATAATAGTTTCTTAAATACTAAGTTAAAACAAAAGCCCAAAAGTCTTATTAACCCTAAACATCAAATTAGGAAAGTCTCGGTCTTCGTTCAGTCTCGAGAATAGTCGGTCGACTATTCTAAATAGTCGTTCGACTATCTGGACCCGTTCTCAGCACTGCGCGCTCAACTTCAAATGCTTGCCATTTATTCGTTACTTCTTCAAATCGGGCGTGTAATATACCGTTGGAAAGCTAAGAGAAAGAGCTTTCGAACACAACTGGAATAAGCTCAATTGGAGTTGTAGAACTCAAGATATTCACGTTTTAATTTGACTCGTCTGGAAACGATCATTCTTCTTTCTTATTTCGCATAAGATTTCATCTTTTAAGCACGATTTTTACCTTGTTTATGCGTCCACGAGACCATTCCCTACCTAAGATGTAACATGACCACAAAGTATCAAATTCGGGGGAAAATAGTAGCTTTCACTACTCAATAAGCACGAGAATGCGTGTCTAGAAGGGATAAAAAGTGTATATAAAATACGCGCATCAGTGAACCCTTCCGGGACGGGGGGTCACTGCTTCATTTTAGTGGCTATTGACTATTTCACCAAATGGGTCGAAGCCGAGTCATACCGGATTTTGAACGCCAAACATGTGGCCAAGTTCATCCAAAACAAGATCATATGCCGATACGGGATCCCGCACGAATTTATTAGTGATCACGGGACCCATTTCCAAGCTGAAACGGCTACTTTGTTAGCAAAATATAAGATTCAAAGGCATACATCTTCGCCTTACTGTCCCCAAACAAATAAAGCGGTAGAGGCAGCCAATAAAACGATTGTCACCATACTTAAAAAGATGGCTGATAATTACCGAGACTGGCCCGACAAAATTCCTTTTGCCCTATGGGGGTACCGAACATCAATTCGCACCGCAACCGGAGCAAATCCATATTATCTGACATATGGAATGGAAGCGGTCCAACCGGTCTAGCTAGAGGTGTCATCCCTCAGGATTTTACTCGAGAGTCAGGTGCCTGAGGCAGATTGGGTCCAAGCCCGATATGACTCGCTAGTTCTTTTGGACGAACGGTGATCCCGAGCCCTTAACAATATCCAGATATACCAAAAGATGATACAATGAGCTTTTAATAAAAGAATTTGGCCCAAAAATATCAAAGAAGGGGATCTAGTCCTGAAGTCCGTCCGGGCCTTACTACCAGTCGACCCAAGAGGGAAATTCAAACCCAATTGGGCCGATCCTTATCTAGTAAAGAAAATCCTATCAGGAGGAGCGGTAATGCTGAAGGACTTGGATGGGAACGAATTCGTCAACCCGACCAACTTGGACCAGTTGAAACGCTACTATCCCTAAACCTTATGTCATTTGCTAAAAGTTTATAAAAATTTGTCTTTTTTATAAATTTTCAAAAATTATAAGCAAGTCAATAAGTTATGATTACTTATCCTACTGTCGCACATCTCGAACTAGTAGTCTTGATGTATTTCGAAAATTACAAAAAGAATCTATTTCGAACTACGTTTGGTTTGATTCCGCTAATTGTGCATACGTAGGCAACCCCTCAAGAGGGTACAACCACTGCAATAACGAAAAGACGGGAATGGTATTCACTAATATGTCTTTTATTAAAAAACCAATAAACTCGGGAATTTCAAAAAAAATACATCACACAAAAAACAACAACAAAAAAATCACACCACAAAATTAGTAATAATACTTAAATAATAAAGCTAAGGAGACTATTGCTCGTGCATTTTTCCTTTCCCTTTGTCTTTTGGGTCACGCGGAGCTTGAGGTCGACGGGGTGGGGGCGAACGCTCCCGGATCACAAGCGGGACCTCTTTAGCTCGAACCCGTTTCTTGGACCGCGGGTCCTTTGCCATTGTCACTGGTCCAAGCCGAGCCTGTACGTGCTCGGGTAGTCTGTCTCGAGGACCAAGTCGGTCCTGAACCTCCAGTCTTGGGCCGAGTCTCCTTTCCAGGTCTGTCTGGGGGCTCACTTTCCCCCGTGCACCTTTAGTACTGGACCCTTAAACCTGAGTCCTAGTCTTTCCTTTCTGACCTGACATTACTCGAACCAAGGTAGCCGGAGAATCACCCTCGTCAAAGAAGCCTCTATTATCCTTGGCTTGTTCTCCTCGCAGCAGGTCAAAGGCCTCGTCAGTCTTCAAGGCAGCTCAGGCCTTAGCAGTGCCCGCTTTCGTCCATTTCACATAAGAGTCCGATACCCAGATTGAGTGAAGAGTCTTAGAAACAGATCAAGTAGCCCGGGTGTACCGCCGTTGCATCCAGGTGTCACACATCACGTCTGTCAGCTGAGTAGATTCACTAACGACCGCCTCAATTTCCGGGATTCTTTGGGCCCGAACATATTGCCTAAGTATGCGATCAGGGTAAAGGTCAATTGTTTGCCTAAAAGATAGGATCACTTGATATCGTGCCCTGTCTCTCGATTCCAAACCAGTCCGAACATAAATGGGCCACCATGGCATGGTCCATCGAATCAACGGGCCTCCATGAAAAGACAGCATTTCGTCCAAATATTTTTGAGTGTTGAGGCGAGAAAAGTCAACGGTCCGTCTCCTCGTCATTACCTGATTGGGGCGATATCGACTCACGTCAAGGGGAGGATCCACGATTGATAGTCTCTCAAAAAGCCAAAGTTGGAAAAAACAAGGGTGTGATTATCAAAAAAAAAATCACGAAAATCGAGAAAATCGAGAAAAATCGAGAAAACCGAGAAAAATCGAAAATTGCGGAAAAATCAAAAATCGAGAAATAAAAAAAATCAAGGCAATATACCTGTAGAAGACGGGTACTCCCAGTCAATCGGATCGAGGAATCCCTTTTACGATTATCCAAACCTTGGATAATTTCTCCCGTAATCAGCCAAGCCGGGCTGTGCTCCGTTTCCATCAGGTCGACCACGGTAAAAAGTCGGACATGGCCCATGCATGATAATAGATCCATATGACCTTCGAAGGCATAAACATGAAAAAGCAAAGGACCTACGGTTATGGACCGGCCTGACCCGGACGTCGTGTGGATTCATGAACTTTCCAGCCAGATCGATCAAGGAGACGGTATCTCCTTCCGCCATACGAGATACCTCCATGTGGGAAAGTCCTAAAAACTCCCGTAGTTTCCTCCTCGGATCATGAACTGAAAACGGAATAGCAGGACGAAGTATGGGATTCCATCCGCTTACAACAGCAATTTCCTCAGGAATAGGACAAATTTCGCCTTGAGGAAAGCCAAAAACGTGATAGGTATCGTCCCAGTAGGACAAGCAAGTATCCAGAAAGTGACGATCCACTTGCATCTGACGAATTGTGAACAATTGAGTGATATCATTCTGATTCAGAATAACTTTGTCTGCGTCTCTGAAATATCGGGACCAATCCTGCAGCATTCCGATCAAACGATCGATTCCCATAGCTAAAATTCTTAAAAGGGAAATAAGGGTTCTCAAGACTTGTTTCTTTGGAAAAGAAGGGGAATTATGAGAATTGTGAAAAACTAAAAGCAAAGGAAGGGTATTTATAGCATTAAACCCAGACTTTCCTCCTTACTTCAGGATTCTTAATCCCAGAGGATTTAGCATACAGGCCTTACCTCAGAACCTAGCTAAGTCATCCCGAGCATACCTATTCATTTTTAGAGTCAGATTTTTGAAAAAATCAAATAATTTTCAAATTTTTCTTTTCCCCAGCGCGAGTCATTTCTATCTAAATGCTACATGCAAAACTTTGCATAGTCATGTACAGGGACGATTCAAGCAGGGCCATGCGACTCACTCCCCAGCAGGAAGCCCAGGGCGGCATTTTTCCAGGGATGGGCCCACATATAGGCGCACCCGGGACTTACACGACAAGTACAAATCCCCATGGAGTTATCGTCATCAGCTCAGGTATGATTTCTATCTTATGGCTGGCGAGCCCTTCCACGCAAGTCTAAACGGACTATAAATGACCCGACCGGAAGTCTGCCAGGTCTTAATCTTTGATTGGCCTGGTAGCTACTCTGACTTTCGCCCTGTCCAAGCCTCAGTCAAAGTGGAGGCTCTATAGACACCACATTTGGCTGCCAGGTGTCTATAGGAGTTTCCGACAAACACCCGATGATGATCGGACGCAAACATGCTTTAACTTACTCGAATATGGGCTCGAAATCATTGGCATTTGGCTTGGGCTTTTTATGGAGTACAAATCTCACGGAACCAACCTCAAATTCAGGCCCAGTGGGTCATTTCGAGTCAGATAAGACTAATTTGGGTCAAATCCGATACCAGGGGCAAAACCGTCTTTTAGCGACCGACTCAAAACCCGGTCAAAGATATTTTCCAAGACGTAGAAACCAGCCGTGTCACCTCACGAGTCCGGTTTGAGCTCAAACACTACAAAAATCAGCTACAAAAAATATTAAACAATTCCGTTAAGGATAGAATTCGATCTCCTGTAGGAATCTTACCCGAACACTTGACCAAGTACAAGGCGTACTCGGCCGAGCAGCCTTTTTTTCAGCCGAGTTCCGTGACTTCCCCACCAAGAAACGGAGTTTTCATTCCTCTCGACTTCTTACTTTTCCTATCCAAAACATTAATTCTTATCAGACTACCTCTCCTAGCCAAGGTCGGGAACTCTCTCCTATAAATAGGCCCCTTGCACAACAGAAATCGACAATTACAACATCCATCATTCACAATCCTTTACAATTCCCGACAAGACTCGTACACACCTACATCCCATATAGCAATAATACACACATAACATCGAACAACCGATATTACAACCCGAGATCATGCCACCTAGACCCGAAGAAACCGGCCACCTCACCCGACACCCTACACGTCCAAAACCACCATAACTCACCAACATTATCTCGACGCTCCCGTGTCTAAGCCACATTCCGACGAGCCCCGTTCCGAGAATACAGAGCATGTAGGTTGAGGGTGTAAAACAAAACCACGTCTCTTCCCTTCTCTCTCTCTTCCTCTCGTCTTTTTCCCTCCTTTTGCGTCGTCGGTCCGTTTTTTTTACGGGTCATCGTCACGTTTTTATAATATCGATACTAAAAAATATTTTTATATAAAACAAACGTTGTTAAAATACGATATTGACTCTATAGTCAAATATCGTATCTAAAAAGAACTAAATTAATCTCATTGATGCTAAAAAATTGTCACCTGGTTTTAAAAAACAAAATACGACGATTTTAAACGCGGAGAGAATCGACATTGTTTTTTTTTAGTTCAATTTTCTTAAAAAATAATTTACAAAACCTTTTTTTATCCTTTATAAAAAATCATTCCGAATATTTGATACCGATTCCTTAATCGAATAGCGAATATAACAAATATCGCGAATTTAAGTCGAGTATAAATTATGCTATATTTATACGCGATTTAAACAAAACCGTCGATTTTATAAAAAAACGAGTCCGAAAACAGGCCGCCATGCGACTCGCACGCACCTCGTGCGAGTCGCACAGCAGCGCGAGTCGCACCCACCTCGCGCGGGTCGCGTGAACTCCTGAAAACCACGACATAAAAAAGCAATCTTGCTCTAATTTTTCAAACATCGTTTCTTAAACAAAACAGCGGTTTTTTCGGTATATTTCAGGTCTCGATAAATATTTTTAGTGACCTCGGTCAACACGTGTTTAATCCATCACGTGTCACAAACTTTTCAAAATCATTCGCGTCATCGTATCTATTTTTTTATCGTTTAATTCACAATCCGTTACTAACTTGTTTGTTCATGTTTGTAGCGATTTCTTTTCATCATTTGTTTTATTATACTAAAACGAACCTCGCATGCTTAAATACAACTTTGACATTAATTTTAGATGCATTAAACCGACTTAGCAACCCATTCAATTATTCGCATGTTTAGGAAAAACAATGTTTGCATATCATTCATCGTATTACTAACGCGCGTATTAAAACATCAAACGATATCATAGTAGAGGCCACTAATGTGCGGGCGGGGTTGGGTGTTCTTTGTGAACTTCCCAACACGTACCCTCACCCCTTACTCAGAACCGTGGTTTCCGGATGTCCGAAACCATTGGCACACGAGAGTCATTCAATACACGGTATCCGATAACGTCGGTATCGGTATAAATGCAAAGGGACGAGCCCAATAAACTCTTAAATCAGAATGGGCCGTATTTTGTACACGGCCCACTAAGACATAGAGTGGGTTCGAACGGGCCCGAACTCCCACAAAGTTCGGTGGCGACTCCAACTTCGATTTAAATTTCAATTCGACCCATCTCATATGGAGATTCATTCGCCTCCCCAAACCCGCCCGTGGCCGCGTCGGGGTGGACCTATGTCATGTCCACACTGCTATAGACACCTAGCAGCCAAATGTGGGTGTCTACAGAGCCCCTACTCTGACTGAGGCTTGGACAGGGCGAAAGTAAGAGTAGCTACCAGGCCAATCGAGGATTAAGACCTGACAGACTTCCGATCGGGTCGTTTATAGTCCATTAGACTCGCGTGAAGGGCCCGCTAGCCATAAGATAGAAATCATACCTGAGTTGATGGTAATACCTCTGTGGGGAGTCGAACTTGTTGTATAAGTCCCGGGTGCGCCTGTATGTAGGCCCATCCCGTGCCGTTTCAGGAGAAATGTCGTCTCGGGCTTTCCGCTGGGGAGATATGTGAGTTGCACGGGCTTGCTTCTGAAGCCTTAATTATACCTGTGTACAGTTACATAGAATTTTTGCATGTAACATTTAGGTAAAACACGACTCGAGCTGGAGAATAAAAATTTGAAATTTATTTTTGAATTTTTGAAAACTTTGACTTCTTTGACAATTAGGAATGCTCGGGATGACTAACTCTTGTACTGACATTAGAAATCTGAGATTGGGCCTGTATGCCTAAGCCCATTAGGATTAAGAAACATTATGAAAAGATGATTGTCAGGGTTTGGTGCTATAAAAACCCATCCTCCGTTTTAGTTTTTCTTACAACTCCCCAATTCCCTTCTTTTTAAAAAGAGAACTCCTATTCTTTTCAAGAGATCTAGCTATGGGCATTGAACGCTTGACCGCGATGTTACAAGAATGGTCCCGACGCTTCAGGGACACGGATAAGGTAGCCCTAAACCAGACGGGTATTTCCCAGCTGTTCACGATCCGTCAGATGCAGGTGGATCGTTATTTTCTTGATGCTTGTTTGTCCTATTGAGACGACACATATCATATTTTTGCCCTTCCTCGGGGCAAAATATGCCCTATACCCGAGGAAATTGCTACTGTAGGAGGATGGAACCCTTTGCTTCGTGCTGCTGTCCCGTTTTCAGTTCATGATCCAAGGAGGAAACTACGAGAATTTTTAGGTCTTTCCCACATGGAGGTATCTCGTATGACAGAAGACGATAATATTTCTTTGTTTGATTTGGCCGAGAAATTCATGAACCCGAACGATGTCCGGGTCAGGCCGACCCACAGCCGTAGGGCCTTTGCTTTTTGTATGCTCCACGTTTATGCCTTTGAAGGTCATATGGATTTGTTGTCGTGCATGGGCAACACTCGACTTTTTACTGTGGTTGACCTGATGGAGACGGAGCACAGTCCGACTTGGCTGATTACGGGGGAAATTATCCAGGGCTTGGATAATCGCAAGAGGGATTCGTCGGTTCGTCTGACCGGGAGCACCCGTTTGTTGCAGGTATATCGCTTCGGATTTTTTTTTTATTTTTCCGATTTTTCAATTTTTTGATTTTTTTCGCGATTTTCTGCTACAGCAGACACTCGATCGAGTCACCCTGGTACTCGATCGATTGCCCTCATTAAAAACCCCATGCCCGATTTCAGGGGTGTCACTCGATCGAGTGACCCCTAGGCACTCGATCGAGTGCTCGATCGAGTGCCCCTAGGCGGACGTTGATTTTGCCTCAAGAACTCATATTTTTTGTTTCTTTTTTTTTTTTAGCTCTGGTTATTTGAGAGGCTATCGATCATAGATTCTCCCCTTGTCCCAAGTCGATACCGACCTAATCAGGTGATGACAAGGAGACGGGCCATTGACTTTTCTCGCCACATCACTCAGAAATATTGGGATGAAGTGTTGTCTTTTCATAGCGGTCCGCTGATCCGATGGGTAGTGCCATGGTGGCCCATTTTCATTTGGACGGGTTTGGCCCCGAGGGATAAGGCTCGTTATCAGGTAATCTTGTCTTTTAGGCAGTCAGTTCACCTTTACCCCGACCGCTTACTTAGGCAGTATGGTTGGTCTTAGAGAATCCCAGAAATTGAAGCAGTTGTGAGTGAATCTACCCAGCTGAATAATGTGATGTGCGATACCTGGATGCAACGATGGTACACCCGGATCACTTGGTCTATTCCCAAGTCTCTTCATTCAATTTGGGTATTGGACTCCTACGTGAAATGGACGAATAGAGGCTTTTGACCCGAGCTGCTTTAAAAGTTGATGAAGTTTTTGACCTGCTTTGAAGGGAGCAAGCTAAAGACAATAGAGGCTTCTTTGACGAAGGCGACACTCCGGCCACACACCCTGGTTCGTCTGATGTCAGGCCAGAGAGGGAGAACTAGGACTCAAGCTGAAGGTTCCAATGTTAGAGGTACGCGAGGGAGAGTGAGCCCCCAGACCGACTTAGAAAGGAGACTTGGTCCGAAGCTGGCAGTTCAGGACCGACTTCGTCCTCGAGACAGGCTACCTGAGCACGTACGGGCTCGACTTGGACCGGTTACAGTGGCAGAAGACCCGCTGTCGAAGAAACGGGTTCGAGCAAAGGAGGTTCCTCTGGTGATCCGGGAACGCTCGCCCCCGCCCCGGCGACATCGGGCTCCACACGACCCAAAAGACAAAGGAAAGGGGAAAATGCCCTAAATACTAGTCTCCTTAGTTTTATTATTTAAATATTACTATTATTTTTGTGGTGTGTTGTTTTTTTTGTTTTTATTGTGTGATATAATTTTGAAATTCCCAAGTTTATCGGGTTTTTAATAAAAGACATATTTATTAGTGAATACTGTTTCTGTCTTTTTCGTTATTGCAGTGGTTGTACCCTTTCGAGGGGCTGCCTACGTATCCACAATTAGTGGAATCAAACCAAACGTAGTTCGAGCATAGATTTTTTTTTGCAATTTCGAAATACACCAAGACTATTAGTTCGAGGTGTGCGACAGTAGGATAAATAATCCTAACTTATTGACTTGCTTATAATTTTGAAAATTTATAAAAAGATAATTTTTTATAAACTTTTTGCAAATGACATGAGATAAGGTTTAGGGGTAATAACGCTTTAGCTGGTCCAAGTTGGTTGGGTTGACGAATTCATTCCCGTCCAAGTCTGTCAGCATTACTGCTCCACCTGATAGGATCTTTTTTTACTAGATACGGCCCAGCCCAATTGGGTTTGAATTTTCCTCTTGGGTCGACTGGTAGTAATGCACAAACTGATTTGAGAACCAGGTCCCCTTCTTTGATATTTCTGGGCCTAACTCTTTTGTTGAAAGCCCGTTGTATCCTTTTCTGGTATATCTGAATATTGTTGAGGGCCCGCGACCGCCGTTCGTCCAAAAGAACTTACGAGTCATATCGGGCTTGGACCCAATCTGCTTTAGGCACTTGGCTTTCTAGTAAAATCCTGAGAGACGGTACTTCCAGCTCGACTGGTTGGACTGCTTCTATTCTGTACGTCAAATAATATGGAGTTGCCCCGATTGCAGTGCGAATTGACGTTCGGTACCCCCATAGGGAAAAAGGTATTTTATCGGGCCAGTCCCGGTAATTATCAGCCATCTTTTTAAGTATGGTGACAACTGTTTGTTAGCTGCCTCCACCGCTCCATTTGTTTGGGCAAGGTAAGGCGAAGATGTATGCCTTTGGGTTTTATATTTGGCTAGCAGAGTAGCGATCTCAGCTTGGAAATGAGTCCTGTGATCAATGATAAATTCGTGCGGGATCTTGTATCGGCATATAATCTTGTTTTGGATGAACTTAGCAACATGTTTGGCATTCAAAATTCGATATGACTCGGTTTCGACCCATTTGGTGGAATAGTCGATAGCTACCAAGATGAAACAATGACCCTCCGTCCCGGAAGGGTTTACCTTTCCAATTATATCAATTCCCCACGTCGAAAATGGGCATGGTGATGTCATGGTGTATAGTAGGGACGACGACATATATTGCACGTTGGCGAAAATCTGACAGTTATGACAGTGCATGATATATAACTGGCAGTCGGTTTCCATGCTGTTCCAATAATATCCGCGCCTCATGATTTTTCGAGCCAGCATATGGGCGTTCATGTGCAGACCATTTTCATCATCGTGCACTTCGGCCATAACCTTTTCAGCCTGTATTTTGTCGACACATAGGAGGAGAGCCCCCTGTGCCGTCTTTTTGTATAATTGTCCGTCGTCCGTACGAATAAATTGGGTGGCCAACCTTCGTAGGGCTTTCTTGACCCGGCTTTCAGTCCCCGGAGGATATTCTCCCGTTGTCAAGTAGGTTAGAACAGCCTGATATCAAGGTTCCGGATAAGTTATTTCGATATCTTGAATGGCGTGGATATATGCCGGCTCGGACCGTCTTTCGACGCAAATTGGCATGCTGGTTAGATGCTCCGGGATGTTTAGTAAGGATGCTAATTTGGAAAGTGCATCCGTGAACTGGTTTTCTTCTCGGGGTAGATTAATGTATTCTACCTTTTGGAATTGTTTTTCGAGAACCCTTACTCGCTCCTGATAGGCCACGAGATTGGCGTTCCGAGTTTTCCATTTTTGGAGAGCCTGGTTGATGACTAGAGATGAGTCACCATGGACCCGGAGGTTTGTTATTCCTAAATCAGTGGCGGCTTGCAACCCGTGAATGCATGCTTCATATTCGGCTGCGTTGTTAGTCACATCGAAGTCCAGTTTAATGGATAACGGGGTATGCTCCCGTTTTGGCGAGATTAAAAGAATCCTGACTCCGAATCCTCGGAAATTGGACGCCCCGTCAAAATACAAATCCCACGTCTCTGTGTCGGTATGGAATATGTCTTCATCTGGAAAGGACCAAGTATCGGTGTGCCCTTCTTCAGATACGGGACTGTCGACAAGAAATTCGGCTACTACCCGGCCTTTGATGGCTTTTAATGGTACGAACTTGAGGTCCAAGTCTACTAACATTAAAGTCCATCTAGACATCCTGCCATTGAGGATGGGCTTTTCGAACAGGTACTTGATAGGATCCATTTTGGATAAAATATGTACCTTGTGACTGAGCATATAGTGTCAGAGCTTTTTAGTGGCCCAGACTAAGGCTAGGCATGATTTCTCAAGCATTGTATACTTGCCTTCATATCCCAAGAACTTCTTGCTGATGTAATAAATAGCTCGTTCCTCCGAGTCGACTGTCTGAGCCAGCATAGCCCCTATGGCTGTCTCGGTCGTTGTTAGGTATAACGACAAAGGCAGACCGGGTTGAGGTGGCATTAATATCGGCGGAGCAGACAGGATCTCCTTGATTTTGTCGAAAGTCATTTGAAAATCGGTTCACACACCATGGTTAGCTTGGATATGAACCGGCTGATACACTGAACCTTAGTTCCGCGGCTAATCCGGCAGAACCTGGGTACTAGTTTTGAGCTAGTCGGTCACAGGCACCTCGGTATCGAGTGGAGTGCTCGAAGGTGAGGAGTAGCGTCGATTTCGCTTTTATTTTATTATCGGAACTACGATTGAGTCGATCGTTTGCCCCGGGTGTCGGAGTGCGAGCCCTTAGGGAGAGTTTAGAGGGAGAAGAGAGAGTTGAGTTGTGTGAAATGAGGACGTGAAGGGGGGTATTTATAGGTGTTTTCGGCCCTCGTTGCCCATATAGGCACGTGAGATGTGGCGGACCAGGTCTCGGGCGCCTGGGCTCAAGCGTGGGGATTCTTAGGCGCGTGAGGCGGGGCGGTTGGAGTTTTGAAGATACGATTTTGATACTTTCCAAAACCGAGAGACGGGTGTACGATTCATAACTTAGGACCTGAGTCTTCCGGCGTTTTCTCTAGCACCGTGGGTTTAGTGGGCCTCGGGTGTCCATCCCGAGGTTCGCTTGGCGCGGTGTTGATTCGGTTCGAGTTTCAGGACCGACTCGGGGTCCCGGTGTCAGAATTGACTCTAATTAGTGTCAATGCGATCGTAACGACGCGACTAAGGCTGCCATCATGTTAGTTTATTTTGCCCGAATAATTTATTTGATACGTTTTATAGAAAAACTATCTAAAACACCGCGAACCCGCGTCGCGTTGCAGTCCTATCATCATTGGGTGTTTGTCGGGCGCTTCTGCAGCCACCAGGTCCAAATCCGGGTGTCTACAGAAGCCCCCACTTTGAATGAGGCTTGGACAAGGCGAAAGTCAAAGTATAGCCGCCCAGGTCAATCGAAGATTACGACTTGGTGGCTGTCTGGTCGGGTCGTTTTAAGTCCGTTAGACTGTGCGTTGAGGCTCGCCAGCCAAGGTCTAGGAGTCATACCTGATGTCTTCTCTTGTGGTTGCTTGCTTGGGCCCGGGCCGCTGCTTGTTGTCTTGTTCTTGATTCTTTGCGCGCGCGCTTTATCTTCTTCGATTTATTTAAGGTTTTGTTTTAATTTTAAGCGCTTCTATGTGTTAGGTGTAAATGTATTTTCTTTTGTTTGGGATGCTTATGAACCCTTGATGGTACAGAACGTTCGAGGGCGTTAGTCTCCACTCGAGCGGTCGTCCTTAGGATGCTTATGACCCCTAGGACGAAAAGTGTGGTGCCTCCGGGATAACTCTGACCCACGGGCAAAGTTGTTGTGCCTCTGGGATATCTCTGACCCTCGGGCAAAAATAAAGTGATATAAAAATTTTCGAGGGCGTTAGACTCCGCTCGAATAGCTGTCTATCGGGATGCTTCTGACCCCTAGGACAAGATTGATGTTGCTGTGCCTCCGGGATCACTAAGATCCCTCGGGCAAAACTCCTCGAGGGCGTTAGTCTCCACTCGAGTAGCTGTGTTTCGGGATGCATCTGACCCCTAGGACAAGATTGTTGTTGCTGTGCCTCCGGGATCACTATGATACCTCGGGCAAAACTCCTTGAGGGCGTTAGTCTCCACTCGAGTAGCTGTCTTTCGGGATGCATCTGACCCCTGGGACAAAATTGATGTTGCTATGCCTCCGGGATAACTCAGACCCCTCGGGCAAGTCGCTGTTGTTGTGCCTCCGGGATCACTAAGATCCCTTGGAAAAAACTCCTCGAGGGTGTTAGTCTCCACTCGAGTAGCTGTCTTTCGAGATGCCTCTGACCCCTAGAACATGATTGTCGTTGTTGTATAAGATTCCCTTGAGCGTGTCAGTATCCGCTCGACTTTTAAGAATTGCTGTGGAGGTATATGACTCCTTCGAGCGTGTCAGTATCCGCTCAAATTTAAAAATGTTGTGGAGGTATAAGACTCCTTCGAGCGTGTCAGTATCCGATCGAATTTAAAATTTTTGTGGAGGTATAAGACTCCTTCGAGCGTGTCAGTATCCGCTCGAATTTAAAATTGCTGTGGAGGTATAAGACTCCTTCGAGCATGTCAGTATCCGCTCGAATTTAAAATTGCTGTGGAGATATAAGACTCCTTCGAGCGTGTCAGTATCCGCTCGAATTTAAAAATTGTTGTTTGCTTATTTGTTTTAGTAAAATGCTGGTGTTGTGAGTTTGTCTTAGTTAACTTTGTTTTGATATTGGGTTCGTCGAGTTTGCTTAGAGTTGGCTTACGTTAATCTTGGTAGTTTTTTTATTACGCGTCCGGATGCAGCGTTAAGTGCTTGTTTTATTAGTCGAGAGTGCATTATCGATGTTAATTAGTAGTTGTCTCATTATTGTTGTTTTGCTTGTGTTAGTAGGTGCATGTGTATTGTCCTTGAGTTGCATTTGTTTGGCTTTGTCTTGATTTGTTACGTATTTGAGTTGGTTTAGAGTTTGCTTAGTTTAATTTGGTTCAAAATTGTTTTGCTATGCGTTCGAGTGCAGCGCTTAGGTTAAATGCGGTTCTATTGTTTGTTTCATTATTGAGAATGTATTACCGGCGTCGATTAGTAATTATCCCGTTTATTGTAGCTTTTTATTTGTTTTAAATGGTGTGTGTATCAACATTGAGTTGCGTTTGTTTTGCTTTGTTTTAGTCTGGACCAGGCAGCCTAGGCGCGCGTCCCTCAGCGTTCCAATATTCAGGCGCCCAGCCCCCAGTGCATCATGATCCGAGTGCGTGAACTGGGGCGGTCGAATTTTTGCGATCCGGGTTTGCTTAAGTAAACGAAGATTTGGGGCGATCGTTCATTATTCAAAGAACTCGAACGCGTTGCTTCCTTCGCCCCAAACTCGATTTCTTCGATTTTCCTTGCCGATTTTCGTTTCGATTCCGCTTTTTACGACAATGTCGACTCTGGGTTAGTGTTCTTTACTTGCTTTTGTCGGTTTTACTTGATTGAATTGATTATGAATTAGTTTTGTTGAGAACCCTAGAAAATCGATTTGGGTGTTTTTGTTTTACTATGTTTCGATGCTTGTGCTTGATTTCATTGTTAAATTAAAGTCGATTAGAGCTTGTTAAAGTAGTTATAAGCTTGACAAGGATGTTTGAGGTGTGATAACGACTCTTTTATGGAAATGTATTTGGAAAGCTAGGGTTAAGGACCGTTTCCCGATTATTCCCGTATTTATTTTGCGTAATTTTGTTCAAATAGCGTTTGTGAGGTTATGGGTAGCTCTATTGTCGATTGCTAGGGCTAGGGTGACCTATAGGACTCTCTGTGAGATTTTGTGTGTCTTAAGACGGACCAAAAGGCGTCGAAACGATGCCGGATTTTCCAGAAACCACTTCCATTGTGACCGGGATCGAAAATGCGTGTTAGCGGCCTTTTCGGAATTTTGATATCTTTATCCGAAATTTTGACACTATTTTGACCTGTTTAAGCTGATTTAGCCTGACAAGAGTTATGTTTTATTGTGCTTTGCTTTGGGTTTCACAGCTATGGGTAACACCGAGCATCCCAAGGGAACTTCCTCGATTGGCGCTAGTGCTAGTGCTAGTGTAGAGGTGGCTGGGGCGAGTTCACAGACTCCCCGAGGGATTCGTAGGAGGTATAAGTGTATCTCGTCTCAGCGGCGTGACCCTGAGACCATTAATAAAGCTGAGTTTGATAGGGTGAAAAAGCGCAAGCTGCCGGTGACAGTGGCTAGGAGGGCTCATGTTCCGGTTCCAGTACCGGGGAATGAGGAGGTAGTTTACGAGGATCCCGAGTAGGCTCGGGACTGGGACGGTCACCAGCTGATGTTTCATCTTGACCATCACATTTCTAGCCGTACTGTGCGAGGCTTGGTGAGTGTTCTATTCGTGTTTATTTGGTTATGACTCGGATTTTGCTATTGTTATTATTTTTGCTTGGGTTCGGCTAGCTTTGTTTTGTTCATCTAGTATTTTCTCGGTTTGCAACCCCGAGGTCCGATGAGGACTTTCACGGGCTTTACTACGTGCCTCGACGTCTACCATCAGAAGCTGACCTCCACGGTAAAGGGGATTATCGAGAGGACTGCCTTAGGTCCCGTGGTTGGGCAGTGGGTTAGATTGGTAGGCTGCCAGACTAAGTGCAACCTTATGGTGATCACGGCGATGATAGATCGCTTTCATGATACTACCTCGACCTTCCACATGTCTTTTGGGGAGGTTGGGATGACCCTAGAAAACTTCGGGATGATTAGCGGTATGCCCTGGGGTCCGGATAGGATTAGGTAGGCCGCCGAGGGCCCTAGTCTAGATACTGATGAAGTGCGGGGCCTCATCGGGGATTGTTTACCACGTGAGGCGTATAATACGCCTCATGCTATATTGAGTTCTTTCATCACTGACCGCTTTGAGCGAGTGGCGGTGATAGAGGGTCGGGAGGCTAATACGTCGGAGCAGGACGCTCGGCTATGGCTATGGTATTTCCTAGGGTCGACTCACTTCTCGGACAAGAGTGAGAGGTTTAGTACTAGGATTTTGCCCTTCCTAGCCGACCTGACTCAGCTAGGGCGCTATGATTGGGTGACCGCGGCTTTCGCGGAGATGACTCGCTGCTTGCAAGTCATGGTGAGGCCGTGGGTGATAGGGTCGGGTTCAGCCGTGCCCATCGTGGGTCCGGGACTCATTCTAGAGGTTAGTTGTTTTTTTTTGCTCATGTTTTTTGAGTTCTACTTAGTTTTTTTGGCTTGAATTGCTAAGGTTTGCTTTGGAATCCTACAGGCTTGGATTTATTCTTATTTTCCGCGGTTGGCGCCCAAGACAGTGTGGGCGCATCCGAAGAGATTCTCGGCGGGAATCGAGTGGAGACTGGCTCGGCCTAAGAGCACAACCAGCCATTACCCGGTGGAGAATGTGCTGGTTAACAAACTGGGCATTGAGGATGTAAGTTTTCTTCTATAGTTTATTTGCTTAATAGCCCCCAAGGCTGGGGATTTCATTTAGGATGCTGGTTTTATTTGTGTAGTTTGTGGCCCGCCCTTGGGCTAATTACGAGAGCGTGCTGGAGTACGTGGCTACGGAGCTGAGGCCGCGGAGTTAAAGGAGGATGCTTCTTCCTGCGTTGATTCATCCAGTTTGGTACTTGGGCGAGCAGTTGGTGCGTCAGTGCCTATACGATGATTTCAGGGTACCGGTTGATCCTCCCCGGACCATGTTCAAACCGCCAACCGCCACAGAGATCCTAGAGGATAGGGACGGAGATTGAGGCGATACACTCTTGGTGCCCAGTGCCTCCTACCTATCTCGCGTCACCCGGCGGTTAGCTTGGTACCGCCTCGTGGTAAGGTTTTTAATTTTGGCTTTAAGGTTTGCTTTGCGGTTTATTTTTTTACTTTTTTTCTGACCGACTAATCTATTGTCTTTTCAGTTGGCCGATCCGGCTGACGAAATCGAGCCCCCAGATTTTCCCATGACGCTGCTCAGGGTGGATGCCGCTGGGATACCCTTTACTGAGCCCCTCCCCCCGTGTTCTGCTGAGGAGATGGATGCCGGGATAGAGTGGCATGACCGGGTCTACCGGGTAAATTTTGACTTCTTGGTCTTTGTTCGGGCTCTTAAGGGTGTAGGGTCGATTTGCCTAACTTCTATGGTTTCTGCTTTTAGGTTTCGTCGGCTTGTCATCAGAAGTTGTGGCAGGCCGCCAACTGCTTCCGTGCCTATGCCTCGAGGGTCTCCCGTGACACTTCGGGACCTCGATCGGTGAGTTTTCATGGCTGAGGTGGTTTTCCTAGGCTGTTTATATGTGTTGTCCTAACGTTTGAGTGTATTTGCAGGATGTCCCGGATATGGTGGGACAGCTGGAGACTCGGATGACCAACCTCGAGGCGAAAGATGCCGAGTCGCAGAGGCTTTTGCAATCTCGAGCTGACGAGATCGCCTTTCTTAAGGAGCAGCTGGCTTGGTCTTGGGGTGAGACTTCTACACAAGGGGAGGCCAGGCATCGGGTTGAGAGGGAAGCTGAGGCTGAGGCTGAGGATGAGGAGGTGGGAGGAATCCCCGAGACAGCTACCCGAGACATGTTGTCGGGGATGGATGGCAATGCGTCTCCTCTTATAGACTTGGAGGACCTAGGCTTTGATGACAATATTTGTGAGGTTGTGATGGCCATTGGTGCGGCTTCTAGAGGTCCTACCTAGTCTCGATTTGTGTATAAATTTGTATATTTTGGATATTTGCTTTAAATTCTTAGTATTTGAATTAGTTGGATTAGTCTTGCGCTTTTATTTGGTTAATCGTTTAACTAGATTGACAAGTAATCACTTTTTGTGTTCATTTGTTTGCGATTCGACCCAGTTTAGGGTGTGTTTGCGTTGCATGAGAGCGAAAACAGTTTTTTCCCGGATGTTTTGAAATGCGTTAGTTTGAGCCGGGAATCGGATCGGGTAGTACGTCGATTAAAATATTTTTGACTCGAGGTGTGAGACATTAACGTGCTAAGTTGGGAGATGAGCGTAGGTATTCAGAATAAGACCAAAGCTTAAATTCGGGCGACCTTCGGCAAAAAAAAGTTAGACCACTTTTATACATTGGTAAAATTGCCTTGTCAGGCTATAGACGCGACTTGACAATAACCGTTGCAAGGTTACAACACGCCTACGTGGGGTAGCTTATCCCCCTAAACAAAAAAAAAGCCTAAGTCTCGTGCGTCCGACGAGTAAACTCACGTTCCTCTAGCTAGGGTGATCCCGGGGAATTCAAGTTTCTATCCTTAGGTTGCTCGGGTGGAGTCATGCCTGGCATCAGGTACTCGGGCTGAGGCATTCGAGTTCCGGGCCGCTTGGGCATATGCGGTCGGGTACTCGGGCGCGTGGGCCGGTGCGGTTCGGGTTTCGGGTTATGGAAATTTTCGTTGTTTCCTAATTCTTGTGGGATTAGGGCTATATATACGGGTCGTGGGTGCATGTCCTAAACATAGTAGGATATCCGTAAGGTATAGAATAATATAAGGTCATGTCGGGTTTCGGAAATGTCCTTGCTGAGTGGGCGGTTTTATTTAAGAAATGCTACCCCGAGGTTAGATTAAATGACGGGTTGTCGACGATTGTAGCTCTAAGTCGAGTCAAAGTATAGGATAGCTTCTTGAGTGCATGTTCTAAGTTCTGGGACCCGAAATACCATGTTTTTGCTTTCCCCGGGGGTAAAATTTGTCCTTTGCCCGAAGAGGTAGATGCTATAGGAGGGTGGAGCTCGGTCCGACCTTGTGTGCCCTATGAGGATGACGTTTATGTGGAGCGGTTTTACCATTTCTTGGATATTTCTTCATTGGAGGAGGCTAAAGGCTATTTTGGTAGTGATGGCCTTAACCTAGAGTTACTTTCTAGGACATTCTCTCGGGTTGACTCTCGTTATGTTTCGGCCTTGGCATGTAGGCATGCTTTCAATACGGCTGTTGCTTGCTACTATCTTTTTGAGGACACGCGGTCGCGTGGGGGTTGGGGTAATCCTTGCGTCATGGATGTGGTTGCGGCTATGGAACATGGACGATCACCCTCTCTGCTTATTTTGGGTGAGCTTGTTCTTGGTCTTGATGCTAGTGTCCGGTCACGGAGGACACTTTCTCGGGGCTCTAGGGTTATCCTACAGGTTTGTTTTTGCTCCTCTTTTTTCTTTTGCTATGTTTTTGTGGATTGGTTTTATTTTTTTTGTGGTCGTTTTGACTTTAGAGATGTGATGCCTCGTCGTGTTTTGTACAGGTTTGGTTGCAAGAGTGGCTTGGTTTAATCGACCCTCCTCGGTGTTTCAAAGATTATAACTACAAGGGTTTCACGGGCCGTAAGATTGCATCGGTGTGGGGTAAAAATCCCAAAGAGGATGATTGGCTTTCGTATTTGGTTGGGAGAGGTGTTTTCATCAGGTGGCTTATCCCATGGTGGAATATTAGTGGGCATGTTGGGTTCCCTTTTTCGTCTTCGACCCGGGCTTTGCTATTACTATTCATGGGTGATCAAGTCTATATTTACCCGAGCATGCTGTCTAATCAGATGGGTATCCGACCTCATATTCCGGATGATGCTAGGGTCATTTCTAGTTTCGATCCATGAACCGGGGATTTGCTTAGGGGTTTCAGGGTATCTTGGGAGCAGAAGTTCTTGCATTCCGATGCTCGAGTGACCGACAATACTTTCATGCAGAAGAGGGTTTGCGAACACCCGTTAGGACAGACCAACTCGAAAGTTTGGAAGACAGCTCTACTAAGAGGCGGAGGAGACTTGAGAGACCGTTAAGTGCCTACCCAAAGACAGTGGGACCGATCCTAGTTTAGTCAGTTCATCTGAGCGGGCCAGGACTAACGAGACCCATATTAAAGCTTTGAAAGAGCAAATAGAGTGGGATTTGCTGGACTCGCGTTTGGACAGGGCGTTAGAGGCTGGTTTTCGGAAAATCGAGGCGGACGAATGCAAGCAGTCACACACGAGTAATGAGGGTAGGGAAAAGTTAGACCGATAGAGCCCAACCATTTAGTACTATGTTATATTAATTGATATTATGTGGCATATTAGTACTAGTTTTTGTGGAGCTTAAACACGTTGATTTCCGGGATGTCCGGATTTTGGATGCTTGTTGTAGATGCCTCGACAAAGGCTCGATTTAAACAGTCTTGTTGTTCTTTTTTCAATGAGAAGCACATTTATTATTATTTTTTCCTCTTTTTTTTGGTGGCTCACAACTCGATTCTTCATTTTGCCCGGAGCGCCCTTTCCGGTTTTCACTCCGTCCTCGACTCACCTTTTTGTTTTTTTTAAACGACGGCTCGCAACTCGTTTCTTCATTTTGCCCGGGGCACCCTTTCGGGTTTTCATCCCGTCCTCGGCTCATCGTTTATGCTTCGTCATTTTGAATCACTCGTTGACCGGGTCGCGGTGGAAGTCCCGGTTTTACGATGAATCGATTTTGCCCTTTCTTTGTTTGGTTGTTTGGTTGTACCCAGAGAAGGGTTGCCTACGTATCCGCTTTCGGGCGGAATCAAACCATGTTCGTAGTTCTTGTTAAAATGTGAGTGATTTTTCTTTAGACTCGTTTATGCCAATTATCGATGCGCACTTGATTTTTGTTATTGTTTTGTTTTTTTTAGGTTGGGATGTAGTTGCCAGGATGTTCACGAGTAGTACCGTTTTAGTTGGTTTATGTTAGTCGGGGTCGAGAACTCTTGGCCATCTAAGTCAGCGAGGATCACGGCGCCTCCGAGAGTATTTTTTAGCGAGGTAGGGGCCCGCCTGGTTTGGTTTGAATCTCCCTCTAGGGTCAACGGGAAGGGTTGCTTTTAATGGATTTGATTACTAAACGGCCCTCGTGTATGTTTCGGGATTTCACTCGTTTATTAAAGGCTCGTTGGATGCTTCGTTGGTGGGCTTGTACGTTCTCTAGGGCATGTATCCTACGCTCATCTAGGAGTACTAACTCGTCATACCGTTTTTGATTCCATTCTTCCCCGGGAATGCCGCTCTCGGCTAGTATCCTTAGTGACGGTATTTCTAGCTCTACGGGTTGGACTGCTTCAGAACCGTAGGTTAGGTAGTATAGTGTGGCTCCAGTGGGTGTTCTATAGGGTGTTCAGTATCCCCATAAGGCGAAGGGGATCATGTTCGGCCAATCCCGGTAATTGTCTATCATTTTCTTAAGGATTGTGGTTATGGTTTTGTTTGCTGTTTCTACGGGCATTCGTAGGGCTCTTTCGTTCTTGGCACCAGTATTGGGTTGATGTGATCCGTGGGTTTTAAATTCTAGGATTGATTTACACCAATGTTTTCCGGGGGGGGGTGTTATCTGTTTCGAGGCTATGGATGCAGGCTGGTTGTTCGCTTCTTTCTACGCAAATGGGCATAGAAAAGAGATGATCGGGTATTAGGCTAGTTTGGATAACGCGTTAGCGAATTGGTTTTCTTCCCGGGGCACGTGTATGAAGTCTACTTTGGTAAACTCCTGGGACGTTGTTTCTATCTTGGTTTGGTAAGGGGTTAGGCTTTCGCTATAGACCTTCCAGCTTCCCGGGGCTTGGTTGACTACTAGTGATGAATCTCCGTGTATTCTAAGGTTCTTGACTCCTAGCAATAAGGCTGCTTTGGGAGCTATTAGGCGGGCCTCGTGTTTGGTCTTTTGGAGAAGTTTAGTTGGACGAGGATTTGTTCGTTGCAGGTTTATTTTTGTTGGGTGATGGGTCGATCGGGGTTGTGATGATTTTTTCCATTTCCTCTTTTTTTGCTTTTAGAATGAATCGAGATGGACCATTAGTTGTAACCCTTATGCTTTAGTCAGTTGTCATTGATAATTGGCATAAGTCGAGTTCTTAAGCACTTTTTTTTTTTAAAAAACAGGATAAATTGAGCGATTGTCGAGGCATGTTTGCAAGGAAAGAAAAAAATAAGATTGTTTTTATTGATAATAGTAAACGGGCTAGATACCCGCGATTTGTTTTGGGGGAGGTGGAGGACATGTCTCTCTCACCTCCCTAAACTCGATGAAAAGAAAGATAAGACATTAATTATTATTATTTTAGCCTAGGCCCTTAGGATGAACTGGACTCAGACTCATACTGGTCGCGTATGCCTCTAAGCATCGAGGCTTCCTCCAGGGAATAACACCTTGACGGTGCCGCGGGTTCTTACTACTACTGAAGCGACCGCTTTGTCGCCGGCCCCATCGTCAGCAGGCCGTGGCGTCTGCTTTTTCACCAGAGGGAAAGTCCCGGCATCCACTAGGTCCTGGATGTCGTGCTTGAGGCGGTCACAGTCCTCAGTATCATGTCCCCTTACTTGATGATACAAGCAATAAGCACTGGGATCCCAATCCGCCCTCGGGCTCCACGGGGTGGATCTGGGGTAGGGATGAGCTAGGATAACTGCCAATCCTCGTTGGCAATTCTAAGGGCCTCGGCATAAGTCATGCCCAGGTCAGTAAGGCTTCTAAAAGGACATCCCCCAAGGGCCGGGACAAACCTAGCTGGCCCTAATCTCATCTTGCCCTTAGGGATGAAAGGCTTTTCTTCCATCTCCTCTTGAGGGAGGTTTTGTGCCTCGTCGGCCGCGCTCTCAAGCTTGCCGAGCTGAAGCAAGATATTGTCAAGGGCGGAGGTTATTTGGGCCATGTTACTCTGAAGTTCCTTAATAAGCCCTAGCATTATGTTGAGTGATTCGAGGCTGTTGCTGGAGGACATTTTTTGGATCTGCGAAACAAGGCTAAGGATGAGATTGAAACGACCGGATGTTTTAGAGACTCTAGGAATGCCCGTAATTGAGCGACACGGAAACGAGGCCTTTGACCCACGGGTGAGAGACTCTTGGTGTATTCGGCGAAATGCCTAATGAATTTTAAATCTCTGTAACGAGATGATTTGACACAAACCCCATTGGTGAGGTTTTAAAGAGGACTTCTCAAAAAGAGACGACCCAAATGTAAGGCCTCGAGTAAAGGCAATCCTAGTAACTAACACAGACAGTTAAACACACGATTGTACGACGTAGGGAATCGATCGCGATCCCGGTTCAGGATCAAAGAATTTTAATATTTTTTTGAAAACGATCGATACTTGCAAAGGAGAGTTTTGAGAAAGATGATTTTGTAAAATTAGGGAGACGATGGTGTGGTGACATCGTTGGCGACGTGGGAGTGTGTTGCTATATGTGTGCATCGGGAATCCGACGATAGCGAGATTGTAATTTTTTTTTTGAAAGGAACGTGGTTCTTAGGGGAACCTGTTTTGAAAATGATAACCGGGGTGCTTTACCGGGACTACTATTAATTAGCTAGTTCGATATTTGCGGTGCAAGTGATGCTCCCGGTAGAGCGAAGTCTAATGACGGTGTTTTAAAGGTGTGACTAAATCCTCATTAAGGGTTTCAGTAGGCGATTAGTGTTTTTTTTAGAAAAGTTTTTTTTTAAAACGAGTGATCCACGTTTGTCGGTTGCAATAACATTCGACAATGGATGGTGGTGTGTTGTGAAAAGTGTTTTGAGAATGTAACCGTTTTGGATTCCTTGACTTCATTAATTGAAGCTTCGGTTGTGTTAACGGTATGTGTATAAAAAAAACTTCTTCTTTTTTGAAAATAAAATGTAACCGTTTGGTGTGCCTTGATCCTATTAATTGGGAGTTTCGGTAATATTAACGGTGTTTTTTGTTTGACGGATTTTATTTTAGCCGTGTGACGGCGTTCGAAAATGTATTTCTTTTTTCTTTGAAAACGTCGAGTGTAAAATTTGCCATGACAATGGCGTCTCAAAATGTTTTTTTTAGAAATCATGACTTCACCGGAGTATCGGTGTTTCAGAAATCGTTTTGGAAAGATGAGATATTTTCGAAAACGGAATTGGGTGTGGTTGAATATGTTGGCGTGGTTGAATCCGGATTTTAGTGTTTTATTTGGGTTGGATTGTTCAAACACGCTACACATAACTAGGAATGCATACACACATGCAGGATGCAGACTCGGGTAGGTTTAGGGTAGGCTACTGCCCACGAATAGTCTTTACTTAGGCATTGACAATGGTCTAGGGAGACGAGTGTCATGCCGTCCGCTCGAAACTATCCGCTTATTAATCTCGCGGGGTACGCGTTAGGCGGCCGGAGCGTCAATCGAGGATCTCTCCGCGTGTCCCTAAAGATCTTACCGCGAAGAGGTCGATTGGTCCTGATATCGGTTAGGGTGGGCTTTTTAGGGCAAAAACCTGTAGTGACCACAACTAGGAACTAAGAGATGAGCTTCACCGACCTCGTTCAAGTTACACCACCGCTGGAAACTTGTTTCCAAATCCCCAGCGGAGTCGCCAAACTGTGGACGTCCGTCCGCACCGCCCGGCGCCCCGCGCGCACCCGCGCGGGACAGGCCAAGTTTTCAACATGTGGCGGTGGCCACCCACGCGGCCCCCTCCCTGCCGGGGGCCGGTCCGATCTCGCATACGGAGCGAAGTGTCGGACCTCGATTTGGATGACGATCCGGACTTGTACTAGACAGGCGTGGGGAACCCGTGTTTCCGTTTGGGAATCGATCGAGTCGGGGTTGTAAATGTTTAAAGGCCGTTTTGTTTGGTAAGGCGGCCTTTTTGGTGAACTGAAGTTGTCGTGATTTGTGGAGTCGTCACCGAGTCAAATTATGGTGACTCGGAAACCGTTCAAGCCAACTTTGATCCCTTGCCGGCTCAAAGTTGAGTGGCATGGGACCTAAAGATAAAGACTTGTACCTTAAGCACTCCATGCCTTGAATGACTCTCATTGCCAATGGTTTCGGACATCCGGAAACCTTTGATTCTGAGTAAGGGGTGAGGGTACGTGTTGGGAAGTTCACCAAGAACACTCAACCCCGCCCGCACTATAGCGGCCTCTACTAATCAATTGGTGGGCTGATATCCTAGTTCTTTTGTTGTGGTGGAAGTACTATAACATCCGTTTTTTTAACCCAAAATCTTTTGCTATGTCGGTTGTTTAAGGACAGGTAAGTTTTGTCGTCGGAGTAGTTGTGTTTACATTCTTTGCATGCAATTTCACGTGACAAGCAGACCATGAAAAGATGCACGTAGGAGAGTAGAGAGTACTAGTATTATACGTATTAGCAAACCCTTTAGCCAGATAAACATGATCTTCATCATCGAACCATATCCCATTAATTTGCGGGATGAAAGGAGAAATGAGATGAGAACAGTCGATTACTTCTCCGGTGAAGATGACATGAGCACTGAAGGGGTTTTCTTTGTTGCTCGGTTTGTCCCCGGGGAACGGTATCTTCGCGCTTTCGATTAAGTCCTGGATTAGGTGCTTTAATTTCCGGCATTTTTCAGTATCGTGCCCATTACCTCGGTGATATTGGTAATAGGCCTGGATGTTTTAGCTCTTGGAACGCTTCTCTACCGGAACTTCTGGTGTTGGGCCTATCGATTGGATCAGACCCTTGGAGGATAGCCTTTGTAAGGCATATGTATAGGTGGTCCCTATATTAGTGAATACTCGAGCTGGGGTATTCTTTTTGGACGAGGCATCTAGTAGATTAACCTCGTCGAAGATGCTGCGGGTTGCAGCTGCAGATGTGGGCTTACTGGTGGATGAGCTGGCCCCTTGATACCCTTTGGTAGAGGCCTTATTAAGGCCCTCTAGTCTCAAACCGTCTTCAATCCTTGTCCCCATTTTAGTTAAGGTGGAGAAATTGGGTATAACGGCGTACCAGAGATGGACCCGGTAGGAAGGGAGGAGGTTCTTGACGAAGGCCTCCACTAAGGCTTTTTCACTGGGCTTGTCGACCAGTTTCACTCTCTCGGCCCTCCAACGTTGCAGATATTTTGTAAAGCCTTCTTTGGGCTCCTGGGTCATGACTTCCAGGGAGCGCATCGTGGTTTTATCTCGGTGTTATCCGCATAGTTCCAAGCAAACTCCGTAGCCACGTCATCCCAATTTAGGTACTTCTTGGGATCTAGCTTGTAGTACCAGGCTTTTGGATGCTTCTCGAGAGAAGTAGCGAACAGGTGCTTGAACATAGCCGATTTCACCCCCTTAACGGCCATGAACTCTTTGAAGGCCCGGATGTGATGCAACGGGTCTTCGGTCCCCTCAAACATCGGTAGGCCCGTATGGTTGAGGTTAGTGGGTAGTTCATCATTCAAAGGTTAATAGACACGGACATTCTCCGTGTGGATAGTGTTGTTTGTTGACAGGTGGACCTGTTCCTCTAGTCTGCGGATTGCGCTGACCAGTTCAGCTAAGGGCCCGGTGGTTTCGGCTCAAGCGCCAGGAGTCCCTTGTTCCACGACGCTCAAACGGGTAACAATAGCTATCTGATCAGACCTGATAGTTGTCAATTGGTTCTCAATCTGAGTCTGCTTGACGACCATAGCGTCCAACAAATCTGCCAACTTATCCAAAGCTTCTTGCATCTTGTGCTTGTGTCTGGTTACCGGTGGCCTATCTGTAAGAATACCGCGTAATCAGAAACTAACCCAGATCCTGGAACAAAAAGTACATCCCGAGCAAGGAAAAGACTGAAAAGGAAAATGACTCGGAAAAGACACCTAAACGGGTGACTCACGGATGGTGGACCTTCCTTAGGATTCGGCTAAGTGGGCCGAGTCCTGTTCGAAGGAAGGTCCATGTGATATTTTCCCCAAACTTTGGACTCGAGTGTGTAAATGGGATTTCCTTGGTAGGGGTACGCCCTACGTTGGTTAGGCTTGCCTTAGTCAAATAAGGCGGACTGGGATAGGGAGGAAACCCGTGATGTAAGATCGACAGAGTTTCGACGCTAAAGACCTTCGACAACTTATGACAAGACCCGACACTGCTAAATACGGGAAGTCCTAAGAAGAGGAAAGTTTTGAAAAGGAAGTTTTTTTTTAAAGAAAAAAATCTGAGAAAGTCGGTGGATGACCCGATTTTCCAAAACCGGCAAAATGCCATCGGGCCTCAATTTTGAAGTTTTGAAAATATTGTTTGAATTTTGAAATGGGCAGCATACCGGCTAGAAATAAGCTATTTGAGTAAAATCATAAATCCTAAGTTCGGTAGCTTTCCGGGTTTTGAAATTGGATATTTTGAAAAAGATGCATTTTGAAAATGACGATTTTTTGAAAACGACATAGAAACCAAGTAGCACATAATCATGCAAGCATTATAACGACACCATGTATGCTTTACACTAAGTCACGGTCGGTCTAGATAGAGTATATACCATTGCGCATAGCCTTTTCGGGAATCGGAACGGACTTCCTAAGTCGAGTTGATCTTAGAACATGCCGGGAAACCCATACGAATTAGCTATGAACACCTTGACACAACCAATATGGAATATATCGCGGTATAGTGGCACGTCGGCCACCAGTACCGACCCGGGTAAAAATGGGGTTATGCATGAACCGTAAAACTAAAACGCGTATTGCACTAATTGAACGATTTCTACTCGAGTCTCACCCTGAAGATGCCGACGGTAAGTGACACATCAGTTATCCCCAACGGAGTCGCCAAATTGTGGACATGACATAGGTCCACCCCGACGCGGCCACGCGCGGGTTTGGGGAGGCGAATGAATCTCATGTGAGATGGATCTCGTGTTGAAATTTAAATCGAAAAAGGAGTTGCCACCGAATTTCGTGGGAGTTCGGGCCCATTCAAACCCACTCTACATCTTGGTGGGCCGTGCACAAAGTACTGCCCATTTGGATTTAAGAGTTTATGGGGTTCGTCCCTTTGCATTGCGATACCGATACCGACATTATCGGTTACCGTGTATTGAATGACTCTCATGCGCCAATGGTTTCGGACATTCAGAAACCATGGTTCTGAGTAAGGGGTGAGGGTACGTTTGGGAAGTTCACAAAGAACACCCAACCCCGCCCGCACTTAGCGGCCTCTACTAAGATATCGTTCAATGTTTTAATACGCACGTTAGTAATCCAGTTGAAATGTTATGGAAACAGTATTTTGACTAAACATGTGAAGATTTAAATAAGTTGCTATGTCTATTTAATGCATCTTTGTGTGGACATGACATAGGTCCACCCCGACGCGGCCACACGCGGGTTTGGGGAGGCGAATGAATCTCCATATGAGAATGGATTGAATTGAAATTTAAATCGAAGTGGAGTCGTCAACGAACTTTGTGGGAGTTCGGGCCCGTTCGAACCCACTCTATGTCGTAGTGGGCTGTGTACAAAATACGGCCCGTTTCCGATGTCAGAGTTTATCGGGTTCGTCCCTTTGCATTTGATACCGATACCGATCGGATATCGTGTATTGAATGATTCTCGTTGCCAATGGTTTCGGACATCCGGAAATCGAGGTTCTGAGTAAGGGGTGAGGGTACATGTTGGGAAGTTCACAAAGAACACCCAACCCCGCCCGCACATTAGCGGCCTCTACTAGGATATCGAATGATTTTTGAATACGCGCGTTAGTAATACGATGAATGTTATGCAAACATTGTTTTCTCTAAACATGCGAGAAATTGAATGGGTTCCTAAGTCGATTTAATGCATGAAAATTAACGTCAAAGTTGAATTTAGCATGTGAGGTTCGTTTTAGTATAATAAAACAAACGATAAAAAGAAGTCGCTAACAAGATGAACAAACGTGTTAGTAACGATTGAATAATAAAAATAAATACGATAATATGCATGATTTGTGCTTGACCGAGGTCGAGAAAATGTTTGTTGAAAATCTGAAATATTGCTAAAAAGACGTTGTTTTGTCTAAAAAACGATGTTCGAAAAAATAATAAAGAGCAAAAAAACGTGTCGCGTTCCAGCCAGCCGCGCGACTCGCCCGAGTCTCGTGCGACTCGCCCGAGCAGGCTGCTCGCCCGGGACACGCGCGACTCGCGTCCCAGCCTGTTTTCGAAATTGATTTTTTTTGGGAAAATCGATGATTTTATTAAATCACGTGCGAATATTGCATAATTTGCACCCGACTTAATATTTTCTGTATTCGTTATATTCGATATTCGATTATATAATCGATATCAAATATTCGGAATAGTTTTAGAAAAGATGTAAATAAAAGGTTTTGAAAAATGGTTTTGTAGAATTTAAAAAAAAAACGATGTTAAGAAGGAATGGAGAAAGCGAAAAAAAAGGGCCGCGGATTTCAGGCTCCCGCGCGAGTCGCTTGGGAGGGGCGCGACTCGCGTGAGGGTCTGTCCCGGTTCGTTTATTTTTCGAAAATTGTTAATTCGTCGTATTCGATATTCGATTATGAAATCGATATCGAATATTCGGAATGATTTTTAGAAAAAGTTTTGTAAAATTGTTTTGAAAAGAATTTGAACGAAAGGAAAAGAATGTTAATTCTCTCCGCGTTAAAATCGTCGTATTTTGTAAAAAAAAGATGTAACGATTTTTTAGCATCAACGAGATTTAATTTAATTCTTTTTAATGCGATATTCGACTATAGAATCGATATCGTATTTTTAAGAATGTTTGTTATATAAAAATAGTTTTAGTAATATCGATATTTGAAATAAAAAGCGACGAGTGACCCATAATGAAAAAATGACGACCGACGACCCGTAAGAAAAAAACCGACGGACGACGAGAGAAAGAAAAACGAGAGGGAGAAGAGAGAAAAGGAGAAGTCGGGTTTGGTTACACCCTCAACCTACATGCTTTTGTTTACTCGGATCGGGGCTCGTCGGAATGTGGCTATGGCACGGGAGCGTCGAGTTTAATGTTGGTGAGTTGTGGTGGTTTGGTTGGGACGTGAAGGTGTGGACATGACATAGGTCCACCCCGACGCGGCCACGCGCGGGTTTGGGTAGGCGAATGAATCTCCATATGAGAATGGATCGAATTGAAATTTAGGTCTATGTGGAGTCGCCACCGAATTTTGTGGTTATTCGGAACCATTCGAGCCCACTCTATGTCTTAGTGGGCCGTATACAAAATACGGCCCATTTCCGATGTCAGAGTTTATTGGGCTCGTCCCTTTGCATTTGATACCGATACCGACATTATCGGATATTGTGTATTGAATGACTCTCGTGCGCTAACGGTTCCGGGCATCCGGAAACCGAGGTTCTGAGTAAGGGGTGAGGGTACGTGTTGGGAAGGCCACAAAGGACACCCAACCCCGCCCGCACTTAGCGGCCTCTACTAAGATCTCGAATGACTTTCTAATACGCGCGTTAGTTAAACGGGAAAATGATATGCAAAGATTATTTTCCCTAAGCATGTGAATGGAATTGAAAAAGGGTTTCTATGTCAATTTAATGCAACTAAAATTAACGTCAAAGTTGTATTTTAGCATGCGGGTTCATTTTAGTACAATAAAATAAACTAGAATTAAATTGACAAAAGAACAAACGGTTAGTAACGAGATGATGATAATAACGGTTTGCAAATATTGAATGAGATGAGATAACATAATGCATGGTTTTGAAAGATGAATTTTTCACGTGATTAATTATACACGTGTTGACCTAAGTCGGGAAGAGATATGAATGAGACTTGGATAACTTATAGGACTTGCGATTTGACGCGATAAAGGGGCCACTCGATCGAGTCATTGAGAGACTCGACCGAGTGGTCCTCTGAAAAGGGTTCTGTCCAGATTTCGTGACCTTACTCGACCGAGTTACTGACCAACTCGGCCGAGTATGTCGCCACTCGATCAAGTCATTGCGAGACTCGAGAGGAGGTCGGAAAAAGTATTCTGCTCGATTTTTGTGATGTCACTCGATCGAGTGGCCTATTGCACTCGGTCGACTGACACCTGTACGAACTTCTAGTTCGTTTGCAATTTTTGTTATGATTTCGAAATTGCTCTTGATTTTGATAATTTGACGATTTTACCGAATTGGGCATAAATATTGTATGATTTATGCTCGATTCGGGTTTTTTTATGATTTATTGGTTTTGTTGAACCGAATATAAATATTGTTGAATTTATACCCGATCCTAATTTTGAATACTCGTTGTATCCCATATTCGATTATTGAATCGATATGGAATACTAGAGTGAAAATATTAAATTGATTTTAGTCGTCTTAAATTAACTATCGCGCTATGAGTAAATCGCGTTAATTAATTTGTGTGACTAGATCGCTAGATTCGACATCCAATTATGAAATTGGTATCGAATCTAGGGAATCGACACTTTGCTTGAATTAAAGGACTTGATTCCCTCGACTTCTCCGACATCGAAATAAATCCCTAGGGATTGTGATGTCGGATCCGCGTCAACGGGTTTCGACCCTTATTAAAATACAATACTTGTTTTTAAAATCGATTGCGAATATGCAATTTGAATAACGATGCAAAAAATAAATAAATTATTGTTTAGGTTAACTTGTTTCAATAATCATATGATCGGGGTGATGGGATAAGCGACCGGCAACGCTGTGTGCAGTACACTTGTATATTCGGTTTTCCTTATCCCACCATCACTCACATTCGACACAAATCGACAAGTATTTTAATGTCTTATACTAATTGTATTATCGATATTATGATGCGGTAAAGAAAATAATAAAAAACGAAAAAACGTGAAAAGGAGAAAGATGACGAGAGGAAGAGAAGGAAGGAAAGAAAGGGGTTTTGGCACCCTCAACCTACATGTTCTTATCTCGGATGAGGCTCGTAGTTGCGGCTTTAACACGGGAGCTTCGAGGTTTATGGAGGTTGAGTTATGGTGGTTAGGGTTTCGATTTCCTAAAACTAGGTTTAGGATTTGCTAGTGTGGTGCTAGGGTTTGAATTAGGGTCGTAGAGTTGTGTAAAGGATTGATTAGGGTTGTGTGAAGATGTTAAAAAAGATGATTGAATGTGTGTTGCATGGGGTGTATTTATAGGCTAAGCTGGGGCACCCGGTTAGGGTTACTCGACCGAGTAGGCAGCTAACTCGGTCGAGTGGCCCGTTATGCCTGCAGTCGGGCTCGAAACAGGCCCACTCGATCGAGTGGGTAGGTCACTCGATCGAGTGACCCAGCTGGGTCGCGTGGGTCAGTCTTTTTGACCTTGACTTTGGATGTTTGATGAGTTTTGTGTTTGACTTGGACTTTTGATGATGTCAGGGGTTGTTTTGTGTGTCTCGGAAATGACTTTGACCGGGGTTGACCCAATCGCTAAAAGTCAGTTTTAATTCCTGTGTCGGTTTTGGCCCAAATTAGTCTTGTTTGACTCGGAATGATCCACTAGGCCTGGATTTGAGGTTGATTTTGTGAGATTTGTACTCCGTAAGTGCGTTAGCCAGCAACTAATGGATTTGAGCCCGTATCCGAGCACGTAGAAACACGTTAGCATCCGATCATCATAGAGTGTTTTTTGGAAACTGCCATAGACACCTGGCAGTCAAAATGCGGGTGTCTACAGAGCCCCCACTCTGACTGAGGCTTGGACAGGGCGAAAGTCAGAGTAGCTACCAAGCCCATTAAGACCTGGTAGACTTCCGTTCGGGTCTTTTATAGTCCATTAGACTCGCGTGAAGGGCTCGCCAGCTATACGATAGAAATCATACCTGAGCTTTATGATAGTACCTCCGTGGGGCATTTGGACTTGTCGCGTAAGTCCTGGGTGCGCCTGTGTGTAGGCCCATCCCGTGAAAATGCTGGGGAGATTCAGTGGGTTGCATGTCCCTGTTTGAGTCGTACCTCTATAAGTCACATAAAAATGCATGCAACACGTAGGTAGTAAAATGACTCGTGCTGGGAAAAAATGATTTTTTGAAAGCTTGAATTTTGAAATTCTTGAAATTTCTTGACATTTTGAAATTTTGAAATTTGTTTTTGAAATTCGGAAATTTTTGAAAAAGATTGACTCCCAAAGAAATTAGGAAAGTTCGGGATGAATATTTTCGTGCTAGTATCGGGACTAGGCTTGTGGGTTGGTTCCGTTTAGAATTAGGAAACTTTCCTAAAAAGTTTTCAAGGCTAATGCTATATATATAGCCCTCCTTTGCCCTTGATTTCTTCATAATTCACATCACAAATTAGTCTCTTCTTTAAAGAAAGTCTCTTTATTTCCCTTAAGGCAAAAGGAAAGTCTCTTTATCCTCTTTAAGAAATCAGCCATGGGAATCGATAGGTTGAGCGTTATGCTGTAGGAATGGTCCCGACAGTTTAGGAATGCCGATAGGGTGGCCTTGAACCAGACGGGTATTGCCCAGCTTTATACCTTCCGTCAGATGCAAGTGGATCGCTACTTTTTGGATGCATGCTTGGCTTATTGGGACGACATATATCATGTCTTTGCTTTTCCTCGGAGCGAAGTCTGCCCTTTACCTGAGGAGATTGCAGCTGTGGGAGGATTGAATCCAATGCTTCGGCCCGCCGTCCCATATTCGGTCTACGACCTGAGGAGGAAGCTTCGAGAATTCTTAGGTCTCTCCCATAATGAGGTGTCTCGAATGGCCCGGGATGACAACACAGTTTCCTTGATCGATCTGGCCGAGAATTTTATGAACCCGCATGACGTCCGGGTGAGATCAATTCACAGCCGTAGGGCTTTTTTTTTCTGCATGCTCGATGTTTATGCCTTTGAGGGTCACATGGACTAGTTATCATGTATGGGTCATATCCGTCTCTTGACCGTTGTTGATTTAATGGAGACGGAGCACAGCCCGGATTGGTTGATTATGGGTGAAATAATCCAAGGATTGGACAATCGCAAGAGGGATTCGTCCGTCCGTCTCACCGGAAGCACCCGTTTCCTGCAAGTATATCGGATTTTTATTTTTTTGATTTCTTGATTTTTTGAATTTTTTCGAGAGTTTGGCTACTGTAGTGGGCACTCGATCGAGTCACCCTGGCACTCGATCGTGTGCCTTTGTAAAAATCCCCCTGTTCGCTCCCAGGGATGCCACTCGATCGAGTCATCCTGGCACTCGATCGAATGTCATCAGGCGGAGCCTGTTTCGTCTCGGGATCTCATGCTTTTGTTTCCTTTTTCAGATTTGGCTATATGAGAGGCTATCGGTGATAGATCCTCCTCTTGATGCCAGCAACTATCGTCACAACCAATTGATGACGAGGAGACGGGCCATCGATTTTTCTCGCCAGATTACTCAGAAATACTAGGACGAGGTGCTATCAATCCATGGCGGGCGGCTAATTCGATCGGTTGTGCCGTGGCGGCCCATCTACGTTTGGACCGGCTTGGATCCAAGGGACAGAGCTCGTTACAAAGTAATCTTGTCTTTCAGGCAGACGGTTCATCTCTACCCGGATCGCATACTAAGGCAGTACGGACGGGCTCAACGGATACCTAAAATTGAAGCAGTTGTGAGTGACCCTACCCAACTGACTGATGTGATGTGCGACACGTGGATGCAAAGATAGTATACCCGGCACACTTGGCCCGTTTCCAAATCTCGCCACTCGATTTGGGTTTCAGACTCATACGTGAAGTGGACCAAAGCAGGTGATGCCAAGGCCCGAGCTGCTTTGAAGGTGGATGAGGCCTTCGACCTGCTGAGAAGGGAGCAAGCTAAAGACAACAGGGGATTCTTTGCTGAAGGAGACACTCCGGCTACCCTAGTTCGTCTAATGTCAGGACAGAAGAAGAAGGTTAAGACTCAAGCTGAAGGGTCTAGTGCTAAAGGTGCTCGGGGGAAAGTGAGCCCCCAGACGGACTTGCAAAGGAGACTTGGCCCAAGACTGGCCGTGCAGGACCGACTAGGCCCACGGGACAGACTGCCTGAGCATGTGCGGGCTCGACTTGGACCGAAGACCATAGAAGACCCGTCACCGAAGAAACGGGCTTGAGCTAAAGAGGTTCCCCTTGTAATTCGGGAATGCTCTTCCCCGCCCCGGCGACCTCGGGCTCCTCGCGACCCAAAGGACAAAGGGAAGGGCAAGATGCCCGGCTACTAGTCTCCTTTATTTATTATTTGAATATTACTACTATTTTTTGGTGTGATTTTTTGTGTTGTTTTTTTTTGTCCGCCGTGTTTGGCGCGTTTTTTTTTTTTTTTAATTCCCGAGTTTATCGAGATTTAATAAAAGACATATTATTGAATATCGTTCCCGTCTTTTCGTTATTGCAGTGGTTGTACCCTTTTGAGGGGTTGCCTACGTATCCACAATTAGCGGAATCAAACCAAACGTAGTTCAAAATTTGATTTGATTGATTTTTTTGCAATTTTCGAAATACATCAAGATTATAAATTCGAGATGTGCGACGGTAGAGTAATTAATTCTAACTCATTGACTTGTCTAAAATTTGAAAATTTATAAAAAGACAAATTTTTATAAACTTTTGCAAATGACATTGAGATAAGGGTTTATGGGTAATAGCGCTTCAGTTGGTCCAAGTTGGTCGGGTTGGCGAACTCGTTCCCGTCCAGGTCTGTCAGCATCACCGCTCCTCCTGATAGGACCTTCTTGACTAAGTACGGCCCAACCCAATTGGGTTTAAATTTTCCTCTTGGGTCAACCGGTAGTAAGGCACGGACCGATTTCAGGACCAAATCCCCTTCTTTGATGTTCCTGGGCCTAACCCTTTTGTTGAAAGCCCGTTGGATTATCTTTTGATATATTTGAATGTTGTTGAGGGCCCGGGATCGCCGTTCGTCTAAAAGGACTAGCGAATCGTATCGGGCTTGGACCAAATGTACTTCAGGTACTTGGCTTTCAAGTAAAATCCTGAGGGACGGCACCTCTAGCTCGATTGGTTGGACTGCTTCCATTCCATATGTCAGGTAGTATGGAGTAGCTCCGGTTGCGGTGCGGATTGATGTTCGATACCCCCATAAGGCAAAGGGTATTTTGTCGGGCCAGTCCCGATAATTCTCAGCCATCTTTTTAAGTATGGTGACAATTTTTTTATTGGCCGCCTCTACCGCCCCATTTGTTTGAGGTCGGTAGGGTGAAGATGTATGCCTTTGGATTTTATATTTTGCCAGCAATGCGGCAGTTTCAGCTTGAAAGTGGGTCCCGTGATCACTAATAAATTCGTGAGGGATCCCATATCGGCAAATTATCTTATTTTGAATAAATTTTGCCACGTGCTTGGCGTTCAAGACACGGTATGACTCGGCTTCAACCCATTTGGTGAAGTAGTCGATGGCCACTAAAATGAAGCAATGACCTCCCGTTCCGGAAGGATGTACCTTCCCAATTTTGCCAATACCCCATGTCGAAAATGGCCATGGTGATGTCATGGTATATAATAGGGAAGACGGCATATGCTGTACATTGCCAAAGATCTGACAGTTATTGCAGTGTTTGACATATAACTGGCAGTCTGTTTCCATGGTGTTCCAATAATACCCGAGCCTCATGATTTTACGGGATAGCATATGGGCATTCATATGCGGACCGTTCTCACCGTCGTGGACCTCGGTCATGACCTTTTCGACCTGCATTTTGTCGATACACAGGAGGAGAGCCCCCTGTGCCGTCTTCTTATATAATTGCCCGTCGTCTGTACGAACAAATTGGGTCGCCAACCTCCGCAAGGCCTTTTTAGCCCGGTTTTCAGTTTTCGGGGGATATTCTCCTGTTGCCAAGTAGGTTAGGACGAATTGATACCAAGGTTCTGGGTCAGTTATCTCGATATCTTGAATGGCATGGATATAAGCCGGCTCGGACCGTCTTTCAACACAGATAGGCATGCTGGTAAGGTGATCCGGGATTTTCAGTAAAGATGCTAATTTGGAAAGTGCATCTGCAAACTGATTTTCCTCCCGGGGCAGGTAGATATATTCTACCTTTTGGAACTGTTTCTCTAGAACCCTTACCCGTACTTGGTAAGCCGCGAGATTGGCGTTCCGAGTTTTCCATTTTTCTAGCGCTTGATTGATGACCAGTGAAGAATCACCGTGGACCCGGAGGTTTGTTACCCCTAAGTCAGCGGCGGCTTGCAACTTGTGAATGCATGCTTCGTATTCGACGGCGTTGTTGGTCACATCAAAGTCCAATTTGATGGATAAAGGAGTGTGTTTTCCTTGGGGTGAGATTAACAGAATTCCGACCCAAATCCTCGAAATTTGGATGCTCCATCAAAATACAGATCCCATGTCTCGGTATCGGTATGGAATATGTCTTCGTCAGGGAAGGCCCAAGTATCGGTGTGGCCTTCTTCGGATATCGGGCTATCAGCGAGGAATTCGGCTACTACCCGGCCTTTGATGGCTTTCAATGGTACAAACTTGAGGTCAAACTCAGATAACATTAAAGTCCATCTGGACATCCTGCCGTTGAGGATGGGCTTCTCGAATAGGTACTTGATAGGGTCCATTTTGGATAAAACATGTACCTCATGACTAAGCATGTAGTGTCTGAGCTTTTTAGTGGCCCAAACCAAAGCTAGGCACGTTTTCTCGAGCATGGTGTACTTGCATTCGTACTCGAGGAACTTTTTACTGATGTAGTAAATAGCCCGTTCTTCTGAATCAACTGTCTGGGCTAGCATAGCCCCCATGGCCGTCTCGGTCGTTGTTAGGTATAACGACAAAGGCAGACCGTGTTGAGGTGGCATTAGTACCGGCGGAGCAGACAGAATCTCCTTGATTTTGTCGAAAGCCGCTTGACACTTGTCGTCCCATAGTACCCGTTCTCCGATCTTCGGTTTTTTGAAAATGGGCTCACATACCATGGTTAGTTTTGAAATGAAACGGCTGATGTATTGGACTTTCCCGAGAAACCCCCTTATTTCCTTTTCGGTCTTGGGTGGTTGCATCTCGATGATGGCTTTGATTTTAGCTGGGTCGACCTCGATGCCGCGTTGGCTAACGATATGGCCCAGTAATTTGCCTGACGTTACCCCGAAACTGCATTTTCGTGGGTTCAGTCTCATATTGTATTTGCGTAATCTGATGAAGAACTTCCTTAGGGCCGAAATATGCCCGTTTCGGTCCTTGGACTTGACGATCATGTCGTCCACATAGACCTCCACTTCCTTATGCATCATGTCGTGTAGCAAAGTAGTGGCGGTCCGTTGATAAGTGGCCCCGGCATTGATAAGCCCAAATGGCATGACTGTGTAACAGTAAGTCCCCCATGGTGTAATGAAGGTGGTCTTACCCATATCCTCTTCTGCCATTTTAATCTGATTGTATCCGACATACCCGTCCATGAATGATAGCAGGGCATGATCGGCCGCATTATCCACTAAAATGTCGATATGTGGTAACGGGAAATCGTCTTTGGACTGGCCTTGTTTAGGTCCCGAAAGTCCACGCATACTCACACCTTGCCATCCTTCTTGGGTACCGGCACGATGTTTGCAACCCAGTCTGGATATTCAGACAATTGTATAAAGTCCGCTTTGAATTGTTTATCTACTTCCTCTTTGACTTTGAGGGACCATACAGGCTTCATTCTTCGGAGCTTCTGCTTTACCGGCTTGCACCCATCTTTGATGGGTATTCGGTGTTCAGCTATTTCCCGGTCTATACCCGGCATGTCCTTGTAGGACCATGCGAAGACGTCTTTAAATTCTTGGAGGAGTTCTGTGAATTGCTTTCTCTCCTCCGGATCTAAAGATAGGCCCAACTTAAGCATCTGGGGCTCTAATGTGGTTCCCACGTTGATGGACTCGGTTTCTTCGATTACCGGATCTCGGGACTCCCTTTGTTCGAGCTGCTCGATCAGATGCGGGGACGGAGGTACCTGTTTGTCGGGTTTCTCAATGTCATTGCATATAAAATTTTTGAAATTGAGAAAATTTTGGAAATAAGACAAGTCGTAAGCAGAACGGTTTTCGATATTATTATTAATGGTAAATTTGAAAAATAGCTCGAATAGAGCTGCCATCTGATCATTGGTCAGTGGCGGGATAGGGAGAGGTCTTAGGACAGGCCCCACGACCTCAGTGGCTAAGGGAAGAGGGGTTACAGACTCGACTCTAGCACCAGACCCTCTAAACCTGGACTCAGACTCAGACTCCGACTCTGTCTCAGACTCGGACTCAGTATCCGGCATGTCTCCTTCGCTGGTGGTCAGCTTGTAGATCCGTCCCTGGCTGTCGGTCCATTTGATGGTCTTTCTCCAGGCCCTTGTTTCTATATCTGCACCAACTTCGGTGATCAGCTTTGTTGGGTCAAACCGATCGCTGCGGAGGATCAGATTGATCAGGTCATCTTTCGGAGCAGGGACGGCCTTGTCTTCTCCAAATAAGAGCCCGAGCATGGGCTCGGAGTTATTTTCCTCTTCCTTGGACTCGGTCTGGACGATGGTGAATATATCATCAGGGATGAAATTGCATTCCCGAGCCGTTTTGGTCTCGGGATATGTGATGGTGGGTTGGTAGAGGCCCACTTGGATAGCTCCGAACACGGGAGTGACGAAGTAGTCAGTTAACTTCGGGCTATAAGGGCCTATGTAAGTAACCTTGAGAATGTTGGTGGCCTTGTGAATACCGGCCCGGACCACATTTTCTAGGGTTATAGCATATCCCAACCCGAACTGTGATTCGCCATCATTTAGGACTTCGATGATCTTCCCAGCTGGAAGATGTGGTCTCGAGGTAGCCCCCGGCAAGTAGCCCAAATTTTGTAGCATCGTGTCGATGCTAGTAGTGAAGTAGGGCCTGAAAAGATATTCCTCCTCGATCATACCCACGAAGTCGAATCCTCGTGGTTCGGTCCGGCTTGTGGCATTACAGCTAGCCACGGTGATAGGAGTAGCTTCTAGCGTGATGATGCCATCTTGAAGCGGCATCTTGACTTTCCTATGTAGGGTAGAGGACACGACCTTGACTGCATGGATCCAAGGCCTTCCTAGTAGTAGGTTAAAGGATGAGGTGACATCAATCACCTGAAATTCCAACTCCTTTTCGATTGGGCCCGTTATGATTTTCAATTTAACGGCCCCGGCGACCGGGTTTGGGCTTCCGTCGAAAGCCTGGATCGTTTGTGCGGTCGGGAGGTAGTCGGCATCGGTGATGTCGAGGGCTCTAGCAGTCCTTAGAGGTAGGACATTCACGGCTGATCCATCGTCGATAAGGGTCATCGGGAGGTACTTACCCTTGCAGATGACTGTGATATATAGGGCCAGGTTATGGTTGGGCCCAAACGGTGGCAGATCAGATTCGGAGAAGGTGATGAGTGGGCCTTCTCCCTTTGACTTGCCTTTGAGAAAAGGCATAATAGTGGCTACCATTTCAGAAGGGGTAACCTGCGAGTCGACCTTGATTTCATCAAGAGCCTTAATCAGCGCTTCCCGATGAGCTTGTGAGCTAACCAGTAGTTGCCATATAGTCAGATCAGTTCGAACCCTCTTCAGTTGTTGGACTAAGGCCGTGTCATTGCTTGGCTCTTCGAGGGTAGTCCCCGTCCTGGCAGGTTCAGTGACGGGTGTTGGAGTGGCGCGCCCAGCAGTGGCGAGGTGGTTAGTGGCTAAAGCTTTGGACTTAGCCTTTCGGACCTCTTCAAGGGCAATGGGGACAGCTTCCCCTTTGGTCAGGTAAACATCATCCTCGTCATCGAACCATATCCCATTGATTTGTGGGATAAAAGGGGAAATGAGGTGACAACAATCGATTACTTCTCCCGTGAATATTGCATGGGCACTGAACGGGTTTTCTTTGTTGCTCGGCTTGTCTCCGGGCAACGGGATTTTCCCGCTCTCGATAAGATCTTGGATCAGATGTTTTAGTCTCCAGCATTTTTCAGTATCCTGTCCGTTACCTCGATGATACTGGCAGTAGGCCTGGGCGTTATAAGTTTTGGGCCTCTTCTCTACTGGAGGCTCTGCAGTTGGGCCTATCGGTGGGATCAGGCCCTTCGAAGATGGCCTTTGTAAGGCATAAGTATAGGTAGTCCCTATATCTGTGAATACCCGATTTGGTGTATTCTTTTTGGATGAGGTGTCGAGCAGATTTACCTCATCGAAGATGCTGCGGGCTGCAGCTGCATGTGTGGGCTTGTTTGTAGATGAACTAGCCCCTTGATAGCCTTTGGTAGAGGCCTTAGTCAGGCTCTCTAGTCTCAAATCATCCTCGATTCTCGTGCCCACTTCAGTAAGGACAGCAAAGTTTGGGATGATAGCATACCGGAGGTGGACCCGGTAGGATGGGAGGAGGTTTTTGACGAAAGCTTCCGCTAGGGCCTTCTCGCCGGGCTTGTCGACCAGCTTTACACTCTCGGCCCTCCACCTTTGTAGATATTTTGTGAACCTTTCTTTGGGCTCTTGGGCCATTACTTCCAAAGTACTCATTGTAGTCTGGATTTCAATGTTACCGGCGTAGTTCCGAGCAAATTCGGTCGCCACGTCGTCCCAAGTTTTGTATTTCTTGGGGTCGAGCCTGTAAAACCAGACCTTAGGATGCTTCTCCAGGGAGGAAGGGAATAAATGCTTGAACATAGTTGACTTCACCCCTTTGACCGCCATGAAGTCCTTGAAAGCCCGGATGTGGTGGACCGGGTCTTCGGTACCCTCAAACATAGAAATTCCCGTAAGGTTGAGGTTAGCAGGGAGCTCGTCATTCAAAGGTGAATAAGTACGAGCATTTTCGGTGTGGATCGAGTTGTTCGTCGATAAGTGGACTTGCTCTTCGAGCCTACGAACAACACTGATCAATTCGGCTATGGGCCCAGTGGGCTCAGCTCCTTCGGCAGGGACAGTCTTCTCTACGGTGCTCAGGCGGGTGGATAAAGTCGCTTGATTAGCCTGGATGGCAGTCAGTTGAGTCTCGATCTTGGTCAAAGCATTTTTCAACTCATCCATCTTGCGTTGGTATCTAGTCTCAGGTGGCCTGTCTGTAAGAACACCACGTAATAAGAAACTAGCCCAAAATCCCGTAATAAGACCTTTTGGAACTGTTTCTCTAGAACCCTTACCCGTACTTGGTAAGCCGCGAGATTGGCGTTCCGAGTTTTCCATTTTTCTAGCGCTTGATTGATGACCAGTGAAGAATCACCGTGGACCCGGAGGTTTGTTACCCCTAAGTCAGCGGCGGCTTGCAACTTGTGAATGCATGCTTCGTATTCGACGGCGTTGTTGGTCACATCAAAGTCCAATTTGATGGATAAAGGAGTGTGTTCTCCTTGGGGTGAGATTAACAGAATTCCGACCCAAATCCTCGAAATTTGGATGCTCCATCAAAATACAGATCCCATGTCTCGGTATCGGTATGGAATATGTCTTCGTCAGGGAAGGCCCAAGTATCGGTGTGGCCTTCTTCGGATATCGGGCTATCAGCGAGGAATTCGGCTACTACCCGGCCTTTGATGGCTTTCAATGGTACAAACTTGAGGTCAAACTCAGATAACATTAAAGTCCATCTGGACATCCTGCCGTTGAGGATGGGCTTCTCGAATAGGTACTTGATAGGGTCCATTTTGGATAAAACATGTACCTCATGACTAAGCATGTAGTGTCTGAGCTTTTTAGTGGCCCAAACCAAAGCTAGGCACGTTTTCTCGAGCATGGTGTACTTGCATTCGTACTCGAGGAACTTTTTACTGATGTAGTAAATAGCCCGTTCTTCTGAATCAACTGTCTGGGCTAGCATAGCCCCCATGGCCGTCTCGGTCGTTGTTAGGTATAACGACAAAGGCAGACCGTGTTGAGGTGGCATTAGTACCGGCGGAGCAGACAGAATCTCCTTGATTTTGTCGAAAGCCGCTTGACACTTGTCGTCCCATAGTACCCGTTCTCCGATCTTCGGTTTTTTGAAAATGGGCTCACATACCATGGTTAGTTTTGAAATGAAACGGCTGATGTATTGGACTTTCCCGAGAAACCCCCTTATTTCCTTTTCGGTCTTGGGTGGTTGCATCTCGATGATGGCTTTGATTTTAGCTGGGTCGACCTCGATGCCGCGTTGGCTAACGATATGGCCCAGTAATTTGCCTGACGTTACCCCGAAACTGCATTTTCGTGGGTTCAGTCTCATATTGTATTTGCGTAATCTGATGAAGAACTTCCTTAGGGCCGAAATATGCCCGTTTCGGTCCTTGGACTTGACGATCATGTCGTCCACATAGACCTCCACTTCCTTATGCATCATGTCGTGTAGCAAAGTAGTGGCGGTCCGTTGATAAGTGGCCCCGGCATTGATAAGCCCAAATGGCATGACTGTGTAACAGTAAGTCCCCCATGGTGTAATGAAGGTGGTCTTACCCATATCCTCTTCTGCCATTTTAATCTGATTGTATCCGACATACCCGTCCATGAATGATAGCAGGGCATGATCGGCCGCATTATCCACTAAAATGTCGATATGTGGTAACGGGAAATCGTCTTTGGACTGGCCTTGTTTAGGTCCCGAAAGTCCACGCATACTCGCACCTTGCCATCCTTCTTGGGTACCGGCACGATGTTTGCAACCCAGTCTGGATATTCAGACACTTGTATAAAGTCCGCTTTGAATTGTTTATCTACTTCCTCTTTGACTTTGAGGGACCATACAGGCTTCATTCTTCGGAGCTTCTGCTTTACCGGCTTGCACCCATCTTTGATGGGTATTCGGTGTTCAGCTATTTCCCGGTCTATACCCGGCATGTCCTTGTAGGACCATGCGAAGACGTCTTTAAATTCTTGGAGGAGTTCTGTGAATTGCTTTCTCTCCTCCGGATCTAAAGATAGGCCCAACTTAAGCATCTGGGGCTCTAATGTGGTTCCCACGTTGATGGACTCGGTTTCTTCGATTACCGGATCTCGGGACTCCCTTTGTTCGAGCTGCTCGATCAGATGCGGGGACGGAGGTACCTGTTTGTCGGGTTTCTCAATGTCATTGCATATAAAATTTTTGAAATTGAGAAAATTTTGGAAATAAGACAAGTCGTAAGCAGAACGGTTTTCGATATTATTATTAATGGTAAATTTGAAAAATAGCTCGAATAGAGCTGCCATCTGATCATTGGTCAGTGGCGGGATAGGGAGAGGTCTTAGGACAGGCCCCACGACCTCAGTGGCTAAGGGAAGAGGGGTTACAGACTCGACTCTAGCACCAGACCCTCTAAACCTGGACTCAGACTCAGACTCCGACTCTGTCTCAGACTCGGACTCAGTATCCGGCATGTCTCCTTCGCTGGTGGTCAGCTTGTAGATCCGTCCCTGGCTGTCGGTCCATTTGATGGTCTTTCTCCAGGCCCTTGTTTCTATATCTGCACCAACTTCGGTGATCAGCTTTGTTGGGTCAAACCGATCGCTGCGGAGGATCAGATTGATCAGGTCATCTTTCGGAGCAGGGACGGCCTTGTCTTCTCCAAATAAGAGCCCGAGCATGGGCTCGGAGTTATTTTCCTCTTCCTTGGACTCGGTCTGGACGATGGTGAATATATCATCAGGGATGAAATTGCATTCCCGAGCCGTTTTGGTCTCGGGATATGTGATGGTGGGTTGGTAGAGGCCCACTTGGATAGCTCCGAACACGGGAGTGACGAAGTAGTCAGTTAACTTCGGGCTATAAGGGCCTATGTAAGTAACCTTGAGAATGTTGGTGGCCTTGTGAATACCGGCCCGGACCACATTTTCTAGGGTTATAGCATATCCCAACCCGAACTGTGATTCGCCATCATTTAGGACTTCGATGATCTTCCCAGCTGGAAGATGTGGTCTCGAGGTAGCCCCCGGCAAGTAGCCCAAATTTTGTAGCATCGTGTCGATGCTAGTAGTGAAGTAGGGCCTGAAAAGATATTCCTCCTCGATCATACCCACGAAGTCGAATCCTCGTGGTTCGGTCCGGCTTGTGGCATTACAGCTAGCCACGGTGATAGGAGTAGCTTCTAGCGTGATGATGCCATCTTGAAGCGGCATCTTGACTTTCCTATGTAGGGTAGAGGACACGACCTTGACTGCATGGATCCAAGGCCTTCCTAGTAGTAGGTTAAAGGATGAGGTGACATCAATCACCTGAAATTCCAACTCCTTTTCGATTGGGCCCGTTATGATTTTCAATTTAACGGCCCCGGCGACCGGGTTTGGGCTTCCGTCGAAAGCCTGGATCGTTTGTGCGGTCGGGAGGTAGTCGGCATCGGTGATGTCGAGGGCTCTAGCAGTCCTTAGAGGTAGGACATTCACGGCTGATCCATCGTCGATAAGGGTCATCGGGAGGTACTTACCCTTGCAGATGACTGTGATATATAGGGCCAGGTTATGGTTGGGCCCAAACGGTGGCAGATCAGATTCGGAGAAGGTGATGAGTGGGCCTTCTCCCTTTGACTTGCCTTTGAGAAAAGGCATAATAGTGGCTACCATTTCAGAAGGGGTAACCTGCGAGTCGACCTTGATTTCATCAAGAGCCTTAATCAGCGCTTCCCGATGAGCTTGTGAGCTAACCAGTAGTTGCCATATAGTCAGATCAGTTCGAACCCTCTTCAGTTGTTGGACTAAGGCCGTGTCATTGCTTGGCTCTTCGAGGGTAGTCCCCGTCCTGGCAGGTTCAGTGACGGGTGTTGGAGTGGCGCGCCCAGCAGTGGCGAGGTGGTTAGTGGCTAAAGCTTTGGACTTAGCCTTTCGGACCTCTTCAAGGGCAATGGGGACAGCTTCCCCTTTGGTCAGGTAAACATCATCCTCGTCATCGAACCATATCCCATTGATTTGTGGGATAAAAGGGGAAATGAGGTGACAACAATCGATTACTTCTCCCGTGAATATTGCATGGGCACTGAACGGGTTTTCTTTGTTGCTCGGCTTGTCTCCGGGCAACGGGATTTTCCCGCTCTCGATAAGATCTTGGATCAGATGTTTTAGTCTCCAGCATTTTTCAGTATCCTGTCCGTTACCTCGATGATACTGGCAGTAGGCCTGGGCGTTATAAGTTTTGGGCCTCTTCTCTACTGGAGGCTCTGCAGTTGGGCCTATCGGTGGGATCAGGCCCTTCGAAGATGGCCTTTGTAAGGCATAAGTATAGGTAGTCCCTATATCTGTGAATACCCGATTTGGTGTATTCTTTTTGGATGAGGTGTCGAGCAGATTTACCTCATCGAAGATGCTGCGGGCTGCAGCTGCATGTGTGGGCTTGTTTGTAGATGAACTAGCCCCTTGATAGCCTTTGGTAGAGGCCTTAGTCAGGCTCTCTAGTCTCAAATCATCCTCGATTCTCGTGCCCACTTCAGTAAGGACAGCAAAGTTTGGGATGATAGCATACCGGAGGTGGACCCGGTAGGATGGGAGGAGGTTTTTGACGAAAGCTTCCGCTAGGGCCTTCTCGCCGGGCTTGTCGACCAGCTTTACACTCTCGGCCCTCCACCTTTGTAGATATTTTGTGAACCTTTCTTTGGGCTCTTGGGCCATTACTTCCAAAGTACTCATTGTAGTCTGGATTTCAATGTTACCGGCGTAGTTCCGAGCAAATTCGGTCGCCACGTCGTCCCAAGTTTTGTATTTCTTGGGGTCGAGCCTGTAAAACCAGGCCTTAGGATGCTTCTCCAGGGAGGAAGGGAATAAATGCTTGAACATAGTTGACTTCACCCCTTTGACCGCCATGAAGTCCTTGAAAGCCCGGATGTGGTGGACCGGGTCTTCGGTACCCTCAAACATAGAAATTCCCGTAAGGTTGAGGTTAGCAGGGAGCTCGTCATTCAAAGGTGAATAAGTACGAGCATTTTCGGTGTGGATCGAGTTGTTCGTCGATAAGTGGACTTGCTCTTCGAGCCTACGAACAACACTGATCAATTCGGCTATGGGCCCAGTGGGCTCAGCTCCTTCGGCAGGGACAGTCTTCTCTACGGTGCTCAGGCGGGTGGATAAAGTCGCTTGATTAGCCTGGATGGCAGTCAGTTGAGTCTCGATCTTGGTCAAAGCATTTTTCAACTCATCCATCTTGCGTTGGTATCTAGTCTCAGGTGGCCTGTCTGTAAGAACACCACGTAATAAGAAACTAGCCCAAAATCCCGGAATAGAAAGTACATCCTGAACAAGACTAAAAAGGGAAATGACTCGGAAAAGACACCTAGACGGATGACTTGTGAGATGTGGGCCTTCCTTAGGAATCGGCGGGTGGGCCTAATCCTGTTCGAAGGAAGGTTCACGCGAGACATCCCCAGACTTATGGACTCAATTATGTTGACGGGCCCTCATTTGTAGGGGTTTGTCCTACGTAGGTAGGCCTTGCCTTAGTCTAATAAGGCGGACTGGGATAGTGAAGAAACTCCTGATGTAAGATCAACAGAGTTTCGACGCTAAAGACCTTGACAACTTAAGACACGACCCGACACTGCTAAAAACGGGAAGTCCTAAGGAGAAGGAGGTTTTAAAAATTGATTGTTTTTGAGAAAGGTCCGAGAAAAACTCGGTTGAGGGCCCAATTTTCGAAAAAAAACGAAAAGGGTATTGGACCACGGGTTTTGAAAGTTCGAAAATGTTTTTGAGTTTTGAATTGGGCAGCATACCGGCTAGAAAATAGGCTATTTTGAGTAAAATCATAAGTCCTAAATTCGGTATGTGTCTCGGGTTTTGAAATTGAATAGTTTGAAAAAGATGCAATCTTTGAAAAAAGACGGTTTTTGAAAACGACTCGGAAACCAAGTAGCACGTAGTCACGCAAGTATTATAACGACGCCATGTATGCTTTACACTAACTCTCGGTTGGTCTATAGAGGGTCTATACCAGTGTACATAGTCTAGACGTTGATCGGGACGAACTTCCTAAGTCGAGTTGATCTTAGAACATGCCGCGAAACCCACTCGAATCGACTATGGACACCTTTTGACATATCCATATTGGAGTACATAAACGGTATAGTGGGACGTCGGTCGCGAGTACCGACCCGGGAAAATATGGGTTATGCATGAACCGTAGAACTAAAACGCGTATTGTATTTGTCAAACGATTTCTATTCGAGTCTCACCCTGAGGATGCCGATGGTAAGTCACGCATCAGTTAATCCCCAGCAGAGTCGCCAAATTATGGACATTACATAGGTCCACCCCGACGCGGCCACGCGCAGCGGGTTTGGGTAGGCGAATGAATCTCCATATGAGAATGGATCGAATTGAAATTTAGGTCTATGTGGAGTCGCCACCGAATTTTGTGGTTATTCGGAACCATTCGAGCCCACTCTATGTCGTACTGGGCTGTATACAAAATACGGCCCATTTCCGATGTCAGAGTTTATTGGGCTCGTCACTTTGCATTTGATACCGATACCGACATTATCGGATATCGTGTATTGAATGACTCTCGTGCGCCAACGGTTTCGGGCATCCGGAAACCGAGGTTCTGAGTAAGGGGTGAGGGTACGTGTTGGGAAGCCCACAAAGGACACCCAACCCCGCCCGCACTTAGCGGCCTCTACTAAGATCTCGAATGACTTTCTAATACGCGCGTTAGTTAAACGGGAAAATGATATGCAAAGATTATTTTCCCTAAGCATGTGAATGAAATTGAAAAAGGGTTTCTATGTCAATTTAATGCAACTAAAATTAACGTCAAAGTTGTATTTTAGCATGTGGGTTCATTTTAGTACAATAAAATAAACTAGAATTAAATTGACAAAAGAACAAACGGTTAGTAACGAGATGATGATAATAACGGTTTGCAAATATTGAATGAGATGAGATAACATAATGCATGGTTTTGAAAGATGAATTTTTCACGTGATTAATTAGACACGTGTTGACCTATGTCGGCAAGAGATATGAACGAGACTTGGATAACCTATAGGACTCGCGATTTGACGCGATAAAGGGGCCACTCGATCGAGTCATTGAGAGACTCGACCTAGTGGTCCTCTGAAAAGGGTTCTGTCCAGATTTCGTGACCCTACTCGACCGAGTTACTGACCAAGTCGGCCGAGTACGTCGCCACTCGATCGAGTCATTGCGAGACTCGACCGAGAGGAGGTCGGAAAAAGTATTCTGCTCGATTTTTGTGATGTCACTCGATCGAGTGGCCTATTGCACTCGATCGAGTGGCACCTGTACGAACTTCTGGTTCGTTTGCAATTTTTGTTATGATTTCGAAATTGCTCTTGATTTTGATAATTTGACGATTTTACCGAATTGGGCATAAATATTGTATGATTTATGCTCGATTCGGGTTTTTTATGAATTATTGGTTTTGTTGAACCGAATATAAATATTGTTGAATTTATACCCGATCCAAATTTTGAACTCGTTGTATCCCATATTCGATTATTGAATCGATATGAAATACTAGAGTGAAAATATTAAATTGATTTTAGTCGTCTTAAATTAACTATCGCGCTATGAGTAAATCGCGTTAATTAATTTGTGTGACTAGATCGCTACATTCGACATCCAATATTGAAATTGGTATCGAATCTAGGGAATCGACACTTTGCTTGAATTAAAGGACTTGATTCCCTCGACTTCTCCGACATCGAAATAAATCCCTAGGGATTGTGATGTCGGATCCGCGTCAACGGGTTTCGACCCTTATTAAAATACAATACTTGTTTTAAAAATCGATTGCGAATATGCAATTTGAATAACGATGCAAAAAATAAATAAATTATTGTTAAGGTTAACTTGTTTCAATAATCAAATGATCGGGGTGATGGGATAAACGACCGGCAACGCTGTGTGCGGTACACTTGTATATTCGGTTTTCCTTATCCCACCATCACTCACATTCGACACAAATCGGCAAGTATTTTAATGTCTTATACTAATTGTATTATCGATATTATGATGCGGTAAAGAAAATAATAAAAAACGAAAAAACGTGAAAAGGAGAAAGATGACGAGAGGAAGAGAAGGAAGGAAAGAAAGAGGTTTTGGCACCCTCAACCTACATGTTCTTGTCTCGGATGAGGCTCGTAGTTGCGGCTTTAACACGGGAGCTTCGAGGTTTATGGAGGTTGAGTTATGGTGGTTAGGGTTTTGATTTCCTAAAACTAGGTTTAGGGTTTGCTAGTGTGGTGCTAGGGTTTGAATTAGGGTCGTAGAGTTGTGTAAAGGATTGATTAAGGTTGTGTAAAGATGTTAAAAAAGATGATTGAATGTGTGTTGCATGGGGTGTATTTATAGGCTAAGCTAGGGCACCCGGTTAGGGTTACTCGACCGAGTAGGCAGATAACTCGGTCGAGTGGCCCGTTATGCCTGCAGTCGGGCTCGAAACAGGCCCACTCGATCGAGTGGGTAGGTCACTCGATCGAGTGGCCCAGCTGGGTCGCGTGGGTCAGTCTTTTGGACCTTGACTTTGGATTTTTGATGGGTATTGGACTTTTGATGATGTGAGGGGTTATTTTGTGTGTCTCGGAAACGACTTTGACCAGGGTTGACCCAATCGCTAAAAGTCGGTTTTAATTTCGGTGTCGGTTTTGGCCCAAATTAGTCTTGTTTGACTCGGAATTATCCACTGGGCCTGGATTTGAGGTTTATTTTGTGAGATTTGTACTCCGTAAGTGCGTTAGCCATCAACTATTGGATTTGAGCCCGTATCGGAGCGCGTAGAAACACGTTAGCGTCCGATCATCATCGGGTGTTTTTTGGAAACTGCCATAGACACCTGGCAGTCAAAATGCGGGTGTCTATAGAAGGGTGGCGGGTATCGGGGCCGGTTCCTTCGGGTTTTGGATGTACTATCGGTTTTTATCGATGCTAAATGTAAGGAGTTTATGTCTATGTGTGAAAAGTTGATATTGTAATTGATTCTCTATAGTGTTGTGTGCAAGGGGCCTATTTATAGGAAAATTCCCGACCTTGGCTAAGAGAAGTGTTTGGGTTAGAACTACCGCTTAGGATAGGAAATGTAAGAAGTTGAGAAGCGCGAGAATTCCGTTTGCTTGGTGAGGAAGCAAGGAAACCTGCTGAAAACGGCCTGCTCGGCCGAGTGTCCTACGCTTGGTCGAGTGTTTGACGCGGTCCTCGGATAGAATTCCTACTTGAGATCGAATTCTATCCTTAAACGGATTTGTTTAATATTTTGCGTAGCTTATTTTTGTGTAGTGTTGGAGTCCAAACCGGACTTGTGAGGTGTCACGGCTGGTCCGTGTGTCTCGACAATATCTTTCACCGGGTTTTGACTCGGTCGCTAAAAGACGGTTTTGCCCCTGGTGCCAGATTCGACCCAAATTAGTCTTATTTGACTCGAAACGATCCACTGGGCCTGATTTTGAGGTTGGTTTTGTGAGATATGTACTCCGTAAAAAGCCCAAGCCAAATGCCAATGATTTTGAGCCCGTTTCCGAATATATTAAAGCACGTTTGCGTCCGATCATCATCAGGTGTTTGTCGGAAACTTCTACAGACACCTGGCGGTCAAAATGTGGGTGTCTACAGAGCCCCCACTCTGACTGAGGCTTGGACAGGGCGAAAGTAAGAGTAGCTACCAAAACATTCAAAGATTAAAACCTGGCAGCTTCCGGTCGGGTCGCTTATAGTCTAGTAGACTTGCGTAAAAGGGTTCGCCAGCCATAAGTTGGAAATCATACCTGAGCTGATGATGATAACTCCGTGGGGAACCGGACTTGTCGTATAAGTCTTGGGTGCGCCTATATGTGGGCCCATCCCGTTAAATGCCGCTGGGGAGTTAGTTATGCGGTCTTGCTTGAGTCGTCCTGTACATGATTTATGCAAAGCTTTGCATTTGTTGGAGAAATGACTCGTGCTGGGGAATAAAATTTTGAAGAGGATTTTGATTTTTTGAATTTGAAAGAGTTTTGAAAAATTAAAGTATTTTGACTCCGAAAAAGAATAGGAATGCTCAGGATAACTTAGCTAGATCCTAGGATAAGGCCTATATGTTAAATCCTCTGGGATTAGGAATCCCAAAGTGAGGAGGAGAATCCGTTTTTATGCTATAAATACCCTCTCCTTGCTTATAATTTCTTCATAAGTCCCACAATTCCCTTTCTTCCTTTTAAGAAAAACAAGCCCTGAGAAACTTATCTTCTCTTTTTAGAAATCCATTATGGGTATTGACCGATTAACTGGAATGCTGCAAGATTGGTCCCGATTCTTCAGAGACGCAGATAAAGTTATCCTGAACTAGAATGGCGTCACCCAGTTATTCACGATCTGCCAGATGCAAGTAGACCGTCACTTTTTGGATGCTTGCTTGTCCTATTGGGACGACACTTATCATGTTTTTAGCTTTCCTCGAGGCGAAATCTGTCCTATTCCTGAGGAAATTGCTGCTATAGGAGGATGGAATCCCATACTTCGTCCTGCTATCCCGTTTTCAGTCCACGATCCGAGGAGGAAACTACGGGAATTTTTAGGGCTTTCTCACATGGAGGTATCTCGTTCCTTGATTGATTTGGCCGAAAAATTCATGAATCCACATGACATCCGGGTCAGGCCGGTTCACAGCCGTAGGGCCTTTGCTTTCTGTATGCTCCATGTTTATGCTTTCGAAGGCCACATGGATCTTTTGTCTTGTATGGGCCATGTCCGACTCTTCACAGTGGTTGATTTAATGGAGACGGAGCACAGCCCGGCTTGGCTGATCACAGGAGAAATTATCCAGGGTTTGGATAATCGTAAAAGGGATTCGTCGATTCAGCTGACTGGAAGTACCCGTCTTCTACAGGTGCCTTGATTTTTCCCGATTTTTCGCAATTTTGATTTTTTTGCAATTTCCGATTTTTTCTTTTTTTCGATTTTCTCCCGGTTTCCACGGTTTTATTCGATTTTTCCGTTTTTCTCGGTCTTTTCTCGATTTTTGCGATTTTTTTTTGTTGACTTTTCGCGATCTTTTGATTTTTCAGCTTTGGCTATTTGAGAGGCTATCGATCCTGGATCCTCCCCTTGACATAAGCCGATATCGCCCGAATCAAGTGATGACGAGAAGAAGGACTGTTGACTTTTCTCGCCTCAACACTCAAAAATACTGGGACGAGTTGCTGTCTTTCCATGGAGGCCCATTGATTCGCTGGACCGTACCGTGGTGGCCCATTTACGTTTGGACTGGTTTGGAATCGAGGGATAGGGCCCGTTATCAATTAATCCTATCTTTTAGGCAAACAATCCATCTTTACCCCGATCGCATACTTAGACAATATGGTCGGGCCCAAAGAATCCCGGAGATCGAGGTGGTGGTGAGTGAATCTACCCAGCTGACGGACATAATGTGCGACACTTGGATGCAAAGGTGGTACACCCGTGCTACTTGGCCCATTTCCAAGTCTCTTCACTCGATCTGGGTATCGGCTTCTTATGTTAAGTGGACAAAAGCGGACTCTGCTAAAGCCCGTGCTTCCTTGAAGACCGACGAAGCCTTTGACTTGCTGCGCCGAGAACAAGCTAAAGATAATCGAGGCTTCTTTGATGACGGTGATACCCCAGCTACCATGGTTCGTCTAATGTCAGGCCAGAAGGGGAAGACTAGGACTCAAACTGAAGGGTCAAGTACTAAAGGTGCACGGGGGAAAGTGAGCCCCCAGACGGATTTGGAAAGGAGACTCGGTCCAAGACTGGCGGCTAAGGAACGACTTGGTCCTCGAGACAGACTACCCGAGCATGTACGGGCTCGGCTTGGACCAGTGCAAGTGACAGAAAATCCGCAGTCGAAGAAACGGGTTCGGGCTAAAGAGGTTCCACTCGTGATCCGGGAACGTTCGCCCCCGCCCCGTCGACCTCGGGATCCGCGCGACCCAAAAGATAAAGAGAAGCGGAAAATGTATGAGCAGTAGTCTCCTAGATTTTATTATTTAAGTACTACTATTATTTTCGTGGTGTGACTTTTGTTTTTTTTTTTTTGCGTGAGGCATTTTTGAATAATAATAAAAGACATATTAGTGACAAACCGTTCCTGTCTTTTCGTTATTGTAGTGGTTGTACCCTTCTGAGGGGTTGCCTACGTATCCACGATTAGTGAAATCAAACCAACCGTAGTTCAGACATAGATTTTTTGCAACTTTCGAAATACATCAAGACTATTAGTTCGAGATGTGCGACAGTAGGATAAGTGATCCTAACTTATTGACTTGCTTAATTTTTGAAAATTTATAAAAAGACAAATTTTTATAAACTTTTAGCAAATGACATTGAGATAAGGTTTAGGGGTAGTATCGTTTCAGCTGGTCCAAGTTGGTTGGGTTGACGAATTCGTTCTCGTCCAAGTCTGTCAGCATTACTGCTCCTCCTGATAAAACCTTCTTTACACGATACGGTCCGGCCCAGTTGGGTTTGAATTTTCCCCTTAGGGCCAACTGGTAGCAAAGCCCGGACAGATTTTAGGACTAGATCCCCTTCTTTGATATTTCTGGGCCTAACCCTTTTGTTGTAAGCCCGTTGTATCCTTTTTTGGTATATCTGGATATTGTTGAGGGCTCGGGATCGTCGTTCGTCCAAGAGAATCAACGAATCGTATTGTTGAGGGCTTGGACCCAATCTGCTTCAGGTACCTGACTTTCGAGTAGAATCCTCAGGGATGGTACCTCGAGCTCGACTGGTTGGACCGCCTCCATCCCATATGTCAGATAATATGGAGTTGCTCCGGTTGCGGTGCGGATTAATGTCCGGTACCCCCATAAGGCAAAAGGGATTTTGTCGGGCCAGTCCCGGTAATTCTCAGCCATCTTTTTAAGTATGGTGACAATCATTTTATTGGCTGCCTCTACCACTCCATTTGTTTGGGGACGGTAAGGCGAAGATGTATGCCCTTGAATTTTAAATTTTTTCAGCAAAGTAGCGGTTTCAGCTTGGAAATGGGTCCCGTGATCACTAATGAATTCGTGCGGGATCCCGTATCGGCATATGATTTTATCTTGGATAAATTTGGCCACGTGCTTGGCGGTCAAGACACGATACGACTCGGCTTCGACCCATTTAGTAAAATAGTCAATAGCCACTAGAATGAAACAAGGACCCCCCGTCCCGGAAGGGTTCACCTTCCCGATTATATCAATTCCCCATGTCGAAAATGGCCATGGTGATGTCATAGTATATAACAGGGATGACGGCATATGCTGGACGTTGGCGAAAATCTGGCAGTTATGACAGTGCTTGACATATAACTGGCAGTCGGTTTCCATGCTATTCCAATAGTATCCGAGTCTCGCGATTTTTCGAGCTAGCATATGGGCATTCATATGCGGACCGTTCTCGCCGTCGTGTACCTCGGCCATGACCCTTTCGGCTCGCGTTTTGTCGATGCATAGGAGCAAATCCCCCTGTGCCGTCTTTTTATATAACTGCCCATCGTCCGTGCGGATGAACTGAGTGGCCCACCTTTGTAGGGCTTTCTTGGCCGGGTTTTCAGATCCCGGAGGATATTCTCCCGACGTTAAGTAGGTCAGAACAGCCTGGTACTAAGGTTCCGGATCAGCTATTTCAATATCTTGAATGGTGTTGATGTATGCCGGCTCGGACCGTCTTACGACACAGATCGGCATGCTGGTCAGGTGTTCCGGGATATTCAGCAAAGATGGTAATTTAGAAAGCGCATCTGCAAACTGGTTTTCTTCCCGAGGTAGATAGATGTATTCTACCTTTTGAAACTGTTTTTCGAGAACCCTTACTCACGCTTGGTAAGCTACAAGATTGGCGTTCCGAGTTTTTCCATTTTTGGAGAGCTTGATTGATGACTAAAGACGAGTCACCGTGGACCCGGAGGTTTGTTACTCCTAAATCAGTGGCGGCTTGCAGCCCACGAATGTATGCTTCATATTCGGCTGCGTGGTTAGTCACGTCAAAGTCCTTGCGGTGAGATTAGCAAAATCCCGACCCCAAATCCTCGAAAGTTGGACGCCCATGTTTCGGTGTCAATATGGAATATATCTTCATTTGGGAAGGCCCAAGTATCGGTATGTCCCTCTTCAGATACCGGACTATCGGCAAGGAACTCGGCTACCGCCCGGCCTTTGATGGCTTTTAATGGCACGAACTTGAGGTCGAACTCAGCTAGCATTAAAGTCCGTCTAGATATCCTGCCATTGAGGATGGGCATCTCGAACAGATACTTGATTGGATCCATTCTAGATAACACGTGCACTTCGTGGCTAAGCATATAGTGTCGGAGCTTTTTAGAGACCCACACTAAAGCTAGGCACGTCTTTTCGAGAATTGTATATTTACACTCGTATTCTAGGAACTTTTTACTGATGTAGTAAATAGTCCGTTCTTCCGAATCGACTGTCTGGGCCAGCATTGCCCCCATGGTTGTCTCGGTCGTTGTTAGGTATAACGACAAAGGCAGACCGTGTTGAGGTGGCATTAATACCGGTGGTGCAGACAGAATTTCTTTGATTTTATCGAAAGCTGCTTGACATTTATCGTCCCACAGTACCCGTTCTCCTATCTTCAGTTTCTCTAAAATGGGTTCACATACCATGGTTAGCTTCGAAATAAAACGGCTGATATATTGAACTTTGCCTAGAAACCCCCTAATCTCCTTCTCGGTTTTAGGCGGCCGCATCTCGGTAATGGCCTTGATTTTGGCTGGGTCGACCTCGATGCCGCGTTGGCTGACGATATGGCCCAGTAACTTGCCCGATGTTACCCCGAAACTGCATTTTTGAGGGTTTAGCCTCATGTTATACTTGCGTAATCGGGTGAAAACTTTCTGAGGACCGAAATATGCCCGTTTCGGTCTTTGGACTTAACGATCATGTCATCCACGTAGACCTCCACATCCTTGTGCATCATGTCATGTAACAAAGTGGTGGCGGTCCGTTGATAAGTGGCACCAGCGTTGATAAGCCCAAATGGCATAACGGTGTAGCAGTAAGAACCCCAAGGTGTAATGAAGGTGGTCTTACTCGTGTCTTCTTCCGCTATTTTAATTTGATTGTACCCGGCATACCCGTCCATGAATGATAGAAGGGCATGATCGGCCGTGTTGTCCACCAGTATATCGATGTGTGGCAACGGGCCGGGAAATCGTCTTTCGGGCTGGCCTTATTAAGGTCCCATAAATCTACACAAACTCGTACCTTTCCGTCTTTCTTGGGTACTGGTACAATATTTGCGACCCAGTCTGGATATTCAGACACTTGAATAAAGCCCGCTTTGAATTGCTTGTCGACTTCTTCTTTGACTTTGAGAGACCATTCGGGCCTCATTCTTCGGAGTTTTTGCTTTACCGGCTTACACCCGTCTTTGATGGGTATATGGTGTTCGGCTATCTCCCGGTCTATTCCCGGCATGTCCTTGTAGGACCATGCGAAGACGTCTTTGAATTCATGGAGGAGATTTGTGAATTGTTGCTTCTCCTCGGGATCTAAGGATAAACCTAACTTAAGCATCTGAGACTCTAAAGGGGTTCCTACATTGATGGAGTCAGTTTCCTCAATTACCGGATTTCGGGATTCCCTTTGTTCGAGTTGCTCGACTAGATGCGGAGGTAGTGGTACATGTTCGTCGGGTTTCTCAATGTCATTGCAAGTAAAATTTTTGAAAATGTTTTGAAAATAAGACAAGTCGTAAGCAGAACGGTTATCGTTATTATTGATAGAGAATTTTGAAACTAGCTCAAAGAGAGCAGCCATCTGATCGTTGGTCAGAGGCGGGATCGGGAGTGCTCTCGGGACAGACTCCGAGACTCCCAAAGGTGTGACTAAAGGAAGGGAGGTTACAGACTCGACTCTAGTACTGGACCCTCTAGACTTGGACTCAGACTCCGACTCTGACTCTAACTCAGACTCGGACTCGGACTCAGTGTCCTGCATGTCCCCTTCACCAGTATATCGACTCTGACTCGGACTCAGACTCGACTCCCAAAGAGTGAGCTTGTAGACTCGACCCTCGGTGTCGGTCCACTTGATCGTCTTCCTCCAAGCCCTTTTTCCAATGTTAGCACCGACTTCAGAGATTAGCTTGGTCGGATCGAACTTGCTGCTGTGGAGGATCAGGCTTACTAATTCCTCCTTAGGAGTTGGGACGATCTTACTTTCCCCGAACAAGAGCCCTAACATGGACTCGGCATGGCTTGAATTCTCCTTTGACTCGGCCTGGATGAGAGCAAAGATATCATCCGGGATGAAATTGCATTCCCGAGCCAATTTGGTCTCGGTATATGAGATGGTGGGCTGATAGAGGCCCACTTGAATAGCTCCGAACACGGGAGTGACAAACTTGATTGTGTTTGTCCGATCCATATCTCCCTGGGCCATGGTGTAGCCCAACCCGAATCGAGACTCTCCGTCGTTCAGGACCTCGATGATCTTGCCAGCTGGGAGATTGGGCCTTGAGGTAGCTCCCGGTAGGTAGCCCAAGTTTTGCAGCATCATGTCGATGCTAGTAGTGAAGTAGGGTTGAAAAAGATATTCTTCATCGATCATCCCGACGAAATTGAAACCTCGCGGGTTAATTGAACCTGTCGTGTTGCAGCTTGACACGACTATGGGAGTAGCTTCGAGAGTGATGACCCCGTCTTGTAAAGGTAGGTTGACCTTCTTGTGGAGAGTGGAGGACACGACTTTGACCGCGTGGATCCAGGGCCTTCCAAGTAGCAGATTGAAAGATGAGGTGACATCGATCACTTGCAATTCGAGCTCCCTCTCGATCGGGCCCGTTATGATGGTTAGTTTAACGGCCCCAGCTACTGATTTTGGGCTTCCATCGAAAGCCTGGATGGTTTGTGCAGTAGGAAGGTAGTCAGTCTCGGTAATGTCGAGAGCCTTTGCAGTCCTCAAGGGAAGGACATTTACAGCCGACCTGTCATCAATTTGGGTCATGGGTAGATACTTGCCTCGGCATATCACCGTGATATATAGGGCCAAGTTATGGGCGGCCCCAAACGGTGGGAGTTCGGACTCGGAGAAGGTGATAAGTGGGCCTTCTCCCTTGGACCTGCCTTTAAGGTGAGGCAAAATCGTGGCTACCATTTCAGTGGGGGTAACCGATGAGTCAACCTTGATTTCATCAAGAGCCCTCGTAAGTGCTGCCCGATGTTCCTGAGAACTAACCAAAAGCTGCCATATAGTAAGATCGGTTCGGACCCTCTTCAGTTGCTTGACTAGGGCCGTGTCAGCGTTTGATTCTTCAGGTGTAGATTCTGCCCTGGCAGGTTCAGCGACGGATCCCGGGGCCGAAGGTCCGGCTGTGATGACGTGTGTGCTGGCCAGGGCCTTGGTTCTGGCCTTCCGGATTTCTTCGACGGTGATGGGGACAGCTTCCCCCTTAACCAGGTAAACGTCATCTTCATCGTCATTCCATATCCCGTTGATTTGGGGGATGAAATGGGAATGACATGAGCACAGTCGACTACTTCTCCAGTAAAAATGGCGTGAGTAGCAAGAGGATTATTTTTGTTACTCGGCTTATCACTGGGTAGCGGTATTTTCCCACAATCGATCAGATCTTGAATGAGATGCTTCAACTTCCATCATTTTTCAGTCTCGTGCCCATTGCCCCGGTGATAATGGCAATAGGCTTGGATGTTGTAGCTTTTGGACCGTTTTTCGACGGGAACTTCCGGCATCGGGCCTGTCGGCTGGATCAGACCCTTAGATGATAGCCTTTATAAGGCGTTAGCATAAGTAGTCCCTATGTCGGTGAACACTCGGGCTGGAGTATTCTTTTTGGTCGAGGTGTCCAGAAGATTGACCTCGTCAAAGATGCTTCGGGCCGCAGTTGTAGTTGCGGGCTTGCCGGAAGACGAACTGGCTCTTTGATATCCCTTAGTAGAGGCCTTAGTAAGGCTCTCTAACCTTAAGTCGTCTTCGATTCTCGTACCCATCTCGGTTAAGGTGGCGAAATTGGGTATGATGGCGTACCGGAGGTGGATCCGGTAAGATGGGAGGAGATTTTTCACAAAGGCCTCCACTAGCACCTTTTCGCTGGGCTTGTCCACCAGCTTGACACTTTCAGCCCTCCATCTCTGAAGGTATTTGGTGAAACCCTCCTTAGGCTCTTGAGCCATGACCTCCAGAGTACGCATGGTAGTCTGGATCTCGGTGTTGTCCGCATAGTTTCGGGCGAACTCCGTTGCGACATCGTCCCAAGTTTTGTATTTCTTGGAATCGAGCCTGTAGTACCAGGCTCTCGGGTGCTTGTCCAAGGATGAAGCAAAGAGATGCTTGAACATGGTCGATTTGACCCCCTTAATTGCCATAAACTCCATAAAAGCCCGGATATGGAGTACCGGGTCTTCAGTCCCATCGAACATGGGTAGTCCCGTCAAGTTGAGATTAGCGGGCAATTCATCAGTTAGGGGCGAATAAGTCCGAGCGTTCTCCGTATGAATGGTGTTTCTGGTTGCCGTGTGGACCTATTCTTATAGCTTGTGGACCGCGCTGGCCAGTTTAGCTAACGGCCCATCATCATCAACTCCACTGTTAGGAGTTCCCTGTTCCACGGCGCTTACCAGGGTGAGGATGGCGATCTGGTCCTCCCTCATTTTCTTCAATTGGTCTTGAAGCTTAGCCAACGAAGCGGTCAGTTCGTCAATGGCTTCTTTCGACATGGTTCGGGTGAAGGGCAACCTGTCTATAAGAATACCGCGTAATCAGCAACTAACCCAAATCCTAGAACAAAAGTACATCCCGAGCAAGGGAAGAAAAGACTAGGAAAGAAGCGACTCGGAAAAGGACACTTAGACGGGTGACTCGTGAAAGGTGGGCCTCCTTTAGGATTCAGCGGTGTGGGCTGGGCCCTGTTCGAAAGGAGGTCCACGTGAGACATTCCCTAGACTTTGGACTCGATTTGTGTAAACGGGCCAACCTTTGTAGGAGTATGTCCTACGTAGGTGGACCTTGCCTTAGTCTAATAAGGCGGACTAGGATAGGGAGGAAATCCGTGATATAAGATCGACGGAGTTTCGACGCTAGAAGACTTGACGACTTAAGACACGACCCGACACTGCTAAATACAGGAAGCCCTAAGAAAAGGAAGTTAGCAAAAATTGATTTTTTTAAAAGCCCGAAAGAATCGGGGAGAACTGGCCCTTTTTTCGAGAAAGAAAACGGAAAGGTGGACAGGGGGGACGGTTTTGAAAGTTCGAAAATATTTTCGAGTTTTGAAATGGGCATAATACCGGCTAAAAATAGGTTTGAGTAAAATCGTGGATCCTAAATTCGGTATATGTCCCGGGTTTTGAAAATTGGATATTTTGAAAAGGATGCAGTTTTTTGAAAATGACGGTTTTTGAAAGACGACTTGTAAATCAGGTAGCACGTACTCATGGAAACAGTATAACGACACCATGTATGCTCTAATTCTAAGTCTCGGTCAGTCTGTAAGGGTCTATACCAGTGTACATAGCCTATCGAGAATAGGGGCGGACTTCCTAAGTCGAGTTGATCTTAGAACATGCCGTAAAACCCATACGAATCGGCTAATGGACACCTTTAATGTATCCAATTTGGACTACATCAATAGTATAGTGGGACGTCGGTCACCAGTACCGGCCCGGAAAAATATGGGGTTATGCATGAACCGTCAAACTAAAACGCGTATTGTACTAGTCGAACGATTTCTAATCGAGTCTCACCCTGAGGATGCCGATGGTAAGTCACACATCAGTTAATCCCCAGCGGAGTCGCCAAATTGTGGACATGACATAGGTCCACCCCGCCGCGGCCACGCGCGGGTTCGGGGAGGCGAATGAATCTCCATATGAGAATGGATTGAATTGAAATTTAAATCGAAGTGGAGCCGCCACCGAACTTTGTGGGAGTTCAGGCCCGTTCGAACCCACTCTATGTCGTAGTGGGCCGTATACGAAATACGGCCCATTTCCGATGTCAGTGTTTATCGGGTTCGTCCCTTTGCATTTGATACCGATACCGACTTGATCAGATATCGTGTATTGAATGACTCTCGCTGCAAATGGTTTCGAACATCCGGAAACCGAGGTTCTGAGTAAGGGGTGAGGGTACGTGTTGGGAAGTTCACAAAGAACACCCAACCCCACCCGCACATTAGCGGCCTCTACTAGGATATCGAATGATTTTTGAATACGCGCGTTAGTAATACGATGAATGTTATGCAAACATTGTTTTCCCTAAACATGCGAGAAATTGAATGGGTTGCTAAGTCGATTTAATGCATGAAAATAACGTCAAAGTTGAATTCAGCATGTGAGGTTCGTTTTAGTATAATAAAACAAACGATAAAAAGAAGTCGCTAACAAGATGAACAAACGTGTTAGTAACGATTGAATAATAAAAATACATATGATAATATGCATGATTTGTGCTTGACCGAGGTCAAGAAAATGTTTGTCAAAAATCTGAAATATTGCTAAAAAGACGTTGTTTTGTCTAAAAAACGATGTTCGAAAAAATAATAAAGAGCAAAAAAAATGTGTCGCGTTCCAGCCAGCCGCGCGACTCGCCCGAGCAGGCTGCTCGCCCGGGACGCACGCGACTCGCGTCCCGGCCTGTTTTCGAAATTGATTTTTTTTTGAGAAAATCGATGATTTTATTAAATCACGTGCGAGTATTGCATAATTTGCACCCGACTTAATATTTTCTATATTCGTTATATTCGATATTCGATTATGTAATCGATATCAAATATTCAGAATAGTTTTAGAAAAGATGAAAATAAAAGGTTTTGAAAAATCGTTTTGTAGAATTTTAAAAAAAACGATGTTAAGAAGGAATGGAGAAAGCGAAAAAAAAAGGGCCGCGGATTTCAGGCTCCCGCGCGAGTCGCCTGGAAGGGGCGCGACTCGCGTGAGGGTCTGTCCTGGTTCGTTTATTTTTCGAAAATTGTTAATTTCGATAAATTACGTACAAATATGAATTAATTTATACTCGATTTATATTTTCGACATTCGTCGTATTCGATATTCGATTATGAAATCGATATCGAATATTCGGAATGATTTTTAGAAAAAGTATTGTAAAATTGTTTTGAAAAGAATTTGAACGAAAGGAAAAGAATGTTAATTCTCTCCGCGTTAAAATCGTCGTATTTTGTAAAAAAAAAAAAGATGTAACGATTTTTTAGCATCAACGAGATTTAATTTAATTCTTTTTAATGCGATATTCGACTATAGAATCGATATCGTATTTTTAAGAATGTTTGTTATATGAAAATAGTTTTAGTAATATCGATATTAGAAATAAAAAGCGACGAGTGACCCATAATGAAAAAATGACGACCGACGACCCGTAAGAAAAAAAAACGACGGACGACGAGAGAAAGAAAAATGAGAGGGAGAAGAGAGAAAAGGAGAAGTCGGGTTTGGTTACACCCTCAACCTACATGCTTTTGTTTACTCGGATCGGGGCTCGTCGGAATGTGGCTATGGCACGGGAGCGTCGAGTTTAATGTTGGTGAGTTGTGGTGGTTTGGTTGGGACGTGAAGGGTGACGGGTATCGGGGCCGGTTCCTTCGGGTTTTGGATGTACTATCGGTTTTTCTCGATGCTAAATGTAAGGAGTTTATGTCTATGTGTGAAAAGTTGATATTGTAATTGATTCTCTATAATGTTGTGTGCAAGGGGCCTATTTATAGGAAAATTCCCGACCTTGGCTAAGAGAAGTGTTTGGGTTAAAACTACCGCTTAGGATAGGAAATGTAAGAAGTTGAGAAGCGCGAGAATTCCGTTTGCTTGGTGAGGAAGCAAGGAAACCGGCTGAAAACAGCCTGCTCGGCCGAGTGTCCTACGCTTGGTATAGTGTTTGACTCGGTCCTCGGATAGAATTCCTACTTGAGATCGAATTCTATCCTTAAACGGATTTGTTTAATATTTTGCGTAGCTGATTTTTGTGTAGTGTTGGAGTCCAAACCGGACGTGTGAGGTTTCACGGCTGGTTCGTGTGTCTCGAGAATATCTTTGACCGGGTTTTGACTCGGTCGCTAAAAGACGGTTTTGCCCCTGGTGCCGGATTCGACCCAAATTAGTCTTATTTGACTCGAAACGATCCACTGGGCCTGATTTTGAGGTTGGTTTTGTGAGATATGTACTCCGTAAAAAGCCCAAGCCAAATGCCAATGATTTTGAGCCCGTTTCCGAATATATTAAAGCACGTTTGCGTCCGATCATCATCGGGTGTTTGTCGGAAACTTCTATACACACCTGGCGGTCAAAATGTGGGTGTCTACACATTGAATTACGTCGAAGTTGTATTTAGCATGCGAGGTTCGTTTTAGTACAATAAAACAAACAACGAATAAACACAAAGACTGAAACAATTGAGTTAGTAACGGTAATAACGGATCGTATATAGATTGGAATGATGTAATAAGACAGGATGCATGGTTTTGAAAAGAGTGGGACACGTGTGGACTTGACACGTGTTGACCGAAGTCATAAAAAAGATTTATTGAGAAACGAAACATGTTGAAGGCTCACGACTTTGGTGTGATAAAGGCCACTCGATCGAGTCATTGAGGGACTCGATCGAGTGGTCCTCGAAAAAACCTTCTGCCCAAATTTTAGGGTGCCACTCGATCAAGTGGGCTAAGCACTCGGTCGAGTGCCTCATGTACGAACAGTGGTTCGTTTCGGAATTTAGATTCCGAGTTTGCTTTTCATTGTAAATCGATGATTTGCCAAGTCGCGCGATAATATAGTATAATTTATGCTCGAATTGATTCTCAATACTCGTCATACTCGATACTTGATTACGGGATCAATATCTAGTATTTAGAGTGGATTTTAGAAAAGACGTTATAAGTCGCTTTAAATTGAACTAAGACAAAATAATTCTCTCCGCGTTGTAATGTCGTAATTAGTCCTTTCGGACTATGTGACAATGATTTCAGCATCAACGAGTTCGTGCTAGTTTAATTTGTTGACTAATTCTTTTAGACAAAATATTCGACTACAGAGTCGATATCGCATCTTAAGAATACCGTTTTATTTATTTGATTAGATCGAAAATCGATTCCCTCCGCATCTCGACATCGTAATTAATCCTTGCGGATTATGTGATGTCATATCTGCATCAACAGGTTTCGTTCTAACCTTAAAAAGGGGGAATCGGGTGCGTTTATAGAGGAGTATTCGCGATTCTATCATGCCCTTGAGTGTTTAGGGCGGGGCTCCTCGAGAGGGCTCCACCACAGTTACTACTCGTAAAAGGATTAGAAGGGTCTTATACGAATATCGTCTTTAAACGTGTTCGATTCGAAATAGTTTTAGAAATTGATGAATGTGCGATGTTAATGAGGACGATTATGTAAATACTAAGACGATGCGATTATGGAAAGATCTTGTTGATGTTGATTCGCTTCAACAATCAAATACTTGGGGTGTCGGGATAAGCGACCGGCAACATCGGGTGCGATACCCTCATATTCGGATTTCCTTATCCGGTCATCCCTTGTATTCGACACGAATAGGCGAATATTTTATAGTGTTTTGATAGTAGTAATATTAACGATATTAGAAACGAGAAAAGGAAAAGAAATAAAAAAAACGCGACGACGACGCGAAAAGGACGGAGGGACGACGCGAAACGGACGAGAGAAAGAGACGAAGAAAAGGGAGAAGTCGGGATTTGAATTTGTACCCTCAACCGACATGCTTTGTATTCTCGGAAAGGGACTCGTCTAGTTGTGGCTTAGGCACGGGAGCTTCGAGATTATGTAGGAAAAGTTATGGCGGTTTAGGTGTAAAGGGTTTAAGGTTGAAGAAGATTGCAAAGTTGTGATGGGTAAAAAGTTGTTGAAATTGTGTTGCAAAGGGGTGTATTTATAAGAAATTCCCAAACCCCCGACCTAGGGTCACTCGATCGAGTGCCCCTATTGACTAGATCGAGTGGCCCATTAAACGGCTAACAGCGGGCCTCTTGAAGGCCCACTCGATCGAGTGAGCTGACACTCGATCGAGTGGATGAGACGGACGAGATATTTCGAAGTTTTTGACTTCAAGTTGGATTCTCGAAGCTTGCATGGCTATTTTCGTGTCTCGGAAACGACTTTGACCGGGGTTTGACCCGGTCACTAAAAGACGGTTTTATTTTCGGTATCGGTTTTGACCCAAATTATTCTTATTTGATTGGAAACGACCCGCTGGGCCTGAATTTGAGGTTGGTTTTGTGAGATTTGTACTCCGTAAAAAGCCCAACCACATACTAATGATTTTGAGCCCACATTCGAGCGCGTAAAAGCACGTTCCCGTCCGATCATCATCGGGTGTTTTTTGGGAAACTGCTATAGACACCTAGAAGCCAAATGTGGGTGTCTACAATGATAAAATGACAATACTTATGGGTTCGTTATTTGAATAAAATAACAGTAGTTACAAGTGACCAAATACACACAACTATTCTAATTTGGTTTACAAGTGATGAAAGTTGACAATAAAATCAGGAAAGGAACGTATAAGTATTATTCATATATATGAAAGAGTATTTCACGGGTGTTCTGAAAAAATATTCTAATAACCTTTATTCTAAAAATATAAAGGAATATTGTACCATATCAGTAAGATAAAAAAATATTGATATATATTGATAAATAAAATTTAATCAAATATAAATTAATAATCACTTTTATTAATATTTTTTCCGATAAAAAAAAGTACAATTACAATGAACATTCTCATATAGTCATATATTTGTCTTTTTAAATCCAACTTATAGTTGACTAATTGAATACCGATCGAGTGATGCTTTTTCGAATTATTGACCATGTTGGGTTCGACTTTGAGTAACTGAGTACCGATCGAGTGATGCTTTTTCGAATTATTGACCATGTTGGATTCGAGTTTGGGTCACAATTAAGTGAATGTAGCGGGATACAATTCTTTATTTATATGGATCGATCGGATTAAGTTTGTCGGTATACACTTTCTTTATGTGTAATATAAAGAAGTATTAATTAATGTTCGCCTGAATGTAGTATATTTTATCATTAATTAAGGCCAGTCTTGCCTTCCTACATTTGAAAATATCAAGGAAAGTACCACATCAACCCGTGAAAGTTTTCACGGGTATCACACTTTATAATAATTTTTGTCACCACGGAAATATTCAATGTGTTATAAATTACTCTTTCCAACGTATGTCCCACTTAATTTTGGTAAAACCATAAAGTAAATGTTATTGATGATAGTAATATTTTCATGAGGTTGAATTTTGCAAGTTCACATTTTTGGTTATACAAATATATTTAATGAATATATAGAAATAGCCGTCACCTAATGTCTATCCTAATTCTATGTAGTATTTAGTATACATTTGTGTAGACACCCGCATTTTGACTGCCAGGTGTCTATGGCAGTTTCCAAAAAAACACCCGATGATGATCGGACGCTAATGTGTTTCTACGCGCTCGGATACGGGCTCAAAACCATTAGTTGTTGGCTTAAGCACTTACAGAGTACAAATCTCACAAAATCGACCTCAAGTGCAGGCCCAGTGGGTCGTTTCCAATCAAATAAGGCTAATTTGGGCCAAAACCGACACCAGAAATAAAATCGACTTTTTACGATTGGGTCAACCCCGGTCAAAGCCGTTTCCAAGACACATATAAAAGCAGCCACATAACATCAAAAAGTCCAAACGAAATACAAAACCCATCTCGAGGTCCAAAACATTGGACCCGCGCGACCCAGCCGATCCACTCGATCGAGTGCTCCACCCACTCGATAGAGTGGGCCCTCAATTAAGCCTGACTGCGTTTGAATGGGCCACTAGACCGAGTCAAGAGGCTACTCGGTCGAGTAACCCTAGCCGGGGGTCCATCGCCATGCCTATATATACACCCCCATGCACAACCTTTTACACATCTTTTTTGACCTAATTTTACCCTAATCAAACCCTAATACTACACTTCCAAACCCTAACCCTAGCTTAGGAGACAAACCCTAAACCACCACAACTTAGCCTACATCTCGATTACTCCCGTGCTAGCCACAACTACGAGTCCCGTTCGAGAACAAGAACATGTAGGTTGAGGGTGCCAATTCCCGCTCTTCTTTTCTCCTTTCTCCTTCTCCCTCGCGTCGCACGTCGTCTATGTCATCGTTTTTGGTTTCTTGTTTTTATTATTATCGCGTACTAATATCATTAATAATCGCTAGTATTAAAAGACACTAAAATACTTGTGAATTTGTGTCGAGTGTGAGGGATGTCGGAATAAGAAAACCCGAATATACAAGGGTATTGCACCCAGCGTTGCCGGTCACTTATCCCGACACCCCTATCACTTGATTATTGAAACAAGTCAACTTAAACAACAGTTTTTATTTTATCCGCATTGTTATCATTAATCGCTTATTTCATCGATTTCCCAAAAATTATTTTCGAAACATACTTTTTTCATAAGGGTCGAAACCCGTTGACGTGGATCCGACATCACATAATCCCTAGGGATTTATTTCGATGTCAGAAAAGCCGAGGGAATCAAGTCTTTCAATTCAAGCAAAGTGTCGACCCGTTAGATTCGATACCAATTCCATAATTGGATGTCGAATCTAACGATCTAGTCAAAAAAATCTCATTAACATGTGTTCGTTGATGCTAAAGTAGTAGTACCTAACTCAATCGAGTTAATACGACGCTATAAAACGCGAAGAACATACATATCACGTTAGTACTATTTAATTCGACTTACAAAATCATATTCTCAAAAAATCACTCTAAATATTCGGTATTGGTCTCATAATCAAGCACCGGATATAATGAATAGCACGAAATCGGGACCAAGAACAGCCCGCCACGCGAGTCGCACGAGCCTTGTGCAAGTCGCATAGTGGTGCGAGTCGCGCCCTTCTCGCGCGGGTCGCGCGGATCCCTGAAATTCGTAACATAAAATTGATTATTTCGCCTTAACTCGGTTAGCAATAATTCTTCAAAATCCTTTTTTCTTATTCCGAATATTTGATTTCATTTCCATAATCGAATATCGAATATAACGAATATCGCTTTTTTAGGTCAAGTATAGATTATGTCATATTTGTACATGACTTAACAAAGCTACAAATTTTCCGAAAAAGCTATTTCGAAATCAATAATAAAATCGCAAGCGAACCCTAGTTCGTACAGGGGGCACTCGACCGAGTGCCTAGCCCACTCGGTCGAGTGGCACCCCAAAAACCGAAATAGAATGCTTTTTCGACCGAGTGGAAACGTACTCGGTCGAGTTCGTCAATAACTCGATCGAGTAGGGTCTAAAATACGGGATAGAAGCTCTTCTAGAGGTCCACTCGGTCGAGTCTCTCAATGACTCGGTCGAGTGGCCCTTTATCACGTCAAAACCGTGAGTCCTACACCGTCCTCTAGTCTCGGTATTTCCGTCTTTATGACTTAGGTCAACATGTGTCAAAATCAATCACGTGTACTACTACTTTTTCAAAAACCATGCATCGCGTTTACATTACTCGATATCATATTATTCTATACTTTGCGCGAACCGTTATACCGTTACTAAAGAGTTTGTTGTTTCTCTTGTCAATTTTGGCTGTTTATTTTATTGTACTAAAATGAACCCACATGCTAAATTCAACTTCGACGTTAGAATTTGTTGCATTAAATCGACATAGAAACCCTTTCAATTTCTCACATGCTTAGGGAAAACAATGTTTGCATAAGCATTTTCATCGTTCAACTAACGCGCGTATTAGAAAGTCATTCGATATCCTAGTAGAGGCCGCTAATGTGCGAGCGGGGTTGGGTGTCCTTTGTGGGCTTCCCAACACGTACCCTCACCCCTTACTCAGAACCTCGGTTTCCGGATGCCCGAAACCGTTGGCGCACGAGAGTCATTCAATACACGATAATCGGTAGTGACGGTATCGGTATCGTAATGCAAAGGGACGAGCCCAATAAACTCTGACATCGGAAATAGGCCGTATTTTGTATACAGCCCACAACGACATAGAGTGGGTTCGAATGGGCCCGAACTCCCACAAAGTTCAGTGGCGACTCCAGTTCGATTTAAATTTCAATTCGATCCATTTTCATATGGAGATTCATTCGCCTCCCCAAACCCGCGCGTGGCCGCGTCGGGGTGGACCTATTTCATGTCCACAATTTGGCGACTCCGCTGGGGATTAACTGATGTTTGTCTTACCATCGGCATCCTCAGGGTGAGACTCGAATAGAAATTGTTTGACTAGTACAATACGCGTTTTAGTTCTACGGTTTATGCATAACCCATACTTTCCCGGGTCGGTACTCGCGACCGACGTCCCACTATACCGTGATGTACTCCAATATGGATATGTCAAAGGTGTCCATAGTCGATTCGAGTGGGTTTCGCGGCATGTTCTAAGCTCAACTCGACTTAGAAAGTCCGTCCCGATCAACGTCTAGACTATGTGCACTGGTATAGACCCTTATAGACCGACCAAGACATAGTGTAAAGCATACATGGCGTCGTTATAATGCTTGTGTGACTACGTGCTACTTGGTTTCTGTGGCGTTTTCAAAAACCGTCTTTTTAAAAAAATTGCATCTTTTCAAACTATCCAATTTCAAAACCCGGGACATATACCGAATTTAGGACTTATGATTCTACTCAAAACATCCTATTTTAAGCCGGTATTCTGCCCATTTCAAAACTCGAAAATATTTCCGAACTTTCAAATTTGCGGCCCGATACACTTTCCGATTTTTTTCGAAAAAATCGGGCCCTTCCCCGAGTTTTCTCGGACTTTCCAAAAACAATCCACTTTCAAAACCTTCCTCTCCTTAGGACTTCCCCTATTTAGCAGTGTTGGGTCGTGTCTTAAGTCGTTGAAGTCTCTAGCGTCGAAACTCTGTCGATCTTACATCACGAGTTTCTTCCCTATCCCAGTCCGCCTTATTAGACTAAGGCAAGGCCCACCTACGTAGGACATACTCCTACAAAGGAGGGCCCGTTTACACAATCGAGTCCAAAGTCTGGGGATGTCTCACGTGAACCTTATTTCGAACAGGACTCGGCCCACCCGCCGATTCCTAAGGAAGGCCCACCTTTCACAAGTCACCCGTCTAGGTGTCTTTTGCGAGTCATTTCCTTTTTTTAGTCTTGTTCGGGATGTACTTTCTATTCGGGGATCCGGGCTAGTTTCTGATTACGCGGTGTTCTTACAGATAGGCCACCCGAAACCAGATATCAACGCAAGATGGACGAACTGAAAAACACGTTGGTCAAGATCGAGACTCAACTAACTACCATCAAGGCTAACCAAGCAACCTTAGCCACCCGCGTGAGTGCCGTAGAGAAGGTGACCCCTGTTGAAGGATCTGACCCCACTGGGCCCATAGCTGAACTAATCAGCGTTGTTCGCAGGCTCGAAGAACAGGTTCACCTGTCCACGAACAACTCGATCCACACTGAAAATGCTCGTTCCTACTCACCTTTGAATGACGAGCTATCGGCTAACCTCAACCTTACGGGAATTCCAATGTTTGAGGGTACTGAAGACCCGGTCCACCACATCCGGGCTTTCAAAGATTTTATGGCGGTCAAAGGGGTGAAGTCCACCATGTTTAAGCACCTGTTCCCTTCCTACCTTGAGAAGCACTCCAAGGCCTGGTACTACAGGCTTGATTCCAAGAAATATAAGACTTGGGATGATGTGGCGACTGAATTCGCTCGGAATTACGCCGATAATACAGAGATCCAGACTACAATGCGTACTCTGGAAGTGATGGCCCAAGAACCCAAAGAAGGGTTCACAAAATATCTCCAAAGATGGTGGGCCGAGAGTGTGAAGCTGGTTGATAAGCCCAGCGAGAAAGTGCTAGTGGAGGCATTTGTCAAGAATCTCCTCCCATCCTACCAGGTCCATCTCCGGTATGCCATCATCCCTAATTTTGCCGCCCTTACTGAAATGGGCACAAGGATCGAGGATGACTTAAGGTTAGAGAGCCTGACTAAGGCCTCTACCAAGGGCTATCAAGGGGTCAGCTCCTCTGTAAACAAGCCCACACCTGCAGCTGCAACCCGCAGCATCTTCGATGAGGTAAACCTGCTTGACACCTCGTCCAAAAAGAATACACCAACTCGGGTATTCACGGATATAGGGACTACCTATACCTACGCCTTACAAAGGTTATCTTCGAAAGACATTGTCGAACCAATAGGCCCAACTTCCGAGCTTCCAGTGGAGAAAAGGCCCAAGAGCTACAATGTCCAAGCCTATTGCCAGTATCACCGAGGTAATGGGCATGACACGGAGAAAGGTTGGAAAATGAAGCATCTGATCCAAGATCTGATCGAAAGCGGGAAAATACCGTTACCCGGAGACAAGCCGAGCAACAAGAAAAACCCGTTGAGTGCCCATGCTATATTTACCGGGGAAGTAATCGACTGCTCACACCTCATTTCCCCCTATATCCCACAAATTAACGGGATATGGTTCGATGATGAGAAAGATGTATACTTAGCAAAAGGGGAAGCTGTCCCCATCACTAGTGAAGAGGTTCGAAAGGCTAAGTCCAAGGCCTTAGCCACCAATCACCTCGCCACCGCCGGGCGCTCTACCACAACAACCGTCATTGAACCTGCCAGGACGGGTCCTACCCCCGAAGAACCGAGCAACGACGCGGCCTTGGTTTAGCAATTGAAGTGGGTTCAAGCTGACTTAACCATATGGAAACTTCTGGTTAGCTCACAAGCACATCGGGAAGCACTGACTAAGGCTCTCGATGAAATTAAGGTCGACTCACAGGTTACCCCCACTGAAATGGTATGTAGCCACTATCATGCCTTATCTCAAATCCAAGAAAGAAGGCCCGCTCATAACCTTCTCTGAGTCCAATCTTCCACCGTTTTGGGCCGCCCATAACCTGGCCCTCTATATCACGGTCATTTGCTGAGGGAAGTACCTCCCGATGACCCTAATCGACGATGGATCCGCCGTGAATGTCCTACCTCTAAGGACTGCTAAAGCCCTTGGCATCACTGATGCCGATTATCTCCCGACGGCATAGACTATCCAGGCTTTCGACGGAAGCCCAAAACCGGTTGCTGGGGCCGTTAAGCTGACAATAATAACGGGCCCAATCGAAAAAGAATTGGAGTTTCAGGTGATCGATGTCACCTCATCCTTCAACCTCCTACTAAGAAGGCCTTGGATCCATGCAGTCAAGGCCGTATCCTCTACCCTCCACCGAAAAGTCAAGATGCCACTTCAAGACGTTATCATCACACTGGAGGCGACCCCCATGACCGTAGCAAGCTGCAACGCTACGAACCGGGCCGAACCACGAGGATTCGATTTCGTGGGAATGATCGAAGAGGAATATCTCTTCAGGCCTTACTTCACCACTAGCATCGGCATGATGCTACAAAATTTGGGCTACTTACCGGGGGCTACCTCAAGGCCATATCTTTCAGCTGGGAAGATTATCGAGGTCCTAAACGACGGCGAATCACAATTCGGATTGGGGTATGCTATAACCCCGGAAAACGTGGTCCGGGCCGGTATCCACAAGGCCACCAACATCCTCAAGGGTACCTACTTGGGCCCTTATAGCCCGAAACTAACCGACTACTTTGTTACCCCAGTTTTCGGAGCTATTCAAGTGGGCCTCTACCAACCCACAATCACATATCCTGAGACCAAAACGGCTCGGGAATGCAATTTCATCCACGATGATATATTCACCATTGTCCAGGACGAGTCTGAGAAAGGTGAAAGCAACTCCGAGCCCGTGCTGGGGCTCCTATTTGGAGAAGACAAAGTCGTCCCTGCTCCAAAGGATGATTTGGTCAACCTGATCCTTCGCAGCAATCAGTTTAACCCAACCAAGCTAATCTCCGAAGTCAGTGCTGACACCGGAAAAAAGGGCCTGGAGGAAGACCATCAAGTGGTCCGACAGTCAAGGACAGGTCTACAAGCTGACCAGTGGCAAGGGAGACATGTCAGATACCGAGTCCGAGTCTGAGTCTGAGTCAGAGTCGGAGTCTAGAGGGTTTGGTGCTGGAGTCCAATCTGTAACCCCTCTTCTTTTAGCCACAGGAGTCTCGGGGCCTGTACCGAGAGCACTCCCAATCCCGCCACTGATCAACGATCAGATGACCGCTCTATTCGAGCTATTCTCAAAATTTACCATTACTAATAATAACGAAAACCGTTCTGCTTACGACTTGTCTTATTTTCAAAATTCTTCCAATTTCAAAAATTTTATATGCTATGACATTGAGAAACCCGACGAACAGGTACCTCTGCCTCCGCATCTGATCGAGCAACTCGAGCAAAGGGAGTCCCGAGACCCGGTAATTGAAGAAACCGAGTCCATCAACGTGGGAACCACTTTAGAGCCCCAGATGCTTAAGTTGGGCCTATCTTTAGATCCCGAGAAGAGAAAACAATTCGCGGACGTCCTCCAGGAATTCAAGCACGTCTTCGCATGGTCCTACAAGGACATGCCGGGGATAGACCGGGAGATAGCTGAACACCGAATACCCATCAAAGATGGGTGTAAGCCGGTAAAACAAAAACTCCGAAGAATGAATCCCGAATGGTCTCTCAAAGTCAAAAAGGAAGTGGACAAACAATTCAAGGCGGGCTTTATACAAGTGTCTAAATATCCGGACTGGGTCGCAAACATGATGGGAGGGATTTGTCGCGGAATCCCAACCATCAATAAAATAACCGGCTATTCCTACGGTAGATAGGGCAAGTCGGGTCGAATCCACGAGGACGGTAATGTAGAGCCTAGACTAAGGTCGCCCAAATACGAGACTAAGTCAACAGACTACGCTAAACAAGAATGATAAGAAGGGAGGAGGCTAGACTATGACTAAGGAGAACAAACTTGGAAAACGGGCTAGGATTAGGTCGGGGTCAAAGGGGTAACGGAATGGTCAATGGAGAACTAGAGTGAAGAAGGTAGTAGGGTGATCTAGGTCGGTCCGGGCTCTCGCAACTTAGACCCACCTAGAGGTTCCACCTAGAACCCATCTCGGCGACACACACAAGAGAAAGGCAAGAAAAACAAGTTTATGCATCTACTAGTCAATCAAGCATTTCAACAAACATGTGATGTGCACCAAACCAAGAGGAAACCCAAATCTTCCCCCAACATCTCCAACAATCCCTTAATCACCCAATTAACACCCTAATCACCCTACTAACCCTAGCAAGAACACTACTCTAACATATCTAAAGTAAAAACCAACATAACAAGATGAATCAACTCAAACATCAAAACATATATAAACAATCTAGTGAAAACAATGAACAAGAACTAAAGATGAGAACTTGATGAATAATAAAGGATTAAGAGTAAAAAGGAAGAGAAGATTATACCATACTACAAAGGAAATGGAAAAAGAGAACACTTGTATAGAAGAAAACCCAAACATTTCCACCAAGGTTGTCAATCTTGGTGGATTCTTCAAGAGATCCAAAATACAAGCACTAATCTAGGATTAACTACTAATTACCGACTAATCTACACTAATCTAATCTAATCTAATCTAACCTAAAGTAGTCTAGGGTTTTAGGAGAAGTGAAGAATATAACATATGATATTGTCTTAATACAAGAGGGGGGTATATATAGGGTTTAAGAATGAAAGGAGAAGAAAGAAAACAAGGCGGAGCTGCAGCAGGCCCGTCCCGGCCGAGACGGGGTGGTCCCGGTCGGGACGAGGTCGGTCCCGGTCGGGACGCCACCTTCCCGATCGGGATGGGCTCACAGTAGCCTCGCTTCATGTTCACTTCATCCCGAACGGGATGAGGTCATCCCGAACGGGATGGGTCTTGTAGGCCTCCCTTAAGAGCTCTTTGGTCCCTCCTTGCCTCTCATGGGTTTCTCGTCGATTCTCGGGACTCGGGATCGGGTCTCGGAGGCTCGGGATTGGGTTCCGAGGTCTCGGGGTCGATTCCAAGGCATCGAGTCATCGTTCCTCTACTCCGTTGGCTCCAAAATGTGTATGTATCGAGTCGGAATCGCTCCAACTCTTCCAATTCGGTCTCGGGAACCTGAAACGAACTAAAGGAAGCATAAAAAACCCATAAATCGCTCCCAAGGAGCGATTCCACAAGGAAAATGGGACCAAAACACAACAAAATAAGCACTACAAACTACACTTATCAACTCCCCCACACTTAACCCTTACTCGCCCTCGAATAAGCACATACTAACTACTAAACTATCCGAGTGGGTATTAGCGCACCCTACGCCCTTTAAACTCACGCGAGTGCACTTAGAGGAAAGGTGCACTCCGCAAGGCAAGTCGGGTCTTGCGACAAAACCGCGGATGCAACCGGACACAAAACACACAAACAAACAAACACATAATCGGTTGCACCCAAAAAAAAACAAATACCGCTTCCCTCAAACAAGCGGTGAAAGAAGCACCGGTTTAGGACTCGAGGCAAGTGACAACATTCCCAAGCTAGACATACAAACCAAGGTGAACTAAACCCTAATAGTATGACGATAAAGCAACAAAAACGTTGGTAACTTACCTAGGTCCTCCTAACTTTCTAAAAACGTACTACGGGACGATCGGCGGAGTGGAAAAGTGAAGAACCACGGTGTTAGTCGACACTGTAGGTAAGTGAGATCCCGCCCCCTTTAGCGTGAGCCAAGAGGGTCGTCCCGTGTCTAAAACCGCCTAACTAGTCCAAGTAAAAAGGTGGAAAACATGCAAAATGAGGGAAGACCGACCATTACCGCTATCATCCTTCCTAGGGACTCGGTCCTTTGGTAGGCTCTTCACGGCAAAAGTCGGAAAAGGGCTTATTTTTGTGAGGATTTCTTTTTGTGAGACGGGTTTTCTTTTGGAATTTTCTTTCTTTTCGACGTTTTGATTAGTTTGTTGCCATGCCATTTCTTTTTCTTCTTTTCTATTTTCTTTTTGGCTTTTGTGCCTTTTCTTTTTCTTCATTTATTTTCTTTCTTTCATTTTTTTTTTCTTTCTTTTCTTTTCTTTGCCCTTTTTGGCAAGATTTGGCTTTTTGGCATTTTCATTGTATAACAAGAAAGATAGAAATCAACAAATTGCAATTTTATTGAGTGGATATGTGTAGGAGGTAAGTGAATGGGTAAGTCGGGGTTGCGCACTCCCTTTCAAACCCACAAAAAGTGGAGAACTTGGACTAATCAAACGATCCTAAACACGGTCACCTAGGGGACGAAACTCGGTAACCAAGGCCTTTTCACACCGTGGGTGGTCAAAATGGTCAAAGGTGCAAATCCCGTAGTAAATCCCTAGTAAGCTAGGTGGACTCAAGGTAAAGGACCAACGAAATCATTGATTTAGGGTCATTCTACTAGGCTAAAGTCCAAGACTCGATTTACACTACTAGGAAGGAAAAGTACAAACTCATACACTAGCCTCTAAACCGGGTTTTCGAAAACGGTTTACGCACAAGACACACAACACAACACAAAACAAAGACACGACGAAAACGAACGAAAGAAAAAGAAGCAAAAACAACAAAACAAAAACAGAACAATAACGAACACATAAACAACACAAACACCACCCCAATCATCCAAACAAGTCACCAAAACAACCACAAACTTTACAAAGCTCCACCCGAGCACACCACAACACACATCTCCTCCAAACTCCGCAAGAGGTAAAGAAGAAAAAGGGATATGTTACCGGGAGTCTTGAAAGCTTTCCAAAGTTAGCGGCGATTTAAGCAACCTATAAGGAAAAGGGAGGCAAAACACGCACACAAAACAAATGTACGACACAATGACACAAAAAAGGAAAAGACACAAAAGAGAATATTTTTGATTTTTTGTGAAATTTTTCAAATTTTTAGGGTTTTTTGGAGATTTTTTCGGAAAAACTAAGAAAATAAAACTAACTACGCTAGAATATCGCTCCCCCACACTTAAACCGAGCAATGTCCTCATATGCTCAATCGTAGTGTGTGGAGAGACAAAAGAAAAAGAAAAGAAACTACGAAAATAAAGCTAAAAATCAAAAAGAAAAGTGGAGAAAAGGGTAGAAGGTGTCCGGCCGGGGTGTAGTCAAGTCACCATGGGCCGAGACAAGAAAGAGATATGGATGGGGGAAGAAATAAAAAGAAGGAAATAAAAGGAAATGGGAGGGGAGGGCTAGGTGTAATCAAGTCACCTAGCCCGGATTCCGCCTAAATCTGACTAAATCCTCAAAAAAGTGAAAATCTTGTAAAATTTGGATTTTTCGATTGACTCTCGACGTAATCACATCGTCGGGAGTCGGGAGCAACCACTACCGAGGCCTCGAAGGCCACCATGATATCAAGACACATAAGTGTACAAGGGGAAGGGGATAAACAAGGGGAAAACAAGCAATATAAGACGGAAAAGAAAGGATAGTTGTCGTACCGACCGGTTAGCAACTCACTCGCTCCATCGTCTCAATGAACAATATAGGCACGTTTCTCGTCTTCTCGGTTGCCATCTCGCTTCAAACTCGAGAAGAACTCATGGTAGAGGTAGCAATGGTAGGGGGGTGAAAATTTATGTGGATTACGGTGCAAGGTGAGGTGTACGGGTCATATGATAGGAGTAAGGAGGAGTAGGGAGGTTGGGAGGGGGTATAATGGATGGGTGGAGTCAAACGCCGAAGAAAAGGCTCAAAAGGGAGAAAGGGAACCATCTCGGTCGGGATGGATGGTCCCGATCGGGTTGATAAACCCTTCCCGATCGGGAAGCTCTCGTCCCGGTCGGGAATGCACTCCAGTGAGTCCGAATTTTAGCACCTTCATCCCGATCGGGATGGCTCCTTCCCGGTCGGGATTCCTCATCCTTCCCGGTCGGGAAGCCCTCTTCCCGGTCAGGATGAGTCTTCTTGGCTTTCCCCAAGCCCAAAAGCTTATCATAAGCTTCAAAAACCGACTTCCTCGCTCGCGAACCAAACTCCATCATCAACCATTCCTTTCTAGGAATCACATGCACTTCACCTATCAAACAAAGCTCTTATACACATCAAATTCTCTCCCTCACATCGCTCATCAAAAAAAAATTCCAAATGACAAGAATATCACCAAACAAAAGAGTCCTAGAAACAAAAATCACAAATACAAGCACAAGTACTCTAAAGAAGAGGTGAGGGGAATATACAACATGACGGTTCTTTAGGAACTCCGTCAAACCTAGGATGGTGAACTCTTCTTCAACCGTAGCCCTCAAGGACATAATGAAGGCCCAAGAAGCGCTCGAGCTTAGCCGACCTCCACGGCCTCCAAGGAGGAGGCAAGAAGTAGGAATCCTAAGACCCAAAATCATCTTCAAAGTTGTCTCCGGGGTCTATCCATCCTACGAGCTTCACCGACCTCTTCCTCCCTAAGCATCGCCTCCAATCACAAGCAAGCTTCATCTCCAAGAAACAAGGCACAAAAAGCGGTTTTGGCCTCATCTCCTCAATGCTCACCCCCACACTTTCCTCAAGTTGTGGTTCCCCATCTTCATCACTCGGCCCCACATCATCTTGGAGAAGAGAATCGAAACTTCTACCGGCGGTTTCAATCTCTTCCAAACCATTTCTCGGTGTACTAGCAAGGGGCTCTTGATGCTTGTCCAAATTATCGCACAAGGGCAACTCGAGGCTAACAATTTCACCCAACATCCTCACAAACTCTACCAACCCATCCAACTCACTATCTTCCTCCAATTCCTCACCAATGTTGCCTTCACCAAGGGTCATCTCCTCATTCGTCTCTTTTTGGGTAGACGATTGAGGTTCTTCAAAGCAACTTACTCTATCAAAGGGAACTACATTGGCGGCTTCATGGTTAGGATGCTCCTCTTTCTCAAGTGGGCACCCTTCATCTAATTGTGATGTTCGGGATAAAAGCATTACGGTTTTAACCGCTATTGCATTTAATCGAGCATCCCTCGCCTCGTTTTCCCTTCGAAATCGGGCCATGAATTCATCTTGCTTTTTTTGCAATTGAATGGTCGTTTCTTGGATGCTCCTTTGCATTTGAAGCATAGATTGAAACACCTCCATGTCGGGTAATTGGTGATCATTGGGGTCTGGTAAGGCTCCTTGAAAATCTTGATGATGCCCAAGGGGTGGGGCATCATATTGTTGGTAGCAAGGTTGGGGTGATTGGTAGTATTGTGGGTCATGGGGTTCATATTGTGGTTGGGGTGGAGGATAATATTGTGAGTTTTGGGGGTATTGGCTTCCATAAGGTTAATCTTGATTGAACATGGTGGGTTCACAATCATAACTTGAGTAATAGCCACCATGATCGTAGGACTGATAGTCATCCACTTGTTGGTAGCCGTTTTCATAACCTTGAAGTTCATACCCACTAGAGTCTTGATCCCCCCAAGAAGCTTGATAGTAATTAGGAGTCATCATGTCGTAGCTTTGGTTCATGGAAGAAGAGTGGTAGCTCATATCGGCTCCCGAGTGTGTGGAGTTTAGATCAAACCCCATGCTTGCTCGAAAATCGTAGCTCATACCCGGTTGGAAACCACTCATTCTACCAACCGTCCGTTAAAGCGGCTCTAAGTTGCAAGATGAAGATAGTCACCACCTCTAAGCACAAACTGTAGACTAAGAACAAACGTGAGAAGTCTAGTGCTTTTTGGGCACTAGACAAGAAAGAAATAAACCACACACACACAAGAAGCAAGGTAACAAAAAGAAAAAAGAAAAACACAAACACAAAAACTAAGTCAAGCAAATAGGAAAACAAAGTCGAAACTAGCACCGTCCCCGGCAACGGCGCCAAATTGATGGGAGGGATTTGTCACGGAATCCCAACCGTCAATAAAATAACCGGCTATTCCTACGGTAGATAGGGCAAGTCGGGTCGAATCCACGGGGACGGTAATGTAGAGCCTAGACTAAGGTCGCCCAAATACGAGACTAAGTCAACGGACTACGCTAAACAAGAATGATAAGAAGGGAGGAGGCTAGACTATGACTAAGGAGAACAAACTAGGAAAACGGGCTAGGATTAGGTCGGTGTCAAAGGGGTAACGGAAAGGTCAATGGAGAACTAGAGTGAAGGAGGTAGTAGGGTGATCTAGGTCGGTCCGGGCTCTCGCAACTTAGACCCACCTAGAGGTTCCACCTAGAACCCATCTCGGCGACACACACAAGAGAAAGGCAAGAAAAACAAGTAAATGCATCTACTAGTCAATCAAGCATTTCATCAAACATGTGATGTGCACCAAACCAAGAGGAAACCCAAATCTTCCACCAACATCTCCAACAATCCCCTAATCACCCAATTAACACCCTAATCACCCTACTAACCCTAGCAAGAACACTACTCTAACATATCTAAAGTAAAAACCAACATAACAAGATGAATCAACTCAAACATCAAAACATATATAAACAATCTAGTGAAAACAATGAACAAGAACTAAAGATGAGAACTTGATGAATAATAAAGGATTAAGAGTAAAAAGGAAGAGAAGATTATACCATACTACAAAGGAAATGGAAAAAGAGAACACTTGTATAGAAGAAAACCCAAACAATTCCACCAAGGTTGTCAATCTTGGTGGATTCTTCAAGAGATCCAAAATACAAGCACTAATCTAGGATTAACTACTAATTACCGACTAATCTACACTAATCTAATCAAATCTAACCTAAAGTAGTCTAGGGTTTTAGGAGAAGTGAAGAATATAACATATGATATTGTCTTAATACAAGAGGGGGGTATATATAGGGTTTAAGAAAGAAAGGAGAAGAAAGAAAACAAGGCGGAGCTGCAGCAGGCCCGTCCCGGCCGAGACGGGGTTGTCCCGGTCGGGACGAGGTCGGTCCCGGTCGGGACGCCACCTTCCCGATCGGGATGGGCTCACAGTAGCCTCGCTTCATGTTCACTTCATCCCGAACGGGATGGGTCTTGTAGGCCTCCCTTAAGAGCTCTTTGGTCCCTCCTTGCCTCTCATGGGTTTCTCGTCAATTCTCGGGACTCGGGATCGGGTCTCGGAGGCTCGGGATTGGGTCCCGAGGTCTCGGGGTCGATTCCAAGGCATCGAGTCATCGTTCCTCTACTCCGTTGGCTCCAAAATGTGTATGTATCGAGTCGGAATCGCTCCAACTCTTCCAATTCGGTCTCGGGAACCTGAAACGAACTAAAGGAAGCATAAGAAACCCATAAATTGCTCCCAAGGAGCGATTCCACAAGGAAAATGGGACCAAAACACAACAAAATAAGCACTACAAACTACACTTATCAAAACATCGTGCCGGTACCCAAGAAGGACGGCAAGGTGCGGGTATGTGTGGACTTCCGGGACCTTAACAAGGCCAGCCCATAAGACGATTTTCCATTGCCACACATTGACATACTAGTGGATAACACGGCCGATCATGCCCTTCTATCATTCATGGACGGATATGTCGGGTACAATCAAATCAAAATGGCAGAAGGGGATATGAGTAAGACCACCTTCATTACACCTTGGGGTACTTACTGTTACACCGTCATGCCATTTGGGCTCATCAATGCCGGGGCCACTTATCAACGGACCGCCACTACTTTATTACATGACATAATTCATAAAGAAGTGGAGGTTTATGTGGACGACATGATCGTCAAGTCCAAAGATCGGAGCGGGCACCTTGTGGCCCTAAGAAAATTCTTTACCCGACTACGCAAATACAATATGAGGCTAAACCCTCAAAAGTGTAGTTTCGGGGTAACATCGGGCAAATTACTCGGCCATATCGTTAGCCAACGCGGCATCGAGGTCGACCCAGCTAAAATCAAAGCCATCACCGAGATGCAAACACCCAAGACCGAAAAAGAAATAAGGGGGTTTCTCGGGAAAGTCCAATACATCAGCCGGTTTATTTCAAAGTTAACCATGGTATGCGAGCCCATTTTCAAGAAACTGAAGATAGGAGAACGGGTACTATGAGACGATAAATGTCAAACGGCTTTTGACAAAATCAAGGAGATTCTGTCTGCTCCGCCAGTATTAATGCCACCTCAACCCGGTTTGCCTCTGTCGTTATACCTGACAACGACCGAGACAGCCATGGGGGCTATTCTGGCCCAGACAGTCGATTCGGAAGAACGGGCTATTTACTACATTAGTAAAAAGTTCCTAGATTACGAATGCAAGTACACGATGCTCGAGAAAACGTGCCTAGCTTTGGTTTGGGCCACTAAAAAGCTCAGACATTACATGCTCAGTCACGAGGTACATGTATTTTCCAAAATGGATCCCATCAAGTACCTGTTCGAGAAGCCCATCCTTAATGGCAGGATGTCCAGATGGACTTTAATGTTAGCTGAGTTTGACCTCAAATTTGTACCATTAAAAGCCATCAAAGGCCGAGTGGTGGCAGAATTCCTTGCCGACAGCCCAATATCTGAAGAGGGACACATCGATACTTGGGCCTTTCCTGATGAGGACATATTCCATACCGATGCCGAGACATGGGATTTGTACTTTGATGGGGCATCCAACTTCCGAGGATTTGGGGTCGGAATTCTGTTAATCTCACCGCAAGGGGAGCACACCCCGTTATCCATCAAATTGGACTTTGACGTGACCAATAACGCAGCCGAGTACGAAACATGCATTCACGGGTTGAAAGCCGTCGCTGATTTAGGGGTAACGAACCTCCGGGTCCACGGTGACTCATCGCTGGTCATTAATCAAGCACTCCAAAAATGGAAAATTCGGAATGCCAATCTCGTGGCTTACCAAGCACGGGTAAGGGTTCTAGAGAAATAATTCCAGAAGGTGGAATATATATATCTGCCTCGGGAAGAAAATCAATTCGCAGATGTACTTTCCAAATTAGCATCCCTACTAAATATCCCGGAGCATCTAACTAGCATGCCAATCTGCGTTAAAAGACGATCCGAGCCGGCCTATATCCACGCCATCCAGGATATCGAGATAATTCACCCAGAACCTTGGTATTAGGCCGTCCTAACCTACTTGACAACGGGAGAATACCCCCCGGGAACTGAAAACTGGGCCAAGAAGGCCTTGCGAAGATTGGCGACCAAATTCGTTCGTACAGACGACGGGCAGCTGTACAAAAAGACGGCATAAGGGGCTCTCCTCCTGTGTATCGACAAAATACAGGCCGAAAAGGTTATGGCCGAGGTACACGATGGTGAAAATGGTCCACATATGAATGCCCATATGTTAGCCCGAAAAATCATGAGGCTTGGATATTATTGGAACACCATGGAAACAGACTGTCAGTTATATGTCAAGCACTGCCATAACTGTCAGATCTTTGCCAACGTACAACATATGCCATCTTCCCTATTATATACCACGACATCACCATGGCCATTTTCGACATGGGGTATCGACATAATTGGAAAGGTGCACCCTTCCGGGACGGGAGGTCATTACTTCATTTTAGTGGCCATCGACTATTTCACCAAATGGGTCGAAGCCGAGTCATATCGTGTCTTGAACGCCAAGCACGTGGCCAAATTCATCCAAAATAAGATCATTTGCTGATATGGGATCCCACACGAGTTTATCAGTGATCACGGGACCCACTTCCAAGCTGAAACCGCTGCATTGCTAGCGAAATATAAAATTCAGAGGCATACATCTTCACCTTACCGACCCAAACAAATGGAGCGGTAGAAGTGGCTAATAAAACAATTGTCACCATACTTAAAAAGATGGCTGAGAATTACCGGGATTGGCCCGACAAAATATCTTTTGCCCTATGGGGGTACCGAACTTCAATTCGCACCGCGACCGGAGCAACTCCATATTATTTGACATATGGAATGGAGGCGGTCCAGCCAGTCGAGCTAGAAGTGTCATCCCTCAGGATTTTACTTGAAAGCCAAGTACCTGAGGCAGATTGGGTCCAGGCCCGATATGATTCGCTAGTCCTTCTAGACGAACGGCGATCCCGGGCCCTCAACAATATTCAAATATATCAAAAGAGGATCCAACGGGCTTTCAACAAAAGAGTTAGGCCCAGAGACATCAAAGAAGGGGATCTAATCCTAAAATCGGTTCGTGCCTTACTACCGGTTGACCCAAGAGGAAAATTTAAACCCAATTGGGCTGGGCCATACTTAGTCAAGAAGGTCCTATCAGGAGGAGCGGTGATGCTGACAGACCTGGACGGGAACGAGTTCGTCAACCCGACCAACTTGGACCAGCTGAAGCGCTACTACCCATAAACCCTATCTCAATGTCATTTGCAAAAGTTTATAAAAATTTGTCTTTTTATAAATTTTTAAAAAATATTTTAGACAAGTCAATGAGTTAGAATTAATTATTCTACCGTCGCACATCTCGAATTAATAATCTTGATGTATTTCGAAAATTGCAAAAAAAAATCAATTTTGAACTACGTTTGGTTTGATTCCGCTAATTGTGGATATGTAGGCAACCCCTCAAAAGGGCACAACCACTGCAATAACGAAAAGGCGGGAACAGTATTCAATAATATGCCTTTCATTAAAAACCCGATAAACCCGGGAATTCCAAAATTACACCACACACACGCAAAAAAAAAAAAAAAAAAAAAAACGCCGGTAACGGCAAAAAAAAAAACACCACAAAAAATAATAATAATAATACTCAAATAATAAAGCAAAGGAGACTAATAGCCAGGCATCTTGCCCTTCCCTTTGTCCTTTGGGTCGCGGGTAGCCCGAGGTCGCCGGGGCGGGGGCGAGCGTTCCCGAATCACGAGGGGAACCTCCTTGGCTCGAACCCGTTTCTTCGACAACGGGTCTTCTGCTATTGTCCTTGGTCCAAGTCGAGCCCGCACGTGCTGAGGTAGTCTATCTCGTGGGCCAAGTCGATCCTGTACTACCAGTCTTTGGCCAAGTCTCCTTTCCAAGTCCGTCTGGGGGCTCACTTTCCCCCAAGCACCTCTAGCACTAGACCCTTCAGCTTGAGTCTTAGTCTTCTTTTTCTGACCTGACATCAGTCGGACCAGAGTAGCCGGGGTGTCACCTTCATCAAAGAAGCCCCTGTTGTCTTTAGCTTGCTCCCTTCCGCAGCAGGTCGAAAGCTTCATCAACCTTCAAAGCAGCACGAGCCTTCGCGGAATCAGCTTTGGTCCACTTCACATAAGAGTCTGAAACCCAGATTGAATGGCGAGATTTGGGAATAGGCCAAGTGTGCCGGGTGTACCACCTTTGCATCCAAGTATCGCACATCACATCAGTCAGTTGGGTAGGGTCACTCACAACTGCTTCAACCTCCGGGATTCTTTGAGTCCAACCATACTGCGTTAGTATGCGGTCGGGATAAAGATGGATTGTCTGCCGAAAAGACAAGATTACTTGGTAACGAGCCTTATCCCTCGGGTCTAAACCTGTCCAAACATAGATGGGCCACCACGGCACTACCCATCGAATCAGCGGACCCCCATGGAATGATAACACCTCGTCCCAATACTTTTGATTAATTTGGCGAGAAAAATCGATAGCCCGCCTCCTTGTCATCACTTGATTGTGACAATAGTTGCTCGCGTTAAGGGGAGGATCTATCACTGACAACCTCTCATATAGCCAAATCTGATAAAGAAAACAGAATATGAGTTTCCGAGACAAAAAAGGCGTCCGCCTAAGGGCACTCGATCGAATGCCTAGGGGTCACTCGATCGAGTGGTACCTCTAAACGCGGACAGGGGGCTTTTTACGAGGGCACTCGATCAAGTGCCAGGGTGACTCGATCGAGTGCCCACTGCAGCAGAAAATCGCGAAATAAAATCAAAAAACAAGAAATCGGGAAAATTCGAGGTAATATACCTGCAATAAACGAGTGCTTCCGGTAAGATGAACCGACGGATCCCTCTTACGATTGTCTAAACCCTGGATAATCTCACCTGTAATCAGCCAGGCCGGGCTGTGTTCAGTCTCCATCAAATCGACCACGGTTAAGAGGCGGGCGTTTCCCATGCATGACAATAAATCCATGTGACCCTCGAAAGTATAAACATGGAGCATACAGAAAGAAAAAGCCCTACGGCTGTGAACCGGTCTGACCCAGACATCGTGAGGATTCATAAATTTCTCAGCCAAGTCGAACAGAGAAATATTACCGTCCTCCATCATGCGGGATACTTCATTATGGGAAAGCCCTAAAAATTCTCGAAGCTTCCTCCTCGGGTCATAAACCGAATATGGGACGGCAGGACGAAGTATTGGGTTCCATCCTCCCACAGCAGCAATCTCCTCGGGTAAAGGGCAGACTTCGCCCCGAGGAAAGGCAAAGACATGATATTTGTCGTCCCAATAGGACAAACAAGCATCCAGAAAATAGCGATCAACCTACATCTGACGGAATGTATACAGCTGAGTAATACCCGTCTGGTTCAAAGCCACTCTATCCGTGTCCCTAAAGCGTCGGGACCATTCTTGCAACATAACGGTCAATCTGTCGATTCCCATGGCTAATTTTCTTGAAAGGAACAAAGAGACTTTCTTTTTGAGAAGGGATGAATTGTGAGAAGTTTGTGAGGAAAATCAAGGACAAGGGAGGGGTATTTATAGCATTAACTCCATAACCTTCTTTCCATATCTTCCTTACACGAAAAGTTTCCTAATTCTAAACGGAATCAACCCATAAGCCTAGTCTCGATACTAGCCCGGGAATTAGTCATCCCGAACTTTCCTAAAATTCTTAAGGAGTCAAAAATTTCAAAATTTCAACATTTCAAAATTTCAAAAAAATTCAAAAATATCGAAATTTTCAAAAATCTTTTTCCCCAGCGCGAGTCATATTTTCTACCTACGTGTTGCATGCAAATTTTATGTGACTTATACAGGTACAATTTAAGACCGCGCAACCCATATATCTCCCCAGCGGAAGGCCCAAGGCGGCATTTTCACGGGATGGGCCCACACATAGGCGCACCCGGGACTTACGCGACAAGTCCAAATTCCCCACGGAGGTATTATCATCAGCCCAGGTATGATTTCTGTCTTATGGCTGGCGAGCCCTTCACGCAAGTCTAATGGACTATAAACGACCTGTCCGGAAGTCTGCATGTTTCAATCCTCGATTGGCCTGGTAGCTACTCTGACTTTCGCCTTGTCCAAGCCTCAGTCAGAGTGGGCTCTCTGTAGACACTCGCATTTTGACTGCCAGGTGTCTATGGCAGTTTCCAAAAAAAACACTCGATGATGATCGGACGCTAACGTGTTTCTACGCGCTTGGATACGGGCTCAAAACCATTAGTTGTTGGCTTAAGCACTTACAGAGTACAAATCTCACAAAATCGACCTCAAGTCCAGGCCCAGTGGGTCATTTCCAATCAAATAAGGCTAATTTGGGCCAAAACCGACACCGGAAATAAAACCGACTTTTTACGATTGGGTCAACCCCGGTCAAAGCCGTTTCCAAGACACATATAAAAGCAGCCACATAACATCAAAAAGTCCAAACCAAGTACAAAACCCATCTCGAGATCCAAAACATTGGACCCGCGCAACCCAGCCGATCCACTCGATCGAGTGCTCCACCCACTCGATCGAGTGGGCCCTCAATCAAGCCCGACTGCGTTTGAATGGGCCACTCAACCGAGTCAAGAGGCTACTCGGTCGAGTAACCCTAGCCGGGGGTCCATGGCCATGCCTATATATACACCCCCATGCACAACCTCTTACACATCTTTTTTGACCTAATTCTACCCTAATCAAACCCTAATACTACACTTCCAAACCCTAACCCTAGCTTAGGAGACAAACCCTAAACCACCACAACTTAGCCTACATCTCGATTACTCCCGTGCTAGCCACAACTACGAGTCCCGTCCGAGAACAAGAACATGTAGGTTGAGGGTGCCAATTCCCGCTTTTCTTTTCTCCTTTCTCCTTCTCCCTCGCGATGCACGTCGTCTATGTCGTCGTTTTTGGTTTCTTGTTTTTATTATTATCGCGTACTAATATCATTAATAATCGCTAGTATTAAAAGACACTAAAATACTTGTGAATTTGTGTCGAGTGTGAGGGATGTCGGAATAAGAAAACCCGAATATACAAGGGTATTGCACCCAGCGTTGCTGGTCACTTATCCCGACACCCCTATCACTTGATTATTGAAACAAGTCAACTTAAACAACAGTTTTTATTTTATCCGCATTGTTATCATTAATCGCTTATTTCATCGATTTCCCAAAAATTATTTTCGAAACATACTTTTTTCATAAGGGTTGAAACCCGTTGACGTGGATCCGACATCACATAATCCCTAGGGATTTATTTCGATGTCGGAAAAGCCGAGGGAATCAAGTCTTTCAATTCAAGCAAAGTGTCGACCCGTTAGATTTGATACCAATTCCATAATTGGATGTCGAATCTAACGATCTAGTCAAAAAATCCCATTAACATGATGTTCGTTGATGCTAAAGTAGTAGTCACCTAACTCAATCGAGTTAATAGGACGCTATAAAACGCGGAGAACATACATATCACGTTACTAAGATTTAATTCGACTTACAAAATCATATTCTCAAAAAATCACTCTAAATATTCGGTATTGGTCTCATAATCAAGCACCGGATATAATGAGTAGCACTAAATCGGGACCAAAAACAGCCCGCCACGCGAGTCGCACGAGCCTTGTGCGAGTCGCATAGTGGTGCGAGTCGCGCCCTTCTCGCGCGGGTCGCGCGGATCCCTAAAATTCGTAACATAAAATTGATTATTTCGCCTTAACTCATTTAGCAATAATTCTTCAAAATCCTTTTTTCTTATTCCGAATATTTGATTTCATTTCCATAATCGAATATCGAATATAACGAATATCGCTTTTTTAGGTCAAGTATAGATTATGTCATATTTGTACATGACTTAACAAAGCTACAAACTTTCCGAAAAAGCAATTTCGAAATCAATAACAAAATCGCAAGCGAACCCTAGTTCGTACATGGGGCACTCGACCGAGTGCCTAGCCCACTCGGTCGAGTGGCACCCCAAAAACCGAAACAGAATGCTTTTTCGACCTCCACTCGGTCGAGTCTCGCAATGACTCGATCGAGTGGCAACGTACTCGGTCGAGTTCGTCAATAACTCGATCGAGTAGGGTCTAAAATACGGGACAGAAGCTCTTCTAGAGGTCCACTCGGTCGAGTCTCTCAATGACTCGGTCGAGTGGCCCTTTATCACGTCAAAACCGTAAGTCCTACACCGTCCTCTAGTCTCGGTATTTCCTTCTTTATGACTTAGGTCAACATGTGTCAAAATCAATCACGTGTACTACTACTTTTTCAAAAACCATGCATCGCGTTTACATTACTCGATATCATATTATTCTATACTTTGCGCGAACCGTTATACCGTTACTAACGAGTTTGTTGTTTCTCTTGTCAATTTAGGCTGTTTATTTTATTGTACTAAAATGAACCCACATGCTAAATTCAACTTCGACGTTAGAATTTGTTGCATTAAATCGACATAGAAACCCTTTCAATTTCTCACATGCTTAGGGAAAACAATGTTTCCATAAGCATTTTCATCGTTCAACTAACGCGCGTATTAGAAAGTCATTCGATATCCTAGTAGAGGCCGCTAATGTGCGGGCGGAGTTGGGTGTCCTTTGTGGGCTTCTCAACACGTACCCTCACCCCTTACTCAGAACCGCGGTTTCCGGATGCCCGAAACCGTTGGCGCACGACAGTCATTCAATACACGATAATCGGTAGTGACGGTATCGGTATCGTAATGCAAAGGAACGAGCCCAATAAACTCTGACATCGGAAATGGGCCGTATTTTGTATACGGCCCACAACGACATAGAGTGGGTTCGAATGGGCCCGAACTCCCACAAAGTTCGGTGGCGACTCCACTTCGATTTAAATTTCAATTCGATCCATTCTCATATGGAGATTCATTCGCCTCCTAAAACCCGCGCGTGGCCTCGTCAGGGTGGACCTATGTCATGTCCACAATTTGTCACTTACGTATTTTGATATTAAACTTCTAATAAACTAATTCACATCTAATACCGCACACTTAGCCTTTTGTGAATGTAAAATTACGCAATACCGTACAGTGACAAGGCTACTATTATACACGTTTTTATAATTCATTATTCAAAATCTTTAACAATGTACGACAAAGTTTACAATAATTTATTAGTTCAACCAATACTTAACATAATCAATAATTTAGTATTTCGATCCTAAATTTCTCTTCTGCAACTTCTAATAACAATGAGGAACCACAACCCATGAAAAAATTTCACGGGTATCACACTAGTTTATACATTAGGAAACTAACTAAAAAAATAATTTTAATACATAAATCAAGTATAATAATACCAATAAGAATGATAACTTCACATATGTAAGAATAATACCAACTGTAAATAATAATTACATCAATTGTAATACTCCGTATGTAAACATTTCAAATATACAAAACTTAGATTTATCAAACATATATTTAAAAAAGATATCTCAATTTACTGCAAATATATATATATATATATATATATATATATATATATATATATATATATATATATATATATATATATATATATATATATATATATATATATATATATATATACATACTCCCAACCATGAATCAGGACCCCAAATTGGAAACTAATCTCATCCACAAAAAATGAAATAAACCTATTTATCATCCATCATGCTTCGATTTTGTTGGCGATTCGCTGATTTTAGTGATTCCGTTAGTGGTGATACCGCCGCTACTTGTCATGTGTGGGTGCCTGGCTACAGTTATCGAGCACCGGTTCTTGTTCCTTTACTTATTTCAATGAATCTCAATCTATTTCTCCCCTGTTAGTAATACAAAAAAATCAATATTTAGTATAATAATCATCAAAATTTAGCAAAAAGAATAACAAGAAGTAAAAAATATGACAATTGATGTAAAAAATCGAGGATCTATGATAATAATATGAGGAAGATAACAAATTGTAGAAGAATAGATGTGAAGTGAGAAGTGAAATTTAAAGAATTAAGGGAGTGAATGAACTGGAAGCATGGGGAAGGGAGATGAAAATATCAAAGAGGTAGAATTTAAGCATATGTGTTTTCCAGTGCAGCATTTATTTTGACTTATACATTCTCTAATGCACCGATGTTATTCACAAAGTGTAGCCTTAAATGATGGTGGAGATTACTTCTCCCTAAACAATCTCATTTCCAATCTACTAACCTAATCAACTAAACTAATCTAAAACACTAAAAAATGAGACTTATTTCAGAATTGAGCATTGTGGTTGAGACACCTCATTGAGTTTTGTGTCTTCTTTAATATAAAGAAGATATCAAAGTAAATAAATTATCGTCATCGAAATAATATACGAAGTATTATTATTCTGTATATAATAAAATGAATATTGGAGTAGTTATCTTTGCTCATAGTGGGTTACTTCTGCTCATCTTGGGTCGGGTCAGTCATAGGTCGAGTGATTTTGGGTCGATCATCATTGGATTAATCACGGTTTGGATCGGGTTAACTCAAGATTTGATTCATATTCGAACCAAACAATTTGGGTCTCGAGTCATCTTTATTGGTACAGGTCATTTGAGTCATGGTCTAGGCGGTAGCCTTGTACAGTGTTCATCATCCGGTCTGAACCGGAATCGGAGTAAGAATTTCTGCTTCGGTCTCCGATCCATTATTTTTTTTCTTAAAACAATCCATTATAAAAGTCCTTCATATGTTTTAGTATGTTTACTTTGGTTTAATAGATCGACTTCGAATTTGTAAAAACAAATAAAGGAGTGTTTGGTTCATCAAAGGGAAGGAGAATGTTTCCCTAAAAAAAGGAAGGGGAATTAAATCAAGTTAAACCAGGGGAAAGAAATGAGATTACCCCAAATTTAGGTTCTTGTTTGGCAACCCGTTATCATTTTGGCGCTATTTTTGAAAGTTTTTTCACTTTTAGTGTTTGTTTCAAAGTATTTATGCGGAATGGTTCCACGTCATCGGTTTTTTAAAAAAAAATTGCAAGACTGTACCGCTGTGGAGGACAACGGTATACACCTGCAACGAAATCACCCAAGAAGTCCCCACAGGTCAATAGCTACTGAATTTACCCAAAAACCCCCCATAAACCAGTGGCTACTGATATGTAGGGGTTAATTTTTAAAAATACTCGCAGTTTCATACCGCTATCCCTCACAGCGGTTTGCTACTGTAGCACATTATAATTCCCGGCTCACCCTTCAATCATCTTCACTTACCCAAACTAAAAAAAACCTCAAATACTCGATTACCCCTCAAATCGCCCCCTACCCAATTTTTCATCAAAAAACTCTCAAATTTCGTCCTAAATCTCTCTTAATCATCACCAATTCGAGTTTTTTGGGATTAATTTTTCATTACAAGAGGTACTAATTTTCATTAATTTGTTTAATTCTCCACCAATCTAGTAATTTAGGGTTTGGTTCATTAGTTGCATTTGAGTTAGAAATTTTGATTTAAGTCACTAATTTGATTGTTTATTACTCCCTCCGTTCCGATGAATTGTTTGCCTTTCAAATGAGCACAAAGACCAAGAAACACGTAAAAAGACAAATCTATCCCTGAAAATAGAATTCTATTCCACATATCATGTTATTGCTTAGTCAGGTTAAATACTGTGTACAGTGCGTAGGATTCATTATACAGAAGTAAGATTCACGTACTTAGGAGGGAAAAACTCAATGAAAATTTGAATGAAAATTTTGGAGGGAAAAATTTCCCACCCAAATAAAATTACAAACTTCAAAATTTTCAAAATTAGCATTACAGAAGCTCCATCCTCAAAAATTTCACCGAAAGTTCATCAATGGAACAAATAAACGCCTCCTCAATTGAACCTTCATCATTCATCGCTTCATCGGAATCCAATGTAGCTTCATCCTTCCCAACCGACAATGAAGTCAATTTGCGGCCTAATTCATCCGTCAACCTCAGAACAAAAAAACAGTTTCAGAATGACGAACGACAAGAGAAGAACAATTGCACAAACTCTTCTGCTGAATTACACAAACGGTAAACTCAAACACAGTCTGCTAAAGAAGCTAAGAGATGAGTTTATTCTCTCCAAAACTACATTAACCAAATATTGGAAAAATGTGCTTGAACAAATCAAAGCTAAAAAAATGGTGAATTTGGACAGATCATCATACAAAGGGAGCAAGAAAAGAGTAATAATCGACGTAAAAAAGGTAAGGCATATTCCATTACATAAAAGAACTAGTGTTAGAAGTCTAGCTTGTGCATTGGATCTTCACCCTACAATTGTTCATAGACTAATATAGAAAGGCAAAATTCGAAGCCATTCAAATGTATTGAAACCATCATTGACACATAAAAACATGATGGACATAATGCAGTGGGTAATAGACATAATTAGTAGATCTAGCTTACGTGACATGATGAGAACTACCACTTTTGAGGATATGTATGATGTGGTACACCTAGATGAAAAATGGTTCTACATGACAAGATGCTCGCAGAAGTATTACCTTCTACCCGATGAACTAGAGCCACATAGAGCATGAAAGTCAAAAAGATTTATCACAAAAATCATGTTTATGGGAGTAGTGGCAAGACCAATAATTTCAGAAGATGGAGAAATATTATTTGATGATAAAATTGGTATTTTTCCATTTAGTATCATAGTTCCAGCAAAAAGAGCAAGTAAGAACAGGGGTAAGGGAACACTTGAGGAAAGACCAATTGAGAGAATCGCAAAAACAGTCATCAAACAATGCATATTAAAGAAGGTTTTTCCAGCCATCAAGTTACAGTTTGCACGTAGGAAAGGAAAAAAATATTCATCCAACAAGATAATGCACGACCTCATATATCACGAAAAGATCATGATTTCATTAGAGCTGCAACTGATGATGGGTAGGACATTGAGTTGATTTGTCAACCACCAAATAGCCCGAATTTAAATGTCTTAGACCTAGGCCATTTTAGGACTATCCAACCATTCAACATGAAAAGGCGCCTAAAATCGTATGCCAACTTATCAATGCTGTAATCAAGTCATACAAGGAAATTAAACTAGAAACGCTGAAATTTACTTGGTTATCTCTTCAGTATTGTATGAATGAAATACTTAGGGCGAGAGGAAACAATTGTTATAGGCTTCCGCATGTGGGGAAAATGAGGTTGCAAAGGCTGAATTTGTTACCAAAATGTGTTGAACCAACACCAATGTATGTGGTAGAAGCTTTAATACTAGTATCACGTTATACACAAGGGATAGATTGTAGGGGGCCATTATTACATGATGCACATGAACAAGATTCAACAAATGTAGCAGATGAAGATATATTGGTGGGGAGGCAAAATGCAGGAGATCAGAATGCACAAGGTCAATATGCAGGTCAGGATGCACAAGTAGGGGACGCAGGTCAATATGCACAAGCAGAACAAGGTGCATTCACAAGCAAGGGATGCACGCACGAAAGTATACAACAAATCATCACTTGCGCCACGGAAATTTTGTTGCCACGGCTACTTGCGCCACGGAAAATTTACCGTGGCAAATAGTCTAGCCACGAAAATTTGACACTTGCGCCACAAAAATAAACGTGGCTAGCTCGGTAAACTTGCCCCTAGCCACGTTTATTTTCGTGGCGCAAGTGTCAAATTCACGTGCTAAACTATTTGCCACGGTAAATTTTTCGTGGCGCAAGTAGCCGCGGCAACAAAAATTCTGTGGCGCAAGTGATGATTTGTTGTGGTGAATAGGTCAGGTTGCACGTCACAGGATGAAGGCCAGGATGCACAAGCACGAGATGTATGCGAGTCAGGATGAAGATCAAGCTAAAGAAGACTAGAACACCATGCAAAGAAGAACAAATGAAATAAAAAGCATGTGGAAAATCAAATATTATTGAAGCATGTGGAAAATCAAAAGCAAAACAGTATGAAGACAATATTAAAAGAACTTTATGTCGGAGTATTATCTTCAGCAAATTTTGGTGGTAGAATATTAAGCATCTGTTAAAACACGAAAAAGGTTTATACATTCAGAATTTCAGATAATTGTACAGGTAAAAGCACGGAAAAAGTTTTATGCATTCAAATAATTACCTACAAATGGGTTCCTGGTGATTCGTTGATTAAAGTTTGACCATTATGAAATGCCGACTAATTAAGGTTCGTTGCGTCTTTCTGATGTTCTGACATAGTAGATGTTCTGATATCTCTGAAATTATGTTCTCTACGAACCTTTTCTTGTTTTTTTTCTTCCACATTTCCTCCACTTGTACCTGTCTTCCGACTTTCTTTGACCTTTTATGTACTCATCTCGTTCAAATGAAGGATTTTGGTCATCCCCATATTTGATAATTGTCCTGTCCTGACTCGGACTCTTGTTCTCTTACGTACTGAGGTGGTTGAAACGAAAGACTAATAACTACTTGAAGCCTGAAAGTGTCGAAAATGTCGACAAAAATCAGAGCCTGGTCATCAACAGTCTCGCCTTCACCACCTTGAACCACCCACTGCACCGATATCAACATCATCAGCTCTGTGAATGCCCCACTGCCAAAACAAGATCAATAATCGACCAAGCACTGAATCAAACAACAAAACCCACAAATATGATAGTGAAAACAACAGTTCCATCTACCTCCCACAATAGTTCCTTGAACGACCCACTATCAAAACAACATCAAACAACTGCATCACACACGAAAAATGACCAACAAGGAAAAGATTAAATCACCTCGTTTTTCCCTCCTAAGCGCCATTAAAACGTTGAAATCAATCAATAAACAACCAAAACAAATTACTTTTCCCCCATATTGTTTCAAAGTATCGACTTTTCCCACCTAACACAACATTATTGAAATACAAACCTTAAAAACGGAGAATTGTATGATAAAAAGACAAATAATCGATCGAATAACAAAAGAACAAATAATTGATCGAAAGCAGAAGAACAATTAAACAGTACCTGGTATAGAAACATAAGTATCGTCGATGTTTCAATTAATGAGTAGCAGAAGAAATCGACACGTAGAAAGGTCATTTCAGGATTTCAATTGAGAGAGGCGAAAAATTAGAGTTCATATCGATGGAGTCAGAAATTAGGGTTTGAATTTGATGTATTTGGGGGTTTGTATAGATGGAGGCAGAAAGAATGGGCTTTAAGTTTGATGTGTATGAAATTGGGTTCATGGATTTGTTTGGGTAGTATACATGTGATGTATTTGGAAAATTAAGTAAGGGTAGTTGACAGCCCTCCAAATCGGATCGGTTGTTTAGCAAAGGATGGGGGGTCAAACAATATTTATAGACTCGTAATAACACAAAAACTACTAGAGTAATCGTGGTAAGTCGAGGTCGGTCCACAGGGAAAGAAACGGTAATGAGTAATAAGCGACGTATTTGGGATCTAGTGGGGGGTTTTAAGGGTCGAGTCTATGCTAGGGATGCGGTAAAAGACGAAAATTAAATAACAAGAGAAATAAGAAGAGCAGTGATAAGAGATGATCAATCTAGGAAAAGGTGTTAGGGGGAAGTCGGGATTCAGAAATTGGGGTCTAAGAAAATTGGAATCGGGTCGGTCACAACATTGCTATAGGGAGAGTGCCACCTTTCGGTTTCTTACCCAACTCGCCTAAAAACCCACTTTTGCGGTGAAGAAGGATAAGTCTCAAGTTAAGGTAATTTCTACCCCGAGTTTCCCCATATTGATAGAAATGAGTCAAGGTCGCGGTCTAATTGGCCGGGCTAAAACAACAATGACACAACAACCTCAAGCAAGATAAACCAACAAACAAGCAACCAACCAAAAATTCCTCAATTCAAATAATCCAAGATCCTCCTCCCTAAACCCCCCAACAAGAAATCTACTCACACATAATGATGGAAACTAATAAAACATTGATAATAGGAAAAACAACAAAGACATGTGTAGACACCCACATTTTGACCGCCAGGTGTCTATAGTAGGTCCCACCAAACACCCGATGATGATAGGACGCAAACGTGCTTTAATGGACTCGGATATGGGCTCGAAATCAGGGGCATTTGGTTTAGGCTTATTATGGAGTACAAATCTTACAAAACCAACCTCAAATCCAGGCCTAGTGGGTCGTTTCGAGTCAAATGAGACTAATTTGGGTCGATTCCGACATCGAGGGTAAAACCGTCTTTTTACGACCGAGTCAAAACCCGGTCGAAAAATATTCTCGAGACACACAAGTCAGCCGTGACACTTCACACGGCTGATCCGGTCCCAAACACTGCAAAAATCATCTTCAAATAATATTAAACAAATCCGTTTAAGGATGGAATTCGATCTCAAGTAGGAATTCTATCCGGAAATCGAAACAGTTTACAACCCGAGCTCAGATACTTGGCCAAGACAGGCGAGATATCCCTGTTTCAGCCGAGTTGCTCGGCTTCTTCACCAAGAAACGAGAAGTTTATTCCCTTACGAACTCTCGTATTTCCTATCCAAACCGGTATTTCTTGCCACACAAGCAAGACTACCTCGAGTCCTATAAATAGGACCTCATATTCAACACAAAAAAAAACAATAAATCATCGACCAATACACAACAAATATTAGTTACACACATACTCGATATCTAGCAAAAAAATATTCTCGACATACGTCCGAAGGAATCCCGAAGTAGCTTCAAAAATCCGACGAAACCGACCCGTCCAAACCGGCCGAATCCGACGTCCCACACGACCAAAAATCCGCACCACCCTAACTCGTCCCACATCATCTCGACGCTCCCGTGCCTAAGCCACTGTCCGACGATCTCCATACCGAGAAAATAAAGCATGTAGGTTGAGGGTGTAAATCAAACCCGATTCTCTCTTCTCTCTTCTCCTCCTCCATGTTTTTTTTATTATTATTTTCGTCGGTCGTTTTATACGGGTCATTTGTCGCATATTTTCTATTTATTTTAATAATCGATATTACAAAACTATTTTTTATGTAACGTTCTTAAAATACGATACCGATTTTCTAATCGAATATCGTATCTACAAGAACAAAATTAAATTAATCCTCGTTGATGCTAATAAAATCATTACCTTTTTTTTTACAAAATTCGATGATTTTTAACGCGGAGAGAATTAACATCTTTTTCGTTCAAAATTCTTTTTTTACTTTTCGTTCAAAACAAACCTTTTTTTAAACCTTTTTTAAAGCATTCTAACTATTCGATATCGATTTCATAATCGAATATCGAATACTACGTATATCGAAAATATAAATCGAGTATAAATTAATCCATATTTGTACGTGATTTATAAAAATTAATGATTTTCGACAAATAAAAAAAACCCGGCAGGCTACCACGCGGATCGCGCGACCCACGCGGATCGCGCGACCCGCGCGGCAGCCGGTTCGCCGGTTCTTATTTTTTTTCTTCGCTTTTCTTTTTTTTCCTTTTCGAACCTTATATTGAAATGCGACTTTCGCAACATATTTCGATAAATACTTTTTTTTCGACCTCGGTCAACACGTGTTAATCCATCACGTGTCATTAAAACTTTTTCGAGTCATGCATATTATTTATTCATGTCTTTATTCAATTTATTCATCGTTACTAACTCGTTTTCTCGTGTTTGTAGCTTTTTATTTGTTTTTATCGTTTTATTAGACTAAAACGAACTCACATGCTAAAATAACTTTGACGTTATTAGTTTAACATGCATTAAATGACTTAGCAACCCATTTATTTATTTTTCTCACATGCTTAGGAAAATAATGTTTGCATATCATTCAACCGTCGAACTAACCCGTGTACACCAAAAACGAACGATATCTTAGTAAAGGCTGCTAAGTGCGGGCGGGGTTGGGTGTTCTTAGTGAACTTCCCAACACGTACCCTCACCCCTTACTCAGAACCGTGGTTTCCGGATGTCCGAAACCATTGGCAACGAGAGTCATTCAATATACGATTAACCGCTCCAGTCGGCATCGGTATCGATATGCAAAGGGACGAGCCCAATAAACTCTGATATCGAAAATGGGCCGTATTTTGTATACGGCCCACTACGACATAGAGTGGGCTCGAATGGTTCCGAATAACCACAAAATTCGGTGGCGACTCCTACTTCGATTTAAATTTCAATTTGACCATCTCATATGGAGATTCATTCGCCTCCCCAAACCCGCGCGTGGCCGCGTCGGGGTGGACCTATGTCATGTCTACAATTTGGCGACTCCGCTGGGGATCAACTGATGAGTCACTTACCATCGGCATCCCTAGGGTGAGACTCGAAAAGAAATCGTTCGAATAGTAATGTACACGTTTTAGTTCAATGGGTCATTCATAACCTAATCTTTCCCGGGCCGGTTACTTGTGACCGACGTCCCACTATACCACGGTGCATTCCTACTTGGACCCACTAAAGACTTCGATGGCGGAACTCGCATGGGTTTTACGGCAGGTTCTAAGACCAACTCGGCTTAGGAAGACCGTCCTGATTTGCGAGAAAGCTATCGTCGTTGGTATAGACCCTATTAGACCGACCGAGACTTAGACTAAGAGCATACATGGTGTCGTTATACTGTTTCCGTGACTACATGCTACTTGGTCCGTGTCTCATCCTTTTTTCAAAAAAAACGAGTTTTCAAAAAACTTGCATCTTTTTCGGAAACCATCCATTTTTCAAAACCCGGAAAGCTACCGAATTTAGGACTTATGATTTTGACTCAAAATAGCCTATTTTCTAGCCGGTATGCTGTCCGAACCATTTCAGAAAAAAATTCAAAACCTCGGCCCGATAAACCCTTTTTTCCGATTTTCAAAAAAGATCGGGCCGTCCAACCCGACTTTGTTCGGTTTTCAAATTCAAATCCTCTTTTCAAACCCTCTTCTTCTTAGGACTTCCCGTATTTAGCAGTGTCGGGTCTTGTCATAAGTAGCAAGAGTCTATAGCGTCGAAACTCCGTCGATCTTACATCACGGGTTTCCACCCTATCCCAAGTCCGCCTTATTAGTCAAGGCACGGCTCACCTACGTAGGACAAACTCCTACAAAGGGAAGCCCACTTACACAATCGAGTCCAAAGTCTAGGGATTAGCTCACACGTAGGTCTTTCTTCACACGGGACTAGGCCCACTCTGCCGAAATCCTAAAGAGAGCCCACCATCCATGAGTCACCCGTCTAGGAGTCGGTTTTTTAGTCCGTTTCCGAGTCTAGTCATTTTTCTCGGGATGCACCTTTCGATCTGGGTCCGATTCTGATTACACGGTGTTCTTACAGACAGGCCACCTCACACCCGAACCATGACTAAGGACGCTATTGATCAACTGAGCACCTCGTTGGCCAAGATCCAAGAGCAACTTGACCGAATTAGGGGTGATCAGATCGCCATTGTTACCCGGGTTAGCGCCATCGAACAGGACAAGCCCAAGGACGGAGATGAAGCTCATGGGCCATTAGCCGAATTGACTAGCGCAGTCCTCAAACTGCAAGAGCAGGTCCATTTGTCGACCCACAACTCGATCCATACGGAGAATGCTCGAACCTATTCTCCCTTGACCGACCAATTGCCTGCCAATCTCAATTTGACAGGCCTCCCGATGTTCGACGGAACAAAAGACCCGGTATTACATATCCGGGCCTTCAAAGAGTTTATGGCCCTAAAAGGAGTCAAGTCAGACATGTTCAAGCATCTGTTTGCCTCCTCGCTAGGGAAGCATCCGAAAGCCTGGTTCTATAGGCTCGATTCCAAGAAATACAAGTCTTGGGACGACGTAGCAACGGAATTCGCCCGAAACTACGCCGACAATGCGGAGATCCAAACCACGATGCGCACCCTGGAAGTAATGGCCCAGGAACCAAAGGAAGGATTTACAAAGTACCTTCAACGCTGGAGGGCTGAAAGTGTCAAACTGGTCGATAAGCCCAGTGAAAAAGTCCTAGTTGAAGCCTTTGTCAAGAATCTCCTGCCCGCCTACCGGATCCATCTCCGGTACGCCATCATACCTAGCTTCGCGGTCCTAACCGAAATGGGAACGAGAATCGAGGATGATCTAAGGATGGAAAGCCTCACTAAGGCCTCCACCAAGGGATACCAAGGGGCCAGCTCATCAACAAGCAAGCCCACATCCGCCGCTACTACTCGCAGCATTTTTGACGAGGTAAATCTACTTGATAACCCGTCCAAGAAGAATGCGCCACCCCGAGTGTTCACCGACATAGGTACTACCTATGCGAATGCCTTACAAAGGCTCTCATCAAAAGGCCTCATCGCCCCGATAGGCCCAACACCTGATCCTCTAGTTAAGCGTCGCTCCAAATTCTACGATGCCCAAGCCTACTGCAAATACCATCAGGGTAAGGGACATGATACCGAGAAATGCTGGAAGCTAAAGCATCTTATCCAGGATCTCATCGAAAGCGGGAAAATCCCCCTGCCTGGAGGTAAGACCAACAACAAAGACAACCCGTTGGCCACCCACGCTATCTTCTCCGGGGAAGTCATAGACTGCTCACATCTCATTTCCCCGTTTATCCCGCAAATCAACGGGATCTGGTGTGACGATGAAGACGACGTCTATCTCACTAAGGGAGAAACCGTCCCTATCACGGCCGAAGAGATCCAGAAGGTTAAGTCCAAGGCCTTAACCAGCAGTCACGCCCTCATCATCACCGAACCACCGCCTAAAACGGAGGTCGTCCCGGAAGAGCCGCCAACTACTGAAAAGGCTCTGGTAAAGCAGCTGAGCAAGACTCGAGTTGACCTCTCTATATGGCAACTCCTAGTTAGCTCACAAGAGCATCGAGAGGCACTCACTAAGGCCCTCGATCAAGTCAAGATCGACTCTATGGCTACTCCAGCAGAAATGGTATCCACGGTTTACCCCACCTAAAGGGGAAAGCTAAAGAAGAAGGCCCACTCATCACCTTCTCCAATGCTGATCTGCCATCATTTGGGCCAACCCACAACATGGCTCTCTACATCACGGTAATCTGCCGTGGAAAATATCTACCCATGACCCTTTTTGACGACGGGTCCGCAGTCAATGTCCTCCCCTTAAGGACCGCCAAAGCCCTCGGTATCACCGAGGCCGACTACGTTCCTACAACTCAAACTATTCAGGATTTCGACGGAAGTCCAAAGTCCGTAGCCGGGGCCGTAAAACTCACTATCATAACAGGCCCAATAGAGAAAGAGCTGGAATTTCAAGTGATTGACGTGACCTCTTCCTTTAACCTTCTTCTAGGAAGACCCTGGATCCACTCGACCAGGGCTGTGTCCTCTACTCTGCATCGGAAAATCAAGCTACCTTTGCACGATACCGTCATCACTCTAGAAGCCACGCCTATAACTGTGGCTAGCTGCAACACCTCGGGCCGCACCGATCTTTGGGGGTTCGACTTCATAGGGGCCATCGAAGAAGAATACCTTTTCCGACCCTACTTTACGGTTAGCATGGACCGGATGTTACAAAATCTGGGCTTCTTACCAGGGGTCACATCAAGGCCCGATCTCCCTGCAGGAAAAATCCTTGAAGTCCTTGACAACGGAAGATTCAAACCGGTCTGGGCTACACCCTGACCCCGGAAAATATGGGCCAAACCGGAACCGGTAAAGTCATCTTCGTCACGCCGGTGTTCGAATCCATCCAAACGAGCCTATACCGGCCCCCAACCACACGCCCTGGGACCCACTTGGCCCAGGTCTGCAACTACATACCCGACGACATCTTCGCCCTCGTCCAGTCCGAAGATGCTAAGACTGCTGAGCCCGCACTAGGGCTACTTTTTGGGGAGGAGCTCGCGACCCCGACGCCGAAGGAGGAGCTAGTCAGCCTCATCCTCCGCAGCCGCACCTTCGATCCATCCAAACTGATCTCGGATGTTAGATCCGGGACAGGTAAGAGAGCCTGGAGGAAGACTGTCAAGTGGACTGACAGTCAGGAAAGGACTTTCAAGTTGATCACGGGGGAAGGAGAAATGCTAGAATCTGAGTCTGAGTCTGAGTCTGAGTCCGAGTCAGAGTCTGAGATCGAGTCTAGTGAGTCCGGTGCTAGGGTCAGTCCTGTAACTCCCCCTCTCCCTTTAGCTTTTCCTGGTGCTTCGGGGTCTGTCCCGGGCACCCTACCTATCCCGCCACTGACTAGCGATCAGATGGCAGCTCTTTTCGAGCTTTTCTCTCAATTTATGAATAATAACAACCGTTCTGCTTACGACTTGTCTCATTTTCAAAAATTCCTAAATTTTCAAAATATTCTGTGCAATGACATTGAGAAACCCGACGAACAGGTATCCTTACCTCCGCATCTGATCGAGCAACTAGAGCAAAGGGAATCCCGCAATCCGGTAATCAAAGAAACCGAATCCAACAACGTGGGAACAACTTTAGAGCCTCAGATACTTAAGATAGGGTTATCTCTAGATCCCGGGGAGAAACAACAATTCATCGATCTCTTTCAAGAATTCAAAGACGTCTTCGCATGGTCCTACAAGGACATACCAGGGATAGACCGCGAAATAGCCGAGCACCACATACCGATCAAGGAAGGTTCAAGCCGGTTAAGCAGAAACTCCGACGCATGAGGCCCGAATGGTCCCTCAAGGTCAAGGAGGAAGTCGACAAACAATTCAAGGCTGGGTTCATACGAGTCTCCGAGTATCCAGATTGGGTTGCAAACATCGTGCCAGTTCCTAAGAAAGACGGTAAGGTACGTGTCTGTGTGGACTTTCGGGATCTTAACAAGGTGAGCCCGAAAGACGATTTCCCGTTACCACACATCGATATACTGGTGGATAACACAGCTGACCATGCCCTTCTATCATTCATGGACGGGTATGCCGGGTACAATCAGATAAAAAATGGCAGAGGAAGATATGGATAAGACCACCTTCATTACACCTTGGGGTACTTATTGCTATACTGTCATGCCATTTGGTCTCATTAATGCCGGGGCCACCTATCAACGAACCGCCACAACTTTATTACATGATATGATGCATAAGGAAGTGGAGGTCTACGTTGACGATATGATCGTCAAATCCAAGCACAGGGACGGTCACATCACCGCCCTGAGAAGATTTTTCACCCGATTACGCAAATACAACATGAGACTAAACCCTCAGAAATGCAGTTTCGGGGTAACCTCTGGCAAATTACTGGGTCACATCGTCAGCCAACGCGGTATCGAAGTCGATCCAGCTAAAATCAAGGCCATCACCGAGATGCAACCTCCTAAGACCGAAAAGAAGATAAGAGGTTTTCTCGGAAAAGTCCAATACATCAGCAGGTTCATTTCGAAACTAACCATGGTGTGCGAACCGATCTTCAAGAAGCTGAAAATAGGGGAACGGTTACTATGGGACGACAAGTGTCAAGCAGCCTTTGACAGAATCAAGGAAATCTTGTCTTCACCGCCGGTCCTGATGCCACCTCAACACGGTCTACCTTTATCATTGTACCTAACCACGACAGAGACGGCCATGGGGGTTATGCTAGCCCAAACGGTCAACTCCGAAGAACGGGCTATATACTACATCAGCAAAAAGTTTTTAGAGTACGAGTGTAAATACACCATGCTCGAAAAGACGTGTTTAGCTTTGGTCTAGGCCACTAAGAAGCTCCGACATTACATGCTCAGCTATGAGGTAAAAGTACTGTCAAGATGGATCCGATCAAGTATCTTTTCGAAAAGCCCATCCTCAACGGCAGGATATCAAGATGGACCCTGATGCTGGCAGAATTTGATCTAAAGTTCGTACCATTGAAAGCCATCAAAGGCCGAATAGTAGCCGAATTTCTCGCCGACAGTCCCATAACCGAAGAAGGACACACCGACACTTGGTCCTTCCCGGATGAAGATATTTTCCATACTGACACCGAAACGTGGGACTTATACTTTGACGGGGCATCCAACTTCCGAGGATTTGGAGTCGGGATCCTCCTAATCTCGGCAAGAGGAGAACATACTCCCGTATCTATCAAATTAGACTTCGACGTCACCAATAACGCCGCTGAGTATGAAGCGTGTATCCACGGGCTACAAGCCGCCGCCGATTTAGGGGTCACAAACCTCCGAGTACACGGCGACTCATCACTGGTCATTAACCAAGCGCTCCAAAAATGGAAAACCCGAAATGCCAATCTCGTGGCCTACCAGGCACGAGTAAGGGATCTTGAGAAACAATTCCAAAAGGTAGAGTATATATATCTACCTCGGGAAGAAAATCAGTTCGCAGACGCACTTTCAAAACTGGCATCTTTACTAAATATTCCCGATCATATGACCAGCATGCCGATCTGCGTCGAAAGACGGTCCGAGCCAGCATATATCCACAACATCGAGGATATCGAGATACCCGATCCTGAGCCATGGTATAAAGCAATCCAGACATATTTGACAACCGGGGAGTATCCACCCGGGGCCGATAATCGAGCCAAAAAGGCCTTGCGTAGGCTAGCAACCCAGTTCGTCCGTACCGACGACGGGCAACTTTACAAAAAGACACCACAGGGGGCTCTCCTTTTATGTGTCGACAAGGGTAATGCTGAAAAGGTCATGGCCGAAGTACATGACGGCGAGAGTGGTCCTCACATGAACGCCCAGATGCTAGTCCGGAAGATCATGAGACTCGGATATTACTGGAATAGCATGGAAACCGATTGCCAGCTATATGTCAGACATTGCCATAATTGCCAGATTTTCGCTAATGTACAGCACATGCCACCATCCCTGCTGTATACTATGACGTCACCCTGGCCGTTTTCGACGTGGGGAATCGATATAATCGGAAAGATAAACCCCTCGGGAACCGGAGGACACTGCTTCATTTTGGTAGCAAACGACTATTTCACCAAATGGGTCGAAGCAGAATCCTACCGCATCCTCAACGCCAGCCATGTTGCCAAATTTATCCAAAACAAGATAATATGCCGGTATGGGATCCCTCATGAATTCATCAGTGACCACGGGACCCACTTTCAGGCCGAGACGGCAGCCTTGTTAGCCAAATACAAGATCCAAAGACATACGTCTTCACCCTACCGACCCCAAACCAATGGAGCGGTGGAAGTAGCTAACAAAACCATTGTCACCATACTCAAAAAGATGGCTGACAATTATTGGGACTGACCCGATAAGATACCATTTGCCCTTTGGGGATATCGAACCTCGATTCGTACTGCGACCGGGGCAACACCGTATTACCTCACATACGGGATGGAAGCGGTCCAACTTGTCGAGTTGGAGATACCGTTACTCAGAATCCTACTCGAAAGTCAAGTACCCGAAGCCGATTGGGTTCGAGCACGATATGACTCGTTAGTACTTCTAGACGAAAGACGATCTCGTGCCCTCAATAACATACAGATTTATCAAAAAGGAATCCAACGGGCTTTCAACAAAAGGGTAAGGCCCAGGAACATCAAAGAAGGAGATCTGGTTCTCAAGTCCGTACGAGCTTTATTACCAGTAGACCCAAGGGGAAAGTTCAAACCTAACTGGGCCGGACCTTATTTGGTAAAGAAGATTCTATCGGGCGGAGCGGTGATGCTAACAGATCTGGACGGGAATGAGTTTGTCAACCCAACTAACCTGGACCAGCTGAAACGTTATTACCCTTAAACTCGTTTCTCTCTATGTCATTTGCAAAAGTTTATTAAAAACATCTTTTCAAAATAAACTTTTAAAGACAAGTCAAAAGTTAGAATTATTTATTCTACTGTTATAAATATCTTGAACCAATAGTCCTGATGTATTTCGAAATTGCAATTTAAAGTCTGAACTACGTTTGGTTTGATTCCACTATTTGTGGATACGTAGGCAGCCCCTCAAAAGGGCACAACCACCGCAATCAAAAAAACAGGAACGGTTTTTTTTTTAATAAACTTCCTTTATTTATTTCAAAAAAAAAATCCAATTACAAAAATCAAAAAAAATCAAAAAAAAACACACAAATAGTACTAATATTTAAATAATAAGAAATCTAAGGCATTTTTCCCTTTCCCTTGTCCTTAGCCTCCTTCTCGGTCCACCGGCGTTGATGTGGAGGTGAACGCTCCCGAATCACCAAGGGAATCTCCTTAACCCGGGCCCGTTTTTTCGAACTTGATTCCCCGGTCACCTCGGTCGGTCCTAGCCGAGCCCGCACTCTCTCGGGTAGTCGCTCACGTGGACCTAGCCTATCCCGGGCCGCCAGTTTCGGCCCAAGTCTTCTCTCCAAGTCGCTAGCACCGGTCTCTTTAGCTCGAGTCTTAGTTTTTGACTTAGAACCCGACTTCGGCCGGACATGGGTAGTTGGGATTTCCTCCTTATCAAAAAACCATCTATTATCCTTCACCGATTCTCTACGGGCTAAGTCAAAAGTCTCATCGGTCTTTAAAGCTTCACGGGCCTCTTTAGATTCTTCAGAAGCCCATTTAAGGTATGATTCGGAAACCCAAGCGGTCTGACAAGGACGAGGTATAGTCCACATCACACGGGTAAACCAGCGTTGCAACCACGTGTCACACATAGCGTCCGTCAATTGGAGGGAAACGCTAATAATTGCTTCAGTTTCGGGGATCTGCTGAAATGAACTGAACTGCCTTAGAAGACGATCTGGGTAAATATGGACGGTCCAATCCAAAGACAAGATCACTAGGTAACGGGCTTTATCTCTTTTAGCTAGGCCCGTCATCTTCGAGAGGAACCACCAGATCACGTTCCACCTAATCAAGGGCCCGCCATGGAATTTTAGCTCTTCGTCCCAATATTTCCGATTTATGTGATGACTGGAGCTGATTCGTCGAGACCGTGAGCCTATCTGACAGCTTCGATATCTGGATATGCTCACCGGGGGCTCTATAATTGACAGACGCTCGGATAACCAAATCTGCAAAATTCTCGAAAAGTCAAAAACTTTCGAAAAATCAAAAAATTCCAAAAAAATTCAAAAAAAAAATTCCGGAAAATTCAAAATTTCGGAAATTCAAAAAATTGAAATTTTCGAAAATTTAAAAAAATTCGGGAAATTCAAAAAACAAAAAAAAAATCGAAAATTCGAAAAATTCAAAAATTCGAAAAAAATCAAAAAAAAAAAAAATTCGGAAAACTTTTCGCGAAAAAAAAAAAAAAGGGGTCGAATACCTGCAGAAGACGAATGTTGCCCGTTAATTGCCGATCTGGATCAAGTCTCCTCGCATCAAGGCCCATGATGATCTCCCCAGTTATCAGCCAGGCTGGGCTGTAACCTGCCTCCATTTGATCCACTATGCTGATTAGCTTGATCTCGCCTAAACATGAGTCAGCATCCATCCGACCTTCGAAAGCGTATCGGTGCAGCATACAGAAAGCGAAGGCCCTACGCCTATGAATAGAAGAAATTCTGGCACCATTGGGATCCATGAATTTATCAGCCAAGTCAAACAGGGAAACAGAATTTTGCTTCACCATACGGGAGGTCTCAGCATAAGACAACCCAAGAAAGTCCCTCAGCCTCCTCCTTGGATCAGGGTAAAAAGGAGGAATAGCTGGATGAGCATTAGGGCACCAACCCCCTACGGCTGCAATCTCTTTGGGAAGGGGACATATTTCTCCCCGGGGAAAGGCGAAAACATGGTGGGTAGTATCCCAAAAAGTTAAACAAGCATCCAGGAAATGTGCATCCACTTTAAGTCGCTGGAGCGGGAACAAAGCCATAATTCCCATCTGAGTAAGCTGAACCTTGTCTCCATCTCGGAAATCCTGGGCCCACGCGTGAAGCATCGCGGTCAGATGTTCGATACCCATAGCAGAAAGTTCTGTTTTATCTTAAGAAGTCTAAGGGATTTTTTTAAGATAAGAATGAAATATTTCAGGTTGGAATATGAGAAGATTAAGGCAAAGAACTCTCTATTTATAATAGAGAAATCCCCTCTCCTAGTCACCCCTGGAATAGGGATTTTTTGAAGTATTCCCTACTTCACTTAGGCATACAGGCCTAACCAGAAATTTTTAGAAATCCGTGTCAGAATCTGATCAGGAATCAAGTCATCCCAAACATTCCTTTTCTTCCAAATTTTTCAAAATTTCCGCCATTTTCAAAAAAAAAATCGGTTTTTTCTAAAAAAATCAACCAAAAATCATTTTCTTCCCCAGCACGAGTCGATATTTTATCTGTATGTTGCATGCAAAACAGACAGATATCCCAAGACTCCCGGAGAATTCTCAAAGTTCTCAGTGAAAATTCAAGCAACATTTTCGCTGAGGAATCGGATGTATCAGTAAGCGGTACATCTGCAGCTTCTAATAGAGGCTCCCACGCAATTCAAAGATGGGACGTATCAGTAAGCGGTACACCCATAGCCTCCAAGGCAAACTCCCACGCAATTTCAAGATGGAGATTGTCTGCAAACAGACAAACCCAAGACTTTTTTAGTAGAAAGTCCCCGCGCCGTTATAGACATCTATCCAGGTATGATTTCTATTTTATGGCTGGCGAGCCCTTCACGCAAGTCTAATGGACTCTAAACGACCCGATCGGAAGTCTGTCAGGTCTTAATCTTTGATTGGCCTGGTAGCTACTCTGACTTTCGCCTTGTCCAAGCCTCAGTCAGAGTGGGGGCTCTGTAGACACCCACATTTTGACCGCCAGGTGTCTATAGTAGGTCCCACCAAACACCCGATGATGATAGGACGCAAATGTGCTGTAATGGACTCGGATATGGGCTCGAAATCAGGGGCATTTGGTTTAGGCTTATTACGGAGTACAAATCTTACAAAACCAACCTCAAATCCAGGCCCAGTGGGTCGTTTCGAGTCAAATGAGACTAATTTGGGTCGATTCCGACATCGAGGGTAAAACCGTCTTTTTACGACCGAGTCAAAACCCGGTCGAAAAATATTCTCGAGACACACAAGTCAGCCGTGACACTTCACACGGCTGATCCGGTCCCAAACACTGCAAAAATCATCTTCAAATAATATTAAACAAATCCGTTTAAGGATGGAATTCGATCTCAAGTAGGAATTCTATCCGGAAATCGAAACAGTTTACAACCCGAGCTCAGATACTTGGCCAAGACAGCCGAGATATCCCTGTTTCAGCCGAGTTTCTCGGCTTCTTCACCAAGAAACGAGAAGTTTATTCCCTTACGAACTCTCGTATTTCCTATCCAAACCGGTATTTCTTGCCACACAAGCAAGACTACCTCGACTCCTATAAATAGGACCTCATATTCAACACAAAAAAAAAACAATAAATCATCGACCAATACACAACAAATATTAGTTACACACATACTCGATATCTAGCAAAAAAATATTCTCGACATACGTCCGAAGGAATCCCGAAGTAGCTTCAAAAATCCGACGAAACCGACCCGTCCAAACCGGCCGAATCCGACGTCCCACACGACCAAAAATCCGCACCACCCTAACTCGTCCCACATCATCTCGACGCTCCCGTGCCTAAGCCACTGTCCGACGAGCTCCATACCGAGAAAATAAAGCATGTAGGTTGAGGGTGTAAATCAAACCCGATTCTCTCTTCTCTCTTCTCCTCCTCCACGTTTTTTTTTATTATTATTTTCGTCGGTCGTTTTATACGGGTCATTTGTCGCATATTTTCTAATTATTTTAATAATCGATATTACAAAACTATTTTTTATGTAACGTTCTTAAAATACGATACCGATTTTCTAATCGAATATCGTATCTACAAGAACAAAATTAAATTAATCCTCGTTGATGCTAATAAAATCATTACCTTTTTTTTTTTACAAAATTCGATGATTTTTAATGTGGAGAGAATTAACATCTTTTTCGTTCAAAATTCTTTTTTTACTTTTCGTTCAAAACAAACCTTTTTTTAAACCTTTTTTAAAGCATTCTAACTATTCGATATCGATTTCATAATCGAATATCAAATACGACGAATATCGAAAATATAAATCGGGTATAAATTAATCCATATTTGTACGCGATTTATAAAAATTAACGATTTTCGACAAATAAAAAAAAACCCGGCAGGCTACCACGCGGATCGCGCGACCCGCGCGGCAGCTTGTTCGCCGGTTCTTAGTTTTTTCTTCGCTTTTCTTTTTTTTCTTTTCGAACCTTATATTGAAATGCGACTTTCGCGACATATTTCGATAAATACTTTTTTTCGACCTCGGTCAACACGTGTTAATCCATCACGTGTCATTAAAACTTTTTCGAGTCATGCATATTATTTATTCATGTCTTTATTCAATTTATTCATCGTTACTAACTCGTTTTCTCGTGTTTGTAGCTTTTTATTTGTTTTTATCGTTTTATTAGACTAAAACGAACTCACATGCTAAAATAACTTTGACGTTATTAGTTTAACATGCATTAAATGACTTAACAACCCATTTATTTATTTTTCTCACATGCTTAGGAAAATAATGTTTGCATATCATTCAACCGTCGAACTAACCCGTGTACACCAAAAACGAACGATATCTTAGTAAAGGCTGCTAAGTGCGGGCGGGGTTGGGTGTTCTTAGTGAACTTCCCAACACGTACCCTCACCCCTTACTCAGAACCGTGGTTTCCGGATGTCCGAAACCATTGGCAACGAGAGTCATTCAATATACGATTAACCGCTCCAGTCGGCATCGGTATCGATATGCAAAGGGACGAGCCCAATAAACTATGATATCGGAAATGGGCCGTATTTTATATACGGCCCACTACGACATAGAGTGGGCTCGAATGATTCCGAATAACCACAAAATTCGGTGGCGACTCCTACTTCGATTTAAATTTCAATTTGACCATCTCATATGGAGATTCATTCGCCTCCCCAAACCCGCGCGTGGCCGCGTCGGGGTGGACCTATGTCATGTCCACAACATGCATAATAACTAATCTAGATAAATTAACCACAAACAATAAGGAAATTATGATCTACTAAACAAACTAAACAAACGATCTAAAAACAATTCAAACAAAATCCAAAGAAAATAACAACAAGACAATGATTAAAATAGCAATAAACCAAACAAATCATGAAACAATCTAAGAACAATAATTAAAGATGATCAAAACATAACAATAATGAAAGGACAATAAAATGAACAATATTGAAAGAACAATATTAAATCTAACTAGAGATTAGGGAGAGAAAAGAAATATACTAACTATGAAGATCAACAATAAAGAGAAAGATTGCATAAATAAATAATGAAGCTTGACGAAGAGGACAAAGGATTTGTCACTAATCCTTCAATAATCTCCAAAAATCTTCAATAAAAACTTGAGTTCTACAAAGTTTGAATGTAAATCTAGAGAATTGTTGATGAAAACTATGAAGATCTAGTACTAAATTACTATATAGAACTACTAAACTTACTACTAGAATGATCTGCTAAATGGATGAATAAAAAGGTGGTCTAAATTAATGGAGAGATAATAAGATGGTCTAATGGATGGTAATGTGCAACTAACTAGGGTATACATATATATAGTAAAGCCTTAATGGACCTCTTAAACTCAAGCCCAAATCCACTTTTTGCTCCATTAGTGAGACAATCACCCTTTAAGTGTTCATGAGGTGGAACTTCACCCTACCATACTCGGACCAATACCGCCGGGTGAAACTTCACCCGGTGAACTTCTTCCAGTTTTGCATTTTGGACCCTTTTACCATCGAGTGAAACTTCACCTGGTGGGTGAATGTTTCGCCCGGTCATTTCGCCTGTTGGTGAAGCTTTTCTAAAGATCTTCGGGGAGGCAAATTACCGTCGAGCGAAACTTCGCCCGGTCATTTCTCATCGGGTGAATTTTCACCCGATGGTTTTCTGGCCTCTTTTCTTGTCTCATTCTTCGTCGTTTGATTGGATGGCTTTGAACTTTAAGTTTAGTCCTTCGCTCTTTGAATGGTATTCCCCTCTCTTGTGCTCGTGGAAGCTCGATCATGCTTTCGGTGCCAAATCCTATCAAAATTGATAGAAAAACTACCAAAAACACGTAAAACGCACAAGAGGGACGCTAATGCGAGAAATACTCAAAATAGGGCGATAATCGCACTCAAGTCTCGCAAAACGAGAGAAAAACGAGTCTAAATGGGAGGGAAAACGGTCTAAATTTAGCACACAACAGTAGTATGGTCTATTCACTTTGAGATACATTATCAAAATAGAAATGCAAACTATTGATTGAGACGGCCCAAAAAGAAATAGGCCAACAATTCACCTGAACGGAGGGAGTAGCTTCTTTGTGCTATCTTTGTTTACATTTAGTAATGGAAAATTTAAAATTTCCGTTTATTTGTTATTGGGGTGGAAATGTTGTTTATGATGGTGAAAAGGTAGATTATGAAGGAGGAGTGCAATATTTTCTTACGGTTAGTAAGAATATTACTTATGATGAGCTTATTAATAGGTTATATGAGATCATGGAGATTGATATGACTAAATTTGGGTTGAAAGTAGGATGGAATTTCCCATTGTGAGAGGTGGGTTTAGGTTGCTAACCCTAAGAAATGATAGAGGTTTAGAGTCAATGTGAGCTAGTGTTGCTCAAATTAAAGTTCCTCAAATGGATTTGTTCATCGATTTGGAACCCGTTGAGCAACCCTTGTTGATAGAAAATCAATCTCCGTTTCAAACTAATACCTCTTTTACCTCTATGCTAACTAATGAGCGATTTGAAAATGAGGATGAGTCGGGAGATGAGGATGAGTTGCTTACAAATGATGTTGATAATAGGGACGATGACGACATAGGAGACCTCGTTACTTCTAGTGCACCTAATCTTGAGTTTACGAAGATTCAGGAAATTGATGAAGAACTTGTAAATAGTTGGTGTACAAGTTTGGGTGTTCCTTATGTTAAAGAAGGTGAATTTGCCAATGGGCAAATATTCACTAGTAAAAATGTTTAATGTGATGTGGTGACAGTATATCACGTGTCTACGAATCAAATATTTGTTACCACTGAATCTAAGCCATATACCATTTCCTATTATAAATGTGGTAGAAAACCGAAGGCTTGCAATTGGCATTTGAGATCTTCTAAAAAGGATGATGTCATTGAGGCTTTTACTATTGTTACCTACAAAGGTCCACATCACTCATCTTGTGTTGGTAAAACAGTTTTACGTGATCATCCAAATTTGAAAAGACTCTTTATCGGTCGTGCTATTAGGCCACTAGTGGAAGCGGATTGGGAGGTCAAAGTTAGTGTCCTTAGATGTGCTGTTAAACTCAAATATGGTTACACTGTCTCATACATGAAAGCGTGGTATACTAAACAAAGAGCTATTTCTGATATTTTTGGTGATTGGGGGGTCTTACGATTTTCTTCCACGTTGACTAGATGCCTTAAAGGAAGCTAATCCAGTGACCGTTGTATACATTAACACATCACCGACTGGTATACCACATGTTGAGTACTTTGATCGGGCTTTTTGGGCTTTTGGTCCTTCTATCGAGGGCTTCAAACACCGTAGGTCTCTTATTTCGATTGACGGAACTCATTTGTATGGAAAATATCGAGGTAACCTTCTAGTGACCCTTACTGTAGATGTCAACAACCAAATTTTTCCCTTAGCTTTTGGTATTGTTGATAAGGAGAGCACCGAAAATTGGCAATGGTCAATGTCTTGTATACGGTGTTATGTCACTAAACGTGAGGGTTTATGTGTCATTTCCGATCGACATGCGTGTATTTTAAACACAATGAATACACCTGGGAACGGTTGGTATGAGCCCAAGGAATATCATAGGTTTTGTATTAGACACCACGCTTCTAACATTAGTAAAAATTATAAGAGCAAACCTTTGAAAAAGCAGTATGAGTAAACTGCTAATGGATGCGGATTGTAGAGCGGGATGGAGAACTTCTAATCAAAAACGTAAGTTTAATATCGGGATGGAGAAGATTGGGGCTATGAATGCGGGTTGTAGAGCGGTATTAGAAGGGTTGTCGTTAGCTAAGTGGTCTTTGGCTCATGATGGAGGTTATAGATATAGTATAACCACTACTAATATATCTGAATGCTTCAATGGTGTCCTGAAAGGATGCCGCTTTCTGCCGATCACTGGTCTTGCGAAGACAAAATTCTATTGCCTTAATTCGTATTTTGTTGAGAGGTGTGCATTCGCCAAATCTAGAATGGAATATGGCTATTCTACTCTCCTAAGATTTAAGAGACATTGAAGAAGTACATTGAGAATGCCGCCCATCACAAAGTTACGTGCTTTGATGCCGGACTAGGTATATATGAAGTTGTTAGTCAACGTGGTGATTAGGGATGGCAACGGGTCCAGGACCCTGCCCAGACCCGTCGGGTCTTACCCTAATGGGTCGGGTACGGGTCCTATTTTTTTTTTACCCTGTGCGTACGGGTCGGGTATGGGTCCTCTAAAAAATTTACGGGTCCGGGTCTTACAAGTCTGACCCGGACCCGACCCTTAGACCCTTTAAATAAAAAAAACAAAAAGGAACTGCTGGATGATGATGGCAGAGCACTAGAAAATTAGGAAAATTTTGTGTGTAAGCAAGTTTTTTGGGTAAAATGTCATTGGATTTTGATTTTAATGTAGTGTTAGTTCTAAGAATCTAATTATTTCATATTTCTTAGGCACTAAATGTCTAAATATAATTGATTTGTTAATCTTTATACTTAATAAATGGTCGGACATTGGACCCGTGAAGGACCCGGACCCTACCCGTACCCATCGGGTCCGGGTAAGGGTCTAAAAATTTTGGACCCTTAAGGGTCCGGGTCGGGTCCGGGTCCAACTTTTGAGACACGGGTCCGGGTCCGGGTCCTACCGGACCCGACCCATACCCGCCCCGTTCCAACCCTAGTGGTGATAAGGTGAACAACTTGGGTCACAATGCGTACAAGGTGGATCTTACAAGAAAAATGTGCACTTGTGGCAAGTGGCAACTCTTCCACCACTCATGCTCTCATCTATTGGCCGTGTATAGGACAGAAAAAATTAGCTATGACCAATATGTTGACCCTTGTTACACATCGGTTGAATATTTTAGTTCTTACCGGTCCAAATCTCATCCTCTGCCGGATATGGGATATTGGAAAACTTGGACGGGACCTAAGCTTATTCCACGTGAACTTGAACCAAAGAAAAGAAAAGGCATGCGAAAGTTGAAGAGAACCAGAAATGAAATGGATGAGAAAACGAAGTCCAAAAACTCATGTAGTTTATGTCACAATCATGGTCATAACAAACGTTCATGCCCTTCAAAGGGAAGTTCCTCGATGTCTTCAATTGTCTAATTAGTCTTTAATTTCAATTAATAGTGAACGTTTAATAGGTTGTAATCCAAAGTACGTTGTTATTGACGCATTTTTTCAAAATGTAATGGAGATTAATTTCGGTTTTTAATTTATATACTATAATGTTTTCTTATTGGATAAATTTCTATATTCATTAATAAATTTATAGGTGATATGGATCCCGGACCCATTGATAGGAGTCTACGGACACTTCAAGATTACCATAGAAGCATTGCGATTTGGGATGGAGAGTTAATCATTTCTACGACATAGAATTTCCCGATTTATTTTCACACTTGTTTTTCAACATTCGAATTATTTTCTTAATTGTAAATTGTTTTTGAACTTTTAACGTTATATTCGAGAATTGTTGTTGGAATGAGTGGTGTATTCGACGGAAATGGGTCGTAATGTAGATGAGTAGTTCAAGAAAGTTGTATATTTGGGGTGGAAATGTTGTTTGATTATTGACAATTATGATTATGATATTAACTGCAGGATTGTAATGAAAAGTCGGGGCGCATATTATCTACTGTATGGGATAGCTGCAGGTATAATGCTAGTTTGGTTAAAAAAATCCCAGAAGTCGGTGGTCAGTGGTATGGATATGATGTGCTACAGTAGCATACCACTGTGAGTAGACCTGTAAAAAACTGACCCGACCCGAAAACCCGACCCAAAACCGTCCGAAAAAAACCTAAAAAACCTACCCGAAAATGATCGAAACCCGAAAGTGACCCGACCCGATAATAACCCGTATATATTGGGTCAAAACCCGCCCGAACCCGTTACCCGCCCGAAAATAGATAAATTAAAAAAATATTGCTGTTATACACTAAAATTTCTCAAAAACACAAAGAAATATTTTTTTATTTTCAAAATTTTAAGAAATAATATTTATATATATCTTTAAAATCATATTTTTATCACATGATTATTATAATGAGAAAAAAAATCCAATAAATCGAATCAAAGTTCGTCAAATATATTCTTACTTCCTATAGAAATAAAATACCAATGTATATTAAAAAATATATTAAATAAAACATGTTTATTCACACTAATATCATATGTTAAATGAGATGATTAAGAAAATTAAGAATAAAATTGTATTTATGATAAAAAAATTTTTAAAAAATTAATGTTTTCAAAGTGCGTTAATAACCCGTATTTTACCCGAAACCCGTATAAACCCGATCCGTATAAAACCCGTATTTTGCGAACCCAAAATACACCCAACCCGTATTTTACCCGAACCCGAAATGACCGAACTCGTAACCCGACCGCCCGACCCGTTTGACAGGTTTAGCGTGAGGGACAACGGTATGAAACTGCGAGTATTTTTAAAAATTAACCTCCACATATCAGTAGCCAGTAATGTGATATGATATCCACAGGTCTAGCCAGTATTTTTAAAAATTAAAAATCCACTGATTTATGAGGGTTTTTGGGTGAATTTATTGCAGGTTTATACCTCTGTGGGGGACAGCGATATAAATCTGTACGAATTTTAAAAAATTTGCCCCAAAGATCAGTAGCTACTGACCAGTGGGGGCTTCTTGGGTGATTTCATTGCAGGTGTATACCGCTGTCCCCTACAGCGGTACAGTCTTGCAACTTTTTTTAAAAAAAAAAAAATTGATGACGTGGAACCATTCTGCATAAATACTTTGAAACGAACACTAAAAGTGAATAAACTTTCGACAATAGCGCTAAAACGATAAATGGTTCCTTGTTTGGTTTGCAATGAAAATGAATGCATTTCAAACGACTTTCACCCAAATCTCAACATTATCGGTGTGTTATCGTAATATTTATATATAGTATATCTGAAATAAAAAATGAAATATACAGAGTATAATTTAATTTATTAAATTATAAAAATAATAAAAATTAAATTTTGTGTAACTTTTGTACTCCCTCTGTATCTATATGTTCGTCCACTTTCATTATAATACTCCACCCATATATTAAACAAAGTGGACGAACATATAGATACGGAGGGAGTATCTTTTAATAATAAAATAATTATTAAATAATATAATTTTATCAATTTATTGATTGTAAATACGCTAATTATAATATGGAGTAATTTTTACAGTACGCTGAAAATTTGAAAAAATGATTTTTTTTTTCTTTTTAATTGATAAAATTAAGGCATCAAAATTTATTTTTTACCTAAATTCGACCCATATTTGACCTGTCCCAATAGTGTGGTGGTGGGTGGACCTTGGTGGTGATAGTGGTGGTTGATGGGTAGTGATTGTAGTGGTTGATGGTGATGGTGATGGTGATGTCTCGACGGTGGATTAGTGGAGAAAGGGAATCTTTACCTTGGGGGTGGGGGTTAGAAGTTAGAGAAATTTGAGGAATGATTGAATTGACCAAATAAACATAAATAAAGGGTTTATTCCTTTACTCTTTTCTAAATATTCCAAATCAAACGTTACCTAATTAGTGACAAAATCAGTTGCATTATTGATGTTGATTTCCTGAATTCAAACGTGGCTGGTCACGACATTAAAGAGTTTATTTGATGATTTGTTTGTACTTTGTGACTTTACAAAATTATTGTTACATACGTGTCTTTCTGGCTCTTTCTTCCACTTCTACAACCAACTCACCAAGGTTGTTACATTAAGTTTATCCATATATTCATCATTTTCTTGTCCGACTGTATTACCTCAATTTTTTACTCACTTTTCATTCTTCAAACTCAGACTCATATTCACTATAAAAGTATACTTTATCCACAGATTTATCTCAAACTTTTTCACCTCACATACCTTATCTTATACTTGATGACCTAAAAAGAAAAATGAAACAAATGTCAAACCCAGCTTAAAAAGAAAAATAAAATAAAAATAGGAACTCGGAGTGAGTATTATTTTTTATTAACCTCACCTCATCTCAACTTTTTATATACATTATTTTAATTTATTTTTTTATTTACCTCACATCACCTCAACTTTTTACCTATCTTATTTTATTATTTTATTTACCTCAATATTTACGTTTATTTTATAACTCGAATAATTACAATGAAATAATTAATCGTTAAATAAATCTTGTAACATACGAATAATTTTAATTCCGAGTGATCATTATTAAAGGTGGCAATCGGGCAGGTGGATCGAGTTCGGGATGGGTTGTCGGTAGACCTGTCAAACAAGTTAACTGAGTCGGGTTTGGGTCGACTGAGTTTTGGGTTGACTTTGGGTGAGGCAGGATCATTTCGGGTTTGCTATTTTCAACTTTTTTTTTAGGAATATCGACTCGTTTTATATAATAATAGTCGGGTCAACTTCAGGTTAGTTTGGGTCAATTCAGGTTACGGGTCAACCTCAGATCTTTGTATCGGGCTTGGGTTGACTTATGGTCGGGTCATTCGGGTCTGTCAGTTTTGTCATGTCTAGTAATAATAATTAATATTATAAATAATAATAATACTAATAACAATAACAGTAAAATAATATTTAATTATAATATTAATTATAATACTTAAAATAATAAGTATTACTTTTTATTATTATATTAATATTAATTATTATAAAAATGTCATAATATAAATATTTAATAATAATAATATTGCTAACTATAATAATAATAATAATAATAATAATAATAATAATAATGGTAATAATAATAATAATAATAATATCTGCTTTGACCCAGTCTGCCTTGACTTCTTTTGACCCCACACGGGTCGTTGCTGATGCTGCTCGCCGTAAGTGTGCCAAGTATCAGGCATGCTGCACGGCCATTGGGTATGATTCCTTCCTTTCTCCATTCTCCTCTCTCGGTGAGCTCGACACGGAGGCTGTCTCTCTGCTCCAGCGGATTCGTAAATTCGCTATGTCACAGAATGCTGGAGCGCGTGCCGCAGTTCATATTTTCACTAAAATTAGTTTTACGATTGCTAAGGGAGTGGCCTGGGGACTCAGATAGTAAAATAATAATAATAATAATAATAATAATAAATAATAATAATAATTAATAATTAATAATTTGTTTGAATTGACTGAACTAAATATTAAATGTGTCTGAACTAAAATGAACAGAACTGAAGTGAACGAATCTGAAGATAGAGTCTTTGAAATCAAAGACTCAACTTTACACTTGTCTGAGTCTTAGAGCATCTTAACCAACTTAACCAACTAAGTGCTAGACTCAGACTCAAAAAAATGAGGCTTAGACCTCATTTAAACTTAGCCTTAGGAATACTACCTTTTTGGATGTAAAAAAGAAAGATGTCAAATTTCCCAAAACTATCAAGGATGCATAACAAACGGAAAAAGTTGACAAGTAGCTCTTTCATTTACAGAAAACTCTGTTGGCTCATATCTTCCTTGAAATCTGCATTTAATGAGCAGAAGCAAAGTAACCTAGAACACAAGACAAGACAAAGAATTAACAATGGAGAGGAAGCAAGAGAGGTCGAGGTCGAGGTCGAGGTCGAGGTCGAGGTCGAAATGTTGCAGAGTGATACTGTTTCCTCAGCCATATATCGGGCATTTGACCCCGATGCTGAATCTCGGAAATGCCCTTCACTCTAAAGGCTTCTCCATCACCATAATCCAAACACACTTCAACTCTCTCAACCCTGCTCAGTATCCACACTTGAAGTTTCACTACATTGAAGACCCCATGTCGAAAGACGCTGCTCCCTGGTCCACAGGCTCTCTCAATACGATACTCTTACTAAACAAGGCCTGCCCAGCAGCTTTTCGGGTTTGTTTGTCAGGGATATTACAGGATGCGTCCGTCAACAAGGAGCCCGTCGCTTGCCTCATTGCAGACCCTCTGTGGGAGTTTGTCGGGAGTATTGCTGATGAATTCAATCTACCACGCCTTGCTCTCCGCACTGGTGGCTTGTTGGCTCTTCTTTTTTACAACTCTCTCTCACTTCTTTGTCACAAAGGCTACTTTCAAGGTAGTATGTATTTCCTATATTTATTCTATCAGGGTTTATCCTTCACATTGCTGCAACTAAGAAAAGTAAAGGACTAAAACAACAAATACAGTACAGTACGACTTACCTGAGCAGAAAATGAACCAAAAATGACTGTTGTTTTAAATTAAGCATGTACACAAAGACAGAATAAGAAAATGATATGCTGAAGAATACAACCCCATTTCATAAACGTTTCATTCATAGAGTTAATTAATTGCATCCTTTTGTGGTTTTGTACCTGCAGTATCAGAACAAGAAACAGCGGTGTCAGAGATTCCGCCCCTGAAAGTGAAAGATCTTCCACCAGAAGAATATCACGAGGCGATAGCTGTAATGTCAAAAGCAACCAGAAGTTATCACCAGGGAATTATCTGCAACTCCTTCAAGGAACTGGAAGGATCTGTACTAGACAGAGTTGGTGAAAGCCTTGGTTCCATTCCAATATTCCCGATAGGTCCACTACACAAATACACTCCAACTACTAGTTTGGCTAGCATCATTACTCCGGACCAAACTTGCATCACTTGGCTCAATACACAAGCACCCAACTCCGTACTTTACGTGAGTTTTGGAACTATTGCAGCAATAAGCAAGGAACAGTTTTCAGAGGTGGCATGGGGAATTGCCAATAGCAGGCAACCATTCCTATGGTCAGTTCGGCCTAGGTTGATAGATGGGTTAGACGCAAATGATGCTGCTTTATTTTCAGACAATTTCCTTAAGGCGGTCAAAGGAAGGAGTCATATCGTTGCGTGGGCACCTCAGAAAGAGGTATTGGCCCATCCAGCTGTAGGAGGGTTTTGGAGTCACTGTGGGTGGAATTCGAGCATTGAGAGCATATGTGAAGGAGTGCCTATGATTTGCCTTCCATTCTTCGGTGATCAAAAGATGAATGCTAGACATCTAAGTGATGTTCTCAAGATTGCATTGCAGCTGGAGGTGGAGAAAGGAGGAATAAAGAGGGAAGAGATAGAAAGGAGCATCAGACGACTAATGGTCGAAAAGGAAGGTGAAGATATGAGGAAAAGAGCAGGAGCCTTGAAATTAAAAGCAGAAGAATGTATCAAGGAAGGAGGGTCTTCAGACAAATCACTGGATCGACTTACTACTCACATTTTATCATATTGTGGACTAGTTGAGAATGACGATGGTACTCCAAAATAAGCTCACGTAATGTTAGAGACGCGCGCCTCTAAGCATAAACTTGAATAAGTTTGAATAAATTCCTTTGCTTTACTTCCTTCTTTAGTCCTGAAAAACTAAAAACTTTTCTCCAAATTCGCCATAAACCATAAGTGTCACTGTCAAATGATGTTCCTGAGTCCTGATAGAGGATATATACCATATCTTGGAATAAAATGTGCTAGTAAAAGAAAGACCAATCACTAAAAGCAGATAAACAGCATTATTCGTGTTTACAGTCTAGAGTCTTAGATACACTCATGTATAATCAAGGTGTGAAATCGAGACTTCTAATCTAATCGATGCCAGTCATTTGGGATTTGAAGAATCATTCTTTCAGGTGCGTATCATGTTAATGACTAATAAATGATACGGAGTAAATGATTCAGCATTATTCGGCGTACATGTTGAACAAGGTGTAAAGTACAACCACACCAGGCCCGGCCCTAAGCATAATCTTGAGGGACACAGGCCTAGGGCCCAAGCGGGAAAGGGGCCCAATCACAAAAAAAAAAAAAAAAAAAAATTAGAGTTGAACTTCTGCGCGCTGAGAAAAGGAAATTGGTATTGGGGACAACTGTCCACACTGATAGAAAAGAAAAGAAAAGTATTACTATGTCAGAATTTAGAACTCAAACATCCCATCAAATATCAAATATTTAAAATTAAAAATCTTATAGTACGAAGTATTTTGATTCTGATTTCCAAAGTTAATTTTTTCTATAAAGAGTAAATCTTTCCTCATCCTCAAATCTTCACTTCTTCATCTTCAAATCTGTAATGAAAAACCTTTTTTTTTTTAATCTTTATTTATTTATTCTATTATTGGTTGAAAAATTATGTTTTTCTTTGATTTTATAGTCTTATAGTTGTATTGTTGTGTTGTTGTTTCTGATTCTGGACTTTGGAATTGTTATTTGAGTAATTGAGTTTCTGATTTAGAGTTCTTATTGTCTTGTTGATTTAGGTATTTGTGTTTGTGAATTATTTTTAGTATTGTGAATATGTGATGTTACTCTTGTGTTATTCACTATCTTCGATATTTTTTTTCGAAATTACTTTTTCCTCACGAACATTTACTCCATTTTAACGAATTTTCCTAAAATTTTCCGACTTTACCCTTTACCAACCCTCAACAATCTAACCTATCTTGTACAGTCAAATTGCCTCCTCCCTCTCTTTACTGGTTTAAGTTATTGCTTTTTTTTTCAATTTATCTCTGTAATTAGTTAATCAATCAAACAATTACGAATTCAATTATCGATAAAACAATATCGTTTTTTTATTTATTCACTTAATTGAATTGTTTAGGGTTTGATTATTACAAGTAGTGTTTAATTGATTTTTTTTAAATGATGGTGATACGCATTGTGATTGGCGTAGTCAAATTCTCATAGATCCAAATTGCCATGATTTCTTAAGCGTATGCCTTGATGATGTCAAAAAAATTGTACTCTTTCTGTTTCAATGAATTCTTTACGTCTGTTTTTTGAAACTATTCATGAGATAAAATAGTCTCTAATATACGAAGTAATTTCTAATAAATAACTCAAAACATCACGTGAGATTTTGAATTTTTTTTAATAATACGTAAATAAATATATAAACGAAATAAAATGTGTATTGATAAGTGTGAAAAAGCAAACATAAAAATTTATTTGGATGAAAGGAGTAACTTTGATTTATTAAGGGCCCATTTTTTGACATTTTGCCTAGGGCCCTCAAATGTTCAGGACCGGCCCTGAACCACACAAGTTATAATCTCCAACACTTCCTTATAAATAACTTGAAAACTTGGAGAATTCTAATTGGGGATTTCTAATGCTAACATGAAATTCATAAACATGAACAAAGTGAGAGAAAACTAAATTAATTGCAAACTAGAGTAACAAACACAGAAGAAGAAAGACTAAGATGAACTAACAAGAACTAACAAGTAAAGCTAAGAACTTGGAGAAACAATAAGAAAAAACAAAATTAAACTAACGATTAGAGATTACCAAAGGATGGAGAGACAAAGGAAGATAATAATAAAAGAAAATAATACATAAAGCTTCAATCTTGAATAAGGAAGATGAAGATCTTCAAAGGAAAATTACACTTCTCTCTCAAAAACCCAAAAGAATTCAAAATGAAACTAGAAATAATAAAAAAGCTTAGAGGCAAAAAAAAAATCAGAAATTCGGTATTTATATGTTGCAATTAGGTTACATAGAAAACCGGTCGAAAACGGAGTAAATATCAAAACCTGAGTAACGCACGGTCCGTGCGTTACGCACGGTGTTGCCGTGCCTGCAGAAGTTACGCACGGTCACCGTGCTATTATCTTACTATGCAATTTTTTCCGTTTCTTGATCTTCTACGCGCTTGTCTAGGCTCGAACTCGGTCCATAAGCTTCGTTTAACTCGGGCATGCTCGGGTTTCATCATTTTCGACACGTAAATGCCTAAAAACAAGCAACAAACGCAAAAACCCGTGTGATACAAAAGATAGACGAAATGAGCTAAAATGCCTAAGAAAATGCGATCAATCGAGGCTAAATAAATGTCAAAAAGGTGTAGAAATACGGTCAACAACGGAGTTATCAACCTCCCCACACTAGACATTTACTCGTCCTCGAGTAAGCGCGACAAAGGCAAAGACAAACATCTAGGCTATAAGGAGTGAATGCACGATATAAGCATCCCTCGACTACTAAACTATTACTAACCGCATGAGTATTAGCGCACTCAACGCCCCTTCAACTCACAACGACATATCATGAGGATAGGTATCCCGTTGCAAGGCAAGTTGGGTCTTGTACAAAACTTTTGACACAAACAATCAATCAAGCATACAATTACAAGACATGTTTGCATCACAAAAAGGAAAACACCGTCACCCTCATCAAGACGGTGGGAAAAGCACTAATCATCCACCTATTATGAAAACTAACATTCTCAAACTAGTTAACTTACAAGACATGGACAAAAATCTAATACTATAGCTATAAATCACTATGAATATCGATAATCTAGCATATTTCCTTTCGACCTTCCAAATAAACTACAAAGAGGGCGTAAGATGGCGTGGAAAGGTAGAACCGTGGTGTTATAAAACATTGTAGGTAAGTGTTCCTCGACCTCCTTATGAAATAAAGAGAAGGGTCGTCCCGAAACTCATTATGACCAAATAATCCAAGTAAAATGGGAATAGAAAAATGATGGTTCCGATGATCGGTTCACCACCGCTATCTTCCTTCCTTAGGAACTCGGTCCCTCGGTAGGCCCTTCACGATGGCTCCCCAAATCAACGGAAAATATATTTATTTTAATGTGTGGTGATCTTTCTTTGATTTTCATAGTTTTTCATTTCTTTCTCTCTCCCCTCGATTTGTTTCTTCTGCTTCTTCTTTCTTTTTCGATTTTTCTTTTTCTATTTTTTTTTCGATTTTCGTTTTTTTTTTTGAAGAAGTGGGGAAGCATCATGTAATAGAATCACCAAAAGCAAAAGGCAAAAATTATTGTGGAAAGTATTTGTGATTTTTGATAGATAATCTTGGATTATAAAAAATGGTCACAATGAATAATGGTCACCTAGGGACACGAGACACGGTAACCAAGGAATTTTCACACCACGGGGGATCAAAATGGTCAAATGCAAACCCCCGAGTAATCTATTTGGTAGGAAGAGTGGACCTAGGCTAGAATGTCGATAAACCTAGTATTTTAAAGCTATTCTACTAGATTCAAGTTCTACATCAAGGTAAGTAAAACTAATAAGCGAATGTAGGCTTCCAAAAATAAGTTTCAAGACTAGGTTTTCGAAAAATTTTACACTAAGACACACTAAACTAAACGCTAAACACATAAAAATAAAGAAAACAAATAAAGCAAAACACAAGAGAATCAATTTCCACAAGTAAGCAAACAACCATCAACCCAAATGTTCATCCAAGAACCTCCAATACAATCAAAATCCCATCCTCCTTCAACAAATGAAAGAAAAGAGAATAAGGTGGAAAGAATATACCGGAGCGGTCTTCATCCATCTACCTCGGATTTTGATTTTTGGCGTCCGACGGGTCGTTTACCTACATAAGGGAAAAAGGGAAACAACACAAGAAACAAATATATACACAAACTAAACTAAAATAAACTAACTACACTAAAATAAACTAAAAACAAAATATTTTTGGATTTTTGAGATTTTTGAGATTTTTATGGTTTTTAAATTTTTGAAAAGAGCTAAACTAAGACTCCTCCCCACACTTGAACCTTGCATTGTCCTCAATGCAAAATGCAAGATGGAAAGTAGTAAGAAAATAAAATTAAAAAAAAAAAAGACTATGAAAAAGACTAAGGGAAAAAAAAAACTAAGAAAATCTAAGAGAAATTGAAAGGAAGTAAAATAAATAAGTAAAAATATGGATTTTCAAGTGGTGCTTTAGTGTAATCAAGTCACTAAAGCACCGGGAGCAAACACTTTGGATTTTTCAAAGGATTTTCGGTGTAATCACATCACCAAAAATCCGAGAGCAATAATTTGGATTTTTCAAAAATGAAAATTCGGTGTAATCACATCACCGAATTTCCGGGGGCATTAATCTTACCCTCATCAATTATCACTAGTCGGGTCACTAGTCAAGTACCAAGTACAAATTCATCAAATTCACCCATCACAAAATTTCTCCAAATCAAGAATTACCACTCAAAATTCCACAAAACCTCAAGTATAAACTTCTCATCCAACTATCACCACACTCACCCTCCAATATACACCACCACTTTACTCCACTCCTCACCGCACCATACACTCACTCTACTCTTCAACAATCACCAACACACCCGAAAGCCACCTCCCCACACTTAAACAAAATTATGAAGTTCATTGGGGAGGGGGGAAAGCGAGAATAGAAGCTATCAAAAAAGGAATTGACCGAATTCTCAATTCGGTTAATTGATCCCATCGCCTCTTCGTGGTGTTGTTGGGATAATGTTCGGATTTCTTCAATGGACCTCCGGTTCTCCTCATGGTTAAAGGTGACGAGGTCCGAGAGTGAGTTGATTTGGGTAGTAATAGCGGACATATCCCAAGGTGTATAGCCCGGTTGTGGAAAGCCTTGCCCGTACCCATATGGTGGTGGTTGACCATACCCATGTCCATATTGTGGACCTTACCCATACCCATATTGTGGACCGGCGTTAGAAGAAGAAGGACCGGAATGGTGCATAGATGAGCGTTGTGGCTCATGAGGTTCATCCTCATCGTCATCGTCATCGTCATCCTCATTCTCATTCTCATCCTCCTCCCCATCCTCATACACGATGCGGGAAGGGTCATGGCCATAATTGGTGGGGGTCCAATCGGAGTAGATGTCCTTACGGACAAATTCATTCATTCTCAAGGGCATGCCCCAATTTTCCCGAATTGAGATTTTCACGTGAGGTTTGTCCGGAAGTATTAAGGAGCGAAGAGAGGTGATGAAAAATAGCATTCGAGCGGCCCCCTCAATTGTGGTGAAGTAAATTGAATTGAATTCTAGGTGGGAGGTGTTAAGGTAGGTTTCACCGGGGGCTCTAGGTTCCGGTTCCGTAGTCATTCCCAACCATTGGGCAATCAATGTCAGTAGACCCCCACCCACTATTACTTTAGGTGGGGTTAGTGCCATCGAGTGAAGATGTGTGATCACGGCCTTGATGAAGTCTATTGTTAGTGGCCGGTTATATAACACTTCCATGAGTGATTGAAGTGCTATAGCGCTTACCCGATGGTGGGATTCATTAGGACCGATAAGGATTTCCAAAAATAAGCGTAACACATAGCGGAGGGCGGGATTACGTACCTCACTAAGTGTTATTTTCCTAGCCTCGTACGGTGTATCGGACCTAGATATTTCTCTCCAAAACTCCCCTCTCCTTGACTACCTCCGCCTTTTTAGAGGCATTTTCTTTAGCACGGTGAATGAAGTTTATACCTAGGATTCGGGCCAACCTCTCTAAGCTCAAGGTAAATGGATTACCCAATAATTGGAATGAAATTGATGGGTTGTGGCCCGAGGTGTCGGTTGTAAGGGTTGCAAGAAATTCACAAGTTAATGACTTAAAACTATAAGCATGCATGAAAGCAATTGGGCAATTGAACCGTTGAAGTAGGACATCTAAATCATCACTTATGCCTATTGCATTTGTAGTCTCTCGGTGAAAAAACCGAGTCGGTTCAAATCCCATTTTCATAAGTTGTTTATACTTAGCACGCTGTTTTTCTAATGAAAAGCCTACGTCATCAGACTTGTATTTAAATAAGCTTACTCTTTGTTTAGTAAGAACGAGTTCGGAGGAGGAAGAAGCTTCCGTACCTATTATTGGTCGTTTTGGTGCCATGAGTTGATGTGAACCAAGTAGGTAGGCATTAGATCTCATGTCCAACCCGTATCAAAACCGTCACCAACCCGGAAAAATTTTTTCAGCCCGGAATCGCCTCAAAGTAGTCTCAAAAGAACCGCGGCGCTTCAATTAACCGTCCTTCAAAAGATGAGTCGATTTGAAGAAGAGTAAAAGGGCTAAAAATTAGATCTAGGAGTTTCTTGTGTGGATGAATTTGGTTGTTTATGCTGGATTTTGTATAGTATAGAGTGAAGAGGAAGTAGTAAGGAAGAGAATGGTGCAAAAATTAGGTGATTTGGGTTTGTTTTGAGGATTTTATGGGGAAAAATAGGTTGAAGGTGGATGGAGGTTTAATGGAGATATGAAGATGGATGTTGGGGAAGATGAAGATGAGTTTGAAGGTGGGTTATTATGTGATTTATTAGAGAAAGTAATAATAATAATAATAATATGGATGGGTAGATGGTAGTGTAGTAATAATAAAAGTAATAATAATAATAATATTATGGAGTGTGTGAGTTGGCTGTAAGGGGGGGTCGGGTATTAGGATGATTATTATTATTATTTTTTTTAAAGGTGCGCACGGTGAGATGGGTTGCGCAAGGTCGGTTATGCACGGTAGTGCCGTGCCTGGAGGAGTTACGCACGGCCTATCGTGCGCAACTCTTGCTACGCCTCTTTCCCCCAATTTTCATTTCTAAGCTCTCCAACTCGATCCCAATAATGCACCAAACCCTTAATCAAGCTCCAAAGACGGTAAGAATCGTCACAAAAATGCTCCTTCAAGAAAATCCAATAAGAAGAAGAAGAAAAGAGTCAAGTATCGGGGTTGCCTCCCACGAAGCGCCTTTGTTTAAGGTCGTTGGCTCGATCGAATGAAGTTGATGAGAATATACAATAACAATATCCTTAATGAATGGAATTAGTTGAATTTGAGTGAAGCGATTTCTCTTTGAATTGGTTGGCCGACAAAATAATGCTTGAGTCGGCTACCATTGACCTTGAATGTTTCTTCATTCCCTTTAATTTCCACCGAGCCATAAGGGAATACTCTTACAACCTTGAACGGTCCCGACCACCTTGACTTGAGCTTCCCGGGAAATAGCATCAACCTTGAGTTGAAAAGGAGAACTAACTCACTTTCTTTGAATTCCCTCCGTACTAGATTCTTGTCATGGAATCTCTTAGTTTTCTCCTTGTAAATCTTTGCATTCTCTTATGCATGGAGACGGAATTCGTCAAGCTCATTTAGGTCTAGGAGCCTCCTTTCACCGGCTTTCTTCATATCCAAGTTGAGATGCTTGATCGCTGTTTTGGTAAAAATTTATCGGGATATGATTAAGTTGCGGGTTAAAGTGATCGAACTAGCACTACGCGGATTAACGAAATAAAGCGGACTTGAGCAAAGGAAAATGCAACACAAGAAAGTAAAAAGACTCGAGTTTTGGTGACGCGGAAACCCAAATGTGGGAAAAACCGCGGGGGGAGTCGGAATCCCGCCAAATTTCTACTATGAACGAGGAGAATGAAATACGAAAGGCAATACAAAGTTTTGATCATGTTTGAATACGAGAGTTTTCGCTTGTGTTGTTTGCTTTTTTTATGACTCGATGTTGAAGATCCTCCTCTTCTCGTGATTCGTTTGTTGCTTATATCCCCTTCTCTTAGCCGTTGCCTTCCTTTTCTCCTCATTTTGCTCCTACTCTGGTGGCACTACCCTAGTATTTAGGGATTCAGTTATTGACCGGGTCATAGGTTTAGGGTTATATAGTCTCAAGCTGCTGAACTGTCTTTGGCCCATTAGTAAGTGGCGACTTCTTTGGGCCCATCTCACTGTTGGGTTTTGGCTCCGTTGATTTGTTGACTTGCTATATATCGATCCTTGACTTTACGACTTTAGACTTTTCCGAGTGTTACTTTGTGGCTTTCTTTGTTGACTCTTTGACTTTCTGACTTTGACTTTTGATTCGGGAAATTTCCACGTCATATCTGAGGGTGCGGATTTTACCCCAAACAAATGCCCCCAAATTTCCGACTAAGTTCATCTTAGGCGGGAATTTCCGTTTGCGTTTGACATTCTTTGGTTCTGATGACGATTTTCTTCCACAGAGTTTGTCTTGAGTCTGTCACTTCTCGTTTTCACAACTGACTCTTCTCCTTCCTTATGATGGCTATCTCCCCTACCCTCATAATGGTACACAATTCCCCGTACCCCTTCCCCTCTTTACTCCACCTATTCCCTTTCTTCTCCCATTTACTCTTCCTTCGCTTCTCTCACTTCCCCATCCTCTCTTTCTCTTTCAAAATTCAAAACATCCTCCCCGCACTCCTCGCCGTTCGTCGTCGTCGTACGCCGGATTTCCCACGTGCTCAGGTGATTTTTCTTCGTTTTCGTCCTCTATTTTAATTTCGATCATGGCTCCCAAATTAATTCGAGGTAAATCATCCACCCCTTCCTCATCGGCGTCACTTGTGAACTTCTCTCCCTCTTCTATTCTGGACAAGAGGCATTCTTGTGACTCCAGATTTTCTGATGGGGATCTCCCTCTTGTCAGAGAAATTTTTGGGTTTGGGGAAGAGGTTGTGGTCCATCTCCCTTCTCCGGGTCAGAAGGCTGACTTTGTCTGTCCCGGATGGTTATGCATGTATGCGTATCCATTCCTTCTGGGCCTCCGTTTCCCTTTTCCCCCTCTGGTCCAAGAACTTTTGTCCTTCTACGGGCTGGCCCCTTGTCAGTTAGCTCCCAATACATGGAGGGTGCTTCTTTCCTTCTGCGTCTTGAACCTCCGCTACCAGAAGAGCTTCTCGATGCTTGACGTCTGCTCCGTGTTCCAGGTGCGACCCCTGGGATACGGACAGGTGACCATGCGAGTAAAAGACAAGAACTTTCCCGCCATAATCTTCCCTTCCAATCCTCCTGACGCGGATTGGTTTAGGGATTTTATATTTGTGAAGACTGACTCCCTCTCTCTTCCTTCCTGTGATTATCTGTTCTCTGAATGGGGGACTGTTGCAGGTACTTGTCGCATTCTTGGGCTCATAGTTCCCTCGCCTTCTTATGGTTCTTATTGATTGCGTGTTGCAGGTCTTCAGCAACCGAAAGAGCCAACGCCACTCCTTGATTTCGCGGCCAAGCTTTCCGATTTGTCCTCCGAACAGCTCCTTTTCAACAACTTGTTTATCCCTGCTGCCAAAGGTGCCTGCCCTCCCCTTGCTGATACGATGTCTTCCGGTGAGGGTTGTTTTCAAGTAAACCTTATGCTTTGTATTTTTCCTTGTCAATTTCTGCGAAGCTTTAGATTGTGCGTTTGTCCTTTTTAGGCAATGCAAAAACTCCCTTGACCTTGGACCGAATCAGGAGGAGGAATATGTCCACTCGCTCTTCCTCCAGAAGGGGCTCTGTTTCCTCCCCGGCTCCCTCAACTAGCTCAAAGAGGAAGCGTGGCTCCTCTCCTCCTGCGCAGGTTGATTTTGAGGGGGGTCCTAGTGTGGTTCATGTCCCTGACTCTCCTCAACCTTCGGCTCCCCACTCTGCTGGTTCTGGTCCTGAGGAGGTCACCATGACCTTCCCCAGGGACTTTGGGACCATTAGGCATCTGGAGGATTTGCCTGTCTTGGACCAATTCCTTTTCCCTGGTTCTGCAGCTATAATGGATAGGGAGCCCTTCATTGAGTCGGCAGCTCACATTGCTGCTCATGGCTTCGAGGTAATCTCCACTTTTCTGGTTTTGTCACGTGCACATTCTTTTCTTCTCTCTTTTTTTTTTTTTTTTTTTTTTGCTGACCGCTGTGGCGGCATTCAGGTTCTCCAGATGGCCATTTACGTGAAGGCCGGCATATCCCGTCTTAGGGATCTGGGGGATCACCTCCAGTCGGATAATGCTCGACTGACAGAGGAGGCTGGCCAATCCAAGGAAAAGGTCCTGAAGCTGGAGGAGGAAATGGAGCTGGTGAAGGGGCAACTTGCTGAGGAGAGGAGGCACAGGGAGGCTGCTGAGGGGAAGCTCAAGGAGGCTACTGAGGGAATGAAGGTTGAGCTTGCTACAGCTCAGGAGGCCAACGCCGATCTTCAGAGCAGGGTGGTGGCACTGCAGGAGAACATGATCGGGGCTCTTAGATGGTCTGCTTTGAGCACCGAGATCCAGATGGTCACTGCCTTCACCGAGGGGAAGCACACAAACTGGAACCTAGCTGCTCTGAAGGAGCGGATGAAGACAGAGTTCCCCAATGGATTTGACCTGGAGATGCTGTCTGTGGAGGGAGAGGAAGTGGTGGAAGAATCGGTTTCCTCTCCTCCTATTGCTCAAGAAATGCCAGGTCCTGTGGTGACTGCTGATGATGCTACAGTGGTGGTTCCTCTTGCCTCTCTTCCCCCAGAGAACAACGTCTAGGCTGTTCAGCCTATTTCTTTCTGCTGCTTGTGGCCCTGTGCGGTCAAAAAATATTTGGTTAAAAAATTTGTTGTGTTTTGGGATTTTTCTCTGCTTAAGGGAGCAGAGTACTTGAATTTCTTTTTCTGCTCACGGGAGCAGAATCATTTTGAACTTATTCTGTGGTATTCGTGCGTTTTATCCTGCGATGTTCGTTTTGTGTTTTGTTTGTTTGTTTGATTGTTATCTGCTGTGTGTATGCATGCCTTTTGTCCGTGTGGTCGACCCTGATGGTTGGTGGCCTGGGGTTTAGTATGCCTACTCAGTCAGAGGTGCCACGCTTTGCGTGGGTGCTGAGTGACGCAGGGGACTTGTACTGCCCTGGTTGTAGGCAATCAGCACAAGACGCACGCCTTCTGTGGAAGTTGTACGCTCCACCAGATCAGTTGTCCATTTTAAATTGAGGGTAAAATGAAAGCGTGTGAAAAGAAGTTCAATCTGGTGGTGTAAAGAGAGAATAAGATGGAAATCATGCAAGAGGAACTTTAAAACTTTCTCAAAATTGTGCCACAAAAATACACAAGAAAAAGGAAAGTCTTTTTCGCAATTTTGGATAATTTTGAAAGAATGGCGAGAGTCTTCCCTTAAATTTCATCAAGTCAAATTTTATGGTACGAAAATGAGCTAAGCTTTTGGAAAAGATATGAAGGAAATTTTGAAAAACTTCACGAACAGAGAGTGTTTTGAAAGATAAGGTAAACTTAAGGAAATGATAAGTGAGATTGAACCTGGGTTCTGGTGGAGGCGTACCTGGCAGATTGAATGCTTCAGCTCTGGCGACAGTGGCCCTTGCTTTTGGTGATTTTTACCTAGAAGAAGTACTTTTTTAAGTGTATTATGTTCCAAGGTTTTTGGATGACTTCTCCCTCCATGGTCATAAGTTGATATGCTCCATTCCCAACTACTTTCTCCACCTGATAGGGTCCCTCCCAATTGTAAGCAAATTTCCCTGCTCGTTGGTTTCTGGTGTTCTGGAATACCTTCCTGAGGACTAGGTCTCCTTCCTGCAGAATCCTGATTCTAACATTTTTGTTGTAGCTTCTGGCGACAGTCTGTCTGTAGGAAGCCATTCTGATTTGAGCATCGGTTCTAAGCTCGTCTATGGTGTCTAAACTGTTTGCCATTTCCACCTGGTTTCCTTCTTCTGTTGTGCAGCCATATCTGTGGGTGGGTACCCTCACTTCTGCAGGAATAACTGCCTCAGCACCAAAGACCAAACTAAAGGGCGTCTGCCCTGTAGCCACCTTAGGTGTGGTTCTGTCAGACCACAATACTAGGGGAAGTTCATCTGCCCACCTGTCCCCTGCTTCCTCCAGCCTTCTCTTCAGGTTGTCCATCACAATTTTGTTGCTGGATTCTGCTTGACCATTAGATTGCGGATTTCTGGGGGTAGACTTGTTGAGAGCAATGTTCCACTTAGCACAGTAGGCTTCCATTTTGTTGCCAATGAATTGGGACCCGTTGTCGCAGATAATTTCTGAGGGGACTCCGAACCTGCAGATAATGTTACGCTTAATAAAAGATATAACCTGCTTCTCAGTCACCTGAGGGAACGCTTCTGCTTCTATCCACTTGGAGAAGTAGTCAGTCATTGCGAGCATGAAGACTTTGTTTCCTGGCGCCCTTGGCAATTTGCCCACAATATCCATTCCCCACTTCATGAAGGGCCAAGGGGAGACTATTGGATGCAGCGGCTCTGCTGGCTGGTGATTGACCGGTGCGTGTCTTTGGCAGGCGTCACATTTTTTAACGTATTCCTTGGCGTCCCTTCGCATTGTTGGCCAATAGTAACCTTGACGAAGTGCTTTGTTGGATAGACTCTTGCCCCCTGCATGATTTCCACATTCTCCGCTGTGGAGATCATGCATTACTATCTCTGCCTGCTCCTGATTCAAGCATCTTAGGTACGGCCCGGCGGTCGATCTTTTGAATAGTATGTCATCAATGAGTGTGTATCTTGACGCTTTCATTCTGAAGCTTCGTGCTTCTCTTTTTTCTGCTGGCAGAATGTTGTTTCGCAGCCAATCTTTGTAAGGTTTTCTCCAGTCAGGGATTTCCTCCTGCTCTGCAGTGTTGCTATAGACCCTTGCTTCCTGGAACCATTGCAACCCTTGACTTGGCGCGTCTCCCTCTGGTGTTCCTTGCTCTTGTGCGCTTCTCCGGATTGCTGGTTCCAGCACATGGACTATGGGTATGCTGGATATTTCCCCTGGTTTGAAGGTTGCCCCCAGAGTTGCTAAGGCGTCGGCTTCTACGTTCTGCTCCCTTGGGACTTGGTTAATTGAGAACTCTGCGAACCTTAAGGAGAGGTCCTTTGCCACCTCAAGGTAAGCCATCATTTTCGAATCTTTCGCCGTATACGAACCGTTCATGTGGTTGACTATCAGTTGGGAATCGCCGTACACTTCCAGTTGCTTTATTTTAAGGTCTAGGGACAGCTGGAGACCCAGGATCAAGGCTTCGTATTCTGCTTCATTGTTTGTTGTTCGGAACTCACATCGGACTGCTTGAACTATGAGATCCCCCTGAGGTGACCTGAGTACCAGCCCTGCTCCAGATCCTCTCATGTTTGAGGCACCATCTACGTTGAGTTTCCACACCTGTTCTCTCTTGCTTTCCTCCAGAAGAATCACGTCTTTTTCCGCCTGCGTCTGCAGCGTCGGGCTAAAATCGGATATGAAATCTGCTAGGGCTTGGGACTTGATTGCTGTTCTGGGGACAAATCTTAAGTCAAAACCGCTTAGGTGCATGGACCATTTCGCCATCCTACCTGACAACTCGGGCTTTCTCATAATGGTTTTCAGTGGGTAATTTGTTATTACAGATACAATGTGTGATTCAAAATAGGGACGCAGTTTATATGACGCAGTAACTAGTGCAAGTACAAGTTTTTCAAGGGACGTGTACCTGGTCTCTGCAGGAAGCAGAGACTTACTGACGTAGTAGACAGGATGCTGTGCTCCCTCATGCTCCCTAACCAGCACTGCACTAACTGCTACCTCAGTTACCGAAAGATATAGAAAAAGTGGTTCTCCAGGCTCCGTTTTTGATAAGAGCGGTGGAGTGCTCAAGTAGTGCTTTAGTTCTTGGAACGCTTTCTCGTGTTCTTCCGTCCAGTCAAACCTTTGGGCCTTCCTCAGGATGTCATAGAATAAGCGGCACCTGTCTGAGGACCGGGAGATGAACCTGTTCAGGGCGGCAATCCTTCCGGTTAATCGCTGTACGTCTTTTGGCTTCTGTGGAGACTCCAGTTGCAGGATGGCCTTGATCTGCTCTGTGCTGGCCTCAATTCCCCTCTGGGTCACCATGTACCCCAGAAATTTTCCGCAGGATACTCCAAACGTGCATTTGGAGGGATTTAGCTTCATCTTGTACTCCCTGAGGGTGTTGAATGCGTCCTCCAGATGTGCCGTGTGCTGTGCTGCTTGTTTGGACTTAACGACCATATCATCAATGTATACCTCCATGGTTTTGCCAATTTGTTTTTTGAACATCATGTTCACCAGCCTCTGGTAGGTGGATCCTGCATTTTTCAAACCAAAGGGCATAACATTGTAACAGTAGATACCTCTCTCAGACCTGAACGCTGTTTTCTCCTGGTCTGCCGGATGCATCTTGATTTGGTTATATCCACTCCAGGCGTCGAGGAAGGTCAGCATCTCATGGCCTGCTGTGGCGTCTACCATGGCATCTATGTGTGGCAGGGGGAATGGGTCCTTTGGGCACGCCTTGTTCAGGTCGGTGAAGTCGACGCACACTCTCCACTTGCCGTTCTTCTTCGGGACTACCACCACGTTGGATAGCCACTCCGGATATTTCACTTCTCTGATTTTTCCGGCAGCCAGTAGGTTATCTACCTCTTGATTTATGACTTGGTTCCTTTCTGGAGCGAACTTCCTCCTCTTCTGCTGGATTGGTTTGTAGCTTGGGTCCACGCTCAACCTGTGGGTTATGATGTCTGGGTCTATTCCTACCATATCATCATGAGACCAAGCAAAACAATCCATGTTAGCTTTCAATAATTCAATAAGGGTTTGTCGGATATTACCTGAGCATTCTGAGCCGATCAACACTTTACGCTCTGGGTGCTGTTTGTCCAGATTGACTTCATCTACTTCCGCCTGAGGTGGCTCAAGATACTCCTGCAGAGGTAGGTGAAGACTCTGTAGTTGCTATGCTGGAGGGCTTGCCGTCTTTTTTAGTGCCACTCTGTAGCAATCTTTGGCTTCTCTCTGGTCGCCACTGATCTTTTGCACTCCCCGGGGAGTTGGGAACTTCAAACACTGGTGGTAGGTGGACGTGATGGCCTTCATTTCGTGTATCCACGGTCTCCCTAGGATCACGTTGTAGGTGGACGGACCGTCAATAACCAGATACCGTACTTGCTTGTTTACTCCTCCAGCATAGGTGGGAATCGTAATCTCTCCAAGGGAGTATTTGGTTTCCCCACTGAACCCTATGAGGGGAACCGCCCTCTTGCTCAGGTCCTCCTCACTGAACCCCATGTTTTGCAAAGTTTCCAACATAATGAGGTTGACAGAGCTTCCAGTGTCCACCAGTATCTTTCTTACAGTGCAGTTTCCTATGGAGAGCAAGATGATCAGGGCATCATGGTGAGATTCGGTAGATGGTTCCGCATCAGATTCATCGAAGGTGACAGCAGGGAGGTCTGGACAGCTGATCCTACAGGAGTATTCTGGTTTGTCCCCTCTGGACTGGGAAGCGTGCCTTTTTGCTGCTGAGTAGGTCAGACCGCTTAGCTCTGACCCTCCTGTGATTACATTGACAATCCTGGTGCACAGGGGAGGGGGTGAAGGTAACACCTGGTCTGCCGCGTTTACTCTGCTGGAATTCCTTGATATCAGGTGGTCCAGATTTCCCTGGTCATAGTGATATTTTACTTCCTTCCTGAGGAGGACACATTCTTCAGTGGTCTGCCCGATATCATCGTGAAATTCACATCTCTTGCTGGTGTCCCGGCGGTCGTTGGTGTACTCCTGTCTTCTAGGCCATCTGACTTTGCGCCCTAACTCTTTCAGGGCCCTGAGCAGGCCGGACGTGTTGGTGGAGAACCCGTACTCGCTGATTTTAGGGGGGAGCCCTGGGTTCTCCTTCCAATCTTTGTCTTCAGAGATCTTGTGAACATTTCTGTCGTAGGGTTTGGGTCTTTCGCCTCTCCTCTCTGCTGGTGCTTTTCTGGAGACGTGCTCAGATCCGTAGGTGGCTCTCCTGGGGCCCGAGTCTTCCTCTAGCCTGATGGCCGCCAACGCCTTGGTTTGCACATCCTCGAACGTTGCGCAAGGATACTTACTGAGATCCTTGTAGAGATCCGAGTCTTGGAGAAGGCCCTGTCGGAAGGCCTCGATGGCAGTGGCCACGTCACATCTGGGAATAGTCACTTTCTCCTTGTTGAATCTGTTGAGGAAATCTCGTGTAGATTCTTCGACCCTCTGCACCACTCGGTACAAATCACTGGTTTGCTTCTCTGGTTTCCTGCTACTGGCGAATTGTTGGTTGAAGGAGTTAACCAGATCAGCAAAGGAAGCGATACTCCTGTTCGGTAGGCCCACGAACCAGTGAAGGGCTGCTCCTGAGAGGGTGGATCCGAACCCCTTGCACATGCAAGCCTCCTTTAGAGGCCCTGTGGCGGTTATCACCATCATTTTCTGTTTGTACTGGTTGATGTGGTCCAGGGGATCTGCAGTGCCATCATAAAGGGTCATGGCTGGTGGCACAAAGCCTTTGGGCACAGCCACACAGGCCAGGTCGTCTGTGAAGGGTGAGTCTGCATAGCTGTCTCTGGCCGCTCTCTCCAGGGGGCGTGGCATTCCAGGAATCTTGTTGATCAACTCCCTCATCTCCTTCAATTCTCGGGACTGTTGGTCTGCAGCGCTGTTGGTTCCTGCAAGAGGGTTAGAAGCAGGGGGGAGAAAATTGAAAGGTGTACTTCCTGTCTGATGCCCCCCAAGGTGTAGACTGTCTGGAGGAGGCGGTGGAGGAAATGCGACTATCTCAGGCCTGGGTTGCCATTCCGATGCTTGCTGGGATACAGCCACAGATGGCCAGGCTGCTCTGGGGAATGAGCTGTTGCCGACTGTCGACAGGTGGGCCGGCGCTTCTGGCTGCGATCTTTGCGTCTGTTGGCCGGGAGTAGATGCTGCCCACATCCCTCCAAAGGGTTGGTTGTTGGACAGGGGGTATACTCCTGGTGATTGCGCCGGTTGCCATCCTACCGTCTGTTGGACCGGGGTGCCTGCAAGAGATAGCGCGTTAGTTTCTCGGTTTTCAGTACTAGAGAAGGGATTACCTGAGACGCGTGATCTATCGGGTGTGGGCCCATGAGTCAGGTAGCCTAGCCCTTGCGGCGCAACGGTTTGGATGGGTGGTGATAACTCCAGATCCAGCCTGGTGACTATTTCCTGAGGGATCTCCCCAGAGTTATGATCCCTGGTGGCGGGTTCTCCGTGGGAGCCCGATTCTTCCCCTGATGCCGCTGGCAGACCTTTCAGTGATGGCTGGAATAAGGCTGGTGGCAGCTTTGATACTGCCTTTATCTGAGCCCTGATGTCCTGGTTGTCCTTTTGCAAGGTCTTCACCGCTCGTTGCAGAGTATTGATCCCCTGGAGTATCTCCATCATAGGGTCTGAAGCTGTTGGAACTCTGAGGGCTTCCCCAAACTGTCTCCTGTGGGTTGGCGTCTTGGATGGCGCTCCCTCCTGACTGGTGCTGAAGAGGCTGAGTGTCTTCGACGCCGGGGGCCCCTGAGGTGGTCTGGGGATTGTTGGTGTAGGCCCTGCCGTCAGACTGACAGGGATCGCCTGAGCGGATGATGTGGTGGGTTGGCTTGCTGCCACTGAGGACGGCGTTCCTCCAGCAGGCTGAGTGGAGGCATCTTGACTGCCGACGGGGTTTTGATCAGACCCAGTCATATTGGTTGGTTGGTTGGTCGCTGAATTTTTGGCTAGTAATCGATCACCTTGCCTCACGGTGGGCGCCAAATTGTTTTGGTAAAAATTTATCGGGATATGATTAAGTTGCGGGTTAAAGTGATCGAACTAGCACTACGCGGATTAACGAAATAAAGCGGACTTGAGCAAAGGAAAATGCAACGCAAGAAAGTAAAAAGACTCGAGTTTTGGTGACGCGGAAACCCAAATGTGGGAAAAACCGCGGGGGGAGTCGGAATCCCGCCAAATTTCTACTATGAACGTGGAGAATGAAATACGAAAGGCAATACAAAGTTTTGACTATGTTTGAATACGAGAGTTTTCGCTTGTGTTGTTTGCTTTTTTTATGACTCGATGTTGAAGATCCTCCTCTTCTCGTGATTCGTTTGTTGCTTATATCCCCTTCTCTTAGCCGTTGCCTTCCTTTTCTCCTCATTTTGCTCCTACTCTGGTGGCACTACCCTAGTATTTAGGGATTCAGTTATTGACCGGGTCATAGGTTTAGGGTTATATAGTCTCAAGCTGCTGAACTGTCTTTGGCCCATTAGTAAGTGGCGACTTCTTTGGGCCCATCTCACTGTTGGGTTTTGGCTCCGTTGATTTGTTGACTTGCTATATATCGATCCTTGACTTTACGACTTTAGACTTTTCCGAGTGTTACTTTGTGGCTTTCTTTGTTGACTCTTTGACTTTCTGACTTTGACTTTTGATTCGGGAAATTTCCACGTCATATCTGAGGGTGCGGATTTTACCCCAAACAATCGCCCAATAAGCCTTGTGTTCCATCTCAGCGGGAAGGTGACAAGCTTTCCCGTATACGAGACGGAATGGGGAAGTTCCGATTGGGGTCTTGAAGGCGGTGCGGTATCCCCAAAGGGCTTCATCGATTTTTGATGCCCAATCTTTCCTCGACCGGTTGACCGTTTTCTCAAGAATCGCCTTGATTTCACGATTTGAAATTTCCGCTTGTCCATTTGTTTGCGGATGATAAGCAAGACTCTTCTTGTGTTGAATCCCTGTAACACCCCTGATTTTATAATTAAATTAAATTAAAATTTTGTCCGCATTTTTATTTTACGATTTAACTTGTAATTCTTAAAATTATTATAAAACGAATTTATCGTTTAATCGTTTCAAACTCCTAAAATTCTATTTGTCTCGGAAACTCTTCTTATATTTAAAAATATATTTCTGTTTCGATACATTTAATTTAATTCTTATCGAAAGTCTATTTCGGCGATTTAAATTCTAAATTCTTTTTATTTAAGCTTGAATTTCTATTTTTTGGTTCGAAGTTCATTTATTTGAAATTTCGTCAAAACATTTATTACCTTTCCTTGAGAAATTAATTTAATTCACTTTATCGAAGATTTATTATTTATTTGGAAACACTATTTAGTCGTCTAAATTTTTATTTCTATCAACTTCATTTTCATCTCGATTACTTTATTTACTCATTTTATTTGTCGGCCCGATTATTTATTAATTTTATTAACTCGATTTAATTCAATTCGTGGGTCGGTCAACTTATCGTTACGGAATACGTCCCCTATCCGATTCATTTGATTATGGTCTCGTAATCCATGCACTTTCTTTTTATGGTGAGTTGAATTCAATCTCATCTACTAATTCATTCATTTCTTTTTGCCAATTTTATGGTACACCTCACCTTTTTCCTCTTTTGTGTATTTTTCATCCACCGCTTCATCCCATTCACTTCACCTTCCTCTTATTTACCTACTATTCAACGTTTACGTCTCCCTCCTGCCTTCTCATTCAACGCACTGTTTGGTAAAAATTTACCGGGATATGATTAAGTTGCGGGTTAAAGTGATCGAACTAGCACTACGCGGGTTAACGAAATAAAGCGGACTTGAGCAAAGGAAAATGCAACGCAAGAAAGTAAAGAGACTCGAGTTTTGGTGACGCGGAAACCCAAATGTGGGAAAAACCGCGGGGGGAGTCGGAATCCCGCCAAATTTCTACTACGAACAAGGAGAATGAAATACGAAAGGCAATACAATGTTTTGACTATGTTTGAATACGAGAGTTTTCGCTTGTGTTGTTTCCTTTTTCTCTGACTCGATGTTGAAGATCCCCCCTTCTCGTGATTCGTTTGCTGCTTATATCCCCTTCTCTTAGCCGTTGCCTTCCTTTTCTCCTCATTTTGCTCCTACTCTGGTGGCACTACCCTAGTATTTAGGGATTCAGTTCTTGACCGGGTCATAGGTTTAGGGTTATATAGTCTCAAGCTGCTGAACTGTCTTTGGCCCATTAGTAAGTGGCGACTTCTTTGGGCCCATCTCACTGTTGGGTTTTGGCTCCGTTGATTTGTTGACTTGCTATATATCGATCCTTGACTTTACGACTTTAGACTTTTCCGAGTGTTACTTTGTGGCTTTCTTTGTTGACTCTTTGACTTTCTGACTTTGACCTTTGATTCGGGAAATTTCCACGTCATATCTGAGGGCGCGGATTTTATCCTAAACACGCACCTCTTCCCTCTTCTCTTGTTTCCTCCGCTTATTTCTTCCCCTTTTTCTTCTTCTTTTGGTCTACTGTTGTCGGTTATTGTTGCTATTGCTGTTGTCCGATTTCCTTCCTTTTTCCCCTGTTTCGTTCCTCTGTCTTCGTGGTGTTGCCATGTCGAGGTAATCTTCTTCTTCTTCATCATCTTCTCCTTCTTCTTCTCTTCCTTTATGTTGCTGTTTCACGCCTTGCTGCTGCTGCAGTTGTTTTCTTACTGTTCTGTCCCTTTCTTCTTCTTTTTGCCACTGCGTGTTGTTGCCGCTGCTGCTGTCTGTGTGTACTGCTACTGTCGATGCCTTTGATTTCGCTCAGTTCGTTTCCTTGTCTTTTCTGTTTTCTTCTTCTTCTCTGGTATTGTTCTCTCGGTTCCTCTGTTCTTTTTTCTGCTTCGTTTTCTTCTCCTCCCTTCTTCTTCTTCTGCATCTTGCTGCTGCTGTCTACTGTACTGTTTTCGATTTGTCGAATCCGTGTTTGCTACTGCTATTCGCCTAATATTGGTCGTTTGATCGATTTTTCTGTTCGGTCTGCTCCTTCTTCGTGCTTTTGCTTCTTCTTTCGTCGCGTTTCTTCAGTCATTGTTGGTACCGCTACCCGCTGTTGTTGCTGATGATGTACGGTTGTTGTCCTGTTGTTGTTTGATAGTTGATGTTTGTGCTACTTTAGTTTCTGAGCAGCTGTCCGTTGTTTTTCTTTTCCTCTTCGTCTTCCCTATTTCCGTTCCCCTTTGTCGATTTTATTGCTGCTGGCTATTGTTGTGTTCATCATGTTCGACTCGATTAACTTAAAGTTCATATTTCTATTTGACACTTAATTCCTTTTTCCATCTTGTGTCAAATACTCATCCCTTCATTTTTCCCTTATCTCGAGTTTGAATATCGTTCTTTCGACCCATTCACATAAATTTTAACTTCCCGCGTTATTTGGGTGTATCTTGTTACCCGTATCCAACCCATGTCTTATTCTTATGTTTTGCCAACTCGTTTTTCATGCTGAAGTCTGCCTAGAAGACTAGCGATTTGGAGCTGGGACCGAACAAGGACGAGTACGTGTTCATTTTGGTTATCGACCGAAGGTAACTTTAGGACGTTACTCGATTTTATATCGTATGTTTGAGTAGTAGTATGTAGTAAATATTTTAACTTCGGTTTTCTATTTTAGCTATTTATTATTGCTAATAATATTAATTTTTAAATCGTATGCTTTATCAATATTTTTATAACTTTCGATATCATTTTATAAATCATTAGTAATTTAATTATTTACGATCGTTATAATATTTTGTTGGTTATCGTGACATTACTAACTAAATAATATCGATTTCATATTTTCTTCATATTTCGTTAAATTATAAATTTTAACTCAAAATCATATTTTTATATATATTATAAACGAGATTTGTATATTTGTTCAATAAATTAATTTTTGTTTTACGATTTATACTAATAAATGAGAAAATGGTCGATTTTGTTTTAAATATATTTTTAGTCGAGACTATTTTCACTAATAATTTCCTATTTCTTTCGGATTGACTATTTTAGTAAAATCCGTATTATTTATTAATAAAAGCTATTTTCTAAAAATAATTTGAAACCTTTATAAATCTCATTTCATTTATAAAACTCTTTGACTCAATTAATTTTTATATCGTTTTCTTAGAATATCTCCTTTCTGAAAATTTATAATCTTAACTCGATTTCTTAATTATGTATAAAATACTATATATTGACGTATTATATTTTATTTATATTTCGAGTAACGAATTTAGAAATATAATAAAGTTACGATAACGACGATAATAATAAAATGTTAATTTCGTTAGAAATGCTATTTTTATACATTTCACTTATTTTAATAACTTACGTATTTTCTGTAACAAAATTTCTATTTTAAGTAAGTTTCTAAAATTAGTAAGTTTCTATTTATAGAAAGTTTCCCTTTTAATATAAAATATTTATTTCTTTTATCTTCATATTATTCATCATGATTATACCTCTTGTTTATATCGATAATGGCTTGTTTTGGAATTATGGAATAAGGACAAGTGTAAGGTTAGAGTAATATATTCTAGGGTTTACGTTTTTGCCATCAGCTATAAGGCTAGTGTATCAGGAATCGGTACATTAGTTGTTGAACCGGGTGACAGGTATCCCGGGAGTTGTGTACATTTTGACCTTAAGCTTAGGCCTCGCAGTAAGTCGCCGTCATAAGTTGAACTGAGTGACAGGTAATCCCAGGAGGGGTGTGCATTGTCTTAAACTAGGGCCACGCATTTATAAGTCGCCGTCCTATTATGGTTGAGTAGCCTAGTTAGAGACCGATGTTTTATTTGTTTGAACTAGGTTCTCGAAGCTAGTTTTTAGTATTCTCCTGGTGAAAGTCTGACCTTCTACACTGAATATTTCCATAACGCCATTTTAAATATTTTTATTATTATCGATACCTTTTGGTTTGCAGGTTGGCAAATGTTTGAAGTTTTCTTCTGAAAACTTGTTATGATTTCATTGTTCCAATATTTTAAGTTTTCTCCGAAAGCTTATTTTTATTATATTATTTAATGTTTTCCATTTTAATTATTTTGATATAGTAATACTATTATTTTCCATATGGTATAATATGGCTGGGAGAACGTCCGAGTTACTCCCCACTGACGTGGCTGTTATGTTTATAACATGACAGGTATTTGCTGCTGGGTTTTGGGTGTGAGCTAGCGAGTAGCGTGGATTCTACTCTTCCTTCCTTCATGTTTATTTATGGATTTGTATAAACCCGTTTGGAGATTTTACTTTTAGCCCTTTTGTAAAAAGAGGCCTTTGTATTGACTTACCATTTCTTTTAATAAGATATAGTTTGTCAGTGTGTTTTAATCCCACTCTACAGTGTTTCCGCCACTGTATTGCGTTAGAATTTCTAGGGGATTACAATCCCGTACTTCTTTAGCATGGCGGCCAATGTCTTCTCAAGAAAATGGGTACCCCTATCACTAATTAGGACCCTCGAGACTCCAAATCTCGGAAATATCGTCTTAGTTAAGAGTTTCATTACTGACTTTGCATCACATGTCTTCGTGGGGATTGCCTCGACCCACTTGCTCACATAATCTACCGCCACCAAGATGTACTCGTTCCCATAGGATGAAGGGAAAGGACCTTGGTAGTCTATTCCCCACACATCGAAAAGTTCAACTTCAAGCATGTATTGGAGCGGCATCTCATGTTTCCTAGATAGGTTCCCACTCCTTTGGCACTTGTCACAACTCTTGACGTAGGCGGGTACGTCATGGCAAATGATGGGCCAATAAAATCCGCATTGTAGGATCTTGGCGGATGTCTTCATCGAGCTTGCGTGGCCGCCACATGGCATGTCATGACAATGCATTATAATGGACTTGACTTCATCATATGGTACACATCTCCGGAATAAACAGTCGGCACATGATTTGTATAAGTTGGGATCCTCCCAACGGAAATGTTTTACATCATGGAAGAACTTCTTCTTTTTGTGGGAGTCATAGTCTTGAGGCACAATCCCCGACACAATATAGTTCACAAAATCGGCATACCATGGGGCTTCTACCATTGATAGAGCTAATAGATGATCATCTCGAAGAGAATCGTCGATGGGAATTTCCGGATCACGATCGTCGAGCACTAGACGAGACAAATGGTCGGCGACCACATTCTCCGTTCCCTTCTTGTCCCGGACCTCAATATCAAACTCTTGGAGAAGTAGAACCCACCGAAGTAGACGAGCTTTGGAATCCTTCTTGGCCATGAGATACTTTAAGGCCGAATGGTCGGTGTGGACAATAACCTTCGATCCAACAAGATATGATCGAAATTTCTCCATGGAATACACCACCGCTAGAAGCTCCTTCTCGGTGGTGGTGTAGTTTGCTTGAGCGGAGTCTAATGTTTTGCTCGCGTAATGTATAACATGGAGTTTGCCTTTTTTCCTTTGTCCCAAAACCGCTCCAATGGCAAAATTGCTTGCATAGCACATGAGCTCGAAGGGGATACTCCAATCCGGTGGTTGGATTATGGGAGCCGAAATGAGAGCATTTTTCAACCTATCAAAAGCATCAAGGCAAGCATTAGTCACGATAAAAGGATCATCCTTGGCGAGGAGTTTCGTTAAGGGCCTAGCTATCTTGGAAAAATCTTTAATGAAGCGGCGGTAAAACCCCGCATGACCAAGAAAGCTACGAATCCCCTTAACGTTACTAGGTGGAGGCAATTTTTCAATGGCCTCGACCTTTGCCCTATCAACTTCTATTCCCCTATTAGACAGTACATGGCCTAAGACTATCCCCTCCGTCACCATAAAGTGACATTTTTCCCAATTTAGTGTAAGCCCTGTTTCCTTACACCGTTGTAGGATCTTATCAAGGTTTTCCAAACAATTTTCAAAAGAAAACCCTACAACGGAGAAATCATCCATAAATACTTCAAGGGTCTTTTCCACAAAATCGGAAAAAATAGACATCATGCAACGTTGGAACGTGCTCGGCGCATTACATAACCCAAAGGGCATACGACGGTAGGCGTATACCCCGTAAGTGCAAGTAAATGTAGTCTTCTCTTGATCATCGGGATGGATTGGGATTTGGAAAAATCCCGAAAATCCATCCAAATAACAAAAGTAAGAATGTTTGGCCAAGCGTTCTAACATTTGGTCTATGAAAGGGAGGGGGAAATGGTCTTTCCGGGTGGCTTTGTTGAGTTGACGGTAATCTATAACCATGCGCCATCCGGTAATTGGCCTAGTAGACACTAATTCTCCTTTATCATTCTTGACAACCGTCGTCCCACCTTTCTTAGGGACGACATGAACGGGACTCACCCACTTACTATCCGAGATTGGATAAATGATATTAGCATCAAGGAGTTTTAGCACCTCCTTCCTCACCACCTCGGCCATGGCCAGATTGAGACGTCTTTGACGCTCAATGGATGAGGTGCTCTCATCTTCCAATAGTATACGATGAGAGCATAAGGCGGGACTAATACCACGAATATCATCAATAGTGTACCCAATAACTTCTCTATACTTTCTCAAAACTTCCAACAAGTCATGTACTTGATGGTCATTAAGTGCACTATTGACAATAACGGGATATGACTCATTAGGACCTAAGAAAGCATATTTAAGAGATGAGGGAAGACGTTTCAACTCCACTTGAGGAGGCGTAGATCTCTTCTCATATAAACCTTCCTTGGCCAAGCTTTCTAGTGACCTTGTGGTGCATTGCTTCAAGATTGAGTCCATAGCTAGAGCATATTCCATTGCATCCATTTCCGAATTCCCGACAATGGACTCCTCAAGGGCATAATAAGCGTCTTGCTCCATGGTAGATTCTTCAAGCATTTGTACTTGGTAGCATGATCCAACATTTGAAGGCTCTTTCATGGCCTTCTCAAGTGAAAATTCCATCTTGTCATCCCCGACTTGAAGTGAGAGCTTACCATTCTTGACATCAATAAGAGCTCCCCCGGTGGCTAGGCATGGACGACCAAGTATAATGGGAATCTTGGTGTCTTCGGGAATGTCCATGATGTAAAAGTCACACGGGATGATTAAGTTCCCGACCTTGATTGGCACATCCTCGGCTACCCCCATCGGATATTTAACGGAACAATCCGCTAATTGAAGGGACATTCTTATGGGAGCTAGCTCAAAGCCTTCAAGCTTGTTGAAGATGGAAAGGGGCATAAGGCTTACACTTGCCCCTAGATCACAAAATGTCTTCTCAATATTGATAGAGCCAATTGAGCATGGAATAGTAAAGCTCTCGGGGTCTTCCAATTTTTGTGGCAATTTGTTCAAGAGAACGGCACTACACTCCTTTGAAAGGCTCACCGACAATTGCTCACCATATGACTTCTTGGAAATGACATCCTTCAAGAACTTGCCATAGGAGGGGATGTCTCTAATGACCTCAAGGAAAGGAAGTGTGATATGCATACTCTTCATCATCTCCAAGAACTTCCCATACTTTTGCTCAAGCTTGGCCCTAGCTAACCTTTGAGGAAATGGAATCGGTGGCACATATGCTTTGACTTCATTAGTAACCTTTGGGACTTCTTTTGCCACATGATCTTCAATGATAGATGGTTCATCAACAACCACTTCACTGAACCCTCTTTGTCGCCATTTACTTCCTCACTTGCTTCATTCACATCATTGGTCTTCCTCTTCTTATTAACCACAACTTCATCCAATATGCGCCCATTCCTTAATTGAATAGCATTCAATTCGCCTTTCCCTTTAGGATTTGCCTTAATGCCACCCGGAAATGTCCGACTTGACACGGTCAACTCGTTGACTTGATTCGCGAGTTGTTGTATTTGATGATCGGTGATTCTTTGGGCATTTTGGACTTGACTCTTCAATTGAGAAATAGAAGATGTAGTCTCCTCATGGCGTTGGTCTTGGCGTTGAATGAAACTATTTTGGGTGCTCATCATTTGCTCCATAAGTGTCTCCAAATTGGACTTTGGTGGTGGAGCTTGTTGTTGTACAACTTGTTGTTGTGGGACTTGTGCAAGTTGTTGTTGGACTTGTGGTATAGGAGTAGTGAAGGGTGTAGGAGTTTGAAATGGAACTTGAAATTGATTTTGGAGGGGGGTTTGGAATGGAGTGGTGTTGAATGTTGGCCTTGCTTGGAAGTTTCTTGCTTGAAAACCCGATGTATCTTGTGCTTGGAAATTAAACCCTTGATTAAAGCCTTGATTTGGTCTTTGGAAGTTTTGATTGAAAGTACACTTTTTTTGATTGAGTGGAGTTTGGAAGTTCTTGTTCTCATAAGATAGAAACGCTCTTTGCCCGGGATGGTATTGATTGTTGTTGAATGCTTGTCTTGCATTTTTTTCCCATATACCATTGGCTTGCTCCATGGTAGTAATAACACAACACTCCGCGGCATCATGACTTGGACTTCCACATAGCTCACAAGAGAACTCATTGGTCTCCTTAGAAGAACTTGATCCCCCTTGCTTGAATTGAGAAAGTTGTTTTGTCAAATTATCGATCTTTGCATTAAAAGCATTCAAAGTCTCAATATTGTCTTGCTTCTTCAACTTTCTTCTATCCCCACCCCAATGATGATTGTTGGAGGCCATCATCTCAATGAAACCCATGGCAACGGTGTGGTGTACTAAATCAATGGCACCACCGGCCGCCGCGTCCAATCCCAATTGGTATTCGGGACGTACGCCATTGTAGAAGGTAAAGATGACCACATGGGGAGCTATGACAAGGTGAGGGCATTGCCTTAATAATTCTTTGAACCTCTCCCATGCCTCGTAGAGCGACTCATGATCTTCTTGGACAAAGTTTGTTATATCGTTACGGTATTTTGCCGTCTTACCCGGCGGAAAGAACTTCAAAAGGAAAGCTTTAGATAGTTTATCCCAACTATCAAAAGAGCCGGCCGGTTGACTTCTTAGCCACTCCTTGGCTCTCCCCGTTAATGAGTACGGGAAAAGTCTTAGGCGAATGACTTCCTCCGAGGCTCCATTGATCTTGACGTTGTCGCACGCTTCTAAAAATACATTGATATGCTCATTGGGGTCATCAAGAGGTAACCCGGAGAAATTGGTTTTGTTGCACGAATTGAATGAGAGCGGGCTTGATCTCAAAGTTATTTGCTCCGATTGCGGGCCTCGTAATACTCGATTGCGACACCACTTGGGGTGTCGATTCCTCTCGTATAGAAGCCATAAAAGGAGGCGGAGAAGGGGGTCTCGGAGAATTAACCTCTTCTTCGGACTCAATTGTTTCTTCGATCTAATCTCTTCTCCGGATTCGGAAATAATAGGAGGTGAAGGTGGTTGCCCTTGATTTCTTCTTCTTTCGGCGTTATATCGCCTTGCCGTAGCTTCAATCTCGGGATTCAACAAATGGATAGGTGAGAGCCCAAGAATCCGCCTACTCATTCAAAACAATACAAAAACTAAAAAGTAGAAGTTAGATCACGAGCAAAGGCACACCGAAGTGTGCAAAGTAACCAATGACTTAGTCTAAACGTAAGAATAAAAACTACTAGTACTACTAACACTCCCCGGCAACGGCGCCAAAAACTTGTTGGGGTTTTAATTACCTCGCAAACGTACGATATAATCGTTACACTAGAAAGGGTCGGTCCACAAGGAGTGTGGTGATTCCTAGTCGTTTCAATTCTAATTGTTTATCTAAGTCGATAGAAATGATTGATGGTGGACTAAAACTAGATGAATATATGATAACTAAGATAAGGAATGACTAAAAAGAAAATGAAACTAAAATAAGAAAAGATGATAACTAGGGAAATAACGATTAATCAAGAATAAAAAGGACTAGGGAACGATGTCGATTCAATCCACCTAAATCGCACCAAAGTATATCGAGTATCGAAGGAATCGGGATTAAGGGCGAAGTTGCATGTGTCTAGGTCGGCCACCTCCCTCCCGGGTTCGTGTCCGACTTAATTTCCCATTTACCTCCCTCCCGGGTTCGTAAAGCGGAATCCCTAAGTCAAATCCGAGGGTCCCTCCCGTGATAAATCCCAAACCGACTCAAGTTAAAAAGGTACACATACTAGTGTGAAGGATACCACGCTAGACACCACTCCCGTGTTCGATCTAGTACGGTAAGGCAAGATAGAGGGTCAAACCGGTTACCCATCCTAATCGACTCCCATCGATGACCAAGGGATTGGGACCATCTCAAACTCCTAAACCAAGGCAATCCAAAATCCTCAACACCACTTCACCCAATTACCCAATTCAATCAATACAAAACATACAAGAGACACAATTTAGGCGAATTTAGGCTTCATCGACCCCTAGTGGGTGACTACTCACTAATCATGGCTAAATTGGAGGAATTAAGCATAAAGGTGGAATCTTTAACTATGAACATTGATATAAATTGAATTTTACTACTAATTGTGTAAAAGTGGATAACTTGGAGAATTCTAATTGGGGATTTCTAATGCTAACATGAAATTCATAAACATGAACAAAGTGAGAGAAAACTAAATTAATTGCAAACTAGAGTAACAAACAAAGAAGAAGAAAGACTAAGATGAACTAACAAGAACTAACAAGTAAAGCTAAGAACTTGGAGAAACAATAAGGAAAAACAAAATTAAACTAAGGATTAGAGATTACCAAAGGATGGAGAGACAAAGGAAGATAATAATAAAAGAAAATAATATATAAAGTTTCAATCTTGAATAAGGAAGATGAAGATCTTCAAAGGAAAATTACACTTCTCTCTCAAAAACCCAAAAGAATTCAAAATGAAACTAGAAATAATGAAAAAGCTTAGAGGCAAAAAAAATCATAAATTCGGTATTTATATGTTGCAATTAGGTTACATAGAAAACCGGTCGAAAACGGAGTAAATATCAAAACCGGAGTAACGCACGGTCCGTGCGTTACGCACGGTGAGTAACGCACGGTGTTGCCGTGCCTGCAGAAGTTACGCACGGTCCACCATGCTATTCTCTTACTATGCAATTTTTTCCGTTTCTTGATCTTCTACACGCTTGTCTAGGCTCGAACTCGGTCCATAAGCTTCGTTTAACTCGGGCATGCTCGGGTTTCATCGTTTTCGACACGGAAATGCCTAAAAACAAGCAACAAACGCAAAAACCCGTGTAATACAAAAGATAGACGAAATGAGCTAAAATGCCTAAGAAAAGCGATCAATCGAGGCTAAATAAATGTCAAAAAGGTGTAGAAATACGGTTAATAATGGAGTTATCAATAAGGGACGTGCTAAATCATACACGCGAATTACTTCATTGTACACGTATATTCCGGGTTTACCCCCTCCCACATCTTCCACCCATCCATTCAATTTTAGAGAAAAAGAAAAGAAAAAGGAAACAAATGTCCGGATCCAATCTCACCCACACCTCAATCTCACCTTAACCTAGCCAACCACCATCTTCCACAACCCTATGTCGGTCGTCAACCTTTTGTCGGTCACCTTCCCCGGCCTACTATCCTCACCAACCGCCTTGCCTTACCCACTCCCTTGTTGCTGCTCTTCTTTGCCGGAGAACAACCCTCTGTGTCCACCACGCTGTTATGTGCGAATAAGAAAAGTAATGAAAAATCAACACCGAATCGGCTTTACACTTTCCTAATAGAACAATTCGACCCTTATTTCAGTGCAGGGTGATACCGAATTTTCTACTGAGATAAGATGGTGTTCCTCTGAATTTGCACAGAAAACAAAGATATAACTGTGAAGTATTTTGTGCAAATTTTTGTTCAAGTTTTCGGATTTGATCAAACCTCTATTATATAGAGTTTGAAGGAGCAGGGATAGGAGTTTGAAGAGTTGCGACTCTTCATGAATTCGCCTCGGGACACAGCCCCCGAACCCCCGTAACCAGGGCGCTTCGCCCCTGGAACCCCGACTCACTGACCGGGCAGCGAGACCCCCGTCATAGTGTACCGTATGAACCTGGTACCGTAAATTCGCAATTAATTATATATAAGCGTACACTCCGTACTTACCTCGAACCTATATTATATTACAATGAATTCACACATCCGTAAACTAAACCCGAGTACGCTAAAATGAACCGGTATTTACACTTAAATCACCAACACACGCCAACCTCCTCTACAGTCACCATCCTCGTCTATGTGTCTCCTCTACCACCAGTCCACCACCATCCTCCGCCCAATTGCAAGAAAACCATAATTAACAAAATATGAAAAATCAATTGATAAAATATGCACGACTGATAAACCCTAACTGCAAGAAAAATATATGAAAAAGGATGCTTTGAAAAAAAACCATAACTAATAAAATCAAAGATAAAATTAGATGGTATTTAACTAATAAATTGAAATTATTGTTGTTGATTCCCTAATTGAGATTTATACTTAATTGATGATTTTTTTTCAAAAATGGTTAGATTTGGGTAAAAGAATGGAGGATTTTGATGAAAGGAAAGTGTTGGAAACTTTTGTGACAAAATGTGCACAACGTATTAAAAAGCGTGTATGAAATAGCAATTCCGAACAAAAAAATCTTTTCGTCTTCAAAAGAATTCTTATAAGAATCTTAAAAAACTCAAGACTATAAACTTTTAAGTGAAATTATCTCACCTTGACATATTATAATATGATGATGATGGTGATTGAGTTCTATTATATAAATATGAATTATTCCATATTGACAAATTACAGTAATCTGATGGATTTCTATTATTCTGTATATAAATAAGAGTGATCATTAGTCCTTGGATATGAACAAAAATCTTCCGAGTCTTAAAAAGAGCTCTTATAAGAGTATACTTAATTAAAATTATCCCAAGTCGAAAAATTATAATTATAATGAGGTAGTGAAATTCTCTATTAGGTTTGATTTCTAAAATCTCTTAAAACTATAAACTTTTAAGTAAATTATCCAAATCAAATAATTATAATAAGGTGATGAATTTTTTTTGATATAAATAAGAGTAGTCACATAAACTTACGTAAAATTATCCCATATCGACAAATTATCGTAAGGTAATAAAATCAATATATATATATATATATATATATATATATATATATATAAGGGATCAAGGGAGTTTGGGTAAAAGTGGGAAGTTGGGAAGTTGTGTTTATGGCCCTTGATTTGGGTTGGATGGATGGCCTAGATTAATCACAATAAAAAAAATAAAAAAATAAAAAAAATAAAAAGAGGAGATGAAGTGCGTGGAATGACTAGTAGCAGGCAGCAGCAGACAGGAGCAGAGCAACAGCAGGTAAAGCAGAGCACTCTCACTCAATCTTTCATCATTTCCATCACCAAAAGCCACCTTCTTTCTCTCAATTGCTCACCATTCGCAGCGCAATCTTTCACCAAAATTCACTTTCTTTCTCTCAATCTTTCACCAAAATTCACTCTCTCACTAAAATTCAAAAATTCATCCTATTGCTCACCATTTCATTTCATTAAAATTCAAAATTCATCCCAAATCAATATTCATCTCCTTATTTATACTATCATGCAAAATAACTTAACCCTAATTCGTAATCTGTTCTACATGTACATGCTCCAATGGTGCTGTTTCTTGAAGATTCGTCTGTGCTCCAGTCGAAAATTTATGTTCAACTTGCAGGAGGTAAGATGAGTACATACATATATATTTGGTATCTTGCATTTCGAATTCCATTTTTTTGTTTGGTTTGTTAATTTCAAAAGTTATACAGTTGTAATGTCACAACCACACTCTATATGATGGACAGTCGCACAGTTATAACGTGGTAGTCACACTTAATATGATAGACAGTCGCACAGTTACAACCACACTCTATATGATGGACAGTCGCACATTTATAACGTGGTAGTCACACTTAATATGCTAGACAGTCACACGTTCCACGTCGTTGTAGCTTTTCTGCTGTAGATGTAGTTGTATTATGTGAAGTTGCAGTTGTATTATTCCAAATATTGGTGCTGGTAAGACTGATATATTTATTACGTTACATTCATTATCCACACGTTCCACCATTGTTATGTTTATTATTGTTATTTTTTTGGTTGTCGAGTATTGTACTTATAGTTCTTATGCGTTGTCGAGTATTTATTATAGTTTAACCCATGCGACTTATATCACGTGATTATTTCCAACTATTTCTAACTAGTTTTTAGTAAAATCATGCTGTTATATGAGCAATGCCACAGTCGAGTATTTATTATAGTTAGAGATGAATGCGTGCGTTGCAAGATTGATAGCGTGTAATATAGGGATTCTTTTTATCGACAGCATTTTAACCCATGCAACTTATTATATCACGTGATTGTACACCTCAATACGTGTGACTATGCAACTCATAGCATGTGATTGTACACATCAACATGTATGACTATGCCAAGTGAATTTTGTGATTATTTCTAACTATTTCTAAGTAGTTTTTAGTGTGTAATATATTGTTCCAACCACTGATAGTGTTTTTTGTTTTTATTGTTCCAACCTATATGCCAGCGGAAGACACAGTGATTGTTCCCTACGTAGGGCAGAAGTTCGCGGACATCGATGGAGCATTCAAGTTTTATCAAGCTTACGCATTTTATCTTGGTTTCGAGGCGAAGAGGTATACGACAACTAAATCATTTGATGGTTCGATCAAGAAGAAATTGTTGGCTTGTAACAAGGAGGGCAAAACAGCCAGCCAGAGCATGGTGAAGCTGTCGAGCACCGGAGAGAAGGAAGGGCAAGAGTATGTGGGATCGTACGAACCCAAAAGGATTACGAAGGCGACGAGGACGCAATGTGGAGCAAGAATTAGGCTCTGTGCAATGGTCGGGGGGTTTTATATTGAAGAGTTCACCGAGGAACACAACCACGATCTTGTGATGGTTAAGGACCGAGAGTTTCAAAAGTCATCTCGAAATTTATCAAGATATCACAAGGAGATGATCGTTTGTAACTCGAGGGTGCGTAATGTATGTCAACAATGTTGTTAGTGTATGGTTGACTGCTAACTCTGCGCGACTAATGCAGTTGCAATTTTGTGTGTGCAGCTGAAGATCGGGGCGACTCGGACATACAGGATGTGCAAGGAGTTGTCGGGCGGATATCAGAATATCGGAGCATCGTTGGTTGATTTCAAGAACTGGGGGAGGGACGTCAAGTGCTTCGTCCACGAGCAGGATGGTCAGTTGTTCATAGACCGATTCAAGAGTTTGAGGGACAGTCAGGAGGATTTCTACTTTGACTACGATATGGATACAGACGGGAGCTTACGCAGGGTCATTTGGGCGGATGGTGCAGCTCGAAGGAACTACGCGGCATTCGGGGATGCAGTTTCGTTCGACCCAACGTACGGAACCAACGTGTATTCCATGGTGTTCACACCGTTCACTGGCATGGACAACCACAAACGGTCTGTCACGTTCTGTGGGGCGTTGCTATTAAAGGAGGACTACGAGTCATTTACACGGGTCCTCTCCCGATTTCTGGAGGCCATGGGCGGGAAGGAACCGTGTTATATCATTACAGACCAGGATCCCGGAATTTTAAAAGCCGTCCCGGAAATATTCAAAGCAACGCACCAACGGTGCTGCACATGGCACATCATGAACAAGGTTCCAGCAAAGTACGGCAGATCAAGAGAGGAGGCCTCGGAATTGGTAAAAGCCCTCAATGCAATTATATGGGACGATGACATCGAGGCGTCGGAGTTCGACGACAGGTGGGGGCGGATCATGATTGACCATGATGCTGTTGGGATCGAATGGTTCGAAAATATGTTCGAAGACAGGAGCAAATGGGTCGCCGCGCATTGCAGGGAGGTGAGGATGTCCGGAATTATGAGGACAACGCAGAGATCAGAGAGCGAGAACAGTTTCTTTACAAAGTTTGAAGACAACAACGGTACGTTGGTCCAGTTCTGGATGCGTTTCGAAAGTGCGATGGACCAACAGAGGCACATGCAGAAGAGGCTAGACAACGATAACCGGCAGTCATTCCCCAAAATTGGATCGACGAATCCGATAGAGAGCCACGCGGCAAGGATGTACACGCACGTGGCTTTTGCACACTTTCAGGAAGAGGTTAAGTTTTCGCTCTACACGTGCAGCGTCCGTGGGTATCAGGAGAAGGACGGGATCGAAGCGACAACAGTACTGGACTCCATCCGGGACCGCAACTACATTGTTGAATACAACCTAGGTACTGGCATAGAAAGTCACTGTCCATGTCGTGTAGCCATAGTCAGATAGCCTAACTATATGATCCAAACGTAACGAGTTTTATTCCCTAATTCATTGAATGTGACTGTACACAATAAAGGGTGCGACTCTGGAACGCGGTGCGTGTGATTGTGCAACGAAATTCGTTTGATTCTGCGACGTAAGGACTGTGACTATGCAGCATAACGGGTGTGACTGTATTCTGTCAAGGTTGTGATCATACCTTTAGAAAGCCACATCCCGTACGTTGCGTAGCCACTGTCCGTACGGTCAGGTGTCGCACTCTTTATTTGTTTCTTAATGCACTCGCAGGTACCTGTGAGATCAGATGTACTTGCAGGAAGTTCGGTCGGTATGGAATTCTTTGCAGGCATGCCATTTGGATATACTCTTCGAAAGGACGGGAGACGATCCCGGAACGGTACGTGGCATGTAGATGGACAAGGGATGCTCTACGTAATGTTAATGTGTGTCCCCTGTCAGAGAGTCGACTAAGCGATGATAAGGCTGTTACAGTCACGAGGCTATTTTCGGAGTTCTATGAGACCGTCAGTCATGTCAGCAAAATGGGTAAGGAAGACGTTAGTAATCTAGCTGACGTCATTCGCGACTTCAGGTCCGTTATTGCCCTTGCTGGCCCTTGTAGCAAGACGCAAGAATTAGAGGAGATCCTCGGCTGTACGAGCGCAATTGAAATAACCATATTGCCCCCGAAGAAAGCCAAGAACAAGGGCAGTGGGAAGCGGATTCTTTCTTCTAAGGCGAAGGCTGCTGCAATTGCCACCAAGCCTAAACGGCTGTGTAAGAACTGCAAGAGGATGGGTCACTATGACAAGAGGAACTGCCCCAACCCATTTGTTGAGTACCCACCGATTGCTAACTTGTCTGTCGATGTTGAGGAGGAGGAGGATGAGGACCCGGCAGGGATTGCCGAGGAGGATTGTTCATGAATATCATCCGTTACTTAGGAACATTCTTTTTGGGAACACAAAGGTTGTCGACGTTTGAAATGGTCAAGGTCCGTGACATTGCTTTCGTATATTGCGGACCTCAATCATTTCTAATATGGTGTAAGTCGTAGATCATGGGGGGCTTTTTTTATTTTTTTGTGAAACATAAAGACTTGGCGGCATTTGAAATGGTCAAGGTCCGTGATTTTGTTTACGTCTATTGCGGACCTTAATTATTTCTAATATGGCGTAGTCGTAAAGCATGGGGGTCCGTTAAATTGGTTTTGTTTTTTGGATTGTAAGAATACATTGAGGAACGTAGCCGTTTTCATTCTGGAATGCATCATCTTTGGCTACAAATACAGCTGTACAGGAACATCATGCCCTTAATATTTGGTTGACACGAAACAAGTGAGTGTGATTGTTCAACGCAATGAGTGCGACTTTACAGTTGGCAGTGCATGACTGTAGAACAAGAGGTGGAGTGTGATTGTAATTATGGGAGTGTGATTGTACAAGGCAATGACTGTGATTCTACAATACACTGTCTGTGATTCTTCAAAATGAAGTTAGAAATCTAAACCATGTTTACTGTGACTATAAAACTTGTGTCTGTACATTAGAAAAATAGCAAAGGAAATAGAGAAATAGCGAAATAGTGATGGAAATATTTGTACATTAGAAAAAGTCCATCTTTTACACAACATATAATACTTGCATACCATTAAACGCCGAAAACATTCTACGACATAATGCGGAAAACATCCATTGCATACCATTTAAATGCTACATTTTAACATTCATTAGAACTTAAAACACATAAAAAAGTTCGTTACTAAACGCTACATCTTAATCCATACATACTTAACCTTCGCACTTTTTAAGCATCTCCTTCAAGTTGGCCAAGTCGCGCTGGAAGTTCTTCCTTTGGCGGGAACACTACATAGACCTCTTCATGAAGAACTGGATGCAGTTATCCAGTTCTGCCTCTTTATGTGTATCGCCAATGGACGCTACGAAGTTCCTCGTGTCAACTGCAGTTGCTGCTTGCTGCACGGCCTTTAATTCAGTGAACATAGCGGTATTCAATAAACCCTCGTACTTCTCGATCAATTTTCTGATTTCTTCTATCTTGCTTGCCATTTTTTCGTAAGTCTGAAGTGGTGGAGTTGTGAACATAGGGCGTTGGTATTTATAGAGGGGGGGGCAGTAAATAGGGGGTTGAAAATGCATGGGTTAGGTAGTAAAGGTGAAAATTGAATAGGTTAGGTGGGGGAGAAAATTTAATGGGTTAGGTGGGGTGTTTATCCTCATAAATTAATTAGGGTAAGGAGTTTGAGGTGGGTGTTTGTGTTTCTCAATGTTTCATTGAGATTCACAAACATCCCTTCACAGTCACGTCGGTTTTTAACATTCGTCGTCGACATCATTTTTTTGAACTTTTTTACGATTATTTCTCTATATAATTTACAATGTATTTCACGAACCATGCGTCGGAAAACCAATATTTTGTTTAGGATATATGTGGCGATTCAAATTGCATCTTATGAATTATTTAAACTGAAAGAAAATGGATGGTGACATATGTGGGGTGATTAAGTTAAATTAATCCAGTGAATTTAGTTAATTTGTGGTTGTCTGTCATGACTCTGCAGGAGTTTGACTGTGACTGTGAGTCAGAAGTTGCGTGACTGTATCATATCGCACATTCATTTGATACTTAGAAGATACTCGGAAATGAGATTTTTTCTATGTTCACAAAAAAATGTTTTTACTTCACTACACATTCATGCCTTACGTTTCGTGGAGGTCTTCGTCAAGGTCTTCCGTACCACGATACCGCGTATCTTACGACGTGCGTCGATTGGTACCCATATTTTTGGCACGTTTTCCATGAAAGCACGAATTTTCGGCAACACGTCCTCACGAGCTCCATTCATGTCAGCAAGTACGAGGGCTGCCGTAACCTCGAACGACAAGTAACAACTCCCGAGCTTCGTCCCAATATCAGGGTGGGTGAACGGCGCACCGTCGTACAGGCACATGTGCATCAAGCAGAAAATGCCGGATTCCGGATCGTTCTTTTTGGCGCTCTGCCATTCCAATTTTACTTGTCGGTGTTTAAATTTTGACATGTGACTGCCCTTAATCAGCCCCTTTTCTTCTATGTAGTCGATAAATGCTTGCAGCTGATGCAGTATTAGTTAATAGTAAATGTCAGCACTTATGGGAGCAGTATAATATTTTGACGCGGTGAAATAAAGCATATGCGTGCAACTTACTATTATGCTGGACATCCGGAACATATGCGACCCTGGGGCGTGTGTCTGGTGATCGAGAATATCAACTGTTCTATCTCTAACGTTGACACAGATGCACGCGTAGTGCCCCATAGTATGCACCGGAAAAAACAACAGTTCGGCGTTCAAGTCGAATGTCCCGGCGCAGTCTTGTATGAATCTGTCCCACGCTTCGTACACACCGTCAGTGTCTTCGTCCGCAGGGGTACTTGAGTCGGGTCGTTCCATTATACGGGTCAGTGAGTCCTAACAGACGGTGAATATTAGTTGCCATCAGTGACGGGGCCCGAGACAGTACTATATCATGTGCGTGACTGCACATCGCAAAGTGTGTAATTGTACAGACTAAGCTATGTGACTTTGCAGCGTACAGACTGTGACTATACATGACTACATCATGTGCGTGGTTGTACATTTTATATCACGTGATTGTACACCTCAACACGAGTGACCCTGACCGTGACTATGCAATATCTAGCATGTGATTGTACACATTAACATGTGTGACTCTGCAATTCATGACATGTGATTGTACACATCAACATGTGTGACTGTGCTACGTGAACTTTGTGGTTATTTCTAACTATTACACGGACTTTACATCTTTTCAGTTAATCTGAATGAGGGGTCATTTGTACTATTGAATGCGATAGGTAAGAGGTAATTGGGGCATACCATGTGTCGAATTCCGAACCATGCCATCGTTGGGTCGGCGGGGGAAGATAACCCACGACTATGGTCGTCTGATTCGCACCAGTTCATGAGGTGCGACCAACACTCCAGCACAGCGGCGCTCATGCTATCTCTGGACAATAGCGTTTGAATGTCACGTCTCTGCAGCTGCTCATGAATGCTGTAGGACCCTAATTGTTCACTGCGAGATTTTTTACACCGGTCAGTATGTGTAGTATGCAACTCGTATCAGTAAACAAAGACGGTTACTCACCTTTCGTCGTACCCATTATCGTCAAGGAAGCAGTAGTCGGCGGTGTGCTTCCGCAGGACGGGCATCTTACTCGTCAGCAGTCGGTGCAGGCGAAACAAGGTCGACATGACAATGGTGTTGGGGTCAGGACTCCCTTGGTTCAAAGAGCAACCCAACCCATCCCCGCAGCCCCGTGTCCGAGACCTAATTGCCGACTGTCTTTCCTCTGGGACTGATCGGGGGGTGGGTGCAGGTGTTTTCGGTGATTTGGGCCGACGCTTGTCGGTGGTTTCCTTCACAGGAGTGGTTTCAAGCGTACGGGCAGAGTCCAACGTTTCCTTGTATTTTCCGAATTTTGCCACTCTCTCCAAAATATTGTCCCTCATTTTGTTCACGTCGCTCAGTATAAGGGTCGCCGTGATTTCCGCCCTGCACATATTCATGGCCGCCATTGTCCCCAAGGAGCAGTCGAACGTGGACCCGTTGTACATCATCATGTGGATCATCAGGTACACTCTGCAGTCATTGGCGGAGTACCCCACCCCCTGCCATGATAAGGGAACGTTTACCAATTTAAACGCACAGACCTTCTCACCTTTCTTCAGCCCTTGTCGTACCATGAACTCCCCCATCTTATTAGCCTGCAAAACAAGTTCAAACAGGATCAGGTGGTGAATACATTCGCCGGCACATAATTGATTTAATATTAAATTTAAAGGGCCTGACCGCTGTCCGAGCAATGCCATAGTAAGGCAACTTTGTAAAATCTTTATCATACTTCCTGTTGTCGAGGTACTCTATTTGCTCAGTATTGAAGTTGATGCAGGCGCAACTGTAGTGGCCCTCGTCACCCGTTAAGATCGGGACGAACACCTGCAAACAATGTGTCAGGATTATGGGGCAGACATGGTATTATCCGTGCCGATAACTACGAATAAACAGTATGCGCAGGGTAATACCATGTCCGAGTCCAAAGCAAAGTCGGAGAAACTGTGTTTTATCCACTCGTTCCACACGTAAAATATTTCTTCGTCATGACTGTTGCCCTGGCCTCCTTTCCTTCACAATGCCAACATTGGGTGCTGCTCACATGCATTGATTGTAATACATGTAGTTAGTGTGTGTTTGACATGAGCGTAAAAGGTGTGACTGTACGGCAAATAGTGCGTGACTGTACAGCCTGAAGTGCGTGACTGTACAGCCTGAAGTGCGCGACTGCGCAGTTTATAGTGGTGACTGGACAACATAATGTGTGTGACTGCACAGCCTGAAGTGCGTGACTGTACAGCCTGAAGTGCGTGACTGCGCAGTTTATAGTGGTGACTGGACAACATAATGTGTGTGACTGCACAGCCTGAAGTGCGTGACTGCGCAGTTTACAGTGGTGACTGGACAACATAATGTGTGTGACTGTATAGCCTGAAGTGCATGAATGTACAGCCTGAAGTGCGTGACTGCGCAGTTTATAGTGGTGACTGGCCAACATAATGTGTTTGACTGTACAGCTAAATTGGGGGGTGAACGTACCGTATGTCCAATTGAGAAGTAACATCTACTGGTTACTCTTGGTGCTCTTTTTTCGTACACCAGCTGGTTCAGCAGCCTACACCAGCAGTCAATGACGTTATTCATCACCTGCTGGCCAGGCTCGAGAGTCTGCATGTCGCACCTCGCTATACAGTCGTAATTTGTGAACTCGACCAACATTTCCCTGCAGACCAAACAAAGTCCCGTTTAGCACATGCATGTTTTTAAAAACGACACGAGCAGCACAATAAATACGTACCCCGACGGACGTGGCGTTGAGCGGTCAAAGACGTAGTCGATTACATCTTTCCATAGGTGGAGGATATCCGAGAAGATGACGACATTGGAGCACATGAATCCAGAGACCACAAACTGCTCTCTCAATATTGTCCCACAGTCCAACGTGCAGCCCAAATTCTCTGGAATCGTATCCATGCATTCAAATGTCACGTTGGAGTGGAAGATGTACCGATGATTTAGTTCTCTGGGGTGCGTCCTGGTCCCTGAGCCCTCCCCTGTCTGCTGATCATCGTTCGTGACGATTACCGCCGTCGCAGGCGTGGTGGCAACAGCGTCCGCTACAGACCAGCCTTCTTTGTTCATTTCCTTCTCAAGACTAGAACTCACTGTCCCTGAGGGCATTACATCACGCGTTTCCTCCACATTGGAAGCCGATCGTGCGTCAGTTGTCTCCCCCACTGCTTGCCGTAGAGCCACCACTATGGTCGGACTCCTGTCAACTGAACCCTGCACATCGTCCTCAGCGGCATCATCCTCTTCAACGCTGATTTTCTCACAGGCATCATCCTCTTCACATTCTTCCTCGCAGAAACCCAGTGTCACGACGCCACCCTCAAAAGTGCCCTCATCATCGTAACCATCTGTTCCGTCACCATATCCCACAAAGAAATCTGTTTCCTTAATTTCTTCTTCCGTGTATCCAGAGGCACGCATGTCTTGCACAACTTGGTTTATCAGATTGCAGGCTTCAGCATCGAGGTGCGCCTCGCCCTCAACGACGGGGGCGTCCTCGGTAGTCTGCTTCAACTGGCCGGCCAACAAAGTGACTTGATCGACATACCGGAGGACAGCTGGATCTTCCCAGAATTGTTGGGAGGACGGGTCTTGACTTGGAACTGCGTTGTTCCTCGTCGATATTTCTCTTACTTTAATGGCAGCCTGCTCACAGAAACCGCAAAAGGCTAGCGCACACCTCCGGAAATTCATGAAAAAACGTCGGTCGTCCTATAATTCAGTTGAAGTCAAATCATTAGTGTGAAGCTCAGTGGTGTTGAGGCTGACAGTGTGAGTATGACTAAGCACGTAATTGTGTGATTGTACGGAATAAAGTGTGTGACTGTGTAGCATAAAGTGTGCGACTGTACAGTTTGTAGCGTGTGACTGTGCACGTTATAGTACTGACTGGACAACGTAATGTGTGTGTCTATACAGGTAATAGTGTGTGACTGTACAGCTAATAGTATGTGACTATACAGCCAATAGTATGTGACTATACATCAGGATGAGTGTGATCATAACTGTTTTATGAATCATATATGCTTTTATAAACATAGGTAAGGCTGTCAGATTAAATCGTTTAACAGACAAAGAGTTGATAATTTATTGATGATTTATAGAGTGGCTGGGAGATCACTTACGTTAACCTCCTCGATGTCTTCCAACTGATTGTCTCTCTTAATCCCTGTCATTATTCTTTTGGGACTAGAGTGCTGGTTGTCAGAGGGCATCGTTATAGCGGGGGCGCCCTCGCTGCCTGTTATCCCACATGTACGTGGGTACGTCACCTTCGAACGTAGCTGATTTCCCAGCGACCCTGTCTCCAGTTCCCCAACGAGACGATCGCATATTCTCCGTGCATCCCAATGTGCGATAAATGGTATATCGCATCTGCAACTCTCGCTACGGAAATCGTAGCGTTGGAAGTACGCAATCATTAGAATGGGGATGCATCCCCGGAGGTACTTGAGGACTTTGCTGGGGTCACGCGTCCCCTTACCCGCCCGCACCAGATCATGCAGGACAAAGGTACACCAATCCTGTTCCCGAATCGAGTCCACGTCCTCCACTGCGGCCAGCAGACTCAGGTCCAGTGAGTTGTTCGTTGTAGGCGCGAGGAATGATGACAACGTGAACAACACAAACCTGCGGACAAAGTCGTCGTCAGCGGTTTTGGTTACCATCAACTTTTCGTGCACCCTCCCTAATGTTATTGGCTTGCTGCTGTCCACCACACCGAAGTCTTTCCTCTAGGTACTCTTTAACCTGATCACGTCAGGTGAGTCTGCCCCTTTCTTGTTGCTGGTTGGGATTACTTTTAGCGGATGAGGGCCCAAAGGTAGCTGGAGGCAGTTGTGGATGTCGTACTTTGACATCATGAATGCCTCCTGGCTTGAGGCACGAAAAATATGGGACCCGTTAGAAAATGCACGGAGGAACATAACCGCGTGCTCGGTGGGTACCGATTCAAGCCTCAGATCCAACAGCCCGCCGAATCCAACAGCACGCACCCTCTCCTTCTGATCATTCGATAATCGCCCAATTAGCTGGTGCAACCGCTTGGGCCTACATTGAATATCGGGCTGATCATGTCGGCGGTCCCCCCTCTCTTCCTTTGAGACACACACACGTATGTGGGGTCGGCCGTTGTATCAGATTTGACCCTCCTCTTTTTTCGGCCTGCTTTCCTCAACACTTTCTGTCTCACCCACATCCAGATCGGCGACCGGTGTATCAAAAGTCACCCTTTTTTTTCTTTTTTCTACCTTCGTCAACGATTTCTGCGCCCCCCCCCCCCCCCCCCCCCACATCCGTCTCGGCAACGATGTGGTCCCCGGATGTATCTTCAACAGACTTTACAACAGTCTTCTTCTTCTTTTTTTTCTTCTTACCCAAATTTTGGTCCACAACCAATCTATCATCAATTACATTTTCGCAGACCGATGTCTCTGCCATGGCTTTCTTCTTACTGGTCTTCGCTCAAACTTTCTTCTTCGCACCCGACTTTCTGTTGCAATAATAACATGCGTAATGAGTGTGATTTCAAAGTAAAAACAGAGCGACTCTGCAACATAACGAATGTGACTATACAGCCTCAAACGTGTGACTATACAACCAACACTGCATGACTATACAACATAAAGCGTGTGACTTTGCATCATAACAAGTGCAACTGTGTAGATTCAAAGGTGTGATTGTACATCATTCTGTTACGTCACAACAAAATGTAACGAGTGCGACTATGTACCCTCAAACAGGTGACTGTATAACCAATTCTGTATGACTTTACAACTCTGTGACTATACAACATAAAGTGGTGACTTTGCATCATAACAAGTGCGACTGTGTAGATTCAAAGGTGTGATTGTACATCATTCTGTTACTTCACAACAAAATGTAACGAGTGCGACTATGTACCCTCATACGGGTGACTGTATAACCAATTCTGTATAACTGTATAACCAACTCTGTATGACTATTCAAATGTTAATTTTATTTCTTCCCAAACACCAAGTCTGTGACTATAAGAGTGCTTTTACGTAAGCTTCAACATGGAAGCATACAAAACTTCAACAAAAAACTGTCTACTCGATGGTACATGCATACTTACAATGACGACTATGGGAACTTCAACAAAGAAATAAAGACTTCATCTTTGGCTCTATAAATACAACTACTGTACAACTACGACCCGTTCAACTCAAAATTAGGGTTATAACTAGAGGAATAACGATTAATCAAGAATAAAAACTGTATGAATATTAGTTGTTAGAGAAAAAAAACTTCATCTCGACTCTATAACTACAACTACTGTACAACTACTACAACTTCGAACTCAAAATTAGGGTTATCGGCTCTTTCAACATTTTTTATTGTTCATGCATGCCGGAGTTCTTGACCACATTTTAGGGTTCGTGAAAAAAGAATTAAAAAGGGTTGAACAAAAGGAAAATCGGAGGTCGAAAATCGAACATTCAACATACCTTTGTAGCATCACCGGAATTTTAGGCATTATCGGAGATGGAGAAGCTGCGGAAACGGAGATGGAGATGGAGATGGAGATGGATTTTTTTTAGAGAGAGGAAGAGAGCGTTGAGTGATTGAGAGCTGGTGAAATGAATCGAAATAGGTGCAATGGGAAAGTGCAATGGGTTGGGCGGGATAATAGAGAGGAGGGAAATTAATTGGGGGTAGGTTGGGGGGGCTATTGACTGATGATGGGGTGATGGATGATGGCTGTCCGCAGCTTGTCAGTCCCGCAGGCCCTTTTTTTTTTTATACAATTTAAACCCATCCATCCACCGTCCATATTAAACTTAATGGATGGGTGGGATTAACACTAAGGGAGAGTTAGGGAGTTACTAACTTCCCTGATCTTCCCTCTATATATATATATATATATATATATATATATATATATATATATATATATATATATATATATATATATATATATATATATATATATATATATATATATATATATATATATATATATATATATATATATATATATATATATATATATATAGAGAGAGAGAGAGAGAGAGAGAGAGAGAGAGAGAGAGAGAGAGAGAGGGGGGGGGGGGGGGGGTAGGTTCAAATAAGGGCAACAACTATTTTAAGGGCATAAGGTCAAGTGTTAAAGTTACACCAAAAGTGCTTAAAGTTACACGAGATGAGTGATAAAGTTGCAGTTTATCACTTGAAGTGATAAAAGAGATGAATGTTATAGTTACATATCAATTTTAAACAAATGCAACTTTATCGTATATCATCTGTAACTTTAATATAGACTTACTGAAACATGGTGCCCTTATTTAAACCTCTCTCTCTCTCTCTCTCTCTCTCTCTCTCTCTCTCTATATATATATATATATATATATATATATATATATATATATATATATATATATATATATATATAAGAGAAAGAGAGAGAGAGAGGCGGGCTCCGATGAGGCAAGGTAACTCCTTACACCCATTGAGGCACAATCTAGACCATTAGATTAAGATGGAACATACATCTAAATAAGTATTATAAAGTATTATATACACTAAAAAACTCATTATATACGTTATTAAACTCACTATATATATACACACTTAAGAACTCAATATATACAGTAAAATAATTGTTATATACACTCAGATAGTTATTATGTACACCAATTAATCAACAATGGAACATACATCAAAATAACTGTTATATACAATAAAAAAACTCATTATATACGCTATTAAACTCACTGCATATATACACTTAAGAACTAAATACATACAGTAAAATAATTGTTATATACACCCAAATAAATAATATGTACATCAGTTAATCAACAATTGAACATACATCAAAATAACTGTTATATACACTAAAAACTCATTATATACTCTATTAAACTCACTACATATATACACTTAAGAACTATATACAGTAAAATAATTGTTATATACACCCAAATAGTTACCATGTACACCAATTAATCAACAATGGAAAATACATCCAAATAACTTTTATATACACTAAAAGTTCATTATATACGCTATTAAATTCACTATATATATTCACTTAAAACTCAATATATACAGTAAAATAAATGTTATATACACTCAATATTTTTCGGAATTTTTTTTTTTTTTTTAAAAAAAAAAAATCGATTTTTTTTTTCCCGAAAAATATTGATTTTTTTTCTCGGGAAAAAAAAATTGGGGAAAATTTTTTTATGTATGAGTTTTTGTTTTAATCTTAGCCTTTAATTTGATTTTAATCTAATAGTTGAGATTGTGCCTCAATGGGTGCGGCGAGTTGAGCTGCCTCAAAGGATCTTATATATATATATATATATATATATATATATATATATATATATATATATATATATATATATATATATATATATATATATATATATATATATATATATATATATATATATATATATATATATATATATATATATATATATATTAGGTTTTTTTCGAGTGATCTCATTGGTCCGTTTCATCAAACCTCAAATTAGGAAAGTATCATAAATAATAAAAAAAAATCAATTAGAGAATCTTTTAATTATTATAATATATATTTAATTTATTATATAAATGTGATTTTTACAATTATGAGGTAAAAACGTTTAGAGTTCATTTAAAACATTATCATAAAATAAATTATAAAAATGAAATAATTAGATTCGTGGTAAAAAATGCTTTCATTAGAGTATAAATTTCACATTATTTGTTTCACATTATGTGATGAATTTATTACATATAATAGTTGTAAAATTATCCCACATCGACAAATTATAATATGATGATTAAATTCTATATTATAAATAAGAGTAATCATTCGTTCTTTGATATCTACCAAAATTCTTTTGAATCTCAAAAAGAGTTCTTAAGAGGTGACGAAATTTTATATTATAAATAAGAGTAATCATTCGGTTTTAAATATCGAGCAAGAAAAACTTTTAAATTATCCCATATCGAAAAATTATGATGGGTGATAAAATTTTTATAATATAAATTTTCCATACTTAGTAAAATCATAGAGATTGAAACCTAAATTACACATATATCAATGTAACTAATACTTATATTAAATAATTATTTCCTTTTATAACCTCTTATATTAAGGGTTGTATATAATAGTAATCATTCGCTTTTAAATATCGATAAAAAAAGTTTTGAATCTTAAAAAAAACTTTTAATATATAAGACTACAAACCTAAAATCATCTCACATTGAAAAATTATAGTAAGGTGATGAAATTCTATACTTCGTATTATAATCAAGAGTAATGTATATTTTTATTAGTTTTAAAAAGAGCTCTTAAGACTAATTAAGTTATAAGCTTAATTAAGTAATGTATATCTTTTTAGTTATAAGCTTAATTAAGTAAATTATCTTACATCGAAAAAAAATTGACGAACTGATGAAAGACTATAAACTTAAATAAATTATCCCACATCAAAAAGTTATGATAAGTTGATGAATTCTATATTATAAATAAGACTAATCATTCGTTCTTAAATATCAATAAAAAAATATTTAAGTCTTAAAAAATCTCTTAATAAGACTACAAACTTAAGTAAAAAAGAATAATCATTCGGTTTTAAATATCGACAAAAAAGTTTTTGAGTATTAAAAAGCTTTTAATATATAAGACTACAAACTTAAAATCATCTCATATTGAAATTTTATATATATTATAATCAAGAGTAATGTCGGAGTATGATGTATTTTTTTCGTTTTAAAAAAAGCTCTTAAGACTATAAGCTTAAGTAAATTATCTCACATCGAAAAAATTATTACGAGGTGATGGAAGACTATAAACTTAAATAAATTATCTCATATCGAAAAATTATGATAAATTGATGAATTCTATATTATAAATAAGACTAATCATTCGTTCTTAAATATCAATCAAAAAAAAATTTTAAGTCTTAAAAAGTCTCTTAATAAGACTATAAACTTAAGTAAAAATTATCTCACATCGAAAAATTATAAATAAGGTGATGAAACTTTATATTATAAATAAGATAATCATGTCCTCTTAGATATTAACCAAAAATCTTTCAAGTATTAAAAATATATTAAGACTATCAACTAAACTATCCTACATTCGAAAAATTATAAAGTTTCATCAAACAAAAATCTTTTGAGTCTTAAAAAAGTTCTTAAGACTATACAGTTATGTAAAGAATTATAATAAGGTGATGAAATTTTATATTGTAAATAAGACTAACAATATTTCTTAATAATTTTTCCTTAGACATCAAACGACTTTAAGTAATTCTCCCACATCGAAAAATTATGATGAGGTTATGAGTTTCTACTAAATGAGAGTAATTATTGTTTTTAAATATCAACCAACAATATTTTGAGTTAAAAAAAGGTTTTAATAAGACTACAAAGTTAAAATTATCCCACATCGAAACAATTAAAGTAAGGTACGGTGATGATTTTATATTATAAATAAGACTACAAATTTTAGTTAAATTATCCCACATCGACAAATTATATATAATAAGATAATGGATTTTTATATTATAAATAAGACTAATTATTTGTTCTTAGACATGATTTCAATCAAAATCTTTTGAGCCTTAAAAAACTTTTAATTAAGACTATATACTTAAGTAAGTTATCGCACATCAAAAAATTATACTCCTTCTCTTTGACGATGAAATTCTATAAAAAATAAAAGTAACCATTTCTCCAAATTATGATATAAATAAGACTAATGAAGAATGTGAACAAAAACTTAAAAAAAAATTCTTACTAGAAATAAAGTTAAATTAAAATTATCACATAATTATAATGAGGTGATACTGTGATAGATTTCTATGTAACCAACAATCTTTTGAGACATAAAAAAAAATTCCTAAGACTAAGACTAAGACTATATAGTTAAAGTATACTAAGATTATATAGTTAAAGTATAATTATCCCGCATCGACAAATTAAGATGGGGTGGTGGAATTCTATATATTATAAATAAGAGTAAGTATTCGTCTATAAATAAAAGTTCTTAATTAGACTATATCTAAAATTAAATAAACTTAAGTAAAATTATCCCACATCGAAAAATTATAATAAGGAGAATTTTTTTTATTATATAAATAAGGGTAATCATTCATCAAAAATATATACTCTAATAAGATGATCAAATTCGATTATATAAATAAAGAGTAATCATCTCTCCTTTAACTTAGATATAAAAACAAACTCTTTTAAGTCTTAAAAATAACTCTTAAAACTATAAACTTAATTAAGTAAATTAGGTGATGATTCTATATTTTAAATAAGAGTAATTGTGCATTTTTCTGGATCTTAAAAGCAGATCTTAAAACTATAAACCTTAAGTAAATTATCTTATATCGAAAAATTATGATGAGACGATAGAATCTTATACGAAGTATTATAAATAAGATTAATCTTTCGTTCTTAGATATCAATAAAAAATTCATTAGTTCTTAGATATCAATCAAAAAACTTTTGAGTCTTCAAAAATCTCTTAATAAGACTACAAATGTAAAATTATTTCCACATCAAAAAATTATGATAAGGTGATGAAATTTTATATTATAAATAAGAGTAATCATATATTCTTTTGAGTTTTAAAATAAGCTCTTGAGATTATAAACTTAGCTGAAATTAAGTTTGTTTACTAATATCATGTGATCATCTTATTTATTAGTATAATGATATAAATTGATTAAGTTTCTTATTTAACGAATATACATCATCAATGTAATTAAGTCAATTAACCGTGCAGCGCACGGGCTTTATTCTAGTTTTATATTATAGATAAGAGTGATAATTTGTCATTGGATATGAACCGAAAATCTTTTGAATCTCAAACAACTCTTATGAGTTATGACTATAAACTTTTAAATGAGATTATCCCACGACGTCGACAATTATAATAAGTTGTTAGATTTCTATTACATATAGAGTAATTATTCGTTCTTAATAGATATCAACCAAAAATATTCATGATTTTAAAAAGCCCTTTACGGACTCTTAACCCTAAAACTTTTAAGTAAAATTATCCACATCGATAAATTATAGTTAGGTGATGGTATTTTATTATATAAATAAGAGTAATTATTTGTCTTTGGATAAATAATAGTAATCATTGTTTTTCACTACTATGCATAAAAAAAAGTTTTTTTTTTTCATATCCCGCCGGTGAGCGCCATAAATATTCGCTCACCGGCAAGAAAGCGGAAGCAATTTTTGTGTCCACAAGAGACTCTGATACCATTCTAAAATGTTAAGGGTTTTGTATTGTTAAACAACATATTGGGGAAAAATTAGCAGATTCCGACCAAAATAGTTGGTTGACCATCAATCTACTAATTTCACGTGTTTGGTAAACGACATATTGTGAAAGCATATTGGCCAAAATTTACTGTTTTGAATATGCTGCTAATAGCCTAATAGGAGCATATTGAAATAGCATATTCAATTTATACATCAAAACACCTCGATTCTCCTATAATCTGTTAATTACCAAACACTATTTCTTAATACTACTAATTTAATTTGATAGTCAAACATGTTAATATAATGTGTTAACCGTATTCTGTTATTGTTATCCGTCATTACAAATCTGTTACGACTATTTGCCAAACAGGACCAGTAATTGAATCGTTGTCTCAAACAATTACAATAGCGCCCTATTTATAGGGCTACGAAGATATTATTGTATCATCTAATATCAGTAGATAATATAGCGTATTCTATAATATCAATATCACCGTAATCTTAACAACATATTATTCCTGATACAAATCAACTCAAATGATGAGCCTTCGTTGTGAGGCGTCTTAGCGACCGGGACCATGTTATCTTCGTCAGCACTGATACTTCTTTTCACGGACTCCAGAACTGTGGGTTGTTGGCTTAGACGATCAAGGTCAGCAACCCCGCATTCCTTGCGGAATTGCCAGAGGCGGTTACACCTCGATAGCAAGAAAACCAGGCGCGTGTGATGTTGTTTTACCATTCCTTAAGGTAAAACACTTCGCCTTTTGTCGACTTCATCCATAATCTCGTTACATTGCACCCAGAACTAGTTAGGTTATATGCGAGCACAAGCTTGTGCTACATGCTTCAAAATGTTCTTGGCTCTTGCCATTCAGGATGTTCTTTAATGCTTTTGTTTAGATTCCCATCCATTTGAGTCGAAAAAAACATCAAACTATTGGCTACTTCAGAGCCTGCCTTTTCAAGGCCATCCTCAATCATCCTTGCTACATCCTAGGTCACAGTTTTAAGTACATGAACATATTATTACTACTGAGCTAGGCTGGAGCATCAAGCTAACTAAGAAGCGATACAAATCCTATAATACTCCGTATTATCTTGCGAACTTTGATGGACCGGTCCTAAGGATAGTTTTGAGGGGCTGTGGCCTAGAGCCCAAATGATGAGAGGGACATAAAAGAGAGAAAAAAAATTACATATAAATATAGTTTAAACGTGTAAACTATAGCCTTGGTATTTGATGAAAATAGGGGTGGTTACATAATTTTTTTCATGATGTATCAAATTTATATTAGACAGAAATACATTAAGCCTAATACAAAAATATATTGAGTTTACCTTAAGATTGATACAAAAATATATTATCCTCAATATAAAAATATACTCGTATTTCACCTGCCCTTTATTGATCATTATATTTATAATATATTCTCAGTTCGTATTTAACATGTCTTATAGAGATCTAATACCGTTCGTATTAGATTTTGACTTATTCCGTAATAAGGTATGTCTTAATCTCGTCTTAATTAATCTTTTGTGAATTTCATGTTGTTCAAGATCTAATATTGTTCGTATTAGATTTCGACTTATTCCGTAATGAGTTATGGTCTTAATCTCGTCTTAATTAATCTTTTGTGACTTACATGTTGTTCAAAGATTTAGCGATTTATGTCAAGTTAATAATACGAAATTACTTTTTCCTAACGCACGTTTACTCAATCCTAACGAATTTTATTAAAAATTTACAACTTTACCCATGTCAAAATTTTCACCAATCTAACTAATTTCCACCAAAATATTTTCTCTCTTTTATCGTTCTACATCAATTTTTTTGTTCAATTTCTCTTTAAATCGTTAATCAATCGTCAACAATTATGGATGTGTGGACATGACATAGGTCCACCCCGACGCGGCCACGCGCGGGTTTGGGGAGGCGAATGAATCTCCATATGTTGGAGTCGCCACCGAATTTAATGGTTATTCGGAACCGTTCGAGCCCACTCTATGTTGTAGTGGGCCGTATACAAAATACGGCCCATTTCCGATGTCAGAGTTTATTGGGCTCGTCCCTTTGCAGTTTGATAGCGATGCCGACTCGGTTAATCGTATATTGAATGACTCTTGTTGCCAATGGATTCGGACATCCGGAAATCACGGTTCTGAGTAAGGGGTGAGGGTACGTGTTGGGAAGTTCACTAAGAACACCCAACCCTGCCCGCACATTAGCGGCCTCTACTAGGATATCGAATGATTTTTTAATACACGCGTTAGTGATACGATGAATGATATGCAAACATTGTTTTCCTAAGCATGCGAGGAATTGAATGGGTTGCTAAGTCGGTTTAATGCAACTAAAATTAACGTCAAAGTTGTTTTAGCATGTGAGATCCGTTTTAGTATAATAAAACAAATGATGAAAAGGAATGAATTTGCTACAAGATAAACAAACGAGTTAGTATCGATTTGTAAAAATTAATATAGCAAATAAAATAAATATACGAGATCGAGAAAATAAATATTAATCGAAATCTGAAAAATATCATTAAAAGACGCTGTTTTGTATAAAAAAACGAAGTTCGAAAAATAAATAAAAAGCGAAAAAAAAACGTGTCACGTTCCAGCCAGTCGCGCGACTCGCCCGGGTCTGGCGTGACTCGCCCGGGTCTGGCGCGACTCGCCCGAGCAGGCTGCTCGCCCGGGACGCGCGCGACTCACGTCCCGGCCAGTTTTCGAAATTGATTTTTTGAAAGTTCGATGATTTTATTAAATCGCGTACGAATATTGCATAATTCGTACTCGACTTAATATTTTCGATATTCGTCGTATCCGATATTCGATTATGAAATCGATATCGAATATTCGGAATGAATAAAAAAAGTTTTGTAAAAAAAAGTTTGAACGAAAAAGATGTAACGATTTTTAACGTCGTCGAGATTTAATCTAATTCTTTTAATACGATATTCAACTATAGAGTTGATATCATATTGTAAGAATGTTTTATATATGAAAATAGTTTTTGGTAATATCGATATTAGAAATAAAAAAGCGACGAACGACCCGTAAAAAGGACGACACTCGACCCATAAAAAAGACGGACGACGAGAAGGAGAAGAGAAGAAGAAGGAGAAATCGGGTTTGGTACACCCTCAACCTACATGCCTTTGTTTACTCGGATCGGGGCTCGTCGAGACGTGGCTTGGGCAGAAGAGCGTCGAGTGGATGTCGGTGAGTTATGGTGGCTCGGTTCGGTGTGAAGGGTGTCGGGTATCGGGCCGGTTTCCTTCGGGTTTGTAATATCGATTTCTCGATGCTAAGTGTAGAAATTGATGTATGTGTGTATGAATGTTGATCGATGATTTGTGTGTGTATGTGTTGATCTCTATGTTTGATTTTTTTTCGTTGTAAAAAGTGTTGTATGCAAGGGGCTATTTATAGGGAGTTCCCAACCTTGGCTAGAAGAGGTGCTTCGGGTTTGAACTACCGCTTAGGATAGGAAACATAAGAAGCTGAAAGGCATGAGAATTCCGCTTGCTTGTCGAAGAAGCATGGGAACACGGCTGGAAGAGGGCTGCCCGGCCGAGTGTTTGCACTCGGTCAGGTGTTAGAATCGGTTTTCGGATAGGATTCCTGCTTGAGATCGAATTCTATCCTTAAACGGATTTGTTTAATATTTGGTGAAGCTGATTTTTCGTAGGATTGGAGTATAATCAGCCGTGTGAGGTGTCACGGTTGACTCACGTGCCTCGGGAATATCTTTGACCGGGTTTTGACTCGGTCGCTAAAAGACGGTTTTACTCCTGGTGTCGGAATCAACCCAAATTAGTCTTATTTGACTCGAAACGACCCACTGGGCCTGATTTTGAGGTTGGTTTTGTGAGATATGTACTCTATAATGAGCCCAAGCCAAATGCCAATGATTTTGAGCCCGTTTCTGAGTATTTAAAGCACGTTTGCGTCCGATCATCATCGGGTGTTTGTTGGAAACTGCTATAGACACCTGGCAGTCAAAATGTGGGTGTCTACAGAGCCCCCACTCTGAGTGAGGCTTGGACAAGGCGAAAGTCAGAGTAGCTACCAGGTCAATCAAAGATTAAAACCTGGCAGACTTCCGGTCGGGTCGTTTAAGGTCCATTAGACCTGCGTGGAGGGCCCGCCGGCCGGAGATTAGAAATGTACCTGAGTTGATGATGATAACTCCGTGGGGAATCGGGCTTGTCGTATAAGTCTATGCCGTTGGGGAGTTATGTGAATTGTGCGGTCTTGAATTGTACCTGTATAAGTTACATAAAATTTTGCATGCAACATGTAGGTGAAACAAATATGACTCGCGCTGGGGAATAAAAATGATTTTTGCTTAGTTTTGAAATCGAAGTCCTGAAAGCAGCTCACGTGCTAGGAAATAGGTTTTCAAAACTGAAATGAGTAGAAAAGAATTTTGCAATTTAAATAGACCGAAATTTGACCTTGTCGAAAAGGGTTTTCTCAAATGGCTAAGTTTTGCAGATTTTAAAAAATGAGAATTTGAAGAGAGAGACCTATCGACAGACTCGACGCTGGGCGTGACCGGACGAGTTGACAGACACGACTGGACTCTCGAGGGGTTGGACCGTGACTCGGTAGGGGGATGGGCCACCTAACAAGACTCTTAAGTTGCGCTATTCCATAGCCTAGACGAGTGGCAACATGGTCGAACATCGAAGTGGGATAGATATGCTGTACGGGGTTGCAGTAGTCTGTAATGAGACTGTTGTAGTCTAGTGCTCTCCTGAATTTGTGATTTTAGGGTACATTTCCAAAGTGGGTATTGCCTCGAGTCCTGACAGATTCTTGTCTTCGACTGAGCCGAGTACTATGACACACTACAGAAAGGAGGCTAGATTTTTTGAATTTATATGGATTTTGTGAGTGAATGGAGGTTTTCTGCCTAAGAGAAGCCCCCAGGACGACAAAGCTAGCTGCTGAGAACATGACGGTGTCGTGATCGGAATGATGGCGCTTTTTGAATGTGTGTTAATGTGGGTGGTTGTGCCTCTTTTGAAAGGCTGTCTACGTATTCACGTGTTGTGAAATCAAACCAAGCCGTAGTTCAGTGTTGAAAAATATATTATGGTGCCTAGTTTAATAGGACTTTGTGTGTAACTAGCCATAGCAATGGTGTAGGCTAGGTGCATTCCCAATGATGTCTTGATCAAAGGGCTAGAATGGTTAGGATATTGATCCTGTGACTGTGAGCATTCTCCGGGATAGCCCCCAGAGGTGGTGTGAGCTTTTTGGGCATGTTCTATGCCGACTGCAAGTTGAGTTCCCGTGTTTGGGGTTGGTAACTGGTTTGAATGAGAAGAATTGGGATGGGATTTTAACGAGTTCTGCTCTCGGGGATTTTAACGAGTTTTGCTCTCAGGGATTTTAACGAGTTTTGCTCTCGGGATTGTGTATGATTAGGTAAGGGATTTGACGAGTTTTGCTCTCGGGTCTTTGACGAGTTTTGATCTCGGGCTTTTGACGAGTTTTGATCTCGGGTCTTTGTATGGTGATTGTGAATTCTGTTATGTAAAGGGGAAGCCGAGTAAAATGGCTCGAACTTTGATCGGGATATGTTTGATGACGCGGGATCTGGTTTCCATTCCTGGCCCTAATGGTTAGGGGTATCCTATGGAGCTTGAATCCTCAAAATTCCGGGCTGTCTTTAGCCTGGGTCTCGGGAAGGTCTTGAGGGTTGTAATGTGGGAAGGCTAAATGTGGTGTTAGTTGACCAGCTTGATTGTTTCTCCCTTATTGGATGGTATGAGTATTGATCTTGAGTGGACCGTTGACCACGGTCATGGGCATTTGAATATTTTTTGTTGGTTGACCTCTTAGCCCCGGTCATGGGATCTTCATTTGTGTTGACCGTTCTGGTCGTGGATGCCCTTTTTTGATGATGGCCTGCTTTTTTGTTTTGGCCTTTTGGATTTTTTTTTGTCCAGTTTTTTGTCTTTTTTTTGTTGGTCAGACTAACACCGTAGGTAGGTATGGTTGATCTTGTCGGAGGGGTGTTTATTGTGGGAAATGGGTTTGCCTCCCGTCTTGAACCCAAACTAGGAGACTACCTAGATTCATCATTGGATTCGATACCGCTCCTGCTAAGTGTAGTTTTGTGGCTTCCTATGTGTAGACACCCGCATTTTGACTGCCAGGTGTCTATGGCAGTTCCCAAAAATCACCCGATGATGATCGGACGCTAACATGTTTCTACGCGCTCGGATACGGGCTCAAATCCATTAATCGTTGGCTAACACTTACAGAGTACAAATTTCACAAAATCATCCTTGAATCCAGGCCCAGTGGATCATCCCGAGTCAAACAAGACTAATTTGGGACAAAACCGACACCGGAATTAAAACCGACTTTTCACGATTGGGTCAACCCCGGTCAAAGTCGATCCCGAGACACACAAAACAACCATACAACCATCAAAAGTCCAAGTCAAACACAAAACCCATCAAGCAATCAAGGTCAAGGTCCAAACAAGACCCGCGCGACCCATCTAGGCCACTCGATCGAGTGACCTATCCACTCGATCGAGTGGGCCGACTTTGAGCCCAGCGGCTGGCGTAACGGGCCACTCGACCGAGTTGGCCTCCTACTCGGTCGAGTGCCCTAAACCGGGTGCCGTAATCTTTTCTATATAAGCACCCTCCCATGCACACAATTAGGACATCACAAAAAAACCCTAATCATCTACAACCCTAGCAATCTACACCCTACACACATACATACTACGTCGTCTACGAACCCTAGAAAAACCCTAGGAAATCGACCTTAGCAAAACCCTAAACCTAGTTTTAGGAATTCAACCCGAGCCACCACAACTTAGCCTCCATACACCTCGAAGACTCCCGTGCCATAGCCACGTTTACGAGCCTTAATCCGAGACAGAAACATGTAGGTTGAGGGTGACAAACCTCCTTCTTCTTTCTTTTCTTTTCCTTTTTCCTTTTTTCGTTCTTTTCGTTATTGTTGTTGTTATTATTATTATTATTATTATTATTATTATTATTATTATTATTATTATTATTATTATTATTATTATTATTATTATTATTATTATTATTATTATTATTATTATTATTATTATTATTATTATTATTATTATTATTACGGCTATTATTATTATTATTATTATTATTATTATTATTATTATTACGTATTATTATTATTGCATCTTAGTTATCGCGCATTCATCTTGTTTCAAGCAATTATTAATAAGGGTCGAAACCCGTTGACACGGATCCGACATCACCATCTCTAGGGATTTATCGATGTCGGAGAAGTCGAGGGAATCAAGTCCTTTTATTTATTTAATCAAAGAGTCAATCTTTCCGAATCGCATTAAATCAATTTAAGGCAATTTTCGTTGATGCTAAAATAATTGTCAAAACAATTCGTTAGAATTATGACATTATTAATGCGGAGGAAATTTAATCACATCTCAATAATTAATTTAAAACGATTTTCGACATAAACACGATTTTTGCGAGCAAACCGATTTCAAACAGGTGCTACTCGACCGAGTGCTTCAGTCACTCGATCGAGTGACACCCTAAAATCGAGTCAGAATACCAAATACGACCACCACTCAATCGAGTCTCACAGTGACTCGGTCGAGTGGCCACGTACTCGACCAAGTCGGTCAATGACTCGGCCGAGTACGGCCTTTGACGCAAAACAGAATCGATTTTTTTAGGGTCCACTCGATCGAGTCCATCGACCACTCGATCGAGTGACCTCATAACGACTCGGACACGAGTCGTACATTATTCTATTTTTCAAATTCGATAGTATTTCTCGACTTAGGTCAACACGTGCATAATTAATCACATGTATACTATCTTTTCAAATCATGCATCCTCATATTTGCATCTTTTCAATTCAATTCAATATTTGCAAACCGTTATTGTTCATTATATCGTTATATCGTTACTAACGCGTTTTCTGTTTCTTTTGTCAATTTAATTATTATTCGTTTATTATACTAAATGAACCCGAATGCTAAAATACAACTTGGACGTTAATTTTAGTTGCATTAAATTGACTTAGAAACCCTTTCAATTACATTCGCATGTTTAGGGAAGATAAATCTTTGCATATCATTTTCCCGTTTTACTAGCACGCGTATTAGAAAGTCATTCGAGTTCTTAGTAGAGGCCGCTAATGTGCGGGCGGGGTTGGGTGTCCTTTGTGGGCTTCCCAACACGTACCCTCACCCCTTACTCAGAACCTCGGTTTCCGGATGCCCGAAACCGTTGGCAAACGAGAGTCATTCAATATACGATTAACCGCTCAAGTCGGCATCTATATCGATATGCAAAGGGACGAGCCCAATAAACTCTGACATCGGAAATGGGCCGTATTTTGTATACGGCCCACTACGACATAGAGTGGGCTCGAACGGTTCCGAATAACCATAAAATTCGGTGGCGACTCCACATAGACCTAAATTTCAATTCGATCCTTCTCATATGGAGATTCATTCGCCTACCCAAACCCGCGCGTGGCCGCGTCGGGGTGGACCTATGTCATGTCCACACTATGTCAGACATGGAACAGGTAAAGGAAAACACGGGTCTCGATTTCCTGCAGTCATTATAGATATGCCTGTAATAGTCACGTGCATGTGCTCACAGTGTATGACGGTGTTCATCATGTTCTCGGAAACACATAAGGAAAGTATATATGAGCAATAGAAAAGCTGATTTTATTGAATTTTGAAAAGAGGACAGAATGCAAAAGGCTCTGACTCTGATTTGGAAATGAGGATGTAGGGTATCCTAGACTCGGACTCAAACTTAGACTCGAATCCAATTCGGACTTTCGGATGCTCGGTTGGTTGTTTTTTTTTGGTAAGGTCTTCGACAGGTGCCACAACTCGCCTAAACTCGGTTTTGCGCAAATGCAAGAGAGGGAGTCAAACTAGACACGGCCCGGGGTGACGGGAATGACTAAGATTCATGGACCGGGATACTCGAACGTTAACCTGAACGAGGTAACGACCCTGGCTTGGACTTGACGATGAGACTCAAGCTGCACGAGGGTGAGTCCGAAAATGGGGCGACCATGTTTGACTCGGGTTAGACTCTCCTAAGACAAATGTGTAGGGTGCGATTCTCGGGGTGACTGTGATTAATCGTTCCGTCGGGGAATAGCCCTCAAGTGAGACTAAGGACTCAAATGGTGTGGAATCTAAATGACTCAAAGGTGGGGTACGTGAGACACGTATAAGACATGACCCTTAGAGCAACCGTGATTGACCGCTCTAATGAAGGGTAGCCCCCAAGTGGGATCAAAAATTTGTTAAGACTCGAGTGTCGGACGAGTGACCCTTAGATGTAAGGGTCACGGACCTTTTGTTATAGGGCTATGCCTTGTAAAAGGTCGACTCGGAAAAGACTCCTAGACGGGTGACTTGTGAAAGGTGGGCCTCCTTTAGGATCCAGCTGTGTGGGCTGGGCCCTGTTCGAAAGGAGGTTCACGTGAGTCGTTCCCCAGACTTTAGACTCGATTTGTGTAAACGGGCCAACCTTTGTAGGAGTATGTCCTACGTAGGTGGGCCTTGCCTTAGTATAATAAGGCGGACTGGGATAGGGAAGAAATCCGTGATATAAGATCGACGGAGTTTCGACGCTAGAGACCTCGACGACTTACGACACGACCCGACACTGCTAAATACGGGAAGTCCTAAGAAGAGGAAGGTTTTGAAATTTGATTTTTTGAAAAGCCCGAAAGAAAAATTCGGAGAACCGGCCCTTTTTCGAAAGAAAAACGGAAAAGGTGGACCGGGTTACGAGTTTGAAAGTTTGAAAATATTTTCGAGTTTTGAAATGGGCATAATACCGGCTAAAAATAGGCTATTTTGAGTAAAATCATGGATCCTAAATTCGGTATATGTCCCGGGTATTGAAATTGGATATTTTGAAAAAGATGCTATTTTGAAAATGACGGGTTTTTAAAAAAAGACTTGTAAATCAGGTAGCACGTAGTCATGGAAACAGTATAACGACGCCATGTATGCTCTAATTCTAAGTCTCGGTCAGTCTGAAAGGGTCTATACCAGTGTACACAACCTATCGAGAATTGGGGCGGACTTCCTGAGTCGAGTTGAGCTTAGAACATGCCGTAAAACCCATACGAATCGGCTAATGGACACCTTCGACATATCCAATTTGGACTACATCGATAGTATAGTGAGACGTCGGTCACCAGTACCGGCCCGGGAAAATATGGGGTTATGCATGAACCGTAAAACTAAAACGCGTATTGTACTAGTCAAACGATTTCTATTCGAGTCTCACCCTGAGGATGCCGAAGGTCAGTAACGTATCAGCTATCCCCAGCGGAGTCGCCAAATTGTGGACATGACATAGGTCCACCACGAAGCGGCCACGCGCGGGTTTGGGGAGGCGAATGAATCTCCATATGAGATGGTCAAATTGAAATTTAAATCGAAGTTGGAGTCGCCACCGAATTTTATGGTTATTCAGAACTGTTCGAGCCCACTCTATGTCGTAGTGGGCCGTATACAAAATACGGCACATTTCCGATGTCAGAGTTTATTGGGCTCGTCCCTTTGCAGTTCGATACCGATGCCGACTTGATCGGTTAATCGTATATTGAATGACTCTCGTTGCCAATGGATTCGGACATCCGGAAACCACGGTTCTGAGTAAGGGGTGAGGGTACGTGTTGGGAAGTTCACTAAGAACACCCAACCCCGCCCGCACATTAGCGGCCTCTACTAGGATATCGAATGATTTTTTAATACGCGCGTTAGTGATACGATGAATGATATGCAAACATTGTTTTCCTAAGCATGCGAGGAATTGAATGGGTTGCTAAGTCGGTTTAATGCAACTAAAATTAACGTCAAAGTTGTTTTAGCATGTGAGATCCGTTTTAGTATAATAAAACAAATGATGAAAAGGAATGAATTTGCTACAAGAAAAACAAACGAGTTAGTATCGATTTGTAAAAAATAATATAGCAAATAAAATAAATATACGAGATCGAGAAAATAAATATTAATCGAAATCTGAAAAATATCGTTAAAAGACGTTGTTTTGTATAAAAAAAACGAAGTTCGAAAAATAAATAAAAAGCGAAAAAAACGCGTCACGTTCCAGCCAGTCGCGCGACTCGCTCGAGTCTGGCGCGACTCGCCCGGGTCTGGCGCGACTCGCCCGGGTCTGGCGCGACTCGCCCGAGTAGGCTGCTCGCCCGGGACGCGCGCACTCGCGTCCCGGCCTGTTTTCGAAATTGATTTTTTGAAAGTTCGATGATTTTATTAAATCGCGTACGAATATTGCATAATTCGTACTCGACTTAATATTTTCGATATTCGTCGTATCCGATATTCGATTATGAAATCGATATCGAATATTCGGAATGAATAAAAAAAGTTTTATAAAAAAAAAGTTTGAACAAAAAAGATGTAACGATTTTTAACGTCGTCGAGATTTAATTTAATTCTTTTAATACGATATTCAACTATAGAGTTGATATCAGATTGTAAGAATGTTTGATATATGAAAATAGTTTTTGGTAATATCGATATTAGAAATAAAAAAGCGACGAACGACCCGTAAAAAGGACGACACTCGACCCATAAAAAAGACGGACGACGAGAAGGAGAAGAGAAGAAGAAGGAGAAATCGGGTTTGGTACACCCTCAACCTACATGCTTTTGTTTACTCGGATCGAGGCTCGTCGTGACGTGGCTTGGGCACAAGAGCGTCGAGTGGATGTCGGTGAGTTATGCTGGCTCGGTTCGGTGTGAAGGGTGTCGGGTATCGGGCCGGTTTCCTTCGGGTTTGTAATATCGGTTTCTCGATGCTAAGTGTAGAAATTGATGTATGTGTGTATGAATGTTGATCGATGATTTGTGTGTGTATGTGTTGATCTCTATGTTTGATTTTTTTTCGTTGTAAAAAGTGTTGTATGCAAGGGGCTATTTATAGGGAGTTCACGACCTTGGCTAGAAGAGGTGCTTCGGAGTTGAACTACCGCTTAGGATAGGAAACGTAAGAAGCTGAAAGGCATGAGAATTCCGCTTGCTTGTCGAAGAAGCATGGGAACACGGCTGGAAGAGGGCTGCCCGGCCGAGTGTTTGCACTCGGTCAGGTGTTTGAATCGGTTTTCGGATAGGATTCCTGCTTGAGATCGAATTCTATCCTTAAACGGATTTGTTTAATATTTTGTGAAGCTGATTTTTCGTAGGATTCGAGTATGAATCAGCCGTGTGAGGTGTCACGGTTGACTCACGTGCCTCGGGAATATCTTTGACCGGGTTTTGACTCGGTCGCTAAAAGACGGTTTTACCCCTAGTGTCGGAATCAACCCAAATTAGTCTTATTTGACTCGAAACGACCCACTGGGCCTGATTTTGAGGTTAGTTTTGTGAGATATGTACTCTATAATGAGCCCAAGTCAAATGCCAATGATTTTGAGCCCGTTTCTGAGTATTTAAAGCACGTTTGCGTCCGATCATCATCGGGTGTTTGTTGGAAACTGTTATAGACACCTGGCAGTCAAAATGTGGGTGTCTACAGGATGTTGATTTAATTATCTTCCTAACATCGATTTTTACTTATTTACTTAATTGAATTATTTAGGGTTTCATTTAACACCAATAATACTAATTTTTTTTTGAAGTAAATTGATGATATACCTCCAATCCTATGACTCAAAGTACCGATTTTAATTTAATTATTGATTAAGTAATAGTAAATAATGACATAATAATGAAAATAATAATCAATAATACGGCAATCACCTTCACCGTGCACTCTTCCAAATTAAAATTAGGGTATGTGCTCATCAATTCTTCTCTATTATTAATAATAATAAGGGGAAAGGGGGAATTGGGGCTGGCAAGCCTTGTTGGGGAGGGCCGATGTCGTTTGGCGACGAGGAACGATGGTGGTAGATTTTGGTGGTAGTTATTGGCGTCGGGCGGTGATTGTTAGTGTTGTTTGTGGTGGAGATTCAAATTTTGGGTTTCTTAGAGAGAAAATCAATCATCAATTTTGAGAGTGTCGGGAAATGACGGGGGCAAATAGGTAAAATGTCGTTAGAATTGAGTAAAAGCTCGTTAGGAAAAAACACGACCCATAATATACTAACAAAAAGATCTTTTGTGAAATTGTAATATCGATCCTCAATTCTCAAGCATCGGAATCTATATATATATATTAATTGAGTGCATCCACTGCTGATATGGCAGCGTGGATGCGCTCCTTCGCTGACGTGGCATGCTGTTATGCATCTTCACATTTTCTCATCAATATTACCAAAAATAAAAATTGCTAATCAACTTATATATATATAGATGACCACCACAATTCCTTTTATGTAACATTCATATAATTTATGTAATTAAATTATTCATATAACATTTATGTTAAATTATTATTCATTTAACATTATTATAAATATTAAATATATTTTAAAACTTTGATTTTTTTTTTCTTAAATATATGTTTAAAAAAACCTTATTTTTAGAATACAAAAAATTGACATAGTAGTATTAATTTTTAACACCGAAATTATCGTAATACAATAATTGTAATACAAATCAAGTAAATTTAATCATACTTATTTAATTTATTAAATATAATATCAATATATTGATGTCATTGAAAAATAAATGAAAAATAATAAATAAAATTAAACATGATAAGATACTGACAAGGATATAATAAAATAAAAGTAAATTTGACCTTGACAACTTATAAGCAATCGGTAGAAAATATAAATTTTCTAAAGAAATACTCCGTATAACATACTCCCTCCGTATCTATATGTTCGTCCACTTTGTTTAATATATGTGAGGAGTATTCTATGGATAGTGAACGAACATATAGATGCGGATGAAGTATTATATTAGTTAAGATTTTAAAAAAAATCTCTTATCATTTTATAGTGGCGATATACGGAGTACTCCCTCCCATCCATTCAATCCTTGACATGGGGGGTTTCACAAGTTTTAAGAAAAGTAGTAAAAGTAAGGGTATTATTGGTAAATCAAATGGTTTTATGGGTCCACCAAATTTAAAGTAAGGAAAAAATAGTGGCATTTTGTGTAAATAGAGTAAGGATATAAGGATTATAAGGTAAAATGTTTTGCCAAAAAGGGAATGTAAAGAATTGATTGGATTGTCCATTTATAGTAAGTGTAAAGAATTGAATGGATGGGAGGGAGTAATATTTAGCACATATAATATTCGTGCTCTGTATTTTTTATTTGCATATATACTCTATATTATAGAATATTTCTGAGTTTTATATGAAATGAAATATGAGAATAATTCACCCCTAATATTCTTTCACTTTCTTATTCTGAACATAAAATTACAATTGCAATATTAATTTTTAATACTGACATTTGCAAACATTAAGCAAAATCTATATATTTTAATTGATTTAACTTATTAATCATGTACGTATATATCGTAAATATAATAAGTTTGAAAAGAACTGAAATATATTTGTGTATTAGGTATATCTAATATACCAATTAAGAGTTCGAATATTTTTAATTGATTATATGTAGACCTGTCAAACGGGTCAAGTGGGTCGGGTCATATGGGTCAGACCGCAATACGGGTGAGGTCGTATACGGGTCGCATTAGAGTTAGAATACAGGTAACAAATAGTTATGAACGCCTAATTTTTTATCCTTTTTTAAGTAAAAAATATTTTTTATATTAATTTTTTTTTAATAGTATTATCATTATACTCTTTAATTATAATTAATGTTTATATATTAAATTCTATATTAAAATCAATTTTGAGATTTATTTTAATAATTATTTTTATTATTAAATGATTAAAAAAGTTATATTAGATTAAATATTTGTTTGTCTTTGTAATTTAAAATATTAGAAGTATTCGTTTTTAATAATAAATTCAAGTATAATATTTAAATATTAATATTTTATTAATTTTAATAAATCCCCATTGACCAAACGGGTCGAATGGGTTGAGTTGAGTTTCGACCCTAAATTTATGGGTCATAACAGGTGCATGTCAAACGGGTTGCGGGTTGAAAAAACGGGTTAATGACCCTAAAAATTGGATCCAGCAAGTCGGGTCAAGTTTTAAAAGATCTAATTACATCCAATACACCATATAGATATAATCATATTTGTTTATCTATATATAATGTCATTATTGAATTGATGTCATTGAAAAATAAATATAATAAAACAATCTGATAATTGTATATGGCGGAAAGTTCATGTGAATACTATAAAATATTCCTGATTTTTTTTACTAAAATCAAGATTAAGAATAATTCACACCCTAATATTATCTCACTTACTTAAGGGGTGTATAGTATAATTGTTTATGAATGAAAATGTGAAATATATGACATGAATGAATGATTATAAATACGAAATGACAATAATGTGTGAGATTATCGAGACTTCGACTTATATCTTATTGATTTTTTTTTTCTTAACATGAGGGGATAACTGGATAAGTAACTCTCACAACGTCACTTTAACTCCGTTAATACTTCAAATTTTAAATACGAGTATATATCACAATTTGATATTACTGACTTGTGAATTTCACGGGTTTTAAAACTAGTAAGGTTCAATTCCGAGGAAAGATATGGATTATGAGACAAGCGGGAAAATATTGCTTGGAAAACATAATTGCAATATTATGCTGGTAATTAACAACAAGAATCACTTCTTAGTATGATAATCAATATCTTATTCAATAAAAGTATCTCTTTTTTATGGGAGTTTCCTCCTTTATTAAGGTTTTGATCCCTTACGTTGTTATAGGCTTAATTTTATTCTTATTGACAAGGGTAGTTTGTTGATGGTTCATCGCACGTCTATTCAATGTACAACTAGTTTGTCAACAACCTTTGAAACCATAGAAGGTAAGTTTTCTCTAGTTTTTAATCGGATCCCCTCAACAAAAGTTGCAAGAAAATAGTGATACGAGATTATGCCGAATTGTCAGATCATCTCTTGAGATCCTTAGTTTATAAGAGAAATTGCTTTCTTTAGTTTTTATTAGATTAGATTTAATTGCTTTCTTTAGTTTTTATTAGATTAGATTTGATTGCGATTATAGGTATTCGTTGTAAGTACCGTTTGACGATCTATTAATGAATTATTCTTCTTGTTCAACAAAAAAAGAACAAGAGTTAGTTTTTTTTTTGAAGTGAAGATCAATTTCATTAATAATTAGCCATCCAGCATCTACAAACAATGTCAAATTGAACTGAATACAAATTTGTAAAAAATAAATAAAGAACATCTTTGAGACAATGATCGTTATTAGAGTAATGCGCTTCTGCATAACCTTCTATATATCGCTGTTTATTGACACAGCCTCTCGCGAAGGAATCTATAGATCTGATTAAAAAGTCTTCAAAGGGATGAACTTTCTCTATTTCGACAAATAGTAGACCGAGATCTGACCTCAACTGTATCACCGAACGTAGAAATTTCATTGCTCTGATCATGATCTTGCACATAAATCTTGTACCTCTCCCAAAGAGGGAGCAAACCCACCGAAAACATAGGAGCAGACCCATCAATTGATGGGGGCAAAACCTCCCAAGGACGAGGCAAGAATTATTCATAATTATCTAAAAACTAAATAAGATTAATAATAATATTGTAATAGAGATTAAAATTTGGGGCTTACCACTACCGAAATTGGTAGATGGCAGCCCCGAACGAAGAATTTTTTCTTTTTCTTTTTTAGGGTTTTTGGGAGAAGTTACTTTCTTAGAACAAGAGTTAGTTGAACGGTTAAAACTCTCTTACTCTAACAGTGAGGTTGGATGTTCCGTCATATTTTACTAAAATTAAATGCATTCTCTTTTCTTTTCTTTTTGTAAAAGAATGGTAGCCTTGTATATAGTTAATGATGATCAAGACCCAAGAGTAAGACAATACAAGTCCTAAGCTATTACAAAAAGCTGAAAACTCTTCTATTTCTTTGGTTCCAAACTTCATAAATGACCCCCTCCCCCTACATCCCTTCTTCTATATTGTAATGCGACTAAGTACACACTTTATCGTGAAAAAACCCATAAATGACCCCCAAGAATGTCGTCGAGGTTGTAACCAGAGTGGAAATAGAAGGCCTATAATCTCGTGTATAATGCTGTCGATTTTTTTTGGTCTCTGACTAAACACGTTTTTCTCAGCCTTCAAGAGATTAAGGTACTGAAGTCGGAGGTGTGTCTCTTGGTGAACCATCTCAGCATCATAGGGCCGGGGTTGTACTAAGCCGGATTATGCATCTGGATCTTTAGGTTGATCATCTTCCCGTCTTTTCTTGACCAAATCTTGATTTATGGCCGCAAGCTGAGGTAGATTCTGCACAATTCAAGCGCAAAACACATGAAACACATGTACTCTCTCTTTATTCATTGAATTTCTATCAAGGCGAAAAAAGGGGTACCTTGTATGAAAATCTACGGAAATATTGATCGAGGGTTGAAGAACTTTCAGCTTCAATTTGCTCAGAACCCTCGTTTCTCTGATGCAAAAGATAACATTATATTATAATCCGTAACTTGATTGATTGATTAAAGTCGAAATCAAAGAGAAAATATTGTATGAATCGAACTAATTAATAACATACCAACTCATCGGAGTCATTCAAAGCAGCACGACGACTACTGAAGTAACTTGTATCAAGTTCATCTTCAGTAGCAGGAATAAACGGTGCCTGTGATTACAAATCCATCAACCAATTTGTCAAATTTATACAGTAACATTCACTTGCATGTGTCTAGTAGAGGATGAAGAGAGCGAAGATTGCACCTCTTGGGCAAGAACGGTGTCCCAGTCGACATCTTTGAAGAACGGATGAGCCTTCACCTCCGCCGCTCCAGCAGATCCAAGCCTCAGACTGGGATCTTCAGTCAGCAATCTGAAATAATGCAAAAGTTAGTTTTCATTAGGTCCATCCGTCCAACCCAAATAATAATTTCAGTTAAACGAATAGGAGCCCGGAATTCTTACCTGTCAATAAGATCCTGTGCCTCGTAACTCATATCTTCTGGAACACTCGGTCATGGAATGTTGCGTTCGAGAATATTTCGAAAGATTAACTGCAAAAACAAATACAATAAGCATCAAACAAACAAGATAATTTCATCGGTTTCTTTCAGAGTTATTAAGGTGTAAATTGGATGAATTACATGTGCTTTTTCGGCATTAAAAAGAGGGATGCCAGCAATCAGCTCGAACAATATAACACCAACAGACCACCAGTCAACAGCAGCTCCTGCACAAAAGAGGATCATAATGTGTTTTGCAAATATTCGATTTTTCAAGTAGGATTGGAGGACTCAGCCACTCAGTGTATATATATTACGAACCGTGTTCCTTTCCCAAGAGTATCTCAGGAGCCAAATAGTCCGGAGTTCCGGGAATAGAAGAAGATGATCGAGGTAGAGGTGGAAGTCGAGGTCGAGGTTGATCTTCTTCAAACAGTGCGGTATCTGTAACTCTGGATACGTCATCCGCTTTGTTGATGAGACCAGCTTTCGACAGCCCAAAATCCGTCAACTGCCAAACAATATAATCGTCTCTCATTAGTCATTTTATCAGTTTAAAATCAATAAAAAAAAATTGCAGGAGGGATCAGTGAGATAGCCTAAATGTTTTGTAGGATTGAAACACAAAATTACCTTAAGATGACCATCTTGCCCGATCAAGATGTTCTCCGGCTTAATATCACGATGAATGACATCAAGCGAATGCAAGTACTCGAGGGCAAGAACCTGCAAACCAATTAAGGCCGATAATTTATCAGATAAAGAATATATCAAGAAAAGCGAAAGTAGTTTATTAGGTGATCGAGTACTGAATAGAAGGAAATACTTACTAATTCTGCCATGTACCCACGCGCGATTTCTTCATCCAATCTGCCTAAATTCTGTAGCAGAGAATACAAATCTCCTCCATTCAAATACTCCATCACCAGATACAAGTAGTCGGTTGAAGTAAATGAATAAAAGAACCTCACCTGATGAAGTAAACATGGTATAATTAGTTACAAGTATTAAATCCTTCATTTCAGTCAATTAATTGTTCACCGAAGAAGAAAAACTTCGCTCACGTACCAACAAAGAATTTTGAACGGAACTTAGGATGTCGCATTCTGTTTGTATTCTGTCTGCGTTGTTTTTGCGGATGATATCTGCCTTTTTCATTACCTGCACAATGCTCAGTCATTAGGAATACATTTTATTTCTTAACACAAAAAAGCTTACACATAGTATAAATTTCGTGGTTGATACTTCGAAAGTTATACCTTAATGGCAAAGATATCTCCTGTCGTCTTCTTCCTAGCCAAAATGACCCGCCCATATGCGCCACGACTTATACGTTTAATCACCTCGAAGTCTTCGATCGTTATGCGCTCTCGCCCAACATTTTGATCTTCGACCAACTTGTGAAGATGCTGATGTTTCTCCCTGCACAGAACGCAAATAATGCATTTATAGTGACCGTGGAATTTTAATATATAGAATCACAAAAAAAAAAAACTAATGAGCTTCTGGATTCGGACTCCAAATGTCTCTACGCTTAGAGCATCAAGCGATCGTTGGTCGATGACTTCTTCTAAGTCAGGCACGTCGAAAGTTCATCGTCCAACGTAGAACTTGCTGAACTTTGCGCAATCTCCATTTAGTTTGGACATCTGTGTCACCCACTGACAAATCTATATATTATATTAAAAAGAAAACAAAGCATTCTCCATCCTCCATTTCCCCAAATCTCAAAGTTAAAGCAAGCCACGTGTCGCGATACTATTGGACGGAAGATGAAAAGGTATGAAACTAAAGCAAGCCACGTGTCGCTATACTATTGGATGGAAGATGAAAAGGTATGAAATGAAAGATGAAAAGGAGGAATGAGTTATGGAGGGAGTTATGAAGTGGAAGTGGAAAATGAGAGAGTTACACTTATAATTCACCATCTATATAAATGGATGCTTCCCTTCCCATTACAATATCCAAGTGTTTCCTGCAACGAGCCTGATAAATTCCCACCCTATTACCGTTGAGAAATTAAATCGTATGATCCGAAGATGTTTAGTTATCGAGACAAGAATCCAAAACAACCTCCACCCACCTAGCTCTATTCAACAAATGCTCAATTATAAGGTAAGACACTTGGCGCGATGCGATTGGGTAGGAATTGAAAAGACGGGAGTTGAATACATAAAGTCAGTTATTATTAGTTAGGACCTTTCAACTTCTTTCTCATTCATTAGGTAGAATTCAAGGTGAGAAACTCATCAACTTCTTCCTCATTGATGATGTAGAATCCTAAGTAAAGCAATCAAAGTCGTTTATTATTACCTACAACCTTTCAACTTCTTTCTCATTCATTAGCTAATATGGTGAAATGTAATCTCTTTCAACTTCTTTCTCATTCATTAGGTAGAATCCAAGGTGAGGAACTCATCAACTTCTTCCTCATTGATGATGTAGAATCCTAGGTAAAGCAATCAAAGTCGGTTATTATTACATCCATGATTTATAGTCGCCCATTATAATAATCGTCCTTATGTATCAATCAAGAGACTTCAAAGTCGGTTACTCCCTCCGTTCCAATGAATTGTTTGCCTTTGGTTTTGGCACCAAGGGAAAGAGATCCAATTATGATGTGACATGTGGAAGCAAGGATCAAATTACATATAAAAAACATTCCTAAAATAGAAAGGCAAACAATTCATTGAGACGCCCCAATATGAAATATGCAAACAATTCATTGGAACAGAGGGAGTATTATTGAAATATAAGCTCTTTAACTTCTTCCTCATTGATGATGTAGCATCATGTAAGTTTTCGAATAAGAAATCGGTGTTACAAAAGATATGTCATACATATAATAAAATGAATATCAATATAACAAAACTTTTTCAACTAAAACCGTCGACGTTGACAACGAAAACATCATAACAATAATATAATTTTCAATAAAATTAATGCGTAAATCTATTATTAAAATGCATAGTCTATTTTTTTTTTTTTTTTTTTTTTGAAACTAAAATGCATAGTCTATTAATCTTCCATTTCCCCCATTTGCATTTAATATACAACACATTTAATAAATCTATTTCTTAATTTTTTTTTTAAAAATAATAAATTTGGCCAATGAGAAGAAGATGGCATGGCATCATGAAGGGTAGGAATTGAAAAGACAGGAGTTGAATACATAAAGTCGGTTATTATTAGTTAGACCATTCAACTTCTTTTTCATTCATTAGGTAGAATCCAAGGTGAGGAACTCATCAATTTATTCCTCATTGATGATGTAGAATCCTATGTAAAGCAATCAAAGTTGGTTATTATTACTTACAACCTTTCAACTTCTTTCTCATTCATTAGCTAATATGGTGACATTTAAGCTCTTTCAACTTCTTTCTCATTCATTAGGTAGAATCCAAGGTGAGAAACTCATCAACTTCTTCCTCATTGATGATGTAGAATCCTAGGTAAAACAATCAAAGTCGGTTATTATTAAAATGTAAGCTCTTTAACTTCTTCCTCATTGATGATGTAGAATCCTAGGTGAAGCAATAAATTTCAGCCACCTCTCATTCTCTTCGTCTTCCTCCCTTATAATTCACCACATATAACAATGGGTGCTTGCAATACTCAATTTTAAGGTAACACACTTGGCATAGTATGATTTGGTAGAAATTGAAAAGGAAGGAGTTGAATACATAATCAATGTCAAAGTCGGTTATTATTAGTTAGAACCCTTCAACTTCTTCTTCATTGATTGTGTAGAATGCAAAGTGAAGAACTCATCAACTTCTTCCTCATTAGAACCCTTCAACTTCTTCCTCATTGATTATGTAGAATCCAAAGTGAAGAACCCATCAACTTCTTTTTCATTGGTTATGTAGAATCCAAAGTGAAGCAATAAATTTCAACCACCTCACATCCTTTTCATCTTCCTCCCTTATAATCCACCACCTATAACAATGAGTGCTTTCTTTTCCCATTACACCATCCAAGTGTACAACGAAATCGAGCTGATTCCCGCCGCCAAACGTCGTCTTACTATTGCCGTTGGAGGCAGACGACCCCGATTTTTTCCACCGCCCATACTAACTCGGTATGTGCGTGGCTATCAATTGGTTCATGCTTCATTGGGTTCATGCTTGCATTAGACTCATCTTAATGCTACTCATTATTAGTAGGACTCAATCAACACAACCTTATTCTCACATAATTGACATAGTATTGTTATTGTAATAATAAGTTGATCGATGAGTTGATGTAGTATCATATCAACACGTTGATCATAGATTTAGAGGCATCTCTACATCAATCATAATCTAATACACAACTAATAATGGAAAATAATAGAAAAACACTGACACAGACAACAACATATGTGAAACATCAAAATTAGAAACAAGCACAACAAAGGGCAAGAGCAATAATAGATTGTTAAGTGTGTTGGACTTTGTTTCCAGCTTGCTATATAGTGGTATTATGTATTAAAGCGCTAAAACTGCTATCCCACGTATATGTCAACTTTTGTCTATGATATAATAATACCTCACATTTTACCAAAAAAAGGGCAAGAACAACAAACTCAACAATGTAGACGAGAGAAAACAAAGGAGAAACTAGCACAAGATCGAACATTAAAATACGATATCTCACTATTTGTATAATTTCACGTACAAAAAAAATCACGTGCAAAAGTTGAGAAAGCAAAAAATATAAAATAGGAGAAAAGAAAAACGTAGAGAGAGGGGGGATGTTAGGGCACTATCTTATAAACAAACCATCATCATCCATCATTTATCTAAGGGCAATAGCAGCAATAGTTGTAGTTCCATACACCATATTTTCATTGTCATCAAGGTACATCTAACCATGTTTGAAACTTTCTATTTCACCGACCAGTGGTAAAAGTTTCATATATTTATTGTAGATCCCATTTTTTCTCTCATTTACATGTATGAAATCGATTCCTTACTTTAGAAATAGATTTCATATAAGGAACTTTATTCTCTAACTCAATGACATGAAACTCCTAATATGTTATAATTGCTATTGCCCTAATACTATCTTATACTCCCTTTGTTCATAATCTTTTGCCCCATTTCATCATTATTTGTGAGGGTATTTTAACGAAATGGGGCAAAAGATAGTGAAAGGAGGGAGTAATAAAGTCATGTGTTCTGCTTTGTTTGGGCCAAGCAACTAAACCAACTGACAAATAAAATTAGGAAACGAGGAAGTCGATTAAAAAACAAAGACAATCATTTAACAAAATTTTTAATTAAAAAAAACTCAAATCAATTAAGAAAGAAGAGAGAAAAGAGGAAAAACTTATCAACTCCACCTCGCTTCATCATCCTCTTCCATTCATCTTCCCCTTCCATAGTTCATAACTGTATTATCACCTACAACAATGGATACAAAAGTTATTATAGAGCATGAACCTCAATATGTCACCCAAATGTACAACCAAAGCGACCCGATTAGACCTACAACCAAACCTCAATATGAATCTCAGTGTACCACCCAAATAGAATTAGAGTTTCGCGGTAAACACACCAATTAAAAAGGAGAAGAGAAGGCTAGACAAGAGGTAATTAGCGAACAATTATTATGTACATCAACTACGAGCACTTCATAATACATTGCTTATATTTTAAGAACAAAAGTAACACACCCAATGTGTTATAAGTCTGAAGTGGTAGTAAAAGAAGCATCCGTAACCATAGAAACTGATAGTCGGGATTTGTCGCCAATCCTACCATCAAACAAACCAACTAACCTATACTAGAATAGCAAGGGCAAGTTGGGTCGAATCCTCAGAGAGATCGGGAATGAGTACAAGACTCCTCAAAATATTTAGTTAAGTAACAATGATAATGACACATTCAATTACGTAATGAATAAAATGATTCCTCTAAACTTTTAATCTCACATTACTACTAGCTGCGTATAAATACCATATGCACACTACTCTACCGATACACTGTTTTAACACCCAAGCTAAAATACGCGACACAATATTGCTAACAAAATAGCCAAACCACAGACAACAAAGGAAACAAATGGCGCCAATAAGAACTACCATTCCCTTCAACTTCTTCTTCATTTATTACTTAGAATCCAAAGTGAAGAAAGGGAGTTGAATGCATGATCAATGAGAAAGTTGGTTATTATTAGTTACAACCCTTCAACTTCTTCCTCATTTATTATTTACAATCCATAGTGAAGAAACTCTTAAACTACTTTCTCATTAATTACTTTGAATCCTAAGTTAAGTAATAAATTTCGACCACCTACCATCCTCTTCATCTTCCTCCCTTATAATCCATCACCTATGAGAATGAGTGTTTGTCTTTTCCATTACACCAACCAAGTGTACAACGAGCATGATCAATTCCCACCCTATTACCGTTGAGAAATTAAATCGCCTGATCCGAAGATGTGTAGGCAAAGCACTCTCCATGCTCTATTCAACAAATGCTCAATTCTAAGGTAGGACACTTGGCGCGATGCAATTGGGTAGGAATTGAAAAGACGGGAATTGAATACATAAAGTCAAGTTAGATAGAATCCAAGGTGAGGAACTCATCAACTTCTTCCTCATTGATGATGTAGAATCCTAGGTAAAGCAATCAAAGTCGGTTATTATTGAAATGTAAGCTCTTTAACTTCTTCCTCATTGATGATGTAGAATTCTAGGTGACAAGATTCCTCAAAATATTTAGTTAAATAACAATGATAATGACACATTCAATTACGTAATGAATAAAATGATTCCTCTAAACTTTTATTCTCACATTACTATACTAGCTGCATATAAATACCCTATGCACACTACTCTACCGATACACTCTTTTAACACCCAAGCTAAAATACGCGACACAATATTGCTAACAAAATAGCCATACGACAGACAACAAAGGAAACAAATGACGCCAATAAGAACTACCATTGCAGGCTTGGTCCCCTCAAAGTCCAAATATCAGATAACAGCACAAGCCACAAGGATATGACGTGTAACACCAAACAAAAACAGCCCCCAACTATCACTAGACATGGTGCTATTAGACAAAGAGGTGAGGTCCCAACCCTTTAATTGGACAACCATTTTGATTCCCTGTCTATTTTTACCGGTGCTAAAAAATTGCTGAACATTTTGTTTCATCTCATTATGGCCAGGGAAACCATATACATGCAACAATACCCAAACGGTGGGTGACCTCATATGAAGGCGTGCTGCACGAGGGAACAATTTACACCCTCCAACATTTTGAGGTGGCGCAAAATAATACTCTCTCCGTATCTATATGTTCGTCCACTTTTAATATAATACTCCACCCATATATTAAACTTTGTGGACGAACATATAGATACGGGGGTAGTAGATCGTACAAACCAGTATAAGAAAACCCACACATCATCAAGTACACCCCATTTACATCGACACAGGAGGATAAGAATCAAACTCAAAGTATTCCACTCCACAAATTAGAATTCCTCCCACTCGACAAATTGGAAGAATGCAACAACAAAAATGATTATTTGATAGGCACATCCACTATAAAATGCAACAATTTTACTATCTAAACACTCTATTTGCCTATTCAGTCTTTTTAACAACATGGTGAAGACGTTGTTGGCTTCTTGAAAACGATCGAGGAGAAAAGGGAGGTGCTAACAAAAAATGGTCGGACACATTTACGTCATATACAAATACAAGATGAAAGGTACCTTCACCACCTTCACCACGCATATAGCTACGTGTAAAGTAATTAACTTACCGCAATATAATGACTACATGCAGAGAAAAAATAGTGAACGCGACTTTATGGAGTGATGCGTCTGACTACATTACAGAAGAAATTAGCCGGCAAAATAGATATGACATGGTCGTAGCCATCACATCTGCAAGGGTCATAAATTATGAAGATAATAAACTTTTGTTTATCAACTTTTATCGTTCATCTTTTTGAATATATGTAAATTTACATGCTCGAGTCGATCTGTCACATATGATTATCAAAACCATGATTTTCAAAAAAATTGTTCACTACTCTGTATTGTGTGATATGAGAAAATAAGACAACATAAACCTACGCCACTTCAATGCCAAGGAAAATGTACATGGAACATGTAACATGTAACATGTGTATGTGGATGCACATATTTTGACACAGCAGCGTACTACCAGTACTACTTCTCTTTTCTCCTCTTTCAACCTCACTCCTACTCATATACTACTACTGCTATTTCTGATTTCTACGCATTTCGGCTTAGCACTAAACAGTACTTCTTCATTCGTCTCGATTGTTTATAAACCCGTGGTTTAGTACGACTATACAAAGTCGAAAGGACAATAAAAAGGGGACGTAGGCTTAATATTATGTTAGTAACTTAGTTAAAGTGTATAATAAAGCCAAATATTATAATGTCACTTAATATTATGTTGGTATTATGTTAACGATTTTTCTAACATGTGTCTAATGGACACGCGTTAATATGTTATTAACGTAAATATTAGGTACCCACCCGTTGAATCTTGATTTGCAGTCACATAGGAACCAGTTTAAACTAATTGGTTTTAAGTTTTTTATTGTTACAAATCATATTAGTTAAATTGCTTTGATTTAATTACGGTTAGTCTAATCACATTTGACTGATCTTTTTACCTATAATAATGCTGCACATATCACACCTATTAACAAAGACTACAACACCGATGTAGGAGATTACCAATTACAATCCACATATGGGACCAAGGTCTTCCTCGACTTGGACTTGCCAGAGACTAGAATATTACTGCAAAGGTAACCGTTTGCCCCCAAAATAAAAAAAAACGCACATGAACCAAGTCCCCGATCTCACATATACTGTACTAGATTAGCCTTATATTATTATTTGCATTGCCATACCACCCTACAGGGACCAGGAAGCCGTTCAAATAAGAATCCTCGATGCTAAGGTCGCAGAAGATATGGTCACTTCAACCACTGCAGAGCTTCCACAAGCAGATGTCGACGATCAGGTAATGTCGACAGACATCGCATACCTACTGATATGATATACCATTGAACATTTCCGATTAAATGAAACAATTGGAACATAATGAGGTATACAAATGCCACAGAACGATAACAGAAGTAAGAACAGATGTTGACTGGCGGTATCAGTCTTGCACATCATGCCCCACTAGAATCGACGAGGACGGAAAGTGTCGCCAATGTAACGAACCAATACGCTACCCCAAACAAAGGTAAGAAAAAACACAAAAAAATATAACTCACCTTACAGTATGTTAAACCTATCTACTGCTCCTAGACAATATCACAAATATGTTAATACCTACAACACAGGTACAGATTAATCACTACAATAACTGACGAAACAGCATACGCATCTTTAATAATTTTTGGGAGAGAAGCTGAGAAGATAGTCGGGAGACCAATCGAAGCATTACTAACCCAATATGAAAAGGTACGCACAACAAATTAAATAACACACCAACTACTCAAACAAATTTTAACCGTTTCGTCCTAACAAGAGAGCGAAAAACAGGAGGGAGGAAAGGAGAAAGTGTTTGACATACTCCAACAATGTGTCAGGAGAGAATACACCATGAAAGTCAAGATTGAGATTACCAAATACAACTCCGAACGGGAACTAAAGTGTCAAAAGGTATTGCCGACGCCAAAGGACCCTCGAACTCCAACCACAGTGGAAAGGGGGGACAAAAAAAACAGAGGTAACAACAACAATTCTTACCCAAAAACACCAGCACCTTTTTATACACGAGACCATATACCCAAACAACTCCAATGTTTTCGCAGGAGCAACCACAACAAGACAACTTAGAAAGTCAGCCTACAACAAAGTCCGACCCTCCGGCGAACACCTCAGCTAAAAATGAGAAGAGAAAGATAGACAAGGAGTAAGTTAATTATTATTACGTATACCAACTAGAAGCAACTTTTCACTTATATTTCAGTAACAGAATTTTCACACCAAAAATGACTTACAGCTTCGAAGTGACGGCGAAGGAAGCATCCGTAGCAAAGGAAATAATAGAGAAAAAGAGGTCAAAAGTTGAAAAGACAAAATAGACCCCGACAGAGAAAAACACAGAAGAACAAGGGCATAATTTATGCAGATTACATATTGCAATTATTTTATAGTATACGAATTTTTTAATGTCTGTTTCTTCCTTAGACTGGATCATGTCAACTTCTTTCGTTCTTTATATTTACATGTCATGCATCTTTTAGTAGCTTTGATGATTCGATCTTCGCAACATCTGCCCTATTCACGATTACTACACCCTCTACAAGCACGCACCGTGACAAGCACATGGAAGTTAGACAAGTAAATTAGTAATCCCGTGCGGTGCACGGGCATGGCGACTAGTTAAGTTAAAAACTTAACAATTGTTTATGAAATTTTGAAGAAATAATTTTGAAGAAGCATATATATACACACACACCTGGTCATAATCTTCCTCCTCGGGTGTATACTCGTCATCCTCAGTTTTCATCATCAACTCTTGTAGAGCGTTACTTAATGCTATCAAACGCTCGTTGATGGTACCCTTGTTGTCGCATTGCGCCGCACGTGAACATACATACGAATGAGATTCCAATAAAACAACCTCAAAGTTTGTTTCACATATCGGACACATGATTGAACTCTTCTCTTCACTATGGCCGGTTGCGGTTGCGACTGGGTAAAAATAAACTTGATTTGAAGCTTCAGCAATTGTTGTTTGTTCTTCGTGGTGAACAAACTCAAACGATGAGCCTTCGCTGTGAGGCTTCTTAGCGACCGAGACCACCTTATCTTTATCATTCAAATCACTGATACTTCTTTTCAGCGACTCCACAATCGTGGGTTGGTGGCTCGGACGATCAAGGTGATTGGCAATCCCGCATTCCTTGCGGAATTGCCAGAGGCGGTTACACCTTGCATTGATAGCAAGAAAATAAGGCGCGTGTGATGTTGTTTTACCATTGTAAAACACGTCGCCTCCTATCGACTTCATCCATAACCTCGTTACATTGCACCCATAACTGGTTATGTGATTCACGGGTACAAGCTTGTGCTACCCGCTTCAAAAATGTCAGTGGCTCTAGCCACTCAGGACATTCTTTAACGCTTTCATTTAGATTTACGTCATCACTAGACCTCTAAAATAAAATGCAAACTCCTCAACCAATGAACCACAAGTGTTGGATGTTACTCTTAGTATGTAAATGTTTTATAAGTTATACAGTAGAACCTAATTAGTTTATTCAATACAATTGAATTTATTTAAAATGCAACATATTTTAGAAAAAATTAAAATTAAAATAAAAGTTCTTTTTTCGTGATATGTTTATTTGATTTTTTTTTAATTATTCGTGTTTTAAAGAAATAATAAAAGCTATTGTTAAAAGAATTGCAGCCTCGAATAGTAAAATCATAGGTCTGCCATTGTCCACGAGGGACAACTATATAAGTAAACGACTCATTGTCAATTAAATTTAGTACATGCTAAAAAAAACGTCTATCAAACAAATTTCTTTTTTGCATATCATGTCACCAGGGTCGGGTGAGTTGCTTCATGGATTGATCGGTTATATTGGACGGGTTAAAATAGAGGTGGTCAAATCAATTACGAGTCAAGTTATACATTTATACGGTTCAGGTTAAGGTCAAAATTCGGGTCAAAATAGAAATACTCCCTCCGTCTCAATGAATTATTTGTCTATTCTATATTGACCTTTCTATTAAGAATGTTTTTTTATATGTTATTTGCCCTCGTTCTGAATTTGGTTCCACATGTCACCTTATTATTGGAACTCTTCCCCTTTGTGCCAAAAGTAAAGACAAACCATTTATTAGGACGGAGGGAGTATGCTTCATTCAGGAATTACTCATGTTAATAGACAACACTATACTATTAGGAGTGCCAATTATCAATTCCCAATTCCCAGTCATATTTGTGGATATAATGACTTACAATCTACCCAAAAAAAAGAGAGTAAAATGCATAAAATAACCGGGCTTTTGTGAGTTGGGAGAAAATCTGTTGTCCTAAATTGGAAGGGGGTTTGGGGCTGAGAGACTTGTATACTTGGAATCAGGCTGCTGTGGCAAAACTGGCTTCTTGGGTGTTTGATCAGCCGGATCGATTATGGGTTCGGTGGGTGAATAGCATATATCTGAAGGGGCATGATTGGCATGGTTACCAACCCAACACTGATGTCACTTGGGCATGGCGGAAGATCTGTCGGGCTAAGGACAAAATTAAGCATCTGTATCTGAATGGACTCTGATCTGGCATGGATCGTGTTCCCATTATGCGATCTCGGGGGGTTACGAGGACATTCGGGTTCACAAGCCTAAGGTTCCTTGGGCTCGCCTCGTGTGGAGTGGTTGGAGTGTCCCTAAACACAGCTTTATTTCTTGGCTTGTGTTTAGGGAGGCTTTAAACACTAGGATAAAATTGTTGAGTTTTGGTGTGGCTGAATCAGACCGTTGTTATTTATGTGAAGCTCAGGCAGAGAGCTTGGAGCACCTATTTTTTGAGTGTGGTTGGAGCTCCCAGATTGTGGATATGTTGAGTGTATGGGTGAAGAAACATATTGGTTTGGGCGAGCAAGATGCGGAGATCGAAGTTGCAATGCAACATCATCCGTGCTATGCAATGCCATGATTTATCATGTTTGGAGGCAACGGAACTTGTGTAGAATTGAAGGATCGGTGCAGCGGCCTCATAGTATCGTTAAATTGATCAAAATGGATGTACGGGATAGAATTATGTGTAAGATTAAATACCCATTACGCGCTAGAGACGATAGATGGCTACATAATTTGATGTAGCCATTCACTTGTACATTGATCCATATTTTTTAATACATACTTACCCTCTACCAAAAAAAAAAAAAAATCAGTGAATACTAAATGGACATGAAAGCAACAGAGTAGAGAAAAAAATCGAACTTAAGACCTATCATTAAATGTATATGATAAATAATAATACATGATATATTAAATAAATAAATAAATACTCTTTAGATTTGTGAGAGGAAATACACCCAAAAAAATTGAGATGAGTAAATAAAAAGAATCTTTGGTACCACACTAAATATGATGTTTATCCACAGATCCATCATTTTTTCTCAGACTCGGTCACCTCAGCTTTCCACTCACTTTTCATTCTTCAGACTCAGACTCAGACTCACTACAAAATACACTTTATCCCCAGACTCATCTCAGACTTTCTCCCCTCACATACCTTATTTTATATTATTTTTTATTCATTTCACCTCAACTTTTTACCTACCTTATTTTATTTTTTTATTTACTTCATTTCACCTCAACTTTCTACCTAACTTATTTTATTTTTTTATTTAGCTCAATATCTACGTTTATTTTATAACTCGATTAATTACTCGATTAGTTACAATTAAATAATTAATTGTTAAATAAATCTTGTGACATAGAATAAATTTATTTCCAAGTGGTCATTATTAAAAGTGGCAATCGGGCAGGTGGGTCGAGTTCGGGTTGGGTTGTCGATAAACCTGGCAAACAAGTCAACCGGGTCGGGTTTGGGTCAGGTGAGTTTCGCTTTGACTTTGGGTCGGGCCAAATCATTTCGGGTTTGCTATTTTCATTTTTTTAGGGATATCGACTCGTTTTTTATAATAATAGTCAGGTCAATTTCGGGTTTACTCGAGTCAATTCAGGTTACGAGTCCACTTAGAATCTTTAGTTTGGATATCAGATCGGGATCGAGTTGGCTTATTCAGGTTGAGTCATTTCGAGTCGAGTCAGTTTTGTCATGTCTAGTTGTCGGGTCTGGGTCAGATGCGGATCATTTCCGGGTCAGATCGTTGGTTCGGGTCGGTTTGGTCATGTTCAGGTCGAACTAGGTTTTGTTTGGTTTGGTCGGGTATATAACCATCAATTCATTATCCGTTTTTATTACTACGTGCAGTATTATTTATCATTTATTATACGAATTTGCTTTTTATCATCTAATACAAATTATTTTGGTCATGTTCTTTTATACTGAACTGAAATGAGCTAAAGTAAAATAAGTTGAACTGAGGCAAACTGAACTAAAGTAGCCTGAAATATATAAATAATAATAACAAGTTTCCAAGTTACAAAAAAATTATTAATTATTATTGTAACAACAAATAATAATGTAAATTATTGTATCAAAAATATTAATTATTATTATTATTATTATTATTATTATATTAATTTTAATTTTAATAAAAATATTATTAATAAAAATAGTTTATAATAATAATATTTATAATAATAACAATAACAATAACAATAACAATAGTAATAATAATAATAATAAATAATAACAATAATAATAATATTAATTATTAATATTATTATAATAATACTAATATTAATATTAATAATCAATATTAATATTTAACAGTAATAATATTAATAACAATAAAAACAATATTAATTTTTATTATTTATACTCCGTATTAATATTAATTTTTATAAAAATGTCATTAATTTAAATGTTTAATAAATAATAATAATAATAATAATAATAAATATTATTAATAATAATAAATAATAATAATAATAATAATAATAATAATAATAATAATAACAACTTATTTGAACTGAACTGAACTAAAATGAACGGAACTGAACTGAACTGAATGAACGAGTCTGAGGATGAGTCTTTGAAATCCAAGACTCAACTTCAGACTTATCTGAGCCTCAGACCGTCTCAACCACCTTAATCAGGTATGAGTCTCAGACTCAAAGAATCTGAGACTCAGACTTTTGTTCAGACTCAACTTCAGACCCCTTTAATCTTCTATCCGTCTGAGACTCAGACTCGTACCAATCACATTATCCAGGTATGAGTCTCAGACTCGAAAAATCTGAATTTCAATCTCTTACTCAGACTCATGCTCAGACCCCCTTTAAACTTAGCCCGAGTATCAGAGTATGAGTGGTAGAAGTTTAAAAAAAAGTGAGTCAAAATGACAACTCCACAACGCATAAAGAATATTCAGTTAACACCGCTGTGATGTGCAAAGAGTGATTTGACCCAAAATGACCTGTCTCAAATGAGTCCGCCCGTCCCAGTCCCAAATCAGACTCATTTGATTTGAGTAGCGTGTGCGTATTAAAGAGAAGCGCGCTTGGGAGGTTGAGCATAGCCATCAATGGACAATGGAGGGAGAAGACATGAAGGAAGGTAAAGTGATGAGTAGAAAAAGGATCCTGCTGTTCCCCTTACCCTTTCAAGGCCATGTAACACCCATGCTCCATCTAGCCAACATCCTCCTACTTCACTCCAATGCCTTCTCAATCACCATTATCCATACCCGTTATAATTCCCTGGATCCAACCCACTTCCCACACCTGACCTTCCACTTTCTGGAAGACGGGTTGCCCCACAATGCCAGGCTCACATCCACCGATCTCACTACCCTCTTATCCGCCATCCAAACCAACTGCGCTAAACCCTTCCAGGACTGTCTGTCTCACATCTTAAGTGCAGCTCTGCTTGACCATGAACCTGTTGCCTGCCTCATTTCCGATCCCATGTACGCCTTCGCTGCTTCCGTCGCTCAAACCTTCAATCTCCCCACCATTGTCCTCAGGACTGGCGGCATCTCCGCCTTCCTTCTTTACGATGCCTTGCCCTCCTTGCGACAAAATAAAGCCTATTACCCCCTCCCCCTACAAGGTACCCTCTACTACCTTCCATCATTCAATCGTATTCATACAACACTTGTATGTATGTATGTATTCATTTCAATATTTGTACATTTTGTATGTATAGAGGGTGAGTTAGAGGAAGAAGTAGAGGGGCTGCCTCCTCTCAAAGTGAAAGACCTCCCAGCGGAGGTTCAGCACGGCATATTAGCGACGACAGTGAAAGAGACCAAGACTTCTCAGGGAGTGATCTGCAATACTTTTGAGGAACTCGAACATTCAGCGATGGCTACCATCCGTCACACTCAAATGCTTCCCTGCCCTTTCTTTCCTATAGGCCCAATGCATAAATACTCCCAAGGTACTCCCGCTCCCACCCTTTTGACTCCCGATCACACTTGTATCTCCTGGCTAAACACACAAGCACCCAAGTCCGTAATCTATGTCAGTTTTGGGAGCGTTGCAGTCATCAGCGAAACTGAGTTTCTAGAAATGGCCTGGGGGTTAGCCAACAGCAGGCAGCCTTTCCTGTGGGTGGTTCGCCCCGGGTTGAGTCAGGACCTGGAACTCAGTCAGGATTACGCACGGGTGGTTGGAGAAAGAGGGAAGATAGTTAAATGGGCACCTCAGGTAGAGGTTCTATCACACCCGGCTGTTGGAGGGTTTTGGACTCACTGTGGATGGAATTCAACCGTGGAAAGCATTTGTGAAGGGGTTCCGATGCTTTGCCTCCCCTTCTTCGCTGACCAGGCCATCAACGCAAGGTATGTGTGCGACAGTTGGAAAATTGGATTGCGACTTGAGAAGAAGACAAGACAAAATATACAGAATGTTGTAACAAAATTGATGGTGGAGGAAGAGAGTGGTGAAATGAGAAGCAGAATGGCAGCCTTGAAGGAGAAAGCACACCTTTGCCTCCAAAAAGACGGATCTTCGTATGAATCCTTGACCAGGCTCACTACCTACCTATCATCATTGTAATCCGTGGTCAATCGTACTTGGAGTAACCCGTAGGTGATCTTTGGGATACTAAAAAGAGATGATAATAAGAAAGTGGTGATGGAAAAGGAAGTGTTTACATCTTGAATTCTTCACAACAATTTGAGCTATATATATATATATATGTATATGCATTATGCAGTGTGTTGGTATTACATGTTATCCCTTGTTATTTCTTACTGACTATTGCATTTTGATTTAGTTATATCTTGAATAATACCCAGCATAACATTCTTCAGGGGATAGAATTACGGAATGACTCTGATCAAAGAGTAAAGACGTGTTCTATTCAGTAAAACAATCATTACATGTACTTTATGTTTACATCCGTAAACAAAACGAGGTCTAACAGGCAGAACAACACTCAGTCGCATACTTTTACAAAAGCTGATAGCTCTACTATATATTTCTACAATCGGATTAAAGCTAGGAGTACACAATGCACTTTAGGCCAGATCTTCCATGTCCGGAGAAGAGGTGGAGGGTGCTGATAAGATCAATGACGATGTGCTGGAGTATTACACAAATTTGCTAGGCAATGCTTCCGATATCAATGCTGTGGAGGTGGAGTATTGTAGGGGGGGAGGGTCAGTAGTTTTCTGATACTGATAAGGAGCTGCTTTCCATTCCTGTAGGGGATGCAGATATTAAGGAGTTTTGTTTGATATGAAATCTAATAAGGGTCCAGGGATAGATGGATTCAATGGGAGTTTTTCAAACAACTTGGGAGTTAGTTGGAGGTGATCTGTGCTTGGCAGCTTATTTTTGCAGTGGTCGGATGATGAAGCAAGCGAAGCCTACGATGTTGGCCCTTAATTCCTAAAAAACGAGTGTATTATCTGTTGAAGATTTTCGTCCACTTGTCTGTTGCTCGGTATTCTACAAGATCATCAGTAATATAATAGCCAATAGACGTAGACGGGGTATTGCCTGCTCTCTCTTGTGGCTCCAGAACAGGCTGCTTTTGTGGAAGGCCGCAACATACATGAGGACACATTCAAATATGAAAATACTGATTTGAGAAGTGTATAAGCAAATATGAAAATACTGCCTGCTTTGGTTCTTGTATCCCTTTCCATTCACCACATGGTCAATCCTTAGAATACTTACCATTGTCTTTTGGTATTTAAGCAAATGAGTAGGTCTCCTGAAAGACGGTCTCTCATTAACTTTACTGAGAGACCAAGTATAAAGGGAAGTAATAGTGGTACCAAACCTAATAGAAGTAGGTACGATTAACATAAAAGAGTATACAAATATAAAGAGGGTACGCTTCTTATAAAAACAGGTACAAAACAAAGTTGTCATTTAAGGGTACGAATAGAACCTAAAGTGGTACTGAAGAGTGGTCTCTCAATAAGTTATTGAGAGACCGTCTCTCCCAAGAATTTGTGTAAGCAAATATGAACATACCAATAATGATTTGTGGAAAAGGTGATAGGTAAGGAGTAAGTAATCTGGAAAATAGTACAAATTAATTTGCATTTTTACTTAAACTCTTCTCCCTCCTCCCAAAAAACTCTAGCCTCCAAAAAAAAAAAACCTTGGGGGTTACCACCTTTAATGGTGGTAAGCCCCCAATTTTAATTAATTATACCGCTTTAATATTAGTATTAGTAATATTATAATTATAATAAGTCCTCTCCTTTTGGAGAGTTTCGCCCCCATCAATTGATGGATTCCGCTCTCTCTTTTAGGAGAGGTGTTGAATCTATTATAGTAGAGAGGACGCGGAAGATCAGTACCACAATCGTTCATCATGTGGTATCTCAATTTATGTCAGACTGGCGGCTACAATCTTGTGAAAAGCTGTATCATTAAACAGCGATATATTGAAGGAAGATGTACAGAAACGGAGATCAAAATCTTAGTGAGAGATCTTTGTTTTAAAGAGAATTTATTTTACTCAAATTTTATAGTTTTGTATCCATTCAATTTCGATGTAAGTTGCAGATGTCATATGACTTTTTATTAATGAAATGATCTATTCGCTCAAAAAAAAAAAAGTAATCTGGAAAAATTTAAGGCTTAAAAAAACAAGATCCCTGAACCGTAATACGACTATCTGTGCTTTATAGTTTATTTCCCAAAAAGCAAATCATAAGAATGCCACATATATATCGTGGACGTGGAGGATCTATCAAAGTATGGAACAAAATATGATTTCCCCTCAATGTTGAGTACAATCTTTCCAGCAATAGTACACGTTTCCCTTGCTCCAACCATGAGGTTGGAAGTTCCATTTTCATTTGTGCACTCATTCAAACCAAAGCAGAAAAAAAAAATTCACAAGCCAATGTTTCGAAATTGTAAGCGCAACCCATTGAATTAGGGGGTTGCTATCATATCGACCCTGGTAAGCAGATACTTGAATCTGGAAGCTTCTGGAACACTATACGTACCTAATTAACCCTAATTCTTAGTTGATGCAGCCCAAAAAATCTAAAAAGCATCAACTCCCATGTAACACAAACTTAAATTCTTAAAGTCACCACATCCTATGGAGTATGGACCTTATCAACTTATCCTTCTCCCTGGCATGTTTTTGAGTAGGCAGTAGGCTACACTAACAAGCAGAGTATGTGGCATTAGCCAGCACAAGTAAGCTTCTAAGTAGCCAAAATGGAAATATTAAGGCAGGCTAACATTCAAGCTGATGCTCTTATAGTCTTACACACAACAGAGGCACAGATATAGCCAAGCAACATTCTTCCTTCCATTAGATATAGTCTTACGCGCAACAGAGACATATATAGCCAAGCAACATTCTTCCTTCAATTAGATAGTCTTACACGCAACAGAGACACATATATAGCCAAGGGACATTCTTCCTTCAATGAGATATGGCTACAAACCAAGTTTATAGATTGCCATTGGCATCCCTAAACTCAATCCCTAACAACAAATACAGAAGCGTTCCCTCAGAGAAGAGCTCTTTCATTTTTTATATTTGCTAACGCTGGCCTAATCTGGTACTCCGTATCTTACAAAAAGCACTATGAGTAAAGATCAGACAGCCAAGCTACTTATATGAACTTAGTTCCAAAGAATGGTTATCATCAACTAAACACACTGCTTATAACATACTCATACATTAGGATAGATAAAGGAAAGAAGAACCACTACAGATAAGATACCAGGCGTACAGACACTATCCAACAATCATGCTCCAAATCCAAATCCACATAGAGTAACATTCCATGCAGAGTTAGAAACTATAGACTAACAATAAAAAAATTGTTGCACAACAAACAGAGACTGAGAAAGAAATGCCTTCAAGAAACCATCTTTCCCATATAAGACTGAACTTCATTTCTTTCGACAAGTCAGACAACAGTCCTTTCACAAGTGTGGGTTCAACCTAACATTTTCCTCCGCACTAAATTTGAGTTACTCAAACCAAAAACGAAATATCTGACAAGAAAGAGTGCCTAAATGTGCAACTCTCCTTATTAAAATCACGGTTTTTTTAGTTCTCAAGTGTCTTAAGCATTGTACATGAAATCGTAGGCTTCCTGAGTTTAAAAGACGTAAATCACAACACGATTATGATCAACCATCCTTTCAAGCTATCAAAATCCTCGTATACATACTCCATCTAGCGCATATGACAATATATGGAGAGACAATAGCGAAAAAAAAAAAAAAAAAAAAAAAAAAAAAAAAAAGTAAAAGAGAGAACATTACATTAGCAGCAGCAGTAGCACAAGAAGCTTAAAAACCAACATTAGTATGATATGAAGCATCACAAAGTTAGAGAGCACAAGTGTGAGGGAGAGTACTATGTACATACAACATACTTATTTCAAACCCGAACTCATCCACCAAAACCACTTCCATAAGAAGATATCATCAACTTAAACAAGGATCATCATAAACCACTATAGCACATCACATTTATCAACCTTTTTTTTCAATAATCAGCATGATACTCACTGAAACTATCCACAGTAGACGAAGATGCAGCAGCAGCAGCAGCCAAGTAATTATTCTCAACGACCCTGTCACCCACCTTGTGCTCTTCGTACTTGAACCCTTCATCCAAAGCAAGCCCACCAAGGGCTCCAGCCACGGCCCCGGCCCCGGCCCCGACCCCAAACCCAAACCCACCCCGAGACCTCACATCATGGGGGCTGTAATCGACGGGCGCAGAGGGTGGGCCGTAGCTGATATTCCGCTCGGAAAGAGACCTCAGCACAGTGGGCGTGGGCGGAGGAGGCGAGTAGAAGCCGGCGTAGTAGCCGTAAGGGTGGGGCGGGGCGGCAGATCCGGAGAGGGAGGCGTAAGGGTAGGGAGGGGCAGAGGAGTAATAATAGCCAGAGTGAGGGTGAGTGTGGTAGCTGAGGAGGGTTTCCTTGATGGAGAGCTTGAGGCGGATCTTGCCGTGGGGGCGGCCGGAGGGGCGGAGGAGGTCGTAGGCTCGGAGCTTGGCGGGGTTGTCGGGTTCGGGCAGGGAGGAGAGCCGGACCTGGAGGGAGCCGACGAAGGGCTTCGGGGTTTCGGTGGCTTTGGAGTGGAAAACCTCCAGGGTCAAAAGGGCGTCTGATAAGGAGGGGATGGGGAGGCTGAAGCGTTGGTTCCAAACGGGTTTGGAGTTGGAGGAGTCGTCCGATTTGGTAGTCAGTCGGTGGTCCGGGTCCACCCAGAAGATGGCGTAGGGTTTCAGATCGCCACATTTCCAGTTGACGTTTTTCAGGTGTTTGCCGGAGACTATGGTGATTTCAAGATCGTAGCGCATCGGGTTCGGGTTCGGGTTGGGAGGTTGCGACGGGTGTGTCGGCGTCAGTGGTGGTTGCTGGGTTCCCATTTCGATAAGAGTGGGGGGGCGGGACTTTCTGGTGTGAAGTTGACGTGGATAGTTGGATGCAGATATTTGGGGAATGTCATAAATCGGTTAATAAATGAGTTAATGACCTTTTCTTCGTTAACCCGGCACTACCTTACTAGAGAGTACTTTCTCTTTTTTTATTTTTTTTATTTTTGACTGAGACAGTTACATTCTGATCATTATTTTTCGGTAAGTTTCATAAATATTTGTAAGAGATATTTAATGGAATGATGCAAAAAATAGTAAACGAAGTAACTAAAGCATATTGTGAGACCCTATTTTTGACCTCGGGCCTGCGTGAGTAGGGCAATGTCTTCGAGGGGGTGGAATGTCGGGTCACGGTGAGAATGAACACGCATCTCAAGCGTGATTATAATGAAGCGGAAATCATCAAAGCACTCAACCAAGTGCATCCCCTTAAGGCTCAGGGTCCAGATGGGATTGACAAGTTGTTTTTCCAAACTTATTGGCACGTAGTGAGTCCTGACATTCTTTGAGCGGTACTGGGTATACTTCGGGGGAACCCAATCCCGCGGGAGCAAAATAAAACTAATTGTTCTCATCCCGCAGAAGAAGGCTCCAGATAAAATCAAAGATTTTCGTCCAATTAGTTTGTGCAATGTGGACTATAAATTGGTGGCAAAAGTACTAGTTACTAGGTTGAAGCTGTTTATGGGGAATATCATTTCAGAGAATCAGAGTGCCTTCACGCGAGGGGAGATTGTAATTGCAGTCGAGCTCTTTCATTATATGAAATTGTCAAAAGTTGCCGACGGTTTCATGGCCCTAAAGCTGGATATGGCAAAGGCATACGATCGTATCGAGTGAGATTTCCGCCCTATACTAGGACTTCGATCGTGATGGGGTTTGATGGAGGGTGGGTTATTGGTCGTGTTATGGAGTGCGTTTTGTTGGTTTCGTTCTCGGTCCTAATAAACGGGGTCGCTTCTCAAGAATTTATTTTGTCCCGCGGGTTTAAGTAAGGTGACCACTTTCACCCTATTTAAAGTATTCTATGTGCGAAAGTTCTCTCAAGTATATATATTACTCGCCGGGCAATTGAACGAGGTACACTCCATGGTATTAATATAGCTCTGACGGCCTGTGGATATGACAAAGTCCACCCCGACACGGTTACACGTGGGTTTGGGTAGGCGAATGAATCTCGTGGTGGGATGTTTCTTGAATTAAAATTGAAATCGAAGTGGAGTCACTGTAATCCCCTAGAAATCTAACGCGATACAGTGGCGGAAACACTGTAGAGTCGGGATTAAAACACACTGTAACTATGTCTTAGTAAAATTAAAATGGTAAAGTCAAACAATAGGCCTTAAATAAAATGGCCAAAATTTAAAACAATCCACAAAAGGGATTTGAACAATCCATAAGACATAATTATCAAAATAAACAAGCAGGATCCACACTGCTCGCTAGCCCACACCCGGAACACGTATACCTGCCATGTTAAAACATAACAGCCACAATCAGTGGGGAGCAACGTCAATGTTCTCCCAGTCGTATAACAGGATTTTAAAACTGTAATTACTATTATAGAAAAATAGTAACAAAACGGAAAACAGTAAAATAGCATATTAAAAATAAGCTTTCAGCGAAAAACTTCACGTAACGAAACAATTTAAATAAAATGGGTTTCCGAAGAAAACATAAAACAATTGCCAACCTGCAATTAAAAATATATCGATAATAATAAAATATTCAAAATGGCGTTATGGATAAGATTAGTGTAGAATCTAGACTTTCACTAGGACAATACCAGAAACTAGCTTCGAGAACTGTAGACTTAACTCATAACAGAATCCAGTCTCTAACTAGGCAACTCAACTATAACAGGACTGCGTGCAGCGAGGTCCTGGTTTAAGTAGTGCATACCCCTCCTAGACAACAAATATGTCTAGTTCAGCTGACGGCGACTAACACGATGCGATATCTAGCTTAAGGTCAAAACATACACTCTCCTGGGCGAAACTACGCCTAGTTCAACGACCAAATGTGCCCCAATTAGGCACACCGGCTTTATAGCTGATGGCAAAACGTACATCTCAGACTATATTACTCTAAACCCACACTTGTCCTTATTCCATAACTCCAAAACAAGCCATTATCAATATTCAAAAGATATAATCATTATAAACAATAAGAGAACAAAAAGAAAAGGATCACTTTCCAAAAGAGGAAACTTCTATTTAGGAAAGTTCTATTTTTAGAAACCTTACTAAAAATAGCATTATATCAAAATAGCAAAAATATTGGTTTATACTAATTCGACATTTTAGTAAACGATATAGATTTATAAAAACTAGTACTTTCGGCCTTAACGATATTACTTATCAAAGTGAGAGTATTTAGATTTATGAAATTATTGAAAAACCATACAAGTGTTTAAAAAATAATTAAAAATGTCTTAAACACTTTAGTACTACTAATTAGGGTGTTTCCAAAATTTATAAAACTAAAATTCCCTAATTATTATTAGTTACGACAATACGATTATAAATAGGATTTTACGGCAAACGTCCAATTAAATCTTTTAACGTCTCTTATTTAATTAAACCATTGAATATATTTAGAATATGTTAAGGGATGATTTAACTCTTAAAGTATCAGATTTAATATTTTCAAAGATTGCTGGAAAAATAATTGTTTTAGGTAAGACGAAGCATTTTAACGATAAATCGTAATTTTGTCCAAAAATCACTACTAATAATTAAAGACTTTAATAAATACTACAAAAATTACGTAAAATAGCTAAAATATATTTTTAGACATTCTGTCCAGAAAATAAAATTTTCCAGAATCCTTAAACTCGGTTTTTAAAGGGTTTTCTCGTTAATCGTCTAATCTCGACAATAACGATTAATAAAAATAGTAATTACAAAACGATTTACGTATTAATATCCAAAAATTATAATTAAACTTAAAATTATGATTTTCCAGAATATACCAATTTTTTAATATTTTCCAAAATTCCAGATTTAACAAATTCCAACAAAACCGTCATTTAAAATCCGTTTTCACAATTAACGACTTCATTAATAAAACTTATCATTCCTAACATTTTATTAAAGCACTAAAAATCATAAAATTACATTTTATCATGAAATCATCAGAATCATAATTTTTTTCCAGATTAAATCAAAAGACCAAAAATCGAGAATTTGAACGACAAACGCAGTTTTAATGATAAACGATGATTTAAAGTGATTAATTAATTCATCCACTTAAAAATTCCGAAAAATTATGGAAAAATTGATAAAAGTCTATTTCATCAGAAAGTTTCACCATGTCAAAAATCAGAATAAAATAAAATGTTTAAGTACTAGAACTAAAAATCACCTTTTAATCATTTTTGTCCGTAAACGAAAATAATTCAATAATCGATAACTAAAATATCATAAAAATACTAAATTATTAAAAATCATCAAAAACATCATTTTTACAGAAAATAAACATATATTACATGTTTAGGCCGAATATTACGATTTTACAATTTAATATGACGATTTAATCGTTAATCTCGTAAACGCGATAAAAATATCGAAACATGCAAATTTTCAACTTTTAAAAATTTTCCAGATTAAATGACATACATATATTGTCAAAAATGAAATATAAAAATTATACATGCAAATACACAATTAAAATCATGCAATACCGAGTAACATCGACGTTACCTCCAACCCAAATTCGAGTCGATTATAAATTTGTCGGCTTCGGGATCATTCAAAAATCCTTCAACACATGAAAAACATGGTGGAAAAATACCATGAGAAAACTAAGAAAATGAAGGCAAATATCGATCGAAAACAACATCGATTATTACCTTAACGAAGGGATCGGAGTGACGATTAATTTGGAGATGAAAATGAGACGATCAAGAATCGATTTGAGACAAAATTTGGCTAGAAAAGCTACTGGAAAATCTCAGCCAAGAGAGCAAAAAGGGAGGAAATGTTGTTTAATTTTTTTGTGAAATGAATGATAAGAAAGTGGATGGTTTTCTAAAGCATAAATGATAAGTAAATTTTGATGAAAACTATGTCATAATACATGCACAATTCAGCCAAAATGAGAGAGGAAGGGAGTGTGAAGAGTTTGTGTTTAAGGCCAAAATAAATAGGTGAGAAAAAGAAAATATCTAGTTTTAAACATCATAAAATGAAATGCGTAATAAAATGTGTAGTAAGGGGTGTGACAAGGGTTGTCACGGTCCAACATGTGAGAAAAGGTTCCAAAATAATTGTAAGTTGATAAAAAGAAGAATCGTAAAATTATTAAAGGTATTTCAAAGCAATTCAAGTAAACCGCGCGTCCGAAAATAATTAATTACGAAACTTCGTAATAAAATCATTAAAAGATAGATTTTCATAAATAAAAATATTTTCTTAGTTAGAAATATTATATAAACGTATTTGGGCCCTTTTAGAAAAATAAATAACCCAAATCCAAGCTTAAAATGATAGTTCGTATAAAATGAGATTCTTTGTGAATTAAATAAATAGTTTGCGACGAAAATTTAATAAATAGATTTATTAAAGGAAAATAAAATATTTAAAATATTTTAATGAAAATAAATAATATTTGACTCGAAAATATTATGAAGTTTGAAAATGAAGGATACTGAAGGCGGAAAAAAATCACAGAGTCATGACGGAGTCATAACAGAATAGATAACAACGCCTAGAAAATTAGCGGGTGTTACAGTCACCACCGAACTTTGTGGGAGTTCGGACCTGTTTGAACCCACTCTATATATGCTTAGACCGTACCACGCACAAAGCACGGTTTGCCTTAGCTTATAATACTAGAGTTTGTGGGTTCGTTCCTTTGTATAAGGATACCGACATCGAATTGTCGAATATCGTATATATATCGAATGACTCTCGTGACCTAGACCTGGCAAATCGGGCCGGGCCTATCTTGGTGGCCCGGTCCGGCACGAAAATAAGCACGACCCGGTCCGGCACGGTAATGACGTGGCGAAAAGCACGGGCACGGCACGACCGGTCCCAAGTCGGGCCGCGACGCCAATCTGAAGAAAAGTCTGTGCCTAGGCACGGCCCGATACGAGGCACGGTTGGGCCGGCACGACTCTAAATCCCAAAAAAAATGAAAAATCCTAAAAATTTGGTCGGGCACGACCGGGCTCGGGCTAGGAATCGTGCCTCGGCGCATGTTCTCAGAGTCAAGCACGGCCCGACACGGCACGGTGGGGTCTACCAGGCACGACTGGGCCGGACTGGACGGGCACGAAGCACGACTGGGCCGACACGAAGCACGGTCCGGCACGTCCGAATTGCCAGCTCTATCGTGACCAATGGTTTCGGACATCCAGAAATCATAGATTCTGAGTAAGAGGTGAACGTGTAACAACCCTGGTTTTATAAATTAAATTAATTTAAAGTTATGTTCGTATTTTTATTTTGTTTACGATTTAACTCGTAATTCTTAAAATTATTATAAAACGAATTTATCGTTTAATCGTTTCAAACTCCTAAAATTCCATTTGTCTCGAAAACTCTTCTTACATTTAAAACATATTTTTATTTTTATTTCTGTTTCGATTTATTTTATACATTTAATTTAATTCTTATTGAAAATCTATTTCGGCGATTTAAATTCTAAATTTATTTATTTATTTATTTATTTATGCTTAAGCTCGAATTTCTATTTTCGGCTTGAAGTTCATTTATTTTAAGTTTCGTCAAAACATTTATTTTTTTTCCTCGACAAATCAATTTAATTCATTTTATCGAAGATTTATTGTTTATCGGGAAATACTATTTCATCGTATAATTATTTATTTCTATAAACTTCATTTTCGTCTCGTATTTATAACTCGAGAAACGTTTATTTTACTAATTTTATTAGTCGGCCCAATTATTTTTATTAATTCGATTTTAATTCATTTTCGTGGGTCAATCAACTTGTCGTTACGGAATTCGTCTCCTACCCGATTCATTTAATTAAGTCGTATTTCTTACTCACTTTAATTGAGTGATTCATCCCCACTTACGTTCTTTCCCCTATTCCTCTTTTGTTCCACCGCTTGTGGTTCACCTCCCCTGTCACCTTCTCTTTCATCCTCCTTACTCCTTGCTTTTACGTTTATCTTCCCCCTTTCACCATCTCCATATTTTTTTTAATCATCATTGTTCATCATCAATCTCCCTTCTTATCCTCTTACTCCTTTTGATTCATCATTTTACCGTGTGCTGCTGCTCCGTTTTGGTCCCTGTCTCAGCGAGAGGTAATCTTCGTTTCCTCTGTTTCCTTCTTCTTCTTTTTCGTTTTGTTGCTTTCCTTTCATCTCGTCCTGGTTTCATTCGTTTTGCTGCTATCGTTATTCGTTGTCCTGCTGCTACTGTTTGGTCACGCTTGTTGCTGTCGCTATTACCTTTGTTGCTGCTGTCATGTTATCGTCGTTCGATTGTTGTTGTGCTGTTGTCCTGTCGTCGAGATTCCTACTGTCCTGCTGCTGTTTGGTTACTGTTACTGTTGTTGCGTTAATTACCGTTGCTTTTCTTCTTCTTCTTCTTCTTCTTCACATCTTTTTGTTCTATCATGTTGATGTCTGTGTGTGTTGTTGCTGCTATACGTTGCTTCTTCTTCTTCTTCTTCTTCTTCTTCTTCTTCTTCTTCTTCTTCTTCTTCTTCTTCTTCTTCATTTCCGTTTGTGTGCTGCTATTGCTGCCCGTGTGTGCTGTTCCTGCTGCTACTTTTCGGTCTTCTTCTTCTTCTTCTTCTTGTCTATGTCGTTACTGCTGCTGCGTTTTGTTGCTGCTATTGCTGTCCGTACATCTGTTGTTGTTCGTTGATGCTGATTGATGTCAACAATCTACTATTGTTCTTGTGCGTCTTTGCTGCTGTCTTCACGTCCCTCGGTTTCGATCGTTTTGTTTCCCTTTTTTTATACGTCTCTACTAACACTGTTGTTGTATGGGTTGTTTATCAAGCCCGATTCTTTGTGTCTTCCTCTTCTCCTTCCTTTCTGTCATTATTGTTGCTGCTGGCAGCTATTGATGTGGCTCTGTTTATATTCGACATGTTCTTTATCAACTTGGTTCTATTCAGTCCTCATATTTATATTTCGACACATCAATTCCCTTCCGTCTTATGTCGAATACTCGTGTCTCTTTGTCTTTCCCTTGTCTTAAGTCTGAATATCGCTTTATTCCGACCTATTCGTATTTGTTCTAGCTTTCTTCCTTATTTTTAATTTTTTTTAGGTTTATCGTGTTACCCGAATCCAACCCTTGTCTCATTCGTTTGTTTTGTCAATTCGATTTTCGTGCCGAAAGCTTGCGTAGAAGACTTACGATTCTGCAACTTGGAGCTTAACGACTTTGATATCGATTTGGAGCTTGGACTAATCAAGGTTGAGTACATGATCGTTTCAGATGCCGACAGAAGGTAACTTTAGGACGTTACTCGATTTTATATCATATGTTTGAGCAGTAGTATGTAGTAAATATTTTAACTTCGGTTTTTCTAATTTTAGCTATTTATTATTTGCTAAAAATATTATTTTTAAATCGTGTGCCTTATAAATATTTTACAAGTTTTCGATATCGTTTTATAAATTGTTAGTAATTTAATTATTTACGATCGTTATAATATTTTGTTGGTTATCGTGACAATAGTAACTAAATAATATCGATTTCATATTTTCGTCATATTTCGTTAATTTCTAATTTTTAACTTAAAATCGTATTTTAATACAATAATCGAGGTTTGTATACTTGTTTAAATAAATTAATTTTCGTTTTACGATTTATACTAATAAATGAGAAAATAGTCGATTTAGTTTTAAATATATTTTTAGTCGAGACTATTTTCACTAATAATTTACTATTTGTTTCCGATTGACTATTTTTATTAAAATCCGTATTATTTATTAATAAAAGTTATTTGTTAAATTTGAAATCTTTGTAAATCTCATTTCATTTATAAAACTCGTCGACTCAATTAATTTTGATATCGTTTTTCTTAAAACATCTCTTTTCTAAAATTTATAGTTTTAACTCGATTTCCTAATTATTTATAAAATATTATATAATGACTTATTATATTTTATTTATATTTTGAGTAACGAATTTAGAAATATATTAAAGTTACGATAACGACAATAATAATAAAATGTTAATTTCGTTAGAAATGCTATTTTTATACATTTCACTTATTTCAATCACTTGCGTATTTTCTATAACAATATTTCTAAAATTAGTAAGTTTCTATTTATAGAAAGTTTCCCTTTTATATAAAATGTTTGTTTCTTTTATTTTCATATTATTTACGATGATTATTAATTCTCAATATCGATAATGCCTTGTTTTGGAATTATGGAATAAAGACAAGTGTGGGGTTAGAGTAATATAGTCTGGGATGTACGTTTTTGCCATCAACTATAAAGTCGGTGTGCCTATTTTGGGCACATTTGGTCGTTGAACTGGGCGTAGTTTTGCCCAGGAGAGTGTGCATTGTGCCCTTAAGCTAGATATCGCATCGTGTTAGTCGCCGTTAGTTGAACTGGATACATTTAGTATCTAGGAGGGGTGTATACTACTTGAACCAGGACCTCGCTGCACGCAGTCCTGTTATAGTTGAGTTGCCTAGTTAAAGACTGGATTCTGTTATGAGTTAAGTCTACAGTTCTCGAAGCTAGTTTCCAGTATTATCCATAGTGAAATTCTAGCCTTGTGCACACTGATCGAATTTCCATAACGCCATTTTTTAATATTATTATCGACTGATTTTGGACTTGCAGGTTGGCAAGTGCTTTAAGTTTCGCTGAAAACTTATTTTTATTATATCATTTTAATGTTTTCTCTTTTTAAATATTTTGATGTAATAATACTATTATTTTTCCATATGATATAATATGGCTGAGAGAACGTCCGAGTTACACCCCACTGACGTGACTGTTATGTTTATAACATGACAGTTATTTGTTGTTGGGTTTTGGGTGTGAGCTAGCGAGTAGCGTGGATCCTACTCTTTCTTCATTCGATTTACGAATTTGTATAAACTTGTTTGGAGAATTTTCTTTTTAGTCCTTTTGTAAAAAAAGACCTTTGTATTGACTTACCATTTCTTTTAATAAGATATAGTTTGTCAGTGTGTTTTAATCTTAACTCTACATTGTATTCCGCCACTGTATTGCGTTAGGTTTTCGGACATCCAGAAACCATAGATTCTGAGTAAGGGGTGAAGGTAAACGTTGGGAAGTTCACAAAGAACACCCAACCCCGCCCGGACATAGCGACCTCTACTACGATATGGATCGGTGTTTTAGTGCGCACGTTAGTAAGACGATTGAATGCATGACAACCGTTGTTTGGAATGTAGACATGTGAGTACTATGTTGTACTGTGTCGTTTAATGCATCTTAGACTTTGTCGAAGTTGAATTTAGAATGCGATGCTCATTTGAAAGCGGTAAATGCCAAGCAATGAGAAAAATAAGTTGAAAGTAGATTACAAGTTACACAGGCGGAATACAACCCGGGAATTCATGATACTTGAAAAAACCGTAATAACAAAGTTAGAACGGTAAACGTAAACTATAAACGAATCCGAAGATAGAAAAATTAAACAGAAAGTGCAAATCAAAGATTGGACAAACTCTGAACATCTACGCATTGCGTTGCACATTGATCAGAGAAAAGAGTTCGAGCGTTGGAGCCCGTGCGTCCTGGAACATATATAGGCGCAAGATCCATCTCCTCTTGAAACTCAGGCACAAGACCTACTGGGCCCTGACTGAAGAAGATCAGGACCATAGCGTTATGCTAGCTTGACCCAGACCTTGTAATCATCTTGTCCCGACTTATCCCAGCGAATGTTGATGCCCTTATGCTAAGTGAATACCGTGTCCGACTAAAGAGTCGTCGTATTAACATTTCAAGGCGTTCGCTCAAATTCGAAAAGGATGAAATAGGATGAGAATGAATATGAGACGGGGGTTCGAAGGTGACATACGATTAATGGGCGCGTGTTGACTTACGTTGAAAGTATAAGTCCCCTGGTGAGACGGGTATCGCCATTTGATTACTTTGAAAGTCTACGATACCTCATGTCGACCTCAAATGGGTACTTCCTAATGCATCTAGTTTTATAATAAATCGTCATATTGACCTAACACGAATATCGTCACCCTTCGCGTCTTAGTATCATTACTTAGGTCGTGAAGACCATACGATACTCAGATTGGCATCATAGGCTTCCGTGCTAAATCGATTTTTTATAATTCCTAACATTCTCGGTTATTGAACCGATATCGAACATTTAGAATAAAACGTAAATTACGTGTCGAAAATGTACGACAATCTGTTCTCTGATCGCGATAATACCCTTGGACTCAAGCGCACGCCATGAGGTAACCTGGTCCTTAGGCGCAGGAGGTCGCGCGCCTCAATGTTGAAGCGCCACAACCCTTGCGCTCTAATTGGCTACTGATCGGACTTTGGACAGTTTCGATTGTCGAATGCATTCATTTGAAAAGATCGATTCGTATTATCGTTTGTTAAATCCTTTGCATTATTGACGTAATCGTTTGGCTACTTGAGCTTATGACGTTCAAGTTTGCGTCTTCGGATACTTGCTCGAAATCGATAATGACTCATCCTCGCAAACATTAAGTCCTTCGCATTTCGTCATCGTAGTTTGGCCAATGGCCCTACGCTGACCGATTTAACGTCATTGGACGTTCGCTCGAGTCACATTTTGAAAATAGTTTTTGAGTGTTAATATAAACAGTATTGTATAATTGGAAATGTAAATGCGATAATTGAAATGTTAGATGTTAGTATATGGAAAAGTAAATGTTAGTAAACGATAATGAAAATGTTAGTGACGATAATGTAAACATTAGTAGTTAGATGCGAAAAGGTAAATGTTATTTTTATGACAGGGAACCCGCTGCCGCTACCTTTGGTGCGCTCTGGGTAACCCTCGGGTGTACGTATAGCCTACAAACCACACACACCAGGTAAACCGCCCTTGGACGACAGACTTGAAACCTAGATGGCATAGTTTCAAGTCATACAACTCTCAGAAGTTCGCGCTTGTAGGAGCTTGAACCTGAGACCCTTGGGTTGATGACCACACGTTTTAACCACTAGCAGCACCATTGCATGCTCGAAAAGGTAAATGTTAGTTGTTACGTAGAAATGAAAAGAGTTAGAGATAAGAAATGGGGATTGGAACACCCTCAACCTACATGTTCAAGTGTCTCGAAGTATGGTCTCGTAACTAACACTACCTTTCTTATTATGTTTTTAAGTCAGTACACACACACACACACACACACACACACACACACACATATATATATATATATATATATCCGGTGAGGCAGGGTAACTACTTACACCCATTGAGGCACAATCTAGACCATTGGAGTAAGATGGAACATACATCTAAATAAGTGTTATATATACACTAAAAAACTCATTATATACGTTATTAAACTCACTATATATATATATATACACACACACTTAAGAACTCAATATATATACAGTAAAATAATTGTTATATACACTCAAATAGTTATTATGTACACCAATTAATCAACAATGGAACATATATCAAAATAACTGTTATATACACTAAAAAAACTCATTATATACGCTATTAAACTCACTGCATATATACACTTAAGAACTAAATACATACAGTAAAATAATTGTTATATGCACCCAAATAATTAATATGTACATCAGTTAATCAACAATAGAACATACATCAAAATAACTGTTATATACACTAAAAACTCATTATATACTCTATTAAACTCACTACATATACACTTAAGAACTTAATATATACAATAAAATAATTGTTATATACACCCAAATAGTTACCATGTACACCAATTAATCAACAATGGAAAATACATCCAAATAACTTTTATATACACTACAAACTCATTATATACGCTATTAAACTCACTATATATATATATATATACACACACACATACACTTAAGAACTTAATATATACAGTAAAATAAATGTTATATATACACTCAATATTTTTCGGATTTTTTTTTTGGAGATTTTTTTTTTTTTTTTTTTTTTAAAAAAAAAATTTCTGATTTTTTTTTGTTTTTTCCGAAAAATATTGATTTTTTTTCCTGGGAAAAAAAAATTGGGAATTTTTTTTTATGTATGAGTTTTTTTAATCATATCCTTTAATTTGATTTTAATCTAATGGTTGAGATTGTGCCTCAATTGGTGCGACGAGTTGAGCTGCCTCAAAGGATCATATATATATATATATATATATATATATATATATATATATATTTAAGATCATGTGAGAACCATCAACTTGGTGAGAACCGTGAGAACTCCATTAAATTAATATTTTTTTAAAAATTTAATAGTATATTTGAATTCGTCGTATAATTTAATGGTTGGGTAACATATTTTTCGTTAAAAAAATCTTGTCTAGTGAAGGAAACGAAAACTTATAATTTTAGTGTACCTAATACTCGTTTCAGTGTATCTAATTTTTTTGATGTACCTTATTGCACTTTCAGTGTACCTAAATTGCATTTCATTGTATCCTTTTAACTTTTCGTGAATAAATAGCAATTTTCTTAATATTTTAAATAAAATATGATTATTTAGGCCTAATAAAGCATTTGAATTCAGAAGTTTGGTGAAAAGTGGGAAGTTGTGTTTTTGGCCGAGTATGGTGAAAAGTGGGAAGTTGGGAAGTTGTGTTTTTGGCCCTTGATCATATATATATATATATATACATATATACATATATATATATATATATATATATATATATATATATATATATATATATATATATATATATATATATATATATATAGCGGAGGGTTCTTATGAGTCCTTCTATATATTTGAGTCCCTAAGTCCTTCTATCATCCATTGGATGATAATACAATGGATGGATGAGATGGATTGAGATTTTGCATTAAAAAAACAAGATATTGTTTCCTAATTTGAAGGAGTGTAATATCCAACAAAATAGGAAACACAATCACTATTTCAATAATTATGTGTAAGGCGTATTTATTAGAGTAACACGTTTGTAACATTGAAGTAACATAAAGTATCTATTAGAATAACAGGTTTGTAACGTAGTAACACAAAATATCTATTAGAGTAACACGTTTCTAACGTTGGAGTAACACAAAGTATCCATTAGAGTAACACGTTTGTAACGTAGTAACACAAAGTATCTATTAAAGTAACACGCTTCTAACGTTGGAGTAACATAAAGTATCTATTGGAGTAACACGTTAGTAACGTTGGAGTAACATTATTATTCATATGTTGAGTTAATAATTATGTTCAGTGTTGGGGGTATATAACTCTGAAATCAATTTAAGCATATTTGCATGATGTTCACTAGAGTAACACTAAACTTTAACAGAGTAACAGTTTTATACAATAAGAGTAACACAAAATAAATTAAGGAGAAGAGAAGATATGTGGTAAATTATTATTTTTAGTTCTATACAATAACATTTTTTTTTAAATGAAAATCTTAATTGTGAAGAAATATGTGTGTGAGAGACGGTAATTATTTTTTATAGAAGAGATATTAAATGATGAGTAATATAAGGAGAGAGAGAAAGAAATATTTACCAAATATAGTCACTTGCTTTAATTACTCAAACAAATCACAACCATCAATTTTTTTCTAATCCAAGAGATGTGGTGAGGACTCACGGACTCAATTTTAAAAGGTGGACTCACTTGATCCTCTCTCTCTCTCTCTCTCTCTCTCCCTCTCTCCCTCCCTCCCTCCCTCCCTCCCTCCCCCTCTCTCTCTCTCTCTTTCTCTCTCTCTCTCTCTCTCTCTATATATATATATATATATATATATATAGAAAAGAGATCAAGGGAATTTGGTGAAAAGTGGGAAGTTGGGAAGTTGTGTTTTTGGCCCTTGATCTTGGGTTGAATGGATGACTTAGATGGATGATGTGTAAAAAAATAGGAAAGGAGACAACAAACTGACAAGCACCAGTGGAGAGAGGGAAGCAACCCTCCGTTCAATCACACTTCGCAACAGTGGAGAGAGGAGAGCATCCTCTCCTCAATCAAACTCTCCCTTCTTCATTACTTCCCTCTCATTTTCAATTCATTTCCCTAATTCAATCCATTTCTCCTCCATCAAATAAGCTCCATTAATAACTCCGACCATACTCCGTCGTCAACAACTCCGATCATACTCCGTTTTTAACACAACATGACGGATAATTATACCAAGGTATGTTTATGCATAAACTTTGATCATCTTCATTTTTTTAGCTTCTTCTTCATCTTCATCTTCGATCATCTTCATCTTCTTCAAACTTCTTTTTATTTTTCATATCTAATTTTTTTTGGTATTTATAAAATTATTTATCTTCATTATCTAAAAAAAAGAACAACTTCATCTTTAAGATGAAGATTGAAGATGAAGTTGTTCTTTTTTTGTGGGATGAATGGAGCTTGAAGATGAAGATGAACAAGTCATTTAGTGCGTAATGTTTTTGCAGAATTGTAAAGTCACACTCATTATGCTGTATAGTCACACTCATTATGTTGTAGAATCACGCAGTTGTACACTCATTGTAGTCACATATTCAGTTGTATAGTCATACTCATTATGCTGTATAGTCACACTCGCTATGTTGTAGAATCACGCAGCTGTAGAATACCTTGGGATTAAGGTATCATTCATTGAATCATCTTCATCTTCATGCTTGTTTTATTTTTCATACTTTTTTTTGTATTTATAAAATTATTCATCTTCATTATCCAAAAAAAAATGAAGGTTGAATATGGATGAATGAATGTTGAATATTTAATGAATGTTTAGATATTTTCATTTTTTTAAAGTCATAGTCGTTCATTCATCCATATATATTCAACTTTCATTTTTTTTGTGGATAGTGAAGATGAATAATTTTATAAATACAAAAAAAAGGAATGAAAAATAAAACAAGCATGAAAATGAAGATGGTTAAACGCATGATACCCTAATCCCAAGGTATTCTACAGCTGCGTGATTCTACAACATAATGAGTGTGACTATGCAACATACTGAGTGTGACTGTACAACTTAAAGTGTGTGACTATACAACTTAAAGTGTGTGACTTTTTTCAGGTATTTTTTTTATCTACGTTCAAGTTTCCACGTTCATCAAATCCCTACTTCCGAACCTCGATGATTTTCAGGTATTTGTTTTTATCTTTTTAGAGCATCTTTAAAATAATTAATCATCTTCATCTTCATCCTCATGCTTGTTTTATTTTTCATTCCTTTTTTTTTGGTATTTATAATATTATTTATCTTCATTATTCAAAACAAAAATGAAGGTTGAATATGGATGAAATAAAGTTGAATATTTAATGAATGTTTAAATAATTTGCTCTGATTCGTATGTATAATCATCTTTCTAATTATGAATGTGACTTTGATAATGATGATTGAAGAATAATTGACCGTATGGCTTTTATTTTCCATTTTACGGTTTCAGTTTTGTAGTCACACACTTTAGGTTGTATAGTCACACTCATTATATTGTATAGTCACACTCATTATATTGTAGAATCACACAAATTCTTGCAGTGATTAGTGTATGTAATCATCTTTGCTAATGATGATTGAAGTATAAATAAGTACGAGTATAATTTAGTTGTATAGTCACAGAGATTATGTTGTATAGTCACACAGTTGAAGTTGTATAGTCATACTCGTTATGTTGTAGGATCACAGTCATTATGTTGTAGGATCACACAGTTTATGTTGTATAGTCACACAGTTAAAGTTGTATAGTCACACTCATTATGCTGTACAATCATGCAGTTGTAGAGTCATTGTAGTCACATATTCAGTTGTGTTGTGTGATTTAGATTGATTGTGTGTTTTGTTGCAGCGAAATAGTTGGTGGAAAGAGGAATGTTGGTAAAAGGGACGGTGGGAAGAAGAAGGTCGTGGAAGATACAACGACCGACCACGTAATTGGACAATGTATTGTTGCGCACGTACCGGAGACCATCGTTAAACTCTTGTGTGTTTATGTGAGATAAAATATTTGCTTTAGGATGAACGTACTATGTGTAAATGATGTTTGGTGGGTTAGAATGTTTTTATGTTTGACGTACTATATGTAAAGGATGGACTTTGTCCAATGTAAATATATTTTCATCGCAATTTTCTGGTTTCATAATTAATCACGCGAGGTCTATAGCAAAATCACTTATCTGTGTGACTATACAACATAATCTCTGTGACTATACAACTAAATTATACTCGTACTTATTTATACTTCAATCATCATTAGCAAAGATGATTACATACACTAATCACTGCAAGAATTTGTGTGATTCTACAATACAATGACTCTACAACTGCATGATTGTACAGCATAATGAGTGTGACTATACAACTTTAACTGTGTGACTATACAACATAAACTGTGTGATCCTACAACATAATGACCGTGATCCTACAACATAACGAGTATGACTATACAACTTCAACTGTGTGACTATACAACATAATCTCTGTGACTATACAACTAAATTATACTTGTACTTATTTATACTTCAATCATCATTAGCAAAGATGATTACATACACTAATCACTGCAAGAATTTGTGTGATTCTACAATATAATGAGTGTGACTATACAATATAATGAGTGTGACTATACAACCTAAAGTGTGTAACTACAAAACTGAAACCATAAAATGGAAAATAAAAGTCATACAGTCAATTATTCTTCAATCATCATTAGCAAAGTCACATTCATAATTAGAAAGATAGATTATACATACGATTCAGAACAAATTATTTAAACATTCATTAAATATTCAACCTTCATTCATTCATATTCAACCTTCATTTTAATCTTCGCAACAATACATTGTCCAATTACGTGGTCGATCGTTGTATCTTCCACGACCTTCTTCTTCCCACCGCCCCTTTCACCAACATTTCTCTTTCCACCAATCATTTCGCTGCAACAAAACACACAATCAATCTAAATCACACATACAACTGAATATGTGACTACAATGACTGTACAACTGCATGATTGTACAGCATAATGAGTGTGACTATACAACTTTAACTATGTAACTGTACAACATAAACGGTGTGATCCTACAACATAATGACTGTGATTCTACAACATAACGAGTATGACTATACAACTTCAACTGTGTGAATATACAACATAATCTCTGTGACTATACAACATAATCTCTGTGACTATACAACTAAATTATAACATTCATTAAATATTCAACCTTCATTCATTCATATTCAACCTTCATTTTAATCCATATTTAATCTTCATTTTTTTTGGATAATGAAGATGAATAATTTTATAAATACAAAAAAAAAGTTATGAAAAGTAAAACAAGCATGAAGATGAAATGATTGTGAAGGTATTCTACAGCTGAGTAATTCTACAACATAAAGAGTGTGACTATACAGCATAATGAGTGTGACTATACAACTGAATATGTGACTACAATGAGTGTACAGCTGCGTGATTCTACAACATAATGAGTGTGACTATACAATTGAAAGTGTGTGGTCTTGCAATTCTGTAAGAACATTACGCACTAAATAACTTGTTTATCTTCATCTTCAACATTCATACATCCCACAAAAAAAGAACAACTTCATCTTCAAACTTCATCTTAAAGATGAAGTTGTTCTTTTTTTTGTGGATAATAAAGATGAATAATTTTATAAATACAAAAAAAAAGATATGAAAAATAAAAAGAAGCATGAAGATGAAGATGAAGATGAAGATGATGAAGAAAAAGAAGCATGAAGATGAAGATCACTACAAGAAATACTTCATATAGCTACCAATCACGCGCGACTGATAAATTCAGTAGCTAATTTTGCGACTGAAAGTACAACGCGCGACTGATATTAGTCGCTGGACGAGGAGACGGATTTAAAAAAAAAAATTATCCTCAGCGACCGAACTCGGTCGCTAAATAAATGGACGCGCGACTAATTTCGGTCGCTAAATTCATTAATTAGCGACCGATTTCAGTCGCTAATCTGTGACCTAGCGACTGAAATCGGTCGCTAAAAAAAAATACGCGCGACCGATTTCGGTCGCTAAGGGTGTTAAATTTTTTTAAATTAACGAACACCCCCCCTCCCCCGGCTCATTCACCCATTTCACTCTCTCTCTCTAAAAACTCTCCCCCCTCTCTCTAAAACACACCCCTCCTCCATTCCTTCTTCAATTCTCTCATTTTCCTTAAGGTATGTTTATCTATCTATATTTAATTTCAATTATTTGTTAATTTCTGTTGTTATAGATTTAAATAAATTATTTATTGGGTTGGATAATTTTTTAGTTGTCGGAATATTTAGTGTAGTTAGAATGCTAATCGCCCAATAGGTTCCCCAATTTGAAATAGGTAGATTGTTAGTATAAAATTCGGGTTTGCGGTTACGTAGTTGAATGAATTTGGTTGTTTTGATGTGTTAGGAAATTGGAATTGAAATACAATTATGTCGATTTAGTAACGTAATTATGGATGATTAGGTGCAAATAGTACTATGTTTAGGTGAATTGAGAATTTTACAAAATATGTGAGTAGTGTGTATTTATTAGTAAATTACTTAAGAGAAAATAATTTGTATTTGGGTATTGTCTCAATTTTTTTAGATAAAAAAATGAAGCGACAGGAACGAAAATGGATGTATGAGGAAAGATTAGATAAGAGACGACGTCCCAGAACTGAATTTTTAGAGGGTGTTAATAGTTTCCTTGAGTTCGCTAAAACCCATCCCGAATACGCGTCAGAGGGTAGATTTAGGTGTCCTTGTGTGAAATGTAAGAACCTCAAATTCTTGGATGATATTCTGATTAAGGAACATATTATCTCAAATGGGTTTAGCCCAAATTATTATTATTGGATTTGTCATGGTGAGACATCTGCTGTTGAGGAATCTGAGGTGGATCAGAATGAAGGCAGGGTGAGAGGAGTGATTGTTGATGTGGTTGAGTGCAATTTGTTTAATGATGAGAGCATTTACACTAACGACGATGACCAACCAACCCCACAAGAGCCAAACCCACGAGCGAAAGCTTTTTATGATATGTTAGAGGCTGCGGAGAAGCCATTATATGGAGGGTGTGATGTGACATTGTTAGAAGTGACGTCTATGGTAGTGACCCTTAAATGTGAGTATAACCTACCTTTTGGGTGCGTAGATGGTATCGCTGCGTTGATTGAGAAATTCCAAGTACGTTCTTATCTTCATACTTATTTTCTACTGATTCATCTTGTTGAGTTACTTACTAATTCTACTGATTTGCTGTACGTTTGGCAGAATGTTCACTACCCATTAGTATTTCTTTTTAAAAAATGATGAAGCCTCTTATAATAACGTAGAGCAGCATCATCATGTGAATTTGCTTACTTGATACACCATTATTAAAGAAGCAGCAGCATTTTGAATTTGTTACTACTTCCATATACAATTATTAAATATGTTACTAATAGTTTTAAATTAAAAAAACCAGCAGCATGTAAGGTGAAGATGTTACTACTTGATATACTCCATTACAACATCATTTGATATTTGTAGGACCATTTCGTCATACCTGATGGCGATGTTTACGACAAAGGAATTCTGAAGCGTACGGGTAAGAGTTTGAGACAATATAGACATTCTCTTAAGATGTCATATTTTAAACCAGCTTCAAAGACAAAAGAGCAAATCTACGAAGCTGTACCTGGTGGTCATCTTCGTGATGGTTGGATTCAGTTGGTCGATTATTAGTATTCAGATAAAGGAAAGGTATGTTACACATTCAACAATAGTAAAGTAGGGTTGTGTCAATATAATGACTTATACTTCTATATTTACTGTAGAGATTTGCTGACCGCGGGAAAGAAGCACGTTCTACCCAATATCATGTTCATATTACAGGAGCTACAAGCTATGCTAATATACGAGCAGATTTTGTAAATTTTCTCCCACTGTATCATAAATTTTATAATGATGAATGGATAAAATGCAAAGCTTGTTGAGCTAAATTGTTGTTGTGGTACACTGATGAACAGGAGGATAAGAATTCAAGGGAGCCTAGTGTATTAGAGATGTTTAAGAGTACTCATCGAAGGAAAGATGGAACATTTGTGAAAGACACTTTGACGGAAGAGTTTTTGGTAAATATTGGAACATTTTTGTTGTTCATTTTGCTAACTGTTTAATTAATTAGTAGACGAAGTCTTAAGCGAACTTGGTTATATTTGTAGGATGATGCTGATGCCAACCTTGATTTACATAAGACCACTTACCCATCTAGTGAGAAGTCTCAAGTGGAAATTGAGGATGAAGTTTTCAACAAACTTATGTATGGAGATAATACACCGAAACGACCACTTGGTAATGGATATGGTGTCAAACGAAGTGATGTATTTGGACTGAATTCTATGCTAAGGAAAGAAGGATTCAATGTTGAATCTAACAATGGTAGTTTGGCTATACAAAAAATGGAAAAGGAAATAGCGGATTTGAAAGATGAGAACAAGAAAGTGGTGGGGGATCATGAAGTTATGAAAACAAAGCTTGATGAGAGTAATTTCTTAATTAAAAAAATGACAACCCAATTTGGGCAAATCCTAGATGTTTTAAGCACGGGAAAAGCGCCAAGTGAATTCTTAGACATGGCGAAAAATATTTTACAAACGACGGTATGTACTAATCTAACTGTTATTACATTTTTTTATTTTACTGATTTTTTTACTTAGCAAATAATTTATATTTTATGCTTTTTCTATGTAGGTATCAGATGGTTTTGTTCCTTCTAAATGAGATGATGTTTTTTGGTTCCTTCCGCAATTTTTTTGGTCCCTTCAAGTGGTTGAAATTTGTGAAAGAACAAAGCTAATTATTTAGCTTCGGCAATTAGTAGACATATGATTATATTATTATAGATGTTTCTTTTCCTTTATAAGAACTTGATTTGTATTTTTTTTTGTTTTAGTTAACAAGACGATGAGTTTGAGAATAAATATTTGGGATTCGATTTTTGGTTATAGATTCGTGATTATTAAGTTGTTATTATTATATATGCACGAGATTCTTTTTTTGGCTTATTGCTTTAATTTATTTGTTGACATGTTAATCGGGTTGTGGTTTAATCCCTTCATATATTTACACCGCATCGTCAGCTCTCGACATTTAAAATTCTTATTGAATTGACTCGTTCGATGACCCGGGTCAGGTTATTTAGTTTCAATAGCTACTTCTTGACGCTTTTGAGTGTCACTATTCACTTTGCTGTATTAAAATATTGACGCTTCAAAATGTCTTGAACTGGCAATAAATTATATATGTATTGACGCTTTTAAGTGTCATGACTGACAATATGTTATATTATTGACGTTTCTTAGTGTCAAAGAACTTTGCAAAGTGTTATATTATTGACACCAATAAGCGTCAATAACTGACAAGATGTTATATTATTGACGCTATAAACTGCCGCAAACTAGCACAACCATAAGAGATGACGACGCCAAAAAATATGTGTGACGTATAAAACCGTCGAGAAAATTTATATATGACGCATAAAACCGTCGCCATTACTAAGGGTGGAACCTTTTTCGCTAAGAATTTTCAACGGAACAAAGCGTCAATAACGAAAGCTCGACACAAACAAGTGACGAAGTCTGCGACATAAAAAAGCGTCACTAAATACTGACGGCGCAAATACTGACGCTTTAGCCAAGCGTCGAGAAATTTTTTTGCGACGCTTTTTTCCGTCGATAAACACCTAAAAAAGCGTCAGTAAAACACGGAGTTTGTTGTAGTGAACTTCCGCATCAAAAGATCGATGCTTGTCCCGATGGATGTATGCTTTTTTGGAAGGATGATGCCATGCTTGAGGAATGTAAGATATGTGGGAGGGGTAGATACAAAAGTGTAGATGGGAACATTGTTTTGAGGGGTAGGAAGGGAAAGAGTGTTGCGAGGCATAAAAAACCTATACCACTTAGTCGACTTACCTACTTTCCCATCGCCCCTAGACTTCAAAAACTATATGCAACCAGAACCATTGCCGAACAAATGAGGTGACATAAGGAAGAAACTCGTGTAGAGGGGAAGATGTGTCATCCTAGTGATGGGGAGGAAGTGGAAACGGTTTGATAGGATTTACCCTGAATTTGCTGAGGAACCCCGTAACGTGAGACTTGGGTTGTGTACCGATGGGTTCGCCCCTTTGGGTCAGTTCGGTAAGTCGTACTCATGCTGGCCTGTCATGGTCACACCGTACAACTTACCCCCATGGCTTTGTCTGAAACCACCGTTCATATTCCTTTCTCTCATTGTTACCGGCCCAAAAAATCCCAAAAACCACTTGGATGTTTACTTACAACCAGTGATAGAGAAATTGAAACACTTGTGGGAAGTAGGGGTGGAGACATATGATGTGTCGTTGAAACAAAATTTCCAGCTTAGAGGATCGCTTTTGTGGACTATAAACGATTTTCCTGCGTATGGTATGTTGAGCGGTTGGTCTACGGCAGGCCAAAAAGCGTGTCCTTGTTGCATGAGTGAAAGTAAAGCATTCTACCTAAGTAATTCAAGCAAAATTAGTTGGTTTAACTGTCATAGACAGTTTCTACCCGAGGGTCACATGTATAGGAAGAATAAGAGAGCTTTCAAGAAGGGTGAGGAGGTGCTAGATGAGGCACCGATTCGTCTCCAAGGAGATGAGATTTGGGAGGTGATTTCAGAGTTCCCATCTACTATGGACGGGACCGATCAAGAGTTCAAAGATCTTAAGAAATTAAAAAATGGTTGGTTTAAAAGAAGCATCTTCTTCGACCTTCCATATTGGAGTACTTTATTACTCCGACATAATCTGGACGTGATGCATATTGAGAAGAATTTCTTTGAGCAACTAATTCACACCGTCATGGATGTAGAGGGTAAGACATGTGACACCGTAGGATCCCGAAATGATTTGAAAAAAAATTGTGACCGTCCGAAAATGCATATCAAGCGGGATGGGTCCAAGCCTAGGGCATTGTTTAGCCTTGATAAGGCTTAGAGAAAGGCCGTGTTAGAGTGGGTAGGGAAACTGAAGTTCCTTGATGGGTATGCATCCGATTTTAGTCGGTGTGTGGACATTAAGAACCTGAAGCTCCAAGGCTTGAAGAGTCACGACTGCCACGTGTTCATGGAGCGGTTACTACATGTGGCGTTGAAGCACCTGCTGCCGGAAAGTGTTTGGAATCCTATCACCGAGATATCTCAGTTTTTTCGAGATTTGTGTTCGTCTACAGTTACAAATGACGACATGACTCGTTTGGAGGATCAAATTCCTCAGATACTATGCAAACTTGAGATGATCTTCCCACCCTCCTTCTTTAACTCAATGGAGCATCTACCAGTCCACTTGCCCTACGAAGCTAAAGTGGGAGGACCGGTACAGTTTAGATGGATGTACCCGTTTGAGAGGTGAGAACTTTCAACTACTTACTTATTTTACCCACTAACTAACTTTAGACACTATAATTTGATAATAACATAATTGCTTGATGATTGTCATAGATTTCTCAACCATTTGAAGAAAAAAATTGGTAACAAGGCGAGGGTTGAGGGCTCCATATGTAATGTTTACTTAACAGAGGAGATAGCCAACTTCTGTTCTATGTATTTCGAGAAAGAAGTGAACACCAAAGCCAAAAATCTAAACCTAGAAACACCCGAGACGACGATTGACCCCAACATACCAGACTTTTTTCAAAGTAAGGTGGGTGAGGGATCGTCATCAGCTGGTGGGTGGAGGACATTAGATGAGAAGGAGTACAATCGTGCTCACCTGTACTTGCTATCAAACTGCGAAGTTTTAGAGCCGTACGAGAAGAAGTTTGTAACTGAATTTGTGGCTGCTAATCCACATTTAAATGCTGATGATGTTTTGGATTAGCATGAGGAACAATTTCCCAAATGGCTTAAGTAGCATGTAATTTCAGAGAATATTCAGGATGATTTGGTTAGGAGTCTAGCATTAGGTCCTTTGTGGAAGGTTAGGACTTGGAACCGGTATTCGGTTAATGGTTTCAATTTTCATACATTTGCCCATGGTAGCAGTAGGAGTAGATGTAATTTCGGTGTGAGTGTGTCGTCACTTGAGGGTGAAGATTACTACGGTCTATTGGAGGACATCTTCGAGCTGTGCTATGTTGGAAATGATCATGGGTATAGAGCTGTGGTATTTAAATGCGAATGGAAGGACAACTCTGTGCTAGGTACTAGAGTACATGAAAGGTACAAACTAGTTGAAGTTAATCATACCAAAAAATACTCCAAGTACGATCCGTTTATACTTGCACATCAAGCACACCAAGTGTACTTTGCGCCTTACCCAACCACAAAGAACGACAGAACTGTAAACCAGTGGTGGGCGGTGTTCAAAACTAAGCCACGAGGGCACTATGACTCTGACCTCTTCCAAGAGGATGTCATTTCTAGTGGTACAACATTGTCTCCAGTTGATGAGAATCTTTTCGCAAATGATGATGATGACAATAATGAGGTGGAAGTGGGGGAAGATTTTGAAGACAATGAAGGTGGTGAGGAGGAAGAAGGTGCTTCTACTGATATGGTCGAGGAGGAGGACGACACCAATGACTTAGAGGTCAGTGATGAGGAGGAGGAAGATGACTACGAGGAAGAGGATGTCGTTGGTTCGAGTAGGCAAGTGGAAGATGACAACGAGAGTGACGATGATTTTTAGTGGGGTATAGTTTTAATAAGTTATATTATTTGTACATAGTAATCTGCATTACATATTGTAGTCAAATTATTTCAATATTATGATGTCAATTTCTAACTTTCTACTACTATATGTCTGCAGATATGACGTTGGGCAGCAGGCTGCGGTACGGTAGTTCGAGCAGCAACAGCAACAGGGAGTCCCAGCAGCAGGAGGACCAGGAGGAGAACCGGCGAGAGGAGGAGAACCGGCGAGAGGACCAGGAGGAGAACCAAGAGGTGAACGACGAGGAGCAACCAGAACGACCACAACAGGATCAAGGGCTTCAGTATACAGACGACGGACGCCTTATTATTAGCCCGGAGAACACATGGTGAGACGTTATATTTCCTTTTTCTTTTGTGAGACATCATCTTATTTCACTCTTTGGTGTAGGTTTCGTACCCGTGCGGTGGTGACTGGTGTGAAGGACAGTTTTATGAATGATTTGAATACCTACTGCACGAGTTGGACAAAGTTGCCTCTGTGGCAACGGGAGAAGTGGTTTGCCAACTTTAAGGTACAACATTTTCTGTTTTTTTATTAATTATCTGTTACTGTTTACAGATTACTAATACAATGACAACAAACGATCTTGCAGTTGAAACACTTCTACAACGAGGGTCTCGAGGTGGCTGTGAGAGACCGGTACATGGATGTCGCGAAGCCCAGATACAACGACATGATGTATAAGATGGCGAGCGACGAGAAGTTAATGAAACACCTTAAAGGTTCGATTACTCAATTAGTGTCCGTACTTGAATAAAAAGTTGTATATGTCTTCAAAACACTTATTGATCTCAAAGTGTATAAATTGTAGGTGACGCCATCCAACAGTTCAGAACAGCCCGAACCGACCCGAAGTTCCTTACAAGATCCGTCCAGGCGAAAAAGAACAAGAGGCGGGGAGGGGACCCCGAGAGCTTTGCTGGGCGCACCCACTATGGTGGGTCGCAGTCGATGCACCAGCGGGCCATGAATGTTAGTATTTCCTTACCTTTGATTTTTATTTTGGATTTTTATTTTATGTTTTCATTATAAATATAAATGAGAACTCTACATGTACTGTCAACAGCTGAAGAAGAAAACCGGAGAATTCCCTCCGCCGGTACAGCTGTTTCTCGATACGAAGAGCAAGGGGGACGATACTGATCGAACATTCGCCACGAAGAAGGATCTGGACATTTGGGTAAGTTTAAAACATAAGACTTCGTTACTTTTTTTTTCTTCACACAACCCACCTAATCACGACTTCATTTTCTTTCAGATGTCGTATAAGCAGGCCACTAGAGCACCCGAGAATGAAGGTGTGGACCCGAGCACGATTTGGTTTAGAGTCGTGGAGGGGTACCGCAAGGGAGCGGTGTACGGTATGGGGACCGCTCATTCCCTGTATTGGACACCACCCAATGTTCGGGGGGGGGGGGGGCATGCGACCTCGACGAAGTGTGTGCCATCCGAAATGGCTGAGATGAGGTCGGAACTGCAGGGGGAAAGGGCGCGAGGGGATGCTTTGGCCGAGAAGCTGAAGGAGCAGGATGAGAGGCTGAAGATGCAGGAGTCCGTTAACCTACAAATTCTGGAAGAGCTACAGCGCCTTAGGAGCATGCACCAGCAGAACTGTAACTCCGGCCCCATTCCCCGACCCTGGGATCCTAGAGACCCCTTCAATGGGGGTGGTAGTGGTGCGTCAGCTAATTTCACTGTTAGGTGAGTGGATTGAAAACAGTTTGTAGTTTCTGAATGCTCGTTGAAAAAACAGTTTGTAACAACACTTTTAATTTAGTGTATTCATGACGTTTGCGTACTTGGTTGCCAAATTTGGAGTGTGAAGCTTGCGTAACGTTTGGAACAACGTTTGGAATGATGTTTGGGATGTATTGTGGTTGTTGGTTTATTTTATTGTGCAGATTTTGGCTAGAAAAATAATAATTATAACCGGCCTATTTCAGGTACAACAACGACTAATTTCAGTAGCTAATTTTTCTATTTAGCGACCGAAATCAGTCGCTGTATGACGCTGTATGTCGCCACATCACCCAATTTAGCGACTGAAATCAGTCGCTAACTGACGCCATTAGCGACAGATATCAGTCGCTAATTGACGCCTTTAGCGACTGATTTCAGTCGCTAAAGTGAGAGCTTAGCGACTGATTTCAGTCGCTAATGTGAGAGCTTAGTGACTGATTTCAGTCGCTAAATTTAGCGACTGAAATCAGTCGCGCGTTTATTTAGCGACTGACATCAGTCGCTAGATGCGACTAACTGTAGCGACAAACGCTTAGCGACTGTTAGCAGTTGCACGTCTCTTTTTAGCTACAGATGACGGTAGCTAAACTCAGTCGCCAAATACTTAAACTGTTGTAGTGGATGAAGATGAAGATGACGAAGATGAAGATGAACATACCTTCGTATGATGATCAAAGTAACGCAGTATGGTCGGAGTATGGTCGGAGTTATTAATGGTGATTATTTGTTGGAATTTTGTTAGAGAGAGATGAATTTAGTTGAGAAATGAATTGAAAATGAGGGGATTGGGAAGTGTATGAGGGGAGTAATGTAGGAATTGATTTGGGTGAGGGGATGTTTCCCTCTCTCCACTGCTGCTGTGTCAGTTTATTGTTTTTTTTATTTTTTTTTATTTTATTTAAATTGAACCCCATCCATCCACCATCCATCTTAGGATGAATGGATGGAGGGGATCAACACTAAGCAACTCTCCAAGAGTTAGTAACTCCCTTGATCCTCCCTCTATATATATATATATATATTGAAGTTCATGTGAGAACCACTCTTTCAATGAGAACTATGAGAACTCCTCTCAGCCATCAGATTATATTATGAGAATGGATGACTGAGATTGCACTTTGATCTCTTAATGCAATCTGAATTAGTCGATTAATTTTCTTCCACCTTTGATTTCATTTTTCTAGTACTCTCTCTCTTGCTTTCCCCTACCTGCTTTTACTCTTTCCTCCAATTTCTACGAACCTAACATTATAATTTCATTTTTCTTCAATCCTTGATCTTCTTCACGCTTTCACCTGTCTCTTGCAATTTCCAGGTATTTCTCACTCGATCTTCTTAATCCAACCGTTTATTATACTGCTCAAATTCAATCGTTCATTAGTTCAATTCAATCGTTTATCATATCATCATCATGCAATTGCTTGACTAGTCGATTACTGCTCGCTAAACTAGATTAATTAGGTCGATTACTGAATTAGTCAATTTTCAGTAATCTAGATATTGTGAGGGGTAACAATGATTAATTATTCAACAAGTCTATCTAGGCCTCGTTAGTTCATAGTCGTTCTTTACTAAATATGGAGGCATATAGGCGGTTTGGGGTTTAGTCTCCCCCCTAGGAAACTATACTTTTTTTTATTTACGGTAGTCAAGTAGTTAATATTTTTTGTTTTCTTTTCAGAGTGAGAGTTTTAGAATTGTATAGGAAGGAAAAAATTGCTGAACTCTTAAGGTGGGATAAGAACAAGATTGCAACTATATAAGGAAATTGTTCCGGGTTGATTTTTTCTTTGAGAAAAACCGGAACCAGCAATATTAGAATTAGATTTTGGCATTGTTGTGAATCAGGAAGCCTAATTGGAAACTCTTTGTTTAATTATTTTTGGCTTCAATTTCGGTCCACTTTTAGTGTACCCTTGACAATATTGGTTTCAAATATGAGGAAGATTATTATTATTTCATATGTCCGTACATGATGAGATGAGTACATATGTATATATAGTTGAGGTAGTTGGCTTTAATGTAACAAACTCTCTAACTGACTCTCTATTCTGTTACATAAGTAATTAACTTTCTACTATAGTAGTAACTAACTCTCTACTATAGTCTCATATCCCTCCTTCAAGCTTGGCTTGGATTGAGGTCTAAACCGACTAAGCCTAGCTTGTTTGAGAGAAACTAATGTTGATCAGCCCCCAATGCCTTAGTCATTATATCTGCTACTTGCAGTCCGGTACGAACATATTGAGTTAAGAGAAATCCTTCGTCTTGCTTGTCCCTTACATAATGACAATCAATGTTCAAGTGCTTCGTTCGTTCATGGAACACCGGGTTTGCTGTAATGTGCATTGCTGCATTGTTGTCACACATAAGAGGAATAGGTTTAGGCACACTCACCCTCAAATCATGCAAGATACTGTCTACCCAAACCATTTCTGATGAGGTGTAGGACAGACTTCTGTATTCAGACTCGGCGGAGCTTTTGCTCACCGTCTTTTGCTTCTTCGTCTTCCACGATATGAGAGAAGATCCCAAAAATACACAAAAACCGTTGAGAGACTTGCAAGAGAATGCACACTGACCCCAATCAGCATCACTAAACGCTGTTAGTGTAACAACCCTAAATTTTTCGCGACCAAAATAACAGCCCGAAACGAAAAAAATCAAAGCTGTTACTCCGCACTTAGCTCACAAAGCCAAGTGCAAGGCAAATAAAATGATATAAATCAACCGAAAAAAAAGCTTGATAGAAATAATTGAAACGAAGTAGAATCTCGATAATTAATTAAATGAAAAAGTTGCAGCGGAAGACTTAAGTCCCACAAAATCTAAAACGGTTTAAAACAACTCCAACCCAAAATTCAACATAAATATAAATAGTTTGGAGGTAAATGTTAAATAATAAAATCCTTCATCGCTCAACATCCCGAACCAAATGCACCCATGCAGCATGTTAATTGTACCTATCAACTGTACCCAAAACACAAATAGGTACAGGTTCCAGCGGGGGAACGACCCAAAACAATAGGACGTCAGCAAAGCTGAGTAAAAGTATAATAAAATAAAAACGTAAAATAATAATATAATAATTTTATTATAAAATGAAACTAGAGTTAAAAGTCACCATTTCGAACCCAAACCATAATACTTTAAAAAAACATCGTAGTCGAAACCAAAACTAACCAAAATATATTTTTCACCACATGTGTGCCAAGGTCCTACCTTGCACGGTCTAGAGGTATCACCTGTGCTTAGTTCGACTTATATAGTGCGCACCTCTCGCATTTGGACACTCAGTAGGATGATGCTACCAAAGGAGAAAGTCTAACTACCTAGCAAGTGGGGGCCGGTTACCCCACTCAAATATAACTCGGGCCAAGAGTTCTGTAACACCCATGCTTTTGACCATTTTAGTTATTTATAATAACGATTAATATTAAAAAATCGAGTCTCGACAAAATATTTTATATAGTAATATTCAATTCTTTTGTCTTTGGAACCTTTCTATTTCACTTCATTGTTTGCAAAACTGAATTTTCTATCGTTATCGAAATTCTGCGCGATTTCGTAAAACGGTTCCTATTTTCTCATACGGACTCCGATTGAGGCGTTTCAAAAGCCTAACTTTATTAATTTTCCAATATCTACACAATGGTGATATTCAAATTACAATTTATAAGTTTATCATAAAAATATTGTACTGGACAGCTCCTTTACTACGAAAATCGTCACCCGACGAATCGTTTCTCGACATTCGATTTCCGTACTTCTTTCCTAACCATGGTGTGACCAAATAAACTCAAAAACATCACCCTAAGGCATGCCATACCGTCACTTTGAAGTCCAAGCCTCAAAATATGCCTTTCTAATCAAAAACACCAAATAGGGTATGTACCTCTTAAAGTATGCTTAGCTACTTTTGGTAATTGTCAAGTTCTTGTCCACCCTTTGCTCCCCCATCTAATGCACGACTTGTGTGCTTATAACCAGCCATTTTCTCTTCATTTACTCATCCATTCACTCACTTAAACACTCCTTCAAAGATCCATCTAAAAACCAAAGAAAATCATACAAGTTCTTTTAAGTTCTAAGGTGTTTACACCACCATATCTCAAGAGCACATACTCTTTCTTTTCCTTACCTTATACTCTTTATTTTTAAGTCTTATTCCTATTATATTTACTAAATTACTTTGTTTGTGTGTCCTTCTAACTTATTCATGAAGAGGAGCAAGAGGAAGGGGGCTTCGATCTTAGTATATTTGATTTCATAGTTGATCCGGAGAATTGCTAATAGGTAACCTAACTTTTCTTCGCCCTCAAATCTCGTAGTATAGTGTTTAGACTCTAACTAACATATAACATCATTTTTAGGACTAAATCATTAGATCACCAAGTTTAAAGTTAACTATTTGTTGATTTATCACTTGACAATACATGCTGTAAAATGGATTCTGTGATGTATGATGTATGTTCATGATTTTTCTGTGTAAAATAAATTTCGAATTAGCCTTCGATTTCTTCATGAAAGTTGTAGATCTGAATGTCTAGAACATGATAAAAATATGGAAAGTAAGTTTTTATGAAAATATATATTTAGTAATGATTTATTTCGTAAACTGGTACTGTACGATTTCATGTACTGTCTGAGAAAATGATATGTTTCGTGATGTTAAACGTTTCTTTTGGACATGGAAAATTTATGTTACGCTCCTGATGATGCCTAGAATGTGTATGTCAAATTTCATATAAATCCATCATATATATTTTCATTTATAAAATTTGTACTAAAATGGGTCAGATCTGGAAAGAATATTTTATTTAAGAACATTTATAACATATGTTAATCTAAATTTCTGGGTATAAGTTATTTACAAGTATAGGTATCCAAAATAAAATTTTGGTTCACTTTAATGATGTTTAAGTATTTTAAATGATTTAAAAGAAAGTATTGAAAACCGTACTGTTTTCGTTTTTAATTTGTTAAAAATAATAAACCTTATTATTTTTGAAAAATGACTTTATATCTGGAAACGTAACTTATAAAAGTATGTTGAGTATGAAAATCGAAACTTAAAAATAACATTTGAAAAATGACTCATTTAGTATCCTTAATAATATTATCGATTTCGTTATTACTTAAAGTTACTTATGTTTTGAGAAATAATACCTAATAAGGTTAAAAATGATTTTTATAATTATTATTGATTTATTTGATGTTTGAAATATTTTACTAAGTATAAATAGGCTTTAAGAGATAAGTATACTTGTACAAATACGAAACCGTATAAAAATACTAAATACGTACACTTGAACAATAAATGTACTAAATACTTGTGCCCAAAAAGTATAGATTACTAAAAGACGAATAACCCAAAAGTACTAAGTTAAACAATGCTTAAATGTGCAAAACAACACTTAAACTTTATAATAAGCACTTAAGGACTTATTAGTGACTAAGTCAAAACTAAGGGATGACTAGTCTATCTTGGTCAAACTTTGGCTTTCCAAGTCAACATAGACCAACTCAAGATAAAGGAACCCATCTTAAATAATGTGCTTAGAAATAATTGAATCTTTAATCAAATCTCAACTAATGAACGCTTCAAATAATATATCTCAAATAAAATGTTCCAAATCTCTTACATCAGTATAATAAAACTATCAGTTAAGATAAATTTTACGACGATTGATATTGTTTGTTAATCTTAAAATCGACACACTCAAATTCCATAGGAACAACCGTACTTCTAGTCGGTGTGTTACCTAAGCCGGTGATCAGACACGTTTTTCACGAACGATGTTATCGACACCAATCATGGTGAAAATGAACATGTGCCCTGGCAGTACCCTCTGAGTTGTCTTCACCATTCCATGTTGTAATGACTTGTTCCGAGTCAATACACACCCTACAGACCGGTCATCCTTATGGAACCCGGTATTGTTTCATCCCTCTGGACATCAGACATGTGCCCCACGATGACCGCTGAGCTCGATATTCCAGAGACTCTGTCTTTATAAGACACCCAAATTCAGCCTACGTTTCGTGTTGGGCGCTATCTTGGTAAAGTTTAGAAGACGATGCGATAGAAGACAGCTTCGAAAGTAGACTACGACACTCGGAGTCACTGCTCATGGGAGGCCATGATGCATCCTGCCGGTGCGAGAAAATGCTAAGAAGTAAATGGGCAGCCAGCTCTTTATGAGTTTGTCGGTAGAGTAGTAGTCGTCCAGTTGCCATTGAGGTGCTCGGTTGTGTAAAGGTTCTCTTTCCCGAGACCAAGAGTATGGATTGGGTGTGTGCGCATACATAGATAAGGGCACTGATCAGCTCTCACTCTCTATATCGGATATCTTTGGGGGCGGAATACCTTCCGACCTTTGCCTTAGCAGTGTATGGGACATGTTCGGTTTAGCGGGGCCTCTGAGTCCATGCACTTGCAGTCCTTCTTCTCCGTATGTCAGTCGACTAAACCGAGTCAATTTAGGTGTTCGATCCTATTGAGCACTAGGGGTGAGATGTAAACCTCCTAGTATCGATATGATTGGCGGGATTGATGTTCCCATCCGCATTTATGGTGAGATGCAAGCCTTAAGTGTGCATGAGACATTAGTAGTCACGTCCCGTGCATTATGTGAAAGGAAACCATTGTTTTTAAAAGTAAATGACTACAGTTTTCTAAATCACATGTGCTATTATGCTTTGTTACTGTTCTATACTCTTATGACTAATGATGTGATTGAAATGCTTGATAATGGGAAGTGATGTTTTGTTATATGTCTTGCTTGAATATTGATTAAGATTTATATTATGTTCCATACGATTTGTATTATGTATGTCTTACTCTATTTTCACATGACACTTCTTTGAATCCATGATCTATGCTTTACTGTATTATTCACATGATACTCATATGATGTATGTATTACTTTATTCTATATAACCTACATGTCTTATATATTTAAATTGATTCGCATGTTAATTGAAATCACGTCATGTGTATCTCACATTGTATACATGTCGATTTGTAATGTGACATGCCTGCTTATATGTTAATTAGATAACCTAAACGTTGTACTACATTGATTATTCGGGGCTGTGTTAGAAGGACGGTTAGGTTACTCCCACTAAGTGGGACTTGTATATTTAAATATGCATTCAGGTTGACGAACCCTCAAGATTGGACATGGGGGCATGCGTGAGTGCAAGAGATACAGTGTGGCAGATGAGAGTGTCAAACTATAAATCTTGTAACACAAATTTTGTCAGACTATTTTATTTCGAAATTTGTAATTCGGGTTTCAGTTGTTGTATTTTAACAAACGGTTCATTTATCGGTAAAAGACTCACTTGAGTTGATGGTTTTAAATTTTTATCCCTTTTTACGACTTAATTATTTTCCGCCTTGTTAATTAATGTCATTAGAAGAACCGGGTTGTTACAAGTTCAGTTTCGGGACGAAGTCTCAGGAACGTCGTAAACGCACCTTAAACCAACTAGACCAACAGAGCTCCCAGAGTCTGTTATAACCTCCAAAATTTTTACCAAAACAATACCAATGTGTGACTCGTGTCACAAGTTCAATATCCAAAATATTATGAGTATCATAAAAATTCACCATTGAGAAAATAATTTATAAAACCGCTTTAAAATATAATTTAAACCAAACATACTCTTTACTTAAATGTGAAAAGGGTAAAATGTCCTTACCTCTCAAGACGGTCAATCCAAGCTAAGCTAAATCCAAATTAAAATTTCTTCTCCTCGAATCCACAAGCTACAAATAGTATAAATGGTTCAATAACTTAACCCTCCAACTAATTAAAACATCAAGACGATATTGGCTCATTATATCGACTCCCTAGCTACTAAATAACCGACTTGTCCTGAAACTTCATTTATAAATAAGCATATAGAATTATCTCGGTTGACCCACTATAATAAACTTCATGAGACCTACTAAAACTCTAACCTACTACATACCCGCTAGTATCGATCAAAACTCATCAAATATAATTCATGATCAAACCGACTCAACCGGAACAATAACCTCCGTTCATCAAATAACTCTCAACTGTCGAGTCGCCAAATCTCCATTCATCTAATACTAGTTGTGACCAAGCCCATACATATACATGTAACTAGCATTACCAACAATGAACGACACCTCCTGCCGTATACATAAATGCTAACCTTCCAGCAAACCCAACTAGAATACACCACTACGTACGTATTACTATTCCCTCCTCCATATTCACCAAATCCAAACCGTAACACACGATTCAATATCTCACAATCTTTAACCTTAACCTGAAACATCCGACACACCACATCCAGACGATGATGGTAAGAAAATAACGAGAACACGATTTTAAGAAAATAAGGATCAATGTTTAAGATATTTAGACCTGAAATACTCTTGTCCCAAAATTATAAGAAATAAAGAGATTAGTAGATTAAAATACTTACGATCTTGATGAAGACGGTGTAAAAACATGTTGGCGTAAGTAAGAATCAAGAACCGATTATCCACGACGATCGAAAAGTTGAAAACAGAGAGAGGAGGAAGGGTGGAGTAGTATTGCCAATGACAAGGAAAGGAGTAATTAAGAAATTAGGGTTTTGAAAGGGAGCAGGGACACGGTGTGGGGTTTCAATGGGTTATTAGGGTTTTTTTTTAAAATTTTTTTTATTTATTCTTTGTGTTTCAGTCCAACTCTGAGACAAAACGAAGACGATTTTCAAATAACGTTAAACTTTTAAAATAGTCCAACATCGAAAATAACGGGGTATTACAGTTAGAGCTAAGTCAGATTGTGCAGGGTAAAATAAACCGGTATTGATTGTGGTTTTAAGATATCTCAACACATGGACAGCTGCTTGTAAGTGAGGAAAACGTGGCTGACTCAAGAATTGACTTAGATGTTGTACTAAATATGATATATCAGGGCGTGAGGAGTTCAAATACAGTAGCTTTCCAACTAGCCTGCGATACTCTTCTGGATTTTGCAGAATATCTCCTTCTTCAGTGGATAGTTTCAGGCCTCGTGGCATGGGGAATTTTGTTTCAGAACAATTAACCATGTCCATATCTTTCAAAATGTCCAAAATATACTTTCTTTGATTGATGATCAGACCTGAACTGTTTCTCGACACTTCAAGACCAAGAAAATATCTCATATGACTTTGATCCTTGATAGAAAATGCCTTATCTAAACCAGGTTTGAGCTTCGTCACATCTTCCAAATTGTTTCCAGTAATTAAAACGTCGTCTACATACACCAAGGCAATGGTAAAAGCCTCAGTCTCAGTATCAAACTTTGTGAACAAAGAGTAATCTTGCTTAGATTGGACAAATCCCACTTGCTCTAAATACATGGTCAATTCTTTATTCCATTGTCTTGAAGCTTGTTTTAAACCGTATAATGATCTCTTAAGGATACAAACTTGTCCAGGTCGAACCTCATATCCCTCAGGAGGAGTGATATACACTGTCTCATCCAAATAACCATGGAGGAAGGCGTTGTGTATGTCCAACTGATGCAAATCCCAACCCCTTGCAGCAGCTACAACCAATACTGTCCGTACTATTGTAAATTTGGCTATCGGTGAGAAAGTATCTTTATAGTCTTTATCTTTAACTTGGTTGTATCCCTTAGTTACTAATCTAGCCTTGAACCTCTCAACCGTACCATCAGCCTTATACTTAATTTTGTAAATCCATTTGCAACCTATGAGTTTTTATCCTGCTGGTAAATCAACAATATCCCAGGTTTGGTTGCTTTCAAGTGCTTGAACCTCTTTGGTCATTGCATCAATCGACCTAGAATCTTTACAAGCCTGTCTAAACGTCTGTGGTTCAGGCTCCTTTATAACATTTGCCACACTTGAGATATACTCAGGGTGAAACTCATGAAGATCTCGAAGAATTGCTGCATGAAAACTAGATGGATCTGACCTAGAAGGACGCGGTAGAGTAACATGATAAGGCTGAAGACGAACTGAAGCCTGTTTGGACCAAACTGATCTCTTGGGTTGATCATCAGGTGCAGATACATTCCTGGGTTGATTATCTGTGGATGCATCTACTCCCTGATTCCTGCTCTCAACACTAGATGGAACAACAACACCAATGTTTTTTTTTTTGGTAAAGGGTAAGTATATATATATATATATATATATATATATATATATATATATATATATATATATATATATATATATATATATATATATATATATATATAAACGATTTACAATGGAATGACTACATCAGCATATGTAGCCATCTAGCGTCTTTAGCATGAATCGGGTATTTAATCTTACACATAATTCTATTTTGAACATCCAACTTAATCATCTGAAAGGCACAATTAGGCGGTTGCATTACTCCATCAATTCTGCACACATTCCTTTGTCTCCAAATATGGTAAATCGCCGCATTAATCATAGCTCGAAGAATGTTGCACTGAAGTTTTGATCCTCTCATTTTGCACGCCTTAACGAGGCCCCTATTCACCGGAACTCGTTTCCGCATCCAGTCATTCAAAAGGCCAATGACCCGTGAGCTCCACGAACACTCGAAAAACAAATGCTCTAGGCTCTCCTCTTCCTCCTCACATAGATAACAACGATCAGAGTCAGCAACCCCAATCCTAAAGAGTTTTTTCCTCGTGTTTAAGGCTCCCCTAAACACAAGCCAAGAAATGAAGCAATGTTTCGGGATACTCCAAGCACTTCACACGAGTCGGGCCCACTGAACCTTCGGTCTCGGAATCCGAAGCTCCTGATAAGCTCTCGCAATAGAATAATGGGTACACGACCCAAGCCACACTCCAATAGCAAACATGTTTTTGATCTTCTCCTTCGTCTGACAGATCTTCCTCCACGCCCAAGTGGCATCAGTATTAGGCTGATACTCACTCCAGCTGACTCCCTTCAGATAAATGCTATTAACACACCTTACCCACAAACGGTCTGGTTGGTCAAACACCCACGAAGCCAGTTTCGCTACAGCTACCTCATTCCAAATATATAAGTCTCGAATGCCCAGTCCTCCCTCCTCCTTAGGGCACCAGATTTTCTCCCAACTCACTAACGCTCGATTCGTACCTTCCCCTCCGCCATCCCATAAGAAATTGCGACATAGGGAATTAATACGAGCCATAACATATTTCGGGATAATGAACACCATAGCCCAATAATTATGCAGCTGAGATAAAACAGACTGCACCAAGGTCAACCTTCCAGCATACGAAAGCTTACGGGCACCAATACTAGATATTCTCGAGATAATACGGGCTAATAATTTTTCGCAGTCAATCTTACCTAATCTGGTACTTTGGATAGGTAATCCAAGATAACGAAAAGGTAACGTACCTTCCACACAGCCAGAAAACTGCAAAATAGCTGCTTTCCTATCCGCATCCACTCCCGCAAAATAAGCATGAGACTTGCCAGTGCTAATACTCAACCCCGATGCTCGGCTAAAAGTGGCAAAAGCCCTCCATAAAAACTCCATCGACTCCGTCTCCCCTTTGCAAACGAGGAGTAGATCATCAACAAAGAGTAAATGGGTAAGCTTCATCGGGGCACATTTAGGATGATATTTAAACTTCCTATCCATCTTGCCATGAGTCAAAATTCGGGAAAAATACTCCATGCATATCGTGAACAGTAAAGGAGACATCGGGTCACCCTGTCTCAATCCACGTTTCCACTGAAAAAACCCAAAATTGTCCCCATTTGCACAAAGCGAATACGAGACAGTCTGAACACATTCCATGACCAACCGGCGAAAGTGGTCTGGGAATTTAAGAGCCCGTAGCATTTGGTCAACAAAACACCACTCCACACTGTCATAGGCCTTATGAATGTCAACTTTAAACAGGCATCGAGGAGAAATACGACCCCTCTGATACATACGAACTAGATCCTGACAAATCAGGACATTCTCAACAATGCTTCGCCCCTCAATAAAACCCCCTTGCGTAGGAGATATTATTTCAGGTAGAACTTTAGCTAATCTTGAACAAATGATTTTTGCAATACACTTGTACAAGACATTGCAACAAGCAATTGGTCGGAACTCCTTCACAGACTGAGGCCTATTCACCTTCGGAATCAGAACGATATTAGCACAATTCAATTGTTTAAGAAGCTTACCTGAGAAAAAAAATCTTGGATAGCTTTAACAATATCTTCACCAATTACGTCCCAAGAATCAATAAAAAATTGACTCGAAAAACCATCCGGACCTGGTGCTTTATCACGAGGAATGCTCAGTAATGCCCGCTTGATTTCATCCGGAGTCACCCTCGCCTCCAGAATCAAATGGTGATCCTGGGAGCAAATCTTCCCCCGTCGAACTAACCCAACATTAACCGACTCAACCTCCCGTGATTCGCCAAGTAACGATTTATAATAATTCAGAAACGCACCTTCAATGTCATCCTTATTCCCGCAATCACGCCCCTCTACATCGGCAATTTTAGCAATGGCATTGTGGACTCGAGGAGCCCGTAAAAGACCATGAAAATAAGCCGAGTTTACATCACCGTCTCGAACTCACTTTTGCTTCGATTTCTGACTCCAGAAGTCAGCTCTCGCTGCCTGAAGGACACGGACCTGAGCATTCATATCCGCTTCGTCCTGTAATGCAGCCGCAGACCTGTCAGTCCGCAACGCAGTCTGCATCTGCTCCAGCTTTAGCTTTGCAACGCTGCATCTGTTTTCAATATCCGAAAAACATTCACCATTCAGGCGCTTCAGTGGTTGCTTCAAGCTGCGCAGCTTCGACACGATTCTGTACATATCAGTTCCTGCAATTGACGCACCCCAAGCAGCAGTTATGCACGCAATGAAGCCCGACGCCTTACTCCACATATTCATATATTTAAAGCTACAGTTCTTTCTAACCGGGGGCTGCTCCAATTGCACAGTACATGGGCAATGATCAAACGTCCCTTCGGGCAAAAAATTCGCAACTCCATTCGGGTATAATCCCATCAACTCATCGTTAATCAAACAACGATCAATGCGACTAAATACCCTCGTTTCGGCCACTTTGTGTTTATTGTTCCAAGTGAACCAAGACTCGCTAGCCTTACAATCACCTACCTCACAATTCGCCAAGCAATCTCTAAATTGACACTTCACCACATCCGAAGACACTCCTCCAAGACGTTCACGAGCATCAACTACACAATTGAAATCTCCCATAATTATCCAAGGTCCTCTCAAGGCATAGGAACCAAAGATCAATTCTCTCCGAGGCCGAATTAAAGGCATAAACCAGAGTCAGCCACTATTCCTTCCCAAAGTTAGTTGATACTTTGACATGAATACTTTGCTTACTATACTCCATGATCGTCAAATTCACCCTATCATGCTTCCATAAAAGCCAAACTCGACCACCTTCATGACATTGATTATTTGTCGTTATGCTCCATTCATAGAATACATTCTGTTGAACTTTCGCATACGCTTTATTCTTTATTTTAGTCTCAAGTAGACCAAAGATGTCCACTTGTTGCTTTCTAATGAAATTACAAATTGCACGCTGCTTATTTATATTACACATGCCGCGTACATTCCAAAATCCGATATTATGTGTCACCATGGATCACCAATTCCAACCCGACCCCTTCCTTTTCCCCAACCTTGTCTTTCTTTTGTGGCGACCCCTTAAGTATTCCTACAAACGAGGTCCCTGGTTTTATAATCGGATCATTCAATGGCTTGACAATATTGTCACTAGTTGTAGTAACTGTCTTGACAAAACCTCTAGTTGCAGCCTGTTTCGGAATTCTCATCATAGGCTGATTCGTACGTGGCTGAGAGCCCCTACTTCACTTTTCTTTTGTTTACTCTCCAGCCTTGCCTTCCTCAACTCTTCTTGTTTACAGTCACTCATGTCATGACCATAACCCTTACACTTAGTGCACCAAATAGGTTTCCATTCATATTTGATTGGAATTTCCACCACATACCCATGCTCGTCCAAAAATTTGACCGAGTTTTTAAATTTTTGACCCACCTTAACTAAAACCATTACCCTCGCATACCCCAATCTCGTTCGCTCCTCCGTAGCTAAATCAGACTTAACGTACGGACCCACTAACGAGGCAATCCTGGGAAGGCAACGACCCCAGAATTTGAGAGGAAGGTCATGTAATTGTATCCAAACGGGCACATCTTGCGCATCCTCCTTATCTAGTTTAGCATCGGGAGTCCATACTTTAACAATTAACGGCTTATTATCAAACATATAGAAGCCATGATTTAGAACATGTACCTTTGCCTCCTTCTCCTTAAATCGTACTACGAAAATCCCGTTATGCAAAAACGAGATCTTGTCGATAGCATGATCCTTCCAAATCCGCTTGACATAACCTTCAACTACTTCCCATGGAGGGTTAGCACCCATGATGAAGCAATATACAGCATTACGCCAGTATTCCACTTCTTCTTCAACGTCATCTTCCGAGAATTGAAGGAGATCCTCTTCCTCCTCTAAATCGATAACTTTCTTACCATCTCTCTGCTTCCAACGTATACTATCAATAGGTTCTGGCTCGAGTAATGGGTTTGTTTCCGGGACAAATTCAGAAACATTGTCATCCTCATCTGATTCAAAATCCAATCCCGGTATGTCATTCAATTTTTGGTTCACATTCGAGTTTTCCTCTGCCTGATCGGAATTCATTTTCAACGCTGTCTTTCGAACAAGTTCTTCTTTTGCAGCACGAGTTAGTGGCTTAGGCCCTTTTTGAACCGACCTAGCCTTCTTCCTCATACTGCGAAACAGTCAAAGGAGCGCTGCGCAGGATTGTCACCGTCAAAAGGCTGCCGCGCCGGAGATCTCCCAGAATCGCCCTAATCGCTAGAGCTAGAGAGGGAACGTTTTTTTAACAACAACACCAATGTTATTCTCCTCTTCATTACGAACTGTTGTAGGCACAACCAAAGTGGATGAAGCCGGGTTGACCGGAACACTTGATCCTGTTGTACTTCTGATTCTGCTTGAATTGGCGAAGGTTTGAACGGAAATAGTGACTCATGAAACACTACATCTCTATTTACAAAAACTTGATGTGTCTTGAGATCATATAACCTGTAACCCTTCTGAGTATGTGGATAACCCAAGAAAATGCACTTTCTTGCCCTATCCCCAAACTTGTCTTTGTATGTTGGAGGCATTGTTGCATAGCAACAACAGCCAAAAATTCTCAAACCAACATAGGAAGGGTCTTTGCCAAACAACATACTATACGGTACTCTCCAATTCAATACAGAGGAAGGCATCAAATTAATCAGAAATGTAGCAGTATCAATACAATCACCCCAGAATTTAATTGGCAATCCGGCATGGATTCTTAAAGCCCTGGCAGTGTCCAATAAGTGTCTGTGTTTCCTCTCGACCCTCCCATTTTTTGTGGTCTCCCTATTACACTAGTTTGGTGAACAATGCCATGGTCTTTAAACAAAGAACCACATATACTGTACAAGAATTCAGTGCCATTATCTGACCTAGTTGTCTGGATTGCATATCCAAATTGCGTTTTAACATAAGAAATAAAATGCTTTATGAGGTCATACACTTGATCCTTAGTCTGGAATAACATTGTCCATGTATATCTAGAGTAATCATCCAAAATGGTCAAGAAATATTTAGCACCATTCATAGATGGGACTTTGTAAGGCCACCAGACATCCATATGAATCAATTGGAATGAGGAAGTAGCGTGAAAAGTACTCGTAGGAAAAGGAACTTGATGATGTTTAGACAAAATGCAAGTTTCACAAACACTACGATCTTTAGAATATTCAGTTTCATTAAGAAATCGTAACTTGTCAAAAGACATATGACCTATTCTGGCATGAATTACACCAGTAGTTACTGTATTAGCTATCTTTGAAGTATGAACTACTGAATGAGCTGTACTATCTCTTTTACAATTCATGACTTTATTAACAACGAAAGTAACTAAAGCATCTAATTCGAAACGATTATTGACTTGAAATCTGTAAAGGTCCCCTATTCTCTTGCAAGATGCAATAACCCTTTTACTTGAACAATCCTGAAATACACAATGAGAAGCAAGAAACACAGCAAAAATGGAGTTTTGGTCAAGCAGTTTAGCCACAGACATTAAGTTTTGTTTAAAATCAGGAATGAGCAAAACATCATAAAGAATTAACCCCTTATGCAAAGCAATATCACCCAATTTCAATACTGGTTTCACACTCCCATCCGGTAAACCCACAAGTAAAGGTTTTACTAAATCTCTAACATTGTGCATAATATTCACATTTGAGGACATATGATCCGAGGCACCTGTGTCGACTATCCAATCTTGAACACTACAAGCATGATTGATGGTTTTAAAAATTGAATGAGTCGAAGAATTGATCACACCAGCAAAGCTAGAGGTACTAGCATTGAGATTTACAGCAGTGTTTGCAGATTTACTATCATTCATTCTCTGCATCACCTGATCCACGACAGGGTTACGAGGCCATCTAACATACTAGCATCTAACTTCATTCCAGCTTGTACAGACTGACCATTATCCTCTTGATTCGCATGATCCAAAAACTGGCAATCCAGAGGAGAATATCCTTCAATTAGATCCACATTATTAGCTCCTTTCTTGAATTTCTGTTTGCTGCCTTTACCCTTATTCTTCCCATTCTTTTCTGGATATCCGATCAACTTGTAACACTTATCAATTTTGTGACCAGCTTTCCCACTGAGTACATTCAATTAACCAGTAACAATCTTCCCAGTTATGATTCGTCATATCACAATAACTGCAATATTTTTCTTCAGACTTGTTCTTGGATGTACCAGCAGCATTCTTATTCTAAACCCTTCGTTTACCCTCTGCTGCACGAAAAATGGCATATGCAGTAGCATCCAAGACAGAATCATTTTGATCAGACACTTGTTTCTGCCTTTCAATCTTCTGCAGTAAACTCAACGCCTTATTCATTGTGGGTAAGGGATCCATGGAAAGAACTTGGGTTCGAACATTGTCATAGCTGTTGCGTAAATCCATCAAGAATTGTATCAACTTCGCATTGTTCTCCCTTTCCACTATCTTTTTCATCAACGAGCATGTACAGGCATCTAATTTGCCGCATGAACACTGTGGTATTGGGTTAAGCGAATCTAAAGTTTCCCACAAATGCTTGAGCTTGCCATAATAATCCACCAAAGACATATTCCCTTGACTAATATTATCAAGTTCTTTTCTCAATTGATAAATCTCAATCGCATTTGCTAACCCATATCTCTCAAGAAGTTCATCCCATAGATTCTTTGATGATTTCACATACTTCACATTGTCTCTTATCGATTTATACAATGAACTTAATATCCATCGCATTACCATTAAGTCGCATCTAATCCATTGATGCACCTTCCTGTCATTCGCAGTAGGCTTAGAACAGTTACCGTCTACGAAATCGTCCTTGTTCTTTGAAGCGAGTGCCATTAAAACTTCTTGTTTCCACCCCATGAAATCATACCCATCGAACAAGTTCATCACTAATTGCGCAATGGGTTGATCTGAAGACGAGAGAAACAGCGGATCATCGTAATACTCGTAACCCGACAAATTGTTGCCTGACATTTTTGATTAACGAAGATGATTGTTTGGCTTTGATGAAGATGAAGATTGAGAGAGAATCAAAAAATTTGTATACTTTTGCGGAAAATTTATTGAATCGTGATTAGAAGCTCTGATACCATTTCAAATATGAGGAAGATTATTATTATTTCATATGTCCGTACATGATTAAATGAGTACATATGTATAATTGTATATATAGTTGAGGTAGTTGGCTTTAATGTAACAAACTCTCTAACTGACTCTCTATTCTGTTACATAAGTAATTAACTTTCTACTATAGTAGTAACTAACTCTCTACTATAGTCTCATAATTGGTGTATCCTTTTTAAATTTTAGCATACTTTTTCCTTACTTTTATTGTACCATTTTTCAATTTTAGCGTATCATTTTTCAATTTTTGCGTACCCTTTTTTTAATTATGGTGTACTCTCTTTCAATTTTAGTGTACCCTTTCTCTATTCCAGTGTACCATCTTTCAATTTTAGTGTACCCTTTCTCTATTTTAGTGTACCCTCTTTTAATTTTAGTGTACCCTTTCTCTATTTTAGCGTACTCTTTTTCAATTTTAGCGTACCCTTTTCCAATTTTACCGTACTCTTTTTGAATTTTGGTGTACCCTTCCTCAATTCTAGCGTACCCTTTTTGAACTTTTAATGTACCGATTTCGAATTTTAGTGTACCGATTTTGAATTTTGGTGTACTCTTTTTGAATTTTGGTGTACCTTTCCTCAATTCATTCTTGCATACCAAGAAGCAATTTTATAGGGGGTGATGGGGGTAAACCTTCACCCGCATTATTTTGGGGGAAAATAATAAAATTGTTACATTCAAATTAGAGGTGATCATGGGTCGGGCCAATGCGGGCTTGGGCCGGGCCTAAGCAATAAAAATGGCCCACGTGAGCGGGTTGGGCCGGGCCGGGCCAAATGAGTGGGCCTATTTTGTAAGCCCAAACCCGGCCCTAGCAGGCTAGAACGGGCTTTTCGGGCCAAAATGGGCTTTTTGGGCCCTATAAATTAACGCTCTCGTATAAAATAAATATCTTAATATCACCGTTTAATAATTTAAATTTATGTGTTTTGTTTATAAATTTTAATATTTCTTTAAAAATTAATGTTAAACAACAATATCGACAAACATATATCACTTTAAATATTATAAACTCCGTAATGAATAACGTAACAAATTAAAAATGTTTAATAAAATATACATTAATATAATATATACTCATATTGTGTATTACTTTGAGTAATTACGATCATATTACGGAGATATCAATCATAAATTACGTATGATTATATAAGAATTTTTAAAGAGAGTTATAATCTTATCACTAACTTTAAAAAGTAGTAATAAAAATTATCTATTTTTATTAAGTATGGGCCGGGCCGGGCCAAAATTAGGGCCAAATTCGTGGCCCAAACCCGACCCAAAAACACTTCGGGCTTTTTAGGGCTGGCCCATGGGCTTTTTTGGGCCATAATATAAGGTCCAAGCCCTTCAAAAAAGCGGGCCGGGCCGGGCCGGGCTTATGGGCTTGGGCCATTTGATCACCTCTAATTCAAATGCACAGACGCACAAGTCTGTCACCACACACACAGACACATGAAGGATGACCTAAATGAAGGACCAACTCACATAGATACAATGAAATGACATAAACATATATAAAGACATAAACATACACTGGAATCTGGTAAACTATGGGTCAGGTCGGGTAATTTCCAAGTTTAATTTGGGTGTCGAGTCGGGTCAGTTTTTAAGGTCATATTGACTCGTTTCCTACGAGTCAAACTCGGGTCTTTAGTTTGGGTGTCAGGTCGGGTAAGTTCTGTCACGTCTATGTATGAGTGAGATTTGACACGTTAGAAGTCACAAAGGAGATATACCATAATTCACGGGTTAGCGTGACGTGACGGTACGCTTTAGAAAAAAAACCCTAGAGAGAGAAAATCAAGCTGCCGTCACTGAAATTTAGATGAGCTGATTGATCATGGCAGGAGGGAAAAAAGCATCATAAAAATCAAAATACTCCACAATTACATAAAAATTTACAATCTCCAAATAATAAACAAGATAAAGCAAGTTCTTCGAAGGGTCCTAGGATCTCAGAGTATGATCTGGACATGGGGAGCATACATGATGAGGAATTTAGTGAGCCGGAAAACTCAAATGAATGGGCTGATGTTGTGCGGAATGGAAGTGGTTCGAAGGAGGAACCGCCTCTAATGCAGCTTAATGTGGAGGAGGTACATGAGGAATTGAACTACTGGAAAACTGTTGTGTATGGTTATATCCTGGGGGCCTTTCCTCCGTGGAAGGTCGTTCATGGATTCTTGGAGCGTTTGTGGAAGGATGATGAACTGGACAAGATATCATTCATGAAGAATGGTGTCTTCTTGGTGAGATTTAAAACTCAAGAAGCACAACTGAAGGCACTCAGTCAATGTGTCCTGTTTGACAAGAAACCAATCATCCTGAAACCTTGGGAGGATGATGTAGATTTTACGAAAAGGGAGGCCATTGAGGTTCCGATTTGGGTAAAACTACAAGACCTACATCTAAAGTTCTGGGGGGAAGATAGTCTGAGTAAGACTATGGGTCTTATTGGGAAATATGTTAAGAGTGATACAAACACTTCTTTGAAAGCTTTTCTAGGTTATGCGCGTGTTATGGTAACAGTATCAGTTGAGCAGGAATTTCCTAGGAATGTTTGTTTCCTTGATGAGAAGGGGTATGCTCAGAATATTCAAGTTGAATATGACTGGCTTCCATTCAACTGTGATAAATGTGGTGGAATTGGTCATACAGAGGAAGGATGCAGAAAAGGGCAACCTAAAAAGCAATGGAGGGAGAAACAGACTGTTGTGGTGACTGAGAAGGAGAAGGAGCAGATTATACCTGCTCAAACCCCACAGATGTTTCCACCTTTAACCAGCAGTGCTAATCCGTCACCTGCTCGAATGATTTCACAAATCACAAGGTATGAGAGACAAAAATGAATCCTGGTGAGAATGGGCTCAATTTTGTGGAAATTTTCAATGCTTCTATGTAGCGAAATAGTGCTCAAATGGGCAATGTCATTATCTCAGATATAGATAATGGTTAGCCAGGGATTTTGGAATATAAGAGGCCTTAATAGTACGAATAAACAACGAGATATTAAATGGTTCTTGCATAGAAATAATTTAGGGTTCTTTGGTCTGATTGAAACTAGAGTAAAGAGTCGAAACTGGCTCAGAGTTAAGAATAATATGTGCAAGCATTGGGCTATATGCACAAATAATGCATGTCATGATGGAGGGCGAATTTGGCTGTTATGGAAGCCTAATACATTTTGATATTAAGGATATTACATCATAAACGATATGTGCGTTTGTGCAAGATAAATCAAGAAAGAAGAGTTACTGGGTTACAATTGTGTATGGATTTAACAAGCAAGCTGAATGACAACCATTATGGTCTCACTTAAGACGATATGCAAGGATGTGTAAAGGGCCATGGATTGTTGGTGGAGATTTCAATAATGTACTGAATATCAGAGAAAGGATTGGGGCAGATATAACATGGGCTGATATCAAAGAATTTTGCAGTTGCATTGCTGACTGTCAGCTGAATGACATTAAAAGTAATGGTTCCTATTATAATTGGAACAATAAACATGGGGATGACATAAGGGTGTTGATGGTAGGATTTGCCGTCGATCCTAGCACCAAATAAGCCAACTAATCCTAACGGTAGCTAGGGTAAGTCGGGTCGTGTCCACGGAGACGGTATTGTAAAGTCCAGACTAGGTCCACTAAAAACTAGGCTAAGTCACAAACAAACACAAAGAAGACGATAATTGATAAACTATGGTGGTTGAGGAGGATGAGAATGGCTAACAATGTACTATGTATGATAAGAGCTAAATGAAATAACTAAAGACAAACTAAACAATGAACAAGAGAAATGATAACTAATTAAAAGGATGAAACAATAAGAAAGGGAGTAGGGTTAGGTCGGGTTCTTAAGTGTAGAAGGATAATAGGATGATCAAGGGTGTAGGTGCCTCTTAAGTTACTAGAGTCGGTTTGCGCTCTCGCGTCTAAACCCAAGTCCGCACTCTCGTGTCTAAGAATATACCCGAACACAATCACACACTAGTCAAACAATGAGAAGATGAGAACAAGTATGAGAAGCATTGGCCACTACTACCCACACAAGCAATTCAACAAACACATAGAGTGTCCAATATGTGACTAGCAACAAAGATGCAACCTTTTCCCCTAATCAACCCTAATCACCCGTATTCCACACTTAATCCCCCTACTAACCCCACAAGGAGTCTACTCACTCATTATCCAACTAAGATTAACACAAACAAGAGAAATCAAACTAAACATCCAAACATCCATAATGAAGAAACAAGAACAATAAACAACAAGTAAAGATTCAAACTTGAATAAATAAACAAAGAACAAGAGAAAAGAGATTATACCAACTACAAGATGATGAAAAAGATGAGAACTTGAATTAATAAGAAACCCAAAATAATCTCCAAGGTTGTCAATCTTGGATGAGTCTTCAAGAATCTTCTTAATACAAGGCTAATTAAACTAGATTAAACTAGGATTAACAAAAGTTTAAAGGAAGATTAAGCTAATGAGAGGAGAATTAAATCTAGGGTTTAAACAATGTAGAGAGGCCTAAGAGAGTCTAGGGTAATGTAAGATGCTTAAACAATACAAGGGAGGAGTATTTATAAGGTTACAAGAATGAAGGAGAAGAAAAGAAGCAAACACGGGCTGCAGCTCACCCATCCCGACCGGGACGAGATGGTCCCGACCGGGACGGCATGGTCCCGACCGGGACGGCATGGTCCTGACCGGGATGGACCCAAAACAGGTCCATTCGCTTTTGTGCATCTCATCCCGGACGGGATGAGGTCCTTCCCGACGGGGATGGGTCTTGTAGGCCTCCAATATGATCTTTAAGGTCCCTCCTTGCTTCTCATGGGCTTCTCCTCGATTCTCGGGGCTCGGGATCGAGTCTAAAGGGCTCGGGAATGGGTCCCAAGGTCTCGGGATCGAATCCAAGGCACCGAGTGATCGTTCCTTATCATTGTTGGCTCCAAAAGTGTATGAAACGAGCCGGAATCGTTCCAAATCTCCATGAACGGTCTCGGGAACCTAAAACGAACTAAAGGAAGCATGAGTAGCCCAGAAACCGCTCCAAAGAGCAATTTCACAAGGAAAATGAGACCAAAACACAACAAATTAGGCACTACAAACGACACTTATCAACTCCCCCACACTTAACCCTTACTCGCCCTCGAGTAAGCAGAAACTAACTACTAAACTAGCCGAGCGGGTATTAGCGCACCCTACGCCCTTTAAACTCACGCGAGTACACTTTAGAGGAAAAGTGCACTCCGCAAGGCAAGTAAGGTCTTGCGACAAAACTGTGGATGCAACCGGACACAAAAACACATAAACAACAATCACACAAACAAACAAGTAATCGGTTGCACCCAAAAAGAAATAAATACCGCTTCCCTCTTAAAAGCGGTGAAGGAAACACCGGTTTAGGACTCAAGGCAAGTGACAACGTTCCTAAGCTAATCATACAAATCAAAATGAACTAAAGCCTAATAGTATGATAACAAAGCAATAAAAACGTTGATAACTTACCTAGGTCCTCCTAACCTTCTAAGAACGTACTACGGGACGATCGGCGGGATGGAAAAGGATGAACCACAGTGTTAGTCGACACTGTAGGTAAGTGAGACCCCGCCCCCTTTAGTGATGAGCCAAGAGGGTCGTCCCATGCCCAAAACCGCTCAACTAGTCCAAGTAAAAAGGTGGAAAAGTTTGCAAAATGAGGGAAGACCGATCATTACCGCTATCATCCTTCCTAGGGACTCGGTCCTTTGGTAGGATCTTCACGGTAACGAACGGAAAAAGGCTTATTTTTGAGATGTGGGGACTCTTTTTGTGGGACGGTTTTCTTTTGGCATTTTTCTTTCTTTTGCATTTTTGCTTTGTGTGTTGCTATGCCATTTCTTTTTCTTCTTTTCTATTTTCTTTTTCTTGGCTTTTTGTGCCTTTTCTTTTTCTTCAATCTTTTCTTTCTTTCTTTTTCTTTTCTTTGCCCTTTTGGCTTGATTTGAGTTGTAGGCATTTCTTTTTGCAACTAAGAAAGAGAGATTTCAACAGTTTGCAACTCTATTTTATGGATATGTGTAGGAGGTAGGGGAATGGGTGAGTCGGGGTCGCGAATTCCCTTCAAACCCACAAAAAGGGGAGAAACTTGGACTAATCAAACAATTCCGAACACGGTCACCTAAGGGACGGGACTCGGCAACCAAGGCCTTTTCACACCATGGGTGGTCATAATGGTCAAAATGCAAATCCTGTAGTAAATCCCTAGTAAGCTAGGTGGACTCAAGGTAAAGGACCAACGAAATCATTGATTTAGGGTCATTCTACTAGATTAAAGTCCAAGACTCGATTCATATTACTAGAAAAGGAAAGTACGCACTTGCACACTAGCCTCAAAACCGAGTTTTCGAAAACCTTTTACACACACGACACACTACACATACAAGACAAAGACGCGACAAAAACGAAAGAAAAAGAGACACAAGCAACAAAAACAAAACATAACAAAACAAACACATAACGAGACAAACACCACCCCAAATCTCCAAATAAGCAACCAAACAACCACAATTCTTCACAAAGCTCCACCTGAGCACACCTCATCACAATTCTTCTCCAAACATCACAAGAGATAAAGAGGAAGAAGAGATAAAAGGGTGTTACCGGATGTCTTGAGCCTTCCGAAACTCGCGGCGATTAAGGAACCTATAAGGAAAAAGGGAGGCAAACACACACAACATAACAAAAGTACGACACATCGACACAAAAAGAGAAAGACACAAAAGAAAATCTTTTTGATTTTTGTGATTTTTTTTTTTTCAAATTTTTAGGGTTTTAAAGATTTTTCGAAAAGACTACGTAAATAAACTAAGCTACTCTAGGATATCGCTCCCCCACACTTAAACTGAGCAATGTCCTCATGCTCGATCAGTAGTGTGTGCGGAGACACTAAAAAGAAAAGAAACTACGAAAATAAAGCTAAAAATCAAAAATAAAGATGAAGAAAAGTGAAAGTGTCCGGCCGGGGTGTAGTCAAGTCACCATGGGCCGAGACGAGAAAAGATATGGATGGGGGAAGAAATAAAAATAAGGAAATAAAAGGAGGGGAGGACTAGGTGTAATCAAGTCACCTTGCCCGGATTCCGCCCGAATCCGACTAAATCCTACAAAAAGGGTGAAAAATCTTGTAAATTTGGCTTTTTGAAATGACTCTCGATGTAATCACGTCATCGAGAGTCGGGAGCAATAACTACCAAGGCCTCGAAGGCCACCATGACACCATGACACAAAAGTGTACAAGGGGAAGGGGACAAACAAGGGAAAACAAGCGACAAAAGACGGAAAAGAAAGGATACTTGTCGTACCCATCGGTTAGCAACTCACTCGCTCCATCGTCTCAATGATCAATATAGGCACTTTGCTTGTCTTCTTCATTGTCATCCCGCTTCAAACTTGATAATAACGCATGGTTGAGGTAGTAATGGTATGAGGGGGTGTGATTTGATGTGAAACTCGGTGTAGAGTGAAGAGAAAATGAGGTGAGGGTATGTAAATGAGGTATATGGGTTATATGATATGGGCAAGGATAGAAAGGGAGGTTGGGAGGGGGTATAAAGTGGTTGGGTGGGCTCTCATGACAAAGAAAAGGCCAAAAGGGGGAGCAGGGGACCATCCCGGTCGGGATGGATGGTCTCGGTCGGGATGACACACCCGTCTCGGTCGGGACGCCCTCATCCCGGTCGGGATTCCTCATCAGTAAACCCCAATTCTGGTACCCTCATCCCGATCGGGATGGCTCCTTCCCGGTCGGGATGGCACATCCTTCCCTGTCGGGAAGCCTTCTCCTCGGCCGGGAAGAGTCTTCATGACCTCAATAACCCCAAAAGCTTATCCAAAGCTTCAAAAACCGACTCCCTTGCTCACAATCCAAACTCTAACCAAAACCATTCCTCACTTTGGTTTATCTTCACTTGACACCTATCAAACATGCTCAAAACATTCATCAAAATCCCTCCCTCACATTGCTCATCAAAAATACCAAATTACAAGAATTCACAAAACACAAAGGAACTACAAGAAAGAGATATATACAATGAGACGGTTCTTTTGGAACTCCGTCAAACCAAGGATGGTGCATTCTTCAATCATTTTTTTAACAACACTTGGCCAACTCCATCTCCATCACGAGCACGAAGAAACAAATCGAAGGCTCTCGAGAAGTCTTCAATTAAGGTCGTGGAATACCAACCTCCACTCCAAGGATCATTGCCTTCTAACCTCGACGTTCCCGAGGCATCCCGATCTACTAAGTTCAATGGCTTGAACTTGTACTTGCGATCCTTCGGTATATACCCAAACGTCCATCGATCCTCATGTGGCCCCAAGGGAGGCTCATCTTTCTCCTTGTCTTGCAACTTGTCTTCAACATCATGATACGGGCCCTCATCCGCCCCAAGCTCGGAATCATCATCCTCAAGCTCATAGATGTCATTTTTCAAGCTTTTACCCGACTCATCCCCTAGATCGATGTCATTCATGGCGTGGAACATTTTACAAGACTCATCATTAGTAGGCGAGGTGTTGCCTTGGAGGTCAAACACGAGCTTTTCTTCGCCTAACTCAAATGTGATCCTACCGTTCTTCACATCAATCATAGCACCGGCGGTATGTAGAAATGGGCGCCCAAGGATAATGGGAGTGATAGCATTCTCCGGCATGTCGAGCACTAGGAAGTCGACCGGAATGAAGAACTTCCCGATTCTTATCGGCACATCCTCTAACATCCCTAATGGTCGGTTGAGTGAACTATCGGCCATTTGGAGTGTAATGGAAGTACACTTGATCTCCTTCATCCCTAGTCGCTCACAAATGGAATAGGGAATGATGCTTACACTCGCACCCAAATCACATAGTGCTCTCTCAATCTTGAAGTTGCCTATGGTGCACGGGATCGAGAAATTACCCGGATCCTTCAACTTGGGAAGCGTAGAACCTTGAATAAGCTCGCTCACCACTCTTGTGAATGCAATGGTCTCTTCCTTGTCGACGGATCTCTTCCTAGCCAATATTTCCTTCATGAATCTTCCATATGCCGGGATTTGGGTAAGTAGCTCGGTAAACGGGACACTCACATCCAATTTCTTCACAATATCTAGGAACTTATCAAATTGAACATCCACCTTAGTCTTCATTTGCCTTGTTGGGAAAGGCAACTTGATATGAACCTTGTTTTGCTCAATAGGGGTGGACTTCTCAAATGACACTTTCCCTTTACCCTTGTCTTTTCCTTGAAGTGGGGGAAGCTTGTCTTCATTGGGTTTCTCAATCTCCCACAAAACTTGCTCCTCCATTGGATTTCCAAACTTGCTTTATCTTGAGATGGAGATACAACTTCTTCCATGGCATGTTCTTGCTCACTAGGAAACATGTGGGAATCATAAGATGCACCACTCCTCGTGGTAATAGCATTCACATGCTCAAATTTCGCCGTTTCACCTTGAGGAGGTAGTTGTCCCTTTTGTCTTGAAGAGCTTCCCGAAGCAACTTGAGCTATTTGAGTCTCAAGCATCTTCATATGAGCATCTCTTGTTATGTTCTCCCTTTGAAGATGAGCAAAGAACTCTTGTTGGTTTCTTAGCATCTCCATTTGGCTTCTTTTTATTTCTTGGTTACTCTTTTGCACATCCATCATTGATTTTTGCATGTTGAAATCCCGAGGTGGAGATTGTGGATTGTGCGGAGTATCGGTGATGGCTAGAGGAATACCATAGTCATAAGTAGGAGACCGGCTCCTTTGTTTGCTTTGTTGTTGAGCGCCTTGAGTTGCTTGTTGTTGTTGACGGTTCCCTTGGAACCCATGAGAGTTGCCTTGATTAAGGCCTTGAGTGTTACCTTGGTTGTTTTGATATCCTTTATTGTGTTGGTTTCCTTGAAAACCACCTTGATTGAAGTTCCCTTATTGGAACCCTTGATTGTTGTTGAAGTTACCTTGGTTATGTTGCTTGAAATTGTTGAATGGCTTTGGGTTGCCCATATAACCTTGGTAACCTTGGTTGTTGTCCCTTAAGGGAGGTGGCACATATGGACGGTGTTGTAGAGATTGTTGATTGGAAGCTTGATGGGAAGCTTGGAACATGTTAGGATAGGGGGCACCTTGCTTGAACGCTTGAAAGACGTTCACTTGCTCAATACTACCTCGGCAATGTATAGGCTCATGTCCAACTATCCCGCAAATATCGCACATCCCATAATAAGGTGTAGGAGATACAACTCCCAAAGCATTAACTTCATGAATCGAGTGTTGGTTGGAGGAACTAGTGCTTTGAACTTGATTGAGGTGGCTTTGGAGCTTCTTGTCAATAGTCTCCATGTGAGTTTTTAATTGAGCTCCAAGATCAATGCTTAGTTGTGTAATGGCATCGACCTCGTGCCTACCTCCTCGATTCGACTTTCTAGGCCTTGAGTATTGGGAGTTGTGCACCGCCATCTCCTCGATTCTTGACCAAGTTTGGTCATCATCCACCTCAGTAAACCTTCCATTCGATCCCATATTGAGAATGGCCCTCGAGTCTTCATATAGCCCGTTCCAAAACTGTTGAACTAGGAACCATTGTGATAGACCATGGTGTGGACAAGAGCGGATCAAGGCTTTGAATCTTTCCCACGATTCATAGAGGCTTTCTTCATCACGTTGTTGGAATCCCGTGATAGAAGCTCTCAATAGATTTGTCTTCTCCGGGGGATAAAATTGTTGGTAGAAAGCTAAGGCTAGCTTCTTCCAAGTATCAATACCAAGAGTCGCTTTGTCTAACCCCTTGAACCATTTCTTAGCTTTACCGATTAAAGAGAAAGGAAATAATACCCACCGGATTTGGTCTTGGGTTATTCCCGTTTGTGAGATAGTATCGCAATAATCCGAAAAGGTTTCCATGTGTTGATGAGGATCTTCGGTTGGTAACCCACTAAATTGACTTCTTTCGACCAATTGGATGAATTGTGTTTTTGCCACATAATTGCCGGTATATGCCTCCGGTAAAGTGGTTGGACCGGGCAAAACGTCTTCCGTAAAGGTTGAATGAGAAGAAAACTTAGGCATGATTGGATATGCGGGAGATGATGGTGTAGACGGTGTTGATGTAGATGAAGAAGGGGAACTAGGACTAGAAGTACCGAAAGGATTGATGAAATTCCCTTCGGCCGTCTCTCGAGGTATCTCGTTCAAGTCAGAACCTTGAGCTTGTTCTTGATTGGTATTGCTAGCACTTGGTTGAGAGATTCTAACCCGGTCAATCGTCCGTTGGCGAAAGGCTCTAAAGAGTCTTTCCGGCTCTGGATTGAAGAGAAAGAAATCGCCTCCCCTCCTAGGCATACACTACACACTCGAACAAACGTAAGAACACCTAGTGCTTTATGGGCACTAGGCAAAGAAATAAACAAGCACAACGGGAGACAAAGAAGAAAGAAAACGATAAAAACAAAGAAAAAGCCTAAAGTATGCACAAGTGATAGAAGAAGAGCACAAAGAAGGGTAACTAAGTCTAGCTATAAGTAAACTAAGTCTAAACATGCACCGTCCCCGGCAACGGCGCCAAATTGATGGTAGGATTTGCCGTCGATCCTAGCACCAAATAAGCCAACTAATCCTAACGGTAGCTAGGGTAAGTCGGGTCGTGTCCACAGAGACGGTATTGTAAAGTCTAGATTAGGTCCACTAAAAACTAGGCTAAGTCACAAACAAACACAAAGAGGACGATAATTGATAAACTATGGTGGTTGAGGAGGATGAGAATGGCTAACAATGTACTACGTATGATAAGAGCTAAATGAAATAACTAAAGACAAACTAAACAATGAACAAGAGAAATGATAACTAATTAAAAGGATGAAACAATAAGAAAGGGAGTAGGGTTAGGTCGGGTTCTTAAGTGTAGAAGGATAATAGGATGATCAAGGGTGTAGGTGCCTCTTAAGTTACTAGAGTCGGTTTGCGCTCTCGCGTCTAAACCTAGGTCAAGGTCGGTTTACGCTCTCGCGTCTAAACCCAAGTCCGCACTCTCGTGTCTAAGACTATACCCGAACACAATCACACACTAGTCAAACAATGAGAAGATGAGAACAAGTATGAGAAGCATTGGCCACTACTACCCACACAAGCAATTCAACAAACACATAGAGTGCCCAATATGTGACTAGCAACAAAGATGCAACCTTTTCCCCTAATCAACCCTAATCACCCGTATTCCACACTTAATCCCCCTACTAACCCCACAAGGAGTCTACTCACTCATTATCCAACTAAGATTAACATAAACAAGAGAAATCAAACTAAACATCCAAACATCCATAATGAAGAAACAAGAACAATAAACAACAAGTAAAGATTCAAACTTGAATAAATAAACAAAGAACAAGAGAAAAGATATTATACCAACTACAAGATGATGAAAAAGATGAGAACTTGAATTAATAAGAAACCCAAAATAATCTCCAAGGTTGTCAATCTTGGATGAGTCTTCAAGAATCTTCTTAATACAAGACTAATTAAACTAGATTAAACTAGGATTAACAAAAGTTTAAAGGAAGATTAAGCTAATGAGAGGAGAATTAAATCTAGGGTTTAAACAATGTAGAGAGGCCTAAGAGAGTCTAGGGTAATGTAAGATGCTTAAACAATACAAGGGAGGAGTATTTATAAGGTTAAAAGAATGAAGGAGAAGAAAAGAAGCAAACACGGGCTGCAGCTCACCCATCCCGACCGGGACGACATGGTCCCGACCGGGACGGACCCAAAACAGGCCCATTCGCTTTTGTGCATCTCAACCCGGACGGGATGAGGTCCTTCCCGACGGGGATGGGTCTTGTAGGCCTCCAATATGATCTTTAAGGTCCCTCCTTGCTTCTCATGGGCTTCTCCTCGATTCTCGGGGCTCGGGATCGAGTCTAAAGGGCTCGGGAATGGGTCCCAAGGTCTCGGGATCGAATCCAAGGCACCGAGTGATCGTTCCTTCTCATTGTTGGCTCCAAAAGTGTATGAAACGAGCCGGAATCGTTCCAAATCTTCATGAACGGTCTCGGGAACCTAAAACGAACTAAAGGAAGCATGAGTAGCCCGTAAACCGCTCCAAAGAGCGATTTCACAAGGAAAATGGGACCAAAACACAACAAATTAGGCACTACAAACTACACTGATCAGGTGTTTAGTAGAATCGATAGGGTGATGATAAATGCAGAATTCCTGGTCGCTTTGCCTGATATGGAAGCAAATTTCCTCCCTGAAGGGGACTTTGACCACAGTCCATGTATCTTAACGGAAAATGCAGTGTGTGAAAAGTGTACACGACCATTTAGGTACATTAATATGTGGTCGCAATCTCCGGAGTTTTTGCCCCTAACTTAGCAACGGGGGAATATACAAACACATGGGACTTCTATGTATAAGCTAGCGAAGATGTTAAAGAACCTTAAACAACATCTTAAAGGCTTTAATCAGGAGGTCTTTCACAAGGTCGACACTGTTGTTGAAATAGCAAAGCAGGCCCTTGATAAGATACAATTACAAGTGAATAAAGACCCGACAAATACTCAATTATATGTAATGGAGAAGGCTCTCTTGGCGGATTACCATATGTTAAAGAGGGCTCATTTGGAGTTTTTACAGCAGAAGGCGAAAGTGGATTGGATGACTGATGGAGATGCCAATACTAAGTACTTCCATAGTCTAAATAGGAAGAGATGCTCAGCCAAAAAAGTCTTTAGCATAGCTGATAACACGCGAATTTAGACCGTTTTACCCCCTATTTTCACTCGTATTTGACTCGGTTTTATGTGCTTTAACGTCAATATAACTCATTTTTGACTATATTTCGTATTTTCTATTTTGAATTTGGTTTTTTCGTATTTATCGTCTTTTTCGTAGAATTTCATACTGCTTTTGTGTGTTTTTGTCTTTTAGGTACGTGTTCGTGAATAAAGAGGCGAATCGAAGCGAGAGGAGCAAGAGATCGAGTCAAACCCGACTCAACTAACCCAACTCAATCATCCAAGTCAAGGTCAACTTGACCTTGACCATGACCCATTACCCAAATCCACCAACCCATTCAATCCAACCCAAACCAATTTACAAACTCACCCATCAACCCAAGTCAAGGTCAAGGTTGACCTTGACTACCTCAATTCAAACCCTAACTCCCTCTTTCACCACCATCAAACACCACCTTAACCCGTCACTTCCGGCAACCCACAACCAAAGGAAGTTGTGCCACATTTTTCGTAGTATTTGCATGCAAAATAGTGAATCAGGAAGAAATATTAATTCTTTGGTTTCGTCATCGGTTAGACAAAAATGATGTAAATAAGAACACATTGACATCGATTATAGTTAATAACTGATGTAACTGAAGCAATATTGTCATCGGTTCAAAACAAAATGCGATGTAATTGAAATAACATTTGCATCGCTTATAGTGGAAATTGATGTAAATAAGACAACACTGACATCAGTTATGTAAAAATAGATGTGAATAGAACTAAATTAACATCGGTTTAAAACAAAAGCGATGTAAATGACACAACATTAACATCGGTTTTAAACAAAAAGCGATGCAAATGACACAAAACATACATCAGTTTTTAACTGAAACCGATGTAAATAATTCTTATTTACATCAGTTCAAAAGCGATGTAAATGACAAATCGGTCATATACAACGCCTGGATATACATCGCCCAAAAACCATTGTAAATGCAAAAAATAACCGATGTCAATGGACCTTTTTCTACTAGCGTACGGTCCACTCAAGATCAATACTCATACCATCCAATAAGGGAGAAACAATCAAGCTGGTCAACTAACACCACATTTAGCCTTCCCACATTACAACCCTCAAGACCTTCCCGAGACCCAGGCTAAAGACAGCTCGGAATTTTGAGGATTCAAGCTCCATAGGATACCCCTAACCATTAGGGCCAGACATGGAAATCAGATCCCGCATCATCAAACATATCCCGATCAAAGTTCGAGCCATTTTACTCGACTTCCCCTTTACATAACAGAATTCACAATCACCATATGAAAACCCGAGATCAAAACTCGTCAAAGACCCGAGAGCAAAACTCGTCAAATCCCTTACCTAATCATACACAATCCCGAGAGCAAAACTCGTCAAATCCTCGAGAGCAAAACTCGTTAAAATCCCCGAGAAAAAAACTCGTTAAAATCCCTGAGAGCAAAACTCGTTAAAATCCCCGAGAGCAAAACTCGTTAAAATCCCATCCCAATTCTTCACATCCAGACCAGTTACCAACCCCAAACACGGGATCTCAACTTGCACTCGGCATAGAACATGCCTAAATAGTTCACACCACCTCTAGGGGCTACCCCGGAGAACGCTCACAGTCACAGGATCAATATCCTAACCATTCTAGCCCTTTGATCAAGACATCACTGGGAATGCACCTAGCCTACACCATTGCTATGGCTAGTTACACACGAAGTCCTATTAGACTAGGCATCATAATATATCTTCCGACACTGAACTACGGCATGGTTTGATTTCACTACACGTGAATACGTAGGCAGCCTTTCAACAGAGGCACAACCACCCACATTGACACACATTCAAAAAGCATCATCATTCCGATCACGACACCGTCATGTTCTTAATAGCTAGCTTTGTCGTCCTGGGGGCTTCTCTTAGGCAGAAAGCCTCCATCCACTCACAAAATCCAGATAAAATTCAAAAAATCTAGCCTCCCTTCTATAGTGTGTCCTAGTACTCTGCTCAGTCGAAGACAAGAATCTATCAGGACTCGGAGCAATACCCACTTTGGAAATGTACCCTAAAATCAAAAATCCAGGAGAGCACTAGACTACAACAGTCTCATTACAGACTACTGCAACCCCGTATAGCATATCTATCCCACTTCGATGTTCGACCATGTTGCCACTCGTCTAGGCTACGGAATAGCGCAACTTAAGAGTCTTGTTAGGTGGCCCACCCCCTACCGAGTCACGGTCCAACCCCTCGAGAGTCCAGTCGTGTCTGTCAACTCATCCGGTCACGCCCAGCGTCGAGTCTGTCGATAGGTCTCTCTCTTCAAATTCTCTTTTTTTAAAATCTTCAAAACTTAGCCATTTGCGAAAACCCTTTTCGACAAGGTCAAATTTCGGTCTATTTAAATTGCAAATTTCTTTTCTACCCATTTCAGTTTTGAAAACCTATTTCCTAGCACGTGAGCTGCTTTCAGGACTTCGATTTCAAAACTAGGCAAAAATCATTTTTTATTCCTCAGCGCGAGTCATATTTGTTTCACCTACATGTTGCATGCAAAATTTTATGTAACTTATACAGGTACAATTCAAGACCGCGCAATTCACATAACTCCCCAGCGGCATAGACTTATACGACAAGTCTGATTCCCCACGGAGTTATCATCGTCAGCTCAGGTACATTTCTAGTCTCTGGCCGGCGGGCCCTCCACGCAGGTCTAATGGACCTTAAACGACCCGACCGGAAGTCTGCCAGGTCTTAATCTTTGATTGGCCTGGTAGCTACTCTGACTTTCGCCTTGTCCAAGCCTCAGTCAGAGTGGGGGCTCTGTAGACACCCACATTTTGACTGCCAGGTGTCTATAGCAGTTTCCGACAAACACCCGATGATGATCGGACGCAAACGTGCTTTAAATGCTAAGAAACGGGCTCAAAATCAATGGCATTTGGCTTGGGCTCATTATAGAGTACATATCTCACAAAACTAACCTCAAAATCAGGCCCAGTGGGTCGTTTCGAGTCAAATAAGACTAATTTGGGTCGATTCCGACACCAGGGGTAAAACCGTCTTTTTACGACCGAGTCAAAACCCGTCAAAATTATTTCCGAGGCACGTGAGTCAGCCGGACACCTCACACGGATGATTCGAACTCTAATCCTACGAAAAATCAGCTACATAAAATATTAAACAAATCCGTTTAAGGATGGAATTCGATCTCAAGTAGGAATCCTATCCGAAAACCGATTCAGACACCCGACCGAGTGCAAATACTCGGCCGAGCAGCATATTTCAGCCGTGTTCCCTTTCTTCCTTGACAAGAAAGCGGAATTCTCATGCCTTACAGCTTCCTATATTTCCTATCTCTAGCGGTAGTTCAAACTCTCCTAGCCAAGGTCGGGAATTCCTTATAAATAGCCCCTTGCACACACACTTTTACACATCAATTAGCATCTACAATATACATTTATTATCGATCAAATATTCATAAAAGCATCACAAATTATTCCCATACACACACTCGTAAGCATAAAATCTAGCATCGATACACCGATATTACAAACCCGAAGGAAACCGGCCCGATACCCGACACCCTTCACTCGTCACGCCCGAACCGAACCACCACCATAACTCACCGACATCTACTCGACGCTCTTGTGCCCAAGCCACGTTCCGACGAGCCCCGATCCGAGTAAACAGAAGCATGTAGGTTGAGGGTGTAACAAAACCCGATTTCTCTTCTTCTTCCCTTCTCCTCCTCGTCGTTCGTTTTTTTTATTACGGGTCATTCGTCGTTTTTTTATTTTATTTTCTAATATCGATATTATTAAAAACTACTTTCATATAACAACATTCTTAAAAATATGATATCGATTCTCTATAATCGAATATTGTATCGAAAAGAATTAAATTAAATCTTGACGACGTTAAAAATCGTTACATCTTTTTCGTTCAAACTTTTTTACAAAACTTTTTTTATTCATTCCGAATATTCGATATCGATTTCATAATCGAATATCGGATACGAGGAATATCGAAAACATAAATCGAGTATAAATTAATTCGTATTTTGTACGCGATTTATCAAAATTAGCAATTTCGAACAAAAAATAAAAATCGGACAGACCCGCACGCGAGTCGCGCCATGCCCAGGCGACTCGCGCACGGGCCTGAAACCCGAGACGTTTTTTTAGCTTTTTCGTTCGTTTTATTTTATTATTCTACGAAACGATTTCTAAAATTTATATCTTTTCCGAAACTATTCCGAGTATTTGATATTGATTTCGTAGTCAATTATCGAATATAACGAATATCGAAAATATTAGGCCGAGTACAAATTACACGATATTTGTATGCGATTTAATAAAAACATCGAATTTCCGAAAAGTCGTCTTCAAAAACAGACCGACACGCGACTCGCCGGTATCCAGGGCGAGCCGCGCGGCCGGCTGCCACAACGCCTTTTTTTTATTATTTTTCGAACTTCGTTTTTTTATACAAAACAGCGTTTTAACGATATTTTTCAGATTTCGACTAATATTTTCTCGATCTCGCGTATTTATTATTTTTGCTATATTATTTTCACAAATCAATACTAACTCGTTTGTTTATCTTGTAGCAAATTCATCTTTCTTTTTCATCGTTTGTTTTATTATACTAAAACGAATCTCACATTCAACTTTGACGTTAAATTTTCATGCATTAAATCGACTTAGCAACCCATTCAATTCCTCGCATGTTTAGGAAAACAATATTTGCATACCATTCATCGTATTACTAACGCGCGTATTAAAAAATCATTCGATATCCTAGTAGAGGCCGCTAATGTGCGGGCGGGGTTGGGTGTTCTTAGTGAACTTCCCAACACGTACCTTCACCCCTTACTCAGAACCGTGGTTTCCGGATGTCCGAATCCATTGGCAACGAGAGTCATTCAATATACGATTAACCGATCAAGTCGGCATCGGTATCGAACTGCAAAGGGACGAGTCCAATAAACTCTGATATCGGAAATGGGCCATATTTTGTATACGGCCCACTACGACATAGAGTGGGCTCGAACGGTTCCGAATAACCATAAAATTCGGTGGCGACTCCAACTTCGATTTAAATTTCAATTTGACCATCTCATATGGAGATTCATTCGCCTCCCCAAACCCGCGTGTGGCCGCGTCGGGGTGGACCTATGTCATGTCCACAATTTGGCGACTCCGCTGGGGATCAGCTGATACGTTACTGACCTTCAGCATCCTCAGGGTGAGACTCGAATAGAAATCGTTTGACTAGTACAATACGCGTTTTTGTTTTACGGTTCATGCATAACCCCATATTTTCCCGGGCCGGTACTGGTGACCGACGTCCCACTATACTATCGATGTAGTCCAAATTGGATATGTCGAAGGTGTCCATTAGCCGATTCGTATGGGTTTTACGGCATGTTTTAAGCTCAACTCGACTTAGGAAGTCCGCCCCGATTCTCGATAGGCTGTGTACACTGGTATAGACCCTTACAGACTGACCGAGACTTAGAATTAGAGCATACATGGTGTCGTTATACTGTTTCCATGACTACGTGCTACCTGATTTACAAGTCTTTTTTTTTTCAAAAAAACCGTCATTTTCAAAATTGCATCCTTTTCAAAATATCCAATTTCAAAACCCGGGACATATACCGAATTTAGGATCCACGATTTTACTCAAAATAGCCTATTTTTAGCCGGTATTATGCCCATTTCAAAACTCGAAAATATTTTCGAACTTTCAAAACCCTCCCTGGTCCGCCTTTCCGTTTTCATTTTCGAAAAAAAGGGTCGGACTCCTCTCCCCGATTTTACTCGGGCTTTCAAAAATCATATTTCAAAACCTTCCTCTTCTTAGGACTTCCCGTATTTAGCAGTGTCGGGTCGTGTCGTAAGTCGTCGAGGTCTCTAGCGTCGAAACTCCGTCGATCTTATATCACGGATTTTCTCCCTATCCCAGTCCGCCTTATTATACTAAGGCAAGGCCCACCTACGTAGGACATACTCCTACGAAGGTTGGCCCGTCTACCCAATCGAGTCCAAAGTCTGGGGAATGTCTCACACGAATCTCCTTCCAAACGGGACCGGCCCACACAGCTGGATCCTAAAGGAGGCCCACCTTTCACAAGTCACCCGTCTAGGAGTCTTTTCCGAGTCGACCTTTTACAAGGCATAGCCCTATAACAAAAGGTTTGTGACCCTTACGTCTAAGGGTCACTCGTCCGACACTCGAATCTTAACCAAATTTTCGATCCCACTTGGGGACTACCCTTCATCAGAGCGGTCAATCACGATTTCTCTAAGGGTCATGTCTTACACGTGTCTCACGTAGCCCACTTTCGAGCCACTTAGATGCCACACCATCTGAGTCCTATCTGAGTCCTTAGCCTCACTTGGGGGCTATTCTCCGACGGAGCGATTAATCACGGTCACTCCGAGGATCATATCCTAAACATTTGTCTTAGGAGAGTCAAACATGGTCGCCCCATTTTCAGACTCACCCTCGTGCAGCTTGAGTCTCATCGTCAAGTCCAAGCCAGGGTCGTTACCTCGTCCAGGTCAACGTTCGAGTATCCCGGTCCATGAATCTTAGTCATTCCCGTCACCCCGGGCCGTGTCTAGTTTGACTCCCTCTCTTGCATTTGCGCAAAACCGAGTTTAGGCGAGTCGTGGCACCTGTCGAAGACCTTACCAAAAAAAAAACAACCAACCAAGCATCCGAGTCCGGATCTGATTCGAGTCTAAGTCTGAGTCCGAGTCTAGGATACCCTACATCCTCATTTCCAAATCAGAGTCAGAGTCTTTTGCATTCTGTCCTCTTTTTCAAAATTCAATAAAATCAGCTTTTCTATTGCTCATATATACTTTCCTTATGTGTTTCCGAGAACATGATAAACACCATCATACACTGTGAGCACATGCACGTGACTATAGGCACATCTATAATGACTGCAGGAAATCGAGACCCGTGTTTTCCTTTACCTGTTCCATGTCTGACATAGGAAGCCACAAAACTACACTTAGCAGGAGCGGTATCGAATCCTATGACAAATCTAGGTAGTCTCCTAGTTTGGGTTCAAGACGGGAGGCAAGCTCATTTCCCACAATAAACACTCATCCAATAAGACTATCAATCCCTACCTTAGGTGTTAGTCTGACCAACAGGAAAAACAAAAAAAGTTGGACAAAAAAAATCAAAAGTCCAAAGAAAAAAGCAAAAGGCCAAAACAAAAAAGCAGGCCATCATAAAAAAAGAGCATCCACGACCAGAACGGTCAACACAAATGAAGATCTCATGACCGGGGCTAAGAGGTCAACCAACAAAAAATATTCAAATGCCCTAGTACATTTAGTCCTATTGACATCGCCACAATGACATCATTTTTTCAAGAAAGTGATGTATATGTTTTTATGATGGTTAATTACACGCTTTCTTACAAAAAAGCGATGTAAAATATCTATTGTTTTTGTTTACATCGGCTATTTACATCAGTTTTTAAAAACCGATGTAAAACAAAAAATATTGACATCACTTTTGGTTCAAGCGATGTAAATGCGTTGTTTTTTACATCGATTGGTAACTGATGTAAATTCCATACTAATTGACATCGTTTATTGGCATCAATTCTTCATAATCGATGTTAAAGTATTCTCATTATCAACATCAATATTAAGTATATTGGGTCTAAATATTATTCCCCTCATCATAAACAAGTAAAACTGATATCAATGTAACTTATATATATATATATATATATATATATATATATATTAATGGGATTTGCATTATATATCAAAGAATTTTTATTTTATAAGATAAATCTAATTGATATACTCATTGTGATATAATGGGAGTAATATTTTGTAATACAATTATGTGTTATTTAACGAGAATAATACCAACTATAAGACATCTTCTTAAAATAATATCAATTTCAATTAATCTGTGAAAAAATATCATTGGATTAATTACCCCACCACAGTATAGGTAACTTGTTCCTTGGTTAACCGTCCAACTTCCATCACTGTCTTCATTATTGTCAGTGTACGGAGCACTTGATTTTCATCCTCTATTGGAGTTATCTTCCTCCTCTTTCTTCATCTTCAAACAATCACTTTTAGACTGTTAATTCATCGAATCGATTAACAGTCTAAGTTCATATAAAAAAGCCATGTTGATAACTCAAAATTTACTATATGTAATTTAACCCAATATACTTTTAGTGTCGTCTCTCGCATTTTTTGGTCTAAAAGGATTATTTTATCTAAGTTGGATCTATAATCCCTCTTTTAATATACTCTCTTCGTATCTATATATTCGTCCATTTTGTTTAACATATGTGAGGAGTATTATATTGAAAGTGGACGAACATATAGATACAGAGAGAGTATTTATGGCAAATCAAATTTTTAATATTTATTCTTTATTATTTATCGAAACCCACAAGAGTTGAGATCGAGAGACTACTAAAGCCGTTTTTATACGTTTTGAAAGGTTGTCTTAAAATGGTGATATCTCACTCATGCGATGTCGGAATAAGGTGATTCACAATGCATTGGAAAGCTAAAATCAAGAACTAAATTTTTGTAGAAAGGATCAAAACCCGATTCCGTCATCAAATGGGGATTATTAGGCCATAAACTATTACCACAGAGATATAGGACTATATATTAACTTATTACTAGTTTTGATACCCGTGCGATGCACGGGTGTAACAATAACGTTACTAAATCAACCTTAATACTTTCTTTTATAATTAGACTGCGAAGAAATGATTACGATTATTTCAAATGATTATCATTTTAGAGGATTAGCACTCCACGTTTGCATGTATTTTATACGAAAAGTAGCAGACGCGGATTATAATGCTACACTTAGATGTTAGACCTGTCAAATTCGACTCGGCCCATAAACCCGACCCTAATTTAATAACTATTTTTTTACTTTAAAGCCGTAACAAATCAGGCGTTCGAAATTATTTCTGAGCATGACCCGTATAACCCAACCAGTGACAGGTCTAGTGTGTACATTAGCTAGCTACATGACTAAAACAAACAATGTCCATTATAATACCTAGTCACTTTTAGCAATTTTAATGTCTGTGACAACTCATATGGAACATTGAGCCTATCTGTGTCTTTTGTTCCCTAAGCATTTGACTTTCGCATTGAATATATATTTGTATGTATGTCATCATCTCGTTCTAAATTTGACCTGACCCACCTGACACGTTTTTAGAGGCATGAGCCCGTTTTTTTATTCGCACCCCGTTTAACCCGAATCCTAACTAAATGATCCGGTTTTGATCATGATCTAGCCCGACCTCTTCAACTTTTTGAAAAGAAGAGACCACAAAAATTTTAGTCTAAAAGCCAATTTATAGCAATCTACTTCTCTGTTTAGATTTTTGCTAAAACACAAATTTTAACATACAGAGTAGTGCTCCCTTATCTTTGTAGAAGAGTCACTCTTTCCGTTTTGGGTTATCTCTTTAAAAGTCACTTTTTAGTGAGACGGAGGGAGTATTAGTTATGCCACGAAGTGATTATGATTATTTCAAATCATTGTTATTTCGAAGATTTGATACCACTTATCAATGTTTATCTTAAGGGAACGACCACGAGAGAAATCAAGAAGTGAGACAAGTTAAGAAAAATTTGATTTTTTTTAAATATAAAAACTACTCTATAATTTAAAGAAAATAATACTAATAGTATTAAAATAAATAAAAATTTAATATCAAAAATATTATTTTTTTTACTTAAAAAGCGGTAAAAAAAAGTAGGCGTTCGAAACCATTTGTGTTCCGTATTTTGACCATAACCCGATACGGGACCAATATTTCACCCGAATCACTCGACTGTGTTAGTGTCTACATTATTTAACTGAGTGAAACAAATGACACTCATCAAAATACCAGAGATCCTGTGAGCAATATTAATATGTCCGTGAGACCATGACCCATCTGCGAACATTGAGTTTATATATGTTTTTTACTCGCTAACCATTTGACTCTACTACATCTAATATATTTGCATGTATGCAATCATCTCGCTTTAAATTCGACCTGACCCGCAAAACCGTCCCACTCAACCTGTTGTTTTTTGGATCAGGAACCCAATTTTTTTACCCAAATCCTAAATTACTTGTTAATTTAGGGACATGGCATGGCTCGACCTGTTCAACCCGTTGGAAAGAAGAGACTACAAAGCTTTAGTGTAAAAGGCTAAAAGCACAATTCCAGCCAATCTATTCCTATATCTAGATTTTGTTAAATCTTTAATTTTAACCTATTAGCAATTCGATATATATACTCCCTCCAGTTTTTTTGATTTAGGCCCATTTTCTTTTAGAATTTTTTGGAGTTAGCCCCATTTTTTCATATGAAAATTTATTAATTATTATTTTTCTCTCATCACATGCACTATATCATCAATTTCCTCTTACTTTTTCACTTTTTCTTAAAATTTGTACCAAAATCATATGGGATTAATAAAAAAATGGAGGGAGAAATTAATTATTACTCCGTATATATTATGGTTTTATTTGAATATAATTTTGTGTCTAATCTTAACTTAAATCATCTAGCATTTTTAGTAACTTACTCTCTTGTACAGTTGCACATAGGAGACGAAAGCTGTGTACTCGTGTTAAATAGTAACATTACTCTAAGACAAAACCTGACCGGACATGTCCAACACGTTTTTTCGTAGGTCAAGAGTCAAATACCTCTAAATCTTGATCTATGACTCGATATTTTAATCAAAACTATAAACTGAGTAATATTCAATTTAATTTTTTATCTTTTAATTATAAAATAATTTTAAATAATTGAAATATAAACATCATAATTAAGGAATATAAAAATAATACGAAGTACTATAAAAAAATCGACATTCGAAACATTTGTATTCTGACCATAACCTGTTTCGGACCCATATAACACGACCCACATTTAAACCGACCCGTATTTAGTATTTTCACTCGACATGTTTAAAGTTATTTTAAAAAATTATGCACATTAAAAAAAATCCGTCTTAAAAGGTTAGAAGTATGAATTCTACTTTCAATCAAAATTTATAATTTTATACTATTCCTGATTATAATCAATAATAATCAATATACTCTATATAATGAAAACCATCTATTCGTGTTACATAATCAATCAATTTTAAGCCCATGCATTATTTTTATTGTTGTACGTGTTGCGTAGAGTAATTATGGTAATGTAATTAATAATTAGTAGACTTGTATTGTTTATAAAAAGAACTCTACTTCTACCCAAAATCCGTCTTAAGTTAGAATTAAGAAGTCTACTTCTAACCTCATATTTACTCAAAATCCGGAAATAAAATAACAATATAGTTAATATTGATTGTAAAATAAAAAAAAAACTCAAAATCCGGAAATAAAATAACAATATAGTTAATATTGATTGTAAAATAAAAAAAGCTTCCTTTAATTATATATATTGATTACGAGACAAAAAAAAAATCAAAGAAAAGATAGTGGACTAAGAAGCTAAGCCTAAAAGTCTCAATTCGGTCACCAAGATCGGTTATGAGTCGGTTTCAGACGAATCAACTCATCTTGAGTTGAGGTCAATCTAAGACAGCATACTTAGATGGGTCTAGTCGGGTGTTAGTCGAGTCACTTACGATTCAGGTTTACTCTGTTTAACAATCATAACATACAGATCGGATTAGTTTATTATATTACATGCTGTACATTAGTTCTAAGTAAGACGTCTCAGAATGGAATCTTATGAGTGACAGTTACATTTTAACTTCGTGGTTAATGTATCTTGCCGACCCTAACTTAAGTCTTTCACATCCATCTCCCCACTCACCAGAATTCCCTAGAAATTCCTCAAAAATAACCCTAAAATCATTGCTCTATTCAATTTCTCTGCATTTCAACATCCTTTGTTGATCGATTTCTCGACTCGCCCGATGCCTCGGCTGAGTTCGCTGCAATCGATCGATCACAATCTACCAGTTTCATTAATTCATTGTATCATTTGCTTATCGATTCAAGGTTTGAAACTTTCGCTGCATTTTTTCAGTAAATATAAACTTCTCCTTTTCGTCAATTGCATGCTTATGCTTACTGGAATGTACATGAACAAATGGCAATGTTGCAAGGAAAGACAACTACGATTAATTTTAAAAATACAGTTCACTTCGTATGTATTTTTCGATTTCTTCATCAGGTCACAAACTTTTAGAGAACACGGGTAGTTGTTTTTGTTCTTGCAAAATATACTCTGCACCTGATTTTCAGTTAACTTTCTTGCTAAATGATTGTAACTTTGAATGCTTCTCTAGTGGATTTTGTGGGTGGGTGGTTTTGAAACTTTGAATGTTTTATTTTCCATGATTGTTATATCCTCTGTAGCACAAGAGGAACTACTGACAACCAATTTGTAGCGATTTTGAGGCTATATACTTTCATCAAGCATGACAACTATATTTCTTGTCTATTTTTTTTACTGTCATTAGCATTTACTAGTTCGGTATCTTATCTCGAAGCACATGCTAGCTAAGTAGCTGGTAACTTGGTTCCAATCATCATCGTAATATAGTTGATTAATCTAAGTAGGTTTCATTAGGTGTATTTACGTGTACATTTGTTTCAGTGTTCTGTTTAGATGTTGGACAACCTGAGTTAGGTTAGGTTAGGTTCATTAACATTGCTAATCAGGTCACAAATTAATTCCTGCCTAGGTATACTTTCTCATTCATGTGTATATTCCCTATCCCATACTTAATTATTGGTCCAAATCAGAACTTAACTGGATGATAGAGTTTGGTTCAACTTCTTATGTCATTTAGTCGTTGTGCACGTAAAATTTGCCAGTACTAGTGTATCTAGCTATCTAGTCGATGGACGATGGAGTTGGGGTCAAATTGTTGTTTACTTACTCCAGTTCAGAATATTTGTTTTAAAGCTTTTGAAGCGTTAAGCTTGTTGTTTATGTATCCTATCCCAATTTTCAAATGAGGCGGGTACTTGAAAACTTAAAGAATAATGAAGCATTTTATTTTTGCTGTGTCATCCCAATGGTTCTTCTGTGATGTACTTCTACGTTGAAAATTAAACATAAGCAGCCGTTTCAAGTTTTGCCTTTCTTGAACATATTAAAATCTATCTTCAGATCAAATGCATCATTTCCTAATCTATTCATTCTTGCAGTAAGATCCCTTTTGTGAATATGGAGGAACTCATCAAAGGAGGATGTATTGATGAGTGACACACCTTTAGCGATTATTGAAATTGATCTTTCTACAAAGAGTGAAGTTGTTGACTTGGCACTCAAGGTATTTGAGTAGTGCTAAAATTGATTCCTTTTTAATTAAGAGTGCATAAACTCCAATTAGCATTAATGATTGTTGTCTACTTGATTTATGCAGGTGACGGTTTAGCATACTGAAATCTGAGGTTTCTCCTTCAATTAATGGAGTTCTACATTGTCCGGACGTCCCATGTAAAACAGAGTGAGTCTAAATGCCTAAGTGATTCCTCGTTTATAAGGAGTATATGTTTTTTTTTACCTAAAACACATGAAACAAGTACCGTAGTAAGAGTAATTTAATAAAATGTGTGTTTGTATCAATACACGCTAATGTTCTTAATAATATGTTCTACCCTCCCTGTCTCATTCAATATTTTACACTTTTCTTTATAGGGTTTGTAAGCCACTAGATTACATGTCCATTTCGCGTATGTTTTATCCTCATTACTTTACCTTTTAATAATATAAAATTAATGGTAATTCTCTGATCTCTAACTTGGTATTTTGTATGAATATTATGCGAATTTTGTTTGTACTATTTTCGTTTTAATTTCTGAGTTTTCAACCTTCAATTAGTTTAACAGGTTCATATTGTTAAGGTATGAATTTTAGTTCGGTATTCGTCAAGGTATGAATTTTAATGTGAATTTTGTGCAATGGACTTTCCAGTCACGACTAAGGTTGATGTCTACAGTTATGGTATCATGATTCTCGTGCCTTAAATGAAGTCTACAGATATAATTTACCATATTCTCTTACCAACTATGTAATGTCTTATACTTGTATGTAATCTATCTTTAACCGTACAGGTATCGAGTTTTGGCCGGAGAAGCAGGATCACAACCACAATTATCGAACTCTCGAGGCCTATCAAGATCAAGTATGTCGCGAATCAAATCTAATGACTGTCATTTCGATTTTATTTGTTTTTACATGAATTATGACTTGTACTGCTATCAGGTTGATGTTTTGATATATAGGGGGTTCGTAAGCGTACATTGATCAAAATATTGCCTTGAATTTCGTCAAAATAATTTGATCATTTTGCGAGACATTAGTAGGTATGGGAGCTAGGAACATATATTTTATAAATTCTATTCCTAGAATGTAATAGTGTGTGCCCCTCTTTTATGTTGATTTGCCATCATTACATATGGACCACAAATAAGTTGTTTGATCTCTATTTTTTTGAGTAATCACTATGTTTGGCACGTAGTTGTCAAGCATCAGTTGAGCTTAAATTATTGTCGTATCTTTAGAATAATATTTAATTTAGAAGTTAATTACTCGTATATTGAATGGAGTATATGGTTTTCTGTTTTATGTCAAAAGTAGAAATTTTAAGTAGTTCATACTGGTTGTTTTGATGAAATAGAAATCCTCATGTTAATGTGGGAACTATCGGTCATGTTGACCACGGAAAGACGACTTTAACTGCAACAATCACAAAGGTACTATAATCTTTTCATTCTAACCATTCTAACCATGTTTATTGTTTTATGTGGTGATGCAGCATTACAGGTTCGCTTTTGAAACTTTATCATTTTTAGATGTCATTGCATTTCTGGTTCATATTTCACAAAAAGAATAGTAAAAAGTGAAGGGTACACCTTAGATCCTTCTCAAGCAATCGATTTCATTATGGCGTTTTTTATGCTTTACAGGATAACATAGAAAAGGTATCTCGATCTATTCCCTTGAATTGCTTTATAGTTTCTTGTATGTTTAGCATTTTAATAACCATTATTGTTCATGTTTATATTTATGTTTATGTTTATGTTTATTTAGTGTGTTTCAGGTTCAAATTTCACAATTCATCAAATGAACGAGGTTTGTGAGCTTTGGTCGCTTTATTGTTTGAGAAACGTGTAATGTATTCAACGATTGATTTCAATGTCCTAGAATTCGATAACATGTAACTTTTCGTATCGTATAAGATAGTATGTTGAATTTGTAGGGTAAATACTATTTTGTATCTGATACTAATTTTTATGATTAATTGAAGGTTGTGGATGGATTGTTGGTAAAACCGTATTTTGGGTTGTTTGTGTTTGTGAATTATTGATGTCACAAGTTTTGTTTAGGGTGGAATTGTAAATTTACAAAGGAAGTTGTGCCACATTTTTCGTAGTATTTGCATGCAAAATAGTGAATCAGGAAGCAATATTAATTCTTTGGTTTCGTCATCGGTTAGACAAAAATGATGTAAATAAGAACACATTGACATCGATTATAGTTAATAACTGATGTAACTGAAGCAATATTGTCATCGGTTCAAAACAAAATGCGATGTAATTGAAATAACATTTGCATCGCTTATAGTGGAAATTGATGTAAATAAGACAACACTGACATCAGTTATGTAAAAATAGATGTGAATAGAACTAAATTAACATCGGTTTAAAACAAAAGCGATGTAAATGACACAACATTAACATCGGTTTTAAACAAAAAGCGATGCAAATGACACAAAACATACATCAGTTTTTAACTGAAACCGATGTAAATAATTCTTATTTACATCAGTTCAAAAGCGATGTAAATGACAAATCGGTCATATACAACGCCTGGATATACATCGCCCAAAAACCATTGTAAATGCAAAAAATAACCGATGTCAATGGACCTTTTTCTACTAGCGTACGGTCCACTCAAGATCAATACTCATACCATCCAATAAGGGAGAAACAATCAAGCTGGTCAACTAACACCACATTTAGCCTTCCCACATTACAACCCTCAAGACCTTCCCGAGACCCAGGCTAAAGACAGCCCGGAATTTTGAGGATTCAAGCTCCATAGGATACCCCTAACCATTAGGGCCAGACATGGAAATCAGATCCCGCATCATCAAACATATCCCGATCAAAGTTCGAGCCATTTTACTCGACTTCCCCTTTACATAACAGAATTCACAATCACCATATGAAAACCCGAGATCAAAACTCGTCAAAGACCCGAGAGCAAAACTCGTCAAATCCTCGAGAGCAAAACTCGTTAAAATCCCCGAGAGCAAAACTCGTTAAAATCCCATCCCAATTCTTCACATCCAGACCAGTTACCAACCCCAAACACGGGATCTCAAATTGCACTCGGCATAGAACATGCCTAAATAGTTCACACCACCTCTAGGGACTACCCCGGAGAACGCTCACAGTCACAGGATCAATATCCTAACCATTCTAGCCCTTTGATCAAGACATCACTGGGAATGCACCTAGCCTACACCATTGCTATGGCTAGTTACACACGAAGTCCTATTAGACTAGGCATCATAATATATCTTCCGACACTGAACTACGGCATGGTTTGATTTCACTACACGTGAATACGTAGGCAGCCTTTCAACAGAGGCACAACCACCCACATTGACACACATTCAAAAAGCATCATCATTCTGATCACGACACCGTCATGTTCTTAATAGCTAGCTTTGTCGTCCTGGGGGCTTCTCTTAGGCAGAAAGCCTTCATCCACTCACAAAATCCAGATAAAATTCAAAAAATCTAGCCTCCTTTCTATAGTGTGTCCTAGTACTCTGCTCAGTCGAAGACAAGAATCTATCAGGACTCGGAGCAATACCCACTTTGGAAATGTACCCTAAAATCAAAAATCCAGGAGAGCACTAGACTACAACAGTCTCATTACAGACTACTGCAACCCCGTATAGCATATCTATCCCACTTCGATGTTCGACCATGTTGCCACTCGTCTAGGCTACGGAATAGCGCAACTTAAGAGTCTTGTTAGGTGGCCCACCCCCCTACCGAGTCACGGTCCAACCCCTCGAGAGTCCAGTCGTGTCTGTCAACTCATCCGGTCACGCCCAGCGTCGAGTCTGTCGATAGGTCTCTCTCTTCAAATTCTCTTTTTTTAAAATATGCAAAACTTAGCCATTTGAGAAAACCCTTTTCGACAAGGTCAAATTTCGGTCTATTTAAATTGCAAATTTCTTTTCTACCCATTTCAGTTTTGAAAACCTATTTCCTAGCACGTGAGCTGCTTTCAGGACTTCGATTTCAAAACTAGGCAAAAATCATTTTTTATTCCCCAGCGCGAGTCATATTTGTTTCACCTACATGTTGCATGCAAAATTTTATGTAACTTATACAGGTACAATTCAAGACCGCGCAATTCACATAACTCCCCAGCGGCATAGACTTATACGACAAGTCTGATTCCCCACGGAGTTATCATCGTCAGCTCAGGTACATTTCTAGTCTCTGGCCGGCGGGCCCTCCACGCAGGTCTAATGGACCTTAAACGACCCGACCGGAAGTCTGCCAGGTCTTAATCTTTGATTGGCCTGGTAGCTACTCTGACTTTCGCCTTGTCCAAGCCTCAGTCAGAGTGGGGGCTCTGTAGACACCCACATTTTGACTGCCAGGTGTCTATAGCAGTTTCCGACAAACACCCGATGATGATCGGACGCAAACGTGCTTTAAATGCTAAGAAACGGGCTCAAAATCAATGGCATTTGGCTTGGACTCATTATAGAGTACATATCTCACAAAACTAACCTCAAAATCAGGCCCAGTGGGTCGTTTCGAGTCAAATAAGACTAATTTGGGTCGATTCCGACACCAGGGGTAAAACCGTCTTTTTACGACCGAGTCAAAACCCGTCAAAATTATTTCCGAGGCACGTGAGTCAGCCGTGACACCTCACACGGATGATTCGAACTCTAATCCTACGAAAAATCAGCTACATAAAATATTAAACAAATCCGTTTAAGGATGGAATTCGATCTCAAGTAGGAATCCTATCCGAAAACCGATTCAGACACCCGACCGAGTGCAAATACTCGGCCGAGCAGCATATTCCAGCCGTGTTCCCTTTCTTCCTTGACAAGAAAGCGGAATTCTCATGCCTTACAGCTTCCTATATTTCCTATCTCTAGCGGTAGTTCAAACTCTTCTAGCCAAGGTCGGGAATTCCTTATAAATAGCCCCTTGCACACACACTTTTACACATCAATTAGCATCTACAATATACATTCATTATCGATCAAATATTCATAAAAGCATCACAAATTATTCCCATACACACACTCGTAAGCATAAAATCTAGCATCGATACACCGATATTACAAACCCGAAGGAAACCGGCCCGATACCCGACACCCTTCACTCGTCACGCCCGAACCGAACCACCACCATAACTCACCGACATCTACTCGACGCTCTTGTGCCCAAGCCACGTCCCGACGAGCCCCGATCCGAGTAAACAGAAGCATGTAGGTTGAGGGTGTAACAAAACCCGATTTCTCTTCTTCTTCCCTTCTCCTCCTCGTCGTTCGTTTTTTTTATTACGGGTCATTCGTCGTTTTTTTATTTTATTTTCTAATATCGATATTATTAAAAACTACTTTCATATAACAACATTCTTAAAAATATGATATCGATTCTCTATAATCGAATATTGTATCGAAAAGAATTAAATTAAATCTTGACGACGTTAAAAATCGTTACATCTTTTTCGTTCAAACTTTTTTACAAAACTTTTTTTATTCATTCCGAATATTCGATATCGATTTCATAATCGAATATCGGATACGAGGAATATCGAAAACATAAATCGAGTATAAATTAATTCGTATTTTGTACGCGATTTATCAAAATTAGCAATTTCGAACAAAAAATAAAAATCGGACAGACCCGCACGCGAGTCGCGCCATGCCCAGGCGACTCGCGCACGGGCCTGAAACCCGAGACGTTTTTTTAGCTTTTTCGTTCGTTTTATTTTATTATTCTACGAAACGATTTCTAAAATTTATATCTTTTCCGAAACTATTCCGAGTATTTGATATTGATTTCGTAGTCAATTATCGAATATAACGAATATCGAAAATATTAGGTCGAGTACAAATTACGCAATATTTGTATGCGATTTAATAAAAACATTGAATTTTCGAAAAGTCGTCTTCAAAAACAGACCGACACGCGACTCGCCGGTATCCCGAGCGAGCCGCGCGGCCGGCTGCCACAACGCCTTTTTTTTATTATTTTTCGAACTTCGTTTTTTATACAAAACAGCGTTTTAACGATATTTTTCCGATTTCGACTAATGTTTTCTCGATCTCGCGTATTTATTATTTTTGCTATATTATTTTTACAAATCAATACTAACTCGTTTGTTTATCTTGTAGCAAATTCATCTTTCTTTTTCATCATCTATTTTATTATACTAAAACGAATCTCACATTCAACTTTGACGTTAAATTTTCATGCATAAATCGACTTAGCAACCCATTCAATTCCTCGCATGTTTAGGAAAACAATGTTTGCATACCATTCATCATATTACTAACGCGCGTATTAAAAAATCATTCGATATCCTAGTAGAGGCCGCTAATGTGCGGGCGGGGTTGGGTGTTCTTAGTGAACTTCCCAACACGTACCTTCACCCCTTACTCAGAACCGTGGTTTCCGGATGTCCGAATCCATTGGCAACGAGAGTCATTCAATATACGATTAACCGATCAAGTCGGCATCGGTATCGAACTGCAAAGGGACGAGTCCAATAAACTCTGATATCGGAAATGGGCCGTATTTTGTATACGGCCCACTACGACATAGAGTGGGCTCGAACGGTTCCGAATAACCATAAAATTCGGTGGCGACTCCAACTTCGATTTAAATTTCAATTTGACCATCTCATATGGAGATTCATTCGCCTCCCCAAACCCGTGCGTGGCCGCGTCGGGGTGGACCTATGTCATGTCCACAAGGGTACTATTCCTTTTCGATACCTTGGAGTGCCCATCCAATGTACGAGAATTGGGCGTGGAGACTGTGAGAAACTGTTAGCTCGAATTGTGTCTCGTATTTCGAGCATTGGCGCCCGGCGTCTGTCTTATGCAGGTAGGCTGACTTTGGTTCAGTCCGTGCTGTCACAGCTGCATAATTACTGGGCCATGATTTTTATTATCCCAAAATATGTGATGGCTTGAATTGGCTCTTTGTGTCGCAATTTCCTTTGGGATGGTGGTACTGAAGGACCTAGTCGAGCTCTTGTAGGTTGGGAGAAAATTTGTTATCCCAAGAATGAAGGCGGGCTTGGTCTCAGGGATTTAGTTACTTGGAATGAGGCAGCGGTGGCGAAGTTGGCCTCGTGGGTGTTTGATCAGCCTGATAGACTGTGGGTCAGGTGGGTTAGCTGTATTTATCTGAAGGGAGCTGATTGGGGTGAGTATCAGCCTAATACTGATGTCACCTGGGCTTGGAGGAAGGTGTGTCAGGCTAAAGACAAGATTAAGCATATGTTCGAGAATGGGTTGTGGCATGGTTCGCATCCTGTGTACTCGATTTCTAGGGCCTATGCCGAACTCCGGAACCATAAACCGCGAGTCGAATGGGCTAGGTTGGTGTGGAGTGGGTGGAGTGTCCCCAGACATAGTTTTATTGCTTGGCTGGTCTATCGGGGAGCTTTAAACACCCGGAATAAATTATTGAGGTTTGGTGTGGCAGATTCAGACCTGTGTTTTTTATGTGAATCACATATTGAGACTGTAGAGCATCTGTTTTTTGGGTGCTGCTGGAGTTCTCAAGTGGCTGACATACTGTGTGGTTGGGTAAAGAGATGCATTCCAAGAAGTGATGGGCTGACATGGGCGACCAAGATAAGAGGAATGAAGTTGCAATGCAACGTGATACGGGCGTTGATCAATGCCACAATTTATTATGTGTGGAGACAGAGGAATTCGTGCAGAATTGAGGGAATGGTCCAACAACCGGAATATGTTGTGAAACTGATTAAGATGGATGTGCGCAATAGAATAATGTGTAAGATTAGATATCCATTAAATGATAAAGACGCTAGATGGCTACGTAATTTGACGTAGTCATATTCTTCTGATCTGTAAATTGGTTCGATGATTAATATATACTTACATTTAAACAAAAAAAAGTACTATACACCTGGTTGTATAGTGGGAATATACAACCAGGTGGTTACATATATATATATATATATATATATATAATTTAAACTACTCCTCTTCCCCCTCTAATTCCCTCTAATTCAATCACGTTTAAACTCTTCCTCTTCCTTTTTTTTTCTCTTGTAGTCTTCTGCTTCCTAAAAGATACTATCTCTTCAATTTCTCAGAGACAATGGAAAAATTGAAGCAATTGACGGTACCATCCAGACGTAAAAATGCATCAACCACTGATACGGTGCCGACTAGACGTAAAAACGCATCAAACACTGTTACGGTGCCGACGAGAAGAACAAACGCGGTTACTAATACTTCGAGGTAAAATTTAACATCTTTTTTTTGTTGACAAAACAACTTTTGGAAGATTCAACTTTGCACTCGATTATTTTAGACTTCTTGGATGATAGAGAGTTTTGATGGATTAGGGTTTAATATTATTTCGACAGTTATCTATTTGATTTGTTTCTTTTGATTTCAACTATCTATTTGATTAGGGTCATTATACGAAGATGAAGTCCTGCTTTCAATTACTGTAACTAGTACGAATTAGGATAATTTACCCTTAGAGAGAATTAATCCGAGCTATTTGATAAAGTTTCCGAGCTTTTTCTAATATATTTCGAGCATTCAAAACGAGAATTAATCCAAGCTATTTTATAAAGTTTCCGAGCTTTTCATAATATATTTCTAGCATTCAAAACGAGAATTAATCCGAGTTGTTTGAGAAAGTTTCCGAGCTTTTTATAATATATTTCGAGCTTCTAATAGGTAAAGTTTTTTGAGCATGCCACTGTTTTTTTTATTTAGGGTTCACTTAAAGATTTCTTTGGTGAAATAGCAATTTCACGCGTCAAGAGAAAAAAAGATAGTAACACACACTCAAAAGATGGTCTCATAATTACGTACATATAGAGACTAGTGTAACAATTTGGGATTATGTGTATTGATTGTTAAGTATGATTATGAGAGCAGTAGAGTGAGTTTCTATATGTAGAAAGTATGATTTTGAGAGCAGTGCGAAAGTAGTAGAGTGAGTGGCATGAGTAAGGTTTTGAGATAATGTGCATACCATATGGGATGTTAATGAATTTCGAAGCCATAATGAATATCAACCCTAAATGATTTGTACATGTTGACTTAAAAGTAAGGCGAAGCCGATTGAATTAGCGTAAACAAAATGAACCATTGAGGTTGAAATGAAGTACACTAGCCCACCCAACGAACTTAAAATGAATCGAAGTGAGTCGAAAGTGAACGAGAATTAATCCGAGCTATTTGATAAAGTTTCCGAGCTTTTTATAATATATTTCGAGCATTCAAAACGAGTTCTAATAGGTAAACGATTATGTAACAGAAAACGATAATTAATCTGAGCTGTTTGATAAAGTTTCTTAACTTTTTATAATATATTTCGAGCATTCAAAACGAGTTCTCATAATTACGTACATATTGAAACATTCAAAACGAGAATTAATCCGAGCTGTTTCATAAAGTTTCGGAGCTTTTTATAATATATTTCGAGCATTCAAAAGGAGTTCTCATAATTACGTACATATAGAAACATTCAAAACGAGAATTAATCCGAGCTGTTTCATAAAGTTTCCGAGCTTTTTATAATATATTTCGAACATTCAAAACGAGTTCTAATAGGTAAACGATTAGGTAAACGAGCTTTTTTTTATTTAGGGTTCATACATTTTGAGATTATGTGTATTGATTATTAAGTATGATTTTTTATGTAAATGTATTTAGTGTTTATTTAAATACTTTTTGTAAACGATCGTGGTCTATTCTCATGTTAAGTCTAACACTATTGTCTATTCTCTTTCTTAGACCTTCAAAAAAATCAAAAATTGTAACAGAAGGTGACCATGACGAGGGCGATGACGATGTGTTGGAAATATTCCCTAGGCTGGATACTAGGATGTCGCCAACAAAGGTGGTGAAGCTTCTTCAGGTTTTATCTCCGATTCAAAGAAAAAGTTTTGAGACAACACCTTTTCGACATCTTTTAAATCTAAAAGTGACTCAAATACCCACCCGCTTAGCTCACTATGTAGTAAGAAACTTCAACTTTAGAAACAAAACATTGAGTTTGGAGAATGGAGAGACATTTAATGTCTCAAAGGAAGACATTCGCACGGTCATGGGTCTTCCGATGGGAGGTGTGGTACCAAGTCATTCTTGTGAGGAGATGCAACCTGTTTTTAGTGAATGGGTTGAACAATTTGGTGATAATCACGAAGGAAATCCTTTGACGATGTCTATGTTAGGAGATTACATATTAACAGACAAGGAAGATGGAGGACAGATGTTCAAGAGGAACATCCTTATGTATATCAAATCATCTTTGATATGTTGTTCCGGAAATAATCACGTTTATACTGATGCATTTCCTTGGGTGTTTGATGTCGGTAATTTGGACCGCCTAGATTGGTGCGAATTCGTTGAGGATAAGCTCTTAACGACTAGACTTGCTTGGTCTCCAAGAAAACAATTTCGTGGTCCCTTGTTATTTCTTGTGGTAAGAAATTTATATACAATACTCAGTTTTTATGAACAACTTATTAATGACTATATATACTCCGTACTTTCTTTTAAATTTATTAATTTGTGCAGTTATACTTTGTCGACACCGTGGTTGATTCGAAAAGGGATGTACCAAGAACGTACCCTACGCTAATTGGGTGGACGACAAAAGATCTAAACAACAGGGGAAAAAAGGCCAAAAAAGAGGTGGTTTTGGTGGTGGATATATTCATAAAGAATCCGCTATTGTGTCAAACGTAAGTAAATTGTCTTTCTCAATTTGTAGCACTATTACGAGCTATTACATATACTTAATGAGCTAATTATTCTTTTGTTACGAGTCTGCCATTCATCCCTCAAATCATTCTGAATGTGTAGCAATTTTACGAGCTAATATGTATTCTTTTTTAGCTAATGGTTCTTTTTTCCGAGTCTGCCATTTATCCCTCGACCCTTTCTCAATTAGTACTTTTACGAGCTATTATGTATACGTTTTGAGCTAATTTTAATTTTTTACGAGCCTGTCATTTATCCCTCAACTCTTTTTTTATTATTTACCACTTTTACGAGCTACTATGTATATTTCCTGAGTTAATTATTGTTATTTACGAGTCTATTGTATACGTTTATGATTAATAATGTGTCTATTGTCCTTTGAATCCTGATACAGACCTCACTTCTAACCATCAAGAACACAGTTGAAGATATGCATGAAAAACATGGTTGCGACGAGTTGGTAAAATTAACATTTACAACTCTGTATTTTTCAGCTTAATTTTTAAATATGGTGTTCCAAATAAAGGTTATTAATTCTCTTCATAATGTGTTATTTTTTGACACAGGGTGTGTTCCATGATTTTGCGGGTGCAGTAGAAAACTTAGTTGCGGCGTATGCTGACGTTGACAAGAAAGGTCGAAAACTGCTTGAGGCAATGCCAAATTGTGAAAGCGTGAAAAATTTGATCATGGTCACTCGCGCCTCATTTAATATGTCTCGTCTAAACAAAGGTGTTGATATTGAAACCATGCCAAGTTTTAGATACTTTCTTTGAGAATCCCTCTGTGATCAAGGATCTTGAAGCAATGATGGCAGCTGAAACCTTATTTCGGGAAGTGACTGACATTGTCCCACCAAGCTTTTCACTTGGCTTGACTCAAGAGTTTGGAACATGTACTACACCTCGTAATGCTGATGAAGAAAGTGACGAGGAAGAAAGTGATGAGGAGGACGAGCATGGGGTGGAATATGAAGCTGAGGGGGAGGAAGGAGAGAATGAGGAGGAGGAACAAATAGATGAGCAGATGCCTAAACGAAGAAATAAACGAAAGCCTACAATATATGCCAAATCTCCTTACGTTCTGCGGTGCTTAGACCTGATAACCTCGCCAAAGAAGAAACAGATGGATCTGGTCGCTTACCTATTGTGAAACGACAACCACTCAACGTATGATACTTTTCTACCTGATTTTTATTCATATATACCGAGCATGTGAGTAAAACTTATGAGCTAATAAATAAACTTTTTGAGCTTTTAAAAGTATTATGTTCTTAAAAGTTCGTGACAATATTTTTCTCAGCGCTTTAAGTTATTTAAACATGTTACGAAAAGAATTTCGAGCCTTTATTAGATTGTTTCGAGCTTCAGCGTATATGTTTCGAGCTTCGTAATAAAATTTCTATTATAAGTTACTCCTTTTTTCATTGATTTATTAAATTTCACAATCTAACTTGTAATCATTCTTCATAGCTCAAGTTTGTTCAAATGCGGAGATGTTATGACAACAAAAGGTGATTTACGTTCTCTCGTATCAAATCATTGTTTTGTTGAAGCAAATGTGATAAGTACATACTCTTTCATCCTCAATCGCAATGAGAAATACAAATCTCATACTTCTCCAGCAAGAGTATTCTTTCCCACTGATGTTATGGTAAGTAACGTTTACTAATTATCATGAACATTCAAGAGCTCAATAAAATCTTTATGAGCTTGAATGAAAACAATTCGAGCTTTGTTAACCATTTGTTGAGCTCTGACATCTACCACACAACTTTATTCATATAAATAATTCTAACTCATTTTTTTTGGTCCTGAAACAGTCTACATTGGTTAACATAGAGGATGATGCAAAGTCATACTTGGCTTTCAAAAGTGACATGGACCTTTACTTTGAAAAGTGGAGCACCTTCGAGAAAGTAGATAATGTTCATCTATTTTTCTTTCCTGTCATTCAACATAATCACTTTTTCGTTGCATGCTTCAATCTTTCACATAAGAAGAAAAGATATGATCTCTTAGACAACAAGCTCGAGGGACGGACATCACTGGAAAAATATGGAAATCTTCCATCAAGATTGGTATGACGCTTGTATTACTTTAGTTTGTACGACATTTAATTACGTCACTTCAATCTCTTCAACATTACACTTATGTATGTATATGTTTGTGTTTTACTTGTTTATGAACGTCCAGCAAGGATTCTTTGCTAGGTGGCTTACTAGTAAGCAGTTGCCCAGTAAATCTCAATGTGTCAATCTCCTTAGACCAAGAAGGCCTCAAATGAAATGGTGTGATCAAACAAATCATACTGATTGTGCTGTATATACGATGCGCCATATGGAGACATACAAAGGGAATGACTTGACGGGGTGGAACGTAGGTCTTGAGAGGGGAAAGGTAACACATCCTTCTCTAATATACGACTTCATATTTTATCTATATCTAATTTTAATTTCTTTTCTAATAACAATTTTCCTCTATTGCAACAGTTTAAGCCTCTGCATAATTTAAAAATCAAATATGCCTACGAGATCGTTAACTTCCAAGATAATGAAGTCAAAGCAGAAGTATTTTCTTTGGTTGATGAGCTAGTTAAAAAGGACCGCCATTAAGTTAAATGTAAAACTTTGATACGTTGTTTCATTGCTTTTGGTGTTTTTTTAAGACAATAACTTTTATAAAGTTGTACGTAATTTAATATGCTGACAATATTTTTTTTTAGCTTCGTATTATGAGATTTTTTGAGTTTTTAATTAAATTTTACGAGTGTCGTATCTATCAATTAAAACTTCATTTTTTTTAACCAAATTTTGTCCACAAACATTTCGAATTGTTTACAGTATATTTTCGTGATGTCAAAATAGGTTTACTAAAAATTCGAGTATGTGTGCAAAAATTATGAGCTAACAAGGAAAGTTCTCGAGCTTTCAAAATACTTTTTCGAATATGAGTTTCCGTGACAAATATTTCAAACTTTTTTAGCTTCATATTAATTTTTACGAGCTTTTAATTTTTGTATCCGAGCATAGTATGGTTTTTTTAGTTTTTAATTGAATTTTACGAGTGTCGTATGTATCAATTAAAATTTCATTTTTTTTAACCAAACTTTGCCCATAAACATTCCGAATTGTTTACCATATATTTTCGTGATGTCAAAATACGTTCACTAAAAAATCCGAGTATGTGTGCAAAAATTATGAGCTAACAAGTAAAGTTCTCGAGCTTTCATAATACTTTTTCGAGTATGAGTTTCTGTGACAAACATTTCAAACTTTTTGAGCTTCATATTAATTTTTACGAGCTTTTAATTTTTGTATCCAAGCATAGTATGATATGAGGGTCCTTTAATATGAGGGTCCACTAACTTGTAATCAATAAATATATTTTTCTGATGTCAAAATACATTCACTAAAAATTCCGAGTATGTGTGGAAAACTTATGAGCTAACAAGTAAAGTTCTCGAGCTTTCAAAATAATTTTTCGAGTATGAGTTCCTGTGACAAACATTTCAAAGTTTTCGAGCTTCATATTATTTTTACGAGCTTTTAATTCTTGTATCCGAGCTTTGAACGTAGTGCATTTTCCATCTTTTGTAGAGGTGCAACATACTTTAAGATGATGCAAACTATCAATTCTAAAACTTTTTGAGCTATAATGAAATCAACTCGAGCCATGAATTGATTATAATATAATATTTACAATATAATCCGAACTAACTATAATACTCGTAAGAAATTATTGACCATATAAATAAACTTTCTCAGCTATCATGACTATAATAAGAGCTGTAAATAAAATGTAATATTATATTTAAAATTTGAGCTACTTGTAATACTTCTTAAGCTAATAAATATACTCACTACTCCTTTAATATGATGGTCCACTAACGAAAAATTAAAAAAATGACAAACTATAAATTAAAGGGATATTTCCCATGGTACCCTCGAACTTTGACAGATTACACATGGTACCCCTCATTTTAAGTTTGTTCTTGTGGTAACCTTGTGTTTTGTGTTTAGTGCCCATGGTACCCCTGTTCAATTTTCTGTTATAACGGCGTTAGAAGTTAGGTTAGTTAGTGGTTAATTAATTTTGGATGAAAAATTAGGTATAATCATTAACGAACTTCAAATTAAACTGATAATTGAGAGAATGTCCATGGTACCTCTATGTTTTCAATGTTTTAACCATGGTGTCCCTGTGTTTTCGACTTTTTTCCTACGGTACCCTTGTGATTTCAATTATTTGTCCGTGGTACCCCTAAATGAATTGCAACGGCTAGTTTAATGAACTAGTCATTGTTCATTTGCAAAGTTAGAACGGAAGATGATAGTCATAAAGTTTGTAAGAGAACTTGTTCAATTGCACCATTAAAACCAACCACATTTATCGCACTTGTAGTATAGTTTAAATGAGTTTGTTGCAGTATGACCTGATGCTCGTATATTTGTTCTTATATTATATCTCGAACATGATTTTTTTTTACATTAACTCCTCTTGAAAAATATGAAAATGACATTATTGTGTGAAGTGAATTATGTTCTTTATTTGTTATGCTATTGTGCTGACCCTCAATCCCAGTAATTTTGTATTTATAAGCAAATGAACAATGACTAGTTCATTAAACTCGTCGTTGAAATTCATTTAGGGGTACCACAGACAAATAATTTAAATCACAATGGTACCATAGGAAAAAAGTCGAAAACACGGGGGCACCATGGTTAAAACATTGAAAACATAGGGGTACTATGGGCATTCCCTCAATTATCAGTTTAATTTGAAGTTCAATTCGTTAATGATTCTAACTAATTTTTCATCCAAAATTAATTAACCACTAACTAACCTAACTTTTAACGCCGTTATAACGGAAAATTGAATAGGGGTACCATGGGCACTAAACACAAAACACAAGGTTACTACAGGAACAAACTTAAAATGAGGGGTACCATGTGTAATCTGTCAAAGTTCGAGGGTACCGTGGGAAATATCCCTAAATTAAAAAATGACTCCAACTACAGACAATCTATGTCAGTACTAAAAACTCGATAAATATGAAATTACATCATAACTGATAATCTTCCGGCGTCATGAGAATTTCACGAAGACCTACGTGACTATCACCAAGATTATTAATAGTACACGTAGTTCGTGCAGTATCCGACACCCTCCCTACATTACTCGATGCCCGTTTACGTGCCCGAGTCTCGGCAGCCTTAAATCTCCCACGAGCTCGACTACTTTGAATATCCATCAAACTCCTCTTCCTAGTGAACTTTTCCCATTTCTTTGTCTTCCTCTTTGGATTTTGGATAACATCAACATCACCTGCCTCAACGTCAGAAAAATCAGAGCCACCTAATTGTGCACATGACATAGCTCCACCCCGACGCGGCCACGCGCGGGTTTGGGGAGGCGAATGAATCTCCATGAGATGGTCAAATGGAAATTTAAATCGAAGTCGGAGTCGCCACCGAATTTTATGGTTATTCGGAACCGTTCGATCCCACTCTATGTCGTAGTGGGCCGTATGCAAAATACGGCCCATTTCCGATGTCAGAGTTTATTGGGCTCGTCCCTTTGCATATCGATATAGATGCCGACTTGAGCGGTTAATCGTATATTGAATGACTCTCGTTGCCAATGGGTTCGGACATCCGGAAACCACGGTTCTGAGTAAGGGGTGAGGGTACGTGTTGGGAAGTTCACTAAGAACACCCAACCCCGCCCGCACATTAGCGGCCTCTACTAGGATATCGAATGATTTTTTAATACGCGCGTTAGTAATACGATGAATGATATGCAAACATTGTTTTCCTAAGCATGCGAGGAATTGAATGGGTTGCTAAGTCGGTTTAATGCATGAAAAATTAACGTCGAAGTTGAATTTAGCATGTGAGATTCGTTTTAGTATAATAAAACAAATGATGAAATAAATATGAATTTGCTACAAAAGATGAACAAACGAGTTAGTATCGATTTGTAAAAAATAATATAGCAAATAAATATATGAAATCGAGAAAATAAATATTAATCGAAATCTGAAAAATATCGTTAAAACGCTGTTTTGTATAAAAAACGAAGTTCGAAAAATTATAAAAAGCGGAAAAAGGGGCAGCCGGCCGCGCGGCTCGCCCGGGTCACCGGCGGGTCGCGTGGTGGCCTGCTTTGAAATCGGTTTTCGAAAACTCGATGTTTTTATTAAACCGCGCACGAATATTGCATAATTCGTACTCGACTTAATATTTTCGACATTCATTATATTCGATAATTGACTACGAAATCAATATCAAATACTTCGAATAGTTTTAGAAAAGATATAAATTTTGAAATCGTTTCGTAGAATAAATAATAAAACGAACGAAAAATCTAAAAAAACGTCTCGGATTTCAGGCCCGTGCGCGAGTCGCCTGGGTATGGCGCGACTCGCGTGCGGGTCTGTCCGGTTTTTATTTTTTGTTCGAAATTGCTAATTTTGATAAATCGCGTACAAAATATGAATTAATTTATACTCGATTTTATGTTTTCGATATTCGTCGTACCCGATATTCGATTATGAAATCGATATCGAATATTTAGAATGAATAAAAAAGTTTTGTAAAAAAAAAGGATTTGAAAAAGATGTGACGATTTTTAATATCGTCGAAATTTTAATATAATTCTTTTAATACGATATTCAACCAAGAAGTTGATATCATATTTTAAGAATGTTCCTTAATATGAAAATAATTTTTGATATTATCGATATTAGAAATAATAAAAGACTCGACGAACGACTTAAAAAAAAAGACACGACCCGTATGTAAAAGACGAGAAGGAGAAGAGAAGAAGAAAGAGAAATCGGGTTTTGTGCACCCTCAACCTACATGTTTTAGTCTACTCGAATCAGGGCTCGTCGAAACGTGACTTGGGCACTTGGAGCGTCGAGTGTATGTTGATGAGGTGACGGTGATGCGGCTCGGTTTGGGCGAGTTTCGGGCGAAGGGTTTCGGGTTTAAATGGACCGGTTTTCCTTCGGGAATATTATCGGTTTCTCGATGTTAAGTTTGGTGCTTATGTGTGATGTGAATAATTCTGAATTTTGATGATATATGACGATAATTTCTGAATATTTATGAATGTTAATTGTCGTTGTAAAAGTGTGTGTGCAAGGGGCTATTTATAGGGAATTCCCGACCTTGGCTAGGAGAGTTTGAACTACCGCTAGAGATAGGAAATATAGGAAGTTGTAAGGCATGAGAATTCCGCTTTCTTGTCAAGGAAGAAAGGGGACACGGCTGGTGGGAGCCTACTCGGCCGAGTATTTGCACTCGGTCGGGTGTTTGAATCGGTTTTTGGATAGGAAATGCGAGAGTTCGAAAGGAATGTGAATTCCGTTGCTTGGTGGAGAAGCCAAAATCTCGGCTGAATGGGGATGTATTTCGGCTGATTTGGGTGTTTTGGCCGAGTAATTGGTGTTCGGTTGATATCCGATTCGGTTTCTGGATAGAATTCCTACTTGAGATCGAATTCTATCCTTAAACGGATTTGTTTAATATTTTGAAAAATTGATTTTTGTAGGATTAGAGTGAGGAATCAGCCGTGTGAGGTGTCACGGCTGACTCACGTGTCTCGGGAAAATCTTTGACCGGGTTTTGACTCGGTCGCTAAAAGACGGTTTTACCCCTGGTGTCGGAATCGACCCAAATTAGTCTTATTTGACTCGAAACGACCCACTGGGCCTGATTTTGAGGTTGGTTTTGTGAGATATGTACTCCATAATGAGCTCAAGCCAAATGCCAATGATTCTGAGCCCGTTTCTGAGTATTTAAAGCACGTTTGCGTCCGATCATCATCGGGTGTTTGTCGGAAACTGCTATAGACACCTGGCGGTCAAAATGTGGGTGTCTACAGAGCCCCCACTCTGACTGAGGCTTGGACAAGGCGAAAGTCAGAGTAAGCTACCAGGCAAATCAAAGTTTAGACCTGGCAGACTTCCGGTCGGGTCGTTTAAGGTCCGTTAGACCTGCGTGGAGGGCCCGCCGGCCGAAGACTAGAAATGTACCTGAGTTTGATGATGATAACTCCGTGGGGAACCGGACTTGTCGTATAAGCCTATGCCGCTGGGGAGTTGTTTGCACGGTTTTGCTTGAGTCGTCCTGTATAATAATTTATGCCAAGCTTGCATGTAACGCATTTTTAGGAGAAATGACTCGTGCTGGGGAATAAAAAATTGAAGAAGATTTTTTTGAATATTTTTTGGATGGAAGAATTTTGAAGGATTAAAGAAATTTTTTTTTGACTCTGAGAAGGAGTAGGAATGCTCGGGATGTCTTAGCTAGATACTAGGATTAAAGGCCTGTATGCTAAATCCCATGGGATTAGGAATCCCAAAGTGAGGTGGAGAATCCGATTTCATGCTATAAATACTCATCTCTCTGCTCATAATTTATTCATAATTCTCACAACTCCTTTCCTTCCTTTTAAGAAAAATAAGTTCTGAAAAACTTAGTCCTCTTTTTTAGAAATTCATTATGGGAATCGATCGATTAGTCGGAATGCTGCAAGATTGGTCCCGAACCTTCAGAGATGCTGACAAGGTTATTCTGAACCAAAACGGCGTTGCCCAGTTATCCGTTATTCGGCAGATGCAAGTGGATCGCCACTTTCTGGATGCTTGCCTATCTTATTGGGATGATACCTATCATGTCTTTAGGTTTCCTCGAGGTGAAGTCTCTCCTATTCCTGAGGAAATAGCTGCTGTAGGAGGGTGGAATCCTATTCTTCGTCCTGCTATCCCCTTTTCAGTTCGTGATCCAAGGAGGAAATTAAGAGAATTTTTAGGGCTTTCTCATATGGAGGTATCCCGTATGCTAGAAGGAAATACAGTCTCCTTGATCGATCTGGCTGAAAAATTTATGAATCAAGATGACGTTCGGGTCAGGCCGGTATATAGCCGTAGGGCCTTCACTTTTTGTATGCTCCATGTCTATGCTTTTGAAGGTCATATAGATTGGCTATCTTGTATGGGCCATGTCAGACTTCTTGCCGTTGCAGATCAAATGGAGACAGAGCACAGCCCAGCTTGGCTGATTTCAGGGGAGATTATCCAAGGCTTAGATAATCGTAAGAGGGATCCATCGATCAAGCTGTCTGGTAGCCCCCGTCTTCTACAGGTAGGCTGATTTTTTCTTGTTTTTCGCAATTTTTTGATTTTTTGCAATTTCCGAGTTTTCGGGTCTTTGATTTTTGCGCGGTTTTCGCGTCTTTTCTCGATTTTCTCGGTTTTTTCCGATTTTTGCGATTTTGCGATTTTTTTTTTTTTCGAAAATCGACATTGACTTTTTTTTTTTGCAATTTTGACTTTTCAGCTATGGCTTTTTGAGAGGTTATCGATCCTGGATCCTCCTCTAGACGTAAGCCGATATCGCCCAAATCAGGTGATGACAAGAAGACGGACTGTTGACTTTTCTCGCCTTACTACCCAAAAATTCTGGGACGAGCTGCTATCCTTCCATGGAGGCCCATTGATCCGTTGGACCGTACCTTGGTGGCCTATTTATGCCTGGACTGGATTAGAGTTGCGAGATAGGGCCCGTTATCAGCTAATCCTATCTTTTAGGCAGACGATTCACCTTTATCCCGATCGCATACTTAGGCAATATGGTCGGGCCCAGAGAATCCCGGAGATTGAAGCGGTCGTGAGTGAATCTACCCAGCTAACGGACGTGATGTGTGACATTTGGGCGCAAAGATGGTATACCCGGCACACTTGGCCCGTTTCTAAAGCTTCTCCCTCGATCTGGGTATCGGATTCCTACACGAAGTGGACCCGAGCCGATTCTGCTAAAGCCCGTGCTGCTTTAAAGACCGACGAAGCCTTTGACTTGCTGCGCCGAGAACAGGTTAAGGATAATCGAGGCTTCTTTGATGATGGCGATACCCCGGCTACGATGGTCCGATTGATGTCAGGCCAAAAGGGGAAGACCAAGACTTTGACTAAAGGGTCCAGCTCTAAAGGTACATGGGGGAAAACGGGCCCCCAGACGGACTTAGAAAGGAGACTTGGTCCAAGACTGTCAGCTAAGGACCGACTTGGTCCTCGGGATAGACTACCCGAGCGCATCCGGGCTCGGATTGACCCCGTGCAGAGGGCGGAGAAGCCGAAGTCGAAGAAACGGGCTCGAGCAAAGGAAGTTCCACTCGTGATTAGGGAACGTTCGCCGCCGCCTCGCCGGCCCCGGGATCCGCGTGACCCGAAAGATAAGGGGAAGGGAAAAATGTACGAGTAGTCTTTTAAATTTTATTATTTAAATAAAACTACTATTTTTGTGTGATTTTTGTGATTTTTTTTTTTTGCGTGAGGCATTTCTTTGAAATAATAAAAGACATACTAGTGAAAACCGTTCCTGTCTTTTCGTTATTGCAGTGGTTGTACCCTTTTGAGGGGTTGCCTACGTATCCACGATTAGTGGAATCAAACCGACCGTAGTTCAGACATAGATTTTTGCAATCTTCGAAATACATCAAGACTATTAGTTCGAGATGTGCGACAGTAGGATCAGTAATCCTAACTCATTGACTTGCTTAATTTTTGAAAATTTTGTATAAAAAGATAAATTTTTAGCAAATGACATTGAGATAAGGTTAGGGGTAGTAGCGCTTCAGCTGGTCCAAGTTGGTTGGGTTGATGAATTCATTCCCATCCAAGTCTGTCAGCATTACGGCTCCTCCTGATAAAACCTTCTTCACTAGATAGGGTCCGGCCCAATTAGGTTTGAATTTTCCCCTTGGGTCGACTGGTAACAAAGCCCGGACAGATTTTAAGACTAGATCGCCCTCTTTGATGTTTCTGGGCCTAACCCTTTTGCTGAAAGCCCGTTTTATCCTTTTTTGATATATCTGGATGTTGTTAAGGGCTCGAGATCGTCGTTCGTCTAAAAGAATCAACGAGTCGTATCGGGCTTGAACCCAATCTGCTTCAGGTACTTGACTTTCGAGTAAAATCCTTAGAGATGGTACCTCAAGCTCGACGGGCTGGACCGCCTCCATCCCATACGTCAGATAGTATGGAGTTGCTCCGGTTGCGGTTCGGATTGACGTCCGGTATCCCCATAAAGCGAAAGGAATTTTATCGGGCCAATCTCGGTAATTATCTGCCATCTTTTTAAGTATGGTGACAATGGTTTTATTTGCTGCCTCTACCGCTCCGTTTGTTTGGGGACGGTAAGGTGATGACGTATGCCTTTGAATTTTATATTTTGCTAGCAAAGTAGCGGTTTCAGCTTGGAAATGGGTCCCGTGATCACTTATGAATTCGTGCGGGATCCCGTATCGGCATATAATTTTATCTTGGATAAATTTTGCAACGTGCTTGGCGTTCAAGACACGATATGACTCGGCTTCGACCCATTTAGTAAAATAGTCAATAGCCACTAGAATGAAGCAGTGACCTCCCGTGCCGGACGGGTTCACTTTCCCGATTATATCAATTCCCCATGTTGAGAATGGCCATGGTGATGTCATGGTGTATAATAGGGATGACGGCATATGTTGGACATTGCCGAAAATCTGACAGTTGTGACAGTGCTTGACGTATAACTAACAGTCGGTTTCCATGCTATTCCAATAATACCCGAGTCTTGCGATTTTTCGAGCTAACATATGGGCATTCATATGTGGGCCGTTCTCGCCATCGTGTACCTCGGCCATGACCTTTTCGGCCTGTGTTTTGTCGATGCATAGGAGTAAAGCCCCTTGTGCTGTTTTTTTGTACAACTGTCCATCGTTCGTGCGGATGAACTGAGTGGCCCATCTTCGTAGGGCCTTCTTGGCCCGGTTTTCAGATCCCGGAGGATATTCTCCTGACGTCAAGTAGGTAAGAACAGCCTGGTACCAAGGTTCTGGGTCGGTTATTTCGATGTCTTGGATAGCGTTGATATATGCCGGCTCGGACCGTCTTTCGACGCAAATCGGCATGCTAGTCAGATGTTCCGGGATGTTCAGTAAAGATGCTAATTTGGATAGTGCATCTGCAAACTGGTTTTCTTCCCGGGGCAGGTAAATGTATTCCACCCTTTGAAACTGCTTTTCGAGAACCCTTACTCGCGCTTGGTAAGCTACGAGATTTGCGTTCCGAGTTTTCCATTTCTGGAGTGCTTGATTAATGACTAATGATGAGTCACCGTGGACCCGGAGGTTTGTTACTCCTAAATCAGCGGCGGCTTGCAACCCGTGAATGCATGCTTCGTATTCGGCTGCGTTATTAGTCACGTCGAAGTCTAACTTGATGGATAACGGGGTGTGCTCTCCTTGTGGTGAGATCAGCAAAATCCCGACACCAAATCCTCGAAAGTTGGATGCTCCATCAAAATATAGATCCCATGTTTCCGTGTCGGTATGGAATATATCTTCGTCAGGGAAGGCCCAAGTATCGGTATGTCCCTCTTTCAGGTACCGGGCTATCGGCGAGGAATTCGGCTACTACCCGGCCCTTGATGGCTTTTAATGGTACGAACTTGAGGTCGAACTCAGCTAGCATTAAAGTCCATCTAGATATTCTACCGTTGAGAATGGGCTTTTCGAACAGATACTTGATTGGATCCATTCTTGATAGTACGTGAACTTCGTGGCTAAGCATGTAATGTCGGAGCTTTTTAGTGGCCCAAACTAAAGCTAGACACGTCTTTTCGAGAATCGTGTATTTGCATTCGTACTCTAGGAACTTTTTACTGATGTAGTAAATGGCTCGTTCTTCTGAGTTGACTGTCTGGGCTAGCATAGCCCCCATGGCTGTCTCAGTCGTTGTCAAGTATAACGACAAAGGCAAACCGTGTTGAGGTGGCATTAATACCGGCGGAGATGACAGAATCTCTTTGATTTTATCGAAAGTTGTTTGACATTTGTCGTCCCATAGTACCCGTTCTCCTATCTTCAGTTTTTTGAAAATGGGCTCACATACCATGGTTAGCTTCGAAATGAACCTGCTGATATATTGGACTTTCCCGAGAAACCCCCTAATTTCCTTTTCGGTTTTAGGTGGCCGCATCTCGGTAATGGCCTTGATTTTGGCTGGGTCAACCTCGATGCCGCGCTGGCTGACGATATGGCCCAATAGTTTACCCGATGTTACCCCAAAGCTGCATTTTTGAGGATTCAGTCTCATGTTATACTTGCGTAGTCGGGTGAAGAACTTCCTAAGGGCCGGAATATGCCCGTTTCGTTCTTTGGACTTGACTATCATATCGTCCACGTAGACTTCCACTTCCTTGTGCATCATGTCATGTAATAAGGTAGTGGCGGTCCGTTGATAAGTGGCACCGGCGTTGATAAGCCCAAATGGCATAACGGTGTAACAGTAAGTCCCCCAAGGTGTAGTGAAGGTGGTCTTTATCATGTCTTCTTTTGCCATTTTGATCTGATTGTATCCGGCATACCCGTCCATAAAAGATAGAAGGGCATGGTCGGCCGTGTTGTCCACCAGTATGTCGATGTGTGGCAACGGAAAATCGTCTTTTGGGCTGGCCTTATTAAGGTCCCGGAAGTCTACACAAACTCGTACCTTTCCGTCTTTCTTGGGTACCGGCACGATATTTGCGACCCAGTCTGGATATTCAGACACTTGGATAAAGCCCGCTTTGAATTGCTTGTCGACTTCTTCTTTGACTTTGAGAGACCATTCGGGCCTCATTCTTCGGAGTTTTTGTTTTACCGGCTTACACCCGTCTTTGATAGGTATACGGTGTTCGGCTATCTCCCGGTCTATTCCCGGCATGTCCTTGTAGGACCATGCGAAGACGTCTTTGAATTCGTGGAGGAGCTCCGTAAATTGTTGCTTCTCCTCGGGGTCTAAGGATAAACCTAACTTAAGCATCTGAGGCTCTAAAGGGGTTCCCAGATTGATGGAATCGGTTTCTTCGATCACCGGATCTCGGGACTCTCTTTGTTCGAGTTGCTCGACTAGATGCTGAGGTAATGGTACCTGTTCGTCGGGTTTCTCAATGTCATTGCAAGTAAAGTTTTTGAAAATGTTTTGAAAATAAGACAAGTCGTAAGCAGAACGGTTATCGTTATTATTGATAGAAAGTTTTGAAAATAGCTCGAAGAGAGCTGCCATCTGATCACTGGTCAGAGGCGGTATGAGGAGTGCTCTCGGGACAGATTCCGAGGCTCCCAGAGGAATGCTCGAAGGGAAAGGGGTTACAGACTCGACCCTAGTACTGGACCCTCTAGACTTAGACTCAGACTCCGACTCTGACTCTGACTCAGACTCGGATTCGGACTCGTCGTCTTGCATGTCTCCTTCGCCGGTAGTGAGCTTGTAGACTCGGCCCTCGCTGTCGGTCCATTTGATTGTCTTCCTCCAAGCCCGCTTTCTAGTGTCAGCACCTACTTCAGAGATCAGCTTGGTCGGATCGAATTTATTGCTATGGAGGATCAGGTTGACTAATTCCTCCTTAGGGGTAGGAATTATCTTGCTTTCCCCGAGCAAGAGCCCCAGCATGGGCTCAGCTTGGTTTGAATCTTCTTTTGATTCAGCCTGGATGAGAGTGAAGATATCATCTGGGATGAAATTGACCTCAGAATAGGTTATAGCGGGCTGGTAAAGGCCTGTTTGGACAGCTCCGAATACTGGAGTGACGAAGTTGAGTTTCGGGCTGTAGGAGCCCTTGAGGACGTTGCAGGCCTTCTGGATGCCGGCCCGGACCACATTTTCCGGGGTTAAAGCATATCCCAAGCCGAATTTCGGCTCTTCGTTATTTAAGACATCGATGATCTTGCCTGCCGGGAGACCAGGCCTTGAAGTAGCCCCCGGTAAGTAACCCAAATTCTGCAGCATTTTGTCGATGCTGGTTGTGAAATAGGGCCTAAAAAGATATTCTTCATCGATCATTCCCACGAAGTTGAATCCTCGCGGGTCGATTGAACCGGCCGTGTTGCAGCTTGACACGGCTATTGGAGTAGCTTCAAGTGTGATGACCCCGTCTTGTAAAGGTAACTTGACCTTTCTATGAAGAGTGGAGGATACGGCCTTGACTGCGTGGATCCAAGGCCTTCCGAGTAGCAGATTGAACGATGAGGTGACATCGATCACTTGAAATTCTAGTTCTTTTTCGATTGGGCCGGTTATGATGGCTAGTCTGACAGCCCCAGCAACTGATTTCGGGCTTCCATCAAAGGCCTAGATAGTTTGTGCAGTAGGAAGATAGTCGGTCTCGGTAATGCCGAGAGCCCTAGCAGTCCTTAAAGGAAGGACGTTTACAGCTGACCCGTCATCGATTAGGGTCATGGGTAGATATTTGCCCCGGCAAATCACCGTAATATATAGGGCTAGGTTGTGGGTAGCCCCAAATGGTGGTAGATCGGACTCAGAGAAGGTGATAAGCGGGCCTTCTTCTTTGGATTTGCCTTTGAGGTGAGGCAGGATGGTGGCTACCATTTCAGCGGGGGTAACCGACGAGTCCACCTTGATCTCATCGAGAGCTTTAGTAAGTGCTGCCCGATGTTCCTGAGAACTGACCAGAAGCTGCCATATGGTAAGATCAGTTCGGACCCTCTTCAGTTGCTTGACTAGGGCCGTGTTAGTGTCTGGTTCCTCGAGTATGGAGTCCGTCTTGGCGGGTTCAGTGATGGATCCCGGGGTTGAAGATCCGGCCGTGATGACATGAGTACCGGTTAGGGCCTTGGTTTTGGCCTTCCGGATCTCTTCGGCCGTGATGGGGACAGTCTCCCCCTTGGTCAGATAAACATCGTCTTCATCGTCATTCCATATCCCGTTGATTTGAGGAATGAAAGGGGAAATGAGATGAGTACAATCGATTATTTCTCCAGCAGAAATGGCGTGAGTAGCAAGAGGGTTGTTTTTGTTACTGGGCTTGTCGCTGGGTAACGGTATCTTCCCACTCTCGATCAGATCTTGAATGAGATGCTTTAATTTCCAGCATTTTTCGGTGTCATGCCCGTTGCCTTGGTGATAGCGGCAATAGGCCTGTGCGTTGTAGCTTTTGGACCGTTTCTCGACAGGGACCTCTGGCATTGGGCCTATGGGTTGAATTAGGCCTTTAGAAGATAGCCTTTGTAAGGCGTCGGCATAAGTAGTCCCTATGTCCGTGAATACTCGGGCTGGAGTGTTCTTTTTGGTCGAGGTGTCTAGCAAATTAACCTCGTCGAAGATACTTCGGGCCGCACTTGTAGTTGCGGGCTTACCGGAAGATGAACTGGCTCCTTGATAACCCTTTGTAGAGGCCTTAGTAAGGCTCTCTAACCTTAAGTCGTCTTCGATTCTCGTACCCATTTCGGTTAAGGTGGCGAAATTGGATATGATAGCGTACCGGAGATGGATCCGGTAAGATGGGAGGAGATTTTTCACAAAGGCCTCCACTAATACTTTTTCGCTGGGCTTGTCGACCAGCTTGACACTTTCGGCCCTCCACCTTTGGAGGTATTTGGTGAAACCCTCCTTCGGCTCTTGGGCCATGACCTCCAGAGTACGCATGGTTGTCTGGATTTCCGCATTGTCCGCATAGTTTCGGGCGAACTCCGTTGCGACATCGTCCCAAGTTTTGTATTTCTTGGCGTCGAGCTTATAGAACCAAGCTTTTGGGTGCTTCTCTAGCGAGGAGGCAAACAGATGTTTGAACATATCCGATTTGACTCCTTTTAGGGCCATAAACTCCTTGAAGGCCCGGATATGTAATACCGGGTCTTCGGTTCCGTCGAACATTGGGAGGCCTGTCAAGTTGAGATTGGCAGGCAGCTGATCGGTCAGGGGAGAATAGGTTCGGGCATTCTCCGTATGGATCGAGTTGTGGGTCGTCAAATGGACTTGCTCTTGCAGTTTGAGGACTGCGCTAGTCAATTGGGCTAAAGGCCCATGAGCTTCATCTTCACCCTTTGGCTTGTCCTGTTCTATGGCACTAACCCGGGTGACAATGGCGATCTGGTCGCCCCTGATTTGGTCGAGCTGTTCTTGGATCTTGGCCAATGCGGTGTTCAGTTGATCAATTGAGTCCTTAGTCATGGTTCGAGTGTGAGGCGGCCTGTCTGTGAGAATACCACGTATCAGCGACCAACCCAAATCGTAGAACTAAAGTACATCCCGAGCAAGGAAGAGGGAAACTAGAGAGGAAATGACTCGGAAAAGACATCTAGACGGAAGACTTGTGAATAGTGGACCTCCTTTAGGATCCAGCCGTGTGGGCTGGGCCCCGTTTGAAAGAAGGTTCACGTGAGACATTCCCCAGACTTCTAGACTCGATTGTGTAGACGGGCCGTCCCTTGTAGGAGTATGTCCTACGTAGGTGGGCTTTGCCTTAGTATAATAAGGCAGACTGGGATAGGGAAGAAATCCGCGATGTAAGATCGACGGAGTTTCGACGCTAGAAGACCTTGACGACTTAAGACACGACCCGACACTGCTAAATATGGGAAGTCCTAAGAAGAGGAAGGTTTTGAAAAATTGAATTTTTGAAAGGCCCGAAAGAATCGGGGTGAACCGGCCCTTTTTCGAGAAAGAAAACAGAAAGGCGGACCGGGGACGGTTGTGAAAAGTTTCGAAAATATTTTCGAGTTTTGAAATGGGCATAATACCGGCTAAAAATAGGCTATTTTGAGTAAAATCGTGGATCCTAAATTCGGTATATGTCCCGGGTTTTGAAATTGGATATTTTGAAAAGGATGCAATTTTGAAAAAAGACGGTTTTTGAAAAATGACTTGTAAATCAGGTAGCACGTAGTCATGGAAGCAGTACAACGACGCCATGTATGCTCTAATTCTAAGTCTCGGTCAGTCTGAAAGGGTCTATACCAGTGTACACAACCTATCGAGAATCGGGGCGGACTTCCTAAGTCGAGTTGAGCTTAGAACCTGCCGTAAAACCCATATGAATCGGCTAATGGACACCTTCGATATATCCAATTTGGACTATATCGATAGTATAGTGGGACGTCGGTCACCAGTACCGGCCCGGGAAAATATGGGGTTATGCATGAACCGTAAAACTAAAACGCGTATTGTACTAGTCAAACGATTTCTATTCGAGTCTCACCCTGAGGATGCTGAAGGTCAGTAACGTATCAGCTAATCCCCAGCGGAGTCGCCAAATTGTGGACATGACATAGGTCCACCCCGACGCGGCCACGCGCGGGTTTGGGGAGGCGAATGAATCTCCATGAGATGGTCAAATGGAAATTTAAATCGAAGTCGGAGTCGCCACCGAATTTTATGGTTATTCGGAACCGTTCGAGCCCACTCTATGTCGTAGTGGGCCGTATGCAAAATACGGCCCATTTCCGATGTCAGAGTTTATTGGGCTCGTCCCTTTGCATATCGATATAGATGCCGACTTGAGCGGTTAATCGTATATTGAATGACTCTCGTTGCCAATGGGTTCGGACATCCGGAAACCACAGTTCTGAGTAAGGGCTGAGGGTACGTGTTGGGAAGTTCACTAAGAACACCCAACCCCGCCCGCACATTAGCGGCCTCTACTAGGATATCGAATGATTTTTTAATACGCGCGTTAGTAATACGATGAATGATATGCAAACATTGTTTTCCTAAGCATGCGAGGAATTGAATGGGTTGCTAAGTCGGTTTAATGCATGAAAAATTAACGTCGAAGTTGAATTTAGCATGTGAGATTCGTTTTAGTATAATAAAACAAATGATGAAATAAATATGAATTTGCTACAAAAGATGAACAAACGAGTTAGTATCGATTTGTAAAAAATAATATAGCAAATAAATATATGAAATCGAGAAAATAAATATTAATCGAAATCTGAAAAATATCGTTAAAACGCTGTTTTGTATAAAAAAACGAAGTTCGAAAAATTATAAAAAGCGGAAAAAGGGGCAGCCGGCCGCGCGGCTCGCCCGGGTCACCGGCGGGTCGCGTGGTGGCCTGCTTTGAAATCGGTTTTCGAAAACTCGATGTTTTTATTAAACCGCGCACGAATATTGCATAATTCGTACTCGACTTAATATTTTCGACATTCATTATATTCGATAATTGACTACGAAATCAATATCAAATACTTCGAATAGTTTTAGAAAAGATATAAATTTTGAAATCGTTTCGTAGAATAAATAATAAAACGAACGAAAAATCTAAAAAAATGTCTCGGATTTCAGGCCCGTGCGCGAGTCGCCTGGGTATGGCGCGACTCGCGTGCGGGTCTGTCCGGTTTTTATTTTTTGTTCGAAATTGCTAATTTTGATAAATCGCGTACAAAATATGAATTAATTTATACTCGGTTTTATGTTTTCGATATTCGTCGTACCCGATATTCGATTATGAAATCGATATCGAATATTTAGAATGAATAAAAAAGTTTTGTAAAAAAAAGGATTTGAAAAAGATGTGACGATTTTTAATATCGTCGAAATTTTAATATAATTCTTTTAATACGATATTCAAACAAGAAGTTGATATCATATTTTAAGAATGTTCGTTAATATGAAAATAATTTTTGATATTATCGATATTAGAAATAATAAAAGACTCGACGAACGACTTAAAAAAAAAGACACGACCCGTATGTAAAAGACGAGAAGGAGAAGAGAAGAAGAAAGAGAAATCGGGTTTTGTGCACCCTCAACCTACATGTTTTAGTCTACTCGAATCAGGGCTCGTCGAAACGTGACTTGGGCACTTGGAGCGTCGAGTGTATGTTGATGAGGTGACGGTGATGCGGCTCGGTTTGGGCGAGTTTCGGGCGAAGGGTTTCGGGTTTAAATGGACCGGTTTTCCTTCGGGAATATTATCGGTTTCTCGATGTTAAGTTTGGTGCTTATGTGTGATGTGAATAATTATGAATTTTGATGATATATGACGATAATTTCTGAATATTTATGAATGTTAATTGTCGTTGTAAAAGTGTGTGTGCAAGGGGCTATTTATAGGGAATTCCCGACCTTGGCTAGGAGAGTTTGAACTACCGCTAGAGATAGGAAATATAGGAAGTTGTAAGGCATGAGAATTCCGCTTTCTTGTCAAGGAAGAAAGGGGACACGGCTGGTGGGAGCCTACTCGGCCGAGTATTTGCACTCGGTCGGGTGTTTGAATCGGTTTTTGGATATGAAATGCGAGAGTTCGAAAGGAATGCGAATTCCGTTGCTTGGTGGAGAAGCCAAAATCTCGGCTGAATGGGGATGTATTTCGGCTGATTTGGGTGTTTTGGCCGAGTAATTGGTGTTCGGTCGATATCCGATTCGGTTTCTGGATAGAATTCCTACTTGAGATCGAAATCTATCCTTAAACGGATTTGTTTAATATTTTGAAAAATTGATTTTTGTAGGATTAGAGTGAGGAATCAGCCGTGTGAGGTGTCACGGCTGACTCACGTGTCTCGGGAAAATTTTCGACCGGGTTTTGACTCGGTCGCTAAAAGACGGTTTTACCCCTGGTGTCGGAATCGACCCAAATTAGTCTTATTTGACTCGAAACGACCCACTGGGCCTGATTTTGAGGTTGGTTTTGTGAGATATGTACTCCATAATGAGCCCAAGCCAAATGCCAATGATTCTGAGCCCGTTTCTGAGTATTTAAAGCACGTTTGCGTCCGATCATCATCGGGTGTTTGTCGGAAACTGCTATAGACACCTGGCGGTCAAAATGTGGGTGTCTACACTAATACAGCTTCAACCTCGACTTTTGCCTTCTCAAAGCAATCATTAACAATACCCCTAGTGCGTGATCTCATTGTCTGTACTAGCAATAATGAGTTTATGAAAATTGTGTTGCATATCCAATCTCCACACAGGACCTGCAACCTTCTCTTTGGAACTTTCAATGACGTCATCTTTTGCTTTTGCATCTTTTGTCCACCGCTTAAGAACATAAAGAGTGGGTATATCATCCACACAATTACAATGATATATTCTTAGAATGTGGCGACATAAAAAGCCACTCTCTTCAAACCTTTTACAAGTTCAACATGCGTAGTTTGAGGAGGAATCAAACGTCACGACATGGCCAAACTCGTCCCCACGTTCTGTGTAGACGAAATAGGAATTTGTGTTCTCGAAACTACTTTGTAGTTTATGTTTATATGACATGCCCTTCATAAACTCTTTCTCAAAGCGCTTAAAAGCACCGATAGTATAATTCTTCGCTGCAAAATCAAGTAAAGAACATGGGATAATAACCTCAGGTACACCTTCCCAACAAAGACTATTGTCCTTACGTTCATGACTACTCCATTCACTCACAACAGTACCAAATATCTCGTAGAAATCACGCAGGGTAGTTGTCTTACTAACTCTCTTGCAAATAGAATGATTTGTGGACTCGCTCCTTTGAGACGATAATATACCTGCCGAGAAATAATCTTTTCCATATGCACAACACCATTTATGCCTCAACTCATATAGTTTGCCAAGCCAAGCATGATTACCACAATTGTATTCCCTAACCATTCTGAAAAAAGGGCAAATGGAAACAACCAATTAGTCAAGTTGAGCAACTGACCCAAGAAACAAAGCTATTAAACATAATAGACGAACTATTAAACAAATCAAGCTAATACACAAAGACGCAATAACTAAAATGCCTGAAATTACACAAAGATGTCACAACTGACCTAAGACACCGAGTTACTAAACATAATTGTAGACACCCACATTTTGACCGCCAGGTGTCTATAGCAGTTTCCGACAAACACCCGATGATGATCGGACGCAAACGTGCTTTAAATACTCAGAAACGGGCTCAGAATCATTGGCATTTGGCTTGGGCTCATTATGGAGTACATATCTCACAAAACCAACCTCAAAATCAGGCCCAGTGGGTCGTTTCGAGTCAAATAAGACTAATTTGGGTCGATTCCGACACCAGGGGTAAAACCGTCTTTTTACGACCGAGTCAAAACCCGGTCAAAGATTTTCCCGAGACACGTGAGTCAGCCGTGACACCTCACACGGCTGATTCCTCACTCTAATCCTACAAAAATCAATTTTTCAAAATATTAAACAAATCCGTTTAAGGATAAAATTCGATCTCAAGTAGGAATTCTATCCAGAAACCGAATCAGATATCGACCGAACACCAATTACTCGGCCAAAACACCCAAATCAGCCGAAATACATCCCCATTCAGCCGAGATTTTGGCTTCTCCACCAAGCAACGGAATTCGCATTCCTTTCGAACTCTCGCATTTCCTATCCAAAAACCGATTCAAACACCCGACCGAGTGCAAATACTCGGCCGAGTAGGCTCCCACCAGCCGTGTCCCCTTTCTTCTTGGACAAGAAAGCGGAATTCTCATGCCTTACAACTTCTTACGTTTCCTATCCAAAGCGGTAGTTCAAACTCTCCTAGCCAAGGTCGGGAATTTCCTATAAATAGCCCCTTGCACACACACTTTTACAACAACAATTAACATTCATAAATATTCAGAAATTATCGTCATATATCATCAAAATTCAGAATTATTCACATCACACATAAACATCAAACTTAACATCGAGAAACCGATAATATTCCCGAAGGAAAACCGGTCCATTTAAACCCGAAACCCTTCGCCCGAAACTCTCCCAAACCGAGCCGCATCACCGTCACCTCATCAACATACACTCGACGCTCCAAGTGCCCAAGTCACGTTTCGACGAGCCCTGATTCGAGTAGACTAAAACATGTAGGTTGAGGGTGCGCAAAACCCGATTTCTCTTTCTTCTTCTCTTCTCCTTCTCGTCTTTTACATACGGGTCGTGTCTTTTTTTTAAAGTCGTTCGTCGAGTCTTTTATTATTTCTAATATCGATAATATCAAAAATTATTTTCATATTAACGAACATTCTTAAAATATGATATCAACTTCTTGGTTGAATATCGTATTAAAAGAATTATATTAAAATTTCGACGATATTAAAAATCGTCACATCTTTTTCAAATCCTTTTTTTTTTTACAAAACTTTTTTATTCATTCTAAATATTCGATATCGATTTCATAATCGAATATCGGGTACGACGAATATCGAAAACATAAAATCGAGTATAAATTAATTCATATTTTGTACGCGATTTATCAAAATTAGCAATTTCGAACAAAAAATAAAAACCGGACAGACCCGCACGCGAGTCGCGCCATACCCAGGCGACTCGCGCGCGGGCCCGAAATCCGAGACGTTTTTTTTTAGATTTTTTCGTTCGTTTTATTATTTATTCTACGAAACGATTTCAAAATTCATATCTTTTCTAAAACTATTCGAAGTATTTGATATTGATTTTGTAGTCAATTATCGAATATAATGAATGTCGAAAATATTAAGTCGAGTACGAATTATGCAATATTCGTGCGCGGTTTAATAAAAACATCGAGTTTTCGAAAACCGATTTCAAAGCAGGCCACCACGCGACCCGCCGGTGACCCGGGCGAGCCGCGCGGCCGGCTGCCCCTTTTTCCGCTTTTTATAATTTTTCGAACTTCGTTTTTTATACAAAACAGCGTTTTAACGATATTTTTCAGATTTCGATTAATATTTATTTTCTCGATTTCATATATTTATTTGCTATATTATTTTTTACAAATCGATACTAACTCGTTTGTTCATCTTTTGTAGCAAATTCACATCTTTTTCATCTTTTGTTTTATTATACTAAAAACGAATCTCACATGCTAAAACAACTTTGACGTTAATTTTAGTTGCATTAAACCGACTTAGCAACCCATTCAATTCCTCGCATGCTTAGGAAAACAATGTTTGCATATCATTCATCGTATTACTAACGCGCGTATTAAAACATCATTCGATATCCTAGTAGAGGCCGCTAATGTGCGGGCGGGGTTGGGTGTTCTTAGTGAACTTCCCAACACGTACCCTCACCCCTTACTCAGAACCGTGGTTTCCGGATGTCCGAACCCATTGGCAACGAGAGTCATTCAATATACGATTAACCGCTCAAGTCGGCATCTATATCGATATGCAAAGGGACGAGCCCAATAAACTCTGACATCGGAAATGGGCCGTATTTTGTATACGGCCCACTACGACATAGAGTGGGCTCGAACGGTTCCGAATAACCATAAAATTCGGTGGCGACTCCGACTTCGATTTAAATTTCCATTTGACTATCTTATGGAGATTCATTCGCCTCCCCAAACCCGCGCGTGGCCGCGTCGGGGTGGACCTATGTCATGTCCACAATTTGGCGACTCCGCTGGGGATTAGCTGATACGTTACTGACCTTCAGCATCCTCAGGGGAGACTCGAATAGAAATCGTTTGACTAGTACAATACGCGTTTTAGTTTTACGGTTCATGCATAACCCCATATTTTCCCGGGCCGGTACTGGTGACCGACGTCCCACTATACTATCGATGTAGTCCAAATTGGATATGTCGAAGGTGTCCATTAGCCGATTCGTATGGGTTTTACGGCAGGTTCTAAGCTCAACTCGACTTAGGAAGTCCGCCCCGATTCTCGATAGGCTGTGTACACTGGTATAGACCCTTTCAGACTGACCGAGACTTAGAATTAGAGTATACATGGCGTCGTTGTACTGCTTCCATGACTACGTGCTACCTGATTTACAAGTCGTTTTTCAAAAACCGTTTTTTTTCAAAATAGCATCCCTTTCAAAATATCCAATTTCAAAACCCGGGACATATACCGAATTTAGGATCCACGATTTTACTCAAAATAGCCTATTTTTAGCCGGTATTACGCCCATTTCAAAACTCGAAAATATTTTCGAAACCTTTCAAAACCCTCCCCGGTCCGCCTTTCTGTTTTCTCTTTCGAGAAAAAAAAAGGGCCGGTTCTCCCCGATTCTTTCGGGCCTTTCAAAAATTCAATTTTTCAAAACCTTCCTCTTCTTAGGACTTCCCATATTTAGCAGTGTCGGGTCGTGTCTTAAGTCGTCAAGGTCTTCTAGCGTCGAAACTCCGTCGATCTTACATCGCGGATTTCTTCCCTATCCCAGTCTGCCTTATTATACTAAGGCAAAGCCCACCTACGTAGGACATACTCCTACAAGGGACGGCCCGTCTACACAATCGAGTCTAGAAGTCTGGGGAATGTCTCACGTGAACCTTCTTTCAAACGGGGCCCAGCCCACACGGCTGGATCCTAAAGGAGGTCCACTATTCACAAGTCTTCCGTCTAGATGTCTTTTCCGAGTCATTTCCTCTCTAGTTTCCCTCTTCCTTGCTCGGGATGTACTTTAGTTCTACGATTTGGGTTGGTCGCTGATACGTGGTATTCTCACAGACAGGCCGCCTCACACTCGAACCATGACTAAGGACTCAATTGATCAACTGAACACCGCATTGGCCAAGATCCAAGAACAGCTCGACCAAATCAGGGGCGACCAGATCGCCATTGTCACCCGGGTTAGTGCCATAGAACAGGACAAGCCAAAGGGTGAAGATGAAGCTCATGGGCCTTTAGCCCAATTGACTAGCGCAGTCCTCAAACTGCAAGAGCAAGTCCATTTGACGACCCACAACTCGATCCATACGGAGAATGCCCGAACCTATTCTCCCCTGACCGATCAGCTGCCTGCCAATCTCAACTTGACAGGCCTCCCAATGTTCGACGGAACCGAAGACCCGGTATTACATATCCGGGCCTTCAAGGAGTTTATGGCCCTAAAAGGAGTCAAATCGGATATGTTCAAACATCTGTTTGCCTCCTCGCTAGAGAAGCACCCAAAAGCTTGGTTCTATAAGCTCGACGCCAAGAAATACAAAACTTGGGACGATGTCGCAACGGAGTTCGCCCGAAACTATGCGGACAATGCGGAAATCCAGACAACCATGCGTACTCTGGAGGTCATGGCCCAAGAGCCGAAGGAGGGTTTCACCAAATACCTCCAAAGGTGGAGGGCCGAAAGTGTCAAGCTGGTCGACAAGCCCAGCGAAAAAGTATTAGTGGAGGCCTTTGTGAAAAATCTCCTCCCATCTTACCGGATCCATCTCCGGTACGCTATCATATCCAATTTCGCCACCTTAACCGAAATGGGTACGAGAATCGAAGACGACTTAAGGTTAGAGAGCCTTACTAAGGCCTCTACAAAGGGTTATCAAGGAGCCAGTTCATCTTCCGGTAAGCCCGCAACTACAAGTGCGGCCCGAAGTATCTTCGACGAGGTTAATTTGCTAGACACCTCGACCAAAAAGAACACTCCAGCCCGAGTATTCACGGACATAGGGACTACTTATGCCGACGCCTTACAAAGGCTATCTTCTAAAGGCCTAATTCAACCCATAGGCCCAATGGCAGAGGTCCCTGTCGAGAAACGGTCCAAAAGCTACAACGCACAGGCCTATTGCCGCTATCACCAAGGCAACGGGCATGACACCGAAAAATGCTGGAAATTAAAGCATCTCATTCAAGATCTGATCGAGAGTGGGAAGATACCGTTACCCAGCGACAAGCCCAGTAACAAAAACAACCCTCTTGCTACTCACGCCATTTCTGCTGGAGAAATAATCGATTGTACTCATCTCATTTCCCCTTTCATTCCTCAAATCAACGGGATATGGAATGACGATGAAGACGATGTTTATCTGACCAAGGGGGAGACTGTCCCCATCACGGCCGAAGAGATCCGGAAGGCCAAAACCAAGGCCCTAACCGGTACTCATGTCATCACGGCCGGATCTTCAACCCCGGGATCCGTCACTGAACCCGCCAAGACGGACTCCATACTCGAGGAACCAGACACTAACACGGCCCTAGTCAAGCAACTGAAGAGGGTCCGAACTGATCTTACCATATGGCAGCTTCTGGTCAGTTCGCAGGAACATCGGGCAGCACTTACTAAAGCTCTCGATGAGATCAAGGTGGACTCGTCGGTTACCCCCGCTGAAATGGTAGCCACTATCCTGCCTCACCTCAAAGGCAAATCCAAAGAAGAAGGCCCGCTTATCACCTTCTCTGAGTCCGATCTACCACCATTTGGGGCTACCCACAACCTAGCCCTATATATTACGGTGATTTGCCGGGGCAAATATCTACCCATGACCCTAATCGATGACGGGTCAGCTGTAAACGTCCTTCCTTTAAGGACTGCTAGGGCTCTCGGCATTACCGAGACCGACTATCTTCCTACTGCACAAACTATCCAGGCCTTTGATGGAAGCCCGAAATCAGTTGCTGGGGCTGTCAGACTAGCCATCATAACCGGCCCAATCGAAAAAGAACTAGAATTTCAAGTGATCGATGTCACCTCATCGTTCAATCTGCTACTCGGAAGGCCTTGGATCCACGCAGTCAAGGCCGTATCCTCCACTCTTCATAGAAAGGTCAAGTTACCTTTACAAGACGGGGTCATCACACTTGAAGCTACTCCAATAGCCGTGTCAAGCTGCAACACGGCCGGTTCAATCGACCCGCGAGGATTCAACTTCGTGGGAATGATCGATGAAGAATATCTTTTTAGGCCCTATTTCACAACCAGCATCGACAAAATGCTGCAGAATTTGGGTTACTTACCGGGGGCTACTTCAAGGCCTGGTCTCCCGGCAGGCAAGATCATCGATGTCTTAAATAACGAAGAGCCGAAATTCGGCTTGGGATATGCTTTAACCCCGGAAAATGTGGTCCGGGCCGGCATCCAGAAGGCCTGCAACGTCCTCAAGGGCTCCTACAGCCCGAAACTCAACTTCGTCACTCCAGTATTCGGAGCTGTCCAAACAGGCCTTTACCAGCCCGCTATAACCTATTCTGAGGTCAATTTCATCCCAGATGATATCTTCACTCTCATCCAGGCTGAATCAAAAGAAGATTCAAACCAAGCTGAGCCCATGCTGGGGCTCTTGTTCGGGGAAAGCAAGATAATTCCTACCCCTAAGGAGGAATTAGTCAACCTGATCCTCCATAGCAATAAATTCGATCCGACCAAGCTGATCTCTGAAGTAGGTGCTGACACTGGAAAGCGGGTTTGGAGGAAGACAATCAAATGGACCGACAGCGAGGGCCGAGTCTACAAGCTCACTACCGGCGAAGGAGACATGCAAGACGACGAGTCCGAATCCGAGTCTGAGTCAGAGTCAGAGTCGGAGTCTGAGTCTAAGTCTAGAGGGTCCAGTACTAGGGTCGAGTCTGTAACCCCTTTCCCTTCGAGCATTCCTCTGGGAGCCTCGGAGTCTGTCCCGAGAGCACTCCCCATACCGCCTCTGACCAGCGATCAGATGGCAGCTCTCTTCGAGCTATTTTCAAAACTTTCTATCAATAATAACGATAATCGTTCTGCTTACGACTTGTCTTATTTTCAAAACATTTTCAAAAACTTTACTTGCAATGACATTGAGAAACCCGACGAACAGGTACCATTACCTCAGCATCTAGTCGAGCAACTCGAACAAAGAGAGTCCCGAGATCCGGTGATCGAAGAAACCGATTCCATCAATCTGGGAACCCCTTTAGAGCCTCAGATGCTTAAGTTAGGTTTATCCTTAGACCCCGAGGAGAAGCAACAATTTACGGAGCTCCTCCACGAATTCAAAGACGTCTTCGCATGGTCCTACAAGGACATGCCGGGAATAGACCGGGAGATAGCCGAACACCGTATATCTATCAAAGACGGGTGTAAGCCGGTAAAACAAAAACTCCGAAGAATGAGGCCCGAATGGTCTCTCAAAGTCAAAGAAGAAGTCGACAAGCAATTCAAAGCGGGCTTTATCCAAGTGTCTGAATATCCAGACTGGGTCGCAAATATCGTGCCGGTACCCAAGAAAGACGGAAAGGTACGAGTTTGTGTAGACTTTCGGGACCTTAATAAGGCCAGCCCAAAAGACGATTTTCCGTTGCCACACATCGACATACTGGTGGACAACACGGCCGACCATGCCCTTCTATCTTTTATGGACGGGTATGCCGGATACAATCAGATCAAAATGGCAAAAGAAGACATGAGTAAGACCACCTTCACTACACCTTGGGGGACTTACTGTTACACCGTTATGCCATTTGGGCTTATCAACGCCGGTGCCACTTATCAACGGACCGCCACTACCTTGTTACATGACATGATGCACAAGGAAGTGGAAGTCTACGTGGACGATATGATAGTCAAGTCCAAAGAACGAAACGGGCATATTCCGGCCCTTAGGAAGTTCTTCACCCGACTACGCAAGTATAACATGAGACTGAATCCTCAAAAATGCAGCTTTGGGGTAACATCGGGCAAACTATTGGGCCATATCGTCAGCCAGCGCGGCATCGAGGTTGACCCAGCCAAAATCAAGGCCATTACCGAGATGCGGCCACCTAAAACCGAAAAGGAAATTAGGGGGTTTCTCGGGAAAGTCCAATATATCAGCAGGTTCATTTCGAAGCTAACCATGGTATGTGAGCCCATTTTCAAAAAACTGAAGATAGGAGAACGGGTACTATGGGACGACAAATGTCAAACAGCTTTCGATAAAATCAAAGAGATTCTGTCATCTCCGCCGGTATTAATGCCACCTCAACACGGTTTGCCTTTGTCGTTATACTTGACAACGACTGAGACAGCCATGGGGGCTATGCTAGCCCAGACAGTCAACTCAGAAGAACGAGCCATTTACTACATCAGTAAAAAGTTCCTAGAGTACGAATGCAAATACACGATGCTCGAAAAGACGTGTCTAGCTTTAGTTTGGGCCACTAAAAAGCTCCGACATTACATGCTTAGCCACGAAGTTCACGTACTATCAAGAATGGATCCAATCAAGTATCTGTTCGAAAAGCCCATTCTCAACGGTAGAATATCTACATGGACTTTAATGCTAGCTGAGTTCGACCTCAAGTTCGTACCATTAAAAGCCATCAAGGGCCGGGTAGTAGCCGAATTCCTCGCCGATAGCCCGGTACCTGAAGGAGGACATACCGATACTTGGGCCTTCCCTGACGAAGATATATTCCATACCGACACAGAAACATGGGATCTATATTTTGATGGAGCATCCAACTTTCGAGGATTTGGTGTCAGGATTTTGCTGATCTCACCACAAGGAGAGCACACCCCGTTATCCATCAAGTTAGACTTCGACGTGACTAATAACGCAGCCGAATACGAAGCATGCATTCACGGGTTGCAAGCCGCCGCTGATTTAGGAGTAACAAACCTCCGGGTCCACGGTGACTCATCATTAGTCATTAATCAAGCACTCCAGAAATGGAAAACTCGGAACGCAAATCTCGTAGCTTACCAAGCGCGAGTAAGGGTTCTCGAAAAGCAGTTTCAAAGGGTGGAATACATTTATCTGCCCCGGGAAGAAAACCAGTTTGCAGATGCACTATCCAAGTTAGCATCTTTACTGAACATCCCGGAACATCTGACTAGCATGCCGATTTGCGTCGAAAGACGGTCCGAGCCGGCATATATCAACGCTATCCAAGACATCGAAATAACCGACCCAGAACCTTGGTACCAGGCTGTTCTTACCTACTTGACGTCAGGAGAATATCCTCCGGGATCTGAAAACCGGGCCAAGAAGGCCCTACGAAGATGGGCCACTCAGTTCATCCGCACGAACGATGGACAGTTGTACAAAAAAACAGCACAGGGGGCTTTACTCCTATGCATCGACAAAACACAGGCCGAAAAGGTCATGGCCGAGGTACACGATGGCGAGAACGGCCCGCATATGAATGCCCATATGTTAGCTCGAAAAATCGCAAGACTCGGGTATTATTGGAATAGCATGGAAACCGACTGTCAGTTATACGTCAAGCACTGTCACAACTGTCAGATTTTCGGCAATGTCCAACATATGCCGTCATCCCTGTTATACACCATGACGTCACCATGGCCATTCTCAACATGGGGAATTGATATAATCGGGAAAGTGAACCCGTCCGGCACGGGAGGTCACTGCTTCATTCTAGTGGCTATTGACTATTTTACTAAATGGGTCGAAGCCGAGTCATATCGTGTCTTGAACGCCAAGCACGTTGCAAAATTTATCCAAGATAAAATTATATGCCGATACGGGATCCCGCACGAATTCATAAGTGATCACGGGACCCATTTCCAAGCTGAAACCGCTACTTTGCTAGCAAAATATAAAATTCAAAGGCATACGTCATCACCTTACCGTCCCCAAACAAACGGAGCGGTAGAGGCAGCAAATAAAACCATTGTCACCATACTTAAAAAGATGGCAGATAATTACCGAGATTGGCCCGATAAAATTCCTTTCGCTTTATGGGGATACCGGACGTCAATCCGAACCGCAACCGGAACAACTCCATACTATCTGACGTATGGGATGGAGGCGGTCCAGCCCGTCGAGCTTGAGGTACCATCTCTAAGGATTTTACTCGAAAGTCAAGTACCTGAAGCAGATTGGGTTCAAGCCCGATACGACTCGTTGATTCTTTTAGACGAACGACGATCTCGAGCCCTTAACAACATCCAGATATATCAAAAAAGGATAAAACGGGCTTTCAACAAAAGGGTTAGGCCCAGAAACATCAAAGAGGGCGATCTAGTCTTAAAATCAAACCTAATTGGGCCGGACCCTATCTAGTGAAGAAGGTTTTATCAGGAGGAGCCGTAATGCTGACAGACTTGGATGGGAATGAATTCGTCAACCCAACCAACTTGGACCAGCTGAAGCGCTACTACCCCTAACCTTATCTCAATGTCATTTGCTAAAAATTTATCTTTTTATACAAAATTTTCAAAAATTAAGCAAGTCAATGAGTTAGGATTACTGATCCTACTGTCGCACATCTCGAACTAATAGTCTTGATGTATTTCGAAGATTGCAAAAATCTATGTCTGAGCTACGGTCGGTTTGATTCCACTAATCGTGGATACGTAGGCAACCCCTCAAAAGGGTACAACCACTGCAATAACGAAAAGACAGGAACGGTTTTCACTAGTATGTCTTTTATTATTTCAAAGAAATGCCTCACGCAAAAAAAAAAAAATCACAAAAATCACACAAAAATAGTAGTAATATTTAAATAATAAAATTTAAAAGACTACTCGTACATTTTCCCCTTCCCCTTATCTTTCGGGTCACGCGGATCCCGGGGCCGGCGAGGCGGGGGCGAACGTTCCCTAATCACGAGTGGAACTTCCTTTGCTCGAACCCGTTTCTTCGACTTCGGCTTCTCCGCCCTCTGCACGGGTTCAATCCGAGCCCGAATGCGCTCGGGTAGTCTATCCCGAGGACCAAGTCGGTCCTTAGCTGCCAGTCTTGGACCAAGTCTCCTTTCTAAGTCCGTCTGGGGGCCCGTTTTCCCCCATGTACCTTTAGAGCTGGACCCTTTAGTCAAAGTCTTGGTCTTCCCCTTTTGGCATGACATCAATCGGACCATCGTAGCCGGGGTATCGCCATCATCAAAGAAGCCTCGATTATCCTTAACCTGTTATCGGCGCAGCAAGTCAAAGGCTTCGTCGATCTTTAAAGCAGCACGGGCTTTAGCAGAATCGGCTCGGGTCCACTTCGTGTAGGAATCCGATACCAAGATCGAGGGAGAAGCTTTAGAAACGGGCCAAGTGTGCCGGGTATACCATCTTTGCGCCCAAATGTCACACATCACGTCCGTTAGCTGGGTAGATTCACTCACGACCGCTTCAATCTCCGGGATTCTCTGGGCCCGACCATATTGCCTAAGTATGCGATCGGGATAAAGGTGAATCGTCTGCCTAAAAGATAGGATTAGCTGATAACGGGCCCTATCTCGCAACTCTAATCCAGTCCAGGCATAAATAGGCCACCAAGGTACGGTCCAACGGATCAATGGGCCTCCATGGAAGGATAGCAGCTCGTCCCAGAATTTTTGGGTAGTAAGGCGAGAAAAGTCAACAGTCCGTCTTCTTGTCATCACCTGATTTGGGCGATATCGGCTTACGTCTAGAGGAGGATCCAGGATCGATAACCTCTCAAAAAGCCATAGCAGAAAAGTCAAAATTGCAAAAAAAAAGTCAATGTCGATTTTCGAAAAAAAAAAAAAAAAAAAAAAAATCGCAAAATCGCAAAAATCGGAAAAAACCGAGAAAATCGAGAAAAGACGCGAAAACCGCGCAAAAATCAAAGACCCGAAAACTCGGAAATTGCAAAAAATCAAAAATTGCGAAAATCAAGAAAAAATCAGCCTACCTGTAGAAGACGGGTGCTACCAGACAGCTTGATCGATGGATCCCTCTTACGATTATCTAAACCTTGGATAATCTCCCCGGTAATCAGCCAGGCTGGGCTGTGTTCGGTCTCCATTTGATCCGCTACAGAAAGAAGTCTGACATGGCCCATACAGGATAGCCAATCCAAATGACCCTCGAAAGCATAAACATAGAGCATACAAAAAGTAAAGGCCCTACGGCTATATACCGGCCTGACCCGAACGTCATCTTGATTCATAAATTTTTCAGCCAGATCGATCAAGGAGACTGTATTTCCTTCTAGCATACGGGATACCTCAAAATTTTAAATTGATAGAGAGGAAGCACCGTAAAACAAAATATCTCTCATTTCTCCCTCGAGTCTATTCTTGCCTAATTCTTCTTCTGATAATCGATTCAACCTCTGATCTTTTCACCTGGAATTGCAACCACCAAGTGGAAAGTCGGGGTTGGGGTCTTCGGAATCGTAAGTCTCAGCCCGTTCCCAGCTTGACTTGCTCTCAGGTTGGCCCTTCGCCTTTTTATTTCTCATCAAACGAATGGCATCTTCTTCTCGATCGAATTGAACCGCCATTTTTTCATAGAGCTTTCTTGCCCGTAAATTTCAGAGTCTATCTTTTAATTTTCGCGGGTTAAGGTAGGAAAGCTTGTTTTAAGAATGAGTGATTGCCCTTCTCCGACCCTTACTGCCCAACCTGGGAACCTTTTCGGTCTTCCCATTCATTCCCTGTGGGGCCCTCTTCTCCTAACTCTTTCCATTCTGCGAATGAATAATCTATAACAGTTCCGCGGTACAAAGTTCAGGATCTAGAACTTTTTAGTTCATTCTAATAAAGATTTTGTGAGTTGCTCATTCATTTAATTTCAAATAAGTCGCGTGGCTACGAACCACGGTGTCGGGGGTTTCGCCCATGTTGTGGCAATTCCACCCAGAAGGTAATGGGTTACTCTTTTAATTTTTTCAAATTAACGATTTGAAGACCTATTGGGAACCCACCCTCTTATTTTCAAAGGGACTATATGATGAGTTTGTTTCTGTCTTTTGTTGAATCTTTTTCACGGATTTTAAAAAATTATAGAGAAAAAAATAAAGAATTTAAAATTCCCTTAACGGTTTGCCTGACTGGCGAGTCTGCCGTCTCCGCGTCTTTCCCCCTTTTGAGGGCTGCTCCTCAAGCCTTCGAGTGCCGATCTTCGCGAATTGGACTTAGCATTAAATTTTTTTTTATTCTTTTAATAATTTTTGCGACAATTAAAAATAAAAAGAGTATTTCCTTGTTCCGGAAGTCGTTGCGTACGATTTTACCGATCTAAATCAAGCAGGTTTTTCTTGTGAAAGTATCAAAATAGATATATTGATTCATATTTAAAGGTTGACAAAAGCCGTGTTTTTGGCTACAAAAACTCTGGAAAAGTCTTCTAAAGCATTAACCGACCACGGGGGCCAAAAGGAGAAATTGCGTTGGAATTGAGAAAGTTCCGAAACAGAGATAAACTTGAGGAAGCAGAAGCTAATAAAATTTCTGCATATCCTCTTGAATCGGACAATACTACTTTAAAAAAAATCCAGATATTCGACAAATGCTGGATTGAGCAAGACTTTCTGTGACATAGGATCTTTAATTTTTTTAATTTAATTAAGTTGAATTCACTATTGTGGTAGCCGAAACGGCGGATTCCCCCGCTACATTACAATACCTCGCCCCTTATACCGGAGCGGCACTGGCGGAATATTTTATGTCCCTGGAATTAAAAAAAAGGGCAATCCTGAGCCAACTCCTTTTATTTTCCAAAAAATTCTCTTTGGGCCTTTTTTTTCCGCTTTTATAGGTATAATAACGGTATTTTTAGGAGCTACCTTATGCCCAGTGCCGGAAGGTCAAGGAAGTTGGTGACCTGATGACAGGGGAGCCGGCGACCGAAGCCCCGGTGAACGGCGGCCGTAACTCCGATGGGGGTTCTTTTCACCCTTCCCTCACGTGAACCGGATATGGACAGTTCCGATAAGATTTCATTCTTGAACAAAAATTCGGTGGGGTAACAGCCAGTTTTGGGATGTTGGGGGATATCATTATTGCCATATGAGAAAGCCCTAAAAATTCTCTTAATTTCCTCCTTGGATCACGAACTGAAAAGGGGATAGCAGGACGAAGAATAGGATTCCACCCTCCTACAGCAGCTATTTCCTCAGGAATAGGACAGACTTCACCTCGAGGAAACCTAAAGACATGATAGGTATCATCCCAATAAGATAGGCAAGCATCCAGAAAGTGGCGATCCACTTGCATCTGCCGAATAACGGATAACTGGGCAACGCCGTTTTGGTTCAGAATAACCTTGTCAGCATCTCTGAAGGTTCGGGACCAATCTTGCAGCATTCCGACTAATCGATCGATTCCCATAATGAATTTCTAAAAAAGAGGACTAAGTTTTTCAGAACTTATTTTTCTTAAAAGGAAGGAAAGGAGTTGTGAGAATTATGAATAAATTATGAGCAGAGAGATGAGTATTTATAGCATGAAATCGGATTCTCCTCCTCACTTTGGGATTCCTAATCCCATGGGATTTAGCATACAGGCCTTTAATCCTAGTATCTAGCTAAGACATCCCGAGCATTCCTACTCCTTCTCAGAGTCAAAAAAAATTTCTTTAATCCTTCAAAATTCTTCCATCCAAAAAATATTCAAAAAAATCTTCTTCAATTTTTTATTCCCCAGCACGAGTCATTTCTCCTAAAAATGCGTTACATGCAAGCTTGGCATAAATTATTATACATGACGACTCAAGCAAAACCGTGCAAACAACTCCCCAGCGGCATAGGCTTATACGACAAGTCCGGTTCCCCACGGAGTTATCATCATCAAACTCAGGTACATTTCTAGTCTTCGGCCGGCGGGCCCTCCACGCAGGTCTAACGGACCTTAAACGACCCGACCGGAAGTCTGCCAGGTCTAAACTTTGATTTGCCTGGTAGCTTACTCTGACTTTCGCCTTGTCCAAGCCTCAGTCAGAGTGGGGGCTCTGTAGACACCCACATTTTGACCGCCAGGTGTCTATAGCAGTTTCCGACAAACACCCGATGATGATCGGACGCAAACGTGCTTTAAATACTCAGAAACGGGCTCAGAATCATTGGCATTTGGCTTGGGCTCATTATGGAGTACATATCTCACAAAACCAACCTCAAAATCAGGCCCAGTGGGTCGTTTCGAGTCAAATAAGACTAATTTGGGTCGATTCCGACACCAGGGGTAAAACCGTCTTTTTACGACCGAGTCAAAACCCGGTCAAAGATTTTCCCGAGACACGTGAGTCAGCCGTGACACCTCACACGGCTGATTCCTCACTCTAATCCTACAAAAATCAATTTTTCAAAATATTAAACAAATCCGTTTAAGGATAGAATTCGATCTCAAGTAGGAATTCTATCCAGAAACCGAATCGGATATCGACCGAACACCAATTACTCGGCCAAAACACCCAAATCAGCCGAAATACATCCCCATTCAGCCGAGATTTTGGCTTCTCCACCAAGCAACGGAATTCGCATTCCTTTCGAACTCTCGCATTTCCTATCCAAAAACCGATTCAAACACCCGACCGAGTGCAAATACTCGGCCGAGTAGGCTCCCACCAGCCGTGTCCCCTTTCTTCTTGGACAAGAAAGCGGAATTCTCATGCCTTACAACTTCTTACGTTTCCTATCCAAAGCGGTAGTTCAAACTCTCCTAGCCAAGGTCGGGAATTTCCTATAAATAGCCCCTTGCACACACACTTTTACAACAACAATTAACATTCATAAATATTCAGAAATTATCGTCATATATCATCAAAATTCAGAATTATTCACATCACACATAAACATCAAACTTAACATCGAGAAACCGATAATATTCCCGAAGGAAAACCGGTCCATTTAAACCCGAAACCCTTCGCCCGAAACTCGCCCAAACCGAGCCGCATCACCGTCACCTCATCAACATACACTCGACGCTCCAAGTGCCCAAGTCACGTTTCGACGAGCCCTGATTCGAGTAGACTAAAACATGTAGGTTGAGGGTGCACAAAACCCGATTTCTCTTTCTTCTTCTCTTCTCCTTCTCGTCTTTTACATACGGGTCGTGTCTTTTTTTTAAAGTCGTTCGTCGAGTCTTTTATTATTTCTAATATCGATAATATCAAAAATTATTTTCATATTAACGAACATTCTTAAAATATGATGTCAACTTCTTGGTTGAATATCGTATTAAAAGAATTATATTAAAATTTCGACGATATTAAAAATCGTCACATCTTTTTCAAATCCTTTTTTTTTTTACAAAACTTTTTTATTCATTCTAAATATTCGATATCGATTTCATAATCGAATATCGGGTACGACGAATATCGAAAACATAAAATCGAGTATAAATTAATTCATATTTTGTACGCGATTTATCAAAATTAGCAATTTCGAACAAAAAATAAAAACCGGACAGACCCGCACGCGAGTCGCGCCATACCCAGGCGACTCGCGCGCGGGCCTGAAATCCGAGACGTTTTTTTTTAGATTTTTTCGTTCGTTTTATTATTTATTCTACGAAACGATTTCAAAATTCATATCTTTTCTAAAACTATTCGAAGTATTTGATATTGATTTCGTAGTCAATTATCGAATATAATGAATGTCGAAAATATTAAGTCGAGTACGAATTATGCAATATTCGTGCGCGGTTTAATAAAAACATCGAGTTTTCGAAAACCGATTTCAAAGCAGGCCACCACGCGACCCGCCGGTGACCCGGGCGAGCCGCGCGGCCGGCTGCCCCTTTTTCCGCTTTTTATAATTTTTCGAACTTCGTTTTTTATACAAAACAGCGTTTTAACGATATTTTTCAGATTTCGATTAATATTTATTTTCTCGATTTCATATATTTATTTGCTATATTATTTTTTACAAATCGATACTAACTTGTTTGTTCATCTTTTGTAGCAAATTCACATCTTTTTCATCTTTTGTTTTATTATACTAAAAACGAATCTCACATGCTAAAACAACTTTGAAGTTAATTTTAGTTGCATTAAACCGACTTAGCAACCCATTCAATTCCTCGCATGCTTAGGAAAACAATGTTTGCATATCATTCATCGTATTACTAACGCGCGTATTAAAACATCATTCGATATCCTAGTAGAGGCCGCTAATGTGCGGGCGGGGTTGGGTGTTCTTAGTGAACTTCCCAACACGTACCCTCACCCCTTACTCAGAACCGTGGTTTCCGGATGTCCGAACCCATTGGCAACGAGAGTCATTCAATATACGATTAACCGCTCAAGTCGGCATCTATATCGATATGCAAAGGGACGAGCCCAATAAACTCTGACATCGGAAATGGGCCGTATTTTGTATACGGCCCACTACGACATAGAGTGGGCTCGCAACTCTAATCCAGTCCAGGCATAAATAGGCCACCAAGGTACGGTCCAACGGATCAATGGGCCTCCATGGAAGGATAGCAGCTCGTCCCAGAATTTTTGGGTAGTAAGGCGAGAAAAGTCAACAGTCCGTCTTCTTGTCATCACCTGATTTGGGCGATATCGGCTTACGTCTAGAGGAGGATCCAGGATCGATAACCTCTCAAAAAGCCATAGCTGAAAAGTCAAAATTGCAAAAAAAAAGTCAATGTCGATTTTCGAAAAAAAAAAAAAAAAAAAAAAAAAATCGCAAAATCGCAAAAATCGGAAAAAACCGAGAAAATCGAGAAAAGACGCGAAAACCGCGCAAAAATCAAAGACCCGAAAACTCGGAAATTGCAAAAAATCAAAAATTGCGAAAATCAAGAAAAAATCAGCCTACCTGTAGAAGACGGGTGCTACCAGACAGCTTGATCGATGGATCCCTCTTACGATTATCTAAACCTTGGATAATCTCCCCGGTAATCAGCCAGGCTGGGCTGTGTTCGGTCTCCATTTGATCCGCTACAGAAAGAAGTCTGACATGGCCCATACAGGATAGCCAATCCAAATGACCCTCGAAAGCATAAACATGGAGCATACAAAAAGTAAAGGCCCTACGGCTATATACCGGCCTGACCCGAACGTCATCTTGATTCATAAATTTTTCAGCCAGATCGATCAAGGAGACTGTATTTCCTTTTAGCATACGGGATACCTCCATATGAGAAAGCCCTAAAAATTCTCTTAATTTCCTCCTTGGATCACGAACTGAAAAAGGGATAGCAGGACGAAGAATAGGATTCCACCCTCCTACAGCAGCTATTTCCTCAGGAATAGGACAGACTTCACCTCGAGGAAACCTAAAGACATGATAGGTATCATCCCAATAAGATAGGCAAGCATCCAGAAAGTGGCGATCCACTTGCATCTGCCGAATAACGGATAACTGGGCAACGCCGTTTTGGTTCAGAATAACCTTGTCAGCATCTCTGAAGGTTCGGGACCAATCTTGCAGCATTCCGACTAATCGATCGATTCCCATAATGAATTTCTAAAAAAGAGGACTAAGTTTTTCAGAACTTATTTTTCTTAAAAGGAAGGAAAGGAGTTGTGAGAATTATGAATAAATTATGAGCAGAGAGATGAGTATTTATAGCATGAAATCGGATTCTCCTCCTCACTTTGGGATTCCTAATCCCATGGGATTTAGCATACAGGCCTTTAATCCTAGTATCTAGCTAAGACATCCCGAGCATTCCTACTCCTTCTCAGAGTCAAAAAAAAATTTCTTTAATCCTTCAAAATTCTTCCATCCAAAAAATATTCAAAAAAATCTTCTTCAATTTTTTATTCCCCAGCACGAGTCATTTCTCCTAAAAATGCGTTACATGCAAGCTTGGCATAAATTATTATACAGGACGACTCAAGCAAAACCGTGCAAACAACTCCCCAGCGGCATAGGCTTATACGACAAGTCCGGTTCCCCACGGAGTTATCATCATCAAACTCAGGTACATTTCTAGTCTTCGGCCGGCGGGCCCTCCACGCAGGTCTAACGGACCTTAAACGACCCGACCGGAAGTCTGCCAGGTCTAAACTTTGATTTGCCTGGTAGCTTACTCTGACTTTCGCCTTGTCCAAGCCTCAGTCAGAGTGGGGGCTCTGTAGACACCCACATTTTGACCGCCAGGTGTCTATAGCAGTTTCCGACAAACACCCGATGATGATCGGACGCAAACGTGCTTTAAATACTCAGAAACGGGCTCAGAATCATTGGCATTTGGCTTGGGCTCATTATGGAGTACATATCTCACAAAACCAACCTCAAAATCAGGCCCAGTGGGTCGTTTCGAGTCAAATAAGATTAATTTGGGTCGATTCCGACACCAGGGGTAAAACCGTCTTTTTACGACCGAGTCAAACCTGGTCAAAGATTTTCCCGAGACACGTGTGTCATCCGTGACACCTCACACGGCTGATTCCTCACTCTAATCCTACAAAAATCAATTTTTCAAAATATTAAACAAATCCGTTTAAGGATAGAATTCGATCTCAAGTAGGAATTCTATCCAGAAACCGAATCGGATATCGACCGAACACCAATTACTCGGCCAAAACACCCAAATCAGCCGAAATACATCCCCATTCAGCCGAGATTTTGGCTTCTCCACCAAGCAACGGAATTCGCATTCCTTTCGAACTCTCGCATTTCCTATCCAAAAACCGATTCAAACACCCGACCGAGTGCAAATACTCGGCCGAGTAGGCTCCCACCAGCCGTGTCCCCTTTCTTCTTGGACAAGAAAGCGGAATTCTCATGCCTTACAACTTCTTACGTTTCCTATCCAAAGCGGTAGTTCAAACTCTCCTAGCCAAGGTCGGGAATTTCCTATAAATAGCCCCTTGCACACACACTTTTACAACAACAATTAACATTCATAAATATTCAGAAATTATCGTCATATATCATCAAAATTCAGAATTATTCACATCACACATAAACATCAAACTTAACATCGAGAAACCGATAATATTCCCGAAGGAAAACCGGTCCATTTAAACCCGAAACCCTTCGCCCGAAACTCGCCCAAACCGAGCCGCATCACCGTCATCTCATCAACATACACTCGACGCTCCAAGTGCCCAAGTCACGTTTCGACGAGCCCTGATTCGAGTAGACTAAAACATGTACGTTGAGGGTGCACAAAACCCGATTTCTCTTTCTTCTTCTCTTCTCCTTCTCGTCTTTTACATACGGGTCGTGTCTTTTTTTTAAAGTCGTTCGTCGAGTCTTTTATTATTTCTAATATCGATAATATCAAAAATTATTTTCATATTAACGAACATTCTTAAAATATGATATCAACTTCTTGGTTGAATATCGTATTAAAAGAATTATATTAAAATTTCGACGATATTAAAAATCGTCACATCTTTTTCAAATCCTTTTTTTTTTTTACAAAACTTTTTTATTCATTCTAAATATTCGATATCGATTTCATAATCGAATATCGGGTACGACGAATATCGAAAACATAAAATCGAGTATAAATTAATTCATATTTTGTACGCGATTTATCAAAATTAGCAATTTCGAACAAAAAATAAAAACCGGACAGACCCGCACGCGAGTCGCGCCATACCCAGGCGACTCGCGCGCGGGCCTGAAATCCGAGACGTTTTTTTTTAGATTTTTTCGTTCGTTTTATTATTTATTCTACGAAACGATTTCAAAATTCATATCTTTTCTAAAACTATTCGAAGTATTTGATATTGATTTCGTAGTCAATTATCGAATATAATGAATGTCGAAAATATTAAGTCGAGTACGAATTATGCAATATTCGTGCGCGGTTTAATAAAAACATCGAGTTTTCGAAAACCGATTTCAAAGCAGGCCACCACGCGACCCGCCGGTGACCCGGGCGAGCCGCGCGGCCGGCTGCCCCTTTTTCTGCTTTTTATAATTTTTCGAACTTCGTTTTTTATACAAAACAGCGTTTTAACGATATTTTTCAGATTTCGATTAATATTTATTTTCTCGATTTCATATATTTATTTGCTATATTATTTTTTACAAATCGATACTAACTTGTTTGTTCATCTTTTGTAGCAAATTCACATCTTTTTCATCTTTTGTTTTATTATACTAAAAACGAATCTCACATGCTAAAACAACTTTGAAGTTAATTTTAGTTGCATTAAACCGACTTAGCAACCCATTCAATTCCTCGCATGCTTAGGAAAACAATGTTTGCATATCATTCATCGTATTACTAACGCGCGTATTAAAACATCATTCGATATCCTAGTAGAGGCCGCTTATGTGCGGGCGGGGTTGGGTGTTCTTAGTGAACTTCCCAACACGTACCCTCACCCCTTACTCAGAACCGTGGTTTCCGGATGTCCGAACCCATTGGCAACGAGAGTCATTCAATATACGATTAACCGCTCAAGTCGGCATCTATATCGATATGCAAAGGGACGAGCCCAATAAACTCTGACATCGGAAATGGGCCGTATTTTGTATACGGCCCACTACGACATAGAGTGGGCTCGAACGGTTCCGAATAACCATAAAATTCGGTGGCGACTCCGACTTCGATTTAAATTTCCATTTGACTATCTCATGGAGATTCATTCGCCTCCCCAAACCCGCGCGTGGCCGCGTCGGGGTGGACCTATGTCATGTCCACAATAATAAACGATCTATTAAACAAGATCAATCTAATACACAAAGATGTCATAATTAAAAAGTTCGATATTACACCAAGACGCCACAATAGACCTAAGAATCCGAGCTACTAAACATAATAGACGATCTATTAAACAAAATCAATGTAATATGAAAGGATGTCATAACTTAAAAGTCTGATATTACACAGAGATGCCACACAACTAACCTAACAAATTAAACCGAGCTACTTAACATAATAGACGAGCTATTAAACAAAATCGAGCTACTACATAAAGATGCCATAACTACAAACACTGATATTACACAAAGATGCCACAACTGTCCTAAGAAACCAAGCTACTAAACATAATGGACGAGCTATTAAACAAAATCGATCTAATACACAAAGATGCCATAACTTAAAACTCTCAAATAAAATACAGATACCTCAACTGACCTAAGAAACCGAGCTACTAAACAATAATAGATGAGCTGTTAAACAAAATATACGAGCTATTATACAAAGATGTCAAATTTGTATACGCTTATTAATCTTGTTAATTTTCAAACAAATCGAGTTATTAAACAAATACGTGAAACAAGTACCTGTTCCAACAATGTTGTAATTCCTCTTCTGTGTGACATCTTTTCAAGATGCGACTGAATAACTTGTTAAAACCCGGTGTCTCTTTCAGTTGTCCTAGATGAGAAGCTGCATTCTTGAATAGATGCCAAACACAGTCTATGTTTTGATTGTGGGAAACACTTTTGAATAGCAGTTGACATTGCTTGACATTGATCCGTCATTATAGTTTTAGGTTGAATACCACCCATTGATCTCAAAAAAGTATTATACAACCACTCAAAGGACTCAGTGCACTCGTGTTGCATAAACCCAATGCCAAACATACAAATTCTTGTATGGTGGTTAATCCCAACAAATGGCGCACAAATCATATCGTACTTATTCGTACGATATGTTGCATCGTTTCCAAGAACCTCGTGAAAGGATTCATAATCCTGCCTCATTGTTTTGTCTCTGAAAAATACACTTACCAAACAATTATCCTCGTCTACCTCAAAATCATAATAAAAGTCCTCCTCACTAGCAGCCCTTTGCTTGAAAATATTAATCAGAGTGTTACAATCTGTAACATCAAATCTTTTTTTCATTGCCTTTTTCACAGCAGTCAAAGCATCGCCATACTCAAACCCAACTACAGCAGAACCACCAGCCTCTTTCTGTAATGACCTAATACCATCTGCCAAACGAATACCGCTCCTTCTTAAATTCATAAGGTATTTAACACATGCAAGATCGATCTTCCTGTGACATCTTAAATGAGGAACTTCATTAGGATGACAAAAAGGATGATTATGAACCATATCGTGTTTTACACACTCAAATTTACCACCTATAATTTTAAAGCACACTATTGCTTTACAACCAGTTCTCCGATCCAACTTTGAATATTTTTTACCCAAAACTCCCTTCTCTACCTTATAACCCTGTTTGGAACAACAAAACTCTCTCCCAACAACAACACCTTTCACAGTCTTCCTCAAACTGGAGTGTCTCACTCCAAAACACTTAACGAATGAATATCTACGATAAGCTTCGAAAGCATCTTCCTCTGAATCAAATTTAAGTTCAATCAATTCCGATTATTGTTCACCTTCAACCCAGTAACGAGAACCGTCGGCAGCTGAAAATATATTAACACATATTAAAAAGAGCCACAAATAAAACGTATATGTATGAGTAGTATCTACATTCCGCGCTCATTCTAATACTTGTGGGAACTATTGAGCATATTAATAAACTTACTGAGCTATCATGAAAATTATTCGAGCTACAATAAAAAAATATATGTAATGTTTAAAATTCGAGCTGAATAAAAAAGTATCGGTCCACTAAGTAATATTATTAACAATTACCTTGACGCCAAGATGCATCTTCTACTTCTCCTTCTGAAGCCAATGATAATGCATTGCAAGTTACAATTTCCATAGAAATTTCATTCTCCGTTGTCAATGATAACTTACTTGTTGTCTCCTCCGTCATTGAATCTTTGCAACACCATCGATAGTTGAACATAAAAACATTAGTCAACTATAGTCAATTTTCAAGTATTACAATTCATGATAGGAATAAATTACAGTTTAATATCTAAAATTCGGGTTAATTGTAATACTCGTGAGAAATGATTGAGCTAGTGAATGAACTAACGTAATGTAATTCGAGCTACCACAGATGTCATAACTAATAAAGTCTGATATTACACAAAGATGCCACACAACTAACCTAAGAAATTAAACTGAGCTACTTAACATAATAAACGAGCTATTACATAAAGATGCCATAACTACATAAAGATGTCATAACTACAAACACTGATATTACACAAAGATGCCACAACTAACCAAAGAAACCGAGCTACTAAACATAACGGATGAGCTATTAAACAAGATCTAGCTAATACACAAAGATGCCATAACTTAAATTCAAACTCGCAAATAAAATAAAAATCTGAAATAAACTCTCAAATAAAATTATTGAGCTACTGAATAAGCATTTTGAGCTATCATGTCCATAATTCGAGCTAACATTAAAACGTAACGTAATATTTAAAATCCGAGCTAATTGTTATACTTTTGAGTTAGTAAATATAATTACTTCAGTGCATAATTTTAATATGAGATATCACTAATATTTCTAGAGTTTCAGTAACAAGTTTTAGTAATATAAAAATTGAGTGACATTATTGACAATTACCTTCACAACGAGATGCATCCTCTACTTCCTGTCCCGGGACCAATGATAATGCTTTCGAAGTTACATTTTCCAAATAAATTTCATTTTCCTTAGGAATTTCATTATCCGTTGGCGATGATAAATTAATAGTCCCCTCTGCAATTGAATCTTCAAAACACCATTGGTAGTTCAAGATAAAAGATAAAAACATTATCCGACAAATTACACGATCTTTTTAAGTCGAGATACAATTGATTTTGAGGTCCATTATCAATTCTAAAACATATCGAACTATTATGAAAATAACTCGAGCCAGAAATTGATTAGAATGTAGATTTGAAAATACGAGCTAACTGTAAAAATTGTTGAGCATATGAATACAATTACTGAGCTATCATGACTATAATACGAGCTATAATTAAAATGTGATATAATAGTTAAATTTCGAGCTAATTGTCATACTTTCTGAGCATATCAATATAACAACTATCCTTTTAATATAATGGTACAAATTTACTCATTAAATAGTTTATCGAGTTTCGAGTATAAGTTATTGAGTTTCGTTGTAGATAAATTGAGCTATGCTACCGCAAAAAACTTTTCATTCCATAATGAACATTCGACAATATTAAATCAATCTATGAAAAAAAAAAATTACTTATTGCATATCATAAAACACAACCAATTAACCATGAAAATTTACAATATGCAAAACAAAGTCTAGAAATATATACGGAGTAATAATGTCAACAATTCATACTAATATTACCTTCACAAGGAGAATTAACTTGTTGTTGTCTTCTAGAATTGATCGATTCGAAGTTGAATTTTTCAATATCCATTGAAAAATGTATTTACTATACTGCTTCAATGGAGAAAGAGGAGGAAAAGAGAAAGATTTGTTGAGCAGTTACACAGTTAGAGAAAGAATGGGAGGAGAATGAAAGATTACGTACATTACTTAGCAGTAGGAGGTGGTTAGGTTAATTAAAATATAATAGCAAAATGACAAAAATAACCCTGGTTGTATATAAGCATTATACAACCAGGTGTATAATCCTCTTACTGACTACCATTGTTGCATCTCTTTCTTTTTCCAATATTACTTAACACGGTCATATTTTATCTTTCCTTTGAAATAATTTCTCATTCTCCCATGATTTTTTCTTTCACGTAATTTTATTGAGACACGTTTTTTCCTATTAACCAGAGAAAGGGAAAAACATTTCACATGTCATCAATTATTCAGTTGGTAAGTGTTATTTTACTGATTTTTGTCCCAAAATTCTACTCTTAATGTAGATGATTTTATTATCTGGTTTGATTTTAATTGGCCGTTTTTTCTTTAATTAGCTGATTAATTGACTTTCAACTTAGTTAGTGTATATTGATCATATTTCTCGAAATTTTGTTACTGTGCATCGATGTTTCTATGTGTAGGTACGGACTCAAGAAAGACGGGATAAAGTGAGTCGAAACGGGTCAAACAAAAAGCCAAAAGTTTCATTTTAACTATTTCACTATAATCAAACACTATTCAATACAGGTCTTTGAGTTATACAAGTACCATATATACGTTTAATAAAACTCAATGTTAGTCTTTGAATGTTAGTGTAACACCCCGTATTTTTAAACAACGTTCTAGAAATACCTTCTACTTTACGTTCTATTTTATTGAGTTTTAAAAATTACCAGACCCCCTTCCGTGGGATGGATAGAAATTTCATATTTGATTTCTATAAATTTTCTCATTTTATCCTTTATTTCAAAAGTTGTAACATGTCATTTTATTTATTTAAATTATTTTACTATTATTTATATTAGATTTTTCAGCTCAGCTTAAAGACAACTTAAGTTGATCATTACTCTTTCATTAATTCTTATACTTGCAAACTCCAATATACATTTTGAAGATGGGAGTGAGTACTATGACTCCCTAGAAGAAGTCAAGGACAAATTCAACGTACAAATATTAATATTACGTTATCAATTAGTGATAGTTTATATATTACGTTATTTTCGACTATACACATTTCCTTATTAACCTAAACAACGTCCGACAACAACCATTTTCTACATATTATACTAACATACTACATAGGATACTTCGTCTTAGTAGTACGCAAATAGTACGTACATATTAAACGACGTAACATTCGAGTAACGCAAATAGTAAGTACTTTCATACGCAATATTAATTTACACACACCGTTTCATGACATCTTACTTATGTAATAATGCACAACTACCTAAAGACTCTTATACGTAAACAGTAATAGAACAATAACCCGTGAAATTTTTCACGGGTATAACACTAGTATTACATAATCATTAATCTAATATAACACTCCGTATTAATCGATCAGATGTTTCATATTAATAAGATTTTTTGTATCTATACCTGTTAAAACGTCAAAGTTAAAACATTTGAAAACACCATAGATATAAATATGTCGACAAACCAACTTATTATATTAATTTGATTGAAATTAAAATAAAAACCAACCATTAATAAACTAACATGAAATCTGCAAATAAAAAAAATATAATCTCTATATCTCTATTTACAAAAATACGAAAATATTGATATAAATTTTACCTGATTTATCGTATTTTATAGTTAACAAGATTTCACTTAAATAAATCTTGAAATTAAAATAAAATATACGAGTATAATTTTACATATTACACTAGTACTATAATATTACTATGTACATGAGTAATCATTATTTGACCAAATAAGTTTTTTTTAAAACTGATTTGTAATAAAAGTCACACTTATGTTGTTAATTTTTTTTTCGTAAAAGAAGCCAAAAAATAATTAGCCTAACAAATAATTGTATTAAACGTATATGAGGGTATCTTCTATAGATTTTCATGTGTGTATATTTTATATTGATTTTGAGCGTATACTTTTTGATATTATAAATATTTTTGTTACATCGAATATCCGAATAATATTATTTATATAATTCTTTTATTTATACTCGTGCAAGTTTGCACGGGTATTAACCTATTATAATAATATAGATAGATTTAACATATTTATGGATATCAATTTTTTTTTTATTATTTTAATAAGCATTTGAGTCTTGTAAGATTAGATTGAGTCCAAAGTCCAAACACTGATTTTCAATTTGAAATACTCCCTCCGATTTTTTAGATTCGCAACGTCTACTATTTGTACAAATAATAAAGTTGTGAGTGGAGATGGTGGGTCTCACCAATAAAGTAAAAAGTTTACCCAAACAAAAACCTACTTATTATAGAAATATTTTAAACCTAATAAATTTGCCAAATATAAAATATGTTGCGAATCTAAAGAATCGGAGGGAGTATCTTGAGACGTGGGACACACATCCCCGCCCTTCCCAGGTAAGGAATACTCCTACTACACTGCTACTCCTATACGCTAGACTCTAGAGGCGTCTGACGTAGAGCCAGAGGAGTTGTGCGACCAAAAAATGGGCCGGACCTAAACGTTATAAAATTTAACCCTAATTTATACTTCCCTTTCACGTCCGCCACCGCCTCTCTTATAAATACGTCTCATTCTTCTCCTCTCGCGATTTCCTCCTCTTATCATAATTATCCTATTTCGGCATTTCATTCGGACCAAAGATTCCTAATCACCAATTTTTTTCGCAATCTAACATCTCTCAATTCTTTGATTTCATCCACAATTTCATACGATTGCAATCTTATCTTACCATAAACCTAATCATCACAAATTATTAAAATTAAAATTAAAATCAAAATCAACCGCTTTAAAAAGTCTTAAATTCATTATCTTCAAATTCTAGGGTTTCCGATCGCAAATCCAACTTTAAATTCACGATGGCGGACGAATCTAGGAACGGCTCCGGCAAAAACGTCGGCGATGATGAAAGTTTCACGTCAGACGAAAGAATCACGACCACCGGATCTCGGCGAAACGATGAGATTAGGATCTCCGCTAGCGGCGGTTTGGCGGAGAGGTTAAATGAGATAATATTGGAGGGAGGAGACGGAGATTTGTTGATGCAGCAAACTATGAGGGAGAGTAACTTCTTGCAATGGCTTCAGGCACTTGATTTGCAAGTTATGGGAGCTTGTCGTGCTGATGAACGTCTTAAGCCTCTGCTTAAGATTAACGCTTCCGCCGTCGACGCCGCCGAAGACCGCCTTCTTGCTCATCTTAGTCAGGTTTGTAATTGTTTGATACAACTGTTGATTCTATTGTTCTTAATGCATTTGTTGTACTCCCTCCGTATCTATAAGAAGTATTTTAATAAAAGGGGATGATACGGTTAAGGTCCTGTATGAGGGGATGAACATATAGATACGGAGGGAGGGAGGGAGTATTTCCTTTGCTTTGGACTTGTTTTAATAGTATTGTTTTGTCAGAGCGGGTACTTAGTGTTATTTTAAATCATTTATGTTCTTCAATGTTGCTACCATATGTTGTTTGAGCAATGTTTATATCAATTTGTCACGAGGATTAGCTAATGAATGATTTTTGAATTGTTGCCGGATGTTACTTTGAAATGTTGCTTGGAACTTTTGAATCATGATAAGGTTATGTGGTTGAATGCCACTGCGAATTGTTGTCTAGTAATCATTGTTATGGGCTTGTGCTTGATGTGTATAATTTGCTTTTGGTAGGAGATGTTGAGTATCTCATGGAAAGGGTGATGTTATGTTATGTGTCTGTTCTGACTGTTTGTGTAGACTATTTATTTGTAATTTGGAGCTTGTTTACTCGTGTATTGAAATTGACAAAAAATGTTGTTTGATATGGTTCCAGCATTTCGAAGCATCTGAAGTTGGTCTGCTGGCAAGGTGCTTGTGCGTTCCACTTGTATCAATGCGTGTGGGAAAGTTGATCAAGCAAGGGTCGTTGTTGTGCCCAACTTCCTCGAGGTAAACCTCGATTGGTTATGTCCTCATGCTTTGGGGGATATGAATTTGTATATGTTTGCGTGGAAGATATGATTTCAGGCTTATCTACTATTGTCGATTTTAGGTTATAATTGCCTTAATCTCTAAGTTCACGTTTTGGAAATCAGGACTGACCCTGGAGTCTAGTTTTTTATTGTTATGTATTATGTTTTATTTAAGTGTAGTTCATGCTCCATGAGACGGTATCTCATTAAACTTATTGAGAGACCAATCACAAGTTGATGTCACAATGGTACCAAAAGTAATAAAATCACAATATACAATAAAAAGAGGTACGCGTGTTATGAAAACAAGTACAAAATCAAATGGTCGTGTGGAGAGACAAGTATAAAAGAGGTATGAATTAACACATGAGGAGGTATAGAAAAACTGGTTTTTCAATCACTTAATGAGAGACCGTTTCTCCAAATTTTGTCATTTGTTAATATGATTAAAGGACCTACCCTTTCCCCAAATAAAATCATACTCCCCCCTTTCCTCTTTATAAATTAAATCAATGAGAAGATTAAATGTTATGTAGTCATTTTTTGTTTTGTTTATGGGATATTTAATGCGTGATGATAATTTTTGCTGGGGTGCTGGCGTCGTGACATTCAAATGCTGGCTTCCCCCCTTCCCTCTTTATAATGTCTACAAAATTATTACTTGTCACACCTACAGTAAAGATTTTGTTCATTGTCTCAATTGAACAAATCTTTCCGGATCATTAATTCATTTTATTTGTGTTCATTATGTTCTTTCTGTATACCTTCAATTTTCTTTGTGTGCGCACAAATATTTCATGTTTTACAGGATGTTCTTGAGGTTTTCATGGGCTGAACATGTTGGATATGCGTCTTGTTAGATTAATAATCCAGGTGGAGTGAGTTTTAGATGCCATTCTTGCACTTGCATATTTTCTTTATAACATTGTTTGACATTGTTAGGAAGATTGTCTCTAGTGGCATTTCTAGTTTGAAACCTTTTGAAAGGGATAGTAGACTTAATTTGGAGTTTGGGGTTTAGTTTATTGCTTTTTCCAAGTGCATCTGTTGTAGAGTTGTTGGTGTCTAATTAGCTTTATCCAGAGAATCTGGAGTGTGTATAACGTTAATTTCTCTTTGTTGTGTGCTACGGGGTACGGAGTATTATTTAATACGGGTAAGTATTTTTGCAGATATCTAGTTGGTTTACTTTTTTTTAATTATGCCTTGAACTGGTCTCAGATGAGTTGCTGCAAATTTTATTACTTTTATGTGACATCTTTTGGTGTCCTCAGTTATGCAGTTATGCCGTGTCTTTCTACTGTACAATTATAGCAATTGTGAAAATAAACAATTCAATAGTTTCAATTGTATATGATAGTACTAGAGACGTCCTTAAACTCATTTGGGTAGCTAATTTCTCATTAATTGGTAGAAATTAAGTAGGGTCCTACATTTCAGATATTCATGATGTCAATGATGACAATGTTCATCCTTCCATATGAATATGTCTTTTGGCTTGTAGGTAATTGGGGCCGTATCTATTTTGATCTCTGACTTAAGAAGAAGTGAAGGTAGTTTCACTCTCTCATGTTATATGATCGATTGATTTTAGGGTCATTTCTTTTGCTGTGTCTCTGCAATGGTTATTGCCTTCACTTAATATACGGCGCATTATATAGCCTTTTTGTACGCAATGTGTTTTTATCAAAGATTGAGCTTGGGGAATGCAGCGTGTCTTAGCTACCTCTGCTTATCAGATTCATGGATAGTTTCTGTTTTCAACTGTTATCTAGGTAATGTAATGGTATGTTCTAATGATCCCTCGTGTCTTTTTAGCATGAAAAAACAAGCTAGGTTCTCAAAAATAAACATGCTAGAGGCAATAGTCATAATGGTTTCATGGTGCCAGCCGTTTGCAAAAACATGTCTTTCTTTTTGCATATTTTTTAATACACCATTTTGTTTGCCTCGCTGTACGTAGCGTTTACTTCTTTATGGCGTCCTGTTTTGAGCCAAAAAGTTTATTGTTGCACAAAATTGAGTTTGAAAAATAGTTGCATGCAAATTTTTCTTGTGCATGAACCTTCACCTCTGCAGGTCCTCGCTTTGGTGCTTATCTTCTTTTGAAACTAAGGTCTTTGTTGGAGATATCTTCTCTTGGTTCTTAAAGATTAAAAAATTAGGATGAACTCATATATCTCATTTCATTTTGTAATATATGATTTTATTATTTTCGATAGTGGTATACTGGTTTTTTTTCCAAAATTTAATTTATCCTCATGTGAAGCTGTGAGGGGATTGTTGTTGTTTAGGGGGTCCCTTCTGCAATCGTTTGCTCGTAACTATAAATTAATTAATGTGCCAGTAATTCATCAAGTCAAACTAGCCTTTTCCCCCAAAAAATTTTCCTGTTCTAATGAGTGTCTGTTATAAAATCACGCGAACGTTCTATTGCTGATTGTGTTAGTGTTCTTTAATTCCTCTGGTCTTGTTTCATGCCTAAACAATCTCAAAGTCAAATTTGTTCTGTCCCGTCGCAGGGGAACTTTGAACCTTGCTCTTCTACCTTCATCTGATCTGCGCCTCTCATTTATTGGAGATAATGGCCTGACTGAGAGACTAGCAACTTTAAGTTATGTTTCAGAGTGCTCCACTGTGTCTGTTGAGGAAATACCTGCAGATCAGTCTGGGCGATCTTTTCTAGTGAAGCCTCTTGACGGAGAAACATTCTACTTCTGGTGCTCCGAGAGGTCCAAGCTTCTTGGAATTGATTTACTTTCAAAGGTGAACTTATTGTATGTTTTTTGTACATCGTGCAATTACCCATATATTTTCCCTCGTACTCCATCCTGTTTATATTGTCTTGTTTGATTTTAGTTGGTATTTTCTTTTTATACAATGATTACTACTTTTTGCAACTGATATTCTGATAATATTGGGTGTGATAAACCAACATATCAAATTTCCATTGCAATTACATATAATTGGGGATATTTTCTGCGATCGATTGTTGGATGGAGAGTACGCTGCATGTAATTATTGTATTTTGCTGTTGTATCAGATGAAGGACTTCCTTAGAAGGAAACCAACTTTGGCTGATCTAACTGGAATTAGCGAATCTCGTCTTGAATGCTTTGCAACTCATCTTCGTGCCTATTTGGTGGGTCCAACTGCCAGCAGCATTCAAGCAATTGCAGCAGCTTCCGCTTCTTGGGCTGATTTAAACCAAACTTCCACTGAACTTCAGTCTTCCTCAACATGTGTGAGGTCTCTGCGCACTCGTCAAAATGGGTGTCAAGCATCAAAGGGCAACACACAATATCAAGGAAGCTTAAGTCCCAGGCCAAGTTCATTTAAAGAAGGTCTGCCAAAAACTCTATCCTCGTTAAAAGGTATCTCTAGAGAAAAGATAAGGCGTCGTGGAGATTTCCATTTCACCACTACTGACAACTCATTATTGTCAGAAACGGCACTAAATACTTGCGATAACAGCAACAAATCGACTGATAACTCTCCATTGAACTTTCTGGAATCTTTAGGGAGATCCAGCTTTCCTACATTTCCAAGTGAAACGATGCAGTTGCCGCCTGTAGGTTCTCTGTTTTCTCCGTATTACTGTTGGTGCCCACCTTGCACTTCTCCATCTATTACACCAACTTCAAAACTCCCAACCTCGTTTGCGCAGCCATTCTCATTGCCACCACTCTCTACTCTCTTTCCGGCCACTGTGACCACTGGTTTGCTTTCACCAATCCCGCCACTGGATCTAACCAGTGGGCCCCCTTTTGATCTTCCACCATTGCTGTCAGATCCAATGGTACGATCACAGCCATTTCCAACCTTTACACCGCTAATGTGTGATCCGATAGTCCATATTCCTGTTCTTGATCTGTGCTCTTTGGGCCAGGGTTACCTTGTTAGTGCTGGACCTGGTATGGCGACCAGTATCCCGCCATTGCATCCAAAACTCAGGGGTCCGATAATATCAGAGGGTGAATCACTGCTGGAGAAAGGTGCGAGGGAGACTCTAAGGCTATTGATCGGAAGCTCGAGTGGTCAACCCTCGGGTTCACTTATGGGGGTCCTACCTTCGGTTTTGAGCAAGGAGGAAAGTCAGGGCGTTATGGTGAGTGGAAGCCGAGGTCTGTACTGTGGGATCAGTGATGTTGATGCAATTGTTGGTAGCTTTGCTGCTGTGAGCCTGAATTCAGTGTCGGAGAGGTCCTTCAGAATGAGTGGGCTGCCACCGAGCTGTACGAGTGGGGGTCCAGATGCTATTGAGCAGCCATCCTGTGGTTCAGATTTCTGGAATTCGGCATGTCCATCCAGGGAGGATGATAAGAAGATTGATTGATTGATTGATTCGGTCCCCCCTTTCTTTTTGCGCTGTTGTGGATCCTGTATATCCCTTCTGTGTTTTTATTATTAGCCTTTGGAAGTAAATGTATATGATTTAGATGTATGGCTGCTGCTTGAGCCCTGAAGTGTAGCAGTTGTTACCTGTCCCTCCAGCTCCACGCATTTTGTTGGCAAAGCATTTAATGAGAGATGAAAATGAAGTGATGAAATTGTAAATGACTTTTTGTATATGAATTCTGTGTTTCTGTTTTACGACTACCCGACTACGCCTTGTTTCTCTACTTCTCTCTGCAGTTCTACTCCGTAACATTTTCTATACCTCTGGTTTTACTACACATTAGTGGGCTCTTTTGTAAAATTCCTCTTTACTATGATGGCCTGTTTGGGAAGTCCAATTTGGAATTGAATTCTGAAATTGGGCCAAATATTGTGTTTGGCAACCCCAAAAATTTGGAATTGAAATCTGGCCCAATTCCATGCTAATCCATTACAGTTAAAAAATGACTCATTTCAAATCCCTACCCTTACCCCCGTCATTTCAATTCAATCACACCTCCCCTAACGCTCACTTTCCCTTTCCTAAACCCTATTTCTTCCATTGTTGTTGCTCGCTGCTCACTGTTCGCTGCTCGACTTCCTCCTACTTCCTCTCGTCTCTTTTTCCTACATCCTTCTCTCTACTTCCTGCTCGAACTTCCTTGCCGCCATTTCTTACTGTAAGTTTTTCTTATCTACTTCTCACCTTCTGCTGCTCGAGATGATTTAGGGTAATTTTTTACTGTAATTATTCCATTTTTTTGCGTTTGTTTCTTGTTGTCATTGTTCTTATATGTGATTAAAATCATTGCATCAATTAAATTACTTGTCGAAATCAGAAACCCTAAATCTGTGATCATATCGACATGTATATGATTTTCAATTTATTCAGCAAAAAAAAAATCTATCTTAAGGTTTCTGCAATTTCTGCAATTTGAATGGTATTGGGTGATCGATCTTTCATTCAATACACTTTACGATGTGTGTAATTCTTCATTTACTGTCGTCATCATCACTCTAGTTTACTCTCATAAATCGTCGATCAATGCCGTCGGTTTGTAGAATTCATCTATGATTTTGGTGTTATCTGTAATATGCAGTGGTGGATTAATTGATGATGTGAATGTTTTGTGTATTATTCTGTATTTAATGTCATTATCACAATAGTTGTTGTCAATATTTGTTCGATAATCTTGAATTTCTGTGAATTTGTGTGTGATTTTGGTGTCACCAATGTTGAATATGCAGTGGCAGATTGATCTATGAATCGCAAGTATTGTATGCAGTTGTGCTAGTACTGTCATCAGCAGTTGTGCAGTTGTGATAGTACTATATTTACCGTCATATTTGATTGGATGAAAATGGGTGATGAAATGAATGGTATGGAGTCGAGAAAGCGTGATAGGGAGGAGTATGATGACGATGTCGAGTTGTTTGCGATTATTTTTGGTTTTATTAGTATGATACTATGTTCATGGCATCACATTCAATATCGAACGAAGGAAATAGCGTGGTGTGAGCATGAACGTGTTCTGAAAAGAAAATATTGGATGGATACATTAATGAACAACCGTATTTGTCAAGAACAGTTGCGTTTAGATAGAAATTGTTTTGACAAGTTGTGTCACATTTTAAAAGTAAGAGGGGGTTTAAGGTCAACTAGAAATGTGACAATTAAGGAAATTGTAGCCTATTTTCTTCATATCTTGGGTCATGGTTTAAAAAATAGGACTATTGGGGCTGTGTATACTCGATCGGGAGAAACTGTGAGTCGTAATTTCCATGTAGTGCTTAAAGCTGTGATGAAAATAGGTCAATATTATATAAACCAAAGAGAGAATACACAAAGTTTTGCGAGAGATGATAAATGGAAATGGTTTGAAGGAGTAATGGGAGCACTTGATGGGACTCATATTGATATGACGGTCTCTGCGCTAGATAGACATAGATATAGAAATAGAAAAGGTGATATTACTACCAATGTTCTAGCTTCATGTGATAATAATCTTCACTTTAGCTATGTTTTGCCGGGTTGGGAAGGGTCAGCGACAGATGCTCGTATCCTTGGTGATGCTCTTCAAAGGCCTAATAACGGTCTAAAAGTTCTAAATAATAAATATTATCTTGTGGATTTAGGTTTTACAAATGGACCAGGCTTCTTAGCTCCTTATCGAAAAACTCGATATCATTTGAATTTATGGAAAGGAAATACTCCAACAAACTCCAAAGAACTCTTTAATTTGCGCCATTCTACGGCTCGAAATACCATAGAAAGAGCATTTGGATTATTGAAGAAGCGATGGGCTATACTTAGGACGAGTAGCTTTTATGATAAGAAAACTCAAATTAGGATTATAAATGCTTGTTTCATACTACATAATTTTATAAAGGGTGAAAATATGAATGAGGACGACTTGTTGGCGGAGGTGGATGAAGATCTAGCCAATACACCTGGGGTTGATATTGAGGGTGAGGAAGAAATAGGACTTGTTTCGAGTGCACGTCAAACGGATGATTGGGATGATAAAAGGAATAAGATCGCTTTGAGTATGTGGGCCGCATACCGACCCCGAAGATCATAAGGTAAAACTTCCAATGTTTATGTTAATCCGTATTTAGAATACTATGGATAAAAAATATTGCATAAAAGTTGTTTATGCTTGCTCTAGCCTTTACTTGATTGATTTCTCAGATAGGTTCTTGTTGTTTTTCTGGATTAATCTTTGATTTATGAGATTAATGTCAATTCATCATGATTTTATTTTTCCGAGAAAAGTTGTTTGTTTTGATGTTTTTGGATTGTGGGATTTATGCTCATTTGTTGGGGTTTTTCTATGAAAGTCAAACCCATTTTGTGATTTCATTTTCTAGATATTGGTGCATCTGAGATGTTTATTACATTCTTAGTTAGATGTTGTTTTTGTTTGTAAATACAGAGAATCATGAGCAACAAAGGGAAAGCACCTATGGCATCAACCCAATCGAAGAAGAGGGCTTACCTAAGTTGGACCAAACAAATGGATGAGACAATGATCGGAGTATTTTATAAACAATTGCAAGAAGGTAACAAGGCGGATGGTGAATGGAAACCACAAGCTTACCAAGCCGTAGTCGATGAGCTTAGGATTACCTTGGGAATCGTCGTCACCACTGATAATGTGAAGAATCGAATGAAAAGTTGGAAGAAGCATTATGCCATTATCACGGACATACGAACTTTGTCAAAGTTCAAATGGGATGAAGAGAGGAAAATGATTGTGATTGCAATCGAAGATTTGGAGCAATGGAATGAATTTATCAAGGTAAAAATTATTTACTAATGTTAATACCTTCACATGTTAAATTGTTAATACCTTCACATGACATATATCATGTGATTTAAATCGAGTGGATTGATAGATCATCATGGCAACTGAATAAGCAAATATGTCGGTTCATTTCATAAGTCGTAAATGGAGTAGGGATGTCGATTCAGCTGTTATAGCCCTGAATTAAGTAGATTATGGTATCTTAATGAGGTCTCTTTGATAGAGTCTTCAAACATCTTGGAATAATAGCATTCACAGTACTTCACACTCCAGGAATCTTGAATGTTTTATGTTCTGTTTTGAATTTTTCAGAATCATTGCATCATATATTCATATCATCCGGTTTAGACCTGATTTGTCGTGTGAGTTTATAAATGTCGAGTTTTCGTCTAGACTGAACTATCAGAATCTAAGTAGAATAGTTTTACAGTGTTATCTAAACATCAATTCAACTAGCTTCAGCAGGCTATCGAATGCTATTCCACCAGTATTGTCTGCCATGATGATCTATCAATCTACTGTCAGTCTCGTTTGGTCCGAGTTCATATATGTCACATGATAATTTTTACCACCAGTATCGTATGAGTAGTTTAGTCCAATGTTTTGATTTCCGTTGCTAGGTACACGAAAATGCAATCCCGTACCGAAACAAGTCTATAGACTATTGGGACGATATATGTGCTTTGTGTGGCCCGGATCGAGCTTTAGGGGATGGGGTGGAGATGCATGATGAAGCGGCTATGGCTATGGAGGAAGAAAGTGAAAGTGGAGGGAGTTCAAACAAAGGAGTATCTTCCTCGGCATCTAAGAAACAAAAAAAAGATCGATTGGCAGATGCAATGAGTAAGTTTACCGAGATTTTTAGTGATTATGTTCAAAGCAAACCAAAAGAGGTCGTGAAACCTACTCCCGTTGAAGTTCATGAAGTTGTGAAGAACGTGATCGGTCTCGGGAGACACCAAATCATGGAGGCGGCTAGAATGTTTCTTAATGGTCCGGTTAGTGATTTTGAGATGCTTAAATCACTTCCGGATGAAGATAAACTTGATTGGGTTTTACTTTGTCTAAGGGAAGTTTAGTTATTTTAGCAAGTTCTGGTTCACGTGTTATGTAGTTGACCATTTTACTTTTTAGAAAGTCGAACTATGTAGTTAAAAGAAGTGTATTTATGTAGTCGAACTATGTAGTTCCCGTGTTAGGTAGATTTTTAAAAATATGGAATGAATTGAAATGGTGAAATGATTTTATTTGAAATCCTTGTGTCTCCCAAACAACTTGTGGAATTGAATTGTAGAATTCAAATCCAAGGGTATTCCAAACATCATTTTGGAATTGGAATTGGAATTGAAATCTAGAATTTCAAATACAAGAATTGAAATCATGATTTTCAAATCAATTCCGAGTACCCAAACGCTCCCTTAAGAAATTAACCATACTTTGTGTCAAATCTTTCGTCAAAAGTTTTCCCTTCAAAATTCTAAATTTTTAATTGTGGAAATAAATAATCAAGGGAACAATCAACCGGAAACTCGTATTTATAAATTCTAATTATAAATTACTCCCTCCTATTCACTCTTTTCCTCCCCAATTTTTTTTGGGGGGAAACCAAGGAGGGAGTATAATAATAATAAAGAATGGAGATAAAGTAAAAGAGATAATAGAAAGTGGGGTATGAAGTGTAAAAGGTGGGGTATAAAGTGAAAAGGGGTTGGGTTTAGGTGTAGAGGAAAAGAATAAAGAATTGAAGGAAGAATAAAAAATGATTAAAATTATTTCCAAAAAAGAAAAGTGGGAAGAAAACCAAACTAAGCTCAAAAAGGAAAGTGGGAGGAAAAGAGTGAATAGGAGGGAGTACATTTTATGATAAATCGTAAAAGTTCAAAAAAAATGTAATTTTCTTTTCAAGTTTTATTAAAATATTATTTGACTTATCTATATAATATATTAAATAGAAAGCAAAAAACTCTCCATGCTCCATACAACCGGGTATATGGGTGTTCACCGGTCCAGGATCGGACCGGACCCGGTTGGACCGAAGACCGGCCAGTTGCATACGCCAGAACCGAAGCCCGGACCGGCCAGGTGTTAGACCGGACCGGGATCGGACCTGTCAGACCGGTCTTAGACCCGGACCGGACCGGTTGACCCGGATGGGGTGTGATTACGTACGGTTGGTTGTAACTTGTAAGAATTCGGTTAAGATGCAATGTCCCAACATACAATGTTTATAAATGAATACGTAATCATAAAGATTTGAGAACTAAATAGCAAAGTCCAATGTAAAAATAAAATACGAAACTAATAATGTATGCTTAAAATTTAATAATGATAAGACTAATAAAATCTTCGAATCTTTGAGGTCGTCGGTCTTCAACTCTTCAAAGTTGGACAACGACATCTTCTTCATCAACTATTGTCGTATTCGTCAAATCTATATAAAATTAAATTGACAAATTATGTTAGGAAAATATTAAGTAAGTCGGCAATAAGAATAATAATGTATAAATTTATTAGAAGTAAGTAACTAAATAAGCGTATAAGTTCGAAAATACCTTTTTCAAGTTTTTCAAGTTCTTCTAACTTCTCTTCCATGTTGAGGGCTTTATCATTTCTTGGCCGAATCCAATCTTGTGCACATAAGAGTGCTTCAACAATCTTAGATGACATAAAATAATAAATTTTTGTGGTTAAAGTCTTCAATAGACATTCAAAGAAAATTAAAAGAGAGTAGAAAAAATAAATAAGAACTAAAATGTCTAAATATATACTTACCTTTGGGGTCAATGAGCTTCTAAATGGTGATAGATGTCGACGACCGGCACTAAAAGAGGACTCTGAAGCTACAGTAGAAATAGGCACTGCTAAAACGTCACGTGCTAAACGTGATAAAATAGGGTACCTAGGAGCGTTCAGTTTCCACCACCTCAACACATCATAATCTTGTTCGTGGTCCCCAAGTATTTCCTCCAAATATCTATCAAGCTCGAATTTTGAATACCCACTATTCGACCTTGTCCTCCGAACTTGGCGTTCAATAGCTTTTTTGAAATCTAAGGAATCATCATGTCCGACACTACTACCCACAACATGTGTACTCTCATCATTTTGAGGAGCCAAATGAGCATATAATCTCCTATACTCATCAAATAACCCCATTGCTTTAGTATACACTAGTTTGCTCATTTCTTCATCTTTAGGCGCATCATAAACACTAGTGAAAGCAAACTTCAAACCTACTAACTTAACATGCGGATCAAGAATAGCTCCCATATAAACCAAGACATTCATCTTTAGGGCTGTTCAAAAATCGGTCCAGACCGGCCAACCGGACCGACCGGTCCAGACCGGCCAACCGGACCGACCGGTCCAGACCGGCCAACCGGACCGACCGGTCCAGACCGGCCAACCGGACCGACCGGTCCAGACCGGCCAACCGGACCGACCGGTCCAGACCGGCCAACCGGACCTGCCGTTAACCGGTCCGGTCCCCGGTCCTCTTCCAAGCGTAATTCGGTTTCCGGTCGGTCCGGGCTAAAACCCGGAAAAAACCGGTCCAGACCGGAAGACCGGAATTTAGGGTTTAGCGAATTCTGCGTGACTGCTGCGTAACCTACGTTATACTGTCAACTTTGAAAATTCCCAATAATTTCAAATACTAACTAATTATTTACCAATTACCAATTTACCATAACTCAATTAGTCAATCATAATAAATCCTAATTCCTATTTCCTTAATAATTTATATTTTCTAAATAATTCAAATTTCAAAAACATTATACTAATTACTAATATACTTACATATAAATATATAATATACATATACTTATACAGTTATACTAAATTACTAATACGTTAACATCCCTAATTCCCTATTCAGCATTCATCAATCATCATCATTCATCAATTCATCCGCTGACTTCGAAACAGGAACAGCCGAACATGTATATTTTTATTTTGTTCGTAACTCATAACTCTTTATGCTGCCGGCCTGCCGCTGCCGCGTGAGTCGTTTTTCTGTAACTCTGTTTGTTTATTCTGTAATTCTGCCGACTGCCGTTCTGCGTTTTTCTGTAATTCTGTTCGTTTTTCGTTTTTCTGTATGCTGTATTTGTGTTACTTGCTGTTGCTGAGTTGCTTGCTGTACATCCCAATAGTCATATTCTGTTCGTATTTTAGTTGCTGTATTTGTGTTACTTGCTGTAGTTCTCAGTTTTTCACACTTGCAACTTACGGACTTGCAGTCCTGTTTCCTTATGCTGTTAGCAGTTAGCCTGTTATGCATATGTTTATATTTTTGTTTTAGTTGAGGACTTGAGGTGTCAATGTGTCATATTGTCTTTATTGCTGATTTGCTGCCGCTGCCGCTTAGTATTAGTTATTTATTTGTTTAGTTGGTCTGTCTTACTTGTGTCATTGTGTGTTGTTCTTGTGTACTTGTGTGACTTTGTGTCAGTTTAATTAATTTGTTGGTTTAGTTGGTCTGATTTAATTAGTTTAGTTGGTCTGACTTGTATTATTTAATTTGTGATATTCGCTTATTGTTTGCGTTTTAATTTGTAATTGTTTGAATATTATTTTAATTATTCGCTTATTTATTATTTCGGAGTAATGACGAGCTCGGTTTCGAAAAAAAGACGGCTTCAACATGATTTGGAAGAGGTCGTAACTCAAGAGACGCTCACATCGGACTTTGACGAGAATATAAATGTTTCTCAGACAAAACCAGAAACAGCTTTACTGCCTGTCAGGCCGAAAGTCCCAGGACGCAACTACGTCGATGGTAAATCTAGCAGGAGATCTGCTTATTGGGTGCATTTTCGTGAGTACAACGACGAGGAAGGTAAGCGAAGAGCTGAATGTATCTATTGTGAAAATAAAACTTTTGCAGATGATAGTAATATAAATGGTTCCAAAAATGTTAAAAATCATTGGATTGCATGCCCCGCTAATCCTGATGCTGCTACAAACAAGTCTAAAGGGAAACAAACTCAATTAATTTTTGATAGGAGTGAAAATGAAGGGGAAGGTCAATTGAAAGGGTGGGTTTTGAATATCGATGAGGTTAGAGATGCAGTTGTTTACATGATCATAGTGGACGAGTTACCATTTCGGTTTGTTGAGAAAACTGGTTTCAAACGTCTTATGTATCTGACTTGCCCTACATTTCGTATTCCATCTCGTGTCACTATAACTCGGGATTGTTATCAACTCTTTTGTAATGAGAAAACTAAATTGATCGAGTGTCTTAGAGTTTCATGTCAAAGGGTATCTTTTACCACTGATACATGGACTAGCATTCAGAAAATCAACTACATGTGTGTAACTGCTCATTATATCGACAATGATTGGAAGTTGCATAAGAAGATCATTTATTTTTGTCCTATCTATAGTCACAAGGGTAAGGATATAGCAAACCTTCTTGATGGTTGCTTCAAATCATGGGGTTTAGATGATAAAGTCTTTACTTTGACTGTTGATAATGCTAGTTCTAATGACACTACTTGTTTGGAACTAAGAAAAATTCTTCAAAATAAGCCTAATACAGTTGGGAATGGGGATTATTTGCATATGAGGTGTGTTGCACATATTATCAACCTTATTGTGTGGGATGGTTTGAAAAAGAACAAGGACTCAATCGGTAAGGTTAGGTATGCGGTTAAATTTGTTAAAAGTTCTCCTGCTAGAGTGAAATTCTTTAAGGATGTTGCAAAGAGGTATACACAATCTGAGAAGTCATTATCTCTTGACGTGCCTACTAGATGGAACTCTACATTTGATATGTTGGAAACCGCTTTGAAATTTAAGGATGTATTTGGTGATGTAAATGTTCCAGTTAACCCTTCAGGAAATGAACTTGGTTCAGATGATGTTGATGAGTTTGGGAATCCTATTGAGGTAGAACATTCTGGTGCTCCTAGTGACCATGATTGGTGTGTAGTTGAATCATTGATGAAATTTTTGAAGGAGTTTAAAGTTTTGACTGAAAAAGTTTCTGCTTCATTGTATGTGACTAGTGATTCTAGTTTCTTTTTCATTGCTCGTGCACTTCATCAGTTAAATAAATTTAGTGTTAGCGATGACGATGACTTTAAAGCTATGTCATGTGCTATGAAAAAAAAATTTGACAAGTATTGGGGAGATGTTGAGAAGATGAATGTCTTGGTTTATATGGGAGCTATTCTTGATCCGCATGTTAAGTTAGTAGGTTTGAAGTTTGCTTTCACTAGTGTTTATGATGCGCCTAAAGACGAAGAAATGAGCAAGCTAGTGTATACTAAAGCAATGGGGTTATTTGATGAGTATAGGAGATTATATGCTCCTTTGGCTCCTCAAAATGATGAGAGTACACATGTTGTGGGTAGTAGTGTTGGTGTTGGACATGATGATTCTTTAGATTTCAAAAAAGCTATTGAACGCCAAGTTCGGAGGACAAGGTTGAATAGTGGGTATTCAAAATCCGAGCTTGATAGATATTTGGAGGAAATACTTGGGGAACACGAAGAAGATTATGATTCGTTGACATGGTGGAAACTGAACGCTCCTAGGTACCCTATTTTATCACGTTTAGCACGTGACGTTTTAGCAGTGCCTATTTCTACTGTAGCTTCAGAGTCCTCTTTTAGTGCCGGTCGTCGACATCTATCACCATTTAGAAGCTCATTGACCCCAAAGGTAATATATATATATATATATATATATATATATATATATATATATATATAGACATTTTAGTTCTTATTTATTTCTTCTACTCTTTTTTTATTTTCTTTGAATGTCTATTGAAGACTTTAACCACAAAAATTTATTATTTTATGTCATCTAAGATTGTTGAAGCACTCTTATGTGCACAAGATTGGATTCGGCCAAGAAATGATAAAGGGCTTAACATGGAAGAGAAGTTAGAAGAACTTGAAAAACTTGAAAAAGGTATTTCCGAACTTATAGGCTTATTTAGTTACTTACTTCTATTAAATTTATACATTATTATTCTTATTGCCGACTTACTTAATATTTTCCTAACATAATTTGTCAATTTAATTTTATATAGATTTGACGAATACTGCAATAGTTGATGAAGAAGATGTCGTTGTCCAACTTTGAAGAGTTGAATACCGAAGACCTCAAAGATTCGAAGATTTTAGTAGTCTCGTCAATCGTCATTATTAAATTTTAAGAATACATTATTAGTTTCGTATTTTTTTTTTACCTTGGACTTTGCTATTTAGTTCTCAATTCTTTATGAGTTATGACTACGTTATTTACGTATTCATTTATAAACAATGTACGTTGGAACGTTGCATCTTAACCAAATTCTTACAAGTTACAATTAGCCGTACGTAAGTACGTAACCACGCGCCATCCGGGTCGACCGGTCCGGTCTGGGTTAAGACCGGTCTGACCGGTCCGGTCCCGGTCCGATCTAACACATGACAAGTCCGGGTTTCGGTTCTGGCTCGAGCATCTGACCGGTCTTCGGTCTAACCGGGTCCGGTCCGGTTCCGGACCGGTGAACACCCCTATAATCATCTTCTCAACATCTCCCCAATATTTGTCAAATTTCTTTTTCATAGCACATGACATAGCTTTAAAGTCATCATCATCGCTAGCACTAAATTTATTTAACTGATGAAGTGCACGAGCAATGAAAAAGAAACTAGAATCACTAGTCACATACAATGAAGCAGAAACGTTTTCAGTCAAAACTTTAAACTCCTTCAAAAATTTCATCGAAGATTCAACTACACCCCAATCATGGTCACTAGGAGCACCAGAATGTTCTACCTCAATAGGATTCCCAAACTCATCAACATCATCTGAACCTGGACCAAGTTCATTTCCTGAAGGGTTAACTGGAACATTTACATCACCAAATACATCCTTAAATTTCAAAGCGGTTTCCAACATATCAAATGTAGAGTTCCATTTAGTAGGCACGTCAAGAGATAATGACTTCTCAGATTGTGTATACCTCTTTGCAACATCCTTAAAGAATTTCACTATAGCAGGAGAACTTTTAACAAATTTAACCGCATACCTAACCCTACTGATTGAGTCCTTGTTCTTTTTCAAACCATCCCACACAATAAGGTTGATAATATGCACAACACACCTCATATGCAAATAATTCCCATTCTCAACTGTATTAGGCTTATTTTGAAGAATTTTTCTTAGTTCCAAACAAGCAATGTCATTAGAACTAGCATTATCAACAGTCAAAGTAAAGACTTTATCATCTAAACCCCATGATTTGAAGCAACCATCAAGAAGGTTTGCTATATCCTTACCCCTGTGACTATAGATAGGACAAAAACAAATGATCTTCTTATGCAACTTCCAGTCATTGTCGATATAATGAGCAGTTACACACATATAGTTGATTTTCTGAATGCTAGTCCATGTATCAGTGGTAAAAGATACCCTTTGACATGAATCTCTAAGACGCTCGATCAATTTAGTTTTCTCATTACAAAAGAGTTGATAACAATCCCGAGTTACAGTGACACGAGATGGGATATGAAACGTAGGGCAAGTCACATACATAAGACGTTTGAAGCCAGTTTTCTCAACAAACCGAAATGGTAACTCGTCCACTATGATCATGTAAACAACTGCATCTCTAACCTCCTCGAGATTCAAAACCCACCCTTTCAATTGACCTTCCCCTTCATTTTCACTCTAAAAATTAACTGAGTTTGTTTCCCTTTAGACTTGTTTGTAGGAGCATCAAGATTAGCGGGGCATGCAATCCAATGATTTCTAACATTTTTGGAATCATTTATATTACTATCAGCTGCAAATTTTTTATTTTCACAATAGATACATTCAGCTCTTCGCTTACCTTCCTCGTCGTCGTACTCACGAAAATGCACCCAATAAGCCGATCTCCTAGTTTTACCATCGACGTACTTGCGTCCTGGGACTTTAAGCCTGACGGGCAATAAAGTTGTTTCTGGTTTTGTCTGAGAAACATTTATATTCTCGTCAACACCGACGTCAAAGTCCGATGTGAGCGGCTCTTGCGTTACGACCTCTTCCAAATCAGGTTCAAGCCATCTTTTTTTTTGAAACCGAGCTCCTCATTATTCTAAAATAACAAATAAGCGACTAATTAGAATAATATTCAAACGAATACTTACAAATAACAGTATAAAATATTAATAGTACGAATAATTACAAATAACAGTATAAAATATTAACAGTACGAATTACGAATAATTACAAATAATAACAGTCCATAACAGTATAACACTGCAAGTCTGCAACACCAAAACGACAACATGACAACATCAGTACACCACGGTCCACGTCAACAACAAAACAACACACTGCCATCACCATCAGAGTGCCATGTGCCCATGTATATTTTATAAAATATTTAATATATAGATGCTTTCATGCTTACACAGTTACACGAGTATATTTAATAAAATATTTAATATCCGATGCTTACGACTTTACGACGAGTATATACGATAATATAAAATCAAACAATCAACAATCAACAATCAACAATGAACCGTTCAACAGTGCTTACAAGAAATCGAGTATACGAGTTATGATTTATGAACAAAATATAAAAATACCTGTTCGGTTGTTCCCTATTTTGCCGTTTCGAAGTAGTGATGTATTGATGAATGATGAATGATGATGAATGATGATACCGAGCCAGGCAGCCAGCGAGGAGCCGAGGAATATTCAGGGCATAAGAAATTAAGAACTGCGTTTACCTCATGGGAGTCACGGACTCAGGGCATTAGGGCTAGGGCCTAGGGCATATGTGAATTTGAATAATTGAATATTTGAATGTATTACGTAAACATGTAAAATAGTAGTATTTAGTATATTAGTAACTTAGTAATTTAGTAATTAGTAATTTAGTATAGTATTTTGAATTATTTATAGATTAAAAATCATATAGAAAATAGGAATTATGGGAAGTTATGATTTGGGAATATTACAATTTACAAAGTTAGGATTTGAATTTGACAGAATATTGGGAATTTGAGTATTTGAGATTAATGGGAAATTGGGAATATTGGGAACTTGAGGATCAATTCCGGTCTTCCGGTCTGGACCGTGTTTTAGCCCGGACCGGACCGGAAACCGGAAAGTGCATGGGAGAGGAACCGGGGACCGGATCGGTTGTGGGTAGGTCCGGTTCGGTCTGGACCGGCCGGTCCGGTTCGGTTGGCCGGTCTGGACCGGTTTTTGAACAGCCCTAACCGGGTATAGTCGGTTATTATTAGTTAGGACCTTTCAACTTCTTTCTCATTCATTAGGTAGAATCCAAGGTGAGGAACTCATCAACTTCTTCCTCATTGATGATGTAGAATCCTAGGTAAAGCTATAAATGTCAACCGCAAAGCACTCTCCATGCTCTATACAACCAATACTCAATTGTAAGGTAGTTTTACTGTTGCCGTTGGATGGAGACGACTCCTATTTTTTCCACCGCCCAGACTAACTCGGTATGTGCGTGGCTATCAATTCGTTCTTGCTTCATTGGGTTCATGCTTGCATTAGACTCATCTTAATGCTACTCATTATTAGTAGGAGTCAATCGATACAACCTCATTCTCACATAATTGACATAGTATTGTTATTGTAATAATAAGTTGATCGATGAGTTGATGTAGTATCATACCAACACGTCGATCATCGATTTAGGGGCATCTCTACATCAATTATATTCTAATACACAACTAATAATGAAAAATAATAGAAAAACACTAACACAGACAACAACAGATGTGAAACATCAAAGTTAGAAACAAGCACAACAAAGGGTAAGAACAATAATAGATTGTTAAGTGTGTTGAACTTTCTTTCCAGCTTGCTATATAGTGATACTATGTATTAAAGCGCTAAAACTGTTATCCCACGTGTTCCGGTACGGAAACAATTAACCCGACTGCGAATTCGGGTTCCTAATGTCCAAGATATTGTTTGGTTACTATTCGTCCGACTTCCTTTAACCTCTCCTTTCTCCCACTCCGATGATCAGACTTTCCCGGCGGATCGAGCCTGCTCCCTGCACAGTGAACGCACAGGGCCTCGGAGGTGTCCGAGGGAACCCTCTTCGATGCCTAAGTCAGTCTGTGAAATGCCTTGATGAACCTAGTTCGTGAGGAGCTAGGTGGCGTTTTTAGAGTGAAAGTCTAGAGAGAGAAAATCCAACCCCTTTCAAGTGGGAAATGGGAGAGTATATATACCTTCCCACAAGAGAGAGGAAGAGAGGGAAAAAGAGCGGGAGAATGGGTGGATGGTAAAGCGACACGTGGATCCATTTTGTCCACCCATTCTCCCTTACCTTAGGCGAAATGACGGAGGGGCCCCCGGTAACCCCTGCCCTGCCTAGGGGAGAGGTCCCCTGGAGATAGGCGGGCAGGGGGTCCTGAAGCCCTGCTCGGTGGGCCGCATCGCCCTGCTGGGCAGGCGATTGCCTGAAGCTACCCCTTGGGGGTTCCTTTGTGATCTATCCTGACAGCCTGCTGGGCAGGCTCTCTGGTCTCTCGGGTCAGATCGCCTTGGAACTTGCTGGGCAGGCGACTCAGCGCAGGCTTTCGACCCCCATTAATTGGCCCTCACCGGCTGGGGGGGAAGTAAGGCTTCCCTCTAGCAGGTGAAATCTTGATTCAGATGGTGGGAGGTTGACTTGTTGGCTTCACTATTGCGTTTAATGCGTTTGCACGTTCCCGAGGGAGGAGTTTTAACTGCATTGGGCATGCAAAGAGTTGGGATGTCTTTTTGTCATGATTGCTTCTCATGCTCAGCGGATTTTTGGGCAGCGTGCCGGCTTGATGATTGGTTGCGTCTTTTGCCGAGGTGGTTGGAGTGCCATTTAATGCCTTGGCCTTCCTTTTGTATAAATTACAGCTTTTATTACCATTTTGTCAATACACCCTCACTTTCCTTCTGCTTTTTCTTCTTAAAGAACCATGCCTTGGGTTAAGAAAACAGTTTTTTGTTATGGAGTTCGTACTGTTAGCTTCCTCTTCAGAGGGTTTTGGAGGTTGAGGTATGCCAGGGCGGCTTTTCTGGCCCTGCGCCGTAGTCGGCGTCTACACCCTCGCCTTCGCCAAAACACCAAGAGAGCTCTTGTCAGGGCATGCAAGCGTCCTAACAAATCTTCATCTCCGGTCGGCTCCCGGTTCAGACGTTGTCCTCAGGGTGGAGGTTGTTTTGACAGGGGGTGCCATGAGTGCTTTCCCTGGCTGCACCCAGAGCAATTTGACCCTACCTGCCATGAGCTGAACTCCTCTTCGGAGTCAGGCCTTTCCTCCCCTGTGGTGAGGAAAGTGGGTTGCGGTTCTTGCGATGATAATCAGGCAGTCCCTTATGGCAGGGACTAGGATGTCAGCAGCCGTGACTCTGAAGATAGTGAGGGTTTGGGCTATTCATCTGACAGAGATGAGGAGGGACTCCCTGACGACCCCTTCAAGGACTCCAACGACTGGGATTGAGGGTCTGACGCAGGAGGCCATGACAGCCCTGGGGATTACTCCCTGGGTTTAGATGATGACTAAGCCTGCTCACAGGGTGCAGGCGCATTGAGCCGGAAACTTAGGCTCCTTTTGTATTTTCTACTTGCCATGTATGGAATGTAACGTGCCCATTTTCGGGCTTCCTTCAAATTAATGAAAAATCAGGCAGTTTGTTTATGTGCGCCATTTTTTTTTTTTAAATTTTTTTGCATGGAGGAATGACGTCACAGAGTGATTAATCCCTTGACACCTTTTTGTCTTTTCGAGGTTCTTCTTGGGAAGCCACAAGTGGTTGGCTTCCGAGAACGCGACACGTGGGAAGTGGCCCTTGGGCGGATTCCTTAGGGTTGGCGACCTTTCGTCTGCCCCCCTCCTTATAAAAGCAATCTAGCATCCGTACTTCTTCTTTTTACAAACTCCTTTTTTACAAACCTTCGAGAGGAAAAATCGAGCCTTTTCTCGCACCTTCATATTTCCAGGAAATTTTCTTGGGCTTTCCTTCTCAAGTTTTTGTCCAACTAGCAGTCAACCTTAGGTTAGACTTCTAATTCCAAGCTCTTGCTCCCTTTCTTTCGATTTCTTGCTTTTCTTTCTTCTTAGATCACTATGTCTAGAACCCGTGCCCGCATTTTACCGTTTATCGACCCGTCAGCTGAGAGGATGAGGGACGGAGAGGAGAGTAGAGAAAATTTCGCTTCCTCTTCCAGGGGTTTGGCCCCCAAATAGTCGAGGAGGAGCATTCGGGGGATAGTGGAGGTGGTAACTCTCCTGACCCCGCCCCTTATGACGTCGTTGATTCGGACGATGAGGCGCTGGAGATTGATCCATTTAGGACCTCCGGCCCTCTCATTCCCCGAGAAAGGGGTAGGTCATATTACTTGGACAAGGCCAAATATCACGTTCCTCTGGGGACTTACCATGAGCCTAAAAATCGGGATTTGATTCCGGCAAAAAATGCTGCCGCCGCGATCGAGCGGTTTTATGATTTTGGGGAGGGGTATACAATTGTTGTTCCCGGGGAGAAAGATATTGTATGTTGCCCGCCTGACGGCTGCATAGCAGTTTATTACAAGTGCTTAGAATTTGGCCTTCGTTTCCCCCTGCACCCTTTCCTGGAAGAGACTTTCAGGCGAATGAACGTGGCCATAGCTCAATTGACCGCCATGGCGGTTAGGTCCCTGATATCGTATACTTGGACCTGCCTGTTTCATAGTACCGAGCCCTCCATTGATGCCCTGAGGTACATGGCTGGCCTGCACATGGTTGCTTCTGGGAGTGAGGGTTCCCCTGGGTACTGGTCTATCCAGAGGCAGAAGGGTCATACCTTGGTGTGGCCTGCCATGGATAGCCTGAGGGACTGGAAGAACAACTTCCTGTATGTGCATAGTGCTACAGGATGGAGGATTCCCCGACATTTCAGGAACCATGTCCATACCAGACTGGAGACTCGCCAGGAGTATCATCCTGGCGTTGGGGGAAAGGCTCTCGAGGTGAAGCTGAGCAAAAAGGATGAGGATTTGGTGAAGAAGTTTGTGGCTCATACGGACAAATCAGGCGTTTATGGCCCTAGTTTCTGGCTCCCCCATGCGGAGCTTATCGCCACTGATAGATTTCTGACCGGAGTGGGTTTGAACCCTGGCCTGGATAGAGGTAGTTCAGGGGCGTCACCGGTTTTTCTTTATCCCCTTTGTCCCCTCTTGAGGGTTTTCTAACTGTTCATTCTTTTACCCTGCAGACCTTGCTACTTGCACCTGGACGAGGAAAGAGGTGAAGTGTCTGGGTTTAAGCAACGAACTTGTCGTTATCCAGAACCGCCCTTCTCTCCCTCACAATTTTAAGAGAGGTGAGAAGAACTTAATGAAGCATTTGAAGGGCCTCTCAGTTAGTAGGACAAGGCTTCCCCCTCTCCCTAGATCCACGCCTGTGAAGCCGACGGCTTCCCCTTCCTCGGGTTTGGAAACTGCAGCCGCACCTGAGGCGACCCCCTCTCCAACCGTCAAACGGGGAGGCTCTCTCGTAGGAACTCACACTCCCCTGGGGCCGGAGCCTGCCGATTCTGAGGGGACTGGGGAGAGCACCCCTCAGGAGCTGATTAGGAAAAGAAATAGGGAGCCCTCAAATGCTGAGAATGTTGTGGATCTGGAGGTGGATACTCCTGACCCGAAGCGCCCTGCACGAGACGTCCCAGGCACCCTCTTTTCAGAGGAGAATACTGAGTTTCACTATACTGCTGGTGATAGCCTGGATGTTTCTGCCCTGCTCTCTGACTCAGGGGCTGTCTTGGCGGATCATCTTATCAAGACTGTGACTTCTGCCACCAACCAAGTGACCTAGTATATCCAGCGTACCTCCCGGTTTATTAAGGCTTCTGTTGAACTGGCGGCCCTTAGCTGCTTGAGTGATGAAGAATTGGTAACTTCCCCTCCCTCTGACCGCCTGGCCACAGTTGAGAGGGATGTCACGCTCATCGCCAGTTTGAAGGATCAGTTGGCAAAAAAGGAGAGTGAGCTGGAGGAGGCTAGGGATCAGGTGGCTGAGGAGTGACAGAAGGAGAAAAATGAGATAATCCAAGAGGCTGAGATTGAGGTGGAGAAGGCCTTCGAAAACGGTGCTAACTCCTCCCTGGTGGTGGTTATGGAGGCTATCAGGGAGATGTTTCCTGATTTCAATGAGGAGGCTTTTCGGGCTCTTTACGCCGCCAAAGACGAGGCACGGGTGCGCAGATCGGCTGAAGAGGCTGCTGGCCCTGATTCAGGCGCCCCTCCTGCCTAACTTGCCAGGCAGTCGTCCTCCGAGAGTTCTTGCCCCTTCCCTGCTGTGCTTTCGTTCCTTCGCCAATATTTATAACTCTTTTTTGTGCGCCGAGCCCTGCTGTGGCCGGCTGCCTTATTCGATGTAATGCTTTAATCACTTTAATGGATTTTAACTTGTTCTTTTGTAAAGACTTCCTTTGTTTTGTTATATATGCATCTGTTTGGTTTTCTTTCTTGGGATATAGCCTGCTCCCTGCCTATTTAGAGGCAGGGAGGAGGGTCTGCGTTTTTATACAAGGCCGGGGGGATTGCTCCCAGTCCTTGTTTATTCATTTTTTTTATACAAGGTTGGGGGAATTGCCCCCAGTCCTTGTTCATTTTTGGCGTGCGAAGCCTGGCCTGACCCTGGCTTCTTGTTCGAAGTCCAGGGGGCCTGCCCTCTGCCTGCCCAGAGGCAGGGAGGGAGGCTTTTGCGTTTTTTTATACAAGGTTGGGGGGATTTCCCCCAATCCTTGTTTGTTTTTGGCGTGCGAAGCCTGGCCTGACCCTGGCTTCTGGTCGAAGTCCAGGGGGCCTGCCCCCTGCCTTCCCAGAGGTAGGGAAGGGGGCTTTTGCGTTTTTTATACAAGGTTGGGAGGCCTGCCCCCAGTCCTTGTTCGTTCGGCGCGTGGGGCCTAGCCTGTCCCTGGCTTCTGGTCAAAGTTCAGGGGGCCTGCCTCCTGCCTGCCCAGAGGTAGGCAGAGGGATTTAGAATTTCTGTTGGGGGGTCCATTTTCTTTGGTTCTGGCAACAGGGGGGCCTCCCCCTATTGCCCTCTGCTCGTTTGTGTGTGAAAATGCAAGTTTGAACAGACAACGAGTATGGATTCAGAGTTCCTTTCATTTCTTTGCAAAAAAGCTAACATAAGCTTGGTCGGAGCCGTCGACATTCTATTCTGACCGTTCTCCACCAGTTTTCTGAAAACGAAATTTACTTAAGACTTGCTAGACATAGTACTTTTTTAAAGTGTCGGCATTCCAGTGCGCGCTCAATTCTTGGCCTTCAAGGTTGGCAATTCTGTATGTGCCTGGCCCCAAAATCCGGGTCACCTGATATGGGCCCTCCCAGTTGACACTCAGCTTGCCATGCTCTCTTGACCTTCCTACAGCCTGCGTTTTCCTTAGAACCAGGTCGCCCATCTGGAAGCTTCTCTCATGTACCTTCTTGTTGTATGCTTTCCTCATCCGCTGCTGGTAGGCGACGATGTTAACGCTAGCCTCCTCCCTTACTTCGCTGACCAGGTCTAGGGCCTCGGTCATTGCCACTTCATTCTCCGCCCTGTCATACTGCAGGGATCGCAGGGTGGGAATCCTTGCTTCGAAGGGTAGCATGGCCTCTGCCCCGTAGACCAGGCCAAAGGGGGTCTGACGCGTGGACTCTTTTCGAGTGTTCCTGATTGACCAGAGTATACTTGGTAGCTCGTCAGCCCACCTGCCTTTAAGGTCATCCACCATCTTTTTGAGACCGTTCAGGATCTGTTTGTTGGCTGCCTCTGCCTGTCCGTTGTTTTGAGGGTGGCAGACGGCAGAGTAGGCAACTGTGATGCCATGGCCTTCCAGCCAGATCCTTAGAGGGTCATTATCAAATTGCCTTCCATGATCAAACACCAACATTTTTGGTAGGCCGAATCTGGTGATGATGTTCCTCCATATCACCTTCCTGACTGCAGGCTCAGTAATGTTCGGCACTGCTTCGGCCTCCACCCACTTGGTGAAGTAGTCGATTGCCACAATCAAAAATTTCCTGCCCCCGGTTGCCACTGCGAAGGGACCCAATATATCCATCCCCCACTGGGCGAAGGGGATGGGGGATAGGATTGGCCTGAGTTCTTGGGCCGGGGCATGTATGGATGGGGCAAAGAGCTGGCATTTTCTGCACTTCTGAGTCAAGTCTTTTGTGTCGGCCAGCAGGGTTGGCCAGTAGTATCCTGCCGTTAAGGCCTTGTGAGCCAACGACTTCCCTCCTATATGATGACCACATATCCCTGAATGGATGTCATCCAGGACCTCTGCAGCCTGTCCTCCCCCCAGACACTTGAGCAGGGGTGATGAGAATGATTTCTTGTATAAGTCCTCTCCTATTAGTATGAACCACGCAGCTCTTGCCGGCATCTTTCTCTTTTGTACAGGGTCAGATGGTAAAACTCCGTATTTTTTGAATCGGATAATTGGGGTCATCCAATCCTCAGGCCCCGCCTCCTCGACAGCGCTGATTGGCTGGCAGGGGGTGGTGGATTTTCCTGGATGACGTCTACCCAAACTGACCTTCGTATGTCTTGCAGGCTGGAGCTGGCTAGTTTCGACAGGGCATCTGCCCGGTTGTTCTGGGACCGGGGGATCTGCCTGACTTCATACGACTTTAGGCCTGACAACTCTCTCTTCACCTTCTCCAGGTACGCGGCCATTGCCTGATCCCTGGCCTCGTATTCCCCATTAATTTGGTTGGCGATGAGTTGGGAGTCTGTTGCCAGGACAATCCTCTCTGCTCCTGCAGCTTTGGCTAAACTAACGCCTGCGAGTACTGCCTCGTACTCGACTTCGGTTTTCGATGCTGGGAAAACGAATCTGAGTGCGTGCTCAAAGTCTGCCCCTTCCGGGATGGTTAGCACGACTCCGGCCCCTGCACCATTAGCCGTGGAAGACCCATCGGTGTACACCACCCATTCGCCGGCAGGCGGGCTGTCCTCCTCAGAATGGGAGCACTCTGCTAAGAAGTCAGCCAGGGCCTGTGCTTTGATAGCTGTTCTAGACTGGTATGTTATTCCTAGTCTACTCAGCTCGATGGCCCATTTTAGCAGCCTGCCTGATTTTTCAAACTTTTCCAGCACTTTTTCTAAAGGTTGGTCTGTCAGCACTACGACAGGGTGTGCGTCAAAGTATGGCCTTAATTTCCTGGCTGCTATGACAACCGCGTAGGCTGCCTTTTCGACTATAGGATAGTTCTTTTCCGCTGCCCCCAGGGCATGACTTACAAAGTATATAGGCTGTTGGGCGCCTGCTTCTTCTCTTAAGATAAATGCGCTTACTGTCACATTAGTTACAGCAATGTAGAGGAAGAGTTTCTCCCCTGCTACTGGCCTCGCCAGGGTGGGGAGTTTCTTCAAATGTTCCTTCAACTGTTCGAAGGCCTCTTTTTGCTCATCCTCCCATTTAAACTGCTTGTTGCCCATCAACACTTTGAAGAATGGAGTCGACTTGTCTGCTGACCTGGCAATGAAGCGTGCCAGGGCAGCCATTCTGCCTGTTAAACGTTGGATGTCCCTTATAGTTCTGGGTTCAGGAAGATCTAGGACGGCCTGAACCTTCTCAGGGTTGGCGTCTATCCCTCAGGAGCTGACCAAAAAGCCCAAGAATTTACTAGAGCGAACCCCGAACGTGCACTTCTTTGGATTAAGTTTCATCTTGTAGACGCGCAGGGAGGAGAAAGTCTTCTGCAGGTCTGCCAGGTGTTCATTGTCTCTCTTGCTTTTCACAATAGCGTCGTCGACATAAGCTTCTAGGTTTCTGCCTTTTTGATTCTCGAAAACCTTGTCGACTAGGCGCTGGTATGTGGCCCCTGCGTTTTTAAGCCCAAACGGCATCATTTTGTACATGTAGGTGCCTGAACTGGTGATGAAGGCACACTTCACTCTGTCCGGCTGCCACAGGTATACCTGATGATACCCTGAAAAAGCGTCCAGTAAACTCAGCATAGAGTACCCACTAGTGGCGTCTACTAGCTGGTCTATTCTTGGAAGGGGTAACAGTCTTTTGGGCAGGCTTTGTTCAGGTTTGTGAAGTCCACGCACATTCTCCATGCACCCGACGACTTTTTAACCATTACGACATATGCCAACCATTCAGGGTAGTCGCAGACTTCTATGAAGTCGGCCTTTAAAAGTTTTTCTATTTCTTCTTTGATTGCCACATCCTTCTCTGCGGACATATTTCGCTTTTTCTGTTTTACAGGACGGGCGTCCGCGTTTACGTTCAGCCTGTGAACAATATATGCTGGATCGACCCCTGGCATCTCGTCTGCCGAGTAGGCGAATACATCCTTGTTATCTTTTAGTACTTTGATCAGTTCAGCCTGGTAGGACTCTTCCAGGTCAGCCCCTATGAGGACCTGCCTTCTTGGCTCCAGGTCCACCAGCATGCTCTCCCCCCTAGGTTCCAGGTGGTCGGATACCTGATGACCGACTGAGATCTCACCTTCCCTGCTGGGGGAACTTTCAGCCTTTCCTTTTCCTTTTCTTTCACTTTCGTGAGTTTGCAGGGCCACGGAGTAGCACTGCCTGGCTGACTCTTGGTCTCCGTGCACTTTTCCTTCCATGCCAAAATCCGTTACATAAGCCACGGTGAGTGCTCTGATTGATACGGCTGCTTCAATCTCATCCAAGGTGGCCCTGCCTATCAGGGCATTGTACGCAGACCTTGCATCTATCACAACAAACGATGCCCTGATATTTCTGGCAGAGGCCCCTTCCCCGAATGTCACAGGCAGGTCTATAATTCCCATGGGCAGTATGCCTGCCCCGCTGAACCCATACAATGATCCGGGGGCAGGTCGCAGGTGCCTCTTTTCCAGGTCCATTTTCTCAAAGGCATCTTTGTATAGCAGGTTCATGTACGCACCGGTATCCACCATGCACCTTCGCACAATGTGGTTACTGATCTCCAAGGACAGTACCAAGGGGTCGCTATGGGGATACACCACTCACCCTGTATCTTCAGGGGTGATGCTTAGTGTCATACCCCTCGGGCTTCTTGCCCTTTCAGCGTAACAGATTTGGTTCTTCAGTTCACGAATCTGCCTCTTCTGGCCTCTTCTGCTGACTTGACCCTCTGCATCCCCTGATACCACATGGATTATCAGGCGGTTCTGCGCCGAGCCTTCCGGTTTTTGTGGTGTTTCCTTCTGAGCCTTATTTCTTGCTGCGTAGTTGGCCAGCCAGCCATTCCTGATTAGCTTCTCGATCTCATCCTTCAGGTGACGGCACTCCTCAGTGGTGTGGCCTACGCAATCATGAAAGGTACATAACTTCTTGGGGTCCCCCTTCGGGCTGCGTGGTTTGCTCGGACGGTTCCACTTGGCAGTCTCCTTTTCTAGTTCGAAAATCTCTGCCCTGGACTTGTTGAGGGCTGTATAGCTGTCGAATCTAGGTTGGTAGACTGTTCGTTCTTTTTTAGGGGTATCCCCTTCCTCGGCTCTCTGCTTCCCTGACTCATTCCGGCCGCGTCCACCCTGCGGTCCCCCCTGCTGCCTGGTAGGGCCTGCGGGGGTATCCGGCAGGCTGTGGAACTCTTCCTGCAGCATGAACCCTTCTGCGATTTTTCTTGCCTTGGCGATATTTTCTGGCTGGGCTCTGATCATCTGGTTCTTCATCTCCCCAGGGAGCAGGGAGTTAGTCAGTGCGTACGTCCTCGTCGCATCGTCTATCTCCTTGACTTGTTGGAAGGACAAGTCAAACCTCTTCAGGTACTCCCTGACAGTCTCACCCTTCCTCTGCCTGAGGGTCATTAGGTCGAACCGAGTAAGACGACACCGCTTGTTTCCAGCGTATTGATCTAGGAAGGCCTCTGCCAATTCGATGAAAAAACCGATGGATCCCTGCGGCAAGTCTCTGAACCAGCCCTGGGCCAGGCCCACCAGGGTGGTTGGAAAGATCTTGCACCAAACCGCGTCGTCGGCGTCATACATGCCCATATGACTCTCGTACGCCGCCAAGTGATCCTCCGGGTCAGTCGTGCCGTCGAATTTAACAGAGGGCATCTTAATTTTGGGGATTGGATATCCCTGCACCTCTGGGTGAAGAGGGGTTTTTTTAGGCCTTCCTGCCATCATCGACCTGCTCCCCGTGGAGTGGTAACCGTATTCTCTCCCTCTGTCGGGGGTCGGTTTCCGACTACAAGGGGAACGGTGACGAGGCGGTTGCCTGCTGATCGCCTCGTCGTCCCATCTATCAGGGGAGCGGTGTCGTGGGCGCTTCTTCTGAGCTGGCTCGAGATTGTCCCCCTGACGATGCTTCGACCCAATGGGCTGTCCCTGGTTAAGCCTTGACTGGAGGCTTCGGGACAGGCCTGGTGCTACCTGCGAGTTTGCCACCGGCGTCAGCCTGGAGAAGACGTCACCTGTCTTTCTCCCAAGCGTCTGGACCCAGGCTCCCTACGCCTCATCCGGTCCTGAAGGTCCTGGGATAAACCTCTTTTTTCGCGAGCAACGGTGGACTCTGTCGTGTGTATGGAGAAAGCCTGTTGAACAGGCGGTTCCTGGTTGCCTGCTGTAATGCGCCTCTGCGCCTGAGCATACACTTGTGCTGTTTTCTTCGCCTTCCGTTGGATTTTTCTGGCGGCGGTTTGCTTTGAGCCCCCAGCTCCTTCCCCACTTTCGAAGTGGAGTTGCCTGGGGGTCGTGGCGACCCTGCCTACCAGATTCTCCGGAGTAAACTCCTGGTTAAGCATCGCCGAGAAGAAGGCCGCTGTCTGCACCATCTGAGCAGGGGTGAGGTTGAGGGGCTTTCTCGAGTGTGCCCCCTGCCTAGCTGTGACAGCGACATCCTTACCAGGCGCCCCGTGAAAGCTTGCCCGCCCCACTCCTGGGATTGTGGCAGCGGATGTCTTTTCTGGGAACGGCATGCCGTACAGGGGGGCCGTTGGTGGAATCGTCGGGCCCTCCCCTGAACTGGCGTCAACGATTTCAGGCATATTTTGTTGTAATTGGCTAATTTTGTATTTGAGAATGGTTGATTTTGTGGGTAATTTTGTGGGTACAACCGTATTCGTCCCCACAGACGGCGCCAAATTGTCCCGGTACGGAAACAATTAACCCGACTGCGAATTCGGGTTCCTAATGTCCAAGATATTGTTTGTGTTACTATTCGTCCGACTTCCTTTAACCTCTCCTTTCCCCCACTCCGATGATCAGACTTTCCCGACGGATTGAGCCTGCTCCCTGCACAGTGAACGCACAGGGCCTCGGAGGTGTCCGAGGGAACCCTCTCCGATGCCTAAGTCAGTCTGTGAAATGCCTTGATAAACCTAGTTCGTGAGGAGCTAGGTGGCGTTTTTAGAGTGAGAGTCTAGAGAGAGAAAATCCAACCCCTTTCAAGTGGGAAATGGGAGAGTATATATACCTTCCCACAAGAGAGAGGAAGAGAGGGAAAAAGAGCGGGAGAATGGGTGGATGGTAAAGCGACACGTGGATCCATTTTGTCCACCCATTCTCCCTTACCTTAGGCGAAATGACGGAGGGCCCCCCGGTAACCCCTGCCCTGCCTGGGGGAGAGGTCCCCTGGAGATAGGCGGGCAGGGGGTCTTAAAGCCCTGCTCGGCGGGCCGCATCGCCCTGCTGGGCAGGCGATTGTCTGAAGCTACCCCTTGGGGGTTCCTTGGTGATCTATCCTGACAGCCTGCTGGGCAGGCTCTCTGGTCTCTCGGGTCGGATCGCCTTGGAACTTGCTGGGCAGGCGACTCAGCGTAGGCTTTCGACCCCCATCACCACGTATATGTCACCTTTTGTCTATGATATAATAATACCTCACATTTTACCAAAAAAGGGCAAGAGCAACAAACTCAACAATGTAGACGAGAGAAAACAAAGGAGAAATTAGCACAAGATCGAACATTAAAATGCGATGTCTCACTATCTGTATAATTTCACGTACAAAAAAAATCACGTACAAAAGTTGAGAAAACTAAAAAAATATAAAATAGGAGAAAAGAAAAATGTAGAGGGGGGGGGGGGGGGGGGGGGTTGTTAGAGCACTATCTTATCTATTTATTAATTTATTAAAATTCAAACAAACCATCATCATCCATCATTTATCTAAGGGCAATAGCAGCAATAATTGTAGTTCTATACACCATATTTTCATTGTCATCAAGGTACATCTAACCATGTTTGAAACTTTCTATTTCATCGATCAATAGTGAAAGTTTCATATATTTTTTGTGGATCCCCTTTTTTCTCTCATTTACATGTATGAAATCGATTCCTTACTTTAGAAACCGATTTCATATAAGGAACTTTATTCTCTAACTCAATGACATGAAACTCCTTATATGTTATCATTGCTATTGCCATAATACTCTTTTATACTCCCGCTGTTCATAATCTTTTGCCCCATTTCATTATTATTTGTGAGGGTATTTTAATGAAACAGGGCAAAAGATAGTGAAATGAGGGAGTAATAAAGTCATGTGTTCTGCTATGTTTGGGCCAAACAACTAAACCAACTGACAAATAAAATTAAGAAACGAGGGAGTCTGTTAAAAAACAAAGACAATCAATTAACAAAATTTTTAATTAAAAAAAACTCAATCAATTAAGAAAGAAGAGAGAAAAGAGGAAAAATTTATCAACTCCACCTCGCTTCATCATCCTCTTCAATTCATCTTCCCCTTCCATAGTTCATAACTGTATTATCACCTACAACAATGGATACAAAAGTTATTGTAGAGCATGAACCTCAATCTGTCACCCAAGTGTACAACCAAAGTGACCCGATTAGACCTACAACCAAACCTCAATATGAACCTCAGTGTACCACCCAAATAGAATTAGAGTTTCACGGTAAACATACCAATTAAAAAGGAGAAGAGAAGGCTAGATAAGAGGTAAGCGAAATTATGTACATCAACTACGAGCACTTCATAATACATTGCTTATATTTTAAGAACAAAACTAACACACCCAATGTGTTATAAGTCTGAAGTGGTAGTAAAAGAAGCATCCGTAATAATAGAAACCATTAAAGAAAAGAGGCCAAGATTAGATTTGAAAATCTCAACTAAAGACGCGAGGAAAAACTAAGAAAGATCAAAGCCATGATTCAATAGGATTACGTTCTCCAATAAAAGTTAAAAAATGAATTATTAGTTACGCATTACATCTTATAGCGTTATATCTCATTTTCGCCAATAATCACTTGCTTACATTTTTACAAACACACTTTCAGTCTAATTCACCTTGCTACACTTGTGGTGACATGTTTGATGTAAGTTTCGACACTTTTACTCCCATTTTTTCCCTACCATTCATTTAACATACATGTTAATATATTTATGTAACTTGAATTGTTCAATCTTTCTAGCCTCCGTCTTATCCAGAATTTAGGAATGTCTATGGAAGTAACTAACATTACAGAGACATGAAATCAAAACAAAAAATGCATAAATTAATACTCCAATAAAATAAATATTGGACAATGAAGCAAAAGATAGAATTGCGATTTACAAAGGCCATAAAACAATATATTCCCGTGCGGTGCACAGGTATGGCGACTAGGTTTACTTAAAAGGATTCTCTATCAATCTATTCATTCACCTATATTAATTAAAATTGTTACCTTCATTTTCAATCCTTCATCATATAATATTAATAATAATATTCTCTTTCATTCACTATTTTTTGTCTTATTCATTAAAATACTCACAAATATTCATGAAATGAGGCGAAAAATAATGACCGGAGGTAGTACCATATGCGAAGTCTTCATTTTCAACAATTATTTTAAATAATTTACAAAAAATTTAATTCTTTGTTCATTTATCATTTTTAAATAATGCAATTGCATGAGATTTATATTAATTGTGCTATTATGCAAATTGAAATAATTTACATATATTAATTTTTTCATATTTTGAGAAAATATGAAATTGAAAACAAGTTGACAGTAAATTTCAATTTAATACCTTTATATCCAAACATTATTATAAAAAGGGTAAATTGTTAACTTTTTTTTCTTCTTCTTCTTCTGAAGTTAAGAATTATACTCCCTCGTATTCCTCCTTTCCTCCCCCTTTCTTTTGAGTACATAAATTAAGAGACAAGTAAATAAATTGATTAAAGGTAAGAAAAAGTGGGTACAAATTGGAAATATAGTGAATCAATATATATAGAGGTGGGAACAGGGAAGTTACTAACTTCCCTGAAATCCCTTAGAGCAAGTCCAATAAACATTGTAATTTGAATTGCCACATTAATATTTCAAGCTACAATGCTCTTTAACCACAAATCACTCCAATAGCAAGCTACAATCTTTGTAGCTAATATGGGTCCTACAATAATATTTTCATCCAATAAAAAAATTTATAATTTTTTTTAGATAGCAAACTACAATGGCTTGGTAGAGCTACCATGCTCATAAGCTACACTTAATTTTCCCTCCTCCAATAGTAAGCTACAAGCTTACAATTTTACAAATATTGCAAGCGGGTCCTTAAAGTGTATTATTGGACTTGCTCATAGCGTTTGGTTCGCCAAAAAGAGGTATAAAGTATGAGTTTAGAATGAACCAAACCTATACCTTCTGTTTGGTTGGTAAAATTATGGGTTTGATGCCCATACCTCAAACCTCCAAGGTATGGGTTTCTCATACCCAAAGAAGGAGGTGGGTATGAGACTCATACCTTGGAATCGAAGTACTTATATTCATATTTGATTTTTTAACTAATAAAAAAATACAAAAAAATTATCTTGAAAATTAGTATTAAATATATATATTTGAGGTTTCATATTCCCAATAACTAGTTTTTTAATGAAATTTATTTTACTTTTTTTTAAACTGATTTTTATTTTATTTTGTAGTACTCCGTATAACATTACCGTATAAAGCTTTATATATAAATTAGATTATTAAATACGGAGTACTTTACAAAACTGTAATTTATAATTTGATTCTTAATCATTTAAAAAACGAACCAAACACCAGGTATGAGGAATCAAGTTCCAACCCCATACCACCCAGGTTTGATTCCTGATTCCATTCCTATACCTTCTCGCGAACCAAACGCCCAGTGTTCATCTTGGCCCTCCAGATGGATGGATGGATGGATGGGCTTCAATTTTTTTTTAAAAAGGGGAAGACTGACATGAAGTCTGCCAAACATCGTGCGACAACCTTCCCCTCACCCAAATCAATCACTGTCATTACTTCCCTTATCTACTCTCTCTCCTATTGCCTATTACCCTTCCCAATTCCCTCCTTTTGAATTCATTTCCTCAACCACACTCTCATTCCATCTAACAACTAAAATCTCTCTCTAACAAAACCCCATCAAATAAGCTCCATCAATAACTCTGATCATACTCCGTCAACAACACCGATCATACTCCGTTTTTAACACAACATACTCCGTTAGTAAATCCGATCATCATACCAAGGCATGTTCATGCATAAACTTCGATCGTCGTTTTAGTGGTTAAACCCTAAAATTATTTGAATCTCTCTCTAACCTTTTGTAGAGGATATAATCATATATAAAGTTTTGATTTCTTTGTTGATGTAATGTTTTAGCATATTAATGTGTATAGTCATATGATTTTTTCTTGTTCAAGTTCATATAATCATATTTCTTTTGGACGATGAGTGTGTATAGTCATCTGATTTTTTCATGTTCAAGTTCCCACAATCATCTTTCTAATTATGAATGTGACTAGAGGTGTAAATGAGCCGAGTTGAGCGCGAGCCTGGGGCTGCTCGGCTCGAGCTCGAAAAGCAAAATGGGAGTCTCGGCTCGAGCTCGAAGCTCGTCGAGCTTCAGAAACAATGGCTCGAGCTCGACTCGTGGCTCAGGAAAAGGCTCGACTCCGGACTCGAGTTGAGCTCGACTCGTGGGCTCGAGTTGAACTCGACTCGCATGGTGGGTTGGGCTCGCGCTCAAGTGCTTAACTTATTTGGATTTTTAAATAATGAAACGAAAACTAAATGAATACATTATTGATTTATGGGTGTCTTAAGCTATTACGAGGAAAATAGAAATAAAAGTATAAATTGTAATGATGAAAGATAAGAATCGATGTCTTGAATATTGTAATTTGCAATATTATAGTAGTAAAATAAAATTAGTCTTAATAAGAGGCGTATATGCTACACCAAACATTCCGAAACTAAATTAACTACAAAAGACAAAACAATATATTGAAACTAAATAAACTAAATCAATTTATTTTATAGCTACTCCTTTTGCATATTCACTCTAAAACCATAGATGTGGTATTATATTGGAATTTAGATGTTAATTTGTTTATCTAAGGTAATAAGACTAAACAATATATCGACTAAAAATTCTTCACCAAAAAATTGAAGGTAATATGACTAAATCATGATTTTCTTTCTTTTTATGATTAATAGGTATATTTGATCTAGGTAGCGGAAAGGAAAGTGTAGCTTTAAAATAATATCGAGCCGCTCGTGAGCTATTCGAGCCGAGCCAGGTCTTGCTCGCCTCGACTCATAAATTATCCGAGATGAGCTCACACGAGTCGATCTTTGACCGAGCCGATCTCGAGCTGTCTCGACTCATTTACACCCCTAAATGTGACTTTGCTAATGATGATCGAAGTATAATTAACTATATGACTTTTATTTTCGATTGTATAATTAAGTATGTGGTTTTAGTTGTATAGTCACATGGGTGATATGGTATAGTCACACTCATTATATTGTAGAGTCGCACTCATTCTTGCACTGATTAGTGGGCGTAATCATCTTTCTAATCATGGATGTGACTTTTCTAATGATGATTGAAGTATACTCATTTTAGTCGTATACTCAGTTGTACAGTCAGACTCATTACGCATGTTGTTATTCCTGCGAAATGGCTGATGGGAGGAAAATTGTTGGTAAGAAGGGCGGTAAGAAGAAAGTCGTGGAAGAGACAGCGGCCGACCACGTCGTTGGCGAGAAGGGTGTGGCGAAGAAAAAAATTGGTGAGAAGGGGAGTGGGAAGAAGAAGATCGTGTTTAATACAGCGGGCGACCACATCGTTGGCGAGAAGGGTGTGGGGAAGACAGAAATTGGTGAGAAGGGAAGTGGGAAGAAGAAGGTCGTGTTTGATACAACGCTCGACGACGTCATTGGACAACATATTGTTGTGCGCGTACCGAATACAACCGCTCCAAAGTCTAGGGGTAAGAGGAAAAGGAAAGAACCACGAGATCCGGCAGTAGTGAAAAGGAGGTCGATGACCACTAGTGAACAGAGCGGTCCGCCGGATGTTCATTGCATGCCTAGGCGGTTATACATGGTTATTTCGAAATTGACGGCTGAGCAAAAAAAAAAGAGTACGTGATGTGGGGTTCGGTGGGTTGTTGGAGTTGAGGTTCGATTCGTTCCCCCTAGACCACGCGCTTATGTTCCTTCGTGCGTTCTCTAACGGGTGCCATGTTTTCCGCGCCTCACGTCGGGAGGCATTCATGGTGTCAAAGTATGACGTGCACGATTGCTTCCAAATACCTTTTGGACCTCGGCCGGTGAGCGTAATCCCAACAAAAAACCAAAAAGGGGCAGATTCGCCTCTCGTGATCAGGTTAAAGAATAGTTGGAGGGAGCAATTTTGCGTGGTGAAAGTCGGCGGACTGATTGGTTTAGGGTGCGTGTACAGAAAGTTACTGAAAACCGATACCGCGGATGACAACTTTGTATGTAGGTTCGTCTTGTTCGCATTGTCATCGTTCCTCACGTCTACTACAAACAACTCACTCGACCTCAGCCTACTGGCCGCGGTGGAGGACGTAAGATTAATTCGACAACAAGACTGGTACACTTTAGTTCTGCAAGAGCTGGTGTGGGCGAGTAAGGAGACGCGTGATTTCAGTAAACAACCTAAATACCTCCGGGGGTGCATCCCAGTTCTGATGATTCCCTACTTCCAACGCTATGATTTCTGTAACAAGTTTTGCAAATACGACCTTCTGTTGATCAAACATTGGGATGCACGGAGGATAAGCGAGCGTCTAGATGGGGAACTGGAGACGGGGTCACTGGGGAATCAGTTGCGCTCCCAGGTATCGTACCCACGTACATGTGAGGTGTTGGAAGACGAGGGTTTGCACGCTATAACTCTGCACTCTGACAGACAACGTTCTAGTCCCGAAAGAATAGCGTGTACGAGTAATATTACACGCGAAGTGGTCCCTCTAACGTCGGGGATCGAGAGCGACGATCAACTGAAAGCCAGAGCCGTGGACGTAAGTTATCTCGCAGCCACTCTTTATACCGTCAATTGAGGGTGACTGTTATCAATTGTTTGCTTCACTATAAATAAATCAACTGCAACATTACATAATTTACTGTGCACCTGTGTTTATAAACCATTTAGTTTGACTGTATCAGTATCACACAGTTGAAGTTGAATAGTCACGGTCATTATGTCGTAGGATCACACACTTTCAGTTGTATAGTCACACCCATTTAGTACATTCATTATTCTGTATAGTCACACATTTTAAGATGCTTAGTCACGCTCAGTATGCTGTATAGTCACACTCATTATATTGTAGAATCACGCGGCTTGTACAATCATTATGCTGTATAATCACACACTTGAAGATGTATAGTCACACTCAGTATGATGTATAGTCACACTGATTGCCTTGTAGAATCACGCGACTTGTACAACCATTGTGCTGTATAGTCAGACACTTGAAGTTCTAAAGTCACACTCAGTGTGTTGTATAGTCACAGTAATTATGTTGTAGGATCACACAGCTTTACACTCGTTGTCTAAATGAACTAATGATTTGACTTTGACTGACTTATAGGCCGACCATGAGTTTTTCCTGAAGTTTCGGAGGAGCGCGCTTGCCTTTTGCAAGTACTGTGAGGAGGCTGCCTCAACTGTAAAGGATATAGCAACGAGGAACCTGGCAGTTCCAATTAAAAACCCGTCCTCTCAATAATTCTGGGAGGATCCAGCTGTCCTCAGGTATGTCGACAAAGTTGTTTTGTTGGTCGACCGATTGAGGCGAACTACCCAAAATGCCCACGATATTGAGGTCGGTACGCAATTTGGAAAGGGCGAGGGACAACGCAGTCCTGGTGTCTTCAAGCAGGTATGCACGATTGTGGAAGACTTACGTGATGCTTGAAACGTGGACGACGAATTGGAAAATGTTGACCTCGGTCTAGGGGGCGAGGATCTTAGTGGGACACTGTAATACCCCGAGTTTAAAGAGCATATATTGGATGGTGCTCAGAGGAGCGTGTATTGGATATGGTTTGAGAGGCTCGGATGAGTGCTTAAAGGGATTGATAGTACTACACATGTCAACAAAGTGCACTTTCTTTTCTGTTTGTCCATGCAAAAGAACTCAGCAGGTAAGCGTGCTTGGCTGAGAGTAGTCTAAGGGTGGGTGACCTCTTGGGAAGGTTCCGGGATGCGCATGAGTGAGGTCAAAATGCGCTGGAAAAGACCCGTGTTGATCTGTGGGACCAGTACACGGCCTTTTAAGCGCCATAAGTGATACCACAGTCCACAAGTGGTGGCTGTGGTGTTAAAGAGACCTCGTGCTAAGAGTAAAAGAGGGTACGAGGATGAGGGTAGTTTTGAAGGTGGCTTCGTGTCGCCAGGTTTCTGTGACTGCGAGGATGCCGAGGATGATTAGAAAGAGGCTGCGAATGGTACGCCCGATCCTGTTGCGGACGAGCCGCACACTGAAGATGCTCTGCCTAATACTGAAAAACTCGACACAGGCTGCGAGGTGTAGGCATCGCCTGGTATGAGTCAGACGGTAGTGGTAGCTCTACAGGGAGCGGGGTGGGCGACCACGGATGCACGGACGGCCGTGGACGAGCTGGCTACGGAATCTGTCTTGCCAGCCACTGAAGAAGACATTACCGTTCACAACGGTGAGCCGTCGCCCCAGGGGGAGCAGAAGATAGTACTGGTTCTGCAGCAGGCGGGTTGGGATGCGACGCAGGCATGCACGGTTGTGCTCGATGAGACCGCAAGCGTAGACCCGATGACGACCAATGCGGGAGGTGAAGTAAGTGCAAGCCTTGAGGTGGCGCAGCACAAGGCGAGGTGGGATGTAGCGGACAATGTGAACGTTACCCCCGCAACAGCGGACGTCGTCACAGAGGATGCTGAGCGACCATGCTAGATTGCGGAAGCCGTCGCGCGCACTGCTGCGAGTGGGAAGCGAACGACGTATGTTCACAACGCTGGAGGTGTACATCATCCATACATTTTCCACTCCGACGTGTCGTTTGAGTGCATGGGTAACGTGCCGGAAAATTTGGGGTGCTCGTTGGACTGTGGGTCTCCGCTAAGGGGGCAGTTTGTGGTATCTAGATTCATGTGCTCCAACATAGTCATCTTCTCAAATGTCCTCAGCGTGCGGAAGGATGTGATAGACTACATTTTCGACCGATCAACTGACCATCCGCCAGGGTACGTAGTAATTGTGCTGTTCGTGTATTTTGGAATACATGTCGTTTTATATACATATGTAGATTGAGACTTTGTTTGATCTATAGCGAAACATTGGTCGAGTACACAACGTACGACTGTATAGCGAGGGAAGACATGCAGTCGCTCGAGTTCGGCCTGTAGGTGACAAATAACGTCATTGACTGCTGGTGTAGGCTACTGAACCATTGAGTTTGTTTGATCTACAGCGAAACATTGGCCGAGTACACAGCGTACGACTGTATAGCGAGGGAAGACATGCAGTCGCTCGAGTCCGGCCTGCAGGTGACAAATAGTCATTGACTGCTGGTGTAGGCTACTGAACCATCTGATGTGCGAGAAATCCACAACACGCATAACCAGTAGGTGTTTCTTCTCTCTTAGACATACAGTACGTTCACGCTCCAAAAATCTGCAGCTCCAAATGTTTTTTCATAAAGTCACACACTCTATGTTGTATAGTCACGCACTTTAAGGTGCATAATCACACACTATAAGCTGTATAGTCACACACAAACGGATGTATAGTCACACACTTTGTGATGTACAACCACACACTTTAAGGTGCATAATCACACACTATAAGCTGTATAGTCACACACTACCAAATGTATGCTCACACACATTGTGATGTACAGTCACACACTTTAAGGTGCATAATCACACACTATAAGCTGTATAGTCACACACTACCAGATGTATAGTTACGCACATTGTGATCTACAATCACACAATTTAAGATGTATAATCACTCACTATAAGTTGTATAGTCACACACTTTAAGATGTATAATCACAAACTTTGTGATGTACAGTCACACACTCGTATTAATCACTAACTACTTGTATTAACATCGGTGCATGTGAGAAGACGCCCATGCTGGAATTGTGGAACAAACATGGTATTACTCTGCATAAAGTCACACATAATGTTCGTTAGTAGTGGTTATCAGCATAATTTTCTGATGCATTGATTGCAGGTGTTCATCCTGGTTTTATCCGGTGACAATGACCACTACAGTTGCGCCCGCATAAACTTCCAATCGGAACAAGTAGAGTATCTCGACAACAGGTTGTACGATGACAATTTTGATACGTTACCTTACTGTGGCATTGCTCGAATAACGGTAAGACTCTTTTACATGACATGTGTGACTATTAAATCAATTTTGTGACTGTGAGTGTATTCAACAACTTATATTGGTTGGATTTGTTTTTTAGGCTGATAAAATGGGAGAGTACATGGTATAATGGGGGGTGAGCAAGTGTAAGAAAGTCCGTGCATTTAGGTGGTGAACGTACCCTTATTTTGGCAGAGGGTAGGCTACTCCGCCAATGATTGTGGAGTGTACTTGATGATGCATATGATGTTGTAAGCCGGGTCCCAATTTCACTGCTCTCTGGGGACAATGTCGGCCATGAATCTGTGCAAGGCGGAGATAGCCGCGACCCTTGTTTTGAGTGACGTGAACAAGGTGAAGGACGTTGTTTTGAAGAGCGTAACAACATACAAGGAATCACTGTTGACGAGGCGTGGGAATGAAATAACCCCGGTGAACACAACCTCCCAGAAGCGAAAGCGTAAGAGTACAACCCCGAAGATGCCTGAACCCAAACCCTGATCAGTCCCCCTGAACGTTAGTCGGCAATCAAGACTCGATCACGGGGCGGTGAGGATGGGTTGGGTTGCTCTTTATACCAAGCGTACTCGGAACCCGATGCCATCATCATTTCGGTCTTGTTTTGCATGAACCGACCATTCACGAGTAAGATGCTTCACCTGCGAAAACACGTCAGCGACTACTGCTTCCTTAAAGATACTGGATACGAAGGACGGTATGTAACCGTTTACGCCAATAGTTCCCGTTGCATATTAAACGATCTAACCACTGCGTAACGCAGGGAGTAATTGGGGTACTACAGCGCTCTTGCAAAGCTACAGAGGCATGACATTCAAACGCTCTTGTCCGGCGGTAAAATGAGTGAGACGGTGCCGGAGTGTTGGTCGCTCCTGATGAGATGGTTGGAGGCGCGGACGACGCACAGCGTGGGGTTCCCCCCACATCTGGAGTGAAGATGGCGTGGTTCAGTATTCGTCACATGATATGCCCTCCTCCCTCATCTGTTACATTGAATGGTAAAATGTCTTCAAACACATTAACTGTGTGTTGGATAATCGTGACTCTAAATGATTATGTTTTTAACTCTGACGAAGAAGTGGGTTGATTGTACCACATGAAGGCCATGACTTTGCATGTTTGTACATTAACACAATTTATGGTGACTTTGCATGTTTGCATGCTTTGTCTTGTACAGTCACACACTTTATGGTGTATAATCACAGACTTCATTTTGTACAATCACACACTTTAAGGTGTAAAGTCACAGGTTGTAGGTTGCATAGTCACACACTTTGTGGTTTACAGTCACACACTTTATATAGTTCTGGGTGAAATTCTGATGAAGGAGTTGTGTGATTGTACCATGTGAGTTAGGCAGTCTGCCTTGGCCTGTACTCTCTTATGAAATTCGTAACCTATGCTCTCCGTTATGTACAACTAATATTCACCCCTGCCCCCCGTTAGGACTCACTTGCCCGTATACTGGAGCAGCCCGAATCAACTACCCCCGCGGACGAAGACTACGACGGCATGTATACGCAGCGTGGGACAGATTCAACCGAGACTGCAACAGAACCTTCAACATGGACGCCGATATACTCTTTGTCCCGGTACATGCTATGGGGCACTACGCGTGCATCTGCATCAATTTTAGAGACCACACCGTGGACATCCTCGTTCACCAGACACACGCTCCGGACTCGTATATGTTCGAGGTGTCAGGCAAAATAGTAAGTTGCATCAGTAAGGTTTTATTTGGCGCGTAAATTATTCTGCTGCTTCTGTAAGTGCTGATGTTTAGTTTTACCTAAAATTGCAACAGTCGTCCGCAGTGGCCGACTACATGGACGATAAGGGACTGATGAAGGGCCTTGACATCTCGAGGTTTACACATCGCCAGATAAGATTGGAATGGCAGAGCGCGAGGAAGAACGACCCGGAATCCGGCATTTTTTGCTTGATGCACATTTGCATGTACGATGGTGCGCCGTTCAACCATGACAATATCGGGACTAAGGTTGGGAGGCGTTATTTGTCGTTCGAGGTTGCAGCATCCCTCGTCCTTGATGACATGAATGAGGCACGTGGGGACGCATTGGGGAAAATTAAAGCTTTCATAGAGGACAAGCCGACAATATGGAGGGAACTCGAGGCTAGGCGTAAGTTAGTAAGAGAGTTAACCAAGTGAATACCCTGACGCATGAATATGTAGCAAATAGTGTACGAATGAATTTCGATAAATCTTTTAAGGAATCAATTATTGCAGTATCGAAAATCTCGTGTTGAAGTATCTTTGGAGTGTCGTCGAATCGTTGAGTACTTGCCTTAGCAAAGTAACAGACCAAATGAATATATAGTCACAGATGAATGACAACTCAATTTATTTGGATTTATGATTTGGGCAGTGACTTTACTTCGGCAGAGTCACATGCTTGAGGTGGTACAATCACGCCACTTCTTAGTCAGAGTCACAGCCAAAGTCATGTAGAGTCATGACTGACAACCACAATTCACTGACTAATTGAAAAAAGTAACAGATGGATGACAATTCATTTCATTCAATTTATATGATTCCTAAATATATAAAAATCGAGTATGTTAATAGACATATAAAAGAATATGAGGACGAAATATATTATTAAACGCTAAAACAAATACGATGCCGTAATAAACAATTTATACGATTCCTACACTCGCTAAAAATATTAAACACTAGAAACACTAAACAAAATGACTACGTCTTTGTAGCACACGTATTATGATTTGTAATCGGAGACATTAAAGTAATAACTATGTGATTATGCAAATTAAAGCTACTAAATCAATTGAACTCAAACACGTACACGTAAAATATTTCACAAACAAATTATTTCATGAAAATATTAATCGTTCCACAAATGCCGACTGCAAAAAAAGATACAAATTGAGTATGTTATCTTCCCGTCGGATACTATGAACGTAAATGAAGTGATGTTTGTGTGTCTCAATGCACATTGAGAACACAATTAGTCATACCTCTCTTCTAACCAAATTAATTTGGGGAGGTAGACCCACCACCTAACCATTCGTCATTTAGCCCCCTCTCTTCTACCCAAATTAAATTTTCACATATCTCTTCCCTTCCCCTTTAAATACCCCCCCCCCCATTTAACCCCATAATTCATCTTCACCTCTTTAACCCCCTAACTCATCTTCACCTCTTTAACCCCCTAATTCATCTTTAACCTAACAATAAAATGTCCAGCAAAATAGAAGAAGTAAAGAGTTTGATCGTGTGCAGTATGATGGCTTGGTGAAGTCCATTAGATCCAATGAGTTGACAGCCATGCAACTAGTCGTCAGTGCCATAGACGCAAGGAACTTTGTGGCATCCATGGGCGATACAGTGAAGGAACTGGACGACTACGTCCAATTCTTGATGGCAGAGTTCTTGAATGTTTCCGCACTTAAAAATTACGGGGGTTAAGTAGGTAGGTTAAAATGTAGCCGAAAAATGTGATATGTAATGGATGTTTTTGGTGTAATAGTTTGTGAAATTTAATATCATAGCACTTGTAAATTGGAATAGAACCTGCAAATTCATCAAAATAATAAAATTGAAATACAGCAATTGATTAACTCATCAAACAATGCAATAGTAAAAAATGAGATCTGATTTTCTTAAACTGAATCAACCGAAACAAAAACTTTAACCTGGGTTTGAGAAAGGGAATTTTTTTTTGGTTAGATTTCAATTTAAGGGATTCTTACATTTATCCCCAAAATTGGGTGGATTCTCAATAGCTATCTCATAGCTAGCTTCATGAGATAGTTGTTCCTTAGTGTCCTTATCCACTGAAATATTAGCTCCTCAAGTCCATCATTTCCACTAACAACTGATAAACTGTGTATGCCATCATTAGTTTTAGAAATCACTTCTGGTGACTGAATATGAGATGGACGTTCCTTGCATGCTCCCTGCTTGAATTGAGTTAAAGTAAAATCAGGTGAAATAGAATATCGTGTTATTATGATTATCAGAGAAATAGAATGCGCATTAGAAGAATAATTATTAGAGGAATAGAATGTGCATTAAAAGAATGGACAGTTGATCAAGAATCAGCAGTATGTATTACCATTTCAGTATCGGCAAATTCCATAGTCGGCCATTGATTATTCTATTGGCACTGTCAGACAACAATGTCGATCCCGACATCTGTTAGACAACAATGTCGATTCTTCAGTTTTATCACCCTCTGCATTTGATGATTAAGAATATTGTAAGATGCTCTTAGGAAATCCCGGAACAGCAGTAGCAAATCAGCCATTGTTGTAGAACAGAATACCACAGTTTCTAGTAGATCAAGAATACATCCAATGCAATTGACGCCAAGAAAATAACACTAAAAATCTTAGAACATAAATCATCGTAGTAAATCATTAGAAATTCACAATAATCAAATAGAGAACCTATATTCAGAAACTAACATTCAAAAAGGGAAACTGGAAAACACTCAAAATCGCGCAGCAAGTAAAACTGAAATTACTTAAACCCCAACTAAGGCAGTAACTATCACTAATCCAGAAATTAGCACGCTAAACAAATCAATCATCATTAATAACCTGAACCTAAATGAACGATCAAATCGTAAGATTAAATACCTAAAAATATGAAAATTTGATCAAGCTTATTATATCAATGAACAACAAAAATCAATCAGAACTAAAAAAAGGAGAAGATTGATACATACCAACACGATTTGATTTTTTTATGCTAATATAAACTACTTGATGGAGGAGAGGAAGTGAAAGATAGAATTTTTAGAGCGGTTTTATGTTAAGTTTGATCTTGAATGAATTTTTGTTGTACTTGTATGAAATAGGGATAACTGATAAGTTGGTTTTTTTTATTGAAAAAAACGTATTGGGAGGGAGTTATGTTGATGCCAGGGAACTGCTAGATGACAGTTATTGGGAAAGAACAAAGGAGTTGCATTTTTTTTTCTTTTTTAATTGAAACAAAAGCCACGTCAGATGCCAGAAAGGTTGCCTACGTGGTCGAACGTGGTGCCTTTATTTTCTTTGGCTTTAATATATAAAAGAATTTAGGGGCGGATCCAGGAACAAAATGTATCTAGGGCTAAATTTACGAACAATCAAAACATTTCAACAAAAAAGTCGACATATTATCCTAGTGAATATTGACTTTTATTTTCAAGGTCGACACAAAAATATAATATATATAAGGCCAACAATTCTTATAAGTTCATAAGTTCCAGTGTTAAAGTTACACAAAAAGTGCTTAAAGTTACACGAGATGAGTGATAAAGTTGCATTTTTTCACTTGAAGTGATAACAGTGCTGAATGTTATAGTTATATCAATGTTGAACAAATGAAACTTTATCGTATGTCATATGTAACTTTAATATAGCTAGACTTAATTACATATAGTGAACTTATTTGATCTCTTATATATATATATATATATATATATATATATATATATATATATATATATATATATATATATATATATATATATATATATATATATATATATATATAGAGGAGGGTTCTTATGAGTCCTTCTATATATTTGAGTCCCTAAGTCCTTCTACCATCCATTGGATGATAATACAATGGATGGATGAGATTGATTGAGATTTTGTATAAAAAAAACAAGATATTGTTTCCTAATTTGAAGGAGTGTAACGTCCAACAAAATAGGAAACACAATTAGTATTTCAATAATTTTGTGTAAGGCGTATTTATTAGAGTAACACGTCTGTAACATTGAAGTAACACAAAGTATCTATTAGAATAACACGTTTGTAAACTAGTAACACAAAGTATCTATTAGAGTAACACGTTTGTAACGTTGGAGTAACACAAAGTATCTATTAGAGTAACACGTTTGTAACGTAGTAACACAAAGTATCTATTAAAGTAACACGCTTCTAACGTTGGAGTAACACAAAGTATCTATTGGAGTAACACGTTAGTAACGTTGGAGTAACATTATTATTCATATGTTGAGTTAATAATTATGTTTAGTGTTGGGGGCATATAACTCTGAAATCAATTTAAGCATATTTGCATGATGTTCGTTAGAGTAACACCAAACATTAACCAGAGTAACAGTTCTATACAATAAGAGTAGCACAAAATAAATTAAGGAGAGGAGAAAATATGCGATAAATTATTATTTTTAGTTCTATATAATAACAATTTATTTTTTTTAAATGAAAATCTTAATTGTGAATGAATATGTGTGTGAGAGACGGTAATTATTTTTTTATAGAAGAGATATTAAATGATAAGTAAATTAAGGAGACAAAGATATTTACCAAATATAGTCACTTGCTTTAATTACTCAAACAAATCACAACCATCAATCTCTTTCTAATCCAAGAGATGTGGTGAGGACTCACGGACTCAATTTTAAAAGATGGACTCACTTGATCCTTCCTCTCTCTATATATATATAGAGTAAAGCTCTTATGTGTTCTTCTCTCTATATGAGTTCATAAGTTCTCATCTCATCCATAGGATTTAGTATCCTAAAATATTTGTATTTAAAAAAAAGGGAGATTTAGTATCCTAAAATAACTCCCATGATTTTAGGAAACAATAACTCTCATAATCATCTTCATTCCTCATTCATTCGTTCATTCATTCATGTTACACGTTCATCAAAACCTAAAAAAAAAAGCTCCCATCATCACGTTCATTCATTCAATCAAATCTGTGCTCAAAATCCCGTTACTATGAATTCAATGATCGCGACATCTTCATCAATTTTTTGATAAGAAATTCATCGAGTATAACAATGGTGAGTTTTGATATTGCTTTCATGTTTTGCGTTAATTTTTGTTCATCATCTTGATTAATTTGCGTCAATTTGCGTTCATGTTTTGCGTCAATTTTCATGTTGTTATTGCTTTCATGGTCGTTTCATTCATCATAGATTCATATCAGTGGTTAATTCGTCTCTTGTTAGTATAGATTCTAGAGTTTTATGTTTGTTATTTAGGTTTTCCGTAATCTCCACTGATATTATTGTTTTTTTGTCTATTGAAGCAGACACGGCGTTGAAGTAACATACGTTCTAAGTTACAGTAACACTTAATTTTAATTAGAGTAACACACACTGAACGTTGAGAAAAGGTTTTTTTGACGATGATGTTAGAGTAACGTACTGTACGAGTTAGATTAACTCAACTTATGAGTTGAAGTAGCACATTGGTTGCATGGGCGTAACATTGTTTAATTTTGTGCAGGTGGAATTGGCAAAGATGCGAATGCACAGGACAACACTGGAAAAAGTGGAATTTTATTCATTTGATTAATCATAGATTCATATCAATGGTTTTTGGATTTGATTAATCATAGATTAAGCAGACAAGGCGTTGAAGTAACATACGTTCTAAGTTACAGTAACACCTTATTTCAATTAGAGTGACACACACTGAACATTAAAAAAAGTTTTTGGCGCTGATGTTGAAGTAATTTGCTTTACGAGTTAGAGTAACACAACTTATGAGTTAAAGTAACACATATGTCCCATGGGCGTAACGTTTATTTTTTTGCAGGTAGCATTGGCAGAGAAGCGAATGCACAAGAATGGTGCAGAGATGTGGGTGAGGCGTTCACTCCGTACATGGGGCAAGTATTCGGGGAAATAGATGAGGCAGTGGAATTTTTTAAAATCTACGTGTTGGCTTGCGGATTCGAAGTTGTTTTTTTTCTGTGGGTTTACAAGAATAACTGATTTTTTACATATTTTTTACACATAATGATGTGCAACGCTGTAGTTAACTCTATATTTATTTAATACATGTCTTGTTGGTTAGAGTAACATCTCAGATGTATTGTAGTAACACCATTCATTCCTTAAAGTAACAAATATAATGCATAAAAGTAACTTAGGATATTAGCGTTGTTTACCATTCATTCTTAGATTACCCACAACCATTCCTTATAGTAACATGATTTGTTCGTTAAAGTAACAGCTACACTGCGTTAGAGTAACACATATTTTTTTGGTAGGGTAAGAACCTCAATCCCTGATGATGAAACCAACTTTGTAATGCGGGTTAATAGCCTTCTTTCTTAGGTTATAACCATTCATTACCAAAGTAACAACATTTGCTCCTTGAAGTAACATATATAATGCGTCAGAGTAACTGATGCAAACAACGTTGTTTAACCACCATTATGAAAATACCACCATTCATCACTTAGAGTAACATCATTTAATCATTAAAGTAACAGTTACAATGTGTCGCTGTAACACACTAATCGTTAAAGTATTTTGATTAATCCATGTCACGCAAGATGACGATTGAAAATTATGAAGAGGAAATAATTATGAAGATGAAGAGGAAGGGTTTTGAATTTTGATTAATTATGAGGATATTGGGGTTTTGTGCGTGAGTGAGAGAGAATTTTAGGAGAGAGGTTAATAGTCTATATATATATATATATATTAATTGAGTGCATCCACTGCTGACATGGCAGCGTGGATGCACTCCTTCGCTGACATGGCATGCTCATTAGGGCTGAGCAAATTATCCGACTATCCGAATCCGATCCGCTATCCGATTCGTATTCGATCCGAAAAACCGGATATTCGATCCGAAAAATGATTTCGGATCGGATATCCGATCCGAACATTTCGGATATCGGATATCCGATCCGAACATTTCGGATATCGGATCGGATTCGGATATCCAAAATAATTTTTTCGGATATCCGATCCGATCCGAACAATGGGTTATTTTTGTAATTTTTATTTTGGATTAATGTATTATAGGGTAGATAGGTTATAATTTAATTCATTTTACGTTAAGTCTTGGTGACATTTTTTTATTGCCTTAAAATATAGAAGAGTATACTCCGTATAATACTAGATTAATTAAAATTAGGATTTTTTTCTAGTTGAATTGAACTTCATTTAGAATTTTATTTGACCAAAAATCTCAATCAAATCGGATATCGGATAGTTCGGATATCCGGTCCGAAATTTTCGGACATCAAAAATCGGATATCCGAAGTGATTCTGATCGGATATTAAAATTTTCGGATTTTCGGATCGGATATCCGATCCGAAAACCTGATTCGGATCGGATATCCGATCCGTGCTCTGCCCTAATGCTCATATGCATTCTAAGATTTTAGAATCAGAGTTACTAAAAATAAATTTGATAATTATCCTACGTACATAAATGATCCACTCAATTCAATTAATATAACATTTACATAATATTATCATTCACATAAAAATTATTATTCGTATAACATTATTATAAATATCAAATATATTTAAATTTATTTTGATATTTTCTTAAATATATTTAATACAATTTTTTTATTTTTTATTTTTAGAATACAAAAAGTTGATATTGCAGTATTAATTTTTAATACCGAAATTATTGTCATGCAATAATCGTAATATAAATAATATAGATAGATTGATGTAATCGAACAATAAATGAAAAATAATAAATTATATGTCTAATTCATCATGTACGTATTCAGTCCTAGAGTTTATATGTCTAAAAACATCAAAACTGATTAAAAGATGTATTTAAGGGTAAGATTAACATTCAAACTTTCACTTTTCCAAAATCTTTAATTTTACAATTAAGGGTTGAAAATTAATACCGACAATTAATGTTACTCAATCCCGTAAAAAATAAAGTGGTAGCATAATATGAAAACATATCAAACGGGTACAGTTGATCGGGTCATACGGGCCGGATCAAATATTGGTCGGGTTATACATGTCAAGGGGTTTAGGGTTAGAAATAGTTTCGAATGTCTATATTTTTTTTACCAACTTTTTAAGTCCAACACAAATAATTTTAATAGTAATAATAGTAATAATAATAATAATAATAATAATAATAATAATAATAATAAAAAATAAAAGCTTATCTCTCCACCTCCTTCTCCCTATGCTGGCGACAGCCTAGTAGCTCCATGGGGAAAGAAAAGAGAGGTCTGGGAAGACCCAAGAAAGCATCAAACAATCCTCAACCGTCTCCTGCTTCTAAGGAAGTAATCCTGGGTACAAATTTGGAAGAAAATGGTAAAGATCTGCTACTTCATTCGACTGAAAGCTTCCCAGATCTGCAAACATCACTGTCACAGAACGCCCTGGCAGCTGAGCTTCAGATACCGGAACCAGCTGCAATTCAAACGGAGCTCTCCCCTGGCAAGGAACCCAACCAGCCCACCCCTTCTCCTTATCAGCCAACACTTCCAGTAGTCATTAACCGAAAGGAAAGCGACACCACACCACCTAACGCAGCTGCTCAACATTGGAGTAGACTGTACCAGGCCAAGCCCCAATCAGGAATGAACCTTCATTTCTGTGAGGAAAGCGCCTCTCATACAGAGGTAACTCTGAATCAGGAAGATGTTGAAGATGAGCTCAAATTGTGGGAAAATACACTAGTGGGAATGGTGCTTGGATTAAAGCCTCAAGTGAAACAAATACAAGAATTTGTTTGGAAAAATTGGAACCATGTTGACAAACCAATTATTCAATACTACAAGAGAGGTTGGTTCACATTCAGATTTGCCTCTCAGGAAGCTCTATTGGATGTCCTTAAAACCGGTCCTTGGCTGGTTGGAGGTCACGCACTAATACTCAAGAAATGGTCTCCTATGTTCGGACAGGAACTAGAGGTAGTAACGACCATCCCAACCTGGATTTTACTCCCTGATTTGGAGCCATACATGTGGTCGGCACCTGCCCTGAGCAAAATTGCCAGCAAAATCGGTAAGCCTTTATTTGCTGATACTATTACCACTAACAAAGAAAGATTAGGATTTGCAAGACTTATGGTAGAAGTTGATTTATCCAAAGAACTAGTGGAGAATGTCATAGTTCACACCCCATTTGGGAACCAACTCAACCAACCAATTCAATATGAGTGGCTGCCGCATTTATGCTCCTATTGTAAGAAATTGGGGCATAAATCGTCGTCCTGCAGGCTCCTCAATCCCCCGAGAGGCCCCTCTAAACCCGTGTTTAAGAAGAAGGAGCCACCTCGAGCTCCTGCTGAACACTGCATAGGGAAGACAGATAGCTCGACTAATGCTCATGAGAAATGCCAAACGTCTAAGACTGCCAGAACACCCACAGAAAATAGGTTCGCAACTCTCTCAAACTATACAGAACCTGATGCAATGGCAGAAGGGCTATCCCCTCATCATCCTGCACAAAAGGATATTTACGGTGAAGATGAAACCAAACCGCCTGATTTAGATGAATCTTGCAACCTGGAACATTAGAGGGTCTAACGAGCCACACAAACTAGCGGATATCCAGAAGTTAATAAGAAATAGAAATCTGGATTTTTTGGGTCTCCTCGAAACTAGGATTAAAGCTCACAAAGCTAAAGTTATTAGTAGACGGTGGTTCCCCCATCGCAATGTGGAATGTAATTACGAAAGTCACCATAACGGGCGCATATGGATAATATGGAATCCCAACACCATTTTTGTTACCACGCTTGTCTCTAAATCGCAATACATCCATTGCTTAATTAGATCTTCTCAACTCAATCTCGAGTTTTTTTGCACCACTATTTACGCTCACAATGCTGCTGATGATAGGTGATGGGTGGGTTTTGTCTTGGATCCCAACCGTCAAATAAAACCAACTAACCTAACTAAGGTAGCTAGGGTAAGTCGGGTCGAATCCACAGGGACGGGAGGATGGACTAAGGTATGCTTGGGTCTAGGACTAGGTTCGAGACGAGCTAATCTAAGGGGAGGAGGCTAAGGCTATAACTATGGTAACAAAGAAAACAAACAAGGAGAACGGGCTAGGATTAGGTCGGGGTCAAAGGGGTAATGGAATGGTCGAGGAAGAACTAGAGTGAAGGGAGTAGTAGGGTAATCTAGGTGAGGTCCGAGCTCTCGCTACGTAGACCGACCTAGAGGTTTCACCTAAAACCCACCTTGGCGACACACATGGCAAACGGGGTTAGTAGCGCGCTATAGTGGCCTAGGTCGCATCCGGGCTCTCGCTACGTAGACCGACCTAGGGGTCGTCCTCACCGAGCTCTCGCTACGTAGTGAGGGAACCAAACCCACAAGCAAACTATCACCCACAAGAGAAAAGGCAAGAAAACAAGCATACACATATACTAGTCATTCAAGCATTTCAACAAACATGTGATATGCATCAAACCAAGAGGAAACCCAAATCTTCCACCAACATCTCCAACAATCCCTTAATCATCCATTAACACCCAAATCACCTTACTAACCCTAGCAAGAATCTACTCTAACATATCTATACTAAAACTAACACTAACAAGATGAATCAAAACAAGAACAAGAGGATGCATATGTAAAACCAACAAAGATGAAGAACAAAACAATAAACAAGAACTAAAGATTCAAACTTGATTAATAAAACAAAGATTAAGATAAAGGAAAAGAGATTATACCATACTAGAAGATGAAAAGAAGAATAAAACTTGCATAAATGGAAGAACCCAAAACAATCAACCAAGGTTGTCAATCTTGAGTGGATCTTGAAGAATTCCCTTAATACAAGCATTAATCTAGGATTAACGATAATCTAAAGACTAATCTACACTAATCTATGCTAATCTATGCTAAAACTATCTAGGGTTTAAGGGGAAGTGAAGAACATATATCATATGATTACAAGAGGAAGGGTATATATAGGGTTTGAGAATGAAAGGAGAAGAAAAGAATTGAAGGCGGGCGAGCTGTAGCCCATCCCGGCCGGGATGAGGTGGTCCCGGTCGGGACGGGGTTGGTCCCGATCGGGATGACATGGTCCCGGTCGGGATGGACCCTCAGTAGCTCCATCTTCGCTTCCTTCTTCATCCCGGACGGGATGAGGCCATACCCGTTCGGGATGAGCCTTATAGGCCTCCAATATGAACTTTTTGGTCCCTCCTTGCTTCTCATGGGCTTGCCATCGATTCTCGGGACTCGGGATCGGGTCTCGGAGGCTCGGGATTGGGTCCCAAGGTCTCGGGGTCGACTCCAAGGCATCGAGTGATCGTTCCTTAGCTTCGTTGGCTCCAAAAAGTGTATGTATCGAGTCGGAATCGCTCCAACTCTTCATGAACGGTCTCGGGAACCTGAAACGAGCTAAAGGAAGCATAAGTAGCCCATAAACCGCTCCCAAGGAGCGATTCCACAAGGAAAATGGGACCAAAACACTAGGAAATAGGCACAACAAATGGCATTTATCAACTCCCCCACACTTAACCCTTACTCGCCCTCGAGTAAGCACATACTAACTACTAAACTATCCGAGTGGGTATTAGCGCACCCTACGCCCCTTCAACTCAAGCGGGTGCACTTAGAGGACAAGTGCACTCCGCAAGGCAAGCTGGGTCTTGCGACAAAACTGTGGATGCAACCGGACACCAAACACACAAACAAACAAACACACAAACAAACACATAATTGGTTGCACCCAAAAGAAAACAAATACCGCTTCCCTCAAAAAGCGGTGAAAGAAACACCAGTTTAGGACTCGAGATAAGTGACAACGTTCCCAAGCTAGCAATACAAACCAAGGTGGACTAAACCCTAATAGTATGACGATAAAGCAACAAAAACGTTGGTAACTTACCTAGGTCCTCCTAACTTTCTAAAAACGTACTACAGGACGATCGGCGGAGTGGAAAGTGAAGAACCACGGTGTTAGTCGACACTGTAGGTAAGTGAGACCCCTCCCCCTTTAGCGTGAGCGAAGAGGGTTGTCCCATGTCCAAAACCGCCTAACTAGTCCAAGTAAAAGGTGGAAATAATGCAAAATGAGGGAAGACCGACCTTTGCCGCTATCATCCTTCCTAGGGACTCGGTCCTTTGGTAGGCTCTTCACGGCAAAAGTCGGAAAAAGGCTTATTTTGAGAGGTAGGGGTTATTTTTGTGAATCGGGTTTTCTTTTGGCATTTTCTCTTTTCTTTTGCATTTTTTGCTTTGTTTTGCCATGCCATTCTTTTTCTTCTTTTCTATTTTCTTTTCTTTTTCTTCATTCTTTTCTTTCTTTCATTTTCTTTCTTTTTTCTTTTCTTTGCCCTTTTGGCTTGATTTGGCTTTTTGGCATTTCTTTGTATGACAAGAAAGGGAGAATTCAACAAATTGCAACTTATTGTGTGGATATGTGTGGGAGGTAGGTAAATGAGTAAGTCGGGGGTCGCGATCCCTCTTCAAACCCACAAAAAAGGGGGGAACTTGGACTAGTCGAGCAATCCTAAACACGGTCACCTAAGGGACGAGACTCAGTAACCAAGGCTTTTTCACACCGTGGGTGGTCATAATGGTCAAAATGCAAATCCCGTAGTAAATCCCTAGTAAGCTAGGTGGACTCAAGGTAAGAAACGAACGAAATCATTGATTTAGGGTCATTCTATTAGATTAAAGTCCAAGACTCGATTTATACAACTAGGAAGGGAAAGTAAACACTTGCACACTAGCCTCTAAACCGGGTTTTCGAAAACGGTTTACACACACAAGACACAACTAACACAACATAAGACGAAGACATGAAGAAAATGAAAGAAAAAGAGACAAAAGGCCACAAAACAAAAACAAAACAAAACAAGGAGAAACAAACACATAAACAACACAAACACCACCCCGATCATCCAAACAAGCCACCAAATCCACCACAAACTTTACAAAGCTCTGCCCGAGCACACAACATCACAAACCTTCTCCAAACTCCACAAGGAATAAAAAAGAAAAGGGGTGAAGAGATGTTACCGGAGGTCTTGAAAGCTCTCCAAAGCATTTGGTGAATTAAGCAACCTATAAGGAAAGAGGGAGGCAAAACACGCACACAAAACAAATATACGACACAACGACACAAACGAAGAACACACAAAAAGAGAATCTTTTTGATTTTTATGAAATTTTTTCAAATTTTTAGGGTTTTTTAAAGCTTTTTTCGAAAAACTACAAAAATAAAGCTAACTACCCTAGAATATTGCTCCCCCACACTTAAACCGAGCCATGTCCTCATGCTCGATCGTAGTGTGCGGAGAGACAAAAGAAAAAGAAAAGAAACTAAGAAAATAAAGCTAAAAATCAAAAATAAGGTGAAGAAAAGGGTAGAAGGCGTCCGGCCGGGGTGTAGTCAAGTCACCATGGGCCGAGACAAGAAAAGATATGGATGGGGGAAGAAATAAAAAGAAGGAAATAAAAGGAAATGGGAGGGAGGGCTAGGTGTAATCAAGTCACCTAGCCCGGATTCCGCCTAAATCCGACTAAATCCTAAAAGAAAAAGGGTGAAAAACTTGTAAAATTTGGATTTTTGAAATGACTCTCGATGTAATCACATCATCGAGAGTCGGGAGCAACATATACCAAGGCCCCGAGGGCCACCATGACATCAAGACACAAAAGTGTACAAGGGGAAGGGAATAAACACGAAAGAAAACAAGCTATAAAAGACGGGAAAGAAAGGATAGTTGCCGTACCAATAGGTTAGCAAATCACTCGCTCCATCGTCTCATAGATCAATATAGGCACAAGGCTTGTCTTCGTCAATGCTATTCCTCTTCAAACTTGATAGAACCGCATGGTTGAGGTAGTAATGGTGTGAGGGGGGTAGGATTCGATGTGAAACTCGGTGTAAAGGGAAGAGAAATGAGGTGAGGGTATGTAAATGAAGTGTAAGGGTCATATGACATGAGCAAGGATGGGTAGGGAGGTTGGGTGGGGGTATACAATGGTTGGGTGGGCTCAAATGTCGAAGAAGAGGCCAAAAGAGGAGAAAGGGGACCATCTCGGTCAGGATGGATGGTCCCGGTCGGGAAGAAACACTCGTCCCGGTCGGGAAGCCATCTTCCCGGTCGGGACGGCACTCCAGCAAGCTCCAATTTTTGCACCTCCATCCCGATTGAGACGGCTCCTTCCCGGTCGGGAAGTTCCCTTCCCGCCCGGGATGAGTCTTCTTGACCTCCAAAACCCCAAAAGCTTCACCGAAGCTTCAAAAACCGACTTCCATACTCACAATCCAAGCTCTATCATTAACCATTCCTCTCTAGGAATCATCTTCACTTCACACCTATGACAATAAGCTCAAATACAACATCCAATTCCCTCCCTCACATCGCTCATCAACAATCCATATAAACAAGAATTCCACAAAGGCTAACAAATCCTAGAAACCAAACTATACAAACAAACATAAACACAAATACAAGCACAAAAGAAAAGGGAAAAGATATTTACACTAGTTACTCTCACCAACTACGCTTCCATAGCCATCAAGAGCTCGAAGGAGTAAGTCAAATGCCCTAGCAACATCTTCAATTAAGCTCACATGGCCGAGCCTAGCCACATTCAAGAGCTTCCAAGTCGGAGGGAAGAAGCGATCATCTTCATCATGCTCGGGGTTCTCGTGATCTTCCGGGTCTTCGGAACCATGGTAGCGACGACTCTTATGACCATCCGGTAGGTATAGTGGTCTAGAGTCGTGCTCGGTGTTATGATGTGGGAGATCACACCCTAGGGGTGTCGCTTCTTTTACGGGGTCGAGAGTGGAACTCTTTTCCACCCCCGACAAGGATCCTCTTCACCAACCTTCTCCCAAGACAAAGGGCTAGACATCGAGTGCGGTAGAGGAGGAGAAAACATCAAGTTTTCTTCATTGGAGGCTTTAGGATCCTCCAATTTTTCATTCAAGGCAAGTTCCAAGGCATCTACTTCTTTTTCCAAAGTATGCGCTCCTTTTCACTCACCTTGTCTAGAGGAGTCATCTCTTCACTTGGGTTTGGATTGTTAACACCCGGTTCATCACGAAGAAAATCAAACAAATCCAACTGTATCACCAATACATTGGCTCCCCAAGAGTTATCTTTATAGTCATGTTCAAATGGCCGACATCGTGATATGAGCCATGAGTGCATTGATGCGAGCATCTTGCACCCCTATTTGGGCCTTGAGCTCCTTTTCAACCCCTTGTATGTAAGTCATCATCATTTGTTGACTCTTTTGCATTAAATTCATCATCTCATGTTGACCCTTATGCAATATCATTATTGCCTCTTGTTGACATTTTTGCATTTGGACCAACATTTGACAATTCTCAAAGTCGGGGATTTTTGGTTGTGGGTTATGTGAGGGTGTTTGGTAGTTGTTAGGATGTTGGAATTATCCTTAACAACCTTCTTGGTAACCATATGGAGGGCGTTCGTGAGATTGTTGATGAGGTTGATATGGTTGGTGAGATTTCGGGACTTGGCCATTTGCCCCAAAGTTGTCCCGTGATGATTGATGGTAGCTTGGACGAGCCATGTCCATAACGTCGCTTTGGTACCTAGGATGAGCTAGAAGCACTTGAGCAAACGTTAGTATCCTAGTGCTTTTGAGGCACTAGGAAGGGAGAATAGCACACAAGAAGAAAAAACGGAGATACACAAGGAGAAGAGAACACAAAAATCAAGAACAAAGTCCAAAACTAAGCAAACAAAAGTCTAAACTATGCCGTCCCCGGCAACGGCGCCAATTTGATGGGTGGCTTTTGTCGTGAATCCCAACCGTCAAATAAAACCAACTAACCTAAATAAGGTAGCTAGGGTAAGTCGGGTCGAATCCACAGGGACGGGAGGTCGGACTAAGGTATGCTACGGTCAAGGACTATGTTCGAGACGAGCTATTCTAAGGGGGAGGCTAAGGACTAAACTAGGTCTAAAACGCGGGAAAGGAAGACAAAAAGATAACACTAAGAAGGAAGACTAGGGTTAGGTCGGGTTCATGGAGTGATGGGATGGTCGAGGAGAAGCTAAGGTGAAGGGGTAGTCGGGTAATCTAGGTGTAGTTCGGGCTCTCGCTACGTAGACCGACCTAGAGGTCCTTGATAGGACCCATCTTAGCGATACACAAGACAAACGGGGTTACTAGCATGCTATCGTGGCCTAGGTCGCATCCGGGCTCTCGCTACGTAGACCGACCTAAGGGTCGTCCTCACCGGGCTCTCGCTACGTAGTGAGGGAACCAAACCCACAAAAAAACCATCACCCACAAGAGAAAAGGCAAGAAAAACACAAGGATTTGCATCTATATGTCATTCATGCATTTCACCAAACATGTACCATGCATCAAACGAAAAGGAAACCCAAAACTTCCACCAACATCTCCAACAAACCCTTAATCACCCACAATCACATCCAATCACCCTAATAACCCTAGCAAAGATCTACTCAAACATATCTATACTAAAACTAACAAGAACAAGAACAACTAACTTAAATAACAAAACTTGCATAATGAAACTAGAGAAACAATGAACAATGAACAATACAATCAACAAAGATTCAAACTTTAATGATAAAACAAAGATTAAGAGAAAGGAAAAGAAGATTATACCATACTAGAGAATGAAAAGAAGAAAGAAACTTGCATAAATGGAAGAACCCAAAACAAACATCCATGTTTGTCAAGCTTGGTGGAGATCTTGAGGAATTCCCAAATTACAAGCACTAATCTAAGATTAACGATAATCTAAAGACTAATCTATGCTAATCTAAGCTAAAATAATCTAGGGTTTAAGGGGAAGTGAAGAACATATATCATATGATTACAAGAGGAAGGGTATATATAGGGTTTAAGAATGAAAAGAGAAGAAAAGAATTGAAGGCGGGCGAGCTGTAGCCCATCCCGGCCGGGATGAGGTGGTCCCGGTCGGGACGGGGTTGGTCCCGATCGGGATGACCTGCTCCCGGTCGGGATGGACCCTCAGTAGCTCCATCTTCGCTTCCTTCTTCATCCCGGACGGGATGAGGCCATACCCGTTCGGGATGAGCCTTGTAGGCCTCCAATATGAGCTCTAGGGTCCCTTCTTGCTTCTCATGGGCTTCCCATCGATTCTCGGGACTCGGGATCGGGTCTCGGAGGCTCGGGATTGGGTCCCAAGGTCTCGGGGTCGACTCCAAGGCATCGAGTGATCGTTCCTTAGCTTCGTTGGCTCCAAAAAGTGTATGTATCGAGTCGGAATCGCTCCAACTCTTCATGAACGGTCTCGGAAACCTGAAATGAACTAAAGGAAGCATAAGAAGCCCATAAACCGCTCCCAAGGAGCGATTCCACAAGGAAAATGGGACCAAAACACTACGAAATAGGCACTACAAATGGCAGTTATCAATAGGCAATGCTTATGGGACGACCTATACAATCTTTCCCCCTCTATTAACCTCCCTTGGGTTGTTTTAGGGGACTTCAATGTCGTCCGCAATGCAAATGAAAGAATTGGTCCTAACCCTCTTTCTAGGAAAGATATGGATGCATTTAATAACTGTATTTCTGAATGCAATCTGGTTGATATGAGCAGTTAGGGAAGTCCTTACAGCTGGACTAACAAACAAGACGGGGGTGACAGAACATGGTCTAAGCTTGATCGAGCCCTCATTAATGAAAAGTGGCTGCTTAAGTTCTCCCTCTCTTTTGCTGAATCTCTTCTCCCTGGAGTCTCCGATCACTCCCCTATTGAGATTAAACTGGGCAAACATGAGCGAAACAAGGTCACCGTTAAATTCCTCAACCATTGGATGGACCATCCTGATTTTATGCAGACTGTTCTTCAGGCCTGGAACTGTAATGCTTTCGGCAGCCCCATGTTTCGACTTACTGCTAAATTAAAGGTGGTTAGGGGGGTCCTGAAGGCCTTCCACAAGCATAATTTCTCTAGACTTAATGAAAGAGTTCAAAGTTGCGAGAAGAAGTTACAGACCTGCCAGCTGAAGCTTGTCTCTTAACCTTTCAACCAAACGCTAATGAACCAGGAAAAGCACCTCCTCGATAGCCTTACTACCCTTAAAAAAGCGGAGCTTAGCGACCTCGCTCAACGAGCTAAAGTTTCTAGCGTCTCCCTGAATGACTCGTGTACTAAATTTTTCTACAACAAAATTGTGGAGAGGAGACATAACAGCCACATTGGACTGATTAAGGATGCCCAAGGGGAAGTACATAACACTCAAGAGGGGATTAGCAATGCATTTCGGGACTATTACCAGGAGCTTTTGGGTACTCGCTTTATGATGGAGCCTGTGGATAAAGACATAATTCGTAGAGGGGTATGTGTGGACAATAGGAATTGGCCAAACCTAAACCAATCGTTCACTTTGACCGAGGTTAAGAAGGCGCTGGATAGCATCGACAACAATAGCAGCCCCGGTCTGAATGGCTTCGGTGCAGGGTTCTTTAAGGCCACCTGGAACATTATTGGAGAAGAAATACACTATGCTATTAATGATGCCTTCTCTAAACGCAGAATGCTCAAGCAAATCAACTCCACCTTGCTAGTGCTTATCCCAAAGTCTTACTCGCCTACCAATGTTAAAGACTTTCGGCCTATCGCTTGTTGCAATACCATCTACAAGCTCATGAGTAAGCTCCTCGCCAATCGCCTTAAACTGATCCTTCCCTTAATTATTGGACCGGAACAATCTGCATTTGTGAAGGATAGGAACATATTTGACAATATCATGCTCTCGCAATTTCTGGTCAAAGGTTACGGTAGAGCTTACATGACTCCTTGGTGCCTTATGAAAGTCGATATCAGAAAGGCGTTTGACTCTCTTGATTGGGCTTTCATTAAGCAGTCGCTTTAGGCCCTCAATTTTCCTGAGACGTTCGTTGATTGGCTTATGTTATGCATCGAATCTCCCTGGTACACTCTGCAGATTAATGGGTCTCATCATGGCTTCTTTCCGGGCAAGAGAGGTATCAGACAAGGCGATCCGCTCTCTCCTTACATCTTTGTTATAGCTATGGAGGTCTTATCTCGATCTGTTCGGACTATGCTCTCGATGAGTCAGTTCTCCTTCCACCCTAAATGCTCGAAGACTAAGCTTAGCCACCTTATCTTTGCCGACGATCTCATGATCTTCGTCAGAGGGGATCTCCCATCAGTGAAGGCTGCCACTACTTGTCTCAATCAATTTGCCAAGGCTTCAGGTCTCCACGCTAACCCAGCTAAAACTGAAATCTACTTCACTGGTACTACTGACCTTGTGAAGAACAACATTCTCTCATCCACAGGATTCTCGGAGGGTAACTTTCCTTTCAGGTATCTCGGCCTCCCCCTTAATTCCTCGCGTATCAAGATAGACATGTATAACTCTCTCATTGATAAGCTAAAGAACCATGTGAAGCACTGGACCAGTAAACTTCTTTCCTTTGCTGGAAGAATCCAACTTATCAACATGGTTCTCTTTGGGCTTGATAACTTTTGGTGCTCCATCTTACTCTTGCCCAAAGCGATTATTAAAGCCATTCACAAGATCTGTAAAGACTTCCTTTGGAATATTGGGGAAAATCAACGAAAAGTGATCTTTAAAAGCTGGAAGAGTGCCTGTGCTCCTATCGAAGAAGGAGGCTTCAACATCAAAGAGCTTCTTTCTTGGAACAAAGCTTTGATTTCTAAGCTTATCTGGAGACTGCAAGGAGTCAACTCCTCTAGTTGGAGAGACTGGATTTCTCACTACAAGCTCAAGAACCATTCAATATGGAACATCCCCCATCATGGCTCTGACTCAGAGAGTTGGCGTAGCATTCTGACGGTAAGAGACGATATTTTACACAGGATTGGGGATGATCGGGGTGCTGCTCAGTTGATTACTACTTGGACTAGTAAGAAGGGTTTCGATCTTAATGATGCTTACAATTTTTTTCGGTCCAAGTATGACAAGAAGAATATCTATAAACCCATCTGGAACAACATTTGCGCCCCTCGGCATAGCTTTGTGGCTTCTCCGGCAGTTCAACACAAACTTGCTACGGTTGACTGTCTTCAGCATAGGGGGATGGTTCTGGCTAATCACTGTACCCTGTGCTGCTCGGATGCAGAAAGTATTGAACACTTATTTTTCAGTTGTCCCTTTTCTCAGCAGGTTCTCCAGAATCTTCTAAATTGGATGGGTATAACTCAAAAACCTAGAAGCCTCAATTATGAGATGAGAAGACTAGTAAAGCTTAACAGGAAGAAAAATTGGAAGTCTCAGTGGCTTAACTGTAGCATTGTAGCGGCCATCTATATGATTTGGGAAGAAAGAAACAAGCGCATCTTTTGTGGAAGCTCTCGGACTGTAGATCGTCTGACATTTTCTATCAAGCTTCTTTTAACCATACGACTTTTGTATAAAAATCCAATCGACAATGAAGATTTAATTAATTGTGTAAATTGTTAGGCTCTAGTGGTGATCTTTTTTGTAAGTCTTATCTTTATTCCCTTTTGGATGAATAAAGAGCTATCTTTCTTGCAAAAATAATAATAATAATAATAATAATAATAATAATAATAATAATAATAATAATATTATTATTATTATTATTATTATTATTATTATTATTATTATTATTATTATTATTATTATTATTATTATTATTATTATTATTATTATTATTATTATTATTATTATTATTATTATTATTATTATTATTATTATTATTATTATTATTATTATTATCTTTAATAATAATGTTTGTACTTCAAAAATATTAATTCAATTTTAATTTTTTTTTATTAAATGGTAAAAAACGTTGTATTAAAGTTAATATTTGTAATTTAAAATACGTATTTAATTTTAAACATTTTATTAATTTCAGTAAATTCTCAGTTTCTCACTGACCCAACGGGTTGAATGGGATGGGTCAGGTTTCGACCCTAATTAACGGATCATATTGGGGTCGGTAAAACGGTTTGCGGGTCAAAAAAATAGGTCCACGGCCTTAAAAAGGAGTTGATTGCAAACATCAAAACTGAATCTAAATATTTTAACTGATTTAAATAATTAATCTGGTACGTATTCGATTCTATAAAAGAATTTATATGTTTAAAAACAATGAGAGATATTTAGGGTAAGATTAGTACCCGGACTATACTTTTAATTCTGTTTAAGGTTCTAAACTCTGATCTTTAACTTTATGGTTACGGGTTGAAAATTAACACCGTCAATTAAAGTTATTCAACCCCTCAAAAATAAAGCGGAAGTGTAATATGTATACCTGTCAAATGGGTCCAACGTGTCGGGTCCAAATAAGGGGCAGATCAAATATAAGTCGGGTTATATAGGTCACGGTTCGGATTAGGGTAAAAAATAGTTTCGAATGCCTATATTCCAACAAAAATATTTTTAATATTAATTTTTTTATTTTAATATTACTATGGTACTCTTTAAGAATGTTTATATTTTAAAAAATTATTATTAATTCAATTTTTAAAATTATTTTACAATTAAATGATATAAAAAGCTGTATCAAATTGAATATTTGTGATAAAAAATATTTATTTTTAAATATAAATCCAAATATAATATTTTGATATAAATATTTTATTCAATTTTAATAAATTTCCACTAACCGAACGGGTCGGGTAGGGTATCGACCATAAATTCACTAGTTATTTTGGGTTCAGTGAAACAAGTTGTGGGTCTAAAAAATAGCTTTATGACCCTGAAGGAGTGTCAAATTCTTTTTTTTTCTTTTAACTAATTTTTGAGATTGTAAGACATTGTTTCTTTAAGTTTTTTTTGTTAATCAGGCTGATAATGTACATACATAGTACTATGAATATTTTTTTTAAAATTCATATTTTATTTGATTTCATATATGATATATCTCATTCATAAGTTCGTAGTTTTATTTCAATTTATATATAACATAACTATAAACTGACCCGTGAATCTTCACGGGTGATAAAACTAGTTATTATTTGATAGAGGGAAATAAGAAGTTTCGATTAGTAGTTGGAGAGAATTAAGGGAAGAGAGAGGAATTTAATATATTTTTACCAAATATGTTAGTTATTTCCTTTATTGCTCAAATCAATCACCACCACCATCCATCTCTCTCTCTCTCTCTCTCTCTCTATATATATATATATATATATATATATATATAGAGCAAGGATCAAGTAAGTCCTCTTTTTATCTTTGAATCCGTAAGTCCTAATTACAACCACTGATTTAGAGGAAGGTGAATGGTGGTAATTGATTTGAGTAATAAAAGAAGTAACTGACATATAAGGTAAAAATATATGAAATCTCTCTCTTCCCTTAATTCTCTCTAAAGAATCTTCCTCTTCTCATACACATTACCTCATAATTAAAAAAATTTCATTCAAAACTCATCCGCTCAACTACTGTACAACCTTTCACCCTTCATCATCATAATTATTTCCTCTTCATAATTTTCAATCGTCATCTTCATAAGCTTCGAAATTTCTTCCTCACAAGCTTCGAAATTAAAAAATTGTTGCAGTCATATTCAGTTCAATCCCTTCAACTATACCCAAGGAACGCTTCGATCATCTTTCTATGATTAGGGTTTACGAAATTTTCAAAGTTTTAACCTTTTTGTGTGCTAATTAGTGATTGCATATTGTCATCTGGGTATTCGACTTACATTGAATTTGATTATCACTAATGGAATAACGTTGTTAAATTTTGTTACACTAACTAAGTGTTACTGTTACTCTAAGGAACGACTAGTGTTACTATGAGAGTGAATGATGTTAACCTACGATACAAATGATCTGGTCTCATAATCAGTGTGTTACAGCGACACATTGTAGCTGTTACTTTAACGATTAAAAGATGTTACTCTAAGTGATGAATGATGGTATTTTCATAATGGTGGTTAAACAACGCTGTCTTCATCAGTTACTCTGACGCATTATATATGTTACTTCAAGGAACGAATGTTGTTACTTTGGTAATGAATAGTTCTAACCTAAGAAAGAAGGTTGTTAACCCGCATTACAAAGTTGGTTTCATCATCAGGGATTAGGGTTCTTACCCTAGCAAAAAAATATGTGTTACTCTAATGCAGTGTAGCTGTTACTTTAACGAACAAATCATGTTACTATAAGGAATGGTTGTGGTTAATCTAAGAATGAATGGTAAACAACGCTAATATCCTCAGTTACTTTTATGCATTATTTATATATATATCTGTTAATTACTTTAAGGAACGAATGGTGTTACTCCAATACATCTGAGATATTACTCTAACCAACAACACATGTATTAAATAAATATGGAGTTAACTGCAACGTTTCACATCATTATGTGTAAAAAATATGTAAAAATCAGTTATTCATGTAAACCCACAAAAAAAACAACAACTTCGAATCCGCAAGCCAGCGCGTAGATTTTATAAAATTCCATCGCCTCTTCGATTATTCCGAATACTTGCCCCAACGAAGTGAATGCTTCACCCACATCTCTGCACCATTCTTGTGCATTCGCTTCTTTGTCAATGCTACCTGCAAAAAAATAAACAACGTTACGCCCATGGAACATATGTGTTACTTTAACTCATAAGTTGTGTTACTCTAACTCGTAAAGCAAGTTATTTCAACATCAGCGCCAAAAACCTTTTTCAATGTTCAGTGTGTGTCACTGTAATTAAAAAAAGGTGTTACTGTAACTTAGAACGTATGTTACTTCAACGCCGTGTCTGCTTAATCTATGATTAATCAAATCTAAAAACCATTGATATGAATCTATGATTAATCAAATGAATAAAATTCCACCTTTTCCAGTGTTGTCCTGTGCATTCGCATCTTTGCCAATCTCACCTACACAAAATTAAACAACGTTACGCCCATGCAACCAATGTGTTCAACTCATAAGTTGATTTACTGTAACTGGTACAGTATGTTACTCTAACATCATCGCCAAAAACCTTTTCTCAACGTTCAGTGTGTGTTATTCTAATTGAATATAAGTGTTACTGTAACTTAGAACGTATGTTACTTCAACGCCGTGTCTGCTTCAATAGACAACAAAACAATAGTATCAGTGGAGATTACGGAAAACCTAAATAACAAACATAAAAATCTAGAATCTATACTAACAAGAGACCAATTAACCATTGATATGAATCTATGATGAATGAAACGACCGTGAAAGCAATATCAACATGAAAATTGACGCAAAAGATAAACGCAAATTGACAAAAAATATTCAAGATGATGAATAAAAATTGATGCAAAACATGAGAGCAATATCGAAACTCACCATTTTTATACTCGATCAATTTCTTATCAACAGTTGAAGAAGATGTCGCAGTCATTGAATCCATAGTAACGGGATTTCGAGCGCATATTTGATTGAATGAATGAATGAACGTGATGAAGAAAGCGTTTTTTTTAGGTTTTGATGAATTTTGCAACGTGAATGAATGAATGAATGAATGAATGAGGAATGAATGTGATTATGGGAGTTATTGTTTCCTAAAATCATGGGAGTTATTTTAGGATGCTAATTTTTTTTATTTTTAATACAAATATTAGGATGCATCTTGTCCATCCATCCCCATCCCATCCAATGGATGAGATGAGGACTTAAGTACTCATATATAGAGAAGGACTCATAAGAGCCTTACTCTCTCTCTCTCTCTCTCTCTCTCTTTCTATATATATATATATATATATATATATATATAGAGAGAGAGAGAGAGAGAGAGAGAGAGAGAGAGGAGAGAGAGAGAGAGAGAGTAAGGCTCTATATGAGTCCTTTACTCTATATGAGAATGAATGCACAAGATGCATCCTAGTTTTTGCATTAAAAAAAAAGAAAAAAAAGGAAGATTTACGTTCCTAAAATAGCTCCCAAGAATTTAGGAAACAATAACTCCCTTGATCACGTTCATTCATTCATTCAAACGTGAAAAAAAAACCCTTTCTTCATCACGTTCATTCATTCATTCAATCAATTCTGTGCTCGAAATCCCGTTACAATGGATTCAATGACAACGTCATCTTCTTCAACTGTTGATAAGCAATTGATCGAATATAACAATGGTGAGTTTCAATATTTCTTTCACGTCAATTTTCATTGTTGCTATTGCTTTCATTGTTGCGTTAGTTTTTAACGTCAATTTTAATGTTGATATTGCTTTCATTGTTATTTCATTCGTCATAGTTTCCTATCAATGATTAGTTGCTCTCTCGATCTTTATAGATTCCAGGGTTTTATTTTTCTTATTTAGGTTTTCCATGATATGCACTGATACTACTGTTTTTTTTGTATTAACGCAGAAACGTCATTGAAGTAACATATCTTCTAAGTTACAGTAACACTTAATTGCAATTACAGTAACACACTGAACGTTTAGAAAAAAAGGTTTTGATGATGATGTTAAAGTAACGCACTGTACTACTTAAAAAACACAACTTATGAATTGAAGTAACACATTGGTTGCATAGGTGTAACGTTTTTTAATTTTGTGCAGGTGGTGTTGGCAAAGAAGCGAACGCACAGGAAAACAGTGGAAAAGGTGGAATTTTATTCATTTGATTAATCATGGATTAATAACAGTGGTTCATTGCTCTCGTTTTAGTATAGATTCAAGGTTTAACGTATGCTTCACTGATATTATTATTTTGTTTTATGTTGAAGCAGACACGGCATTGAAGTAACATACGTTATGAATTACAGTAATACCTAATTTTAATTAGAGTAACACAAAACATGCTTTAAGAGTTAAAGTAACTCAATTTATGAGTTGAAGTAACACGTATGTCCCATGGGAGTAACGAGTTTTAATTTTTTGCAGGTAGCATTTGCCAAGAATCGAATGCACAGGAATGGTGCACAGATGTGGGTGAGGCTTTCACTCCGTACATGAAGCAAGTATTCGGAACAATTGATGAGGCAGTGGAATTTTACAAAATCTACACGCTAGCTTGCGGATTTTATGTGAGAAAGTATACCACAAAGCGATGGTACGGTGGTGAGATAAAGTCGAAGCTCCTAGTCTACAACAGACAGGGTTTTACGAAATCTTTTAAAGCTGTTAATGATACTCCTGCGGCTGTGAAAGTTGTTAACGATGCAGCTGGGGAAGGAGTTGTTTTGGACGCGCTTAAAAAGAAGACGAAAGTTCGTCGTTGTGGGTGCAAGGCAAGGATTAGGCTGTTCAATAAAGGCGGCACTCTCAGGATTGATAGGTTCCACATTGGCCACAACCACGAACTGATCTCACCAAAAGACAGAGAATTTCAAAAGTTGTCGAGAAACCTGACAATGTACCACAAGCAAATGATCTTGAATAATTCACGGGTATGAAGTAACACAATTTTTTTAATACAGTAACATGTGTGTAAGGTGGGTGTACAGCTGGATTAGATTATTGTCTGCATAATCTAATTACTTTTGCTAGAGTAACACCAGTGATTCTATAGAGTAACACTACTTAAGGATAAGAGTAACACAACTGGGTGTATTCCTACAATAAAATTGCTACTGTAACATCTTCATATCTTTATAACATAAGTGTAACACGAATAGTCTACAATAACATATATAAATGTTCTACAGATGGTAACACTGGGTGATGAATTTAGTTTGTTGGGACTGTAATTCAGTAGTTCTTTGTTCTTGTTTTCAGCTGAAGATTGGCGCAACGCGGACATACAACATGTGCAAGGAGCAGGTAGAGGGATTCGCAAATGTGAGTGCGAGCTTGGTCGACTTCAAAAACTGGGGAAGAGATATAAAGTGCTTCCTACATGAGAGGGACGGTCAGCTATTCTTCAATCGTTTCAAAGACATGGCTAAAAATAGGAAGGGCTTCTAATTTGACTACGATCTAGATGAAGATGAGAGTGTGAGCAAGGTTTTCTGGGCTGACGGTGAGGCGCGACGAAATTATCAATTATTTGGAGATGCAATTTCGTTCGACCCGACGTATGGGATGAACAAATATAAGATGGTTTTCACGCCGTTCACCGGCGTTGATCATCACAAACGATCGGTAAGCTTTGCTGGCGCTCTGATAGCGCATGAGGATTATGAATCGTTCGTCTGAGTGTTTGAGAGATTTCTGACTGCAATGGGCGGTAAAGAGCCGGGGTATATTATTACCGACAAGGATCCGGGTATTATACCAGCCGTGAGGATAATGTTTAAGACGACACTACACCCTTTCTGTATGCGACATATCTTGAACAAGGTTCCTACAAAATACGGTGCAACCCGGAGTGACTACCAGGATTTTTTGAAGAGATTGAATGCTATAGTATGGGATATGGAGATTGATGGAGATGAGTTCGACGCGGAATGGCGTGATATAATGGAGGAGTACCATGGGGGTGATGTCGAGTGGTTTTCATCTACTTTCTCCATTAGGAGGCAGTGGTTATGGCACATTGCAGGGATTTAAAGATGGGCGGCTTAATGCGAACAACGCAAAGGTTGGAGAGTGAGAACAGTTTCTTCAAAAGATTTAAACAAAAATCGGGGACGTTGGTCGAATTCTGGATGCGATTCGAGAGCGCCATGGACCAGCAACGGTATACACAAAAAAAACTCGACAACGACAATGTACAAGCTTCTCCAAAAACAGCAATCCACCTTCCAATTGAACATCACGCTGCGAAAATTTACACCCACGCCGCATTTGAAGAATTCCAAGAGGGGTGAAATTTTTCTGTGGGTACTTGCAGTGTGAGGGGCTTCCTTGAGAAGGACGGGATTGAGGAGACATTGGTGAGGGATGCTACACGAGATAAAGAGTTTACGGTCCGGTATATATCAGGTAATGCTTAGACTCACTCATGCACTGACATTTTGTTCATGTGTTAGCAGCGTTGTTTACCATTAATTCTTAGGTCAAGACCATCCTTTCTTATGTTAGCCATGTTATTTAATAAGTTAAAACCAGTCGTTCCTTACAGTAACATATATAATGCCTTAGAGTAACTAAGGATAGCATTTGGACATCTGCGTTGTGAATGGTTTATTCTCAAAAGTAACACCGATCATGCATTAAAGTAACACCACTTATTCTTAAAAGTAACTCATTCTGCACTCCATTACATTTTGCACACCATTACCTCCATTATAATTGTTGTCTATGCTGATTCAAAAAATGGATAATATATTGTTTTTGACGCATTGTTTTGCCGTAGCAATGTCACATTAATATGTCGTCATCTGTCCAGGTACGTCTGAATCAAGCTGCACATGTCAGTTGTTTAATTTACGAGGGATACTGTGTAGACACGTAATCTAGATATATTCATCAAAAGGGCTCACCACTATACCCGAAAACATGGTAACCAAATGGTGGACAAAAGAGGCTGTTCGCACTGCTCGTATCGGTGATGAAGGATTAGACGGCGAAAACATTGACATCATCGACGGAAGACAAATAGAGATATCGAAATTGTAGTCGGAAATCCATGAGACAATGGGACTTCTAAGAGCAGGAGACAAGGAAGATGTGGAAAAGCTTGTGCGGATTAATTCGGGAATTCAGGTTGCAGAAGCAGCCAGTTTCTGGTGGAGGGAATATTGGCAAAACACAGGAACTGGAAAATATGCTTGGGTGTACGACCTCTGACAATATCACGATACTCCCTCCAAAGATTTCTAAGACAAAGGGCAGTGGAAAACGAATGTTATCGAGCAAGGAAAAGAAGGTGGCACTTTCTAGAAAGCCAAAACGCATGTGCAATAACTGCAAACAGATGGCCCACCATGACAAACGAAACTGTCCAAATCCGTACGCAGCACGACCCCCTAAACAGCCTACTAGACCACCCAATGATGAGGAGGATGAAGTAGATGAAGACGACGAAGGAGAGGAAACTGAAGAAGATACCGAGGAAGATGAGGAGGAGGAACAAGTGTTTTGAGAAAACTCGTGTTTTTGGTCATTCTAAGAATTTTTTCTTTCTTTCTGGTTTACACGAACAACGAATTTTGTACACATTTTTTTACACATAGCGTTGTGCTACGTTGCAATTAACTCTATATTTTATTTAACACATGTGTTTTTGGTTAGAGTAACATCTCATGTGTGTCGGAGTAACACTATTCGTTTGTTACAGTGACAGAAACAATGCATGGAAGTAACTGAGGACAGCAGCGTTGTTTAGAACAAATCATTACCAAAGTAACTGAGGATAACTTGGATTAGTTCCATCCATTACCAAAGTACCAAAATTTGTTCCTTAAAAAACAATATATAATGCGTCAGAGGAATTGATTGTAATATCTTTGTAATAACATCATTAATAACTTAGAGTAACATTATTTGTTCATTAAAGTAACATTTATAGTGCTTTGGTGTAACACACCGATTATGAGACCAAAGAGAATTGGGTTAACTTTAGTAATCACCATAGTAACAGCAACAGTGACTTAGAGTAACAGGTACAGCTAGTCAGTGTAACAGAGTTTAACAGCTTCGTTTCATTGGTGATAGTCAAAATACCAATGTAATTAGACAAGTATCTAAAGGATACAACCATTAATTTGTAGTTAGAAAAGAGATGGCATGATTCAGTAAAAACATTATTTTTTTCGGCCCTTTGTTGGCTTGCTCTTGGGACCGTCGATGATCTTTAGTCTCGCGTCCGCATACTTGTCTACAATTTCCAACAATCGCGACCGCACTTTGTTCTTGTCTGCCAGTAGAAGTGTGGCTGCAAGTTGGACCACCAGATATCATCTGTTGACCTTCCTCTCGAGGTCTATGTGGTGGAATGTACGGCCCTCGTACAACAACATGTGCATCATAAGGAAAATTCCCGACTCGTTCCAGGTTGCGCCTGGTTTCCGCCACTTAAACTTGACCTCTTTATACTCGTAAGTAACGACATCAGCTGCACCAGGGGCTTCAAACTTCTCGAGGAAATCGCTAATTTTTGACACCTGTGTGTATCACAGCGACGTTATTAGGTGAGAAACAGATAGCCTTATGCAATAATAACTACTAGCATATATATACTGATCGGAAGGAGACCACTAACCATTATCTTTGCGGCCTTGTACAAGTTTGTTTCTTTCACGTTCATGTAACATTGGTGGTCAAGGATATCTATTGTCCTATCCTTACGGTTGATGTATACACATGAGTAGTACTTATCGAGGTTGATCGAAACAAAGATGAGATCAGCTCTCAAGTTAAGAGAACTACCACACTTCCTTTTAAAAAGATCGAGATAGGACATCAAGATGTCCATTGCCCGCGTGGATGGGCCGTCTTCATACTCATCAATCATCCCATAAAGGCAGTCCTACAAACATATTCAATGTGTCTCAGATTGGGATCAACTGTAAAGAAGTCTTCCAATCAGAGCATGTTGAAGTAACAGATTCACTACCAGACTACTAGCATTCATATAGAACAAAGATGCAGATTAAAGTAACACGTCTTCTAGATTACTGTAACACAAAAAAATGCTTTAAAGTAACACAATATTTATGTAACACAAGTTTGTTAGATCAACACCATAAAGTTAAAGTATAGCTGATAAGGGTTAATGTAACACAAGGAAAGTGTTAGAGTAACAAAAGGTGCGAATTAGAGTAACACGTATAAACAATTTTGTCGGTGTTGACAACTCAGAGTCAAGCACCGTTTCTGTGACCGGGATTGAAGGGTCAGGTGTCGACAGTCGGCTCTTCTTCGACGGTCGTTCCTCGTATTTTGCCTCGGCTGTCCTCTTGACGGTCTCCCCGGTAGACCCCGCAACGCCGGATATTATTCTCTCGATGGCAATATTCGGTTTATTGTTTAGGAACTCTCTCACCTTCGCTATAACCTCATCTCTGTCCCTGTTGATGTCGCACAGGACCAGAGTCGCTACAATCTCCACTCTATAGAGGTTGTTCGTCTCCATTGTGCCTAGGCAACAGTCGAACACTTCCCCCGCATACAGCATCATGTGTATCATGAGGTAGACACCGCAGTCGTTTGCTGAGAAACCGCCACCCTGCCATGCGAATGGGACGTTGACAACAGAGAACACCGTGACAGCCGAACCCTTTGCGATACATTTTTTGACCATATTTTTTCCCATTTCCACAGCCTTGATTATACAAAAAAGACATATAGGACTGACAGTTGACAATACGTGTCCTGGTGTATAAAATGATGTCTGATTATATATAACATAAGTACACTTACTGCGATTTTTGCCGTACCGACGTATGGTAGGCTTTCGAAATCCTGCTCTTCGTAAGTCCTGTTGTCGAGGTACTTAATCTGCTTTGACAGGAAGTTGATACACGCACAGCTGTAGTGGTCGTTATCGTCGGAAAGCCCCAGGACGACGACCTGTTATTTGGTAATTAAGTGGTTGGCGATTATTGTTAAAAGAGCTGTAGTAAAGGGTCACCCGTGTGAGTGTTTCATATAGACGTACCAAGTCAGAGTCTAGCCGTATGATGCCTTCATTTACTTCGGTCCAAATGTCCCAGAAGTTGAACAAGTCGTCGCCAATGTCGACTTTTGCACCACACTTTACGCCCTTCCACAATTTCATTACTGTCTTCTGCATGACGTATGTTGAAGTAACAATTCATGATCGTGACAATAACAGAGTAACACTCGTTGTTTAATTAAAGTAACAGTATGAAAGCCTTACAGTAACGCTTGTTGTTGTGTTAGAGTAACAGTATTAACGTCTAAGAGTAACACTAGTTGTATATATCATCATTAATGACGTACTTATTAAAGTAATAGTATACACCCCTTACAGTAACACTCGTTGGTGAATCAAATTAACATTGACAGTAATGAACATGTAGAAGGGCATGAAGAGTGGTACAAAACAGGAAATTCATTATGAATATTCATTCCAAATATGAAAAGAGGACATTTATTATGAATGTTCATTCCAGATATGTTAGTAACACTAGCTGTCGATTGTACTAGTATGATCAAAATAATAGACACAAGCTTACGTTGTGGCTAACACCAAAGAAGCAGCGTGATGTAGGACGTGGTGCAGTCTGATTCGTGTCCAGTTTGTTAAGAAGTATGCACCAGTAGCTATCGATAACAGCGTTCGACAGCTGCTGCCCCGGCTGAAGTGTCGACAAGCTCGTCACAAGGTACATTGAAGAAGTCGTCAACCCTTACCAGCATCTCACTGATAGAATTTGAATGAATTATGAGACAACTGATAAAAAATAAGATAGAGAAACAGAATCAGGTAAAGGACATTGATCAATGTAGAAAACTTACTCTGCACTGCACTTTTCATTGTTATAAAAGACGTAATCCATTACGTCTTTCCGAACACTCAAAACGGACCTGAACAACCTACTGGTTCTGACCAGAAATTCCGATACGATTAGCTGGTCTGGTTCAGGGGTCCCACAATCATACGAGCATCCAAGCTTCTCGTCGACAACTTGCATGCATTCCAAAAAAATTTCAGAGTGGAGAAAGTAAGGATGGAAGACCTTCCGTCCATCAACTTCCACCCACAAATTCTCAATAACATTCGCTTCATCAGATCGGGGATCCCTGTCCTCCGAACCACCATTAAAAGCCTCAACCATCTCCGCTGTCGTTTACAGTTCGAAGTCAGGACAACCTCGATTCTCATCCCCAGTCATAACATCCTCATCTCCAGTCACATTTGTACGCATACTCGCACCTACTGGTTGTGTGAGCTGGACAGTGAATGCGAGGCCTTTGGTCATTGCGTTCTTCGCACGTGCGTACGCCTCGCACACTTCATCGGCTGTCCGGTGGAGCTCTTCTCCACTCCAGAAGTCTTGCGAGGCCTGTGACGGAACGGGGTCATCATGCAGTGGTTTGCCAGATGTTATTCTTCTCAGTTTGGAAGCGGTTGAGATCCACCAATCATGGAATGCGACTGCATTCCTTGCCATCATGAGGTACAACTCATGTACCTCCTGCATCAAGAGTAAAAAAAAAAGTGTTAATCTGGAGGCTGTAACTTATGATTCGTATTAAAAGTAACACATCTGTGTCATTAGAGTAACATGTGATCAGCATTAAAGTAACACATCTTCACTGATGGTAGGGATTCGTCACGTCCCTAACCGTCAATAAACAACCAACTAGCCTAGTGGGTAGCTAGGGCAAGTCGGGATCGTATCCACGAGGACGGTATTGCAAGGTTTAGACTATGTTGGCCTAAAAACGAGACTATGCTACCAAACGAACACAAAAAATGCAATAATTGACAAAGTATGATGGGAGAAGTATAACTAAGCTAATAATGAACTAGGCTAAAACCATGCTAAACAATATAATGATCGAACTAACAAACAAACTAGAGTAAACGATGACTAACTAAGAATTTGAATCAACTATAGAAGGAAGTGGGGCAGGTCGGGTTCATAGGTGTAGATGGGTAATTTGGGTGATTAAGGGTATAGGTGTCTCCTAGTTGCTAGAGTCGGTCCGGGCTCTCGCTACTTAGACCGATGTCAAGGTGGGTCCGAGCTCTCGCTACTTAGACCCTAGTCCGCACTCTCGTGACTACGACTATTCTCAACATGACCACATAGTAGACAAACAATGGGAAGATGAACACAAGTATGGGGAGCATGGCCACTACTACTCACACAAGCATATCAACAAACACATGGAGTGCCCACAATGTGACTAACAACAAAGATTCACCCTTTTCCCTTTAATCAACCCTAATCATCCATAATCTACCCCTAATCCCCCTACTAACCCCACAAGAAGACTACTCACTTATGAAGAGAAAACCAACAATAACGAGAGAAATCAATATCACAAAACAAACATCCATTATGAATAACAAGAACAATATCAAGAACAATAGAGAAAGATTGAAACTAGATTAAATAACAATAAACAAGAGAAAGGAAGATTATACCAACAATAAGAAGATGAAAATGTGCAATCTTGTATAAATAAGAACCCAAAATAAACCCCAAGGATGTCAAGCTTGGAGAATTCTTCAAGAACTTCTTAATACAAGAACTAATTACAATGATTAACTAAAGATTAAAGAGAGATTAAAACTAATGTAAGGAATACTAATCTAGGGTTTTAATGCTTAATGGAGGCTTAAATTAGTCTAGGGTATGATAAGATGTGTTAACAATACAAGAGGGAAGTATATATATGGGTACAAGAATGAAGGAGAAGAAAGAAAAGAGGTTCGCGCTGCCAGCTCATGGTCCCGACCGGGACGGGGTGTCATCCCGACCGGGACGGGTTGGTCCCGACCGGGACGGACCCACAGTGGCCTCCTCTTTAGCGCACCTCATCCCGAACGGGATGAGGCCATTCCCGGTAGGGATGAGTCTTGTAGGCCTCCTTTAAGCTCCTTTTGGTCCCTCCTTGCTTCCCATGGGTTTCTCGTCGACTCTCGGGACTCTGGATCGGGTCTCGGAGGCTCGGGATTGGGTCCCAAGGTCTTGGGGTCGATTCCAAGGCATCGAGTCATCGTTCCTCTACTCCGTTGGCTCCAAGATGTGTATGTATCGAGTCGGTATTGCTCCAACTCTCTCAAATCGGTCTCGGGAACCTGAAACGAACTAAAGGAAGCATAAGAAGCCCATAAATCGCTCCCAAGGAGCGATTCCACAAGGAAATGGGACTAAAACATAGTGAAAAAGGCACTACAAACTACACTTATCAACTCCCCCACACTTAACCCTTACTCGCCCTCGAGTAAGCACATACTAAATACTAAACTAGCCGAGTGGGTATTAGCGCACCCTACCCCCTTTCAACTCACGCGAGTGAACTTTGAGGAAAAGTGCATTCCGCAAGGCAAGTCTGGTCTTGCGACAAAACCGTGGATGCAACCGGACACAACAACACATAAACAACAAACACACAAACAAACAAACACAAGGTTGCACCCAAAGAAAAAACAAATACCGCTTCCCTCTAAAAGCGGTGAAAAGACACCGGTTTGGGACTCAAGGCAAGTGACAACGTTCCCAAGCTAGCAATACAAACCAAGGTGAACTAAACCCTAATAGTATGACGATAAAGCAACAAAAACGTTGGTAACTTACCTCAATTCCTTCTAACTTTCTATAAACGTACTACGGGACGATCGGCGGAGTGGAAAAGGGATGAACCACGGTGTTAGTCGACACTGTAGGTAAGTGAGACCCCGCCCCCTTTAGCGATGAGCCAAGAGGCTCGTCCCATGCCCGAAATCGCCTAACTAGTCCAAGTAAAAAGGTGGATGTATTTGCAAAGTGAGGGAAGACCGACCCTTGCCGCTATCATCCTTCCTAGGGACTCGGTCCTTCGGTAGGCTCTTCACGGCAAAAGTCGGGAAAAAGGCTTATTTTTGCGGGGATTTCTTTTTGTGAGACGGGTTTTCTTTTGTCATTTTCTCTTTTCTTTTTTGACATTTTGCTTTGTTTGTTGCCATGCCATTTTTTTTCTTCTTTTCTATTTTTTTTTTGGCTTTTGTGCCTTCTCTTTTTCTTCATTCTTTTCTTTCTTTCATTTTCTTTCATTTTCTTTGCTCTTTTTTTGGCAAGATTTGGCCTTTTGGCATTTCTTTGTTTGACAAGAAGGAGAGAATTCAACAATTTGCAATTTATTGTGTGGATATGTGTAGGAGGTAGGTGAATGGGTAAGTCAAGGGTCGCGATCCATCTTCAAACCTACAAAAAGGGGGAAAAGCTTGGACTAATCAAACGATCCTAAACACGGTCACCTAAGGGACGGGACTCGGTAACCAAGGCCTTTTCACATTGGAGGGTGGTCATAATGGTCAAAAGTGAAAATCCCGCAGTAAATCCCTAGTAAGCTAGGTGGACTCAAGGTAAAGGACCAACGAAATCATTGATTTAGGGTCATTCTACTAGACTAAAGTCCAAGACTCGATTTATATTACTAGGAAGGGAAAGTAAACACTCGCACATTAGCCTCTAAACCGGGTTTTCAAAAACCATTTTACACACAAGACTCAACCACACACAAAACAAAGACATGACGAAAACAATAAGAAAAAGAGACAAGAAACAACAAAACAAAACAAGATAAAACAAAACATATAGACAAAACAAACACCACCCCGATCTTCCAAACAAGTCTCCAAATCAACCTCAAACTTTACAAAGCTCCACCCGAGCACACCACAACACACAACTCCTCCAAACTCCACAAGGAACAAAGAGGAAAAAGGGGTGAAGAGATGTTACCGGAAGTCTTGAAAGCTCTCCAAAGCTAACGGTGATTAGGCGACCTAAGAGGAAAAAGGGAGGCAAACACAAACAACAAAAAAAATATACGACACAAGGACATAAAAGGAAAACACAAAAAAGAAAATCTTTTTGATTTTTTTGTGAAATATTTCAAATTTTTAGGGTTTCTTTAAAGATTTTTCGAAAAACTAAGAAAATAAAACTAACTATACTAGAATATCGCTCCCCCACACTTAAACCGAGCAATGTCCTCATGCTCGATCGTAGTATGTGGAGAGGCAAAAGAAAAGAAAAGAAACTACGAAAATAAAGCTAAAAATCAAAAAGAAAAGGGGAGAAAAGGGTAGAAGATGTCCGGCCGGGGTGTAATCAAGTCACCATGGGCCAAGACAAGAAAAGATATGGAAGGGGGAAGAAATAAAAAGAAAGAAATAAAAGGAAATGGGAGGGGAGGGCTAGGTGTAATCAAGTCACCTAGCCCGGATTCCGTCCAAATCCGACTAATTCCTAAAAAGGGTGAAAATCTTGCATATTTGGATTAATCGATTGACGCTCGACGTAATCACGTCGTCGGGAGTCGGGAGCAACCATACTACGGCCTCGAAGGCCACTAGATACCATGACTCAAGGGGAAGGGGGGGTAAACAAGAGAAAACAAGCGACAAAAGACGGAAAAGTAAGGAAAGTTGCTTTACCAACATGCTAGCAACTCACGAACTCCATCGTCCTCAATGATCATTATAGGTACGGTGCTTGTCTTCTTGGATGCCATCTCGCTTTACACTTGAGAAGAACTCACGGTAGAGGTAGTAATGGTAGGGGGTGGGATTTGACGCGAGAGTCGGTGTAAAGTGGATAGGAAATGGAGTGAGGTTATGACGATGAAGTATATGGGGCATATGATAAGGCTAGGATCACTATTACATAAATGGGATTAGAGAACTGTTAAAATAAGCTTTAGAGAACGCCTTTGAACAGTTTTATAACTCAGTGTTCTCTATTGTATAGAGAACGGATGAAGGGTGTGTTATATAAGTGAATAGATAGAGAACGTCTAAGTTAGAAAACTGTTATTTTTTACATAATTATAGAGAACACCTACTTTAAATAGGCATTCTCTTTTCCCATGCTATAGATAACACCTATCTTTGATCTCAACTTTGTTTTCCCATACTATAGATAACGGTGGGGATAGATAACTGTTCTCTAACTTATTTTCTTTTATAAAAAAAAATTATGCTTCATTATTTATAAAATACCATACAAATTCATAATACCAACATTGAAACATAACAATACAGTATTTATACGGATTATAAAATAAATTAATATACTTCGTAGTATTACATACTGGGAGTACTTGTTAAAGAGATAAAAAATAAAAAATATATTAATGAAGAAATGTGGAAAAAATCAATCTACATATACATGATCTAGTAAAATACGATTAATTCTCTTCACTGGTTGTCTTGCAAACTTCAAACTCCTCATTCACTTTGCCTTCTTCCATCCTTCCATCCATTTATTTCCTTATCACAAAATGGCACCAGATCGTAAATCTTGAATCATCAATTCATATACATCTTCCAAAACTCCTCAAAATCCCGAAAACCCAGAAGAATCCCTTTGGAACCTAATGACAAAAAAATACACACATCATTAACACACCTAATTAAATGTAAATAACTGACAAATGGAATTTCTAATCTCAAAAGAACAAAACAAAACTAATAAGCAACTGCATAGTTGCACCTTTTTTAAAGTCATTCAGTAACCATAACTAAAATGGTGGTTTTGAAATCCTAATCACCCAAAATAATTGACTAAAACCGAACTAACCACAACAAATTAGTAAAAAGAATATGAATCATAAAAAAAAATCGACTCACCCTTCCCTCGAGTAACCACCACGACGCCCCAGCTTTCTCGTAGTGACGAACGATAGCCCCAATAAATTCAAGATCGAACCCAGAACTTATCTACATGAATCAGACTCCAAGAGTCAAAGATACTCGTAATGACACAAAAGGTTAGATCTGACGAGTTCGTCAATGTTGATGTTGATGCTTTTTTTGCGACTGCAATTATGACGGTAAAGAGACGACCGTGGGTATATGGTGGCGGGTATGTATGGGCAGGGGTGGAATGTGGTGGGAAGTGGTTCCATTTTTGGGGTTGAGAGTTAGAGGTTGATGATGGTGTGTTCAAAAGAATTTGTTGGTTTGTCCTTTGTAAAAAGAAATCATCCGTAAAACAATTTTGGAAATGAAATGCTAGTGAATTTTATGGATTCATGACATGGCAATTAAAATAACCATTAGATTGAAGCAGAATCTATGGCTGACATTGTATATGTATTTTTTATTTTGATTTTTTTTACTTAAAATTAAGTGTGGGGTATATGTTTAATAAAAATAACATTGAAAAACACCTATATGTAGAGGTGTTCTCTATTCTCGTTAAAAGTAACTGTTGTTTAGATAGATGTTCTATATTGTTTTATAAAATAACTGTTATTCATTGAAGCGTTATCTATTGTTTTACAAAATAACTGTTATTTATTGAGGCGTTCTCTATTGTTTTCCAAAATAACTGTTACCTTAGATAGGCGTTCTCTTTAGTTATAGAAAACACTCAACTAACTTAACCGTTCTCTACCTTGCGTTACTTATTCCAATATTTGTTGTAGTGGATAGCTAGGGAGGTTGGGAGGGGGTATAGAATGGTTGGGTGGACTCAATTGTCGAAGAAGAAACACAAGGGGGAAGCAGAGGACCATCCCGGTCGGGTTGCCTCACTCGTCCCGGTCGGGACGCCCTCATCCCGGTCGGGACGCACCCACAGTAAGCTCGAACTTTGGTACCTCCATCCCGATCGGGATGGCTTCTTCCCGGTCGGGAAGCCTCTTCCCGGTCGGGATGGCCTTCTTCAACTTCCACAATCCCAAAAGCTTGCTCCAAGCTTCAAAACCCGATCCTCACTCTTACTATTCAAGCTCTATCATAGCCATTCCTTTAAAGGAATCATCTTCACTTCACCTATCAAACAATACTCAAACACACATCAAACTCTCTCCCTCACAACGCTCATCAATCAATCCAAATAACAAAGAATTTCACAAAACTCAAACTAACTACAAGAAAGAGATATATACAATGAGACGGTTCTTGTGGAACTCCGTCAAACCAAGGATGGTGCTTTCTTCATTCTTTTTCAACAACCAAAACCAATTCCATCTCCATCGAGGACACGTAAGAACAAGTCAAAGGCCCTAGCAAAGTCTTCAATCAAGCTCGAGATATAACCGTCCACAAACCAAAGCTCTTCATGGCCTTGCCTTGACGTCCCCGGGGCATCCCGATCTTCCAAGTTCAATGTCTTGAACTTGTACTTTTGATCTTTCGGGATATACCCGAACGTCCACTTGTCCTCATGCGGCTTCAAGGGAGGCTCATCCTTCTCCTTGCTTTTCAACTTGTCATCAAGCCCATGATATGGGCACTCATCTTCCTCCAAATCGGAGTCATCATCCTCGAGTACATAAGAGTACTTCTTTAAGCTTTGTCCCGGCTCACTCCCTAGATCGACGTCTTTCGTGGCTTGGATCATATTGCATGACTCATCGGTAATAGGCGAAGTGTTGCCTTGGAGGTCGAACACTATCTTTTCCTCGCCCAACTCAAATGTGATCCTACCATTCTTCACATCGATCATAGCACCGGCGGTGTGTAGAAATAGGCGCCCAAGAATAATGGGAGTGTTTGCATCCTCCGGCATATCGAGCACAATGAAGTCGACCGGAATGAAGAATTTTCCTATTCGTACCGGTACATCCTCTAGCATTCCCAATGGTCGGTTAAGAGATTTATCGGCCATTTGGAGTGTAATAGACGTACATTTCAACTTCTTCATCCCGAGTCGGCAACAAATAGAGTAAGGAATGATGCTCACACTCGAGCCCAAGTCACATAATGCATTCTTGATCATGAAGTTGCCTATGGTGCAAGGGATCAAAAAACTACCCGGATCCTTCAACTTCGGAAGCATGGAACCTTGGATAAGCTCGCTCACCGCCCTCGTGAATGCTACGGTCTCTTCCTTGTCGACGGATCTCTTCCTAGCCAAGATTTCTCTCATAAATCTTCCATATGCCGGGATTTGGGTAAGTAGTTCGGTAAACGGGACACTAACATCCAATTTCTTCACAATGTTAAGGAACTTGTCATATTGAGTATCCTCCTCGGTCTTCATTTGCCTTGATGGGAAAGGCAACTTGATTTGGTACTTGTTTTGCTCAATAGGGGTAGACTCTTCAAATGACACTTTCCTTTTTCCCTTGTCTTTCTCTTGAAGTGGGGGAGGGTTGTCTTCTTGGGGTTTTTCAATTTCCCATAGTACTTGCTCCTCCATTGAATTTCCCGAGCTTGAATCTTCTTGAATTGGAGATGTCATTATCTTTGTCGGTTCTTGCATTGGCTCTTGCTCACTAGGGAATGGAGGGGAGTCATAAGATGTACCTCTCCTTGTGGTGATAGCATTTACATGCTCAAATGTCGGTGTTTCACCTTGAGAAGGTAGTTGCCCCTTTTGTCTTGAGGAGCTCCCCGAAGCAAGTTAAGATACTTGAGTTTCAAGCATCTTCATACGGGCATCTCTTGACGCGTTTTCCCCTTGAATATAGGCAAAGAGCTCTTGATAGTTTCTTGACATGTCCATTTGACTCTTTTGAATATCCATCATAGATTTTTGAATGTCGAATTCCCGAGGTGGAGATGATGGATTATGCGGAGTATCGGTGATGGCGAGAGGAATGCCATAATCATGAGTAGGAGACCGGCTCCTAGGCTTGCTTTGTTGTTGATTACCTTGTGTAGCTTGTTGTTGACGGTTCCCTTGGAACCCATGAGAATTGCCTTGATTAAGGCCTTGGTTGTGGTTTTGTTGTCTTTGAAAGTTTTGGTTTCCTTGGAAACCGCCTTGATTGAAGTTCCCTTGTTGGAACCCTTGATTGTTGTTGTGGAAGGTACCTTGGTTGTTTTGCTTGAAGTTGTTGAAGGGTCTGGGATTACCCACATAACCTTGGTAACCCTGGTTGTTGTCCCTTAAGGGAGGTGGAACATAGGGACGGTGTTGTTGTTGATGTTGAAAGGCTTGTTGTTGAGGGACTTGATTGGAAGCTTGGTATTGATTAGAGTAGGAGGCACCTTGCTTGAACGCTTGAAAGGCGTTCACTTGCTCAATACTTCCTCTACAATTCATAGGATCATGACCAACGACTCCACAAGTATCACACATCCCAAAATAAGGCAAAGGAGGTGCAAACCCCAAAGCATTCACTTCTTGAATCGGTTGATGGTGGGAGGAACTAATGCCTTGGACTTGGTTGAGGTGGCTTTGGAGCTTCTTGTCAATAGTCTCCATGCGTGTTTTCAATTGAGCTCCAAGGTCAATGCTTAACTTAGTGATAGCATCAACCTCATGCATGCCTCCTCGATGTGCCTTCCTAGGCCTAGAGTATTGCGAATTATGCACCGCCATCTCTTCGATTCTCGCCCAAGTTTGATCGTCATCGACCTCGGTAAACCTACCATTGGAGCCCATATTAAGTATAGCTCTCGAGTCCTCATAAAGACCATTCCAAAATTGTTGAACCAAGAACCATTGTGAGAGTCCATGGTGGGGGCACGATCTTACCAAAGACTTAAACCGCTCTCAAGCTTCATATAGGCTCTCTTCATCCCTTTGTTGGAACCCGGTGATGGAGGCCCTAAGCAAATTGGTCTTTTCCGGAGGGTAAAACTTTTGGTAGAACGCCAAGGCAAGCTTCTTCCAAGTGTCGATACCCATGGTTACCCTATCGAGACTCTTGATCCATTGCTTCGCTTTTCCAATAAGAGAGAACGGGAAAAGTACCCAACGAATTTTGATCTTGAGTAACCCCGGTTTGAGATATAGCGTCACAATAATCGGAGAAGGTCTCCATGTGTTGGTGCGGGTCTTCGGTGGGCAAACCACTAAATGGGCTCCTCTCCACAAGTTGGATAAACTGAGTCTTTGCCACAAAATTCCCGGTATAGGCTTCCGGTAATGCACTCGGTCCCGGCAAGACATCCTCGGTAAAAGTGGAGTGGGATGAAAACTTCGGCATGAATGGATATAAGGGAGAAGATGGTGGTGTAGATGGTGTTGATGTAGATGAAGAGGGAGAACTAGGAGAAGAAGAGTTACCGAAGGGATTGATGAAGGTCCCTCCGGCCGTCTCTCGAGGTGACTCGCTAAAGTCGGCTCCTTGAGCTTGCCCTTGATGAGTATTGCTTGCACTTGGTTGAGAGATCCTAACCCGGTTAATCGTCCATTGGCGAAAGGCTCGAAAGAGTCTCTCCGGCTCTGGATTAAAGAGATAGAAGTCACCTCCCCTCCTAGGCATACACTACTCACTAGAACAAACGTGAGAACACCTAGTGCTTTATGGGCACTAAGCACCGACAATAAACAAGCCCTACTAGAGACAAAGAGAAAAGAAAGCTAAGAAAACAAGAAAAACTAGAGAATATGCACAGGAGAGGGTAGAAGGGCACAAAGAAGGGTAACTAAGTCTAGAAATAAGCAAACTAAGTCTAAACAATGCACCGTCCCCGACAACGGCGCCAAATTGATGGTAGGGATTCGTCACGTCCCTAACCGTCAATAAATAACCAACTAGCCTAGTGGGTAGCTAGGGCAAGTCGGGATCGTATCCACGAGGACGGTATTGCAAGGTTTAGACTATGTTGGCCTAAAAACGAGACTATGCTACCAAACGAACACAAAGAATGCAATAATTGACAAAGTATGATGGGAGAAGTATAACTAAGCTAATGATGAACTAGGCTAAAACCATGCTAAACAATATTAATGATCGAACTAACAAACAAACTAGAGTAAACGATGACTAACTAAGACGTTGAATCAACTATAGAAGGAAGTGGGGCAGGTCGGGTTCATAGGTGTAGATGGGTAATTTGGGTGGTCAAGGGTATAGGTGTCTCCTAGTTGCTAGAGTCGGTCCGGGCTCTCGCTACTTAGACCGATGTCAAGGTGGGTCCGGGCTCTCGCTACTTAGACCCTAGTCCGCACTCTCGTGACTACGACTATTCTCAACATGACCACATAGTAGACAAACAATGGGAAGATGAACACAAGTATGGGGAGCATGGCCACTACTACTCACACAAGCATATCAACAAACACATGGAGTGCCCACAATGTGACTAACAACAAAGATTCACCCTTTTCCCTTTAATCAACCCTAATCATCCATAATCTACCCCTAATCCCCCTACTAACCCCACAAGAAGACTACTCACTTATGAAGAGAAAACCAACAATAACGAGAGAAATCAATATCACAAAACAAACATCCATTATGAATAACAAGAACAATATCAAGAACAATAGAGAAAGATTGAAACTAGATTAAATAACAATAAACAAGAGAAAGGAAGATTATACCAACAATAAGAAGATGAAAATGTGCAATCTTGTATAAATAAGAACCCAAAATAAACCCCAAGGATGTCAAGCTTGGAGAATTCTTCAATAACTTCTTAATACAAGAACTAATTACAATGATTAACTAAAGATTAAAGAGAGATTAAAACTAATGTGAGGAATACTAATCTAGGGTTTTAGTGCTTAATGGAGGCTTAAATTAGTCTAGGGTATGATAAGATGTGTTAACAATACAAGAGGGAAGTATATATATGGGTACAAGAATGAAGGAGAAGAAAGAAAAGAGGTTCGCGTTGCCAGCTCATGGTCCCGACCGGGACGGGGTGTCATCCCGACCAGGACGGGTTGGTCCCGACCGGGACGGACCCACAGTGGCCTCCTCTTTAGCGCACCTCATCCCGAACGGGATGAGGCCATTCCCGGTAGGGATGAGTCTTGTAGGCCTCCTTTAAGCTCCTTTTGGTCCCTCCTTTCTTCCCATGGGTTTCTCGTCGACTCTCGGGACTCGGGATCGGGTCTCGGAGGCTCGGGATTGGGTCCCAAGGTCTTGGGGTCGATTCCAAGGCATCGAGTCATCGTTCCTCTACTCCGTTGGCTCCAAGATGTGTATGTATCGAGTCGGAATTGCTCCAACTCTCTCAAATCGGTCTCGGGAACCTGAAACGAACTAAAGGAAGCATAAGAAGCCCATAAATCGCTCCCAAGGAGCGATTCCACAAGGAAATGGGACCAAAACATAGTGAAAAAGGCACTACAAACTACACTTATCATTCACGCTCAAGTTAACACATCTGTCCCGCTTAAAAGTAAGCGAATTCCTTAAAGTAACACATGATGCACATTAGAGTAATAGTAGTTGAAAGTTAAAGTAACATAAGTAGGCAACTACAGCAACAACAAATTTGTTTTCTGTACTGTTATAGACACCCACATTTGGCTGGTAGGTGTCTATAGCAGTTTCCAAAAACCACCCGATGATGATCGGACGCAAACGTGTTTCTACGCGCTCGGATATGGGCTCGAAACCATTAGTTTTCGGCTTGGGCTTTTTACGGAGTACAAATCTCACAAAACTGACCTCAAATTCAGGCCCAACGGGTCATTTTCAATCAAATAAGACTAATTTGGGTCAAAAACGACACCGGAAATAAAACCGTATTTTAGCGACCGGGTCAAAGCCGTTTCCGAGAAGAGACCCGCGGTCCTCTTTCAGGTGGACCACTCGATCGAGTCCATCAGGGCATCCGATCGAGTAACCCTAGACAAGGAGGAGGAGCAATTGCCTATATATACACTCTCTTGCATGCAATTAAAACCCTAACTTTTTCACATCCTTTTACAACCTTAGTCAACCCTCTACAACCCTAATCTTCTCATCATCTTCAACCTAAAACCCTAGTGTAGACACCCACATTTTGACCGCCAGGTGTCTATAGTAGGTCCCGCCAAACACCCGATGATGATAGGACGCAAACGTGCTTTAATGGGCTCGGATATGGGCTCGAAATCATGGACATTTGGTTTAGGCTTATTACGGAGTACAAATCTCACAAAACGGACCTCAAATTCAGGCCCAGTGGGTCGTTTCGAGTCAAATAAGACTAATTTGGGTCGATTCCGACACCGGGGGTAAAACCGTCTTTTAGCGACCGAGTCAAACCCGGTCAAAGATATTTTTTCCCGAGTCACACGATCTGGCCGTGTCATTACGCGTCCAATTCGGACTGAAACACTACAAAAATCAGCCTTCACAAATATTAAACAAATCCGTTTAAAGATAGAATTCGATCTCAAGTAGGAATTCTATCCGGAAACCGAAACAAAGTATCACCCGAGCTCAGATACTCGGCTGAAACAGCCGAGATACCTCCCCACCAGCCAAGTTTTTGGCTTTCCCACTAAGAAACGAGAAGTTTATTCCCTTACGAACTCTCGTATTTCCTATCCAAACCGGTGTTTCTTGTCACACAAGCAAGACCACCTCGATTCCTATAAATAGGACCTCATATTCAACACAAAAAATACATTCATTATCGATCAACACACTACAACTTTTCAGCAACTCATACCTAATTATTATAGCAAAAACAATCTCGAAATCCACATCCGAAGGAATACCGAAATAGTGTCCAAAAACCGACGAATCCGTCCCGTCACCCGGTCGAATCCACGCCTCACACACACACAAAAACGCTCCAAAAACCGACACCTTAACTCACCCGCATCATCTCGACGCTCCCGTGCCTAAGCCACTGTCCGACGAGCCTTATACCGAGAACGCAAAGCATGTAGGTTGAGGGTGTAAATCAAACCCGATTCTTCTTCCTTTCTCTCTCTTTCTCACGTTTTTTTTTCTTTTTTTTTTTTAGTTAGTTTTCGTCGGTCGTCTCGCATTATTAATATGGGTCGTTTGTCGCATCATATTTTTATTTATTTTCAATAATAAAACTTTTTTATAAACGTTCTTAAAAACGATACCGATTCTCTAATCGAATATCGTATCTACAAGAACTAAATTAAGTTTATTTTAGTTGATGCTAATAAAATCATTACTTTTTTTTTTAAAACAAAATTCGATGATTTTTAATGCGGAGAAAATTAACATCTTTTTTTTCGTTCAAAATTCTTTTTTTCAATTTTCGTTCAAAACAAACTTTTTTTCAAAACCTTTTCTAAAATCATTCCGACTATTCGATATCGATTTCATAATCGAATATCGAATACGACGAATATCGAAAATATAAATCGAGTATAAATTAATCCATATTTGTACGCGATTTATAAAGAATTAACGGTTTTCGACAAAATAAAAAAACCCGGACAGACTGCCACGCGAGTCGCGCGCCTGTCAGGCGACTCGCGCGGCAGCCTGCTCGGCCGAGTCCCTTTATTTTATTTTTTCGTTTCTTCGCTTTTCTATTTTTAATTCTTTTCGAACCTTGTATTAAAATGCGACTTTCGCGACATATTTTAATAAATACTTTTTTTCGACCTCGGTCAACACGTGTTAATCAATCACGTGTCATCAAATCTTTTCTAAAATCATGCATATTATTTATTTACATCTTTATTCAATTTATTCATCGTTACTGTTTTCTCGTGTTTGTAGCGAATTATTTGTTTTTATCGTTTTATTAGACTAAAACGAACTCACATGCTAAAATAACTTTGACGTTATTAGTTTAATATGCATTAAACGACTTAGCAACCCATTTTATTTTTCTCACATGCTTAGGAAAATAATGTTTGCATATCATTCAACCGTCGAACTAACCCGTGTACACCAAAAATGAACGATATCTTAGTAAAGGCCGCTAAGTGCGGGCGGGGTTGGGTGTTCTTAGTGAACTTCCCAACACGTACCCTCACCCCTTACTCAGAACCATGGTTTCCGGATGTCCGAATCCATTGGCTACGAGAGTCATTCAATATACGATTAACCGCCCAGTCGGCATCGGTATCGATATGCAAAGGGACGAGCCCAATAAACTCTGACATCGGAAATGGGCCGTATTTTGTATACGGCCCACCACGACATAGAGTGGGCTCGAATGGTTCCGAATAACCACAAAATTCGGTGGCGACTCCTACTTCGATTTAAATTTCAATTTGACCATCTCATATGGAGATTCATTCGCCTCCCCAAACCCGCGCGTGGCCGCGTCGGGGTGGACCTATGTCATGTCCACAATTTGGCGACTCCGCTGGGGATCAACTGATGAGTCACTTACCATCGGCATCCCTAGGGTGAGACTCGAAAAGAAATCGTTCGAATAGTAATGTACACATTTTAGTTCAATGGGCCATGCATAACCCAATCTTTCCCGGGCCGGTTACTTGTGACCGACGTCCCACTATACCACGGTGCGTTCCCACTTGGACCCACTAAAGACATCGATGGTGGAACTCGTTTAGGTTTTGCGGCATGTCCTAAGACCCACTCGGCTTAGGGAGTCCGTCCTCAATACGAGATAGCCATCATTGTTGGTATAGACCCTATTAGACCGACCGAGACTTAGACTAAAAGCATACATGGCGTCATTATACTGTTCCGTGACTATCTGCTACTTGATCCATGTCTCGTCTTTTCAAAAACCGTCGTTTTCAAAAACTTGCATCTTTTTCGAAAACTATCCATTTTTCAAACCCGGAAAGCTACCGAATTTAGGACTTATGATTTTTACTCAAAATAGCCTATTTTCTAGCCGGTATGCTGTCCAAACTTTTCAAAAAATTCAAAACTCGGCCCGATAAACCGTTTTTTCGATTTTCAAAAAAAATCGGGCCTTCAAAGGAGACTTTGCTCGGGCTTTTCAAATCCAAATCCCTTTTCAAAGCTTTCTTTTTAGAACTTCCCGTATTTAGCAGTGTCGGGTCTTGTCATAAGTAGCAAGAGTCTATAGCATCGAAACTCCGTCGATCTTACATCACGGGTTTCCACCCCATCCCAAGTCCGCCTTATTAGTCAAGGCACGGCCCACCTACGTAGGACAAACTCCTACAAAGGGAAGCCCACTTACACAATCGAGTCCAAAGTCTGGGGATTAGCTCACACGTAGGTCTTTCTTCGAACGGGACTAGGCACGTACACTATGCCGAAATCCTAAAGAAAGCCCACCGTCCACGAGTCACCCGTCTAGGAGTCGGTCTTCACCCCCACTCGGGGGCTACCCTTCATCAGAGCGGTCAATCACGGTTGCTCTAAGGGTCATGTCTTACACGTGTTGTCTCACGTATCCCACTTTCGAGTCACTTAAGTGTCACACCATCTGAGTCTTTAGTCTCACTCGGGGGCTGTCCTCCACCCGAGCAGTCAGCCATGGTCACCCTAGGGAGTACCCCACGTCCATCCTACACCGGCGTCCTTATGATGCCTTCTTTGAGTCGCACCTATGCTACGAACACTCGAGTCTCCTAGGGGTAGGTCACCACGGTTGGTCCGACCACGTGACACGGTCAAACACGGTCGCCCCCATTTTCGGACTCACCCTTCCGCATCTCGAGTCCAAGTCGCGGTCGTTACTTTGTCTAGGTCAACGTTCGGGTATCCCGGTCCAAGAGTCTTAGTCATTCCCGTCACCCCGGGCCATGTCTAGTTTGACTCCCTCTCTTGCATTTGCACAAAGCCGAGTTTAGGCGAGTCGTGGCACCTGTCGAAGATCTTACCAAAAAAAATAACCAACCGAGCATCCGAGTCCGGATCTGATTCGAGTCTTAGTCCGAGTCCGAGTCTAGGATACCCTACATCCTCATTTCTAAATCAGAGTCAGAGTCATTTGCATTCTGTCCTCTTTTCACATTTCAATAAAATCAGTTTTTCTATTTCGCATATATACTTTCCCTATGTGTTTCCGAGAACATGATGAACACCATCATACACTGTGAGCACATGCACGTGACTATTGTGGGCACATCTATAATGACTGCAGGAAACCGAGCCCGTGTTTTCCTTTTACCTGTTCCATGTCTGACATAAAAAGCCACATAACCACCCTTAGTAGGAGCGGTATCGAATCCTATGACGAATCTAGGTAGTCTCCTAGTTTGGGTCCAAGATGGGAGGCAAGTCCATTTCCCACAATAAACACCCATCCGATAAGATCAACCAATCCCTACCTTTGGTGTTAGTCCAACCAAAATTCAAAAAACCCATGACCGGGGCTGAGAGGTCAACCAAAATTCAAAAAACCTATGACCGGGGCTGAGAGGTCAACCAAAATTCAAAAAACCTATGACCGGGGCTGAGAGGTCAACCAACATTCAAGAAACCCATGACCGGGGCTGAGAGGTCAACCAACATTCAAAAAAAAAACCATGACCGGGGCTAAGAGGTCAACCAGCAAAAATTCAAAAAAAACCCATGACCGGGACTAAGAGGTCAATCAAAAAAATCAAATACCCATGACCGTGGTCAACGGTCAACTCAAGTAAAAATCCTTTGACCGGGGTACGGTCAAATTCAAAATTATCAATACCATCCAATAGGGGAGTGACAATCAAGCTGGTCAGCTAACACCACATTTAGCCTTCCCACATTACAACCCTCAAGACCTTCTCGAGACCTAGGCTAGAGACAGCCCGGAATTTCGAGGATTCAAGCTCCATAGGATACCCCATTAGGGTCAGACATGGAAATCAGATCCCGCATTATCAAACCTGCCCGATCGAAGTTCGAGTCATTATTACTCGACTTCCCTCTTTCCTACCACATTATAATACCTTACCCTCGAAGCCTTAGCTCCACAAAATCGAGCTCCAGATTTCGAATCATCGAAGCCACTTACTTCCTAGCATCACATTTCCAAAAACATCTAAACCAGTTACCAGCCCCAAACACGGGAATTCAACTTGCAGTCGGCATAAAACATGCCCAAATAGTTCACACCACCTCTGGGGGCTACCTCGGAGAACGCTCACAGTTACAGGATCAACATCCTAACTATTCTAGCCCTTTGGTCAAGACATCATTGGGAATGCACCTAGCCTACACCATTGCTATGGCTAGTTACACACAAAGCCCTAATAAACTAGGCACCATATTACATCTTTCAACACTGAACTACGGCTTGGTTTGATTTCACTACACGTGAATACGTAGGCAGCCTTTCAACAAAGGCACAACCACCCACATTGACACAAATTCAAAAAGGATCATCATTCCGATCACGACACTGTCATGTTCTCAGCAGCTAGCTTTGTCGTCCTGGGGGCTTCTCTTAGGCAGAAGTTCTCCATCCATTCACATAATCCAATATACCTTCAAAATCCAGCCTCCTTTCTTTAGTGAGTCCTAGTACTCGGCCCAGTCGAAGGCAATAATCTGTCAGAGGCTCGAAGCAACACCTACTTTGGGAATGTGCCCTAAAAATCAAAAATCCAAAAGAACACCAGTCTACGGCGTTGCTACCACAAAGCCCTGTCGTACGGAAACAGTCTCATCTTTCCCGTTCCGAGGATTCGACCATGATGCCACTCGCCTAGGCTACGGAATAGCGCAACTTAAAAGTCTTGTCATCTTAGGTGGCCCATCCCCTACCGAGTCACGGTCCAACCCTTAGGGAGTCCAGTCGTGTCTGCCGACTCGTCCGGTCACGTCCAGAGTCGAGTCTATCGGTTTATCTCCCACTTCATCTAGGCATACAGGCCTAATCAGAGGATTCTAGGAGTCCGTGTCAGAATCTGATCAGAAATCAAGTCATCCCAAACATTCCTTTTCTTCCAATTTTTTTCAAAATTTCCGCCATTTTCAAAAAAAAAATCGGTTTTTTTTTTTCAAAAAAAAATCAGTCAAAAAAATCAATTTTCTCCCCCAGCACGAGTCGATGTTTTATCTGTATGTTGCATGCAAAACAGACAGGTATCCCAAGACTCCCGGAGAATTATCAAAGTTCTCAGTGAAAATTCAAGCAACATTTTCGCTAAGGAATCGGATGTATCAGTAAGCGGTACATCCGCAGCTTCTAATAGGAGCTCCCGCGCAATTTCAAAATGGAAATTGTCTGCAACAAGACAAATCCAAGACTTTTTTAGTAGAAAGTCCCCGCGCCATTATCAACATCTATCCAGGTATGATTTCTATCCTATGGCTGGCGAGCCCTTCACGCAAGTCTAATGGACTCTAAACGACCCGATCGGAAGTCTGCCAGGTCTTAATCCTCGATTGGCCTGGTAGCTACTCTGACTTTCGCCTTGTCCAAGCCTCAGTCAGAGTGGGGGCTCTGTAGACACCCACATTTTGACCGCCAGGTGTCTATAGTAGGTCCCGCCAAACACCCGATGATGATAGGACGCAAACGTGCTTTAATGGGCTCGGATATGGGCTCGAAATCATGGACATTTGGTTTAGGCTTATTACGGAGTACAAATCTCACAAAACGGACCTCAAATTCAGGCCCAGTGGGTCGTTTCGAGTCAAATAAGACTAATTTGGGTCGATTCCGACACCGGGGGTAAAACCGTCTTTTAGCGACCGAGTCAAACCCGGTCAAAGATATTTTTTCCCGAGTCACACGATCTGGCCGTGTCATTACGCGTCCAATTCGGACTGAAACACTACAAAAATCAGCCTTCACAAATATTAAACAAATCCGTTTAAAGATAGAATTCGATCTCAAGTAGGAATTCTATCCGGAAACCGAAACAAAGTATCACCCGAGCTCAGATACTCGGCTGAAACAGCCGAGATACCTCCCCACCAGCCGAGTTTTTGGCTTTCCCACTAAGAAACGAGAAGTTTATTCCCTTACGAACTCTCGTATTTCCTATCCAAACCGGTGTTTCTTGTCACACAAGCAAGACCACCTCGATTCCTATAAATAGGACCTCATATTCAACACAAAAAATACATTCATTATCGATCAACACACTACAACTTTTCAGCAACTCATACCTAATTATTATAGCAAAAACAATCTCGAAATCCACATCCGAAGGAATACCGAAATAGTGTCCAAAAACCGACGAATCCGTCCCGTCACCCGGCCGAATCCACGCCTCACACACACACAAAAACGCTCCAAAAACCGACACCTTAACTCACCCGCATCATCTCGACGCTCCCGTGCCTAAGCCACTGTCCAACGAGCCTTATACCGAGAACGCAAAGCATGTAGGTTGAGGGTGTAAATCAAACCCGATTCTTCTTCCTTTCTCTCTCTTTCTCACATTTTTTTTCTTCTTTTTTTTTTTAGTTAATTTTCGTCGGTCGTCTCGCATTATTAATATGGGTCGTTTGTCGCATCATATTTTTATTTATTTTCGATAATAAAACTTTTTTATAAACGTTCTTAAAAACGATACCGATTCTCTAATCGAATATCGTATCTACAAGAACTAAATTAAGTTTATTTTAGTTGATGCTAATAAAATCATTACTTTTTTTTTTAAAACAAAATTCGATGATTTTTAATGCGGAGAAAATTAACATCTTTTTTTCGTTCAAAATTCTTTTTTTCAATTTTCGTTCAAAACAAACTTTTTTTCAAAACCTTTTCTAAAATCATTCCGACTATTCGATATCGATTTCATAATCGAATATCGAATACGACGAATATCGAAAATATAAATCGAGTATAAATTAATCCATATTTGTACGCGATTTATAAAGAATTAACTGTTTTCGACAAAATAAAAAAACCCGGACAGACTGCCACGCGAGTCGCGCGCCTGTCAGGCGACTCGCGCGGCAGCCTGCTCGGCCGAGTCCCTTTATTTTATTTTTTCGTTTCTTCGCTTTTCTATTTTTAATTCTTTTCGAACCTTATATTAAAATGCGACTTATTATTTATTCATCGTTACTGTTTATTTCCATCTTTATTCAATTTATTCATCGTTACTGTTTTCTCGTGTTTGTAGCGATTTATTTGGTTTTATCGTTTTATTAGACTAAAACGAACTCACATGCTAAAATAACTTTGACGTTATTAGTTTAATATGCATTAAACGACTTAGCAACCCATTTTATTTTCCTCACATGCTTAGGAAAATAATGTTTGCATATCATTCAACCGTCGAACTAACCCGTGTACACCAAAAACGAACGATATCTTAGTAAAGGCCGCTAAGTGCGGGCGGGGTTGGGTGTTCTTAGTGAACTTCCCAACACGTACCCTCACCCCTTACTCAGAACCATGGTTTCCGGATGTCCGAATCCATTGGCTACGAGAGTCATTCAATATACGATTAACCGCCCAGTCGGCATCGGTATCGATATGCAAAAGGATGAGCCCAATAAACTCTGACATCGGAAATGGGCCGTATTTTGTATACGGCCCACCACGACATAGAGTGGGCTCGAATGGTTCCGAATAACCACAAAATTCGGTGGCGACTCCTACTTCGATTTAAATTTCAATTTGACCATCTCATATGGAGATTCATTCGCCTCCCCAAACCCGCGCGTGGCCGCGTCGGGGTGGACCTATGTCATGTCCACACCTAGCAATTTATAAACTCTACACCACCATAACTTAACCTACATCGACCTCGATACTCCCGTGCCAAAGCCACAACTAGCGAGTTATATCCGAGACTAATAAAACATGTAGGTTGAGGGTGCAAAATCCCGCTCTTCTCTCTTCTCCTCTCTCTCGCGCCATCTTCTTCTTCTCGTTTTTTTTATCTTTCTTTTCGCATCTAATATCAATAATATTATTAGTATAAAACATTAAATTACTCGTCAATTCGTGTCGAGCGTGAGTGATGACGGGATAAGAAATCTGAATATACGAGGGTAACGCACCCGATGTTGACGGTCGCTTATCCCGACACCCCGATCGCTTGATTGTTGAGACGAGTTAACTTCAACAATAGTTTTCTTATTTTATCATTCATCGCATATTCATCGATTTTCCTAACTATTTCAAACAAAAGCACTTTTCTTTTTATTTGAGTCGAATCCCGTTGATGCGGATCCGACATCACACAATACGCAAGGATTTATTACGATGTCGGGAGGCGAAGAGAATCAAATTAAGCCTTTAATTCAAATGTCATTCTTTAGGTTCGATACCAGTCCAATAATTTGATTTCATATCTAAACGAATTAATCAAGTAAATCTAACTAATACGAAGTCATTGATGCTAAAAATAGTTATTATATAATTCGAAGGAATTAGTTACGACACTATAAACGCGGAGACAATCTATTTCGTATTTAGTTGGTTTATAGCGATTTACAAACAATTTTTTTTATATTTCGCTCTAAATATTCGATATCGATTCAATAATCGAATATCGGATACGACGAGTATCCAAATCCGAATCGAGCTTAAATCATACAATATTTCTGCCCGATTCAATAAAAATCATCATTCCAAGGATGCGATACCGACTCCGTAGAAGAATATCAAATATAACGGAATTAATCAAAAAAGCCAAAACAGCCCTCCATGCGAGTCGCGCGGATATCACGCGAGTCGCGCAGGTGTCATGCGAGTCGCGCGGATCTATGCGAGTCGCGCGCCTGTGCAAGTCACGCGAAGTTCATAGAAGTCGCGCGATTGCCTGGAAATTGCGACATAAAAATGATTTTTTTAGTTCAATTTCAAAACGACTTATAACATTTTTTCTAAACTCGCTCCTAATATTTGATATTGATTCCATAATCAAATATCGAATATGACGAGCATCGAAATTTTAAAGTCGAGTATAAATCCATATTTTTACACGACTTAGCAAAATTATCGATTTTCCAAAATCATGCATCATGTTTACATTATCCTATAGCATTCTATATTTTCGCAAACCGTTATTATCGTTATTACCGTTACTAACAAGTTTGCTCTTTTGTCGATTTATTTTCGTTGTTTATTTTATTGTACTAAAATGAACCTCGCATGCTAAATATAACTTTGACGCATTAAATCGACATAGCAACTTATTCAAATATTTGCATGTTTAGGCAAAATACTGTTTGCATATCATTTCATCGTTCTACTAACACGCGTATTAAAACGTCATTCGATATCTTAGTAGAGGCCGCCAATGTGCGGGCGGGGTTGGGTGTTCTTTTTGAACTTCCCAACACGTACCCTCACCTCTTACTCAGAACCATGGTTTCCGGATATCCGAATCCATTGGCACACGAGAGTCATTCAATACATGGTATCCGATAATCGGTATCGGTATCAAATGCAAAGGAACGAGCCAAATAAACTCTCACATCCGAATGGGTCATACTTCGTGCATGGCCCACTAAGATATAGAGTGGGTTCGAACGGGCTCGAACTCCCACAAAGTTCGGTGGCGACTCCACTTCTATTTATATTTCAATTCGACCCATCTCATATGGAGATTCATTTGCCTCCCCAAACCCGCGCGTGGCCGTGTCGGGGTGGACCTATGTCATGTCCACAATTTGGCGACTCCGCTGGGGATTAACTGATGCGTGACTTACCATCGGCATCCTCAGGGTGAGACACGAATAGAAATCGTTTGACTAGTACAATACGCGTTTTAGTTTTACGGATCATGCATAACCCTATCTTTTCCCGGGCCGGTACTGGTGACCGACGTCCTACTATACCGTGATGTACTCCAACATGGATATGTCAAAGATGTTCATAGTCGATTCGTATGGGTTTCGCGGCATGTTCTAAGCTCAACTCGACTTAGGAAGTCCGTCCGATTCTCGGATAGGCTATGTGCACTGGTATTGACCCTATTTAGACCGACCGAGACTTAGTGTAGAGCATACATGCTGTCGTCATAATGCTTGCCTGACTACTTCCTGCTTGGTTTCCGTGTCATTTTCAAAAACCGTCATTAAAAAAATGCATCTTTCCAAAAATATTCAAATTTTCAAAAACCGGAGTGCTACCGAAATTAGGACTTACGATTTGACTCAATGTAGTCTATTTTCAGCCGGTATGCTATCCATTTCAAAAATTCAAAAAATTTCGACTTTTCAAAAAATATTCGGGCCTAACGGCATTTTCGCCAATATTAAAAGTCGAGATCCTGTTTTCGATTTTCAAATTTTCGGAAATTCATTTTTGATATTTAAAATTTCGAAATTCGAAAAATGCATCTTTTCAAAATTTTGAAAAAACCCGAAATACCGCCCGTTTCGGGATTTGTTTTTTCAAAATATCCAATTTTCAAAATCGGAACGCTGTCGAAAATTAGACTTAAGATTTGACTCAAAACAAGCCTATTTTCTAGCCGGCATGCCGCCCATTTCAAAATTCGAACTTCCGATCCACCATTCGATTTTCGAATTTTCAAAATTCAATTTCGATTTTCAAATCCTCATGATGCCATTCGCGAATTTCAAATTTTCGAGATGCCAGTTTCGATTATCAAAATCTTCGAGATGTCATTTTCAGTTTTCAATTCTTCGAGATGCCGTTTTCGATTTTCAAATCTTCGGGATCTCATCTTTAATTTTCAAATTGTCGGAAATTCTTTTTTTTTCGATATTCAAATTTCAAAATTCCAAATATTCAACTTTTCAAAAACTCGGAAAGCTACCGAATTTAGGACTTATGATTTTACCCAAAATAACCTATTTCTAGCCGGTATGCTGCCCGTTTCAAAATTCAAAAATATTTTCGAACCTTCATAATTGCGGCCCGATGGCACTTTTCCGATTTTCGAAAAATCGGGCCATCCACCGGTTTTCTCGGATTTTCTGAAAATATCCCTTTCAAAAAAAAAACTTTCATCTTCTTAGGACTTCCCGTATTTAGCAGTGTCGGGTCTTGTCATAAGTCGTCGAAGGTCTTTAGCGTCAAAACTCCGTCGATCTTACATCACGAGTTTCCTCCCCATCCCAGTCCGCCTAATTTGACTAAGGCAAGGCTAACCTACGTAGGACATACCCCTACCAAGGAAAGCCCGTTTACACACTCGAGTCCAAACTAGAAAGTCCTAAGCGATCCTTCCCTCTAGTAGGACGGTCCCCACGACCTTTCCTAAGGGAATTTCGCCTATCTTTCAATCCGTTAGTCGAGTCGTCTCAATTCAAGAGCTCCTTTAACTTAAGGGTCTACCCTAAATCGCAACGTCTATCCTTATTCGAGTCAAGTCAAGGGTTTCTAGCGTTGAAACTCTGCCGATCTTACATCGCAAGTTTCTTCCCTTACCCCGTCTGCCTTTCCTCGAGGCCGAGTCAACCTTTTACAAGGCATAGTCCTATAACAAAAGGTTCGTGATCCTTACATCTAAGGGTCACTCGTCCAACACTCGAGTCACCTAGGGTTAGGTCACTAAGGTTGGTCCGAGCACGCGGCACACTCAAACACGATCGCCCCATTTTCGGGTTCATCTTTCTGCAGCTTGAGTCTAATTCGCGGTAGTTACTTTGTCTAGGTCAACGTCCGGGTTTCCCGATCCGAGAATTTTAGTCATTTCTGTCACCCCGGGCCATGTCTAGTCTGACTCTTACTCTCGCATTTATGCAAAACCGAGCTTAGGTGAGTTCTAACACCTGTCGTTTCTTCCGATCAGGGACCCTATGAATGAGACACTACCAAACCTAGGGGTGTAAATGAGCTGAGATAGCTCGTGAGCAGCTCGAGATCGGCTCGGTCAAAGCTCGACTCGTGTGAGCTCGGCTCGGCCTCAGGCTCAAGCTCGGCTCGGATCATTTATGAGTCGAGCTGAGCAAGACCTGCCTCGGCTCGAATAGCTCGCGAGCGGCTCGATATTATTTTAAAGCTACACTTTCCTTTCCGCTACATAAATCAAATATACCTATTAATCATAAAAAAGAAAGTAAATCATGATTCAGTCATATTACCTTAAATTTTTTGGTGAAGAATTTTTAGTCGATATATTGTTTAGTATTATTACCTTAGATAAACAAATTAAAATCTAAATTCCAATATAATACCACATCTACGGTTTTAGAGTGAATATGAAAAAAGGAGTAGCTATAAACTAAATCGATTTAGTTTATTTAGTTTCAATATATTGTTTTGTCTTTTGTAGTTAATTTAGTTTCAGAATGTTTGGTATATCATATACACTTCTTATTAAGACTAATTTTATTTTACTACTATAATATTGCAAATCCAAATAAGTTAACCACTTAAGCTCGAGCCCAACCCACCATGCGAGTCGAGCTCAACTCGAGCCCGGAGTCGAGCCTTTTCCCGAGCCACGAGTCGAGCTCGAGCCATGGTTTCATTTTCGAGCTCGAGCTCGAGCCATTGTTTCTGAAGCTCGACGAGCTTCGAGCTCGAGCCGAGACTCCCATTTTGCTTTTCGATCTCGAGTCGAGCAGCCCCAAGCTCGCGCTCAACTCGGCTCGTTTACACCCCTAACCAAACCACAACAAATCCCGCGCCGCCGAGAAAGGGGATATCCAGAGGAGTATGCTTATGCTATCTTGCTCCATTAACAATATCTTCTCGAAAATCAATACTGCCATGGATAACCTAAGTTCCAGGGTATCCATCATCGAAGAGGATCTTGTAAGAACCCGATCCCGTCTAATACAACTAGAGCGGGTAAGACAACCAATCACCCAGCCGAGCCATTTGAAAGGTGAACATTCATACGAAACTGTCTGATACCCTCAAGAAGGCAAGACCGAGAGAGGTAACCCTCAAGTCACCTCTCTGAAAGTCAAAAGTAAGGACATTTACCCACTTGGATATGTCCTACACCGTCGCATTTCGAAGGTTGGTTTCGAAAGGGCTAATACTACCCATAGGCCCAACAGCCGACGTACATTTGGAAAAACGCTCCAAAGCATGGAACGCCGAGCATTACTGCAAATTCCACAGAGGGAGGGGGCACGATACAGAGCAGTGATGGAAACTGAAACACCTCATCCAAGATTCCCTCGATGCCGTGAGGACACCCGTCATGGAAACATTGTCACTTGCAAATCCCCTCATGGACTATACAGGGCCCGATGACCAAAGCATCCAATCTGCCTCTCATGCATCCAAGAGTCCGGATTTGATTTAAGTCGAAGTCTGAGTCTGAGTCTAGGATATACTATTCATTTCAATTTCAAAGTCAGAGTCAGAGTCAATTGTATTCTGTCCTCCTTTTCAAAATTCAATAAAATCAGCTTTTTCTATTTCTCATATATACTTTCCTTATGTGCCTTCGAGAACATGATGAACACCATCATACACTGTGAGCACATGCACGTGACTATTACAGGCACATCTATAACGACCGCAGGAAATGAGACTCGCGTTTTCCTTTACCCGTTCCATGTCTGACATAGAAAGCCACAAAACTACACTTAGCAGGAGCGGTATCGAATCCTATGACCAATCTAGGTAGTCTCCTAGTTTGGGTTCAAGACGGGAGGCAAGCCTATTTCCCACAATAAACACCCCTCCAATAAGACTGACCGATCCCCACCTCAGGTGTTACTTTGAAAAATAAAAAACTAGACGAAAAAAAGTCCAAGAAAAAAAGAAAAACTGGACAAAAAAAACAAAAGTCCAGGAAAGAAGCAAAAGGCCAAAACAAAAAGTAGGCCATTATCAAAAAAAAAAGAGGCACCCATGACCGAGGTTAAGCGGTCAATCCAAATGAAGAATCCCATGACCGGGGCTAAGAAGTCAACCAACTAAAAAAAAATATTCAAAAAACCCATGACCGTAGTTAACGGTCAACTTAAGTGAAACGGTCAATTCAAAATTACCAAAACCCATACCATCCAATAGGGGAGTTGACAATCAAGCTGGTCAGCTAACACCACACTCGGCCTTCCCACATTACAACCCTCAAGACCTTCCCGAGACCTAGGCTAAAGACAGCCCGGAATTTTGAGGATTCAAGCTCCATAGGATACCCCTAATCATTAGGGCCAGACATGGAAACCAGATCCCGCATTATCAAAACCTGTCCCGATCAAAGTTCGAGCCATTTTTACTCGACTTCCCCCTTGCACAAAAACTAAAACACAACACGACACAACACGACATAACAAAATTCACAATCACCATACAAAGACCCGAGATCAAAACTCGTCAAATACCCGAGATCAAAACTCGTCAAAGACCCGAGATCAAAACTCGTCAAAGACCCGAGAGCAAAACTCGTCAAATCCCATCCCAATTCTTCTCATCCAAACCAGTTACCAGCCCCATACACGGGAACTCAACCTGCGGTCGGCATAGAACATGCCCAAATAGTTCACACCACCTCTGGGGGCTACCCCGGAGAACGCTCACAGTCACAGGATCAACATCCTAACTATTCTAGCCCTTTGATCAAGACATCATTGGGAATGCACCTAGCCTACACCATCGCTATGGCTAGTTACACACAAAGTCCTATTAGCTTAGGCACCATAATATATCTCTCAATCCACTGAACTACGGCTTGGTTTGATTTCACTACACGTGAATACGTAGGCAGCCTTTCAACAGAGGTATAACCACCCACATTGACACACATTCAAAACAGCATAATCATTCCGGTCGCGACACTGTCATGTTCTCAGCAGCTAGCTTTGTTATCCTGGGGGCTTCTCTTAGGCAGAAAACCTCCATCCACTCACAAAATCCAGATAAATACAAAGAAGATCTAGCCTCCTTTCTATAGTGTGTCCTAGTACCCGGCTTGGTCGAAGACGAGAATCTGTCAGGACTCGAAGCAATAACCACTTTGGGAATGTACCCTAAAATCGAAAAAAATCAAAAGAGCATCAGTTTACAGCATTGCTGCTGAGTCCTATCATTACAGAGTACATATCCTTCACATTCCGAGGATTCGACCATGTTGCCACTCGCCTAGGCTATGGAATAGCGCAACTTAAGAGTCTTGTTAGGTGGCCCACCCCCATACCGAGTCACGGTCCAACCCCTCGGGAGTCCAGTCGTGTCTGTCAACTCGTCCGGTCACATCCAGAGTCGAGTCTGTCGGTATACCTCTCTCTTCAAATTCTCATTTTAAAATTTGCAAAATTTAGCCATTTGAAAAAAAATCCTTTTCGACAAGGACAAATTTCAGTCTATTTAAACTGCAAATTTCTTTTCTACCCCTTTTCATTTTGAAAAACTAGCACGTGAGTTACTTTCAGGATTTCGATTTCAAAAAGAAGCAAAAATCATTTTCCCCAGCGCAAGTCAGTCTATAGATGCTAACTGCATTTCCTGCATGCTATCTTGCCATCTTCTATTTCTGCCTGTACATCTAACATTTCAGGAACCAGATTGGCTTCCCAAAGGAACATCAAGTTCTTTATTCCCCAGCGCTAGTCGTCTTTTACCTACGTGTTGCATGCAAAATTTTATGTAACTTATACAAGTACGATTCAAGATCGACTGCGCAGCTCACATATCTCCCCAGCGGAAGGCCCAAGGCAGCATTTTTCACGGGATGGGCCCACATATAGGCGCACCCGGGACTTACACGACAAGCCCAAATTCCCCACGGAGTTATCATCATCAGCTCAGGTATGATTTCTATCTTATGGCTGGCGAGCCCTTCACGCAAGTCCAATGAACTATAAGCGAACCGACCGGAAGTCTGCCAGGTCTTAATCCTCGATTGGCCTGGTAGCTACTCTGACTTTCGCCCTGTCCAAGCCTCAGTCAGAGTGGGGGCTCTATAGACACCCACATTTGGCTGCTAGGTGTCTATAGCAGTTTCCAAAAACCACCCAATGATGATCGGACGCAAACGTGTTTCTACGCGCTCGGATATGGGCTCGAAACCATTAGTTTTCAGCTTGGGCTTTTTACAGAGTACAAATCTCACAAAACTGACCTCAAATTCAGGCCCAGCGGGTTATTTCCAATCAAATAAGACTAATTTGGGTAAAAAACGACACCGGAAATAAAACCGTCTTTTAGCGACCGGGTTAAAACCGGGTCAAAGCCGTTTCCGAGAAGAGACCCGCGGTCCTCTTTCAGGTGGGCCACTCGATCGAGTACATCAGGGCACCCGATCGAGTAACCGTAGACAAGGAGGGGGAGCAATTGCCTATATATACACCCTCTTGCATGCAATTAAAACCCTAACTTTTTCACATCCTTAGTCAACCCTCTACAACCCTAATCTTCTCATCATCTTCAACCTAAAACCCTAGCAATTTACAAACTCTAAACCACCATAACTTAACCTAATCGACCTCGATACTCCCGTGCCAAAGCCACAACTAGCGAGTTATATTCGAGACTAAGAAACATGTAGGTTGAGGGTGCAAAATCCCGTTCTTCTCTCTTCTCCTCTCTCTCGCGCCATCTTCTTCTTCTCGTTTTTTTTAATCTTTCTTTTCGCATCTAATATCAATAATATTATTAGTATAAAACATTAAATTACACGTTGATTCATGTTGAGCGTGAGTGATGACGGGATAAGGAAATCCGAATATACGAGGGTAACGCACCCGATGTTGACAGTCGCTTATCCCGACACCCCGATCGCTTGATTGTTGAGACGAGTTAACTTCAACAATAGTTTTCTTATTTTATCATTCATCGCATATTCATCGATTTTCCTAACTATTTCAAACAAAAGCACTTTTCTTTTTATTTGAGTCGAATCCCGTTGATGCGGATCCGACATCACACAATCCGCAAGGATTTATTACGATGTCGGGAGGCGGAGGGAATCAAATTAAGCCTTTAATTCAAACGTCATTCTTTAGGTTCGATACTAATCCAATAATTGGATATCGTATCTAAACGAATTAATCAAGTAAATCTAACTAATACGAAGTCATTGATGCTAAAAATAGTTATCATATAATTCGAAGGAATTAGTTACGACACTATAAACGCGGAGACAATCTATTTCGTATTTAGTTGGTTTAAAGCGATTTACAAACATTTTTTTTTTATATTTCGCTCTACATATCCGATATCGATTCAATAATCGAATATCGGATACGACGAGTATACAATCCGAATCGAGCTTAAACCATACAATATTTCTGCCCGATTCAATAAAAATCATCATTCCAAGGATGCGATACCGACTCCGTAGTCGAATATCAAATCTAACGGAATTAATCAACAAAGCCAAAACAGCCCTCCATGCAAGTCGCGCGGATATCACGCGAGTCGCGCAGGTGAGATGCAAGTCGCACGGATCTTATGCGAGTCGCGCGCCTGTGCAAGTCGCGCGAAGTTCATACAAGTCGCGCGAAGTTCATACAAGTCGCGCGATTGCCTGGAAATTGCGACATAAAGGGATTTTTTTAGTTCAATTTCAAAACGACTTATAACATCTTTTCTAAACTCGCTCCTAATATTTGATATTGATTCCATAATCAAATATCGAATATGACGAGAATCGAAATTTTAAAGTCGAGTATAAATCATACCATATTTTTACACGACTTAGCAAAATTATCGATTTTCCAAAATCATGCATCATGTTTACATTATCCTATAGCATTCTATATTTTCGCAAACCGTTATTATCGTTATTACCGTTACTAACAAGTTTGCTCTTTTGTCGATTTATTTTCGTTGTTTATTTTATTGTACTAAAATAAACCTCGCATGCTAAATATAACTTTGACGCATTAAATCGACATAGCAACTTATTCAAATATTTGCATGTTTAGGCAAAATACTGTTTGCATATCATTTCATCGTTCTACTAACACGCATATTAAAACGTCATTCGATATCTTAGTAGAGGCCGCCAATGTGCGGGCGGGGTTGGGTGTTCTTTGTGAACTTCCCAACACGTACCCTCACCCCTTACTCAGAACCATGGTTTCCGGATATCCGAATCCATTGGCACACGAGAGTCATTCAATACACGGTATCCGATAATGTCGGTATCGGTATCAAATGCAAAGGAACAAGCCCAATAAACTCTCACATCCGAATGGGCCATACTTTGTGCATGGCCCACTAAGATATAGAATGGGTTCGAACGGGCCCGAACTCCCACAAAGTTCGGTGGCGACTCCACTTCGATTTAAATTTCAATTCGACCCATCTCATATGGAGATTCATTCGCCTCCCCAAACCCGCGCGTGGCCGCGTCGGGGTGAACCTATGTCATGTCCACAACAGTAACACTTAATACCTTAAAGACACATACCACCATTCTTGATACCTGCGCGTATTCAATGAACACAGAGACATATAACAGGCAATCTATTGATGAAATTTTTTATTACTTACGTCAACCGCCTTAGCTTTTAGATCAGCGCCATCCTCGATGCCATCTGATAGCTCAATGTTTATGGACTTCGCAGCTTTGTGCGCGGATGATGTTGGGGCATCGGTCTGCCAAAAATTTGTTATCCCCAGTGGCACCACGTCATCAACCACCTCCTCAAGTAGACAACGGGGGTATTTCACCTTTGACTTGGTAAGACGACCAAGCCCATCCCCAACAAATTCACCCAATAACCTTTCGAGCATCCGCTCGCAATCCCAATGCTTGATCAACGGTAGACCGTATGGGCAACAATGATCACGGTATTGGAAACGCTGAAAGTATGTGATCATCACGAACGGCAGACAACCAATTCAAGCAGGTATGTCGGTTTCCGAAGAACGGAGTCTTGACAGGCTACCGCAAGCCCATCCAATACAAACGTGCACCAATCGTAGTTTATGATCTGCTCTACGTTCTCCACGCACCTTAACAGACTCAGATCAATAGCGTAATTCGACGTTGGGTTAAGAAAAATAGACAAGCTGTACAGAACGAACAACCTACAAAATTCGTCCCCACCATCAACGTTCTTCTGTAGTTCTTCCAGCAACAGTGTAAGAGAGATCACGTCGCTTCCAGTAGAAATATGGAACCGGTCCCTCCATGCTTGTTTGAGACTGACGACATCCTCCGCCAGTGCGTCCTTCGACCGACCCATAGGGAGCAGGTCAACCGGGTGTGGACCGTAAAGTAGGAGGAAGCAGTCGTGAACATCATGCTTCGTTACCAAGAATTGATCGCTTTTCCTTGGTAGTCTGAAAATCAGAGTGTCATCGGCAAATAGCCATGAAGTCGGGTACAAACTTCCCGGGGAAACTTTTGAGGCGCTTTTGTAGTAGGCCGCCAAAACCGATGCTGATGACAGCCTCTCGCTGCCTATCATTGAAGCTGGACATTAACTCCACGAGGCTCTGTGGTCTACACATAAACTGAATCTTCTTATCAACAGCTTCTTGTTCCCCTTCTTCTCCCTTCTGAAAAGGGAAAAGTATGTTTAACCATTATTAGAGCTAAGTATGCACCACGTAAGAGATAAACATCAACAATGCTAAGGCTCACAGGCCTGCAACTGACCTGCCCCTTGCTTCGTCTCCTCCTTTTGCCATCTGTGGCACGAGTGTTTCTGGATTTGTCTCTTCCTTTTGCCATCTGAAAAGTACAATAATTATGTACAACTATTGTAACAAGTAGCTGGTATGTACAATAACCATGTATGTAAAATAAACGTACAGCTGATACGCGTTAAAGTAACATAAATATAGAACAAAGAGTAACCAATTAAAGTAACACGTCTACTATATTACAGTAACACAATAAATTCTTTAAAGTAACACCATAAGTGTTACATTAACACAATAAAATACAAGCACGGCTGGTAAGCGTTAAAGTTACACAAAGAAAGTGTTAGAGTAACATAAGAAGCGAATTAGAGTAACAAATCTACACAATTGAGTGTACCAGATTACAAGGATTCAAAGTAGCACGAAGATGATAGTTAGAGTAACACGTCTTCTGCATTACAATAACACAATAAATTCTTTAAAGTAACACCATAAGTGTTATATTAACACCATAAAATACAAGCACAGCTGGTAAGCGTTAAAGTAACACAAAGAAAGTGTTAGAGTAACATAAGAAGCGAATTAAAGTAACAAATCTACATAATTGAGTGTACCAGTTTACAAGGATTCAAAGTAGCACGAAGATGAGAGTTAGAGTAATACGTCTTCTGCATTACAGTAACACATGGTCGTCTTTGAAATAACACCATACATGTAACACTATAACTAAGCGACCTCTTACAGTAACACATCAAGTTTATTATAGTAACAGCGTATGGGCATTAAAGTAACATTCGAAATATGTTCGTCTGCAGTTGAATTCAATTAGATGAAACAGATGAAAACCCAGATACCGCAACAGTCATTAGTGAAACCAATTAATTATAGGGCACAAACACAACAAAGTTAATCAAACAATAATTAGCGAAAAAACTAATGAAATTAGATACGAATGTAAACTAAACCTAGTTCTTCAGAACAACAATCGAGTATTAGCTAGTTACCTTGTATTATGCCGCCTGAAGATTATGTTTGCTGAAGTTAGAAAGCTGCTTCAATGTAACCTTGCTCGAGTTGAAGATGAGCGATTGAGTTTGAATGAAATCAGGTGCAGGGTTGATGAATGAAGTCAGAAGTCAGAAGTCGGATGTGCTTGAGTTGAGCGATTGAGTTTGAATGAAGTCAGAAGTCGGGGATGATGAAGGTGAAGGGTTTTTGTTAGGCGGATGTGTTTGAATGAAAAAATTGAATGAGATGAAAGAGAACGTGTTAGCGGTTGGAGGTAATTAAGGGAGGAGAGAGAATTTTATTATATTTTTTTCCAAGATATGGTAGGTATGTATTACCTTACTTACAACACTCAATCACCACCATCCATCCCTTTTAGATCAATGGCTCTAAATAGAACTTATGTACTCAAAAAAAAGGGGACTCACTTGATATTCACTATATATATATATATATATATATATATATGAGCAACTGTTCGAGCGATATGATTAATCTGTTGCATCAAAGCTTAATTAGGAAAGTATCATTAATAATAATAATAAATAAAAAAGAGAATCTTTTAATTATTATAATATATATTTAATCTACCATATTAATGTGATGTTTTATATTTTCTTCTTAAAACCTTTAAAATTTGTTTAATGAAAAATTATCGTAAAGAAAAATTCTAAAAATGAAATAATTAGATTCTTGCTAGAAAATGCTTTCATTGGTAGAAAATACTTTCATTTGTGTATAAATTTCATATAATTTGTTTCATATTATTTGCTCGGAAAAGTGATGAATTTATTACCTATAAAAATAGTAAATTTATCCCACATCGACAAATTATAATAAGGTGATGAAATTCTATATTATAAATAATAGTAATCATTCGTCCTAGGATATCCACCAAAAATCTTTTGATTCATAAAGAACTCTTAAGATTATAACCTTAAAGATTATCCCAAATCGAAAAATTATGATCAGGTTGTGGAACTCTATAATATAAATAATCGAAAAATTATGATGAGGTTGTGGAATTCTATAATATAAATAAGAGAAATTATTGTTTTTGAATATCGACCAAAAAAATTTTGATTCTTAAAAAAACTCTTAATAAGACTACATATTTAAAATTGCCCCACATCGAAACAATTAAAATAATATGACGATTCTATATTATAAATAAGAGTAATCATGTATTCTTTTGGATTTTAAAAGGAGCTCTTAAGACCGTAAATTATCTCAAATCAAAAAAAAATTATGACAATGAAATTGTATATTATAAATAAGACTAATCATTTGATCTTAAATATCATTAAAACAAAGTTTTGAGGCTTAGAAAATCATATATAAAAATATATATTTGAAACTTTTTTCAAGCAACGTGAGAGAATCCAAATTTTTTAAAACACTAAATTAAAATTTAAATATTATATATAAATATTAAAAGTAATGTTTTTATCATAATAGAATTAGATCGATTTTTAATTTTATCCTAATACAATTTAAATATTATAAATGTTCCGGTCACGGAAACAATTAACCCAACTGCGAATTCGGGCTCTTAATGTTCGAGATGTTGATCGGTAATTGCTCGTCCGATTTCCTTTAGCCTCTCCTTTCTCCCACTCCGGTGATCAGACCTTCCTGGCGGATTGAGCCTGCTCCCTGCACAGTGAACGCACAGGGCCTCGGAGGTTGTCCGAGGGAACCCTCTCCGATGCCTAAGTCAGTCTGTGAAATGCCTTGACGAACCTAGTTCGTGAGGAGCTAGGTGGCGTTTTTAGAGTGAGAGTCTAGAGACAGAAAATCCAACCCTTGAAAAGTGGGAGGAAAGGAGGTATTTATACCTTCTCCCAAGAGAGAGAGAAGAGAGGGAAAAAGAGCGGGAGAATGAGTGGATGGCAAAGCGACACGTGGGTCTATTTTGTCCACTCATTCTCCCTTACCTTAGGCAAAATGACGGAGGAGCCCCTGGTATCCTCTGACCCTGCCTGGAGGGGAAGTTCCTCAGGGACTAGTAGGCAGAGGGTTTTGAAGGCCCTGCTCGGTGGGCTGTATTGCCCTGCTCAGCAGGCGACTTCCTGAAGCTACCCCCTTGGGGGGGTTCCTGTTGGTTTACCCAGACAGCCTGCTAGGCAGGTTCTCTGATTCCTCGGGTCAGGTCGTTTATAGGGCCTGCTGGGCGGGCGACCCAGCACAGGTTTTCGACCCTCATCAATAAATATTAAAAGTAATGTTTTTTAACCTAATAGAATAAGATTTATTTTAATTTCAATATAGTTTACGAAAAAATAAATTTTTTATGTAAAAACCTTTACATTTCGTTTAACAAAAAAATTATCGTAAAAACATTTATAAAAATGGTATAATTAGATTTGTGATAAAAAATGCTATTCTTTTAGTATATGGAGTAACTTTCATATTATTTGCTCGAAAAAAACGAGGTGTTTTTTTAGTACGTGGTAGTGGTAAATCTATTACGGAGTACATATATAAACAGTAAAAAAAATTACACATCAAAAAATTATAATATATGATGGGATTTTATAATTATAAATAAGAGTATCATTGGTCATTGGTTATCAATAAAAAAATCTTGAGTATATTTTTCAAAAAACAAATTCTGAACTATTCCAATAATATATCTTTATTATATGATTTATTTTAAATAACTTTATACATGTTGAGTCAGAATACAAATCGGTTCAAATATGGGCCGGATTATGCTGGTCATGAGACGTGTTATGGTTAGAATAAGGGTGAAAAATAGGTTCAAACACCGAATTTTCACCGCTTTTTAAGTAAAAACCATACATAACTAGCCTTTTAGACTAAGACTTTGTAATCTCTTCTTTCCAACGGGTTAAACATGTTGGTCCAGGTCATGGGCATAAATTAATGGGTCATTTAGGATTCGGGTCAAAAGAATGAGTTCATGACGAGGGATGGCAATGGGGTGAGTCTGGACCGGGTCCACTAGGATCCAGGGTCGGACCCGTCAAAGTTATCTTGAACCCAGACTCGACCGGGTCCAAAATTTTCAGACCTAGACCCAGACCCAGACCCGTCGAGTCCGGTTCGGGTCCGGGTCTACTTGTGGTCTTACTACTTTATTTTATTTTGTCCTACATTCCTCAATTCTGCCAAATTTCAGAAACATTACAGGCTTCATCAGTGTCTTCTAGCAACTTCAACAACTTTACAGAGTACACACTTACATTAAGAACTAAGAAGAGCGGCGGTGTTGACGGTCAGGTGTTGATGAAGGTAAGAGGAGGGATCTGAAGGTGGTGACTGGTGACTGGTGATAGATCTAGCTAGGGTTTCAAAAGTGAGCAATGAGGCGTGAGCAGTGAAGTGAGGAAGTAAGGAGAGGAGTGTGATTGTGTGAACTGCTGCATATGTTAGGTAGATTTTAGGGTTTTTTTAATTAAAGTGTCGGGTCCACGGGTCGGGTACGGATCCAGTAATTCAGACCCAAACCCAAACCCGATTTTTAAAAACAAGACCCAGACCCGACCCATTTGGGTCCGACCCGCCGGGTTTGGGCCGGGTCATGGATCCTTTGTCATCCCTATTCATGACCCTGAAAACAGCAACCAAGTCGGGACGGGTTTGCGAGTCAGGTCAAATTTCGGGTGAGATGATTTGATACATACAAGCATAGTCGATGCGGAAAGTCAAATGGTTAGCAAGTAAAAAGACATATTAATGTTTGCATGAACATATTAATATTGCTCATGGACACAAGACCTGAGGTTTTTATAAACATCATTTGTGTCACCGAGGTAACTATTTATGCACTAGATCTGCCGGCCGGGTCGGGTCAAATACGGGTTATGTATCGGGTTATGATCAGAATACGAGACAAATAATTTCGAGTGCCTAATTTTTTTTACAGCTTTTTAAATGAAAAATTATTTTTATTATTAAATTTTTATTTATTTGAATAGTGATAAGTGTGTTATGTAGTGCTTATTTCTTGTGTTTGGTCTCGGTTTCCCTTGTGGAATCGCTCTTTGGAGCGGTTTCGAGGCTACTTACGCTTCTTCTAGCTTGTTTTAGGTTCCTAAAGCCTATCTTGGAGAAGTGGAACAATTTCGACTCGTTTCCGACACATATGGAGCCAACGAAGAGAAGCGACGATGACTCAGTGGCTTAGACTCGATCCCGAGTCCCTTGGAGCCCATTCCCGAGCACCGAGAGTCGATAAGAAGCCTAGGAAGAGCAAGTAGGGACCTACGTGACCGTATTTGAACCCTACATGGCCTTCCCGGTCGGGATCATGCCCTTTCCGGTCGGGATCATGTCCTTCCCGGTCGGGACCAAGTGGGACAACAAACAGACGCCTCTGACAAGCCTTCCTGACCGGGATCAGTCTCTTCCCGACCGGGAAGAGCATAACACCGCCCGGTGTTATGCATGATCCCTGTCGGGACCAGATCCTTCCCGGTCAGGACCACTCCATCCCGGTCGGGATGAGCCTCTTCCCGGTCGGGAAGGGCCCAACTCAGCCGCGACTTCATTTTTCACCCCCTTATTCTTGTAACCCTATATATACCCCCCTCTTGTATTGTTTTAAGGACTTCTTTTTACCAACTCTTAGATTAGAGAAACCCTAGACTAATTTAGGTTAGATTAGTGTAGATTAGCTTAATCCCTCTTTAATTACTCCTTAATCTTAGTTTGATCCTTGTATTATTGGAATTCTTGAAGATCTCTATCAAGATTGGCAACCTTGGTGGATGTATTTGGGTTTTTCTCTATATATGCAAGATTTTCTTCTTTTCATCTTCTCTTGTTTGGTATAATCTCTCTTTTCCCTTCTCTTAATCTTTTATTGTTAGTCAAGTTTTAATCTTTATCCTTTGTCTATTGTATTGTTTATCCTTGTTGTTCTTCATTATGAATGTTTTGATGCTTGTGTTAGTTTCTCATGTTTGTGTTAGTTTAAGTTTAGATATGTGTGAGTAGTCTCTTGCTAGGATTAGTAGGGGATTTGGGTGTCTACATGGGTGATTAAGGGTTTGTATAGATTGTTGGTGGAAGTTTTGGTTGCTTCTTAGTTGTATGCATATGTCATGTTTATGAAATGCTTGAATGACTTGTAGTTGCTAATGCATGTTTTCTTGCCTTCTTCTTGTGACCTTGTATGTTGCTAGGATGGGTTCTTGCGCGAGAGCGAGAAACCTCTAGGTCGGTTTTGGAGCGAGAGCCCAGATTATACCTAGATAGCTTGACTACCCCTTCACCTTTACTCTTCCTTGATCATTTCATCACCCTTAAACCCAACCTAATCCTAGTCCTTTTCCTATTGTATATTCTCCATCCTTTTAGTCATTGTTTCTCTAGTTAGTTGAATCCTTTAGCTTTAGTTGTCATACTTAGTTTGCTCTTAGTTATAGTCTTCTCCCCCTTCTTAGTTGTAGCTTAGTTTAGCTTGTTGACCTAGTCAAGTCTTTAGGTGACCTTAGTCTAGACACCTCTTACCGTCCCCGTGGATTCGACCCGACTTGCCCTATCTACCCAGCTAGGATTAGTTGGTTTTACTTGTTGGTAGGATCCACGACAAATCCCTCCCGTCAAATAGTATTAGTATTATACACTTTAATTACAATGTTTATATTTAAAAAATTAATCATAATCTTCTTAGCCTGACTCATTTCTTGATTTCCGTCAGGGTTGTCCCCGTAAGATAAACATTGATAAGTACTGTTACTTCTTCCAAATGACCATTATTTGAAATAATTCTAACCACTTCGTCACCGTCAATAAATGAAAGTATTATGGTCGATTTAGTGACGTTATTGGTGCACCCGTGTGAAATTTGAAATAGTTAATTTAGTTTACACAATATTTTTTGCATATACAACCAAATTAATAACATACATTAAAATTTACACGTTCATCAATAAATGTTTTAGTAACCGTGCAACGCACGGGCATCCATCATCTAGTATCTTAATAAGACTACAAACTTAAGTAACATAATCTCATATCGAAAAATTATAATATGGTGATGAAACTCTATATTATAAAAAAAAAATAAGAGTAATCAATTCTACAATAAGACAATGAATTCGATTATAAACGAAAGTGATAATTTCTCCAAATTATGCGTAGGCACTAAAAATTTATCAAAGTGCCAAATAAATTAAATAAATTAACTAGTTTAGGTCCCGTGAAAATGCACGGCTTAGATAGGTGATCAGATATTATCGATACAGATAAATTTAATATAGCATACCGATTCATGTTAATTTTTGAGTCGTCAATTGAAATAAAATACTGAAATAAGTTTTAGATGATACAATAACTTTTTTATTTAAAAGCTGAGTAATTTAATTTATCTTTTTGTTTAATCAGCAAATTATTCTCAAAGATTAATACGAAAAGATTCACAATTTTGGATTGATTATTATCATACTCCGTATGATTTTTTTTTTACTATATCTTAGGAAGGAAATATGCTGGCTAATTTTCATCATAAAATTTATGACAAATTATTCCTAAATCATGGGTTGAATTATTCAATATTGGTGAGCTTAGGTCGTATGCTCCCAAAGATAAATAATTAAGTCCTATTACCTTTAACAATATAGTAGAGGTAAGTCGGGTGTCGAATAATATAAATAAACGTAACAAGAATATGGGGGGTTTTGTGAGCGATTAGACTAACAACTAAAATAACGAAAGTGAAATAACTAATAATGAGAATTCAGATGATTAAGAAACTCGACTCAAAGAAAATTCACTGACTAGTTAAACAATTGATCATTGACTACTAACCTTTATTTAATCCTCGAGTATTCTATTGTGAAACTAAAAGTTCCAATTGTTCCGTAGATAATATTACTTAGGTCGAAACGCGATACTAAGCAACCTAATTATTGAACAACCTAATCCACGCGTCTAGATTTAATTCAATAACAGCATGAACGATGTGAACAAATCAATATAAATGACGACCTTTAACACACGCGGTTATTGGTTCGAATTATATGTTTATTCTTCCCTTTACCCAATTACGATGAAACGCATACAAATAATTAGGTCTAAAGGTTGCAACTTATCTAGTGAATTGAACAATTACGGATTCAAACACAAAGAATTGCAATAGATTGAAGATTGAAATAATCAATTGGCCAAAAAGATTAAACAAATAAACAATCATAAAATTAGCACAAGGAATAAACAATACTCAAGTAATTATAAAGATTAAGAAAGTCTCACAATAAATTAACTAGAAAGCTTCAAATCTTTGATCCGAGAAGGAAGAATTAGTTACACATAATTAGGGTTCTTCTCTTTCTTTCTTTTCTTCATGAACGTCAAACGTGTATTATTCTTAACGTAATCCTCCAAAACTAATACTGTGATATATAGTCTAATAATAATAATAATAATAATAATAATAATAATAATAATAATAATAATAATATCCATTCAATCATCAACTGCCTGGTGAGACAAACTTTCTCTCTCTAGAAAGAATCCTATGAAATTCATAACCGCTTTTCAACTTCTTTCGCACGAACCACCATGGCTATGGCTCCAAGCTTACCTCGAGGTCGTGGAAGACCTCGGAAGAACTCTCAAACTGATGCAGATACAACCATTTTATGGAATAAAAGCAGTAATGTTGTGAATGGGCCTTCTCTAAGATCGAATTCACAGCAAAGTTCGAAAACGGCGGGAACTCTGGGACCTGTTTCTGGTGTTCCTTCAGCTAATGAAGGTAGCGGGGGACATAATCAGGAAGCGTTGATGCCTCCCATGGCGGATGCCATTGATGTCCCTGAGGTATCGCCCCCTCGCTCTGCTAACTTGATCAATGATTTGATAAACAAAGCTTTCTCTATTATGTCTGGGTCACCAATTGTGGAGGAGTCACAGAAACCCCCAATCGAGAAGGTACAATCTGCTGTTAATCCTGTTAATCTTGAAACTCGGTATACAAAATGGAATGATGTTGTTAATCGACAAAAGAATATTGTAATGGAACTCTGTTTTGATAAGTCTTGTGTCGAAGCTGAGGAAATCAATATTGAGCTTGATGACTTTGAGGATGAACTTAAAAAATGGCAGTTTACTCTTATGGGACATGTGATAGGGGCAAAGCCTACACTTCAAGGGATGAAGGATTTTGTAGTAAAAAATTGGACTACTGTTCGTTTACCTGCCATTAAAATCTTTAAGAAAGGGTGGTTTAGCTTTAGCTTCACTTCTTTAGAGGATACGAACAATGTCCTCAAGGGTGGACCCTGGAAATATGGAGTGCATTGTATCATTCTTAAACAATGGACTCCCACCTTCTCTAAGGATATAGAGTGCATCTCTATTGTCCCTATTTGGGTTTTGTTTAGGGATCTTGACCCTTTTCTGTGGACAGAAACTGTGTTAGTAAGCTGGCCAGTAAACTTGGTAAGCCATTGTTTGCTGATATGACCACTACCACACAAGCACGTTTGGGATTTTCTAGGGTTCTAGTCGAAATCGATGTGTCTACAGACTTACCTGAAGCTATTATGGTGAATGCTCTAATTATTGGGCAGTTTGTTCAGCAAGTGGAGTACGAATGGGTCCCTTATTTCTGTCAAGAATGTAAAAAACTAGGGCATCTAAAGCCTAGTTGCAAGCTGATGAAAAAGAAACAACAACCCAAACAGGTGTACAAGCCTAAAGGGGATATAAGTGGGGTGAATGAAGAAATTACTGTGCTAGGTGGTACCTCAGGCCCTCAACTGGATAAGGCTACGGACCCTCTTCCTGAGGTTGGCAATACTCAGGGGAGAGACATAGGCATTCCCATTGAGCAGCCTGTAACACATCAAGAATGCACAGAGAGGGATGTACTGACTTCTTTCATTATCAAAGCTAGATCAAAGGGATATATGGGATCTGTTAAAAAGATCCATGTTGACCCTGAAAGACCAGTATTAACGCTCTCCAATAGTTTTGCCGTCATTGAGGGGATAGATGAAGAGCCTGTTCAAAGCTCTTCACATCTTGTTTCTGAAACTTCTATACAACACTCAGGATGTAGGGGTGGACATATGCTAGACAATGATGCTAGTAAAAGGAAGGAAAGAGAGGATAGGGCATCTATCCCTCCTGATAAATTACCATGATCATAGCCTCTTGGAACATTAGAGGGGGGAACGATCCTCTGAAGCAGATAGAAGTACTTAATTTTCTTAAAGCAAATCAGGTGGATCTTATAGGGATATTGGAAACTCGAATCAAGAGTTCAAAGGCTGTTAAAGTAGTAAAGGGATATTACTCAAATTATAGGGTGGAGCATAATTACACTTCCCACTATAATGGTAGAATTTGGGTTGTTTGGAAGGAATCTACTGTTTCTGTTCAAATTACATATACTCATGCACAATTTATGCATTGTAAGGTGCTACATCGTGCATCCAATAGTCGTATGGACATCACAATGATCTATGGCACTAACGATGGAGGAATAAGAGAAGAATTATGGGCGGGTCTCTTGCAACTCAAGCAAGGGGTTGGAAATTGGCTCATTCTTGGAGACTTTAATGTAGTAAGGGATATAAATGAGAGGATTAGTAACACGGATCCTAATTTGGCCAAAATATTAGCTTTTAATGCTTGTCTTGGATCATGTGGTTTAGACGATCTCCCTACCACAGGATGCCAATACACTTGGACTAATAAACAAGAAGAGGGAACGAGGGTATGGTGTAAACTGGATCGTGCCCTTGTAAACTCTGCTTGGAGTAGTTTATTTGCTCTGTCTCATGCTGTCAACATGCCCTCAGGTGTTTCGGACCACTCTCCTGTGCTGGTGAAGGTCTTAATGTCTGATAGGTTACCTCATCGATTTTCCTTTTTGAATTGCTGGATTGCTGACCCTGGTTTTAATGATGCTATTAAAAATGCCTGGCAGGAAAGGGTATATGGGCAGGAGGGTTTTAAACTCTTCTCGAAACTAAAAAAGGTTAAGCAACACCTAACACAGATTCATAGGAATATCTTCTCTTCCCTGGATGATAGAATAAAAAATGCTGGTAACGAGTTGGAAGCTTGTCAGGTTGCATTGCAGGCTTCGCCTCTTTCCGCAGACTTAATGCATAAGAAGCGCGAGCTATTATCTAAGTACAAGGAGCTTAAGTCCTCTGCCATGAGTATCCTTGCTCAAAAGGCTAAGGTTGATTTTATTTCTCTTAATGATTCATCCACCTCCTATTTCTATAACAGAATTAAAGAGAGGAAAAAGCAGCAGGTAGTGGGCAATGTGAATGACAGATTTGGTAAGGTTTGTGTGGGGCAGAGTGAAGTCTCCAACGCTTTTATTGACTACTATTAGAGTATGATTGGGTCTTCTATTAAGGTTCAACCTCTGGATACTACATTTCTTTGCAAAGACCCTACTTTATCTAATGAGGTATGGTCTTCTCTTCAGGCTATAACATCTACAAATGATATTAGGAATACTTTGTTCACAATTGGAACTCATAAGAGTCCTGGCCCAGACGGTTTCTCGGCTGAGTTTTTTAAAGCTAGCTGGACCATTGTGGGACATGATTTTACTACTGCCATATTAGAGTTTTTTAGGACGGGGAAATTGTGTAAGCAAGCAAACACCACTCTTCTTACTCTCATCCCTAAAAAACCTGTATGCTCAAGTGTCTTGGATTATAGGCCTATTGCTTGTTGTACAACTGTTTACAAGACAATTAGCAAGATTTTAACCAATAGGCTCAAAGTTATATTGCCTGACATAATTGGCCCGGAACAAGCTGCTTTTATAGCTCAGAGAAACATCCATGACAACGTCGTTTTGTCTCAGTCCCTGATTAAAGGATACAGACGCTCTCTCCTCACACCTAGGTGTTTGATTAAGATCGATATGAGGAAGGCTTTCGACTCACTACAATGGCCTTTCCTTAAACACATGCTTGAAACACTGAATTTTCCTCCTCGGTTCATAACTTGGATCATGAGCTGCATTACCAGCCCATGGTTCTCTCTCAAACTAAACGGAGGTGTTGTCGGTTTTTTCAAAGGTGAAAGTGGGATTAGACAGGGTGACCCCATCTCACCCTATCTATTTGTATTAAGCATGGAAGTTCTTTCCAGGTATTTGCGAAGAATTGGAGAACAACACAATGTGTCTACACATCCTAAATGTGCAAAACTTAAACTTACTCACCTAGTTTTTGCCGATGACCTTATGGTCTTTACAAGAGGCGATGTACCCTCTGTGGTAGCAGTTAAAAACACTTTGCATCAGTTCTCTTTGATGTCCAGTTTGTGCATCAATCAAGAGAAGTCGGAAGTTTTTTTCGGGGGAGTAAAAGCACCTGTAAAGGAGAAGATCCTCGCCACTACATGATTCATTGAAGGGCATCTTCCTTGTAAATTCCTGGGCATGCCCCTAAACTCTATTCAGAATAATATTACTAACTATGGTAGCCTGATTACGAAGATTCAAAATGCATTAATGCACTGGTCTACTAATTCCTTCTCCTATGCTGGTCGTATTGAATTGCTAAACTCGGTTATTTTCGGTATCGCTAATTTTTGGTGTGCAACTGCTCTATTACCAACGAATGTCCTCAAGATTATTAATCGTCTTTGCAAGGATTTTTTTTGGTCAGGTTCCATGACTCAAAAGAAACTGTGTATGAAAAGTTGGAAGAGAATCTGTGCTCCGTGGATTGAAGGAGGTTTTAATGTAAAGAAACTTCTCTCGTGGAATAAAACGCTTATTGCAAAATGGTTATGGCAGCTTGAATCCGGGCATGATAGTCTTTGGACGAGATGGCTGAAGCTTTATGTCCTACAGAATGGATCCATTTGGACTCTTGAGACCAAGGATCGACACTCCGACGCAATAAGAAGCATGATTCAAATCAAAAACGAGATACTGCACAGAACTGGTAGTATTGAGGATAGCAAACAGCTGCTATTGAGTTGGGTTTCTGCTAACAAATTCAATTCCAGGAAAAGCTATAGCTGGTTCCATGCTCCACTCTGCAAAATTCAACATTTGAAAGCATTGCTGACTGTTTACATCATACCAAAGCAGAAGATTATTTCATCATTCGCAATACAGCAGCAATTACCCACTATCGATAGACTGCGATCAAGAGGAATTATCATCGTAAATCGTTGCATTTTATGTGAACACGACCTGGAATCACACCAGCACCTGTTCTTTTGATGTCCGTATTCTTATCAATTGCTGTCAGTCATTCTTGATTGGTTACAAATTCAGAAGGCAGGGCATGATCTACGAAAAGAGTTCAGGAAACTTAGTTTCCTGCAACATAATAAGTGGAGAAATATTTGGCATAAGGTGGCGATGTGTTCGGTTGTATATAATATTTGGGATGAGCGTAATCATAGAGTTTTCCATGGTATTGAGAAGACTATCCAACAACGAGAAGCCATGATTAAGATTGAAGTAAAAGCTCGCTTAAGTTCGAAATTTCAGTGTATAGCATTATTACAGTAGTGGCTTGTTTACTTAATATCTTTGTTTTCTTAAACATAGATAAAGGATATGACTTTTTGTAAGACCCTCTCTCATTTTCCCTACATGGATGAATAAGAGAATACCTTTCTTGCAAAGAAATAAAAAATAAAATAATAATAATAATAATAATAATAATAATAATAATAATGCTGCGTGTGTGCGATTAGGGCGATTAGGGCTTGCCCCTAACCACGTTCTGCCGCCCTTCCTACCACCACGTCGCCGCCTACCGACCTCACGTCGCCACCATACTGACCTCACGTCGCCACCTTCTTCTGGGCTGTTCGTCGGTCGCCGTTTAGGGGCCCTTTGCTGAGGGTTGGACTTTAGGGCCAGCGAACCACTATCATTCTGTTTTGCGTCTGTTTGAGACAACCACCATCATCTGTGCGTCGGGGATCTGAGTGCGTCAGGGAGGAGCCACCTTCATTCTGGCCGGAGCGGACAACCACACCTGAACGCCGGCTTGGGTTGCTCAGTGTTTGCGGTACGCCTGCGGACAACAACTGTACGTCGGTGTGTGGGTTTGCGTGCGCCGGCGTTCCCGGCACTACCTCCCTGCGCCGTGACCTCGCCGGTGCCGGAGAGCCGTCAGCCCTTTGGTTGGTTGTCTCCCTTTCCGTTTCGGTTCCTTTTTGCTTTCGTTTTCGTTCCCGTTTTTCGTTTGGTTGTTTTTGGTTGGGTTCCGTTTCGTTTCAGCCTTCTGTGCGCTTAGAGTTGCGTGCTCCGCTGTGATCGGGTTCCGGTTGCTGGTGTTGGTTGGTCGACGTTGCTCGTATCGTTTTCTTTTGGTTTGCTGCTTTCTTTTGGTTGTTTTTGCTTGGGCCGATTGCTGCTTTCGGTTTTCTCTTTTTTGGGTTTCCTTTTTGGTTGCTTTAGCCTGTCGACTTATCCCATTACGCCCGACCTTGTGCGGTTCCATTGTCCTTTCGTAGGTCACTGTGAGTGTAAGGATGGTTGGGGTAAGGGGCTTGTTAGAAGCTCTTTGATCTACCACCTCTGTGATTATCACTGTAAGGGGGAGGCTCAGGCGGTCACGCGTCAAGCTCTTACTTCTTTACCTGTTTTCTTAGCTACTGAGACTACGTTTCGTCGGATGGGTATTTGGTTAAGTGGGGTCTGTTTTAGCACTCACACTCATAACAAAGGGTGTAAGCACGATGGGGAGTCTGTTAAGGCTCCTAATTGCGGTGATGGTGTTATCCGTTTTGTTCTTTACGGCTTTCCCCGTCTTTCTGCCCCTGCTGCTTCGTCGTCTTGTTCTATTGTTGGTCCTCCGGATGTTGGGTTTAACGTGTCTTCCCTTGATCGCTTACTAGCCAAGGGGTTACGTACTGTTAAATCCATCCCCCCTAAGTGTCGGTTAGGTTTTTCTCGGGTTCTTAGGGGGGCCCTTGATGATGTGGCTGCTTCTCCTCGTGATCTCTCTTGTTGGGTCACCTTACTTGCGTTGCTCCTTTGCATACTTAAGTCTTTCTCCCCTAGGAGTAACCTTGAGTGTCGATCAGTTATTCGGCGGCAGCGTCAGGAGGAGAGTATTTCTAGTGCCATTCGTTGTTGGGGGGAGCCGGGTGGTCGTTTGTCGCTTTTGCAAGATTCTTTGGCTGAGGTTGCTCCTTCTTTTAGTGTGAGTGAGGACCTTGACTTGAGTGAACTCAACATTAGGCAGTGTCGGAGGAAGATTTGTGACGGACATTACACTGCTGCTGTTCGAGTGCTTTCTTCCTCTGGTGTTGCTCCTTACTCGGATGACACTCTTGTGGCTTTGAAGGATAAGCACCCCGTCGTCCCTTCTCCCGTCTTACCACCTTTGCCTGGTAATCACCGGTCCTTTACCGCGTCTGCGTCTATGGTTCTGGATATGATTAGGGGTTTCCCGCGTGGCACTTCCTGTGGGAGGGATGGTTTTCGGGCCCAACACCTTTTGGATTGTTTGAGTGGTGCCGCAGTTGCTGTTTCGGATGATTTGATCGCATCTGTCACTCGGGTGGTTAATCTCTTTCTCGAGGGCAGCTGCCCGCAGGTCCTCGGGGAGTACATTGCTAGTGCTCCGCTCACCCCGCTTGTTCAGCCAGGCGGGGGTATTCGTCCTATTGCTGTTGGTACGATTTGGAGACGGCTTGTCTCTAAGGTTGGTGCTTTCCTGATCGGCCCGTCGCTGAGTGGCTATTTTTCTGGTCTTTAGTTTGGAGTTGGAGTATCCGGTGGGGGTGAGGCTATCTTGCATTCCTTGAACAGGCTTGTTGAGAACCAGGGTGGTGAGGTGGGTCTTTCCATGCTCTTGGTGGACTTTCAGAATGCTTTCAACATGGTTGATCGAGAGATCATGTTGCGTGAGGTTCGTTGTCACTGCCCTGTACTCTCTCGGTGGGTGGAATTTTGTTATTCTAGTCCTGCCCGGTTATATTTTGGTGACCACAGCCTGTCGTCTTATCAGGGGGTCCAGCAGGGTGACCCTTTGGGTCCTCTGCTTTTTTCTTTGGTGTTACACCCCTTGGTTTGTAAGATCAGAGACTCCTTTGACTTGCGGTTGCAGGCTTGGTACTTGGATGATGGCACTATCGTCGGGGCTACCTTGATTGTGGGGAAGGTTCTGGAGCTGATTATGGCGGATGGTCCTCGATTGGGGCTTCACCTTAATGTCGGTAAAACCGAAGTTTTTTTGCCTACGGAAGACTCTAGCAGCAGGCTCCCGGGCGTCTTCCCTCCTGCAATTGCCCGACCGATGCATGGGGTCAAAGTCCTTGGCGAGCCTGTTAGTGCGTGCCATGAGTTCAGCAGTGAGCTTGTGATGAGTAGAGTGTCATGAACCATCGCGCTTATGGATTCTGTCGCTCTACTTGATGATCCGCAGTGTGAGTTGCTGTTGCTTCGGGCTTGTATCGGTATTTCCAAACTTTATTTTGCTTTACGTACTTCCTCACCCACTGCTTTTGAATCGGCTAAGCTTGCTTTTGACGTGGCTCTTCGTTCTCACTTAGAACGTATTATTACTGCGTCTGGGGCCGGTTTTGGTGAGTGGCAGTGGCGGCTTGCCACCCTTCCCTTTTCGTTGGGGGGGCTTGGGGTGTACGCCGCTGGAGATGTCCTTCATTATGCCTTTGTGGCATCTTGGCTGCAGTCTTTGGGTTTGCAGGCTACGTTGCTTCGTGCTACAGGTGTCTCGGCTTCTGGCCCGACTTTCGATGCAGCCTTGTGTAAGTTTAAGGAGTTTCTGGGTTCTGTTGTGTGTAATCCTTGTGAGATCGCTGCCCCCAAACTTATGAAGTCTTTGGCAGATATATATTTCACGAGGGTTGTGGCTACTGCAGAATCAGTTTACTCTTTGAGCTCCCGCCAGATTGCTTTATGGAAGTCTCAGCAAGGCCGTCATGCTTCTGATTGGCTGCGTGTTGTCCCTATTTCTGGGTTGGGTCAGACTATGAACGGGCGGACATACCGGTGTGTGCTTAGCTATCGGTTGGGCATTCCTTTGTTTTCCTTGCTTGGGCCATGTTCTGCCTGCTCTCGGGTTTTTCGGGACGACATTTATGGGGACCATGCCGTGTCATGTGCGGGAGTTGTTGGTATTAAGCATCGACATAACCTCGTTCGTGACACTCTATTGGATATCTGTTTCCGTTCCGGGGTCTCGGCAGGTAAGGAGGTCGATATTGGCTTGATCGATGACCATGACAGATCCTTCCGTCCTGCGGATTTGCTTCTTTATTCGTGGGACCAGGGGCGTGACGTTTGTGTAGATCTTACCGGGTCTTCTCCTTTGACCCAGTCTGAGCTTTCCGATTTCATGCCAGGTCGTGCTGTGGGTGACGCTGCTCGGCGCAAATGTGCTAAGTATCGGGACTTATGTATGGGGCTTGGTTATGGATTTTTGCCTTTTTCCTTTTCTTCGTTGGGGGAATTGGAGGCGGATGCTATCGCCTTACTTAAGAGAATTCAAAAAATTTCGATAGCGCAGGATGCCGGAGCACGCGCTGCTCCTTTTATTTTTACTAGACTTAGCATTGCTATAGCTAAGGGGGTGGGGGCCCAGATTGTATCTCGGCTACCCACCAATTTTTTGTAAACTGCTTTTTGATACATTAATAAAATTCCTATTTATTATTAAAAAAAAAAAATAAAAAAAAAAAAAATAATAATAATAATAATAATAACAATAATAATAATAATAATAATAACAATAATAATAATAATAATAATAATAATAATATCCATTCGATCATCAACCGCCTGGTGAGAGAAACTTTCTCTCTCTAGAAAGAATCCTCTGAAATTCATAACCGCTTTTCAACTTCTTTCGCACGAACCACCATGGCTATGGCTCCAAGCTTACCTCGAGGTCGAGGAAGACCTCGGAAGAACTCTCAAACTGATGCAGATACAACCATTTCATGGAATCAAAGCAGGAATGTTGTGAATGGGCCTTCTCTAAGATCGAATTCACAGCAAAGTTCGAAAACGGCGGGAACTCCGGGACCTGTTTCTGGTGTTCCTTCAGCTAATGAAGGTAGCGGGGGACATAATCAGGAAGCGTTGATGCCTCCCATGGCGGATGCCATTGATGTCCCTGAGGTATCACCCCCTCGCTCTGCTAACTTGATCAATGATTTGATAAACAAAGCTTTCTCTATTAAGTCTGGGTCACCAATTGTGGAGGAGTCACAGAAACCCCCAATCGAGAAGGTACAATCTGGTGTTAATCCTGTTAATCTTGAAACTCGGTATACAAAATGGAATGATGTTGTTAATCGACAAAAGAATATTGGAATGGAACTCTATTTTGATAAGTCTTGTGTCGAAGCTGAGGAAATCAATATTGAGCTTGATGACTTTGAGGATGAACTTAAAAAATGGCAGTTTACTCTTATGGGACATGTGATAGGGGCAAAGCCTACACTTCAAGGGATGAAGGATTTTGTAGTAAAAAATTGGACTACTGTTCGTTTACCTGCCATTAAAATCTTTAAGAAAGGGTGGTTTAGCTTTAGCTTCACTTCTTTAGAGGATTAGAACAATGTCCTCAAGGGTGGACCCTGGAAATATGGAGTGCATTCTATCATTCTTAAACAATGGACTCCCACCTTCTCTAAGGATATAGAGTGCATCTCTATTGTCCCTATTTGGGTTTTGTTTAGGGATCTTGACCCTTTTCTGTGGACAGAAACTGTGTTAAGTAAGCTGGCCAGTAAACTTGGTAAGCCATTGTTTGCTGATATGACCACTACCACACAAGCACGTTTGGGATTTGCTAGGGTTCTAGTCAAAATCGATGTGTCTACAGACTTACCTGAAGCTATTATGGTGAATGCTCCAATTATTGGGCAGTTTGTTCAGCAAGTGGAGTACGAATGGGTCCCTTATTTCTGTCAAGAATGTAAAAAACTAGGGCATCTAAAGCCTAGTTGCAAGCTGATGAAAAAGAAACAACAACCCAAACAGGTGTACAAACCTAAAGGGGATATAAGTGGGGTGAATGAAGAAATTACTGTGCTAGGTGGTACCTCAGGCCCTCAACTGGATAAGGCTATGGACCCTCTTCCTGAGGTTGGCAATACTCAGGGGAGAGACATAGGCATTCCCATTGAGCAGCCTGTAACGCATCAAGAATGCACAGAGAGGGATGTACTGACTGCTTTTATTATCAAAGCTAGATCAAAGGGATATATGGGATCTGTTAAAAAGATCCATGTTGAGCCTGAAAGACCAGTATTAACGCTCTCCAATAGTTTTGCCGTCATTGAGGGGATAGATGAAGAGCCTGTTCAAAGCTCTTCACATCTTGTTTCTGAAACTTCTATACAACACTCAGGATGTAGGGGTGGACATATGCTAGACAATGATGCTAGTAAAAGGAAGGAAAGAGAGGATAGGGCATCTATCCCTCCTGATAAATTACCATGATCATAGCCTCTTGGAACATTATTGGGGGGAACGATCCTCTGAAGCAGATAGAAGTACTTAATTTTCTTAAAGCAAATCAGGTGGATCTTATAGGGATATTGGAAACTCGAATCAAGAGTTCAAAGGCTGTTAAAGTAGTAAAAAGATATTACTCAAATTATAGGGTGGAGCATAATTACACTTCCCACTATAATGGTAGAATTTGGGTTGTTTGGAAGGAATCTACTGTTTCTGTTCAAATTACATATACTCATGCACAATTTATGCATTGTAAGGTGCTACATCGTGCATCCAATAGTCGTATGGACATCACAATGATCTATGGCACTAACGATGGAGGAATAAGAGAAGAATTATGGGCTGGTCTCTTGCAACTCAAGCAAGGGGTTGGAAATTGGCTCATTCTTGGAGACTTTAATGTAGTAAGGGATATAAATGAGAAAATTAGTAACACGGATCCTAATTTGGCCGAAATATTAGCTTTTAATGCTTGTCTTGGATCATGTGGTTTAGACGATCTCCCTACCACAGGATGCCAATACACTTGGACTAATAAACAAGAAGAGGGAACGAGGGTATGGTCTAAACTGGATCGTGCCCTTATAAACTCTGCTTGGAGTAGTTCATTTGCTCAGTCTCATGCTGTCAACATGCCCTCAGGTGTTTCGGACCACTCTCCTGTGCTGGTGAAGGTCTTAAAGCCTGATAGGTTACCTCATCGATTTTCCTTTTTGAATTGCTGGATTGCTGACCCTGGTTTTAATGATGCTGTTAAAAATGCCTGGCAGGAAAAGGGTATATGGGCAGGAGGGTTTTAAACTCTTCTCGAAACTAAAAAAGGTTAAGCAACACCTAACACAGATTCATAGGAATAACTTCTCTTCCCTGGATGATAGAATAAAAAATGCTGGTAACGAGTTGGAAGCTTGTCAGGTTGCATTGCAGGCTTCGCCTCTTTCCACAGACTTAATGCATAAGGAGCGCGAGCTATTATCTAAGTACAAGGAGCTTAAGTCCTCTGCCATGAGTATCCTTTCTCAAAAGGCTAAGGTTGATTTAATTTCTCTTAATGATTCATCCACCTCCTATTTCTATAACAGAATTAAAGAGAGGAAAAGCAGCAGGTAGTGGGCAATGTGAATGACAGATTTGGTAAGGTTTGTGTGGGGCAGAGTGAAGTCTCCAACGCTTTTATTGACTACTATAAGAGTATGATTGGGTCTTCTATTATGGTTCAACCTCTGGATACTACATTTCTTTGCAAAGACCCTACTTTATCTAATGAGGTATGGTCTTCTCTTCAGGCTATACCATCTATAGATGAAATTAGGAATGCTTTGTTCACAATTGGAACTCGTAAGAGTCCTGGACCAGATGGTTTCTCGGCTGAGTTTTTTAAAGCTAGCTGGACCATTGTGGGACATGATTTTACTACTGCCAAATTAGAGTTTTTTAGGACGGGGAAACTGTGTAAGCAAGCAAACACCACTCTTCTTACTCTCATCCCTAAAAAACTTGTATGCTCAAGTGTCTTGGATTATAGGCCTATTGCTTGTTGTACAACTGTTTACAAGACAATTAGCAAGATTTTAGCCAATAGGCTCAAAGTTATATTGCCTGACATAATTGGCCCGGAACAAGCTGCTTTTATAGCTCAGAGAAACATCCATGACAACGTCGTTTTGTCTCAGTCCCTGATTAAAGGATACAGACGCTCTCTCCTCACACCCAGGTGTTTGATTAAGATCGATATGAGGAAGGATTTCGACTCACTACAATGGCCTTTCCTTAAACACATGCTTGAAACACTGAATTTTCCTCCTCGGTTCATAACTTGGATCATGAGCTGCATTACCAGCCCATGGTTCTCTCTCAAACTGAACGGAGGTGTTGTCGGTTTTTTCAAAGGTGAAAGTGGGATTAGACAGGGTGACCCCATCTCACCCTATCTATTTGTATTAAGCATGGAAGTTCTTTCCAGGTATTTTCGAAGAATTGGAGAACAACACAATGTGTCTACACATCCTAAATATGCAAAACTTAAACTTACTCACCTAGTTTTCGCCGATGACCTTATGGTCTTTACAAGAGGCGATGTACCCTCTGTGGTAGCAGTTAAAAATACTTTGCATCAGTTCTCTTTGATGTCCGGTTTGTGCATCAATCAGGAGAAGTCGGAAGTTTTTTTCGGGGAGTAAAAGCACCTGTAAAGGAGGAGATCCTCGCCACTACAGGATTCATTGAAGGGCATCTTCCTTGTAAATACCTGGGCATGCCCCTAAACTCTATTCAGAATAATATTACTAACTATGGCAGCCTGATTACGAAGATTCAAAATGCATTAATGCACTGGTCTACTAATTCCTTCTCCTATGCTGGTCGTATTGAATTGCTAAACTCGGTTATTTTCGGTATCGCTAATTTTTGGTGTGCAACTGCTCTATTACCAACGAATGTCCTCAAGATTATTAATCGTCTTTGCAAGGATTTTTTTTGGTCAGGTTCCATGACTCAAAAGAAACTGTGTATGAAAAGTTGGAAGAGAATCTGTGCTCCGTGGATTGAAGGAGGTTTTAATGTAAAGGAACTTCTCTCGTGGAATAAAACGCTTATTGCAAAATGGTTATGGCAGCTTGAATCCGGGCATGATAGTCTTTGGACGAGATGGCTGAAGCTTTATGTCCTACAGAATGGATCCATTTGGACTCTTGAGACCAAGGATCGACACTCAGACGCAATAAGAAGCATGATTCAAATCAAAAACGAGATACTGCACAGAACTGGTAGTATTGAGGATAGCAAACAGCTGCTATTGAGTTGGGTTTCTGCTAACAAATTCAATTCCAGGAAAACCTATAGCTGGTTCCATGCTCCACTCTGCAAAATTCAACATTTGAAAGCATTGCTGACTGTTTACATCATACCAAAGCAGAAGATTATTTCATCATTCGCAATACAGCAGCAATTACCCACTATCGATAGACTGCAATCAAGAGGATCATCGTAAATCGTTGCATTTTATGTGAACACGACCTGGAATCACACCAGCACCTGTTCTTTAGATGTCCGTATTCTTATCAATTGCTGTCAGTCATTCTTGATTGGTTACAAATTCAGAAGGCAGGGCAAGATCTACGAAAGAGTTCAGGAAACATAGTTTCCTGCAACATAATAAGTGGAGAAATATTTGGCATAAGGTGGCAATGTGTTCGGTTGTATATAATATTTGGGATGAGCGTAATCATAGAGTTTTCCATGGTATTGAGAAGACTATCCAACAACGAGAAGCCATGATTAAGATTGAAGTAAAAGCTCGCTTAAGTTCGAAATTTTCGAGTATAGCATTATTATAGTAGTGGCTTGTTTACTTAATATCTTTTTTTTCTTAAACATAGATAAAGGATATGACTTTTTGTAAGACCATCTCTCATTTTCCCTACATGGATGAATAAGAGAATACCTTTCTTGCAAAAAAAAATAAAATAAAATAAAATAAAAATAAAAATAATAATAATAATAATATGCTAATACCAGTACTGCTACTCTAGTGCAGCAAATTTAGTTCCTAGTTATCTCTAGATTTGATTTGTACAAAGCTAGTCCTAAGTTCACTAGGATTATAGAAAAATGTGAGCTCCTTGTTTAAAAGGAGATTTTGTGATATATCTTTGCATCAAAATGTAATTTTATTATAATCAATGAAATGATAAATTTTCCTACAAAAAAATAATAATAATAATAATAATAATAATAATAACTTGCTCTTGGCTCAAGTTGTTCAAGGGGCAGCAGATCCTACCTAAGCATGGTATTGTTTCATCTCTTGCCTGTCAAAGGAAGCTTTTGACAATTGATTTGCTGCAAAGAAGAGGGATCTCTTTGGTCAATAGGTGCTCCTTATGTTGTCATGCTGCGGAGTCTTGTGAGCACTTGTTCTTTTCATGCTCTTTTTCAGTGCAAATCTGGAAGGGATTGCTTGAGTGGATGTGGATTAGAGGTCAAAGCAATCATCTGCTACATGAGGTTAAATGGGCTATTGCAAGGAAAAGCTCTAAACATTGGAACAATGGCTGGTTTAGAAGTTGTTTGGCAGCTGCTGTTTACTATATATGGGCCGAGAGAAATGGAAGATTGTTTGATGCAAATTCTAAGACTAAGGAAGCTATCTTGAGCCAAATCAAGTTTGATGTCTTTATAAGGAGAAGAAGGTTAATGTCGATTTGAGTAGAAAGATGATTTGTATTTAGAACTACTCTTTAGGGGTTATTTCTTTTGTAAGTTGGTTCACGCGGTTTCGTGTGCGGGTACTGTGGGGATTAAACACCGCCATAACCTTGTCCGTGACACACTGTTGGATATTTGCTTTCGGACGGGAATCTCTGCAGGTAAAGAGGTGGAGATTGGCCTTTGCGACGATAATGACAGACCCTTGCGACCAGCCGACCTCCTGCTCTACTCGTGGGACAAGGGGCGTGATGTTTGTGTTGATCTGACTGGGTCCTCGCCCTTGACTCAGTCTGGCCTTACAGCTTTTGAGCCTAGACGGGTCGTTGCTGATGCTGCCCGTCGTAAGTGTGTCAAGTATCAGGCACGCTGCACGGCGATCGGGTATGGTTTCTTACCTTTCTCCTTCTCCTCTCTCGGCGAGCTCGACACGAATGTTGTTTCTCTGCTCCAGCGGATTCGGAAATTCGCTTTATCACAAGATGCTGGAGCGCGTGCCGCTGTTAATATTTTCACTAGAATTAGCTTTGCAATTGCTAAGGGAGTGGGGGCCCAGATAGTATCTCGGCTTCCCTCTAACTTCTTGTAATTTGTTCTGGTGTTTAATACAAGTTCCGTTTTATTAAAATAATAATAATAATTATAATAATAATAATAATAATAATAATAATAATAATAGTAATAATAATAGTAATAGTAATAATAATAATAATAATAATAATAATAATAATAATAATAATAATAATAATAATAATAATAATAATAATAATAATAATAATAAATTTTGAGGGCCTTCAATTCGGGGTAGGTGTTTCTAGCGGGGGTGAGGCTATTCTGCATTCCTTGAACCGCCTTGTCGAGGATCGTGGCGCTGATGTGGGTCTCTCCATGTTACTTGTCGATTTCCAGAACGCCTTTAACTTGGTCGACAGAGAGACTATGCTGGGAGAGGTCCGTCGTCAGTGTCCTGCCCTTTCCCGCTGGGTTGAGTTTTGCTATTCCAGCCCAGCTAGGCTCTACTACGGGGAGCACTGCCTCCGTTCTTGCCAGAGGGTTCAGCAAGGTGACCCTTTAGGTCCCCTCCTTTTCTCTCTGGTCCTGCATCCCTTGGTTCGTACGATCAGGGATTCCTTTGATCTTTGCTTTCAGGCTTGGTATCTCGATGACGGTACTATTGTTGGGGATACGCTTGTTGTGGGGAAGGTTCTTCAGTTGATCATGGAGGAGGGCCCCCGTTCTGGCCTCCACCTCAATGTTACGAAGACGGAGGTCTTTGGCCTGTCGAAGATCGGAGAAGCAGGTGGGCTGGTGTTTTCCCTACCTCTATTGTCAGGCCCTTGAACGGTGTTAAGGTTCTGGGGGGACCGGTCAGCGTGTGCCCAGCTTTCAGTGGCGCTCTTGTCTCGAAGAGGGTCGCCCGTACTATAGAACTCATGGACTTGGTTGCTACGATTGCGGATCCTCAGTGTGAGTTACTTCTTCTTCGGGCGTGCACAGGTATTTCTAAGTTATACTTTGCTTTGCGCACTTGCTCTCCCCTTGCTTTTGGGTCAGCCCACCTTTCCTTCGACACTGCACTCCGATCTAGCCTTGAGCGTATTGTCACGGCATCCGGACCCGGTTTCGGGGAGTGGCAGTGGCGGCTGGCTACCCTCCCCTTTCCCCTCGGGGGGCTCGGTGTCTTTGCCGCGGCGGATGCCCTTCACTTTGCCTTCCTTGCTTCTCGCCTCCAGTCTGCCGATTTGCAAGCTAAGCTGCTTCGCCCCTCCGAGATCGCTGCCCCCGGATTTGCCTTTGAGTCTGCCTTGAGTGGGTTCGTTGAGGCCACCGGTTCTGACTTCTTGAGTAACCCATCTGAGATCGCTGCCCCAAAACTTATGAAGAAATTGGCAGATATATATTTCACGAGGGTTGCTTCAGCGGCAGAATCTGTTTTCTCCTTGACTCCTCGACAGGTTGCCCTGTGGAAATCCCAGCAGGGGGACCATTCTTCGGACTGGTTGAGGGCTGTCCCTATTTCTGGGCTCGGGCAAACCATGAACGGTCGGACATATCGCAGTGTGCTTAGCTACCGCCTTGGAGTCCCTCTGTTTCCGATTTCCGGGACATGCTCTTCTTGCTCCAGGGGCCTCAGAGGCGATATTTTTGGTGATCACGCGGTTTCGTGTGCTGGTACTGTGGGTATTAAACATCGCCATAACCTTGTCCGGGACACACTGTTGGATATTTGCTTCCGGACCGGAATCTCGGTAGGTAAGGAGGTGGAGATTGGCCTCTGCGACGATAATGACAAGCCCTTGCGACCAGCCGACCTTCTGCTCTACTCGTGGGACAAGGGGCGTGATGTTTATGTCGATCTGACTGGGTCCTCGCCCTTGACTCAGACTGGCCTCACCGCTTTCGAGCCCGGACGGGTCGTTGCTGATGCTGCCCGTCGTAAATGTGCCAAGTACCAGGCACGCTGCACGGCGATCGGGTATGGTTTCTTACCTTTCTCCTTCTCCTCTCTCGGCGAGCTCGACACGGATGCTGCTTCTCTACTCCAGCGGATTCGGAAATTTGCTTTATCTCAGGATGCTGGAGCGCGTGCCGCAGTTCATATTTCACTAGAATTAGCTTTGTAATCGCTAAGGGAGTGGGGGCCCAGATAGTATCTCGGCTTCCCTCTAACTTCTTGTAATTTGTTCTGGTGTTTAATGCAAGTTCCGTTTTAAATAAAAATAATAATAATAATAATAATAATAATAATAATAATAATAATAATAATAATAATAATAATAATAATAATAATAATAATAATATGGACTCGGTTCGTGGTGTCAAGGTTCTCGGTGGCCCTGTCAGTACCTGCCGTGCCTTCAGCTGTGAGCTTGTGGCGAAGAGAGTTTCGAGAGCCATTGAGCTTATGGACATCGGTTGCCAGGATTGGGGACCCCCAGTGCGAGCTGTTGTTACTTCGTGCTTGTGCAGGTATTTCTAAGCTTTCTTTCTCTCTACGTACCTGTCCCCCTTCGGTCTTCGACTCGGCTCAGACCTTTGACGCGGCTTTGCGGTCTAGCCTGGAACGCATTGTCACCGCGTCCGGCCCTGGGTTCGGGGATTGGCAGTGGCGTCTTTCCACACTGCCCTTTAATTTGGGAGGGTTGGGTGTCTATGTGCCGGGGATGTCCTGCACTATGCCTTTTTGGCTTCTCGCCTTCAGTCCTCTGAGCTGCAGGCTTTGCTCCTTCGGCCTTTAGCCGTCTCTACTTCCGGACCGACCTTTGATGCGGCCTTGACTCTGTTTAGCGAGACCACCAGTTCCGACCTTTTCCGTAATCCTAGTGAGATCGCTGCCCCCAAACTCATGAAGAAATTGGCAGATATATATTTCACGAAGGTTGCTGCTTCGGTAGAATCGGTTTTCTCCCTGACTCGGCGGCAGGTGGTATTGTGGAAGTCTCTGCAGGGTGCCAACGCATCTGACTGGTTGCGCGCCGTACCCATCTCCGGGCTGGGGCAGACCATGAATGGGAGGACCTACCGCTCTGTCCTCAGCTATCGGTTGGGTGTCCCTTTGTTCCCGGTACCTAAGCCTTGCTCTGCCTGCTCCCGGGTTTGTGTTGGGGACATTTTTGGGGACCATGCTGTGTCGTGTGCTGGTACCGTTGGCATTAAGCACAGACATAACCTGGTTCGCGACACCCTTTTGGATATCTGCTTCCGATCTAGTATTTCGGCCGGTAAGGAGGTGGATATCGGTTTGATTGATGGGCACGACAAGCCCCTTCGCCCGGCGGACTTACTTCTGTATTCCTGGGATAGGGGGCGCGATGTGTGTGTCGATCTGACAGGGTCGTCCCCCTTGACTCAGTCCGCGATGTCTGATTTTCTGCCTGGCCGCGCGGTCGCTGATGCTGCTCAGCGCAAGTGCGCCAAGTATGGAGATTTGTGCACCAAGACTGGGTACGGGTTCCTACCTTTCTCTTTCTCTTCTCTTGGGGAGCTTGACGTGGAGGCAGCTGCTTTACTCAAGCGGATTCAGAAATTCTCTATCTCTCAGGACGCGGGAGCTCGAGCAGCTGCTTTTATTTTTACTCGTCTTAGTTTCTCTATCGCTAAGGGAGTGGGTGCCCAGATAGTATCTCGGCTACCCACTAACTTCTTGTAATTTGTTTTCGTTATTAATGCAAGCTCCAGTTGATAAAAAAAAAATTAAAAAAAAAATTTAAAAAAAAAAAAAAAAAAAAAAAAAAAATAATAATAATAATAATAATAATAATAATAATAGGAAAGTCTAGTAATTTCCTAACTCTAATAATAGTATAATAATAAATAATAATTAAGCTAACACGGAACCCGAAGTAGTTCCGTCTTAAATTCCCGAGCTGCGCTTTGACTTTTCACTCGGTTTTGTTGGGCTTGTTCTTCGTACTCTCTGTCTCGAGCCCAAAATCATACCTCAAAGAATCAGAGCTCTAAAAACCGTCTTTTCTTCAATAAAGCACAATTTATTGGATAAAACCAATTAGACGATTTTCACTCTAAATCCGCACCTTTCATCATCGAATCTAGCATAATTCTTTGTCGTAAACACATACAAACACATGCTAGATCAACTTCCCCACACTTAGACCTTTGCTCGTCCCGAGCAAAACTCGGAAACATCAACAATAAAACACCGACGGTCTTACAAAAGAAACATAGGAAGCTCGACATCAAATAACAAACTCATCCCTTCAACCACCCTCCTTATATCATCCTAAGGTTAAGCACAAGGTCACAATAACATGAAAATTCTCTACAACCAAAGATTGTGACCACAAAACAACACCCAAAATCATCGGAAATGACACTACGCCCCTTATTTCTCCTAATCCTAAACATGATCACATGTTCTACAAAATATCACCAATGGTAAATGATGTATACCACTATTCTCCACAATCCACACATGTGATCGACCTAAACGCCTCTAACATCTCAAAACAACACTCCAATCGCATAAAATTTAGTGCTACGACTACACCGCACCGCGATTCTTCTCACCTTAACCAACTATCCTACCCGACCGACATTCTATGTCACCCTTCTTATGACACCGCACCAAGAATGGAGAAAGTATTGTGAATTTTTTTCCTAAATCCCTCATTTTGCCTAGAGTGTCCGCCCTTGCGGATTTTCACTCTAGCTTTTCATTTTTTTTCAAACTCACACTACTCTTTGCACGCAACTCGATTTTTCTTTTTACCCGGAGCGCCCTTTCGGGTTTTCACTCCGTCCTCGGCCACTTTTTCCATTCTTGCCTAGGCGCCCTTCCGGGTTTTCACCTAGCCGGGTATTCTTTTTCTTTCTTTTTCCATTTTTTTCAGTTTTTTTTCTTTTTCTTTGTTCATTTTTTTTTATGAAGTAACGAAAACAAAGCATATCACACAAGTACAAAGCTATTACAAATCGAACCGATTCTCCTCCCCACACTTGAATGAAACATTGTCCTCAATGTTACAAAGGACACAAAATAGAAGGAGAAGGAGAACAAACCTCGTCGGAAAATATGTGGATCAACCTTGCACCATATCTTCTTCCCACACTTAGCTTACAACTATCCCGAGCTAACACAGTGGAGGATGATACAAACCAAAAATGGCAATCCACGAACACTACCCTTATGAAAATTCAACCCGAAAACTCACATAGTTAATCCATCGAACACCTTATATGCATTGTTTAAAGCCCTTCTTCAACCTAGCTACCATACTCCTACTCTAGCATCAGCACAAGCTAATGAAACACTAACAATCAAAACGCCACCGACTCACAACAACAATGTTACGAAAAGCAAACCCTTCAATTTCGAGTAATTCCGAACTGTTGAAAACAACAATTGACAAAAGTTCAGCCAATAATACCATGAAAATTGAGTGAAATGATTGAACTTCGAATTTCCATTAGTGAGTAGCAAAAACTGTCAATTCCAAATAAAACTCAGCCCAGAACGATGAAGGACAAAAATGGTGAAGGGGTGGCCCGTAGGATCAGGCGTTGAGGAATTGTGAATGAGGGGATATATAGGCGGAGGATAGGGATGGAGGAGATAGAAATTAAAGGAGGATGAAACTATGAAAGAGATGAAGGTGGAGAGCCTGATTTTTTTTACAAGCTAATCTCGTGGGTCACTTGTGGGTTGCTCGCAGAGCTCTCGCTGGATGCATTCTGTTTCGCTTCTTCGTATTCCCACGATCAGTCCTCAATCATCCCTCGATCACTCCTCAAGTTTAGCTATTTTCAACGATTGTATCTTTTTTTTTCACTCTTTTTTTTCATAAAACTAACTCACCCCTCCCTCACTTACTCACTAGTCACTCGTCTTTTTTTTTTTCTCTCGGCTCTCAAATTCCGACAAGATGTTGACATCAATCCGACCTGAAAATAGTTAAAGTTAGATAACTAGTAAATAATAAAATTAAAAACACACAAACAAAATAAAAATATAGAAAAACTAAAATAGAATAAAAATTCGGGTTGCCTCCCAGAAGCGCTCTTGTTTTACGTCGTTGACTCGACGTGGAAAACGAAATCCTCATTGATTGGGTCGAAAAGATCGATTCTCACGACTACTTCCTTCATCCAACATCAATTGAAGTCCTCGATTACCTTACTCAAAAACAAAAATTCATCAAATAATAAAAAGCGGGTTGCCTCCCGTAAGCGCTGATTTAACGTCCCGCACGACGATAAAGGGTCACACAGCACTACCCCTCTATGAAGTAACCCATTTTATATCAAGATCGGAGCTAGTTAACGCCCGTAGGAGACGATCAAATAAGCTAGCAAAAGAGTCACTGAAAATTATACAAAAGATTATCATAAGAATATACCATACACACTGCATAAACATAGAAGTATATAGAACGTTATTACTCGTGTCTATAAATTTCTTAAAAATTAGTACGGAGTCATGGTATGATTCTATAGATAATGTCATCTCGAACAATTTTTCAGTGTCCATACTCCTTGTAGATGCGTCTTTCAAATCCCACAATATATCACCCAATTCACCTCCTAAAGAGTAATCAATAGAATAGGTGGATGAGGGAAAATCTAATACGGGTTTTGTATAAGGCACGGTCAATAAATATGAGTCATCATCCTCTCCCTCATCATCTAGTGGAGCACCATCGACATGGGTAAGGGAAATAGGATACTCAATTTTGGTCACATCATCACTAAAAATCAATACATGATCAGGAGAAGTCTCGAAGTATTGGGGAAGTTCAAGAAATAAAGTGGATATCTCTAATTCTCGAGGATTGTTAACCAAAAGATCGATCACATCCCATTTTTCATTACGACCTAACTCAAGAAATCTACCATTTTTCAACTTGTAAATCGATTTGAGTTGCACGATTAAAGTTATGGTAAATCGCTACCAAGAGTTGTTCGTTACTCAAAGGTAAATATTTGCGTTCTAGCACATACTCCGTGAGTCTTCCAAAATAGTGATGTAGTAACTCATTATCAAGTTGGGGACAACATAAACTCATTTCTAGATGACAAACAAAAAGACCCTTAATTAAAATATATAATTACAATAGACACGAAAACGAATAATCACACAAAAACAACTAATTGCCTTCCCCGGCAACGGCGCCAAAATTTGGTGAGCCTAGGTCGTATGCTCCCAAAGATAAATAATTAAGTCCTATTACCTTTAACAATATAGTAGAGGTAAGTCGGGTGTCGAATCCACAGGGAAGGCGATGAAAATTAATGTGTGAATAATATAAATAAACGTAACAAGAATATGGGGGGTTTTGTGAGCGATTAGACTAATAACTAAAATAACGAAAGTGAAATAACTAATAATGAGAATTCAGATGATTAAGAAACTCGACTCAAAGAAAATCCACTGACTAGTTAAACAATTGATCATTGACTACTAACCTTTATTTAATCCTTGAGTATTCTATTGTTAAACTAAAAGTTCCAATTGTTCCGTAGATAATATTACTTAGGTCGAAACGCGATACTAAGCAACCTAATTATTGAACAACCTAATCCACACGTCTAGATTTAATTCAATAACAGCATGAACGATGTGAACAAATCAATAGAAATAACGACCTTTAACACACGTGGTTATTGGTTCGAATTATATGTTTATTCCTCTCTTTACCCAAATTACGATGAAACGCATACAAATAATTAGGTCTAAAGGTTGCAACTTATCTAGTGAATTGAACAATTACGGATTCAAACACAAAGAATTGCAATAGATTGAAGATTGAAATAATCAATTGGCCAAACAGATTAAACAAACAAACAATCATAAAATTAGCACAAGGAATAAACAATACTCAAGTAATTATAAAGATTAAGAAAGTCTCACAATAAATTAACTAGAAAGCTTCAAATCTTTGATCCGAGAAGGAAGAATTAGTTACACATAATTAGGGTTCTTCTCTTTCTTTCTTTTCTTCATGAACGTCAAACGTGTATTATTCTTAACGTAATCCTCCTAAACTAATACTGTAATATATAGTCTAATAATAATAATAATAATAATAATAATAATAATAATAATAATAATAATAATAATAATAATAATAATAATAATAATAATAATAATAATAATAATAATAATAATAATAATAATAATAATAATAATAATAATAATAATAATAATAATAATAATAATAATAATAATAATAATAATAATAATAATAATAATAATAATAATAATAATAATAATAATAATAATAATAATAATAATAATAATAATAATAATAATAATAATAATAATAATAATAATAATAATAATAATAATAATAATAATAATAATAATAATAATAATAATAATAATAATAATAATAATAATAATAATAATAATAATAATAATAATAATAATAATAATAATAATAATAATAATAATAATAATAATAATAATAATAATAATAATAATAATAATAGGAAAGTCTAGTAATTTCCTAACTCTAATAATAGTATAATAACAAATAATAATTAAGCTAACACGGAACCCGAAGTAGTTCCGTCTTAAATTCCCGAGCTGCGCTTTGACTTTTCACTCGGTTTTGTTGGGCTTGTTCTTCGTACTCTCTGTCTCGAGTCCAAAATCATACCTCAAAGAATCAGAGCTCTAAAAACCGTCTTTTCTTCAATAAAGCACAATTTATTGGATAAAACCAATTAGACGATTTTCACTCTAAATCCGCACCTTTCATCATCGAATCTAGCATAATTCTTCGTCGTAAACACATACAAAACATGCTAGATCAAATATTTTGCTAGTTTCCTAAATTAATCGACAATCGTTTGAGTGGGAAAATTTTGCATCACGTCGCGACACGTGTCCAAGGATTTCTACATTGGTTTCTCAATTAGTATATAAGAGATTATTTTGAGTTAATACGAAATTTGAACTCAATTTAATTATTTTGTCCCGAGTAAATGAAATATGGGTCTATTTGAATTACAAATTGGCTTATTTGGATCATTAAACCCAAAAAGAAGACAAATTGGGTCAATGTCACTCATAAGTCCATAAACGGGTCTGTGACTACAAAGTCCAGCAAGGAGAACCAAAACTCTATAAATAGACTCCTTCTCATTCATTTGAAGGCAATTGGAAAATTCTGAAGCAAATGATCCAGAGAGAAAAGGACACAAGTCGCTACAGCCTCTCCATAAATCGTGCCGCCTGCTCAGAAGATCCAAGACAAATTCAAACATTCAAGGGAGATTCAAGTCACCGCGACCCTCTCAAGAATATCAAATTACTCTGTGAGAAATGTCGAACGAACTTCTCGCAATGCTTTCTCAAATACTCCCTCATACGGAGAGGTTGGCCGGAACGAGGTCATAGAACAAGTAGGCAAAGCAGTAGGCTTGGTCGAAACATGCAAAGTCTTTCGCACTTCCCTTCTACACTGGGGAAGCCTCTCCACTGAGGGTGGTCCATCTAGGGCGGCAAAAGAACTTCCAATCTGGCTACCATGAGAAGATGGAGTGGGGCAACCTTCCAAGGGTGCAGATTTATCAAGCATGACAAGCTGATTTCCCTTCCCTAGTCGTGTGTTTGGTTGAAGAGGCATCAAATCATATTCCTCAGGAATCCCAGCTAACTCCAAATCTAAGTCACCCTCCTGAAAATGCGTGAGCAAGTAAGAAACACATTAAAAAAAACAAAAATACCAGTATCTGCGACGTCATACACGAAGCACTACGAACCCCTTCAAATATTTGGGTATCCAGCCTGAGATTGCTTGTTACGGGGGTATGGGTCTCTTTTCTTCCTCGACGATCATGTTTAGGATCGACCTCAGAATCTCCATCACTATTTCGATCATCCTCCTCGGCATGTTCATCCAATCTCACAATGATGACTTCGGATTGTAATTTCCTTCTTTGCTCCTGAGGCTGATCGGCTGTATCCCTTTGCAGATGTCGTTTCCTTGGTTTTTGGGGATCACTATCGGTGCTACGAATGAGAATGTTCGCATTATCCCTCAAATCGTTCGGACATTTTGCTTCCCACCATTTGGTGAAAGGAGTGACACTTTCCCGCCAATCAAGTACCGGACTAGGAAGGCGAACTTGGATCATGCTTCCGGTAAACAAGATTAATCTCCAATACCTCAACGCCTCAATTCATGTAGCCTCCTAAGCAAGAGGTTAAACTGCAAAAAAAAAAAAAAAACTATTATTTTTACCGGAAGCATGGTCCAAGAAAATCCATATCTTCTTTTGGTGTAAGGCTTGATGTACCGTCCAGTGGAAGTACTTTCACCAAGTTGGGTCTTGATCGCGTCGGCTATCAGACTCTGCAACTGCTCCGGGGTGTAAGTTCCAGTGTTTTTTTTTTGGAGGCTTCTCGCCATCATCGTCATCCTCCTTTTCACTGTCGCCCCCGTGGATGCTGTTCTTCTCAATGTCACTTTCATCGTGCACACTAGGAGTAGGCTTTTTGCGGAGCTCAATCACCTCTTTTTGAAGACCTTCGATCTTATGGTTCTTCTCTTCATTCTCCTTTTGCATTTTATCAACGAGTTTAGTCAGATTCAGAAGTTGATCTTCAATACTGGAACCACTAGCCATCATCACCGAAGCGCTGCTAGGAGTGGCGACTTCCTTCTTCATTGGCGACACCTTAGGCTTGCGCGGGTAGGCAGTGTTGCTCTTGGAGACTTCATCCTTGCGGGAAGAAGAAGAGGCCGCAATCAGCTTTGGCAGCAGCAGCTATTGAGGCAGCAGAAATCTTACGCGGCCTAGTAGGAACGTGGGCGACGCGTAGGCTGGCAGCAGCCGCGTCGAGGGCAACCTTCTTCGCCTTCGCCCTGGTGACCATGCCCGCAGATTGTTGGAGAGCGTCAGCGTAGGTCTTCCTGGGGGTGCTGAAAGTGTTGCTTTGGTTGATAGACATCTTCTTGCAAAGTTGTCTTGGTTGCTTCCGCGGTAGAGATGAGAGGTAGAAATTTTGTAGACACCAAAATTTTATATATTTCGGTATCTATTTATGTCTAATATCTTTAGTATTTAGAGATAATTATCAATAAACATTGTGATAATATATTACGATACTGTAGAATATTGTCAACTTCCTCTCTAAGATAATAGGCTATAAATACGGGTCTTATGTCTAGGTTTAGAGGAGGTCTAGATGGAATAAGTCTCAAAGCGACCCCATCATCCTACTACCAAATTGTAGGTAAATGGAATAAGTCACCAAAAAGACCTCATCTTCCCCTACGGATCTAAGTCGATAAGACCCCCGTAGAACTATCAAAAATCCTAACCTTCGAGATTGGAATCAAGAGATTCACGGAAATTGTAACACGCAATCTTTCGATTATCAAATAAAACTCGTATTTCATATTATTTTGTATCTGTTTCATTATTTATCGCAGGTGAAAAATTTTATGTTTTACAAATTGGTGAACCCGAGGTGAAGATTTTCGCTCTTCATCTCCAATCTCAAAGGATCCAGATCTGTAGAAGTCATGGGGGCAAACAAAATCAACCTCAAGTCCTTCTACAAAGTTTCGAGACAAAGTTGCAACCGACTTCGAAGTCTCTCCAACAAGTCTCGAGGGGGCATTTGTAGACACAAAAATTTTATATATTTCGGTATCTATTTATGTCTAATATCTTTAGTATTTAGAGATAATTATCAATAAATATTTTGATAATATCTTAGAATACTATAGAATATTCTCAACTTCCTCTCTAAGATAATAGGCTATAAATACGGGTCTTGTGTCTAGGTTTAGAGGAGGTCTAGATGGAATAAGTCTCAAAACAACCCCATCATCCTACTATCAATTGTAGGTAAATGGAATAAGTCACCAAAAAGACCCTATCTTCCCCTATGGATCTAAGTCGATAAGCCCCCCGTAGAACTATCAAAAACCCTAACCTTCGAGATTGGAATCAAGAGATCCACGGAAATTGTAACACGCAATCTTCCGATTATCAAATAAAACTCGTATTTCATATTATTTTGTATCTGTTTTATTAATTATCGCAGGTTCGAAATTTTATGTTTTACAACTATATTTAAACTTAAGTCAAAATTATTCTATATCAAAAAATTATGAGGTGATGGAATTTGATACTTCGTATTATAAATAAGATTAATCATTCGTTCTTGGATATCAAAAAAAGGTTTTTGAGTCTTACAAAAGTACTTGAGACTATAAACTTAGGTAAGATTATCCCACATCGAAAAATTATAATTAGGTGATCGAATTTTATTATATAAAGAAGAGTAATCGCTCATTCTTTAAGTTAAAATATAAAAAACAAGCTATTTTATTATTATAATTATCCTAACGTTGTCTCACATCGAAAAATTATGATGAGTTGATGAAATTTTATATTATAAATAACAATCTTTTGTCATTGGATATCAACTAAAAAAAATCGAGTCTTAAAAATGTTCTTAGGACCGTAAGCTGATGGAAAAGAGAAATCATTCGTGTTTAGATATTAACAAAAAATCTAAGTTCAAAAAAGAGTTTTTAAGACTAGAAACTTAAGTAGAATTATCGCATATCAAAAAAATACGATGGGTTGATGAAATTTACATAAAAAATAAGAGACTCATTCGTTTTTAGATATTAACCAAAAAAATTATCTTATAAAAGCTCTTAAAGCTATAAATAATTTTAATAAAATTATCCCACATCGATAAATTATAATAAGGTGATGAAATTCTATTATATTAATACGGACTAAAAGCAATCATTTATCTTTAGATATCAACGAGAAATCTTTTGAGTCCTAATAAAATAACTTTTTAATACTATAAACTTAAGTAAAATAATTCCACACAAAAAAATTATGATGAGGTGATGAAATTCTACACCATCAATAAGAGAAATTATTCGTTTTTAGACATTAATCAAAAATATTTTGAATTTTATAATACTTCTCTTAAGGCTATAAATTGAAGTAAAATTATCCACATCGAAAAATTACAAAAAAAAAGTGATGAAATTCTATTATATATAAAAAAAAGTAATAATCGTCTTTAAATATCAATCAAAAATCTTTTGAGTCGTAAAAAGAGTTCTTAAAACTATAAATTTAAGTAGCATTATCACACGTCGAAAAATTATGATGAGATATAAAAAAATAAGAGAAATCATTTGTCCAAAGGTATACTCCCTAATAAGGTGATCGAATTCTATTATATAAATAAGAATAATTGTTCGTCCTTAATAACTTAGGTGGAAAAACAAACTCTTTTAGGTCTTAACAATTTTTCTTAAGACCATAAACTTAATTAAGTAAAGTTATCCCACAATTTTGAGTCTTAAAAAAAATTCTTAAGACTATAAACTCGAGTAAAATTTCTCACTTCGAAAAATTATTACAAAGTCATGAATTTCATAGTATAAACCAAACGTCTTTTGAGTTTTAGAAAAGCTCTTGGGACTATAATGAAGTTAAATAAAAAAAATTCTTTCGAGTCTTAAAAAAGCTCTTAAGACTATAAACGTGTGAAATTTTTCTACAATTATAATAAAGTTATGAATTTCGTATTATTTGCTCGAAAAAGTAATGAATCTATTACATATAGAATTGAAATAGTAAAATCATCTCACATCGAAAAATTATATTCAGGTGATAAATTTCTGTATTATAATTTATAAATAAGAATAATCATTGTTCTTAGATATCAACAAAAAAATCTTTCGATCCTTAATCTCTTAAGACTATAAAATTAAGTAAAATTATCCCACATTGAAAAATTATGATGAGCTGATTAAATTTTATATTATAAATAAGAGTACTCATTCGTCCATAGATATTAACCAAACATCTTTTTAGTCTTAGAAAAACTCTATCTCACATCGAAAAATTATATAATAGGGCGACGAATTTTCATTATATAATTCGTCCTTAAATATCGACAAAAATTAAAGAGCTTTTAAGACTATAAAATTAAGTAAAATTATCTCATATAGAAAAACTGAAGTTATTAATATAGTAAAAAGGTTGAACCAAATAAAAATATCTGCGATGGGAAGAAGATAGAAAGACGGACGAAAATAGAATATGTATGAGATGGGAAGAAGGTTCTTAGATATCAACTATCAACCCAAATATTTACCGAGTATTGTCTTAAAGAGAGATATTACGACTTTACGAGTTTCAAATACAATGCCCGCGTATAATTTAATTTGACGTTTAACGCATATACGACCTCCCAAAAAACGTATTCACATATGTGGATAGTATTCCTTTACTATTAGACACTAGGTTAAACCCGCGCAAATTGCGCGGTGGTTCCTTCAAATTTTGTACAAATTCTCATGTGAAACGATCTTAGGACTCACAGGTCTCCTCTTAAAATTGTGCTATTCTATAAAATTGAACTATAAAAAAACGCTCACAAAGTATTGCTTTTTCTAATGAATTTGAGGAAATGTGAAATGATTTTTTTATTTGAACTTAAAGTTCATTTTAATACCCCAAACATTATAAAAAATAGTACTCCGTAACTGATTAATTGTTGATATTTCAAACGATTTATAAAGTTATTGCAACAATATATTAATATTTCCCAAATTCATTTTAGCTCTCGATCATTGCAAGATTTTGACTTTTGTTTCAGAAACAAACTTGCGTATATAAAAAAAACATAATTTATGACATTCACAATTTAGTAGCAAAATTACAAATTCATACGGAGTATTTTATGACATTAATACTCCCTCCGGTTCTTTGGAATTGCAACACTTTATATGATTTGTGAGGTATATTTTAATCAAATGTTGCAACTCCGAAGAACCGGAGAGTGTAGTTATTAGCATCTTGCAAAAAAAATAAAGTTTAACTATAAACATAGAGCATTGCAAATTATATTTAACCAATAAAAAAACGTCAGGACTCATACACAAAAATGGCCCAACCTTGATGACACACCACGAAGTGACTCAAACCCAAAGTGACCCGACAACATGCCACCCGAATTGTTCCAACGAACCTCATGAAAAGTTGTCCGTTATAATATTAAGACGGATATATTTGTCATAAGGAAGACATCGTCGAGGAAAAATATCAACAATTATTTAAGTGATTAAAAGAATAGCTCCACATTTGCCTTTTACTTTTACTCTCACAAAGCTAATTCATAAAATAATTTGGATACATATCCCGTCATTATAATTTTCATAAAAATCCTACTTAATACAATATGGAAAAAAATCACTACCATTAATTTGCATCTTCTCCGTTTACTCATCATCCTCAACACATAGTCAATCAATACATAGTCCATTCAAAGTAGTAGGAAATCATTGAGTTATACGTCCAATACTAAGGTACTCATAAGAGGATAGGAAAGTTGGCAAAAAATAATACGCTCCGTTTGAGAAGATGAAGCAAAAGGCGAGACAGGCAACGTCATGAAAATCCAAAAGTCTTCCGTGTCGAAAATATACCTCAATCAATCCACCCTCTATACCATCAAATTCTTCATGCCCAATAAAGAACTTATCCATAGAATTATTCACAGCTCCAGAACTCAACTAAGGCACCAGTTTCATCAAATTAACAACACGTTGGACGATTTTCGAGCAATCAGGCGAAAACAACACATAATTGATATTGTGTAGAAACACATTTGCTAAAGCATTTACCATTTCCTCTTTCACCTCACTTCCCTACATAATCAAATGACGAAAAATCAAATTTATTGAAGTTTAGCACGCAAACTATAATACTACTCCGTATAGTTTTATCACTTCTTCCTCTTTCACCTCACTTCCCTAAACAAAATTAATCAATTCTTCCATCTCATTTCCATCTTTTCTAAAACAAAAAAATGAAACAAATAATAAGAAAATCAAAAACAAAGAAGCACCTTAATGTCAAAGATCAAATTATAGCTAAAATCTATATAATAACATAAAAAGGGTTGTTGAAGTGTTCCACGTGGCTGCATTGATTGCTTTCTAAATCAGATTTTGGACATATATCACCAGCTCTATACAATTTAAATAACACAAAAAAAAATCAAATAAAAGAAATCAATTGATGCATTTAACTGACACAACCTCTTCATCTTCCTTACCTCACATGAAAATGGCGCCACATCGTTTTCCCACTGTCATTCCTTTCCATTTTTATCTCCAAAGCTCAAGATTATTGGATTGCCGACAACTTGCCCGACGCTGCGAGAAATTTACCGGTACTTTTTCTTCACTTTATTTTTGATTTTCATGTTTGTGATGTTCGTGATTCTTACCCGACGCCGCGAGAAATTTACCGGTACTTTCGTGATTGTGCTGTTCAGATTTGTATTCGGTGATTTCTTTTTGATTTGGCAAATTTATCGGCACTTTTTCTTCACTTTATTTTTGGTTTTCATGTTTGTGATGTTTGCGATTGTGCTGTTCATATTTGTATTCGGCAATTTCTTAGTATTGGTAACTATTTATTGGTAACGGTTTGATTTACTTTATGTTTGTGATTTTCATGTTTGTGATTGTGATGTTCAGATTGTGCTATTCACTTTATTTTTTGATTTAATACAACTATTATTGGTAACGGTTTGATTTGCCGTAGATTATACTGTTTGGTCGCTTAAATGAGATTTGACAGTGGCTTGATTTGAACTTAATTTAGCTGATCATTAGCTCATTTAGTGCTATCACAGGTTTTTGCAAATGTTAGAATTTATCGTGTTTTCTTTCTCATGTAAGAAGCATAAAATGGTAGATTATACTCAAGCGGCATGAAACAGTAAATTATACACCGTCTAAGGCATAGTTAGATGAAATAATGGTGGTGGTCGTGTTTCGTAGAAAGTGAACTTCCTCTATTTTGAAACAATTTTCAGCGTCTTCTTGATGCGTTAAGAAGCCAAATATCCCAAAATTAGTCATACACAGCTGAATCAACAGAAATCCAAGCTCCAACAGAAATATCCCAAGATTTTCGATGCCACGGTTATTCAATTTGATTAGATTCATAGCATAAGCAAGAAAAAAAAAGATGGCATACAAGGGCCTTCATCTGATCAGTATCTCAGATATTGAATCACAAGGAATACCATCTCAAATTGCTGCAAAAATTCATCAGAAACTTACCCAAATCATCCAAATTCATGGAGCTTCTTCACCAAATACATGGCAAACTATTGCAAAATAAATACTTAACTCTGAATTGCCCTTTTCATTTCATCAGATGATGTATTATGGGTGTTATAAAGATTATGGTCCTGACCCTCCTGCTTGGTTGCCCGACTTGTATGAAACCTTCATTTCCTTTGGATTTAATTTCATATTTTGTGTTTTTATGATCTGGGTTTTGCTCAATTTTTGGGTGTTCATGTGAGAATGGTAGTAAAGTTTGTGACTTTATTTGATTTTGTAAGTTTTTTTGGATTTGATTTGTGTTTTTATGATCTGGGTTTTGCTCAATTTTGGGTGTTCATGTAGAATGGTAGTAATGTCGACTGCGCTGAAAATAAGAAATTGATGGCATAACATTATATCTCGGCTTGAGACTATGGTCGTGATGGCTTCAGACCCCGTTGCTTCATTTATTTTCACGTTTCTGTATATTATTACCCCGGTGCATTACGGGTAGTTGAGTTTAGTAGCTACGCTTTACTGACATCCCTTCTACCCTGCCATTTTGACAGCGCTTCCCTCTGGAAATAGAGGGCGCAGTTGCAGCCAAGACGAAGAAAAAAAAACCTGCCACCGAAACAAAGGAAGCCTCGCCCAAAGAAGACTAAACCCCACAATATCGAGTCAGCGTTTCCGGTATTCATCCTCTGGAACCTCTTCCCAAATTCGACACCCACCTTCCTACCAAGCCAAGCAGAACAGGTACATAAGAAGATGTATTATTCAAAAGAGGAGGACTAAAGCTTACATGTACAGTAGACGCCCTATACCCAAATTGCCCAGCCCGTACCCGACAGAGAGCAGGCATAACCGCTACATAAGGAAATGTATAATTGCTCAAAGAAGAAGAGGACCCTCTTCACATACTCAAACACTTTCTCCCAACCAACACAGACAAAATAGATATATAAGAAGATGTATTATCGAGAAAAGGAGGAAAAAGGCTTACATGTACAGCAGACGTCCTATACCCGACCTGCCAAAACCGTACTCGGCCGAGAGCAGGCATAACCGCTACATAAGGAAATGCATTAACGCTCAAAGGAAAACTGGAGCCTACATGTACGACAGACTGCGAGGCTGGAGCCATGACAGGTCGACATTTGCACATCACCGACAACAAAATAGAGGGAAAAAGAGGAAAACCCAGGTTGGTGTAAGCGAATACAGTTCCAAGAGAAACTTGCGAGCACGAACAACACCACAGGAAGATTCAATGCAAACAACAACCTCTTATATTGACAACAATATTGGTATGTACTGATTTGTTAGTGTAATTATGGTATACATTGCAGTTTATTTGGTTGAATCTATCTAATCACGCTTTAAATGTAGGTGGAGATCTCGAAAATTCAATGCAAACGACGGGCTCTGGTATTGACAGTATTATTGGTATGTACTGATCTCTTAGTGTAATTATTATAGACATTGCAGTATTATTGGTATGTACTGATCTCTCGCGTCTAAACCCTAGTCCGCACTCTCGTGTCTATGACTATTCTCAACACAATCACATACTAGACAAACAATGAGAAGATGAGCACAAGTATGGGGAGCATTGGCCACTACTACTCACACAAGCAATTCAACAAACACATAGAGTGCCCAATATGTGACTAACAACAAAAGAGTCACCTTTACCCCTAATCAACCCTAATCATCCATAATCTACCCTTAATCCCCCTACTAACCCCACAAAGAGACTACTCACTCATTATCAAACTAACCATAACATAAACAAGAGAAAACAAACCAAACATCCAAACATCCATAATGAACTGATAACAACAACAACAATATGTAAAGATTCAACCTTGAACAATAAACAAAGAACAAAAGTAAAAGGGAGAAGAGGATTATACCAAACTAACAAGGATGAAAAAGATGAGAACTTGAATTAATAAGAAACCCAAATAAAACCCCAAGGTTGTCAAGCTTGGAATAATCTTCAAGAATCTCCTTAATACAAGACTAATTACAATGATTAACTAAAGATTAAAGGAAGATTAAAACTAATGTGAGGAACACTAATCTAGGGTTTGAATGCTTAATGGAGGCCTAAGAGAGTCTAGGGTAATATATGATATGTAAACAATACAAGAGGGAAGTATTTATATGGGTACAAGAATGAAGGAGGATGAAAAAAACAAGGCGCGGCTGCAGCACTGTCATCCCGCCCGGGACGGGCTGGTCCCGAACGGGACGGGCTGGTCCCGACCGGGACGGGCCACTGGCTGAACCCTTCGCTTTTGTGCATCTCATCCCGGACGGGATGAGGCCATACCCATCGGGGATGAGTCTTGTAGGCCTCCAATATGATCTTTAAGGTCCCTCCTTGCCTTTCATGGGCTTCTCTTCGATTCTCGGGTCTCGGGATCGAGTCTAAGAGGCTCGAGATCGGGTCCCACGGTCTCGGGATCGAATCCAAGGCATCGAGTGATCTTTCCTTCACTTCGTTGGCTCAAAAATGTGTATGTATCGAGTCGGAATCGTTCCAACTCTTCCTGAATGGTCTCGGGAACCTGAAACGAACTAAAGGAAGCATAAGTAGCCCATAAACCGCTCCCAAGGAGCGATTCCACAAGGAAAATGGGACCAAAACACAGTAAAATAGGCACTACAAACTACACTTATCAAGGCAAGACCACACGAAATGGCCGACCCAAATATAACATTTGTTGCCAGAACGGAAAAGTTACGCTGCCCCGACTTAAGGAGCCACCAGAATACTTGAAATGGTTGCTGGACCCAGCTGGTGGGAGACGTTCAAAAGAATTTAAGCGGCTGATAAGGTCCTACAACATCGCTCAAGCATTCACATCAACGGGACGGAAGGTTGATAATTCTGTCAACAAAGGATCTGGACCGTACTGCTTCAGGTTGGGCGGACAAAACCACCATAAAACTGGCTCTCTTTTACCTCCCGAAGGTAAACAACCAAGGTTCATGCAGCTATATTTTTACAATAACGAGGACGAGGTAGCGGGAAGAATAAACTCATTAAATGCCACGGGGAAAAACGCACTAGACCCTGAGATTGTGGAGGGCCTTACAAAAATGTTGTACGAGCACAACGTCATAGCTAAGGTCTGTAAGATAACAAGAGAAAGACTTGATCCAATGAACGTCACACCTGTTCAGCTAAGACTCATTGGCGGCCGCACACAAGATGGTAGACAATACAACCTACCTAGCACAGATGAACTTGCTGCGTTAATTGTTGGCAGTGGGGGAGTCGAGAAGGGTTGTCGAGACATAGTTATCGACGATCGTGGAAAAGGGTTGAAGTGAATTTCCGAGTTACATCCCAGTTTCATGTCAATGCAATATCCCTTGATGTTCCCATATGGGGAAGATGGCTATAGGCCAGGAATTAAACATAGTGACGCCGAAACAAGCAGCCGGAAAAAAAGAACGTGTGTTACAATGCGAGAATATTACGCTTACCGCTTCCAAGAAAGAAGAAAGGATGGGAAGATCACTGATGGGGTTAGTGTTCTTGCTGGCCGCTTACGACAACAATTTATGGTCGACTCTTTTACGAGTGTGGAAGAGACTCGCCTGGACTTCATTCGTTCAAACCAAAACATCATACGGAAATATTCTCTCAGTGGCCTAATTGACGCTGCTGCAGCCGGGGAAACAACCCCAGCATCGCTAGGCCATCGTATAATTTTACCCCCATCATACCGAGGATGCTTCCGTTTTTTGTTTCAAAACTACCAAGATGCATTGGCTATTTTTCGATGGGCTGGCCCGCTAGATTTGTTTATCACTTTCACATGCAACCCCAAATGGTCGGAGATTACGGAGTTTCTTGCTGCCATACCTGGACAACAACCGGAGGATTGCCCTGAAATCCTAGCTCGCGTTTTCAAGATAAAACTAGATGCATTACTCCAAGATATTACCACGAGAGAATTCTTTGGGAAAGTTCTTGCAGGTATTACCTCTATATCTGAACAATTTAATTGCTAACAATTTTAGAAGCATGTGTACAATATTAACACTTATATTTTTCGAATTGTGAATGCATATACAATCGAATTTGAGAAAATAGGGCTGCCACATGCCCATATTTCATATATACTATATTAACACCTTATGCTTTTGAAATTGTAGTTGTATATACAATCGAATTTCAGAAAAGAGGGATGCCACATGCCCATATTTGTCTCTTCTTGCATCCAGCTTCCAAGCCCGTCGATGCGGCAGATATAGACAACATTATCAGTGCTGAGATACCTGATAAAGATGAAGATCAAGTTGGATACCAAGCAGTTATGCAATTCATGGTCCATGGTCCGTGTGGTAACATGAATTTACATTCACCATGCATTGTTGAGGGTAAGTGCTCAAAATACTATCCAAGGAAGTTTTGTGACCACACATCAATTAGTGAGGATGGGTACCCTCAGTATCGTAGACGAAACAATGGCCGAATAGGGGAAAGGAGCGGGCACAGTGTGGATAACACATTTATGGTTCCCCACAACATTGATTTATTGGTGAAGTACTAGGCACACTTAAATGTAGAATGGTGTAACAAGCATCGATCTATAAAGTACTTGTTCAAATATATGTCGAAGGGCCCCGACATGGCACTCGCAAGTGTGGAGGAAATTAGACCGCCCGGTGACGTAGGAGGTGAAACCAGTAAACCGATTGATGAAATTGAGACGTATTTACGATGTAGATATGTATCAGCCTCAGAAGCGTGTTGGCGTATGTTTGCTTTTGAAATACAGTATAAGCACCCACCAGTGCAACGATTATGTTTCCACTTAGAAAATGAACAACAAGTTATTTTTGATGACGAGGAACCACCGGAAGACGTACTTGAAAGAGTGGGCCACGCAAAAACAACTCTAACGGAGTGGATGGTTACTAATCAAAAATTCCCTTCCGCACGCCACTTGACATATGCTGATTTTCCAACAAGATGGGTTTGGAACGAACAAAAAAGAATGTGGACAGAAAGTAAAAAACGTATGAAAATCGGGAGAATTTACTTTGCAGCACCTAACTCAGGGGAGCTATACTATCTACGGTTGATGTTAAATATTTTTAAAGGAGCAACAAGTTATGCCGACATTAGAACCGTAAATGGTGTGATGCATCCAACTTTTAAGTCCGCGTGCAATTCTATGGGTCTCTTGGATGGTGATGACGAATGGCATACGGCTTTGAATGAAGCCGAACCTTGGTCCACTGCTCGACAACTGCGTGAACTATTTGCAACAATTCTTTTATTCTGTGAGTTTCAGACCCCAAAGAACTATGGGCGGCTCATTGGGAAAAAATGTCAAACGATATTTTGCCCCGTCAACGAAGACGTCTAGGAATCGGTGACTTAACTTTGACGGATGAGCAAATTAAAAATTATGCACTTCTTGAGCTAGAGCAGATTCTAAATCGCAGCGGTAAGAGCCTTAGGTAATTCGAAGAAATTCCTTTGCCAAATCATGTCCTGCTGCAAGACTCCGCAAATCGTCTATTGATGGAAGAGCAAGACTATGACGAAGAAGAACTGCGGATTCAGGCTCAAATATTGCAATCTAAGTTGAATACAGAGCAAATGGTAGTGTACACATCTGTGATTGAAGCAGTACACCAGAAAAAAGGTGGTGTGTACTTTGTTTATGGTAGCGGAGGAACCGGAAAGACCTATCTTTGGAAAACAATGATTTCACGACTTAGATCAGAAGGTCATATAGTCCTCGCTGTTGCCTCATCTGGTATAGCCCCATTACTGCTGATGTCAGGAAGAACAGCACATTCCAGGTTTGCGATACCTTTGAACCTAACTGATTTTACAAGTTGCAAAATTGATCAAGGCTCGGACCTTGCCTATTTGATTAGGAAAGCAAGCCTAATAATATGGGACGAAGCACCAATGGTTCACAGATATGCTTTTGAAGCCGTTGATAGGGCATTCAGAGATATAATGCAGCTTGACGACCCCGTGGCGACGGAGAAAGTCTTTGGTGGAAAAACGGTAGTGCTAGGCGGTGACTTTAGACAAATTTTGCCAGTTGTCCCTCGAAAAGGAAGAGCTGATATAGTTGATGCCTCTATTAGTAAATCACCGCATATATGGCCCCATCGTACTGTACTTAAACTACAAAAAAAATATGCGGATAATGCAAGGAATGAACGAAGAGGAAGCTAGAGAATTAGCGGAGTTTAGCAAATGGGTTCTTGACATTGGTGATGGCAATGTAGCTACAACATCAAAGGAGGGTGAAGATGAGAAGACCTGGATTAGTATAACGAAAGACATATTAATTCAAAGCGAAGGAGATTCAATTAGCTCAATAGTAAGCGAGGTCTACCCTCAACTAATGGATAACTACACAGATCCCGTGTACTTACAAGGGAGAGCCATTCTTGCACCCAAAAATGAAACCACTGAAGCAGTGAACGATTACATGCTAAGTCTCATACCACAAGACATAATTGTTTCAAAGAGTGTGGACAGAATATGTCCATTAACAAGGACTGCAGCCAACATGGAAAGCTTATATCCAACAGAATTTCTGAACTCACACAAGTTTCAAGGGTTACCAAACCATGCATGAACTACACCTGAAGATTGGTTGTCCAATATTGTTGTTGAGGAATATTAATCAATCATCCGGACTGTGCAACGGTACCAGGCTAACAGTGACTAAAATACAAACACGTATAATAGAGGCAAAGATCATCACAGGAACCAATGTCGGTGCCATTGTTTCTATACCAAGGATTGAAATGACTCCAACAGAGACAAAATGGCCCTTTACGATAAAGAGACGTCAATTCCCCATAAAGGTATGTTTTGCAATGACTATAAATAAGAGTCAAGGACAAACTTTTGACAAGGTGGGAGTCTACCTACCGGAGCCGGTTTTTAGCCACGGACAATTATATGTTGCTATTTCAAGGGTAACCAGTCGCAAAGGATTGAAGATAAGCATACCTACCGATGACAAAGATGATAACCAAAATAGACTAACTAAAAATGTCGTTTACAAAGAAATTTTTGAAGACTTATGACAAGTTTTGACTTTTTTAGAAAGCATCTTAATTTTGGTTCTTTTGCCTTCGTAATCTTACTACAACATCAATTCCATGACTCATAATAAAGTTATTGTGACACAAGTTATCGTTTCCATCTGTGTAAACAGTGTGCATAAGAATGCTGCATATTTAGCTTCAAATACATGGTCTCCTGACTATGCTCAGAAACACTTCATTTTCATATATACAGTACAGATATTGAAGTTGGCTTCCAAGCTCAAGTGGTGTCAATCGTTGCATACTTTTCATATATACCGTCTCATACTTCACTAATCAGGTATTTATCACTTTTGTCTGTCTTTATGCCAATTAATTTGCAACGTATTAGCACACGAGGTCATGGCACCACAGTAATTCTGCTAAACACGACTATGTGTTCTCTGTGAACGAAATACAGAGAAGCGGTTCCTCGAAATTCCTAGAAGGATAAGCTACTTGAGACATTTGGTTCATTAGAAAACATATAAAAGCAGCAGTGTAACTCTCAACGCCCACAAAGACGACAACGACGACAACAGAAAAAAGGACCACAATGCTACAGCAACAAAGAACTTTTACAATAAAATTCCAGATGCCAGGGATCGCTCCTGCAGTTCCTGCTATGTTTCCGAATATGTTTCCCTTAGCTACCGGGCAGCTATGTAACTCTGTATTTTTTTCCCATGTTAATTTTTTTTATTCACTATTTTTCATATCTATTTTGTGATTGCAGCTCCCAGGTCTTCCGATCATGCTTGTACAAGTAATGACTCAGCAGGTGACCTACAAAGATATATACTTCGAAGTTTGAAACTTTTTTGATTACTTGCTTCATCCAATAGATCACTGATGCTCTTGATATGAAAATAATTTTGCAGGCTACTAGATATGCTCGGCGGATTTATGTTGGAGGACTCACTCCGACGGCCAATGAACAGGTTCCCACCTTTTAAATCATATATTCTTCTCTACAAAGCGACATCAACATATTGGAGGCGAAGGAGATGATCGAGTGACACCTAGAATTGTAAGTTTTATATATATATATATATATATATATATATATATATATATATATAGGGACGGGATCCGATCCGAACCTTAGTTTGGTCCGAACCGTCCGAACTATATAATAAACTACAAAAAACACCCGCACAATTCAAAACTTACTGTTCATCCCATTCTTCCCCAATTCAAAACCCAGGCGATTTATGCCATCAACCCTCAACAATCAAGCCCCACAATCGACCCTCAACAATCAATCGATTTCTCAAGCAAGTAATCAACATCATTCACCAGGTATTTGCGATTCTCCAATCGACACGCGATTTACGATTTCTTTTTTCAATTTTTGGATTTTTACTGTAATTTCCGTTGCTGTAGTTCGTGTTCTGTTGTTATTTTCGATTTTTTCTCCAATTGTTGTTGTTATGGGTAATCAATTGCTCAAATTGGGGGAAATTAATCTGAAAATTGACGGGATTTCCATATACAAATTGAACATATCGTGTTTTAATTTTCAACGATTCGAGGAGATTAGCTCAGTGAAGAAATCACTCTCACCAATGGATTCGATTTGGTGATGTAGAAGTCTATACAAGGACTTAAATCAATGCTCTTCAATTCACACGAGTCTATGTAATAATTTACAGTGGTAAATTGTGTCGATGCTTTAAGAGCTCAAAATGCTTTTTAAATTTTCAGCTCCTGAACATCTTATTATTCACTGACGTTTTCTTTTTACATCATGTTATCTTTTTCGTCATTGTTCTTCTTTATAAATCATCGTGGGGACTAAATTGTTGCCTTTTCTGATTTTATTAGGTCCGAGGATTTCGTCCAGTGATCAACCAAAACTATTAATTTTAGTTTTAATCGTCTTAGGGTTACACTTGGTTTATTTTCTGTGAAGATGGTAACCATTACAGCTAATTCTTCATCTTCCGGTATGAATTCTTCATTTGGTTTATTTTCGTTTCATTCTTCATCTTTTAAAACGAAATTAACTCATTCTCTTGTAGGTTACACTTTTAAAGGCTCCACTTACACTTTTTGAAGGCTCCACTTACACTTCTTAAGAAGTGTAAGAAGAGACTAAAAGTAGTGTAAGTAGAGGCTATAGAGGTGTAATTATCTCATTCTCTCGGAGGTTACACTTTCAAAGGATCCACTTACACTTTTTGAAGGCTCCACTTACACTTCCAAAGAAGTGTAAGAAGAGACTAAAAGTAGTGTAACTAGAGGCTATAGAGGTGTAATTGTCTCATTTTCTTGTAGGTTACACTTTTAAAGGCTCCACTTAAACTTTTTGAAGACTCTACTTACACTTCCTAAGAAGTGTAACAAGAGACTAAAAGTAGTGTAAGTAGAGGCTATAGAGGTGTAATTATCTCATTCTCTAGGAGGTTACACTTTTAAAGGATCCACTTACACTTTTTGAAGGCTCCACTTACACTTCCAAAGAAGTGTAAGAAGAGACTAAAAGTAGTGTAAGTAGAGGCTATAGAGGTGTAATTGTCTCATTTTCTTGTAGGTTACACTTTTAAAGGCTCCACTTACACTTTTTGAAAGCTCTAGTTACACTTCCTAAGAAGTGTAACAAGAGACTAAAAGTAGTGTAAGTAGAGGCTATAGAGGTGTAATTGTCTTATTTCCTTGTTTTTGAAGCCTGCATGTTAAGCTGCAAGCTCTATTAAACGACAATCTTAATCGACAACAATCTTAATCGGGGACTGAATAATGATGTTTGATGAATATGTAGGGATGGAAGAAGGCATTGAAGATGACATCGAAGCAATTTAAGAAGAAAAAAGAAGTTGATAACTTGATACACAATTCTAAAGTTAGGAGTTGCAATATTTCAACCCTGACAATGGTTTTCGTATAATAGGATTTTGTCAACCAAATAATTATTGTGTTGTTTTTTTATTAAACAAAGTTAGTGGAATTAATAGTAAATCATACAAGTATTCTAGTTGTGGTTGATGGATGGATGGATGTGGATTTGTAATGTGAACGAGACCGTTTTGGGAGTCGATGGTCACAAATTTGCAACCATCTTTTTATTTTTATTTGTTGGCGGTTTCAAAATCGTGTGTTCGGAAAACGTTTTTCTGAAGTTTGTAGCGTTTGACAACTCGTGTGAAGTGTTTTAATTATTTTATATATCAAATTGCGTCAAAATCCTATAAGAATCACATTTTTTTTACTTTAAAATGGGATGTACGTATGCACATGTTCTAAATTCTGATGTCATACTCCGTGTTATATACAGTACTCCATTATAAGACCGTCTTTTACCAAAATACAGTAAATTATACGGAGTATAGAGTATAAAGAACATGCCATTTTTTGTAAAGAGTGAATGTGAATGTGAGAAGATGACGCACAAAATCTGTATTATGGATATAAGGTAGAGCACCATAGCCAAAACTTCAGAAAGTGTCGTATATTTCATCTTCAGAGAACACAGCTAACACCAACGAAGATCTTGTATCATCTTATGCTTTAAGAAGGTCAACTATCTCTTATACCAGGAACAAATACAAAACATTTACACAAATGGATGAAACTGAAGATACAGAATCTTTTAGCAAAATGAATTAAACTAGAAGTATCACTGCAACTAGGTCAACATGCGGGTTCCGATCAACGACTTTTGTGTCCCTAAATATGATTCACACTTTCTATAATTCCAAAAATAATTCCAAATGTGTATCTATGGTAACTAATTACATTTAATGATTATGATCGATGATAGTAATGATTCCAAAGGTGTGCGGAACATTCCTGTATAGGACTCTTTGTGTATGCCTAATGCAACCTAAGCAAAGATCTGCATGAAAACAAATACAATGAGAGTCACAAGGAGCTTAGGAATGTAATTAGAAGGCAAAGAAGTGTACCAAAAAAGGTAAAGAACACATAATTGATTACCAAATATTACCTTTCTTATATTCCTCTCCTACTTTAATAGTCTAAGCATGATACTTTGTCGATAGGTTCGAAAACATCGAGCATCAAAGTGCCTAGTGTCCGTCCATAACTGATTGTCTAGAGTCGCTTCCAAAAATTTCATAACATACACTCCGCAATCATAACTGTTCCAAAGAAATAGATGTCTATATGAAGTAAGTGAAACATAAAGAAATAGATGTCTAAAACATATATAAATTCTTTTGTTGAGGAACTTCAACAATTTCTTTTTGAAATGAACTCATCCCAGATAGACTATCGTAACCATTGTTTTGAGCAAATGCACTTTCACAACCACCAATCTGAATAGACAAATGGAACCACTTTTAAACATTTCACATTGAGTAATGCAATAATAATGAAAAGCATAACGAAAAAGGGTACATATAACTATACTAGACAACTTGATAATAAATTAAAGAATAATAACAAAGAAAGTGTAAATAGACAGTGATAAAAGTGTAAGTAGATAGTGAAGAAATGTAAGTGCAAGTATAACATCAGACAATTGTTTCTTTCGTTTGTATATTAGTGTTGGATAGAAGTAATGGATGATGATGAATTTGAGATTTATATGTATATGTATATGAAGATGTTGTGATGAACATGAGGTGCAGATAGCAATGGCAAGAAGGGTGCCATGGGCAAGGGCAAACCTCAACCCCACTGCACAGGCTCTCATAGTTTCCACTTATATGCATAGTGTTTCCTTTTCAGGGGACTAAATAATTAATTCCACAATGTACTATACTCACTAGTTAATTAAATGTGACATATGTATATATACATGAAAAATCGTCATAATCAACATTGACAAACCCTAAAATTAACCGATTAAACCAGCGACGATCAAACACCAGCAGAATTGAAATATGACGGTCACAATTCTTCTAATAATTCATGAATACACCTCCAGACCATGAAAAATTCCGTTGCTAGAAGCGGAATTGACTGGAAAATCGCCACAATCAGAATCAGAAACCTAAAATCAACTGATTATACCAGCAATAAACAAACGCTAACGAAATAATCATACCGTAGCAGCAATAGATGAAATCGAGTACCGAACAACAACAACAGTAGAAATACAAAACATATGAAATAGATGAAATTAAACTAATCATTGATTTAAATCGATTAAGCTAACCCTAAATACAAACAGATTCAACATAAGAAATCGATTTAGGAATTGAAAAAATGGAGTAGCACGAAATTGATTTACCTGATGATGAGAGTGTTGAACTGTTTGGAGCAAATTGGGGAAGAACAACCGAATTGGGGATGAAAAAAACGAGCGAGTAGAGGGGGAGAACGAAGAACGAGCGAGTTGGGGGGAAGAATGAAGAACGAGCTAACTGGGGATGAAGATGAATCGAATTGGGGCAGTTGGTTGTTTAGCATCTGTGTTTTGAAATTGCGTGGGTTTAACATTTTTTTTTCTTTCCGAACTATATATAGTTCGGACGGTTCGGATCGAACTTATGGTTCGGACCGGATCCTAAATATATATATATATTAAGATGCTCATATTATGAGATTTTACGTTCATAGTATGATTTTTTAAAGATTTGATCATTATATGATTTTTTCGCACAAACATATATATGGAGTTATTGTAATGCACATAATGTGTTACTTTAATATAGATCATCTATTATTTTAATGTCTAACCCTGTGTATAGACATCTTCTGTTAATTGAATCTCGTGTTACTTTAATGCACTTCATCTGTTACTTTAATTCTTGTCATCTGTTACTGTAGTAATGCATTGGAGTAACAAAGGATTTAGAATACTGCCATAGTAAAAAAATAAAGGTTCCTATAATGATGGAACGTGATTGTCATCAAAATAGGAAACAATATCAAAGTATAACGTTCTCATTCATACTCTTATTCATAGCAGTATACATGTTTATACTGTCATTCATACTCTCATTCATACCTAATGTATTACAGTAACACGTTTGAAGCATTAGAGTAACATGTCATCGGATTTAGTTATTAATGTTTTGGTTAGAATACCGCCATATTTCAAGTTCTGATTGTTTGTTTGTCGCCACGTTTATTGACATTGTTCTTGTTTTTGTAGTAGACGTAAAAGCAGAGTAATGGTGCAAGGATGTGGGTGAGAGTTTCACTCCATACATAGAGCAGATCTTCAAAGATGTAAATGATAAGAAGAAGAAGAAGAAGAAGAAGAAGAAGAAGAAAGAATCATTAGGAAAAGGCGAAACGTCATGTAAGTCATCGTTTGACAATGAAGAAGGAGAAGAAGAAGAAGAAGAAGAAGAAGAAGAAGAAGAAGAAGAAGAAGAAGACGAAGAAGAAGAAGAAGAGGATGAAGAATAAGAAGCATAATTCTAAGTAGGACAATATATTGTTAGAGTAACATACATTATTCATTAGAGTAACATACTGAATAAGCTACAGTAATACAGTTTATGAATTTGATTGATTTTCCAATATCTAGTCCTTAGAGTAACATCCTTTATTGGATTAAAATGAGTTAGAATAACACACATTATGCGTTAGAGTAACATACTTAATGAGTTACAGTAACACAGTTTATGAGTGTAATTTGATTTCCAATATCCAGTTCTTAGAGTAACAGGTGTGAAACATTGGAATTATAATGGAGTTTTATAATTTTTGTTTTGGAGTATCCTTAATCGAAACATGCATTATTCTTTTGGTTGATTGGAAGTCATGTTTTTGCAAAAGACTATTATGCAACGTAACAGATTTTATGAGTTAAAGTAACACAGTTCATGAATTAGAGTAACACATTATATGAGTTAAAGTAACAGTTTTTGCAAGAGACTATTATACAACGTAACAGATTTTATGAGTTAAAGTAACATAGTTTTATGAGTTAAAGTAACACAGTTCATGAATTAAAGTAACACATTGTATGAGTTAAAGTAACATAGTTTATGGATTATGGCAGTAACATAGTAACATACATACAATGACAGTAGAAAAATGATGATTTTTTGGTGAAGATGAAAAAAACTTAATTTTGAAGAAACTTGTTGTGTGAGGGAAAGAGGCAATTAAAAGATTGAGATGAGAGAGAGAAGATATGCATTGAGATAATTAAGGAAGGGAGAGAAATGATATATTTACCAAGATTTGTTAGTTATTTCCTTATTTCACCTCAAGCAATCACAACCATTCATCTTCCACTTGATCAGTGGTCCAAGATTGGACTCATGGACTCAATATATATAGGAGGACTCACTTGATCCTTCGTATACATATACATATACATATATATATATATATATATATATATATATATATATATATATATATATATATATATATATATATATATATATATATACATACATATATGTACATATATACATATATATATAGAAGTGAGATCTTTTACCACCTTAATGTTTTTGTACAATTTACCTTGTATTTACAGCCATCCAGATTTGATTAAATCAAGGGTGCAGATTAAAACTTAAACTAGAAACACAACCCTCACCAATCTCACAAAACCCTAAAGCATAACTGAAACAAAACGCTCACAAAACGCACAATTTTCGTCAATTTTTTTCAATTGAAATCACGAAATCCTCTCGCATATCACGAAATACTCCCGCTTCTCGCATCTGAAATCAAGTATTTCAATTTTTTTTGTATTTTTTGTATCAATTTCAATTGTACTGTTTTTATATTTTCTGAAACTTTCGATTTTTTCACTCTAATTTTCGTAATATGTTTTCAATTCGTCATCAATTGTCGTTGAATCTGATTATCAGATATCAATGCTTTTTTTGTTTTTTTTTTTGTTTTCAGGGTTATTTAACAATAATAGTACCAACTATAGGGCGTCTTCCCAAAATAATATCAATTTTAATAAATCTGGGAATAATACGTATTATTGAAGTAGTTAAACCAGAGTAGTACAGGTGACCGGTTACCTGTAGAACCCTTCCACCTTCCTTTGTCACCTTAAATTTTAACGACAATAATACCAACTATAGATCATCTTTCGAAAATAATTCCAATTTTAATAAATCTGAGAATAATACATATTTTTGAAGTAGTTAAACCAAAGTAGTATAGATGACCAGTTACCGGTAGAACTCGTTCCCCTTCCTTTTCGCCTTTAATTTATTTCATATTACTTCACTCCTTTTCACTTACTCAGTGTACATGGCATTAAACGTCATTAATGTCTTCTGTATTTCTCTTCCTTCAACCTTGCCAAATCTAGCTAACACAATCGTACACCAAAATCAACATGTTAATCTAAACGAAACGTATTGAAAAAAACTAAAGAAGGATGAAGGGTAATGGAGAGAGAGGATGAAGGAGAGAAGTAAGGAGAAGTAGACCTGACGAAACAGACCCGACCCGAATAAGCCAAACCTAACCCGACCCGACACCCGAACTGAAGACATGATTTTGACCCGTAATCCGAATTGACCCGAGCTAACCCGAAACTGACACGACTATTATTATTGAAAACGAGTGGATGTCCTTACAAAAAGTTGAAAACAGCGAACCCGAGAATGACCCGAACCCGAAATTATCTAACCCGACCCGAAGTCAACCCGATTATTATAACCCGGAATTGGCTCGACCCGAAACTGACCCGACACGATTCACCCGTTATCCAGGTCTAAGGAGGAGAATGGAGAATGTAACAGGTTAAATATTAATTAGATGACCTGATGTAGCAGGTGATAAACTTACTTATACTACTCTAGTTTAACTACTCCAATAATACGTATTATTCTCAGATTTATTGAAATTAGTATTATTGTGGGAAAACGCCCTATAGTTGGTATTATTGTCATTAAATAACCCCTTTTTTTTATGATTTGAGTAAATTCTAGAGTTTCTGGATAATTTTGGGGTTTTTAGGGTAGTTATCGGGGTAATTCTGGTAAAAAAAAACGAAAATCTATAACATGAATCGATGTTATCAATTTTACTAAGTATTACTATTTGATGATTACGTGTACTGAATATCGCTTATTTCATTCAATGTATTGATTTTGTGATCAATTCTAATTGTGATTCAATTCCATACTCTGTCTTTGACTTAATTTTGCGTGTTATTCTACATGGTCTGATACAGTATTGGAGTAATTTCTAGATTTTTGATTACAAGATTAAAAACTGAAATTATGAATATTGCAATATTTGAATATGAACAATGAAATACTTGAATATGAACATTGAAATAACTCCATATTATTTCATAACATGAATTTCTGGTTTTGGTACATTATTATAACTATGAAATCGTCCTCAATTATTTTATTATGTTATTCCAGTTATTTTATACTATTGTTGCGGTTATTCTATATTATTCTTGAAGTTATTTCATTATATTAGTTACAATGTTTTATAACTAGGGTTATTTTATAGTGTTTTTATAGTTATTCTATCGCAGATATGTGATTATTGTACTTCAATTTTTTTGTACTGTAACTAACCCCGTATTTGTTTTTTGTCCTTTCAGTAAAGTTTCTTTTGATGGGTGCTCCCTCAATGATATGCAAGATGTTTCATCTCATATAATAACACGAGTTATTCATTGCAATAATTGAGTTTCTACATTGGACTGACTACGTAAAATCAGACAACATTTTTCTAAAACTGATGATTATATTTGAGTGTCAGCCCAATATAATAACATGAATTATTCATTACAATAACCGAGTTTCTACTTTAGAATAACTACGTAAAATCAGATAACATTATTATAAAGTTAATTATATTTGAATTTCATCTCAATATAATAACACGAGTTATAATAACTAAGTTTCTACATTGGAATAACTACGTAACATCAGATAACATTATTCTAAAATTTATTAAATTTGAGTTTCATCTCAATTCAATAACACAAGTTATTCAATACAATAATTGACTTTCTACATTGGAATCACTAAGTATCCACATTGAAATAACTACGTATAACCTGATAACATTATTCTCAGTAACAATTGAGTTAACTATAAAAGAACTATGCTTCTTCATTAAAATAATCTTGTTTGTACATCGAAATAACTATAAAAATCCCAAGAAAAAAAATTTTGGGAGATTTTGAGAGTTTTAATCTCAGCTCTTGATCATGGGAGATCTAACGGCCAAAAATGAAAGGTAAATTGTACAGGATTTGAGAAATGTAGGGGATCCTGCCTATATATATATTAGAGAGAGAGAGAGAGAGAGAGAGAGAGGGATCAAATAAGTTCACCATATGTAATTAAGTCTATATTAAAATTACAAATGACATACGTTGAAGTTGCATTTGTTCAAAATTGATATGTAACTATAACATTCAGCATTGTTGTCACTTCAACTGAAAAAGTGCAACTTTATCACTCATCTCGTGTAACTGTAAGCACTTTTTGTGTAACTTTAACACTGGAACTTATAAACTTATAAGAATTATTGGCCTTATGTGAACCTATCTCTCTCTCTCTCTCTCTCTATATATATATATAGGTAGGTTCAAATAAGGTCACCATGTTTCAGAAAGTGTATATTAAAATTACAGATGACATACGATAAAGTTGCATTTGTTTAAAAATGATATATAAGTAAAACATTCAGCTCTTTTATCACTTCAAGTGATAAAGTGCAACTTTATCACTCATCTCGTGTAACTTTAAGCACTTTTTGTGTAACTTTAACACTTGACCTTATGCCCTTAAAATAGTTGTTGCCCTTATATATATATATATATATATATATATATATATATATATATATATATATATATAGAGAGAGAGAGAGAGAGAGAGAGTGGTAGCTTCAAATAAGGTCCACAATTTTTTTAAGTCTATATTGAAGTTACAAATGACATACGCTAAAGTTGCATTTGTTCAAAATTGATATATATACAAATGCAACTTTATCGTATGTCATCTATAACTTTAATATACACTTACTGAAACATGTTGCCCTTATTTGAACCTACATATATATATATATATATATATATATATATATATATATATATAGAGAGAGAGAGAGAGAGAGAAAGAGAGAGAGAGAGGTAGGTTCAAATAAGGTCCACAATTTTTTTAAGTCTATATTGAAGTTACAGATGACATACGCTAAAGTTGCATTTGTTCAAAATTGATATATATACAAATGCAACTTTAGTGTATGTCATCTGTAACTTCAATATAGACTTAAAAAAATTGTGGACCTTATTTGAACCTACCTCTATATATATATATATATATATATATATATATAGGGCCGGGATCCGGTCCGAACCTTAGTTCAGTCTGAACCATCCGAACTACGGAGTATATAATAACCAAAAAAACAGAAAACACGCGCAATTATCTCATCCCTTACTGTTAATCTCATTCTTCCCCAATTCAAAACACACGCACGCTCTTCCCCAATCGATTTCTCAAGCAACTCACCCCTGCGATCAACGCACGCTCTCAACGCAATCAATCAACGCACCAACTCAATCAATCGTTTGTCGTCCGCAATTTTCTCATCCGCGATTTGTGATTCTTATTTTTGATTTTCAGTTTTTTTTTTTACTCTAATTTTTGATTTTTTTTTTCACCCTAATTTTACTTATATCTACATCATTCCCCAGGTATTCATCTCATTCGTCACTTTTTGTTGCTGTTGTTCGTGTTGCTGTTGTTATTTTCGATTTCCGGTTTCTCACCAGGTATACCTATATTCAATTTATTTTTCCGAGTAGAAAAATTAACTTTTGGATGGTCTTATTATTTTTCTGAATTGTGTCAATTATTGTTCTCGATAAGCTTCAATATCTTATCGATTGGATTTCTTGTTTGTGATGTTTGAGGATTAGTAACTTATCAGATCGGGATTAGTTTCACTGCTCATTGACTGATTGAGTTTGTGATTGATTAGTAATGAATCTTTTTATTCTTAGTTTAGGCTGATGATGATCAAGTTGGAAAGATTGCACTTTTCTGATTCTTCATCAAAAAAGATTGTATCTTTGATTGCACCTTTCTGATGCTTATTTGGGAGTGGAGAGTCTCTCACTCTCTTAAATACAATTAATCACTTCATCAACTAACGTTTCTTTCAGTAGCAGTTGAAGTTTATTCAAGGTTTAATCATATAGTATCATACGCTTAGTCAAAATATTAGTAATTAGAAGAGTAATTAATAAGATGGAAAGCTGATTATGCTAGTAATTAGTAAAAGCTCTTTGGTGGATTTTTGGGTATACAACAAAATTTGTCAGTGGGTGCTAATTATGGAATATGGAGCATCATGATCGAACAAAATTTAGGATCGAAACCTGACTCAAATGGGTCGATCCGTTAGGTAATAGATAAATTATATACAGGTAGGTTACACTTTTTAAGGCTCCACTTACACTTTTTGAAGGCTCCACTTACACTTTTTGAAGTGTAAGTGGAGCCTAAAAGAAGTGTAAGTTGAGATTATAGAAGTGTAATTGTCTCATTTTCTTGTAGGTTACACTTTTTAAGGCTCCACTTATACTTCTTAAGAAGTGTAAGTGGAGCCTAAAAGAAGTGTAAGTTGAGATTATAGAAGTGTAATTGTCTCATTTTCTTGTAGGTTACACTTTTTAAGGCTCCACTTATACTTCTTAAGAAGTGTAAGTGGAGCCTAAAAGAAGTGTAAGTAGAGATTCTAGAAGTGTTATTGTCTCATTTTCTTGTAGGTTACACTTTTTAAGGCTCCACTTACACTTTTTGAAGGCATCACTTACACTATTAAAAGCTCCACTTACACTTCTTAATAAGTGTAAGTGGAGACTAAAAGTAGTGTAAGTAGAGACTATAGAAGTGTAATTGTCTCATTTTCTTGTAGGTTACACTTTTTAAGGTTCCACTTACACTTTTTAAAGGCTCTATTTCACTGAGACTAAAAGTAGTGTAACTAGAGACTATAGAAGTGTGATTGTCTTATTTTCTTGTATGTTACACTTTTAAAGGCTTCACTTACACTTCTTAGAGCCTAAAAGAATTGTAAGTAGAGATTATAGAAGTGTAATTTTCTCATTTTCTTATAGGTTACACTTTTGAAGGCTCCACTTACACTTTTTTAAGGCTCCGCTTACACTTTCGTAACAAGATGCTAAAAGTAGTGTAAGTAGAGACTATAGAAGTGTAATTGTCTCATTTTCTTGTAGGTTACACTTTTTAAGGCTCCACTTACACTTTTTGAAGGCTCCACGTACACTTCTTAAGAAGTGTAACAAGAGAGTAAAAGTAATGTAAGTAGAGACTATAGAAGTATAATTGTCTCATTTTCTTGTAGATTAAATTTTTTAAGTTTAATTTTGTGATTGCAGATGTACAGGTTCAAGTAACTGAAGAAGATTCAGAAATGGTAGAAGTAGATGCTTGTGAGTCACTTTGTTCAACGATTGTTTCAGGTACAATACTTTCATTATTAATTCTTCTTCTTGTTTGTGTCGACTCATATGAAAAGTTCGTTGTTAATTCTTTTTAATTTTTTTTATAGTTACCCCGGAAGAAGTCGTTGCTGAAACTCCAATTCAAATAGTGCCTATTGTCGAGAGGAGCTTAAGCCGTATATTGGGATGAAAATTTCAAACTTATAGACAAAGGCGTAGAATTTTATAATGAATATGCCAAGGTTGGCGGTTTTACTACGAGAATAGATTCATCCAAAGTGGTAGATGAAGTTACTACACACAAGACGCTTGTGTGTAATAAAAGTAGTTGATTAATAAAAAAATTATCATTCTAGTTTGCTGATTATGTTTTACGTGTTGTGCCTCCGAGTACACTCATGATTACAACCTCTGGCATATAGGAACCATCGTGGTCTTCGTCACTACTGGGGGCCTGAGAGTCCGTGGTCAGCACACCAAGACTACATGTCGTAGAGGAAAGACTGTTGGTGTCTCAAAGAAGTGTTACTGCTGTTGACTTTACAATAAGATCATTGTAATGACTTATTACTGCTATTTTGGCCAGTTTCTGGCAGTTTGATGGAGTTCTTGTTTTTGTATTGGTTCTTGAGGACTTGTATCGTCTCTAAATACATGTTGTTGTATCGTCTCTAAGGAAGTTATGTTATGGAAAACATTGATTATATATGGTGTTATTGATTTTGTTCTGCTGTTGATTTATTCGATATAGCGCCATTGTTGGTTGAGCTTGCTTGATTTTTGTTCATGTTCTGAAACCAAGTCTTCAAATCATCTGCATCTGCTGATGCAATGACAGTGAGTCCTGAGATAAATTAGATATGCCTAACTTTTGCATTCTTTTCATAAGATTACGATTTCCTGCCATATGAATTCACACTTTTAATGTCAAGTGCTACTGCTGTTACTTGCTAAAAATAAATTGTGACAAGCAAGACAGGAGACAATTGATTCTATTTTCAATTGATTCCACTGTTGTCCGCACTTGAAGTTGGTTCCCTTAGCAACTAGGTACTTATTTGCTGATAATTGATTCTATTTTCATCATGTTATGGAGTAATAATTAGTTTATCATTAATACCATAGTGCTTTTTGGTTTATCAAAAGTTGGGCCACTGAACTTGTAGTAGGACAAAACATTATTCTTAGTAGAAGTACATTAACTACTCGACTATTCTAGAAGACTAACTTGTATCATCTCTAAATATGGTTTACACTTTCTATTTTAATTTGTCTCGTAAGGGTTACATTTTTCTTTACTACTTGAGTAAATCTTCCTTAAGACAGTACTATCCGTCTTAACCATAAAACGGGTCAAGTATATATATCCCTTAAGACAACCCTGGAACTTTGTTAGTTTTAAGGGTCATCAAACCCCCAAAACCCATCGACTTGATATCATTTACTTGACATCCTTGTCTTCAAAAAATGTGGTCCTAAAATCGGAATATCAACACCATCATCAACTTCATCTTCTCTTTTTCTTTTGTTATGTCGAATAGCAAGAACATTCTTCATATCTGGCAAAATTAAGTGTAATTATGAAAAGCATAACGAAAAAGGGTACATATAACTATACGAGACAACCTGGTAATAAATTAAAGAATAATAACAAAGAAACATACTAGAACAAAAACCGATGGCTGAATGCTATAGTAACACGACAGCAGCATACTAGAACAAAAAACCGAAGGCTGAATGCTATATTTACCCCTGCAGACAAACTACAGAAACATACTAGAACAAAAGCATATGGCTGAATGCTATTGTAACTTCTGCAGACAAACTACAACAACGTAGGAGATCAAAAAACCGACAGCAGAATGCTATAGTTATCTCTGCAGACAGACGAGAACAAAAACCAGTCTAAATCCACAGCAAATGACTACCAATTTCATTCACAAATTCTCATATTTCGACAGTTATTTAATTTACTGGAAGATTACAACAAATATTTATTGAATGTAACCAATTGTTGCTGACATTGTATAAGAAAAAATTCGATGATGCTATTCCATAAAATCAGACATTTCAGGGAATCCGAAGAGTTTCATAGATCATCAACATTTACCATTAAAACACCTTCGAGAATACAAAAGTCGGGATTCAAAATTTGTGTAAGTCGGAATCGAAGCATCTGTCGATTCATTAAATCGAGTAAGCTAACCCTAAAACGAAATCGACAACAACCGCAGCAGTAATAGATGAAATCGACAACAAAAGCAGCAGAAATAGATGAAATTAAACTAATAGTTGATTCAAATCGAGTAAGCTAACCCTAAATACAAACAGATTCAACAAAAGAAATTGAAAAAATGGAGTAGCGCGAAATTGATTTACCTGATAAATTGGGGGTTTTTCAGTGAGGATGAGAGTGTTGAACTTGTATTTGGATGAAATTGGGGAAGAACAAGCGAATTGGGGAAGAACAATTAGGGATGAACCGAATTGGGGATGAAGATGAAGCGGAAAGCGAATTGGGGATGTACAGACGTACAGTTGTTTAACGTGTGTTTTGAAATTGCGTGGTTTTATTTTGGCTTTTTTTTCTTTCTATTATATATATAGTTCGGACGGTTCGGACTGAACTTGTGGTTCGGACCGGATCCTATATATATATAGGGACGGGATCCGATCCGAACCTTAGTTCGGTCTGAACCGTCCGAACTATATAATAAACTACAAAAAACACCCGCACAATTCAAAACTTACTGTTCATCCCATTCTTCCCCAATTCAAAACCCAGGCGATTTATGCCATCAACCCTCAACAATCAAGCCCCACAATCGACCCTCAACAATCAATCGATTTCTCAAGCAAGTAATCAACATCATTCACCAGGTATTTGCGATTCTCCAATCGACACGCGATTTACGATTTCTTTTTTCAATTTTTGGATTTTTACTGTAATTTCCGTTGCTGTAGTTCGTGTTCTGTTGTTATTTTCGATTTTTTCTCCAATTGTTGTTGTTATGGGTAATCAATTGCTCAAATTGGGGGAAATTAATCTGAAAATTGATGGGATTTCCATATACAAATTGAACATATCGTGTTTTAATTTTCAACGATTCGAGGAGATTAGCTCAGTGAAGAAATCACTCTCACCAATGGATTCGATTTGGTGATGTAGAAGTCTATACAAGGACTTAAATCAATGCTCTTCAATTCACACGAGTCTATGTAATAATTTACAGTGGTAAATTGTGTCGATGCTTTAAGAGCTCAAAATGCTTTTTAAATTTTCAGCTCCTGAACATCTTATTATTCACTGACGTTTTCTTTTTACATCATGTTATCTTTTTCGTCATTGTTCTTCTTTATAAATCATCGTGGGGACTAAATTGTTGCCTTTTCTGATTTTATTAGGTCCGAGGATTTCGTCCAGTGATCAACCAAAACTATTAATTTTAGTTTTAATCGTCTTAGGGTTACACTTGGTTTATTTTCTGTGAAGATGGTAACCATTACAGCTAATTCTTCATCTTCCGGTATGAATTCTTCATTTGGTTTATTTTCGTTTCATTCTTCATCTTTTAAAACGAAATTAACTCATTCTCTTGTAGGTTACACTTTTAAAGGCTCCACTTACACTTTTTGAAGGCTCCACTTACACTTCTTAAGAAGTGTAAGAAGAGACTAAAAGTAGTGTAAGTAGAGGCTATAGAGGTGTAATTATCTCATTCTCTCGGAGGTTACACTTTCAAAGGATCCACTTACACTTTTTGAAGGCTCCACTTACACTTCCAAAGAAGTGTAAGAAGAGACTAAAAGTAGTGTAACTAGAGGCTATAGAGGTGTAATTGTCTCATTTTCTTGTAGGTTACACTTTTAAAGGCTCCACTTAAACTTTTTGAAGACTCTACTTACACTTCCTAAGAAGTGTAACAAGAGACTAAAAGTAGTGTAAGTAGAGGCTATAGAGGTGTAATTATCTCATTCTCTAGGAGGTTACACTTTTAAAGGATCCACTTACACTTTTTGAAGGCTTCACTTACACTTCCAAAGAAGTGTAAGAAGAGACTAAAAGTAGTGTACGTAGAGGCTATAGAGGTGTAATTGTCTCATTTTCTTGTAGGTTACACTTTTAAAGGCTCCACTTACACTTTTTGAAAGCTCTAGTTACACTTCCTAAGAAGTGTAACAAGAGACTAAAAGTAGTGTAAGTAGAGGCTATAGAGGTGTAATTGTCTTATTTCCTTGTTTTTGAAGCCTGCGTGTTAAGCTGCAAGCTCTATTAAACGACAATCTTAATCGACAACAATCTTAATCGGGGACTGAATAATGATGTTTGATGAATATGTAGGGATGGAAGAAGGCATTGAAGATGACATCGAAGCAATTTAAGAAGAAAAAAGAAGTTGATAACTTGATACACAATTCTAAAGTTAGGAGTTGCAATATTTCAACCCTGACAATGGTTTTCATATAATAGGATTTTGTCAACCAAATAATTATTGTGTTGTTTTTTTATTAAACAAAGTTAGTGGAATTAATAGTAAATCATACAAGTATTCTAGTTGTGGTTGATGGATGGATGGATGTGGATTTGTAATGTGAACGAGACCGTTTTGGGAGTCGATGGTCACAAATTTGCAACCATCTTTTTATTTTTATTTGTTGGTGGTTTCAAAATCGTGTGTTCGGAAAACGTTTTTCTGAAGTTTGTAGCGTTTGACAACTGGTGTGAAGTGTTTTAATTATTTTATATATCAAATTGCGTCAAAATCCTATAAGAATCACATTTTTTTTACTTTAAAATGGGATGTACGTATGCACATGTTCTAAATTCCGATGTCATACTCCGTGTTATATACAGTTCTCCATTATAAGACCGTCTTTTACCAAAATACAGTAAATTATACGGAATATAGAGTATAAAGAACATGCCATTTTTTGTAAAGAGTGAATGTGAATGTGAGAAGATGACGCACAAAATCTGTATTATGGATATAAGGTAGAGCACCATAGCCAAAACTTCAGAAAGTGTCGTATATTTCATCTTCAGAGAACACAGCTAACACCAACAAAGATCTTGTATCATCTTATGCTTTAAGAAGGTCAACTATCTCTTATACCAGGAACAAATACAAAGCATTTACACAAATGGATGAAACTGAAGATACAGAATCTTTTAGCAAAATGAATTAAACTAGAAGTATCACTGCAACTAGGTCAACATGCGGGTTCCGATCAACGACTTTTGTGTCCCTAAATATGATTCACACTTTCTATAATTCCAAAAATAATTCCAAATGTGTATCTATGGTAACTAATTACATTTAATGATTATGATCGATGATAGTAATGATTCCAAAGGTGTGCGGAACATTCCTGTATAGGACTCTTTGTGTATGCCTAATGCAACCTAAGCAAAGATCTGCATGAAAACAAATACAATGAGAGTCACAAGGAGCTTAGGAATGTAATTAGAAGGCAAAGAAGTGTACCAAAAAAGGTAAAGAACACATAATTGATTACCAAATATTACCTTTCTTATATTCCTCTCCTACTTTAATAGTCTAAGCATGATACTTTGTCGATAGGTTCGAAAACATCGAGCATCAAAGTGCCTAGTGTCCGTCCATAACTGATTGTCTAGAGTCGCTTCCAAAAATTTCATAACATACACTCCGCAATCATAACTGTTCCAAAGAAATAGATGTCTATATGAAGTAAGTGAAACATAAAGAAATAGATGTCTAAAACATATATAAATTCTTTTGTTGAGGAACTTCAACAATTTCTTTTTGAAATGAACTCATCCCAGATAGCCTATCGTAACCATTGTTTTGAGCAAATGCACTTTCACAACCACCAATCTGAATAGACAAATGGAACAACTTTTAAACATTTCACATTGAGTAATGCAATAATAATGAAAAGCATAACGAAAAAGGGTACATATAACTATACTAGACAACTTGGTAATAAATTAAAGAATAATAACAAAGAAAGTGTAAATAGACAGTGATAAAAGTGTAAGTAGATAGTGAAGAAATGTAAGTGCAAGTATAACATCAGACAATTGTTTCTTTCGTTTGTATATTAGTGTTGGATAGAAGTAATGGATGATGATGAATTTGAGATTTATATGTATATGTATATGAAGATGTTGTGATGAACATGAGGTGCAGATAGCAATGGCAAGAAGGGTGCCATGGGCAAGGGCAAACCTCAACCCCACTGCACAGGCTCTCATAGTTTCCACTTATATGCATAGTGTTTCCTTTTCAGGGGACTAAATAATTAATTCCACAATGTACTATACTCACTAGTTAATTAAATGTGACATATGTATATATACATGAAAAATCGTCATAATCAACATTGACAAACCCTAAAATTAACCGATTAAACCAGCGACGATCAAACACCAGCATAATTGAAATATGACGGTCACAATTCTTCTAATAATTCATGAATACACCTCCAGACCATGAAAAATTCCGTTGCTAGAAGCGGAATTGACTGGAAAATCGCCACAATCAGAATCAGAAACCTAAAATCAATTGATTATACCAGCAATAAACAAACGCTAACGAAATAATCATACCGTAGCAGCAATAGATGAAATCGAGTATCGAACAACAACAGCAGTAGAAATACAAAACATATGAAATAGATGAAATTAAACTAATCATTGATTTAAATCGATTAAGCTAACCCTAAATACAAACATATTCAACATAAGAAATCGATTTAGGAATTGAAAAAATGGAGTAGCACGAAATTGATTTACCTGATGATGAGAGTGTTGAACTGTTTGGAGCAAATTGGGGAAGAACAACCGAATTAGGGATGAAAAAAACGAGCGAGTAGAGGGGGAGAACGAAGAACGAGCGAGTTGGAGGGAAGAATGAAGAACGAGCTAACTGGGGATGAAGATGAATCGAATTGGGGCAGTTGGTTGTTTAGCATCTGTGTTTTGAAATTGCGTGGGTTTAACGTTTTTTTTTCTTTCCGAACTATATATATTTCGGACGGTTCGGATCGAACTTATGGTTCGGACCGGATCCTAAATCTATATATATATTAAGATGCTCATATTATTAGATTTTACGTTCATAGTATGATTTTTTAAAGATTTGATCATTATATGATTTTTTTCGCACAAACATATATATGGAGTTATTGTAATGCACATAATGTGTTACTTTAATATAGATCACCTATTATTTTAATGTCTAACCCTGTGTATAGACATCTTCTGTTAATTGAATCTCGTGTTACTTTAATGCACTTCATCTGTTACTTTAATTCTTGTCATCTGTTACTGTAGTAATGCATTGGAGTAACAAAGGATTTAGAATACTGCCATAGTAAAAAAATAAAGGTTCCTATAATGATGGAACGTGATTGTCATCAAAATAGGAAACAATATCAAAGTATAACGTTCTCATTCATACTCTTATTCATAGCAGTATACATGTTTATACTGTCATTCATACTCTCATTCATACCTAATGTATTACAGTAACACGTTTGAAGCATTAGAGTAACATGTCATCGGATTTAGTTATTAATGTTTTGGTTAGAATACCGCCATATTTCAAGTTCTGATTGTTTGTTTGTCGCCACGTTTATTGACATTGTTCTTGTTTTTGTAGTAGACGTAAAAGCAGAGTAATGGTGCAAGGATGTGGGTGAGAGTTTAACTCCATACATAGAGCAGATCTTCAAAGATGTAAATGATAAGAAGAAGAAGAAGAAAGAATCATTAGGAAAAGGCGAAACGTCATGTAAGTCATCGTTTGACAATGAAGAAGGAGAAGAAGAAGAAGAAGAAGAAGAAGAAGAAGAAGAAGACGAAGAAGAAGAAGAAGAAGAGGATGAAGAATAAGAAGCATAATTCTAAGTAGGACAATATATTGTTAGAGTAACATACATTATTCATTAGAGTAACATACTGAATAAGCTACAGTAATACAGTTTATGAGTTTGATTGATTTTCCAATATCTAGTCCTTAGAGTAACATCCTTTATTGGATTAAAATGAGTTAGAATAACACACATTATGCGTTAGAGTAACATACTTAATGAGTTACAGTAACACAGTTTATGAGTGTAATTTGATTTCCAATATCCAGTTCTTAGAGTAACAGGTGTGAAACATTGGAATTATAATGGAGTTTTATAATTTTTGTTTTGGAGTATCCTTAATCGAAACATGCATTATTCTTTTGGTTGATTGGAAGTCATGTTTTTGCAAAAGACTATTATGCAACGTAACAGATTTTATGAGTTAAAGTAACACAGTTCATGAATTAGAGTAACACATTATATGAGTTAAAGTAACAGTTTTTGCAATAGACTATTATACAACGTAACAGATTTTATGAGTTAAAGTAACATAGTTTTATGAGTTAAAGTAACACAGTTCATGAATTAAAGTAACACATTGTATGAGTTAAAGTAACATAGTTTATGGATTATGGCAGTAACATAGTAACATACATACAATGACAGTAGAAAAATGATGATTTTTTGGTGAAGATGAAAAAAACTTAATTTTGAAGAAACTTGTTGTGTGAGGGAAAGAGGCAATTAAAAGATTGAGATGAGAGAGAGAAGATATGCATTGAGATAATTAAGGAAGGGAGAGAAATGATATATTTACCAAGATTTGTTAGTTATTTCCTTATTTCACCTCAAGCAATCACAACCATTCATCTTCCACTTGATCAGTGGTCCAAGATTGGATTCATGGACTCAATATATATAGGAGGACTCACTTGATCCTTCGTCTACATATACATATACATACATATATATATATATATATATATATATATATATATATATATATATATATATATATATAGAGGTGGTTCAAATAAGGTCCACAATTTTTTTAAGTCTATATTGAAGTTACAGATGACATACGCTAAAGTTGCATTTGTATATATATCAATTTTGAACAAATGCAACTTTAGCGTATGTCATCTGTAACTTCAATATAGACTTAAAGAAATTGTAGACCTTATTTGAACCTACCTCTATATATATATATATATATATATATATATATATATATATATATATATATATATATATATATATATATATATATATATATATATATATATATATATATATATATATATACATATATATATATAGAAGTGGGATCTTTTACCACCTTAATGTTTTTGTACAATTTACCTTGTATTTACAGCCATCCAGATTTGATTAAATCAAGGGTGCAGATTAAAACTTAAACTAGAAACACAACCCTCACCAATCTCACAAAACCCTAAAGCATAACTGAAACAAAACGCTCACAAAACGCACAATTTTCGTCAATTTTTTTCAATTGAAATCACGAAATCCTCTCGCATATCACGAAATACTCCCGCTTCTCGCATCTGAAATCAAGTATTTCAATTTTTTTTGTATTTTTTGTATCAATTTCAATTGTACTGTTTTTATATTTTCTGAAACTTTCGATTTTTTCACTCTAATTTTCGTAATATGTTTTCAATTCGTCATCAATTGTCGTTGAATCTGATTATCAGATATCAATGCTTTTTTTGTTTTTTTTTTTTGCTTTTAGGGTTATTTAACAATAATAGTACCAACTATAGGGCGTCTTCCCAAAATAATATCAATTTTAATAAATCTGGGAATAATACGTATTATTGAAGTAGTTAAACCAGAGTAGTACAGGTGACCGGTTACCTGTAGAACCCTTCCACCTTCCTTTGTCACCTTTAATTTTAACGACAATAATACCAACTATAGATCATCTTTCGAAAATAATTCCAATTTTAATAAATCTGAGAATAATACATATTTTTGAAGTAGTTAAACCAAAGTAGTATAGATGACCAGTTACCGGTAGAACTCGTTCCCCTTCCTTTTCGCCTTTAATTTATTTCATATTACTTCACTCCTTTTCACTTACTCAGTGTACATGGCATTAAACGTCATTAATGTCTTCTGTATTTCTCTTCCTTCAACCTTGGCAAATCTAGCTAACACAATCGTACACCAAAATCAACATGTTAATCTAAACGAAACGTATTGAAAAAAACTGAAGAAGGATGAAGGGTAATGGAGAGAGAGGATGAAGGAGAGAAGTAAGGAGAAGTAGACCTGACGAAACAGACCCGGCCCGAATAAGCCAAACCTAACCCGACCCGACACCCGAACTGAAGACATGATTTTGACCCGTAATCCGAATTGACCCGAGCTAACCCGAAACTGACACGACTATTATTATTGAAAACGAGTGGATGTCCTTACAAAAAGTTGAAAACAGTGAACCCGAGAATGACCCGAACCCGAAATTATCTAACCCGACCCGAAGTCAACCCGATTATTATAACCCGGAATTGGCTCGACCCGAAACTGACCCGACACGATTCACCCATTATTCAGGTCTAAGGAGGAGAATGGAGAATGTAACAGGTTAAATATTAATTAGATGACCTGATGTAGCAGGTGATAAACTTACTTATACTACTCTAGTTTAACTACTCCAATAATACGTATTATTCTCAGATTTATTGAAATTAGTATTATTGTGGGAAAACGCCCTATAGTTGGTATTATTGTCATTAAATAACCCCTTTTTTTTATGATTTGAGTAAATTCTAGGGTTTCTGGATAATTTTAGGGTTTTTAGGGTAGTTATCGGGGTAATTCTGGTAAAAAAAAACGAAAATCTATAACATGAATCGATGTTATCAATTTTACTAAATATTACTATTTGATGATTACGTGTACTGAATATCGCTTATTTCATTCAATGTATTGATTTTGTGATCAATTCTAATTGTGATTCAATTCCATACTCTGTCTTTGACTTAATTTTGCGTGTTATTCTACATGGTCTGATACATTATTGGAGTAATTTCTAGATTTTTGATTACAAGATTAAAAACTGAAATTATGAATATTGCAATATTTGAATATGAACAATGAAATACTTGAATATGAACATTGAAATAACACCATATTATTTCATAACATGAATTTCTGGTTTTGGTACATTATTATAACTATGAAATCGTCCTCAATTATTTTATTATGTTATTCCAGTTATTTTATACTATTGTTGCGGTTATTCTATATTATTCTTGAAGTTATTTCATTATATTAGTTACAATGTTTTATAACTAGGGTTATTTTATAGTGTTTTTATAGTTATTCTATCGCAGATATGTGATTATTGTACTTCAATTTTTTTGTATTGTAACTAACCCCGTATTTGTTTTTTGTCCTTTCAGTAAAGTTTCTTTTGATGGGTGCTCCCTCAATGATATGCAAGATGTTTCATCTCATATAATAACACGAGTTATTCATTGCAATAATTGAGTTTCTACATTGGACTAACTACGTAAAATCAGACAACATTTTTCTAAAACTGATGATTATATTTGAGTGTCAGCCCAATATAATAACATGAATTATTCATTACAATAACCGAGTTTCTACTTTAGAATAACTACGTAAAATCAGATAACATTATTATAAAGTTAATTATATTTGAATTTCATCTCAATATAATAACACGAGTTATAATAACTAAGTTTCTACATTGGAATAACTACATAACATCAGATAACATTATTCTAAAATTTATTATATTTGAGTTTCATCTCAATTCAATAACACAAGTTATTCAATACAATAATTGACTTTCTACATTGGAATCACTAAGTATCCACATTGAAATAACTACGTATAACCTGATAACATTATTCTCAGTAACAATTGAGTTAACTATAAAAGAACTATGCTTCTTCATTAAAATAATCTTGTTTGTACATCGAAATAATTATAAAAATCCCAAGAAAAATTTTTTTGGGAGATTTTGAGAGTTTTAATCTCAGCTCTTGATCATGGGAGATCTAACGGCCAAAAATGAAAGGTAAATTGTACAGGATTTGAGAAATGTAGGGGATCCTGCCTATATATATATATTAGAGAGAGAGAGAGAGAGAGGATCAAATAATTTCACCATATGTAATTAAGTCTATATTAAAATTACAGATGACATACGTTGAAGTTGCATTTGTTCAAAATTGATATGTAACTATAACATTCAGCATTGTTGTCACTTCAACTGAAAAAGTGCAACTTTATCACTCATCTCGTGTAACTGTAAGCACTTTTTGTGTAACTTTAACACTGGAACTTATAAACTTATAAGAATTATTGGCCTTATGTGAACCTATCTCTCTCTCTCTCTCTCTCTCTCTCTATATATATATATATATATATATATATATATATATATATAGGTAGGTTCAAATAAGGTCACCATGTTTCAGAAAGTGTATATTAAAATTACAGATGACATACGATAAAGTTGCATTTGTTTAAAAATGATATATAAGTAAAACATTCAGCTCTTTTATCACTTCAAGTGATAAAGTGCAACTTTATCACTCATCTCGTGTAACTTTAAGCACTTTTTGTGTAACTTTAACACTTGACCTTATGCCCTTAAAATAGTTGTTGCCCTTATATATATATATATATATATATATATATATATATATATATATATATATATATATATATATATATAGAGAGAGAGAGAGAGAGAGAGGTAGCTTCAAATAAGGTCCACAATTTTTTTAAGTCTATATTGAAGTTACAAATGACATACGCTAAAGTTGCATTTGTTCAAAATTGATATATATACAAATGCAACTTTATCGTATGTCATCTATAACATTAATATACACTTACTGAAACATGTTGCCCTTATTTGAACCTACATATATATATATATATATATATATATATATATAGAGAGAGAGAGAGAGAGGTAGGTTCAAATAAGGTCCACAATTTTTTTAAGTCTATATTGAAGTTAAAAATGACATACGCTAAAGTTGCTTTTGTTCAAAATTGATATATATACAAATGCAACTTTATAGTATGTCATCTATAACTTTAATATACACTTAATGAAACATGTTGCCCTTATTTGAACCTACCTATATATATATATATAGAGTTAGGTTCAAATAAGGTCCACAATTTTTTTAAGTCTATATTGAAGTTACATATGACATACGCTAAAGTTGCATTTGTTCAAAATTGTTATATATACAAATGCAACTTTAGCGTATGTCATCTGTAACTTCAATATAGACTTAAAAAAATTGTGGACCTTATTTGATATATATATATATATAGGGCCGGGATCTGGTCCGAACCTTAGTTCAGTCTGAACCATCCGAACTACGGAGTATATAATAACCAAAAAAAACAGAAAACACGCGCAATTATCTCATCCCTTACTGTTAATCTCATTCTTCCCCAATTCAAAACACACGCACGCTCTTCCCCAATCGATTTCTCAAGCAACTCACCCCTGCGATCAACGCACGCTCTCAACGCAATCAATCAACGCACCAACTCAATCAATCGTTTGTCGTCCGCAATTTTCTCATCCGCGATTTGTGATTCCTATTTTTGATTTTCAGTTTTTTTTTACTCTAATTTTTGATTTTTTTTTCACCCTAATTTTACTTATATCTACATCAGTCCCCAGGTATTCATCTCATTCTCACTTTTTGTTGCTGTTGTTCGTGTTGCTGTTGTTATTTTCGATTTCCGGTTTCTCACCAGGTATACCTATATTCAATTTATTTTTCCGAGTAGAAAAATTAACTTTTGGATGGTCTTATTATTTTTCTGAATTGTGTCAATTATTGTTCTCGATAAGCTTCAATATCTTATTGATTGGAATTCTTGTTTGTGATGTTTGAGGATTAGTAACTTATCAGATCGGGATTAGTTTCACTGCTCATTGACTGATTGAGTTTGTGATTGATTAGTAATGAATCTTTTTATTCTTAGTTTAGGCTGATGATGATCAAGTTGGAAAGATTGCACCTTTCTGATTCTTCATCAAAAAAGATTGTATCTTTGATTGCACCTTTCTGATGCTTATTTGGGAGTGGAGAGTCTCTCACTCTCTTAAATACAATTAATCACTTCATCAACTAACGTTTCTTTCAGTAGCAGTTGAAGTTTATTCAAGGTTTAATCATATAGTATCATACGCTTAGTCAAAATATTAGTAATTAGAAGAGTAATTAATAAGATGGAAAGCTGATTATGCTAGTAATTAGTAAAAGCTCTTTGGTGGATTTTTTGGTATACAACAAAATTTGTCAGTGGGTGCTAATTATGGAATATGGAGCATCATGATCGAACAAAATTTAGGATCGAAACCTGACTCAAATGGGTCGATCCGTTAGGTAATAGATAAATTATATACAGGTAGGTTACACTTTTTAAGGCTCCACTTACACTTTTTGAAGGCTCCACTTACACTTTTTGAAGTGTAAGTGGAGCCTAAAAGAAGTGTAAGTTGAGATTATAGAAGTGTAATTGTCTCATTTTCTTATAGGTTACACTTTTTAAGGCTCCACTTATACTTCTTAAGAAGTGTAAGTGGAGCCTAAAAGAAGTGTAAGTTGAGATTATAGAAGTGTAATTGTCTCATTTTCTTGTAGGTTACACTTTTTAAGGCTCCACTTATACTTCTTAAGAAGTGTAAGTGGAGCCTAAAAGAAGTGTAAGTAGAGATTCTAGAAGTGTTATTGTCTCATTTTCTTGTAGGTTACACTTTTTAAGGCTCCACTTACACTTTTTGAAGGCACCACTTACACTATTAAAAGCTCCACTTACACTTCTTAATAAGTGTAAGTGGAGACTAAAAGTAGTGTAAGTAGAGACTATAGAAGTGTAATTGTCTCATTTTCTTGTAGGTTAGACTTTTTAAGGTTCCACTTACACTTTTTAAAGGCTCTATTTCACTGAGACTAAAAGTAGTGTAACTAGAGACTATAGAAGTGTGATTGTCTTATTTTCTTGTATGTTACACTTTTAAAGGCTTCACTTACACTTCTTAGAGCCTAAAAGAATTGTAAGTAGAGATTATAGAAGTGTAATTTTCTCATTTTCTTATAGGTTACACTTTTGAAGGCTCCACTTACACTTTTTTAAGGCTCCGCTTACACTTTCGTAACAAGATGCTAAAAGTAGTGTAAGTAGAGACTATAGAAGTGTAATTGTCTCATTTTCTTGTAGGTTACACTTTTTAAGGCTCCACTTACACTTTTTGAAGGCTCCACGTACACTTCTTAAGAAGTGTAACAAGAGAGTAAAAGTAATGTAAGTAGAGACTATAGAAGTATAATTGTCTCATTTTCTTGTAGATTAAATTTTTTAAGTTTAATTTTGTGATTGCAGATGTACAGGTTCAAGTAACTGAAGAAGATTCAGAAATGGTAGAAGTAGATGCTTGTGAGTCACTTTGTTCAACGATTGTTTCAGGTACAATACTTTCATTATTAATTCTTCTTCTTGTTTGTGTCGACTCATATGAAAAGTTCGTTGTTAATTCTTTTTAATTTTTTTTATAGTTACCCCGGAAGAAGTCGTTGCTGAAACTCCAATTCAAATAGTGCCTATTGTCGAGAGGAGCTTAAGCCGTATATTGGGATGAAAATTTCAAACTTATAGACAAAGGCGTAGAATTTTATAATGAATATGCCAAGGTTGGCGGTTTTACTACGAGAATAGATTCATCCAAAGTGGTAGATGAAGTTACTACACACAAGACGCTTGTGTGTAATAAAAGTAGTTGATTAATAAAAAATTATCATTCTAGTTTGCTGATTATGTTTTACGTGTTGTGCCTCCGAGTACACTCATGATTACAACCTCTGGCATATAGGAACCATCGTGGTCTTCGTCACTACTGGGGGCCTGAGAGTCCGTGGTCAGCACACCAAGACTACATGTCGTAGAGGAAAGACTGTTGGTGTCTCAAAGAAGCGTTACTGCTGTTGACTTTACAATAAGATCATTGTAATGACTTATTACTGCTATTTTGGCCAGTTTCTGGCAGTTTGATGGAGTTCTTGTTTTTGTATTGGTTCTTGAGGACTTGTATCGTCTCTAAATACATGTTGTTGTATCGTCTCTAAGGAAGTTATGTTATGGAAAACATTGATTATATATGGTGTTATTGATTTTGTTCTGCTGTTGATTTATTCGATATAGCGCCATTGTTGGTTGAGCTTGCTTGATTTTTGTTCATGTTCTGAAACCAAGTCTTCAAATCATCTGCATCTGCTGATGCAATGACAGTGAGTCCTGAGATAAATTAGATATGCCTAACTTTTGCATTCTTTTCATAAGATTACGATTTCCTGCCATATGAATTCACACTTTTAATGTCAAGTGCTACTGCTGTTACCTGCTAAAAATAAATTGTGACAAGCAAGACAGGAGACAATTGATTCTATTTTCAATTGATTCCACTGTTGTCCGCACTTGAAGTTGGTTCCCTTAGCAACTAGGTACTTATTTGCTGATAATTGATTCTATTTTCATCATGTTATGGAGTAATAATTAGTTTATCATTAATACCATAGTGCTTTTTGGTTTATCAAAAGTTGGGCCACTGAACTTGTAGTAGGACAAAACATTATTCTTAGTAGAAGTACATTAACTACTCGACTATTCTAGAAGACTAACTTGTATCATCTCTAAATATGGTTTACACTTTCTATTTTAATTTGTCTCGTAAGGGTTACATTTTTCTTTACTACTTGAGTAAATCTTCCTTAAGACAGTACTATCCGTCTTAACCATAAAACGGGTCAAGTATATATATATCCCTTAAGACAACCCTGGAACTTTGTTAGTTTTAAGGGTCATCAAACCCCCAAAACCCATCGACTTGATATCATTTACTTGACATCCTTGTCTTCAAAAAATGTGGTCCTAAAATCGGAATATCAACACCATCATCAACTTCATCTTCTCTTTTTCTTTTGTTATGTCGAATAGCAAGAACATTCTTCATATCTGGCAAAATTAAGTGTAATTATGAAAAGCATAACGAAAAAGGGTACATATAACTATACGAGACAACCTGGTAATAAATTAAAGAATAATAACAAAGAAACATACTAGAACAAAAACCGATGGCTGAATGCTATAGTAACACGACAGCAGCATACTAGAACAAAAAACCGAAGGCTGAATGCTATATTTACCCCTGCAGACAAACTACAGAAACATACTAGAATAAAAGCATATGGCTGAATGCTATTGTAACTTCTGCAGACAAACTACAACAACGTAGGAGATCAAAAAACCGACAGCAGAATGCTATAGTTATCTCTGCAGACAGACGAGAACAAAAACCAGTCTAAATCCACAGCAAATGACTACCAATTTCATTCACAAATTCTCATATTTCGACAGTTATTTAATTTACTGGAAGATTACAACAAATATTTATTGAATGTAACCAATTGTTGCTGACATTGTATAAGAAAAAATTCGATGATGCTATTCCATAAAATCAGACATTTCAGGGAATCCGAAGAGTTTCATAGATCATCAACATTTACCATTAAAACACCTTCGAGAATACAAAAGTCGGGATTCAAAATTTGTGTAAGTCGGAATCGAAGCATCTGTCGATTCATTAAATCGAGTAAGCTAACCCTAAAACGAAATCGACAACAACCGCAGCAGTAATAGATGAAATCGACAACAAAAGCAGCAGAAATAGATGAAATTAAACTAATAGTTGATTTAAATCGAGTAAGCTAACCCTAAATACAAACAGATTCAACAAAAGAAATTGAAAAAATGGAGTAGCGCGAAATTGATTTACCTGATAAATTGGGGGTTTTTCAGTGAGGATGAGAGTGTTGAACTTGTATTTGGATGAAATTGGGGAAGAACAAGCGAATTGGGGAAGAACAATTAGGGATGAACCGAATTGGGGATGAAGATGAAGCGGAAAGCGAATTGGGGATGTACAGACGTACAGTTGTTTAACGTGTGTTTTGAAATTGTGTGGTTTTATTTTGGCTTTTTTTTCTTTCTATTATATATATAGCTCGGACGGTTCGGACTGAACTTGTGGTTCGGACCGGATCCTATATATATATATATATATATATATATATATATATATATATATATATATATATATCGACGTCTTTACATGAATGTGAAAATATTCGTTTCCCCTTAACTGCCTTAATTGAAGGAAAAATGTAGACCAAGATAAATCAAAGACATAATCTGTCCACGTTCCGCTTAAAGTCAATGTAACCGTACTCATACCCCTTAATTAGATGGAACCCTTTAGATTTCTACCAACAAATAATTGGTTAGTCTTTGACAATTCAAATAAAAACACTAAATCGAGTAAATGAAAATTTTAAACTTGGTCAACTGAAAATATAGTCACCGATCTTCGGGGACAAAAATCCAATGTCATAAACTCTTAAGTTTTATTATTCATGCTAAAGCATACACATGACGATTTAAGAAAACAAGATTTAACAAAGCTTAATCTAGAAGTAAGCTTAATCAATAACGATAACCCATCTTCCAGCCTCTCGCACTTGATGTAACCTCATGTTGCTAAGTTTAGTTGAAACAATTTCACCAAAGGTCTCAAGAAGCACTACATAATAACTATTTGAAGGATGAACTTGCAAGACTCTTCCTAGCCACCACCCGCCATCAAAGAAGACCTCTGCTAAATCACCAACATCAAAACCAGAACATTGAATATGTGGGGGGCATGGACGCAGCTGCTCAACGGTAACAACTTCTATGGTGACGTAGCCCAGAAGGAGTCAGCCAATGTTCAAACTCAACATAAAAAACCCCATCTTGAACCTCAAATACTAAACACGCGACAAAATAAACGAAAAAAAAAAAACAAATCGGGAAATGAAACCTCAACAAGGTCGCCAATACCATAGGAGTGAACCATTTTCAGTGAGTTAGGAGACTACAAAAGGATTTGGATTTACAAGAGAAACAAGTTAACTATCTCATGAAGAGCCACACCCTTTAAATATGTAGGGAATATGAGAAGTGGTATTTAAACACTAATGCAATAATTGCAAAGAAAAAATTCCTTTGAATCTTCTTACAAACAAAAGGCACCCTATGTAACAGAAGGTGAACAATCATGTACTTAAGTGGTAGACTATCTATATTTGCCAATAAACATAACAACGTACGGCCAAAAAAGATGGGCCAGGTTAAAAAAAATATACGCACTTCTTTACAAGATGAAATTTAGTTTAATCTAATTTAGTTTTGGTTTATTCTACTTAATTAATTAATTTATTTAATTAATTTAATATTTTCACACTAAGGTGAACTTGGTCCTACAATTTCACAATACCTGATAGGCTTTGCTAATACATGTGGTTTATCCACAGAACAAAGGTCATCAAGTTACACGCAGTACTACACCAAAAGACTACAAAATATTATTGATAGCTTGAAGAATTATTGGTGTTCACTGTTACAACAAAAAATGTAACTGAAAACACAATAAAAGTCCAAATAAATGAAAAAATTGAACACAAACCTAATCAACTTCATAATAATAATAATAATAATAATAATTAAGGAATTGAAGGACAAAATAAATATTTTTGCCACATTAAATGCAATACAAATGGTAATCTAAACTGAAAACCTTTTCGAACGAACGCAAAATGAACTTATGAAATTTAGTTTAATCTAATTTAGTTTGGGTTTAATCTACTTAGTTTATTTATTTATTTAATTAAATTTAATATTTTCATCCTATGGTTAACTTGGTCGTACAATTTCACAATGCTTGATAGGCTAATACATGTGGTTTATTTACCGAAAAAAATTCATCAAGTTACACGCAGTAGTACACCAAAAGAATGCAAATTATAATTGATAGCTTCAAGAGTTATTAGTGTTGACTGTTACAACAAAAAAATGTAACTGAAAACACAATAAAAGAGTCAAAATAAATGAAAAAATTGACCACAAACCTAATCCACTTCATCATCATCATCATAATAATAATTAACAGAATTTGAGGAGAAAATAAATATTTCACCCACATTAAATGCAATGCTAATCTAAATGAAAATACTTACCCAAAAAAATTCAGCAAGCTACACGCAGTAGTACACCAAAAGACTGCAAATTATAATTGATAGCTTCAAGAGTTATTAGTGTTGACTGTTACAACAAAAAATGTAACTGAAAACACAATAAAAGAGTCCAAATAAATGAAAAAATTGAACACAAACCTAATCCACTTCATCATAATTCATAATAATAATTAACAGAATTGGAGGAGAAAAGAAATATTTTATCCACATTAAATGCAATGCAAATGCTAATCTAAACTGAAAATCTTTTGGAATGACCGCAAAATAAAATTCTCTGACCAACAACCTATAAGTATCGACCTGCATCTATAAACCACACAACACGAGCATATATACAGCTAACCAAAATGGCCCCTCAAATAGCAACCATTGCAATATTAACACCTTCAAAGTCACGGTACCAGTTAACTGCGCGAGTAACAAGAATTTGGGAGATAACGACAAATGAAAGTGATCAACCAATTTCACTTGACCTGGTTCTTTTAGATCGAGAGGTATTACATATGCACAAACTATTAGGGTACGAAACATGTAAGTTTAACCGTTCACATTAACAATGCTTACATTTGTGATTCATAGGGAAAACAGGTCCACACAACAATACCTAAAAGACTGGTCAGCTCTTACAAAGGAATACTCGAAGAGGGGAAGATTTATAAACTACAACATTTTGACGTAGCCAAGAACAACAGGTCATATAGACCTGTTAGAACAACAATAAACATAATTAGGTGCATCGTATTTACCTCAATAGTGGAAGACGACCAAAGTCTGCCAATACCCCAATACAAGTTTGAGTTTTATCCCCTCAGCAGCCTACATGAACGATCCAACCAAACGGACTACTTAATAGGTATATGGTAGTAAAAAAACCTAGAGCATATAGTACATGAAAACATATAACACGTAGCTGCCTTCATCAAATCTTGCAGATGTTATTGGTTTCCTAACAATCATTGAGAACAAGAGACAAGTCATGACAAGGGCTGGCTATGTCCAAGTGCGCCACATATACATCGAAGATGAGAGGCAAGAACGCTACACTAGAATGCAAGTAAGGTTCTTAATTGAAAAATTAACTAATTGTCGAAACTTGCAGGAAAGAATCTGTGAGGGTGACACTATGGGGTGCGGCAGCTGATCTAATAGATGAAACACCAACAGACCAATTGGAGGTCCGAGTCATTGTGATAACGTCTACTAAAGTCGTTGTATATGAAGGTAACAAGAATATAATTTCTTCCGTTTAATATCAATTGTACCTTCAAAGTACTAATGGAAAACATACTTACCACTGACATAACGCAAACATACAGGGGACGATAATTTACAATCAACTTACGGAACGAAAATATACACCAACATAGATATACCAGAAGCAAAACAACTGGCAAAAAGGTTAGTAAAGATGTAATACGGTCGTCAAAATAGAATTTACACGCCCCTGCCCGGCAACCTATAACCTCGACACCACCTCCACTTAGGTTACACATACATCCTCACACATCCTATATCATTTTGCATGCACACATAGATTTTATTCTCTTTTCGGTAAAACTCAAGGAAATTGCAACTGAGATTTGCATTTACAAAACAGGGCAGACGAACAAGCTGCACTTAAGTTTATCACCCACATCGAAGCAACCACAGAAGAACCACCATTCAAAACCATTAAGGAGTTACAAGAAATGGACCTCCCAAATGAGGTAAACAACAAAATCCATTCGCCCTACTATAGTAAGTGTATGAACTAAACATTTTCAAGATACATGTTTGACAAAACCACGAACATCAGAAGGCCATGTTCCTTTGTCGAGGGAGGATAACGGAAGTACGAACTGATGTCGATTGGAGGTACATGTCTTGCACAACATGCAAAACTGGTCTCCAACAGGACAAAACATGCTTCTACTGCAACAAGTTGATTGAATACCCTACACAAAGGTAACATTACTTTACTGTGTTAAGATTATACCAGATTACTGGCATTGATTCACTGACGGCTTACGAACTATAAATCAGTACCTATGATTTTGTTCTCCTCCGTCCCGCTAATTACAGTTACGTTGCACAACCCGCGTACAATGTTTACATGTACCACATACCAAGACTAAATACTATTTCCACTAATGCAGGTATAGGCTAATGACGACCATAACCGAGGGAGACACGGCCGCCAAATTAGTACTTTTCGATAAAGAGGCAGAAAAGGTCATTGGCAGACCAATTAATAAGTTGCTTGATATATATGAAAAAGTTAACACAAATCATTACCTTTATAGCCACCCAGAAAACACTTTCAAAGTTGCCTACTAAGTCGGTACCTACTGACGTAGGAAGACGGAAGAGGTAAGGTGTTTGACATTCTGCAACAATGTATCGGCAACGAATACACATTCAAAGTAAAGGTTGGGATGAACAAGTATGGGAACGAACGAAAGCTTAAAGGACAAAAGATAATGACTAAAACTGATGACAATGGAGATTTAAACGTGGACAACCACGAGAAAGGAAAGGTAAACGGATGACACTTCACTTATCTAATAAAACACACACACAAAACAAAACAAAAACTAACATTATACTCAGATAGAAGAGGGGCAGCCGGATAGCACTTGCGAAGGAAGAATTTCACTCAAAACACCGGACAAGAAAGAGAAGAGAAAACAAGAAGAAAAGTACGTACATTTTATTACATTCACTAAAGAATCCAAAATTTGATGGAACATAACGTCGTAACAACTTTGCAGAATACATGGTGCAAAAATGGAAACCAGTTTTTCGGGACGCAAGTCAGACAAGAAGCACAAGAGAGCATAAGAGACAAATAGCAACCGCTACATACGATGGCAACGAAGATCACCTCTACAACAACGATTACATCTTCCTTAATAACGTGTTGATTTGGATTATGTTTTTCCCACACAATGTTTTCTGCTTTTTAAATATTTTGTTAGATCTACAATGTTCTTCCAAAGGTTGACAATTTCAATATTCGTTTCCAAAATTAGTGTCACTTTATCTTACCTTTTACTTAAGTTATACGGAAGTTACTTATATATCAACAAGATTGTCATGTTTCTCTTACATTATTGGAATTTAGTCGGAATTCATTTTAGTAAAGAAAAAAACCCTTCACTTACAAAGCCCCGTGAATATTCACGGGTCAAAGAACTAGTTTTCTATTAGAAAGATATATTAAAATACTATAACCAAAGTGCGTGGTATTAGAAGACTATATTATTAACTAATACTAATTATATCCTTAACCCTAACTTAACCACTCAACAATATTAATTCTTTAATAATATAGTCTTCCAATGTCATTCCAATAATAGTCTTTTAAGGTAACTTTGGTCAAGTAAGAACCCTACCATTCTCATGTAGTTGTTTACCACCCGTCCGCATACTTGGTTCGGGTCCCGTCTTTCTTGGCTCAGCCGTCCGAGAAAGCGTCGCAATCCACATTTTTTTCCTTCAACCAAACATACTCGTCTAATAATTCCCCTAAACTCATCGAACTCTTTGGCGCCTAATTTAATTGATTCCACCTAAATTCAATCAAATTAGTCCACTATAAAATCACCTAATATATCCCGAAATTACGCAATCAATGGAGTAGTTCCTAAAAGACCTAACATACTCAAATTTGCCATTTCATTGATGAGTTTACTGCTAATCTGCTATATTAGAACAACAAAAAACTACCCCTATAATAATTGGACTTTTAGATTATTAATATGGGAACTATTGGATGAGTTTGTAGGTGCACTATTGTAAATAATAGTAATGACGATGATTGGAGACGGCGGTTAACCTGATTGAAGGAGGATTTGGAGATGGAGGAGGAGGAAACTTCTGAGCGAAAAATAAAGCGGGTCTCGGAGAAGTCGTTGTCGGCGAGGTAGCGACCCAAAATGAAAGCTACGTGAAATGGCGTCACTTTGCCTCTTCCAATCACGTCATTTTTGTTATTGTTGATGTTGTTGCTGGTAATGGTGGAATTTTCCGACTTTCCTGTTCTTGAACCAAGCAATAGTTTCGTAGTCCTCCATTTCATTTATTTTCCTGGTTTTTAAAAACATGGAGTAATATGAAAATAATCGTTTGGATATATCTCTGGAGAAAGCAACTGTCAAACAGACACAATATAAATGGGATGGAGGAATTAAACAAAGATTTGGATAACATGACTCTCAAACAGTAGAATACAATTACTTTTAAGGTTCGGGGTTGAGTTTTCAAACCGTGAGATTCAAGCTCATCCCAAAACATTGAATTTATATCCCGTTCTACAATAAGACAGTCATACCAAAGTTTTTACCGGTCTTCTCACCGCATTACCTGCATATTCTTATCCACATATGAATACCGTACCCTTCAACGTTTTGATGCTCTCATTCACATGTCTTTGGAATGATCTATATTTGGCTCAGATGACCTTTTATTCAGCTAATAATTATGATGGCTAATTCAGCTAGTGGTCACATGTTCAGAGCTTGATCAAAAAAATTCTATATTATATAATCATTCTGAACAAAGATCTGGAAACAGATGTCGATCCATTCCTCTAAAGAGCCATTTAGCAAAAGTTTCTTGGCTAGTCCTACAAAACCAAATAAGAGAAAAATAAGAGACTTTCATCAAAAGTCCACGAAAACTGAATTGAGGCAAATAATTTACGAATTTCGAAGTAATTTTTTGTGAAAAACAACACAAATTGGCCTACAGTGAGGTTTCCCAGTATCTTTTTTTTTTGTTGACAGTCTACACGCGAGAAGGTGCCAACATGACGTGTCCAAATAACATATGTACCATATAACAAAAGCAACCAATTACTGATCTTAATAGTAATAACCTAACCACAATGATGAACCCTCACTTTAAAAATCAAACCCGAAAGATTATCATAATAAAACATCCCAAGGAGTAAAAAGGAGACCCAAATAAGAGCATATATAAAGATTATTTATGATCATGAAAAAATATTACATAGAGCTAAGAGCATATATAGTGACGAAAATCGTATTCAAAAGTTTTAGAAAACTTAAGAAAAAGAGAGAATAAATAAACAATGGGAAAACGAAAAGTTTGCAAAACAGGAGGAACATGAGGGTTACTATAAATTGAGCCCTTAGATAGTTGGATGCCAAATTGTTGCTTTCTGCTGTTGCTGCTGGATTGAATTTATTTTATAAACAGGGAAAACAAATATGTGTGAACTACATGAAGCTAAAGCATTGGGTGTTTGTTGTCATTTTTTACCAAGAAATTCATAAGCGAGCCACAAATGTGAAAGTAGTCACTTATGAATTTATTGGCTAGAAGAGTTGTAGTGAAGGATTTGAATGAGTATGACGCACATACATTGCAAAATCTGAAAACATGAGGAATGTTAAGGTCGTACAGATCCCTCAAAGCATTTGGATCATAGGTAATGAGTACAAATCCTGCACTAATACTACTACTTTCCTTGTCATCTGGGCCCTCTAACCTCCCCATCCCGCATTCATCTTCTCCCCTCATTTCACCGGAATTGAAATCTCATATCTGTAGATGATACAAATCAAGTTTGTTAATTATGTACTTCAAGGAAACCAAAGACATTTATGTGAAACAAAACAAAACAAAAACCGTGACAACTCTATGAAACTACAAATGATCAGTATTTAACATTGTCAAGATGGACAGGAAGTGACTAACCATTAGGGCTGTGCATCGGTCCAGACCCGACCCGACCCGGACCGGACCCTGTTTGACCCTGAACCGGAATAGCAAATTTCCCCGACCCTGACCCTGACCCTGACCCTGAATTAGTAAACACTGACCCTGGACCGACCCTGAAAATTCCGGGTCTGGACCGATTGGACCCTGTTTGGTCTAATGCGGAGGAGAGGCAGAGGGCGGCGTAGATGCCAGGGAAGATGTCGGCGCCGATGCCGGTGCCGCAGGAGATTAGGCCGCAGGTGTTGGGGTCGGCGGATGCGACCGATGGAGTAGTAAGGGCCCTCGCCGATGTCGTCGACTTGGTAGTTGAGGCTGCGGAGGTGGGCGACTAGGGCGTCTTTGAGTGGGCAGCCGAAAACGTCGGCTCCGCCGATGAATTTCAGGGGTTCGGTGGGGGTGGGGGTGGCCATGGATGGATGGAGGGGGAGAGAGTGGTGACTGGTGAGTGATACGGAGTGATGGCAAGAAATTATTATCAGCTTTCATTGCCGGAAGAAGACGTCGTCGGAAGGAGTCGCCGGAAGAAGACGTCGTCGGAAGGAGACGCCGGAGGAAGATGAACTACGCCGGAGAATCAGAGGAAGGAAATGGGATTTAGGGTTTCAAAAGGATGAATGAATGGAGTGTTGTAGTGTAATGGGCCGCATGATGTTACTAAGAGGAACAGCCCAAAGGCCCCAAACTTAATGAAACAGGGTCAACCGGTCTGGACTGGTTAATTCCGGGTCTGACCCGGTCCGGACCGGAACCCTAAATTCCAGATTTCTTTGGATCGGAACCTGACCCTGATTTTATTTTTCAGGGTCCGGTCTTCATTATTCCGGTCCGGTCTAATTTTCCGGTCCGACCCGGTTTCTGCACAGCCCTACTAACCATTGCTTGATTTCTGTGAGGATGAAGGAAGGAGGTCAATCTCTTCCGTCATAGCCATAGAAACTGATTTCTGTGATCATAAACCCTTGTCACGCCAATTGATTACAATCTAATAAGTCACATTGTAGACACCCGCATTTTGCCTGCTAGTGTCTATAGCAGTCTCCAACAAAACACCCGATGATGATCAGACGTCAACGTGACTTAATACGCTCGAATACGAACTCGGAATCAATAGTATCCGACGTGGGCATTTAGCGGAGTGCAAATCACCCAAAACCAACCTCAAATTCAGGCCCAGTGGGTCGTTCCGAGCAAAATAAGACTAATTTGGGCCAAAACCGACACCAAAAATAAAAACCGTCTTTTGGCGACCGGGTCAAAACCCGGTCAAAGACGAACCCGTCTCACAAATCAGCCAAATTCATTCTCGAAACTGGCGCCCAAATCCAACATTCAAATTAATCAATCAAATCACTCGGTCAAGTGGAGCGTCATTCAGCATATCAGGCCCGTTTTGAAGGGCACTCGATCGAGTGCACTATGGCCACTCGATCGAGTGACCCTAGGTCGGGGGGTAAAGCCTATAAATACCCCCTTAACCCCATTCATTTCACAAGCTTTTCCATGCATTCTTAGCCTACATTTCTACCCTAATCCTACCATACTACACTACACTACAAGCCCTTAGCAACCCTAAGCAATACACACAAAAACCGAGTCCTTCGTCCCTCGAAAACCGACGAATCATCCATTACACATACACATACACATACACATACACATACAATCAAAACTCGCCAAAGACCCGAGAGCATCCTCTCCCTAACCAAACACACCCTAACTCACCCTACATATCTCGACACTCCCGCGCACACGCCGCTACCACGAGTTCGTTTCTGAGGCCATTAAGCATGTAGGTTGAGGGTGTAATTCAAATCCCGACATCTCTTTCTCCCTTCTTCTTTTTTCGTTTCTTTTGTATATATATTTGTATTATCATTATTATTATTATTATTATTATTATTATTATTATTATTATTATTATTATTGCTAACCTTTAATTTTGTGCATACTAACATTTTATTTATGTACTCTAAAACTAACTTTTTTTTTATCGTTTACTAACATTTTAATTCCGTATTCTAACATCTAACATTATTATACCGTGTATATATACATATTAATATCAAAATCTCGGTTTCGAATACGTTTGACTGTGACAATCGCCTAAAGTCCATCTAATTCCTTTACGAGTAACGACGGAGGTGGCGACCTTTCGAGGAGCGCCGCCCAAATGTGCTCAAGGACGTGATGTGATCGTGATCGGTCATAGTTGAACATATTTGGTCACATTTCTACAATTAGTGCAGAACCCGTTGACACGAAAATCGACATCACATAATCCGAAAGGATTGGTTTCGATGTCGTGACGTAGAGGGATGCAATTCCGTTACTAATTCAAAACTTCGATATAAACAATAACGTTTCATAAAATTCCGATAACGGTATTATAATCGTACATACAGGATTATAGTACCGGAGGCCAAGTTAAATACAAATCGTGCGATATTTGTATTTGATTTGGCCAACCTTCGATTTTAAATCAAAAAACTAAACGAGATGTCACTCGTACAGGGGCTACTCGACCGAGTACGTAGGCTACTCGATCGAGTAGCACCCAAAAATCTGGACAGTAGCTACGTTAAAGACACACTCGACCGAGTCAGACCATGACTCGATCGAGTGGGTCCTGTATCCCAGAAAACCGAGAGCTCTAATGCAACATTCGAGCCTCGTCATTCTTTTTACGACTTTTAGTCGACACGTGCATAATCAATCACGTAATTCTCCTTTTTCAAAACTCATGCATATCACGACACTTAAAACGACTTTGATCGACGGTCTCGCACTATTAATTTCGTGTCGACGACTCTTTAGTCGTATCCGACACATAATTAATTTAGCCCCATTTTTCGAGGTGATAAGTCGGGACAAGACATCGAGGTTCGAGATCGGGTTAGCACCACACCTAGGTCTCGAACCTCCGTCCTTTGATTAATATGCAATATAATGCGTAATTAATTAAAGTTCGTCCGTCTATCTAATTCGCGATCTAGTGTGCATTTATTATATACGGGTCTTTGACGGGTCGTGTATTTATTTATCACTCTTCTCATTTTATTCGATTATTCTATTTTATTGCTCGTTGTATTGTGAATTTCGGGTTGTATTCCGCCCGTGAAATTTGTAATTTATTTACGAGTTTTCTATTTTCGATGTTTGCCATTTATTTATTTAAATGAACATCACATGCTAAATCACTTTGACGTGAATCAAGATGCATTAAATGACGTAGCAAACCAATAATTCACATGCTTAGCCCGAAAACGCTGTTTGCATATCATTTAATTATTTTACTAGCGCGCGTACACGAACACGAACGATGCCTTAGTAGAGGCTGCCATTGTGCGGGCGGGGTTGGGTGTCCTTAGTGGGCTTCCCAACACGTACCCTCACCCCTTACTCAGAACCTTGGTTTCCGGATGTCCGAAACCATTGGCGCACGAGAGTCATTTTATATACGAAAGCCGGTGTTAACGGTATCGATATAATAATGCAAAGGGAGGAGCCTCATAAACTCTGAAATCGAAGTGGGCTTACTTTGTGTATAGCCCATGACGACATAGAGTGGGCTCGAATGGTTCCGAATAACCACAAAATTCGGTGGCGACTCCATTTTGACTTAAATTTTGAACCCGAGAACAATCTTACCACGAGATTCATTCGCCTACCCAAACCCGCGCGTGGGCGCGTCGGGGTGGACCTACGTCATGTCCACAATTTGGCGACTCCGCTGGGGATACCTGATGTACCACATGTCATCGGGGTTCCTAGGATGAGACTCGAAGAGAAATCGTTCGCATATTAGTGTACGCGCATTAGTTTAATGATTCATGCATAACCCAAATTTGCCCGAGCCGGTTACTTGTGATCGACGTCCCACTATACCGCGGTGCATTCCTACATGGGTGCGCTAAAGACTTCGATGGTGGAACTCGTATGGGTTTTGCGGCATGTCCTAAGACCAACTCTGCTTAGGGAGTCCGTCCTGATTTACGAGAAAGCCATCGTTGTTGGTATAGACCCTATTTGACCGACCGAGACTTAGTGTAAAGCATACATAAGCGTCGTTATAATGCTTGTTTGACTACGTGCTACTTGGTTTCCGTGTCATTTTTCAAAAATCGTCATTTCAAAAAATGCATCTTTCCAAAAACACCAAATTTTGAAAAATCCGAAATACCGTCCGTTTCGGGACTCATCTTTTCAAAATATCCAATATTCAAAAACTCAGAATGCTGCCGAAAATTTGACTTACGATTTGACTCAAAACAAGCCTTTTTTTAGCCGGCATGCTATCCATTTCAATTCGAATTTTCGATCCACCATTCGATTTTCGAATTTTCAAAATTCAATTTCAATTTTCAAATCTTCGTGACGCCATTCGCGATTTTCAAATCCTCGAGATTCCATTCTCGATTTTCAAATCTCCGAGATGTCGTTTTCGATTTTCAAATCTTCGGGATCTCATTTTCAATTTTCAAATTTTCGAAAATTTATTTTCGATATTCAAATTTTCAAAATTCCAAATATTCAACTTTTCAAAAAATTCAGTCCTGTCGGCATGCTGCCAATTTCAAAAGACGGTACCGTCTCCCAATTTTTCAAAACGCGAATTTACTTGCAACCGTTCTAACATTTCAAAATGCCCGGTCCTATTGGCCCACTACCAATTTCAGGATCGTCCTCTCAATTTTCAAAATTCTATCATTTTTCAAAAACCTTTCTTGTTATAGGACCTACCGTTATCCGTGTGTCGGGTCTTTTCATAATATGTCGAAGGTCTATAGCGTCGAAACTCCGTCGATCCTACATCACGGGTTTCTTCCCCATCCTAGTCCGCCTTATCCTAAAGGCATAACCAACCAACACGAGTCATGCACTCGTAAATGGAAGGTTCGTAAACACTCGATTCCTAACTAGAAAGTCACACGCAATTTTCCCTCCGACAGGACGATCCCCACGACCTTTCCTAAGTGAAATTTGCCCGTCTTTCAATCCGTTAGTCGAGTCATCTCAATTCGAGAATCCTTTAACTTAAGGGTCTACCCTAATCACAGGGTCTATCCTTATTCAGGTCGAGTCAAGGGTCTCTAGCGTCGAAACTCTGCCGATCTTACATCGCAAGTTTCTTCCCTTACCCCATCTGCCTTTCCTCGAGGCCGAGTCAACCTTTTACAAGGAATAGCCCTGTAGCTAAAGGTTCTTGATCCTTACATCTAAGGGTCACTCGTCCAACACTCGAATCTAAGCAAAACCTTCGGTCTCACTCGGGGGCTACCCTTCAGCAGAGCAATCAATCACGGTTGCTCTAAGGGTCATGTCCTACACGTGGTGTCTCACGTGTGTCACTTTCAAGTCATTCGGATGCCGCACCATCTGAATCCTGTCAGAGTCTTTAGTCTTACTTGGGGGCTGTCCTCCACCCCAGCATTCGACCACAGTCACCTTAAGGGGTACCTTACGTTCATCATACACCGGCGTCCTTATAATGCCTTCTTCGAGTTGTACCTATGCTACGAATACTCGAGCCTCTTAAAGGTTTAGGTCGCCACGGTTTGTCCGAGCACGCGACGCGGACAAACATGGTCGCCCCATTTTCGGACTCACCCGCATGTAGCTCAGATCTCATGGTCGAGTCCGAGCCAGGGTCGTTACCTCGTCTAGGTCAACGTTCGAGTATCCCGGTCCAAGAGTCTTTGTCATCCCGTCATCCCTGGGGGCTATGTCTAGTTTGACTCCCTCTCTTGCATTTGCGCAAAGCCGAGTTTAGGCGAGTCGTGGCACCCGTCGTCCTCTCCAATCAAAGACTTTACCAAAAAAGGAACAACCAACCGAGCATCCGTAAGTCCGGATTTGATTCGAGTCTAAGTCTGAGTTCGAGTCTAGGATACCCTACATCCTCATTTCCAAATCAGAGTCAGAGTCATTTGAATTCTGTCCTCTTTTCAAAATTCAATAAAATCAGCCTTTTCAATTTCTCATATATGCTTCCTTATGTGTTTCCGAGAACATGATGAACACCATCATACGCTGTGAGCACATGCACGTGACTATTATAGGCACATCTATAATGACTGCAGGAACTGAGGCCCGTGTTTTCCTTTACCTGTTCCATGTCTGGTATAGAAAGCCACATAACTAACCTTAGCAGGAGCGGTATCGAATCCTATGACAAATCTAGGTAGTCTTCTAGTTTGGGTTCAAGACGGAAGGCAAGCCCATTTCCCACAATAAACACCCCTCCAATAAGACTAACCAATCCCTACCTTAGGCGTTTAGTCTGACCAGAAGCGAAAAAGAAGCATCGTGACTCTATAGACTTGATGCCAAAAATACCCAACTCGGGACGATGCTCCCACTAAGCCTGCTCGGAATTATGATGACAATACCGAGATCCAAATCACCATGCTTACCGTAGAGTACTCCACCGCGAGTTGCACTCACACAAACACCAACTAGGCTTACACCTTACAAAGGTTTAGCTCCACAAGCCTAATCCAACCGATGGGCCCACCCCCATATCCACCCACAACACCATAGGAGGGGATTACCGTGAAAAAAAAAAAAGAAAAAAAAAAGCTGAAAAAAAAAATCAAAAGTCCAAGGAAAAAGCAAAAGGCCCAAAACAAAAGAGCTGGCCATAAAAAAAAAGAACCCTCAGCATCCCCCGACTATATACGGTCAATCCCTTGACCGGGGCACGGTCATCATCAAAAAAAGAATCCCATGACCGGGGCTAAGAGGTCAACCAAAAAAATTCAAATACCCATGACCGTGGTCAACGGTCAACTCAAGTGAAAGTCCCTTGATCAAGGTACGGTCAATTCAAAATTATTGATGCCCATACCATCAAATAGAGGAGAAACAATCAAGCTGGTCAGCTAACACCACATTTAGCCTTCCCACATTACAACCCTCAAGACCTTCCCGAGACCTAGGCTAAGAGACAGCCCAGAATTTTGAGGATTCAAGCTCCATAGGATACACCCTAACCATTAGGGCCATACATGGAAACCAGATCCCGCATTATCAAAACTACCCTGATCGAAGTTCGAGTCATTTTTACTCGACTTCCCCCTTTCCTACCACATTACAATACTTTACCCTCGAAGCCTTAGCTCCACAGAATCAAGCTGCAGATGTCAAAACATCAAAGCCACTTATTGCCTAGCTCCACATTTCCAAAAACATCCAAACCATTTACCAACCCCAAACACGGGAACTCAACCCGCGGTCGGCATATAACATGCCCAAATAGTTCACACCACCTCTGGGGGCTACCCCGGAGAATGCTCACAGTCACAGGATTAACATCCTAACTGTTCCAGCCCTTTGATCAAGACATCATTGGGAACACACCTAGCCTACACCATCGCTATAGCTAGTTACACACAAAGCCCTAATAAACTAGGCACCATAACATATCTTCCAATCCACTGAACTACGGCTTGGTTTGATTTCACTACACATGAATACGTAGGCAGCCTTTCAACAAAGGCACAACCACTCACATTGACACAAATTTAAAAAGCACCGTCATTCCAATCACGACACTGTCATGTTCTCAGCAGCTAGCTTTGTCGTCCTGGGGGCTTCTCTTAGGCAGAAGCTCTCCATCCACTCACAAAATCCAAATGACTTTCAAAAAATAGCCTCCTTTCTATAGAGTGTCCTAGTACTCGGCTCAGTCGAAGACAAAAATCTGTCAAGGACTCGAAGCAACACCCACTTTGGGAATGTACCCCAAAACCAAAAATTCAAAAGAGTACTAGTCTACAGCACTGCTACTGCTAAGTCATGCAGAAACAGTCACATTACAGGCTATTGCAATTCCCCTATATCACATCTTTCCCATTTCGATGTTCGACCGTGTTGCCACTCGCCTAGGCTATGGATTAGCGCAGCTTAAGAGTCTTGTCGTCTTAGGTGTCCCGCCCCCTACCGAGTCACAGTCCAACCCCTTCAAGATTCTAAGTCGTGTCTGTCAACTCGTCCTGTCACGTCCAGAGTCGAGTCTGTCGGTATATCTCTCTTTTCAAATCCTTGCTTTGAAGTTTGCAAAACTTAGCCATTTGAGAAAATCCTTTTTGACAAGGTCAAATTTCGGTCTATTTAAACTGCAAATTTCTACCCCTTTCAATTTTGAAAACCTATCTCCTAGCACGTGAGTTTCTTTCAGGACTTCGATTTCAAAATAAAGCAAAAATCATTTTCCCCAGCGCAAGTCAGTCTATAGATGCTAACTGCATTTCCTATGTGCTATCTTGCTATATACTATGCCTGCTATTTCTGCCTATGTATCTAACATTTCAGGTACCAGCTAGTGCTTCCCAACGGAACATCAAAGGCGGTGTTTCTCCTGAAATGCTACATGCAAGTTGTCATGTGTCAGCATACGGGTACACCCAAGACTTCAGAAGCAAGTCCCTGCGCAGCTACTTTACTCCCCAGCATGAGTCGGTGTTTCTCCTGGAATGCTACATCCAAGATGTGATGTGTCGGCATACGGGTACACCTATGACTTCAAAGGCAAGTTTGAATCCCCACGGAGCTATCATCATCAGGACAAGTATGACTCTTTTCTTATGGCTGGCGAGCCCTTCACGCAAGTCTAATGGACTATAAACGACCCGACCGGAAGGCTGCCAGGTCGTAATCCTCGATTGGCCTGGTAGCTACTCTGACTTTCGCCTTGTCTAAGCCTCAGTCAGAGTGGGGGCTCTGTAGACACCCGTATTTTGCCTGTTAGTGTCTATAGCAGTCTCCAACAAAACACCCGATGATGATCGGACGTCAACGTGACTTAATACGCTCGAATACGAACTCGGAATCAATAGTATCCGACGTGGACATTTAGCGGAGTGCAAATCACCCAAAACCAACCTCAAATTCAGGCCCAGTGGGTCGTTCCGAGCAAAATAAGACTAATTTGGGCCAAAACCGACACCAAAAATAAAAACCGTCTTTTGGCGACCGGGTCAAAACCCGGTCAAAGACGAACCCGTCTCACAAATCAGCCAAATTCATTCTCGAAACTGGCGCCCAAATCCAACATTCAAATTAATCAATCAAATCAACAAGGTCAACACCTTCCTAAAATACCCCGATTCACTTGATCCACTCGATCGAGTGGATAGACCCACTCGGTCAAGTGGACCGTCATTCAGCAGATCAGTCCCGTTTTGAAGGGCACTCGATCGAGTGCACTATGGCCACTCGATCGAGTGACCCTAGGTCGGGGGGTAAAGCCTATAAATACCCCCTTAACCCCATTCATTTCACAAGCTTTTCCATGCATTCTTAGCCTACATTTCTACCCTAATCCTACCATACTACACTACACTACAAGCCCTTAGCAACCCTAAGCAATACACACAAAAACCGAGTCCTTCGTCCCTCGAAAACCGACGAATCATCCATTACACATACACATACACATACAATCAAAACTCGCCAAAGACCCGAGAGCATCCTCTCCCTAACCAAACACACCCTAACTCACCCTACATATCTCGACACTCCCGCGCACACGCCGCTACCACGAGTTCGTTTCCGAGGCCATTAAGCATGTAGGTTGAGGGTGTAATTCAAATCCCGACATCTCTTTCTCCCTTCTTCTTTTTTCGTTTCTTTTGTATATATATTTGTATTATTATTATTATTATTATTATTATTATTATTATTATTATTATTATTATTATTTTTTATTATCAACTGGAGCTTGCATTAATAACGAAAACAAATTAGCATTTTAATTCCGTATTCTAACATATTATTATTATTATTATTATTGCTAACCTTTAATTTTGTGCATACTAACATTTTATTTATGTACTCTAACACTAACTTTTTTTTTATCGTTTACTAACATTTTAATTCCGTATTCTAACATCTAACATTATTATACCGTGTATATATACATATTAATATCAAAATCTCGGTTTCGAATACGTTTGACTGTGACGATCGCCTAAAGTCCATCTAATTCCTTTACGAGTAACGACGGAGGTGGCGCCCTTTCGAGGAGCGCCGCCCCAATGTGCTCAAGGACGTGATGTGATCGTGATCGGTCATAGTTGAACATATTTGGTCCCATTTCTACAATTAGTGCGGAACCCGTTGACACGAAAACCGACATCACATAATCCGAAAGGATTGGTTTCGATGTCGTGACGTAGAGGGATGCAATTCCGTTACTAATTCAAAACTTCGATCTAAACAATAACGTTTCATAAAATTCCGATAACGGTATTATAATCGTACATACACGATTATAGTACCGGAGGCCAAGTTAAATACAAATCGTGCGATATTTGTATTTGATTTGGCCAACCTTCGATTTTACATCAAAAAACTAAACGAGTTGTCACTCGTACAGGGGCTACTCGACCGAGTACGTAGGCTACTCGATCGAGTAGCACCCAAAAATCTGGACAGTAGCTACGTTAAAGACACACTCGACCGAGTCAGACCATGACTCGATCGAGTGGGTCCTGTATCCCAGAAAACCGAGAGCTCTAATGCAACATTCGAGCCTCGTCATTCTTTTTACGACTTTTAGTCGACACGTGCATAATCAATCACGTAATTCTCCTTTTTCAAAACTCATGCATATCACGACACTTAAAACGACGACTTTGATCGACGGTCTCGCACTATTAATTTCGTGTCGACGACTCTTTAGTCGTATCCGACACATAATTAATTTAGACCCCATTTTTCGAGGTGATAAGTCGGGACAAGGCATCGAGGTTCGAGATCGGGTTAGCACCACACCTAGGTCTCGAACCTCCGTCCTTTGATTAATATGCAATATAATGTGTAATTAATTAAAGTTCGTCCGTCTATTTAATTCACGATCTAGTGTGCATTTATTATATACGGGTCTTTGACGGGTCGTGTATTTATTTATCACTCTTCTCATTTTATTCGATTATTCTATTTTATTGCTCGTTGTATTGTGAATTCCGGGTTGTATTCCGCCCGTGTAATTTGTAATCTATTTACGAGTTTTCTATTTTCGATGTTTGTCATTTATTTATTTAAATGAACATCACATGCTAAATCACTTTGACGTGAATCAAGATGCATTAAATGACGTAGCAAACCAATAATTCACATGCTTAGCCGAAAACGTTGTTTGCATATCATTTAATTATTTTACTAGCGCGCGTACACGAACACGAACGATGTCTTAGTAGAGGCCGCCATTGTGCGGGCGGGGTTGGGTGTCCTTAGTGGGCTTCCCAACACGTACCCTCACCCCTTACTCAGAACCTTGGTTTCCGGATGTCCGAAACCATTGGCGCACGAGAGTCATTTTATATACGAAAGCTGGTGTAAACGGTATCGATATAATAATGCAAAGGGACGAGTCCCATAAACTCTGAAATCGAAGTGGGCTTACTTTGTGTATAGCCCATGACGACATAGAGTGGGCTCGAATGGTTCCGAATAACCACAAAATTCGGTAGCGACTCCATTTTGACTTAAATTTCGAACCCGAGAACAATCTTACCACGAGATTCATTCGCCTACCCAAACCCGCGCGTGGCCGCGTCAGGGTGGACCTACGTCATGTCCACACACATCAACAGACATCAATTAATCATCAGATTATCAAAACAATCCTAACTAAGAAACATATATATCCTAAATTCAATTAAATTCATACAGAAATCCTAATTTAACCATTCCCAATATCGTTCCTCTTCTGCCCGATCAAACAATCCTACGCACAAATCAAATCACAAACACACAAAAACCGAAGCCAAAAAAACGATAATCAAACAAACAAAGTTAGCAAAACGATAATCAATAAAAAAAGGGCTGAATTACATAATTGTTAACGTAACCAATCCCGTTAATACCACGGAAGAGGAGATGAGAGAAGACGGTTTTTATTGCCTAAGATATGAGGAGGTAGTTTTCTAGATCCAATTGGTGAGATAGGGAGAAAGGAGGAGATGACAGGAGGCAAATTTTTTTTTTTTTTTTTCTGATGTAAATTGGTGAAATGGGGGGTGAAGAGGGATGAGAGTAGGTGGTTTAATTTGATGTAGCAGTAGTGGGAAGTTAAAATGGGAGGAAGTTACCGCAGATGGTATCTTTTTTTTTTAAATTGCAAACCGTCACATAGCAGTAACATTTTTTTTTTAAAATTGAAATTGCCACATAAGACGCCAATATGGAGCCACATAGGATGCTTACGTGGGTGAATAAGGAGGCTTTATTTTCTTCAACTTTAATATATAAGAGAATAAGAGAGACTCTTTCCTTCGACTTACTTTCTAATGTTGCGTAGTCTCACAAATTTATGCAATCCTATAACTTGGTGTCATTATCATTGTAACTAAAAATCGGCCCGTGCATCGCACGAACTTTCCAACTAGTCCAGATATAATTAAAGACTAGTGCAAAACCCGTGCCTATGCACGGTTTTTTAATTAAATTCTGTGTATACAAATAGTTTAGTGACTTACAAAAATATATTCTCTTGGTCTAACTTCTAAGTCATTCATTTACATTATTGGAGTATGTTTTTAGTGTTTCAGTCAACCGTTTATGTTTTGGTTAACCTTTACCCTCTACTTTTTGTTTTAAGCATAATAAAAATAATTTTTATCTCACTACCTTGTTTTTATGTATAGATTAACATTCTATTAGGACAACATGAATATAAAATTACAATATATTTTACTTATTTTAAGTTGGAAATTTTTAACTTTTTTTTTTTTTTTTTTTAACTTTTGGATCACATTCAACATTAGTATTCTTATTATGCTTAGTATATTTTCAATTCTTAGGTAATTGATTTGTTTCTAAATTTTCGAAGATAGGGGATCTTTAAATTAGTAAATAAATTATAAATCTGTCAAATTTCGATTCGACTCATAGACTCGATCCATTTGTTTAGAATCAAGAGTCAAGATCCTAAAATTTTGACCCACGATCCGTTTGGCTTAAACCTCAAATGATCTATTAATTAAAATTATTACTCCAATATTACTTGCTCTTGGTATTTATATGAATATGTTATACGGAGTATTTAAAATATAAATTTAAAAATTATTAACTTTAATAGTGTAAACTACCAAAAACAAATTAAAAATAATAATTTATAATAGCATTTAATAATAAAATATTTTTTAACAGTAAGTTAAATATTTTAATTTCAATAAAGTTATGCCTCATTCTATTGAGAAAAATGTTAATTATTGAATTTAATAACATTAGTGATATTTAACGTGATTACTATATTAAAAAATTAATTTTTAATTGATAAATTGTAAGGCGTCAGAAATTATATAAGTCTAATATTCTAACCCTAATTGACCCGTGAGATGTATTTAACCCAACCTGTATTACGTCCAACCCATATAACATGACCCGTCCAACCCGTTTCACATGCCTATTAAAAAGTATGAGATTTTCTTTTTGTTATTTTGTTATTTTTTTATTTTTTCTTCCAAATTTGTATAATTAGTAAAAATTGATAGATGTAAGACTTTTTTTGTTATTTTATGAATGGATATTGTAGAATTGGGCTTGTAATGAGTATTTGGTTAGAAGTTTATTTTGTCAAGCCCAATTGAGGTAATGAAGGGTAGATTTAGGCGGGAAAGTTGAAATGACGTCTTTGCCCCTTGGTTTTTGTTTTAGTGAATAGGGGATTATCCCCAATTCAAATGACTATGTATAGAAAATATAGGAGACCGTCTCGCAATACGATTATTGCGAATTTGCGATACGATTATTGCATGCAAGACATCTCACATAGAAGGATGCTACTGATTTAATACTCCGTAACATGGTTCTACATGAGGGGTTAACAATAATCGCATTGCGAGACCATCTCACGTGAGAATTTGGGTAGAAAACAAGTACGAAATATAACTTAGTAGTATGCTTTAATTTTTTCAGTTAACTACTTTACGTTAATGAGCGTTGTAAGTTAGCTCGATTTAAATATATTTCCTTAATTAAAAACTGTATTATAAAATATTAAAATTGATTTGTCGTATAAAAATTATTTTCTAGGATGAACATTGAAAATTTAAATACGAAGTATAAGAAATGCATAAAGCTTTACTCCGTATTTGTTGATTGATAAAATGGAAGGAGAACTCCAAGCAGTCAAGCAGGTAGGGCTAGGCTGGTAGCAAAATACGGAAAAAATTTCCACAGTGGGATTCGAACTCATAATCAAACTAGCAACTGAGCTACAATATAGTCACGCAACAAACTGCATTTAAATTGTACGGAGTATTTGTCATTGCTACTCGGGCTATAGCCCGTGTAGCCTAACCCTGTATCCGCCAGCGCCAGGCTTCCGAGTTCTGCAATCAGTTCTATAGGACATCGGAGTATTTTGTAACGATTATAATCTGGATCTCATTATATTCTCATCCTTCCCTGCAAAATTGAGAACACAGTTCACAGCTCTTTGCATCATCGCTCCTCAAGGTATTCTCCTTCACTTCCCTCTTCATCATATCATATCATATCATATCTTCCTATTTTTGAAGTGAATTTTAGTTAGTTTGGATGTAGTTCTGTGTTTATAACAGTTTTACTTCTGTCAAGAGTGCAAATCGTAGACTTTTTTTTATACTTGTTTTAGTTGGGTTTTTTTTTCTGTCAAGTGATAATTTCCAATTAAATTAGTGATTTTTCATCTGGTTTTTTTTTTATTTGAGTCGTGTTTATATCTTCCCATTCGATTAATCGTCATTCGATTGGTCGGTCAAAGTAGTGTTACCCAATTCGGAGTCGGTGCCGCGAACTTCGAACTGGTTCACCCGAACTCCGACTCAGGTCGGTCAAATCAACGAACCTAAGTTGCCCAGAAGAGCTGCGACCCATAGCTTTGCACCGCCTTCACTTGCCGGAGAAGGCTGACTTTCGTGGGTTTTTGGGTTTCTTGTGTTTTAGGTGGTCTGAGCGGCGGAGCAAATAGGGAATAGGGTTTTAAAAGTGGGGGAGACTCATTATTTCCATTTTTTCAATACTTTCATTAACTAACGGCTATTTGACTACTTATTTGATTTAATTTTACCTAAGACTTAATTTTATAGAATATCTATTCGTATTTCGAATCCAGTTCACTATTGAAAGTGAATTGCCAATTATGAACTCGAACTCGAACTATGTAACATCCGTCAAAGTGTAGTCATAATAATCCATCCCGCTAATTGCATAAATTTGTACCAATCAGTTGCATAATTCACTCCAAAGAAAGCTTTGATCTTTGATGTTGTTTTCAATCGGGTTTTTCTTAATTTTACCGGATGCGCATATGTGATAGCCTCTAAGAAATCTGTGATGCAACTTTGTTTGTGTTTTTGAATTTGATTGTGTGATTGTTTGTGAAGGAACAATGCCGGGTGAATTGGTGTATGAGATTGGGCAAAATGCTTATATAAAGCTAGTGTTGCATGCTTTAAAGCATAAGACCAATGCCGTCAATGGCATCTTAGTTGGTCGATATGAATCGAGCAAAGGGGTGGTTGAAATCTCTGATGCTGTTCCCCTTTTCCATTCCAGCCTTGGCCTTCTTCCACCCCTCGAGATTGCTCTTATACAAGTACGTTCCGTTTCTTATTGTTGTCCTTGCCCTTGTCACAATACATCCTCCTTTTTCTTGTCTTATTAAAATTGCAATGAATTTATGTTTCGTTTACTAGATAGAAGAATATTATGGTGGTCAAGGTTTGAGCTTGGTGGGGTATTTTCACGCAAATGAAAGGTCTGATGATAATGACCTAAGTAATGCTGCCAAGAACATTGGGGATCATCTTTGTCGCTACTTCCCTCAAGCTGGGATTCTTTTGGTATGTTATTTGGATATAACTCTTACAAATTGTTTTCCTGTAATTAAATTTTTATTATTGGTTTTAAAACTAGAATAGGTGCCCTTTTTTCCCTTTTCTTTCCAGCTGATTTTTTTTGTTTTTTTTTTTTTTGCGCATAGTTGGACAATAAAAATCTGGCAAGTTTATCGAAAGTGAGAGACCGGAGTCCAGTCATGCAGGTACTTCCTCGTAATGTGTATTGGCTATGGCTCCTTCATATTTATACACCTATTTTACATATATTATTTTATGTCTATGTAGATCTAGGGTTAGTGGAGTAGCTGCAATTGTATATTCTTAAGTATATCAGCTAGTTCAACCCTTTTTTGTCTTGTGAGTCTTTGGATTTCCTTAGCAATGTTTAATTATGGCTTATGGTTATATCATAGGCCATGAACTTGGTAATATTTGCTCAACTATGAAAATTCAAAGCCAATGCAATAACTCATCCCAGAAAGCAGAAAGATGGTTGGAATGAACTTATCTCTTGAATCTTGAGGGTCATTGGCGAGCCCTGAAAATATAGTAGTGTACTTTGTTTTGTTAAGTATTTTTAAGTAGAGAGTATAAAATTATCGCCGGTTTGTTTTCTTTGCATGCCTAAATAATCTTCCCCTTTCAATAAAATACTCATATACTCATATTAGAGAAAGGGGGAAATCATTTAGAATGGAGGGAGTAGTACGGTGAAGAGGAAAATGTTTTTCAGTCTGCTTGAATAATAAAGAGAATGAAGGGAGAAAGGGAATTGTATTAATAGATAAATTAGCTGTTTAACCAAATGATTGATAGGCTATTCAATTGAACATTCTGGAGTGAGACATCTCACTTGAGAACGTGTCACCTTAATACAACTTATGCAAAATTCATTCATACTGAAATTCAGGACTGAACTTGCCGTGTGTAGACAGCTAATAGTATCCAAATAAACGGCTAGTGGTACCTTGGTACCTTTGTCCCTTGGTGGCTTTCTTCCTATGATTTGTTTCCCTTGGCCTTTCGAGTTCCACAGAGATTGCTGCAGCTGTCGTTGTACGTGCTGTACTTGTATTTGCTTCCGTTCCTTCCTGCCATCTAGTGAACCCCCTTCCTTCTTGTGTCTTAGCATTACTGATTATGTTATTGGACTGGCTTGCTAGAATTTGTATCATAGATCAGTGTTGGTATTCATTTTGGTCTGTATCAATACCCCCTTCTTGAGGTGATCCTTGACCCCAAGGATCAAAATATGGCCACTGCTTCTTCAGATCATATAAATACTCCCATGTCGCATCCTCTAAACTCATGTCAGTCCATTTAACAAGCACCTTAGTAACTTTAATTCTGCCCCTCTTTGTTGACTTCCTTGCTAGAATCAGGGCTTCTTTCTTCTTCATTAGGCTCGATGATGTGATCAAGTAAATCTCCATAATGTTTTTTTAAGGAGAGACACATGAAATGTATGATGAATTTTAGACTTAGGGGGCAAGGCTTGTATGCAACTCTACCAACCTTCTTCACCACCTCATATGGACCATAACCTCTTAGCTAGTTTAGATTGCTCCTATTGCTGACGGATGACTGCCTTAGGGTTGTAGTTTAAGGTACACCCATTCACCAACCTCAAAAACTCGATCGCTCCTCTTCTTATCCGTCTGTTGGGTCAGCTATAGCCTAATATTCAGTAATGGCTCTTCTCTGTCCATCATTGTTCTGTCCACCGCGTCTACTTTGCTGTCCCCTGGCATGTAGGGGCGTAGGGCAGATGCAAGGGTGGAGGGTGCCCATATAGAACCTCAATATGGGGTGGTTCTTAGGGAACTATGGAACGTGGTATTACACCAATCCTCCGCCGAAGGTAGCCATTTACACCATTCAGTAGGGGTTTCGTTACAAAAACATCTAAGGTATGTTTCCAAACATCTATTCAATACCTCGGTTTGGCCATCCAATTGGGGTGATATGCTGATGTTAAGTGCAAATCTACTCCATGAATGGAGAATAACTCTTGCCAAAAGTTGCTGAGAAAGAGAGAATCCCGGTCTGGCATGCCGTGCAATTTGTAGATGGAGTCGAAATAAGCCTAAGCTACATCTGTCACTGTATAAGGGTGTTGTAAAGGGATGAAGTGAGTAGATTTACTTAGTCTATCAATCACAACCAATATAGAATCCATTCCCATAGACTTAGGTAGCCCATCTATGAAATCCATACTGATTTCGGTCTACACGGTGGTGGGAAGAGGAAGGGGTTTTAGCTTTCCCGGGCAGAGAACAGGGTCGTATTTGCATAGCCTGCAAATTGTACACTCTCTTACATCTTTCTTCATACCCTTCCAATAAAACTGTAGTTTTAACCTTTGATAGGTTGCCTCCTTTCTGGAATGCCCTCCTTGTAAGGTGCCATGCATCATTGATAATATTTTGCGATGGAGATTTTCAAAGTTCCCAACCACTAGCTTCCCTTTGCGTTTTAGCCGATCACCCCGCCATGTATAGCCCTTGTGAAGATTTGGGTCCTTCTTCAGGTTATTTATGATAGAATTTAGTCGTTCATCCCTCTCCCACGAATTCTGAATTGCTTCGTATAGGTCAATACTCATGGTACTCATGGGATGGTGATTTTGCATCAACACGGCCCCTATTCCATCTCTAGAGGCGTCCGTTTCCACCACGAAGGGTTGACAAAAAATTGGGTAAAACTAGTACCGGTGCTGATTTCATGACCTCCTTAAGCTTCTCAAAAGCTTGTTGTGCCTCGAGGTTCCACTTGAACGCATCCTTTTTTAAAAGATTTGTCAATGGCTTACTGATAATTCCATAGCTTCTTATAAATTGGGTCCCCGGCCAGAACCACACGTGCAAGTTTCCCATTCTATAGTAGCCTGTTAAACCTAAAAACCCTCTTAGTTGCGTAAGGGTCTTGGGAACGGGCCAATTTTGTACTGCTTCCACCTTAGATGGATCCGTGGCGACTCCTTCCCTTGATATGATATGTCCTAGGTACTCAAAACTGGTGGCACCAAAGCAACATTTGGACACCTTAGCATATAGTTGTTGTTCTTCTTCCATGATCCTTAACACTTCACTTACATGGCGTACATGTTCTTCTCAAGTTGGGCTATGGATAAGAATGTCGTCAAAGAAGACCAACACAGACTTTGTAAGGATGTCTTTAAACACTCTATTCATCAAGTTTTGAAAAGTAGAGGGGGCATTTGTTAGACTGAAGGGCATGACCAAATACTCGTAGTGCCCATGGTGTGTCATAAAGTCCGTTTTGTATACATCCTCTGGATTCATCCTCATTTGATGGAACCCCGCTCTTAAATCAATTTTGGTATAAGAGTTGGATCTATGTAGTTCATCCAGCAGCTCCTCGATCAATGGTATTGGGAATTTGTCTTTATTTGTTTGTTTGTTGAGCTCCCTATAGTCTACACACATTCGCCAAGTTCCGTCTTTTACTAAGACTACGGGTGATGCATAAGGGCTCACACTGTGCCTTATAACCCCATTGCTCAGCAACTCTTTAACCATAGATTCAATAACATCTTTTTGTATCATGGGATATTTATAAGGTCTTATGTTCACAGGTTGGACATCGTTTTTCAATACAATCTTATGGTTGTGCTCTCCCCTAAAGGGTGGCAATCCATCAGGTTCCTTGAATACTACAGCGTGATGGTCCAAAACTTGTTGTAAATCTCATGGCACCTCCATGGAGGCCATTTGGATTGCAAAGAATTCCACATCTGTGTTCACTTGCTGCACTAAGGCCAATTGTGCTACTTCTCCCATAGTTTTTGAACTTTTTCTAGTGCCTTAGCAGGAGAGTTCTTTAGTTTCAACTTACTGGCTTCGTTCACCTTCACCCTTCTTCCTCCAACTCCATGGTCAGATTGAGGAAGCCCCACGTAATAGGACCCAATGTGGCTAGCCATTGTACGCCAAGCACGACATCACATCCCCCTAAAGGTATAGCGAAGAAATCTGCACAAAAATCTGTGTCTCTGATCTTCCAATTGAGTTGATGGACCTTGTGTGAGCGGGACAACTTCCCTCCGTTCGCTACAGCTATATTGAAGACAGGAATTTGTGTCAAGGGTATTCCTAGCTTACCAATAACCCCCGTATCTACGAAGTTATGAGAACTCCCACTGTCTACCAATACACTAATCATCTTCCTGTCCACCTGTATAGGAATCCTCATTGTTTGACAATGATGTTGCCCCGCTAGAGTGTGTACAGAAATCTGGGCACATTCACCGTGCTTCGCTTCTTCCTCCTGCCATTCAAACTCTTCTTCCTCAGATTCTTCAAGTTCCTCCACCTCCAAAACATAAACTTGTTTTTTGTTTTTACACTTATGTTGTGGGTGTATACTTCTCGTCTCAAGAAAAACAAAGTCCCTTAGCTTTCCTCTCTTCATAGTCTTGGTTGGCCAGCCTTAGTCTAGGTGTATGGGGGGTTTGAGGGGTTGTTTTTTGAGAGCTGTTTTGTAGTAGTGGTGTGACGGTTTTTGGAGTTAAGGGTTTTGAGATCTGGAGGGGTGATTTTTGTGAGTTTAATGTATTTTTATGACCAAAAAAGTGAATGGTGAGCTGTTCTTATGTTTGTTGCTCATTGCTATTGCGGTTTCTTGTAGTTTAGCTAGACCAAAGGCGGCTTGTATATCCTTGGGTTTATGCATTCTAACCATGATTGCTATTTTCTCATCTAAACCAGTAATAAAACAACTCAATGCATATGAAGGCTGCAGGTTTAACTTACTTAACAGGATGTCAAATTGGTCATGGTAGGTTTGCACCGATCCAGTTTGTTTGAGGTGTAGAAGCTCTGACATGGGGTCTTCATGAGTGTTTCCAAACCTTGCCTCCAATGCCTCCTTATACTCCTCCCACCCTATAGATGAGTTAGGGTCCTTCCCCTTGATGTAAGCTCGGTGCCACGCTAGAGCTCGAGACTCAAGATGCATAGACACATAGATTACCTTCATGTTATCTTCAATGCTGGTGACAGAAAAAAACTGGTTACACTTGAACATCCACCCTTCTAAATCCTCCCCATTGAATATAGGGAACTTAATAGAAGGTGACCGCACTAGTACTTTGAAGATTTGTGCCACCCTGATTTAGATGTAAATTTGCCAGAGTTTGTATGACTTGGTTTAACTGAGCTTTTAAGAATTTTTACGTCCTCCTTGATTGATGGGTCACTCATGATGCAGATTTTTGTTGGCTTTCTTTTTGTTCTAATTTTTTTTACTGGACTTAGATAAAAAGAAGAATTAAAAATATAGAGATTTTTCTTGGGATTGTTTCGTAAGTTTTCTCTAATGATTGCTGTAAAAAAATGCACAGGTCGAGAGGATTTGTGCTCTGATACCAATTGATACTGCATGAATAATAAAGAGAATAAAGGGAGAAAGGGAATTGTAATAGTAGATAAATTAGCTGTTCAACCAAATGATTGATAGGATATTCAATTGAACATTCTGGAGTGAGACACTTCATTTGAGAACGTGTCACCTTAATACAACTTATGCAAAATTCATTCATACTCTACACCTCTTATTATACTACTATATATTGTGAAATTCAGGACTGAACTTGCAGTGTGCAGACAGCTATTAATATCCAAATAAACGGCTAGTGACCCCTTGGTACGTTTGTCCTTTGGTGGCTTTCTTCTCCTGATTCGTTCTCCTTGGCCCTTCGAGTTGCACAGAGATTGCTGCAGGTGTAATTGTACCTGCTGTTCTTGTATTTGCTTCCATTCCTTCCTGCCATATAGTGAACTCCTTTTTTTCTGGTGTCTTAGCATTACTGATTATGTTATTGGGCTGGCTTGCTAGAATTTGTATCACAGTTTGGTCTAGATTACCTGGGGTGGACTGTTAGTATCATTTTGGTCTGTATCACAGTCATTGATAAGTAAGAAATTTGGATCATATACTCAATGACGGAGGAACGTAATGATAAATAGGATTGTAAAAGCATGAGAGTGAAAGATGAACTTTTAATTCTGATATATCATTACAAGTGACCTTAAAATCTCATTTGTGTTTTCTTTCAGGCATGCATTTGATTAAAAATGTATCATGGAACGTAAACCGTGGACTATTTGACAATATGAAGAATTCTATTAACATATAAATTCATTTTCACTTGAGCATACATCATGCTTTATTGGCTTTAATTAGGGTGCCATATAGAAGAGTGCAGTCAGTCTACTACTTATGAATACGGAGTAAGAAAAAACAGTCAAAGTATATAATTTGATGCTCGCTAATAGCCTAATATTAGTGTCTTGAAGATACTTTTTATCATCTGTTTGTGCCAGCAATGCTTGGGGTGAGGAGGAAACTCTGTTTGTCTGCACCATTACATAGGTTGGTTGAGATGGAGATCAATGGGTTCTCTTCTTTGGTGCTACAATCGACATAATGAGAAACTTCATGGTGAATTCTATGTGAGATAAGCCGAGTCTACATAGTTTAGTCACTTTTACTAAAATTGGCTTGGTTTAAGCAAAACAAGTGACACAGGGAAAGGGGAATGTTCCACTTCTTCAATTTGCAATGCAAGGAGTTCTAATGTGTCTTTTGATCCTTTGTTTGGATACAAATAGAGGACGGAAGGGTAAGGGAATGGGTTCGAATGTAGGGGAGAGAGAGGAGTAAAGGGAAATAGAGTGATGTTATTTACCTTCCAAATCTTTTTTATGTAGGGGAGAAAAGCTTGTACACTTTATTGCCCAAGTTAATTTTTATAACCAAACAAAAAAGGTTGTTCCTTTCCCCACTCTTTCCTTCCAAATCCCTTTTGATGCAGGCACAATCGACAAACCCATCCGCAAATGCATCACCTTTAACCAAAGTCCCAACAAAGAACTAATATGAGATTAGGATGTGGCCGTGTGAATTACATGCTAAGTAGTTACTCCCTCCCACTTTTTTCTTTCTTTCCATTTCGTTAGTACATGTGAGGAGTATTTTATTGAAATGGGAAGAAAGAAAAAAAAAAAGGAGGGAGTATTTGACTGAACCCCTGGGCATCAATTAACATGGTCCTGTTTTCGCAAGTGATGACTATTGTAGAATTTATTTTTTCCGATATGATTCATGGGATGAAAAAGAAGACTCAAGATTATAACATTTTCACTCGCTGGCAAGGACAATTAGTTGGCTTGAAAATTTCTTAACATAAAAGCTGAAGAGTTAAATAAAATTGTAGTGCCTATACGCCTAGTCTTGGTTGCCTTTTGTGTTGCTTCATATGTATGCTGTAGTTAAATATATGCGCAGGCTGCGGGTGGATTAAAGTTCACCCTATCAACTTGATGTTCTCCTATCATCGTTTTTGTTCTCATTTTGTATCAGCTGTATAGAAGAGATGGATCCAAGTGGAAAGTGGCTGTTTTAGAGGATGGTGCCCGACTAGAAATTAAGGAGCCATCAGCCAACGTAATGTTACTGGATTATATATCATCTGAGAAATGGCAAGGCATTGTGGACTTTGACGATCACTTGAATGACATCAGCCAGTAAGTTTGTCTACTTTCCTCCTCGCAGTTTTGCATAACATGCTACGTACTTCTTATTTGTAGTATTATTTGAAGATGCAACATGTAATCGAGTGGTAAACCCAGAAAAAAATAGGTTTCTGTGTATACATAGAAAATAATGAAGGGATACTTATACAAACAAATATGGAGTATGTTGTTTTTGTTTGTGATGACTAAGGACACAGAATCCTTGTACATGGGTCTGGCAGTGATGTAATCCCCTTTTTTTTTATTGCAGAGACTGGCTAAATGCTGATTTATTCAAGTGATATTATTTTTGAAGTGTCCTGGGTTTTCTCCAGGACTGAGTAGGATGGCTGGATTTTTTTCAAACGAAGATGGTAATGTTGTGTTCTTTTATTTTCCTTTGCAACTTTGTCACTGTTGTAATCTTATCAGACACTTGCGATTTGTGACTCCCCTAGTTTATGTATACTGCCAACTTTAGAAGAATCTATGCTCATGATTTTTGAACACTTGCATGCTCTTTTTTTGGGGGGGCATTTATCCATCCTTGTCTAGTTCTCTCAAGAGTACATTACATTGCACTTTCAGTGACATTTGTTTGGGTTTTTTTTGTACTTATGGTGGATGAATTCAGGAGTTTCTTCTTGTCTGAAGGAGATAGTGACTTGTGATTGTGGGTTATAGAGATGCAATCTTTGTCATAGTGCTATTGTAGCATTTGGCATTAAATTGGTTTTGTTTTTTATGTATAAAACCTCCAAATAAATGGATCTTATTACTTTTCATGTCTTCAGTATCAATTTCCTCAAAACTTTGCACCCCATCAACCTGTGGAGTTGGTGTAAAATTGTCAAGAAAGAACTTAAAGGGCAAAAACACAGGAAGTTAATTCCTTCTAAATCTTGTTACCAGGAACTAAAAGTAATTTGTATTGCAGGGCTTGTCTTTTTTGTTACTCATTTTATTTGGTTGGTTGGTTGGTTGGTCTCTTGGGTATATGCTGGAGTTCTCTTCCCTCCCCTCACTAGTTGCGGTTGGTTTCCTGGAGTGGATGATATGCATTTTTGACAATGTCGTGAGATGTGTATTCTGGTATCGTTTACAGTTGCATTGCCTGCATATAATGACATACTGGAAAGTGTGGCCATGTAAACGAATGTAAGCTTGTGGAACTTGCAAAACTTTTATGAGCAGCAGAAACAGGTTAAATCTATGGCACCCTAAGTCACAACACAACGGTTTTTTTGTAGGCATCGTAACCTATTTGGACCCTGATCTTGGGTTGGTTTAAAAGGTTACTATTACTCTATATGTGAGTCAATTCAAGCATTTTTTAGCGTCTCAAGTAAGCATCGAAGTCGCGTACTCGTGTGACATGCAAAACACAGAAAGGTTTTTGACAAGATCAAAGTTATCACCCTTGATTTCTTCACTATAAAAACCTTTACGCGACACAGTTTCAAAATAAAACAGATTCATTGTTTTGTTGGTTGGGCGTAATTCGTAAATGTATGAGCTTTATCAATAAAAAAAAAAGAAAGGTTCATGGCATTGTTGATTGTTCAATAAAGATATGATATGTGAATTGAGGTGAAATGAATTAGACTAAATTGGAGTTAATTTGAGTTGCCGAACAAAATCGGCATAATGAGGTTGAATAATTTTTGGATTATAAAAATAGGTAAATATAAAATACTTCAGTGGAGGGTATACTAATAAAAATGGTCACAATTTATTATGAAAGGATACACGAGTATTTGTTGTAACAACTACAGTAGTATTAAGCCTCGTGAAAATTCATGGGGTTGTATTAATATTACTCTGTAGTTTGTACTACGTATACGTAGTTCGTTAAATAGTTGATTTTGACTAATAACTCAACCCATAAAGTAATGTAATTTATAGCAAATCAAACGTTGTATGTACTTATCTAGTTAGGTAACATATCGAAAATTTTCTTAGACCTCCTAAGAATTTGAGTAACAATACCTAGTCTCATGAATTGTGTAACAAATAGTAAGATATTAAGATTAACTTTCTTAAATTTTGGTTAACCTTTTATTTTCAAAAACTTGTACTCCGTACTCCGTACTTCGTATTTTCTTAATTCAAATCTTTGTGACATATACTCCGTATCATTTTATGATAAAATTTCATGATGACATATTTGTCATTTTTTACTTACATATTACAGTAAAATACAATGTTAACCCGTGCGAAAATCGCATGAATTGCGTTTAAACAATTTATTATAACGAAAAAACTTCAAAATGTTGATCATAATCATACGGAATTTGTAGGAATTTCTTTTATTATATCAATCGGTTTTTTAGTTTTTGTTTTATAAATAATGATCAATTCGACAATTACAAATTATAGTATACAGCCGTTGTACCGTACGACGGCTTAATTTATGGTCAAAAGTTACCACTTTACGTTATTTAGTGATCACTTTAAGTTAAATAATGACCACGTTTTAACATGAAAAATTGGTAACTACTTATCTGAAAGTGGTAACTAACTAACTTAAAATGATCACTTTTTATCATAAGTTTCAAACTTTTACTATTATCGCATGGTACAACGGTTATACACAATAATTACTGACAATTACAATGTATTGTGACCAATGATAATTAGTATAGTTATTGATGCTAATTTTAATGGATGGTTTCATTTTAATTTAATAAGCAGTTATTTTAATTTATTATTGTTGTACATTAGTGAGAGCTTTATTTGACATTAATAAAATATGGATTGGTACAAAATGATTATTTAATGGGACAACTAATAATAAATTAGGTATGTAAGTTACAATAAAAGTACGGAGCATCTCTCAACAAGTTATTGCGAGATTACTCTTCCTAATTTTTGTGATTACTCTTCCTAATTTTTGTGATTACAGTTAAACCTGGTAAAACTGGCTCAACTCGAATAAGCACTAGATGGCGTCCTTTATTGCGATCATCATTTCTCACAACTTTTCAGGGAAAAGGGTAGTTATGCTCACATTATGAAATCGGCTTCCATGAGGCGTACTGCCTCCCCTATTGCTGATACCGCTGTGGCAGTCACAACTCCTGCTCCAACATCCGAAGCTTAAGCTTCAGATTGTTCGTTTCAAATTGTTTCTCTTGACAAAAAGATGCCGAAGAAAAAGCCATGGCTTCTGGTGTTTGTTGTATTCTCATTATTATATTTGTAGTCATGGGAGTTCATGGGTGTTCTCGCTTCTGTTCGCTGCAAATTTAAAAAAAAAGGATTTTATCTATAAAACCCGGAGGTTGCTCCACAAAGACTTCTTCCTCTAAATAACCATTTAGGAAAGCGGTTCTAACATCCATTTGAAAAAGTTTGATGCCTTTGTGAGCTGCAAAAGCTATTAGCAGGAGCCTTATGGCCTCAAGTCTAGCTACCGGTGCATAGGTTTCATCATAGTCGATACCTTCTTGTTGATTATAACCTTGCACCACTAGTCTAGCCTTGTTCCTTACGATTTCACCGGAATCGTCTAGCTTATTGCGAAAGACCCATCTAGTACCAATGACGGTACGATTAGAGGGCCTAGGGACAAGATGTCATACCTCATTCCTCTTGAATTGAACAAGCTCTTCTTGCATTGCTATCAACCAGTCGGCATCAGTCAGAGCGACTGTGACATTGGGCGGTTCGATTTGAGAAACGAAAGCGTTGCAAGTGTAGAAATTGTTGAGGGATGATCTTGTCTTTACTCCAGATTTCAAGTCACTAGTCAGATTTGAGAGGGGGTGTGAGCTTTGATGCTTCCACTTCCTTGGAATGAAAGTATCTTCCTGCTCAACTATAACAGTCCTTCCGACTGTTGCTTCATGGCTGGGATCGATGCTTCCACACCAGATTCTAAGGACTCCTCTGGTCCTTGGGCATTAGCTGCTGCTTCACCATTATCTCCTTGAAGGTTACTTTCAGGAGGATCATTAATTCCCCCTGAACTTGTGCCTTCGTCTTCAGGTAACAGTCTGGCAGACTGTTGCTCAGCAGCTCCGTTTAGCTCATCTTCAAGTGTGTGTTCTTTTCGAGCAAGACCTATTTCGAATTCTTCATCTTCTTCATCAGCATGTTGTACCTGCTCAAAAAGACTAGTTTCATCAAATATGACATGCACACTTTCTTCGATCCTCATGGTTCTTTTGTTATAAACTTTGTAAGCTTTACTATGATCGGCATACCCTATGAACACGGCTTCATCACTACGGGGGTCGAATTTTCCTAAGTTATTTTTACCATTATTATGCACAAAACACTTGCTTCCAAAGCATCTAAAATAGGAAATATTCGGTTTTCTACCACGTAGCAACTCATAGGGAGTTTTATTTAATATACTTCTAACCATGACTCTATTATGAATGTAGCAAGTGGTGTTTACCGCTTCGGCCCAAAAGTTTCTAGGTAGCTTACTACATAACAACATAGTTCTAGCCATGCTTTCAAGAGTTCTATTCATGCGTTCTACGACGCCATTTTGTTGAGGTGTCCTAGGGGCCGAAAAGTTATGATCTAATCCATTATCATCACAATAAGCACCAAAAGATGAGTTCTCAAATTCGGTTCCATAGTCGGTTCTAATTGACACAAGTTTTAGATCAAGTTTATTTTGAACCCTTTTTAACCATATTAGAAATTCATCAAATGCTTCATCTTTGGAACTTAAAAATAATGCCCATACAAATCTAGAGTAATCATCAACAATCACCAATACATAGCGACTATCATCTCTACTACGAACTCTCATAGGACCACACAAATCAATATGCAACAGTTGCAGTGGTCGTGAGGTGCTGACTATCTTTTTGGATTTAAAGGAGCTTCTAACATGTTTGCATTTAGCACATTGATCACACATTTTATCAAATTCAAATTTCATGTTAGGGAAACCATCAACAAGTAAGATCTAATCTTCTAAGTGTATTAAGAGTTTTAGCACTAACATGTCCAAATCTTTTATGCCATAACCACGGGTCATTTTTCATTACGCTCATGCAAGACATAGTTTGACCATTTAAAGTATTCAAGTCGGTTAAATAAACATCTTTGACACGTCTACCTTCAAGAACAACTTCACGGGTAGTGGCATTCAAAATACGACACAAACTAGTACTAAACTCAACCAAATTACCATGATCACATAATTGAGATATACTTAGAAGATTATGTTTCAAACCTTTGACAAGCCGCACATTGTCGACACAAACCAATGAAGATTTACCAATCTTTCCAAGTCCTATGACTTCATCTTTTTTGTTGTCTCCAAAAGTTACCGTGCCACTATCATACGCTTCTAGTGAGAGGAATTGGCTTCTATCACCCGTCATGTGACGCGAGCATCCACTATCAAGATACCAATCACGGCCTCCCCTCACCAAGTCCTACACGAAATTAAGAGGAGAGTTTAGGAACCCAAACGGATTTGAGTCCCTTAGTTAAAGCATCCTTAATTAATTCCCTTCGTTCCCATGTCTTGTTAGTAACTTTAATACAACGATCAATACTTTGATCCCTTTTCTCATAAGCATTGAGAAATGACCGGTTTTACCATAGTGATGACAAATGATGTGCTCGGGAAGTGCTACATATTTTCTTTTCCTAAAGTCTCTTTTAGTGGGGTTGGAGTTGTGAATTTTACAATCATGACGCCTATTCCATTTGAACCCAAGCCCCTCTTTTTCACGACACAAGTTGTCTTGATTAGTAAGAAAATTTAGCAGATTTTGACTTCCTTCCCAAGTTTTGTGGACTCTTCTAGCTTCAACAAGTTCATTGATAGTGTCTTGAATAGAGTGAGTGAGACTCTCATTTTCCTTAATTTTTTGTTTGAGCAATTGTTCGAATGTGATACACTTAGCTTCAAATTGATGCAAACTCTTGTCTCTTTGTTCAATTAAGCATTTAAGGTTGAGATTACACGCCTCTAAGTAGAAAATTCTAGCACTTGAAGATCTAGACTCTAGAGTACCATTACTAACAAGTTTCTTTTGGAGTTTCCTCAACTCTTCTTTAGTCACATCGAGATCGACCTTGAGACGTTCATTCTCTTTGGTCAATTCAATAGTTTGGGGGTTAGGAGACTCATCGGGAACAGTAAGTTGGGTTGTGACAAATTTTAGATCAAGCAACTCTTTTGACAATTCTTTGTTGACCTTTCTCAAATTTTTCAGCTCGTTTTTAACTTCATCAGTAACAGTCACACTGTCTGTTGCTTTAAGTATTTCTTTAAGTTGGACATTCTCAATTGCAATTTCCTCAATTTCTTCTTGCATAGCAAGAGACCTTTTAGTTTGAGAACGACACTTATCAAAAAGACTATCAAGCAACTTGCAAACTTTTTCTTTAGAGTAAGTTCTAACTTTAGCCTTAAGTCTTTGTACCTCATTATCGGAGTCGGAATCTGAGTCATCGAGATTGGCCAAGAGACACCTAAGATGTTCAACTTTGGAGTTATTGACCTTAATAGTGACACACACATTAGCATCTAATTCCTCATCCTTGGGTTAGTCGTCTTCTTCCGAATCGGACATTCCCCAAATAGCGGACATGACCTTACTTTTATATTCTCTTTTAGTTTTATCACGTTTATCTTTAGAGTGAACATCATTCCATTTAGGACATTCTTTGATTTGATGAGTTTTATCACCACATTTAAAGCATCCTATGGTTGAGCTAGGTCATTTCTTAGGGAATCGTTTCTTATTGAAATTGTTGTTAAACTTACGATTTCCTTGACCATTTACCATACCAACAATGTTCCTAGTGAACATGGCAAATCCGTCCTCTTCGTCCTCATCCTCATCACTTGAGGCGGACTTGAGAGCAAGACTCTTTCCCCGTTGGTTGTCACTAGAACGCTTCACGAGTTTTAGTTCGTGAGACATTAGTGATCCCATTAGTTCATGAAGAGTCAAGGCGGATAAATCTTTAGCTTCCTCTATGGTCATGACCTTTGGTTGCCATTTATCGGTTAGACTACGAAGGATTTTTCGAATGATGTCTTTCGACTCGAAATCTCTTCCTAGACTTTTAAACTCATTAATGATACAAGAAAAACGACTCGATAAGCTATTTATGGACTCTTCTTTTGACATGTTGTGGACATGACATAGGTCCACCCCGACGCGGCCACGCACGGGTTTGGGTAGGCGAATGAATCTCCATATGAGAAGGATCGAATTGAAATTTAGGTCTATGTGGAGTCGCCACCGAATTTTATGGTTATTCGGAACCGTTCGAGCCCACTCTATGTCGTAGTGGGCCGTATACAAAATACGGCCCATTTCCGATGTCAGAGTTTATTGGGCTCGTCCCTTTGCATATCGATATAGATGCCGACTTAAGCGGTTAATCGTATATTGAATGACTCTCGTTTGCCAACGGTTTCGGGCATCCGGAAACCGAGGTTCTGAGTAAGGGGTGAGGATACGTGTTGGGAAGCCCACGAAGGACACCCAACCCCGCCCGCACATTAGAGGCCTCTACTAAGAATTCGAATGACTTACAATACGCGCGTTAGTAAAACGGGAAAATGATATGCAAACAGTATTTTCCCTAAACATGCGAATGGAATTGAAATGGGTTTCTAAGTCAATTTAATGCAACTAAAATTAACGTCAAAGTTGTATTTTATCATGCGGGTTCATTTAGTACAATAAACGAACAAATAAATTAACAAAAGAAACAACAAACGCGTTAGTAACGATATAATAAAAATAACGAATAATAACGGTTTGTGTAAAATTGAATTGAATTGAAAAGATGCAAATATGAGGATGCACGATTTGAAAAGATAGTATACATGTGATTAATGATGCACATGTTGACCTAAGTCGTAAAATACTATCGAGTTTGAAAACATAGAACAATGTACGACTTGTGTTTTGAGTCGTTATGAGGCTACTCGATCGAGTAGACCTATAAAAACTGATTCTGTTTGCGTTACAGACCATACTCGGTCGAGTCATTGGCCGACTCGGTCGAGTACGTGGCCACTCGACCGAGTCACTGTGAGACTCGATCGAGTGGTGGTCATATTTAGCATTCTGTCTCGATTTTAGGGTGTCACTCGATCGAGTGACTGAAGCACTCGGTCGAGTGACACCTGTTCGAGACTGATTTGTTTGCCAAAATCGTGTTTATATCGAAAATCGTTTTAAATTGATTGTTGTGATTAAATTTCCTCCGCATTAATAATGTCATAATTCTAACGAATTGTTTTGACAATTATTTTAGCATCAACGAAAATTGCCTTAAATTGATTTAATGCGATTTGGAAAAATTGACTCTTTGATTAAATAAATAAAAAGACTTGATTCCCTCGACTTCTCCGACATCGATAAATCTCTAGAGATTGTGATGTCGGATCCGTGTCAACGGGTTTCGACCCTTATTAATAATGCGAGATAACTAAGATGCAATAACAATAATAATAATAATAGTAATACGTAATAATAATAATAATAATAATAATAATAATAATAATAATAATAATTAATAATAATAATAATACGTAATAATAATAATAATAATAATAATAATACGTAATAATAATAATAATAATAATAATAATACGTAATAATAATAATAATAATAATAATAATAATAATAATAATACCGTAATAATAATAATAATAATAATAATAATAATAATAATAATAATAATAATAATAACGAAAAGAACGAAAAAAGGAAAAAGGAAAAGAAAAGAAAGAAGAAGGAGGTTTGTCACCCTCAACTTACATGTTTCTGTCTCGGATTAAGGCTCGTAAATGTGGCTATGGCACGGGAGTCTTCGAGGTGTATGGAGGCTAAGTTGTGGTGGCTCGGGTTGAGTTCCTAAAACTAGGTTTAGGGTTTTGCTAAGGTCGATTTCCTAGGGTTTTTCTAGGGTTCGTAGACGACGTAGTATGTATGTGTGTAGGGTGTAGATTGCTAGGGTTGTAGATGATTAGGTTTTTTTTGTGATGTCCTAATTGCGTGCATGGGAGGGTGCTTATATAGAAAAGATTAGGGCACCCGGTTTAGGGCACTCGACCGAGTAGGAGGCCAACTCGGTCGAGTGGCCCGTTATACCAGCCGCCGGGCTCAAAGCAGGCCCACTCGATCGAGTGGATAGGTCACTCGATCGAGTGGCCTAGATGGGTCGCACGAGTCTCTTTATTTTGGACCTTGATCTTGACTTTGATGGGTTTTGACGTTTGACTTGGACTTTTGATGGTTGATGGGTTGTCTTGTGTGTCTCGGGATCGACTTTGACCGGGATTGACCCAATCGTGAAAAGTCGGTTTTAATTTCGGTGTCGGTTTTGGCCCAAATTAGTCTTGTTTGACTCGGAATGATCCACTGGGCCTGGATTCGAGGTTGATTTTGTGAGATTTGTACTCCGCAAGTGTGTTAGCCAACGATTAATGAATTTGAGCCCGTATCCGAGCGCGTAGAAACACGTTAGCGTCCGATCATCATCGGGTGATTTTTGGAAACTACCATAGACACCTGGCAGTCAAAATGCGGGTGTCTACAGAGCCCCCACTCTGACTGAGGCTTGGACAAGGCGAAAGTCAGAGTAGCTACCAAGCCCGTTAAGACCTGGTAGACTTCCGGTCGGGTCGTTTATAGTCCGTTAGACTCGCGTGGAGGGCTCGCCAGCCGCAAGACAGAAATCATACCTGAGCTTGATGATGGTACTCCGTGGGGAATTTGGGCTTGTCGCGTAAGCCCTGGGTGTGCCTGTGTGTTGGCCCATCCCGCGCTATCCCGGAAAATGCTGCTGGGAAGATTTGATGACTTGCATGTCTTCCCTTGAGTCGTACCTGTATAAGTCACATAAAAATGTATGCAACACGTAGGTAGTAAAATGACTCGCGCTGGGGAAAATGATTTTTGAAAGTTGAATTTTTGAAATCATGAAAGCAATCACGAGCTAGGTTTTCAAAATGGAAAGGGGTAGAAAAGAAATTCGCAGTTTAAATAGACTGAAATCTGACCTTGTCGAAAAGGATCTTTTTTCAAATGGCTAAATTTTGCAAATCTCAAAATGGAGTTTGAAGAGAGGGACCTACCGACAGACTTGACTCTGGACAGGACGAGTTGACTGACACGGACTGGACTCTCTAAGGGTTGGACCGTGACTCGGTAGGGTAGTGGGCCGCCTAACAAGACTCTCAAGTTGCGCTATCCCGTAACCTAGGCGAGTGGCAACACGGTCGTATATCGAAATGGGATAGATATGCTATAGGGGACTGGCAGTAGTTCGTAATGAGACTGTTTTAGCCTGGTGCCCTTCCGAATTTCCTATTTTAGGATACTTCTCCAAAGTGGGTGATGCCTCGAGTCCTGACAGATTCTTGTCTTCGACTGAGCCGAGTACTAGGACACACTACAGAAAGAAGGCTAGATTTTTTGTTGGATTTATCTGGATTTTGTGAGTGGATGGAGAACTTCTGCCTAGGAGAAGCCCCCAGGACAACAAAGCTAGCTGTTGAGAACATGATGGTGTCGTGACCGGAATAATGGCGCTTTTTGAATGGGTGTCAATGTGAGTGGTTGTGCCTCTGTTGAAAGGCTGCCTACGTATTCACGTGTGGTGAAATCAAACCATGCCGTAGTTCAGTGTATTGAGAGATATATTATGGTGCCTAAGCTTATAGGCCTTTGTGTGTAACTAGCCATACCGATGGTGTAGGCTAGGTGCGTTCCCAGTGATGTCTGGATCAAAGGGCTTGAATGATTAGGATATTAATCCTGTGACTGTGAGCGTTCTCCGGGGTAGCCCCCAGAGGTGGTGTGAACTATTTGGGCATGTTCTATGCCGACTGCAAGTTGAGTTCCCGTGTTCGGGGTTGGTAACTGGTTTGGATGAGATTTTAACGAGTTTTGTTCTCGGGGATTTTAACGAGTTTTGCTCTCGGAGATTTTAACGAGTTTTGCTCTCGGGGATTTTAACGGGTTTTGCTCTCGGGGATTTTAACGAGTTTTGCTCTCGGGGTTTGATGTATTTGGGGATGTGGTGCTAGGAAGTAAATGGCCTTGATAACTCGAAATCTGGAGCTCGGTTCTGTGGAGCTAAGGCTTCGAGAGCCAGTTTGATAATGAAGTAAATGGCCTTGATGACTCGAAATCTGGAGCTCGGTTCTGTGGAGCTAAGGCTTCGAGAGCCGGTTTGATAATGCGGGAAATGGTTTCCATGTCTGGCCCTAGTGGTTAGGGGTATCCTATGGAGCTTGAATCCTCAAAATTCCGGGCTGTCTCTGGCCTGGATCTCGGGGAGGTCTTGAGGGTTGTAATGTGGGAAGGCTAGATGTGGTGTTAGCTGACCAGCTTGATTGTCACTCCCCTATTGGATGATATTGATAATTTTGAATTTGACCGTACCACGGTCAAAGGATTTTCACTTGAGTTAACCGTTGACCACGGTCATGGGTATTCTGAATTTTTTTGATGATGGCCTGCTTTTTTTGTTTTGGCCTTTTGCTTCTTTTTTTTTTCATTTTCATGGACTTTCGATTTTTTTTTTGTGTCCAGTTTTCTTTTTTTGATGACCTTCTTTTTGCTTTGGCCCTTTTTTTTTTTGACTTTTGATTTTTTTTTTTCATTGTTCTTTTGTTTTTTCTTTTTTTTTGCCGGTCAGACTAACACCTAAGGTAGGGATTGGCTAGTCTTGTTGGAGGGGTGTTTCATTGTGGGAAATGGGCTTGCCTCCCGTCTTGAACCCAAACTAGGAGATTACCTAGATTTGTCATAGGATTCGATACCGCTCCTGCTACGGGTAGTTATGTGGCTTTTCTATACCAGACACGGAATAGGTAAAAAGAAAACACGGGCTCGGTTTCCTGCAGTCATTATAGATGTGCCTATAATAGTCACGTGTGTGTGCTCACAGTGTATGATGGTGTTCATCATGTTCTCGGAAACACATAAGGAAAGTATATATGAGAAACAGGAAAGCTGATTTTATTGGATTTTGAAAAGGAGGACAGAATACAATTGACTCTGACTCTGACTTTGACTTTGACTTTGAAGGGAATAGTACATCCTAGACTCGGACTCAGACTCGGACTCAAATCAGATCCGGACTCTCGGATAATGTTGTCGTTAGTCGTCGGCTTTTAAGGACTCGAGTTGATGTCCAGTATAGCCTTTAGTAGAAACTTCACCCAGATCTTCATTGTGTCGAAGATCGTCTTCAATCCTAATGCCCATTTCGGTAAGTACGGTAAAGTTTGAAATGCCGGCATACCTAAGATGGACGCGGTAAGAAGGTAGGAGGTTGTTGATGAAGGCCTCCACTAGTGTCTTCTCGTTGGGCTTGTTTACCAACTTTACACTCTCGGCCCTCCATCTTTGAAGATATTTAGTGAACCCTTCTTTGGGCTCTTGGGCCATCACTTCCAGAGTACGCATTGTAGTCTGGATTTCGACATTATCAGCGTAGTTCCGAGCGAACTCCGTTGCCACGTCATCCCAAGTCGGGTATTTCTTGGAATCGAGCCTGTAGTACCAGGCTTTGGGGTGTTTCTCCAGGGAATAAGGGAACAAGTGCTTGAACATAGTTGACTTCACCCCCTTCACCGCCATGAAGTCTTTGAAAGCCCGGATGTGGTGGACCGGGTCTTCGGTACCCTCAAACATAGGAAGTCCCGTTAAGTTGAGGTTAGCAGGAAGCTCGTTATCCAGAGGTGAATAAATACGAGCATTCTCGGTGTGGATCGAGTTGTTCGTTGATAGGTGAACTTGTTCCTCGAGCCTACGAACGATACTGAACAATTCGGCCATGGGCCCATTGGGCTCAGCTCCTTCGACTGGGGCCGCTTTTTCCACGGCACTTAGCCGGGTGACTATCGTTGCTTGGTTAGCCTGGATGGCGGCCAGTTGAGTCTCGATCTTGGCCAGAGCATTTTTCAAATCGTCCATTTTGCGTTGGTATCTGGTTTCGGGTGGCCTGTCTGTAAGAACACCACGCAATCAGAAAAGTTGCTTCGGAACTCCAACTCACCAAGGCATAGGAAATAGCGCAGGAGGAGAGACGACTCTAGTTTGACTCGGGTTAGACTCCCCTAAGACAAATGTGTAGGGTACGATTCTCGGAGTGACTGTGATTAGTCACTCCGTCGGAGAATAGCCCCCGATGAGACTAAGGACTCAGATAGTGTGGCATCTAAGTGACTCGAAAGTGGAGTATGTGAGACACGTGTAAGACATGACCCTTAGAGCAACCGTGATCGATCGCCCTGCTAAGGGGTAGCCCGGAGTGGGATCGATAATTTTGTTAAGACTCAAGTGTCGGACGAGTGACCCTTAGACGTAAGGACCGTGAACCTTTTGTTATAAGGCTATGCCTTGTAAAAGGTTGACTCGGAAAAAACACTTGGATGGGTGACTTGTGCAAGATGGGCCTTCCCTAGGATTCGGCTATGTGGGCCTAGTTCTGTCCGAAGGAAGGTTGACTCGATTGTGTAAACGGGCCCTCCTTTGTAGGAGTTTGTCCTACGTAGGTGGGCCTTGCCTTAGTCTAATAAGGCGGACCGGGATAGGGAAGAAACTCGTGATGTAAGATCGACGGAGTTTCGACGCTAAAGACCTTGACAACTTAAGACGCGACCCGACACTGCTAAATACGGGAGGTCCTAGAAGTGGAAGGTTTTGGAAAATTGATTGATTTTGCAAAAGGACCGAGTAAACTCGGTTTGAGGGCCCAATTTTCGAAAAAAAAAACGAAAAGTTATTAGGCCGCGGGTTTTGAAAGTTCGAAATGCTTTTCGAGTTTTGAATTGGGCAGCATACCATCTAGAAAATAGGCTATTTTGAGTAAAATCATAAGTCCTAAATTCGGTATGTGTCCCGGGTTTTGAAATTGAATGGTTTGAAAAAGATGCAATTTTGAAAAATTGACGGTTTTTGAAAACGACTCGGAAACCAAGTAGCACGTAGTCACACAAGCATTATAACGACGTCATGTATGCTCTATACTAAGTCTCGGTCGGTCTATAAGGGGTCTATACCAGTGTACATAGTCTAGATGTTGATCGGGACGGACTTCCTAAGTCGAGTTGATCTTAGAACATGCGGCGAAACCCACTCGAATCGACTATGGACACCTTTTGACATATCCATATTGGAGTACATCAACGGTATAGTGGGACGTCGGTCGCGAGTACCGGCCCGGGAAAATATGGGTTATGCATGAACCGTAGAACTAAAACGCGTATTGTACTAGTCAAACGATTTCTATTCGAGTCTCACCCTGAGGATGCCGATGGTAAGTCACGCATCAGTTAATCCCCAGCGGAGTCGCCAAATTGTGGACATGACATAGGTCCACCCCGACGCGGCCACGCGCGGGTTTGGGTAGGCCAATGAATCTCCATATGAGAAGGATCGAATTGAAATTTAGGTCTATGTGGAGTTGCCACCGAATTTTATGATTATTCGGAACCGTTCGAGCCCACTCTATGTCGTAGTGGGCCGTATACAAAATACGGCCCATTTCCGATGTCAGAGTTTATTAGGCTCGTCCCTTTGCATATCGATATAGATGCCGACTTAAGCGGTTAATCGTATATTGAATGACTCTCGTTTGCCAACGGTTTCGGGCATCCGGAAACCGAGGTTCTGAGTAAGGGGTGAGGGTACGTGTTGGGAAGCCCACGAAGGACACCCAACCCCGCCCGCACATTAGCGACCTCTACTAAGAATTCGAATGACTTACAATACGCGCGTTAGTAAAACGGGAAAATGATATGCAAACAGTATTTTCCCTAAACATGCGAATGGAATTGAAATGGGTTTCTAAGTCAATTTAATGCAACTAAAATTAACGTCAAAGTTGTATTTTAGCATGCGGGTTCATTTAGTACAATAAACGAACAAATAAATTAACAAAAGAAACAACAAACGCGTTAGTAACGATATAATAAAAATAACGAATAATAACGGTTTGTGTAAAATTGAATTGAATTGAAAAGATGCAAATATGAGGATGCACGATTTGAAAATATAGTATACATGTGATTAATTATGCACATGTTGACCTAAGTCGTAAAATAATATCGAGTTTGAAAAGATAGAACAATGTACGACTTGTGTTTTGAGTCGTTATGAGGCTACTCGATCGAGTGGTCGATGGACTCGATCGAGTAGACCTATAAAAACTGATTCTGTTTGCGTTACAGACCATACTCGGCCGAGTCATTGGCCGACTCGGTCGAGTACGTGGCCACTCGACCGAGTCACTGTGAGACTCGATCGAGTGGTGGTCATATTTAGCATTCTGTCTCGATTTTAGGGTGTCACTCGATCGAGTGACTGAAGCACTCGGTCGAGTGGCACCTGTTCGAGACCGATTTGTTTGCCAAAATCGTGTTTATATCGAAAATCGTTTTAAATTGATTGTTGTGATTAAATTTCCTCCGCATTAATAATGTCATAATTCTAACGAATTGTTTTGACAATTATTTTAGCATCAACGAAAATTGCCTTAAATTGATTTAATGCGATTTGGAAAAATTGACTCTTTGATTAAATAAATAAAAAGACTTGATTCCCTCGACTTCTCCGACATCGATAAATCTCTAGAGATTGTGATGTCGGATCCGTGTCAACGGGTTTCGACCCTTATTAATAATTGCTTGAAAAAGATGAATGCGCGATAACTAAGATGCAATAACAATAATAATAATAATAGTAATACGTAGTAATAATAATAATAATAATAATAATACGTAATAATAATAATAATAATAATAATACGTAATAATAATAATAATAATAATACCGTAATAATAATAATAATAATAATAATAACGAAAAGAACGAAAAAAGGAAAAAGGAAAAGAAAAGAAAGAAGAAGGAGGTTTGTCACCCTCAACCTACATGTTTCTGTCTCGGATTAAGGCTCGTAAACGTGGCTATGGCACGGGAGTCTTCGAGGTGTATGGAGGCTAAGTTGTGGTGGCTCGGGTTGAGTTCCTAAAACTAGGTTTAGGGTTTTGCTAAGGTCGATTTCCTAGGGTTTTTCTAGGGTTCGTAGACGACGTAGTATGTATGTGTGTAGGGTGTAGATTGCTAGGGTTGTAGATGATTAGGTTTTTTTTTGTGATGTCCTAATTGCGTGCATGGGAGGGTGCTTATATAGAAAAGATTAGGGCACCCGGTTTAGGGCACTCGACCGAGTAGGAGGCCAACTCGGTCGAGTGGCCCGTTATACCAGCCGCCGGGCTCAAAGCAGGCCCACTCGATCGAGTGGATAGGTCACTCGATCGAGTGGCCTAGATGGGTCGCACGAGTCTCTTTATTTTGGACCTTGATCTTGACTTTGATGGGTTTTGACGTTTGACTTGGACTTTTGATGGTTGATGGGTTGTCTTGTGTGTCTCGGGATCGACTTTGACCGGGATTGACCCAATCGTGAAAAGTCGGTTTTAATTTCGGTGTCAGTTTTGGCCCAAATTAGTCTTGTTTGACTCGGAATGATCCACTGGGCCTGGATTCGAGGTTGATTTTGTGAGATTTGTACTCCGCAAGTGTGTTAGCCAACGATTAATGAATTTGAGCCCGTATCCGAGCGCGTAGAAACACGTTAGCGTCCGATCATCATCGGGTGATTTTTGGAAACTACCATAGACACCTGGCAGTCAAAATGCGGGTGTCTACACATGTGAAACATTTCATATTGTTGCATGAGAAGATCAATATGGTGTTTTTTTTAACTTGAGACGTGCCCTCATAAGCAAGCACAAGGGAGTCCCAAATCTCCTTAGCCGTAGGACATCCACTTATACGACTTACTTCTTCCTCACCGACACACCTTTGGAGGATTGACATAGCCTTATAATTTTTCTCAACAATTTTAAAGTCATGTTCATCATATTTAGACTCATCTTTAAGTTCGGTAGACTTGCCATCGACATTAGACACTTTGATTTCAATTGGACCCTCTTTAATAATTTTCCAACATTGATAATCGATACTTTTGATATAGTCTTCCATTTTTAGCTTTCACCAACCAAAATTCTCACCGGTAAAGACCGGGATCTTGGAGTGTTTAGTAGAATCCATATCGAGGAATCAAACTCTAGGTAGTTAGCCTTTAAAAGAGTACGAGGCTCTGATACCAATTGAAGAGTTTATGGATCCCTAAGTACCTAAGAGGAGGAGGGGGTGAATTAGGTACCTTTTAAAAATTCAACTTAATCTTTATTGATTAAAGTAAGTTGAGTGGAAGTAGAAAACAATTATGTGAAGAAGTACTAGACTTAACATACAACAGACAGTCAGACTGTTACGCTTTGTCTTAGCAAGAAGTACGGCTACAGAACAAAGCCACAGTATGAGCGACTGTTGTCAGACTGTATTCGATTCGCTTAGCAGAATGAGAAGCTACAGACGAATGTCACAGTATGGGCAACTGTTGCATGAAAAGAAATAGCACAACTAAAACTAAGTTTGAAGCTTGAGCAAATAAAAAAAAATAACATGCTTTTATCAAAAGATGCAGCGGAAAAATAAAGAACACGATAAAACACGAAATTTTTGAATTGGTTCGACCAACTCTCTAAGGGCCTACGTCCAATGCTTTTCTTATTGCTTTTCTTTAGAAATCTACTCCGAAATCAAAAGACCCTTACAATGAAAAGCGACCCATAATCTACTCCGGTTACGACCAACAACCTACTCCGGTTCCGATTTGAGTTTACAAGACTACTCCGTCTCTAACTCACCAATGACCTACTCCGGTCACGACCAATAGCCTACTCCGGCTACGACTTTGAGTTTACGAGACTACTCCGTCTCTAACTCACCAATGACCTACTCCGGTCACGACTCTTAATAACTTAGAAAGTTACAAAGATTACAATTGAAAACCGAGTTAGACAAGAGTGTGTGTGATTCTGTGTGACAGTGTGTTCAACTGTGACTTTGAAATTATTGAAGACTTTCTTTTTCGAAAATAATTTGCAAAATGCTTTTTAAGATAAAAACCTTTGAAAACAAAATGTAATAAATGAAGTTTTAGTTTGAAAGCCTTGAGAAATAAATGAGGCAAATGAGTTTCTTTTATAGTAGATGTGGAAATGGGTAAAAGAATGTGCCTCATTGAAAAATCCAAAGATTAAAAGGAAATCTTTGACTTTGTTAAAAGAGAAAACTTTTTCAAAAAGAAAGGGAAACATGCTTAAGGTTTACCAAAACTGAAGGGAAGGTGTTAACTTGAAAGGTAATACTTGAAAGTAGAAATAATTCAAGTTCACTTTCAAAAGTGAAGAACCATTTTTTGAAAACCTTGGAGAAGAGGTGCATTGTTTTACAAGAAACCAAACCATCCCTTTTTCTTAAAGAAATCAGATATTTTCAAAGTCAATTTAAATTTGTAAAAAGATTTTTCTGAAGATTTAACTTTTGAAATCGAAATCTTTTTGAATCATTAAGAGCTATCGAACGATGTAACAGTTAGTCCGACTGTTACATACTGTTGTACCGAAAAACACACACTTTGTCATTCTTAGTGACTATGGACTTAGACTCGATTCTATTCTCTTTTCTTGAAGTTCTTGATCTTTATTTTGGGTAGTTTTGGCTTGTCTTGATATCATCATTCTTGAATTAGCACATTTGATAATTATCGCACTAATGACGATTAACCTATAAGATTAAACTAGAGCACAAGTTAAATTAGGCATTGTCATCATCAACAAACCCAACAAATTCCTCCTTTGATGATGACAAGCCTAAGCAAAAAACTTAATGTCCCAAGTTCCCCCTCAAAAGGTTAGTCTATCAAGATTAGTAATCACATAGTAAAGTGTTTATAAGCTTAGAAGGAGAACTAACAATACTTAGACAAAATATTAGATATAAGAACTAAGAACTATCAAGGAAGGATCAATAATTCGTTCTTGAGGACATGTGTTTTACCTTTTCCCCCTCTTGGCATCATCAAAGAACCTGTCATAATTCCGGACACAGTAGATAACACATATAACATAGGCACATAATATTACGAAAACAAATTAAAAAGCATCCAGAGGACAACAGTCACCAGGACAGTTACACAGAATTCAGAAAAGTTAATACAAATCATTGTCTTTCAAAAGATAATACTAAAAATAGTTTTTGATTTTGAAAAGAGAGATTTGATTAAGAGGAATCAGAATCCTCATCATCATCAGCATCAGAATCCATTTCACCACCTTTTCCCTTCACCAAAGCAGAAATTACCCCGATGTTTCCTTGCATCTCATCCATTCTCGCATTCAATTTATCCAACCGACCCAAAATTTCAGCGCAAACCCGACAAGTTCAACCAATAGAGAATAAGCAGTTTTGACTTCTTTTGAACTTTTTTTTTGTTTGATCAGGTGATAGAGGATATAGTGTTGAGAGATTGATACTTTGCCTCTATCATTGTTGAGAATTAAGGTTCGGATAAGATTTTGTAATTTAAGTGTTGTGGGAAGATGAATCTTGGAGAAGGACAAAGGTTAGGTATGGCTTACATTTGTTCCATTTCGGATTTTAGGAGGGATTAAGGATTTGGGGTTTTGTATTTTTTGGAGGCATGATAACGGAGGTAAGAAGGGAGATGAAAAAAAATAAAGGGTAAAAAAGAAGGGTTAAAGAAAGGATGAGATTTAACAATGAAAGGGGAAGAAGGTTACTGGCATACGTTACTTTTTCTTTTTCTTTCGAATTTTCGAATTTTTTTTTTCCAGCCAACTTCCATGGGAAAAAGAATTAGAGGAAATAATTATGGGATAAAAAAGATATTTAAATAAGATGAAGGTAATTTTAATATGGGGAAGATAAATTAATATGAGGAAGATAAATTAATATGAGGAAGGTGAATATGGGGAAGGTAAAATCTTTAGGTAGGTAGTAGTGGTAGAATAGGAGTGATGATGATGGGGAAGAAGAAGGAAGAAATAAAGAGGAGAGAGAAAAGAAGTTTGAAAAAAAAGTTTGAAAAAGAAAGAAAGAGTAAAAGATGGGTTTCTAGTTGTCAGTTATTGGGAAGACAAAAAATTTGAAAAAAAGAGTAAAAGTGGCGTGAAGAGGAGGAAAGAGGAGAGAGGGAAAGATTTTTTGGGTAAAAGAAATATTTAAGAATAATAGAAAGTATTAATTAATAGATATTGTATAGTGGATATTTTGTTTAATATGTGAGATATTAGTTTTATTTTTGACAAATTTCCAAAAACAAAAAGGGCAATGGTTAATAAACAGAATTCAAAATTCATCACATAAGAATGCCAATTAATTCATTAAGTAAGATTAAGGACTAAGTCACATGCATAATCACTAGAATAAGAGTTATAAGTTCATCTAGCCAATCGTACGAGGTAATACGATAAGCACACGTAATCAATTGAAAAAATTAATCAAACCAATTTCGAGTCGAAACTTCTCGAATTGGTCTCTTGATAGAGGCTTAGTAAATATATCGGCAATTTGGTCTTCGGTATTGCAAAAATTTAGCTTAATGTGACCCTTTTCTACGTGATCCCTAATAAAGTGGTGACGAATATCTATATGCTTAGTTCGAGAATGTTGAATCGAATTTTTAGATATGTTTATGGCACTCGTATTATCACACATTAAAGGAATAGTGTAATAAATCATACCAAAATCGACAAGTTGTTGTCGTACCCACAATATTTGAGAACAACAATGAGCGGCGGCCACATATTCACTTTCGGCCGTGGGGAGAGCAACGGTGTTTTGCTTCTTCGAACCCCATGAAATAAGACACGGACCTAAGAAGGTAGCGACACCCGAAGTACTCTTTCGATCGACCGAACACCCCGCATAGTCTGCGTCCGAGAAACCTACAAGGTCAAAAGGACAACTTAAGGGGTACCATAGATAAAGCTCTTGTGTTCCAACCAAATACCGAAGAATGCGTTTTACGGCTTTAAAATGGGATTCTTTGGGATTTGCTTGGAAACGAGCACACAAACAAACACTAAATAATATATCGGGACGACTTGCGGTTAAGTAGAGAAGTGAGCCTATCATACCTCTATACACCGATTCGCTAACATTCTTACCACTTTCATCCTTGTCCAATTTGGACGATGATACCATTGGTGTAGTGTATGGCTTAGCATTGGTCATCCCGAATTTAGTTAGCATCTCCTTGATGTACTTTTGTGGTGAATCATAATTCCTTCTTTTGATTGCTTGATTTGAAGACCGAGAAAGAATCCGAGTTCACCCACATGCTCATCTCAACCTCTAATTTCATTAGATTAGAAAAATAAAGAGTAAGGAGTTCACTAGTTGCTCCAAATATAATGTCATCGACATATACTTGGACAACCAACAGTCCATCCGACTGTGACTTTATAAATAATGTCTTATCCACTGAACCTATACGCAAACCATTTTCAAGCAAAAACGTTGACAAGCGATCGTACCAAGCTCTCGGGGCTTGTTTTAAACCATAAAGTGCTTTGTCAAGTTTAAAAACATGTTCGGGATAATCATTATCTATAAAACCCGGAGGTTGCTCCACAAAGACATCTTCCTCTAAATAACCATTTAGAAAAGCGGTTCTAACATCCATTTGAAAAAGTTTGATGCCTTTGTGAGCTGCAAAAGCTATTAGCAGGAGCCTTATGGCCTCAAGTCTAGCTACCGGTGCATAGGTTTCATCATAGTCGATACTGTTCCGGTTAAGGAATCAATCTACCCGAATTGCGAATTCGGGTCCTTAGTGTTCAGGTATCGCTTTGCTTGGTTTCCTTCGATCTCTCCTTCCCCTTTTCCTATAGTCGGACCTTCCCGGCGAAGTGAGTTTGCTCCCTGCACAAGCAACGCACAGGGCCTCGGAGGTTTGTCCGAGGGAACCCTCTCCGATGCCTAAGTCAGTCCGTGAATGCCTTGACGAACCTAGCTCGTGAGGAACTAGGTGGCGGTTTTTAGGAGTAAGGGTCTAGAGAGAGAAAATCCAACCCCTTCTATGTGGGAAGTAGGTGGGTATTTATACCTTCCCACAAGAGAGAGAGGAAGAGAGGGAAATGAGCGGGAAAATGGGTGGTCGAGAGGACGACACGTGGCTTCTCCTCGTCCACCCATTTTCCATTACCTGAGGCGGAATGACGGATGGGCCCTCGGATTCCCCTGCTTGTACTGGGGGTTCGGGCACCCTGGAAACCAGCACGATGAGAACTTGGAGGCCCTGCTCGGCTGGCAGAAGGGCCCTGCTCGGCAGGCGCGAGCCTTTCGGGATTCTCTCCGTAGTCCTTCGCAGGGGGGCAGACGAGTGATTTTAGATTTGCCCTGGGGGCGAACCTGCTCCGGGGCCCCGCAGGCGGGCGACCCGTGGTACTTGGTCAACTCCCATCAATTGGCCCACGCCGGCCAGAGGGAGGCGGGGTCTTTCTCTTGGCAGGCGTCTCTTGAGATGGGATGCAGTTGACTCCTGAGCTCTTGCATTAAATGCACTGCTTGTTCCCGAGGTTGGAATGTTCTTTTAGTGATGATTGCTTTCTATTCCCAGCGGATCTTTGGGCAGTGTGCGGGTGCGCTGATTGGCTGCGCCCCCTATCAAAGTGGTTGTGGCGCCATTTAATGCTTTGGCTACCCTCCGTATAAATTGCGGTTTCTTTGCTGTTTTCACAACCCATCTTCAACCTTCTCTTCTTCCTTCAGAGAAAATGTCGTGGATTACTAGAGTGCTTTTCTGTCGTGGAGCTCGCGTAGTGAGCCGTCGCTTTGTGGGGCGTTGGAAGCTTAGGTACTCCCGGGCGTTCTTTCTCATTCTGCGCCGTAGCCGGCGACCCCGCGTTCAACGTCCCCGAAAGGTCAGGAGGGCTCTCATCAAAGCGGGCAAACGTCCTCAGAGGGCTTCTCTAGCTGCTCCAAGGTTCAGGCGATGCCCCCAGGGTGGGGGTTGTTTCGACAGGGGGTGCCATGAATGCTTCCCATGGCTGCACCCTGAGCAATTCGACCCCGATTGCTCAAGTCTGTCTTCCTCTGAGTCGGGCCCTTCTTCTCCCCTGAAGAAGAAGGTTGGCTGCGGCTCCTGTGATGATACCGAGACAGTCCCTTATGGTAGGGACTGGGATGTCAACAGCCAGGAGTCCGGCGACAGTGACGGCCAGGGCTACTCCTCTGGTCGTGGGGATGATGATGATTCGGCAGATCCCTTCAAAGATTCCGATGATTGGGACTAGGGATCTGACATTGGAGGGCGCGACAGCCCGGGGGATTACTCCCCGAGCTTTGACGATGACTAGGCCTGCCCGAGGGGTGCAGGCATAACGAGCCGGAAATAGAGGCTCCTTTTGTATTCCTGGCTTGCATGCCATGTAACTTGCCCATTTTTTGGGCTTTCTTTAGTTTTAATGAAAAGATCAGGCGGCTTGGTTTACATGTGGCATTTTTATTATTTGCTATTATTTGTTTTTGTTTTTATTATTATTATCTGGAGGGAGAGTGACGTCATCGAGGGAATGAATGTTCCTGGCGTCTTTTTACCTTCTCGAGGCTTTCTTGGGATGAGGAGGCTAGTTAGAGTTGTGACACGTGGGGGATGACTTGCGGGGTGAGCTTTGCAGAGAGAGGCGTCCCTTCGACTGCCCAGACCTATATAAGCCCATTTTCTTCCCCTAATTCTCTTTTTAGCGTTTTTCAAAATTCGAACCTCCACTTCTTCTTCACTCTCTTTGCTGCTGCGAACTTCTTTCAAGATTTCGAAAGGCGTCTAACTTCGGACCTTTCTCGGCGACGATCATCTTTCTAGGTTAGAATCTTGATTCCAACTCTTAGTTTTTCTTTCTTTTCCTCATATTCTTTCGCGAAATAGAATGTCTCGTGCCCGCGCTCTTACCTTTAGTCCGTCGTCTGGGGGGACGGAGGACAGAAGAGGGGGGAGATCTGACTTGGCCTCTTCCTCTGGGGTCAGGCCTGGCGAGGAAAACCGCCCCGAGGAAGATGGGGGTGCGAACTCACCCGAACCCGCGTCCTTTGACGTCGTCGACTCCGACGGTGGTGCGTTGGAGATTGACCCTTCCACCGTTGCCGGCCTTGCTCCCAGGGAAAAAGGGAAAAAATACTTCTTGGACAAACACAAATACCTGGTTCCTTTGAGAACCTATCCTGAGACCAAAAACCGAGACCTAATTCTGGAGAGTAATGCTGCCGGGGAGATTGAGAAGTTCTACAACTTCGGGGAGGGGTACACCGTTATAGTCCCAGGGGAAAAAGATACGGTGTGTTGCCCTCCTGACGGCTGTGTGGCTGTCTACCACAAAAGTTTGGAATTTGGCCTACAATTCCCTCTTCACCCTTTCTTGGAGGAGGCTTTCCAGAGGATGAATGTGGCCATTGCCCAATTGACCGCCTCAGCAATCAGGACCCTGGTGGCTTACACCTGGACCTGCCTGTTCCATGGGGAGGGGCCCTCCATTGATGTCTTTCGTGCCATGGCTTGGCTGCAAATGGTATCCTCATCAAGGGGGGATGACTCCCCTGGGTACTGGTCCATCCTGAAGTCGAAAAAACACGCTCTAGTCTGGCCGGCCTTAAACAGCCTGAAAGACTGGAAAGATAATTTCCTGTACGTACATAGTGCTTCAGGGTGGCGGATCCCTAGGCATTTTAGGAACCACGTACATACCCGCCTGGAGACCCGTGAGGAATATCACCCGGGTGTTGGGGGAAAAGACTTGAAGGTGAAGCTGAGTCAGGCAGATGAAAAATTGATTAAGAAATTTAAGGTTACTGAGGGGGCTCCTCCCAATGAGCCTGCTTTCTGGCTTCCTCACGCAGACCTTATCACTACGGATGAATATCTGCTTCCGCTGGGTCTGATTCCCGGCCTTGAAGGTAGTTCAGGGGCTTAAATTGGCCTGGTGATTTTTTTCTGAGGCTTTCATCCGTTTTCTTAGCTGGCCCTTTTTACCTGTCTTGCAGGTGATGGTTCTCGCCTTTGGACCAGGAAGCAGGTGAGGAGGCTTGGTCTGACTGAGGAGTTCTTTGTCACTCGGAAAGTCCCCCTTCTTCCTTCCAACTTCAAGAAAGGAGAGAAGAACTTGATGAGGTTTGTGAAGGGGCTCGCTTCTGGTCGACGGCTCCCCTTCCCTCCTCGGCTGAAGCCGGCAGCTCCCTCTCCCAATGCTCAGGGCGGGGAGGCTGAAGTTACTTCTGTGGCGACCACCTCCCACGCTCGCCGCCAGGATGATTCCCCTGCTAGGGCACATGCTTCCCCGGGGTCTCACCCTGCGGAGTCTGAACAAACTGGAGAGAGCGCTCCCCTGGTTCGCAGGAGAAAGAGGAGTAGGGAAACTCCGGGGGCTGTGCCCATGGTTGACTTAGAGGCCGATGTGGAGACTCCGGAGGCAAAGCGCCCTGCTCACGACGTCCCGGGCACTTCTCTTCTGGAGGGAAATGCAGAGCTCCACTATGCTGCGGGCGACAGTGTTGACGTATCAGGCTTGCTTGCGGACTCTAGTACTGTTTTGGCAGATCGCCTCATTAAGTCGGTAACCAACACTTCTCACCAGGTGATCCAGTATATACAGCGTACTTCCAGGGTGTTGCAGGCTTCTGCCGAGCTGGCGGCCCTCAGTCGCCTGAGTGACGAGGAGCTGACTATCACCCCTGGGGCCCCTCCCCCTGATCGCCTGGCCGTGGTTGAAAGGGACGTGACCCTGATTGGGGGCCTGAAGGACCAGCTGTCTAAACAAGAGAGCGAGCTGGAGGAAGTGAAGGGGCAGGCCAACCACTGGAGGCTTCAGGGGGAGCAGGCTGTGAGGGAGGCATCCAAGCTCGAGGTGGAATTGAGGGAGAGCCGCCTGGCAGTGGAGCATGCTGAAAAGTCCCTGGCTGAGATGGAGCATCTCAAGAAGAAAACAGTTGATCTGGAGGAAGAACTGTCCAAAACCAGCTCAGACTTCAAACTGGCTCAGGCTGGGTGGCAAGATGAGAAAGGTGCCATCCTGAAGGAAGCTGAAGCTGCCTCGGACTTGAGTTTTGAAAATGGGGCTACTTCCTCCTTGGAGCTTGTTATGGAGGTAATCAGGGAAATGTTTCCTGTCTTTGAGGAGGACGCATTTCGGAACCTTTATGCTGCCAAGAATGAAGCTTTGGCAGCTGGAACCCCCAAGGAGCCTGCCGGTCCTGACCATGGTGCGCCTGATGCCTAGACCTTTACTTTTTGTTGATAATTTTTGTGCTGAGCCTTAGAGTGGCCAGCTTTGTCTGTAATGTTCTGACCCCTCTGGATCTATATTTTGGGCCTTGTTAGAACCTTTCTACTCTTTTCTGGATTAATCTTTGAATGTTCATCTTTTCTTTACTTTCTTTGTTTTCCAGAGTTGGGCTGCGTTTTTTATACAAGGCTGGGGGGCTTGCCCCCAGTCCTTGCTCATTTGGCCTGTTCCTGGCTCTTGGTCAGAGTCCAGGGGCCTGCCCCCTGCCTGCCCAGAGGCTGGCAGGGCGGCATTAGGCGTTTTTTATACAAGGCTGGGGGGCTTGCCCCCAGTCCTTGTTCATTTGGCCTGTTCCTGGCTCTTGGTCAAAGTCCAGGGGCCTGCCCCCTGCCTGCCCAGAGGCTGGCAGGGCGGCATTAGGCGTTTTTTATACAAGGTTGGGGGGCCTGCCCCCAGTCCTTGTTCGTTCGACCTATTCCTGGCTCTTGGTCAGAGTCCAGAGGCCTGCCCCCTGCCTGCCCAAAGGCTGGCCGGGTGGCATTATACGTTTTTTATACAAGGTTGGGGGGCCTGCCCCAAGTCCTTGTTCGTTTGACCTATTCCTGGCTCTTGGTCAGAGTCCAGAGGCCTGCCCCCTGCCTGCAGGGAGGCGTTTGAAATTTTGTTGGGGGGGCTATTTTCCTTAGTTCTGGCAACAGGGGGGCCTCCCCCTATTGCCCCCTGCTCGTTTGTGTGTGAAAACGCGGGTTTGAACAGGCAACGAGTATAGACTGAGGATCTTTTCATTTCTTCGTAAAAATCTATCACAAGGGTGGTCGGAGCCGTCGACATTCTTTGACCGTTCTCCGCCAATTTTAAAGAAACGAAGACTAAGATTCTGGCTTAAACATAATATTTCTTCAGGGTGTCGGCGTTCCAGTGAGCGCTCAACTCTTGGCCCTCTAGATTGGCGATTTTATACGTGCCTGGCCCTAAGATTTGAGTTACCTGATACGGACCCTCCCAATTAGCGCTAAGTTTGCCGTGCTCTCTCGATCTTCCTACGGCCTGTGTCTTTCTGAGGACTAGATCGCCCATCTGGAAATTTCGCGGATGCACTCTTTTGTTGTATGCCTTCCTCATTCGTTGCTAGTAGGCGACGATATTGGTGCTGGCCTCCTCTCTCAACTCACTAACCAGATCCAAGGCCTCTGCCATTGCTACTTTATTCTCAGCCTGGCCGTATTGTAAGGAGCGCAGGGAGGGGATCCTGGCCTCAATTGGTAGCAAGGCCTCTGCACCATACACCAGGCCGAACGGGGTCTGGCCCGTAGACTCCTTCCGGGTGGTCCGGATTGACCAGAGTATGCTGGGGAGTTCGTCGGCCCACCTGCCCTTGAGGTCATCCACCATTTTCTTTAGGCCATTCAAAATTTGCTTGTTGGCTGCCTCTGCCTGCCCGTTGGTTTGAGGGTGGCAGACGGCAGAATAAGCAACCGCAACGCCGTGACCTTCCAGCCATAATCTCAGGGGGGTCATTATCGAATTGTCTTCCATGGTCAAACACTAGCATTTTTGGCAGGCCAAACCGGGTGATAATGTTCCGCCAGATCACCTTCCTGACCGCAGGCTCGGTGATGTTAGGCACTGCCTCAGCTTCCACCCATTTGGTAAAGTAATCAATAGCTACAATCAAGAATTTTCTTCCCCCGGTGGCTACCGCGAAGGGGCCCAGTATGTCCATCCCCCACTGAGCGAAGGGGATGGGAGACAGGATCGGCCTGAGCTCCTGGGCCGGGGCATGGATGGATGGGGCGAAAAGCTGACATTTTCTGCACTTTTGGGTTAAGTCCTTTGCGTCGGCCAGCAGGGTTGGCAAGTAGTATCCGGCTCTCAAGGCCTTGTGTGCTAGTGACTTCCCTCCTATGTGATGGCCACATATCCCGGAGTGGATGTCGTCCAACACCTCCGCCGCCTGCTCTGCCCCCAGGCACCTGAGTAGAGGGGACGAGAAAGATTTTTTGTACAGGTCTTCTCCTATTATGATGAACCATGCGGCCCTTGCTGGCATTTTTCTTTTCTGTACAGGGTCGGTCGGTAGGACTCCGTGTTTTTTGAACAGGATGATGGGGGTCCTCCAATCTTCAGGCCCTGCTTCCTCCACCGCACCGACGGTTGGACAGGGGACGGTAGATTTCTCCTGGACGACGTCCACCCATACTGACCTCCTTATATCTTGCAGGCTGGAGCTGGCTAGCTTTGACAGGGCGTCCGCTCTGTGATTCTGGGATCGTGGGATCTGTCTGATTTCATATGATTTCAAACCTGATAGCTCCCTTTTTACCACCTCCAGGTACGCGGCCATTGTTTGGTCCCTAGCCTCATACTCTCCATTAATTTGGTTGGCGATGAGCTGGGAGTCCGTGGCCAAAACGACCCGTTCTGCGCCTGCAGCCTTGGCCAGGTTGATGCCTGCGAGTAATGCTTCATACTCGGCCTCATTATTCGAGGCGGGGAAGACAAACCTGAGCGCATGCTCAAAATCGGTCCCTTCCGGACTAGTCAACACTACCCCCGCCCCTGCTCCGTTGGCCGTTGAGGACCCATCGGTGTATACGATCCACTCGCCAGAGGTTGGGCTATCGTCCTCGGGGTGGGAACACTCTGCCAGAAAGTCGGCCAATGCTTGGGCCTTGATGGCTGTTCTTGACTGGTATGTTATCCCCAGTCCACTCAACTCGATGGCCCACTTCAGCAATCTGCCTGATTTCTCAAATTTCTCTAACACCTTTTCCAGGGGCTGGTCTGTTAGCACCACAACAGGGTGTGCGTCGAAGTATGGCCTCAATTTCCTGGCTGCTATAACAACCGCGTAGGCCGCCTTCTCGACCATGGGGTAGTTCTTCTCTGCTGTCCCCAGGGCGTGGCTTACGAAGTATATGGGCTGTTGAGTGCCTGCTTCTTCCCTTAAGATGACTGCGCTGACTCTCGCGTTGGTTACAGCGATGTAAAGGAAAAGCTTTTCTCCTGCCACCGGCCTTGCCAGGGTGGGGAGTTTCTTCAAGTGTTCCTTTAATTGTCCGAACGCCTCTTTTTGCTTGTCTTCCCATTTGAACTGTTTATTGCCTTTCAGCACCTTGAAGAACGGGGTCGACTTTTCTGCTGACCTGGCAATGAACCGTGCCAGGGCGGCCATGCGACCTGTCAGACGTTGGATGTCCCTGATGGTCTTTGGCTCGGGAAGGTCTAGAACAGCCTGAATTTTCTCGGGATTGGCGTCTATCCCACGAGAACTTACCAAGAAACCCAAGAATTTTCCAGAGCGCACCCCAAACGTGCATTTCTTCGGATTGAGCTTCATTTTGTAGGCGCGCAGGGAGGAAAAGGTCTCCCGCAGGTCTTCCAGGTGTTCCTTGTCTCCCTTACTCTTTACAATGGCGTCATCGACATAGGCTTCTATGTTTCTGCCTTTCTGATTTTCGAACACCTTGTCGACCAGGCGCTGGTACGTGGCCCCTGCGTTTTTCAGCCCGAATGGCATCATCTTGTACATGTAGGTGCCTGAACTGGTGATGAATGCGCACTTGACTCTGTCTGGCTGCCATAAGTACACCTGATGATATCCTGAGAAGGCATCCAGGAAGCTTAGCATAGTATACCCGCTGGTGGCGTCCACCAGTTGATCGATTCTGGGGAGTGGGTAGCAGTCTTTTGGGCAGGCCTTGTTGAGGTTCGTAAAATCCACGCACATCCTCCACGCGCCTGACGATTTCTTGACCATGACCACATTCGCCAGCCACTCAGGGTAGTCACAAACTTCTATAAAGTCTGCCTTCAAAAGTTTTTCGATTTCTTCCTTGATTGCCAAATCTTTTTCTGCGGACATGTTCCGCTTTTTCTGCTTTACAGGGCGGGCGTCCGCGTTTACGTTCAGCTTGTGAACGATGCACGCTGGATCGACCCCTGGCATTTCATCCGCCGAGTAGGCGAATACATCCTTGTTCTCCTTCAGTAGCTCGACCAGCTCAGCCTGGTAGGATTCTTCCAGGTCAGCGCCTACAAGGACTTGTCTCCCCGGCTCCAGGTCCACCAGCATGCTTTCTCCCCCAGGTTCCAGGTGGTTTGACGCCTGGTTACCGGCTGGAATCTCGCCCTCTCTGCTGGGGGAGCTGTCGGCTTTTCTTTTCCCTTTCCTTTCGCTCTCGTGAGCCTGCAAGGCCACGGAGTAGCATTGTCTGGCCGACTCCTGGTCCCCTCGTATTTTGCCTTCTAGGCCGAAGTCAGTGACGTAGGCTATGGTGAGAGCCCGGATTGATATGGCTGCTTCAATCTCGTCCAGGGTGATTCTGCCGATCAGGGCGTTGTAGGCAGACTTCGCATCTACCACATCAAATGACGCTCTGATATTCCTGGCAGTGGCTCCTTCCCCGAACGTTACAGGCAGGTCTATGATTCTTACGGGCAATACGCCTGCTCCGCTGAACCCATATAATGACCCTGGGGCGGGTCGTAGGTGCCGTTTCTCCAGACCCATTTTGTCGAAGGCGTCTTTGTACAGCAGATTCGTGTAGGCGCCGGTGTCTACCATGCATCTCCGGACAATGTGGTTGCTAATTACCAAGGATAGCACCAGGGGATCGCTGTGAGGGTACACCACCCGCCCTGCATCCTCGGGGGTAATGCTCAGCGTTACTCCTTTTGGGCTTCCTGCTCTTTCAGCGTAGCAGATTTGGTTCCTTAGCTCACGAATCTGCCTATTCTGCCCCCTTCGACTGATTGGACCTTCTGCATCTCCTGATATCACATGGATTACCAGGCGATTCTGTACCGAGCCCTCGGGCTTTTCAGGCGTCTCCTTCTGGGATTTGTTCCTGGCTGCGTAGTTGGCCAACCAGCCGTTCCTGATCAACTTCTCGATCTCGTCTTTCAGGTGACGACATTCTTCGGTGGTGTGGCCTACGCAGTCGTGAAAAGTGCAGAATTTTTTGGGGTCCCCTCTTGGACTGCGCGGCTTGCTCGGGCGATTCCACTTGGCGGTTTCTTTTTCCAGCTCGAAGATTTCTGCCCTGGATTTATTAAGGGCTGTGTAACTGTCGAATCTGGGCTGATAAGCAATGCGCTCCTTTTTGGGGGTATCCCCTTCCTCGGTTCTATGTCTTCCGGAGTCGTTTCTCCCGCGTCCACCCTGCGGTCCCCCTTGCTGCCTCGTGGGGCCTGCAGGGGTCTCCGGCAGGCTGTGGAATTCCTCCTGCAACATAAACCCCTCTGCGATTTTTCTGGCCTTGGCCAGGGTCTCCGGTTGGGCCCTGATCATCTGGTTCTTCATTTCGCCGGGTAGCAGGGAATTGGTTAGTGCATATGCTGCTGTTGGGTCGTCAATTTCTTTCACCTGTTGGAATGACAAATCGAACCTTTTCAGATATTCCCTGACAGTTTCGCCCTTCTTCTGCCTGAGGGTCATTAGGTCAAAGCGGGTGAGACGTCGTCGCTTGTTTCCGGCATACTGGTCCAAGAACATCTCCGCCAGCTCGATGAAGAAGGAGATTGATCCTTGCGGGAGATCCCTGAACCAACCCTGGGCTAGGCCTACCAGGGTGGTGGGGAAGATCTTACACCAGACTGCGTCGTCGGCGTCGTACATGCCCATGTGGCTTTCGTACGCAGCCAGGTGATCTTCCGGGTCTGTAGTTCCATCGAACTTTACAGTTGGCATTTTAATCTTCGGGATCGGGTACGCCTGGACTTCAGGGTGAAGCGGGGTTTTAGTTGGCCTACCCACCATTTTTGACCTGCCCGCATCCGAGTAGCGACCGTAGTCATCCCATTTATCAGGGGTCGGTCGCCTGCCCTCAGGGGAGCGGTGCCTTGGTGGGGGCCTCGGCCTGCTAATCGCCTCGTCGCCTTGAGAAGGGGAGTGATACCGCGAGCGCTTCTTCTGGGCGGACTCGAGGTTATCACCCTGAGGGTACCTGGACTTCATGGGTTGGCCGTTGTTGAGCCTGGATTGCAGGCCTTGGGACAGCCCAGGGGGTGGCTGCAATCCCTCAACTGGCGTCAGCCTGGAGAATACATCTTGCTTCTCTCCCAAGCGCTTGGACATCGGCTCTTTGTGCCTCATGCGGTCCCTCAGGTCTTGGGATAGGCCTCTTCTTTCATGAGCGGCGGTGGATTCTGTAGTATGGATGGAGAATGCGCCCTCCGGACCAGCTACTCCCTGCCGTGCAGGCGGCTCCTGACGGGCCTCTGAAATTCGCCTTTGCACTTGTGCATAAGCATGAGCTGTCTTTCTGGCCTTTTTCTGAGCGTTTCTGACGGCGGTTCGCTTCGTGCCCCCGGTTCCTTCTCCACTTTCAAAATGGAGTAACCTGGGGGTCGTCGCGACCCTGCCTATCAGGTCATCAGGGGTAAATTCCTGGTCCAGCATGGCTGAGAAGAAAGCCGCAGTCTGTACCATCTGGGCAGGGGTGAGGTTTAGGACTGGCCTCGACTGGCTCCCCTGTCCAGCCATGGCAGCTGTTCCTTGGCCCGCTGCCCCCTGCAGACTAGCCCGCCCCACACCCGGAATTGTGGCAGCAGGCGTCGTTTCGGGCGGCATGCCATACTGGGGGGCTTTGGGTGGGTTCGCCACTGAACTGGTGTCGAAAATCTCAGGCATATTCAATTGCTAGTGGTTAATTTTGAGTTTTAGAGGTTGATTTTTTGTGGGTAATCTCGTGAGCACAACCGATCAATCCCCACAGACGGCGCCAAATTGTTCCGGTTAAGGAATCAATCTACCCGAATTGCGAATTCGGGTCCTTAGTGTTCAGGTATCGCTTTGCTTGGTTTCCTTCGATCTCTCCTTCCCCTTTTCCTATAGTCGGACCTTCCCGGCGAAGTGAGTTTGCTCCCTGCACAAGCAACGCACAGGGCCTCGGAGGTTTGTCCGAGGGAACCCTCTCCGATGCCTAAGTCAGTCCGTGAATGCCTTGACGAACCTATCTCGTGAGGAACTAGGTGGCGGTTTTTAGGAGTAAGGGTCTAGAGAGAGAAAATCCAACCCCTTCTATGTGGGAAGTAGGTGGGTATTTATACCTTCCCACAAGAGAGAGAGGAAGAGAGGGAAATGAGCGGGAAAATGGGTGGTCGAGAGGACGACACGTGGCTTCTCCTCGTCCACCCATTTTCCATTACCTGAGGCGGAATGACGGATGGGCCCTCGGATTCCCCTGCTTGTACTGGGGGTTCGGGCACCCTGGAAACCAGCACGATGAGAACTTGGAGGCCCTGCTCGGCTGGCAGAAGGGCCCTGCTCGGCAGGCGCGAGCCTTTCGGGATTCTCTCCGTAGTCCTTCGCAGGGGGGCAGACGAGTGATTTTAGATTTGCCCTGGGGGCGAACCTGCTCCGGGGCCCCGCAGGCGGGCGACCCGTGGTACTTGGTCAACTCCCATCAGATACCTTCTTGTTGATTATAACCTTGCACCACTAGTCTAGCCTTGTTCCTTACGATTTCACCGGAATCGTCTAGCTTATTGCGAAAGACCCATCTAGTACCAATGACGGTACGATTAGAGGTCCTAGGAACAAGATGTCATACCTCATTCCTCTTGAATTGAACAAGCTCTTCTTGCATTGCTATCAACCAGTCGGCATCAGTCAGAGCGACTGTGACATTGGGCGGTTCGATTTGAGAAACGAAAGCGTTGCAAGTGTAGAAATTGTTGAGGGATGATCTTGTCTTTACTCCAGATTTCAAGTCACTAGTCAGATTTGAGAGGGGGTGTGAGCTTTGATGCTTCCACTTCCTTGGAATGAAAGTATCTTCCTCCTCAATTGTAACAGTCCTTCCGACTGTTGCTTCATGGCTGGGATCGATGTTTCCACACCAGATTCTAAGGACTCCTCTGGTCCTTGGGCATTAGCTGCTGCTTCACCATTATCTCCTTGAAGGTTACTTTCAGGAGGATCATTAATTCCCCCTGAACTTGTGCCTTCGTCTTCAGGTAACAGTCTGGCAGACTGTTGCTCAGCAGTTCCGTTTAGCTCATCTTCAAGTGTGTGTTCTTTTCGAGCAAGGTCTATTTCGAATTCTTCATCTTCTTCATCAGCATGTTGTACCTGCTCAAAAAGACTAGTTTCATCAAATATGACATGCACACTTTCTTCGATCATCATGGTTCTTTTGTTATAAACTTTGTAAGCTTTACTATGATCGGCATACCCTATGAACACGGCTTCATCACTACGGGGGTCGAATTTTCCTAAGTTATTTTTACCATTATTATGCACAAAACACTTGCTTCCAAAGCATCTAAAATAGGAAATATTCGGTTTTCTACCACGTAGCAACTCATAGGGAGTTTTATTTAATATACTTCTAACCATGACTCTATTATGAATGTAGCAAGCGGTGTTTACCTCCTTCTCCGATGCGTATTGGAGCTGATGCCCCAACATCCGTCGGATATTGTGTATTTCTCGGTGACAATTTGATATCTTGGTCCTCCAAACAGCAGGCCACAATCTCCCGTTATGATGTCGAAGCCATATCGAGGGGCTGCTAATGTCATCGCTGAAACGAGTTGGCTACGTAATTTGCTGCTTAAGCTTCATCTCCCCCGGCAATCCGCCATGCCATGTTGATATATTGTGACAACATTTTAGTCGTTTATCTTTCAAGCAACCCCGTTCAACACCAACGCTGCAACGCACGAAACACATTGAAATTGACATCCATTTTGTTCGTGAGCCTTGAACTTGTATGCGTCTTACATGACTCTACTGCCTATCAATATGCATACATCTTCACCAAAAGTCTCCCTCACCATCTCTTTGATCAGATTCAGTACAGTCTGTGTTCGCCCTTGTACCGCTTCTACTACGAGATGTATGAGCAGATAACGTATATTGTAAATATAGTAGAGATCAATTAGTTACCTCGTGTTTATCCGAGAATATATTTTCTTTAATTGCATTCACACCATGTAATCTACCGTAATATATATACTGCCTCCGTCTCGTTCATTTACTTATCTTTGATTAAAATACTCATCACAAACAATATAAAAGCAAATAAATGATTGGAACGGAGGGAGTAATAACGTCAATACAATCACCCAAATCAGGGGATTTCACATATATTTCAATGTACAACAGTACAAAGTGCACTTAAAAATGGTACTTCCTCCGGACACCCCATTTTATTAAAATACTCTTCACAAATATTATTGAATGAAACAAAAAAATAGTATCCGAAGGGAATATTCCGTAGCTGTTTTACAAGAAATTCATAATATATACAGTACCTTTTCATGAGGAATATGGTTTCCTATACACATACATTGTCAATTTATCATGGCAAAGCTGAGCACTAAGCAATCTTTGATCAGCAAATATTTGTTCAAATCTCTCAAAAAATTCTCTACTCACCAGAGATATAGCTGAATACCGATGGATCTCCAATCGGAAGACCATACTAGAGGGCTATTCTTACTATATACAGTGTAGTTGTCGGTCAGCCTCGCTCATCTAAGTAAAGGATTATTCCCTCTGACATCATAGAAGCCGCTATGGCTGTAAAGATCAACCCCGCTTGTTCCTTCATAGGTAGCTGAGGAAGTAGTAGAATCAACAGTCACGTTCATATTATTCGCCTGAATAAAATCCTCGATTTCTTTGACCACATCCCCCATTGATGGCCGCTCTTCTCCCGAGTCATGTAGACACTTCATTGCCAGCTCCACAAACTCTTCCAAACCAGTCAAATGGACAGAGCCGATAGTAGGGTCCACCAGGCTGTGGATGCTCCCGTTCTCCTTCATAGTCTCTCTTACCTCTCTCACAATGTACTTATTTTTCTGTATTGGTATTCTTCCTGTTACTAGCTCCAGCATTACTACTCCGAAACTGTAGACATCGCTTTTTTCAGTTAATATTTGGGTCATGTAGTACTCTGGGTCCAAGTAACCCTGCAACCGATTGTTAAATAAACTCGTTAACATCAACCCATATCATATAATTTATACACAAAGATTTTGAGTTGTTTTTATTTGTTAAATCGTCTCATACAAGTCTTATTGAATAAAGATACTTCATAGTTAGATATCTCATATGAAAATATTTGAGAGTTGAGCTACTCAGAGTTAGATACACGCCTCCAAAGTTATGGGAAGCAAAAATCCAGGAAGTTGAAATTCCTAACAATTATATTCATATGTTGCATTCTGTAGGCAAAAGCATCGGAAGTGGAACTCCTTGGGACTTGACACTTCCCGAAATAAAGTCATCGAGGCACTTAGCCCGGCTAAGTTGAGATTCCTGGGAGGACTTCTACTTCCTATTGCCTCTCAACCACTTTCTAACACGTCCTATGGAAATCCCTTTCAAGCTATGTTACACCGACCTTTAATATCATTTATTAACGTACCCCCATGGACTCGACAGTCCGAGATAAAAATAGCTGAAACCAACTTACCAGTGTACCCCTTACTTGGGTGGTGATATGGTCCCTGTGCTCGGTCAACGGCTTGGAGAGACCAAAATCTCCTACTTTAGCATTTAAATGATGATCCAGTAGGATATTGTCTGATTTTATGTCTCTATGCACAATGGGTGGGTCCGCAAGCTCATGTAGATACGCCACACCTCTAGCAGCGCCTAGAGCGATCATCAGTCTCCTACTCCAGTTCAATTCAACTCCAGATTTACCTGCAACATCACACACTAATCAGTCATTTTATATGATGTACAAAATTGAAGAGAGAGATATATGTTTGAAATAAGATTTGATTGTTACCCACTCCTATTCGTTGCAATCGACACATCTTTCAAAATTCTACTCACGTGTTTTGACAAATGTATCCTTTATTACCTTGTGTCTCAACAAGAATCTTGTGTACTCAATCAGTTACAACTTAACAGGTAATGGGGTGAGAGAAGAGAGAAGATGAGAACGGGGTAACTGAGAGGGAGTAAGTTAGTTACATTGTGTGTGGTAACTAGCGGTTGGGATAGAGGGAGTAAGTTAGTTGGTCTATATCTCCATGAGTCGGAACAGTTAATCATTTACAGCTTAGATGAGTAAAGAAGTACCTGAGAGAGCTTCTCTTAGATTCCCATTTGGTATAAATTCATAAATAAGCATCTGTTCCCCTTTCTCGTAGCAAAAGCCGACTAGATTGACCACATTCCTGTGGTGAACTCTAGATAAAAGCTCAATCTCATTTTTGAATTCATCTGCTCCCTGCATTGATCCTTGTTTAGCTCTTTTGATTGCAACAAGTTGTCCCATTTCAAGTTTTCCTTTATAAACCTGTCCAAATCAAATCAAAATAGTTCACCAAAGTTACATTTAAGAGTGGCTTTTTTAAAACTAAAAGAACTACTCGTATTAAACAATGAAATACAATCGGAACAATCTAACTAATAAGTTGCCTACACAAACAATGGAACCGGGAACAAAAGCATTTAATGAGTCGGTTTTACTTCTGAGACTAATCCATCAACCTCCTAATCAAACGAGGATCCTATCCTCACTTAGAGAGTATCAGAACAAGAAACGATGCAAGAATAAGTGCCAAGTTGTGTGATATTTGACTCGTGATGTACATTTTAATGTCTTAATAAACCAACGAGGGAAGAATAGACTATCTTTGAACATTCCCATTCCCACTTATTTGTCCCCGGCTCCTCATTTGACTTGGAAGGTCAAACGAGGTCAGCTTTTACCAATGTTTTCTCACAATTCAAGGTAATCTCAACTTTTTTGGAATAACAATATGAAAATGAGGCGACAAATATGGTAAGGAAATAGTAGTTGCAACAGGAACAGGGTGACCTCACCATTCCATAACCCCCAACTCCAATCTCGCTTCCAGCTGAGAAGTTATCGGTGCACTGCTTAACCTCTTCAAACGAGAACCACCTGGCACCCTTTAGCTGAGGAACTTTACCTTGATTCCACAATACTGCATATACATGTACAAAAGTACCACGCATATAAAAATTAAGCGTGTATACAAACAAGATCAAATAAAATGGATAGTGCCATTGGAGCTGATCTTACAGAAAGGATTGTTTGTTTTAACTGTTCTGTTAGCTATCTGCCTTTGACGACGGGCATAAATAACAGCCCAAATTGTAAGTAGCACAAGCACAAAGGAACTTATAGTTGCTCCGACGATAAGGCCTATGTGCTTACTTGGGCCTGCAGATTAATCCAAACAAGTGAAGGTAAGCAAAATGGCGCACAAGAAATTAACCATAATAAAAAAAAAAGACAATCAAAATATTACCTGGGAAAGCAGAATAAGTCAAATCAGAGAAATAGTAAGGTCCATAAGGCGAGTTGAAAAGATGATTATTGAGGGTATTGCCAATTATAGATACTCCCGTGTGGTTAAAGAAAGCATCACCCGGTGGAAAGAATGAGATGTTCAACACAAGAAAACCATTTGAGTCGATTGATGAACTAACTAAACATACTTTGTCTACTGGCACTTGAAGAGATGCTAGAAGAGGGTGCAAAGAGTCAGTTAAGAAGGTGTAGTAGAGTATTTTAGTGAGATCGGAAAAGTTAAATGATCTGAAAACAAGGCTTCCCAGGTATGGACGTTTGCAGTCGGATCCCAGGGTTGAATCTGAAAAGCAAGATAGAGGGGCACAACTCAGTTGTGGAATGAAATCTGACAAATTTGAAGGTTGGGTAGTCTTGCAAATTCCTGCTGCTTCTGGCTTTAGACAAAAAGGATTATCATCAAGTCTACAGAAAATATCCACCATCCAAAGTTAGAGAGAAAACATAGAGCTCATCAAATTTATTTTATGTGGTAATGATAAGGATGAAAATGCTTACAGAACGCTATTGGTAAATGCTCCTCCTTGAAAATCACCTACAGAATTATTCCGCAAATCTATAAGACGAAGATTGCTGCTAAAGCTGGCAGGAATTTTCACAGTGCCATTAAGTTGATTGTTTGCCAGTAGCCTGTTGTCCAAAATGCAACAGATATGATATAAAGTATATAACAGAGATAAAAGTGAGATTGACAGATTGAGGTGTTGGTTGTGATTTTTGATGAAGAGTATATGATAAAAAGTAGGGCGAGTATTATTATTCATTAATATATGAAGATGAAAGGATAGAGCTCACAGAAGCTTCATAATGTTACTCAAATAAACGATGAAATAGGAAAGCTTTCATCAACATAGATTTGTAAATTCTTGTGTACCAACTACCAAATGTATGAGAATCAACAAAGGGGATGTCCCGAAAGTAGTAGTCAGGAATTCAAGATGCTCTACACTTTTAGAGAGCAAAAATAGTTATTTTTACTCAACAGTTAACTGTTCATGTGCTCTCCGTGAAGAAAACTGTAGAGCATCTCCATTGCATTTAACCAAGAGGCAAGAGCAGAGGAATGCAAGCTCTCCATTGAAAGTGGGTCATGGATGACCAAGAGCAAAGTAGTACATGCGGAAAAGTGAATGTAATTGACATTTTCCAATTTGCAAGATTATGCCATAAGAGTGTGGCGAAAATATTCACCATTACTACCTTTCTTTAACAGCATACAAATTTACTGTTGACTGCTCAATGAAATCCTAAGCTAGACGTCAATTTAGTACTGATTCAAATTACATTGCATCAGTACTAAAACATAAAGAGAAGGCATACACAGTTTCCAGTTGAGGGAGGCTGAACAATCCGGTCGGTAAATTCCCCATTAGTCCAGCATTCTTCATTCGTCTGAACATTTGTGAAACATAAATTATTTCCATAAGAGAGAATGACATGATGATGCACACTGAGTAGGCTAGTACTAATACTGAAAACCTGAACCCTTGATCACACAGCATAGTATTAAATAATCTACAGCGAGAAGTTCAGGAAGATATAAAAGTCCATCTAGTTATTATTGAAGAAAGTGGGTCGGTGATGAGCACAATTTGAAAGTGTTTACACAGTGTGTTTATAAAGTTACCATGGATTTGAATTTGAGACTAAGCATCAAATCAGGTTGCATTTTTTATGGCCTTATGATGGAATCTGGAAAGAGTAGACCCCCACTTAAATTGATCAATAATCAACAAGACTAAGAGACTTCCACAAACTCCATTTGTTGTTCATACTACATCCGTCAGAAGTACCTTAATAGTAATTGAACCGAATCAGTTTCATGCAGTGGAAGTGTGGAACTATAGTTATTAGCATTTATCTTTATTCCAGCTAGCATATGTTCTTTCTCTTATTTTCCCGCTTGTAAGTAGCACGGAGTAATGAATAAGTAGATACAAAGATGGAGAAACATACAATGTTGTCAAATTTTTCAAAGTCGTGAACCACTGAGGAACATCTGGAGAGTTGAAAGGATTATTACTCAAGTCTCTGAAAAAGCACAATTGAAGAGCAAATTTAATTAAAACAACTTAGAACAAGCTAGCAGGACAAGGAAAAGAATGAGGAAAGAACAAGACATCACTACCTCCACCAATACCCTAATGCTGTAAAAGCTCCCTCCCATGGTGAGGAGGAGAGGTCGAAGACTCGAATATATACAGTCTTACCCATGTGTTAAACACAAACAGGTTGGAGGATGTAGTCCAAATAATAAATGATCAAATTATGTTGAGAGTTGTATCGACGGATTACAACTTCAATATATCACAAGTGCATAGCCAGAGTGAAATATTCTAATAGCAATAAACATTTATAATACTCACAGATATGTAAGGAGATTCATTCCAGTAAGATCAGGGATTGGACCGCTTAAGCCATTGTTTGCCAAGTAGCTGAACATAATTGTAATAAATGTTAAGCAAAATACTATCACAATGAAAACAAAACACTAAAAGATGCACTATGGCTGGTTCTTAAGCATTTGGATTACTTACAGCTCACTCATGCTTGTCAGAGTATTCAAATTGTCAGGCACAATTCCCGTAAGTTTGTTCCTGTCCAAACGACTGCAAGCCACAGACGGATGACGTGTATGCCTCAGATTGTTTTTTTTTATGAGAGGGGAGGGGGGTGGTAAAAACAATGTAGTGTGCAAGACATACTTACATGACCTCCAAAGTCTTCACTAGCCCTATTGTGTCTGGGATAGTTCCACTCAGTAGATTGTCATTCAAAATACTGTTGAAGTCATTAACAGAACAATTAGTTTTGCGCCTTAGCAGAATCTACCGCTCAGCAGCTTACCAGATCAAGACTTAGGCGAATTATTTTATCTACTGATGGCAAAAGCATATAGTACGGCATTTCAAAGCACATAATTTGCAAGGATCTTGAAATTGATACCAACCAGATTTTTATTCAGTATGTATCCTCAAAACCTTGGAAAGTTTTCCCAGTTTAAAATTTTTTCACGAGCCTTACCGTTTATTAAAAAGATACAATATCGTGTTCACGAGAAGCATATGTTTTAAAAAAAATACTTGTCCATAATTCATGCCGAAGTTGAATACATATTCACTTCATATTTGAAAAAGTCCTCAATAAATTTTCATGGATACATACATTATTTTGGTTAGTTGGTTCTAAAAGAACTTACATGTGTATTAGTGTCATCTGAGAGCTGAAAAGGCCAAGTGGTATTTCACCAGAGAACCTATTTTGTCCAAGATGACTGCAAAAATATCAGTGTTAATGAATTTTTTTGAAATGTGAAGAAGAGGAATTACTTATATGAGAGCAAAGAAAGATTACAAGTGATGAGCCTTAAGCAGCATATCCAGCCCTGGAGCTGTTGTGTTAGAAACTGGCAATGTTCCATTCAAATGGTTGTCACTTAGATCAAGCCACATAAGATTCGAGAGATTGCCAACAGAGTGTGGTATGGGTCCAGTAAATTGATTAGAATTGAGAAATCTGAAACAAAACACGTGATGAAGTTCAAACAGTTTTCTCACGGCTGACAAAACCTCTAATAGTTTATGGTTTCACGCTGCCACATCCCCATTACATTGAAAATAGACCAAATTTGTTCTTGACAAAGGGGAATTAATGTAGAGAAAGAAGGGAGTGATAATACTTACAAGTTAGTTAGATTCTTGAGCTGTCCAATAGAGTCTGGAATTAAACCAGAGAACTTGCAGCCGACGAGAACACTGAAATATAAGGTGATATCAATCACTGAATAAAGGATGACAGATAAATAGTACTTCATGGATATGGGGAGGATAAAGATCTTACAGACTTCGTAAATTCTTCAAACTCCCAATATCTGTTGGAAGTGGTCCTGTCAGACCTCTGTTGTTTGACAGATCCCTTCATCAACAAAATATCAATCATTACACAATAATACAAGGGTGGAGAGTGACAATAGTAATGAAAATAGCGACCATGAAATGCTGAAATACATTAATATAAAGGCGAGAAAATGAATGGTCAGAGGGTACACAGCCAAGAAAATAAAAGATCAGTGTACCAAAAAAATGGCAAACTGCAATAACACGTAGAAAAGTTATTGAAAGTGAATTGTTAATTTCATTAACACGAGCACAATATTTATACAGGCTAGAATCTTAATATAGTTAGAAAGAGTAAACCTAGTATCTAACTAGAATCCTAGGAATAGGAAAGTTACAGTATTTGACAATAATACAAAGATTACAAAATATAGCAGATTACAAAGACTAGAAGATATTCCTAAATAATATCTTTAACTAATATCTTCAATACGCTCCCGCAAGTCGGACGTTCCAAAGGAAAGGCCGAGCTTGAGTAATAACGAGTAAAACCGTGCCTTAGGAAGAGATTTGGTTAGCGCATCTGCAAGTTCGTCGTTAGTGGATATATGTTGAACACGTAGTGTCCCATTTTGAACATGTTCTCGAACAAAATAGAATGCAAGGGCTACATGTTTCATTCGTGAGTGAAAAACTGGATTTGCTGCATAATGAGTAGCACCAAGATTATCACAGTAGATCACCGGAGGAGACTTAATGGTGAAGCAAAGTTCGGAGAGAAGAGAGCGGAGCCAAATCAGTTCGGTTGTGGTTGAAGCCACTGTCCGAAATTCAGCTTCCGTAGTAGAGAGCGCTAGTGCTCGTTGTTTCCGAGAAGACCAAGCAATTGGGTTCCGGCCAAGGTAGATAATAAATCCGGTAGTAGAAATATATTTGTTGCCATCACTTGCCCAATATGCATCACAGAAAGCATGAAGAGAAAGAGGAGTATCGCTAAATAAATTGATTGTTTAAAACCATAAGAGAGTAAATAGGATTTAAGCTCATTATACCAAGCCCTAGGAGCTTGTTTAAGACCATAAATAGCTTTAGATAATTTGCAAACAAAAGAGGGAGAATTTGCATTAATAAAACCAAGAGGTTGGGAAATAAAAACAGTTTCAGTAAGACTACCTTGAAGAAAAGCGTTGTTGATATCAAGTTATCGCAGAGACCAACCACGAGAGAGAGAGCAAGTGCTAAGACGAGACGAACTGTTACCGGCTTAATAACAGGACTAAAAGTTTCAGAGTAATCTACTCCGTGACGTTGAAGAAAACCTTTAGCAACTAATCGTGCTTTATATTTTTGAATTGAGTTGTCGGGATTATATTTAATACGAAAAACCCACTTGCAACCAATTACATTGTAGGAGGGATAAGGAGGAACAAGTTCCCATGTGTTATTTTTAACTAAGGCTTGGTATTCATCTACCATGGCTGAGTGCCAATTTGGGTCAGCTAGGGCAGACTTGACCGTAGTAGGAGGGAGGGAAGGAGATACGACGGAGGCTAGAGAGGCATACTTAGGGTTAGGGACTCTAATATTGTGCATAGCACGAGTCACAGGTCGGTTCGAGGGAGGAGGAGGAGGAGGAGGGGAAGGGGGGGACGGTTCGGTAAGTGGAACCGAGGAAGAGGAAGACTCGGGCGAGGAGGAGGGGGAGGGGGACGGCGAGGGAGAGGCAGCGGAGGAGGGTGAGGAGGCAGCGGAAGACGGGGGGAGGGTGGGACGACGGGAGGGGTCCGTGGGGGGCGGGTCCTGCGTGTGTAGACACGCAGGGGGGTGGCCGGGTCGGGACTCGGGTGTACCGGGGAGGGAGGGACCGGGTCGGGCTGATTTGGGACCGGGTCGGGATTTGGAGTAGGGACTATCATAAAAAGTGGGTCCAATAGCCATTAGGACGGGGTGACCGGGGAAGGGGCGTCGGGTAAGAGGGAGGGGAAAGGGAAGACCGACTCACAAAATTTGACGTGTCGTGAAGTATAAATTTTATTTGACACGGGTTCTAAACAGTAATAAGCACTTTGAGTGGATGAATAACCAACAAAGATACACGGTTTAGAACGTGGATCAAGTTTGTGAGACGTATAGGGACGTAACCAAGGATAACAAAGACAACCAAAACTACGAAGTTTATTATAATTTGGAATAGAACCAAATAACCTAAGAAAAGGAGAGTCATTGTGTAGAACGGGTGTGGGCATGCGATTTATTAAGTAAACCGCAGTGACAAAGGCATACGACCAATACGTGGTAGGTATGTGAGCATGGGTGAGGAGGGAGAGCCCGGTTTCGACAATATGACGATGACGTCTCTCAGAGATACCATTGTATTCAGGGGTGTGGGGAGGAGAGGTGAGATGGGTTATACCATCGGAGGTGACGGAGGGGGTGAGTTTTAAATATTCACCTCCGTTGTCGGAAAAAATTTGAATTATGGGTCGATTAAAAAAATTTTCGACTAAGGCACGAAAACGATTAAAGACCGAGGACGTATCAGATTTACGTTTTAAGGGATATAACCAAGTGTATCTAGTAAAGTGATCGACAAACACGACATAATATTTAAAATTATCTACGGAGTAAAGAGGAGATGTCCATACATCCGAGAAAACTAATTCTAGGGGGTGAGAAGAAGATAAAGAAGAAGTAGAAAAAGGAAGTTTATGCATGCATTACACGGGTTGGACGAGACCGGTGTAGTTTTTATTTTAGCTAAACTAGTAATAGAACTAAGTATTGATCGCCAATCAGAAGATCGTTGTTTCCGTCATATGGTGCATGGAGTGCAAGGTTATTGAGATCATGAGTGATGTGATGAGATGCACCACTATCGATGATCCAATTTGGGGAGTAGGTATCGGGAAGGTTAACGGTGTTGGCTTGAGGGTTGTTGGTGCGGCGGTTTTGGTTGGCGGGAGGAGGTCGTGGAGGGACGGTGATGTTAGGGTAGAGGTTACGGAATATGGCACAAGTGCCAAGGTAGTGAGCGGGAACATGGCACCATTGACATTTACCTTTAAAGGGAATGGTGTTGGTACCGGTTTGGTTGGTGTGAGGAGTGGGAAGAAGACCGGGTTGATTGGAGCGAGGGTTGGGGCGGGTGTTGGGTCGATTGAAGGCGGCAAGGGCGGTGGCGGGGAGAGGTGAGGTGGTGGAGTTTTGGGTGTGTTTGAGAGATAGGTCATATTGGATGAGACGTTCATGTAGGGCGTCGAAAGAGATGAGGGTGTCCCGATGTTTGACAGCATCAACAAGAGAGCGATAGTTTTCATAGTCGAGTCCATTGATAACCTTGGTGATAATATCTTCGTCATCCATGGGTTTTCCTAGGTTGGCTAATTCATCTACACACAAGCGAATCAGCTGCATATATTCTGTGGCAGAGTGTCCACCCTTTGAGATGGAGTTGAAACGATCCTTGATTTGAAAGATGTGGCCACGAGATGGGTTGGCATAGGTGGACTTTAGATTAGTCCAGATTTCGCTAGAGGTCTTGGAATTATGCAAGAACGGAGCGATACTATCAGATACAGTTTCACGAAGGGCAGCACTGAGAAGACGATCTTGACGGTTCCATGTTAGGTGAGCCGGATTTGTGGATGTGGCCTTAGTGACGGCATCCGTGATTGTAGCTTCAGGACATGGATGAGTTCCATCAAGATATTTGAACAAATCAAAGCCAAAAAGTAGGTCTTCAATTTGACGTGCCCAATTCCGATAAGTTGCCGGGGTGAGTGCCGTAACGTTGGCTAGATTCATCGCGATAAGAGGGACATTGGGTTCGTGAGGATTGGCGAGAATAGATGCGGAACCGGCCATCTCGCGATTTTTTTTTTGTTTGATGTGGGTCGACGTGAAGAAGGGAGAAAGGAAGCGATTTTCTAGATGGAATCGTTTTGCTCTGATACCATGTAGAAAAGTTATTGAAAGTGATTTGAGAATTTCATTAACATGAGCACAATATTTATACAGGCTAGAAACCTAATATAGTTAAGGAAAGAGTAAACCTAGTATCTAACTAGAATCCTAGGAATAGGAAAGTTACAGTATTTGACAATAATACAAAGATTACAAAATATAGCAGACTACAAAGACTAGATGATATTCTTAAATAATATCTTTAACTAATATCTTCAATATAACATGCATTTTTAAGAAGGAAGGTCGCGCCATATTTCCAGTTTTCAGCAGATAAGTGTCAAAATTATTGTATTTTATGTGCCTCTTAAGTTGTTTAAAATGTTCCCGCATATTTTTTAAAGCAACATGACTTTAATGCCAAAGGCTCTAGCTTATTGTGTGGTTAAGAGTGTTGGATATATGTAGCCATGGGCACATAACCATCAGTCGAAAATTAATAGGCAGTTCCCAGGAGACTTGTTACGACAATTGGCAAGCCAAGGGAGTTGGTATGTAGTCTTAATCGTGTGTAACAGAATATGGTCTGATTGAATAATGAGTGGAACTACCCTGAGAAAGAACCAGCTGATGATGAAGAACTTACAAATTCTGCAGTTCAGATAATAACAAGATGTCTTCAGGTAGTGCACCTGCTATATTTATCCCTGATAATATGCTGCATGTTAAACAATCAAGATTCAATGGGCAAGGAAAACAGTAGCTATCAAAGAACAGTCTGACAAAATGCCAAGATTAATCTGATTTGATAACTCACATATCAGTTACTCGAGAGCCTTTGCAGTAAATTCCCTCCCATTTACGACCACAAGGATCACGTTTGACCCAGTTTGGCGGCGTGTTCTGCCATTTTTTCTTGAGAGACCTCAATGCAGCCACTACATGAATTATAAATAAATAAATAAATAAATAAAATTGACATCAGTACTTAATCACAATCATTGCAACCTAATGTAAAGAATTGATAATGATTGACTTAATTCATTAACAAGGTGAGTACAATATTCTTATACTAGTTACAACGAGCAGTAGTAACAAACCTAAAAACTGCTAGCCACCTAGAATATACACTAGCCTAAAATATTGATTTACTTGACAAATTTACAAGAACAATCAAGGGAAAGAATACAAGATATGATTACAGGAAATTATATGCATAATAATATCAAAGAATATTATGGAGAATCAGGAATTAATATCAAAGAATATTATGGAGAATCAGGAATATTCTTAACACGGTCCCGCAAGATGGACGAGCCTAAAGCAAGACCAATCTTGGAGAGGAGAAAGCGAAATCGGGGACGAGCAAGAGGCTTAGTGAGGACATCCGCTAATTGATCATCCCCTGCAATATGTTGAACACGGAGTTTCTGTTGCTGGACCTGCTCACGAACATAATGAAATGCAATGGCGACGTGCTTCATTCTTGAGTGAAAGACGGGATTAGCCGCATAATGTGTGGCACTAAGATTATCAGAATAAACAACCGGAGGTTCACGGAAGGGGACTCGGAGCTCGTGGAGAAGGGACTTGAACCAGCTGAGTTCATTTGTGGTGGAGGCAATGACACGAAATTCTGCTTCCGACTGAGCAGGAGCCCGTTGCTTCTTTGAGGACCAGGATAAGGCATTACGACCCAGATAGGTGATGTAGCCGGAGGTGGAGACAAATGTGTCAGTATTACGAGCATCATCAGAGTCGCAATATGCATGAAGGGTGGACGGGGAGTCCCGAAACAACTGAATACCGACATGGACCGTGCCATTTAAGTATCTTAAGACACGCTTCAGGGCAGCCCAGTGCAAGTCAGTTGGAGCATGCATAAACTGGGCTAACCTGTTCACCGCAAAGGCAATGTCTGGACGTGTGAAGGACAAATATTGAAGGCTGCCTACAACAGCACGGTAATCCGTGGCATTGGAGAGTGCATTACCCCCGTGTGTCGTGAGTGGTGGGTAGGACGCCATAGGGGTGGTGGCGGGTTTGGACTCGGACATGTGATGTTTGCTTAGGATGTCATGTATGTACTTGGACTTAGTGAGTAAGAGACCATGGGGATTGGGGGTGACTTCGACTCTTAAGAAATATGACAACGTACCGAGATCTTTGAGTGCAAAGTGAGACGCAAGGGGTGTGATGAAGGAGGACACAAGTATGGTATTAGGACCAGTGACGATAATATCGTCGACATATACGAGTACATACAGACATCGACCAGACTCATTGGAGATAAAAAGTGAGGGGTCGGCTAAAGAGGCCCGAAAACCGTGAGTGAGCAGGTGAGTTTTCAGAGTTGTGTACCTGTTTAAGACCGTATATGGGTTTGGTTAGTTTGCAAACGTGGGTGGGCTGATCGGGGTCAGTGAACCCCGACGGTTGAGACATGTATACGGTCTCGGACAATGACCCTTGTAAAAAAAGCGTTAATAATATCAAGTTGCCGAAGCAACCAACCGTTTGTAATAGCAAGTGAGAGGAGAGTTCGAACCGTGGTAGTCTTGACTACGGGACTGAATGTCTCGGAGTAGTCAACTCCGGGTCTTTGGTGAAACCCCTTGGCAACCAGACGAGCTTTGAATTTTTCAATGGTGTTGTCGGAGTGGTACTTGATCTGATACACCCATTTACAACTAATGACATTATAGGGGGGATGGGGAGGGACAAGAGTCCATGTATCGTTCGACTGAAGAGCGCTGTACTCGGCTAGCATAGCATCGCGCCACCAAGGGTCATGGAGGGCCTGCTTGGTGGTGGTTGGTAATCGATTAGAAGGGGAGGTGGTGGCTAGGTTGGCATATTTAGGGTTAGGTTTAACGATATTGCGAGAAAGACGAGTGGTAGGGCGAGATAGTGGAGGGGAGTGCGGTGGGGAAGGAGGCAAGGCCGAGGAGGTGGGGTCGGAATTGGTGGGGTTGGAATCGGTGGAGGGAGGGAGGTTTGAGGCAGCAGGTGCACGACGGGAATAAACGTGGGTGAGGGGCGGTGAGGTGGTGACGGTGAGGTCAGACGTGGGGTTAGGTGGTTGTGTTTCAGGTGTGGCGGTCTGGGGACGGCGGGTGTAGACTCGGAGGGGGGGTTCTGGGGTGGTCGTGGTCGGAGAAGTAGTAGTCGGGGAGGATGTTGAGGGCGGGGTTGGGTTGGTGGAGGGAGGGGTGTCAACCGGTGAGGGAGGTGGAGGGGTACCAGTAAGGTGGGGGGCAATGGTATCAAAGTACCAAGGTGGGGTCTGGGAATTTGAATTAGAGGGAGAAGAGTCAGACGTTATTAGCAGTGGGTATGGAAAAACATTATCATAAAATTTGACGTGTCTTGAGACAAAAACCTTATTCGTGACGGGTTCGAGACAGTAGTATGCGCTTTGGGTCGGAGAATATCCAACAAAAATACACGGTTGGGAACGAGACTCTAATTTATGACGGATGTAGGGTCGGAGCCACGGGTAGCACAAGCAGCCGAAACTCCGTAACTTAGAATAATTCGGGGGTTGTCCGAATAGTTTGCTAAAGGGAGAGTTATTATTAAGAGTAGGAGTGGGAAGACGATTAATGAGATAGGCGGCAGTTGTGAAGGCATGAGGCCAAAAAGTGTCGGGAAGCCGAGCATAGGAAAGAAGAGTAAGACCAGTTTCGACGACATGACAGTGACGTCGTTCGGCATAGCCATTAAGCTCGGGTGTGTGAGGAGGAGTGGTGAGATGACCAATACCGTGGTCGGAGAGTGTATGTGCCATTTTGATGTATTCTCCTCCATTGTCAGAAAATATTTGTAAAATGGGTCGATTAAAATATTTTTCCACTAATTTTTTAAATCGAATGAAACCGGACGTTGCATCCGACTTTTGTTTAAGTGGGTAAAGCCAAACGTACTTCGTAAAATGGTCGACAAAAATTATATAATAACGGAAGTAATCATAGGATGGTACGGGAGAACACCAAACATCGGAAAAAAGTAAGTCAAGTGGAGCGGAAGAAACGATAGTAGAATTAGAAAATTCGAGTTTATGACTCTTGTTTATATTACAAGAGCTACACGGTAACGGAGAATGTAAAAATTTTAAACTAAATTTATTAGCAAGATAATGAGAAACTTTAATAGACGGGTGACCAAGACGGTGGTGCCACTCTGGGTCGGTGGAGGAGAGACGGCTACTGTAGGCAATATATAGAGGGGGACGCCATTCATAGACACCTCCATTAGACTTGCCTTGGAGAAGAATCTGACCCGTGCCCCGTGCCTTAAGAATAAAAGAAGAGTTAGAAAATTCACAAATAGCATTGTTGTCTAAACAAAACTCAGAAATAGAAATAATGTTACGAGAGACGGAAGGCACCCAAAGAACATTGTTAAATATGAGAGAGCAAGAAGGAGAAGGAAGTGTGAAAGAACCTATATGGGTGATGGGAAGAGCCGAACCGTCACTAATAAGGAGATCATCCTACCGTCTTGGGTAATAGGGGGCATGGATAGCAAGGTTGTAATAGGGGGCATGGAGAACATTGTTATTCTCATCCTACCGTCTTGGGTAATAGGGAACATTGTTAAATATCATCCTACCGTCTTGGGTAATAGGGGGCATGGAGATCATGCTATTCTCAATACGGAGAATGTAATAGGGGGCATGGATAGCAAGGTTGTTTAGGTCGGAGGTGATGTGGTGGCTGGCCCCACTATCGAGGAGCCATGGGGGGTTTGAGACAGGTGTAGTTGTGGTGGCCAAGTGGGCTTGGGGGCAGATCTGGAGTGATGAGAGTTGGGTGGGTGGGAAGGAAGGGAATACGACACTGGGGTAGTCTCGGGCAAAGTGGCGGCAAGTAGAGACGACATGACCAACAATCTTGCAATACTGACATTTACCCTTAAAAGGCGGTGTGTGGTTGGTGGCGTCAGAGGCGGGTTGGGTGGTGGGGGAGCTGTTTTGGTTGGTGGGACGAGGGTTGTTGGGGCGGTAGGTATTGGTGGGGCGGGGTGAGTAATTGGGCCGGGTGGAGACGGCATTGGCCGTGGCAGGGAAAGGTGTAGGACTGGAGGTGTGTTGGAGGGTAAGTTCAAAATTGATAAGTTTTTCATGGAGAAGTTCAAAAGAGATAGGGTCGTCCCGGGCACGAATAGCATCGATAATAGGTTTGTAGAGACTATTATCGAGACCACGAATTATTTTGGCAGTGATATCCTCAACGTCCATGGGCTTGCCAAGGACACTGAGTTGACTCTACACAAGCTTTGACGGCAAGCATAAAGTCAGTGACGGATTGGTTGGCGGTTTTGGTGAGGTTGTCAAAACGGTCTTTGACTTGGAGGATGTGGCCACGGGATTTGTTGGCGTAGGTGGTGGCTAAGAGGGTCCAGATTTCACGAGATGTGGAAATTCGCATGACAAGAGATCGGATGGGTGATGAAAGCGAACCGAGTAAAGCGCCCTTGAGAAAGTAGTCTTGGCGTTTCCAAGTGTGGTATTTTGGATTGGGTTTGGTGACAGCGGGTTCCTTCTCGGTGGAGGAGGAAACCGAAATAGTGGAAGATGGGCATGAGTGTGACCCATCAAGAAATTTCATCAAGTCGTAGCCAAGTAGGATGGATTCAACCTGATCTTGTCATTGAAGATAGGTTGTGGGTTCGAGTTTGTCAACCATGGAGAGGTTGACAACATAGAGAGGGATGTCGGGTTCATGAGTGTTTGGAATGGTGGATGAACTAGTTGCCATGGGGCGTTTTTTTTTTTTTTGGGGAGCGGAGCGAGGTTGTTTTGAGATCGGTATGCTCTGATACCATGTAAAGAATTGATAATGATTAACTTAATTCATTAACAAGGTGAGTACAATATTCTTATACTAGTTACAACGAGCAGTAGTAACAAACCTAAAAACTGCTAGCCACCTAGAATAATATATACTAGCCTAAAATGTTGATCCGACAAATTTACAAGAACAATCAAGGGAAAGAATACAAGATATGATTACAGGAAATTATATGCATAATAATATCAAAGAATATTATGGAGAATCAGGAATATTAACACCTAACACAAACTATATGCCAAAATACACAAGCCTTAAATTAGATGTCTCACGAGGATTCTGTCAACGAGAGACATCTAGGTAGAGACATATGGCCATATGGGTATAAGGCCATATACAAACACATACTATATCTTTTGTGTAAATAATTGAGTAGTTCAGACATACATAAACTTAACCGTGTGATATATCACATACAATAACTTCCGTGTAAAAAACTGAAGAGCGAGTGGACTTTGCAAGGCAAGAAAGAAAAAATGGAGAATCAGTCAAGTCCTAAGGTAGAATTCTCTAAGCTAGGAAAAGAATCTAAATTGACCAAATCAAACATTAAAAATCGAAAAATTCAGGACATATATATTCTGACGAGTTTTCACAAATTCACACCTCGTATGTATCACAAACTAACCTAATCAATCAAACATTACTTATTTTCAGTCTAATTAGCAAGCATCCTTTAACTTAATGAGTAATCAGCTCTTTGATTCCTTAAACAACTGAAAGACAACCGAGGGTGTTTATGTTTCAAATGATCTTGTCAATAATGATCAACTCGAGCAAAATGCGTCATTGTATGGCTATAGCGAACAAAAGCAGCAGATAATAAACAGATGCCGCCCATAAGGGTGTTGCCTAGTGGTTAAAACTTGTGGTCATCAGCCCAAGGGTCTCAGGTTCAAACCCCTGCAAGCGCGAACTTGTGGGAGTTGTATGGCTTGAGACTATGCCTCCAGACTTCGAGCCTGTCGTCTACGGGCGGTTTACCTTGGTGTGCCTGGTTTACAGGCGAGTACAATGGCTACCTAGGACACGAGGTGCAAGGTGTGAGACGGGCGCAAGCACCTTACGGACACAACTACACAAGGTGCACTAATTTTGCAAACGAACATGCATATTTTAAAAATTAAATTATGTGGAACAAGAGTTCCTTTTCTGAGAGGATTAACTTGTAGAAAAGTGAAAGCTAATGGTCGGGGGGAGAAGAGAAGGGCTAAACAAATAAAAAAAATGAAAAGAGATGTGGCGTTGCACAGTAATGTGCCTCAACAGCGCCTCGGTTGAACCTAACTAGTTGTGGCTTGTGCTCCTCATGTGGCTTAGGCACTCTGAGGCATTTTAGACAATTCCTTGGTGCCACCTTGTGCCTGTAAACCAAGGTCTCCCGGGTTTGCTAGACTGTGAAACTGGATCTTAACAGCTACTCTCTCCATTTTCCTATTTTTCTATTTTCCTCTCACTTCATTAAAATACTCCACCCATATAATAGGGAAGTAGGGAGGGCGTACCTAATAGCTCCAAACCCATAATTTTCCCTATAGGCAAGTTTTATTGAAGTACTCTAGCACTAGTACTCTGCATGACTCGTTTCAATGTAAGTTTGAGTCAAGACATATTCACTTGAAAGATAGTGTGAATATGAGGCTTAGGAAATCTTAAAAATGACTGTAGTATGATATTGAGATAATAAATCCTGAAAAGGGTAAAGAGGGAACTAAACATAATTTGAATTTGCCTCTATAAAGTATAAATAATTGGTAGACCATATTCCATATAGCTCGAATCCCTTGAATTTCAACAATTTTCCCCAAAAATATACATTATGAGCAAGTCTGTTAAAGGCAATGAGAACGTATCCCAAGGATACTGACACCAAGATTTTAAATGACCAAATTTCTAACATTGCGATAAGCCCATCCATCAGATTGAAGTACATACATAGTCAGAGACAGTGGATCATAATGTATGTAATAGAGTAAGTTAGAAAGCAAGGATTTCGGGGGCGAGTAAAAGGGAGATGAGATGAGATGAGATGAGTGGTGGAACTTACCGTCAGCGGAGTTTGTAGTTGCAAGGACAGCATCGAAGGTAAAGGAGCATATAAATAAGACACAAACAAAGATGTTTGGATGCATAATTACTCCCACCCAAGATACATATAGAGTAATGGGAAAATGAATTATGATGAAACAGTAGTGAGTATCATATCATATATATAATGAATGACCAATTAAAAGTAGTCTCATGAATTGTAATCAAGAATTAGTCTCTTGATATGTATTCCATGTTTCATCAACTACTGACCAAGTCCTCCAAACCTCAATGTATATATGATTTAATAATATATACTGTACTCGCTAATGACTCTATCTTTGAAGTTGATTATTCTGTAATTCCAACAACTCTGTTTGAAAAAACTGACTTTGTCAAAAAAAACAAAGCATTTTACCAGGTAGTATGGTATATTCATTCATTCATTCAATTCAATTAGGGAGTAGTTCCATAACCCTGACGAATGATGACATATATACTCACTTGTTGGTATTCAAATACGAGTAACTCACTCACTCCGGAACCGGAACCGGAAGGTCTTTTTCTATTGTACGGCGGAGTAGTAACTTAATTCAAATCAAATCAAATCAAATCAAATCAAATTAAATTAAAAGCAGCAATTATTACTCATATTAATTACGAGTACTAATTAGGTGGACAAATATGAGAAAGGCGATATGTAGTGTAGTGAGTAGAAGAGAATTACCCGGCTGATACTCGCGGGAAAGAAGGAATAGATTTTGAACTGCCTTCATTCCATCTGCTGAACGCCCCACTTCTAGTTCTACCTCTCCACCACCGCTCCCTCCTTCACTTACACTTACTCCCACGCTCTTTCTTCATTTATCCCTTTGTTCTTCTTTTCATCTTACTTCTCTCTTCGTTTCAATCATTCATCTCATTTTTTCACTCACCATCTTCTTATTTTTTATCTTACAAAAAATATATCACATTCATTTCATCTTCTACTTTCATTCTATCTTCTATTTTATTATATTTCACGCGTTCATACATCAAATTTACCTTAACTCAATCATTTATTTTCATACTATTATAATTTTTACTTTTAATTTGCTTACATTTTTTTTAATACTAGTTGCTTCTCCGCGCGCGATGCGCAGAGCTCCAAAATGGGAAAAGTAATTTCGAGCACACGGGCATCAGTTCAGTAGTAAACGTACAATCGTAAACCTTGGAGGGGTACGGGCGGATTGCATTCAATCTAAGGAAATGTAGACAAATCTTAAGAGGCCACGATTGCTAATGAAGATATGCACAGTTCGAAAGTGTCGGTTATGGTCACCCGAATCAAATATGATGGTAGCGACGACGTGCTTACGTAATCACGTGTCAATAAACTTACCTTCCAAATAGATTTACGACAATAGTGTGAGGTATTTCCACTCTAAACGCTCGCATAGTAGTACGCTACTTTCTAAGCCCACAAACAACCAATCTATAAACTATATTCCTAACATGATGCAAGTCGACTACGCATCGCCGGGGCGAACGACGTCACATACAACAACAGAATCTGACCGAATCCCCCAAAGACGTTTTTTTTAATGTACATTACTATGCACATAACGAAAACATAGTTTGGATCGCGGACCTTCATAAAAAACATTTAGAACTGTTCACTAAGGGCATGTCTATGTATCAACGATAACGACGCTACAACACATACAAATAGTGGTCGCAGCAATGCAAATTGATGACCAAGTCATTCGAGGACAATATAATCTTTCGTTCCAAGTAGGCCCAGAGCTAGTACTTGTGCTGTTGTCATAGCATCCTCACCAAACTGTGCAATGTAGGCAGTCGTACTTTCTTCAAGGGTAGAGTCAGTAATTTCTAAATGAGGTGTTCTATTCATTGTCTGCACTTGGAAACTGTGCACCAGCCTCTTGACGAGGATGTTGTCGGTCAAGTAGCATCTGCACCTGCATGAGACCACAGTGTCGCCCCGTATGCAGTTGTTACACCAAAGAAGTGTTCTCTTTGTAGGAGCCTGTCGTAATCTGCGACCCACCGGGGTGCATCTGGCCTCAAGGCGAACATCTGAGCAAATCGCTTGCAGACAAGTGATATCGCTGCCTTGCCAGTCACATCGAGCTTTACGAATATCTGCTCCATATAGTCATCACTCGAAAGGACCTTGCTTACTTGCGAGGACTGCCTACCAGGGACCACAACCTCGTGAAGATGGTCATATACGAAATGTAAGCGTTCTAACTTACGTTGCCTGCTAGTGGCCGTGACGGCGGCCCTGTCCTCGTCTTCATTGTTCGTTATCCAGCCTCTGCAAGAATACGCAGGCATGGTAGCACTGGAAAGGCCTGCACGGTGGGACTACATGTTAGGATGATGGCCTCAACCAGGCAGACGTACAGCTAATGCAAGTACAGTAACCAACAATAAGTTAGTATCGAGCAGGAATGGTGGTCATTCGACGAAACAACATGACGCATTTTGTGTGACAAGTAACATCCGTACATCTGTTAGTACCACACTTATTATCCGAATACATCTAATTAATGATAACGGAGGAGACGATGTCTTTAGGCAGATGCCATATATATCCCGTTAAATAGCCGTAACTATTCAAGAAAATCAGAGTGACATGTTAACATACAGAATACAAGCCCTGGATGTGCATATACACAAAGTTTAGAACATGGGTGATGTGGTGATTGGCGACAAGCCTGATTTTAAGCTCGCCAAGTGCCTCTATGTTCTAAAGTATGGAGCATGAATTTACTTCTTAGCCTACGTGGAGCATGCATGCACAAAGGAAAGGGCGAGATTAACATCAATCCGTAAAAGGAGGAACAGGAGTACGAATAGGCAGGCAAGCTAATTACGACGTCCACATACAGCCTAACACAAACCTGAAAACTGGGGCTACCAGTAAATGTGAAACTTGGCAGATCAAGACATACTGCGGCGATGCCAGGGCACCCTGACTACTATTTGGGCTCACGTCATGACTTATACTACGCTATACAGTGGAAGGTACGCAATAGCAGAAGACTTACAGTTCCAGTCGGTTTCGGTGGAGTTAAAAAAAACACAGTATAAGAGTGTGGGAAAACAACCAAACCCCTAAAAAAATGGCGGAAACCAAGAATCGGTAATGATCGAAATCTGAGAACAGCCAAAATTGAATAAATAGCAGAATTCAGAACTCGATAATGTACGAAAATTGAACAACACCAAACCAAAAGAAAACTGGACTATAAGTAAATTGGACTCACCAGGAATCGAGAAGCACGCAGGAGAGATATCGAAAACTGAAAACACCAGTCCGTAGAAAATGGCAGAAATTCTGTACCTTTTCCCCTGAAATTTGGGGTCTTGTAATGGATTAATGTTCAAGGAAAGAGGATGGAAGGTAGGGTCTTGATAGGGGTCCAACACATGCAAATGAAGAGTCCTGGGATAGTAGAAGATCTTTTGTTTCTTTTTTTTTTGTCTTGAACTCCAGGGTACAGTAATGGCCAAATTTTCAGGGAGGGGGGAGAGATAGTGGGGGGTTGAGTCTATTAATGACGTTACAAGGGTATTTGTGCTACAGGTTGGGATATGTGAGGACAGTGGATTAATTAGTACAACCCATATATTAACTTGAAATGATCTGACATGGGGTGTAAGTAGGTACGCCAGTAAGCTGTACGCATGTAGTCAACGTCTAGACAGTAATTAGAAGCCGTCAGTATGCTTGTGGTCACGCTTGGTTCGTAATTATAATCTGTCAATATAGTTGTCGCGGTCTATATTTCGGCTGCAATGTCGGTTTGGTCAGCATTCGGTTGGGTCTGTAAAATTTGTCACGAATCTCCAATGCACAGGAAGCAGTTTTGGGTGTGCGGTTGTCGTGATACCAACGCCCGTGTTTTTGCGGATTAACGTAAGCATGGAAGGGGGTACGTGTAAACTTGCTGGTCGGAAGTGACATGAATATTTTACGAATACAGCTTGGCAGTTCGTGGAACATATATCCACTTAGAATACGGTGGATTCATGAGTAGTTACGAAAGTTTTATGCCATGTGAAAATGGCAGAGGTCTGGTTAATAATAGATTCATAAGCGGGACGCATACTTATGCTGCACGGGGAGTCTCGAACAATGGATTGTCGACTATGGTAGCTGAGCTGCTGCTTTCTGTCCCAGCTTCACCCAACTCTTCCGCTATGGCTACGATTGATTCACCGTCTTTATCTCGTACAGTAACTGCTGGGATGGCTGCACTGTTCACCGGTGTGTCAAGTCCGTCGTCAGACACTACAACCTGCTTCGCCACCCATTGCAGGACGTTACTTGTTGACAGCGACTGCGCAGGTCCAACGCACACCTTGAACTTCCTACGCTCCAATGATTCCCGGATGACCTCAAAAGCCTCATTGTTTTCCTGTGTAAGTATGGAGAATGGTTAACAATGTACCTTACGTGTAACGTAGGTGGATTTGGCATGTATGTACAGACGAATGCTGACTTACAGATTGTTTCATGTAGAACAAGTCGGACGCTGACATCATACATAGTTCTGAAACGGTTTTTGTGAAAGCCGTCATTGGCAGTGTGTCTGTCCTATCTGAAATCTCACAATTGAAAGTGACCCTGTAGGAATTCGTGTGCACTACGACATTAGCTGAGCATATCAAAGGTTAACGTGAGCAAAATAAATCTGGTGTTGCAGTGAACGTAAATAAGTAAGATGGCGCTGAACGCACCGTGGCTCCGAAGTACAGTTTGGGTAGAGCAAGCGTAGCAAGTATAAGCGGTTCCTGGTGGCGTGCTGGAACGCTTGCTGCAGTGGGAGCAGCCTAAGTAAGCATGCATTCTGGATAGGTCATGTAATACCCGTCGTGTAATACGAGTATTTTCTATTTACGTCCGGACTTTTTAATGAGTACTAGTATATCTTTGGTTAACCCTTTTATTTTAACCAGTCTCTAATACCCGTATGAGCCAACCTAATCATATGACTTACTCCTTACATTGAATTAATCTTTTATTTTATTTTATGAAAGGCCCACCATGTAAATTGTACATAACTTACCCACGTTCCCCAATTTTTGCTTTACTTACCGCCGCACTTCACATGCTGCCTTCGTCGTCTTTAGCCCTAAATCCCCACCATTACGTAACTCCTCCTTCCCTTTCTTTCATGTTGTCGGCTTCTACCCAGATCACCATCATCTTCTTCTTCTACTACTTTCGTTTCTAGTGACCGATCCACCCTCGTACTGGAACCACCTCTGACTATGCTTAGCACCATGATCGTCAACTCGGTCTCCAATGCTTGGTATCGTTTCTCTACTCCATGGTATCGTTTCTATTGTTATTCCTTTTCATTCCGTCGTTAATAGTCGGGTTGCACAATTCAGATGTGTTTCCTCTGTTTTCCGTCCTCTATGTTGTGTCGGGCGCGCATTGCATGCTTTGCACCGTACCATCATATCGTCATCATGTACCATGCTGTACTCGTAATGTTTGTCATAGTTAGGGTTCGGTCCTAAAATGTCGGGGTTTCTGTCGTTGTCGTATTATTCTCGTTGTAGTGTCGCTAGTATTGTCGTGTTGTGGTCATTTTGGTGAGACCGCGGTGGCGGATTTATTTTGTCGGTACACGTACATGGTTGTAGTTGCTGATGGTGTATATGTCAGTGTAGTTGATGTTTACATGTTGCTGTAGTTAATGATGATATAATGGAGTAATAATTATTATTATAATAATAAGTTCCTTAGGTTGATAAGAGCAAGATGTTGGCTCATGATGGTAGGTGGTCTAATTTAATATAATACTCTGTAATAAGTTATGACTAAGTCGATGTCGGATTTCATTTCATAATTTAATTACGTTTGGATCTATCATAACTTAAATATATAATATTTTACTAGGATGGGACTTCGTAAAGTTTCCGTGGTGATCTATACTACCTACGCGGTGGTGACCTACTGATTAGGTAAGGTTTTCCTTACTTAGAATACGTTAACATTATGATGCATGTATGAGTTACGAGTACGATTTGATATTGTGCTAATGAGAATGATGTTGAATAATGATGGAGGAATGATTGATGGATAGTGATATATTGGAGTTGGTGAAGCTAGCTTTAGACCTAGCAGGGACCCCTGATCACGGTCCCTTCCCTGATTTCTCCTCGCGGGTTGTTGAACCTGCGGGGGGTGTGCACACTCGGAATGAAAGGGCCTGCCAGAAGAGTTGAAATGAGATTATTGATTGGTACCGTGATGGTACTGAATGTTGAGATGAGATTATTGATTGGTACTATGATGGTACTGAATATGAAGATGATATTGTTGATTGGTACCGATGATGGTATCGAGATGGTTGAGACTGAATGTTTTATATTACATACTTGTGTTATGATGTCAGCATGTTCTAACCATTTTCTCTATCTATATTGTCACCCTATTTTATTGGGGGCCTGTGATGATCCAATTGATACTTCCGATCAATTGGGGAGCAGTCTGTAATGCAGGCTATGCATATCATGACGTGTTTGGATGCTGGGATGTTTGTACGGGTTTGGGGTGAACGCGATAATGATCCTGGTCGTAGCACGGGTTAATGCATAGACATTCCTGTTTATTTAGATTGTATAACTTCCGCTGTGTAACCAAAGTTGTATTAGTTAATGAGTTGTAATGTTTAAATCATGTGGCCAGTTTGGCATTCCATATTGTATTGTAATGAGCTACTTCCTCGGGAAACCGAGATGGTAACACCCTTATTTACTTGGGATGTCTGGTCAGGCTTCTACGTAAATGGGGGTGTTACAGGTCAGCACCTGGAATAGTAACATCCAGCCAGTGCCTGTCGTCCTGGAGAACTGACTTTGCCTGCGGATCAATTCAAGGGTTTATAAACAGCAACGCATCTACAGTTGGTTGCAGATGAACAACATGTTCAAGTAAAGATAGCGAACAGTGTTGTGCGCACCTTTTTTGAACGGATGGCTGCAATTGTAGTAGCCTTGTGTGTCTGAGGCGACAATTTTGCATTCAGAATCCTTGACTGCAGTTCTGACAGTGCCATGTGGTGGACAGCCATCCTACAAACGGTGGTTTGTGTAAAATTGGAGTGCAGGATCAGTGTTGAGTAAAAAGCATACAATGGTCAGGAGCATTTAAGCAGTAATGTTTGCACTATGCACGCACAGATTGCAGGAGGAGTAGTCAATAATAGGTTGGCCCTGCAGCTAACAAATAACGTTGAGTGTGTACATTACCAGGTCGACAGTGCTTCGGCTTTGGCTCCAACTGGCGCATGTATGATGGTAGTCGACGCAGAAGTTGACAGCGAAAATCCTACATGATGTCTACATTAGGTGGTTTGTATAAATGGGGATTTTATGCAAAAAAAGGATGACCTGAATAGTAAAGACCTTTGTAGCCCGATACTCGGAGCGCTGTTAGGCCGATGAGCCTGAACTTTCCCAGTGCCAAAATCAGCATGGTGCAGTCATCTTCAGCTAGTTCATCCCACACTGAGATTGCCAGTGGTTGCGCGGTGCTATTACAGAGAAAGTACCAGGTGTAACGTCAGGCTCACTGATATGCAGAACACAAGTCATACAAGTGTCAGTTTAGAGTTGGTGTAACATGTGGTCAATCAGTAGTAGTTCCCGTACCCTGGACTCGCGATTGTTAGATGTTGTAATCACCCGCGGCTGGTTCTCGACAAACAAGACAACGCCCAGCTGTAGACACCCGCATTTTAACCGCCAGGTGTCTATGGCAGTTTCCAAAAAACACCCGATGATGATCGGACGCTAACGTGTATCTACGCGCTCGGATACGGGCTCAAATCCATTAATCGCTGGCTAACACACTTACGGAGTACAAATCTCACAAAATCAACCTTAAATCCAGGCCCAGTAGCTCATTCCGAGTCAAACAAGACTAATTTGGGTCAAAACCGACACCGGAAATAAAACCGACTTTTAGCGACCGGATTAAAACCCGGTCAAAGCCGTTTCCGAGTAGCTCACCCACGGTCCACCTCCAAACGGGCCATCAAATCAAGTCCGTCAAGGCACAAAACCCTAGACACCAAGGTGCCCTAGCTTTGCCTATATAAGCAACCCCATGCAACACAAAAACAACTTTTGACAACCCTAATCAACTTCCACACACACTTTCAAAACCCTAATCAACATCAAGTTCAACCCTAATCAAGATCAAACCCTAATCAACATCAAAATTTAACCCTAATCAAGATCAAATTCAAACCCTAAACCTAGTTTTAGGAATCAATCCTGAGCCACCATAACTTAATCTACATAAAACCTCGAAGACTCTTGTGTAGAAGTCACGGTTACGAGTCCGCACCGAGACAAGAACATGTAGGTTGAGGGTGTCAAAACCCTCTCTCTCCTTTCTCCCTTTCTCACGTCATCTTCATCTTCTTTTTTTCGTTTTTTCGTTTTTTCGTTTTTTGTTATTTTATTCATTGCATCATAATATCGATAATACTACTAATATCAAAATATTAAAATATTTATCGATTTGTGTCGAATAAGAAGGATACCGGGATAAGGAAAACCGCATATACAAGTGTACTGCACACGCGTCGTCGGTCGCTTATCCCGTTACCCCGATTATTTGATTATTGAGATAAATCAACTTAAACAATAATCCGTTTTTATTTTCTCGTCATCATCATCAATAATTGTGCATCCATCAATCTCTTTAAAAATCAATTTTAATAAGGGTCGAAACCCGTTGACACGGATCCGACATCACAATCCCTAGGGATTTATTTCGATGTCGGAGAAGTCGAGGGAATCAAGTCCTTTTTTTCAAGTAAAGCGTCGATCTTAGATTCGATACTAATCCCATAATTGGATATCGAATCTAACGATCAAGTCACATAAATTAATTAACGTGATTTGTTCATATCACGATAATTAATTTACGACGACTAAAATTAATCTATTTTTTCTATTTCACTCTAATATTCCATATCGATTCAAATAATCGAATATGGGATACAACGAGTATTTAAATTTAGAATCGGGTATAAATTCAACAATATTTATATTCGGTTCAATAAAATTCGCGATTTATAAAAAAAACCTAGTCGAACATAAATTGTGCAATATTTATGTCCGATTCGGTAAAACCGTCGAATTATCAAAAATCAAAAGCAATTTCAAAATCAATAATTAAATTGCAAACGAACCAAGTTCGTACAGGTGCCACTCGACCGAGTGCCTTAGTCACTCGATCGAGTGACATCACAAAATCGAGTCAGAATGCTTTTTACGACCACCACTCGGTCGAGTCTCACAGTGACTCGATCAAGTGGTTACGTACTCGACCGAGTTGGTCAATAACTCGGCCGAGTAAGGTCTAGTACGCAAAACAGAATCGTCTTTTACAGGTTAACTCGATCGAGTCCATCGACTACTCGATCGAGTAACCTCATAACGACTAAAACAATGAGTCGTACATTCTCCTATTTTCAAACTCGATAGTATTTTACGACTTAGGTCAACATGGGCTTAATTAATCACGTGTATACTATCTTTTCAAACCATGCATCTCATATTTGCATCTCGTTTACATCATTCAATTCAATTCATCATTTGCACAAACCGTTATTATTCGTTATATTATTGCATCGTTACTAACGCGTTTGTTATTCCTTTTGTCAATTTTAATTATTGTTCGTTTATTGTACTAAATGAACCCACATGCTAAAATTCCACTTTGACGTATAATTAAAATTGCATTAAATTGACTTAGAAACCCGTTTCAATTCCATTCACATGTTTAGGGAAAATAAAGCTTTGCATATCATTTTCCCGCTTTACTAACGTGCGTATTGTAAGTCATTCGAATTCTTAGTAGAGGCCGCTAATGTGCGGGCGGGGTTGGGTGTCCTTTGTGGGCTTCCCAACACGTACCCTCACCCCTTACTCAGAACCTCGGTTTCCGGATGCCCAAAACCGTTGGCGCACGAGAGTCATTCAATACACGATATCCGATAATGTCGGTATCGGTATCAAATGCAAAGGGACGAGCCCAATAAACTCTGACATCGGAAATGGGCCGTATTTTGTATACGGCCCACTACGACATAGAGTGAGCTCGAATGGTTCCAAATAACCACAAAATTCGGTGGCGACTCCACATAGACCTAAATTTCAATTCGATCCATTCTCATATGGAGATTCATTCGCTTACCCAAACCCGCGCGTGGCCGCGTCGGGGTGAACCTATGTCATGTCCACAATTTGGCGACTCCGCTGGGGATTAACTGATTCGTGACTTACCATCGGCATCCTCGGGGTGAGACTCGAATAGAAATCGTTTGACTAGTACAATATGCGTTTTAGTTCTACGGTTCATGCATAACCCATATTTTCCCGGGCCGGTACTCGCGACCGACGTCCCACTATACCGTTGATGTACTCCAATATGGATATGTCAAAAGGTGTCCATAGTCGATTCGAGTGGGTTTCGCGGCATGTTCTAAGATCAACTCGACTTAGGAAGTCCGTCCCGATCAACGTCTAGACTATGTACACTGGTATAGACCCTCTTTAGACCGACCGAGACTTAGTGTAGAGCATACATGGCGTCATTATAATGCTTGTGTGACTACGTGCTACTTGGTTTCCGAGTCGTTTTCAAAAACCGTCAACTTTACAAAATTGCATCTTTTTCAAATTATTCAATTTCAAAACCCGGGACACATACCGAATTTAGGACTTATGATTTTACTCAAAATAGCCTATTTTCTAGACGGTATGCTGCCCAATTCAAAACTCGAAAATACTTTCGAACTTTCAAAACCGAGGCCCGATGCACTTTCCGGTTTTCTCGAAAAATTGGGCCTCTCCACCGAGTTATCTCGGAATTTTCAAAACAATCAATTTTCAAAACCTTCCTCTTATTAAGACTTCCCATATTTAGCAGTGTCGGGTCACGTCTTAAGTTGTCAAGGTCCGTAGCGTCGAAACTCTGTCGATCTTACATCACGAGTTTCTTCCCTATCCCAGTCCGCCTTATTAGACTAAGGCAAGGCCCACCTACGTAGAACAAACACCTACAAAGGAGGGCCCGTCAACACAATCGAGTCTAAAAGTCTGGCAATGTCTCACATCACATGCACCTTCCTTCGAACAGGACTAGGCCCACCCGCCGAATCCTAAGGAAGGCCCACATTTCACAAGTCACCCGTCTAGGTGTCTTTTCCGAGTCAACCTTTTACAAGGCATAGCCCTATAACGAAAGGTTCACGGTCCTTACGTCTAAGGGTCACTCGTCCAACACTCGAGTATTAACAAAATCTTTAATCCCACTTGGGGGCTACCCCTTAGCAGGGCGATCAATCACGGTTGCCCTAAGGGTCACGTCTTACACGTGTCTCACGTACCCCACTTTTGAGTCACTTAGATGTCACACCATCTGAGTCCTATCAAAGTCTTTAGTCTCACATGGGGGGCCATTCTCCGACGAGTGATTAATCACAGTCACTCCGAGAATCGTACCCTACACACTTGTCTTAGGGGAGTCTAACCTGAGTCAAACTAGAGTCGTCTCTCCTCCTGCGCTATTTCCTATGCCTTGGTGAGTTGGAGTTCCGAAGCAACTTTTCTGATTACGTGGTGTTCTTACAGACAGGCCACCCGAAACCAGATACCAACGCAAAATGGACGATTTGAAAAATGCTCTGGCCAAGATCGAGACTCAACTGGCCGCCATCCAGGCTAACCAAACGAATTTATCCACCCGCCTAAGCACCGTGGAGAAAACGGCCCCGGTTGAAGGAGCTGAGTCCACTGGGCCCATAGCCGAGTTGATCAGCGCTGTTCGTAGGCTCGAAGAGCAAGTCCATTTATCGACGAACAACTCGATCCACACCGAAAATGCTCGTACTTACTCACCTTTGAATGACGAGCTACCTGCTAACCTCAACCTTACGAGAATTCCAATGTTTGAGGGTACTGAAGACCCGGTCCATCACATCCGGGCTTTCAAAGATTTCATGGCGGTCAAAGGGGTAAAGTCCACCATGTTTAAGCACTTATTCCCTTCCTCCCTCCAGAAGCACCCCAAAGCCTGGTACTACATGCTCGATTCCAAGAAATACCCAACTTGGGATGACGTGGCAACGGAGTTCGCTCGGAATTACGCTGATAATATCGAGATCCAGACTACACTGCGTACTCTGGAAGTCATGGCCCAAGAGCCCAAAGAAGGGTTCACTAAATATCTTCAAAGGTGGAGGGCCGAGAGTGTAAAGTTGGTAAACAAGCCCAACGAGAAGACACTAGTGGAGGCGTTCATCAACAACCTCCTACCTTCTTACCGCGTCCATCTTAGGTATGCCGGCATTTCAAACTTTGCCGTACTTACCGAAATGGGCATTAGGATTGAAGACGATCTTCGACACAATGAAGATCTGGGTGAAGTTTCTACTAAAGGCTATACTGGACATCAACTCGAGTCCTTAGAAGCCGACGACTAATGACAACATCATCCGAGAGTCCGGATCTGATTTATGTCCGAGTCTGAGTCCGAGTCTAGGATGTGCTATTTCTTCCAAAGTCAAAGTCAAAGTCAGAGTCAGAGTCAACTGTATTCTGTCCTCTTTTCAAATTCAATAAAATCAGCTTTCAATATTCTTTCTCATATATACTTTCCTTACGTGTTTCCGAGAACATGATGAACACCATCATACATTGTGAGCACACGCACGTGACTATTATAGGCACATCTATAATGACTGCAGGAAATCGAGCCCATGTTTTCTTTTTACCTATTCCGCGTCTGGTATAGAAAAGCCACATAACTACCCCTAGCAGGAGCGGTATCGAATCCTATGACAAATCTAGGTAATCTCCTAGTTTGGGTTCAAGACGAGAGGCAAGCCCATTTCCCACAATAAAACACCCCTCCAATAAGACTGACCAATCCCTACCTTAGGTGTTAGTCTGACCGGCAAAAAAAAAAAAAAGCCAAAACAAAGGCCATCAAAAAAGAAAACTGGACAAAAAAAAAAAAATCAAAAGTCCATGAAAAAAAAAAATGAAAAAAAAAAAGCAAAAGGCCAAAACAAAAAAAAGCAGGCCATCATCAAAAAATTCAGAATACCCATGACCGTGGTCAACGATTAATTCAAGTGAAAGCCCCACGACCAGGGTACGGTCAAAATTATCAAAACCCATGACCGCGGCTAAGAGGTCAATAAAAAAAAATCAAATACCCATGACCGGGGTCAACGGTCAACTCAAGTGAAAATCCTTTGACCGTGGTACGGTCAAATTCAAAATTATCCATGCCATCCAACAGGGGAGTGACAATCAAGCTGGTCAGCTAACACCACACTCAGCCTTCCCACATTACAACCCTCAAGACCTCCCCGAGACCCAGGCCAGAGACAGCCCGGAATTTTGAGGATTCAAGCTCCATAGGTGTAGACACCCAAAATTTGACCGCCAGGTGTCTATAGCAGTTACCAAAAAACACCCGATGATGATCGGATGCAAACATGACTTAGTATACTCGGACTTGGGTTCGGAATCAATAATATCCGACATGGACTTCTAGTGGAGTAAAAATCTCACAAAAAAGACCTCAAATTCAGGCCCAGTGGGTCGTTCCGAGTCAAATAAGACTAATTTGGGTCAAAACCGGCACCAAAAATAATTCCCGTCTTTTAGCGACCGGGTCAAAACCCGGTCAAGACAAACCCGACACACAAAACCGACCGGGTACGTCCTCAAAGCTTGCACCAGATTCAAAATCAGCCAAAAATCAATCCAAACTTATCCAAATCCATCATAATCAATTAAGCACAAATCAAGGGCAATCACGCCCAAAATAGCCCGGTTTAATTGATCCACTCGATCGAGTGGATTGACCACTCGATCGAGTGGAGCCTCTTTGAACCCGTCCAGGTTCATTCGCAGGGGCACTCGACCGAGTGCACCCGCGCCACTCGGTCGAGTAACCCGGGGTCGGGGCTCCCTATAAATACCCCATGACCCCCGTGCACAAAGATGATCAATCACAACTTTGGAAGACCAACACTCCTTCAAGCACACCATTGCAATTACACTACACAACACTACGACCCTAGCAACTTAGGCAAGACACACAAAACCCGAGCCCCTCGTCCCTCGGAGAACCGGCGAAGCATACGCACACATATACACACCATAACTCGCATACATACTCGATACTCCCAAGCCCGTGCCGCTATTACGAGTCCATTTCCGAGGTCCTTACTAAGCATGTATGTTGAGGGTGTCCTAAACCCCATCTCGATCCTTTTTTTAATCTCTTTTTCATTTTATTTATCATATTTTCGTATCGTATTTATAATCGTAATCATAGTAGTGACACTAGCATTAATATTGTCTTACTTTCGCGTCTTTATTTTTGTAACATCTTTTCTTTATCATCATTATCGTCATAATGTCGCATAAATGCATTTTAATACGAAAAATTCGGTTTTGAATGTGTTGAACTATGATAACCAATCTAAAGTCATAGTTGAACGCATTTAATCTCATTTCCATTTAGTACGAAACCCGTTGATACGAAAACCGACATCACATAACTCGAAAGAGTTAGCTTCGATGTCGTGACGTAGAGGGACATCCTTCGTCACTAATTCAAATTTTCTAAACTAACAATAAACGTTTTCCTAAAACTCCGGTGACGGTATTATAATCATTCATACATGATTATGACACCGGAAGCTAAATTAAATGCGAATCACGCAATATTCGTATTTAATTTAGCCGATCATCAATTTCAAATCACAAAACGAAACGAATTCTCATTCGTACAGGGGCTACTCGACCGAGTACGTACGCTACTCGATCGAGTAGCACCCATAAAAACGGGCAGTAGCTACGTCTAAGGACACACTCGACCGAGTCAGGCCATGACTCGATCGAGTGGGTCCTGTAGCCCAGAAAACCGAGAGCTCTTTTTATATCATTCGAGCCTCGTCTTTTTAAAAGCGACTTAGTCGACGCGTGTAAAGTCAATCACGTAGCTTTTCCAAAATTCACGCATATCACTTCACTTAAAACGATTTTGATCGACGGTCTCACATTATTAATTTTGTGTCGACGACTCTTTAGTCGTATCCGATGTAAAATTAATTTAGACTCAATTTCTCGAAGTGATAAGTCGGGACAAGGCATCGAGGTTCGAGATCAGGCTAGCACCACGTCTAGGTCTCGAACCTCCGTCCTTTGATTAATACGCAACATAATGTGTACTTAATTAAAGTTCGTCCACCTACACAAATTCACGGTCTAGTTTATACATGGGTCCGTTTATAATTATTGCTCGTCATTTCAATTGTATATTTCAATTATTCTATTTTATTGTACGCCGTATTGTGAATTCCGGGTTGTATTCCGCCCGTGTAACTTGTAATCGATTTATTTTTGCTTTGCTTTATTTATTTGCGTTTTACCGCTTTTAAATGAACCCTCGCATGCTAAATCACTTCGACAATAAATTAGATGCATTAAATTGACGTAGCTCACATTTAATTCGCATGCTTAGCTAAAACGCTGTTTGCATAACATTTCACCGAATCACTAACGCGCATATTAAAAAGTCAAACGATGTCCTAGTAGAGGCCGCTAAGTGCGGGCGGGGTTGGGTGTCCTTAGTGGTCTTCCCAACACGTACCCTCACCCCTTACTCAGAACCGTGGTTTCCGGATGTCCGAATCCATTGGCAACGAGAGTCATTCAATATACGATTAACCTCTCAAGTCGGCATCTATATCGATATGCAAAGGGACGAGCCCAATAAACTCTCAAACCAAAATGGGCCATACTTTGTGTATGGACCATGGCGATATAGAGTGGGCTCGAATGGTTCCGAATAACCATAAAATTCGGTGGCGACTCCATTTCGACTTAAATTTCAATTCGATCCTTCTCATATGGAGGTTCATTCGCCTACCCAAAACCCGCGCGTGACCGCGTTGGGGTGGACCTACGTCATGTCCACAATTTGGCGACTCCGCTGGGGATCAACCGATGTGTGGCTTACCGTCGGCCTTCTCAGGGTGAGACTCGAATAAAATTCGCTTGATGAGTACAATATGCGTTTTAGTTTTACGGTTCATGCATAACCCCATATTTGCCCGGGCCGGTACTGGTGACCGACGTCCCACTATACCACGACGTATTCAGTCTTGGATACGTTAAAGGTGTTCATGGTCGACTCGTATGGACTTTGCGGCATGTTCTAAATTCCACTCGAGTTAGGAAGACCGTCCCGTTTCTCGACTAGACCATGAACACTGGTATAGACCCTATTCAGACCGACCGAGACTTAGTGTAAAGCATACATGGCGTCGTTATAATGCTTACGTGACTATGTGCTACTTGGTTTCCGTGTCGTTTTCAAAAACCGTCATTTCAAAAATTGCATCTTTCCAAAAATATCCAAATTTTCAAAAACTCGGAAAGCTGCCGAAATTTAGACTTAAGATTTGACTCAAAACAAGCCTATTTTTTTTAGCCGGCATGCTGCCCATTTCAAAATTCGAATTTACGATCCACCATTCGATTTTCGAATTTTCAAAATTCAATTTTCAAATCCTCGCGACGCCATTTTCAACTTTCAAATCTTCGAGATGCCGTTTTCAAATCTTCGGGATCTCATCTTCAAGTTTTCAAATCGTCGGAAATTCTTTTTTCCAACATTCAAATTTTCAAATTTCAAGATATCCAATTTTCAAAACCCGGGACACATACCGAATTTAGGACTTATGATTTTACTCAAAATAGCCTATGTCTAGCCGGTATGCTGCCCAATTTAAAACTCGAAAATATTTTCGAACCATCGAAATCAAGGCCCGGTACCCTTTCTGATTTTTTCGAAAAATCGGGCCTTTCCCCGAGATTTTCTCGGGTTTTCCAAAACTATCAATTTTCCAAACCTTCCTCTTCTTAGAACTTCCCGTATTTAGCAGTGTCGGGTCATGTCGTAAGTCGTCAAGGTCTATAGCGTCGAAACTCTGTTGATCTTATATCACGAGTTTCCTCCCCACCCCCAGTCTGCCTTATTAGACTAAGGCAAGGCCCACCTACGTAGGACATACTCCTACAAGGGAGGGCCCGTCTACACACTCGAGTCCAAAGTCTGGGGATTAGTCTCACGTGAACCTTCCTTCGAACGGGACTAGGCTCACCAAGGCCGAAATCTTAAGGAAGTCACATCACCTACGAGTCATCCGTCTAGATGTCTTTCTCGAGTCCTTTTTTTTTGGGTCGCTCGGGATGTACTTGTTTTAATTCCAAGGTCTGGGTTCGGTTCCTGATTACGTGGTGTTCTTACAGACAGGCCACCGGCAACCAGACACGCTCGAAGGATGGCCACTTTGAACAGTCTTCAAACCTCTCTAGATGCCATAATCGAGAAGCAAGCCGACATCGAAGTTCAACTGACTGAAATGAGGGCCGGCCAAGTGGCCATTGTTGCTCGCTTAGCTACAGTGGAGCAAAGGATCCTAATACCGGGGTCACGGAACCCCTAACTGAACTAGTTAGCTCGGTCCGCCGATTGGAAGAACAAGTCTACTTAACCGGGAATAACAACATCCATCGGGAGAATAGTCGGGATTACAACCCGGTAAGTGACAAACTGCCCGCAAACCTGAATCTCACGGGCCTACCTATGTTCGAAGGGACTGAAGACCCGCTACTACACGTGCGGGCCTTCAAGGAGTTCATGGCCATTAAGGGGGTGGACTCTTCTATGTTTAAGAACCTCTTTGCTGCATCTCTGGAGAAACACCCAAAGGCCTGGTACTACAGGCTAGACCCAAAGAAGTTCTCAACCTGGGACGATGTGGCTACGGAATTCGCTCGGAACTACGCTGATAACACCGAGATCCAAACCACTATGCGGTCCCTAGAGGTTATGGCCCAAGAACCTAAGGAGGGCTTTACTAAATACCTCCAACGCTGGAGGGCCGAGAGTGTCAAACTGGTCGATAAGCCCAGTGAGAAGACTTTAGTGGAGGCCTTTGTCAAGAACCTCCTCCCTTCCTACCGTGTTCACCTCCGGTATGCTGTCATACCCAATTTCACCACTCTTACTGAAATGGGCATGAGAATTGAAGATGATCTAAGGCAAGAGAGCCTGACTAAGGCCTCTAACAAGGGTTACCAAGGAGCTTCCTCATCCACTACCAAACCTCCGGCCGCAACCCGAAGCATCTTCGACACGGTTAACCTTTTGGATGCCTCATCCAAAAGAAACGTCCCTCATAGGGTATTCACTGATATAGGGACTACATACACATATGCCTTACAAAGGCTATCTTCCAAAGGCCTGGTCCAGCCGATAGGCCCAACTCCTGAAGTTCCAGTTGAAAAACGCTCCAAGAGCTACAATGCCCAAGCCTACTGCCAATATCACCGGGGCAATGGGCATGACACCGAGAAGTGTTGGAAGCTGAAACATCTAATTCAGGATTTAATTGAGAGCGGGAAAATACCACTACCCGGGGACAAGCCAAGCAACAAGGACAACCCCTTTAGCTCTCATGCCATCTTCACCGGTGAGGTGATAGATTGTTCTCATCTTATCTCTCCTTTCCTCCCACAAATCAATGGGATCCGATCCGGTTCGATGATGAAGAAGATGTATACCTCGCCAAAGGGGAAGCTGTCCCCGTTACCCTCGAAGAAGTCAGGAAGGCTAAATCCAAAGCTTTAGCCGGTAATTCCCTCACCAAAGACGGCTCAGTCCAGGCAACCGTCACTGAACTTACCAGGACGGAAGAAGCCATTGAAGAACCAAGCACCGATACGGCTCTTGTTAAACAATTGAAAAGGACCCGAGTTGACCTCACTATATGGCAACTCTTGGTTAGCTCACAAGAACATCGAGAGGCACTTACTAAGGCTCTCGATCAGATCAAGGTCGATTCCCAGGTTACCCCTACTGAAATAGTAGCCACTATCTTACCCTACCTCAAGAGCAGGCCCAAAGGAGAAGGCCCATCAATCACCTTCTCAGATGCCGACCTACCACCGTTCGGGGCCTCTCACAATCTGGCCCTATACATCACAGTGATTTGCCGGGGCAAGTATCTTCCGATGACCCTAGTTGACGATGGGTCCGCGGTGAATGTCCTCCCGCTAAGGACTGCCAAAGCCCTCGGGATTACCGAGGCCGACTACATACCAACTGCCCACACCATCCAGGCTTTCGATGGAAGCCCAAAAGCAGTTTCCGGGGCCGTCAAGCTGACTATTGTGACCGGTCCAATCGAGAAAGAGCTAGAGTTCCAGGTGATCGATGTCACCTCTTCCTTCAATCTACTCCTAGGAAGACCATGGCTCCATGCTGTGAAGGCGGTATCTTCTACTCTGCACCGAAAGATCAAAATGCCCCTACAAGACGGTATTATCACCTTAGAAGCAACCCCTATAACCGTGGCTAGCTGTAACACTACGGACCGCACCGACCTTTGGGGGTTCAATTTTGTAGGGATGATTGAAGAAGAATACCTTTTTAGGCCCTACTTCACCACAAGCATCGACACGATGCTACAAAACTTGGGGTACCTACCGGGGGCTACTTCGAGGCCATATCTTCCAGCTGGGAAGATTATTGAAGTTCTGAATGGCGGGGAATGTCACTTCGGTTTGGGGTATGCTATAACCCCGGGAAATGTGGTCCGAGCAGGAATTGAGAAGGCCTACAACATCATCAAGGGTACCTACTTGGGCCCTTATAGCCCAAGGCTGAGTGATTACTTCGTCACACCCGTATTTGGGGCTATTCAAGTTGGCCTATATCAACCAACCATCACGCATCCCGAGGCTGCACTAGCTCGGGAATGCAACTACATTCCAGATGACATATTTGCCCTCATCCAATCCGAATCCAAGGAAGGTACTGACAATGCCGAGCCCGTGCTGGGACTCTTGTTTGCGGAAGACAAAGCTGCCCCGAACCCCAAAGAAGACTTGGTGAACCTGATCCTTCGAAGCAACAAGTTCGACCCTTCAAAGCTGATCTCGGAAGTCGGTGCTGATACCGGGAAAAGAAGCTGGAAGAAGACCGTCAAATGGACCGACGGTCAAGGCCGAGTCTACAAGCTGACCACCGGGGAAGGAGACGTGCCAGACACCGATTCCGAGTCTGAGTCCGAGTCAGAGTCTGAGTCCGAGTCTGTATTCGAGTCTAAGGGGTCTGATGCTAGAGTCCAAACCGTAACCCCCCTCCCTATAGTCACTACCTCCGGAGCCTCGGGGTCTGTCCCGAGAGCACTCCCAATCCCGCCTCTGACCAATGATCAGATGGCCGCTCTCTTCGAGCTGTTTTCCAAATTCTCTATCAATAATAACGAAAACCGTTCCGCTTATGACTTGGCTTATTTTCAAAATACTTTCAAAAATACTTTTTGCAATGACATTGAGAAACCCGATGAACAGGTGTCCCTACCACATCTGATCGAGCAGCTAGAGCAGAGGGAATCCCGAGACCCGGTAGTCGAAGAAACTGAGTCTATCAATGTGGGAACAACCTTAGAGCCTCAGATGCTTAAGATAGGTTTATCCTTAGATCCCGAGGAGAGACAACAACTCACAAGCCTCCTCCAAGAATTCAAGGATGTCTTTGCATGGTCCTACAAGGACATGCCGGGTATAGACCAGGAAATAGCCGAACACCGTATACCCATCAAAGATGGGTGTAAGCCGGTAAAACAGAAGCTTCGAAGAATGAAGCCCGAGTGGTCTCTCAAAGTCAAGGAAGAAGTAGACAAACAATTCAAAGCAGGCTTTATACAAGTGTCTGAATATCCAGACTGGGTTGCGAACATCGTGCCGGTACCCAAGAAGGACGACAAGGTCCGGGTATGTGTAGATTTCCGAGACCTTAACAAAGCTAGCCCAAAAGACGATTTTCCGTTGCCACACATCGACATATTGGTGGACAATACAGCAGATCACGCCCTTTTATCATTTATGGATGGGTATGCCGGATACAACCAAATCAAAATGGCAGAAGAAGACATGGGTAAAACCACTTTCACCACACCGTGGGGTACCTATTGCTATACCGTTATGCCATTTGGTCTCATTAACGCCGGGGCCACTTATCAACGAACAGCCACGACCTTATTACATGACATGATGCATAGGGAAGTGGAAGTTTATGTCGATGACATGATCGTCAAGTCTAAAAACCGAGATGGGCACGTCGCTGCCCTAAGAAAATTCTTCACCCGTTTGCGTAAGTACAATATGAGGTTAAACCCTCAAAAATGCAGTTTCGGGGTAACGTCAGGCAAATTACTGGGCCATATCGTTAGCCAACGGGGCATCGAGGTTGACCCAGCTAAAATCAAAGCCATCACCGAGATGCAACCTCCCAAGACCGAAAAAGAAATAAGGGGGTTTCTCGGAAAAGTCCAATACATCAGCCGGTTCATTTCAAAGCTAACCATGGTGTGTGAACCCATTTTCAAAAAACTGAAGATCGGGGAACGAGTACTATGGGACGATAAATGTCAAGCGGCCTTCGACAAAATCAGGGAAATCCTGTCTGCTCCGCCAGTACTAATGCCACCTCAACCCGGTTTGCCTCTATCGTTATACCTAACAACGACTGAGACAGCCATGGGGGCTATGCTGGCCCAGACAGTCGATTCAGAAGAAAGGGCTATTTACTACATCAGTAAAAAGTTCCTAGAGTACGAATGCAAATATACAATGCTCGAGAAAACATGCCTAGCTCTAGTTTGGGCCACTAAAAAGCTCAGACACTACATGCTCAGTCACGAGGTACATGTCCTGTCCAAAATGGACCCGATCAAATATTTGTTCGAAAAGCCCATTCTCAACGGTAGAATGTCCAGATGGACTCTAATGCTAGCTGAGTTTGACCTCAAATTCGTTCCGCTAAAAGCTATCAAAGGCCGGGTAGTAGCTGAGTTCCTCGCTGATAGTCCGATATCTGAAGAGGGCTATACCGATACTTGGGCCTTTCCTGATGAAGACATATTCCATACTGACACCGAAACATGGGACTTGTATTTTGACGGAGCATCCAATTTTCGAGGCTTTGGGGTTGGTATTCTCCTAATCTCACCCCAAGGGGAACACACCCCGTTGTCCATCAAATTAGACTTTGATGTAACCAACAATGCGGCCGAATACGAAGCATGCATCCACGGGTTACAAGCAGCTACTGATTTGGGCATTACGAATCTCCGGGTTCACGGGGACTCATCCTTAGTCATCAATCAAGCTCTTCAAAAATGGAAAACTCGGAATGCCAATCTCGTGGCTTACCAAGCACGAGTAAGGGTTCTAGAGAAGCAATTCCAAAAGGTAGAATATATCTACCTCCCACGTGAAGAAAATCAGTTTGCAGATGCACTTTCCAAATTGGCATCTTTACTAAACATCCCGGAACATATGCCCAGTATGCAAATCTGTGTCGAAAGACGGTCCGAGCCGGCGTATGTCAATGCCATTCAAGATATCGAGATCACCGATCCAGAACCTTGGTATCAGGCCGTTCTAAATTACTTGGCTACGGGAGAATATCCCCCGGGAACTGAAAACCGGGCCAAGAAAGCCCTGCGAAGACTGGCTACCCAATTCATTCGTACAGACGACGGTCAATTATACAAGAAGACGGCACAAGGGGCTTTACTCTTATGCATCGACAAAACACAAGCCGAAAAGGTAATGGCCGAAGTACATGACGGCGAAAATGGTCCGCATATGAACGCCCATATGCTAGCCCGAAAAATCATGAGGCTCGGATACTACTGGAACAGTATGGAGGCCGACTGTCAATCATATGTCAAACACTGCCATAATTGTCAAATTTTCGGTAATGTTCAACACATGCCATCCTCCCTACTATACACCATGACCTCACCATGGCCGTTTTCGACATGGGGGATTGACATAATTGGAAAGGTGAATCCTTCCGGAACGGGAGGCCACTGTTTTATTTTGGTGGCGATCGACTATTTCACCAAATGGGTCGAAGCTGAATCATACCGTGTCTTGAACGCCAAGCACGTGGCCAAATTTATCCAGAATAAAATCATATGCCGGTACGGGATCCCCCATGAGTTTATCAGTGATCACGGGACCCACTTCCAAGCAGAAACCGCTACTTTGCTAGCAAAATATAAAATCCAGAGGCACACATCTTCGCCTTACCGTCCCCAAACAAACGGAGCGGTAGAAGCTGCTAATAAAACAATTGTCACCATACTCAAAAAGATGGCTGATAATTATCGGGATTGGCCCGACAAAATACCCTTCGCCCTATGGGGGTACCGGACGTCGATCCGAACTGCAACCGGGGCAACCCCGTATTATTTGACATATGGGATGGAGGCGGTCCAACCAGTCGAATTAGAAGTACCTTCCCTCCGGATCCTGCTAGAAAGCCAGGTACCCGAAGCAGATTGGATTCAAGCTCGATATGACTCGTTGGTTCTTTTAGACGAACGACGATCCCGGGCTCTCAATAACATTCAAATATACCAAAAGAGGATCAAACGGGCCTTTAACAAGAGAGTTAGGCCCAGAAATATCAAGGAAGGTGACTTGGTCCTTAAATCGGTTCGTGCCTTACTACCGGTTGACCCAAGGGGAAAATTCAAACCCAATTGGGCTGGGCCATACATAGTCAAGAAGGTTCTATCAGGAGGAGCAATAATGCTGACGGATCTGGACGGAAATGAATTTGTCAACCCGACCAACCTAGACCAGCTAAAACGCTACTACCCCTAAACCTTATCTCAATGTCATTCGCAAAAAATTATTTAAACACTTTTTCAAAGTTTATAAGCAAGTCAATAAGTTAGGATTATTTATCCTACTGTCACACATCTTGAACTCATAGTCCTGGTGTATTTCGAAATTGCAAAAAATCTGCGCCCGAACTACGTTTGGTTTGATTCCACTAACTGTGGATACGTAGGCAGCCCCTCAAAAGGGCACAACCACTGCAATAACGAAAAAAGACAGAAACGGTTTCACTAATAATATTCTTATTATTCCAAAAAAAACAAACACCGATAAACTCGGTAATTCAAAATTACAAAAAAAAAAACACGAAAAAGCCACAAAAAAAACAAACACACTACAAAAATAGTAATAATATTTCAAATAATAATAAAAGAGAGACTAGTCATATCCGGGCATCTTGCCCTTGCCTTTGTCTTTCGGGTCTTGAGGAGCCCGCGGACGTCGAGGCGGCGGCGGGGGCAGGCGTTCCCGAATGATAACCGGAACTTCCTTAACCCGAGTCCTCTTCTTCGACAGAGGATCTTCAGCTATAGTCACGGGCCCAAGTCGAGCCCATACATGCTCCGGCAACCTATCCTTGGGACTAAGTCGGTCCTGGGCTGAAAGTCTCGGCCCTAGTCTCCTCTCCAAGTCGGCCTGGGGGCTCACCTCCCCCTGAACACCTCTAGCATTGGACCCCCTAGCTCGAGTCCTAGTTCTTCTTCTCTGTCTTGGCCTCAGACAGGCTACAGGAGCTTGAGTTTCCCCTTCAGCAAAGAAATCCCGGTTGTCTTTAACCTCTTCTCGCCTGAGCAGGTCGAAGGCCTCGTCAACCTTCAGGGCAGCACGAGCTTCGGCAGTCTCGGCTTTAGTCCACCTTTCATAGGAATAAGACACCCAGGCAGAATGAAGCGGCTTGGGAACGGTCCAAGTAATTCGAGTGTACCACCTCTGGATCCAGGTGTCGCACAAAATGTTAGTCAGCTGGGTCGGCTCCCTCACAACAGCCTCGTGCTCCGGGATACGCTGAGTCCACCCATACTGCCTAAGTATACGGTCAGGATACAGATGAACAGTCTGGCTAAAGGACAGAATCACCTGGTAGCGCGCCTTGTCGTCAGGTGCCAAACCCGTCTAGGAGTAAATAGGCCACCACGGAACCACCCATCGTATCAATGGACCACGATGGAACGTTAGTTCTTCCTCCCAATATTTCTGAGTAACGAGGCAAGATGAATCGGTAGGCCGTCTCCTCGACATCACCTGGTTGAACCAATATTCACTCGGGTTGGAGGGAGGATCAATCTTGGACAGCCTTTCAAATAGCCAGAGCTGAAAAGAAAAGGTAACGCTTATGAAATTCCGGGCAAATCAGGCGTTCGCATAAGGGCACTCGATCGAGTGCCGGGGTCACTCGATCGAGTGCCGGGGTCACTCGATCGAGTGACACCCCTAAAACGTGGCAGAACGCTCCTCTACGAGGGCACTCGATCGAGTGCCAGGGTGACTCGGTCGAGTGCCCCCTGCAACAGTATATCGCAAAAAAAAAAAAAAAAAAATCGAAAATCGAAAAAAAAGGGAAAAGCGATATACCTGTAGCAGACGGGTACTACCCGTGAAACGGGCTGACTAATCCCTCTTCCAGTTGTCCAAACCCTGAATGATTTCTCCCGTAATCAACGATGCTGGACTACACTCCGTCTCCATGAGATCGGCAACAACGAGAAGACGAACGCTCCCCATGCAAGACAGCAGGTCCATATGGCCTTCAAAGGCATACACGTGTAACATGCAGAAGGCGAATGCCCTACGGCTATGAATAGGCGTAACCCGAATGTCATACGGGTTCATGAACTTCTCGGCTAAAGCAAGCAGAGAAATAGTATCCCCATCAGCCATGCGGGATACTTCAGCATGGGAGAGACCAAAAAACTCCCTCAGCTTCCTCCTAGGGTCTCGAACTGCGAAAGGAACGACAGGGCGGAGTGATGGGTTCCACCCTCCTATGGCAGCGATTTCCTCAGGGAGAGGACAAATTTCGCCCCGGGGGAAGGCAAAGACGTGGTAGGTGTCGTCCCAGAAGGTCAGACAGGCATCAAGGAAGTGACGGTGTACGTGCAACTGACGAAACGTGAACAGTTGGGATATACCAGACTGTCTCAGAGCTACCTTGCTCGCATCCTTAAAACGGTGTGCCCAATCTTGCAGCATGTTGATCAAACGGTCGATACCCATTACAAATCTCTTGAGAAATAATAATGGTTTTCTTGAGGAAAGGGTTTTTTGAGGAGTTTGAGAATTGTGACAAAAGAAGAGAACCAGGGTGATGTATTTATAACACCAAAACCCTGGAGCATCTCCTGCAGCTGTGCCTCTTTGGCCCAAGCGGGCCTAGACATACAGGCCCAACCCATGATTCTTCAGACACAGGAATTTAGTCATCCCGAGCAGTCTGTCGAAAATTCACAAAAAGTTCAAAAAATTTCAAAACTTTCAAAAATTCAAAAAACATTTTTCCCCAGCGCGAGTCATATTTTTTTTTACTACCTACGTGTTGCATACATTTTATGTGACTTATACAGGTACAACTCAAGCAGGGACATGCAACCCTCTAAATCTCCCCAGCGGAAGCCCAAGGCGGCATTTTTTTCCCGGAATGGTACGGGATGGGCCCACATATAGGCGCACCCAGGACTTATGCGACAAGTCCGATTCCCCACGAAGTATCATCAGCAGCTCAGGCATGATTTCTGACTTATGGCTGGCGAGCCCTTCACGCGAGTCTAATGGACTATAAATGACCCGAACGGAAGCCTACCAGGTCTTAACTGACTTGGTAGCTACTCTGACTTTCGCCTTGTCCAAGCCTCAGTCAGAGTGGGGGCTCTGTAGACACCCAAAATTTGACCGCCAGGTGTCTATAGCAGTTTCCAAAAAACACCCGATGATGATCGGACGCAAACATGACTTAGTATACTCGGACTTGGGCTCGGAATCAATAATATCCGACATGGACTTCTAGTGGAGTAAAAATCTCACAAAACAGACCTCAAATTCAGGCCCAGTGGGTCGTTCCGAGTCAAATAAGACTAATTTGGGTCAAAACCGGCACCAAAAATAATTCCCGTCTTTTAGCGACCGGGTCAAAACCCGGTCAAGACAAACCCGACACACAAAACCGACCGGGTACGTCCTCAAAGCTTGCACCAGATTCAATATCAGCCAAAAATCAATCCAAACTTATCCAAATCCATCACAATTAATTAAGCACAAATCAAGGGCAATCACGCCCAAAATAGCCCGGTTTAATTGATCCACTCGATCGAGTGGATTGGCCACTCGATCGTGTGGAGCCTCTTTGAACCCGTCCAGGTTCATTCGCAGGGGCACTCGACCGAGTGCACCCACGCCACTCGGTCGAGTAACCCGGGGTCGGGGCTCCCTATAAATACCCCATGACCCCCGTGCACAAAGATGATCAATCACAACTTTGGAAGACCGACACTCCTTCAAGCACACCATTGCAATTACACTACACAACACTACGACCCTAGCAACTTAGGCAAGACACACAAAACCCGAGCCCCTCGTCCCTCGGAGAACCGGCGAAGCATACACACACATATACACACCATAACTCGCATACATCCTCGATACTCCCAAGCCCGTGCCGCTATTACGAGTCCATTTCCGAGGTCCTTACTAAGCATGTATGTTGAGGGTGTCCTAAACCCCATCTCGATCCTTTTTTTTAATCTCTTTTTCATTTTATTTATCATATTTTCGTATCGTATTTATAATCGTAATCATAGTAGTGACACTAGCATTAATATTGTCTTACTTTCGCGTCTTTATTTTTGTAACATCTTTTCTTTATCATCATTATCGTCATAATGTCGCATAAATGCATTTTAATACGAAAAATTCGGTTTTGAATGTGTTGAACTATGATAACCAATCTAAAGTCATAGTTGAACGCATTTAATCTCATTTCCATTTAGTACGAAACCCGTTGATACGAAAACCGACATCACATAACTCGAAAGAGTTAGCTTCGATGTCGTGACGTAGAGGGACATCCTTCGTCACTAATTCAAATTTTCTAAACTAACAATAAACGTTTTCCTAAAACTCCGGTGACGGTATTATAATCATTCATACATGATTATGACACCGGAAGCTAAATTAAATGCGAATCACGCAATATTCGTATTTAATTTAGCCGATCATCGATTTCAAATCACAAAACGAAACGAATTCTCATTCGTACAGGGGCTACTCGACCGAGTACGTACGCTACTCGATCGAGTAGCACCCATAAAAACGGGCAGTAGCTACGTCTAAGGACACACTCGACCGAGTCAGGCCATGACTCGATCGAGTGGGTCCTGTAGCCCAGAAAACCGAGAGCTCTTTTTATATCATTCGAGCCTCGTCTTTTTAAAAGAGACTTAGTCGACGCGTGTAAAGTCAATCACGTAGCTTTTCCAAAATTCACGCATATCACTTCACTTAAAACGATTTTGATCGACGGTCTCACATTATTAATTTTGTGTCGACGACTCTTTAGTCGTATCCGATGTAAAATTAATTTAGACTCAATTTCTCGAAGTGATAAGTCGGGACAAGGCATCGAGGTTCGAGATCGGGCTAGCACCACGTCTAGGTCTCGAACCTCCGTCCTTTGATTAATACGCAACATAATGTGTACTTAATTAAAGTTCGTCCACCTACACAAATTCACGGTCTAGTTTATACATGGGTCCGTTTATAATTATTGCTCGTCATTTCAATTGTATATTTCAATTATTCTATTTTATTGTACGCCGTATTGTGAATTCCGGGTTGTATTCCGCCCGTGTAACTTGTAATCGATTTATTTTTGCTTTGCTTTATTTATTTGCGTTTTACCGCTTTTAAATGAACCCTCGCATGCTAAATCACTTCGACAATAAATTAGATGCATTAAACTGACGTAGCTCACATTTAATTCGCATGCTTAGCTAAAACGCTGTTTGCATAACATTTCACCGAATTACTAACGCGCATATTAAAAAGTCAAACGATGTCCTAGTAGAGGCCGCTAAGTGCGGGCGGGGTTGGGTGTCCTTAGTGGGCTTCCCAACACGTACCCTCACCCCTTACTCAGAACCGTGGTTTCCGGATGTCCGAATCCATTGGCAACGAGAGTCATTCAATATACGATTAACCGCTCAAGTCGGCATCTATATCGATATGCAAAGGGACGAGCCCAATAAACTCTCAAACCAAAATGGGCCATACTTTGTGTATGGACCATGGCGATATAGAGTGGGCTCGAATGGTTCCAAATAACCATAAAATTCGGTGGCGACTCCATTTCGACTTAAATTTCAATTCGATCCTTCTCATATGGAGGTTCATTCGCCTACCCAAAACCCGCGCGTGGCCGCGTTGGGGTGGACCTACGTCATGTCCACAATAGGATACCCCTAACAATTAGGGCCAGACATCAAAACCAGATCCCGCATTACCAAACCAGCCCTCGAAGCCTTAGCTCCACAGAACCGAGCTCCAGATTTCGAGTCATCAAAGCCAGATCCCGCATTATCAAACCAGCCCTCGAAGCCTTAGCTCCACAGAACCGAGCTCCAGATTTCGAGTCATCAAAGCCATTTACTTCCTAGCACCACATTTCCAAAAACATCAAAATCCCGAGAACAAAACTCGTTAAAATTCCCCGAGAGCAGAACTCGTTAAAAATCCCGAGAACAAAACTCGTTAAAATCCCATCCAAACCAGTTACCATCCCCAAACACGGGAACTCAACCGGCGGTCGGCATAGAACATGCCCAAATAGTTCACACCACCTCTGGGGGCTACCCCGGAGAACGCTCACAATCACAGGATTAATATCCTAACCATTCAAGCCCTTTGATCAAGACATAACTGGGAATGCACCTAGCCTACACCGTCATTATGGCTAGTTACACACAAGGTCCTATTAGAATAGGCACCATAATACATCTTCCGCCACTGAACTACGGCTTGGTTTGATTTCACCACACGTGAATACGTAGGCAGCCTTTCAACAGAGGCACAACCACCCACATTGACACACATTCAAAAAGCGTCATTATTCCGGTCACGACGCCATCGTGTTCTCAATAGCTAGCTTTGTTGTCCCGGGGGCTTCTCTTAGACAGAAGACCTCCATCCACTCACAAAATCCAGATGAATCCAACAAAAAATCTAGCCTCCTTTCTGTAGTGTGTCCTAGTACTCGGCTCAGTCGAAGACAAGAATCTGTCAGGACTCGAGGCAATACCCACTTTGGAAATGTATCCTAAAATAGGAAATCCAGAAGGGCACCAGGCTAAAACAGTCTCATTACGGACTACTGCCAGTCCCCTATAGCATATCTATCCCATTTCGATGTACGACCATGTTGCCACTCGCCTAGGCTACGGGATAGCGCAACCTAAGAGTCTTGTTAGGCGGCCCACACCCCTACCGAGTCGCGGTCCAACCCTTAGAGAGTACAGTCCGTGTCAGTCAACTCGTCCTGTCGTGTCCAGAGTCGAGTCTGTTGGTAGGTCCCTCTCTTCAAATTTCACTTTGAAATTTGCAAAATTTAGACATTTGAAAAAAATCCTTTTCGACAAAGACAAATTTCGATCTACTTAAACTGCAAATTTCTTTCCTAAAATGCTTTAGGAGTCAAAAACTTTCAAAAACTCAAAACCTTCAAAATTTTCAAAGATTCAAAAATTCAAAGAGTCATTTTCACCAGCACGAGTCATTTTATTACCTACGTGTTGCATGCATTCTATGTGACTTATACAGGTACGACTCAAACAGGGACATGCAAGTCATCAAATCTCCCCAGCAGCATTTTCCGGGATAGCACGGGATGGGCCAACACACATGCACACCCAGGGCTTACGTGACAAGTCCAAAGTCCCCACGGAGCGCAGGTATGATCTCTGCCTTATGGCTGGCGAGCCCTTCACGCGAGTCCAATGGACTATAAACGACCCGAACGAAAGTCTACCAGGTCTTAACGGGCTTGGTAGCTACTCTGACTTTCGCCCTGTCCAAGCCTCAGTCAGAGTAGGGGCTCTATAGACACCCGCATTTTGACCGCCAGGTGTCTATGGCAGTTTCCAAAAAACACCCGATAATGATCGGACGCTAACGTGTCTCTACGCGCTCGGATATGGGCTCAAATTCATTAATCGCTGGCTAACACACTTACAGAGTACAAATCTCACAAAATCAACCTCAAATCCAGGCCCAGTAGCTCATTTCGAGTCAAACAAGACTAATTTGGGTCAAAACCGACACCGGAAATAAAACCGACTTTTAGCGACCGGATTAAAACCCGGTCAAAGCCGTTTCCGAGTAGCTCACCCACGGTCCACCTCGAAACGGGCCATCAAATCAAGTCCGTCAAGGCACAAAACCCTAGACACCAAGGTGCCATAGCTTTGCCTATATAAGCAACCCCATGCAACACACAAAAACAACTTTTGACAACCCTACTCAACTTCCACACACACTTTCAAAACCCTAATCAACATCAAGTTCAACCCTAATCAAGATCAAACCCTAATCAACATCAAAATTCAACCCTAATCAAGATCAAATTCAAACCCTAAACCTAGTTTTAGGAATCAATCCTGAGCCACCATAACTTAATCTACATAAAACCTCGAAGACTCTTGTGTAGAAGTCACGGTTACGAGTCCGCACCGAGACAAGAACATGTAGGTTGAGGGTGTCAAAACCCTCTCTCTCCTTTCTCCCTTTCTCACGTCATCTTCATCTTCTTTTTTTCGTTTTTTCGTTTTTTCGTTTTTTGTTATTTTATTCATTGCATCATAATATCGATAATACTACTAATATCAAAATATTAAAATATTTATCGATTTGTGTCGAATAAGAAGGATACCGGGATAAGGAAAACCGCATATACAAGTGTACTGCACACGCGTCGTCGGTCGCTTATCCCGTTACCCCGATTATTTGATTATTGAGATAAATCAACTTAAACAATAATCCGTTTTTATTTTCTCGTCATCATCATCAATAATTGTGCATCCATCAATCTCTTTAAAAATCAATTTTAATAAGGGTCGAAACCCGTTGACACGGATCCGACATCACAATCCCTAGGGATTTATTTCGATGTCGGAGAAGTCGAGGGAATCAAGTCCTTTTTTTCAAGTAAAGCGTCGATCTTAGATTCGATACTAATCCCATAATTGGATATCGAATCTAACGATCAAGTCACATAAATTAATTAACGTGATTTGTTCATATCACGATAATTAATTTACGACGACTAAAATTAATCTATTTTTTCTATTTCACTCTAATATTCCATATCGATTCAAATAATCGAATATGGGATACAACGAGTATTTAAATTTAGAATCGGGTATAAATTCAACAATATTTATATTCGGTTCAACAAAATTCGCGATTTATAAAAAAAACCTAGTCGAACATAAATTGTGCAATATTTATGTCCGATTCGGTAAAACCGTCGAATTATCAAAAATCAAAAGCAATTTCAAAATCAATAATTAAATTGCAAACGAACCAAGTTCGTATAGGTGCCACTCGACCGAGTGCCTTAGTCACTCGATCGAGTGACATCACAAAATCGAGTCAGAATGCTTTTTACGACCACCACTCGGTCGAGTCTCACAGTGACTCGATCGAGTGGCTACGTACTCGACCGAGTTGGTCAATAACTCGGCCGAGTACGGTCTAGTACGCAAAATAGAATCGTCTTTTACAGGTTAACTCGATCGAGTCCATCGACTACTCGATCGAGTAACCTCATAACGACTAAAACAATGAGTCGTACATTCTCCTATTTTCAAACTCGATAGTATTTTACGACTTAGGTCAACATGGGCTTAATTAATCACGTGTATACTATCTTTTCAAACCATGCATCTCATATTTGCATCTCGTTTACATCATTCAATTCAATTCATCATTTGCACAAACCGTTATTATTCGTTATATTATTGCATCGTTACTAACGCGTTTGTTATTCCTTTTGTCAATTTTAATTATTGTTCGTTTATTGTACTAAATGAACCCACATGCTAAAATTCCACTTTGACGTAGAATTAAAATTGCATTAAATTGACTTAGAAACCCGTTTCAATTCCATTCACATGTTTAGGGAAAATAAATCTTTGCATATCATTTTCCCGCTTTACTAACGTGCGTATTGTAAGTCATTCGAATTCTTAGTAGATGCCGCTAATGTGCGGGCGGGGTTGGGTGTCCTTTGTGGGCTTCCCAACACGTACCCTCACCCCTTACTCAGAACCTCGGTTTCCGGATGCCCGAAACCGTTGGCGCACGAGAGTCATTCAATACACGATATCCGATAATGTCGGTATCGGTATCAAATGCAAAGGGACGAGCCCAATAAACTCTGACATCGAAAATGGGCCGTATTTTGTATACGGCCCACTACGACATAGAGTGGGCTCGAATGGTTCCGAATAACCACAAAATTCGGTGGCGACTCCACATAGACCTAAATTTCAATTCGATCCATTCTCATATGGAGATTCATTCGCCTACCCAAACCCGCGCGTGGCCGCGTCGGGGTGGACCTATGTCATGTCCACACCAGCACATCTGCAATAGTAGTTGTTAGTTGCTCAATAGTAGTCATTTTCGTGATACCAGATGATTAATGGACTACAGAATAATTCTATCTAAGTTGTCCTGCACTGTACGTTTCTAGACTGCCAAATACTCCGTATATATGTACATACAGGTATGTGCACTGATGTATAAACTGAGGCAGAGTTTTGGAGGGTCAGGGGTGTGTACCAAACAGCTCAGAGTACCCTTGCTGCCTAGGAAGCTGAGAGATTGGTACATATTCCTGAGCAGCAACAGTACCAAGGCCAATGTCATTGTCTAATGGGAATATGAGCGTTCTACGGCTAAACGTCATCTGATAGTCAAGATCAATTGGACCGGTCTTCCACTCGGGCTTGGCAGGGCTGATAGCAGCATTTCTTATTTCATACGTCTTGTTACGGTGAAGTGCATCTTCATACATTGCAACCTGGTCAGCGAATAGAGCGCCCCGCATCCTTGTGCCCTGCAAGGTATATGCAGGATTTTCAGCGATGCGCGGTACCTGTATTGCTTAAAGCAATGGCAACGAGAAGGCAGCATCGACATATGCAGACTATACAGTGGTCAGGGAATAAAGACATTAAGGTCAGGCGCGGAACGTGGATCTCCATAGTTCGTGGTACCTGTGGTCTCACTGTTAAGTTAACTAACGGGTGGCCCAAAGTGTGGCCGCGGGGGGGGGGGGGGGGGTGGGGTGGGGGGGGGGGGGGTGGAGCCTTATACATTCTCTGCAAATATATAGCAAGAAGGGAAGGGTTAGTGGTGTATATGGTATATTGGCTTGTTGGGAAAGCAGGTACTGTATCCAGAGGGAAACAAGTGGGCACAGAACCGATAGACCACTCTATTTACGATATGCGCTTGGTGTGATGGACACCAGGGTCCTGTCCATGTATCAGTAGTCCACGCCTACACATTCGATGGTACAACGATGAATAATAGGATTCATGCTGAGTATTGCGCAATCGTATTCTGTGACTGTCCACGTGAAAGAAGACTTAATTCATTTCAAGATTGGCAAACGTAATCTGCCTCTAATAACTGTACAGGTGATTAACATGTACGATTCATCCTACAACTCGTTTATTAACCGAAAAGTTGGATTTTTTAGGGCAATGTAATTTCTGAACTGCACTCTTACCTTTTCATCCTCCAGCAGCAAACTCTGGTAAAGCATATTCTTGTTTGGAGATGTCTTTGGCCGCCTTTTTTCTATCACCTTGACCTTGACCTTGTAATCACGGCTGTCTGCGTTCAGGTCAGCTAGGTAAGTTGCTTTGGGTTTCATGCTGCAAAACCATGAACATTATTTAGATCAGGCTGACTGCTTACATGATGTTGGGTGAGTGGTGTCTTGAACGAACACACTCAATCTATCTTAGCTGGAAAGGAAACATAAAAGTTCACGCAGAGAATCAAGTAGACATCGGTCCTTAGATGAATATGTGATCAAAATACAGATTTGCAAACCAAATCTATGCCTAAGGTTAGCAGAAATCGTATATGTTTGTGGCTATTAGTCCTACAAAGATGCCCCGTATGCATTAATCTTAGCTTCACATACCTGGAAGACTTCTAACAATTGGACTGACAGGTAAGAGGGGCGTGGCAGAGAAAGCGACGAGACGAAACTGAGGAGGGAGAAGTGAGGGAGGAGAAAGCAGAGGAGAAAACAGCAGGGGAGGAAGGAGAAGCAGGGGAAGCAGGGGAACCAGAACGCTGCTTTCACCTCCTGGAACAGCGACCAAAGAAGACGACTTAAATTATTTATGGGGAGAAGCGGACAGATGCATAAGATGCATGCGATCTGTAGCTAGAAGACAAAGCTTCAGGGTATAATATCACAACACCTTTTCAGAAGAAAACCGAAGTACCCAAGGGATTGAATTATTCAAAGTATTCTTAGGAGTAATGATGGAGGTGTTCGATGTGACCATGTAGGTTGTTGAGTGTGGCAGTGGGTGAAGTTCTTTCGTAGGGTGCAGTAGGAAATGAGGATATGAAAGCCTACTGGAATGTCTATCGAGGATATTATAGTTTAATGTAATAGACTAATTAAGTGGAGACCTTTCGTTCTCTATTGTCCGTATTTCTATTCCGGACCATCAACGTGTAGTTCAGAATGATCCTACATTTGTCTCTCGCAATGCTTATATTTCGAGGTACGTATTCCCATAATCCGATGTATGATCTAAACAAGAGTGGTAACAAGCGTTTTCCCCACTATTGTATTCCTATAAGTACTCGTTGACAATAATCAAGAGTGTATTTTATATTTTTACGTAAGTCAAAATGTAATTAAGATGAAATATTAATAATTACAATGTTTATGCATTTTTTGATGTAAAAGATGAAACAAATTTGTTTGGTTTTGTAAGGAGGGAGTACTATTAAAAGGCAAACCCTTACTCCATTTACTACCTACACATTATAGGCAAACTTATCACTTTCTCATCGCTAAGTCAAACATCTAATCATATTTACACCCATATATAACAAAAAAGACTAATAATGTGAATCTAACTCCGCATCACTACTTGGCTTTGATTCAAAAACGAATTACGATATAGGAGATGTCATCTTTACTGTCACGATTCAAGGCTTCTGTGGATAACTGCTTGGCTGCCTTAACAGGGTCTTTGATCTTCTTTGCAATATCAACTGCCTCTTGATTCGACATTACCTGCAAATCCATGAAACCGCATCATATTAGAATTTCAGCAAAGTTAGTTACTCCATATGTGAAAAATGAGAATCGGATTAAGGAGAAAGGACCTTCCATAGACCGTCGCTCGCCTTATAACCAAGCTACGAACACCGAAAACCAAAGCTGCAGTCACCCCTATACATCCAGAACCACTGATAAAGTCCGTTCCGAAACGCGACGCTACGACACCAAAAACAAATGAAAAAGTCGGTTCCAAAACGCGACGCCACGACACCAGATAAATGGACACGCTGAAACCAGAGAATAAGCTTTTAAAGGATCTCACGGATAAGAGCGGTTCGTATTGTGTCAAGCTGAAAGTATTTGACCCGACAATAACTTAAACCTCTCGATAACTTAGTCATGTAGTATATATATGCGTCGCCAATTGAATGTTCTGCTAAATGCTCCGTCGTACACGGATTCGTAATTATTAAACTCACACGCATTACAATTATGTTGTACATCTACGTTGTAGACATTAGAGTTAGGCTTTGTTGCTTTTGTCAAGATTAGATAGGAGAACCCTTGATGATTTCATGGTCAGGCGCTGAAAAAAAAAAGGTGTTAGTCATGGCAACAGACAAAGGTACATGAACACAAGGAACTCAGCCTAGTGAAGTACAGGAAGAGCTCTGTTGTACTGGATCAGTATTTCCCCACACTATATAACAATAGGCTGAACGTTAAGCCCATTTGACGTTAGACAAAACCAGGGTTACGGAACACACAGAAAAAAGGAGAAGAAGGCTAACAAAACAAACCTAAATTGATGGCGGTGGAAGAACAGGAGAAGGAGAAGAAGAATGAGAGGAGACCGACGAGGAAGGAGGAGAAGCAGAGGAGGCAGGAGGAAGACAGAGGAAGGAGCAGGGGAGGAAGAGAAGAAGCAGGGGAAGCAGCGGGTAACGTGAGGAGCACGTGAAGGGCTACTGTTTATAAGGAAAAGTAAGGGGGGGTTTTGTAACTTCATACATTTGTAGCCTAGTGAAGTACAGGAAGAGCTCTATGGTGCTGGATCAGTATTTCCCCACAATATTTAACAATAGGCTGAGCGTTAAGTCGTCACAAATTTGTAAAAGGTTCGTTGTAAATGGAGAAATTGTTACTCCGTTTTTGTTTTGGACTGGCATAGATGTTCAGATTTGACACGAATTATTCGCAAAAAAAAATGTAAGGCGAGGCCCGAGTCAATCCTCAATTATAATGTAATATTGGAAGTTAGATATGGTGTTACAACACATGTATGATGTAACTGTACCTGAACTACAATTCATTTCAATTTCCCTTCATGCCCCGCTCCTTCCTCCGGCTTCCCCCGGTTCCTCTGCTTCTCCTCCTTCCTCGTCGGTCCTCTCTCATTCTCCTTCTCCTTCTCCTGTTCTTCCATTGCCATCAATTTAGGTTTTTTTTATCCTTCTTCTCCTTTTCTCTGTGTGTTCCGTGACTCTGGTTTTGGCTAACATCAAATAGGTTTTCGGAACGCTGGTTTGTGAACCGATTTAGGGTTTACCGATATTTGACGGTTTTCGATTTCTGGTGGGTTTAGGGGAATTTTACCTGATTTAGGGTTTACCAATCTTCTACGATCTCAAATTCTGTTGAGTTTAGGGGAACTTCGTAAGGCTCGGAACCTGAATTTGCAGTTAATTTGGGGATTTCTGGTGAGTTTGAGGATCTTCTGCACCAGTCAGTTTGGTGATGTCCGTTCTGTCCTGACTTTGTATCGCTTTCCAGATGTTTTTTTGCGTCGTAGCGTCGTGTTTTAGAACGGACCTTATCAGTGTCTTTGGATGTATAGGGACGACTGCAGCTCTGGTTCTCGGTTTTCGTAGATTGGTCATATGCCTGGACCATTTCCTTTGGTTTTTATGTCGCAGCGTCGCAGTTCGGAACGGGCCTTTTTAGTTGTCTTGAATGTCTAGAGGCGACTGCAGCTTTGGTTTTCGTTATTAGTATATTGGTCATAGCTCTGTATTGCCTCAATCTTGAATTGTTTGCTTCGGCTGTGATATTAACATGAATTAACAAAAGGAGCGCTACGACCAAGAGTGTAGAGGCTCTATAGCAAGCAGGAACCAGAGCAGAGAATGTCCAAAGCCATGTCCAACGTTGATGCTGTTCACTACTACCAATCGCGAATTGACAAGATTATTTACGAAATTTGGTTGTTGTTCGAACGGTTGATTGTCGTCGTAGTCCCTGAAACTATACTGCGGCTTCTGCGACGGGAACCGTCGCTCTCCATTATAAGCAGAATCCTCTCCAATTCTTCTGCTCTTGCCTCTGTCCGAGTTCCTGACGAGAATGTCTCAAGAGGTACCCGATACTCTGGTGTTATCTTCTTCATGTTTCTCATGGCCATTGTTTTAACACTGTTTGAACTGCTCACTATGCTGTGCAGATACAGTTGCCATTAAAGCTGAGGAGCTTGACCACTTCAAGGCTGATGTGATTGGGCTGTTCAAGAGGCTTCAGGACGTTTTCCAGTGGCGGTTTGTGCTGGAACTCTGTGGCGATGGAGGGGACCTGCTACTTCCGCGGGAGAAGCTTACTATAACCGATCTGTGCGTCGACTACATGGAAGAGATTTCACCGATCTGCACTTCGTCGGAAGAGGACTGATGCCGTGCTGTAATTGAAGAACCGATGGACCTCGGACTGAAGCTGTGTAGGTACCCACCGTAGACGTGGGTCTGTTCTGTTTGTTTTAGGTACCCATGTTGCCAGTGTCCATTGGCTAATGTGATATTATGCACTTGTTATCCTGATTAAATAGATTTGCAACTGCTATTTGGTTAGTAAACGTGTGTGATAATTTTACGCAATGAGCGATCGTTCTCATATGTTATGTTCTCGCAACGCTGCGCTTGGTGACATGCTCTTCGGTGGTCTTGGACGTCTAGGGATGACTGCATTTTGGTAACTTAGTGCTCCGGAACACCAATATTTCTGGTTGAAGTTGGAAGTGGTAGTGGTCACCATTTTTCCAGCCAGTCTAAAAGATAGGTAGCAACGAATGCTGAGCTAATACGTTACTGTACTATACGAGTGCATTTAATTTCATTATATCATGTTCGTTATGTGTTACGGTCGGTTCAGTGCACAGATGATGGACGTCTGTATATAGCTTGCAGCGAGTTAGCAAAATACAGACAACACGAATTTCACGCCTAGTCGTGGAACACTACACTGAACACCGGTAGCTCACGCACGACGAAATAGTACACGGCACTCTGTAGACGCATTACTTTGTTGTCTACCAAGATATCTGCCTTGCACGTTGCTGTCAGAATCGTTCAACCTCCTATACTGTGGCAGCCGATATAACTGCTACGACATGTGCGAGTCGATCATATAATGCTGCAGACATTGCTATGTGATTAGGATGTTAAGCTTACATGCCACGTAACTATTCATCCATGGTTTACATGTTCTATACACTCACCCGCCATAATACGGAAATCCACAGTTATAGTTTGCGGAGGAGAACAACAGCCCACACACGACCATCAACAACATAATCAGTTCAAAGACAGGTGTAACACACACATAGTATGTAGAAAATAGGATACATTCACTACTTGCTTCCAGCTTTTGATTATGCCTTATGAGTACTGCACACCAGGTCTCTACGGTGATTTCCCTTTCATACCTAACAGGCGATAATGCGTGTTCCGAGACCGAAAGGCAAAACTGTAGGCATACATAGACGTTCACAATCATTGGGAAATTCCCTTCCGAAACGCGACAATGCGAATCAAAGCAGTCGGAAGCATTTCAGGCCTGTGGCCAGTCACCTAAAGCCGGATTCTGGACCCTGCAACTGTCCCGAGACACGCAAGATCATCGGAAGCCCATCAAAAAATGTGACTCTGCGACACGAGACAGTCGGTGCTGACATGGACCTAGAGCAAAAGTACACGACCGATTTCGCATAATCAGGAGATACAGGGCTCGAAATGCAGCTGGACAGTCAGCACACATAGAAAAGTTAGATCCCAAATATGCCACTACGACACCCCACAGAAAAGGAGATGGTACAGACCTACAATCACAATCAACGACAGTAGATATGTTGCAGAGGGGTATGTCTAGGAAGTAATGACGGTTAGGTCATGTCACATACATGCAGCGGCCGGAGTTACGTAAAATGGTAACAAAGTCATTCAAGGACAATAACATCTAACTTGCCGAGTAATCCTAGAGCTACACGCTGTGCTGTGATGGCAGCTCTCACGCCGTATTGCTTAACATAGGCACTTGTAGTTTCTGCAGCGGTAGAACCAGTAATGTCTAGATGGGGTGTGGAAGATAGCGCCTCCACCTGGAAATTATGCATTATTCTCTTCACGAGGCTATTGTCTGTCAGGTAGCATCTGCATCTACGTGAAACGACAACGTCATCTCGAACGGTAGTTGTTATACCAAAGTGATGGTGTCTTTGCAGGAGTAAATCATAGTCTGCAGCCCATCTAGGTGCATCTGACCTTAGTGCAAACATCCGAGCCCATCGCTTGCAGACAAGCGACATCGCTGCCTTGCCAGGGGCATCAAGTTTTACAAATATCTGTTCCATGTAATCGTCACTGGAAAGGACTCGACCTACATGCGGGCACTGCTTATCGTGAACTGTAACTTCATTCGGGAAACTGTAAATGAAATGTAAGCGCTCTAACTTTTGTTGCCTGTTTCCAGCTACGATATTATTCCTATCCTCGTGTATATTGTTTGATATCCAGCCCCTGCAACAATACGGAGACATGCTTACAGGCGAAAGGCCTGCATGGTAACACTACATGTCAGGATACTGGTCAGACACAGTTAGCTGCATAGGTAATGCAGAAACACGAAGCGAGAACAATAACATAGTGAAAACTGTAACACCCGCTATTTTTTTTTCTATCACTTTTATTCTTTCCGTTAGGACTCCGTCCTAACTCTGTCACTTTTTCGGCCTCATATTTCATCACTTTACTAAGCTCTATTTTTATTTTCGAGTTTAATAATTTTTATTTTTAATTTTAAAGTTTTTAATTCTTTTAAATCCATTTACGTGGTTTCTTCGTAAACTAATTAATTTTCGCAAGGAATTCTATTTATATTCGAATTGACGTTTTTAAACTCGGATTTAAGTTATTCCTTTTCCTAAAAATGTTTGGATACGTTTATATAATTTTTTCACTAGTAAATATTTTTATTTACAAGTATTTAGTCGTTAATAAATTTTATTACGAAGCTTCGCAAATAATTATTTTCTTACGCGAGGTTTACTCGAATTACCTTGAAATGCCTTTACCTATTTTACGATTATACTTTTTATCAACTTCTAAATCATTTGAGACATTTTCCTCATATTTTGGACCGACAAAGCTTCTTGTCGCAATTTAACTAACGTTTTACTAACACGTTTCATTTTATCACTTTAAACCGTAAACATAAGATTCTTTTCTTTCATTGAATTGAGGCTTTAATACCCAAACTTTTCATTCCTTCCCTTATCCTTTTTGGCCGGTCAACCTATGCTAGTAAGCACTTTGGATTCTTAATTCCACCTTAATTCTATTTATGCCCATTTAACTTTAGTAACCTCCTCCTCATTTACATTCATTTTTGCATTAACAAAAAAATATTCAACATCATCTTCTTCCTCCCTTTGGCCGTGTACCCCATCCTCCCTCTAGGATTATTTTTGCTCCATTTCGAGTCACAATCGCATCAATTTTATCGTCATAATAATCCTCTTTCCAATTCCTTCGTTAAGGTAATAATCAATGTCATTTTCGATCATTATTTACCTTGATTTTTAGCTTTTCTCATGGTAATTTTTCTGCCATAATTTTCGTGTTTGGTAGGATTTGTGGACGATCCCGAGGCCGACGAGTACATAATCGATTCAGACTTGGAGTAGAGGTAACGTCGATGTTACTCGGTATTTCATGATTTTAATTGTGTATTTGCATGTATATATTTTTATGTTTTATTTTGACAATATATGTATGTCACCAAATCTGGAAAATTTTTAAAAGTTTAAAATTTGCATGTTTCGGTATTTTTATCGCTTTTACGAGATTAACGATTAAATTGTTATATTAATTTGTAAAATCATAATATTCGGCCTAAACATGTAATATATGTTTATGTTCTGTAAAATTGATATTTTAGATGATTTATAATAATTTAGGATTTTTCTGATATTTTAAATATCGATTATTGAATTATTACCGTTTACGAACAAACACGATTAAAAGCCGATTTTTAGTTCTAGTACTTAAACATTTTATTTTAATCTGTTTTTTGACGTGGTGAAACTTTCTGATGAAATAGAATTTTCTGATTTTTTTCATAATTTTTCGGAATTGTTAAGTGGATGAATTAATTAATCACTTTAAATCATTGTTTATCGTTAAAACCGTGTTTATTGTTTAAATTCTCGAATTCTGGTCTTTGGTTTAAATCTGGAAAAAAAATGTGATTCTGATGATTTCATATTAAAATGTATTTTTATGATTTTTAGTGCCTTAATAAAATGTTAGGAACGATAAGTTTATTAATGAAATCGTTAATTGTGAAAACGGGTTTAAATGACGGTTTTGTTGGAATTTGTTGAATCTGGAATTTTGGAAAAATCTGGAAAATTTATATTCTGGAAAATCAGGATTTTATAGTGTAATAATAATTTTTGGATATTAATACTTAAATCGTTTTGTAATTACTATTTTTATTAATCGTTATTGTCGAGATTAGACGATTAACGGGAAAACGCTTTAAAAACCGAGTTTTAGGATTCTGGAAAATTTTACTTTCTGGACAGAATGTCCATAATTATGTTTTAACTATTTTACGTAATTTTTGTACTATTTATTAAAGTCTTTAATTAATAATTATTGATTTCCGGACAAATTGTGCATTATCGTTAAAATTCTTCGTCTTACCTAAAAGAATTATTTTTCCAGCAATCTTGAAAGTATTTAAATCTGAACTTTAAGAGTTAAATCATCCCTTAACATATTCTAGATATATTCAATGGTATAATTAAATAAAAGATGTTAAAAGATTTTATTTGACATTTGCCGTAAAATCCTATTTATAATCGTATTGTCGAAACTAATAATAATTAGGGAATTTTAGTTTTGTAGATTTTGGAAACACCCTAATTAGTAGTATTTAAAATGTTTAAGATATTTCTAAATCATTTTATAAACACTTGTATGACGTTTCAATAATTTCACTAACGCAAAAGTTCTCGTTTTAAGAATTAATATCGTTAAGGCCGAAAGTACTAGTTTTATAAATCTATATCGTTTACTAAAAATGTTGTATTAGTTTAAACTAATATTTTGCTATTTTCATATGATGCTATTTTTAGTAAGTTTCTAAAAATAGAAGTTTCCTAAAATAGAAAGTTTCCTCTTTTAGAATATTGTGATTACTCCTTTTGTTCTCTTATTATTATGATGATTACATCTTTTGAATATCGATAATGGCTTTGTTTTGGAGTTATGGAATAAGGAAAAGTGTGGGTTTAGAGTAATATAGTCTGGGCTGTACGTTTTGCCATCAACTATAAAGCTGGTGTGTCTATGTTGAGACACATTGGTCGTTGAACTGAGCATGGTTTGTGTTCAGGAGAGTGTATGTTTACCTTAAACTTAGATATCGCATCGTGTAAGTCGCGTCGGGTTGAATTGGGTATGGTTTGTATCCAGGAGGGGTGTGCACTACTTAAACCAGGACCTCGCTGCACGCAGTCCTGTTATAGTTGAGTTGCCTAGTTAGAGATCAAAGTCTGATTTGTTTTGACTAAGTTCTCGAAACTAGATTTTAGTATTGTCCTAGTGAAAGTCTAGATTTTACATTAATCCTATCCATAACGCCATTTTGATTATTTTATTTATTATCGATATAAATTGGTTTGCAGGTTGGCAAATATTTTTATGTTTCTTCGGTAACCATTTTAATATTTTGGTTTTGTGCCGAAAACTTATTTTAATATGATGTTTTACTGTTTTCCATTTTTATTATTTTTCTATAGTAGTAAGTACAGTTTTAAAATCCTGTTATACGGCTGGGAGAACGTTGACGTTGCTCCCCACTGATTGTGGCTGTTATGTTTTAACATGGCAGGTATACGTGTTTGTTTCCGGTGGGTGTGGGCTAGCGAGCAGTCTTGGATCCTGCTTGATTTTCTTTTTATAATTATGTCTTACGGATTGTTTAAACCTTTTTACGGATTGTTTTAAATTTTAGCCATTTTTATGTATGGCATACGTTTGACTTTACCAATTTAATTTACTAAGACATAGTTACAGTGTGTTGTAATCCCGACTCTACAGTGTTTCCGCCACTGTATCGCGTTAGAATTTCTAGGGGATTACAAAAACAATTGCTGGTGATGTAACGAAACACTAAGCGGCAACTTCTTTCATATACAACATTCATCCTACTGTGATTATCTCATCTATTATCCAAGTACATCTAATTAATGGGTACACAAAAGTTGCCTTTATAAAGGTGCTACCTTTTTCTTGTGAAATAGGAGTATAATATAAGCTACGAATTTGGACATGTACGATAAAAAGTTAACGAGCAATGTGGTCATCGGCGAAAAAAATGACTCCGAGTACACCAAGAGTTAGTCGCATGGATGTGGCTGAGTGGTTACAACACCATCAGCAAGGTAAATGGACACAACTTCTATCCAAACTGTAGCTAGACCGCTGCATATGTGTGTATTTCTAAGCTCAGATGAAGCATACACAAGGACAAGAAAGGCAGAAAGCAGGAAGACCTTAGAAAACATGGAACAAGCGCGTGAAGAAGACAAGTAGAAGGAACTTATACAATAGAATAAAGCGACCTGCACATGATGCGGGGATGCTAGGGCATACCAACCACTATTTGGGATCATTTCACGATTCATGTCAGCCAAAACGGTGGGAGGTGTGCAGTAGCAGAAAACTTACAACGAAAATTGGTCTTGATGGAAGTCCAGCATATGCTACAGAAGATTTCTGGGAGAGTGGAAAATGTACCTCCTTTTTTTTCGTCAATATTGGGGGAGGGAAGGTATGGGGCTGAGGAGCATATGTGAAGAGGGGGGCTGAATTAGAGCAATCACAATGGACAGAGTTATTCCTATAGCCGTCTAATTTTAGTTGTAAGAATTTCATGTCTCAATGAAAGAACTTTAAATAAAGTTATTAAATGATATATCTGTAATAATTTAAATCATTAAAAATTATTTGATCGGCATCCTCATATTGCTTTGAGTACAATCTTTAAATGTAAGAACTTACGAAACCCCCCCCCCCCCCAATGTTCCTTCTGAACAGTAACCCTCACGCTCTCCTCACGTGACGCTCTGCCTCCTCTCCCCAACCCCTCCTCCCGTGCTTCTTCCTTCTAGGTTCGACATTCTCTGTTTCTTCCTCTTGTTTTTCTCCCGTGTTTTTTCTTGTAAATTGCAGCGAGTTGTATAGTTAATCTTGATTATCGTAGACTAATCAGTATAGAATTTGCATATTACTCGTAGTTGTTAATCACGTTGATTACAGTGTACTAAGTCGTTACGTAATCTAATTAACCATTCAGAATAGTAGGCGTAGCAATAATCGAAAAGGTGATGTTATTATCGAGTTCTAATAAACCGATACTTTATAAAATGTGAATGCGATAATATTTTGAGAATTAATTGCAAATGAGAACTTGTAATTTTGCGTAATTCCATATAGTAATTATATAAGAAGTTGGTTTTGGTTTATTACGATAATAAAAAAAGACGGTTTTATTATCGAGTTTTAATAAATCGACAATCCATAAGATATTAAAGTAATATTATATCGAGAATAAATATGTTCCGAGGGTAACCATCCTTACTTTTTTCAATTGGCAACCAAGAATAATCAACAACTTACAAACTGGATACAAATTACTAAGAGAACAGCAGTAAACTCCACCAATTACCACGCATGCCTCTACCCCTCCCAGTAAATATACTTTACCCACAACTGCCATCCCCCACTAACTGATGCAACAACAATCTGTTACATGCAAAACTTCTTCAAAATCCTGAATCCACACCTGCTTAACTTGCAATCAATTGTTCACAACCATAGCGACCAATTTCTGAAATTGAAAGGTTCCCTAGCAGAAGGTGAGAATCAGCAGCCCGAAATAAATGGATGAAAGATTTGTGTACCCACCAACCTGCATCATGCACAACCTACCTTACCAGAGATCAAGCAACGGTCGAATAATTGGCAGGAGCTTCAACTGTGTAAGGGACGAACTAACGAAGAGTTCGGGAGAGCTATAGCGATAGAGTTCTTCGGCGGCGATGAAAGGTACAACAGTGCTTTCAAATTGCAGCGATGCTTTGAGAGGGTGGGAAAGGGGGGAAGATGGGTTCAATCAAAGACCTGACAGCAGACCCGGACCTCACGTGTGGGTGCGACTACTGCAGACGAACGACTGGTGAAACATGGGAGAAGCTGCATATATGTGTCGGACTACTGGAAGGTGCAGGGCTACAAAAACGCGGACACGGACAGTATCTCAAGTTACGTTTGCGTGTTCAATCTGCTGAAGCATCACTGCCCTGGATTTTACGTTTGAAAGGTAGCCCCCACTTTGTTCTGATTATCGAGTTTTTTATTATCACCGTTTAATTATCTGTCGGTATGTACTTTTTAAGTGGCTGTGGATATGTTAAGCCGGAACATCGTCCTACTAAATATGTAATAGATAATTTCACAAGCTGTGCTATCCGCGTTCTCAATTAAGATGCAAATTGCTATTTAGTCATTGTATTGAGGTACGCATGTCCATCCATGCAGTAGTGGTTAACAGCGCGCACTGCTGCCATCGTGTACTTGTTTGATAATCAAACGGGTTTGGCGATAGTTCACAGACAGTCAACGTGTGATATCGAGGTTCAGCGGTGGGAAATGGTCGGGGGGGGGGGGGGGGGGTAAACTAAATGTAAAATATGGAGTCATCAAACATGTAAAACATGGGTAACTTATCTTCAGTTAGGAATAAGACTTTAGTCCCCTTCCTCCTGGTGACCATGGAGTTAAGCATTCATATCCACCCGTGGGTGAGGACTGGTCTAGGAAGAAGTAGACCAACGTCTGGAAGAGACTGCCTGTTGAACATCAGTGCAACATAATGCGTACAGTGCCATAGGTAGCGGTTAATAGACCAACTGTCAGGCAAACTTCAAAACAGGCTTCTAAAATACAGGAGATACATTAATAATCCTGTCCATTGCCAGCAAGCCAAAAAGCATAAACTAAACATTTTTTTTTGATGTAGTTCCAAGCAGAAGTCTCCCATCCCCTGTACAGGTTGGTTGCCATGTCCTTCGCAACTTATATAACGCCTGCGAGCCGCAGTACATCGTAAGAGACGATGTTCTTCACACGGTTATCGGACGGACCCTGGTTTGCTGGTGCAGAAACAACCGTAACCTTGCTTGATGCCCTAGCCCGAGAAAGAGCGACATACAGCTGTCCATGAGAAAAACACGGTCTTGGAAGGTATACTGCAACTTGGTCCAGGGTCTGGCCCTGCGATTTGTTAATAGTCATAGCAAAGCTCAACCTTAAGGGAAACTGATTGCGATAGAAGCTGAACGGATAGTTAGAAGAATCGGATGGTTCCATCCTGATCCGTGGAATGAATACATGGTCACCACTATGCTGCCCGGTGGTTATGACACACTCGACCACGTTTGGGAAGAATTTCGTACACGTGAGTCTAGTTCCGTTGCACAGGCCTGACGATGGAAGAAGATTTCGGAGCAAAATCACCGGACAGTTCTCTTTAAGAACAAGTTCGTACGCATTCATGCCACCAGGACAAAGTTTATTTATAAATTCAGCAGGGTAAATGTTGTTTTTGTCATCAAGCATTGTGTCATATCCTCTGTAAACAACAGCTGTCCCTGGAAACCTGTCAATCAGCAGTGTGTTAACAGCATCGACATCTTCATTCATGGGCGTAAGTATCGACCTCTGGAAGAAAACTGAGATTCCCAGAGCCTGGACATCAGATTCTGGATAGGCAGCATTCGCAACTGTAGTAATTAGATCCGCCTCCTCGCTGTGTGTATGTTGTACAACTCCGTCTGACAATGCAACCAGATCACAGTCTTCACTTTGAAGTTCACCGTTCCCCAAAGACAGAAGGTAGGCGCAGAAGAGCGGGTCGGTCCGAGCACGTACGTTAATAGTCAGCGAGAATTTGGTGAGCTGAGGCCATATTGATGAGGATACAACGCTAGAATTGACGGCCTCTCGCATAGATTTATGCGGGACTATAGGCATTACTTGACGGAAGTCGCCTCCAAACACTACCAATTTTCCACCAAAAATCGCATCTGGATTACACAGATCACGCAGCAACTTGTCGAGTGCTTCTACCGTTTCCCTCCTAGCCATTGAAGCTTCATCCCATATAAGTAACCTGGCTGCTCGAATCAGAGCTGCCAAACTCCCCTGTTTTGGTACATTGCATGCGAGCGACTTGTCCAGTTTTAGAGGAAGCTTAAATCTTGAATGGGATGTCCTTCCAGACGGAATGTTAGAGGCCGCGATCTAGGACGTGGCTGTGGGCAAGACAATTAGACCAATTAACCGTACCTCAGCATACAGAGCGTTGTATAGATATGTTTTTCCGGTGCCACCGGGTCCATCTACAAAAAAAGCTCCAAGAAGCTCTTGATTCACATGACCAATTATAGTGTCGAAGGCGTGCTGTTGTTCGGAGTTCAGTGAACTGCGGCAGTTTAAACACTCCTCTGGCACAGGAGCGGCAAGTGCATCAGCTATATCTCTTGTCCGTTGTATCACAAGATCTCGTGGCCCTACCAGTTGGTCGAGATTGTACGACTTGAGAGACTTCCCGGCTGCCTCCAGGTGCTGTTCCACGCTGCGTATTGTGAGACTGTGAACCGATCGTGCATCCCCTGGTCTGTCTGCTAGGAAATCTTCAGATAAAGAATTGTAGTACTTGGCCCACAGCGCCTGTGGATCCCTGGGATCACAGTACATGAGAACGGTTGCGAACAGGCACCGCAAAGCAGAGGGCATCTGAACAGCTTCCGCTTCATCGAGGCATAGTTCAACCATGTTGTTGTCCTCTATCAGTCCAAGTTCAACAGCAGCTTCCTGGTAGGTTGAACACTGTCGACCCTTTACAACCAAGAGATCTTCGAAAGACGTTGGTGAATGTACATGAGTCAGCAGTAACCTTAAGTGAAAGCATTCCGCCTCCGACGGTGATACAAAGACAGGCCTGCCCAGCACAACAATACTGTTTTTCCTCTTGTACCATTGCCGTTGGGATGTATCCCACCGATAGTATTTAGGGAACTCAGCGTAAACGTATTCTTCGCCGACTTTACCAACGTTCTCCCTATTGACCCTGAAGAAATCATTTAATGACGTTCGTAGCCTCTATACATCAGAGACCACATTGGATAGTGTTTCGCGTGGGTTCATCTGGATCGACTGCATATCTTCAAGATGAATTGGTAGCGCCATTACTGATGGATGCATCTCATACAGGTCAAAGCTGAATATGCGCCAGATCGCTTCTATTGGGGACACCCAACGACCAGACTGATACTCGTTAATTTCATCAATCACCCTCCCTTCACCCCACGGTTCAATGGAAAATGATATCTTGTCATGACCTTTGTAGACGTACTTGTAAAGATATTTCACTGCCTGTATGCTAGAGCATACTTCCACATTAATATGACAGTCGAAGAGGTCAAGAAGGTATGGGTTATATGGAATAACCCAACGGTCGTCTAGGTACTTACCTCTTATCTTGACTACCTCACCAGTACTCTGGCGTTTGTACACTGGGTACCCACTGTCACTATTCGTGGTTTCAGCTGCGTATGGCTTTGGATAGCCAGACTTACACTGGCCTAAAGTTTTTTTGTGCTTCATGCATGGACAATCAGGGTTCAATTTACCGCATGGCCCATGCATCATATGTTTCAGCACGGCTTTACGGAGACTCTCGTTCGCTTCCGGTTGAATCTCGGCAGTGACAAACTTCTCAAAATCCTCTGGACAGTTCATTTTACTGTTCTTCTTCATAATCAGCAACAGATGTGCATGTGGCAGGCCTCGTTTTTGGAACTCAACAACATAAACATAAGTAGCTACTTCACCAAATATTTTCTCGTCAATAAGTTTCTTCTTCAGTACTATTAGCTTAGCTCGGAAAACTCTAGCCACTAAATCGGGCCTTTTTTGGGCCTCCTCCCCCTGAACTAATTTGTTTTTGATTTCAGGCCAGTTTGTGTTGCAGGTCATTGTTATAAAGAAGTCCGGCTTTCCATAGCGCTGCACAAGAGTCATCGCATTTAAATAGCGCCGCTGCATATCCCTAGGTCCTCCAATGTAAGTTGCTGGAAGTATTACATGCTTCCCAACATTAGCAGCACACTGCTCTCCAGCGTCCATAGTGTCAAGTATTCCTTGGTACAGCTCCGAACGTAGCACACTCTGATTGTAACGAACGAAGTCCAAAAGAGAGTTTTCTAGTTTAACGTACATGTCCACTACGTACTGTTGCAGGCACCTTCCAGCCCTAAGAAGCATGTTATTTGGTCTGTGCTGTAGCCTGTAAGCATAGTAAGCTCGGCAAGGTAGGTTACTCTCGCGTTCCGATGACTGTCCGGAACACCCTGCGCTAACAGGATATGATGTTAGTAGACATGGTACATGCTATACACAGAAGAACGACTACTTGTAAGCAACTGACGACATATGACACACGATGCCTTACTAAGCGGTTGCCGTGTACGCGGACCGACATATTCATATCAAATAATGACACTGACATTCTGGTGCACTGCGCGCTACAACTACCCAATCATATAGACGGTGCCATATCTATGCACGCTTTTCTACTTCCTACTGTATGGGCCCGGAAACATACGCCTATGTTCATTTTCAGGTAACTATTTATACATCTACACTGTCTTGTTTCGTAATTTAACGTGTATATCAGAAACCGTTCTTCCAGGTATCATAGGCAAACTGATGTGTAGGCAAGACATATTGAGGACATACTCTGATCTTCAGCATCCAACAAATCCTCAGCACTCTGAAATCTCGATGGATAAGTCGGGCCAGGCTGCAGCGCCGAACCTGAACTGCCAGGAGAAAATCCTCCTGCAGTGGGATTTGTAACGTGCTTCTTAACCCCCTGATGCCAACCACACTCACCGTTCGGGAACAGAAGAGGGTACTGCAGAGGATCATAGCAACCGTGATAATGCTTGATCTGATGTGAGACGTTCATGCGTCCGGTAACCAAGATGTGGGGTCCACTATTGTCGCTGAGGCTAGAATCTTCCGACCAGATGACCGCGACTTCATCAGAGGTAGGAGCGTTACTAACACGCTGGTCTCTAACAGGATTTTTGCAAATACGGATGCACGTGCTCTCGGTGACCTCTATCTCTTGCAAGGACCGGAAGAAGCGTGCGTACGGATTTGTCTGTGTGATACCCATAAGTATATCGATTACATCCTCCCTAAGTTCTGTAAAACATCCAGACCGGTTAGCAGAGTCATGCTGACCATCGTAAAAGTACAGCTGCATGTACTTTGGGTCACCATTCGTTGGTATGAGATTTGGGACGTTATGATAGATTTGACCTTGTAGTTTAAAAACATAGATACCCTTGATCGTTTGTGCCTCGATGTGGCCTCCGATTGAGCTGAACGCGAACATGTTATTGTATAAGCGAGCATATCATCTGAAATGTACCGCATCCTCGTCTGCAGACGTGTACAACCTAACCAACGTCGGCGGATATGCGAGCGACGGCAGGACTACTGAACCGTTGCCGCAACAGAACATTGGAGGCTCATGATCAAATCTTTTTGCTTGACACTTTGAGCACGCCCTTACCGGCTGTAACTGAAAAGGTTTTCCAGGCAATGGCTGCCCCTGCGCAGTAAGTGGCAGACCTGCTGCATTTCAGTGAAGAAGATAAGTTAGGAAGAGGACACTAAGTGCTATAACATGCAGCAGAAGCAACCAGAACATATATGTAGCTGCAGATACGAGAGTACTGCAAACGCACACAAATGCTTTTGCTTGGGAGGTCTCCCAGGCTTCCTCTTCTCCACCGCTACCCCACTTTTGGCTGCTGGGGGTTGCCTAGTCCGCCTCTTCGGAGTACCTGAAGATGCGTCATCTGTGCGTGCCCTGAAATATGGTTCAAGGCGGTTGTTAGTGTGTTGATAGATACAGTCAAGACAAGTACAAAAGATCGTAGTGTAGGACACTACTCCGACACAGTGGCCACATGCCCGCATCATGCGATGGAGTCATGCACCGCCGCACATGCTTGCTGGTTCCACCCGTATTCGCGTAGTACGGAAACTCGTCAGCTGCACCGTAAACACCACGTGTAATGGTAGTAATACAATTACAGACACATGCAACACCACAATTTTGGACAAGAGACATACCCATTATCTCAACAGAACGTACAACTGAATGCAGATACCCACCCCACCGTCAGTACTTTACCTGCAGCCTTAACTTGCCTCTCAGTAACAGCCCGCGGTCTGCACAGGTATGCAGCAACCAAATGGTCAAACTTACAGTAAGTAACTACCCCGATGGTTCAGTAATTGACACAACCTAGTAGTTATCACTCATGCATGTCTCACAACAACTGTCATAACAGCCACTCACAGCTGAGTTCAGTATACCCGAACCATCACGTACGGCATTACAATTGTCAACTATTGTATCTAGCGCATGCACAGCATTCGCCATGCTGCGCAACAATCAGGTGTGTGTAGACAATAACTACCTGCCTTACCATGGACATAGTACATAGCACAGTGGATGTGCAACATGCAACACGCGAGCTAAAATACAAAGACATACGAAAATCATATGCAGTATTTCCCAGTGGTACGAATCCCTGGCTTGTATGCGTCACATGATTTCAGTCGCCGCTAACACACCGGCAACCTAAGTATGGACAATACTCTAATAATAACATGAAATGATAGCCTACATGATCGTGTGATTCGAAGTATATATGCATCAAAACACGGAGCACAGTGCAGGATGCCACTACGAAATCAAAATACCAAAGCAGGAAAATCTTACAAGTTCGCAGTAAACACATCCATTTCATTACAACATAGATAATAACAAGCCCAAACTAAAGTCATAATACGGATACTTGCTTCTAAAATAGTCAAACAATACATCGTCCACTTAAGGCACTTAGGTTAAACCGCAACTACGACCAACACAAAATGTCGTTCGGCACTGATACATCACCTTCAGAGGGACCCAACGCTCTTAAAGAAACTGTCAATATCAGCTGAAGACACCGTAGAAGATGACATGGTCTGAGCATCTGCCTTCAATGAGGGGGCAAGACAGGCTCTGCGTTTCCGGGGAGGCAGAGGTGGGTACTCAGGCTTAGGAATAGCAGACATGATGCCTGTAGGAGTGGTACACTCGTCTTCTGCAACACGAGAAGGACTCACAAGGCCTTGCTGAATTTCTAGCAACTGTTTTTCCAAACTTAGGAACCTATGCCTAGCACACTCACAGTCAAAGGTAGCAGACCTGACAGCCTCGGGAGAGTAGTTTGCATCCACTATGTCAACATTATAGAGGGGTACTAAATAGTTGATGGCCTTAGAGGCAAGATTCTGTTTCGATGCATCGGCAGTTGCACACATATCACGGAAGATACAGATATGCCTGGGCTGGATATCTACGTGACCTATGTCTATCCACGACGTGAATGTAGAGAGCGTGTGCTCTATGGTAGGAACAAGAGTGCACTCAACAAACAGACTATCAGTAACAGTAGTAAGGACAGACATGACATCTAGTGAGACGCTACGCAGATGATTCATCTCATGAAAATCAAACTCTTCTTCTAGGTGTACTTTCGACAGACCATCTGCCAAGCGATCTAGCTCAAGACGCTTCAAGCGCCAAAGATTGGCACACCTTGTGTACATGTCCTTCTTGGCAGATGTGAAATCGTTGATGTAGATATCATATATGGCAATGAGGTCACTAACGGCGGCCCTTGCCGCTGCATTGCATGATTCTTCATAGGTAGGGGCAGAACTTCCTATGTAGGTATATGTGTCAGGATAATAGTCACTCCTAAGGGTTACGAAAGCGATATTCTTCTCGACATCTTCCACCGCATATTCCGGTTCCGGATACTCTAAACACTCAGCCACCCGAGATAGCAACGGCTGAAAAGGGATTGCAATATGTAGGACTGGAGTACCCATCAGCATGCGGGTTAGGTCCTATACAGAGTCATATTCAGTAAGTTAAGTAGTAGACTCGCCAAACCACAGGTGCGACTACGATAGGATGTATCGATGTTGCAGACCCTACAGCACCGAGATGATCACTATAGGCAGATGCGATGCAGCATGTAAGGTACGCTGGGGATAGCAAATTCCAGATGGCTACCCCGACACAAAATATACCCAACCCTTCTTTCCAACATCACATCTAGCAAGGTCAAACAGAGCAGAGGAAAAAAAAGTAAAGTTGCACTGATAAAACAGTGGTCACATCTTGCCATATAGAGTCACCAATTCACAGGGCATCCCTCACAAAGAATTCACATACATATAACAACTACTGTGGCAGTATTACCTGAAAGTTGACATATATAACTCCGAGGTCCCAGAGAATATCATACAAAAAGCAATGCCATAGACTACCACACTAACCTCTTAACATTTCAAGAACAAACACAGAACGCATATATGTGCATAGACAATGAAACAGTTGATGTGGTACAATATAAATCACTAATATAAGCACGCAGTAGCCAAACAAAGTTGGAAGAAGGCACAGAATATGTAAATCAGAAATCCATAAAACATAGGAAAGTCAGCAGAGAGTACCTTCAAGCTTGCTTATCGTTCAGGAAGAGGTTGCTGCTGGATGCATGGGCATATCCCTAACAGCTAGGCAAGCAGGTGGATTCGTGTTGGCAGAGTAATTACAAAAGGTATTGTTGTATTATATATAGCCAAGGATGTCGAGTCATGCCATCATATGGGAAAACGTTCAGGCATAAGTTTGGAGGCGTAGTATGTATTGTAGGTGGTTAGTCTGGTGCTATGATTATGGATAAAGTTGAATCACATGTTAAGTGGTCGAGATGCGTTAAGAAGGTATAATTAATGGGTTATAAACGGGGATCAAACATCACCCTAAGGTTTGGAGCGAAATATTTCGCCTAGATGGTATCAGACCAAGAGGTCATGAGTTCAAGCCCTGATAGACCCCAGTAGTTCAAGCCACAAAGTGGGATCTCAGGCCACGGCACGGGGGAGCTGGTGCGCGACAGCCACGCAGTCAAACAATGAGACGTTACAGAACATAAACGGGTTTCGATCAGGCCTGTCGCTGAAACGGTTCGCTAATAGGAACCCTGGAATGGCCAATTACAGCAACTATTATAAGTAGTGCCTATCCTAAGTCCGAGACAAATGATTATAACGCGGGGCGAACGACTAAGTTACCCATCTATATTAGTCGACACCACAACGAAGTGTAGGGAGACGCGATTGACAAGGAGAGTATGAAGGCGCACGTTTTTCACAGCACCGCGAACTTGTAGGTAGACCAAGGTCTGTACACTAAATACGGGTGTCAATTGAAGTCGGGAGGGCACCGACAGGTAACGTACACATAATTTACAATTAGAAGTGCGACGTCCTGAAATCGCTATAACTTACTGCACCTTAAAGCCCTTCTTTTTTCCAACGCGGTGGCACACGTGTCCACATGCAGACGCACTATATTTTTTTATACAAAGCTAAGGGATCCATACTCTCAGCATCTACTGATTGCTATCACATGTATGCGTATTGTAGGATATAGGACATAGGACAAGTAATCCAGTTATGAATGTTAAGGTTTCAGCTATAGGCAATCAGGTATATAATTGTGTATTCCTAAGTCCCATTAGTCTTGACAATACCTACCAACGGGAGAGAATTTGCATAGAGCTGGGTCAACTCAATACTCTAAAAATAATAGCCCAAATTATAGACCTGAGCCAGCAAATACAGAAAACAATTAGAGTAATGAGTTATGATTGACATGATGTATGGCAGATTAGACCTTGTGAATCCATCGTTTGTTTTTCTTTTCTATTTCCTTTTTTTTACTTGTCTTCTCTGTGGCGCCTTACCTCGTAACGCTGACTCCACATATTTGTTGATAATATTTATGTGACTCGGTCCTTTTGCTGCACATTAAGTTATCATTCCGTGTAGCCGTATTATGTAGCATGCGAGAAAGCACACGCTCGTATGTGATCTGCCTGTTGTTGAACGAACATGTATGTACCCTGTTTGAACTCTGCGGTATCTATGACTCGCCATCCAAGCGACTCGGTCAGTACTCTGAGATTCAGAATAATGTTTCTCGGATGCGGCGAGAAAAAGGCAGAGTGTCTGCAAAATATGACGCCAGTCATGATGGGTAGACCGAATTCAGCTTGCGGTATATTACGTGCCGCAACGTGCACGACAAGTTGTTGACCGCGTAGCGACCAAACTATATAAGAACTAAAGACATCATATATACGAGACCGACAATTGTTTCCTGATGAGTGCACGTCTCAAAATCTGACGAGTGAAAACACCTTGTCGAGGCCAAATTTCATGTCCCAATTGTCTATTACTTAGCACTTACCAATTTATGTCGGTACAACTCACTGTGCCTGATTACGATTCCCGACTGCTGTTGGTTCACAATTACATATATTTAACACGGTGACAATCAACACCCGCACGGTACAATAACCAAACAAAAGATCTCGGCCACTGGTTCGCACCAAACTGAAATTACTGTGTGATACAACGTAAGTACCAGCCACTGCAACCGTGAACATGTAAGTTCGCAGAGACCATATAGTACACTTTAAAACGATAGTCTCAAGCATACATCAAAACATAGCAGTTGGAGTAACCGAACACATTGCGAAGACACCTGCAACCAACAGCTAAAAGCTCACCTACATGTCTTGCGCATGACTGCTCCCAGACACACATCTGTGCAGGGCGCCTTGAAAGAAAGGTCGTTGCCCGCCCTGACAAACGATGACGTCCCTAGACATAGCAAAGTCCCCACTTGAACTCCCCTGACCAGTCTCAGACACATGAGTGATTGTTGGTGTATCCAGTGCTGCAACCTGAGACATACCATCCTCTGACTCTATTAGTGAGGCCGAATAACCAGGCACGCCCAGGACACCAGTCATCTGCTCCTTTATTGTCATATAACTTTCTCTCTCGAGGTCACAGACAAGAGCTGCAAACTGCATATTGCGTGAGTTGTAATTGACATCGATAATTTCAAGATTACACGCAGGTACCAGGTAGGTGATAACCTTCTTTGCCAGCTCACACTTCGCATACGCAGCAGTATTACAGGTTGGACCGATAAACACTTCATTTCGCCTACCGCCGTTAGGGACCTGCACCACAACCCATGATGTGTAGCTACCTGTAGAGTGTCGCACAGTCTCAAGTGGTGTGACCTGTATCACTACAGTCCGGAAAATCTTCCTCAGGAGGGGCATATAATCAAGGAAGACATGTTTGCCGTAAGTGGGGCTACTGGGCACATCTTCCTCCAGTGCGCGCCTGTATCTCCCTTTGATAATGTCTTCCAGCCCTGTACGCTTGAGACGGTACAATCGACTACAGCGCTCTACCTGCCGCTGCCTTTCAAAGGTGAAGTCTTCAATGACAACATCAAACATCTTGACAATGCTATGGACAGCCTTTCGTGCCGCAGCGTCACACGAATCTGCGACAGAAGCAGCATGCCCTCCGACATATGACAGGACAGGCGTCCCAAAATCTGGCCTCACCAACACACACGCACTATTACTGGATACGTCAAGTATATGGTAATCAGGAGCTGGCCACTGTAGTATCTCAACCATGCGTTCCAAAAGCGGACAATATGGAATGGTTAACGTGGTAGGAGCTGCACCTGGCACCTGAATACCGAACAAACGCCATATTAGCAGTTGGATACATCGACTCGCACAACCCAAAATCTGGACATCGATCTACAGCGAGAGTCAGCAGCGGACAAGTCCGATGGTACCAAATTAACACCACGAGGCAGCTCAGAAAACGCCAGCAAAGACGTGTCTCAATTGCGGATTACGATAGAGTCCCACAATAGGGTGAGCAGACTCCAAAAAATACAACGATAAGTGCAACAATAGTGGAAGATACAGCAATACGGGAAGTATATTTACGAAAGTCACACACATTCCATATAGCAAAACACCAACACAAACACAAAATTTATAGCCACCGTTAAAGGGTAAACTTAGTTTACCACGACATATGATAAAAGCATTAGGCTAATGGTCACCCAAGTCCAGTGTCTTTAGACTTGGCCGCTGCATGCAATTGTGTCAGTCAACATACAATATAAACGGAAGGAATATATGTCCGCGTTCTGTGGAACGAAACAATACACAACCTCCCACCCCCTTCCGCGTACCATAGTACAGCATACAATAATGTCTACTGCGCAGGTGCACATACACGACATTCACTTTGCTCTCAGCATATAAGCCATTCTTTACTACCACCGCGTTGAAAAGGGCGCAGATTATTGAGGCATCTTAACACATAAAGTCGGCGAAAATTGCTGTCCTTATAATCATAGAACATACTCACTCACAAAAAATGGTTCGAGTGTACAGAGCTCATGATCATACCTGAGAAGCCGGACTGGACGGGAGGAGCAGTTGTGAAGCCATTGAACCCAATGATGTTCAAGTGATCTTGCTGCGTGTTGGCTGTAATCTGGGCACAACTCCACGAGCAGTAGTGTAAAATGTCTTGCCAGGACAAATGAATATGTGGGATAGTGTCTTAGACTGTATGATGATGGACAGTAAAACAAATCGTCAGGAATTGAGAAAATACCAACACAGACTGTGCACTGGTAGGTAGATAATAGCCAGTGAGCATCAACAGTAGGCAGTTACATCCATCTCGTTTAGAGCACAGGTTCCAGTTCTCTGGTTTCTGTGTCTGCAAAGCAGACGTGATAGGATGTCAATTCACATCCTAGTACATTGGGCACCCAAACGGGTGTGTAGTTGAACATTTGATATAGTGGCCTCAACTTGTTTATAATTCACCATGCGATGTTGGTCATCTAGCCACGGGTACCGGGCCTGTGTTCAACATACGCAGTCTACTTACTTCAATAATTCGGTTGGAACAAGGCAAACCGTTACATCCAGTATTAGGGCACCACCGATGACACAACGAGCTAAAAAAAACGTCATCGCAAATGTACACAATGATCAGCAACTACAGCTGGCCGAGGACGTGAATACATACGCGGGATCAGCAGTACGGGAAACCATGTATGGAGACACCGCCGTGAACAGAGACCTCGGTCCATAAGTGTATTGTTTACCTAGCTATTATTGCCAATATACCTTTGGTGCAAGCTAAAGCGTCAAATCTCGTATTAGTACGTTATCATATCTATCAATAACGATAAACAAGCGTCACGACATGTATATGAATTAATTATTACATGTAAAATACATAGGACCTAACAAATACACATTACATTATAGGTAAGTACCTACATAATAAGTGATTGGACATTTTCTATGGGAAAAAGCATGGCCACATGGTGTAACCTTTTGATGCATTGGCAAAAGCAGCATGCGAAGGTTTATGTAGTAGGTGGTAGGAGGACTACTTTATTATTGCATACAAACATGTAGGGCTGAGAAGCCATGGTAGCTTCCAATGTTAGACGTGGAGGGTACATCCATAACTACACGGAAGCCGCAGATCGGTAATTCCACGCGTAGCGCTGGTTCGCAAAAGATCGTATGATTTGGGGCTACACAGGTAACTTATATACGCACTCCGGTGAGAAGGTCACTTGCGCATGAACGGGGTGTACGTTACGTGAAACGCGTTGGGACCACACAAATGCCCAAACATTTACGAAAAACAACGTATTAGACAGAAATGTGAGCGCACCCACAGCGCTTTAATCGTGGAGGAGATCGTGTTAATAGTCTACACGTATGTAAATAAGGAAAAGGACAACAACAGCACAAGAAACAAAAAAATAGGAAAAAAAAATTCATAAATCACAAACAAAAAAAAAAAAAGAGAAGAAAAAAATTAAACTAAAATAAAATAAATAAATAACTCGATTAGCTGCCAACCTTATTGGAAACACGCTATCATTAAAAAAAACGACTAACAACTAACGTCTTACGTACGTATAACAATCACGTCCAAACGACTGTGCACAGTACAACTTAATGCATAACAAAGGCAGATAATTCAACCATGGGTACATGCATACTTGTGATTGTGTAAAGAATGTCCACCAAACGTCACATCGCGATGGAACCTTATCTAAGTTTTTAGACTTCTAAGTGAGAGGCATAATTGTATCTACAAAATAAAATTACATATAGGCACTTGCATTAGGTTCCAAGGAAGATTAGACCATACTCACATGTACAAGACATTGGGTTCCGTTATTGCAATACACATGGCCTAGCATAGTCACACAAAGGACTCTAGTAGCATGCTGTATTAAGAGTGAAACACACGGAACTTGCGGGTATACACTCGTGAGGTGAAGACCCTCGTGTCACCGCTCAAAGTGCCGGTTCCGGTAGTGCACACGTGTCAGAACCACATGAAGGAGGATAAACTAAACGAAGCGCGCACGATCTGAACGCCAGCGAGAACACAAAAGACAATTACACATAAGCGAATGTACATACAACTGTGCAACATAAAGCGCTGTACAACGACGAAAGTACTCTAATAAGTTAGGGAAATTATATAGTTCAGTTACACCAACGTATTAACCAAACAATGTACCGGACGAGGACAGCTTGCTGCCCATGACCCAACTGTCAGTTAACGGTACGCAAAGTACATATGTACGCACAGTACCGCAATCTTCATGGGTACAACCAATGAGGACTACGGCACACTGCACTCAATGTCTCAAAACCCGCGATTTCCCCATATTCAAACATAACCACAGTGAGTCACTGTCACTAAGCACCAGCAAGTCACCGTAGAGGATGTCTATCGTCGCTGGAACGATGGCCACTGTTGCCATTTACAGCTCACTACAGGCTAGTTGACGTTAATCCGACCGGGTATCCTTGACATCAGTACCCGTGGTATGACCCGGACAAATAGTATGTGTTCGGACTGGCCCTATATTTGCCGTACGTAACATCTAAAGGGAGACCAAACAATAAGCTGTCGTTAGTCAAGAATACGGAGGCTAGTCACGTAGTCAGGTATCATCGAGCAGACTACTCCGGCGTATGTATCAGATGCAAAGATGAATCCAGGTCCAACAAATAATAGAAACCTTCAAACAACAGCAATACTGACACAACGTTGTCCAAAAGACAGACACAATACAGAGATTGGCAACACACGTGCACAAGATGGTGCACGTATAATGCCGTAGCTGCCATAGGTGGCTATAATCGAGACCGAAGCGAATCTACGACAATAGAACATAAATGGTTCAGAAACTACACAGCACATCAGTCGATGACAACCATATCTGCCCTGCCTATCAAACTAAGAGCGACGGCACACGCCCCGTCACGCTCTCCCTTGCTGAACTGCCCAAAGTATTCGACATCGTACTTTGTGTTGACATAGTCAACAACATATAAATTCAGCGCAGGTAACAGTGCGCCCGATTGGAAGTTGTGCAGCATTGCCTTAGCGATAACGTTGTCAGTCAGATGACATCTGCACCTTTCTGATACAACAAAGCCGTCCCTGTAAACAGTTCTCAGACCTTTACGATGCGTTACACGCAGACTTCTAGTATATTCCTGAGTCCACCGAGGTGCATCGCGACGCAGCAGAAACATACGCGCCCACGCCTTGCACACAACTGATACCGCTGCTTTGCCAGGCACATCAAGTTTCTCGAAGACCTGGTCCATGTAGTCCTCGCTAGAAAATACTATACTTGCCGCTGAGTGCTGCCTAGCGTAAATACTGACCTCATGCAGGGTCCCGTAAATAAAAGGCAAGCTATCCATTTTGGCATTCCTAATGCTGGATATAGCTTCAGCCTTGTCCGCACTCGCATTGTTTGTCACCCAGCCACGGCAACGGTACGTGACCATAGTGACGCCCAACAGTCCTGTGTTGTACAGTTCGCAATAGAGTAGTGTTTGGATACGACACCCGTGTCAATATTAGTACCACGATCAAAGTAGTTATAGAAACACAACTCTTATAGACCAGTAAGTACGAGTAAGCTGACAAGTCTGAACAGATGACCCTTCCTCTGTTTCTCAAAAAAAAGAAAAAGCCACGGTACACTTTCAAAAGACAGAGTAAGAGGACATAACAACTGAGCACATAGTCGTGAAATGTCATGTATACGAGGCAATAGCGATGGTAAGCTAGAGAATTATTTGGGAACATCTCTCAAAGATCGTGAAGTAAAACAGTAGAGATGTGTAAGAGTAGAAAGCTTACAACTGGAATGTTGCTGGTAGAAGTCTGATTACGATTGCAACAATGATATACGGAGAGCCAACGATATACGGAGATTTTTGATGTACGAGCAAGCCGACAAGTCTGAACAGACGACCCTTACTCTGTTTCTTAAAAAAACAAAAGACCACGGTACACCTTCAAAAGACAGAATAAGAGAACATAACAACTGAGCACATAGTCGTGAAATGTCATGTATACGAGGCGACAGCGATGGTAAGCCAGAGCAGTATCTGGGAACATCTCTCAAAGATCGTGAAGTAGAACAATAGAGTTGTGTAAGAGTCGAAAGCTTACAACTGGGATGTTGCCGGTAGGAGTTAAACACTTGCAGCAAGAAAGAGTGGAGGAGGCATAAGGGGCAGCACAAGCAACCTAAGGCAGCATTTTCTCACCTGGGTCATTTATTACGGTAGAGTTTGATCAAGGTAATTTGTATGGTCATCAATATCACTGGTCAGTGTACTTGAGTACAAGCCTTGGGAAGTGTGATAAGAGTAGGCAATCAGCTTAGGTTTTCACTTACCTGGCACCCATGCCGACACCTCCAATCACGTACGATGATCTAAGCGCAATCGTCTATGTACGTTGCGCTGTATACACATCGGCATGCGTGCGGTTTTGAAAATAATAAAAGTACCGAATTACTAATGAACCCGACACGAAGGTCTAAACAATATCTGAAGACGGGCATGCTTCACAAGACACACCTGAAGGTTCGTACACTTATGATCAGTAAGCAAGGGTTCGCTCAAAGCACGAAAAACGCGCGGTAGGTTACTGAACGCAGATTTAATATATTATCCGGGGCGTGCATATTCCAAAACAAGCCTACCTACACTCCATAGTGGCATGCACAGGGAGAAACAAAAGCGGAGTTGGAGTGCATACATGCAGTAGTTATGAGTACGTACTTTGACAACCGGTTCACTACAGTACATAAAAATCTACCGCGCCAAGCAATCCTAGAGCTATGAGCTGTGCCGTGAATACAGCCTCTTCACCGAATTGTTCGGCATAGGCGGCCGGATTTTCTGCAGATGTAGAACCAGTAATGTCCAAATGAGGTGTACTGTCCAGTACCTGCAACTGTACAGTATGCATTATCCTTCTCGCAAGTCTGTTTCTAGTCAAGGAGCACTTGCAACTGGGCGAAACCACGACCTCGCCCCGGACAAGGGTTGACAAACCAAATAGCTGCTCCCTCTGTAAGAGTCTAGCGTAATCCTCAACCCACCGAGGTGCATCTAGCCGTAGTGCGAACATTTGAGCCCATTGTTTGCACACAAGCGACACAACCGCCTTGCTATTAGCATCAAGCCTATCGAATATCTGTTCCATATAATCCCTGCTAGAAAGGACTCTGCCTACGTGCGAGTGCTGATTGTCGTGGACCAAAACTTCATGAGGCTGGCTGTAAATGAAATGTAAGCGCCGTAACTTCTGTTGTCTGCTGTTAGCTGTGACGACATTCATGTCCTCACTGAAATTGTCCAACAGCCAGCCTCTGCAATGGTATGGATCCATATCACCAGTCGGAAGGTCTGCATAGCAGAAGTTTACGTCAAAACACTGGCTGGAAACAGTTAGTCGCACAGGCAGAACAGAAACGGTAAGCGATTAGAAATCCATGTTGGAAATGCTTGCTGGTAGCGCAACTAACCAACATGAGGCACTCCGTCTTACATATAACATTCACCCCATCTCTACGGAACCACCTTACATAAAACCTACAAACAAATGCCAGACCTTGATCGGCAAAGCAGGTATAATAAATCGGGAAAATACAGACGACATGACAGCACATAGAACATAAGCTACGAATGTGGGCATACATCAGAACACGAAAACAATGAGTGTCGTGATCACCGGTTACCGAACTGCATCCAAGGACACCAAAAGTCGCTTGCATGGACGTGACCAAGTGATCATAGCAACATCAATAAGGCCCACGGTCACATATCTGAAACTAAGTTTATGTTACAGTAAATGAATGTATTTCCAGGCGTAAATGAAGCATACACGCACATAACACTGGAAGAAAACAGTAAGACTTGCAAACAGGGGAACAGAACACACAAAATGCAGCTATGCCGGAGCACACTAACAACTATTTGGGAACATTTAGCGACTTACATGCAGCAAGACAGAAGAAGTTCCAAAAGTCACTTGCATGGACGTGACCAAGCGACACAGCAACATCAATGAGCCTCACGGTCACATAGCCGAAACTAAGTCTACGTTACAGAAAATGAACGTATTTCCAGGCGTAAGTGAAGCATACACGCACATAACACTGGAAGAAAACAGTAGGACTTGCAAACAGGGGAACGGAATGCACAAAGTGCAGCTATGCAGGAGCACACTGACAACTATTTGGGAACATTAAGTGACTTACATGCAGCAAGACAGCAGAAGATCTGCAGAAGTATAGTAAGTATAGCAGAAGAAGTCTCAACGGGGAGTTCAGCAAATGCAATAGAAAAGGCTTCTAGAAGTAAAGGATGCACCTTTTTTTTCTTTTTTTTTCTGAGTTCCTTCCTGGAGATGGGGTGCAACAATCACATAATGTCCAGGAAAAGGCGGGGAAGGTGGGGGGCCGGGGGATTAGTAATATTGCTATGACTGTTGGGCAAGAGCCTAGCACCTGTGAAGATAGTGATTGATTTAGTGTAATTAATTTCTTGACACGAGTTGATTAGACATGGTGTGTAGGCAAACATGATGGAAAGTTGTAGGTAGTTAACTTACTTTTAGTAGGTAATTATCGATCACTTCGTAGTTTGGTAGTAGTCCACATTCCGTTCGAAAATATCGGCCTAGTTAGCAGTTTATCAGGTCTGTACGTATCTAAGTATGTAGTCTCCGCGTGTGTATTCAATGTTCGATATCTACGGTGTCACGGGGCCACTCGAATATACTATGGCGCGGGCCTCATCTAAAACGTTACTGGCCTGGATGAGGCCCGCGAATTTATGTCACAGTTAACGTCGTTTAGTACGTATCCAAAGGCACCTATAGTTTCCATGGGGTGCAAATTGTTTAAAAATACGAGTGTCTGAAGTGCATAAATCGCTGAACATACAACCACTACGAACGCGGGGTGTCCATGCAGTGAACGGTGGTCACGGGTCGCCATATTTATAATTAAAGTGGACCAGGTAGCAAAAAAAGAGTTGTCAAGTCAGTAAACTCACTACGGAAATCGTTGGCTTACACGAAGTCCGGATGCTCAATTTGTTACGAATACTCAAATATATAGTGAAGGCAACACGCAAGAGTACGGCGAATGTTCACCACGTTCACTATGTACGGAGTGGAATTCGTACTTTTAGGTCCATCACGTCGGCCTACACGACGTTTCATGCAAACACACGGTGGAGAAAGTTAATTTCTTTCGTTGGAAAATATACGAATGCTATATGAATCGCATACAAAACCCAGCAGAGGGCAATTGTAGTACGCGACAATTCCGCTTTAACGGATAACAGAATATGGAGGACGTTTATAGTGGCCAACAACGACTCATAAATGAACAAGAAGAATATTCATTATTATTCCCCCCAACTGGCAATAAAGGTTGCGATAACCAGCAACACACAAACCGTGTACCAAAAGGAACAGCAGCAAACCTGCACCAATCACTGCGCCTGCCTTCACCCCTTCCAGTAAATATTTATTCACCCACATATGCCACCCCCCAATGACTGATGAAGTAAAGATCCGTTGCGTACAAATCCTCCACAGGACCCCAAAAAAATATACTTGCGCAGTTTTCGATTAAGCAGGCAGGACAATAATAACCCGATCCCCATATAATTTTGCCGGTGACGGTACTACATAGCAATACGTCGGCGCAGCGGACGTGTGCAGCTAATTGGTAACACGAATACCATCGATTAGGCTGGATTATCACAAACAGTAGTACGATAAACCGCGTGACTATCGCCAAAATGAGTTCCGGGAGAATGATCTGGACAAGTAGTACGTGGTTGGTCTGACCATATACCGCCTGAATGTAGTATTCACAGGAAGGTAAAGCAACGGGCGTCATAAGTCATAAACAAAACGTCTAGACAGTCGAAAAAAAAATAAAAAATCGCCGCCGCTGCCTGCAGCGTAGACAGGGGTCAACATTGGCATAATAGGGAACCACAACCCTAGCCATCAACACTATTAGCAACACAACACCGTCTGTAAGACGGATATAATACAGAAACAGTCGACACGTGCACAGACCGCTGCAGCTATAGCGCTAGAGTACCATAAGCGGCCGTAACCTAAAATGATTCGGTCGTACTTACAAACGGTAAACGAAGTTTAGTGACTGTCCAGCAGATCAGTCGAGAGTGACTAAATCAACCCTGCTCAGCAGGACAAGAGTGATGTCACGCGCCCTGTTAACTTCCTCCCTGCTAAACTGCTTGAAGTAGTCGGCATCAGAGTCTGCAGGGGTGGAGGCACTGACTTCCAAACTTGGCGGAGGGATAATTGCATCCGATTGGAAGTTGTGCAACATTGTCCTAGCGATCAAATTTGCAGTCAGGTGGCATCTACATCTCTGTGAGACGATGATGTTACCCCTCCAAACGGTCGTAAATCCTTTGCGATGCTCGGTCTGTAGTGTCCTATTATAGATTATAGTCCACCGAGGTGCATCGGGATGTAGAAGAAACATCCGCGCCCATGCCTTACACGTAACCAACACCGCTGCTCTGCCAGCCACATCAAGTCTCTCAAAAATCTGCTCCATGTAGTCCTCGCTCGAGAGGACTATACTTGCCGCTGAGTAGCGCGCATGACGGATCTGGACCTCATGTAGACGTACGTAGACGAAAGGCAGGCGTTCCATCTTGTCGCGTCTGCTATTAGCTGTGGTTTCAGCCATGTCGTCACTTACATTGTTCGTAACCCAACCTCTGCAACGATACGTGACCATGGTAATATCAGAGAGCGCAACAACGTACAGTCTACACCAGAGCACTGCTACGGCATGATAAGCGGGGCAACAATGTCAGACTATTTCTAAAGAAAGAAGGCAAAAAACGCTTTGGGGAAATCACGGTCGGAATGGAAGTGAAGCGACAATGCGACATGCCTAGACTCTATCCGGCATCAAAACGAAAATAATAATACCAAAGGTGAGGCGACGAACAAGAGCGGGACTCAGGTCTAGTCGTATCAGTACTCGTTGCCAGTGTCATAAGTAAGACGCAAAAGGCAGCAGACACCGGTTAGGGGATCGACGAAGTACTGTAGGCACTGTCACACAAATCTGTGGCCATGTACTATTTTGGGTCAACAGGGAAACCACGTGGACAACGGGAGACAATACATAATCAACCACACAGAGATCTAACCTAGTCTACTTTAACGTCATGCAATGACACAAGGCATACCACCATACACTATGAAGTACCATCTACGCACAAATGCGCGCTCTGCATAACCTCTGCCTACCGCAGAATGTAATACTATATTGCAAAACCAAAACCTCGTATCTAAAATTGAAAAGGGAACACACGTTAATCAACCTGACCAATGATCAGTCGACCAGCACAAGAACAGTATATAGTACACTGGTTTGGATATCACTGTTCAGTATAGTCTCAGCGGCCTTATCCTGGAGAAGTATTACGAAATGCAGTCCCGATACGATATGGACCGGTCAGTAAACAGTGGAATGCACATCTAAATACCCATGCAGAAGCATCGACCCCCTGCATACGCAGCACAGAACATACACAGCAGCATCATCGGAGTAAGTACAAGAGCACAACATTACAGTGGGATCCAAGCAGTAGACAGGCACAACTCCACAAGCCCCAGGAAATAACCCACCTTCTTTTTAAGGAAGGCCAGGGCAAAACCAAGAATGGCGAGGGGGGGGGGGGGGAGGAAAAAAGAAAAAAGTATCAGCCTATCACAGAGATGAGTACTATCACGTATATGAGACAACGCAGGCAGGGATATGCAGCGTTCCTTAGGAAGCCTGCCTGAAATTCACGAAACAAAACAGGAAATCCGGCGAAGAGTAGAAAGCTTACAATTGGAGCGTCGGAGACAGGAGCTCAACAGTCACAGCGGGAGAGAGCAGAGGAGGGAAGAGACGCGACACAAGCGACGAAAAGCAGTATTTTTTACTGGTTTTATTTACCGCGGTAATGGTAAACAAGGTAAGAAGTTGAAGGGGTAGTAATGGTACTGTTCAGTGTAATGGAGTGCGAGATCGGTAAGCGTGAAGAGAGAAGGATACAGTTAACGTACGTAGGGATTCAGCTAATGTCTCTTTTTTACCTAACACTCTCTCCACCATTTATTTAAGTCGATACGACATTATTAGCATTTCACATTAACATGTCTCGTATTGTACGATCAATTTAATTAATGAATAAAAGGGAACTATGTACACCCCTAAATAGTGCAAGTAAGTGGCTGTGACATATTTTATGGACGACACGAAGTATCAACAACTCGACATTTACTTCGCCAGAAATTCCTACGCCACCATTACCAACTATGATCGTCAAAGAGCTAGCAACACAACCATCGAAAACACTTCTACAGGGTCTATGGCAACAGACAATCCGAGGCCAGAGGGAGGACATAGGAGCGAATCACGCATAGCCTATTCCATGAGAGTGCAAACGACACGGTAAAAAATGCCACGAGTTGTAACTGTGCCAGGGGCGAACCTGTCGGGCCGTTTTTCCCAGGCACAACAAACTACAATGTTCGAAATAAACAGGACGCCAATCACAATGGGCCTATATAGTAGTAAAATTTCAAAGAGGCAAGGAACGGAACGGGAGTGCTATCGGGATGCATCAGTGCCTCGAGAGAATTGGACCGGGCAGATCTGAGCTTAAGGACAGCTTCAACCATATGCCTGGTGCTCACCCGTGAGGCGAACTCATGACCACAAGATATAGCGGTGCAGAAGGGGTAGACCTGCATACCTGTGAAGGCTGTCTTGAATACACGGCGCCACAATCACCCCCATCCATTCACAATCAATGCGCAAGTGCTGTTACCAAACGTACCACCAGGACACAAAACGAAAAAAAGAGGACACGGGCTCAGATATTGATATGGCACGCAGTGCACGAGCGGACATCCAAGCCTATACATTACTAAATAACATCGTTCTAAATGAGCATCAAACCAAGCACAAGCAGCATGTACCGAGACAGGTCTAACTGAAATTAGGCGTAGATTGGTCCACAGTATACAGTACACAACGCACGAAAGTCCTTGCCCAAAAGCGAGGACGGAGAAGCACACGTTAGCAAACCGCGTAAACAGTCACGGGTACAGTGTTAGTAGTGCATCCAACAAGATATCGAACTCATCATCACTGCAACTGCACGGTACAGAATTTGTTACGGCTCTAATGTCGTCCGGTAAGAACCGAAATTGCGTTTGTCCTGGTAGGCATTCACTATCTCCCCGTGTTGCAGTCCACAAACGAATGCCACCGAAACTATCGGTTTGTGATATGTGTTCCTTCCCGTAGCCGTGTTCCCGGAAGAGATTTTCAAGCCTAAAAGCATGGAAAAAGCTGTCCAGACCTTCGCCAAACTCTAGGAATATAGCCCTGTTGAAAGCAACACCTTTCCGCCTAAGTGCAGGACCCAAGTACACCACTGGGTAACCCAACTTCCTCCGCCTGTCCTTCAGTAGCACGTGGAGCCTTGCCGCCGAACGCGTGTGCTGTATGTGGTACGGCATGTCATCAACAATACACCTGGCAGGATACGCATACTCAACAGCACAAGCACCAGTATCGGGATCACGAGTCACACTTGCATCCCCAGCCACACAGATCTGACAATCGCGAGCACCTTCCATAACGTGTCGACGCATCAGCAACCCTACAAAAATATAAGACCAACAAAGGAACGTATCAGCGAACCAAATAACCAGAATGTTAAAATAAACGACCACTCCACCTTTAAGACGACACGGTACGCGAAGTAACAAATACACGTCACGTGGCCACAGTTCCCAGATTGAGACAAGCAGATAATACGCATACTCAAAAATCAATGTTGGAACCGCTCGTACCAAACCGAACACACTGGACACCACTTTCACGAAGCGGATCGAAACAAACCGAGAACACGTGGGGGCGGTCCAAACATATAACCAACGCAGAAATACCTAATGCACATGCCAACGTCGGCCCAACATGTTCAGAAACACCGGCAGATTCCGTCCCAAACCACGACGGTACGGCACCCAAGCCAAACAAAGGCGATCCACTGATAGCAACCGACCTACAGAAACCCAAAACCATGGCGCAAAACAAATGGGAAGGACACAGACCTATAACCAAAAGGTATCAACGACAAAATCAGCCACGAAACGGGACACCATGAAACTAAACGAACGGAAAACGACCTAGACTTATTACCAAATGCCACGCCAGGGAAAGAAATAGGCTCCTAGACATGACACTACGCCACCAAACAAATTGAAACGATCCAGACCCATAACCAAAGGCCACAATAGAAAAATCAGTTACCAAACGTGATGTTACGCCACCAAACTAAAGGCAACAATGAAATAAGTCAGTCCCGGAACGCAGCGACACGATACCAAACAAATGGAAAACGATTCCGGTCTTACAGCCAAACGCAACAGCGAAAATTTTCTTTTCCGATAAGCAACGCTACGACATCAGTGAAAATGCAAACGATCCAGAATCACAACCAAACGCTACAAACTAAGCAGACAACCCGGGGTCAATAGTAATCGAAAACTACAAATGGAATCCCATATCAAATAGTCCGTCAAATTCAACATAAATGCAGTCCGTAAACCTGACGCTAAACCCAAAAAAACGCAACTAAACCGATAGACATAATCGACGAAACCTGAGAACTGTAGCTAGAACAATAAGAATTGATGTCTGGAAGCCAAATAATCGGAAGCCACAGACAAATGGGAACAATATACGAAAACCGCTAACGAAAGCTACATTCGCCCTTAGACAAAGTCCGTTCCGAAACGCGACGTCCAATCAAACAAGACTAATTTGGGTCAAAACCGACACCGAAATAAAACCGACTTTTGGCGATTGGGTCAACCCCAGCCAAAGGCGTTTCCGAAACAACAACCACATAGACATCAAAAGTCTAACCCAAATACAAAACCCATCAAGTATCCAACTCGAGGTCCAAGAGGCCCGGACCTCTCGTTCCAGCTGACCCACTCGATCGAGTGTCAGCTCCACTCGATCGAGTGGGCCTTGTAACGAGCCCGACTGCGGTTGTTTGGGCCACTCGACTGAGTCAGGGGGCTACTCGGTCGAGTAACCCTAGACGAGGTGCATGGCCAATGCCTATATAAGCACCCCCATGCACACACTTTTACACACATCTTTCAACATCTTAAAACCCTAATTCATCCTTACTCTACACTAATCCTATCTCAAACCCTAACCCTAGCATCTAGGATCCAAACTCTAATCACCATAACTCCACTTACATCTCGATACTCATGTGCAAGCCACAATTAACGAGTCCCGTCCGAGACAAGAACATGTAGGTTGAGGGTGCAAAAAAATCTCGTTATTTACCTTCTTTCTCTTTTTCGCGCGTGTCGTCGTCCGTCCGACGTCGTTGTCGTTGTTGTTTTTTTTTGTTTTATTTTTATCGTATCGCATACACCGATTTCTAAAACCTTTCCTTAATTCGCGTTTTTTATTATTCAAGTTGAGTCGAAACCCTTTGATGCGGATCCAACATCAAACAATTCGCAAGAATTAATTATGATGTCGGGATGCGGAGGGAATCAAGTCGAGTTTTTTTCAAGTGTCGATCTATTAGATTCGATACCAATTCGATAATTGGATATCGAATCCAATGGTTTAGTCAAATAATTCAACTAACACGTTTTTTTCGTTGATGGTAAAATAGTTGTTGTCACATGATTCGTTAGAATTACGACACTATAAACGCGGAGAAAATCTATGTCATCTTAGTTGATTTAAAATGACTTATATTATTTTCTTCAAGTTTTCGCTCTAATATTCCATACCGATTCAATAATCGAATATGGGATATGACGAGTATCATGCATACAAATCGAGTATAAATCCCATAATATTCACACCCGATTCGACAAATTAACGATTTATCAAAATACGAATCGAGCATAAATTATATAATATTTATGCCCGATTCGGCAGAATCATCCAATTAGCAAAATCAAAAGCAATTTCGAAATCGACAACAAAATCACAAGCGAACCCTAGTTCGTACAGGGGGCACTCGACCGAGTGCCGAGTGGCACCCCAAAAGCCGAGACAGAAAGATTTTTTGACCTCCACTCGGTCGAGTCTCACAATGACTCGGTCGAGTGGCAGCGTACTCGGTCGAGTTCGTCAATAACTCGATCGAGTAGGGTCTAAAAAACGGGACAGAAGCTCTTCTAGAGGTCCACTCGGTCGAGTCCTCCAATGACTCAGTCGAGAGACCCTTTATCACGTCAAAACCGTGAGTCCCATACCGTCTTCTAGTTTCGGTAATACCTTTTTTATGACTTATGTCAACACGTGCCTAATCTATCACGTGAAACATCACTTTTCAAAATCATGCATCATCTTATTTACATAATTCCATATTATTTTATGTCATTCGCAAACCGTTATTGTCGTTATACCGTTACTAACAAGTTTGCTACTTTCTTGTTGATTTATTTTGTTTATTTTATTGTACTAAAATGAACTCGCGTGCTAAATTTAACTTTGACGTTAGAATTAGTTGCATTAAATCGACCTAGAAACCCGTTCAATTTCTCATATGCTTAGGGAAAACAACGTTTGCATATCATTTAACCGAACTACTAACGCGCGTATTAGAAAGTCATTCGATATCCTAGTAGAGGCCGCTAAGTGCGGACGGGGTTGGGTGTTCTTTGTGAAGTTCCCAACACGTACCCTCACCCCTTACTCAGAACCTCGGTTTCCGGATGCCCGAAACCATTGGCGCACGAGAGTCATTCAATACACGATATCCGATAACGTCGGTATCAGTATCAAATGCAAAGGGACGAACCTAATAAACTCTGACATCGGAAATGGGCCATACTTTGTGCATGGCTGTAGACACCAACATTTTGCCGCCAGGTGTCTATAGCAGTTTCCGACAAACACGCGATGATGATCGGACGCAAACATGCTTTAATATACTCGAAAACGGGCTCAAAATCATTGGCATTTGGCTTGGGCTTTTTTCGGAGTACAAATCTCACAAAACCAACCTCAAATTCAGGCCCAGTGGGTCGTTTCGAGTCAAATAAGACTAATTTGGGTCGAATCCGACACCAGGGGCAAAACCGTCTTTTAGCGACCGAGTCAAAACCCGGTCAAAGATATTTTCGAAACGCGTGAGTCAGCCGTGTCACCCCACGTGACTGATTCGAGCTCAAAAGCTACAAAAAATCAGCTACACAAAATATTAAACAAATCCGTTTGAGGATAGAATTCGATCTCAAGTATGAATTCTATCCGAATACCGAATCAAACACTCGACCGAGCATGGGATACTCGGCCGAGCAGCCTATTTTCAGCCGAGATTCGTTGCTTCTTCACCAAGTAACGGAATTTACGTTCCTCTCGACTTCTTACTTTTCCTATCCTAAGCGGTAGTTCTCATCCAAACACTTCTCCTAGCCAAGGTCGGGAATTTTCCTATAAATAGGCCCCTTGCACACACAATATTCATCGATCAAAAACATACATAAACTTTATTATTCATCACGCATCTACAATTCATGAAAAATACACCTAGCATCGAGAAACCGATAGTATACCCGAGCACGCCCGACGAAACCGGCCACCTCTTACCCGACACCCTACACGACCAAAACCACCATAACTCACCGACATTAACTCGACGCTCCCGTGCCCTAGCCACATTTCGACGAGCCCCGATCCGAGTAAACAAAAGCATGTAGGTTGAGGGTGTAAAATCAAACCCGACTTCTCCTTTCTCTCTTCCTCTTCTCCTCGTCTTTTCCTCTTTTTTTCGTCATCGGTCGTTTTTTTTACTGGTCGTTCGTCGCATATTTTTTTATTTCTAATATCGATACGACAAATTATTTTTTTATAAAATGAAACGTTCTTAAAATACGATATCGATTCTCTAATCGAATATCGTATCTAACAAGAACTAAATTAAATCTCGTTGATACTAAAAATATCGTCACATGGTTTCATGAAACAAAACACGACGATTTTTAATGTGGAGAGATTCAAACATCATTTTTTTTACAAAATGATTTACAAAACCCTTTTTATATTTTTAAAAAAAAAAACTATTCTGAATATTCGATATCGATTTCGTAATCGAATATCGAATATAACGAATATCGCGAAGTTAAGTCGAGTATAAATCATGCAATATTTATACGCGATTTAATAATCGATTTTCCGAAAAACAAGTTTCGAAAACAGCCCGGGACGTGAGTCGCGTGCGTCCCGGGCGAATCGCCGTCTCGCGCGAGTCGCGCCCCTCCCGGGCGAGTCGCGTGGTCTCCTGGAAAACGCAACGCGGATAATCAATTTCGATTGATTTCTTTTATTCTTCGAACATCGTTTTTTAGACAAAAAAACGGTTTTTCGAATCTCGACATACCTTTTCCTTGACCTCGGTCAACACGTGTTAATCCATCACGTGTCATAAACTTTTCCAAAATCATGGATATTATCATATTTACATCTTTTATTCAATTTATAACCCGTTCCTAACTTGTTTGTTCATGTTTGTAGCGATTTCCTTTTCATTTGTTTTATTAGACTAAAAAACGAACCTCACATGCTAAATTCAACTTTGACGTTAATTTTCATACATTAAACCGACTTAGTAACCCATTCAATTTTTCGCATGTTTAGGGAAAACAATGTTTGCATAACATTCATCGTATTACTAACGCGCATATTCAAAAATAATTCGATATCTTAGTAGAGACCGCTAATGTGCGGGCGGGGTTGGGTGTTCTTTGTGAGCTTCCCAACACGTACCCTCACCCCTTACTCAGAACCTCGGTTCCGGATGTCCGAAACCATTGGCAACGAGAGTCATTCAATACACGGTATCCGCTAATGTCGGTATCGGTATCAAATGCAAAGGGACGAACCCAATAAACTCTGAAATCGGAATGGGCCGTATGTTTTACACGGCCCACTACGACATAGAGTGGGTTCGAATGGGCCCGAACTCCCACAAAGTTCGGTGGCGACTCCACTTCGATTTAAATTTCAATTCGATCCATTCTCATATGGAGATTCATTCGCCTCCCCAAACCCGCGCGTGGCCGCGTCGGGGTGGACCTATGTCATGTCCACAATGGCCCACTATGACATAGAGTGGGTTCGAACGGGCCCGAACTCCCACAAAGTTCGGTGGCGACTCCATTTCGATTTAAATTTCAATTCGATCCATTCTCATATGGAGATTCATTCGCCTCCCCAAACCCGCGCATTGCTGCGTCGGGGTGGACCTACGTCATGTCCACCAATTTGGCGACTCCGCTGGGAATTAACTGATGTGTGACTTACCATCGGCATCCTCAGGGTGAGACTCGAATAGAAATCGTTTGACTAGTACAATACGCGTTTTAGTTTTACGGTTCATGCATAACCCCATATTTTCCTGGGCCGGTACTCGCGACCGACGTCCCACTATACCGTGATGTACTCCAATATGGATATGTCAAAGGTGTCCATAGTCAATTCGAGTGGGTTTCGCGGCATGTTCTAAGCTCAACTCGACTTAGAAAGTCCGTTTCAACGTCTAGACTATGTGCACTGGTATATACCCTTTATAGACCGACCGAGACTTAGTGAAAGCATACATGGCGTCGTTTTACTGCTTGCGTGACTATATGCTACTTGGTTTCCGTGTCGTTTTCAAAATCTGTCTTTTTTTTCCAAAAATTGCATCTTTTCAAACTATCCAGTTTCAAAACCCGGAACGTATACCGAATTTAGGACTTATGATTTTACTCAAAATAGCCAATTTCTAGCCGGTATTTTTCCCATTTCAAAACTCGAAAATATTTTCGAACTCTCAAAATCGAGGCCCGGTACATTTTTTTGATTTTTGAAAAATCGGGCCCCTCCATCGTTTTTTTCGGATTTTTTTTTCTAAAAATCCTTTTCAAAACCTTCCTCTTCTTAGGACTTCCCGTATTTAGCAGTGTCGGGTCGTGTCTTAAGTCATCAAAGTCTCTAGCGTCGAAACTCTGTCGATCTTACATCACGAGTTTCTTCCCTATCCCAGTCCGCCTTATTAGACTAAGGGAAGGCCCACCTACGTAGGACATACTCCTACTGATAAGTGTAGTTTGTAGTGCCTATTTGTTGTGTTTTGGTCCCATTTTCCTTGTGGAATCGCTCCTTGGGAGCGATTTATGGGCTTCTTATGCTTCCTTTAGTTCGTTTCAGGTTCCCGAGATCGATTTGGAAGAGTTGGAGCGATTCCGACTCAATACATACACATTTTGGAGCCAACGGAGTAAAGGAACGATGACTCGATGCCTTGGATTCGACCCCGAGACCTTGGGACCCAATCCCGAGCCTCCGAGACCCGATCCCGAGTCCCGAGAATCGGCGAGAAGCCCATGAGAGGCAAGAAGGGACCAAAGAGCTCTTATGGGAGGCCTACAAGACCCATCCCGTTCGGGATGGCCTCATGCCGTTCGGGATGAGGTGCGCTTTGGAGGGTGCTACTGTGAGCCCTTCCCGAGCGGGACCAACCCGTCCCGTTCGGGATGGTCTGTCCCGGTCGGGACGAAGAGCTGGCAGCCGCGCATCTTTTCTTTTTTTCTCCTTCATTCTTGTACCCATATATATACTCCCTTCTTGTAATGTGAAGACATCTCATCTTACCCTAGACTAGTTTAAACCTCCATTAACATTCAAAACCCTAGATTAGTGCTACTCTCATTAGTTTTAATCTCTCTTTAATTCTTAGTTAATCATTGTAATTAGTTCTTGGATTAAGAAGATTCTTGAAGATTGTTCCGAGATTGACAACCTTGGGATTGTATTTGGGTTTCTCATTAATACAAGTTTTCATCTTTTCTTCATCCTATTGTTGGTATAACCTTTCTTACTCTTGTTCTTAGTTATTTAATCTTGTTTCCATCTTTTTATGTTGTTATTGTTATTGTTCTTGTTATTCATAATGAATGTTTGGATTGTGAGTTTGTTTTCTCTTAGGATTGTTAGTTTGACCATGATAATGAGTGAGTAGTGATCTTGTGGGGTTAGTAGGGGGATTAGGGGTAGATTATGGATGATTAGGGTTGATTATGGGAAAAGGGTGAATCTTTGTTGTTAGTCACATTGTGGGCACTCCATGTGTTTGTTGATATGCTTGTGTGAGTTGTAGTGGCCATGCTTCCCATACTTGTGTTCATCTTCTCATTGTTTGTCTATTGTGTGGAAATGTCGAGAATAGTTTAGTCGCGAGAGCGCGGACTAGGGTCTAAGTTGCGAGAGTAGCCCGGACCCACCTTGGCATCGGTCTAAGTTGCGAGAGCCCGGACCGACCCTAGCAATTAGGAGACACCTATACCCTTGATCACCCCAATTACCCTTCTACTCCTATGAACCCGACCTACCCCACTTCTTTCCATATTTGAGTTCATCGTCTTAGTTAGTCATCGTTTCATTAGTTTCATTGTTTAGTTTATATCTAGTTAATTGTTAGTCTAGTTCTTATCTCTTCTCCATCATAGTTTTCCATTCATTGTTTCTTTGTGTTTGTTTGGTAATCTAGTCTCGTTGTAGGCCGACCTAGTCTAAACCTTGATATACCGTCCTCGTGGATACGATCCCGACTTGCCCTAGCTACCCACTAGGTTAGTCGGTGTTTTATTGATCGGCTAGGGACGTGACAAATCCCTACCATCAATTTGGCGCCGTTGCCGGGGACGGTGCATTGTTTAGACTTAATTTGCTTATTTCTAGACTTAGTTACCCTTCTTTGTGTTCTCCCACCTTCTCTTGTGAATATTCTCTAGATTTTTCTTCTTTCCTTAGTTTTATTTCTTCTTTTTCTCTTTGTCTCTAGTTGTGCTTGTTTATTGTCGTTACCTAGTGCCCACAAAGCACTAGGTGTTCTCACGTTTGTTCTAGTGTGTAGTGTATGCCTAGGAGGGGAGGCGACTTCTATCTCTTTAATCCAGAGCCGGAGAGACTCTTTCGAGCCTTTCGCCAACGGACGATTAATCGGGTTAGGATCTCTCAACCGAGTGCAAGCAATACTCATCAAGGGCAAGCCCAAGGAGCCGACTTGAACAATCCACATCGAGAGACGGCCGAAAGGAATTTCGTAAATCCTTTTGGTGATTCTTCTTCTCCTAGTTCCCCCTCATCATCTACATCAACACCGTCTACACCACCATCTTCTCCCTTATATCCAATCATGCCTAAGTTTTCTTCTCACTCAACCTTCACGGAAGACGTTTTGCCGGGTCCATCCACTTTACCGGAGGCATATACCGGGAATTTTGTGGCGAAAACGCAATTTATCCAATTGGTCGAGAGAAGTCAATTTAGTGGGTTACCAACCGAAGATCCTCATCAACACATGGAAACCTTTTCGGATTATTGTGACGCTATTTCGCAAACGGGAATAACTCAAGACCAAATCCGGTGGGTATTATTTCCTTTCTCTCTTATTGGCAAGGAGAAGCAATGGTTCAAGGGGTTGGATAAAGCAAGACTTGGCATTGATACTTGGAAGAAGCTAGCCTTAGCCTTCTACCAACAATTCTATCCCCCGGAGAAGAGAAATCTATTGAGAGCCTCTATCACGGGTTTCCAACAACGTGATGATGAAAGCCTCTATGAATCGTGGGAAAGATTCAAAGCCTTGATCCGTTCTTGTCCACACCATGGTTTATCACAATGGTTCCTCGTGCAACAATTTTGGAACGGGTTATATGAAGACTCGAGGGCCATACTCAACATGGGATCTAACGGTAGGTTTACCGAAGTGGAGGATGACCAAACTTGGTCAAGGATCGAAGAGATGGCGGTGCATAATTCGCAATACTCTAGGCCTAGGAAGGCACATCGAGGAGGCATGCATGAGGTCGATGCTATCACCAAATTAAGCATTGACCTTGGAGCTCAATTGAAAACACACATGGAGACTATTGACAAGAAGCTCCAAAGCCACCTCAACCAAGTCCAAGGCACTAGTTCCTCCCACCATCAACCGATTCAAGAAGTGAATGCTTTGGGGTTCGCACCTCCTACACCTTACTTTGGGATGTGTGACACTTGTGGAATCGTTGGTCATGACTCTATGAATTGTAGAGGAAGTATTGAGCAAGTGAACGCTTTTCAAGCGTTCAAGCAAGGTGCCTCCTACTCTAATCAATACCAAGCTTCCAATCAAGTCCCTCAACAACAAGCACTTCAACATCAACAACAACATCGTCCCTATGTTCCACCTCCCTTACGGGACAACAATGAAGGTTACCAAGGTTATGTGGTTAACCAAAGACCCTCCAACAACTTCAAGCAAAATAACCAAGGTACCTTCCACAACAACAAGCAAGGGTTCCAACAAGGGAACTTCAATCAAGGCGGTTTCAAAGGAAACCAAGGCTTCCAACAACAACAAAACCACAATCAAGGCCTTAATCAAGGCAATTCTCATGGGTTCCAAGGGAACCATCAACAACAAGCAAATCAAAGTCATCAACAACAAAGCAAGCCTAGGAGCCGGTCTCCTATTCATGACTATGGTACTCCGTTAGCCCTCACCGATACTCCGCATAATCCATCATCTCCACCACGGGATTTCGACGTACAAAAGTATATGATGGATATGCAATGGAGTAATCAAGAGATGGCAAGAAATCAACAAGAGTTCTTTGCTTACGTTCAAAAGGACAACCTAGCAAGAGATGCTCATGCGAAGTCGATGGAAACCCGAATATCTCAACTTGCTTCGGAGATCTCTACAAGACAAAAGGGGCAACTACCTCCTCAAGGCGAAACACCGAAATTTGAGCATGTAAATGCTATTACTACGAGGAGTGGTACGTCCTATGAACCCCCTTTTTCCCCTAGTGAGCAAGAACCAAGACAAGAAGTCATACCCCCATCTCAAGACGATGCAAGCTATGAAAATCCAATTGAGGAGCAAGTTTTATGGGAAGTTGAAAAACCCCAAGGAGACGACCCTCCCCCACTTCAAGAGAAAGACAAGGGTAAAAGGAAAGTGTCCTTTGAAGAGTCCACTCCTATTGAGCAAAGCAAGTACCAAATCAAGTTGCCTTACCCATCAAGGCAAATGAAGACTAAGGTGGACACTCAATACGACAAGTTCCTTAGTATTGTGAAGAAATTGGATGTTAGTGTCCCGTTTACCGAGTTACTTACCCAAATCCCGGCATATGGTAAATTCATGAAAGAAATCTTGGCTAGGAAGAGGTCCATTGACAAGGATGAGACGGTAGCGTTCACGAGGGTGGTGAGCGAGCTTATTCAAGGTTCCACGCTTCCGAAGTTGAAGGACCCGGGTAGTTTCTCTATCCCATGCACCATCGGCAATTATAAGATCGAGAGAGCTATGTGTGATTTGGGTGCGAGTGTGAGCATTATGCCCTACACCATTTGTGAGCGATTAGGGATGACGGAGTTGAAATGTACGTCCATTACACTCCAAATGGCCGATAAGTCTCTTAACCGACCATTGGGAATGTTAGAGGATGTGCCGGTACAAATAGGGAAGTTCTTCATTCCGGTCGACTTCATTGTGGTTGACATGCCGGAGGATGCTAACACTCCCATTATCCTTGGGCGCCCATTTCTACACACCGCCGGTGCCGTGATCGATGTGAAGAAGGGTAGGATTACTTTTCAACTAGGCGACGAAGAGTTAGTGTTCGACCTCCAAGGCAACACTTCGCCTATGACCAAGACATGTAATATGATCCATGCCGCGGAAGACATCGATCGCGGGAAAGATCCGGGACAAAGCTTGAAGAAGTACTCTTATGTACTTGAGGATGATGACTCCGATTTGGAGGAGGATGAGAGCCCATATCATGGGTTGGATGACAAGTGCAATGACAAGGAAGAAGATTAGCCTCCCTTGGGGCCACATGAGGATCGTTGGACGTTTGGGTATGTTCCGAAGGATCGCAAGTACAAGTTCAAGCCATTGAACTTAGTAGATCAGGATGCCCCGGGAACGTCGATGCAAGGTCATGTTGAGCCTTGGTATGTGGACGGTTATATCTCGAGCCTAATTGAAGACTTCTCTAGGGCCTTCGACTTGTTCTTACGTGCCCTTGATGGAGATGGAATCGGTTTGGAGATTGTTGAAAAAGAATGAAGAGAGCACCATCCTTGGTTTGACGGAGTTCCACAAGAACCGTCTCATTGTATATATTCTATTCTTATAATTTCTTTGGATTTTTGTGAATTCTTGTAATATTGGATTATTGATGAGTGAGGCGAGGGAGAGAATTTGATGCTTGAGTTGAGTTTGTTGGTTAGGTGAAGTGAAGATGATTCTTAGAGAAGAATGGCTATGATAGAGCTTTGGTTATAAGCACGAGGATCGGGTTTTTGAAGCTTAGGGCGAGCTTTTGGGATTGTGGAAGTTGAAGAAGGCCCATCCCGACCGGGAAGGGTAAGGCTTCCCGACCGGGAAGGGTGTCGTCCCGATCGGGAAGGGGGCACCTGTTTTCGAGCTTGCTGTGAGTCCGTCCCGACCGGGATGAGGGCGTCCCGACCGGGACGGGTGAGGTAACCCGATCGGGATCAATCTTCCCGACCGGGATGGTCCTCTGCTCCCCCTTTGTGATTCTTCTTCGCAAATCGAGTCCACCCAACCATTTTATGCCCCCTCCCAACCTCCCTAGCTACCCTAGCCTTATCATATGCCTCATGTACTTCATTGTCATGCCCTCACTCCATTTCCTATCCACTTTACACCGACTCTCACATCAAATACCATCCCCTCACACCATTACTACCCCGGCCGTGAGTCCTTCTTGAGTGAGAAGCGAGATGGCAACCGAGAAGACAAGCGACGAGCCTCTAATGATCATCAAGACGATGGAGCAAGTGAGTTACTAGCCGCTCGGTTTGGGTAACTATCCTTACTTTCCCGTCTTTTTATCGCTTGTTTTTCATTGTTTGCCCCCTTCCCTCGAGTCATGGGATCTAGGTGACTTTCGAGGCCGTAGTATGGTTGCTCCCGACTCCCGACGACGTGATTACGTCGAGAGTCAATCGATTAGTCCAATTTACAAGATTTTCACCCCTTTTTACGAGTTAGTCGGATTTGGACGGAATCCGGGCTAGGTGACTTGATTACACCTAGCCCTCCCCTCCCATTTCCTTTTATTTCCTTCTTTTTATTTTCTTCCCCCTTCCATATCTTTTCTTGTCTCGGCCCATGGTGACTTGATTACACCCCGACCAGACGCTTTCTGCCCTTTTCTCCATCTTTTGTTTTTGATTTTTAGCCTTATTTTCGTAGTTTCTTTTCCTTTTCTTTTGTCTCTCTGCACACTACGGTTGAGCATATGAGGACATTGCTCGATTTAAGTGTGGGGGAGCGATATCCTATCGTAGTTTGTTTTATTTTTCCTTTTTTCGAAAAAAACCTTTAAAAACCCTAAAAATTTGAAAAATTTCACAAAAGTCAAAAAGATTTTCTTTTGTGTGTTTTCATTTTATGTCCTTGTGTTGAGTATTTGTCGTATTGTGTGTGCTTGCCTCCCTTTTTCCTTATAGGTTGCTTAAATCGACGTTAGCTTTGGAGAGCTTTCAAGACTTCCGGTAACATCTCTTCACCCTTTTTCCTCTTTGTTCCGCGTGGAGTATGAAGGAGTTGTGTGTTGTGGTGTGCTCGGGCGGAGCTTGTTTAGTTTGTGGTTGATTGGTGACTTTTTTGGATGATCGGGGTGGTATTTGTGCTGTGTTTGTGTTCGTTTTGTGTTGTTTGTGTTTTGCTTCTTTTGCTTCTTTTTCTTTCATTTTCGTTGAGTCTTTGTTTTGTGTGTGTATTTGTGTCTTGTGCGTAAACCGTTTTTGAAAACCCGGTTTAGAGGCTAGTGTGTGAGTGTCTATTTTCCCTTCCTAGTTGTATAAATCGAGTTTTGGACTTTAATCTAGTAGAATGACCCTGAATCAATGAGTTCGTTGGTCCTTTACCTTGAGTCCACCTAGCTTACTAGGAATTTACTGCGGGATTTGCACCTTTGACCATTATGACCACCCACGGTGTGAAAAGGCCTTGGTTACCGAGTCTCGTCCCTTAGGTGACCGTGTTTAGGATTGTTTGATTAGTCCAAGTTCTCCACTTTTTGTGGGTTTGATAGGGAATGCACAACCCCGACTTACCCATTCATCTACCTCCTACACATATCCACACAATAATTTGCAACTTGTTGAATTCTCTCTTTCTTATTTGTCAAGAAATGCCAAAAAGCCAAATCAAGCCAAAAGGGCAAAGAAACGAAAAAGAAAGAAAAGAAAAAAGAAAGAAAAAAAATGAAAGAAAGAAAAGAATGAAGAAAAAGAAAAGGCACAAAAGCCAAAAAGAAAATAGAAAAGAAGAAAAAAAAGAATGGCATGGCAAAACAAATCAAAACATCGAAAAGAAAGATAATGCCAAAAGAAAACCCGTCTCACAAAAAGAAATCCCCACAAAAATAAGCCTTTTACCGACTATTACCGTGAAGAGCCTACCAAAGGACCGAGTCCCTAGGAAGGATAATAGCGGTAATGGTCGGTCTTCCCTCATTTTGCATATTTCCACCTTTTTACTTGGACTAGTTAGGCGGTTTTTGACACGGGACGACCCTCTTGGCTCACGCTAAAGGGGGCGGGGTCTCACTTACTTACAGTGTCGACTAACACCGTGGTTCTTCACTTTTCCACTCCGCCGATCGTCCCGTAGTACGTTTTTAGAAAGTTAGGAGGACCTAGGTAAGTTACCAACGTTTTTGTTGCTTTATCGTCATACTATTAAGGTTTAGTCCACCTTGGTTTGTATTGCTAGCTTGGGAACGTTGTCACTTACCTCGAGTCCTAAATCGGTGTTTCTTTCACCGCTTTTAGAGGGAAGCGGTATTTGTTTTCCTTTGGGTGCAACCTTGTGTTTGTTTGTTTGCTTGTTTGTGTGTTTGTTGTTTATGTGTTTAGTGTCCGGTTGCATCCACAGTTTTGTCGCAAGACCCCACTTGCCTTGCGGAGTGCACTTTTCCTCTAAGTGCACTCGCGTGAGTTTAAAGGGCGTTGGGTGCGCTAATACCCATTCGGCTAGTATAGTAGTTAGTATGTGCTTACTCGAGGGCGAGTAAGGGTTAAGTGTGGGGGAGTTGATAAGTGTAGTTTGTAGTGCCTATTTGTTGTGTTTTGGTCCCATTTTCCTTGTGGAATCGCTCCTTGGGAGCGATTTATGGGCTTCTTATGCTTCCTTTAGTTCGTTTCAGGTTCCCGAGATCGATTTGGAAGAGTTGGAGCGATTCCGACTCAATACATACACATTTTGGAGCCAACGGAGTAAAGGAACGATGACTCGATGCCTTGGATTCGACCCCGAGACCTTGGGACCCAATCCCGAGCCTCCGAGACCCGATCCCGAGTCCCGAGAATCGGCGAGAAGCCCATGAGAGGCAAGGAGGGACCAAAGAGCTCTTATGGGAGGCCTACAAGACCCATCCCGTTCGGGATGGCGTCATCCCGTTCGGGATGAGGTGCGCTTTGGAGGGTGCTACTGTGAGCCCTTCCCGATCGGGACCAACCCGTCCCGGTCGGGATGACAGGGCCGTCCCGATCGGGATGGTCTGTCCCGGTCGGGACGAAGAGCTGGCAGCCGCGCATCTTTTCTTTTCTTCTCCTTCATTCTTGTACCCATATATATACTCCCTTCTTGTAATGTGAAGACATCTCATCTTACCCTAGACTAGTTTAAGCCTCCATTAACATTCAAAACCCTAGATTAGTGCTACTCTCATTAGTTTTAATCTCTCTTTAATTCTTAGTTAATCATTGTAATTAGTTCTTGGATTAAGAAGATTCTTGAAGATTGTTCCGAGATTGACAACCTTGGGATTGTATTTGGGTTTCTCATTAATACAAGTTTTCATCTTTTCTTCATCCTATTGTTGGTATAACCTTTCTTACTCTTGTTCTTAGTTATTTAATCTTGTTTCCATCTTTTTTTGTTGTTATTGTTATTGTTCTTGTTATTCATAATGAATGTTTGGATTGTGAGTTTGTTTTCTCTTATGATTGTTAGTTTGACCATGATAATGAGTGAGTAGTGATCTTGTGGGGTTAGTAGGGGGATTAGGGGTAGATTATGGATGATTAGGGTTGATTATGGGAAAAGGGTGAATCTTTGTTGTTAGTCACATTGTGGGCACTCCATGTGTTTGTTGATATGCTTGTGTGAGTTGTAGTGGCCATGCTTCCCATACTTGTGTTCATCTTCTCATTGTTTGTCTATTGTGTGGAAATGTCGAGAATAGTTTAGTCGCGAGAGCGCGGACTAGGGTCTAAGTTGCGAGAGTAGCCTGGACCCACCTTGGCATCGGTCTAAGTTGCGAGAGCCCGGACCGACCCTAGCAATTAGGAGACACCTATACCCTTGATCACCCCAATTACCCTTCTACTCCTATGAACCCGACCTACCCCACTTCTTTCCATATTTGAGTTCATCGTCTTAGTTAGTCATCGTTTCATTAGTTTCATTGTTTAGTTTATATCTAGTTAATTGTTAGTCTAGTTCTTATCTCTTCTCCATCATAGTTTTCCATTCATTGTTTCTTTGTGTTTGTTTGGTAATCTAGTCTCGTTGTAGGCCGACCTAGTCTAAACCTTGATATACCGTCCTCGTGGATACGATCCCGACTTGCCCTAGCTACCCACTAGGTTAGTCGGTGTTTTATTGATCGGCTAGGGACGTGACAAATCCCTACCATCACCTACAAAGGAGGGCCCATCTACACAATCAAGTCCAAAGTCTGGGGATGTCTCACATGGACTTTTCTTCGAACAGGACTTGGCCCACCCGCCGAATCCTAAGGAAGGCCCACCTTTCACAAGTCACCCGTCTAGGTGTCTTTTCCGAGTCATTTTCCTTTTCAGTCTTGTTCGGGATGTACTTTCTATTCCGGGATTTGGGCTAGTTTCTGATTACGCGGTGTTCTTACAGACAGGCCACCCGAAACCAGACAACGGAAAATGCAGGCGACTTTGGATCAACTGATCGCCGCATTGGCCAAGATGGAAACACAACTGACGGCCATCCGGACTGACCAGACCACTTTGGCCACCCGTCTGAGTGCCGTGGAGAAAGAGACTCTCACTGGATCCGAGCCCACTGGGCCCATAGCCGAGTTAATCGGCGCTGTTCGCAAGCTTGAAGAACAGGTCCACCTGTCGACAAACAACTCGATCCACACTGAAAATGCTCGTTCCTATTCGCCTTTGAATGACGAGCTACCTGCCAACCTCAACCTCACGGGAATTCCGATGTTTGAGGGTACTGAAGACCCGGTCCACCACATCCAGGCTTTCAAAGAATTCATGGCAGTCAAAGGGGTGAAATCCACCATGTTTAAGCACTTATTTGCTTCCTCTCTCGAGAAGCACCTCAAGGCCTGGTACTACAGGCTCGATTCCAAGAAATACAAGACTTGGGACGATGTGGCGACTGGATTTGCTCGGAATTACGCAGATAATACCGAGATCCAGACTACAATGCGTACTCTGGAAGTGATGGCCCAAGAGCCCAAAGAAGGGTTCACCAAATATCTCCAAAGATGGCGGGCCGAAAGTGTGAAGCTGGTTGATAAGCCCAGCGAGAAGGTGCTAGTGGAGGCCTTTGTCAAGAATCTCCTCCCATCCTACTGGGTCCATCTCCGGTATGCCATCATTCCCAGTTTTGCCGCCCTAACTGAAATGGGTACAAGAATTGAGGACGATTTACGGTTAGAGAGCATGACTAAGGCCTCTACCAAGGGATATCAAGGGTCTAGTTCATCTGTGAGCAAGCCCACACCTGCAGCTGCAACCCGCATCATTTTCGATGAGGTCAATCTGCTGGATACCTCATCCAAAAAGAATACTCCAAATTGGGTATTCACGGATATAGGGACTACCTATACCTACGCCTTACAAAGGCTATCGTCAAAGGGCCTAATCCAAACGATAGGCCTAACTCCAGAAGTTCCCGTGGAGAAAAGGCCCAGAAGCTACAATGCCCAAGCCTACTGCCAATATCATCGAGGTAATGGGCATGATACGGAAAAATGCTGGAAATTGAAGCATCTGATCCAAGATCTAATCGAAAGCGGGAAAATCCCATTGCCCGGAGACAAGCCGAGCAACAAAGAAAACCCGTTCAGTGCCCATGCTATATTCACTGGGGAGGTAATCGACTGTTCACACCTTATTTCCCCCTATATCCCTGATAAGTGTAGTTTGTAGTGCCTATTTGTTGTGTTTGGTCCCGGTTTCTCTTGTGAAATCACTCTTTGGGAGTGGTTTCTGGGCTACTTACGCTCTTCTAGTTCGTTTTAGGTTCCCAAGACCATTCATGGAGAATTGGAATGATTCCGACTCGTTTCCTACACATTTGGAGCCAACGAAGAGAAGGAACGATCACTCGGTGCCTTAGATTCGATCCCGAGACCTTGGGACCCATTCCCGAGCCCCTTAGACTCGATCCCGAGCACCGAGAGTCGATGAGATGCCCATTTGAAGCAAGGAGGACCTTTATGATCATATTGGAGGCCTACAAGACTCATCCCGGGCGAGAAGAGTAGCCTTCTCGGTCGGGAAGGAGTGCAAGCAAAGACGAGCCACTGATGGGCCGTCTCGGGCGAGAAGGGGGTCTTCTCGGCCGAGATGGGTCCCTTCTCGGGCGAGACCATCTCATCTCGGCCGAGATGGGCCACCTGCAGCTCCGCCTCACTTCTTTTCTTCTCCTTATTCATTGTAACCCTATATATACCCCCCTCTCGTAATCTTATGTTATGTTCTTCATTACCCACTAAACCCTAGACTATTTTAGGTTATATTAGCTTAGATTAGTGTAGATTAGTCCTTAATTACTCCTTAATCTAGTTAGTTACTCTTGTATTATTGGGATTCTTGAAGAATCTACCAAACTTGGCAAAATTGGTGGATGTTTGGGTATTCTTTTATGCAAGTGTTCATCTTTTCCATTCCTTTGTAGTTGGTATAATCTTTCTTCTCTCTTTACTCTTAATCTTTCATAGTTAATCAAGTTTTCATCTTTGTTTATGTTTGTTGTTCATCCCTTTTGTTCTTCATAATGGATGTTCTTGTTTTTGTGTTAGTTTCTCTTGTTCTTGTTAGTTTTCCATTAGATATGTTTGAGTAGACTCTTGCTAGGGTTATTAGGGGGATTGGATGTAATTAGGGATGATTAGGGTGAGATGGGTGGTATTAGAGGTTGTTTTTGTTGTTTCTCATTTACCTTGCACTCCACATGTTTGATGAAATGCTTGTGAGACTAGAGACGATCAATCCTTGGTTTTCTTGCCTCTTCTCTTGTATGTGTGTATTTGGTTGGTTGGTTTGGTTCCCTCATTAGTAGCGAGAGCATGGTGAGGATGACCCCTAGGCCGTTTAAGTAGCGAGAGCCCGATCGGAACATAGGCTACGAAAGCATGCTAGTAACCCCGTTTCCTTCTTTTAATCTCCTTGACATCCAAGAACCCGACCTAGCCCTAGTTTCTTCTTATCGATCTATTAGCTTCCTTTTTGTCATTAGTTGCTCGTTTAGCCTTGTTAGTTCCTGTTATAGACCTTAGCTTAGTCTACATTAGCCTTCCCCTAGATTAGTTTGTCTCGAACCTAGTCCTAGACCGTAGCACACCTTAGTCCGACACCCTGTCCCTGTGGATCGACTCGACTTACCCTAGCTACCCAGCTTAGGTTCGTTGGTTATTATTTGACCGGTAGGATAGACGACAAACATTACCGTCAAATTGATGGTAGGTTCTCGCCGCGTCCCCCACCGTCAAGTAATTAACCAACTAATCCTAGTGGGTAGCTAGGGTAAGTCGGGTCGTGTCCACGGAGACGGTTATGTAATGTCTAGACTAGGTCGACCTAAAAACGAGACTAGGCTACCGAAACAACACAAAGAAGACGATAATTGACAAACTATGATGGTTGGAGGTGAAGGAAGTGGTCTAACAATGTACTATATATGATATGAGCTAAATGAAATAACTAAAGATTAACTAAGCAAAAGAACTAGAGAAATGATGACTAAAGAGAAGGATAAATCAAATATGAAAGGGAGTAGGGTTAGGTCGGGTTCTTAAGTGTAGTAGGATGATTGGGAGATCAAGGGTGTAGGTGTCACTTAATCACTAAGGTCGGTTTGCGCTCTCGCACCAAAGCCAAAGTCCGCACTCTCGTGTCAAAGACTAGACCCGAACACTCATGGTAGATGCTACTCAAAACATAAGGATTCAATCACAAATTAGTCAAACAATGAGAAGAGGAACACAAGTATGAGAAGCATTGGCCACTACTACCCACACAAGCAATACAACAAACACATAGTGTGCCCAATAAGTGACTAGCAACAAAGGATTCACCTTTACCCACAATCAAGCCCTAATCACCCATAATCCACACTTAATCCCCCTACTAACCCCACAAGGAGTCTACTCACACATTATGAAACTAAATCTATCACTAACAAGGGAATTCAACATAAATAACAAAACATCCATTATGAACCAACAAGAACAATAAACAATATGTAAAGATTCAAACTTGATAAATAAACAAAGATTAAGAGAAAAGAGGTTATACCAACTAATAAGAGGATAAAAAGATGAGAACTTGCATTAATAAGAAACCCAAATAAACACCAAGGTTGTCAATCTTGGATGAGTCTTCAAGAATCTTCTTAATACAAGACTAATTAACTAGATTAATCTAAAAGTAACAAGAGTTTAAAGAGAGATTAAGCTTAATGAAAGGAGGAACTAAATCTAGGGTTTTTAATGTAGAGAGGTCTAAAATAGTCTAATGTAATGTAAAGATGCTTAAACAATACAAGGGGGAAGTATTTATAAGGTTACAAAAATGAAGGAGGAGAAAAGAAGTCACGCGGCCTACAACTCTCCCATCCCGTCCGGGACGAAGTGGTCCCGACCGGGATGAAGTGGTCCCGAACGGGACGGCCCCAAAACATGAGCTGTTGTAAACGCGCACCCCTTCCCGGTCGGGAAGGCTACTATCCCGCCCGGGAAGGGCCTTGTAGGCCTCCAATATGATCTTTTTGGTCCCTCCTTGCTTCTCATGGGCTTCTCATCGATTCTCGGTGCTGGAGATCGAGTCTAAGGGGCTCGGGAATGGGTCCCAAGGTCTCGGGATCGAATCCAAGGCACCTAGTGATCGTTCCTTCTCTTCATTGGCTCCAAAAGTGTATGAAACGAGTCGGAATCGTTCCAATTCTTCATGAATGGTCTCGGGAACCTAAAACGAGCTAGAAGAAGTATAAGTATCCCCGAATCGCTCCAAAGAGCGATTTCTCAAGGAAATACAAGACCAAATATAACAAGTTAGGCACTACAAACTACACTTATCAAGTCCCCCACACTTAACCCTTACTCGCCCTCGAGTAAGCACAAACTAACTACTAAACTAGCCGAGCGGGTATTAGCGCACCCTACGCCCTTTCAACTCACGCGAATACACTTAGAGGAAAAGTGCACTCCGCAAGGCAAGTAAGGTCTTGCGACAAAGCTGTGGATGCAACCGGACACAAAACACATAAACAAACAAGCATGCAAACAAACAAACACAAGGTTGCACCCAAAAAGAAACAAATACCGCTTCCCTCTAAAAAAGCGGTGAAAGAAGCACCAGTTTAGGACTCAAGGCAAGTGACAACGTTCCCAAGCTAATAACACAAATCGAGATGAACTAAACCCTAATAGTATGACAACAAAGCAATAAAAACGTTAGTAACTTACCTAGGTCCTCCTAACCTTCTAAGAACGTACTACGGGACGATCGGCGGGATGGAAAAAGGATGAACCACGGTGTTAGTCGACACTGTAGGTAAGTGAGAACCCGCCCCCTTTAGCGATGAGCCAAGAGGGTCGTCCCATGTTCAAAACCGCTCAACTAATCCAAGTAAAAAGGTGAATATTATTGCAAAATGAGGGAAGACCGACCATTACCGCTATCATCCTTCCTAGGGACTCGGTCCTTTGGTAGGCTCTTCACGGCAATAGTCGGCAAAAGGCTTTTTTTTGAGATGTGGGGACTCTTTTTGTGGGACGGTTTTCTTTTGGCATTTTTCTTTCTTTTGCATTTTTTTTGCTTTTTGTGTTGCTATGCCATTTCTTTTTCTTCTTTTGTGTTTTCTATTTGGCTTTTTGTGCCTTTTCTTTTTCTTTAATCTTTTCTTTATTTTTCTTTTCTTTGCCCTTTTGGCTAGATTTGAGTTGTAGGCATTTCTTTGCAACTAAGAAAGAGATTTCAACAAATTGCAACTTTATTTTGTGGATATGTGTAGGAGGTAGGGGAATGGGTAAGTCGGGAGCGCGCTTTCCCTTCAAACCCACAAAAAGGGGAGAACTTGGACTAATCAAACAATTCCGAACACGGTCACCTAGGGGACGGGACTCGGCAACCAAGGCCTTTTCACACCGTGGGTGGTCATAGTGGTCAAAATGCAAATCCCGTAGTAAATCCCTAGTAGACTAGGTGGACTCAAGGTAAAGGACCAACGAAACTATTGATTTAGGGTCATTCTACTAGACTAAATTCCAAGACTCGATTCATACTACTAGAAAGGGAAAGTAATCACTTGCACACTAGCCTCGAAACCGGGTTTTCGAAAACCTATTTACACACTAGACACAACTACACATCACAAGACGAAGACGCGACAAAAACGAAAGAAAAAGAGGCAAAGGCAACAAAACAAGACAAAACAAAACAAACACATAAAGAGGACAAACACCACCCCGAACTTCCAAACAAGCTACCAAATCAACATCAAACTTTACAAAGCTCCACCCGAGCACACATCATCACAAATCTCCTCCAAACTCCACAAGAGACAAAGAGGAAAAAGGGATAAAGATGTTACCGGATGCCTTGAAAGCCCTCCCAAGTTAACGGTGATTAAGCGACCTACAAGGAAAAAGGGAGGCAAAACACGCACAACACAACAAATATACGACATAACGACACAAAAGGAAAACACACAAAAGAAAATCTTTTTGATTTTTGTGAAAATTTTTCAAATTTTTAGGGTTTTTAAAGATTTTTCGAATAAACTATGAAAATAAAACTAACTACGATAGGATATCGCTCCCCCACACTTAAACCGAGCAATGTCTTCATGCTCGATGGTAGTGTATGGAGACACTAAAGAAAAGAAAATAAACTACGAAAATAAAGCTAAAAATCAAAAAGAAAAGTGGAGAAAAGGGTAGAATATGTCCGGCCGGGGTGTAGTCAAGTCACCATGGGCCGAGACGAGAAAAGATATGGAAGGGGGAAGAAATAAAAAGAAAGAAATAAAAGGAAATGGGAGGGGAGGACTAGGTGTAATCAAGTCACCTAGCCCGGATTCCGCCCGAATCAGACTAAATCCTAAAAAGTGAAAAATAAAGTGAAAAGACTTGTAAATTTGGATTCCCGGTTGCCGGGTCCATTAACCTGACAATAATAACGGGCCCAATCGAGAAAGAATTGGAGTTTCAGGTGATTGATGTCACCTCATCCTTCAACCTGCTACTAGGAAGGCCTTGGATCCATGTAGTCAAGGCTGTATCCTCTACCCTCCACAGAAAAGTCAAGATGCCACTCCAGGACGGTGTCATCACACTGGAGGCAACCCCCATGACCGTGGCTAGCTGCAACGCCACGAGTCGGGCCGAACCACGGGGATTCGACTTCGTGGGAATGATTGAGGAGGAATATCTCTTCAGGCCCTACTTCACTACTAGCATCAACACGATGCTACAAAACTTGGGTTACCTACCGGGAGCCACTTCGAGGCCACATCGCCCGGCTGGGAAGGTTATCGAAGTCCTAAACAATGAAGGGTCTCGGTTCGGTTTGGGGTATACTTTGAGCCCAGAAAGTGCGGATCGGGCAAATGTAATCAGGTTTGTCACTCCAGTATTTGGGGCAATCCAAGTGGACTTTTACCAACCCACTATCACATATCCCGAGACCAAAACGGCTCGGGAATGCAATTTCATCCCCGATGATATATTCACCCTTGTTCAAACCGAGTCTAGGGAAGGTGAGAGCAACTTCGAGCCCGTGCTAGGGCTTCTATTCGGGGAAGACAAGGCCGTCCCCGCCCCAAAGGATGATCTGGTCAACCTGATCCTCCGCAGCAACCGGTTCGATCCAACGAAGCTAATCTCCGAAGTTGGGGCAGATACCGAGAAGAGGGCCTGGAGGAAGACCATCAAATGGACCGACAGCCAGGGTCGGGTCTATAAGCTAACCACCGGCGAGGGAGACATGCCGGATACCGAGTCTGAGTCTGAGTCGGAGTCAGAGTCAGAGTCTGAGTCCAAGTTTAGAGGGTCTGGTGCTAGAGTCCAATCTATAACCCCTCTTCCCTTAGCCACTGGAGTCTCGGGGCCTGTCCCGAGAGCACTCCCTATCCCGCCACTGACCAACGCTCAGATGACCGCTCTATTCGAGCTATTCTCAAAATTTACTATTAATAATAATAACGAAAACCGTTCTGCTTACGACTTGTCTTATTTCCAAAATTCTTCCAATTTCAAAAATTTTATATGCAATGACATTGAGAAACCCGACGAACAGGTACCCCTTCCTCCGCATCTGATCGAGCAGCTCGAACAAAGAGAATCCCGAGATCCGGTAATTGAAGAAACCGAGTCCATCAACGTGGGAACCACTTTAGAGACCCAGATGCTTAAGTTGGGCCTATCCTTAGATCCCGAGGAGAGAAAACAATTCACGGACCTCCTCCAAGAATTCAAGGACGTCTTCACATGGTCCTACAAGGACATGCCGGGGATAGACCGGGAAATAGCTGAACACCGTATACCCATCAAAGATGGGTGTAAGCCGGTAAAACAGAAGCTTCGAAGAATGAAGCCCGAATGGTCTCTCAAAGTCAAAGAGGAAGTAGACAAACAATTCAAAGCGGGCTTTATACAAGTGTCTGAATATCCAGACTGGGTCGCGAACATCGTGCCGGTACCCAAGAAGGACGGGAAGGTGCGGGTATGTGTGGACTTCCGGGACCTTAACAAGGCCATCCCAAAAGACGATTTTCCGTTACCACACATCGATATATTGGTGGATAACACGGCCGATCACGCCCTTTTATCATTCATGGACGGGTATGCCGGATACAATCAAATCAAAATGGCAGAAGAGGATATGAGTAAGACCACTTTCATTACACCTCGGGGTACTTACTGTTACACCGTTATGCCATTTCGGCTCTTCAACGCCGGGGCCACTTATCAACGGACCGCCACCACGTTATTACACGATATGATGCATAAGGAAGTGGAGGTTTATGTGGACGACATGATCGTCAAGTCCAAGGACCGAAGTGGGCACATCTCGGCCCTAAGAAAGTTCTTCACCAGACTGCGTAAGTACAATATGAGGCTGAACCCTCAGAAATGCAGTTTCGGGGTAACATCGGGTAAATTACTGGGCCATATCGTTAGCCAACACGGCATCGAGGTCGACCAGCTAAAATCGAGGCCATCACCGAGATGCAGCCACCCAAAACCGAAAAACAAATAAGGGGGTTCCTCGGGAAAGTCCAATACATCAGCCGATTCATCTCAAAGCTAACCATGGTATGCGAGCCCATTTTCAAAAAACTGAAGATAGGGGAACGGGTACTGTGGGACGACAAATGTCAAATAGCTTTTGATAAAATCAAGAAGATCCTGTCGGCTCCGCCGGTATTAATGCCACCTCAACCAGGCCTACCTTTGTCGTTATACCTAACAACGACCGAGACAACCATGGGGGCTATGCTGGCCCAGACAGTCGATTCAGAAGAACGGGCTATTTACTACATCAGTAAGAAGTTTCTAGAATACGAGTGCAAGTACACAATGCTCGAAAAGACGTGCCTAGCTCTGGTTTGGGCCAATAAAAATCTCCAACACTACATGCTTAGCCACGAAGTACATGTTTTATCCAAAATGGATCGTATCAAGTACTTGTTCGAGAAGCCCATCCTTAACGGTCGAATGTCCAGATGGACTTTGATGCTCGCAGAGTTTGACCTCAAATTTGTACCATTAAAAGCCATCAAGGGCCGGGTAGTGGCAGAATTCCTCGCCGATAGTCCAATATCTGAGGAGGGACACAGCGATACTTGGGCCTTTTCTGACGAAGACATATTCCATACCGACACCGAAACATGGGATTTGTATTTTGATGGGGCGTCCAATTTCCGAGGATTCGGAGTCGGGATTCTGATAATCTCGCCACAAGGGGAACATACTCCGTTATCCATTAAACTGGACTTTGACGTGACTAATAACGCAGCCGAATATGAAGCATGCATTCACGGGTTGCAAGCCGCTGCTGATTTAGGAGTAACGAATCTCCGGATCCACGGTGACTCATCACTGGTCATCAATCAAGCGCTCCAAAAATGGAAAACTCGGAACGCCAATCTCGTGGCTTACCAAGCACGAGTACGGGTTCTAGAGAAACAGTTCCAGAAGGTGGAATATATTTATCTACCTCGGGAAGAAAATCAGTTTGCAGATGCACTTTCCAAATTAGCGTCCCTGCTAAATATCCCGGAGCATCTAACTAGCATGCCAATCTGCTTTGAAAGACGGTCCGAGCCGGCCTATATCCACGCCATCCAGGATATCGAGTTAACTGACCCAGAACCTTGGTATCAGGCCGTCCTAACCTACTTGACAACGGGCGAGTATCCCCCAGAAACTGAGAACCGGTCCAAGAAGGCCTTGCGAAGATTGGCGACCCAATTTGTTCGTACGGACGACGGGCAGTTATACAAAAAGACGGCACAGGGGGCTCTCCTCCTGTGTATCGATAAAATAAAGGCCGAAAAGGTTATGGTCGAAGTACACGATGGTGAAAATGGCCCACATATGAATGCGCATATGTTAGCCCGGAAAATCATGAGGCTCGGATATTATTGGAACACCATGGAAACGGACTGTCAGTTATATGTAAAGCACTGTCATAATTGTCAGATCTTTGCCAAAGTGCAACATATGCCATCTTCCCTGGTCTATACCATGACATTACCATGGCCATTTTGGACATGCGGTATTGATATATTGGCAAGGTGCACCCTTCCGGAACGGTAGGTCATTGCTTCATTTTGGTGGCTATCGACTATTTCACCAAATGGGTCGAAGTCGAGTCATATCGAGTCTTGAACGCCAAGCACGTGGCCAAATTTATCCATAATAAGATCATATGCCGATACGGGATCCCACACGAGTTTATCAGTGATCACGGGACCCACTTTCAAGCTGAAACCGCTGCGTTGCTAGCAAAATACAAAATTCAGAGGCATACATCTTCACCTTACCGACCCCAAACAAATGGAGCAGTAGAAGCGGCTAATAAAACAATTGTCACCATACTTAAAAAGATGGCTGAGAATTATCGGGACTGGCCCGACAAAATATCTTTTGCCATATGGGCGTATCGGACATCAATTCGCACCGCGACCGGAGCAACTCCATATTATCTGACATATAGAATGGAGGCGGTCCAACCGGTCGAGTTAGAAGTGCCATCCCTCAGGATTTTGCTCGAGAGCCAAGTGCCGGAAACAGATTGGGTCCAAGCCCGATATGATTCGCTAGTCCTTCTAGACGAACGGCGATCCTGGGCCCTCAACAATATCCAAATATATCAATAGAGAATCCAACGGGCTTTCAATAAAAAAGTTAGGCCCAGAAACATCAAAGAGGGGGATCTGGTCCTAAAATCGGTTCCTGCATTACTACCGGTTGACCCAAGAGGAAAATTCAAACCCAATTGGGCTGGGCCGTACTTAGTAAAGAAAGTCCTATCAGGAGGAGCGGTGATGCTGAAAGACATGGACGGGAACGATTTCGTCAACCCGACCAACTTGGACCAGCTGAAGCGTTACTACCCATAAGCCCTGTCTCAATGTCATTTGCAAAAAGTTTATAAAAAATTGTCTTTTATAAATTTTCAAAAAATTATAAGCAAGTCAATAAGTTAGAATTAACTATTCTACTGTCGCACATCTCGAACTAATAGTCTTGATGTATTTCGAAAATTGCAAATCAATCATATTTTTGAACTACGTTTGGTTTGATTCCGCTAAATGTGGATAAGTAGGCAACCCCTCAAAAGGGTACAACCACTGCAATAACGAAAAGACGGGAACGGTATTCACTAATATGTCTTTTATTAAAATCTCGATAAACTCGGGAATTGCAAAAAAAAAAAACGCCGGAAACGGCAAGCACAAAAAATCACACTGCAAAAATAGTAATATTATTCAAATAATAGAACAAAGGAGACTAATATTCGTGCATCTTGCCCTTCCCTTTGTCCTTTGGGTCGCGTGGAGCCCGAGGTCGCCGGGGCGGGGGCGAGCGTTCCCGAATCACAAGAGGAACCTCCTTAGCTCGAACCCGTTTCTTCGACAACGGGTCTTCTGCTATTGTCACCGGCCCAAGTCGAGCCCGTACGTGCTCGGGTAGCCTGTCTCGCGGGCCAAGTCGGTCCTGCACTGCTAATCTTGGGCCAAGTCTCCTTTCCAAGTCAGTTTGGGGGCTCACTTTCCCCGCGCACCTCTAGCACTAGGCCCTTCAGCTTGAGTCTTACTCTTCTTTCTCTAACCTGACATTAGACGGACCAGAGTAGCCGGAGTGTCTCCTTCGTCAAAGAAGCCCCTATTGTCTTTAACTTGCTCCCTTCGCAGCAGGTCAAAAGCCTCATCAACCTTCAGAGCGGCTCGGGCTTTGGCATCACCTGCTTTAGTCCATTTCACATAGGAAACTGAAACCCAGATTGAGTGACGAGATTTGGGAATAGGCCAAGTATGCCGGGTGTACCATCTTTGTATCCAAGTATCGCACATCACATCAGTTAGTTGGGTAGGATCACTCACAATTGCTTCAACCACCGGGATTCTTTGGGTCCAACCATACTGCCTTAGTATGCGGTCGGGATAAAGATGGATTGTCTTTCCAGCAGACAAGACAAGATTACTTGGTAACGAGCCTTATCCCTCGGGTCCGAACCTGTCCAAACATAGATGGGCCACCACGGTACTACCCATCGGATCAACGTACCACCGTGAAAAGACAACAACTCGTCCCAATGCTTCTGAGTAATCTGGCGAGAAAAATCTATGGCCCGTCTCCTGGTCATCACCTGAGTATGACGGTAATTGCTCGAGTCAAGGGGAGGATCTATTACTGATAACCTCTCGTATAGCCAAATCTGAAAAAGAAAACAAAAATATGAGTTTCCGAGACAAAATAGGCGTCCGCCTAAGGGCACTCGATCGAGAGCCTAGGGGTCACTCGATCGAGTGGTACCTCTGAAAGCAAAACAGAAGGCTTTTTTCGAGGGCACTCGATCGAGTGCCAGGGTGACTCGATCGAGTGCCCACTGCAGTAGGAAAATCCGCGATAAGAAAAAAAATTAAAAAAATCAAGAAATCAGAAAAAATCGGGAAAATTCGAGGTAATATACCTGTAATAAACGCGTGCTTCCGGTTAGACGGACAGACGAATCTCGCTTGCGATTGTCCAAGCCTTGGATGATTTCACCCGTGATAAGCCAAGCCGGAGTGTGCTCCGTCTCCATCAGGTCAACCATGGTAAAAAAACGAACGTCGCCCATGCACGACAACAAATCCATGTGACCTTCAAAAGCATAAACATGGAGCATACAAAAAGAGAAAGCCCTACGGCTATGAATCGGTCTGACCCGGACATCATGCGGGTTCATAAATTTCTTGGCCAGATCAATCAAAGAAACTGTGTTGTTGTCCCCGGCCATTCGAGATACCTCATTATGAGAAAGTCCTAAAAATTCTCGAAGTTTCCTCCTTGGGTCGTAGACCGAATACGAGACAACAGGACGAAGTATCGGGTTCCATCCTCCCACAGCGGCAATCTCCTTGGGTAAAGGGCAGATTTCTCCTCGAGGAAAAGCAAAGACATGATGATATATGTCGTCCCAGTAGGACAAACACGCATCAAGGAAATAACGATCAACCTGCATCTGACGGAATGTATACTGCTGAGAAATACCCGTCTGGTTCAAAGCCACTCTATCCGTGTCCCTAAAGCGTCGGGACCATTCCTGCAGCATCGCGGTCAATCTCTTGATCCCCATGACTAAAATTCTTGAAAGGAATAAAGGGTTTTTTCTTTTTTAAGAAGAAGGGAATTATGAGGAAGTGTGAAGAAAATTGAATCGAGGGGTATATATAGCATCAAGGCCTACAACCCTGTTTCCGTATCTTCTTCCCATAAAAGTTTCCTAATTCGAACAAGGCTTAAGCACACAAGCGTAGCTAGCACGGAGATAGTCATCCCAAACTTTCCTAAATCTCTTAGGGGTCAAAAATTTCAAAAAAATTCAAAATTTCAAAAAAATTCAAAAAATTTCAAAAAATTCAAAAATCATTTTCCCCAGCGCGAGTCATATTTGTTTCACCTACATGTTGCATGCAAAATTTTATGTAACTTATACAGGTACAATTCAAGACCGCGCAATTCACATATCTCCCCAACGGAAAGCCGCCCAAGGCGGCATTTTTCATGAGATGGGCCCACATACAGGCACACCAAGGACTTACGCGACAAGTCCTAATTCCCCACGAAGTTAATATCATCAGCTCAGGTATGACTTCTATCTTATGGCTGGCGAGCCCTTCACGCAAATCTAATGGACTATAAACGACCCGACCGGAAGTCTACCAGGTCTTAATTGGCTTGGTAGCTACTCTGACTTTCGCCCTGTCCAAGCCTCAGTCAGAGTGGGGGCTTTGTAGGCACCCACATTTTGACTACCAGGTGTCTATAGCAGTTTCCAAAAAACACCGATGATGATCGGACGCAAACGTGTTTCTACGCGCTCGGATATGGGCTCAAAACCATTAGTTGTTGGCTTAAGCACTTACGGAGTACAAATCTAACAAAACCAACCTCAAATCCAGGCCCGACGGGTCGTTTCCAATCAAACAAGACTAATTTGGGTCAAAACCGACACCGGAAATAAAATCGACTTTTGGCGATTGGGTCAACCCCAGTCAAAGCCGTTTCCGAAATAACAACCACATAGACATCAAAAGTCTAACCCAAATACAAAACCCATCAAGTATCCAACTCGAGGTCCAAGAGGCTCGGACCTCTCGTTCCAGCTGACCCACTCGATCGAGTGCCAGCTCCACTCGATCGAGTGCCAGCTCCACTCGATCGAGTGGGCCTTGTAACGAGCCCGACTGCGGTTGTTTGGGCCACTCGACCGAGTCAGGGGGCTACTCGGTCGAGTAACCCTAGACGGGGTGCATGACCAATGCCTATATAAGCACCCCCATGCACACACTTTTACACACATCTTTCAACATCTTAAAACCCTAATTCATCCTTAGTCTACAGTAATCCTATCTCAAACCCTAACCCTAGCATCTAGGATCCAAACCCTAATCACCATAACTCCACTTACATCTCGATACTCACGTGCAAGCCACAATTAATGAGTCCCGTCCGAGACAAGAACATGTAGGTTGAGGGTGCAAAAAAATCTCGTTCTTTTCCCTTCTCTCTCTTTTTCGCGCGTGTCGTCGTCCGTCCGACGTCGTTGTTTTTTTTTTGTTTTTTTTTTATCGTATCGCATACACCGATTTCTAAAACCTTTCCTTAATTCGCGTTTTTTATTATTCAAGTTGAGTCGAAACCCTTTGATGCGGATCCGACATCAAACAATTCGCAAGAATTAATTATGATGTCGGGATGCGGAGGGAATCAAGTCGAATTTTTTTCAAGTGTCGATCTATTAGATTCGATACCAATTCGATAATTGGATGTCGAATCTAATGGTTTAGTCAAATAATTCAACTAACACGTTTTTTTCGTTGATGCTAAAATAGTTGTCACATGATTCGTTAGAATTACGACACTATAAACGCGGAGAAAATCTATGTCATCTTAGTTGATTTATAACGACTTATATTATTATCTTCAAGTTTTCGCTCTAATATTCCATATCAATTCAATAATCGAATATGGGATATGACGAGTATCATGCATACGAATCGAGTATAAATCCCATAATAATCACACCCGATTCGACAAATTAACGATTTATCAAAATCCGAATCGAGCATAAATTATATAATATTTATGCCCGATTCGTCAGAATCATCGAATTAGCAAAATCAAAAGCAATTTTGAAATCGACAACAAAATCACAAGCGAATCCTAGTTCGTACAGGGGGCACTCGACCGAGTGCCTAGCCCACTCGGTCGAGTGGCACCCCAAAAACCGAGACAGAAAGGTTTTTTGACCTCCACTGGGTCGAGTCTCGCAATGACTCGGTCGAGTGGCAGCGTACTCAGTCGAGTTCGTCAATAACTCGATCGAGTAGGGTCTAAAAAACGGGACAGAAGCTCTTCTAGAGGTCCACTCGGTCGAGTCCTCCAATGACTCGGTCGAGTGGCCCTTTATCACGTCAAAACCGTGAGTCCTATACCGTCTTCTAGTTTCGGTAATACCTTTTTTATGACTTATGTCAACACGTGCCTAATCTATCACGTGAAACATCACTTTTCAAAATCATGCATCATCTTATTTACATAATTCCATATTATTTTATGTCATTCGCAAACCGTTATTGACGTTATACCGTTACTAACAAGTTTGCTATTTTCTTGTTGATTTATTTTGTTTATTTTATTGTACTAAAATGAACTCGCATGCTAAATTGAACTTTGATGTTAGAATTAGTTGCATTAAATCGACCTAGAAACCCGTTAAATTTCTCACAAGCTTAGGGAAAACAACGTTTGCATATCATTTAGCCGAACTACAAACGCGCGTATTAGAAAGTCATTCGATATCCTAGTAGAGGCCCCTAAGTGCGGGCGGGGTTGGATGTTCTTTGTGAACTTCCCAACACGTACCCTCACCCCTTACTCAGAACCTCGGTTTCCGGATGCCCGAAACCGTTGGCGCACGAGAGTCATGCAATACACGATATCCGATAACGTCGGTATCGGTATCAAATGCAAAGGGACGAACCCAATAAACTCTGACATTGGAAATGGGCCATACTTTGTGCATGACCCACTACGACATAGAGTGGATTCGAACGGGCCCGAACTCCCACAAAGTTCGGTGGCGACTCCATTTCGATTTAAATTTCAATTCGATCCATTCTCATATGGAGATTCATTCGCCTCCCCAAACCCGCGCGTGGCCGTGTCGGGGTGGACCTATGTCATGTCCACAGTATTATGACGGAATATAAACAGTAAATAAAATCTTAAGTGTTAGAGTATATAAATAAAATGTTAGATTGCGATAAATAAAATGTTAGTAGCAAAATTAAATTGTTAGTAACGAAATTAAAATGTTAGTGTTAGTATTAGTATTAGTATCGTTATTATCGATTAATTATTATACGCATAAAATATATATATATATATATATATATATATATATATATAAAAATGAGAAAAAGAAGAAGAGAGAAAGGGATGTCGGGATTGAATGTTACACCCTCAACCTACGTGCTTTTGCTTCTCGGAATAGGGCTCGTCGAATGGTGGCAAAGTCACGGGAGCGTCGAGATACGTAAGAGAGTCATGGTGTGTATGGTTTGTAGAGATGGATTTTAACGAGTTTTGCTCTCGATGGACTCGATCTTTTACGAGTTTTGATCTCGGGATTGGTTTATGTATGTGTATGTGTAGAGAAGATGAATTGCTAAGGTTGAATGTATGATGAATGTGATAAGTTGTGTAAAACTTGTAAATTTGATGGGTGAAAAAAGTTGGAAAAAGTTGAAATGTATGTGGTATTGTAGACACCCACATTTTGACTGCCAGGTGTCTATAGCAGTTTCCAACAAACACCCGATGATGATCGGACGCAAACGTGCTTTAAATACTCAGAAACGGGCTCAGAATCATTGGCATTTGGCTTGGGCTCATTATGGAGTACATTATCTCACAAAACCAACCTCAAAATTAGGCCCAGTGGGTCGTTTCGAGTCAAATAAGACTAATTTGGGTCGATTCTGACACCAGGGGTAAAACCGTCTTTTTACGACCGAGTCAAAACCCGGTCAAAGGTTTTCCCGAGACACGTGAGTCAGCCGTGACACCTCACACGGCTGATTCCTACTCTAATCCTACAAAAAAATCAGCTTCTCAAAATATTAAACAAATCCGTTTGAGGATAGGATTCGATCTCAAATAGGAATTCTATCCGGAAACCGAATCGGATATCGACCGAGCACCAAATACTCGGCCAAGACACCCAAGGTAGCCGAGATACTCCTCCATTCAGCCGAGATTTTGGCTTCTCCACTAAGAAATGGAATTTGCGTTCCTTTCGAACTCTTGCATTTCCTATCCAAAAACCGATTCAAACACCCAACCGAGTGCAAACACTCGGCCGAGTAGCACAAACCAGCCGTGTTTCCCTTGCTTCCTCGACAAGTAAGCGGAATTCTCATGCCTTACAACTTCTATGTTTCCTATCCTAAGCGGTAGTTCAAACTCTTCTAGTCAAGGTCGGGAATTTCCTATAAATAGCCCCTTGTACACAAGCATTAAAAGGGCATTCATAAACAATATTCATACACATCGACATTCTCTATCAATCAAATATTCATCGATCCTCAGAAAATATCACACACACACACATCGAGAAACCGATACTACAAACCCGAAGGAAACCGGTCCGAATCCCGACACCCTTCACGCACGTCACGCCCGAGCCGAACCACCGTCAACTCACCGACATCCACTCGACGCTCTTGTGCCCAAGTCACGTTCCAACGAGCCACGATCCGAGTAAACTAAAGCATCAAATTCATTCTTTTTCATCATTTGTTTTATTATACTAAAACGAATCTCACATGCTAAATTCAACTTTGACGTTAATTTTTCATGCATTAAATCGACTTAGCAACCCGTTCAATTCCTCGCATGTTTAGGAAAACAATGTTTGCATATCATTCATCGTATTACTAGCACGCGTATTAAAACATCATTCGATATCCTAGTAGAGGCCGCTAATGTGCGGTCGGGGTTGGGTGTTCTTAGTGAACTTCCCAACACGTACCCTCACCCCTTACTTAGAACCGTGGTTTCCGGATGTCCGAATCCATTGGCAACGAGAGTCATTCAATATACGATTAACCGCCCAAGTCGGCATCTATATCGATATGCAAAGGGACGAGCCAAATAAACTCTGACATCGGAAATGGGCCATATTTTGTATACGGCCCACTACGACATAGAGTGGGCTCGAACGGTTCCGAATAACCATAAAATTCGGTGGCGACTCCAACTTCGATTTAAATTTCCATTTGACCATCTCATGGAGATTCATTCGCCTCCCCAAACCCGCGCGTGGCCGCGTCGGGGTGGACCTATGTCATGTCCACAATTTGGCGACTCCGCTGGGGATTAGCTGATACGTTACTGACCTTCAGCATCCTCAGGGTGAGACTCGAATAGAAATCGTTTGACTAGTACAATACGCGTTTTAGTTTTACGGTTCATGCATAACCCCATATTTTCCCGGGCCGGTACTGGTGACCGACGTCTCACTATACTATCGATGTAGTCCAAATTGGATATGTCGAAGATGTCCATTAGCCGATTCGTAAGGGTTTTACGGCATGTTCTAAGCTCAACTCGACTTAGGAAGTCCGCCCCGATTCTCGATAGGCTGTGTACACTGGTATAGACCCTTTCAGAGTGATCGAGACTTAGAATTAGAGCATACATGGCATCGTTATACTATTTCCATGACTACGTGCTACCTGATTTACAAGTCTTTTCAAAAACCGTCATTTTCAAAATTGCATCCTTTTCAAAATATCCAATTTTCAAAACCCGGGACATATACCGAATTTAGGATCCACGATTTTACTCAAAATAGCCTATTTTTAGCCGGTATTATGCCCATTTCAAAACTCGAAAATATTTTCGAACTTTCAAACCCGCTCCTCGGTCCGCCTTTCCGTTTTCTTTTTCGAAAAAAAGGGCCGGGCTCCTCTCCCCGATTTTACTCGGGCTTTCAAAAATCAATTTCAAAACCTTCCTCTTCTTAGGACATCCCGTATTTAGCAGTGTCGGGTCGTGTCTTAAGTCGTCAAGGTCTTCTAGCGTCGAAACTCTGTCGATCTTACATCACGGGTTTCCTCCCTATCCCAGTCCGCCTTATTAGACTAAGGCAAGGCCCACCTACGTAGGACATACTCCTACAAGGCTTGGCCCGTCTACACAATCGAGTCTAAAAGTCTGGGGAATGTCTCACGTGAACCTCCTTTCGAACAAGGCCCAGCCCACACAGCTGGATCCTAAAGGAGGCCCACCTCTCACAAGTCATCCGTCTAGATGTCTTTTCCGAGTCGTTTCCCTCTCTAGTTTCCCTTTTCCTTGCTCGGGATGTACTTTAGTTCTACGATTTGGGTTAGTCGCTGATTACGTGGTATTCTCACACACAGGCCGCCTCACACTCAAACCATGACTAAGGACGCTATCGATCAACTGAACACCTCATTGGCTAAGATCCAAGAACAGCTTGACCAAATCAGGGGCGACCAGATCGCCATTGTCACCCGGGTTAGTGCCATAGAACAAGACAAGCCAAAGGGTGAAGATGAAGCTCATGGGCCTTTAGCCCAATTGACTAGCGCAGTCCTCAAACTGCAGGAGCAGGTCCATTTGACGACGCACAACTCAATCCATACGGAGAATGCTCGAACCTATTCTCCCCTGACCGACCAACTGCCTGCCAATCTCAACTTGACAGGCCTCCCGATGTTCGACGGAACCGAAGACCCGGTATTACATATCCGGGCCTTCAAAGAGTTTATGGCCCTAAAAGGAGTCAAGTCCGACATGTTCAAGCATTTGTTTGCTTCCTCGCTAGAGAAGCACCCAAAAGCTTGGTTTTATAAGCTCGACGCCAAGAAATATAAAACTTGGGACGATGTCGCAACAGAGTTCGCCCGAAACTATGCGGACAATGCGGAGATCCAGACGACCATGCGCACTCTGGAAGTCATGGCCCAAGAGCCAAAGGAGGGTTTCACCAAATACCTCCAGAGATGGAGGGCCGAAAGTGTCAAGCTGGTCGACAAGCCCAGCGAAAATGTGTTAGTGGAGGCCTTTGTGAAAAACCTCCTCCCATCTTACCGGATCCATCTCCGGTACGCTATCATACCCAATTTCGCCACCTTAACCGAGATGGGTACGAGAATCGAAGACGATCTAAGGTTAGAGAGCCTTACTAAGGCCTCTACAAAGGGTTATCAAGGAGCCAGTTCATCTTCTGGCAAGCCCGCGACTACAAGTGCGGCCCGAAGCATCTTTGACGAGGTTAATCTGTTAGACACCTCGACCAAAAAGAACACTCCAGCCCGAGTATTCACGGACATAGGGACTACTTATGCCGACGCCTTACAAAGGTTATCTTCTAAAGGCCTAATTCAACCCATAGGCCCAATGCCGGAGGTCCCTGTCGAGAAACGGTCCAAGAGCTACAACGCTCAGGCCTACTGCCGCTATCACCAAGGCAACGGGCATGACACCGAAAAATGCTGGAAATTAAAGCATCTCATTCAAGATCTGATCGAGAGCGGGAAGATACCATTACCCAGCAATAAGCCCAGTAACAAAAACAACCCTCTTGCTACTCATGCCATTTCTGCTGAAGAAATAATCGATTGCACTCATCTCATTTCCCCTTTCATTCCCCAAATCAACGGGATATGGAATGACGATGAAGACGATGTTTACTTGGCTAAAGGGGAGACTGTCCCCATCACTGTCGAAGAGATCCGAAAGCCAAAACCAAGGCCCTAGCCGGTGCCAATGTCATCGCAGCCGGACCTTCGGCCCCACAATCCGCCCCTGAAACATCCAGGACGGACTCTATACTTGAAGAATCGAAGAGGGTCCGAACTGATCTTACCATATGGCAGCTTCTGGTTAGCTCTCAAGAACATCGGGCAGCACTTACTAAGGCTCTCGATGAAATCAAGGTAGACTCGTCGGTTACCCCCACTGAAATGGTAGCCACCATTCTGCCTCACCTCAAGGGCAAGTCCAAAGGAGAAGGCCCACTTATCACCTTATCAGAGTCTGATCTGCCACCATTTGGGGCCACCCACAACCTGGCCCTATATATCACGGTAATTTGTCGAGGCAAATATCTACCTATGACCTTAATTGATGATGGGTCAGCGGTAAACGTCCTTCCTTTAAGGACTGCAAAGGCTCTCGGCATTACCGAGACTGACTATCTTCCTACTGCACAAACTATCCAGGCTTTTGACGGAAGCCCAAAATCAGTTGCTGGGGCTGTCAGACTAACCATCATAACCGGCCCAATTGAAAAAGAATTAGAATTCCAAGTGATCGATGTCACCTCATCGTTCAATCTGCTACTTGGAAGGCCTTGGATCCACGCAGTCAAGGCCGTATCCTCCACTCTTCATAGAAAGGTCAAGTTACCTTTACAAGACGGGGTCATCACCCTCGAAGCTACTCCAATAGCCGTGTCAAGCTGTAACGCGGCCGGTTCAATCAACCGGCGAGGATTCAATTTCTTGGGGATGATCGATGAAGAGTATCTCTTTAGGCCCTACTTCACAACCAGCATCGACACAATGTTGCAAAATTTGGGCTACCTGCCGGGGGCTACTTCAAGGCCCAATTTCCCGGCTGGCAAGATCATTGATGTCTTAAGCGATGAAGATTCGAAATTCGGCTTGGGGTATGCCTTAACCCCGGAAAATGTGGTCCGGGCCGGCATCCAGAAGGCCTGCAACGTCCTCAAGGGCTCCTACAGCCCGAAACTGAACTTCGTAACTCCAGTATTCGGAGCTGTCCAGACGGGTCTCTATCAGCCCACTATAACCTATCCTGAGGTCAATTTCATCCCAGATGATATCTTCACTCTCATCCAGGCTGAATTAAAAGAAGATTCGAACCAAGCCGAGCCCATGCTGGGGCTCTTGTTCGGGGAAAGCAAGATAATCCCTACCCCTAAGGAGGAATTAGTCAACCTGATCCTCCATAGCAACAAGTTCGATCCAACCAAGCTCATCTCTGAAGTACGTACTGACACTGGAAAGCGGGCTTGGAGGAAGACGATCAAATGGACCGACAGCGAGGGCCGAGTCTACAAGCTCAGTACCGGCGAAGGAGACATGCAGAGCGACGAGTCCGAATCCGAGTCCGAGTCAGAGTCAGAGTCGGAGTCTGAGTCTAGGTCTAGAAGGTCCAGCACTAGGGTCGAGTCTGTAACCCCTTTTCCTTTAGCTGCACCTCAGGGAGTTTCGGAATCTGTCCCGAGAGCACTCCCCATACCGCCTCTGACCAGCGATCAGATGGCTGCTCTCTTTAAGCTATTTTCAAAACTTTCTATCAATAATAACGATAACCGTTCTGCTTACGACTTGTCTTATTTTCAAAACATTTTCGAAAACTTTACTTTCAATGACATTGAGAAACCCGACGAACAGGTACCACTACCTCAGCATCTAGTCGAGCAACTCAAACAAAGGGAGTCCCGAGATCCGGTGATCAAAGAAACCGATTCCATCAATGTAGGAACCCCTTTAGAACCTCAGATGCTTAAGTTAGGTTTATCCCTAGACCCCCAGGAGAAACAACAATTCACAGATCTCCTCCATGAATTCAAAGACGTCTTCGCATGGTCCTACAAGGACATGCCGGGAATAGACCGGGAGATAGCCGAACACCGTATACCCATCAAAGACGGGTGTAAGCCGGTAAAGCAAAAACTCCGAAGAATGAGGCCCAAGTGGTCTCTCAAAGTCAAAGAAGAAGTTGACAAGCAATTCAAAGCGGGCTTTATCCAAGTGTCTGAATATCCAAACTGGGTCGCAAATATCGTATCGGTACCCAAGAAAGACGGAAAGGTACGAATTTGTGTAGATTTCCGGGACCTTAATAAGGCCAGCCCGAAAGACGATTTCCCGTTGCCACACATCGACATACTGGTGGACAACACGGCCGACCATGCCCTTCTATCCTTTATGGACGGGTACGCCGGATACAATCAGATCAAAATGGCAAAAGAAGACATGAGTAAGACCACCTTCACTACACCTTGGGGGACTTACTGTTACACTGTTATGCCATTTGGGCTTATCAACGCCGGTGCCACTTATCAACGGACCGCCATTACCCTATTACATGACATGATGCATAAGGAAGTGGAAGTCTACGTGGACGATATGATAGTCAAATCCAAAGAACGAAACGGGCATATTCCGGCCCTTAGAAAGTTCTTCACCCGACTACGCAAGTACAACATGAGACTAAATCCTCAAAAATGCAGCTTTGGGGTAACATCGGGTAAATTACTGGGCCATATCGTCAGCCAGCGCGGCATCGAGGTTGACCCAGCCAAAATCAAGGCCATTACCGAGATGCGGCCGCCTAAAACCGAAAAGGAGATTAGGGGGTTTCTCGGGAAAGTCCAATATATCAGCAGGTTCATTTCGAAGCTAACCATGGTATGTGAACCCATTTTCAAAAAACTGAAGATAGGGGAACGGGTACTATGGGACGACAAGTGTCAAGCAGCTTTCGATAAGATCAAAGAGATTCTGTCATCTCCGCCGGTATTAATGCCACCTCAGCACGGTCTGCCTTTGTCGTTATACATGACAACAACCGAGACAGCCATGGGGGCTATGCTAGCCCAGACAGTCGACTAAGAAGAACGAGCCATTTACTACATCAGTAAAAAGTTCTTGGAGTACGAATGCAAATACACGATGCTCGAAAAGACGTGTCTAGCTCTAGTTTGGGCCACTAAAAAGCTCCGACATTACATGCTTAGTCACGAAGTGCACGTGTTATCTAGAATGGATCCAATCAAGTATCTGTTCGAAAAGCCTATCCTCAATGGCAGAATATCTAGATGGACTTTAATGCTAGCTGAGTTCGACCTCAAGTTCGTACCGTTAAAAGCCATCAAGGGCCGTGTAGTAGCCGAGTTCCTCGCCGATAGTCCGGTACCTGAAGAGGGACATACCGATACTTGGGCCTTCCCTGACGAAGATATATTCCATACCGACACAGAGACATGGGATCTATATTTCGATGGGGCATCCAATTTTCGAGGATCTGGTGTTGGGATCCTACTAATCTCACCACAAGGGGAGCACACCCCGTTATCCATCAAGCTAGACTTCGACGTGACTAATAACGCAGCCGAATACGAAGCATGCATTCACGGGTTGCAAGCCGCCGCTGATCTAGGAGTAACAAACCTCTGGGTCCACGGTGACTCATCATTAGTCATTAATCAAGCACTCCAGAAATGGAAAACTCGGAACGCAAATCTCGTAGCTTACCAAGCGCGAGTAAGGGTTCTCGAAAAGCAGTTTCAAAAGGTGGAATACATTTATCTGCCTCGGGAAGAAAACCAGTTCGCAGATGCACTATCCAAATTAGCATCTTTACTGAATATCCCGGAACATCTGACTAGCATGCCGATTTGCGTCGAAAGACGGTCCGAGCCGGCATATATCAACGCTATCCAAGACATCGAAATAACCAACTCAGAACCTTGGTATCCGGCTGTTCTTACCTACTTGACGTCGGGAGAATATCCTCCAGGATCTGAAAACCGGGCCAAGAAAGCCCTACGAAGATGGGCCACTCAGTTCATCCGCACGGACGATGGACAATTATACAAAAAGACGGCACAGGGGGCTTTACTCCTATGCATCGACAAAACGCAGGCCGAAAAAGTCATGGCCGAGGTACACGATGGCGAGAACGGCCCGCATATGAATGCCCATATGCTGGCTCGAAAAATCGCAAGACTCGGGTACTATTGGAATAGCTTGGAAACCGACTGTCAGTTATACGTCAAGCATTGTCACAACTGTCAGATTTTCGGCAACGTTCAGCATATGCCGTCATCCCTATTATATACTATGACATCGCCATGGCCATTCTCAACATGGGGAATTGATATAATCGGGAAAGTGAACCCCTCCGGGACGGGAGGTCACTGCTTTATTCTAGTGGCTATTGACTATTTCACTAAATGGGTCGAAGCCGAGTCATATCGTGTCTTGAACGCCAAGCACGTTGCCAAATTTATCCAAGATAAAATTATATGCCGATACGGGATCCCACACGAATTCATTAGTGATCATGGGACCCATTTCCAAGCTGAAACCGCTACTTTGCTAGCAAAATATAAGATTCAAAGGCATACATCTTCGCCTTACCGTCCCCAAACAAATGGAGCGGTAGAAGCAGCTAACAAAACAATTGTCACCATACTTAAAAAGATGGCTGATAATTACCGAGATTGGCCCGATAAAATCCCTTTTGCATTATGGGGATACCGGACCTCAATCCGCACTGCGACCGGAGCAACTCCGTATTATCTGACGTATGGGATGGAGGCAGTCCAGCCCGTCGAGCTTGAGGTACCATCTTTAAGGATTTTACTCGAAAGTCAGGTGCCTGAAGCAGATTGGGTCCAAGCCCGATACGACTCGTTGATTCTCTTGGACGAACGACGATCCCGAGCCCTCAACAACATCCAGATATATCAAAAAAGGATAAAACGGGCTTTCAGCAAAAGAGTTAGGCCCAGAAATATTAAAGAGGGCGACCTAGTCCTAAAATCTGTCCGGGCCTTGCTACCAGTCGACCCAAGAGGAAAATTCAAACCTAATTGGGCCGGACCATATCTAGTAAAGAAGGTTTTATCAGGAGGAGCCGTAATACTGACAGACTTGGATGGGAACGAATTTGTCAACCCAACCAACTTGGACCAGCTGAAGCGCTATTATCCCTAAACCTTATCTCAATGTCATCTGCTAAAAGTTTATCTTTTTTTATAAAATTTTCAAAAATTAAGCAAGTCAATGAGTTAGGATTACTGATCCTACTGTCGCACATCTCGAACTAATAGTCTTGATGTATTTCGAAAATTGCAAAATCTATGTTTGAACTACGGTCGGTTTGTATTTCCCTTCCCCTTATCTTTAGGGTCACGCGGATCCCGAGGCCGACGAGGTGGGGGCGAACGTTCCCTAATCACAAGTGGAACTTCCTTTACTCGAACCCGCTTCTTCGACTTCGGTCTCTCCTGCACCGGTTCGATCCAAGCTCGTACGTGCTCGGGAAGTCTATCCCGAGGACCAAGTCGGTCTTTAGCTGCTAATCTTGGACCGAGTCTCCTTTCTAAGTCCGTCTGGGGGCTCTTTTTCCCCCATGTACCTTTAGTGTTGGACCCTTTAGTCAGAGTCTTGGTCTTCCCTTTCTGGCCTGACATCAATCGGACCATCATAGCAGGGGTGTCACCATCATCAAAGAAGCCTCGATTATCCTTAGTCTGTTCTCGGCGCAGCAAGTCAAAGGCTTCGTCAGTCTTTAAAGCGGCACGGGCTTTAGCGGAGTCGGCATGGGTCCACTTCGTATAAGAGTCTGACACCCAGATCGAGGGAGAAGCTTTAGAAACGGGCCAAGTGTGTCGGGTATACCATCTTTGCGCCCAAATGTCACACATTACGTCCGTAAGCTGAGTAGATTCACTCACGATCGCTTCAATCTCCGGGATTCTCTGGGCCCGACCATATTGCCTAAGTATGCGATCGGGATAAAGGTGAATCGTCTTCCTAAAAGATAGGATTAGTTAATAACGGGCCCTATCTCGCAACTCTAATCCGGTCCAGGCATAAATAGGCCACCAAGGTACGGTCCAACGGATCAATGGACCTCCATGGAAAGATAGCAGCTCGTCCAGAATTTTTGGGTAGTAAGGCGAGAAAAGTCAACAGTTCGTCTCCTCGTCATCACTTGATTCGGGCGATATCGGCTTACATCTAGAGGAGGATCCAGGATCGATAACCTCTCAAAAAGCCATAGCTGAAAAGTCAAAATTGCAAAAAAAGTCAATGTCAATTTTCAAAAAAAAAAAAAAAAAAAAAAAATTGCAAAATCGCAAAAATCGGGAAAAACCGAGAAAATCGAAAAGAGCCGCGAAAACCGCGCAAAAATCGAAGGCCCGAAAAATTCGGAAATTGCAAAAAATCAAAAATGGCGAAAATCAAGGAAAAATCAGCCTACCTATAAAAGACGGGTGCTACCGGACACCTTGATCGATGGATTCCTCTTACGATTATCTAAGCCTTGGATAATCTCCCCAGTAATCAGCCAAGCTGGACTGTGCTCTGTCTCTATCTGATCCGCTACGGCAAGAAGTCTGACATGGCCCATACAGGATAGCCAATCCATATGGCCTTCAAAAGCATAGACATGGAGCATGCAAAAAGTAAAGGCCCTACGGCTATATGCTGGCCTGGCCCGAACGTCATTTGGGTTCATAAATTTTTCAGCCAGGTCGATCAAGGAGACCGTATTTCCTTCCAGCATACGGGACACCTCCATATGAGAAAGCCCCAAAAATTCTCTTAATTTCCTCCTTGGATCACGAACTGAAAAGGGGATAGCAGGACGAAGAATAGGATTCCACCCTCCTACAGCAGCTATTTCCTCAGAAATGGGACAAACTTCGCCTCGAGGAAACCTAAAAACATGATAAGTGTCATCCCAATAAGATAGGCAAGCACCCAGAAAGTGACGATCTACTTGCATCTGACGAATAATGGATAACTGGGCAACACCGTTTTGGTTCAGAATAACCTTGTCAGCATCTCTGAAAATTCGGGACCAATCTTGCAACATTCCGACTAATCGATCAATTCCCATAATGAATTTCTAAAAAGGAGGACTAAGTTTCAAAGTTTGTTTTTCTTTGAAGAAAGGAAGGGAGTTGTGAGAATTATGAATAAATTGTGAACAGGGAGATGAGTATTTATAGCATGAAATCGGATTCTCCTCCTCACTTTGGGATTCCTAATCCCATGGGATTTAGCATACTGGCCTTTAATCCTAGGATCTAGCTAAGACATCCCGAGCATTCCTATTCCTTCTCAGAGTCAAAAATACTTTAATCCTTCAAGATTCTTCCATCCAAAAAATATTCAAAAAAATCTTCTTCAAATTTTTATTCCCCAGCACGAGTCATTTCTCCTAAAAATGTGTTACATGCAAACTTGGCATAAATCATTATACCGGACAACTCAAGCAAAACCGTGCAAACAACTCCCCAGCGGCATAGACTTATACGACAAGTCTGGTTCCCCACGGAGTTATCATCGTCAGCTCAGGTACATTTCTAGTCTCCGGCCGGCGGGCCCTCCACGCAGGTCTAACGGACCTTAAACGACCCGACCAGAAGTCTGCCAGGTTTTAATCTTTGATTGGCCTGGTAGCTACTCTGACTTTTGCCCTGTCCAAGCCACAGTCAGAGTGGGGGCTCTGTAGACACCCACATTTTGACTGCCAGGTGTCTATAGCAGTTTCCGACAAACACCCGATGATGATCGGACGCAAACGTGCTTTAAATACTCAGAAATGGGCTCAGAATCATTGGCATTTGGCTTGGACTCATTATGGAGTACATTATATCACAAAACCAACCTCAAAATCAGGCCCAGTGGGTCGTTTCGAGTCAAATAAGACTAATTTGGGTCGATTCTGACACCAGGGGTAAAACCGTCTTTTTACGACCGAGTCAAAACCCGGTCAAAGGTTTTCCCGAGACACGTGAGTCAGCCGTGACACCTCACACGGCTGATTCCTACTCTAATCCTACAAAAAAATCAGCTTCTCAAAATATTAAACAAATCCGTTTGAGGATAGGATTCGATCTCAAATAGGAATTCTATCCGGAAACCGAATCAGATATCGACCGAGCACCAAATACTCGGCCAAGACACCCAAGGTAGCCGAGATACTCCTCCATTCAGCCGATATTTTGGCTTCTCCACTAAGAAACGGAATTTGCGTTCCTTTCGAACTCTTGCATTTCTTATCCAAAAACCGATTCAAACACCCGACCGAGTGCAAACACTCGGTCGAGTAGCACAAACCAGCCGTGTTTCCCTTGCTTCCTCGACAAGTAAGCGGAATTCTCATGCCTTACAACTTCTACGTTTCCTATCCTAAGCGGTAGTTCAAACTCTTCTAGTCAAGGTCGGGAATTTCCTATAAATAGCCCCTTGTACACAAGCATTAAAAGGGCATTCAGAAACAATATTCATACACATCGACATTCTCTATCAATCAAATATTCATCGATCCTCAGAAAATATCACACACACACACATCGAGAAACCGATACTACAAACCCGAAGGAAACCGGTCCGAATCCCGACACCCTTCACGCACGTCACGCCCGAGCCGAACCACCGTCAACTCACCGACATCCACTCGACGCTCTTGTGCCCAAGTCACGTTCCAACGAGCCACGATCCGAGTAAACTAAAGCATCAAATTCATTCTTTTTCATCATTTGTTTTATTATACTAAAACGAATCTCACATGCTAAATTCAACTTTGACGTTAATTTTTCATGCATTAAATCGACTTAGCAACCCGTTCAATTCCTCGCATGTTTAGGAAAACAATGTTTGCATATCATTCATCGTATTACTAGCGCGCGTATTAAAACATCATTCGATATCCTAGTAGAGGCCGCTAATGTGCGGTCGGGGTTGGGTGTTCTTAGTGAACTTCCCAACACGTACCCTCACCCCTTACTCAGAACCGTGGTTTCCGGATGTCCGAATCCATTGGCAACGAGAGTCATTCAATATACGATTAACCGCCCAAGTCGGCATCTATATCGATATGCAAAGGGACGAGCCCAATAAACTCTGACATCGGAAATGGGTCGTATTTTGTATACGGCCCACTACGAAATAGAGTGGGCTCGAACGGTTCCGAATAACCATAAAATTCGGTGGCGACTCCAACTTCGATTTAAATTTCCATTTGACCATCTCATGGAGATTCATTCGCCTCCCCAAACCCGCGCGTGGCCGCGTCGGGGTGGACCTATGTCATGTCCACAGGTATGAAGGTGAAAAGGTAGTGAAAAGTGTTGGAAGAGTTGTGGGTTGATAGGGTATTTATAGGAAAAATACCCCGGTTTAGGCACTCGATCGAGTACCCGGTTCAAGACCGGTTTGGCCGGTTCGTTGGTTTACTCGACCGAGTGGGTCTGAACCACTCGATTGAGTAGATCAAACCGCATGGAGGCTTTTTAGGAAAGATTTGTTGACTATTTTGAATTGATTTGGTTGTTAGGCTTGTTTCTAGAAGTGTATATGGCTGACTTTTTGTATCGGATTCGTCTTTGACCGGGTTTTGACCCGGTCGCTAAAAGATAGTTTTATTTCCGGTGTCGGTTTTGACCTAAATTAGTCTTATTTTATTGGAAACGGTCCATTGGGCTTGAATTTGAAGTCGATTTTGTGAGATTTGTACTCCGCTAAAAGCCCATGCCAGACATGACTGATTCCGAGCCCATATTCGAGCGCGTTAAAGCACGTTTGCGTCCGATCATCATCGGGTGTTTTTTTTGGAAACTGCTATAAACACATAGCGGCCAAATGTGGGTGTCTACATAACCATTACACCACCTTTTTCATCTTTCATTTCATCCTTCCATCTAAATCAACTCTTTCATCTTCTAAAATTTCATTGAATGTGGATGGTCTTAACACCTCACTTTCAATATCTTCGTCGCAGAGGCGATCAAATGCAAATGCCCCAATCCCCTTCACCCGCAAAAAGCTCCTACTATTATTTTTGGGCTTGGGTTTGGGTCACCAACTCGGCTCAGCCCATACTTTACTAAAAATAAATAATACAGAGTCATTTTTATTACTTCCTCCATTTTTTTATATCTTTCCATAGACGCACAAATTTTTTGTATTGAATATAAAATGATAAATTTAATAAATATTGGGGTAGAATGGTAAGTGTAGGTAAATAGGCAAGAATAAATGTGTAAAGTGTTGTAAATAGTAAGGGTAGTGTGGTAAAAATTACAGACCAAAATAGAAAAAAATGAAATGGGAAGGTAAATAAAAAATTGACCAAAAAGAAAATTGGGAAGATATAAAAAAAATGGAGGAAGTATTATTTTCTAAACTTAATGATAAATTTATACTACTCCATAACTCTCTTTATTAATTCTTATCACAAAAACTTAAATGAGACTGTTTCACAGTAATTTATTGTGAGATGGCCCAAATACCCATACATATTCATTTGATATCCACTTTCGTATTGGTTTTATTTAAAAAGAAAAAACAACACTACAACTGTCATCCGTCAAATATGCATCAAGTTATCAAGTAACTGCTCCCTAAAATTTCTCAATCGACCTCTCTTCCAGCAAACACAATTCCATCCGTAAAAAAAATACAAACACAATTCCAACAAGAATTTTAGGTTATTTCCCAAAAAAAATTGTGAAACAAGGGAAGATTAAAATGGATGACTCCAAATCTTCACCTGGTCAGGATATGAAGATGGAAATGATTTTGAAGAAGAACAGTTTGACGAGAATATCATCATCGAAAAAGGTAAATTTTTCTACACTGAAAATCCACCTTTTTATCTATGAAGAATTAATTTTTGGTGATTAATTTTCAATTTTGATGAATTCTTGTGATTAATTTTGATGTTTAATTTTCAATTTTAGTGATTAATTTTCAATTTTGATGAATGCTTGTGCTTAATTTCGATGATTAATTTTCAATATTGGTGATTCATTTTGAATTTTCAATTTTGATTAATTTTTAATTTTTGATGATTAATTTTCAATTTTCATCTATCAAGAATTCATTTCTGGTGATTAATTTTCAATTTTTGCTGATTAATTTTCAATTTTCATCTATGAAGAATTAATTTTTGGTGATTAATTTTCAATTTTTGCTGATTAATTTTCAATTTTTAGTAATTTTCAATTTTGGTGATTAATTTGTCGTAACAGGGGAAGACGGAATTAATTTTCAATTTTGATGAATGTTTATTTAATGTATCTTCGAAATCGTCTTTCTACAGTTCATCGATCATCTACCATTTAATTGATTTTTGTTCTTCATGTAATATTTTGTATCACGTTCAAATTACTTTTTAGGCTTCGAGTTCTCACGAATATCGTAATATTTTGCAGGTGATCACTCGTCATCGGATGATGAATCATTATATGATGATGTTAAAGGTATTCTAATTTCTAACTCTAGTAGTTATGGTACCGTCTTAATTAGCTAGATATTCACGTGTACCATGTTTGTTTCGACGCAATTAAAATGATTCTATCATATTCTTCTACAGAATATCATGGCAACACCTTGGATCTTCATTCTTCACTTATCGGGCTGACAGGGAAGAAATGGGAGGAGCTATACTCGTTGTACAAAAAGCATTCAAGAGTTGTGGGATTTAGTGTACGAAGGTCAACCACAAGAAGGCAAGGTGATGCACCCGAGGGAATTGTGATCGAAAGGTATTTTGTATGCTCTTCTCAAGGGACACTCAACTCTGGTAAGAAGTCCAATTCCGATTGTTTGGCGGTTGAGCCTACTGAAACTGGTAAAAAAGAAGCGAAAACAAAGTACAGTACAAGTCACAAGGACAGGATACAATGCTGCATTAAGAGTCAAGTTACTTAAGGATGGTCAGTGGAAAGTTATGAAGCATATTATAGTACATAATCATGATTTGACCCCTGCACGGTGGCAGCATCACCATCGTTCTGAAAGGGCGATCTCACCCGAAGAGGGTGAAATGATAAAAACAATGACGGAAGCAATGGTACCACCTGCAGTTCAATATCGTTATCTATCTGCTACTTCCGGTGGTGATGAATTCGTAGGGCACAGTAAAAAAAGATCACTACAACTTTGTAACTAGGCTTAAAATGAAAAAGATATATAGCCGCTGGTGACGCACAAACATTATTTGATATCCTTTCTAAAAGTGCAGCTGATGACCCATCATTCTTCTTTAGGGTACAATTCGATGACAAATGCAGGGTATGTATTATATTTTGGAGGGATTCAATGATGAAAGAATATTACTTACTATATCATGATGTCCTCATATTCGACACCACATATCGAACTAATCGATACAACCTTATATGTGGCGCTCTCGTTGGGATTAATAATCATTGGTCAAATGTCATGTTTGGTTGTGCATTCATATCCGATGAAAAGGCATATTATGTGGTACATATTGTATAGAGGACATTACAAATTTATAGGTCTGAAATAAATAACAATCTAAGGGGCACAATACATGTAGAACAATACACATTATAAACATTGTATGACAAAAAAATAGGTACAAAATAATAAAAATTAGGTACATATTGTATAGAGGACATTACAAATTTATAGGTCTGAAATAAATAACAATCTAAGGGACACAATACAAGTAGAACAATACACATTATACACATTGTACGACAACCAAACCAAATGGGACTAAACAACAAATTATGTGGTACAATACAAGTAAAACAATATAAATAATACATGTGGTACGACAATCAAACCTAAGAGGATAATACAAATTAAATAGGTACAACAAATACCGAAGAGCATATTACAAATTAAATAGATATAAACCAAAGAACTAATTATGTGGTACAATACACGTAAAACAATATACAAAATACATGTGGTACGACAATCAAAACAAATGGAACATTACTTTACAAGTAAACAACTAGATCAATATATACAAGACTGTTGAAAATAGGTACAAAAAAAATATTAGGTCCATACTGTATAGAGGACATTACAAATGTATAGGTCTGAAATAAATAACAATCTAAAGGGTACAATACAAGTAGAACAATACACATTATACACATGGTACGACAATCAAACCAAATGGGACCAAACAACAAATTACGTGGTACAACACAAATAAAACAATATACATAATAAATGTGCTACGACAATCAAACCTAAGAGGATAATACAAAAGGTACAACAAATACCAAAGAGCATATTACAAATTAAATAGTTATAAACCAAAGAACAAATTATGTGGTACAATACAAGTAAAGCAATATACAAAATACATAATGTACATAATGTACAAGACTGTTCAATATAGGTAAAAAATAAAAATATACAAGACTGTTCAATATAGGTAAAAAATAAAAATATGAAATGGAGGTACATAATGTACACAGAACATTACAAGTTCATAGTTCTAAAACAAACACACTAACAAATTAAGTGGTACGGAGTACAATATAAGCACAATACTATACATAATAAACATGGTACGACAAGATGGAATAATACAATAAATTAAAATTAACATGGTATGACAAGTAAATTAAACACAAAAATGAAAATACAACAAATTAAAATTAAAATAAATTAAAATTAAAATGGTACGACAAGTACAATAAATTAACACCTGTAGACACCCGCATTTTGACTGTCAGGTGTCTATGGTAGTTTCCAAAAAACACCCGATAATGATCGGACGCTAACGTGTTTCTACGCGCTCGGATACGGGCTCAAATCCATTAATCGATGGCTAACACACTTACGGAGTACAAATCTCATAAAAACAACCTCGAATCCAGGCCCAGTGGATCATTCCGAGTTAAACAAGACTAATTTGGGCCAAAACCGACACCGGAATTAAAACCCACTTTTCACGATTGGGTCAACCCCGGTCAAAGTCGTTTCCGAGACACAAAAAACAGCCATATAACCATCAAAAGTCCAAGTCAATCACAAAACCCATCAAACACCCAAAGTCAAGGTCCAAAACAATGGACCCGTGCAACCCGACTGGGCCACTCGATCGAGTGACCCACCCACTCGATCGAGTGGGCTTGTTTTGAGCCCGGCGGCAGGCTTCACGGGCCACTCGACCGAGTTAACCCCGTACTCGGTCGAGTAACCCTAAACTGGTGCCCTAGCCATGCCTATATAAGCAACCCCCATGCAACACAATTACACAACTTTTTTACATCTTTTTTGTAACCTCAAAACCCTAGAGCAATCATACACACTACATCCTCACAAACCCTAATCAAAAACCTAGTAATCCAACACTAGAAAAAAACCCTAAACCTAGTTTTAGGAAATCAATCCCGAGCCACCATAACTTAATCTACATAAAACCTCGAAGACTCTTGTGTTGAAGCCACGGTTACGAGTCCGCACCGAGACAAGAACATGTAGGTTGAGGGTGTCAAAACCCTCTTTTCTTCTCCCTCTCTTCTCCATCTCTTTTTTTTTCGTTTTTTTTATCTTGTTCTTCGCATTCATAATATCGATAATAATTAATATCAAAACATTAAAATATTTATCGATTTGTGTCGAATAAGAAGGATACCGAGATAAGGAAAACCGCATATACAAGTGTACTGCACACGCGTCGTCGGTCTCTTATCCCGGTACCCCGACTATTTGATTATTGAGATAAATCAACTTAAACAACAATTCGCTATTGTTTCTCGTTATCATCATCATCAATTTTTACATTCATCAATTTTCTAAAAATCAATAAGGGTCAAAACCCGTTGACACGGATCCGACATCACAATCCCTAGGGATTTATTTTGATGTCGGAGAAGTCGAGGGAATCAAGTTTTTATTCAAGTAAAGCGTCGATTTTAGATTCGATACCAATTCCATAATTGGATATCGAATCTAACAATCAAGTCATATGAATTAATTAGCGTGATTTGTTCATATCACGATAATTAATTTAAAACGACTAAAATCAATTTATCTTTTTTTTTTCTTTTTTATTTCACTCTAATATTCTATATCGATTCAAATAATCGAATATGGGATATAACGAGTATTCAAATTTAGAATCGGGTATAAATTCAACAATATTTATATTCGATTTAGCAAAATCAACGATTTATAAAAAAACCCGAATCGAGCATAGGTCACGCAATACTTATGCCCAATTCGGTAAAACCATCGATTCATCAAAAATCTAAAGCAATTTCGAAAATCAACATAAAATTGCAAACGAATTACAATTCGTACAGATGCCACTCGACCGAGTGCCTTAGCCACTCGATCGAGTGACATCACAAAATCGAGTCATAATGCATGTCGTGACCACCACTCGGTCGAGTCTCACAATGACTCGATCGAGTGGCCATGTACTTGACCGAGTACCCTCACCCCTTACTCTGAACCTCGGTTTCCGGATGTCCAAAACCGTTGGCGCACGAGAGTCATTCATACACGATATCCGATAATGTCGGTATCGGTATCGCAATGCAAAGGGACGAGCCCAATAAACTCTGACATCGGAAATGGGCCGTATTTTGTATACGGACCACTACGACATAGAGTGGGCTCGAATGGTTCCGAATAACCACAAAATTCGGTGGCGACTCCACATAGACCTAAATTTCAATTCGATCCATTCTCATATGGAGATTCATTCGCCTACCCAAACCCGCGTGTGGCCGCGTCGGGGTGGACCTATGTCATGTCCACAATTTGGCGACTCCGTTGGGGATTAACTGATGTGTGACTTACCATCGGCATCCTCAGGGTGAGACTCGATTAGAAATCGTTTGACGAATACAATACGCGTTTTAGTTTTACGGTTCATGCATAACCCATATTTTCTCGGGCCGGTACCCGCGATCGACGTCCCACTATACCGTTGATGTACTTCAATATGGATATGTCAAAAGGTGTCCATAGTCGATTCGAGTGGGTTTCACGGCATGTTCTAAGATCAACTCGACTTAGGAAGTCCGTCCCGATCAACGTCTAGACTATGTACACTGGTATAGACCCCTTATAGACCGACCGAGACTTAGTATAGAGCATACATGGCGTCGTTATAATGCTTGTGTGACTACGTGCTACTTGGTTTCCGAGTCTTTTTCAAAAACCGTTTTTTTTTTCAAAGATTGCATCTTTTTCAAACTATTCAATTTCAAAAACCGGGACACATACCGAATTTAAGACTTATGATTTTACTCAAAATAGCCTATTTTCTAGACGGTATGCTGCCCGATTCAAAACTCGAAAATCATTTCGAACTTTCAAAACCCGCGGCCCAATACCACTTTCGTTTTTTCCGAAAAATTGGGCCCTTAACCGAGTTTTCTCGGACCCCTTTCAAAAGAACAATCAATTTACAAAACCTTCCTCTCCTTAGGACTTCCCGTATTTAGCAATGTCGAGTCGTGTCTTAAGTTGTCAAGGTCCGCAGCGTCGAAACTCTGTCGATCTTACATCACGAGTTTCTTCCCTATCCCAGTCCGCCTTATTAGACTAAGGCAAGGCCCACCTACGTAGGACATACTCCTACAAAGGAGGGCTCGTCAACACAATCGAGTCCAAAAGTCTAAATTGAAGAAACAATAGCAAGCCCAATAGCTGCTTCAGCGGCTGAACAGGTTGTTCCGGCTCGATACCGTCAAGAATTCCTGAAAGGATGATTCATTCCATTCGGATCGACGCTAGGTATTTGACCAAATAGGATCGTCCATGGGATGTCTCACCTGAACCTTCCTTCGAACAGGACTAGGCCCATTCGCCGAATCCTAAGGAAGGCCCACCTTGCACAAGTCACCCGTCTAGGTGTCTTTTCCGAGTCAACCTTTTACAAGGCATAGCCCTACAACAAAAGGTTCGGGGTCCTTACGTCTAAGGGTCGCTCGTCAAACAATCGAGTCTTAACAAAATCTTCAATCCCGCTCGGGGGCTACCCCTTAGCAGGGCGATCAATCACGGTTGCCCTAAGGGTCATATCTTACACGTGTATCACGTACCCCACCTTTGAGTCACTTAGATGTCACACCATCTGAGTCCTATCTAAGTCCTTGGCCTCACTTGGGGGCTATTCTCCGACGGAGCGATTAATCACAGTCACTCTGAGAATCGTACTCTACACATTTGTCTTAGGAGGGTCTAACCCGAGTCAAACATGGTCGCCCCATTTTCGAATTCACCCTTCTGCAGCCCGAGTCTAATTTTCGGTCGTTACCTCGTCTAGGTCGACATTCGAGTATCCCGGTCCGAGAGTCTTTGTCGACCCGTCACCCCGGGCCGTGTCTAGTTTGACTCCCTCTCTTGCACTTGCGCAAAGCCGAGTTTAGGCGAGTCGTGGCACCCGTCGTTCTCTCCAATCAAAGACCTTACCAAAAAAAACAACCAACCGAGCATCCGAGTCCGGATTTGATTCGAGTCTAAGTTTGAGTCCGAGTCTAGGATACCCTACATCCTCATTTCCAAATCAGAGTTAGAGTATTTTGCATTCTGTCCTCCTTTTCCAATTTCAATAAAATCAGCTTTCAATATTCTTTCTCATATACACTTTCCTTATGTGTTTCCGAGAACATGATGAACACCATCATACACTGTGAGCACATGCATGTGACTATTATAGGCACGTCTATAATGACTGCAGGAAACCGAGCCCGTGTTTTCCTTTTACCTATTCCATGTCTGGTATAGAAAAGCCACATAACTACCCTTAGCAGGAGCATATCGAATCCTATGACAAATCCGGGTAGTCTTCTAGTTTGGGTCTAAGACGGGAGGCAAGCCCATTTCCCACAACAAACACCCATCCGATAAGATCAACCGATCCCTACCTTTGGTGTTAGTCTGACCAAAATCAAAAAAACCCATGACCGGGGCTGAGAGGTCAACCAAAATCAAAAAAACCCATGACCGGGGCTGAGAGGTCAACCAACATTCAAAAAAACCCATGACCGGGGCTGAGAGGTCAACCTAAAGTCAAAAAACCCATGACCGGGGCTGAGAGGTCAACCAAAATTGAAAAACCCATGACCGAGGCTGAGAGGTCAATCAAAAGTCAAAAAAAAAGGGCCAAAGCAAAAAGAAGGCCATCAAAAAAAAGAAAACTGGAACGAAAGTCCATGAAAAAAAAAAAGCAAAAGGCCAAAACAAAAAAGCAGGCCATCATCAAAAAATTCATAATACCCATGACCGTGGTCAACGGTCAATTCAAGTGAAAGCCCCACGACCAGGGTACGGTCAAAATTATCAAAACCCATGATCGCGAGGTCAATCAAAAAAATCAAATACTCAAGTGAAAATCCTTTGACCATGGTACGGTCAAATTCAAATTTATTCATGCCATCCAATAGGGGAGTAACAATCAAGCTGGTCAGCTAACACCACACTCAGCCTTCCCACATTACAACCCTCAAGACCTTCCCGAGACCCAGGCCAGAGACAGCCCGGAATTTTGAGGATTCAAGCTCCATAGCATACCCCTAACAATTAGGGCCAGACATCAAAACCAGATCCCGCATTATCAAACCGGCTCTCGAAGCCTTAGCTCCACAGAACCGAGCTCCAGATTTCGAGTTATCAGGGCCATTTACTTCATTATCAAACCGGCTCTCGAAGCCTTAGCTCCACAGAACCGAGCTCCAGATTTCGAGTTATCAAGGCCATTTACTTCCTAGCACCACATTCTCAAATACATCAAATCCCGAGAACAAAACTCGTTAAAATTCCCCAAGAGCAAAACTCGTTAAAATCCCATCCAAACCAGTTACCAACCCCGAACACGGGAACTCAACTTGTAGTCGGCATAGAACATGCCCAAATAGTTCACACCATCTCTGGGGGCTACCCCGGAGAATGCTCACAGTCACAGGATTAATATCCTAATCATTCTAGCCCTTTGATCAAGACATCACTGGGAATGCACCTAGCCTACACCATCGCTCTGGCTAGTTACACACAAAGTCCTATTGGCTTAGGCACCATAATATATCTCTCAATCCACTGAACTACGGCTTGGTTTGATTTCACCACATGTGAATACGTAGGCAGCCTTTCAACAGAGGCACAACCACCCACATTGACACACATTCAAAAAGCACTATCATTCCGGTCACGACACTGTCATGTTCTCAGCAGCTAGCTTTGTCGTCCCGGGGGCTTCTCTTAGACAGAAGACCTCCATCCACTCACAAAATCCAGATAAATCCAACAAAAAATCTAGCCTCCTTTCTGTAGTGTGTCCTAGTACTTGGCTCGGTCCAAGACGAGAATCAGTCAGGACTCGAAGCAATACCACTTTGGAAATGTACCCTAAAATCAGAAATCCAGGAAGGGCACCAGACTAAAACAGTCTCAAATAAAGGCACCGGACTAAAACAGTCTCAAAGAAAGGCACCAGGCTAAAACAGTCTCATTACAGACTACTGCCAGTCCCCTATAGCATATCTATCCCATTTCGATGTACGACCGTGTTGCCACTCGCCTAGGCTACGGGATAGCGCAACTTAAGAGTCTTGTTAGGCGGCCCACACCCCTACCAAGTCACGGTCCAACCCTTAGAGAGTCCAGTCCGTGTCAGTCAACTCGTCTTGTTGCGTCCAGAGTCGAGTCTGTCGGTAGGCCCATCTCTTCAAATTCCACTTTGAAATTTGCAAAATTTAGCCATTTGAAAAAAGATCTTTTTCGACAAGGTCAGATTTCAGTCTATTTAAACTGCGAATTTCTTTTCTACCCCTTTCCATTTTGAAAACCTAGCTCGTGATTGCTTTCAGGATTTCAAATTCAAAATTCAAAAACTTCAAAAATCATTTTCCCCAGCACGAGTCATTTTAGTACCTACGTATTGCATACATTTTTATGTGACTTATACAGGTACGACTCAAGCGAAGACATGCAAGTCATCAAATCTCCCCAGCAGCATTCTCCGGGATAGCACGGGATGAGCCAACACACAAGCACACCCAGGGCTTACGCGACAAGCCCAAATTCCCCACGGAGTACGATCATCCAGTGCAGGTATGATCTCTGTCTTATGGCTGGCGAGCCCTTCACGCGAGTCTAATGGACTATAAACGACCCGACCGGAAGTCTACCAGGTCTTAACGGACTTGGTAGCTACTCTGACTTTCGCCTTGTCCAAGCCTCAGTCAGAGTGGGGGCTCTGTAGACACCCGCATTTTGACTGCCAGGTGTCTATGGTAGTTTCCAAAAAACACCCGATGATGATCGGACGCTAACGTGTTTCTACACGCTCGGATACGGGCTCAAATCCATTAATCGCTGGCTAACACACTTACGGAGTACAAATCTCACAAAAACAACCTCGAATCCAGGCCCAGTGGATCATTCCGAGTCAAACAAGACTAATTTGGGCCAAAACCGACACCGGAATTAAAACCGACTTTTCACGATTGGGTCAACCCCGGTCAAAGTCGTTTCCGAGACACACAAAAACAGCCATATAACCATCAAAAGTCCAAGTCAATCACAAAACCCATCAAACACCCAAAGTCAAGGTTCAAAACAATGGACCCGTGCAACCCGACTGGGCCACTCGATCGAGTGACCCACCCACTCGATCGAGTGGGCTTGTTTTGAGCCCGGCGGCAGGCTTCACGGGCCACTCGACCGAGTTAACCCCATACTCGGTCGAGTAACCCTAAATCGGTGCCCTAGCCATGCCTATATAAGCAACCCCCATGCAACACAATTACACAACTTTTTTACATCTTTTTTGCAACCTCAAAACCCTAGAGCAATCATACACACTACATCCTCACAAACCCTAATCAAAAACCTAGTAATCCTACACTAGCAAAAAACCCTAAACCTAGTTTTAGGAAATCTATCCCGAGCCACCTTAACTTAATCTACATAAAACCTCGAAGACTCTTGTGTTGAAGCCACGGTTACGAGTCCGCACCGAGACAAGAACATGTAGGTTGAGGGTGTCAAAACCCTCTTTTCTTCTCCCTCTCTTCTCCATCTCTTTTTTTTTTCGTTTTTTTATCTTGTTCTTCGCATTCATAATATCGATCATAATTAATATCAAAACATTAAAATATTTATCGATTTGTGTAGAATAAGAAGAATACCGGGATAAGGAAAACCGCATATACAAGTGTACTGCACACGCGTCGTCGGTCGCTTATCCCGGTACCCCGACTATTTGATTATTGAGATAAATCAACTTAAACAACAATTCGCTATTGTTTCTCGTTATCATCATCATCAATTTTTACATTCATCAATTTTCTAAAAATCAATAAGGGTCGAAACCCGTTGACACGGATCCGACATCACAATCCCTAGGGATTTATTTCGATGTCGGAGAAGTCGAGGGAATCAAGTTTTTATTCAAGTAAAGCGTCGATTTTAGATTCGATACCAATTCCATAATTGGATATCGAATCTAACAATCAAGTCATATGAATTAATTAGCGTGATTTGTTCATATCACGATAATTAATTTAAAACGACTAAAATCAATTTATCTTTTTTTTCTTTTTTATTTCACTCTAATATTCTATATCGATTCAAATAATCGAATATGGGATATAACGAGTATTCAAATTTAGAATCGGGTATAAATTCAACAATATTTATATTCGGTTTAGCAAAATCAACGATTTATAAAAAAACCCGAATCGAGCATAGGTCACGCAATACTTATGCCCAATTCGGTAAAACCATCGATTCATCAAAAATCTAAAGCAATTTCGAAAATCAACATAAAATTGCAAACGAATTACAATTCGTACAGATGCCACTCGACCGAGTGCCTTAGCCACTCGATCGAGTGACATCACAAAATCGAGTCATAATGCATGTCGCGACCACCACTCGGTCGAGTCTCACAGTGACTCGATCGAGTGGCCATGTACTCAACCGAGTTGGTCAATAACTCGGCCGAGTACGGTCTGTAGCGCAAAACAGAATCACCTTTTTCAGGTCTACTCGATCGAGTCTGTCGACCACTCGATCGAGTAACCTCATAACGACTCAAATTACGAGTCTTACATTATTCTATTTTCAAAACCCGATAGTATTTCTCGACTTAGGTCAACACGTGCATAATTAATCACGTGTATACTATCTTTTCAAAACATACATCTCATATTTGCAATATTCATCTCATTCAATATTCGCGCAAACCGTTATTATTCGTTATATTATTACATCGTTACTAACGCGTTTGTTATTTCTTTTGTCAATTTAATTATTGTTCGTTTATTGTACTAAATGAACCCACATGCTAAAATTCCACTTCGACGTAGAATTAATTGCATTAAATTGACATAGAAACCCACTTTTCAATTTCATTCACATGCCTAGGAAAAACAATGTTTGCATAAGCATTTTTCCCGTTTTACTAACGCGCGTATTGTAAGTCATTCGAATTCTTAGTAGAGGCCGCTGATGTGCGGGCGGGGTTGGGTGTCCTTTGTGGGCTTCCCAACACGTACCCTCACCCCTTACTCAGAACCTCGGTTTCCGAATGTCCGAAACCGTTGGCGCACGAGAGTCATTCATACACGATATCCGATAATATCGGTATCGGTATCGCAATGCAAAGGGACGAGCCCAATAAACTCTGACATCGGAAATGGACCGTATTTTGTATACGGACCACTACGACATAGAGTGGGCTCGAATGGTTCCGAATAACCACAAAATTCGGTGGCGACTCCACATAGACCTAAATTTCAATTTGATCCATTCTCATATGGAGATTCATTCGCCTACCCAAACCCGCGCGTGGCCGCGTCGGGGTGGACCTATGTCATGTCCACAACACCTTTCATTTTTTGTCATTCTGACAGCCAAATTTGAAGCAGATTGATTAGTATTTGCTTCCTCGGGGACTTCAATGTTCACCACAGTCGTGGTATTTCCAGTGTTGGACACCCCTGTGCGCTTTCCTTTCACCGTCCAATTTACGGCTTCATCCACTACACCGACTTCTGTCACATGCACACATTTCAAAATTAAAAAAAAATTATGAGCAATTTATTTCTGCATTTAAAGAATCTATTCAAAAATTATGAGCAATTTATTTCTGCATTTAAAAATTATGAGCAATTTAGTCAATTAACTAAAAATCTAGTAATTACTGCATTTAAAGAATTAAAATAATTAAATAATTATGAAAATACAAAATTTGAATATGATCATACCAGGTACTACGATTCTAACGCGTTTCGTCGGACTTCTAGTCATTTTTGACTTCCCCATCTTCAAACTAATCAGTATTTATTTTTAAAATTGAATATTCCATTGTCAGTAATTTCAAGAATAAAACCAGAGAGAATTGAAGAGAGAGAGAGTTCAAGAAGAATTTTGGGAATTTTGGATTTTAGGAGTTGGAGGGAGAGTGGGATGCAGTTTGGCGGTTCCTAGATTTGGGTAGATTTCTTGGCACAATTTATTTTTATTTTTTTAATTTAAATCAGTTACATAATATTGTATGCATAATCAAGTAGATTTGGGTTGACCCATTTGGTTAGTTGGGATGCGTCTCACACTATTTACTGTGAGATAGTCTCTCAGGAGACTAATTGAATTCCTATATAGTCATTCGTATGTATAGGGCTGTTCAAAAACCGGTCCAGACCGACCAACCGGACCGAACCGGGCCGGTCGGTCCAAACCGAACCGGCCCTACCCACAACCGGTCCGGTCCCCGGTCCCTCCTCCATGGACTTTCCGGTTTCCGGTCCGGTCCGGGCTAAAACCCGGAAAAACCGGTCCGTACCGGTAGACCGGAATTGATTCTCAAGTTCCCAATTTCCCATTAATCTCAAATACTCAAATTCCCAATATTCTGTCAAATTCAAATCCTATAATTCCTATTTCCTATAATACTCAAATTCTCAATATTCCCAAATCATAACTTCCCATAATTCTTATTTCCTATATAATTTTTAATCTATAAATAATTCAAAATACTATACTAAATTACTAATTACTAAATTACTAAGTTACTATATAGTTAAAACTACTATTTTACATGTTTACGTAAATTACATTCAAATACATTTACGCGCTAAATTATCGTTCATTGTTGATAGTTGATCGTTTGATTTTATATTATCGTATATAAGTTACAAACGTACAAGTTACAACCATTTACGCGCTAGTCGGGTCGACCGGTCCGGTCCGGGTTCAGACCGGTCCGACAAGTCCGGTCCCGGTCCGGTCTGACACCCATCCGGTCCGGTTTCCGGTTCTGACGAAGCCCTTTGGCCGGTCTTCGGTCCAACCGGGTCCGGTCCGGTCCGGTCCAGTTCTGGACCGGTGAACACCCCTACGTATGTATGATATACGTACTCCCTCCGTTCAGTTCATTTGTTTGCCTTTTATACTCTTCATAGTGAATATAAAAGGGACACAAATGAACGGAACAGAGGGAATATATATTATACTCGGTATTCATTTATAGTGTATACTTAATTTAACATTTTAAATTTGTTACGTTATTCATTATAACTAGGGATGACAATGGATCGGATCCGGACCGGATCTCCATCAGCGGATCCAGATCCGCTCCAGATCCGACTGATTCCAAAATTGCGGATCCTGACTGGATACGCAGATCCATTTTTTTGACTTAATTAAAATTTTGTATTCTTTAAGCTTTTAGATTAACGAGTATTGTAACAATATTAAATTTTAATAATCTTACAATTAAAATTATACTCCGCTAAATCAAGTTACAAATCAAAGTTCAAAACCAAAGAAAAAAGTCTTAGAAATAACAAAATAAATACAAATTAAAGTTCCGCCAAATCAAGTTACATAGTTTACGAATTACAAAATAAAACACTAATTTAGTAGTCGACACTTGAAGGTTCTTGAGTTTCTTCTTCCATGTCTTCATAAGAAATAACATCAATATCTGTGGACATGACGTAGGTCCACCCCGACGCAGCCACACGCGGGTTTTGGGTAGGCGAATGCACCTCCATATGAGAATGGATCGAATTGAAATTTAAGTCGAAATGGAGTCGCCACCGAATTTTATGGTTATTCGGAACCGTTCGAGCCCACTCTATATCGCTATGGACCATACACAAAGTATGGCCCATTTCGGTTTTAGAGTTTATTGGGCTCGTCCCTTTGCATTGCGATACCGATACCATCTATACCGGTAATCGTGTAAAGAATGACTCTCGTGCGCCAACGGTTTCGGGCATCCGGAAACCGAGGTTCTGAGTAAGGGGTGAGGGTACGTGTTGGGAAGCCCACTAAGGACACCCAACCCCGCCCGCACTTAGCGGCCTCTACTAGGACATCGTTTGACTTTCTAATATGCGCGTTAGTGATTCGGTGAAATGATATGCAAACAGCGTTTTAGCTAAGCATGCGAATTAAATGTGAGCTACGTCAATTTAATGCATCTAATTTATTGTCGAAGTGATTTAGCATGCGAGGGTTCATTTAAAAGCGGTAAAACGCAAATAAATAAAGCAAAGCAAAATAAATCGGTTACAAGTTACACGGGCGGAATACAACCCGGAATTTACAATACAACGAACAATAATAGTCAAAATATACAATCGAAATGGCGAGCAATAATTACAAACGGACCCGTGTATAAACTAGACCGTGAATTTGTGTAGATGGACGAACCTTAATTAATTACGCATTATATTGCATGTTAATCAAGGAACGGAGGTTCGAGACCTAGGCGTGGTGCTAACCCGATCTCGGACCTCGATGCCTTGTCCCGACTTATCAACTCGAGAAATGGAGTCTAAATTAATTTATACATCGGATACGACTAAGGAGTCGTCGACATAAAATCAATAGTGTGAGACCGTCGATCAAAATCGTTTTAAGTGTCGTGACATGTGTGAGTTTTGAAGAAAGGAGGGTCACGTGATTGTCTTTACACGTGATGACTAGAGTCGAAAAAAGACGAGGCTCGAAATGTGTGTCGAGGCCCTCGGTTTTCTGGGTTACAGGACCCACTCGACCGAGTCGTGATCTGACTCGGTCGAGTGTGTCATTAAACGTGGCTACTGCCCAAAATTTTGGGTGCTACTCGATCGAGTAGCTTACGTACTCGGTCGAGTAGCCCCTGTACGAGTAGTGACTCATTTATTTTTATGCGTTTAAAATCGATGATTGGCCGAGTTAAATAAAAATATTGACGATTTAAATTTAACTCAGTTTTTCGGTATTATAGTCTTGTTTTATATGACTATAATACCGTCATCGGAATTTTATAAAAACGTTTATTAGTTTGAAAATTTTGATTAGTGACAAAATTGAATCCCTCTACGTCACGACATCGAAATTAATCCTTACGGATTATGAGATGTTGATTTTCGTGTCAACGGGTTCTGTACCAATCTTAGAAATGGATGTATACGCGTTCAACTACGAATGGTCGTGATCGTGTTAATAAACGAATCATAAAAATGACCATCGTAATTAAACGTGTTTGGATCCGAATTTTGAAATTATTACGTAGAAATATATATATATATATATATATATATATATATATATATATATATATATATTACACGGTACATACAAAATTATGATAAAATGTACATAACGATAATTGAATGCAAAAAGTAAAATATTAACGCTAGTAATGTCGTTACTATCGACTAAATATAATACTATAAGCATAAATATAAATATACATAAAAGATCAAGAAGAAGGATGAAGAAGGAAAAGTCGGTGTTGAATTGTCACACCCTCAACCTACATGTTCTTGCTTCTCGGGATACGGTTCGTCAAACGGCGGCAATGGCACGGGAACGTCGAGATATGTAGGAGGAGTTGATGGTGTGTGTGTATGGCTCGGTTTGTGTGTATCGTGACGTCGAGAATGGCGTTGCAAAATGTATAGTAATGTAGTGTAATGTTGGCTGAGATTCTTGTAGGTAAGAAGTGCTCAAAAAAAGGTGTGTAATTGTGTAAAATGTAGTTGTGTTTGTGTCAAAGGTTGACGGGTATTTATAGGGAGCCACGATATAGGGTCACTCGACCGAGTGGCCTCAGTGCACTCGGTCGAGTGCCCTCGTGAATGAACCTGGACTGGTTCTATGAGGCTCCACTCGATCGAGTGGTCAATCCACTCGACCGAGTGGATCAATTTGGCCGCATAAATTTAGGCATGATTAGGCTTGATTTGATTGTGATTGATTGTGATTAATTTTGGATTGATTTTGGATTGTGGCGCAAGTTTCGAGACGTATCAGGTCGTTTTGTGTGTCGTGTTCGTCTTTGACCGGGTTTTGACCCGATCGCCAAAAAACGGGATTTATTTTTGGTGTCGGTTTTGACCCAAATTAGTCTCATTTTGCTCTGAACGACCCACTGGGCCTGAATTTGAGGTTGGTTTTGTGAGATTTGTATCCCGTTAAAAGCCCATGCCGGACATTATTAATTTCGAGCCCGTATCCGAGCGCGTTAGAACACGTTAGCGTCCGATCATCATCGGGTATTTTTTGGAAACTACCATAGACACCTGGTAGTCAAAATGCGGGTGTCTACAATATCCTAATGTCAAAGAACACATAGAATGTTAATATATGAAAACAAATATCACTAACAAGAAGAGAGGTTAACTAACAAAAGCAATCAATTATAAAAACTCACCATGTCAATTGCATCAATATCTTCTCCTTCGCTATCTGAATCCTCATTTATAGTAGAGCATGCACTTGTGTCTTCTAGATTATTTTCAAAACAAATATAGATACATATCATTATGTAACAAATAAGATATTGCAAATAAAATAATGTAAGAAGTTTAATAATAAATATTACCTTGAATATCCTCAACCTTCCAATTTTGCAAGCACATTAAAGCTCTATGGTGTTAGCATGAATCTTTGAGCGATGAGAACTATTACCCTTCCTCCCATGCTAAAGGCACTTTCGGAAGCCACACTAGAAATTGAAATAGCAAGAATATCCTTGGCAATTTTTCTTAGTTTAGGATATTTATGATGCATTTTCCACCAACTAAGAATGTCAAAGTTGACATTTTCTGGTTGTGTTTCATCCTCCAAATAATGATCCAATCTACTCACACATTACATTCACTTTTCTCTTCTTTGTTTTCTTTTCTCTAGCAAAACCATCTTCTTCACCTTCCACACTAGAAATATCAAGAGCTCTTTTCCCATTTCCTTTAGACAAGTCTTATGCCACATTCCCTTCATTTCTGTTGATACTCAATAACAAGATCATCCAAATATTTTCTCACCATAATTACTTTTTCTTCACTACTTTCACCGTATAATTTCTTAAAATAATACTCGACACAATCCATCTTATTCCTAGGATCCAAAATGACGACAATAGTTAAAAGAATGTTTATGTGATCCCAATACTTATCAAATTTCACAACCATATTTGTAGCTATGGTTCAAACAATAAGAGCATCATCAACTAACCAAGATCTCAAAGCAAGTTTTATCTCACAAGCCTTTCGAAAAAATAAGTTATGAGTAGGATAATGCCTCCTCGAAAACACTTTAGTAGCATTACTAAATATCTTCAACTTCTTACAAATAAGACTAGCCAAGTTCCAATCTTCATTTGAAGGAATATCAATTTTCAACTTTCTATTTAGTCGTTTTAGTCTTTCAAACACATCCACATAAGGCAATGCGGATTCAAGCATAGCAAAAGTTGAATTCCACCTTGTTTTACAATCAAGAATCAACTTTTGATTGTTACTAATACCCAAAAAATGACAAGACTCGGCAAATTTTTCAATCCTTATAGAAGTACCACCCCAAAATGAAACACGCTCTCTCACTTTTGTTGTCCCTGATTCAATGACCTCTAACCCATCTCTAACAATCAAATTTAAGATATGAGCACTACATCTCAAATCCAAGAACTTGCCTTTCAACATAAGACACTTTTTCTCAAAATTTGCAAGCAATATTCTTGTCATTGCATCATTTGTGGTACAATTGTCAACCACAACGGAAGAAATCTTACTCTCTAGACCATATTGAGACAAACACTCCATTAAAACTTCAGCGAGAACATCTTTTGTATGTGGAGATGACACATAACGAAACCTTCAAATAAACACACAATATAATATCAAGAGATGGTGGATAAGTTTTATAAAGATTAAAATAGTTACCTCAACGTTCGATTCCTCAAGTTCCAATTTCTATCAATGAAATGTGAAGTAACAACCATGTACCCTTTTTTTAATGGAGGTCCACATATCTGTTGTCACCGCAATTCTACTATCATTAAACTTCAATATTCGCTTAAGGGAAAGCTTATCGGCATCATACAACTTCAAAATATCTTTTTTCAAGGTATTCCCAGAGATCGTCTTGTAGTAAGGGTTTAGACTCTTAGAATATTCTCTAAAGACATGATGATCAACCATCGATAAAGGATATTCATGCACCACCACCATCTTACTCAATATACTCCTAGTATAATCTTGGTCAAACTCTTTATATTTCTCTTTAACTCTAAAGTAGAAGTGTCATCAACCGCCCTTATTATTCTTAGCTTCTTTTGAGTACCATCAATTGTCAAAAATCTCTGGACAAGTGTTACGTGCATGTTTACCAAGATGAGAAATCCCGTTACGCTCATTGTAAGAAAGATCTTTCTTACAAGCTTTGCATTTTGCAATCATAACACTTTTCACCTTTATTAATTCAAAAGAATTCCAAACATCGGAAGTACGCTTTAGTTCTTGGTGCGCTTACATTGGATTCTTTTTGTTCGATTCTAATGGGGTTAACATCTTGATCATCAGGAACGTTAATGAAATCTTCCTCCTCGCTTTCTACATCTATATATAGGTACATTAACAAGAGGCCTAGTGGAACCGCTCAATTCTTCATTAGAGCTTAAAGAAAGATTATATGATTATTCACCTTGCATTCTGATAATCCAAGGGGAAAAAAACAATTGATAATCACTATTATTAAAGGTGGGTCTCATTAATAAACATCACATACGCATTTCACTATGCAACAATCAAGATTAACCAAATTACATACTCAACAATTACCAGAAACAAAGAAAAGAGGAAAAAAGGGGGAAGATACAGTAGCTCTACAAGATTGTGCCAAACGACTCATAACAGCAGTGAACGATAGGATCAACGACAGAACAAAGCGACAACATTGCAGCAGCAACAAATCAACAACAAGACAGTACAACAGCAGCAGCAACGAAGACAAAAATACCAGAAACACCGAGTACCGACAACATCGCAGCAGCAGCAACAAAAAGATCGAGTATCGAGAAGATGAAAACAAGATGAAACAACAACATAGCAGCAGCAACAACCGAGTACCAACACTTTACCAAACCCCATAACAGAAACAATATAACAACATTTTGTTATAGAGGCAACAATGTTGGTACTCGACTCATTTTGCTCATAGCAGTAACCCCATAGCAGCAACAGAAACCCCATAACAGTAGCAACAAACAACAAGAAGACCGAGTACTGACTCATTTTGCTCCATCGACATTCAACAACATAAACAGATATTGAAGAGAAGAATAGTTTAAAATGTGTGAATCAATGAAAATGAATAAAATTTGCGAATCAACGGAAATAAACAACATAAACAATGAAAATGATGAAATGATGAAGAAAGAGAAAGGAATGAAAGAACACTACTTTCTGCGAACAAAATCTGCAAATCTGGGTTGGACAGATGATTGAGGATGAAGATGTACTGCAAATCTGGCGAATGTGAGGAGGAAGATGGAGTTGGAGTGATGATTATGGTCGATTGATGAACTGATGATTGATGAATATAGAGTTGGAGTTGGAGTGATTGATGAAGATGGAGTTGGAGTGATGGATGAAAATGGAGTTCGAGAGCAGTCAGAGTGTCAGACGTGAGAGTTGAGGACTTGAGGCTGGGGTTAAATTTTTTTTTTTAGGTGTTTATTTTGTTTGTATGATATTGTTTGTAACTTTGTATGTGAGGAGAGTGGGCTAATGAGTTTCCTTTACCGGCCTAGTTAACAACAACTTCAGCAATCCAACACTTTTTTTTAAACGGATTTGCAGATCGGATCCGAATCCGCCTAATAAGATCCAAGATAGTGGATCCGGATCCGATCCATATCCGACGGATCTGAAATTTTATGATCCATATCCAGTCCGTGCGGACCGTATTTTGCGGATCTGGACCGGATACAGGATTCGTTGTCATCCCTAATTATAACACATTTAAATTTAAAGTGATATATGTATGTCGATATTATCGTTTATCTTTATTTTTTAACGAATTCATAAACAAAACACATAAGTTTAAATTACAAAACGATGATATTAAGACATTCATCTCTTAGGGTAACCTTAAATTCTAGGGCCCCAAAAGCCCGTTCTAACCTGTAATACCCGTTTTTCTGTTGGTATTGTCGTTGTCGTTATCGTCTTGTTGTAGTCACGCTAATGTTATTGTGTCGTGCCTGTATGTCGGAGGTCAATTCTGTGAATCGTTGAACGTATTACTACAGGTTTCGAAATGTTGGTAGAATGGGTGAGGGGAACGAACTTCGGGACGAAGTTCCGTATAAGAAGGGTAGACTGTAATACCTCCCAAAGTTCCGTATAAGAAGGGTAGACTGTAATACCCTTTTCTTCTTACCCGTGATTATATCTTAGCTACGATAACTAATGTTAGCAGAGATTATCGTTCACGACGAGATCGTGTGTCTGTTAATTAGGTGATGGGTGGTGAACTTCGGGACGAAGTTCCTTATAAAGAGGGTAAATTGTAATACCCGTCATACATTACGAGTATTTTCTATTTAATTCGGGTCTCATTAATGGGTAGTATTACATATTATTGGTTAACCCGTTTATTTTAATCCAACTCGTTAAACCATCTTTATACCTGTCTTTGGTGTCTAACCGAGTAAGGTGAATATTAGTTTACGTAATTATATGAGTAAAACTGAGCTTAAAATCCATTCTCGAGCACTTCATTTCATGAGAGTATGAGACACATGAGTCCACTTAATTTGATGAGTCACGTAGTAACACACCCTGTTTGCACCCATTTCATGTTTGCCCTATGCAAACCCCGCCTCCTTCTTCCTCTTCTATCTGTCTCCCCTGGCAGCACCATCAACACCATCAACAAACTCCAGCCCACTTCTAGACGAGACCCTACCGTCATCGACCCCCTCCTCCACCGCCATCTTCGTGTGGTTAAGTCTAGTCCATCTTCAACCTACGATCACCCGTACACACGGTATGAGTCTTTATATATATCGTTTCGTAACTATTTTACGCCCTAGTCGTAGTTAGTGTCCTAACTCCTTGAGTCACATCATAAATCAATTTGTTGGGGATGGTTCGTGGTTACGGTTATCGTATTGGTGTCGTGTTATTATTGTTGTTGTCGTCGGTTTGTCATGGCTGTCCCTGCGTGGTTTCTGTTGTCGGGTTGCGGCCGTTTCGTGTCGTTGTTATGACGGGCTTGTGGTGCGCTGGTTAGTGCTATTACGAGGGACTCGTAGTGTTGGGTTGGTCGTGTGCCATTGTGGTTGCAGTATGGTTGTCATGGGTTAATAATAATAATAATAATAATAATAATAATAATAATAATAATTATAATTATAATACGTGAAGGTAGTGTACTACGAGGAATAGTTAGCGTAGTATTGGTTATATAATGATACATTATAACTAAGTCAGTGTCAGGTTTATTTTATAATTAATTACGTTAGGATTAATATTAATTAAGTATATAATATTTCATATTAGGATTGGATTTTGTAGAATTTCCGTGGCTATACTACCAACGCGATGGTGACCTGCGGTAAGGTTTTCCTTACTTAGAATACGTTAATATTATTATGCATGTATGAGTTACGAGTAGGATGTGATATTGTAATAATAAGAATAATGTTGAACATTGATGGGACAATGATTGTTGAATATTGATATATTGAAGTTGGTGAGGCTAGCTTTAGACCTAGTCGGGGCCCTTTGATAACGATCCCCTCCCCGATTTTCCTCGCGGGTTGTTGAACCTGCAGAGGTGTTGGTGAGAGGAATTTGTCGTGGATCCTACCGATCAAATAAAACCAACTAAGCCTAACTGGGTAGATAGGGTAAGTCGGGTCGAATCCACGGGGACGGAAAGAGGTGTCTAGACAAAGGTCTACCTAAGGACTATACTAAGTCAACTAAGCTAAACAAACTAGAACGATAAAAGGGGATAAAACTATGACTAGGAATGAACTAAGTATAACAACTAAAGCTAAATGATTCGACTAACTAGAGAAACAATAACTAAAAGGATGGAGAATTCAATAGAAAAAGGACTAGGATTAGGTCGAGTTCAAGGGTGATGAGATGATCAAGGAAGAGTAAAGGTGTGGGGGTAGTCAAGCTATCTAGGTATAATCTGGGCTCTCGCTCCTAAACAAAGCTAGAGGTTCCTCGCTCTCGCGCAAGAACCTATTCTAGCAACATACAAGACCACAAGAAGAAGGCAAGAAAACATGCATTTGCAACTACAAGTCATTCAAGCACTTCATTAAACATGATGTATGCATACAACTAGGAAGCAACCAAAACTTCCACCAACAATCTAAACAAACCCTTAATCACTCATGAAAGCACCCAATCCCCCTACTAACCCTAGCAAGAGGATTACTCACACATATCTAAACTAAAATTAACACAAACTAGAGAAACTAACACAAGAACAAGAATATTCATAATGAAGAACAACAAGGATGAACAATACAATAAACAAAAGATAAAGATTAAAACTTGACTAACAATAAAAGATTAAGAGAAGGGAGAAAAGAGATTATACCAAACAAAAGAAGATGAAAAGATGAAATATTGGATATATAGAGAAAACCCAAATACATCCACCAAGGTTGTCAATCTTGGTAGAGATCTTCAAGAATTCCAATAATACAAGGATTAAACTAAGATTAAGGAGAGATTAAGGAAAGATTAAGCCAATCTACACTAATCTAATCTAATCTAACCTAAAGTAGTCTAGGATTTCATAAAAGTAAGTTAGAGTGAGGTAGTGTCCTTAAAACAATACAAGAGGGGAGTATATATAGGGTTTCACGAGTGAAGGAGGCGGAAAAAGAGAGGACGGACAGAGCTGGGCCCTTCCCGGCAGGGAAGGTCGTGATCCCGACCAGGAAGAGGTGGTCCCGACCGGAAAGACAGTGATTCCGGCCGGGATGTACCCACAGAAGCGTTGTTTGCTGTCCCACTTCATCTCCGTCGTGATGGATGTGATCCCGACCGGGATGGGTCATGTAGGCTTCAAATATGATCTCCTAGGTCCCTACTTTCCTAGGCTTCTTATCGACTCTCGGTGCTCGGGAATGGGCTCCAAGGGACTCGGGATCGAGTCTAAGCCACCGAGTCATCGTCGCTTCTCTTCGTTTGCTCCATATGTGTCGGAAACGAGTCGGAATCGTTCCACTTCTCCAAGATAGGCCTTAGGAACCTAAAACAAGCTAGAAGAAGTGTAAGTAGCCTCGAAACCGCTCCAAAGAGCGATTCCACAAGAGAAATCGGGACCAAACATAAGAAATAAGCACTACATAACACACTTATCAACTCCCCCACACTTAACCCTTACTCGCTCTCGAGTAAGCACGAACTAACTAACTAAGACGAATTAAACTACTAGCCGAGCGGGTATTAGCGCACCCTACGCCCTTTCAACTCACGCGAGAACACTTAGAGGAAAGGTGCGCTCCGCAAGGCAAGTGAGGTCTTGCGACAAAAACTATGGATACAATCGAACACGAAAACACACAAACAAACAAACAAACAATCGGTTGCATCCAAAAAGAAACAAATACCGCTTACCTCAACAAAGCGGTGAAAGAAGCACCGGTTAAGGACTCAAGGCAAGTGATAACGTTCCCAAGCTAATAACACAAATCGATATGGACAAAACCCTAATAGTATGACAACAAAGCAATAAAAACGTTGGTAACTTACCTAGTTCCTCCTAACATTCTAAGAACGTACTACGGGACGATAGGCGGGATGGAAAAAGGATGAACCACGGAGTTAGTCGACACTGTAGGTAAGTGAAACCCCGCCCCCTTTAGCGATGAGTCAAGAGGGTCGTCCCATGCTCAAAAATCGCCCCACTAGTCCAAGTAAAAAGGTGGATATGGTTGCAAAGTGAGGGAAGGCCGACCATTACCACTATCATCCTTCCTAGGGACTCGGTCCTTCGGTAGGCTCTTCACGATAACAGTCGGTAAAAGGCTTATTTTTGAGGGGGTGAGAATTTTTTTGTGAAATGATTTTCTTTGGCAATTTTCTTTTGTATTTTGCTTTTGAGTTGCTATGTCATTTCTTTTTCTTCTTTTGTATTTTGTTTTTGATTTGTTGTGCCTTTTCTTTTTCTTCTTTCTTTTTGTTTCTTTTTGTTTCTTTTCTTGGTTTTTCTTTCTCTATTTGACTTGGTTTGCCCTTTTGGATAATTCTTGTATTGTAGGCATTCAATCACAACCAAGCATGAAACTTCAACAAATTGCAACTTATTTGTGGAAAATGTGTAGAAGACAGGGAAATGAGTAAGTCGGGACGGCGCCTTCCCTTCAAACCCAAAAAAAAGGTGGAAACTTGGACTAATCAAACAATTTCGAACACGGTCATCTAAGAGACGGGACTCGGCAACCAAGGCCTTTTCACTCCGTGGGTGGACAAAGTGGTCAAAATGCAAATCCCGCAGTAAATCCCTAGTAGACTAGGTGGACTCAAGGTAAGAAACCAACGAAACTATTGATTTAAAGTCATTCTACTAGACTAAAGTCCAAGACTCGATTCATATCACTAGGAAACGAAAGTAAACTCTTGCGCACTAGCCTCAAAACCGGGTTTTTGAAAACCTTTTCTACACTAGACACAACAAAGACGAAAGAAAATGAAACGAAACAAGACAAAACAAAACAAAAACACAAGGAAATAAACAATCACCACCCCGAAACTTCCAAATAAGCAACCACAAACTCTAAAAAGCTCCACCAAAGCATACACCATCACAGAACATCCTCCAAACACCAAAAAGGGAAAAGGAGAAAGAGATAGAATGATATTACCGGATGTCAAGAGCTTTCCGAAACTCACGGCGATCAAGCAACCTACAAGGAAATAGGGAGGCAAAACACACACAACACAACAAATATACGACACAAAGACACAAAAGACAATGACACAAAAGAAAATCTTTTTTGGTTTTTATGAAAATTTTCAAACTTTTAGGAATTTTTAAGATTTTTTCGAAAAACTACGAAAATAAAACTAGACTAGACTAAGATATCGCTCCCCCACACTTAAACCGAGCAATGTCCTCATGCTCGATCGGTAGTGTGTGGAAGACACCAAAAAGAAGAGAAAAAGTGAAAATAAAGCTAAAAATCAAAAATGAAAGTGAAGAAAGGGTAGAATGTGTCGAGCCTAGGTGTAATCAAGTCACCTAGAGCCGAGACGAGAAAAGATATGGATGGGGGAAGAAATAAAAGGAGGGAAATAAAAGGAGGGAAATAAAAGGAAATGGGAGGGGAGGGCTAGGTGTAATCAAGTCACCTAGCCCGGATTCCAATTTGACTAAATCCTACCATAATAAAATAAAAACGAAGAAAAAGTGAAAAGAACTTGTCAATTTGGATTTTTCAAATGATTCTCGATGTAATCACCTCATCGAGAATCGGGAGCAATAAACACAAAGACCCCGAGGGCCACCATGACACCAAATACATAAAAGGGAAGGGGAACATACAAAGAGAGACTAGCAATAAAAGACGGAAAAGAAAGAAGAGTCGCCTACCAATGGTTAGCAACTCAATAATCTCCATCACCTCAATGATCGTTATCGGCACTTTGCTCGTCTTTGTCATCGATATTCCTCTTCTTCCTAGATGTAGAGGAATGGTTGGAGCAACGAGCTTGCAATGGTGTAAATGAGGTTGGGATTTGAGGGGAAACTCGGTGTATAGTGAAGAGAAGATGAGATGAAGGTATATAATTGAGGTGCAAGGGTGAAATGATAGTGGCAAGGGTGAGTATGGAGGTTGGGTGGGGGTATAAAGTGGTAGGGTGGGGCTTAAATGACGAAGAGAAGGCAAAAGGGGCCGCTGGGGCTGATCCCGGTCGTGATGCCTCGGTCCCGGTCAGGAAGAGGTTGATCCCGGGTGGGATGGCTAGTCATTAGCCTTTGATTTCATGCTCACTTCATCCCGGTCGCGATGACACCCATCACGGTCGGGATTGCCTCTCTGTGGACATGACATAAGTCCACCTCGACGCGGCCACGCGCGGGTTTGGGGAGGCGAATGAATCTCCATATGAGATGGATCGAATAGAAATTTAAATCGAAGTGGAGTGGCCACCGAACTTTGTGGGAGTTCGGGCCCGTTCGAACCCACTCTATATCTTAGTGGGCCATGCACAAAGTATGGCCCATTCGGATGTCATATTTTATTGGGCTCGTCCCTTTGCATTTGATACCGATACCGACATTATCGGATACCGTGTATTGAATGACTCTCGTGTGCCAATGGATTCGGATATGCGGAAACCATGGTTCTGAGTAAGAGGTGAGGGTACGTGTTGAGAAGTTCACAAAGAACACCCAACCCCGCCCGCACATTAGCGGCCTCTACTAAGATATCGAATGATGTTTTAATACACGCGTTAGTAATACGATGAATGATATGCAAACATTGTTTTAACTAATCATGCGAATAATTGAATGGGTTACTATGTCGATTTAATGCATTTAATACTAACGTCAAAGTTATATTTAGCATGCGAGGTTCATTTTAGTACAATAAAATAAACAACGAAAATAAATCGACAAAAAAAAATAACAAACTTGTTAGTAACGGTAAATAACGATAATAACGGTTTGCGAAAGTATAGAATGACGTAGAATAATGTAGATGACACGATGCATGGTTTGAAAAGGTAGTACGACACGTGATTGATTTAACACGTGTTGACCTAAGTCATAGAAAGGTATTATCGAAACTAGAAAACGTTGTAGGACTCGATTTTGACGTGATAAGGGGCCACTCGACCAAGTAATTGAGGGACTCGACCGAGTGGACCTCTGGAAAGGCTTCTGTCCGGATTTCGAAACGTCACTCGACCGAGTCACGAGGGGACTCGACCGAGTGCACGGCCACTCGATCGAGTCATTGGGAGACTCGACCGAGTGGTTGTCAAAATAACTTTCTGTCTCGTTTTTTGGGGTGCCACTCGACCGAGTGGACTAGGCACTCGATCGAGTGCCCCCTGTACGAACTAGGGTTCGCTTCGCAACTCTTATTGATTTCGAAATTGCGTTTTAATTTTGGATAAATCGTTGATTCTACCAAATCGGGCATAAACATTATATAATTTATGCTCGATTCGGATTTTGATACTCGTCGTACCCGATGTTCGATTATTGAATCGACATCGAATATTAGAGCGAAACTTAAAAAAGATGCTATAAGTCGTTTAAATTAAACTAAAACGATATAGATTTTCTCCGCGTTTATAGTGTCGTAATTAATTCTATCAAATTAGGTGACAACTATTTTAGCATCAACGAAAATCGTATTAGTTAAACTTGTTGACCAAATCGTTTAGATTCGACATCCAACTATTGAGTTGGCATCAAATCCAATAGATTGACACTTTGTATTCGCTTGAATTAAAAGAACTCGACTTGATTTGATTCCCTCCGCATCCCGACATCGTAATAAATCCTTGCGGATTGTGTGATGTCGGATCCACGTCAACGGGTTTCGACCTTAACTAAAAAAAGATGCTTGATTCGAAAATAGTTTTAAAATCGATGAATATGCGATTAACGACGATGCGAACAAAATAATAAAAAACTATTGTTGATGTTGACTTGCTTCAACAATCAAGCGCTAGAGGTGTCGGGATAAGCGACCGGCAACATCAGATGAAACATCCTTGTATATTCGGATTTCCTTATCCCATCATCATTCGCACTCGACACAAATCCGCAAGTATTTTAATGTATTATACTAATAATTATTATTGGTATTATAGACACGACAACGGAATATAAAAAAAATGAAAAAAAGACGACGACGATGAGGAGGACGGACGGACGAGGATAAAAAAGAGAAGAGAGAAGAACGGGATATTGCACCGGCCCATTCGGATGTCAGAGTTTATTGGGCTCGTCCCTTTGCATTTGATACCGATACTGACATTATCGGATGCCGTGTACTGAATGACTCTCGTATGCCAATGGATTCGGATATGCGGAAACCCTGGTTCTGAGTAAGAGGTGAGGGTACGTGTAGGGAAGTTCACAAAGAACACCCAACCCCGCCCGCACATTAGCGGCCTCTACTAAGATATCGAATGACGTTTTAATACACGCGTTAGTAATACAATGAATGATATGCAAACATTGTTTTAACTAATCATGCGAATAATTGAATGGGTTACTATGTCGATTTAATGCATTTAATACTAACGTCAAAGTTATATTTAGCATGCGAGGTTCATTTTAGTACAATAAAATAAACAACGAAAATAAATCGACAAAAAAAAAGTAACAAACTTGTTAGTAACAAAAAATCAAAAATCAAAACATTCTCTCTCGACCTGGGCGATTAGGGCGATTTCCGTTTTCTCCGTTTTGCCTGCGTTTTGATCTTCGACGCAATCAGTTTTGACATTGACAAAACTGGATTGCGTGTCACTATGAGGAAGAAGACTAAGGTGACTGCAAGTGGTCCGAAACCGGTGACTCGGGCTGCGAAGATTGAATTGATCAAAAAGAATGTTTCGAGTTCGAAATTGAATGTGACTAATGAGGACGAGCAATCTTCGAATAGTAATACGTTGAATGACATTCCAGGACTTAATTGGGAGTCTGATTCTGACGCGAAGGAAGTCTCAGAGGATGTCTCTGAGTATGTTCCGGAAACAAAATTGAATGAGGGTAACAGTGGATGGAAACGAAGGGAAGGAAAGAAAATCGTTGATGCTGAAGAGGAGGAAGAATTGTTGAGACTGTCTGAGGATGATATGGAAGATGAGATAGAATATTGGAGCAATGCAGTTTACTGTTTCATCTTAGGAGCCAATCCTCCATGGGAAGTCATAGAGGGATACGTCAAAAGAATATGGAAGAAGCATGGGATCGACAAAATCTCATTCATTCCGAATGGTATTTTTGTAGTTCGGTTCAAAGAAAAAGACGCGAAGGTAAAAATTCTGAACCAAGGCGTTTTTATGTTTGATAATAAACCCCTTATAGTGAAAGAATGGACCCCTGATGCGAAGCTAGATAAGGAGGACGTTCATGAGGTTCCAATTTGGATTCAGCTTCATGACTTACCTCTGAAATGTTGGGGAAGATGTCTTCCTAAAATTCTGAACCAAGGCGTTTTTATGTTTGGGGAAGATGTCTTCCTGAAATGTTGGGGAAGAACCAAGATGTTGGACCGTACATTAAATCTGACTTAGCTACGGAAGAATGTACCAGGTTGGGGTATGCTAGGGTATTGGTGATGGCCAAGATAGGACAAAAATTTAAGAATTCTATTAAATGTTTGGATGAAAATGGAAGTGTGGTTGAAATTCTTGTCAAATACGAGTGGAAGCCTATCCTATGTACTAAATGTAATGGGTATGGGCATGATACTTTGGAATGCAAGAGGGAGGAGTTACGAAAAGCTAGGGTAGAGGCTAAACAGAAGAAGGTGTCGGTGATGAAAGCTGCTGCCGCTGGACCTGTTATGCGTAAGCCTTCTGCAGGAACCACGGCTCCTGTGAAGAATGCTGCTGTTAAACAGCTCCCATTAATGAAACAGGCTACAACGGGAGGACTTAATGGGGTTTCCTTTGCTGAGATTGTTAAAGGAGACTCGCCTAGGAAGAAAGGGGGTGAAGAAAAGGAAGGGGTCGGTCTTGAAATAGTTATTCATGGAGGTACATAATATTGGGTGCTGGAATGTACGCGACATGTGTAATATAAATAAGCAGCGTACTATTTGTGATTTTATTAGAAAGCAACAGGTTGATGTTTTTGGGTTACTGGAAACTAAAATAAAGAATAAAGCGTATGCAAGAGTTCATAGAAATATTTTTCATGAATGGAGCATTACTACTAATAGTCATTGTCATAAAGGAGGTCGTGTCTGGCTTTTGTGGAAGCATGATAGGGTGAATTTGACGATTGTGGAGTATAGTAGTCAAAGTATCCATGTCAAAGTATCTACTATTTCGGGTAAGGAGTATTGGCTTACCTTGGTTTATGCCTTTAATTCTACCATTGAGAGAGTCGATCTTTGGAGGAGACTGGAGAATTATGCTCGAAATGGACCGTGGATGATCATGGGTGACTTCAACTGTGTTGTAGATGCTCGTGAACGGCTTGGTGGGGCTAATTCGGAAGAGGCGATGAGTCAATTTCGAGATTGTCTTGCGAATTGTGAAGTAAATGATTATAAGGCTTCCGGGTCTTGGTTTACTTGGAACAATAAGCATAAAGAGATTGAAACGAGGGTTTTTAGTCGGATCGATCGATGCTTGGTTAACGATGATTGGGCGAACCTATTTCCGAATGGGTTTGCTAATTTCCTTCCCGAAGGGACGTTTGATCATTGCCCTTGCATTGTGAAATTGGAGAATGCTCCTTCGAGGAGGAATAGGAGTTTCAAATATATGAACATATGGAGCAAGGACCCAAGTTTCAGAAACTGCGTGGTTAATGAGTGGAGTGGTGTAATAAGGGGAACGCCAATGTTTCAGGTGGTGTCGAAACTACGAGGGTTGAAGCGCCCTTTGAAGTTGCTAAATGCAGCTGGATTTTCGGACATCGAGAACAGGTGTTTGCAGGCAGAATTAAGACTTGTGCAGCTGCAGATTGTCATGCGGTCGGACAAGTCTGCTGCTGTGTTACGCGAGGAAGCTGAAGTGAATGAGTTGGTTCGCCGTTTGCAGGAATCGAGAGGGGATTTTTGGAGCCAAAAGACTAAACAAATATGGGTTAAAGACGGGAACATGAATTCCGCGTATTTTCATGGGCTTCTACGAGCTAGAAGGGCTCAGAATGCCATCGTGAAGATTACGGATGAGGAAGGTCGGGAATGCAATAACAGGGATGAGATTGAATCCGCTTTCCTTCGGTTTTACAGAAGGTTATTGGGTGAATCTAGGGATGTGGAACCGGTTAAGGTGAGCTTGGTCAGACGGGGTAGAGTTTGTACTTTGGAGCATAAATTGTTGTTGGAGGCAAACGTTACTCAGGAAGAAATCAAGCTTGCCTTACAGAGTATTCCTCGTGATAAAGCACCGGGTCCGGATGGTTTCTCGAGTCAGTTCTTTTTGGACGCGTGGGACATTGTTGGGCCTGACATTGTTCAAGCTATTCAAGACTTTTTCAAATCAGGTAAATTACTCAAACAGCTGAATTGTGCTAATATTGTGTTGATCCCGAAGGTGAATAGACCTCAGACTGTGAAGGAGTTTAGACCGATTGCGTGTTGCAATGTATTGTATAAATGTATTGCGAAGATTATGTGTTCTAGACTGTCTAAAGTCTTGCCTGATATAATATCTCCTACTCAAGGAGGGTTTATAGAAGGAAGAAGTATAGTTGAGAATGTGATGATCTGTCAGGACCTTGTCCGGCTGTATAAAAGGGGGAGGATTTCACCTCGATGTCTGTTCAAGGTGGATATTCATAAGGCATATGACTCGGTGGAATGGTGTTTTGTGGACCAGATGCTGAGGGCTCTTGATTTTCCTGATCATTTTTGGAGGTTGATTATGGAATGTATTGAGACCGTCTCATATTCTCTGAGTGCAAATGGTGATAATTTTACCTTCTTTCGAGGGAAAAGGGGCCTGAGGCAAGGAGATCCTATTTCACCGTTGTTGTTCACGATTTTTATGGAATATTTCTCTCGAATCATGACACACGGGGGATTGGATAAGAGATTTAAATATCATCCGAAATGCGGGGCATTGAAGCTGACACATTTACTGTTTGCTGACGATCTACTCCTTTTCTGCAAAGGGGAGAAAGATTCGATGGAGATCCTGTGGCAGGCTTTTGCAATGTTTAGTAGGGCCTCGGGGCTTAGTATAAGTGTGGGCAAATCTCACGCGTACTTTGCTGGGGTCGATGCTGACAGGAAGGCTGAGATACTTCAGTATTCTGGCTGTGTGGAAGGTACCTTTCCTTTTCGTTATCTTGGGTTACCTATTCAGAGTAATCGATTAGGGAAGGCTGATTGTGTTATGTTGATTGCTCGCATTATTGCGAGAATATCTAGCATTCGTGCACGAAAATTGTCATATGCGGGTAGACTGACTCTGGTTCAATCTGTGCTATCTCAATTGCACAATTATTGGGCCATGGTTTTTATCATCCCGAAGTTTGTTATGGCTCGTATTGGTTATATTTGCCGCAATTTCTTATGGGAAGGAGGGGTGGAAGGAACTAATCGAGCATTAGTGAGTTGGGAGAATTTATGTTGCCCGAAGGATGAAGGTGGATTGGGTATTAGAGACTTGCACATTTGGAATGAGGCCGCGGTGGCTAAGTTAGCCTCTTGGGTTTTTGATCAACCGGATCGTCTTTGGGTTCGGTGGGTTAATAGCATATAGCTTAAGGGAGGAGAATGGCGTGATTATAAACCAAACACAGATGCTACTTGGGCGTGGAGGAAAATCTGTCAGTTAAAGGAGAAAATTAAAGATATGTTTGCAAATGGACTTTGGCATGGATCGAGTAATCGTTACTCTATTTCGAGTGCCTATAATGAATTAAGATCTTCTAGGCCGAAAATTCCTTGGGCTAGAATGGTTTGGAGTGGTTGGAGTGTCCCGAGACATAGTTTCATTTCTTGGCTAGTGTTTAGGGGTGCTTTAAACACGAGGAAAAAATTGGCACGGGTTGGGGTAGCGAGTTCTGACCGATGTTATTTTTGTGAAGAGGAGGAGAATCTGAAGCATTTGTTTTTCGGTTGTACTTGGAGCTCACGGGTGATGGGGCTGCTTAGTGAGTGGGTAGAGAAATCGATCCCGCGACGTAATGGGCTCGTTTGGGCAACTAAAATTCGGGGTTCCAAGCTTCAATGCAACATCTTGAGAGCAATGATTAATGCCGCGATCTATCACATTTGGAAGAGTCGGAATTTATGCAGAATCGAAGGAAAATTGCAGCGTCCACAATGTATTGCTAAGGCGATAAAATCGGATGTTAAGAATAGAATATTGTGTAAGATCAAATACCCAATTCGGACTAGAGATGCTAGATGGCTACATAAACTGATGTAGTCTCTGATTTGTACATTGAACATTTGAATATATATATACTTACCCCTTACCAAAAAAAAAAAAAAAAAAAAAACTTGTTAGTAACGGTAAATAACGATAATAACGGTTTGCGAAAGTATAGAATGACGTAGAATAATGTAGATGACACGATGCATGGTTTGAAAAGTGATAGGTTCATAACCCTCTAATTAGTTACTAAATTACTTGTTAATTTAGTATATAAAGATCTAGTTACATGCATGAGATAAAAATGACAAAACTAGATACAAGAAGAAATTTCCTTACATAAACAATGAGGAAATAATGGGCACAATAAGAAAACTCCTTTTCTTATTGTTCTTGAGCTTATATTAGTATGGATGATCCTCCAAAACTTGAATCTTTAAAGTAGAAGATCTTCTTCTAGTTGCACCAAGATTCAACCCAAAAATCACTATTATTATTAACTAGATAATAGTAGTGATGAACCTATACTAATATTATGAATATTACTACTTTAGTAATAAGGATGAATATTAGTATATGAGAGTATTTTTGGAGAAGATGAAAAGCATTCACTAATAAAAGGATGGAGCTCAAATGAAAACAAAATGTTCCCTTATAGTGAGCCCCAAAACCGGCCACCCCACCCTAGGGAAGACGAAATTGCTTTATTTTAATTGCATGCTTAAAGATCTAGGGTATAGGATAATTATGACTATTATTCATGCATGCACATAAATAAGAACAACCATCATTGTCCTTATTTTTCTAGTGTGCCATGTACATAAAATCGGTTCATTTTATTTTTGCCATTTGTCTTACAAATGCTTATGTGTAACATGATAAATTATCTTATATAATTGATCACATCAAATAAATAATATACTCTTAACTCTTTAAGTAGTATATTACTATTATATCTATATATAATAGGTCCCATAATAATAATCATTTAGCTAAATTTACAACTCCTTGTAAATATTAATAGCTAATTACCGCTACCCATAAAAGCATACAAAACCTCAACTAATTTAGTAATTAACTTTTAAATACTAAATTAGGTCTTATTTAATCGTATTAGAATAAGACGTAAAATTTATTCAGTCAATTATCGTATAATAGACTAATAAACTTAATCGGGCTGAGTTCAAAACTCTATCTCCAATAAATAACTCTCATTACCAAGCATATATCAAATATATACGCAAGGAGCTAATTAACTGTATCAGATACAAATAATTATTTTTCTTTTTGGGTCTCATCCTATAGGTGTGACCGAAAGGGATTAGTTGATCACCGACGTCATACGACAATAACGTCTAACTCTAGTCAGCTGAGCGTTATCGATTTACGTTAATCAACTGACGTGGAGTATCAATGTACTAATTATCTCAAGTATATTCCGTCCATGAGATTTAATACATCAACGCACTATTGTGGAGGACACTTGCTCCAACAAAAAAGGTAGTACGACACGTGATTGATTTAACACGTGTTGACTTAAGTCATAGAAAGGTATTATCGAAACTAGAAAACGTTGTAGGACTCACGATTTTGACGTGATAAGGGGCCACTCGACCGAGTCATTGAGGGATTCGACCAAGTGGACCTCTCGAAAGGCTTCTGTCCGGATTTCGAGACGTCACTCGACCGAGTCACGAGGGGACTCGACCGAGTGCACGGCCACTCGATCGAGTCATTGCGAGACTCGACCGAGTGGTTGTCAAAATAACTTTCTGTCTCGTTTTTTGGGGTGCCACTCGACCGAGTGGACTAGGCACTCGATCGAGTGCCCCCTGTATAAACTAGGGTTCGCTTCGCAACTCTTATTGATTTCGAAATTGCGTTTTAATTTTGGATAAATCGTTGATTCTACCAAATCGGGCATAAACATTATATAATTTATGCTCGATTCGGATTTCGATACTCGTCGTACCCGATGTTCGATTATTGAATCGACATCGAATATTAGAGCGAAACTTAAAAAAAGATGCTATAAGTCGTTTAAATTAAACTAAAACGATATAGATTTTCTTCATGCGTTCAATCTCTTCGGGTGTGGTAGGACACTGTGACTTGCACAAAATGGTACCTTGACTCATGGGAAGAAAGCCTCTCTTAGAGTCTTTCATTTTGAATCTATCAAGAAACTTATCTATATAAGCTTCTTGACTTAATACCAACATCCTTTTGGACCTATCTCTATGGATCCGAATACCCAAAATGCATTGTGCATTTCCCAAATCTTTCATTTGGAAGTGTTTTCCTAGCCACTCCTTTACAGAAGCAAGCATCGGAACGTCATTCCCGATAAGAAGCATGTCATCCACATACAAGACAAGAAAGGTTACCTTACTCCCACTAAACTTCATGTACAAACAAGGTTCCTCGACACTTCGAACAAAACCATATTGTTTGATAACATGATCAAAGCGATGATTCCAACTTCTGGACGCTTGCTTAAGACCATAAATGGATCTCTTAAGCTTTCATACCTTCTTAGGATTAGATGAGTCTACAAAACCTACTGGTTGTGTCATATACACTTCCTCTTCTAGAATCCCATTCAAGAAGGCGGTTTTGACATCCATTTGCAAAATCTCATAATCATGAAATGCGGCAATCGCTAAGATAATCCTAATGGAACGAAGCATTGCGACTGGAGCAAAGGTTTCGTCATAGTGAAGACCATGAACTTGAGTAAAACCTTTTCCCACCAATCTGGATTTGTAGACATCTTTATGTCCATCTATGCCATTCTTGATCTTAAAGATCCATTTACACTGAAGAGGTCTCACCTTTTCAGGTAAATCAACCAAATCCCATACTTGGTTTTCGTGCATAGAGTCCATTTCGGATCGCATGGCTTCAAGCCATCGCATGGAATCACGACTAGATATGGCCACCTTGTAGGTTGTAGGTTCGTCACTTTCGCAAAGCAACATATCTAACGCATCTTCCTCGATAATACCAAGGTATCTATCAGGAGGATGACTAACCCTCGTGGATTTCCTAGGTTCAAAGGGAACATCAACAACCATTTCCGAGGAGGAGGGAACGCTTTCCTCCACTTCATTCACGGTTTGTGGCTCTTGGACTTCTTCAAGTTCAAATTTTCTCCCACTCTGTCTTCTAGAAATGAAGTAATTTTCTAGAAGGACAGCGTCACGAGCCACAAACACTTTGTTTTCGTGACGATTGTAGAAATAATAACCTTGTGTTTCCTTTGGATATCCTACAAAAAGACATTTGTCGGATCTGGGTGCGAGTTTGTTGTCAGACTTACTCTGAACATATGCCTCATAACCCCATATTCTCATAAACGACAAATAAGGAACCCTTCCCTTCCATATCTCATATGGAGTCTTATTGGCTGCTTTAATCGGGCTTCGATTTAGTGAAAAAGTTGCGGACAAAATGGCAAACCCCCAAAACGAATCAGGAAGCTCAATGAGACTCATCATGGACCGAACCATATCTAATAAAGTTCGGTTTCTCCTTTCGGCCACACCATTCAATTGTGGTGTGCCAGGAGGAGTCCATTGTGATACTATGTCACAATCTTTTAGGTGTGAATCAAATTCATTATTTAGGTATTCACCACCACGAAGTACTTTAACCTTTTTATCCAATTGGTTCTCTACTTCACTTTGAAACTCCTTGAACATTTCAAAAGCATCGCTCTTGTGCCTCATTAAGTAGACATACCCATATCTAATTAAGTCGTCGGTAAAAGTGATGAAGTAGTTGTAACCACCCCTAGCGGTGATAGTCATTGGGCCACACACATCGGTATGTATAAGGCCCAATACCTCAATTGCTCGTGTTCCTTTTCTTGAGAAAGGAGCACGAGTCATCTTGCCTAAAAGGCAAGACTTGCATATACCATAAGATTCGTAATCAAACGGTTTGAGAAGTTTCGTTGAAACAAGCCTCTTTATGCGTCGTTCGTTTATGTGTCCTAAACGACAATGCCAAAGATATGATTGATTAGGTTCACCCGTTTTGAGCTTCTTGTTTTCTACATGATATACATCATTAACATTATCTAGACCATAAATAACTCCGATAGACGTAGCTTTACCATAAACCATGTCATTAAATGAAAAAGTACAACAATTGTCCTTAATCATAAAGGAAAAACCTTCCATATCAAGTACGGAAATGGAGATAATGTTCTTAGTTAAAGTTGGTACCAAATAACAATTATTCAAATACAACTCAAAACCACTAGCTAGAGTGAGTACATAAGTTCCTACGGATATAGCGGCGTAGGTCCACATCACCCTTGGCTAGTGCTCGCACGTCCCTCAGCCCCTGTAAATGATTACAAAGGTGAGAACCACATCCGGTATCTAATACCCAAGTGGAAGTGCAAGTATAGTTAATGTCTATCATATAGAGAGAAGTGAGGACAATACCTGACGGAGTCTCACTCTCGTCTTTCTTGTTCTTCAAATCCTTCAAATATTTGGGACAATTGCGCTTCCAATGTCCCTTGCCATTACAATAATAGCAATCGGCATCGGCATGTTTCTTAACCTTAGCCTTGGGTTTGCTATTCTCAATAGCTTTCCCTTTATTCTTGTCTTTTCCTTGTTTCTTGAATTTGGTCTTACCCTTGTTTTTACCCTTTTGAACCCCAAGGTTGAGATTCTTCATTTTCATGGAGAGCATGTCTCTCTTCTCACTCCCACTAGCCTCCATATCCCTCTCCGCTTGGTTGAGGAGTGCATGGAGCTCTTGGAAACTCTTGTCCATGCCATGCATATTATAGTTCACCCTAATTTGGGAGAACTTGGAGGGGAGTGAGTGAAGAATGCGACCTATCGCAAGCTTTTTGGGAATGCTACACCCTAGACGCTCTAGAGTGTCAATATGCTCAATCATCTTGACCACATGGGGGCCAACCTTTTGACCCTTTTCTAGCTTACACTCGAAGAATTTCATCATAGCCTCATATTGACGGATATCGGGTGATTGAGAAAAAGTCGTCGTAACCCTTGAGAATATCTCATATGCATTAAGGGTAATGTATTGAAGCTTGAGTTTTGGAGACATTGACCATATCAAGACGTTCTTGATATCGTTAGATATCTTCAAAAACTCCTCATAGGCGGTCCTTTGTGCCGCGGTGGCTCTAGGACCGGGTTCATTGGGTGGTGGCTCGTTCAAGTAACGAAGGACGTTGTCGGACAACGCCGCATCTTTTATGGTAGACTCCCATTCGATGAAATTACTTCCATCGTCTTTCAAGATACATTTGTCCATAACGGACCTAAGCCAAGAATCCTTTCCGAGTTGAATGGTTGCATTGGTAGCCATAGCGAATTATAAACACTACAACAAAGTTTAGGAAATATTAACATTCATTGTTATATATAATTTACTTGTAAAACGATTTTAACAAATCACTCATATAATGACCCCTCACGAAATTATATAAGTGATTCCGAGACCCACATTTAGATAAGAACTAACATCGCATGCAATCCTTATGTAAAAACGGTAAGTCATTACTTGACCAATTCTACCATAGAACTCTCGGTTGACGGATTTCAACCAAATCCATCTCCTAGCCCCGAAATAACTCTTATCCCGTTGAGTCTAACCCAATCTTGGCATGTGATTTTATCACCCTACTTACCCAAGGTAAAAAGGGGTCCACGTTGTGGTTGCCCTAATGAACAAGGGGTTCATAGGTGCTTTAATTGGTAAGGCTAAATCTCAATTGTTACTATGCATGTGAGAGGTCTTGTCAATATTAAGTTACTAATCACTTATAAGTGAACTAAGTTGGTGATTACCTAAATGGGTGAATTGACAATCGATGAATAAAATGCATGATTGGCGATTTTGGCATGAGCGAATATAAAGCAAGCATCAAACAAAATAAATCCTAGTATGGCCATCTAGCTAATCTAATTAACTAGACTATTACAAAATCGGAAACCAACTCCTTGGTCGCTAGCCACTTCAATGGAACATCTCCAAAAGGCACCGTCTTGTGTCCACCGTCTTGGGTAATCTCCGTCTTCATAATAATTAATTACAAACGATACAAATGATACATAGCAATTCCTATTATACATTTGTATAAATAAAACAATTAATTATTACAAACGGGCGATACGAGATCGCAATTAATTACAACCAAATCGATATTCCCTTAAATTACGGGTAATACCGATTAAAAGACTAGGCCATACTAGGTACAATCTTGCAAAATAATCAATAAATGACATTCATTCATTCAACAACATTAAAATAAATAAAAATGCTGTAAAATCATGCCAAAATCGCCCTACTTATTATCAAGTTCATCCTAGCTCGGTTTTTATGGAATTTATCAATTTTTAACCATTAAAAATCCTTAATCAACACTTAATTCTCAATTAAGCTCAAACTAATCTTCCAAACCAATTTGGAATTTCAAGAATTAGTCTCCACTAATCTGAAAAATAATAAACTAGTTTGCATTGATTTACTTTGCTAAATTAATCGGTAAATAGCAATTTTATGAAATAAATTCAAATTAAATCATAAAACACCAAAAATAAAAACAAATTTTTTTTTGTACATTCTGGAACATTTCCAGGAACTCAAAAACAAAAATTTGTCCATAAAAAATTTCTAATAAATTTGAAACAAATAAATGCATGTTTATCGATTTTTATCCAATAAAAAACAATAAACTTCCCAAAAGGACAAAATAAATTTCAAAAATTTACAAATATGTCCTTAAACATATAATGAAATATACAAAAAAAGTATCATGCCCAAAAACAACATGCAACTATTTTTAGTTAACTTTTAACATCAAATAGGCATAAAAAAACTCGGTTTTTAAGGCATAAATGATTATAAATTAGCAAATTAATTCCAAAAATTACCAAACTGGACCACAACCATTTTGAGGTTATTAGGTATGCATGTACCCAAAATTTCGTGTAAAACAAATTTTTACACAAAATTTTCGGTTTTTACAAAGTTATCATATAACCCAAAAAAATGTCAAAAATCGACATGCATGCAACAACAAAGCTCTGATACCACTTGATAGGTTCATAACCCTCTAATTAGACTCCTCTAATTAGTTACTAAATTACTTGTTAATTAAGTATATAAAGATCTAGTTACATGCATGAGATAAAAATGACAAAACTAGATATAAAAAGAAATTTCCTTACATAAACAATGAGGAAATAATGGGCACGATAAGAAAACTCCTTTTCTTATTGTTCTTGAGCTTATATTAGTATGGATGATCCACCAAAACTTGAATCTTCAAAGTAGAAGATCTCCTTCTAGTTGCACCAAGATTCAACCCAAAAATCACTATTATTATTAACTAGATAATAGTAGTGATGAACCTATACTAATATTATGAATATTACTACTTTAGTAATAAGGATGAATATTAGTATATGAGGTTATTTTTGGAGAAGAGGAAAAGCATTCACTAATAAAAGGATGGAGCTCAAATGAGAACAAAATGTTCCCTTATAATGAGCCCCAAAACCGGCCACCCCACCCTAGGGAAGACAAAATTGCTTTATTTTAATTGAATGCTTAAAGGTCTAGGGTCTAGGGTAATTATGACTACTATTCATGCATGCACATAAATAAGAACAACCATCATTGTCCTTATTTTTCTAGTGTGCCATGTACATAAAATTGGTTCATTTTATTTTTGTCATTTGTCTTACAAATGCTTATGTGTAACATGATAAATTATCTTATATAATTGATCACATCAAATAAATAATATACTCTTAACTTTTAAGTAATATATTACTATTATATCTATATATAATAGGTCCCATAATAATAATCATTTAGCTAAATCTACAACTCCTTGTAAATATTAATAGCTAATTACGGCTACCCATAAAAGCATACAAAACCTCAACTAATTTAGTAATTAACTTTTAATTACTAAATTAGGTCTTATTTAATCGTATCAGAATAAGACGTAAAATTTATTCAGTCAATTATCGTATAATAGACTAATAAACTTAATCGGGCTGAGTTCAAAACTCTATCTCCAATAAATAACTCTCATTACCAAGCATATATCAAATATATACGCAAGGAGCTAATTAACTGTATCAGATACAAATAATTAGTTTTCTATTTGGGTCTCATCCTATAGGTGTGACCGAAAGGGATCAGTTGATCACCGACGTCATACGACAATAACGTCTAACTCTAGTCAGCTGAGCGTTATCGATTTACGTTAATCAACTGACGTGGAGTATCAATGTACTAATTATCCCAAGTATATTCCGTCCATGAGATTTAATACATCAATGCACTATTGTGGAGGACACTTGCTCCAACAAAAAGGTAGTACGATACGTGATTGATTTAACACGTGTTGACCTAAGTCATAGAAAGGTATTATCGAAACTAGAAAACATTGTAGGACTCACGATTTTGACGTGATAAGGGGCCACTCGACCGAGTCATTGAGGGACTCGACCGAGTGGACCTCTGGAAAGGCTTCTATCCGGATTTCGAGACGTCACTCGACCGAGTCACGAGGGTACTCGACCGAGTGCACGGCCACTCGATCGAGTCATTGCGAGACTCGACCGAGTGGTTGTCAAAATAACTTTCTGTCTCGTTTTTTGGGGTGCCACTCGACCGAGTGGATTAGGCACTCGATCGAGTGCCCCCTGTACGAACTAGGGTTCGCTTCACAACTCTTATTGATTTCGAAATTGCGTTTTAATTTTGGATAAATCGTTGATTCTACCAAATCGGGCATAAACATTATATAATTTATGCTCGATTCGGATTTCGATACTCGTCGTACCCGATGTTCGATTATTGAATCGACATCGAATATTAGAGCGAAACTTAAAAAAAAGATGCTATAAGTCTTTTAAATTAAACTAAAACGATATAGATTTTCTCCGCGTTTATAGTGTCGTAATTAATTCTATCGAATTAGGTGACAACTATTTTAGCATCAACGAAAATCGTAGTTAAACTTGTTGACCAAATCGTTTAGATTCAACATCCAACTATTGATTTGGCATCGAATCCAATAGATTGACACTTATATTCGCTTGAATTAAAAGAACTCGACTTGATTTGATTCCCTCCGCATCCCGATATCGTAATAAATCCTTGCGCATTGTGTGATGTCGGATCCGCGTCAACGGGTTTCGACCTTAACTAAAAAAAATGCTTGATTCGAAAATAGTTTTAAAATCGATGAAATATGCGATTAATGACGATGCGAACAAAATAATAAAAAACTATTGTTGATGTTGACTTGCTTCAACAATCAAACGCTAGGGGTGTCGGGATAAGCGACCGGCAACATCGGATGAAACATCCTTGTATATTCGGATTTCCTTATCCCGTCATCATTCGCACTCGACACGAATCCGCAAGTATTTTAATGTATTATACTAATAATTATTATTGGTATTATAGACACGACAACAGAATATAGAAAAAACAAAAAAAAGACAACGATGAAGACGATGAGGAGGACAGACGGACGAGGATAAAAAAGAGAAGAGAGAAGAACGGGATATTGCACCGGCCCATTCGGATGTCAGAGTTTATTGGGCTCGTCCCTTTGCATTTGATACCGATACCGACATTATCGGATACCGTGTATTGAATGACTCTCGTGTGCCAATGGATTCGGATATGCGGAAACCATGGTTCTGAGTAAGAGGTGAGGGTACGTGTTGGGAAGTTCACAAAGAACACTTAACCCCTCTCGCACATTAGTGGCCTCTACTAAGATATCGAATGATGTTTTAATAAACGCGTTAGTAATACGATGAATGATATGCAAACATTGTTTTAACTAATCATGCGAATAATTGCATGGGTTACTATGTCGATTTAATGCATTTAATACTAACGTCAAAGTTATATTTAGCATGCGAGGTTCATTTTAGTACAATAAAATAAACAACGAAAATAAATCGACAAAAAAAAGTAACAAACTTGTTAGTAACGGTAAATAACAATAATAACGGTTTGCGAAAGTATAGAATGACGTAGAATAATGTAGATGACACGATGCATGGTTTGAAAAGGTAGTACAACACGTGATTGATTTAACACGTGTTGACCTAAGTCATAGAAAGGTATTATCGAAACTAGAAAATGTTGTAGGACTCACGATTTTGACTTGATAACGGGCCACTCGACCGAGTCATTGTGGAACTCGACCGAGTGGACCTCTGGAAAGGCTTCTGTCCGGATTTTGAGACGTCACTCGACCGAGTCACGAGGGGACTCGACCGAGTGCACGGCCACTCGATCGAGTCATTGCGAGACTCGACCGAGTGGTTGTCAAAATAACTTTCTGTCTCGTTTTTTGGGGTGCCACTAGACCGAGTGGACTAGTGATCGCCTCCCAATCGGATCGGTCGTTAACGAAGGACAGAGGATCAAACGATATTTGTAAGACTCGGGATTACACAAAAACAAACAAGTATTCGTGGTAAGTCGAGGTCGGTCCACAGGGAACGGAGTGCAATTGAGTAAGAGAAGCGTGTTTGGGGTCTAAAAAAGGGATTTTTAAGGGTCGAGTCTATACTAAAACGCAATAAATAACTAGAGATGGTCAATTAAGGAAAAGGTGTTGTGTGCCAAATTTGGACCGTTTTTCCTCCCATTTAGACCCGTTTTTCCTCCGTTTTGCGAGACTTGAGTGCGATTATCGCCATATTTTGCGTAATTCTCGCATTAGTGTCTCTCTTTTGCATTTTACGTGTTTTTGGTAGTTTTCTGTCTATTTTGATAGGATTTTCGACCGAAAACGTAACCGAGCTTTCATGAGCACAAAAGAGAGAGACACAGTCTGAAAAGCAAAGCACACGACTGAAAGTTCAAGTAATCCAATTGATCGACAAAGAAAGAGACCGGACAAGAGTCGGAAGACCACCGGGTGAAGTTTCGCCCGGTGAGTCATCACCGGGTGAAGTTTCGCCCGAAGACATTTTTCCACCCCCCGAAGATTTTCACGGCACTCCCGACCGGGCGAAATTTCGCTCACCGGGTGAAATTTCGCCCGATGGAGAAACCGGGCTGAAAACGCAAAAACCGAAGAAAATCTCACCGGGTGAAATTTCACCCGGTGGGATTATTATGTCAAGCCGCGGGGCGAAATTTCGCCCCATGAAGATGCAAAGGGTGAAGGTCTAGCTAAATGAAGAGGAATCGGATTTGGGCCTTGAAGTTTGTGCAACCCATTAAGCAATTCAATATTTGTGCCTTCTTGAGCCTTAAGTGTGCCTCTTAGGAGTAGGAGTAGGGTAGAAAACTCTATAGTAGTAGTAATAGTAGATTGTAGTAAGCTTCCTAGAAAATTCTCTACAAACAATTAGTAGATCTACTTAGTATTAGTATAATTCTTCTATAATTAGTAGACAAGTTTCCATCTTTGTTGAAGATTGTGCTTTATTGTTGAAGATTCAAGGGTTTATGTGACAAGACTCTTGTTTTATTTCTTGAAGATTTTTATTCTTGTATTGAAGATTGAAGATTTATGCATGGATTAGTGACAAATTCTTGTATATTTCTCCCAAGATTCAATCTTTATTATTAATCTTCATCTTCCACCTTAGTTTTCTCCATAGTTGGTAAATTCTTTCCTCTCCCTCTTCTCCATTAGTTAGCTTATGTTTTTCTCTCCTTAGTGCAATTTGTTAGTATAGTTGTTATGCATGCTTTAGTTAAATTTTCCTTAGTTAGTGCTTTGTTGTTAATCACCATGACTAGTGAGTAGATTTTCTTGTTGAGGAATTAGGGAGGAGGATTAGGATTATTTGATGTAAGGGATGTTGGTGGGTTGTTTATTTGTTAATTGTCAATTTTAAGGTTTTTGTGTCTTTGTTGATTTAGAACCGCAGCTAGGTCGACCTTGACTCACTTCTATCAATATGGGGAAACTCGGGGTAGAAATTACTTTAATTTGAGACTTACCCTTTCGTCGCGAAAGCGGGTTTAGGTAGGTTGGGTGAAAAAATCGAAAGGTGGCATTCTCCCTTTTTAACATTGTAACAAAAACTCGATCCCGAGACTCTAAGACCCCATTTCCGAATCCCGACTCTTCCCCAACACTTTTCCTATTATTGTCCCTAGCCTTAGTAGTGTAGTTCGCTAGCAATAGTTCGACTCCTCTCTCAACCCAAAACCCCCCATCTCAATCCCATTCACGATTAAACTCTAGACTTGACCAATATCGCTTAACCCATCTCCCTGTGGATCGATCCCGACCTACCACTACTACATTAGTTAGGTTAGTCGGTGTTAAAAATATTGTTTGATTGTACGGGTCGCGACGCCCGCGCATCAAAATGGCGCCGTTGTCGGGGAGACGGTGTTTTATTGTCTTTGGATAATTGTTTCTTCTCCTTCTACTCTAGTACGGCTCGGTGCTAGGAGTCTCATCTTTGAATTGAGTTGTGTTCAGGAACAATCATATTTGGCATTGCTTATTCCATACCGGTGCAAGCGAGGCGGTATTATTATTTCGGACTTCAAATCAACCAAAGTGAAACACTCATCCATATCTTACATCAACTTTTCACCCATCCAACATTCTCAAAACTTCTACAAAATTCCCTTTCCCTCTTCTCTCCTTCAAAAATAACCTTACAAACAAACATGCCTACTTTGAGATCTCACTCCCAACCCACCCATGAACAAACTTCTTCTCCCGTCGCATATGGAAACATACCCGATAACTTTGAGCTCAAGACTTCTTCAATTGCCATAGTCCAACAAGACACTTATCATGGGCTTCCACAAGAGGATACTCTAGAACACATAACGACATTTAAAGAGAAGCTAGTTGGAATGAAATTAAATGGACTTACTTCATGTCAATTCCATAGACTTTTGTTCGCCAAAACCCTTCGTGATGATGCTAGGAGATGGCTACAAAGCCACCACGATGATACCTTCCAAACTTGGAATCAATTAGCCAATGCATTTCTAGAAAAATACTATCCTCCTTCCAAGACCAATCATTATTGAATGGAGATTCAAACCTTCCGACAAGGTGATAATGAAAGCATAAGCGAAGCTTGGGATCGATTCCAAACTCTACAAAGGAAGTGCCCGCATCATGGTATCCCTCATTGGCTTTTGCTCCACACATTTTTCTATTCCTTATCCGCCGATGCAAGGGACATTCTTAACTCAACCGCAAGGGGCGACTTTTTCCTACTCAACGAGAATGAATCCCATGAGCTTCTTGACAAGATAGCCAAAAGTGACATGTGTGCTAAGGAATTGCAAGAGGGTGAATCAAGTGGAGACTCGGAATCGTCAAATGACATGGAGGCCACTCTTGAAGTAATAATCGCTCAACTATTTGAGAGATTTGAGGCAATGGTTGCTAGGGACACCTTGCAACCCGAAATGAGGCCCCCGCCAAGAAGATTCACTCCACAAAGAAGAGTCACCCCACCAAGAAGAATCACACCACCTAGGCGAACATCTATATCGCCTCCAAAGCCATATAGGGTAGATATCTCATGTGATCATTGTGAAGAATATGATCACGACTCCAATTTTTGTGCGAGGAAGGAAAATGTTTATCAAGCCAACACTCAAGGAACATATGAAAAGCCTCAAACAAACAATCTTAATTTGGGGACCAGATTTTATTCCACGCCGACTCAAGGATCATATCCTTTTCTAAGAACCCCCAATCAAAGGGTTTATCCTAATTCATATGGGCCTCATTATCAACCGAGACCTCCTCACACAAATCAATTCAATCAAGGCTATTTCTATCCTCAAGGACCACCTAGACCAAACTATGGTCCTTCTTTTGGAACTCAACCTCCATTTAATCAAGGTCCTCCTTTTGGAGCTTATCCACCACCTAACCAAGGTCCTCCAAGGAACTTTCAAGGTAACTCTCAACCCTTTTATGACATTCAACAAACGATCAAGTTCCTATTGAAAGAAAATGCGTCAAACCGAGCTAGACTTGAAGCTTTAGAGGCACGAGCCGCATTCCGAGCTCGATCTCCTCAAGAGCCGACCGATTCTTTCAACCAAGCATCCGTGAATGCCGTTAAGGTGATTAGTAAAGAGAAACCGGCGAAACCACTTGACCCACAAACTCTTACATCTCATCCCTCAATCAATGAATTTGATGAGAAAGTGGTCAAGGATGTAACCGAAAAACCAAGAAGAGATCCATCAAAGTATCTTGTAGGAGACCTTGCGTTTGTTATTGAACAAATTCCAATAGAGGACACAAATCTAGTCTCTAGGACTGAAGTACCTCCTTTGAATGACAAGCCACCAATCCCATTCAATGATCAAGCTTTGGGAATGATAACCTTCACCGACCTTATTGAGGACGTTGTCACAAGCACATCAATGCCTACCCCGTCCAATTACATCCGAGACATCATTTTGAAACCCGCCGAGAAGGAAAAAGCTCCCGTTTCTCCAAGGACCAACCCTAGAGTCACAATTCCTATCAAACTAGGAGATCCGGGTAGTTTTGCCATTCCATGCTCCATCGACCATGTCTTGATAGATCGAGCTCTATGTGACCTTGGTGCCGACATTAGCTTGATGCCCTTGGACATCGCTCGTACTATCTATATTAAAGATTTGGAGTACTTTCCTGCGAATGTGCAAATGGCCGATGGAACCACTAAGGAGCCCTACGGATTGGCCCGTAACCTCATGGTTAATGTGGGGAACTTGTATATCCCCACCGACTTCGTCATTTTGAATATGCCAATCGAGGAACGGAATCCTATCCTCTTGGGACGGCCTTTCCTAGCTACCGGTGGGGTGATTATCGATGTGAAGCGAGGACGTTTATCCTTCAATGTTGCCAACGAGATGGTTCAATTTGTGCTTCCCGCATTCCTTCCCGAAGATCCTCCTAATTTGGAGTTTTGGAACCAAATGGTGGAGTTCCCATCAAATGAAGAGCCTTCTACCGAAGATCTTGACTACGATGATGAAGAAGACGACGGTGCCCTATTCATACTTGGTTCTACCTCCGACGAAGATATTTCCGAAGAATTTGCAATGCTTCCCGAGGTAGCACAACTTATGAATATGTCGGAGTTTAGAGAAAAGCTCAAGATCGGTAATGTGGAAATTGAAGCTAATGATCAAGACCCTCCGGGTTGCTTTTTAAGATACCCCAACTAATCTCAAACATTCAATTCGGTTTGGTGGTGTCCATAATAACCACCTTTGTAAATATTTGTATATTCTCGTCTCCTTTTATTTTCTTCGAACAATAGCTTTTGGATTTTTCTCTTTGGAGCTTGCTGTTTTGGTACCTGCAGGAATCGTGAAGATTTCTTTCGGAATTTTTGGGGTTGCGCTATGAACGATTATGAAACGATTCGGATTGAGAAGATTGGTTTATTTGAAGAAGTTAAGGAAGGTTTTAGGCCAAGTCAAAGAAAATTTTCGTAGCAAGGTCCCGTTTTGAAGTGAATTATTTTACCGGGTGAAATTTCACCCGGTGGCGACTTTGCTCGAACTTAAGGAATTGACGGAAAATCCGTCAGGCAAAACTTCACCCGGTGAAATCTCACCGGGCGAAATTTCGCCCTGCGGTGAAAATATTTTGTGACTTGGAATTTGACGGAAATCCGACCGGGCGAAATTTCGCCCGGTGGTGAATTAGCGCGGAAATGCCGAAAATCGACCCGAAGACCGTCGGGCGAAATTTCGCCCGATGGTGACCCACCGGGCGAAATATCACCCCGCGCCACTTACCCAACCAAACCTCCCTACTCATCTTCATTATACTCTTTTCCTCTCTCTCTCTTTAACCAAACCCCAAAAACCCCAAACAAACCTCAAATCCTCCATCTTAAACCACCTATAATCCCTCCATTCCTCCACTAAAATTTAATCAAATTATATATTTCTCATCCCTACCACATTCCTAACACTTCCTTGGAGTTTGTTTTGAGAAATTATTCTGATTCCGACAAACCCCAAATCGAGACCGTCAACACATAATCATCAAATTCAAGCATCAAGGATGAGGAGGGTAAAGCAAATGGCAAGGAAACGGATTTCTTCAATGCTTAATCGAAATTTGGGGTCAACATCGTCCTCGCGGTCCGAGGAGCCGCCGGCCGAGGCTCGGGACGAATCTGTCCCGATGCCTGTTCAGACACAAAGCTCAATACCGCGTGAACAACCTGTTCCGCTTGAGGTATGTTACCCAAAAATCCGTCATAATTTCCGTGAACCTCTATCTGGTCTCTATTTCGCTAAGAAAGCTCATGTTGATAAATGTAAAAAATTATGGGTCTGTCGTCTCGAGCCAACTCGTTGGGCGGCTCGAGATGTACTAGAGCGCATGGGCATAGAACCGCAGGTACAAGCAATAATGTGCCAAGGTCTTGGTTTCATCAAATTTTATGTCTCCAAGGAGGAAACTTTTCAGAAGTTGACATGCGAGTTTTTCGCAACTTTCGAGCTAAGTGGCGATGATAATGCCACTGTCTCTTTTCAGTTGCGAGAAACTTCGTACGTCCTCAACTTGAGGAACTTTGGTGCACTGCTTGGTTTACCTTCTTCAGTCCTTGGAAAGCCTAGGGCGGGACAGACTCGGGACGATAAATTCGGCCGAGATCGATTCTGGTTTAAAATAGCCCGCCAAAGGCCTTTCAAGGGAGGAAAGATGCGTTCTTTCTCGATCCGAAACCCCATCCTCCGGTATGTGGCGCGTATTATAGCTAATTCGTTCTTGTCAAGCTATGTTACGCACCACAACTGTAGTGCTTTAGCTGTTCAGCTTTTAGAGGATGCGGTTGGAGAGAGGTCTGTCGATCGATATGTCCGAGGCCTTAGCTACTCACTTCGCCCATATTGCGAAGGGCGGCCGCAAGAGAATTTCTTGTGGCGGTGTTATAACGATGCTAGCTAGAGCCTTGAAAATCGATTTTAGCGATTTGGCACCGGTTGATGGAGCGGGAATTTACATAGATGAAGTTTATTGTCCTTTCCTTGTGTGGCCTCAGAAAGGGGATTATAACAGTTTGTTTTTGTATAAGATAACTGAGCTGCGCGCTATCGCCAAGCCTAACCCCAATTGGGTTAGGCTAGATATTGAAGAGAACTTCGGCATGCCGAAGAGGTCCGGGGAGTACATTCGGGGTAGCACTCGAGGTAAGTTTTATCAGATTGAATACCCCAAGGGACCTTTAGATTTTGGTGACGATGATATAGAGGTCGTAGAGGTGTCGGAGGAGGAACCGGAGGTTGAAACCTCTCGGGACGAGGGTCGTAGAACTTTACCGTCGTCATCACACGGACCCTCTTCCTCCCATCAGACCGAACCCCAGACCTCGCAATTTTTCACCTCCAATTTCTCAGACTTCACACCACACAGACACTCCACGTTCATCCAGTCTACCCCTGGTTTTCAGGAGGACGGCAACATGAGTCCTCCACGACACTCTTCGTTCTTTGGATCAGTGAACTTTTATAACCAATGGGGGAAAGTCTATGATCGTACACGACAGACTTGGGAGAACTTGACAACCTCACTAAACCTGGCCCAGGATGCCTACAATTTGGCCCGAGATGCGCGCGATACTGCGCATGGCTCGTACGCGTACTCTAGGGATGGTTTTGAGTACGCCCGGACCAGTTTTGAAATGGCTAGGGATGCTGCTAGGGATGCCCAAGCAGCGATGTTGGCGGCAGAGAAGAACCAAAGGATGTTGCAACAGCAACAACACTATTTTGATAGATTTTTCGGTATGCCTCCGCCAGGGTCTTACTACCCACCACCTCGTCCCCCAGGTTCTATGTGAGTGGTCGAGTGTCGTTAGTGTCAGTATGGGGGTGTTGGTTGTCAGTTGTCAGTCGTCAGTCATCTGTTCTCTTGTCTCAGTAATCTTGATCACTATCAGTCCTTGCAGCGCCAATTCTTGGCATTTGATAATTATGGTTGTTGGTTGATTGTAATTGATTATTTTGTTGGTTTGAGAAATTGTCAGCCCCTCCGTGACCCTACTTGTCGTTACAAACGTGAGGTTTATTGCAAGTGTCTTAGAGAAGAAGGACCTGATTGTTGCTCCCGCTCTTCGGTGACTTGATCGCACCAAAACCATTTGAAAAATCCAAAAAAAAAAATCTTTTGATTTTCCCGATTTGTGCAGAATCCGAGCGAGGTGATGTGATTACACCTACGCCCTTTTTCTTCCTTTATTGATTTTTCTTATTTTTCCTCTTTCTTTTTCATTTTTCTTTTCTTTTCTTTTTATCCCGTTAATTTTTGAAAAATCCAAAAACATTTGAAAAATCGTTAAAAATCCAAAAATATTTGAAAAACCATCAAAAATCCAAAAACATTTGAAAAATCATAAAAATTCAAAAAAAAATTCCGTTCTTTTCTCTTTTTCTTTTTCGATTCTTCTCTTATTTGTGCATTGGGGACAATGCACAGTTTTAGTGTGGGGGAGGGATCTACTATCCTTTTCTTTATTTTCTTTTTCATTTTTTCTTTAAAAACCAAAAATCCAAAAATTTTCATTTTTTTTCTCTTTTTAGTTTTCTTTCCTTTATTTTCGTTTTTGTGTCACTTGTACTGTCTTGCATTCTCCTCCTTGTAGGTACACCGCCAACCATTTAGCATGGATACGAAAGGTAGCGGAAATGAAATGAAGACCGTGCGGTAATACTTTCTACCTTCGTTTTATCCCTTTCTCTTATGCATGGAGTTTGGGCATATATGCTATTTGGAGGTTCACTTGGTGAACATTTTGGAATTGGTGATTGTGAATTGTGTTGACTTAATGGAGTATGGAGTGCTTGGCTATACTTGTGCATTTTATTTTGTTTTGCTCTTTTCGTGTTTTTGTCCTTTTTGTGTTCTTTTTATTTTTTGTGTATAGTTTGTCTAGGTAAAGTTTTCGAAAACCCGATTTTGAGATTAGGCCGAGTGTTTATTACTCACTTGTTAGTGACCCTTTTTTATTTTTGGGCATAATTCTAGTAGAATGACCTTGAACCAATTTTTGCATTGGATTTTTACCATGAGTCCATCTTTTCTACTAGGAGTCTACATCGAGATTTGCATTTTACCACCTTGACCACCCATGGAGTGATAAGGCCTTGGTTACCGTTCCCCGTTCTCTTAGGTGACCTTACTTGAGAAGCCACTTTTAGTCCAAAATTCTCATCCTTTTATGGGTTCGAAGGGGATGCACACCCGACTAGCCTATTTCTCAAACATTCACCCATTTCCACAAATAAGTTTGCAAAAATATGCTTTACCTTATTCCTCAAATGAATCATCTAGCCAAAAATGGGCTATCCAAAAGAAAAAGGGAAAAATGAAGAAAAAGGGCAAATAAATAAATATATAAATATATATATATATATATATATATATATATATATATATATATATATATATATATATATATAAAGCCCTCGATGGAAATAGTGGGAAAAGAAAAGAAAAACTGAAAAGAAAATCAAAATCTCAAAAATCGTTCCCAAACCCAAATAATCCCTTGGTTGTCTTATTGCCGTGAAATGCCTACTAGAGGACCGAGTCCCGAGGAAGGAAAATAGCGGTAATTTGGCAATCCTTACCATTTTGCAAACACTTATCCATCTTTTTGGTCTAATTGGCTTTCTCGAGTTTGGAACGACCCTCTAGGCTTAGCTTAGGAGACGGCATAACACTTACCTACAGCGCTTACTAACTCCATGGTTCTCACTTATCCACTCCATCTATCGTCCCGTTGTAGGCGTCTTTAGTGGAACTTGAAGAACCTTGGTAAATTTTCAATGTTTTTATTGATTGATTGTCATCCTATTAGGATTTTGTCCATGGCAATTTGTGTTACTAGCTTGGTAGTGTTCTAGCTTGTCTTAAGCTCTAATCGGTGCTTTCTCCGCCGTTTCGATGAGGGATTCGGTGATTTATTTCCTCTTTGGTTGCGACTATCTTTTTATGTGTGTCTTCTTCGTTATGTGTTTGTGTATGTGTTAGTCGCAACCCCAATTTTGAGCAAGATCCAACTTGCCTTGCATGGAGGTACCCTACCTCATTGGTATGTCGATGTGAGTTGAAAAGACGGAGCAGGCCCGTTAATTGCCTCGTATCGGCTTAGCCACGTGTTTTTGGTAGTTTTCTGTCTATTTTGATAGGATTTTCGACCGAAAACGTAACCGAGCTTTCATGAGCACAAAAGAGAGAGAGACACAGTCCGAAAAGCAAAGCACGCAACTGAAAGTTCAAGTAATCCAATTGATTGACAAAGAAAGAGACCGGACAAGAGTCGGAAGACCACCGGGTGAAGTTTTGCCCGGTGAGTCATTACCGGGCGAAGTTTCGCCCGACGACATTTTTCCACCCCCCCCCCCCCCCAAGATTTTCACGGCACTCCCGACCGGGCGAAACGACCGGGCAAAATTTCGCCCACCGGGTGAAATTTCGCCCGATGGAGAAACCGGGCCGAAAACGCAAAAACCGAAGAAAATCTCACCGGGTGAAATTTCACCCGGCGAGATTATTATGTCAAGCCGCGGGGCGAAATTTCGCCCCATGAAGATGCAAAGGGTGAAGGTCTAGCTAAATGAAGAGGAATCGGATTTGGGCCTTGAAGTTTGTGCAACCCATTAAGCAACTCTATATATATCCATCCTAGGATTTTGTGCCTCCTTGAGCCTTAAGTGTGCCTCTTAGGAGTAAGAGTAGGGTAGAAAAATCCATAGTAGTAGTAATAGTAGATTTTAGTAAGCTTCCTAGAAAATTCTCTACAAACAATTAGTAGATCTACTTAGTATTAGTATAATTCTTTTATAATTAGTAGACAAGTTTCCAATCTTTGTTGAAGATTGTGCTTTATTGTTGAAGATTCAAGGGTTTTACAAGGGTTTATGTGACAAGACTCTTGTTTTATTTCTTGAAAATTCTTATTTCTTGTATTGAAGATTGAAGATTTATGCATGGATTAGTGACAAATTCTTGTATATTTCTCCCAAGATTCAATCTTTATTATTAATTTTCATCTTCCACCTTAGTTTTCTCCATAGTTGGTAAATTCTTTCCTCTCCCTCTTCTCCATTAGTTAGCTTATGTTTTTCTCTCCTTAGTGCAATTTGTTAGTATAGTTGTTATGCATGCTTTAGTTAAATTCTCCTTAGTTAGTGCCTTGTTGTTAATCACCATGACTAGTGAGTAGATTTTCTTGTTGGGGAATTAGGGAGGAGGATTTGGATTATTTGATGTATGGGATGTTGGTGGGTTGTTTACTTGTTAATTGTCAATTTTAAGGTTTTTGTGTCTTTGTTGATTTAGAACCGCGGCTAGGTCGACCTTGACTCATTTCTACCAATATGGGGAAACTCGGGGTAGAAATTACTTTAATTTGAGACTTACCCTTTCGTCGCGAAAGCGGGTTTAGGTAGGTTGGGTGAAGAAATCGAAAGGTGGCATTCTCCCTTTTTAACGTTGTAACAAAAACTCGATCTCGAGACTCTAAGACCCCATTTCCGAATCCCGACTGTTTCCCAACACTTTTCCTATAGTTCGCTAGCAATAGTTCGACTCCTCTCTCAACCCAAAATCCCCCATCTCAATCCCATTCACGATTAAACTCTAGACTTGACCAGTATCGCTTAACCCATCTCCTTGTGGATCGATCCCAACCTACCATTACTACATTAGTTAGGTTAGTTGGTGTTAAAAATATTGTTTGATTGTACGGGTCGCGACGCCCGCGCATCAAAAGGGTGTTAGGGGGAAGTCGGGATTCGGAAATTGGAGTCTAAGAATCTTGGAATCGGGTTTTAGTCACAACGTCGATAAGGGGAGAATGCCACCTTTCGGTTTCTTCACCCAACCCACCTAAAAACCCGCTTTCGCGGCGAAAAAGGGTAAGTCTCAATTCAAGGTAACTCCTACCCCGAGTTTCCCCATATTGATAAGAGTGAGTCAAGGTCAACCTAGCCGCGGTTCTATGTCAACAAAGACACAAAAACCTCAAATTGATAAATCAACAAGCAAACAACCCACCGTCATCCCTCGATTCAAATAATCCAAGTCCTCATCCATAAACCCCCCAACAAGAAATCTACTCCCTACTCATAATGAAAAACAACAAAACATTAACAAAGGAGAAAACAACTAAAACATGCATGTTAACTAAATCTAAAGAAAATAACAACAAAACGACAAGGAAATTACGATCTAACAATATAAACTAGAGAATAATCTAGAACAACATAAATAAAATCTAGAGATTGGAGAGTGGAAGAAAAGTATACCAACTATGAAGATCTAGAATAAATAAGAAGTTTGCATAAATAAAGATTGAATCTTTGATGAAGAGAATGAAGAACTTGTCACTAATCCTTCAATAATCTCCACAAATCTTCAAATAAAACTTGATGTAATAATCTTCAACTAATGTAGGAACTTGATTGTAGAAATTATAGAGTAGATTAATCTAAAACTAATGGAAACTACTAAATTTATGGAGTTTTTCCACTATGTGAACTACTACTACTACTACTACTACTACTACTACTACTACTACTACTACTACTACTACTACTAAGGAGATCTACTAACTACCCTACTCTAAGGAGGCACACTTAAGGCACAAATTGAAATGAAAACCTAGGGTTACTATATATAATAAGCCCTTAATGGATCACACAATAATCTTAGCCCATAATCTAATCCTTGCCCATTAGTGAGACTTTGTCCTTTGAGATGAAACTTTGCCCAATGAGTCTTCATGGGGTAAAACTTCGCCCTGCGGCTTGACGAATTAATCCCACCGGGTGAAATTTCACCCGGTGAGATTTTCTTCTCATTTTGCGGTTTTTGGCGCTTTTCTCCATCGGACGAAATTTCACCCGGTGGGCGAAATTTCGCCCGGTCATTTTCGGCCGGTAAACTTAATCGGGTGAAATTTCACCCGGTGAAATTTTTTGTCTGAAATGGCAATCTGGGGAGGAACACCATCTGGCGAAATTTTGCCCGGTCATTTTCTCATCGGGTGAAATTTCGCCTTGTGACTTCAGAGGGCCATAACTCTCTCATTTGAACTTAGATTGGGGCGTTTGATATGTCGTTGGAAAGCTAAGAAGATAAGATTTCACCTCCAATTGAAATCGCTTCGATTTGAGGTTTAGAACTCTAGATATATTCATTTGAAGTTCGACCTCTCCGGTGAAGATGCCCAATGGACTTATAGGTTTTCCTTTTCGCTCAAGATTTCACCTCTTGGGTTTGGACTTTGGATTTTGGGTTGTGTGCTTTGCTTTTCGGACGGTTTCCCTCTCTCTCATGCTCATAGGAGTTCGGACGCGTTTTTGGTCGAAAATCCAATCAAAATAGAAATAAAACTAACAAAAACACGTAAAATGCAAAACAGAGACACTAATGCGAGAAATACTCAAAATACGGCGATAATCGCACTCTATTCTCGCAAAACGGAGGAAAAACGGGCTTAAATGGGAGGAAAAACGGTCCAAATTTGACACACAACAACTAGGCACTCGATCGAGTGCCCCCTGTACGAACTAGGGTTCGCTTCGCAACTCTTATTGATTTCGAAATTGCGTTTTAATTTTGGATAAATCGTTGGTTCTACCAAATCGGACATAAATATTATATAATTTATGCTCGATTCGGATTTCGATACTCGTCGTACCCAATGTTCGATTATTGAATCGACATCGAATATTAGAGCGAAACTTAAAAAAAGATGCTATAAGTCGTTTAAATTAAACTAAAACGATATAGATTTTCTCCGCGTTTATAGTGTCGTAATTAATTCTATCGAATTAGGTGACAACTATTTTAGCATAAATGAAAATCGTATTAGTTAAACTTGTTGACCAAATCATTTAGATTCAACATCCAACTATTGAGTTGACATCGAATCCAATAGATTGACACTTTATATTCGCTTGAATTAAAACAACTCGACTTGATTTGATTCCCTCCGCATCCCGACATAGTAATAAATCCTTGCGGATTGTGTGATTTCGGATCCGCGTCAACGGGTTTTGACCTTAACTAAAAAAAGATGCTTGATTCGAAAATAGTTTTAAAATCGATGAAATATGCGATTAACGACGATGCGAACAAAATAATAAAAAATTATTGTTGATGTTGACTTGCTTCAACAATCAAGCGTTAGGGGTATCGGGATAAGCGACCAGCAACATCGGATGAAACATCCTTGTATATTCGGATTTTCTTATCCCTTCATCATTCGCACTCGACACGAATCCGCAAGTATTTTAATGTATTATACTAATAATTATTATTGGTATTATAGACACGACAACAGAATATAAAAAAAAAACAAAAAAAAGACGACGATGAGGAGGTGATAAGTGTAGTTTGTAGTGCCTATTTTGTTGTGTTTTGGTCCTGTTTTCCTTGTGGAATCACTCCTTGGGAGCGGTTTTTGGGTTACTTATGCTTCCTTTAGTCCGTTTTAGGTTCCCGAGATCATTTGTGAAGAATTGGAGCGAATCCGACTCGATACATACACTCTTTGGAGCCGGCCAACGAAGTGAAGGAACGATCACTCGATGCCTTGGATTCGACCCCGAGACCTTGGGACCCGATCCCGAGCCTCTTAGACTCAATCCCAAGCCCCGAGAATCGGTGAGAAGCCCACGAGAACCGAGGGACCAAAAAGTTCATATTGGAGGCCTACAAGACTCATCCCCGACGGGAATGGCCTCATCCCGTCCGGGATGAGGTGCACAAAAGCGTAGCTGCTGTGATGGGTCCATCCCGACCGGGATGAGCTCATCCCGACCGGGACCACCTCATCCCGACCGGGATGAGCCAATGGCAGCCCGCTTTTGCTTCTTTTCTTCTCCTTATTCATTGAAACCCTATATATACCCTTCCTAGCTCTTGTATTCTCATGGAGGTTGATCATATGTTAGACATTACCCATAAACCCTAGCATAGTTTAGGATATATTAGCATAGATTAGTGTAGATTAGTTCTTAGTTAATCGTTAATCTTAGTGTATTAAGGGAATTCTTCAAGATCTCCACCAAGATTGACAACTTTGGGTGATTGTTTTGGGTTTTTTCTTATTAATGCAAGTTTCAATCTTTCATCCTCTTGTTAGTAGGTATAATCTCTCTTTTCCTTTCCTTTAATCTTGTTTATCATTAAAGTTTGATTCTTTATTCATTGTATTGTTCATAGTTTATTGTTTTCACTAGTTTCACTATGTTTGTTTTGATTGTTATGTTGATTCCTCTTGTTAGTATTAGTTTTAGCATAGATATGTTAGAGTAGATTCTTGCTAGGGTTATTAGGGTGATTGGTTGGGATTGTGGATGATTAGGGTGAGATGGGTGGTACTAGATGTTGTTTTTGTTTTTTCCCATTTACCTTGCACTCCACATGTTCGATGAAATGCTTGTGAGACTAGAGACGATCAATCCTTGTTTTTCTTGCATCTTCTCTTGTATGTGTGTGTTTGGTTGGTTGGTTTGGTCCCCTTATTACGTAGCGAGAGCTCGATGAGGACGAACCCTAGGCCGATTACGTAGCGAGAGCCCGATCGGTAGAATCTAGGCTACGAAAGCATGCTAGTGACCCCGTCTTTCCCCTTGTTGTCTCCTTCGCATCCATGAACCCGACCTAACCCTAGTCTTCCTTCTTAGTGTTATCCTAGCTTCCATTAGTCACTAGTTACTTGTTTTGTCTCCCCTTTTCATGTTTTAGACCTTAGTCTAGTACCTAGCCATCACCATAGATTAGCTCGTCTCGAACCTAGTCTTAGACCGTAGCACCCATTAGTCTGAACCCATTTTCCGTCCCTGTGGATTCGACCCGACTTGCCCTAGCTACCCTAGTTAGGTTAGTTGGTTATTATTTGACGGTGGGATCCGCGACAAATCCCTCCCATCAAATTGGCGCCGTTGCCGGGGACGGCGTAGTTTAGACTTTTGTTTGCTTAGTTTTGGACTTTGTTCTTGATTTTTGTGTTCTCTCCTCCTTGTGTATCTCCGTTTTTTCTTCTTGTGTGTTATTCTCCCCTCCTAGTGCCTCAAAATCACTAGGATACTAACGTTTGCTCAAGTGCTTTTAGTTCATCCTAGGTATCAAGGCAACGTTATGGAAATGGCACGTCCTAGCTTCCATCAATCGTCACGGGACAACTATGGGGCGAATTACCAAAACCCACAACTTTACCAACCATACCAATCTCATCAAAAATCTTATGAACCCTCTTCATATGGATACCATGAAAGTTGTCAAGGATCATTCCAACATCCTAACAACTACCAAACACCCTCACATAACCCACAACCAAAAATCCCCGACTTTGAGACTTGTCAAATGTTGGTCCAAATGCAAAAGAGTCAACAAGAGGCGATAATGCTATTGCAAAAGGGTCAACATGACATGATGATTTTAATGCAAAAGAGTCAACAAGTGATGATGACTCACATACAAGGGGTTAGAGAGGAGCTCAAGGCCCAAATAGAGGTGCAAGATGCTCGCATCAATGCACTCATGGCTCGTATCACGATGTCGGCCACTCGAGCTCCACGACTTGTTGAGGAAGGTTCATTTGGGCAAGAAGGATGGGTGTCTCCACAAGAAAGTCAACCCGATCATGAAGCCACGAATGAAGAAGAGAGGGTCAATCAAGAGATCATTGTGAGTGTTGCTTGGGCGGTGAAGATAGGGGAAGAATAGAGGAAGTTGAAGCTTCAAGGGTCGACAATGAGGAGGGGTGTGAACATGATTCTCAAGATAACTCTTGGGGAGCCGATGTATTGGCTATCAAATTGGATTTGTTCGATTTTCTTCGTGATGAACCGGATCTTGACAATCCAAAGCCAAGTGAAGACAAGACTCCTCTAGGCCAACTAGACAAGGTGGGTGAAAAGGAACGTAATATTTGGGAAAAAGAGGTAGATGCCTTGGAACTCGCCTTGAATGGAAAGTTGGAGGATCCTAGAGCCTCCAATGAAGAAAACTTGATGCCTCCTCCTCTATCGCACTCGATTTCTAGCCCCTTGTCTTGTGAGACGGTTGATGAAGAGGATCCTTGTCGGGCGGTGGAAGAGAATCCTACTCTCGACCCCGTAGAAGAAGCAACACCCCTAGGGTGTGATCTCCCTCATCATAACACCGAGCATGACTCTAGACCAATATACCTACCGGATGGTCATAAGAGTCGTTGCTATCATGGTTCCGAAGACCCGGAAGATCACGAGAACCCCGAGCATAATGAAGAAGATTGCTTCTTGCCTCCGACTTGGAAGCTCTTGAAAGTGGCTAGGCTCGGCCATGTGAGCTTGAATGAAGATGTTGCTAGGGCATTTGACTTACTCCTTCAAGCTCTTGATGGCTATGGAGGTGTAGTTGGTGAGAGTAGCTTAGTGTAAATATCTTTTCCCTTTTGTTTTGTGCTTGTATTTGTGTTTATGTTTGTTTGGATATTTTGGTTTTTAGGATTGTTAGTTTTTGTGGAGATCTTGTACTTTGGTATTTTGATGAGAGATGTGAGGGAGGGATTTTGATGAATGATTTGATATTGTTTTCTAGATGTGAAGTGAAGATGAAATCTCGAGGAGAATGGGTTTGGATAGAGCTTGGTTTTGAGTATAGGAGTCGGTGTTTGAAGCTTTTGACAAGCTTTTGGGGACGAGATTTATATCTCGATGTATTGGTGGACATGTGGGTGAAGCTATCAAGGAAATGAAGGGCTAGAAGACTCATCCCGACCGGGAAGGATGTCATCCCGATCGGGATGAGGGTGCCGAAAATTGGGTTCTCTGGAGTGTGATCCCGACCGGGACCAAGTTCGTCCCGACCGGGAAGAAGTCCATCCCGACCGGGATGGGCCCCTGCTCCTCCTTTTGCCTTTTCTTCATCATGTGAGCCCACCCTACCATTTTATACCCCCTCCCAACCTCCCTACCTACCCTTGCACCTATCATATGACCTTGCACTTCATATGCATACCCTCACCTCATTTTCTCTTCACTTTACACCGAGATTCACAACAAACCCCACCCCCCCACACACCATTACTACCTCAACCATGCGATACTTTCAAGATTGAAGAGGGATGACAATGATGACGACAAGCAAAGTGCAATTATTGACCATTGAAGACGATGGAGAGAGTGAGTTGCTAACCTATAGGTACGACAACTATCCTTTCTTTTCCGTTTTTGTTGTTGCTTGTTTTCCATTGTTTGTCCCCTTCCCCTTGTACACTTTTGTGTCATGGTGTCATGGTGGCCTTCGAGGCCTTGGTAGTTGTTGCTCCCGACTCTCGATGACGTGACTACATCGAGAGTCATTTCAAAAATCCAAATTTACAAGATTTTCACCCTTTTTTTTGTAGGATTTAGGCGGATTTAGGCGGAATCCGGGCTAGGTAACTTGATTACACCTAATCCTCCCCTCCCATTTCCTTTTATTGCCTTCTTTTTATTTCTTCCTCCATCCATATCTTTTCTCGTCTCGGCCCATGGTTACTTTACTACACCCCGGCCGGACACATTCTACCCTTTTCTCCACTTTAATTTTAATTTTTAGCTTTATTTTCGTAGTTTCTTTTCTTTCCTTTTGTCTCTCCACACACTACGATCGAGCATGAGGACATTGCTCGGTTTAAGTGTGGGGGAGCGATATTCTATCATAGTTAGTTTATTTTCGTAGTTTTTTCGAAAAAAATCTTTAAAAACCCTAAAAATTTGAAAAAATTTCACAAAAATCAAAAAAAAAATTCTTTTGTGTGTTTTTTTTTTGTGTCGTTGTGCCGTATATTTGTTTTGTTGTGCTTGTTTTGCCTCCCTTTTTTCTTATAGGTTGCTTAATCACCGCTAGCTTTGGAAAGCTTGCAAGACATCCGGTAACGCCTTTCTATCCCTTTTTTCTCTTTATCTCTTGTGGAGTGTGGAGGAGATTTGTGATGTTGTGTGCTCGGGTGGAGCTTTGTGAAGATTTGTGGATGATTGGTTGCTCATTTGGAAGTTCGGGGTGGTGTTTGTTTTGTTTATGTGTTTGTTTTATCTTGTTTTGTTTTGTTGCCTTTTTGTCTCTTTTTCTTTCGTTTTTGTTGTGTCTTCGTTTTGTGTGTGTAGTTATGTCTTTTGTGTAAAATGGTTTTCGAAAATCCGGTTTAGAGGCTAGTGTGCAAGTGTTTACTTTCCCTTTCTAGTGGTATAAACCGAGTCTTGGACTTTAGTCTAGTAGAATGACCCTAAATCAATAGTTTCGTTGGTCCTTTACCTTGAGTCCACCTAGTCTACTAGGGATTTACTACCGGATTTGCATTTTGACCATTATGACCACCCACGGTGTGAAAAGGCTTTGGTTGCCGAGTCCCGTCCCTTAGGTGACCATGTTTGGGATTGTTTGACTAGTCCAAGTTCTCCCCTTTTTGTGAGTATGAAGGGATGACGTCGTCCCGACATACCCATTTCCATACCTCCTACACATATCCACACAATAAAATCGCAATTTGTTGAAATCTCTCTTTCTTGTTGCAAAAAGAAATGCCTATAACTCATATCAAGCCAAAAAGGGCAAAGAAAAGAAAATGAAAGAAAGAAAAGATTGAAGAAAAAGAAAAGGCACAATAAGCCAAGAAAAAGAAAATAGAAAAGAAGAAAAAGAAATGGCATAGCAAAACAAAGCAAAAATGCAAAAGAAAGAAAAAATGCCAAAAGAAAACCGTCTCACAAAAAGATCCCAACCCCACAAAAATAAGCCTTTTACCGACTATTACCGTGAAGAGCCTACCAAAGGACCGAGTCCCTAGGAAGGATGATAGCGCGCGGTAATGGTCGGTCTTCCCTCATTTTGCAATATTTTCCACCTTTTTACTTGGACTAGTTGGGCGGTTTCGGGCATGGGACGACCCTCTTGGCTCATCACTAAAGGGGGCGGGGTCTCACTTACCTACAGTGTCGACTAACACCGTGGTTCATCCTTTTTCCATCCCGCCGATCGTCCCGTAGTACGTTCTTAGAAGGCTAGGAGGACCTAGGTAAGTTATCAACGTTTTTGTTGCTTTGTTGTCATACTATTAGGGTTTAGTTCATCTCGATTTGTATGATTAGCTTGGGAACGTTGTCACTTGCCTCGAGTCATAAAGCGGTGCTTCTTTCACCGCTTTTTAGAGGGAAGCGGTATTTGTTTTCTTTGGGTGCAACCTTGTGTTTGTTTGTTTGTTTGTTTGTGTGCTTGTTTGTTTTTGTGTCTTGTGTCCGATTGCATCCACAGTTTTGTCGCAAGACCTTACTTGCCTTGCAGAATGCACTTTTCCTCTAAGTGTACTCGCGTGAGTTGAAAGGGCGTAGGGTGCGCTAATACCCGCTCGGCTAGTTCAGTAGTTAGTTTGTGCTTACTCGAGGGCGAGTAAGGGTTAAGTGTGGGGGAGTTGATAAGTGTAGTTTTTAGTGCCTATTTTGTTGTGTTTTGGTCCTGTTTTCCTTGTGGAATCGCTCCTTGGGAGCAGTTTTTAGGTTACTTATGCTTCCTTTAGTTCGTTTTAGGTTCTCGAGACCATTTGTGAAGAATTGGAGCGAATCCGACTCGATACATACACTCTTTGGAGCCAACGAAGTGAAGGAACGATCACTCGATGCCTTGGATTCGACCCCGAGACCTTGGGACCCGATCCCGAGCCTCTTAGACTCGATCCCGAGCCCCGAGAATCGGTGAGAAGCCCACGAGAACCAAGGAGGGACCAAAAAGTTCATATTGGAGGCCTACAAGACTCATCCCCGACGGAAATGGCCTCATTCCGTCCGGGATGAGGTGCACAAAAGCGTAGCGGCTGTGATGGGTCCATCCCGACCGGGATGAGCTCATCCCGACCAGGACCACCTCATCCCGACCGGGATGAGCCACTGGCAGCTGATAAGTGTAGTTTGTAGTGCCTATTTTGTAGTGTTTTGGTCCCATTTTCCTTGTGGAATCGCTCTTTGGGAGCGGTTTATGGGCTACTTATGCTTCCTCTAGCTCGTTTCAGGTTCCCGAGACCATTCATGAAGAGTTGGAGCGATTCCGACTCAATACGTACACTTTTTGGAGCCAACGAAGCTAAGGAACGATCACTCGATGCCTTGGAGTCAACCCCGAGACCTTGGGACCCAATCCCGAGCCTCCGAGACCCGATCCCGAGTCCCGAGAATCGATGGGAAGCCCATGAGAACCAAGGAGGGACCAAAAAGTTCGTAATGGAGGCCTACAAGGTCCTTCCCGGGCGGGATAGTGGCCTTCCCGACCGGGAAGGAGTGCACAAAACCAACAGCTCCTGTCTTGAGCCCGTCCCGGCCGAGAAGGACTCGTCTCGGGCGGGACCATTTCGTCCCGGGCGAGACCATCTCGTCCCGGGCGGGATGAGTGAGCTGTAGCACGCAACTCATTCTTTTCTTCTCCTTACTCATTGTAACCCTATATATACTCTTCCCTTGTTTTGTTAAGCATATGTTAGACATTATCCCTTAAACCCTAGACTACTTTAGGTTAGATTAGCTTAGATTAGAGTAGATTAGTCGGTAATTAGTCCTTAATCTTAGTTTAGTACTTGTATTAAGGGAATTCTTCAAGATCCATCCAAGATTGACAACCTTGGTGGTTTGTTTTGGGTTTTCTTCATTAATGCAAGTTTCAATCTTTCCTCTTCATTAGTTTGGTACAATCTTCTTCTCCTTTTTCTCTTAATCCTTTATTGTTTATCAAGTTTGAATCTTTATTATTGTTTGTTCTTGTTCTTGTTAGTTTGATTGAGTTTGTTTAGGTATGTTTTGTTTCTTATGATGATTCCTCTTGTTCTTGTTAGTTGTAGTTGGATTATGTTTGAGTAGAGTTTTGCTAGGGTTAGTAGGGTGATTAGGGTGTTTTATGGATGATTAAGGGATTGTTGGAGATATTGGTGGTAGATTTGGGTTTCCTCTTGGTTTGATGCATATCACATGTTTGTTGAAATGCTTGAATGACTAGTAGTTGCAAATACTTGTTGTTCTTGTCTTTCTCTTGTGGGTGGTAGTTTGTTTGTGGGTTTGGTTCCCTCACTATGTAGCGAGAGCCCGGTGAGGACGACCCCTAGGTCGGTCTACGTAGCGAGAGCCCGGATGCGACCTAGGCCACTATAGCGCGCTAGTAACCCCGTTTGTCATGTGTGTCGCCGAGATGGGTTTTAGGATGAACCTCTAGGTCGGTCTACGTAGCGAGAGCCCGGACCTCACCTAGATTACCCTACTACTCCCTTCACTCTAGTTCTTCCTCGACCATTCCATTACCCCTTTGACCCCGACCTAATCCTAGCCCGTTTTCCTTGTTTGTTTTCTCCGTCCCCTTAGCCATAGTCTAGCTTTCTTCCCTCCTTACCATCCTAGTTTAGCTTAGTTCGTTGACCGAGTCTCGTATTTAGGTAGACCTAGTCTAGACGCCTCTTACCGTCCCCGTGGAGATGACCCGACTTACCCTATCTACCCACTAGGTCTAGCCGGTTATATTATTGACGGTTGGGGACGTGACGAATCCCTCCCATCAATTTGGCGCCGTTGTCGGGGACGGTGCTAGTTTAGACTTTGTTTACCTAGTTACTCGACTTTGTCTTTGTGTTTTTCTTTTTTTTTTCCTTTTTTGTTCCTTTGCTTCTTGTGTGTGTGAGGTTTATTTCTCTCTTGTCTAGTGCCCAAAAAGCACTAGGCTTCTCACGTTTGTTCTTAGTCTACAGTTTATGCTTAGAGGTGGTGACTATCTTCTTCTTGCAACTTAGAGCCGCTTTAACGGACGGTTGCTAGAGTGAGAGGTTTCCAACCGGGTATGAGCCACGATTTTCGAGCGAGCGTGAGGTTTGATCTAAACTCCCCACACATGGAAGTCGATTTGAGCTACTCCTCTTCTTCTATGAACCAAAGCTATGACATGATGACTCCTAATTACTATCAAGCTTCTTGGGGTAATCAAGACGGGTATGATCTTCAAGGTTATGAAAATGGCTACCAACAAGTGAATGACTATCAATCCTACAATCATGGTGACTACTACTCGAGTTATCAATGTGAACCCACCATGTACACTCAAGATTCACCTTATGGAAGCCAATACCCCCAAAACCCACCATATTACCCTCCACCCCAACCACAATATGAACCCCATGACCCACAATACTACCAATCACCTCAACCTCACTACCAACAATATGATACCCCATCCCTTGGGTATCATCAAGATTTTCAAGGAACTTTACAAGACCCCAATGACCACCAAATGCCAAACTTGGAGTTACATCAATCGATGCTTCAAATGCAACAAGAAATGGCCATCCAATCGCAAAAGACTAAGGAACTCTTGGCCCAATTTCGAAGGGATAACGAGGCGATGGATGCTCGATTAAATGCATTATCGGTTCAAACCGTAATGTTTTTATCCCGAACGTCACAATTGGATGAAGGGTGCCCACTTGAGAAAGGGGAGCAACCTAATCACTAAGCCGCCGATGTAGTTCCCTTTGAAGGAGAAGTTTGCTTTGAAGAACCTCAATCGTCTACCCAAAAAGAGACGAATGAGGATATGGCTCTTAGTGAAGGCACCATTGGTGAAGAATTGGAGGAGGATAGTGAGTTGGATGATTTGGTGGAGTTTGTGAAGTTGTTGGGTGAAATTGATGAGCCCAAGTTCCCCATGTGCGATAATGTTGATAAGCATCGAGAGCCCCTTGCTAGTGCACCAAGCAATGGTTTGGAAGAGATTGAAACCGCCGGTGGAAGTTTCGATTCTCTCCTCCATGATGATGTAGGGACAAGTGATGAAGATGGGGAACCACAACTTGAGGAAAGTGTGGGGGTGTGCAACAAGGAAATGGGGCCAAAGCCACTTTTTGTGCCTCGTTTCTTGGAAATGAAGCTTGCTTGTGATTGGAGGCGATGCCTAGGGAGGAAGAGGTCGGTAAAGCTCGTAGGATGGATAGACCCCGGAGATGATTTGAAAGATGATTTTGGGTCTTGGGATTCCTACTTCTTGCCTCCACCTTGGAGGCCGTGTAGGATAGCTAGGCTCGAGCGCTCCTTGGGCCTTCATTATGATGTCGGTAGCGCGTTCGACTTGCTCCTCCATGCCCTTGAGGGCTACGGTTGAAGAAGAGTCCACCATCCTAGGTTTGACGGAGTTCCTAAAGAACCGTCATGTTGTATATTCCCTACCTCTCTTCTCTTTAGTTTTGTGGTTGTAATAGTGTTTATTGCGATTTTTTTTCTAGGACCTTTTTTTGTTTTGTGATATTCTTGTTATTTGGATTTTTGATGAGCGATGTGAGGGAGCGAATTTGATGTGTGTATGAGCTTTGTTTGATAGGTGAAGTGAAAGTGATTCCTAGAGAGGAATGGTTGATGAAAGAGCTTGGCTTGTGAGCTAGGGAGTCGGTTTTTGGGGTCATGGGAGTCATGAAGACTCTTCCCGACTGGGAAGGGTGTGTCATCCCGACCGGAATGGGGCCGTCCCGATCGGGATGAGGGAGCCATAAATCGAGTCTATTGGAGTGCCATCCCGACCGGGAAGGAAGCTTCCCGACCGGGACGGATGTGACATCCCGACCGGGACCATCCATCCCGATCGGGATGGTCCCCTACTCCTTTTTGGTGCCTCTTCTTCGACATTTAAGCCCACCCAACCACTTTATACCCCCTCCCAACCCCCTAGCCTTCCTTGCTCTTATCATACGACCCATGTACCTCATTTACATACCCTCACCTCATTTTCTCTTCACTTTACACCGTGATTCACATCAAATCCTACCCCCCCCCCCCATACCATTACTACCTCTACCATGCGGTATTATCGAGAATGAAGAGGAATAGCAATGATGAAGACAAGCGTGTGCATTCATTGATCATTGAGACGATGGAGCGAGTGAGTTGCTAGCCAATTAGTTTGGGTAACTATCCTTACTTTTCCGTCTTTTATTACTTGTTTTTCTCTTGTTTGCCCCTTTCCCCTTGAGTCATGGTATCTTGGTGGCCTTCGAGGCCTCGGTAGTTGTTGCTCCCGACTCTCGATGATGTGACTACATCGAGAGTCATTTTCAAAATCCAAAATTTTACAAGATTTTCACTTTCTTTTTTGAGGATTTAGTCGGATTTAGGCGGAATCCGGGCTAGGTGACTTGATTACACCTAGCCCTCCCCTCCCATTTCCTTTTATTTCCTTCTTTTTATTTTCTTCCCCCATCCATATCTTTTCTTGTCTCGGCCCATGGTGACTTGACTACACCCCGGCCGGACACTTTCTACCCTTTTCTTCATCTTCTTTTTTTATTTTTAGCTTTATTTTCGTAGTTTCTTTTCTTTTTCTTTTGTCTCTCCGCACACTACGATCGAGCATGAGGACATTGCTCGGTTTAAGTGTGGGGGAGCGATATTCTAGTGTAGTTAGTTTTATTTTCTTAGTTTTTCGAAAAATCTTCAAAAACCCTAAAAATTTGAAAAATTTCGCAAAAATCAAAAAGATTTTCTTTTGTGTCTTTTCCTTTTACGTCGTTATGTCGTATTTTTGTTTTGTTGTGCATGTTTTGCCTCCCTCTTTCCTTATAGGTTGCCTAACCACCGTTAGCTTTGGAGAGCTTTCAAGACCTCCGGTAACATCTTCTATCCCTTTTTCTCCTTTGTCTCTTGTGGAGTTTGGAGGAGATTGTGATGTTGTGTGCTCGGGCGGAGCTTTGTAAAGTTTGTGGTGGATTTGGAGGCTTGTTTGGAAGTTCGGGGTGGTGTTTGTTTTGTTCATGTGTTTATTTTGTTTTGTTTTGTTGTTTCTTGTCTCTTTTTCTTATTGTTTTCGTCATGTCTTTGTTTTGTGTGTGTGGTTGTGTCTTGTGTGTAAATGGTTTTCGAAAACCCAGTTTAGAGGCTAGTGTGCAAGCGTTTACTTTCCCTTCCTAGTAGTGTAAATCGAGTCTCGGACTTTAGTCTAGTAGAATGACCCTAAATCAATGAATTCGTTGGTCTTTTACCTTGAGTCCACCTAGCTTAATAGGGATTTACTACGGGATTTGCATTTTGACCATTATGACCACCCACGGTGTGAAAAGGCCTTGGTTACCGAGTCTCATCCCTTAGGTGGCCATGTTTAGGATCGTTTGATTAGTCCAAGTTCTCCCCTTTTTGTGGGTTTGAAGGGAAGGCCCCGTCCCGACTCACCCATTTCCTTACCTCCTACAGACATCCACACAATAAATTGCAATTTGTTGAATTCTCTCTTTCTTGTACACAAAGAAATGCCAAAAAGCCAAATCAAGCCAAAAAGGGCAAAGAATAGAAAAGGAAAGAAAATGAAAGAAAGAAAGAAATGAAGAAAAAGGAAAAGGCACAAAAGCCAAAAAGAAAATAGAAAAGAAGAAAAAGAAATGGCATGGCAACAAACAAAGCAAAAATGTAAAAGAAAGGAAATTGCCAAAAGAAAACCGTCTCACAAAAAGAAACCTCACCTCTCAAAATAAGCCTTTTTCCGACGTTTGCCGTGAAGAGCCTACCAAAGGACCGAGTCCCTAGGAAGGATGATAGCGGTAATGGTCGGTCTTCCCTCACTTTGCAATATTTTTCCACCTTTTTACTTGGACTAGTTGGGCGGTTTTGGGCATGGGAAGACCCTCTTGGCTCATCGCTAAAGGGGGCGGGGTCTCAGTTACCTACAGTGTCGACTAACACCGTAGTTCATCCCTTTTCCACTCCACCGATCATCCCGTAGTACGTTCTTAGAAAGTTAGGAGGAATCGAGATAAGTTACCAACGTTTTTGTTGCTTTATCGTCATACTATTAGGGTTTAGTTCACCTTGGTTTGTATCACTAGCTTGGGAACGTTGTCACTTGCCTTGAGTCTTAAACCGGTGTCTTTTCACCGCTTTTAGAGGGAAGCGGTATTTGTTTTCTTTTGGGTGCAACCGATTATTTGTTTGTTTGTGTGTTTGTTTGTTTTTGTGTTGTTGTGTCCGGTTGCATCCATGGTTTTGTCGCAAGACCCGACTTGCCTTGCGGAATGCACTTTTCCTCAAAGTGCACTCGCGTGAGTTGAAAGGGCGTAGGGTGCGCTAATACCCACTCGGCTAGTTTAGTAGTTAGTATGTGCTTACTCGAGGGCGAGTAAGGGTTAAGTGTGGGGGAGTTGATAAGTGTAGTTTGTAGTGCCTATTTTGTAGTGTTTTGGTCCCATTTTCCTTGTGGAATCGCTCTTTGGGAGCGGTTTATGGGCTACTTATGCTTCCTCTAGCTCGTTTCAGGTTCCCGAGACCATTCATGAAGAGTTGGAGCGATTCCGACTCAATACGTACACCTTTTGGAGCCAACGAAGCTAAGGAACGATCACTCGATGCCTTGGAGTCAACCCCGAGACCTTGGGACCCAATCCCGAGCCTCCGAGACCCGATCCCGAGTCCCGAGAATCGATGGGAAGCCCATGAGAACCAAGGAGGGACCAAAAAGTTCGTAATGGAGGCCTACAAGGTCCTTCCCGGGCGGGATAGTGGCCTTCCCGACCGGGAAGGAGTGCACAAAACCAACAGCTCCTGTCTTGAGCCCGTCCCGGCCGAGAAGGACTCGTCTCGGGCGGGACCATTTCGTCCCGGGCGAGACCATCTCGTCCCGGGCGGGATGAGTGAGCTGTAGCACGCAACTCATTCTTTTCTTCTCCTTACTCATTGTAACCCTATATATACTCTTCCCTTGTTTTGTTAAGCATATGTTAGACATTATCCCTTAAACCCTAGACTACTTTAGTTTAGATTAGCTTAGATTAGAGTAGATTAGTCGGTAATTAGTCCTTAATCTTAGTTTAGTACTTGTATTAAGGGAATTCTTCAAGATCCATCCAAGATTGACAACCTTGGTGGTTTGTTTTGGGTTTTCTTCATTAATGCAAGTTTCAATCTTTCCTCTTCACTAGTTTGGTACAATCTTCTTCTCCTTTTTCTCTTAATCCTTTATTGTTTATCAAGTTTGAATCTTTATTATTGTTTGTTCTTGTTCTTGTTAGTTTGATTGAGTTTGTTTAGGTATGTTTTGTTTCTTATGATGATTCCTCTTGTTCTTGTTAGTTGTAGTTGGATTATGTTTGAGTAGAGTTTTGCTAGGGTTAGTAGGATGATTAGGGTGTTTTATAGATGATTAAGGGATTGTTGGAGATGTTGGTGGTAGATTTGGGTTTCCTCTTGGTTTGATGCATATCACATGTTTGTTGAAATGCTTGAATGACTAGTAGTTGCAAATACTTGTTGTTCTTGTCTTTCTCTTGTGGGTGGTAGTTTGTTTGTGGGTTTGGTTCCCTCACTACGTAGCGAGATCCCGGTGAAGACGACCCCTAGGTCGGTCTACGTAGCGAGAGCCCGGATGCGACCTAGGCCACTATAGCGCGCTAGTAACCCCGTTTGTCATGTATGTCGCCGAGATGGGTTTTAGGATGAACCTCTAGGTCGGTCTACGTAGCGAGAGCCCGGACCTCACCTAGATTACCCTACTACTCCCTTCACTCTAGTTTTTCCTCGACCATTCCATTACCCCTTTGACCCCGACCTAATCCTAGCCCGTTTTCCTTGTTTGTTTTCTCCGTCCCCTTAGCCATAGTCTAGCTTTCTTCCCTCCTTACCATCCTAGTTCAGCTTAGTTCGTTGACCGAGTCTCGTATTTAGGTAGACCTAGTCTAGACGCCTCTTACCGTCCCCGTGGAGATGACCCGACTTACCCTATCTACCCACTAGGTCTAACCGGTTATATTATTGACGGTTGGAGACGTGATGAATCCCTACCATCAGCAGCCCGCTTTTGCTTCTTTTCTTCTCCTTATTCATTGTAACCCTATATATACCCTTCCTCTTGTATTCTCATGGAGGTTGATCATATGTTAGACATTACCTATAAACCCTAGCATAGTTTAGGATAGATTAGCATAGATTAGTGTAGATTAGTTCTTAGTTAATCGTTAATCTTAGTTTAATCCTTGTATTAAGGGAATTCTTCAAGATCTCCACCAAGATTGACAACCTTGGGTGATTGTTTTGTGTTTTTTCTTATTAATGCAAGTTTGAATCTTTCATCCTCTTGTTAGTAGGTATAATCTCTCTTTTTCTTTCCTTTAATCTTGTTTATCATTAAAGTTTGATTCTTTGTTCATTGTATTGTTCATAGTTTATTGTTTTCACTAGTTTCACTATGTTTGTTTTGATTGTTATGTTGATTCCTCTTGTTTTTTTTTTTTTTTTTTTTTTTGGTAAAATGTAAGCTTTCCATTAAAACACCAAATTACAATATCAATTCCCGATTACATCATATAATGAAAAAACCAATTTAGGACCAACTAGTTATCCACGATGTATCACTATTAGGTACATACCTTCTTATACTACTTTTGAATCTTTGGATCATTTGTTGCTCAATTTGACCAATAGGTATTGAAGGACGAAGCACACATCCATCTACTCTCGCTGCATTCCTTTGCATCCAAATACCATAATAACCCGCATTAATCATACTCCAACAGATTTGCTTCCTCAGTTTGGACCATCTTCTCTTTTGAACCCACTGATACCAGTCACCATGGATCCCCCGCATCTTCCATCTTATAGCTATGCTATCCATTACCCTCGAACTATAAACGCACTCATGAAACTTGATTCATGCTAGTGTTAGTTTTAGCATAGATATGTTAGAGTAGATTCTTGCTAGGGTTATTAGGGTGATTGGTTGTGATTGTGGATGATTAGGGTGAGATGGGTGGTACTAGATGTTGTTTTTGTTGTTTCCCATTTACCTTGCACTCCACATGTTCGATGAAATGCTTGTGAGACTAGAGACGATCAATCCTTGTTTTTCTTGCATCTTCTCTTGTATGTGTGTGTTTGGTTGGTTGGTTTGGTCCCCTCATTACGTAGCGAGAGCCCGATGAGGACGACCCCTAGGCTGATTACGTAGCGAGAGCCCGATCGGTAGAATCTAGGCTACGAAAGCATGCTAGTGACCCCGTCTTTCCCCTTGTTGTCTCCTTTGCATCCATGAACCCGACCTAACCTTAGTCTTCCTTCTTAGTGTTATCCTAGCTTCCATTAGTCACTAGTTACTTGTTTTGTCTCCCCTTTTCATGTTTTAGACCTTAGCCTAGTACCTAGCCATCACCCTAGATTAGCTCGTCTCGAACCTAGTCTTAGACCGTAGCACCCATTAGTCTGAACCCATTTTCCGTCCCTGTGGATTCGACCCGACTTGCCCTAGCTACCCTAGTTAGGTTAGTTGGTTATTATTTGACGGTGGGATCCGCGACAAATCCCTCCCATCAGGAGGACGGACGGACGAGGATAAAAAGGAGAAGAGAGAAGAACGGGATTTGCACCCTCAACCTACATGTTTCTAAGTCTCGGATAGAACTCGTTAGTTGTGGCTTTAACACGGGAGTATCGAGGTTTACGTAGTCTCGGATAGAACTCGTTAGTTGTGGCTTTAACACGGGAGTGTCGGGGTTTACGTAAGTTAAGTTATGGTGGTTAGGGTTTGAATTCCTAGATGCTAGGGTTAGGGATTTTTGAATGTAGGTCGTGTAGGTGAAGATTAGGGTTGATTAGGGTTGTAAAAGATGTGTGTAAAGTGTCTTGATTCCATGCAATAGGGGTGTATATATAGGCAAAGCTCACATACCCCGTCTAGGGTTACTCGACCGAGTAACCTACTGACTCGGTCGAGTGGCCCAAAGCAACGCAGTCGGGCCTGTTTGAGGGCCCACTCGATCGAGTTAGATATTTTGTGGATCTTGTATTTGGGTTGGACTTTTGATGTTTGCACGGCTTTTTTTTGTGTTTCGGATACGGCTTTGACCGGGGTTTGACCCAATCGCTAAAAGTCGGTTTTATTTCCGGTGTCGGTTTTGACCCAAATTAGTCTGATTTGATCAGAAACGACCCACTGGGCCAGAATTTGAGGTCGGTTTTGTGAGATTTGTACTCCTTAAAGGCCTAAGCCAGCAACTAATGGTTTCGAGCCCATATCTGAGCGCGTAGAAACACGTTTGCGTCCGATCATCATCGAGTGTTTTTTGGAAACTACTATAGACACCTAACGGCCAAATGTGGGTGTCTACACTCTCAAGCTCTTCATTCCTTAATAGCTCTACCCAAAAGGCAAATAATACCTCGGGATTTATAATCCCGTCCCCAAAAGCTTGTCAAAAGCTCAAAAACTGACTTCCTAGCCAAAGCTCCAAGCTTCTATCATCAACAACTCCTCCTAAAACTTCATCTTCACTTCATACCTATCAATTAAGCTCAATAACTTCCATCAAAAACCCCTCCCTCACATCACTCAAGAAAATACCAAAGGACAAGAATTCCACAAAACACACAAATCCTAGAATCAAACTCACAAATTACAGAAATACAAGAACTCTAAAGAAGAGGAAAGAGATATATACAACACGACGGTTCTTGAGGAACTCCGTCAAACCGAGGATGGTGGACTCTTCATTCTTATCCATAGCCCTCAAGGGCTCGGAGGAGCAAGTCAAAGGCTCGAGCCACATCATAATGAGGGCTCATTGAGTACCCGAGCCAAGCTATCCTCCAAAGCCTCCAGGCCAAGTTGGAAGCGAGAAGTAGTCATCTAAAGACCCATTGTCATGTTTCATGTGGTCTCCGGTGTCTTTCCAACCTACAAGCTTTATTGACCTCTTCCTCCCTAGGCACCGTCTCCAACCACAAGCAAGCTTCAAATATTTAACATGAGGCACAAAAAGCGGTTTTGGCCCTATTTCCCTATTGCACACCTTCATATCTTCCTCAAGTTGCGGTTCCCCATCTTCAAGTCTCAAAACATCACTTGTCCTCACATCATCTTGAAGGAGAGAATTGAAACTTCTACCGGCGGTTTCAATCTCTTCCAAACTATAACTTCGCTTACTTGTAAGAGGCTCATGATGTTTTTCCACATTTTCGCACGAAGGTAACTTGAGCTCATCATTTCCACCCAACGACTTCACAACTTCTACCACCTCATTCAACTCACTAACCTCGTCCAATGCTTCACCAACAATGCCGTCATCAAGGATTATTTCCTCATTCGTCTCATCTTGGGTAGACAATCGAGGTTCTTCATAGCAAGTTTCGCTTCTCAAAGGGACTTCATCGGTGGCTTCATTATTGGGTTGCTCCCCTTGCTCAAGTGAGCACCCTTTGTCAAGTTGTGACGTTCGAGTTAAAAACATTACGGTTTTAGCCGCTATAGCATTTAATCGAGCATCAATCGCCTCATTTTCCCTTTGAATTTGGGCCATGATTTCATATTGGTCTTTTTGCATTTGGATGGCCATTTCTTGTTGGCTCTTTTGCATTTGAAGAATCGATTGAAATAACTCCAAGTTGGGCAATTGGTGGTCATTGGTGTCTTGTAATGCTCCTTGAAAATCTTGATGATGCCCAAGGGGTGGGGCATCATACGGTTCGTAATGAGGTTGAGATGATTGGTAGTATTGTGGGTTTTGGGGCTCTTAATGTGGTTGAGGTGAAGGGTAATATGGTGGGTTTTGGGGAAATTGGCTTCCATGTGAAGAAACATGATGAAACATGGTGGGTTCACAATGATAGCTTGAGTAATAGCCACCATGATCATAGGATTGATAAGCATTCACTTGTTGGTAGCCGTTTCCATGTCCTTGAAACTCATAACCATTGGTTTCTTGATTACCCCATGAAGCTTGATAGTAGTTAGGAGACGTCATGGCATATTCTTGATTCATAGAGGGAGATGAGTAATTTATGGTGTCTTCTATAGGTGGGGAGTTTAGATCAATCCTCAAGTTTTGCTCGAAAATCGTGGCTCGTACCCGGTTGAGGACCTCTCAATCTAGCAACCGTCCGTTGATGCGGCTCTGAGTTGTAAAGAGGAGGATGGTCACCACCTCTAGGCACAAACTGTAGACTAGGAGAAAACGTGAGAAGTCTAGTGCTTTTTTGGGCACTAGACAAGAAGGAAATAAACTTCACACACACAAGAAGCAAAGGAAAACAAATAAAAACACAAAGACAAGGACAAAGTCAAGTAAATAGGCAAACAAAGTCTAAACTAGCACCGTCCCCGGCAACGGCGCCAAATTGTCGTGAATTCCGACACCAAATAAAACCAACTAAGCCTAACTGGGTAGATAGGGTAAGTCGGGTCGAATCCACGGGGACGGAAAGAGGTGTCTAGACAAAGGTCTACCTAAGGACTAGACTAAGTCGACTGAGCTAAATAAACTAGAACGATAAAAGGGGATAAAACTATGACTAGGAATGATCTAAGTATAACAACTAAAGCTAAATGATTCAACTAACTAGAGAAACAATAACTAAAAGGATGGAGAATTCAATAGAAAAAGGACTAGGATTGGGTCGGGTTCAAGGGTGATGAGATGATCAAGGAAGAGTAAAGGTGAGGGGGTAGTCAAGCTATCTAGGTATAATCTGGGCTCTCGCTCCTAAAACGACCTAGAGGTTCCTCACTCTCACGCAAGAACCCATCCTAGCAACATACAAGACCACAAGAAGAAGGCAAGAAAACATGCATTTGCAACTACAAGTCATTCAAGCATTCCATCAAACATGATCTATGCATACAACTAGGAAGCAACCAAAACGTCCACCAACAATCTAAACAAACCCTTAATCACTCATGAAAGCACCCAATCCCCCTACTAACCCTAGCAAGAGGATTACTCACACATATATAAACTAAAACAAACACAAACTAGAGAAACTAACACAAGAACAAGAATATTCATAATGAAGAACAACAAGGATGAACAATACAATAAACAAAAGATAAAGATTAAAACTTGACTAACAATAAAAGATTAAGAGAAGGGATAAAAGAGATTATACCAAACAAGAGAAGATGAAAGGATGAAATCTTGGATATATAGAGAAAACCCAAATACATCCACCAAGGTTGTCAATCTTGGTAGAGATCTTCAAGAATTCCAATAATACAAGGATTAAACTAAGATTAAGGAGAGATTAAGGAAAGATTAAGCCAATCTACACTAATCTAAGCTAATCTAAGCTAATCTAACCTCACTTCAAAAAAAAAAAAGCTAATCTAACCTAAAGTAGTCTAGGATTTCATAAAAGTAAGGTAGAGTGAGGTAGTGTCCTTAAAACAATACAAGAGGGGGGTATATATAGGGTTTCACGAGTGAAGGAGGCAGAAAAGGCGAGGACGGGCAGAGCTGGGCCCTTCCCGGCCAGAAAGGTCGTGATCTCGACCGGAAAGAGGTGGTCCCGACCGGGAAGACAGTGCTCTCGGCCGGGATGTACCCACAGAACTGCTGTTTGATGTCCCACTTCATCTCGGTCGTGATGGATGTGATCCCGACCGGGATGGGTCATGTAGGCTTCAAATATGATCTCTTAGGTACCTACTTGCTCTTCCTAGGCTTCTTATCGACTCTCGGTGCTCGGGAATGGGCTGCAAGGGACTCGGGATCGAGTCTAAGCCACCGAGTCATCGTCGCTTCTCTTCGTTGGCTCCATATGTGTCGGAAACGAGTCGGAATCGTTCCACTTCTCCAAGATAGGCCTTAGGAACCTAAAACAAGATAGAAGAAGCGTAAGTAACCTCGAAACCGCTCCAAAGAGCGATTCCACAAGAGAAACCGGGACCAAACATAAGAAATAAGCACCACATAACACACTTAACAAGTGTGCACACTCGGAATGAAAGGGTCTGCCAGAAGAGTTGAGATGAGATTATTGATATGGTACCAGGATGGTACTGAATGTTGGAATGAAATTATTGATTTGTACCGTGATGCTGCCGAGATGGTACCAGGAGATGATATTATTGATTGGTACCGATGATGGTACTGAGATGGTTGAGCCTGAATGTTTTATATTATGTATCTAAGTTATAATGTTAGCATGTTCTAACCGTTTTCTCTGTCTATATTGTCACCCTATTTTATTGGGGGCCTGTGATGATCTAATTGATATTTCCGATCAACTGGGGAGCAGTCTATAATGCAAGTTATATATATTGTAATGTGTTTGGATGCAGGGATGCTTGTACGGGATTGGGGTGAACACGATAATGATCCTGGTCGTAGCACGGGTTAATGCGTAGGCATTCCTGTTTATATAGATCGTATGGCTTCTGTTGTGTAACTAGAGTTGTAATAGTTAATAAGTTGTAATGTTTAAATCAAATGGTCGGTTTGGCATTCCATGTTGTATTGTAATGAGATACTACCTCGGGAAACCGAGATGGTAACACCTTTATTTATTCGGGTATGCCTTGATAAGGCTCTTGGGTAAATGGGGGTGTCACAAAGTGGTATCAGAGCGAACGATCCTGGAGCCTAAAATAAATGAACCTAGGAAAAATAAAATGAACCCCAGTGATAGACCATCAGGAGCCCCTCTAAAACTTGGTCGAGGAGACGTCTTTGTACCAGCACCGGCCATCTTGGTTTTCAACCGGTAACCACGTGTGAGAAAGAGATGGGTATATATTAGGAAGGGATACGTTGTGATGCAATGAATGTTTTGTGATGACAGCCTGTGATAACTGGTTGCGTTGTTTGACGTATGTGATGTAGTGATCGAACTGTATAAGCTGAGATGTGACTAGTACGTACTTACGATATTAGCATGTTATAGTAATTAGTACGAGGCCATATGAGGAATATGTTGCTGCATGTAAGGTTGAGGTAAGAGTCAATCACCCTGGGTGAGAGTAAGTTCATAGTCAGAGTTGGTAGTAACATTAGATACAACGTCGAGGTGTTTGTGCGTAGTAGTGTCGTAAGTGATAAACTAGTTTTAATTAGTGGATTTGGTGGTAATCTGTATCTGTCTTGTTGAAGTAATATAATGGAGTCGTTCACATAACTGGAAAGGGATTGTTATCTGGTAATGGTACATGTATCGCAATATGTTTAGAGGGTCGATAGTTTATGTTGTTTAAGTGTGTCGTAATGTGGATGTTATTCAAAAATACTTGAATACTTGTGTTCCGTTTGTAGTGTTATGTGCTTCCTTGTCGATACAATTTATGAGCTGCCTTCGCGTTACTTAATAAGGATGTATAGTTAGAAGTATAATGGTTCGTAATGTGTCCATGAAGTGTGTCATATTGCGAATAAAGTACAAGTTAATGAGCCTAATAGTCGAACAATGTAAGAATACTTGAGACCCTTTTCGAGTTAATGTGATTTACTTGCTTTATATCGATCCGAGTGGTGTCCTTATTGGTCCTCATCCTTGTCTCGTAATGGCGTAAAAGAACTTGTCTAATAATCGGTTCTTGAAGACATATGTGTTACCTGGAATTATGTCGAACTTTTTGTATTATAGGGATCAACAATGTATATATGAATGCGTCGTTTCTATTTCGATCACCTTGATTAATACATTGACAAGATAAAGTGTGAAATCGAAATCTGTTTATTACTTGAAATTGAGTATAACTTATTATTAAAATGATATATCTATGGTGTCATGATCATTAATGTAAATTTCTGTCAAAGATACTTGGATATTTGTGTTTCGTTCCGAGTTTATATGCTTCCCTGTCAATGTCATAGGTTCCAAGCTATACATCGTTGTTGATTTATATTCTTAATTGTTTAAATGAGTATTTATAAGAACCCGCGTTGAGTTAATGACATACACATTTGCAGCACTTCATCTAACCTGAATGTGTTTAATGAGTTCTGTTTTGATAGCCTAAACAAACATGCTTGCTAACTGTGTCGAGATAATGTCAGAAAAGCTTAAAACACCTTCGTTAACAGGAATAATGTGTTACTGAATTGTTTCAGCTGTTTACAATCTCCCTTTCACAAAAGTTTGAAAAGAAACTCACATTTATTTTAAGTTTAGTTCTTCACTGCAAAATTTTGGTATTTAAACCCATGTACTTCAACCTATTTGCTAGTGGTCACGTTTCCATTACACACCTTACTTAGAGATTAAATCATCATTGAGAATTTTTACCGTGATCACTTTGAAGAGTTTGGATAATGTTGAAACTTGGTTTGCTCAAAAATATGATTTGAAATAACTCGTTTTATCAATCGAAACTTTTTCAGATTCAAAATTTGTTAGTTTAGGAAAATGAGTCTACAAATCACTGTTATGTTTGGAATTTGAAAATGGTTTTAAGTGAAAAGTTGTACAGGACTGTTTTGAGAGTCTAAGCTCACTAGTTTTACATTGTTTTGAGTTATAACGATTTAATTATGATTTTTCTATCTTACGGCAATGTTCTTAAGACGTGTCTAGATAAATCCACTAAATGGTCATTGTAGTGAATGCACTTATTTGAAAATGTCTACCTTATCGTATGATGCAATAGAATTAGACTTATATGTTGATGAAAAATCAGAGTAAATTTGGGTCACGAGAGGTCATATTGGTTCATGTTGCATATTTGCCTTAACGTGGATCTTATGGTTCAAATGTGTTGTTGTCTGATAAATTTGTCATGGTCATGAATCGCTTATGTGGTAAAGAACATCGGCGCATGTATCCAATAAGTAGAGTTGTCCCAATGAGAAGTCAGATCAGAAAAGGTCGAGTCATTAGACAATGAACCGAATACTCAACTAATGTACAGTCAAGGATGTCATCCATTTTCAAATTTTAGTCGCAATAATGTAAAGATTTTGGACATGTTTGGTGAACAAATCAAATGTTGGTTTTAATCTTGTACATCTCTGCCAAGTTTCCCGTCCTTACTTATTGGTCGATGAGTAACGTATGCGTAGAGGAATGAACGTTTATAATATCTACGAGTTGAATGTTGGTCTTAATTAAGTCATATGTTAGTGTCTAAATTTAAAACTGATGTAAACATAATAAATGAACTATCTGGTCGATTGTTGCAGTTACAAGAAATAAATGTCACATGTTAATCTCTCAAGGTCTGAAGTTGTTAACGTGGTTATCTAAGAGTGTCCAGTGGTGTTGTTCTCTTACCGTGATGATTATAATGTCTGCTTATTCATTCTCTCAATATACATGCATGTGTATGCATGTGAGTCTGATTTTGTTAAAGATACAACTGTGTCAACGAGTTATCGTAATATAGATTGGGAGTACTATTGTGTGTCAAATTTGGACCATTTTTCCTCCCATATAGACCCGTTTTTCCTCCGTTTTGCGAGATTAGAGTGTGATTATCGCCGTATTTTTAGTATTTCTCGCATTAGTCTCTCTCTTTTACATTTTACGTGTTTTTGGTAGTTTTCTATTTATTTTGATAGGATTTTCGACCAAAAACGTGTCCGAGCTTCCATGAGCATGAAAGAAAGGGATACCGTCCAAAGAGCAAAGCGCATAACTGAAAGTTCAAGTAATCCAATCGATCGGCAAAGAAAGAGACCGGAAAAGAGGCAGAAAACCATCGGATGAAGTTTCACCCGATGAGTCACCACCGGGCGAAGTTTCGCCTGACAACATTTTCACCTCCCCGAAGATTTTCGAGAAGCATTCACCACCGGGCGAAATGACCGAGCGAAACTTTCACCACCGGGTGAAGTTTCGCCCAACGGTAAAAAAGCGCCAAAATCGCAATTCTGGAGAAGATTCCACCGGGTGAAATGATCGGGTGAAGTTTCACCCGGCGGTATTGGCTCCGGATGATCTGAAATTGCAGGGTGAAGTTTTGCCATGTGAAGATGCATAGGGTGAAATTGTCATTAAGGAAGGAAGATTGGATTTGGGCTTTAAGTTGTGTGACCCATTAAGGGTTTAGTATATATAGTAACCCTAGTTTTCTTACATTACCACCTTAGATTAGTGCCTCATTACTCTTAGTTTAGTTCACCATTGTAGTAAACTTCCATAGAAAACTCCATTTTTTTGATCCAGAAAACCTTCTTAGTTTTAGATTAATTTGTCTTCCAATTTACAATCAAGCTCTTGTATTAGTCTAGATTTGGTTTTTGTTTGAAGATTGAAGGGGTTTTGCAAGAATTGGGTGACAAAGTTCTTGCATTTTCTTCTCCAAGCTTCTTTTTATATTAATTTTCATCTTCTTTCTTTCATTTTCTCCATAGTGGGTATTTCCTTTCTCCATTTCTCTTTTAATTAGTTTCTTTTTAATTTCTTGTTACTTTGTTGTTTGTTGTTTCTCTTTGTTTTCTTTATGTTTGAATTGTTTCACATCTCCATTGTTAGTAATCCTTCATTTTCTCTCTGCTTTGTTTGTTCCCTTCATTTTCATTTCTAGTATTTGTTTTTTTTTATTTTGTCTTGTTTAATTTCCATGATTAGTTATCATTTTGGTAGCATTTTCCTCTCCCTTGTGTTAGATTAATTTTCATTCCTATTTATCAACATGTTTTGCCTTTCTCTTAGCCTCATTATTTGTTTCGTTATGTTTAGTATGGATAGTGAGTAGATTTTAGTTAGGGGGTTAGGGGAGGAAGAATTCTAGATTTGGGGCTCGTTTTATGAGGATTATTGCATTTGAGGGTGATTTATCTTGCTTGGGATTATTGTGTCTTGTTGACTTAGCCTGATCAACTCGGTTAGCTTGACTCACTCGAACCAATATGGGGAAACTCGAGGTTTGGGTAATCTCATCTTGAGACTTTAGATTCCTCGTCGCGAAAGCGGGTTTAGGCTAGGTCGGGTAGGGGAACCGAAAGGTATCTCTTCCCTTTATTTGCCTTGCGATGATTCTTGTGATTCTTGTACCCTTATCTTTAGTTTCGACTCCCCGACTCTCCCTAAGGCCTTTCTTATTATCGTTTCTCGTCTCTAGTTATTTAATTCGTTGTCTTAGCTTAATTACTTCGTCCCAAAACCCCCCTTTAGACCCCAATTGCAATTAATCCCGGACTTGACCGATCACACTTATCCGCCTTCCTGTGGTTCGACCCCGACTTACCACCACTACATAGTAGTTAGTTGAGACTAAATATTGTTTGCATACGCCCCAGCGACAGTGTGCATCAAGTATGTGTCTTAATTTCAAAATATAGTCGTGTAATTTAATGAAGGGATGTCATGAGAATATGAAGTAGTTTAAATCACTTGTTCGAATGTCACAATAATAGTTGTTAACGAGTCTAACGGTATAAATAAAAGTAGTAATATCAACACTGTGGAAACAGAGTCACGATACTAAGATTCATTAAAGAATAATGATAGATATAATGATGGTCGAGGGTTTGGAATAGTGAATAGCAAGGCTCCAAGGTATATCCGTCAATTCCTTGTGTCATCACTTATGTTTCGAGGTCAGCAGGTCGAGTTATGGTACAAGGTAGTAACATCACAATCACGAGTCCTTGCAGTAAAGTCGCATGTCACTAAGTGTTAGGTCTCGAGTGTTGAGCAACCCGTATTTGAATGGAATAATTGTTTTACCTGGGTGATAGTATTTAGTAGAGTCTATGCGTGTAAGTATGTCTTGGAAGGAAGGTTCGCGTAAGTCAGTGAAGTTACAAGTGCATTAGATGTTGTCTGCCAGCATGTGAAATGAGTCAGGACAAGCATGATAATGAGGTTAAACACTTTGGTATACTAATAAGTAGTCTATTTATCTTAAGAGTATGTGAAATGTGATATATGAGAATGAGTATGCGAATAGTCCGTTGGTACTTATGTTGAACCATGAGAACAATCTAGGTGGTGATGTCGGCAATTGTTACTAAAAGAGTTATGTTGTGAAATGTGGATTAATGTGGGGATAGAACTCCTCGCGATAAGTTGATGAGTGAGTAAGTTGGGAAATCTAGATGAAACATGAGAAACTGCTTTGTTAGGCATGAGGCCAAAACAATTATAGGTCATAAAATGCCAAGTGATGCTATGTACGTATATGAGAAATGTATGTGTTGAAAATAGTTATAATGGATTGCATGAGTTGATTACATATATTACCAATCTACTCACCCCTGGTCAGGACTTTCAAGCATATTCGTTAGAAAAATTTACTGTTTCCTAGGATAATTGAATGATGTGTTATATAATAAGGTCGAGAAGGAGTGAACTTGTTAGTGTCAAGATAGAGTCATTATATACTAGATATGTTGGGTAGAGTGAGACTGAGATCAATGAACTTCGGGGTGAAGTTCCTCATAAGGTGGGTAGGATGTCATACCTCGTTATTCCAGTTGTTTACGATGCTACGTGTGTTTAATGATCATGTCAGTTGCCACGTAGTATGTTGGGATGGTTATTGTTATTCATAAGTGCACTAATAGTGAGTCAATAGTACATAATGCAGAAACAACAGTTAGTAATTTGATGAGTCACGTGAAGTATTCGATTCAGTAGTGTGAATGGTGAGAGGTGTCGTTAGTCGAGAAGTCTTATTTTGGTGGGATCTTGAATTTCGGGACGAAGTTCGGTATAAGGAGGGTAGATTGTAATACCCATTTTTTTGTTGGTGTTGTCGTTGTCGTTATCGTCTTGTTGTAGTCACGCTGATGTTATTGTGTCGTGCCTGTATGTCGAAGGTCAGTTCTGTGAATCGTGGAACGTATTACAATAGGTTTCGAAATGTTGGTAGAAAGGGTGAGGGGAACGAACTTTGGGACGAAGTTCCGTATAAGAAGGGTAGATTGTAATACCCTGTTCTTCTTACCCGCGATTATATTTAGCTATGATAACTAATATTAGCAGAGATTATCGTTCGACGAGATCGTGTGTCTGTTAATTAGGTGATGGGTGGCGAACTTTGGGACGAAGTTTCTTATAAGGAGGGTAGATTGTAATACCCGTCATACACTACGAGTATTTTCTATTTAATTCGGGTCTCATTTATGAGTAGTATTATATATTATTGGTTAACCCGTTTATTTTAATCCAACTCGTTAAACCATCTTTATACCTGTCTTTGGTATCTAACCGAGTTGGGTTAATATTATTTTACGTAATTAAATGAGTAAAACCGAGCTTAAAATCCATTCTTAAGCCCACTTCATTTCATGAGAGTATGAGACACATGAGCCCACTTAATTTGATGAGTCACGTAGTAGAACACACCCTTTTTGCACCCATTTCATGTTCGCCCTATGCAAACTCTGCCTCCTTCTTCCTCTTCTATTCGTCTCCCCCGGCAGCACTATCAACACCATCAACAAACTCCAGCTCACCTCTAGATGAGACCCTACCGTCATCGACCCCCTCCTCCACCGCCATCTTAGTGTGGTTAAGTCTAGTTCATCTTCAACCTACGATCACCCGTACACACGGTATGAGTCTTTATATATATATCGTTTCGTAACTATTTTCTGCCCTAGTCGTAGTTAGTGTCCTAACTCCTTGAGTCACATCATAAATCAATTTGTTGGGGATGGTTCATGGTTACGGTTATCGTATTGGTGTCGTGTTATTATTGTTGTTGTTGTCGGTTTGTCATGGTTGTCCCTGCGTGGTTTCTGTTGTCAGGTTATGGTTGTTTCGTGTCGTTGTTATGACGGGCTTGTGGTGCGCTGGTTAGTGCTATTACGAGGGACTCGTAGTGTTGGGTTGGTCGTGTGCCATTTTGGTTGCAGTATGGTTGTCATGGGTTAATAATAATAATAATAATTATTATTATTATTATTATTATTATAATTATAATACATCGAGGTGGTGTACTACGAGGAATAGTTAGCGTAGTATCGGTTATATAATGATACATTATAACTAAGTCAGTGTCGGGTTTATTTTATAATTAATTACGTTAGGATTAATATTAATTTAAGTATATAATATTTCATATTAGGATTGGACTTCGTAGAATTTCCGTGGTGATCTGTACTACCGACGCGATGGTGACCTGCTGACTGGGTAATGTTTTCCTTACTTAGAATACGTTAATATTATTATGCATGTATGAGTTACGAGTAGGATGTGATATTGTGATAATAAGAATAATGTTGAACATTGATGGGAGAATGATTGTTGAATATTGATATATTGGAGTTGGTGATGCTAGCTTGATCACGGTCCCCTCCCTAATTTCTCCTCGCGGGTTGTTGAACCTGCGGGGGTGTGCACACTCAGAACGAAAGGGTCTGCCAGAAGAATTGAGATGAGATTATTGATATAGTACCGGGATGGTACTGAATGTTGGGATGAGATTATTGATTGGTACCGTGATGGTGCCGAGAATGTACTGTGGAGATGATATTATTGATTGGTACCGATAATGGTACTGAGATGGTTGAGCCTGAATGTTTTATATTATGTATCTAAGTTATAATGTTAGCATGTTCTAACCGTTTTCTTTGTCTATATTGTCACCCTATTTTATTGGGGGCCTGTGATGATCCAATTGATATTTCCGATCAACAGGGGAGCAGTCTATAATGCAGGTTATGTATATTGTGATGTGTTTGGATGGGGGAATGCTTGTACGGGATTGGGGTGAACGCGATAATGATCCTGGTCGTAGCACGGATTAATGCGTAGGCATTCCTGTTTATATAGATAGTATAGCTTCCGCTGTGTAACAAGAGTTGTAATAGTTAATGAGTTGTAATGTTTAAATCAAATGGTCGGTTTGGCATTCCATGTTGTATTGTAATGAGATACTACCTCGGGAAACCGAGATGGTAACATCTTTATCGGGAATGCCTTGATAAGGCTCTTGGGTAAATCAGGGTGTTACTGATATGCCTAGTTTTTATCGTATTTTCTTCTTGCTTTACATGGGTTTACTTAGCTTAATCGCTCTTAGAAGCGGTTTTTGTGCTACTAATGTCTTCTCTAGTGATATTTTGTGTTTCTAGGTTCGTACGGCGAGATCGCGGGTCTTTTAGGCCATTTCTACGTCATAAGGACTGATTCCGAGTCACGGAGTATTCATGGAACCAAGGAAAAGCAAGAAGGAACCACCCATCACGACCGGGAAGCTCATCTCGGCCGAGACGAAGCATGCCAGAGATCAGGGGCCACTGTGAAGCCTTCTCGACCGAGACCTTACCTTCTCGGTCGAGATCGTAAGCCTTCTCGACCGAGACCTTACCTTCTCGGTCGAGATCGTAAGCCTTCTCGACCGAGACCTTACCTTCTCGGTCGAGATCGTAAGCCTTCTCGACCGAGATCATACCTTCTCGGCCGAGAAGGACCCAGATACGACGCACCTCCTCATTCCTTTTCTCTCACTTGTGGAACACTATATATACCCCTCTTGTAATCTTTTAAAGGCACAAAACTCTAGAGAGAAACCCTTGCCTCTTAGACTAATCCTAGTTAAATCTTTCCTTAATCACTTTTCATTTAGCATTAATTTAGTGTTAATCCTAGTTTCAACTTTGGATTCTTGAAGACTTGTAATAGATATTTCAATCTTGACAACATTGAATATCTCTTTTGGTTGAATTTTATTCAAAGTTCCAATCTTTCCATTTCATGTTTGTGTTGGTATAGTTTCTCCAATCTCCTTTCTTTTAATCTTAGTTATTCATTAAAGTTTCAATCTTTATCTCTTGAATATTGTTTTCTCTTGTTTATCTTGCATAATGAATGTTTTAGCTTTTTTGTTATTTTCCCTTGTTTAAGTTAGTCTTATTTTAGTCATGAGTGAGTAGACTTTTTGTGGGGTTAGTAGGGGGATTAGACGTTAATTATGGGTGATTAGGGTTAAGCATGATTAAAGGTTGAGTCTTTATTGCTTGTCACTAGTATTGCATGTTAAGTGTTTGTTGAATTGCTTGTTAGGGTGGTAGTGGCCATGCTACTCTACTTGTTGCTTCTCACTTGATGTTTGCCTGACTTGTGATGGACTTTTCATGTTTCAGGTGTTCGATTGCATGAATTGTTGGGTTTGTTTTAGTTGCGAGAGCACGAGCTTGCCTTAGTGATTAGGTCTCACCCTTATCCTCGTTTTTCCTTTAGCCTTTTACGTCTATGAACCCGATCTAACCCTACTCCTTTCCTTATTTGATTTTATCTCTATTTTAGACATTGCTATAGTTGTTTGCTTTAGTTAATCTTATTCGATTTGTTTAGTTTAGGTTAAACTTAGTCTTTAGTCATACCCAAACTCAAAAATACCTTCCTTTATTGTTTCTTGTGACTTTGTCTTGTCTCTAAGCATACTCTAGTATTTTCTATACCGTCTTCGTGGACCGACCCGACTTGCCCCTAGCTACTAGTTAGGTTAGTTGGTTTAATTGGTGTTAGGGTCGACGACAAATCTTCGCATCAATTTGGCGCCGTTGTCGGGGACGGTGTTTGTTTAGGCTTTGTTTGCTTAGTTTCTAGACTTAGTTACCGTTTTGTGATTCTTTTCCATCTTTCCTTCTTCTTGTGTGTGAAGTTTATAGTGTGTCCTTATTTGTTACTTATCTTCTTTATTTATTCCTTGCTTCTTGTTTGTGTAGAGTTTATTTCCTTCTTGTCTATTGCCCATAAAGCACTAGACTTCTCACGTTTGTTTCCTAGTCTACAGTTTATGCCTAGAGGCGGCAACCATCATCTTCTTTACAACTTAGATCCGGAATGGTTTTTCCGAAACCTTCGACAAAGGACGGTTGCTAGATTGAGAGGTTCCTAACCGGGCACAAGCCGATATTTTGAGCAAAACGTGGAGATTGATCTAAATTCTCCACCAAGAGAAGCCACCGAAGAGGGTTTTCTAAACATCTTCGGCACCCACAATTCAACCACATCTCATTCTACATCACCGGCATATTCTCCAACTTCTTCACCTCCTACATCTCCAACCACCTCTATCCCAAGTTCCACACCGACATCACCAATCCATCACATCATGCCTAAATTCTCTTCACATTCGACGTTCACGAAAGATGTTTTGCCCCGTCCCACCGCTTTGCCGGGTACCTACACCGGCAATTTTGTGGCTAAGACTCAATTCATCCAATTGGTCGAGCGGAGCCAATTTAGTGGCTTGCCTTCGGAGGATCCACATCAACATATGGAAGCCTTTTCCGACTATTGCGATGTCATCTCACAACCGGGAATAACCCAAGACCAAATACGGTGGGTATTATTTCCTTTCTCTTTGATCGGCAAGGCTAAGCAATGGCTCAAAGGTTTAGACAAAGCGGCTCTCGGTATAGACACTTGGAAGAAGCTAGCCTTAGCATTCTACCTACAATTTTATCCACCGGAGAAGACCAATCTATTGAGAGCTTCAATCACGGGGTTTCAACAACGTGATGAAGAAAGCCTCTATGAGTCGTGGGAAAGGTTCAAAGCCTTGATCTGTTCTTGTCCTCACCATGGTTTATCACAGTGGTTCCTTGTCCAACAGTTTTGGAACGGGTTATATGAAGATTCAAGGGCCATACTCAACATGGGATCTAATGAAAGGTTTACCGAGGTAGATGATGACCAAACTTGGTCAAGAATTGAGGAAATGGCGGTTCACAACTCTCAATACTCAAGGCCTAGGAAGGCGAATCGAGGGGGAAGGCACGAGATCAATGCCATTACACAACTCAGTATTGATCTTGGAGCACAATTAAAAACTCACATGGAAACTATTGACAAGAAGCTCCAAAGTCATTTTGACCAAGGTTAAAGCACAAGTGTCTCCCACCAACATTCAATTCAACAAGTCAGTGCTTTGGGAGTTGTACCTCCTACATCTTATTATGGGATATGCGAGATTTGTGGGATACATGGACATGAGCCTTCATATTGTCGAAGTAGCATTGAGGAAGCACTACAACAAAAAAGCCCTTTCGTGACGATTATTTTGTGCCAAATAGAAAATCGACATAATTAATAAACATATATTCCTTATGAAAACCACTAAACATAACAAATATCAATTGCCACTAATTAACCCAATAAATTGACGGAAACCCTAATACACCCACTTAAAACCTCATTCCCCATTAATAAATCACATTCACTTTGTATCTCCCTCATTGCAAACCTCCACTGTCGACCTCCATCACCAACCGTCTGCTCGCCTACCGCTACCGCCGATCATTATTTCTTGATTCTCTGCCGGTCACCGTCACTGTTCCTTCGACGCCCTCCTTTGCCGTCATTGTCCGCCCTCCGTCGCCCTAAATCGAGTTGTCTTTCATCTCTTGTTAATTGTATTCCCTTCTTTCTTCTCCTTCTTTTTTCATTCTCTCTTGTTCATTCTCCTTGTTGTATCTTTCATAAAGACACTCAACTCTCACTTAGTTTGTGAAGGTGAAGTTAATTGTACAGTTTGTTTTTGTTGCAGGTGTAAAAGGGGGATAAGCACGATGTCGAACTATGGTAAATACCACGTGAACCCAACCCACTACTATAATTTTCCTTTGTGTCATTTATTATTAATGTTCCTCGGTCACTGACTTTTTTTCCCTGACTTAGAACGCACTGAAAATCATTCACAGTTCAATTCCGTTTTTTTGCCTAGGTTGTGAGTCTTCTAATTTCACTTGCTTTCAATTTAAGTAAACTCGGTTCGACTTTGTTGTTGTTCGATGTGAGTGTATTTGTGATTCTATTGAATCGCTTTGCATTTGATTACTTGATTCAGTTCAATTTTATTGTAACCACAGTTTGAACACTTTACTAATATCTGTTTTTTGCTAGATTGTGGTTAATCTGAGCATTTGGTCGAAATTTTAGTATCTTTTATGAATTCAGTGAGTTCATCGAGTTTGATCTCTTAATCTTGTTCAGCTTTATTGTTATTAGAGTTTGAATGCTTGTGAATTGTTGGTAGACTATTTAATTTAAGAATTTAGTCGAAATTTCATCATGTTTGGAAGATTTAGAGAGCTGTAATGTTACTGAATTCAATCAAATCACTGCAATGATTGCTGGACAGGAATAAAAATCTCTATTAAGAGTAGGCAAGACATTGTAATTTAAGCAGTACGCGACTTGCTTCGGGTGCTCTTAAGTCTTAGCATGTTTATCCTGAATATTATGTTTTGAAAGAACATATTTCCCCTCATATATATTTGGCTCCATTGAGAAGCAAAGGTGGTCCTTATGCATGTGCCAAGCATTTGATTGAGAGGCTCATCTAATTCCTGTTTGACGCACATTAATTAGGCACGTGCAACATCCTTGCCCCTCACACTCGTCTAAAGAGTCTTCCTAGTTTATGTCTTTTCATCTTCACACTCCTGCCAAGGACAAGATATGCATTGTGGTCTCTGCTCCTAATTTTTTTAATATATGTCTTAGCGTGTTTCTTTGAATTAGGTAGCAATAGCACTTTCTTTGTACAATTGACGAGGCAAGATGTGGCTGTCATTTTCATGTTGAAATGAAGACGTCACAGGTTTATTTACAATTACATTCCCACTTGTTTTGCTTTAATTTTGCATCTGTGATGATCTTAGGAACTGGATTCACATGTATGTCTTCCTTTCTAACCTTGTGTATTTTTGTTGATGTAGTAATTCAATAAGCAAGGAGTTGCATGGTCGTAAGTGGGTCTTTTATCTTCTTCTGTATATGGGTGCTATATCATAGAAAAAAGGGTGTTTGTTTGATCATGTCTAATCCTAAGCCCCGAAATTTAGCCTGAAACATCCATGATCATCGTACGATTAGTTCCTATTTGAGTTTGGATCTACCTAATAATACAATAATGCCGTAATGGGGTCTCATAATTCAGTTCAATTGTCTATATACTCGTATTTGATTACAAAGTTATATTCAATCCACAAGGTTAAGGTATTACATGAAATCAAGGTTATATTTTTCCTGGTAATCATTCGAGATCTGATAGTGTTTTTTTTTTGCAAGATGTTTGGCTCAACTATTTGGGTATGCTGGTGTTAATATAGCTCTCCGACTCTTGCATCAGCAATGTTGAACCTTATTCCCAGACTCACTTTTTTTGCTTGCAATCATATTCAGGTACTTGCTTTTGTTCTTTGTCCTCTTTTCTTCTTTTTAACAACTGCTTTCTTGTTTGGTGTTTACTTTGTAATTTGCGATATGACAGTCTCACACGTGAGACAGTCCATTTATGTAAAAAGTCCGTTCAAATATATTATTGATAAATGACTGATTTATTCAGGGATCGATTTGTATAAATATTGTTTCGCTTAGTTTGTACAGGATGGAAAAGGTGGATTGGAAAACAATAACATTTCAGTCAAAATTAATCGGAACCACAGTATCTATTGCCGGAGCATTCGTTGCAACTCTTTACGAAGGTCCACCAATTCTAGCTCTTCATTCAACATGAAACTCACACCACTTTAATCTTCTTGGAGAGCAATCAAAATCAAAGTGGATTATAGGCGGTTTCTTTCTCGGTATTGATTGTGTGATGGTATCAAGCTGGGTTATTATTCAAGTAAGCATAAATAAAAACACAGTCAATAAAAATCGTCTCACGTGTGAAACTCTGTGTTGTGCCCAATTTTGATTCGTTATTGCGGCTGATTATTACTCTCAGGCAGTAGTTCTTGCAAAGTACCCAGCGGAACTGATCGTTGTCTTCTTTTACTGTTTCTTTGTCGCGATCCAATCAAGAGTATTCACATTGATTGTCGAACGAGATTTGAGTGCTTGGAGCTTAAGCCCTTTGTTGCGACTTCTATCAATTTTGTACTCCGTAAGTCAATCACATATACTCAAATGTTCACCCAAGTGTTTCTGCTGCTGCATTTAGTCTTGGGACATGAGAAAACGATTTAATTTTGCAAGGAGTGTTCGGTTTTTCCGTCCAAGTCGTTCTTACAGCATGGTGCCTGCGTCCAAAGGGACCCGTCTTTGTTTGCATGTTTAAGCCTCTTGGGATTGCCATCGCTGCAATCGCTGGTGTTCTTTTCTTTGGGGACACATTATATCTTGGAAGGTATCCATTCCACTTTTTCCCCTTCTTGTACATGGATAAGTTATTACATGACCTGCTAGTAATTTTTTTTACTTGAATGCACTATGTCGCGGGTAAAAATCAAAACCCAAGCCAATTTCATGGTGATAATTGATAAGTGAGTGTACTTTGATCCGTAGTTTTTGTGTTTGTGCTGTGCAGTTTGCTTGGGGTGATAATAATAGTTGTCAGATTCTATTCGGTGATAATAATAGTTGTCAGATTCTATTCCGTGATGTGGGGAAAAGCTAAAGAAGAGAAGACGGTCATAACTATCCGTTAACCAGCGTCCACTCCACAGTTTCAATTGCTCTCCTTACAAACAATGTTGAGGTTTCATAGCATCATCCTAAAGCTTAACACAGGTACACTTCACTTCTAAAAGTCGTCGTACTTTTTTTTCATTAACCTATATAAAAAGGGAGAGCAACCATGATAATTTGCGTTCAACTAGGATGATTTGCGTAATTTTTAGTTGGACGATTTTACCCTCAATGCTTATAGTTATACACTTATACGGAGAGCTACAATAAGGTTAAACACATGCATCTGTTGCTTTGTTGAAAAGACACGTGTCTTTCTAAACAAGTGGAGGACGTTGAATATGGCCTTCTTGCTCATACAAATTACAGTAATTACATAAAATTTCATCTCATCCCAAGCAATTCCAGAGTGAATACATAATTCCATTTCAGTTGCTCCTATGCAGTTCTAAGGTATACCTCTTGCTTTCATTTTTTTTTTATTAATTTTCTTTTCCTTAAATTAAAAGTAATACCCTGAATTAATTGAATAAGTAGGATCTTTGTTTTATCAATAATTGCGCATGCTTTTTAGTTGGACTTAAATTAATTGAATTGTATATCCACCCCTCTATAATTTAGATTAAAGTTTGATTTTTAAGGTTTAATTTGTAGTGTGATTTCAACGGTGGAAAATGTGATTACTTTTGCTAATAGATTACAGTAACTTCTCCCTTTTATTATCACAGATAGCATTTGGTGCTAAGCCAGTGGAGACAAAATTTGGTCCCAAGCTCGATACTTCAAAGGACTATTGCTCCCTCCATCTATTTTTATTCTTCAAAGGGAAGATGGACCAAAAATTAAAGAAGTGACACTGACCTCACAAACCAGCCAAAAAATCAACCACAAATAGAACAATATTAATATAAAGTCATGTGATACTCCGTATGTAAAGTTTGTGTATGACATACAGAGTAATTAACATTTGACATGCAAAATGTATTCGTAGAAACGATTTGCACCTTTTGAAATCACATATCTTTAACTATGTTGATGCAGACCAAATTATCAATGCCCGAGCATCGCTGGGCATATAAACTAGTCCTAAGAAAAGCCGTCTTTGGCCCCAAATTTATCCGAATTGGAATATACAGACTATGAAGTACATAGCTTTTGCATTTGTTAGAGTGAATATACAGAGTATATTGTTGCAGCACATAGCGCTTTTGAACCAGCGATGTTAAGCAACATCGCTAGCTGATAACTATTGGCGATGTTGGCATATCAACTTCACGGAAAGCTGTAAGCCCTGAGCGAGAAATACAACCTGTGCAGGCGGGCAGCCGTAGCCGTGCCGGTGTAAGAGAGAAAAAGAAAATTGATGAAAAGTCTGCAAAAGCAGTTATAAGTTTTATTTAATTATTGCACACTTTTTTAACGTAGAATTCAATACCATTACAAATCGACACTTGAAAAGCAAAAAAAGTAGTAGCGCTTATCCTTCTATTTTTTTATTCTCTTGGTCACTATTTCAATAATTATTTCAAACATTTTTTTATATGCATTAGGAATTAATGAAACAAAAATTACGAGAGTTACCCAATGAAATAGAGCAAATGGATGGAAAGACGTGGACGTGTGCGCAATCAAAATTATTCAATGATTACAAGTGTTACCCAATCAAAATACAATCAGACTAATACGGTATGTTCTTATTTCATTTTTTTTATATAATTGGTTTGTACTTAATACACAATATGTTACAAATATGATATTATACTGAACTGAACTGGATAATGGACAACGTCATGTAATATTCGGCGTGCTTTTTAATTGTCTGTACAGGATGATTATAGCAACTCAAGCGGCTGATTTGTGACATTTCGTTATATGTGCCAAGGAACATACATGAACCCGTGAGTGTATATACATACATACATAAATCTATTTCATTTATTTACTTGCATGTAGGAAATGACTAAAAATTCGGTATAACTTGGTATATACATGATATTTGTTGTTGCAGTTTTTTTGAGGCGTAGCTACTCTATGTAATTTGGAATAGATGGTTTGAAGCTTTGCTTTGGGGTTGAAGACGTAGTTAATTTTTTTAGGTTTTAAAAGGATTGTTTGCACTTATTTTAGACCTATTTGATTAATTTAATTTAGTCGATGTTGGATCCATATAATTTTGGGATTTTACGAGTAATATATAAGTATCATGTTTTTTCGCTTGTCATTTCTTTTTATTTTTGCATCGTATTTGAGAGATAGAAATGATACTTCGTATCGAATGAAATCGATACCAATTTACTATGTGGTTGCAATTGTATTACATATCGTGTCGAATGGAATTGTTACGATTGTTTGTAATACTTATCGCGTTGAATACTATTGATAAAATTGTAAAAGGAATGACATTATAGTACTTTCTTATCGTGTCGAATACTATTACAACAATTGCCACTAGATGACGTTTTATTGTACTTATTGTGTCGAATACAATCGCTACAATTCTTATTAGTGGGAAAGTCAAAATATTTACCGCATCACTAATAATCGACACTAAAATCGCCAATAAACCTCATCTTCTTTCGCGTCGCTTTTAAGAAGCTAACCCAGCGAATAGATTATTCGACACGAAAGGCTACGGCAACGCCGCCTACCTCAACGAATACACAATCGATGGGAAAACCTTTCGCGTCGAATAGAATCGCCACAAATTACCAAATAATCGCCGCGAAAGAGTGATTTTGTTGTAGTGAAGCGAATGTTTTTCGAGCATTCAAGCAAGGTGCCCCATACTCTAACTTCAAGGCTCAAAATGTGCCAAATCCTCACATGTTCCAAGCTTCCCATCAAGCTTCCCAACAACAATCTCTACATCAACACCGTCCCATCTATGTTCCACCTCCCTTAAGGGATAACAACCAAGGGTACCTAGGTTATCAAGGCAATCTAAGGCCTTCCAACAACTTCCAACAACATAACCAAGGCGCCTTCAACAACAATCAAGGGTTCTAAAATCAAGGGAACTTCAATCATCAAAGTGGTTTCCAAGGAAACCAACACTCACAAGGATTACAAAGCAACAACCAAAGTTACCAAAACCACAATCATGGTAACTCTCAAGGCTTTAATCAAGGAAATTCTCATGGGTTCCAAGGGAACTTCCAACAACAACAAGGGTCTCAAGGTACTCAACAAGATGCCAAGCCTAGGAGTAAATCGCCTACCTATGATTATGGCTTTCCTCTATCCATCACAAATGCTCCACACACTCATCAACAAGCTCCAACACCCGATTTTGATATGCAAAAGACGATGTTGGATATGCAAAGGAGCAATCAAGAGATGCAACGCAATCAATTGGAAATGCAAATGAATCAACAAGAATTCTATGCTCAACTCCAAAGAGATAACAAGGCTAGAGACACTCATGTCAAAATGTTGGAAACTCAATTGTCTCAAGTAGCCTCGGGTAGCTCTTCAAGGCAAAAAGGACAATTGCCTCCCCAAGGCACGACATCGAACCAAGCTACCGCTAATGCTATCACCTTGAGGAGTGGTTCTAGCTATGAGCCACCTATGATGCCTAATGAGGATGACTATGGAGGAAAACTAAGGGAGGAGCCTATACTTGAAGAGGTTGATCAACCTCTAGAGGATTCTTGTGATGAAGAAGTCCCTAATCCAGACTTAGGGGAAGAAGTGCTTGTTGAAGATATAGATGAGGGGGGTAATGTTCTTCCTCAGAAAAGACCCCATCTACTTTCATTCCCTATGAGAAATCCATGTCTAGGGGAGCTCCTTCAAAGTCCAAAGAGACCCATGGTGAGAAATCGAAGTCCAAGGAAGTGGGGGATACTACTAAGGTTAACTTACCTTTTCCCTCAAGACAAGCCAAGTCCAAAACGGACAAGCAATTCGAGAAGTTCCTTGAACTTGTGAAGAACCTAGAAGTGACTATTCCTTTTACCGAATTGATTACTCAAGTGCCTACCTATGCTTGGTTTATGAAGGAGATCCTATCTAGGAAGAGATCGTTGGGAGAACCCGAGACTATTGCCTTTACGGGGGGGATTGAGTGACATGTACCTACAACCATCCCCACCTAAGCTCAAGGATCCGGGAAGCTTCTCCATACCATGCAAGATTGGGAATGTACACATTGAGAGAGCCCTTTGTGACTTGGGAGCGAGTGTGAGTATTATACCTTACTCCATTTGTGAGAAGGTAGGCATGAATTAGCTCAAGTGCACCACCATTACACTCCAAATGGCGGATCGATCAATCAAGCGCCCCCTAGGCATATTAGAGGATCTTCCGGTTCGCATAGGCAAGTTCTTTGTCCCGGTTGATTTCATAGTGCTCGACATGGCCGAGGATGCCAACATTCCCATCATCCTTGGACGCATGTTCCTCCATACGGCGGGTGCCCTAATCGATGTGAAGAATGGGAGGATAACCCTAGAGATTGGAGATGAGAAGGTCTCCTTTGACCTCCATAGCACGATGAAGACTCCGAATATCAACGACTCTTGTTGTGCGATCGATATACTTGACGAAGTCGTTGAAGATGCTACCGAGACATTCTTTGTGAAAGATCCCCTTGAAGCTCTCCTAACAATGGAGCTCGAGAAAGCTAAAAATGGATTATGGGACGAAAACTTGGATGTACTCAAAGAGGCTCTAGATGGGGAGGAAGTCGTTCCTAAGAAATGGGTCAAAGATCAAGTTACACTTAGTGGAATCTACTCGGTTGAGGTACAATCTCTTGATCTTAAACCCCTTCCCCCTAATTTATGCTATGCCTATCTTGATGATAAGAAGTCTTGTCCGGTCATAGTTAGCTCTAAGCTTGAGTCTAAACAATTGGATGCTTTGCTTGAGGTTTTGAGGAAATATAAGAGCACCATTGGTTATAGCCTTGATGACATACAAGGGATTAGTCCCGACTTTTGCATGCATAGGATACACTTAGAAGATGACTTTAAGCCAAGTGTCCAAGGACAAAGGAGGCTCAATCCTAATATGCAAGAGGTTGTAAAGAGAGAAATCATGAAACTCCTTGATGCCGGGATTATATATCCCATCTCGAGTTCAAAGAAGAGTGGAATCACGGTCATAAAGAACGAAAAAGATGAACTAGTGCCCACTAGGTGTGTCACCGGTCATAGAATGTGCATTGACTATAGGAAACTCAATAATGCTACAAAGAAAGATCACTTCCCTATCCCATTCATTGACCAAATGCTAGAAAGGTTGGCTTCCCACACTCACTTTTGCTTTCTAGATGGGTTTTTGGGATTTTTCCAAATCCCGATTCACCCGGATGACCAACCTAAGACCACATTCACTTGTCCTTATGGAACCTTTGCATATAGACGCATGCCATTTGGTTTGTGCAATGCCCCGGCCACCTTCCAAAGGTGCATGATGGGCATCTTTTCGGACTATATCGAGTCTATTGTTGAGGTATTCATGGATGATTGTAGTGTTTATGTGTGGACATGACATAGGTCCACCCCGACGCGGCCACGCGCGGGTTTGGGGAGGCGAATGAATCTCCATATGAGATGTTCAAATTGAAATTTAAATCGAAGTAGGAGTCGCCACCGAATTTTGTGGTTATTCGGAACCATTCGAGCCCACTCTATGTCGTAGTGGGCCGTATACAAAATACGGCCCATTTCCGATGTCAGAGTTTATTGGGCTCGTCCCTTTGCATTACGATACCGTTACCGACATTATCGGATACCGTGTATTGAATGACTCTCGTTGCCAATGGATTCGGACATCCGGAAACCATGGTTCTGAGTAAGGGGTGAGCGTACGTGTTGGGAAGTTCACTAAGAACACCCAACCCCGCCCGCACTTAGCGGCCTTTACTAGGATATCGTTCGTTTTTGGTGTACACGGGTTAGTTCGACGGTTGAATGATATGCAAACATTATTTTCCTAAGCATGTGAGAAAAATAAAATGGGTTGCTAAGTCGTTTAATATGTATTAAACTAATAACGTCAAAGTTATTTTAGCATGTGAGTTCGTTTTAGTCTAATGAAACGATAAAAACAAATAAAAAGCTACAAACACGAGAAAACGGGTTAGTAACGATGAATAAATCGAATAAATACATGAATAAATAATATGCATGACTCGAAAAAGTCTTAGTGACACGTGATGGATTAGCACGTGTTGACCGAGGTCGAAAAAGAGTATTTATCGAAATATGTCGTGAAAGTCGCATTTTAATATAAGGTTCGAAAGGAATTAAAAATAGAAAAGCGAAGAAACGAAAAAAAAGGAGCCGGTGAAACAGGCAGCTGCGCGAGTCGCCTAACAGGAGCGCGACTCGCGTGGCAGCCTGTTCGGGTTTTTTGTTTGTTCGAAAATCATTAATTTTTATAAATCGCGTACAAATATGGATTAATTTATACTCGATTTATATTTTCGATATTCGTCATATTCGATTTTCGATTATGAAATCGATATCGAATAGTCGGAATGACTTTAGAAAAAGTTTTTTTAAAAAAAGTTTGTTTTGAACGACAAGTAAAAAAAAAAAGAATTTTGAACGAAAAAGATGTTAATTCTCTCCGCGTTTAAAATCATCGAATTTTGTAAAAAAAAAGTAATGATTTTATTAGCATCAACGAGAATTAATTTAATTTAGTTCTTGTGGATACGATATTCGATTAGAGAATCGGTATCGTATTTTAAGAACGTTATAAAAATATTTTTTTTGTAGTATCGATTATTAGAAAAAAATAAAAATATGCGACGAACGACTCATATTAATAATATGATACGACCGACGACCCGTAAAAATAAAGTGACGGACGAAAAAAAAATGAAAAAGACGTGAGAGAGGGAGAGAGGAAGGAGAAGAGTCGGGTTTGATTTACACCCTCAACCTACATGCTTTATCTTCTCGGTATACGGCTCGTCGGACGGTGGCTTAGGCACATGAGCGTCGAGATGATGCGGGTGAGTTAAGGTGGTGCGGATTTTCGGACGTGGGACGAGATGGGTTCGGCCGGTTGGATGGGTCGGTTTCGTCGGTATTTCGGGATGGTATTTCGGTATTCCTTCGGATGTATGTCGAGGCTATTTTTTTGCTAGATATCGGGTGTGTGTGTGTGTGTGATTAATAATTGTTGTGTACCGATCGATAATTCATATGTGTCTTGTGTTGAATATGAGGTCCTATTTATAGGAGTCGAGGTAGTCTTGCTTGTGCGACAAGAAATACCGGTTTGGATAGGAAATACGAGAGTTCGAAAGGGAATGAAAGTCTCGTTTCTTAGGGGAGAAGCCAAGTATTCGGCTGGTTGGGGAGTGTTGGCCGAGTATTTGGAGCTCGGTCGGTGTCTGATTCGGTTTCCGGATAGAATTCCTACTTGAGATCGAATTCTATCCTTAAACGGATTTGTTTAATATTATTTGAAAGCTGATTTTTGTGGTGTTTGAGTCCGAATCAGCCGCGTAGTGTTACGGCCAGCTCGTGTGACTCGGGAAAAAATATCTTTGACCGGGTTTGACCCGGTCGCTAAAAGACGGTTTTACCCCTGGTGTCGGAATCGACCCAAATTAGTCTCATTTGACTCGAAACGACCCACTGGGCCTGGATTTGAGGTTGGTTTTGTGAGATATGTACTCCGTAATAAGCCTAAACCAAATGTCCATGATTTCGAGCCCGTATCCGAGTCCATTAAAGCATGTTTGCGTCCTATCATCATCGGGTGTTTGGCGGGACCTACTATAGACACCTGGCGGTCAAAATGTGGGTGTCTACAGAGCCCCCACTCGGACTGAGGCTTGGACAGGGCGAAAGTCAGAGTAGCTACCAGGCCAATCGAGGATTAAGACCTGGCAGACTTCCGATCGGATCGTTTAGAGTCCATTAGACTTGCGTGAAGGGCTCGCCAGCCATAAGATAAAAATCATACCTGGATAGACGTCAATAGTGGCGTGGGGACTTCTACTAAAAAGTCTTGGGTGTGTCTTGTTTACAGACATATTCATCCTGGAATGGCGCGGGAGCTTCATTGGAAGTTGTGGGTATACCGCTTACTGATAATCCCACTCGGAATAGCGCGGGAGCTTCCATTAGAAGCTGGGGATGTACCGCTTACTGATACATCCGATTCTGCAGTAAAAATGTTGCTTGAATTTTCACTGGGAATTTTCTTTTGAGAATTCTCCGGGAGTCTTAGGATACCTGTCTGTTTTGCATGCAACATTCAGATAAAACATCGACTCATGCTGGGGAAGAAAATGATTTTTGATTGATTTTTGGAAAAAGAGATTTTTTCGAAAATTTGAAGAAAAAAAAACGAAAAAAAAAATTTGAAAATGGCAGAAATTTTTGAAAAAAAAATTGGAAGGAAAAGGAATGTTTGGGATGACTTGATTCCTGATCAGATTCTGACATGGATTCCTAAAATCTCCTGGTTAGGCCTGTATGCCTAGGTGAAGTAGGGAACATCACAAAAATCCTATTCCAGGGGTGACTAGGAGAGGAGATTTCTCTATTATAAATAGAGAGTACTTGTCCTTAATCTTCTCATATTCCAACCCAAAATATTTCCTTCTTATCTTAAAATCCCTTTAGGCTTCTTAAGATAAAACAAAACTTTCTGCTATGGGTATCGAACATCTGACCGCGATGCTTCACGCGTGGGCCCAGGATTTCCGAGATGGAGATAAGGTTCAGCTTACTCAGATGGGAATTGTGGCTTTGTTCCCGCTCCAGCGACTTAAGGTGGATGCACATTTCTTGGATGCTTGTTTAACTTTTTGGGATACTACCCACCATGTTTTCGCCTTTCCCCGGAGAGAAATATGTCCCCTTCCCGAAGAGATTGTTGCTGTAGGGGGTTGGTGCCCCAATACTCATCCTATTATTCCTCCTTTTTACCCTGATCCAAGGAGGAGACTAAGGGATTTTCTTGGCTTGTCTCATGCTGAGACTTCCCGTATGGTAAAGAAAAATTCTGTTTCCCTGTTTGACTTGGCTGATAAATTCATGGATCCAAATGGTGCCAGAATTTCTTCTGTCCACAGGTGTAGGGCCTTCGCTTTCTGTATGCTGCATCGATACGCTTTCGAAGGTCGGATGGATGCTGACTCATGTTTAGGCGAAATCAGGTTAATCAGCATAGTGGATCAAATGGAGGTAGGTTACAGCCCAGCCTGGCTGATAACTGGGGAGATTATCATGGGCCTTGATGCGAGGAGACTTGATACAGATCAACAATTAACGGGCAGCATTCGTCTTCTGCAGGTATTTGACTTTTTTTTTTTTGCAGATTTGGTTATCCAAGCGTCTGTCAATCATAGAGCCTCCGGTGAGCATATCCAGATATCGAAGCTGTCAAATTGGCTCGCGGTCCCGACGAATTAGCTCAAGTCATCATATAAATCGGAAATATTGGGATGAAGAGCTAAAATTCCATGGCGGGCCCTTGATTAGGTGGAACGTGATCTGGTGGTTCCTCTCGAAGATGACGGGCCTAGCTAAAAGAGATAAAGCCCGTTACCTGGTGATCTTGTCCTTGGACTGGACCGTCCATATTTACCTAGATCGTCTTCTAAGGCAGTTTGGTTCGTTCCAACATATCCCCGAAACTGAAGCAATTATTAGCGTTTCGCTCCAATTGACGGACGCTATGTGTGACACATGGTTACAACGCTGGTTTACCCGTGTCATGTGGACTATACCTCGCCCTTGTCAGACCGCTTGGGTTTCCGAATCATATCTTAAGTGGGCCTCGGAAGAATCTAAAGAGGCTCGTGAAGCCTTAAAGACCGTTGAGGCTTTTGACTTAGCCCGTAGAGAATCAGTGAAAGATAATAGATGGTTTTTCGATGAGGAGGAAATCCCAACTACCCATGTCGGGCCGGAGTCGGGTTCTAAGCCAAAAACTAAGACTCGAGCTAAAGAGACCGGTGCTAGCGACTTAGAGAGAAGACTCAGACCAAAGCTAGCGGTCCGAGACAGACTTGGGCCACGGGAACGGTTACCCGAGAGGGCAAGGGCCCGGCTAGGACCGACTGAGGTGACCGAAGAATCAAGTTCGAAGAAACGAGCCCGAGTTAAGGAGATTCCCTTGGTGATTCGGGAACGTTCACCTCCGCGTCGACGTCGGTGGACCGAGAAAGAGACTAAGGACAAGGGAAAGGGAAAAATGCCTTAGATTTTTTATTATTTAGATATTAGTACTATTTGTGTGTTTTTTTTTTGGATTTGTTTGAAATAAATAAAGGAAGTTTATTAAAAACCGTTCCTGTTTTTTTTTTCGATTGTAGTGGTTGTGCCCTTTTTGAGGGGCTGCCTACGTATCCACAAATAGCGGAATCAAACCAAACGTAGTTCAGATTTTAAATTGCAATTTCGAAATACATCAAGACTATTGGTTCAAGATGTTTATAACAGTAGAATAAGTAATTCTAACTTTTGACTTGTCTTTAAAAGTTTATTTTTGAAAAGATGTCTTGATAAACTTTGCAAATGACATTGAGAGAAACGGGTTCAAGGGTAATAACGTTTCAGCTGGTCCAGGTTAGTTGGGTTGACAAACTCGTTCCCGTCCAGATCTGTTAGCATTACTGCTCCGCCCGATAAAATCTTCTTACCAGATATGGTCCGGCCCAGTTAGGTTTGAATTTTCCCCTTGGGTCTACTGGTAATAAAGCCCGTACAGACTTGAGAACTAAGTCTCCTTCTTTGATATTCCTGGGCCTTACCCTCTTGTTGAAGGCCCGTTGGATCCTCTTTTGATAAATCTGTATGTTATTGAGGGCACGAGATCGTCGTTCATCTAAAACTACTAGCGAATCATATCGTGCTCGAACCCAATCGGCTTCGGGTACTTGACTTTCGAGTAGGATTCTGAGTGACGATACCTCTAACTCGACAGGTTGGACCGCTTCCATCCCATATGTAAGGTAATACGGTGTTGCCCCGGTCGCAGTACGAATCGAGGTTCGATATCCCCAAAGGGCAAATGGTATCTTATCGGGCCAGTCCCGATAATTGTCAGCCATCTTTTTTAGTATGGTGACAATGGTTTTGTTAGCTGCTTCCACCGCTCCATTGGTTTGGGGTCGGTAGGGTGAAGACGTATGTCTTTGGATCTTATACTTGGCTAACAAGGCTGCCGTTTCGGCTTGAAAGTGGGTCCCGTGGTCACTGATGAATTCATGAGGGATCCCATACTGGCATATTATCTTATTTTGAATAAATTTGGCAACATGACTGGCGTTGAGAATACGGTAGGATTCTGCTTCGACCCATTTGGTGAAATAGTCAATTGCTACCAAAATGAAGCAGTGTCCTCCGGTTCCCGAGGGGTTTATCTTTCCGATTATATCGATTCCCCATGTTGAAAACGGCCAGGGTGACGTCATGGTGTACAGCAGGGATGGTGGCATATGCTGTACGTTAGCGAAAATCTGGCAATTATGGCAATGTCTGACGTAAAGCTGACAATCGGTTTCCATGTTGTTCCAGTAGTACCCGAGTCTCATGATCTTTCGGACTAGCATCTGGGCATTCATGTGAGGACCACACTCGCCGTCATGTACTTCGGCCATGACCTTCTCGGCGTTACCTTTATCGACACATAAAAGGAGAGCCCCCTGCGGTGTCTTTTTGTAAAGCTGCCCGTCATCGGTTCGGACGAACTGGGTCGCTAACCTACGCAATGCCTTTTTGGCTCGATTGTCGGCCCCGGGTGAATATTCCCCGGTTGTCAAGTATGTCTGGACTGCTTTATACCACGGCTCAGGGTCAGGTATCTCGATATCCTCGATGTCATGGATATATGCTGGCTCGGATCGTCTTTCGACGCAGATCGGCATGCTGGTCATGTGATCGGGAATAGTTAGTAAAGATGCCAGTTTTGAAAGTGCATCTGCGAACTGATTTTCTTCCCGAGGTAGGTATACGTACTCTACCTTTTGGAATTGTTTCTCGAGATCCCTTACTCGTGCCTGGTAGGCCACGAGGTTAGCATTTCGGGTTTTCCATTTTTGGAGCGCTTGGTTGATGACCAGCGATGAGTCGCCGTGTACTCGAAGGTTTGTGACCCCTAAATCGGCGGCGGCTTGTAGCCCGTGGATACATGCTTCATACTCAGCAGCGTTATTGGTGACGTCAAAGTCCAATTTGATAGACACGGGAGTATGTTCCCCTCTTGGCGAGATTAGGAGGATACCGACTCCAAATCCTCGGAAGTTGGATGCCCCGTCAAAGTATAAGTCCCATGTTTCGGTGTCAGTATGGAAAATATCTTCATCCGGGAAGGACCAAGTGTCGGTGTGCCCTTCTTCGGTTATGGGACTGTCAGCGAGAAATTCGGCTACTATTCGGCCTTTGATGGCTTTCAATGGTACGAACTTTAGATCGAATTCTGCCAGCATCAGGGTCCATCTTGATATCCTGCCGTTGAGAATGGGCTTTTCGAAAAGGTATTTCATCGGATCCATTCTTGACAGTACTTGTACCTCGTAGTTGAGCATGTAATGTCGGAGCTTTTTTGTGGCCCAGACCAAAGCTAAACACGTCTTTTCGAGCATGGTGTATTGACACTCGTACTCTAGAAACTTCTTGCTGATGTAGTATATAGCTCGTTCTTCGGAGTTGACCGTTTGAGCTAGCATAGCCCCCATGGTTGTCTCTGTCTTGGTTAGGTACAGCGACAAAGGCAAACCGGGTTGAGGTGGCATCAGGACCGGTGGTGAAGACAAGATTTCTTTGATTCTGTCAATGGCTGCTTGACACTTGTCGTCCCATAGTAACCGTTCCCCTATTTTCAGCTTTTTGAAGATCGGTTCACACACCATGGTTAGCTTTGAAATGAACCTGCTGATGTATTCGACTTTTCCGAGAAACCCTCTTATTTCCTTTTCGGTCTTAGGAGGTTGCATCTCGGTGATGGCCTTAATTTTGGCTGGATCGACTTCGATACCGCGTTGGCTGACGATGTGACCCAGTAATTTGCCAGAGGTTACCCCGAAACTGCATTTCTGAGGGTTTAGTCTCATGTTGTATTTGCGTAATCGGGTGAAAAATCTTCTCAGGGCGGTGATGTGACCGTCCCTGTCCTTGGATTTGACGATCATATCGTCTACGTAAACTTCCACTTCTTTATGCATCATGTCATGTAATAAAGTTGTGGCGGTTCGTTGATAGGTGGCCCCGGCATTGATGAGACCAAATGGCATAACTGTATAGCAATAAGTACCCCAAGGTGTAATGAAGGTGGTCTTATCCATATCTTCCTCTGCCATTTTTATTTGATTGTACCCGGCATACCCGTCCATGAATGATAGAAGGGCGTGATCAGCTGTGTTATCCACCAGTATATCGATGTGTGGTAACGGGAAATCGTCTTTCGGGCTCGCCTTGTTAAGATCCTGAAAGTCCACGCAGACACGTACTTTACCGTCTTTTTTAGGGACCGGTACGATGTTTGCAACCCAATCTGGATACTCGGAGACTCGTATGAACCCAGCCTTGAATTGTTTGTCGACTTCCTCCTTGACCTTGAGGGACCATTCGGGCCTCATGCGTCGGAGTTTCTGTTTAACCGGCTTGAACCCTCTCTTGATCGGTATATGGTGCTTGGCTATTTCGCGGTCTATCCCCGGCATGTCCTTGTAGGACCATGCAAAGACGTCTTTGAATTCTTGAAGGAGATCGATGAATTGTTGTTTCTCCCCGGGATCTAGAGATAACCCTATCTTAAGCATCTGAGGTTCTAAGGTTGTTCCCACGTTGATGGATTCGGTTTCTTCGATTACCGGATTGCGGGATTCCCTTTGCTCTAGTTGCTCGATCAGATGTGGAGGTAAGGACACCTGTTCGTCGGGTTTCTCAATGTCATTGCACAGAATATTTTGAAAATTTAAGAAATTTTGAAAATGAGACAAGTCGTAAGCAGAACGGTTGTTATTATTCATAAATTGAGAGAAAAGCTCAAAAAGAGCTGCCATCTGATCGCTAGTAAGTGGCGGGATAGGTAGGGTGCCCGGGACAGACCCCGAAGCACCAGGAAAAGCTAAAGGGAGAGGGGGAGTTATAGGACTGACCCTAGCACCAGACTCACTAGACTCAATCTCAGACTCTGACTCGGACTCTGACTCAGACTCAGACTCAGATTCTGGCATTTCTCCTTCCCCTGTGATCAGCTTGAAAGTCCTTCCTTGACTGTCAGTCCACTTGACAGTCTTCCTCCAGGCTCTCTTACCTGTCCCGGATCCGACATCCGAGATCAGTTTGGATGGATCGAAAGTGCGGCTGCGGAGAATGAGGCTAACTAGCTCCTCCTTCGGCGTTGGGGTCGTGAGCTCCTCCCCAAAAAGTAGCCCCAGTGCGAGCTCAGCATTCTTAGCATCTTCGGACTGGACAAGGGCGAAGATGTCGTCGGGTATGTAGTTGCAGACCTGGGCCAAGTGGGTCCCAGGGCGTGTGGTTGGGGGCCGATATAGGCCCGTTTGGACGGACTCGAACACTGGCGTGACGAAGATGACTTTACCGGTTCCGGTTTGGCCCATGTTTTCCGGGGCAGGGTGTAGCCCAGACCGGTTTGAATCCTCTCGTGGTCAAGGACTTCAAGGATTTTTCCTGCGGGAAGATCGGGCCTTGATGTGACCCCTGGTAGGAAGCCCAGATTTTATAACATCCGGTCCATGCTAACCGTAAAGTAGGGTCGGAAAAGGTATTCTTCTTCGATGGCCCCTATGAAGTCGAACCCCCAAAGATCGGTGCGGCCCGAGGTGTTGCAGTTAGCCACAGTCATATGTGTGGCTTCTAGAGTGATGACGGTATCGTGCAAAGGTAGCTTGATCTTCCGATGCAGAGTGGAGGACACAGCCCTGGTCGAGTGGATCCAGGGTCTTCCTAGAAGAAGGTTAAAGGAAGAAGTCACGTCGATCACTTGAAATTCCAGCTCCTTCTCTATTGGGCCCGTTATGATAATGAGTTTTACGGCCCCGGCTACGGACTTTGGACTTCCGTCGAAAGCCTGAATGGTTTGAGTTGTAGGAATGTAGTCGGCCTCGGTGATACCGAGGGCTTTGGCGGTCCTCAAGGGGAGGACGTTGACTGCGGACCCGTCGTCAATAAGGGTCATGGGCAGATATTTTCCACGGCAGATTACCGTGATGTAGAGAGCCATGTTGTGGGCTGGCCCAAATGATGGCAGATCAGCATTGGAGAAGGTGATGAGCGGGCCTTCTTCTTTTGCTTTCCCCTTTAGGTGGGGCAGAACCGTGGCTACCATTTCGGCTGGAGTAGCCATAAAGTCGATCTTGACTTGGTCGAGGGCCTTAGCGAGTGCCTCTCGATGTTCCTGAGAGCTAACTAGGAGTTGCCATATAGAGAGGTCAACTCGAGTCTTGCTCAGCTGCTTCACCAGGGCCTTTTCAGTAGTTGGCGGCTCTTCCGGGACGACCTCCGTTTTAGGCGGTGGTTCGGTGATGATGAGGGCGTGACTGCTGGTTAAGGCCTTGGACTTAACCCTCTGGATCTCCTCGGGCGTGATAGAGACGGCTTCTCCCTTAGTGAGATAGATGTCGTCTTCATCATCGCACCAGATCCCGTTAATTTGAGGGATAAACGGGGAAATGAGATGTGCACAGTCTATGACTTCCCCGGAGAAGATAGCGTGAGTGGCCAACGGGTTGTCTTTGTTATTGGGCTTACCTCCGGGTAAAGGGATTTTCCCGCTTTCGATGAGATCTTGGATAAGATGCTTCAGTTTCCAGCATTTCTCGATGTCGTGTCCCTTACCCTGATGGTATTTGCAGTAGGCTTGGGCATCGTAAAATTTGGAGCGGCGCTTAACTGGAGGATCAGGTGTTGGGCCTATCGGGGCGATGAGGCCTTTTGAAGAGAGCCTTTGTAAGGCATTTGCATAGGTAGTACCTATGTCGGTGAATACTCGGGGTGTGGCATTCCTCTTGGACGGGTTATCAAGTAGATTTACCTCGTCAAAAATGCTACGAGTAGCAGCGGCGGATGTGGGCTTGCTTGTTGATGAGCTGGCCCCTTGGTATCCCTTGGTGGAGGCCTTAGTGAGGCTTTCTATCCTTAGATCATCCTCGATTCTTGTTCCCATTTCGGTTAGGATCGCGAAACTAGGTATGATGGCGTACCGGAGATGGATCCGGTAGGCGGGAAGGAGATTCTTGACAAAGGCTTCAACTAGGACCTTTTCACTGGGCTTATCGACCAGTTTGACGCTTTCAGCCCTCCAGCGTTGAAGGTACTTTGTAAACCCCTCCTTTGGTTCCTGGGCCATTACTTCCAGGGTGCGCATCGTGGTTTGGATCTCCGCATTGTCGGCGTAGTTCCGAGCGAATTCCGTTGCTACGTCGTCCCAAGACTTGTATTTCTTGGCATCGAGCTTATAGAACCAGGCTTTCGGGTGCTTCTCTAACGAGGAGGCAAACAGATGCTTGAACATGTCTGACTTGACTCCTTTTAGGGCCATAAACTCTTTGAAGGCCCGGATATGTAATACCGGGTCTTCGGTTCCGTCGAACATCGGGAGGCCTGTCAAGTTGAGATTGGCAGGCAGTTGGTCGGTCAGGGGAGAATAGGTTCGGGCATTCTCCGTATGGATCGAGTTGTGGGTCGACAAATGGACCTGCTCTTGCAGTTTGAGGACTGCGCTAGTCAATTCGGCTAAAGGCCCATGAGCTTCATCTTCACCCTTCGGCTTGTCCTGTTCTATGGCGCTAACCCGGGTAACAATGGCGATCTGGTCGCCCCTGATTTGGTCGAGCTGTTCTTGGATCTTGGCCAAAGAGGTGTTCAGTTGATCGATAGCGTCCTTACTCATGGTTCGGGTGTGAGGTGGCCTGTCTGTAAGAACACCGTGTAATCAGAATCGAACCCAGATCGAAAGGTGCATCCCGAGCAAGAAGAAAAGACAACTAGACTCGGAAATAGACTAAAAACCGACTCCTAGACGGGTGACTCATGGACGGTGGGCTTTCTTTAGGATTTCGGCAGAATGGGCCTAGTCCCGTGTGAAGAGAGACCTACGTGTGAGCTATTCCCCAGACTTTTGGACTCGATTGTGTAAGTGGGCTTCCCTTCGTAGGAGTTCGTCCTACGTAGGTGGGTCGTGCCTTGACTAATAAGGCGGACTTGGGATGGGGTAGAAACCCGTGATGTAAGATCGACGGAGTTTCGACGCTATAGACTCTAACTACTTATGACAAGACCCGACACTGATAAATACGGGAAGTCCTAAGAAGAAAGCTTTGAAAAGAGGATTTGGATTTGAAAAGCCCGAGCAAAGTCGGATTGGAAGGCCCGATTTTTTTTTGAAAATCGAAAAAAAGGTGTCATCGGGCCGAGATTTTCGAATTTTTGAAAAGTTTTGGACAGCATACCGGCTAAGAAAATAGGCTATTTTGAGTCAAAATCATAAGTCCTAAATTCGTTAGCTTTCCGGGTTTAAAAAAAACGAATGGTTTTCGAAAAAAAGATGTAAGTTTTTGAAAACAACGGTTTTTTGAAAAGATGAGACACGGACCAGGTAGCATGTAGTCACAGAAACAGTATAACGACACCATGTATGCTCTTAGTCTAAGTCTCGGTCGGTCTAATAGGGTCTATACCAACGACGATAGCTTTCTCGCAAATCAGGACGGTCTTCCTAAGCCGAGTTGGTCTTAGAACCTGCCGTAAAACCCATGCGAGTTCCGCCATCGAAGTCTTTAGTGGGTCCAAGTAGGAACACACCGTGGTATAGTGGGACGTCGGTCACAAGTAACCGGCCCAGGAAAGAATGGGTTATGCATGAACCATTGAACTAAAATGTGTACATTACTATTCGAACGATTTCTTTTCGAGTCTCACCCTAGGGATGCCGATGGTAAGTGACTCATCAGTTAATCCCCAGCGGAGTCGCCAAATTGTGGACATGACATAAGTCCACCCCGACGCGGCCACGCGCGGGTTTGGGGAGGAGAATGAATCTCCATATGAGATGGTCAAATTGAAATTTAAATCGAAGTAGGAGTCGCCACCGAATTTTGTGGTTATTCGGAACCATTCGAGCCCACTCTATGTCGTAGTGGGCCGTATACAAAATACGGCCCATTTCCGATGTCAGAGTTTATTGGGCTCGTCCCTTTGCATTACGATACCGTTACCGACATTATCGGATACCGTGTATTGAATGACTCTCGTTGCCAATGGATTCGGACATCCGGAAACCATGGTTCTGAGTAAGGGGTGAGGGTACGTGTTGGGAAGTTCACTAAGAACACCCAACCCCGCCCGCACTTAGCGGCCTTTACTAGGATATCGTTCGTTTTTGGTGTACACGGGTTAGTTCGACGGTTGAATGATATGCAAACATTATTTTCCTAAGCATGTGAGAAAAATAAAATGGGTTGCTAAGTCGTTTAATGCATATTAAACTAATAACGTCAAAGTTATTTTAGCATGTGAGTTCGTTTTAGTCTAATAAAACGATAAAAACAAATAAAAAGCTACAAACACGAGAAAACGGGTTAGTAACGATGAATAAATCGAATAAAGACTTAAATAAATAATATGCATGACTCGAAAAAGTCTTAGTGACACGTGATGGATTAGTACGTGTTGACCGAGGTCGAAAAAGAGTATTTATCGAAATATGTCGCGAAAGTCGCATTTTAATATAAGGTTCGAAAGGAATTAAAAATAGAAAAGCGAAGAAACGAAAAAAAAGGAGCCGGCGAAACAGGCAGCTGCGCGAGTCGCCTGACAGGCGCGCGACTCGCGTGGCAGCCTGTTCGGGTTTTTTGTTTGTTCGAAAATCATTAATTTTTATAAATCGCGTACAAATATGGATTAATTTATACTCGATTTATATTTTCGATATTCGTCATATTCGATTTTCGATTATGTAATCGATATCGAATAGTCAGAATGACTTTAGAAAAAGTTTTGAAAAAAAGTTTGTTTTGAACGACAAGTAAAAAAAAGAATTTTGAACGAAAAAGATGTTAATTCTCTCCGCGTTTAAAATCATCGAATTTTGTAAAAAAAAAAGTAATGATTTTATTAGCATCAACGAGAATTAATTTAAGTTAGTTATTGTGGATACGATATTCGATTAGAGAATCGGTATCGTATTTTAAGAACGTTATAAAAATATTTTTTTTGTAGTATCGATTATTAGAAATAAATAAAAATATGCGACGAACGACCCATATTAATAATATGATACGACCGACGACCCGTAAAAATAAAGTGACGGACGAAAAAAAATGAAAAAGACGTGAGAGAGGGAGAGAGGAAGGAGAAGAGTCGGGTTTGATTTACACCCTCAACCTACATGCTTTATCTTTTCGGTATTCGGCTCGTCGGACGGTGGCTTAGGCACAGGAGCGTCGAGATGATGCGGGTGAGTTAAGGTGGTGCGGATTTTTGGACGTGGGACGAGATGGGTTCGACCGGTTGGATGGGTCGGTTTCGTCGGTATTTCGGGATGGTATTTCGGTATTCCTTCGGATGTATGTCGAGGCTATTTTTTTGCTAGATATCGGGTGTGTGTGTGATTAATAATTGTTGTGTACCGATCGATAATTCATATGTGTCTTGTGTTGAATATGAGGTCTTATTTATAGGAGTCGAGGTAGTCTTGCTTGTGTGACAAGAAATACCGGTTTGGATAGGAAATACGAGAGTTCGAAAGGGAATGAAAGTCTCGTTTCTTAGGGGAGAAGCCAAGTATTCGGCTGGTTGGGGAGTGTTGGCCGAGTATTCGGCTGTCTTGGCCGAGTATTTGGAGCTCGGTCGGTGTCTGATTCGGTTTCCGGATAGAATTCCTACTTGAGATCGAATTCTATCCTTAAACGGATTTGTTTAATATTATTTGAAAGCTGATTTTTGTGGTGTTTGAGTCCGAATCAGCCGTGTAGTGTTACGGCCAGCTCGTGTGACTCGGGAAAAAATATCTTTGACCGGGTTTGACCCGGTCGCTAAAAGACGGTTTTACCCCTGGTATCGGAATCGACCCAAATTAGTCTCATTTGACTCAAAACGACCCACTGGGCCTGGATTTGAGGTTGGTTTTGTGAGATATGTACTTTGTAATAAGCCTAAACCAAATGTCCATGATTTCGAGCCCGTATCCGAGTCCATTAAAGCATGTTTGCGTCCTATCATCATCGGGTGTTTGGCGGGACCTACTATAGACACCTGGCGGTCAAAATGTGGGTGTCTACATTATGGTAAGGACTTTGAGTCATGTTTGGTGAACTTGTCTAAAGTGCTTGCGAAATGTGAGGAAGTGAACTTGGTGTTGAATTGGGAGAAATGCCATTTCATGGTAAATGACGGCATTGTGTTAGGTCACTTAATCAAAGATAGGGGTATTCAAGTAGACGGGGCAAAGGTTCAAGTCATTGAGCATTTGCCTCCGCCTACAAATGTCAAGGGAGTTCGGAGTTTCTTGGGCCATGCGGGTTTTTACCGCCGTTTCATTAAAGACTTTTCAAAATTGGCCAAGCCTCTCACCGAACTCCTCTTGAAGGATGCCCCATTTGTGTGGACTAATGCTTGTAATGAGGCTTTTGCTAGGTTGAAGGAGGCTTTGATCCCCGCTCCCATTATTAGATCACCGGATTGGTCCAAACCATTCGAGGTGATGTGTGATGCAAGTGACTATGCGGTAGGAGCCGTGCTAGGCAAAAGAGAAGGAAGAGCCCTACATGTCGTTTACTATGCTATCAAGACTCTCGACAACACCGAGGCTCGGTATGCTACAACCGAGAAGGAGCTATTAGCCATCGTCTATGCTCTCACCAAATTTAGGTCCTATCTTCTTGGCTCTACGGTGATTGTCTTCACCGATCATTCCGCATTGAAATATCTATTAGCCAAAAAGGACTCAAAGCCGCGATTACTCCGTTGGATTCTTCTTCTCCAAGAATTCGACCTCGAGATTCGTGACAAGAAGGGGGCCGAAAATGTGGTGGTGGATCACCTATCACGTCTCCGAGTTGAAGACCTTGAGAATACTCGCATCGATGACACGTTTCCGGATGATGCTATAATGTTTGTTTGCACCACATCGTCGGAACAACCTCCTTGGTTCGCCGATTATGCAAACTATATTGTGGGAGGTGTTCTCCCCCTGGACTTGAGCTACCAACAAAAGAAGAGGTTCTTCTATGAGGTCAAGCAATACTTTTGGGACGATCCACAATTGTTCAAAGCATGTGCCGATGGGCTATATAGGAAGTGTGTTCCTCATTGGGAACAAAGGGATATATTGCACGCTTGCCACTCATCCCCACATGGAGGACATCATGGTGCCTCCAAAACAGTCGAAAAAAATCCTACAATCCGGGTTCTGTTGGCCTACGATGTTTCAAGATGCAAGGGAATTTGTTTCCCGGTGTGATGCGTGCCAAAGAACCGGGAACAAATCATGGAGGCACGAGATGCCACAAAGGGGGATATTGGAGCTTGAAATATTTGATGTGTGGGCATAGATTATCAAGGCCCGTTTCCATCGTTAAAGGGGAATCGCTACATTCTAGTAGCCGTTGATTACGTGTCAAAGTGGGTGGAAGCCGTTGCCGCGCCCACGAATGATGCTAGAGTTGTAATGAATCTCCTAAAGAGGGTGATCTTTCCACGGTTCGGAGTTCCTCGTGCCCTTATAAGCGATGGAGGAACCCACTTTCATGAAAAACGCTTTGATGCTCTCTTGTTGAAATATGGCGTACATCATAGAACCGGATTGGCCTATCACCCTCAAACAAGTGGCCAAGTAGAAATCTCAAATCGGGAAATCAAAGCTATCCTTGAGAAAGTTGTCACAAGAAACCGGAAGGATTGGAGCATGAAGCTCGACGACACGCTATGGGCCTACCGAACGGCATTCAAGACACCTATTGGCACATCGCCATATAGGCTTGTCTATGGGAAAGCGTGTCACCTTCCGGTCAAAATGAAGTTCAAGGCTTTTTGGGCCATAAAAGAACTCCACCTTGATCCTACTTTAGTCGGCGAGAAGCGGTTGCTTCAAGTGCATGAATTAGAAGAATTCCGACTACACGCCTGTGAAAGTGCGCGGATCTACAAGGAACGCACTAAACTATGGCATGACAAGAGGATCAACAAGAGGTCGTTTCAAGTGGGTGACAAGGTGTTATTGTTCAATTCAAGGCTTAGGCTATTTCCCGGAAAGCTCCGCTCATGTTGGTCTGGACCATTCACAATCACGGAAGTCGGTCGGTGTGGAGACTTCGAGTTGAGCAATGAAAAAGGTGAATTGTTCCGGGTAAACGGTCAAAGAATCAAGCTTTACAACGAGAGTGCAACCCCGGGGTCGGTGGAGGTTCTTTACCTCCAACTCATCCCCTCATAACCAACCAAACAAGCTCGGTTTGACGGAGTTCCTCAAGAACCGTCATGTTGTAAATATCTTTTCCTTTCTTCTTTTAATTTTTGTGATTTATTTTGTGTTTCTTGCATTTTTTTTTTTAGGATTTGTGTGTGTTGCCATTTTCATTGGATTTTTGTTTGTGAGCGATGTGAGGGAGGGGTTTTTATGAGTCTTATGAAGTCTTGTAGGGAGATTGAAGATTGATGAGTTAATATGTTGAGTTCTTGGAGGTGAATGCTTGAAGCGATCTTGGGAGCGATCTTTTCATTGATTTATGGAGCTTTGGTGAAGCTTTGATAGCTTGGGTATATTTGCGAATCAAGAGAAGCTCTACATTTATCTCCTATGATTATCATCAAGTATTTCTTGCTCGGTTTCCTATTTTTCCTACAAGTTTCGGCTCGGTGGAATTTTTATTGGAAGACGCGAGCTAGAAGGTTTTTTTTTTTTAGCCTAGAATAGGCTTTTGGGGACGGGATTTCGCATCCCGAGGTGTTATTTATAGATTTGAGGTTCGGTATGTATTTGATGAAGGAAGGCTTTTTGGCCACTACCGTTGCAATCCCGACCGAGATCGATTTATTCTCGGTCGGGAAGAAATGGCTTCTCGGGCGAGACCAAGGCATCTCGGGCGAGACGAATTGGCACAAAAGTCCTAGCTACTGTGGCGAATTCTCGACCGAGATTGTTTTCTTCTCGGTCAGGAATAAAAAGTCATCTCGAGCGAGACCAAGGCATCTCGGGCGAGACGACTCGACACAAAAGTCCTAGCTACTGTGGCGAAATCTCGACCGAGATTGTTTTCTTCTCGGTCGGGAAGAAAAAGGCATCTCGGGCGAGACTATGGCTTCTCGGGCGAGACGAGTTGACTCACAAAGCCCAACTACTGTGGCTCAATCTCGACCGAGATTGATTCCTTCTCGGTCGGCAAGAAACAGCTTCTCGGTCGAGATTGTTCTTCTCGGCCGAGACAGGCTTTACTCAGGCGCAATTCGTCAATTTTTGTAGCCCAGCCCGACCCTCCCATTCCTTAATAAACCCAACCCGCCCCAACCCCCTCTTATTAACACCCAACCCGCCCCAACACCCTCCCATTCCTCACTAACATTTTAAAATAACTTCATCTTCAACCTTTCCCCAACCTCAAAAGCTCAATTTCAAACAAAACCCCAACTCATCATAAATCCTCCATTACTCCACCAAATCTCACCAAATCACTTTCTAAACATCACAAAATCAGTTTCTATCCCATTAATAACCATCTTAGACCCATTTTCTACCCTCCAAACCCCCAAAAATTGAAAAAAAATCGAGTTTTTGTGCCCATTTTTCTTCAAATCCGAAAATTGGGGGTTTCTTCTCATACTCGATTAAGCTTACTAGGGTTCACTATGGGGGCTTATTTCATCAATATTAAGCTCCTTTTAGGTATTTTTGTGGGTTGTAGCTCTTATTTTTGGGAGAAAAAAAATCGTTCTAGGTGTTTAGCTTGTTCATTAGCTTCTTCATCTTCAATGGCTCCAAAGAAGAAAGGGAGGGTGGTTCTAAGCAAGAAAAGGAAAAGCGCATCCACGTCAAGACCCGAAAATGAGCCCGAAGTCGAGGTCGAAGTTGAGGAACCGGAAATTCCTCGTCTCCCGGATTTTCCTACTCTTGCCTTTGGCTCGGAATCGCAAAAGGAGCTGTTCATTAAGCTCCTTGGTAAGCCTTTTGAGCCTACTAGATTTCTGTGTAAAATCATACTTAGAAAGTTAGGCATTCTTGAGCAAAGTAGAGAGCTTTTTGAGGGTTTGGGCTTGGAATTATTGTTTAATATGCATGAATTGACTTACAAGCAACTCACTCTAGAGTTCTTCAGTAGCTTTATTCTAAACACTAGAGCCAATCCTCCCCGAGTTGCTTTTCGGTTGAACAATGTTGACTACCGTTACACCCTATCACAATTTGGTGCCATTTTTGATCTCCCCCCCTCTCCTAGTGGTAGCATACCCGCCGACTTTAATGTAGCCGATGTTTGGAGATGTATAACCGGTCTCACCCTCATTGACTTTCGACGGTTGTCTAGACGTCATGTCCACCACCCGATTTTACGTATTTGGCATTGTTATTGCGGGTAGAATATTTGGGAGGCCCGAAATGAGCACCTTCACACAACAAGAGTTGACAATACTAGGTGCTTATTTGAATATTAAGAGCAAACCTAGGTTTGAAACCAACCTTCCCCTTGATTTGGCAAAGCATTTTCAAAAGATTAGTAAAGCGGGGAAACATATAGGGGTGATTGTTGTTGGGGGGGGGGGCTCATAACACACGTGGCTAAGGCGATCGATGAGAATTTTAGCGAGGAGGAGTTGACCCATGTATCGGGGGACACGACCATAGACGAGGAGTGTTTAGCTAGATTCCATAGGTGGATTACCTATGAGAGGGAGCATAAGAGGTATACATGGAATACTTCGGGTCGGCCACACTTTACTTTACCATGCGATAAGCTACCGACCTTTAAGCCTATGAAACATTCCATCGTCCCGGTCCAAGAGCCTAACCTATTAGTACCGGGTGGGGAGGTGATCCTGGTGCCTCTTCCTCCCGTACCCCGCATCCACGTTCTAATATGGAGCCACAACAACAACAACAACAACCAATCCAACAACAACATCAACAAAGCTCTTCCCGACCCTACCCCTTTTACACTTCACCCCCGGCCTTTATTGATGTCCCTCAGTATACACCATACACCCCCTTTGCCTACCCTTCGCCCCCGGCCGATTCATCTATGGCCGCTATGCTTAATGCTCTACACATTGGGCAATATGAGCAGAGGAGGGACGATTACTATGCTCAATACCCCGGATATCATCTTTTGGCTCAACAAGGGTATATAAATTCGCGAGGCTATCTCCCATCGTGGTATAGGCCCGAATACTTTCCGAACTACGTTAATCCTAGTAGTAGTGGCGCTATGATGGATGACGAGGAGTTTGAGCCCGAAGATGCCTTCGATATTAATAGGAGGGAGGGTAATCATGGCGCCGGTGAAGAAGAAGTAGAAGAAGATAATGATGAAGATGATGACGGTAATGGAAGTGAAGAGGGGGATGATGACGAACAAGATTACTATTGATTATTGAAACGATGGAGATATGTCGGTTGCTAACCTTTTGGTAAGGCGACTTACTTTTCTTTTCCGTTTTTGTTGTTCGTCCTTTTTATTTCCCCCTCATTATTGTGATTTGGTGGCCCTCGGGGCCTTTTTGAGAATTGCTCCCGGTGATTCTTGACGACTTGATTACGTCAAGAGTCACTTCAAAATCCAAAATGATAATTTGCACTCAGTTTACTTAGTTTTTATTTCTTTATCTTTACTATTTATTTTTATTTTCTTTTTTTTAGATTAATTGGTAGAATTTAGTCGAATTTGGGCGGAATCCGGGCTAGGTGACGTGATTACACCTAGCCCTCCCCTCCCATTTCACTTTTTAATTTTTATTTTTCTTAGCTTTCCCCCCTTCCATATCTTTTTCTCGACTCGGGCCTAGGCGACGTGATTACACCTAGGCCCGAAACCCTCTACATTTTCTTCATCTTTAGTGTAGTTTTTTCCTTTTTTTTACTTTATTTTTTTTCCTTTTCTTTTGTGTCTTCCACACACTGTCGATCGAGCATGGGGACATTGCTCGATTTAAGTGTGGGGGAGCGATAGTTTAGTTTTATTTTCATAATTTTTCGAAAAATTTCAAAAATCCCTAAAAATTTGAAAATTTTAAAAAATCTCAAAAAAATATTTTCTTTTGTGTTGTATTTTCCTTCTTGTTTATGTTTTGTATATTTGTCATTTGTGTGCGTTTTGCCTCTCCTTTTCCTTGTAGGTTGCTCGATGACCATTAATTTCAGGAAGCTCTGGAGACGCTCGGTAATATCACTTCATTCCCTTTTTCCTTTTTCCGTTGCGGAGTTTGGAGATTGTGTTTGTGGTGATGGTGGCTCGGGTGGAGCTTTGTGAAGTTCGGGTTTTCCAAGTAGCTTGCTTGGATAGTAAGGGGTGGTGTATGTTTATTGTGTGATTGTTTTGCATGTTTATTTTTCTTCTTCCTTCGTCTTTGTGTATTTTTCTCCTACGTATGTCATTGTCTTGTATAGTTTGTGTTAGGTGTAGGTAAATGTTTTTTCGAAAACCCGGTTGTGTGATTTAGGTGCAAGTGTCTCTTATTCCCTAGTTAACGTCACATTTTGATTTGTGGACTTTATTCTAGTAGGATGACCTTTAATCAATTATTATATTGACCTTTTTCCTTGAGTCCATCTTTTCTACTAAGTATTTTACACCGGGGTTTGCACTTGACCACCTTGACCACCCCAGAGTGCTTAGGCCTTGGTTACCGGGTTTCATTTCCTTAGGTGACCTTATTCAAGTAACCGCTTTCTAGTCCAAATTTTTTTCACCTTTTTGTGGGTTAGGAGAGGGTGCACACCTAACTTACCTATTTTCCTACCATTCCTCCGTTTCCAAATAATAAGCTTTGCATAATGAGATTGGCATGTTGCATTTCAATGACTAATTTGGGCAAGCCAATCAAGAAAGAATAGGGTTGAAAAAAAAAAAAAAAAAAAAAAAAAAAAAAAAAAATTGCCCCCAATTGAATGACTTAAGGGGAGAAGAAAAATAAGATCAAAATTGAAAGAAAATGTGTTAGCCCAAAGTCAAGAACAAAAGAATAAACCTCAAAACATTCCCAAAAAAACAAAACAAAAAAAAATAATAAACCTTTTCCTTTGTCGATACGTCACCGTGAAGGGCCTACCAACGGACCGAGTCCCGAGGAAGGAAGATAGCGGTGACTATTCGATTATCCTTCTTTTTGTCTAGTCCTTTGTCGATGCGTCGCCGTGAAGGGCCTACCAACGGACCGAGTCCCGAGGAAGGAAGATAGCGGCGACTATTCGATTATCTTCCTCTTTGTTTAGCATTTTCCCCCTTTTTGTTTGGACTGGTTGGTTACTTTGAATATGGGACGACCCTCTAGGCTTTGCGTGGGGAATGAAATTACACTTACCTATAGTGTCGACTCACTCCGGGGTTCATCCTTTTTCCATTCCATTTATCGTCTCGGTGTGAATTTTCTTTAGTAGATTAGAAGGACTTAGGCAAGTTGTCAATATAATTGTTGCTTAGCCGTCATCCTATTAGAATTTGTGTCCCTCTCTTCTTGTGTAGCTAACTTGGGAATGTTTCATCTGCCTTGGGTTCATGACCGGTGTCTTCCCACCGTTTTAATGAGGAATTCGGTGTTTTCTTAGTTTGGATACGTCTCTTTTTGTGTGTTTGTATGTTTGTTTGTTTTGTGTGAGAGGCGTATCCACCATTTTTTGTCACAAGACCTCACTTGTCTTGCGGGGAGTGTTTTACCTCATAACACTTCGGCGTGAGTTGAAAGGGCGTAGGGTGCGCTAATACCCACTCGGCTAGTAGTCTAATTTCTAGTTAGTTAGTTCGTGCCTACTCGAGGGCGAGTAAGGGTTAAGTGTAGGGGAGTTGATATGCCTAGTTTTTATCGTCTTTTCTTCTTGCTTTACTTGGGTTTCCTTAGCTTAATCGCTCTTAGAAGCGGTTTTTGTGCTACTAATGTCTTCTCTAGTGATATTTTGTGTTTCTAGGTTCGTACGACGAGATCGCGGGTCTTTTAGGCTATTTCTACGTCATAAGGACTGATTCCGAGTCACGGAGTATTCATGGAACCAAGGAAAAGCAAGAAGGAACCACCCATCACGACCGGGAAGCTCATCTCGGCCGAGAAGAAGCATGCCAAAGATCAGGGGCCACTGTGAAGCCTTCTCGACCGAGACCTTACCTTCTCGGTCAAGATCGTAAGCCTTCTCGACCGAGACCTTACCTTCTCGGTCGAGATCGTAAGCCTTCTAGACCGAGACCATACCTTCTCGGTCGAGAAGGACCCAGATACGGCGCACCTCCTCATTTCTTTTCTCTCACTTGTGGAACACTATATATACCCCTCTTGTAATCTTTTAAAGGCACAAAACCCTAGAGAGAACCCTTGCCTCTTAGACTAATCCTAGTTAAATCTTTCCTTAATCACTTTTCATTTAGCATTAATTTAGTGTTAATCCTAGTTTCAACTTTGGATTCTTGAAGACATGTAATAGATATTTCAATCTTGCCAACATTGAATATCTCTTTGGGTTGAATTTTATTCAAAGTTCCAATCTTTCCATTTCATGTTTGTGTTGGTATAGTTTCTCCAATCTCCTTTCTTTTAATCTTAGTTATTCATTAAAGTTTCAATCTTTATCTCTTGAATATTGTTTTCTCTTGTTTATCTTGCATAATGAATGTTTTAGCTTTTGTGTTATTTTCCCTTGTTTATGTTAGTCTTAGTTTAGTCATGAGTGAGTAGACTTTTTGTGGGGTTAATAGGGGGATTAGACGTTAATTATGGGTGATTAGGGTTAAGCATGGTTAAAGGTTGATTCTTTATTGCTTGTCACTAGTATTGCATGTTAAGTGTTTGTTGAATTGCTTGTTAGGGTGGTAGTGGCCATGCTACTCTACTTGTTGCTTCTCACTTGATGTTTGCCTGACTTGTGATGGACTTTTCATGTTTCGGGTGTTCGATTGCATGAATTGTTGGGTTTGTTTTAGTTGCGAGAGCACGAGCTTGCCTTAGTGATTAGGTCTCACCCTTATCCTTGTTTTTCCTTTAGCCTTTTACGTCTATGAACCCGATCTAACCCTATTCCTTTCCTTATTTGATTTCATCTCCATTTTAGACATTGTTATAGTTGTTTGCTTTAGTTAATCTTATTCGATTTGTTTAGTTTATGTTAAACTTAGTCTTTAGTCATGCCCAAACTCAAAAATACCTTCCTTTATTGTTTCTTGTGACTTTGTCTTGTCTCTAAGCATACTCTAGTCTTTTCTATACCGTCTTCGTGGACCGACCCGACTTGCCCCTAGCTACGAGTTAGGTTAGTTGGTTTAATTAGTGTTAGGGTCGACGATAAATCCTCGCATCAGTTACATAACCAACTAAGGTTGGGCTTGAGCTTAAAAAGTAGGCCCGACCCGCACTTTTGGCCCGACCCTAGTTGGTTAGAAGTTAGAACGGGCTTTTCGAGCTGTGACGATCCAATTGACACTTTCATCCTTTGGGGAGCAATGTGATTTACAAGTTGAGGCTTGTTGTGTTGTGCTTGAGTGAATGGATGACTGATCGGGATTGGGTGTGAGTAGCTCATTGTCATGGACCGTGATAAAATATAAAGAGATTTGTATTCTTGTAACTTATTTTCTCTTAAGAATACAAACAGACTCATATTTATCGAATATCAGATACGACTAAAGAGCCGTCGATATAAGATTAGCCGTTTGAGACGTCACTCAAAGTCATGAAGAGGCAAGATGATGATAAATTAGAAGCAACATAATATGGGGTTTTAGAACAGGAATACGTGATTGATTTGGCACGTATCGACTTAGTGTCGTGAATAAAACTCGACGGAGCTTTGTATTGTCTTTTGGCCCTCGTTGGAGATTTGTTAGGGGTCACTCGATCGAGTCATTAGGTGGACTCAGTCGAGTGCCTTTGAAGAAAACTTCGTGCCACTTTTTAGGGGGGTCTCTCGATCGTGCCCCCTGTACCGGGTGACATTCGCTTTTAAAAATGACTAATTTATAAAAAAAATTGATTTGAATCGAGAGGTGATCGAGCTAATACAAATATTGGGCCCTTCCGTGTCACGTCGGGTCTTGTGGACCATACGACGATCGGTTTAACGTCATTAGGTTTTGTACTAGTTCGATTCTCGATGGCTCTTCATGCCCGACACTCGATTATGGAATCGATATCGAACATTTTGGAGCAATGTTTATGGAATCAAGAATGATCGAACTAACATGAATATCAAACCCCTCCGTGTCACGACATTGTTGTCGGGTCTTATGGACCATACAGCAATCGGCTCGACGTCATCGGGTTTCATACTAACTCGATTATCGATAGCTCTTTTACACGCGACATTCGATTATGGAAACGACATCGGGCCTTTAGAACGAGATTTGAAAGTGATATCAAATATGCTCGATAACGAATTATTGCGATCGTGTTATAATCTGACGGGTCAGGCGCACGCCATAAGGCGCCCTGACCCTCAAGCGCCGGGGCGCACGCCTCAATAATGGGACGTCACCACCGTTGCGGCCCGTTCGAGGATTATACGGACTTTAGGCAACGTTAATTATCGAATGTATTCGATCGGAAAGTTCGATTTGTCATCACATAGGTCATTTGCGTGTCGGCGTCGTAGTTTGGCTTTTAAGGCCTACGACGTTCGATTTAACGTCATCGGACGTTTGCTCGAATCGATTTGAAAACAGTTTTGTAGTATGATAATATACATGGTATTAGTTTAGCAAAACGTAAAAGCATAAATCAAATGTTAGATGTTAGGAACGAAAATTAAAACGTTAGATGCAAAAATGTAAAATGTTAGTAACGATAAATAAAATGTTATTAGTTAGTATAATTAGTATACAAATATATAAAAAAAAGAGTTAGAGATTATAAATGGGATTTGTACACCCTCAACCTACATGTCAATTGTCTCGGAAAACGGGCACGTGGAGTGTCGTCGTAGACACGGGGAGTGGTTCAAGTATGTAGAATGAGTTAGGATGTGTTTTTGTGTTTGGTGTCGAATGAAGAAAGTAGTTTTCGAGATTGACGAGGTTTGACTCGGTTTTGAAGTAGGGTTATGGAAGGATGCAAAGAGGTGGTCAAAGATGGTGGAAAAAAGATCCCCAAAATGGTGGAGCAAGGGGGTATTTATTGAGTTTACCCCCCGGCTTAGGGTCACTCGATTGTCCCTTGCTGAACTCGATCGAGTGCCTTAATAAAAGGGTCTTAGTTGATTTTTAGGGGGTCACTCGATCGAGTGTCGTTAGGCGACCCGGAGTGGAATCCGGGATATTGAAGGAAGAATTTGATCTTGCTTAGACTTGGATTTGATTGTGTATTGGGACGCGATTATGACTTGTTTCATTTTCGGGTTTTTGACTTTGACCGGGTTTCGACTCGTTCGCAAAAGATGGTTTTGTCCCTGGTGGCGGTTTTGGCTCAAAGTAGCTTTATTTTATTGGAAACGACCCACTAAGTCTGAATTGTTTTGAGAGATTAGTACTCCGCTAAGTGCCCACATCAGATAATATTGATTCAGAGTCCGTATTCGAGCGTATTGATGCATGTTAGCGTCCGATCATCATCGGGTGTTTTGTTGAAGACTTATACAGACACGAGCAGGCAAAATGTGGGTGTCTACAACTCCCTCCGAGTTTTTATGATTGAAACATTTGCTTTTGGGGTGAAATAATGAAGGGAAATTAGTGGTTAAAAAAAGAGGACGAAGAGAGAGAAATTGGTGGGTAAACGTGAACTACACCTTTATGGTCTAAAATGAAAAGTGGGTAAAAAATGAAGCTCAGTCTAAAAAGGAATACGTATCAATGATAGAAACTCGGAGGGAGAACTAATTACTCAACTAAAGATGAAACACAATCATCTCACCAAACACAATTAACGAAAAAGAAATGAACTTTTACACTAATTACTCCGTAATAATTATATCTATCATAAACATGAAACTTAAGAATAGACAATAATGAGAGAAAAGATGAAAATTGTATCAAAGAAGATGAATTTAAGGAACTTGAATAAATAAGAAGAAATGATTAAATCATAAAACTTAATTGAAGGACTAATTAAAACAAAATTAAAAGAAGATTAAGAAGAAAATGGGGGAAGAAGAGCTGCTTGGTTATACGGCTGTTACTGCTCTCTAAAACCCCTTAAACATCTATACAAATCAGCATGTCTTTACAAAATGAGGGTTTCAGTTTATAAATATCTCATTAAACAGAGTAAAAGACGAAAATACCCTGACTTAAGTGAAATAAGAAAAGAGTATAGATAAGGGTCAATCCGTCATTTGATTTCTAAATTAAACCCCAAAATCAGTAGTCAAATCAATCGATTTGAGGGACGGGGAGCACGGTGACTGTTTCTGGTGGAGTGCGCGGCGGTGGCGATGCAGAGTATGGGCCGGAGTAGATGATGGTTGCGGTTGTGACGGAGCTCCTGGAGTGTCGGCCGGAATCTGGGCACGGTTCTCGTCGGGGATGGGTCATGGCTTGGGTCGCACGACGGAGATTGGAGGGCGTCGTCAATACGCCGGTGGAATGGTGGTAAAGCGGGGGCGGCGAGCTGGTGGTTGATAGGGAGAGCACAGTTGGTCGGAGATCATGTCGGCGGTGTGCTTCTGAACTCGGAGGTGATACGAAAATAAAAGTATCTAATTAGTCGTTAGAAAATTATTAGTATTGGTTTTCTTTATTTAGTCATTTTCCTTATTTACGAATATAAGTATATAATTATTTTATTTCCTAGTCCTATTTAGGAATTATATTATAATAGAGTATAATTTTTATAATTAAGATTAGTTTATTTTAGTAGTATAAATAAGAGATTAAGGTTGTATTTTTATTCATGGAAGAAATACAAACATAGTTTTATTAAATACAACAAGGTTCGTTGTGTTCATAAATCGATAAGGTACCTCGATTTTTTCGAGTTAAGGTTGAATCGGCGTTCATCCTTACTCACCGATATTCGTGAGATCGGCGTCTCATTAATATCACCTATCCGTTCTATTCGTTTCGCTTCCGTTACGCATCATTAGTGGTATCAGAGCTACAACTCTTGATTTTTCTTAAAATCAAGACGATCCAAGGGCGTGTCAAAACCAAGTCATTGGTTGAATTTCCAATTGCGATTGGGATTCAAAGGTTAAACTCGAGCGAGGTAGTTCGAGGGTTAATCGGTTTTGATTGTCTAGTGGTTCTTTATTGAGTTTCGATATTTTTTTTTTAAAAAAAGTTACTATTCACGCAAAAAAAAAAAACAAAAAAAAAAGATGTCGGAAATTTTCTCGTTGGAAAACACAAACGAGGAAAGTGGAATTTTTGATCCGACATTGCCTCCTATTTTCGACGAATATGAGTATGTCACATCAGATTCAAAGGAGCATGAACTTGTTCCAATGAAATCATATTTCAAGATTGTCGACGATTTATCTCCCTATATTGTTGAAGACGAGTTCTCAGGATTGAGGAGAATTCTTTTCAAAGGAGGTGGATGGCACACGATAGTTCTTCTGAGATTAAAAGAAAGGAACAAGAAGAGATTTATTAGCATCGAGGATGGTTCAAGTACATGTTCAAGTTTGTTGCTAATATTCGTCATCCATGTCGCTTCTTTATTAGGGGTGTTCGTTTTCGATCCAGGTGGATCAAAGTTACAAGAATTGAGGACAATTCTCTTCGAAGAGGGAGGGAATGATACGAAAATAAAAGTATCTAGTTATTCGTTAGAAAATATTAGTATTCGTTTTCTTTATTTAGTCATTTTCCTTATTTACGAATACAAGTATATAATTATTTTATTTCCTAGTCCTATTTAGAAATTATATTATAATAGAGTATAATTTCCATAATTAAGATTAGTTTATTTTAGTAATATAAATAAGGGATTAATGTTGTATTTTTATTCATGGAAAAAAATACAAACATAGTTTTATTAAATACAACAAGGTTCGTTGGGTTCATAAATCGATAAGGTGCTTCGATTTTTTCGAGTTAAGGTTGAATCGGCGTTCATCCTTACTCACCGATATTCGAGAGATCAGCGTCTCATTAATATCACCTATCTGTTCTATTCGTTTCGCTTCCGTTACGCATCACGAGGTGGTTTGAATGGTGAGTTAAATCCGTGGTAAGTGAAGATGGTAAATAATGTTGGATGAGGATTGAAAGGGAAATGGAAATGATGAACCTTTCTAATTAAGGATGATGATTGAAAACAGGGGAATGAATTGAATTGAATTGCAATGGAAGTTGAATTGGGATGGAGGTAACTGTACAGGAGGAACTTGGATATGGGTTGGGGAAAGGTCAATTTGACCTTTTGACTTCTTCTCTTCAACCTTGTCCCGTCTTGATTCGTTTCGGTTCTAGCCAACTCAATCCTTCCCAATACCTACAACATCAAATAATCGAAGCAGTACCAAAAATCCCGACAAATAATACGATTTGACACCAATTAAACTAAACTTGATTAATAAGCTAAATAAACCTAAAAGACTCAATAACAATAAATCGGTATATAAAATCAACCAAACAAGAATAAAAATACGAAATTCCTTTTTCCTAACGCAACTTTACTCATTCCTAACTTATTTTTCTTTATATTTCCAAATTTACTCTCTCATAATTCACAATTCTTTCAACCAAGAACAATTTTTTCTCATTTGTATACATCTATTCAAGCCCAAATTACGGATCGATCATCAGCACTAATTCAATTAGTGATGAATTAATCACCGTTTTTCTTAGGTACGGTAATTATTTAATCTAATTAATATTTAGTTCAAATTGAAGGATTAAATTAGGTTTGTTATTTTTTTTTCTAACTATTGTTTAATTGACGTTGGTGAAGTGATTATGGGATCAATCATTAGCTCTAGTTCAATTAATGATGAACTAATTGTTGTTTTTTTCCCTAAATTACTTGTTTGGTTACATTAATTACTTGTTCTAATCAAAACTTAATTGAAATTAGGATTTAGATATTTTTTTCTAATTATTGTTTAATTCAAATTGGTGGAGTAATTAGGGTTTAGGGAACAAATTGGAGGGTGGTCATGGCGGTGGTGGTCGGTGATGGTGGCCGACGGGTTGGATGGTTGGACTTGATTAATTTGAATTTCATTTAAATTTGATTTTTTTTTAATAAAGAAAACGGTAACTAAGATTGAAATGGAATGTGAAATGAGAGGGGTAATATCATTCTACAACGTAAGGATTGAGTAAAATCTCGTTAGGAAAAAATACTACCTAAATATATGAGACAAAAATAGATAAAATTACGATTTAGCAATAACAAAGAAGGAATCCGTTTGCTCACATCACTTACAACTTACAAGTTACAACTATGGGCTTTATGTGAGTACCAACTTCCAAAAGCTTGGAAATGAATGAATTATGAAGTTAAGAAACAATACGGCGCCGTTCCTTGTTTCGGTGGTTGACAATGAAAATGGCGGGAATGACATCCATTTCCCGCCACCGCAAACCCTCATATAAACCCCACTTTCCCACAACCCTCCCTCTCTCCAGAAACTTTTCCCATCCCCTTTCTCTCCTCAAACAGTATTCCCACGTCTTCCCAGTTTGCCACCAACCATCCTCCTTGAATTTCCAGAATGTTTGAAGTAAGGCTTGTACAAGGGAGTCTGCTGAAGAAGGTGATCGAAGCCATTAAAGACTTGGTGAACGAGGCCAACTTCGACTGCTCTTCCACGGGGTTCTCCCTCCAGGCCATGGACTCCAGCCACGTGGCTCTCGTCGCCCTCCTCCTCCGCTCCGAGGGCTTCGACCACTTCCGCTGCGACCGCACCTTCTCCATGGGCATGAGCATCCCCAACATGTCCAAGGTTGTCAAGTGTGCCTCCCCTGATGACATCATCACCCTCAAGGCTGACGACGGCACTGATACCGTCACCTTCATGTTCGAGAGCCCCTGTACGTTTCTCATTCTTCATTCTTCATTTAATTATTGATCATCAAGGGTTTTATAGGTTATTGAATTGAATTGGTCATGGATGTATGTGCAGGTCAGAATAAGATAGCAGACATAGAGATGAAGCTGATGGACATTGACAGTGATCACCTGGGGATTCCAGATGCTGAATATCAAGCCATTGTTAGGATGCCATCATCTGAATTTGCCGCCTTATGCTCCCACTTTCTCACAATTGGCGACACTGGTATTTATTTACCCATGATTTTTACTACCAAAACCCGAAAGAGTAATCTGAACTAAGTTAATGTTTCTAATTCTGCTTCCTTCCTTGTGACAGTTACCATTACTGTATCAAAGGAAGGCGTGACTTTCTCTACTAGCGGTGACATTGGATCTGGAAACACCACTTTTAGACAGAATACCTCCACTGACAAGGTTTCTTCTTCCTTTCTATCACTTATATTCAAGGCTACCCCCTTGCAGTTGCCAATGAAATCATTAATTCAGTTGTGTTGCTGTGTGTTTTGCAGGCAGAAGACGCTGTTATTATTGAGATGAAAGAAGCAGTGGCATTGACCTTTGCATTGAAGTACATGGCTACATTCACCAAAGCAACTCCCCTCTCTACCCAAGTCACCATAAGCTTGTCATCGGATATGCCGGTTGTGGTGGAATACAAGATTGAAGAAATAGGCCATATCAGGTACTACCTTGCTCCCAAGATTGAGGAAGAGGACTTGGAGACCAACACTCAGCCTGCAACCGCCACCACACCTGAAACCAGGGCCCACCAACCTGAGCAAGAAGAAGCAATGCCTTTGGCCATAATGAACACCAATGAAGTTGTCGAGGATAACCAAGTCAAAATGGAAACTGAAACAGAGACTGAGGTGAAGACTAAAATAGAAAAAAGCGCAGTGAAAGCGGAAGCAATTGCGGTAGATGATGACTGTATGATGGAAACCGACTTGGGAGAGGAAAAGAAGCCGGAATTGGATGCAGCACAAGCAAAGGCTGAAATTGAAGTCATGGAAATTTAGTGGAGGGGTTGACAACAATAATACGAGTATTATAGTAAATCAATCTTGGTTGAGATGTAGGCAGCATTCATAGCTTGTTTGGGTACCGTACATTCTTAGGGCCATTTTGGCGAGGTAACTATTCTAGGTCCTGGAAGCATTTTGATGTAGATCAGTAGTCAGTACTGAGTAATTTAAGGCTTGTTAACCATTGTACCCTCCACTTTTGGCTACCTCAAAGTTGTGATGGTTATTTTTAGACTCAAGGACAAAATTTGCTTATCAGTTCCGATGTTAATATAGTCGATAATATTAATAGCTGCAGTAAGTCGCAACAAAGGGACAAGAAGATGAAAAAGTCCCAACTAAGAACAATTACGTACAAGATTCATATTGTGATTTCAGTAGTATCCACCAATCAAAACTGCAGCATATACCAGGAAACTGGCTGTGGTTTTGGTAAACTAAGGCAAAATCTTCCATGGAATTGATCAATATATATGTCAATGATTAGTCTATCTTTCAACAGGAAAGAAAATTGTATATGAGCTGCAAATCTACAACCTTTTTACTAATAAAGAATTCAGGTACTTCCTCAAATTTACCTCATCTAAGAAAAATATATAGAAACAGCAGCAGTTGGTTATTGTTTCTCTTAAATTTCCAACATTTAACTCAATGGTTAAGCTGCCGGTAGATGCAAAAAACCGTCCCCAGAATTTTCCAGGGGGAGTATCAGAGAGAGGAAAGAGGAGTACGACAAAGGCACTGATAGACCCTTCTTCATTCAAGTTGGCATTCTTCCTCAGAGTCAAGTCGCAGGTGGCAAAAGTAATAGAAAAACTGGGTTTATAGCACTTTAAGCCGCTGGTATCATTTGCTTCTTTTCTTGGCCTCACTATAGAGGATGACCCCGAACACTGTAAGTGTATACCCAAGCATCCCCGTAATTGACACCGGGTTTCTAAAGATCAAAATTGACACTACAACTGCAACTGCACCCTTTGCATTCCCTAGCACCTGGAAATTGAGAAATGTGGTGTTATAGAGTATAAATGTGCAGGGGAAAAACATAAGACATTAACAATTGAAATCAAATATCGGGGGCAGACCGGCAGATTTATAAAGATATCTAAAAAAAAGCGAAAAACAAACACACCCAAATAATACCCCACTCCAGTAAATGAGTATATAATAACTCAAGCAGATACTCAACAAGTTGGCAATCATCAAGGTACCCACAAATAGAATTGCAAAAGTAGCAGTGAGCCAGTGAAGCATATACAATTTTATACTTTATGGCCAACAAGTAGTAGGAAGATGTGAAGAAAAAGAGAGCACAAGAACGGGATAAACCACAAACAGCTTGCATTTTTACCTAAAGCGATCCAAAGGAAAAATTGTGGCACGTCTTCATTTTTCAAAGATTTTAATCCCTCCATCCCATTTATTTTTCACGGTTTTACTTATGAGGTCAACCTATGTTTACATTACTATATTTTATCACAATATGCAAAATGATATTCTTAGGTATTATTGATGGCAATTAAGCATTTAAGGCGTTACTGATCGTTTGAATTGCAAATATGTGATCCCCACTAAAAGCAATTTCATACAGGTATCCAGCTTAACACTCCTCGTACCCAATTTGTGATCCTAAGTATCTGCCAGTAAAATCGCAAAGTCAAAAGGAAAACACCGAAATTATACTTCAGAAGTGTATTGTTTCCTCAACGGTTAACCAAAGACGCAAATTGATCATCCAGTTCATATATGTCTACATGATTCAAGATCAGCAAACAAAAATATAATAAATCACACTGACCCTTCATAGATATTCAGCCACCTAAAAATCCAAAATGGACAAGACAGAGAAATGTCCACACACTTTAACATCAAGGTAAAAGAACATCATGCCTACCAAACATTAAAAAAAATGTCATGAAGGGGAGGATAATTCTAGGTTTAGTGCTTAACCATGGACATTACGGAAGCACAAAGATGGGAATGAGTTGGCACAGAGTTAATTACGAGCTTCCTTACCGATAATTATAATGAAGAGCAAAGATATTTTATAATACCCCACCTTTTTCCTTCTTCCCATTATTTAATATTTGTGAGGAATAGTTTATTGAAATGGGAAGAAAGGAAAAAACCCGGAGGGAGTAGTTGAATGTTCCAATCAGAGGTGATCGATCACCAACAGTATCATACCAAAGAAAAAAGGTGATAAAGAATCTATTCTGCATACCTGGAGGGTCAAAGCACTTGTGTGTTTTGTAACCAAGAAATTGGTCAGATTCACGAAGTATGCCAGCGCAGAATTGAAAATCAGATACCACACAATCTTGATGTCATCTCTGGCAAGTGCTAAGGTTATACCAACCACATTTTCTTCCATGTAGAGTGTCGCAGGGAGAAGAAACACTACAGCAATTGGCGCCATGTAAAGCAGAAGATTCATGGAATTTAGCTTTTCCCTGCACAAGTATAATGTTTTGAGTTATAAAGTTGGACAAAGCGTGAGCCAATCCGTCAGATTTCATTACCCTAGTGCCTCAAGGGATCCCACAGCAACCTTAGTTGTTTCTGAATCGTTTGAAGTTCAAATGAGGAAAAAATGATTAAAAAAAAACCATTACCCTTCAGAGGATAGCAAAATACCCTGAACCACTGATTTAAGAGCCCTTGCTGCTGTGGCACCTACACACATTAGAAATCCGAACAGGTGGAAACTGGGTTCACCCTACAACAACGAAAAGGCATAAACATTTGTCAACTAATTGAAAATTAAACTCAAAAGTTTCAGAACTAAATAAAATAAAATCATTTATCTGATTCATTTTAGACTAAACACCAGGAAGAAAGTCTAGACCAAAAACTGGTTCTCCCTCTGTCTTTAAAGTTACTAGACAGGCTACTTAGATACTGGAGTATAACCCAAGCCTACGGAACCCTGTTTTTGGTGTTTACCACACTATGGATGTTGAGATCTGTGGTTGCACCTACCTCCCTCTTACAATAAGTACCATGATTACTGAAAATAAAAGATGAGCTTAATTTTAACAGTTTCTCACTTTCTTCATTCTCAAACTATCATATACTTACATTACTTCTATAATTTATATAGCAACACAACGTTCAACAATCAGCTCCAGGCGGAAAAAAAATTGAATTGTTTCAACTATAGAATGATTCAAGGCATTTAACTTTCATACATTCTTTCCTGTTTTACTTGACCAAATCTCACTATTACTTGAAATTAGGCCCATCTATAACAACACTGGTTTGACGATTGTGCATTCAACAATTACCAAAACAGTTGATATTAAGCCTAGCTATAACCACACTATATGACAATTGTCAAAAATTACCAATTAATAGATATTTGGTCCATCTATGACGATTGTAAATGGCTTCAACAGTTACCAACTAATTGATACTAGGTCTGCCTATAACTACAGTAATATGTATGACTTCCCTACATACCATCCAAATTTACTTGATCACATCTCACATTTACTGACAAGTTGACATCTCTAGAACAGACAATGGTTCACACAGACGCCCACATATGTCAAATGTGGACGACCATGGACCTCAGCAACTAGGTGACAAGGGGTTACACACGACCTGTAAGTCAACTTGTGCTTTGATACGACCATCTTCACCAAAACTTTCGGGTGATGGTTGGGGTGGTCTTCTACATTAATAAAACTATTGAGCATCATGTTCGAGAATTCAGAAAACCTGCCGAAGCTACATATTCTTGTTAACCTCTGATTCCCATTGAACACATTTATTTTCACCCATCTGCCCAATCTCAATTCCGAAACTCATAACCCACCAAAAGCCACATTCATTCATTCATTCTACAGTCAGTGTACACCCACATTCCACATTTCCCAGACAATTCGACAAAACATAAATAAAATAGAAAAGAGAAAGAGAGAGTGGAAATTACCCCGCTGGCAATAACAACACCAGTAACAACAGGAAGTAGGGTGAAATAAGTAAGCCAAGCCTCCCTCTTGAAGGTCATAATGTAGGCGAAAACAGCGGTGAAAAAGGGGGTGGTAGCACCAATAGCTTGATTAAAAGAGACGGGTAAATATCTCAAGGAGATATTACCACTGACAACAGATGCACAGAAAATCAAGCTAAGAGCAGAGATCTTGAAGAATTGAACCCTAGATCTTATGGTTTGCATGGGTACCATCTTCATCCAAGCTATTGCAATGTAGCTCAACAAGGAACAGGCTGTCATGTGACACATTGTTAAGAAAATCGGGTATTTGAAGCCGTAATTGCTCAGCAAGTACTTGTTCAACAATAAAACCCCAATGTTGGAGGAATACCATGCTGTTACAAGGCCGATCGTGAAGAATCTGCTCGGGTTCTTCATTTTATCCATTTTACTTAACCCTAAATTAAACCAATCACGATCTGGGATCCCAGAAATTGGGGATTGGATTATGGAATTATCAGAGATTGGGGGACGTGGGGGGGTATCATTTAATATCACCAGCTATGGATAACCATTCATTCACACGGAGACGAGACGAAGAAAGAAAGGGGGTGGGGGTTGTCGATCGAGGGAGAAGAGACGACCGACAAAAAACGACGTAGTTTGGCGTTACAGAGTGGAGATTAGAGAGAATGTGGGAAAAGGAGGAGGAGGAGGATGGAAGAATAAGAATAAGAATAAGAAAAGAGGGAAATGCGGAGGGAGGGAGGGAGGGAGGGAGATTAAAGGAGGATGGATTGATTGATTAGTACTCGTAGTAATGCATGTTCTAGTTGTCTAGTTAGTGCCAATGGCGGATGAGTGGGATCCTTGTTCTTCACTACCTCTCTCTCTCTTAATACCAAATTCTTGTTACATATGCGACTTGAAATGTCAAATAATATTCATTGGATAGATAACGATAAATTCGTGCTCTTTCTGGGTTTATTTTTTCTAATCAAGTATCATCACTAATCATAAGTGAGACTTAATTTTAAATTATTTTTAATAAAATGTGTGTTGAAATTTAATCAAGTGCAACGACTCATTTGGCATCTACTTGATAGAGAGAGAAAGAGAGATCCTCAGATTCCATTTTGTCCCCCTATCGATCATCTGTCATTGCTTGATTCATTGGTATGGATATTAATTTCTACTTAATTGTAATTAAGCTCAGTCAATATTTGATTTTAAATGAAGTATATGGTGAGTTCTCACTCTCAAAACTTATTATAAATCACAATAAAGAGTGATGGTGATTTCAGATCTATTTTCATTGGGTTTTGCTTTGGTCAAGTACAATTGATCAACGTCATTTTGGTAGTAAGTACTTGTTGTGTTATTAGTGGAATTCAACTAGTAATGGAGTTGATTCTTCAGTTGGTGCTAAATATGGACGACCGACTCATTTTTTCAATGGACTTGTCGTAAATTTAATGGACGAGAGATTAGTAGTTTTACATAAATCACAGTGGTCGACTATTAATGAAACGCACAAAATATTATCGAGTACTTAAAACAAACCAGATAATCGATTACCTGCTTACCAAGAAAACAATTATAATGATATTCTAAACTCAATACGGACTACTAAACAACTAAGGGCTCGTTTGATTCACTATGGAAAGATGAAGTTACCGGGAACTTAAATTCATGTGAATTTGTATTTCATGGGAATTACAAAAATATTGTTTTATTGCCACGTGGAAAATAAATTCATGCGGGAAGTTTTACATACCAAAGAGGGCTTGGTGAGTAATTTCCCCATCAGGGAGGAGGTGACAATTCCGAGGAAATGGGCAACCAAACGACCCCTAACGCAATTAAAAAACGCTCCTCATCAGAATTTTTACTCGCATCCTCGAAATTTTTATTTGAACCCAAAACACCCTTATAAGTTATTTTCCCCTATTAAATGAAAAGTGAAAAATTAACTAACAGAAGTATGACTAATCATTACAAACTAATCATACCTTCAAATTCATACCAAAAAACAATGTAGACGTCCCTCAAAAATGTCATAGATTCAACCAAAAAAATTCCAGTAATTAATACTCCCTCCGAATTTCTGATATTGACACCTTTGAATTTTGGATGAAAAATAAGAAAAAATGTATGGCTAAAAAAAGGATGAGGAAAAGAGAGAAACGTGTGGATAAATATGAACAACACATTTATGACCTAAAATGAAAAGTAGATAAAAAATCAAACTCAACCAAAAAAAATATGTCAATAATAGGAACTCGGAAGGAGTAGTTACAAACTATGTATATATGCAGTGGTGTAGGTAGACAACTCCGCAACGAGGTCAAAAATTACCCAATGACGAACAAACGTCAACATGATTTTATCTCGCAAATTTTCTATACGATGGAACTATACAAGCCTCCTAAAATATTGGGGAGGAATACTGATAATAGGAGGGAGTACTAAGGTAATTCAAATAAGCCAAATTCTTGTCTGTGACGGAACTATCCGTCATAAACATATGACGGGTCAAATAATACCCATTTGGGTGAATAAGATAGTCTATGTGCTACCCACTAACTAGCCTTGTCTTCTCTAATCCAGTGATATTATTTGACCCGTTATTCCCAATATCCGTCACAATGGAGACTTACTCTTCAAATAATACACTCACATCAATTATTGCACAACTGGCGGCACAAAACAAGCACTAATTCAAAATCCTGGTATTGCAACGAGAGTACGAGTTAAAAACTTAAAACAGAGAATAACTGAAACAACCAACCATACAAAGATTTTAACCCGTACTCATACGAGTATTTGTTACGGACTAAAAGATGCACTTGTGCAAAATCCACAATACATGGCGAGTACATGCTGCTTGCACAAAATTATTAGGTTGATGTATGAGGGGTGCATCATGTTTTTAGACGAAATGGGTAGGAATTCAATGATTCAACACTCGCCAGCTCTACCAACACAGAAAATCGATAAAACTTCCATCGTATTCTAACAATTAACAAACAATCAAAACTTTCAAAATAATATTCTAAGCGGAAAATGGTTTTCGGATACAGATTATCTTACTACTACCTACGGTAACCAAAAAAATGAAACCCGGCCTTGATTTGTCTATTGTCCATGAGGAAGGCTCTTCCGATGATCAACTGCATCTACATCGTCAATGACACAAACAAATAGACGCCTGATAGGGGGGGAAACAAGCATTTGTGGAAATGTTACAACAAAATGAAATCGAGGGTTTAACAAACAGTTTACACAAACTATAAACCAAGACATTACGATATACTCTATTTATTTCACAAACTAAAACATACAGCGAGAGGATGTTAATTATTTCAGTTCAGAAAGAACGTGCTCATAGCACTAGTAGACCTCATTCTCTTACGGACCTAAATTACTTTGACTCCTTTGAAGAGTTCCAAGTGTTAGGCTTATCAAAAACAATTGTCAAGGCTCATAACCATGTGCGCGTATCGAACATTAGACATGGGCAACGTCCTAATTGACATAGGGAGTCAATGTAACACAGTAAGCAGCAAAAAGATAGATTATATAAATCCACGGAAGGATAGTCTAACCCCAAGAAAATGTGAACTAAAAGTACTAATCAAATTCGACCAAAACATGAAGCACAAGATGGCATAACATCTAGATCTCATATCTCGAAGAGACCTGGGAGTTGGGACACTATTATACTGTCATTAGTAAAATAAAAAAAATAGATGTAAACATGTAGAATGGTTGTTAACGTGTAAGGAGAGACAGGCACATTATAAAAATAATAATGTGATCTATATATTTCACATATAATTATCTACTTCTTAAAGGACACATGACTTTGTGTGTCACCCACTGTACCAACAGACCAATCAACAAGCATTTGAGACTGTCCTAAAAAAGTAGCCGAACAAATATATGGTCACGGAGTAATGTACAAACATGAATTAACAATTCGTATAAACCATGAAATCCCTAATTTCCTAGTGTGTAGAATATAAAATTATACTGAAAAAATTAGGTATCAGTAACACAAATTAAGAATCAGACCTCTATTCAAACATGTACCACAAAATCAACACAATGTTCAACTGAGATAAACAAAGTCAAATAGGAAATCACAAATACCTTAGATGTTACTGGGGTACATGAAGACTCTAACCTTGTCGCCCTGGAAAAATAATCAATCGACTGATCACTATTCCACAAAATTAGCACTTAGTTAGAAGTATACCTATCATTAAGACAAAGAAATTACCATGGACTTGGGGGGAAGGTTGGATGTGAACTTAGCACGAACGACACCACTGTTACCATGAGGCCTGCAGACCTTTCCCCAGATGCAACGGTAGTATGAGTCGTTCTTTTTGGTCTTAGCCTTGTAAATGTAAGCCAATTTCTTTCCCAAGTACCATGCAACTTCTTCTTGAGTATTCACTCCCTCAATCTGGATCAAAGACGTGTTTGGATATTGGTTTGATTTTGACCTAACACCATTAAAGACCACCACAGTCAATCCAAATCCTTGATCACAGTTCCCCATATACTTTAATATGGTAATTTAGATGAATCTAAATAGGCTCACAACACAACGTAACTAACCCTAGAAATACAATACAAAAACTACAATACTCAATAATCACAGGACAAAACCCACGAACGAAAACTCGCATCATAAAACTCAACTCCACTGATTCCAAGTCACTGACTTAACAAGCTCAACTCAATAGTTCTCTATTGATATACAAATGTGGGGATTTCGACAACTAAAATATGTTCTCAAGTTATCAAATGCTGAGTCGGACAATTTCTACAAGTGATTAAACTGTTTCATTCCGATAGACGCGTCGACAAATACAAAACGCCCTACAAGTTCGAACCTAATAATGTATGAATGCATATTAGTTAGTTTGAACCTAACCAATCTTCCCCTCTTCAGAAGACACATAAGACAACCAAAATCCGTGCTTTATTTATCAATCCTAAACAACTAATCGAATGTCTACTACATTACATCCTCAATCAATATACAAACAGCACAAGATATTTCACGAATCTAAACCAACTGAACATATGCAGACAACCCAGATCATCACAAAAATGTAGAGAAGATGAGTCGATGTAAGTTTACCTCTTATAACCGAGGATCGAGCCTCTGACGTAAAGTCTGCGAAACACAAAAAATAAAAATAAAAATGAATAATTGATTGATTGCATGATGAATATCGTAGGAACATTGACAAAAGGATATGATACACAAATAGATAGAAGGAAGAATAAACCTGACGCGTTCACCTTGACGACCCTTCACCATTGTTTTCTGCAACTTGGGGTTTTGAAAGTACGAAAGAGAGCAGAGAGGAGGAGGCGAGTGGAAACCCTAAATATATGATGAAAATGAAGACCTTATACACTGATTGATACTCCGTATTTTTATTGGGCCAACGCAATTTTGGGTCACGTTTATCGAAAGGGGTTGGACTTGCCGTGGATTTGGGTAATGGCTTTGTGACATAACTAGACCTGTCAAACGGGTCAGGTAGTCGGGTTTCGGGTTCGGGTAAAATACGGGTCGGGTGTATTTCGGGTTGGACAAATACGGGTTTATATGGGTTTCGGATCGAGTTTCGGGTCAAATACGGATTTATTAACGTCTTTCGAATAAATTTTTTTTTTTAATTAAAAATTTTAAAAAAATCATAAAAATTAATTTATTTCTTACATGTTACCCCACCGAAGATTATGAAATATATTTTTATATGATGTCGAATTGTCGATCAAATAAAATTAGACTATTAATAATTTATATGACCATATTCAACCGAGTACCCAACGACTAGCCTACAAGATTCAAGTCGTTTGACTAAGTATATATCATGTTGAAAATTTATATCCTTTTTTTTTTGCGGTACAAATGACAACTTCAAATCGTAAATCATTGACTAAATAATTATAACACCAGACTTCTACTAAATGGCATAATTTACTAGTTAAACCATGTCAATTTTTTATAACTACAAACACAAAATGACTAAAGGATAAGTTACTAAGTTTCATACAAACTTTAACCATAATTATCTAGCAAATGTTGTGAGTCTCGTGAATCTAGTGAGTAGGAAGCAAAAGAAAACATTGTTAAACTCGATCATAAATTCATAATTGATAATCCAAAATACAACCACACATAAAACAAACAAAGATATAATAATCCATCTCGATTCTTGATTTCTTATTCTTCCATCATGCATTATCGTGAAGTCCCATCTCAAAGCCATCGTCCTCGAACTCATCATTATCCGCATTTTCATTGATGCTTAGCCTCGAAAAATCATACTCGAATCCCTCGAGTTCTGCATTTTCATTAGTTACTAAGAGGAAAAAAAACAAAAATTTACGACTTTATGAGAATTCTTAATGTAAGTAAAATGTAGTTAAATTCTAATAATAAACAAAAAATCCAAGTCGATAAGATTACATTCTTATTCTATCTAATATAAATATATAATATTTACCTTCTTTGACTTCAAATCCGTACAGCCAAGTACGAGTAGTGAGTAAAGCACTTGCAATTTCCGGTTTAAGAGACTGTGGACATGACATAGGTCCACCCCGACGCGGCCATGCTGAACGCAGACTCAGATGCTACCGTAGTCACTGGAATAGCCAATATGTCCTTCGCCATGGAAGTAACGATAGGGAATCGTTTCTCATTATCTTTCCACCACTGTAGAACATCAATCTCTACGGTATGATGGAGCCCCGCCTCATCTAAGTACATGTCCAACTGTGTGCTGGATTCTCGTCGAACCTCATTTGCAAAGGCAGTGAATCCCTTAGATAATCAACATGAAGTTATTAATAAGAAAATTCTAACATAACAAGAGAAAAAGTTGTTGTCTACTACTAACTCAGGAGCAAAAAATCAAGAAATTGCAAAAAATCGAGCAAAAAGTTGTTGTCTACTAATAAGATAATCAACACGAAGTTGCTGTCTACTATTAAAAATGAAAACATCGATTAAAATTTACTCACCGGAAGCTCATCGTGGACTCCTTGAGGCTGAGAAATTGCTTGACTTGACGGATCCTTTTTCATATCTCATCGAACAACTTATACAGCTCAACTTTCACATTATTAGACTTGATTTCAGCACTTGCTTCACGATCTAGCATGTTTTGTATATGTTTATGACGGAGATTTAAGCTAGATTCGATGATTAAGGGTGCGGATTTAGAGTGAAAATCGTCCAATTGATTTTATTAAGTAAATTGTGCTAGGCGAAACACCGACTCATGCTGGGGAAATAAAATATTGAATTTTTGAAAGGCAAAATTTTTGAAAGTTTTTTTTTATTTTTTAGAAATTTTTAGGAAAGCTCGGGACGACTTGATTCCTATTCTGGGTTTTGAACTGCAATCAGGCCTGCGCGCGTAGGGCCCATATTTGCTGAGAAGGCACGGTAGTTAGGGTTCAGTTAGGTTTTCCTATTATAAATATAGGAATCTCTGCTTCAACTTGCTATATCCTAAATCACAAACTCCTTCTTCTCCTCAAAATCTTTTAGATTTTCAAGAAGACTCAAATATCTGCCATGGGTATCGATCACCTGACTGCAATGCTTTTTGCTTGGTCTCAATATTTTCGGGACGAGGAAAAGGTTCAATTGACCCAGATGGGAATCGTCAGTCTATTCCCACTTCAACGTCTGATAATTGACTCACACTTTTTGTACGCCTGCTTAACGTTTTGGGATACTACCCATCACGTTTTTGCGTTCCCGCGAGGAGAAATATGGCCTCTACCTGACGAGATCGCCGCTATAGGCGGTTGGAGCCCTATTGCTCGTCCTGCTATCCCTCCCTTCTACCCGGATCCACGAAGGAGGCTGAGGCATTTCTTAGGTTTATCTCATGCTGAGACAGATCGAATGGTTCGGGGAAATTCCGTTTCCCTTTTCGACCTGGCTGAAAAGTTTATGAACAATCAAGATGTGAGGGCTACCTCTACCCACAGGCGTAGGGCTTTCGCCTTTTTTATGCTGCACCGTTATGTTTTTGAAGGGATGATGGACGATGACTCGTGCTTGGGTCAGATCAGGCTGATTGGTGTAGTTGACCAGATGGAGACTGGTCATAGCCCTGCTTGGCTAGCCACCGGGGAGATCATTATGGGTCTTGATGCCAGGAGACTTGACCCGGACCGACAGCTGACGGGGAGTGTTCGCCTTCTGCAGGTATACATCTCACGATTTTGTGTTTTTGCGCGAATTTCTGATGTACGCGAGTCACTCGATCGAGTGGACCTGTCACTTGATCGAGTGACCTCTTTGACGAGCTTCTGCCTGTTTTCAGAGGGCTTAGTCGATCGAGTCAGCTGTAGTACTCGATCGAGTGGCTTTTAGAGAACTATTCCGTTGCTTACGAAATTTGTGTATTCTTTTTCAAATTTGGTTTTCGGAACGCCTATCGATCATAGAGTCCCCTCCGAGTATACTCAATTACCAGAGCATCCAGATTAGCTCGAGGAGGCGACGGATAAGCTCGAGCCATCATATAAACCGAGCCTATTGGGATGAGAAGCTGGTGTTTCATGGGGGTCCCTTAATCAGGTGGACCGTCGCCTGGTGGTTTCTCTCCAAACTGACGGGATTGGCCAAGAGAGACCAAGCCCGCTACTTGATAATTCTGTCTCTCGACTGGACAGTTCACATTTACCCGGACCGCATCATGAGGGAGTTCGGTTCGTCTCAGCGTATTCCTGAGACTGAGCCAATCATTAGTGTCTCGCTCCAACTGACGGACGCTATCTGCGACACATGGTTGCAGAGGTGGTTCACTCATCCCATGTGGACTATACCCAACCCTTGCCAATCCGCTTGGGTTTCACGTGCATATCAGAAGTGGACTTCCGAGGAGTCCGAGGAAGCTCGCATAGCTTTGAAGGTCGATAAGGCCTTCGAACTGGTTCGCCGAGAGACGGCGAAGGACAACAGGGGTTTCTTCGACGAGGGAAATACTCCTGCTACTTTAGTCCGATTAGAATCGGGTCTTAAGTCACATACTAAGACTCGATCTAAGGATGTCGGTGCTAGTAGCACGCGGGGGCAGCCAAGCCCCCAGACTGATTTGGAGAGACGACTTGGGCGAAGACTGGCGGTCAGAGACCGAATAGGCCCACGTGACCGGCTTCCTGAGCCCGTGAGGGCCCAACTTGGGCCCATCGAAGTGATAGAGGACTCAAGTTCAAAGAAGCGAGTCCGAGCTAAAGAGGTTCCCGTGGTGATTCGGGAACGCTCCCCTTCGCGTCATCGCCAGTGGACGGCCAAGGAGACCAAGGACAAGGGGAAGGGCAAGATGCCCTGAATACCGAGTCCTTAGTTTTATTATTATTTGAATATTATTACTATTTTTTGTTGTGTGCTTTTTTTTCGTGGTTTTTTTTTCTTTTTTTCTTTTTTGGATTCTTGCATTTGTAATTTCCCGAGTTTATCGGGGTTTTAGGAATTAATAAAGGAAGTTTAGTATTAAACTGTTCCTGTCTTTTCTTGATTGCACTGGTTGTGCCCTTTTGAGGGGCTGCCTACGTATCCGCAATTAGCGGAATCAAACCAAACGTAGTTCGAGTGCAGTAAATTTGCAATCTCGAATTACACCAAGACTATTGGTTTAAGATGATTGTGACAGTAGAATAAATGATTCTAGCTTATTGACTTGCTTTTGGTAAAATAATTTTAATAAAAATTTGCTAATGACATTGAGAAATGGCTAAGGGTAGTAACGCTTCAGCTGGTCCAGGTTGGTCGGGTTGACGAACTCATTCCCGTCCAGGTCCGTCAGTATCACTGCTCCTCCCGATAGGATCTTCTTTACCAAGTATGGCCCAGCCCAATTATGTTTGAATTTTCCCCTTGGGTCAACTGGTAATAAAGCTCGAACCGACTTAAAGGCCAGATCCCCTCCCTTAATGTTCCTGGGCCTTACTCCTTTGTTGAAGGCCCGTTGGATCCTCTTTTGGTAGATTTGGATGTTGTTGAGGGCACGAAATCGTCGTTCGTCTAGTAGAACCAACGAGTCATACCGTGCTCGAACCCAATCAGCTTCGGGTACTTGACTTTCTAACAGAATTCTGAGGGACGGTACCTCCAATTCAACTGGTTGGATTGCCTCCATCCCGTAAGTTACGTATTACGGCGTCGCCCCGGTTACGGTGCGAATTGACGTTCGGTATCCCCATAGGGCGAAAGGTATTTTATCGGGCCAGTCCCGGTAATTATCAGCCATCTTTTTGAGTATGGTGACAATTGTTTTATTGGTCGCTTCTACTGCTCCATTCGTTTGGGGACGATAGGGCGAGGACGTATGCCTTTGAATTTTATACTTGGTCATCAGGGCCGCAGTCTCGGCTTGAAAATGAGTCCCGTGATCACTGATAAATTCATACGGGATACCATACCGACATATTATCTTGTTCTAGATAAACTTGGCGACATGCTTAGCATTGAGAATGCGATATGATTCAGCTTCGACCCATTTGGTGAAATAGTCGATGGCTACTAAAAGGAAACAGTGTCCGCCGGTACCAGAGGGATTTATCTTTCCGATTATGTCGATACCCCATGTCGAGAAAGGCTAAGGCGATGTCATGGTATAAAGCAAAGATGACGACATATGTTGGACATTGGCGAAGATTTGATAGTTATGACAATGTTTGACATATAACTGGCAGTCGGCTTCCATAGTGTTCCAGTAATACCCGAGCCTCATGATTTTTCGGACCAGCATCTGGGCATTCATATGTGGGCCGCATTCACCATCATGTACTTCGGCCATAACCTTTTTGGCTTTATATTTATCAACACAAAGGAGAAGAGCCCCCTGTGCCGTCTTTTTGTACAGTTGTCCGTCATCGGTAGGGACGAACTGGGTGGCTAGCCTTCGTAAGGCTTTCTTGGCTCGGCCTTCAGTCTCAGGAGGATATTCTCCGTTTATCAGGTACGTTGATACAGCCTGATACCATGGTTCAGGATCAATTATCTCAATGTCTTCAATGTCGTGAATGTATGCCGGCTCGGACCGTCTTTCGACACAAATTGGCATACTGGTCACGTGGTCGGGAATATTCAGCAAAGATGCCAATTTTGAGAGTGCATCTGCAAACTGATTCTCTTCCCGAGGCAAGTATATGTACTCTACCCTTTGGAATTGTCTCTCGAGATCCCTTACTCGTGCCTGGTAGGCCACGAGATTAGCGTTCCGAGTTTTCCATTTTTGAAGTGCTTGGTTAATGACCAAGGATGAGTCACCGTGTACCCGGAGATTTGTGATCCTCAGATTGGCAGCGACTTGTAGCCCGTAAATGCATGCTTCGTACTCGGCTGCATTATTGGTAACATCAAAGTCCAGTTTGATGGACACGAGAGTATGCTCTCCTTTTGGTGAGATTAGGAGGATCCCGACTCCGAACCCTCGAAAATTGGATGCTCCATCGAAGTATAAATCCCATGTTTCGGTATTGGTATGGAAGATATCTTCATCTAGGAAGGACCGGGTGTTGGTGTGTCCTTCTTCGGTTACCGGGCTATCGGCGAGAAATTCAGCTACTACTCTCCCCTTAATGGCCTTTAATGGCACAAATTTTAGGTAGAACTCTGCCAGCATTAGAGTCCATCTAGAAATTCGACCATTGAGAACGGGTTTTTCGAAGAGGTATTTGATTGGGTCCATCTTGGATAGCACATGGACCTCGTAGCTGAGCATATAGTGTCGGAGCTTCTTAGTGGCCCAAACCAGAGCCAAGCACGTCTTTTCGAGCATGGTATATTTGCATTCATACTCTAAAAACTTTTTGCTGATGTAATAAATGGCTCGTTCTTCAGAGTCAACTGTCTGAGCCAGCATAGCCCCCATGTAGGGGTGAGCAAAAATATACGATACGGTTTTATTATACGTATACGATACGGTATACGCTTCCAATTATACGAATTTCCGGATATCCGATACGAATAACCGGATATACGATACGGTTTTCCTTAAAACAGTATCGGATACGTATCGGGAAAAATAGAAACCGGATATCCGGTTTCCGATCCGGTTTTTTAAAAACAATAAAAAAATATGAAAAATATAATCCTAATATGAATTATACAATAAAGAATTCAAAACTCACCCATTATTTTGAAAGGTAAAAAAAAAACTATTAGTAAATTTATGATATTATGTATTGAAACGTAATATTTTGTTAGAACAATTGTACCGCAAGACATATATACCATTTTTTTGAGATTTTTTTTATGTATTTTATTATATCAATTTATATAAAACGTAACGTTGCTTAAAAATCAATTAATTAATTACTTTAATTAAAAATGAAAAAATTATTTAAAAAAAAAAAGAAAAATAGAAAAAAATATAATGCCGGATATCCGAAAACCTGATATCCGAAAAAACCGGATATCCGAAAACCGGATATCCGGAAAAAACCGGATCGGATACGGATCGGAATTTTTTTGATTTTTAAAACCGGATATCCGATACGGTTTACAAGACCGGATCGGATATCCGGTTTTGCTCACCCCTACCCCCATGGCTGTCTCGGTCGTCGTTAGGTATAACGACAGTGGCAAACCGGGTTGAGGTGGCATTAAGACTGGCGGAGCAGACATGATTTCCTTGATCTTGTCGAAAGCAGCTTGGCACTTGTCATCCCATAGTACCCGTTCCCCTACTTTCAGCTTCTTAAAAATTGGTTCACACACCATGGTTAGTTTGGAAATGAATCGACTGATATACTGGACTTTCTCGAGAAATCCCCTTATTTATTTTTCGGTTTTAGGAGGTTGCATCTCGGTAATGGCTTTAATTTTAGCTGGGTCGACCTCGATTCCTCGTTGCCTAACGATATGACCCAGTAATTTGCCTGATGTTACCCCGAAACTGCACTTTTGAGGGTTTAGCCTCATGTTGTACTTGCGCAATCGGGTGAAGAATTTTCTTAGGGCGGTGATGTGACCGTCCCGTTCTTTGGATTTGATGATCATGTCGTCTACATAAACTTCTACCTCTTTATGCATCATGTCATGCAATAAAGTGGTAGCGGTCCTTTGGTACGTGGCCCCAACATTAATGAGACCGAATGGCATGACGGTATAGCAGTAAGTACCCCAAGGTGTAGTGAAGGTAGTCTTACTCATATCTTCTTCCACCATCTTGATCTGATTATATCTGGAATACCCGCCCATGAATGGTAGAAGGGCATGATCGGCTGTGTTATCCACCAATATGTCGATGTGTGGTAACGAGAAATCATCTTTCGAGCTCGCCTTGTTAAGATCCCGAAAATCCACGCATACCCGCACCTTACCGTCCTTTTTAGGAACCGGCACGATGTTTGCAACCCAGTCCGGATATTCGAACACCTGTATGAAGCCGGCTTTGAACTGTTTATCGACTTCTTCTTTTACCTTGAGAGACCACTCGGGCCTCATTCGGCAGAGCTTCTGCTTGACCGGTTTGCACCCGTCTTTGATCGGTATGTGGTGCTCGACTATTTCCCGGTCTATCCCCATCATGTCCTTGTAGGACCATGCGAACACATCTTTGAACTCTTGGAGGAGGTTCGTGAGTTGTTGTTTCTCCTCGGGATCTAAGGATAATCCGATCTTAAGTATCTGAGGCTCTAAGGTTGTTCCCACATTAATGGACTCGGTCTCTTCAATTACCGGATTCCGGGATTCCCTTTGCTCTAGTTGCTCGATCAGATGCGGAGGTAAGGGTACCTGTTCGTCGGGTTTCTCAATGTCATTGCATAAAATATTTTTGAAAGCAGAATTTAAAAGAGACAAGTCGTAAGCAGAACGGTTGTTATTATTGATTGAGAATTTTGAAAACAGCTCGAAAAGAGTAGCCATCTGATCATTGGTCAGTGGCGGGATTCGTAAAGCACTCGGGACAGACCCCGAAGTGCCAGCAGCAGGAATGACAAAAGGGAGAGGGGTTACATGAATGACTCTAGCACCGACCTCCCTAGACTCGACCTCAGACTCTGACTCAGACTCCGACTCAGACTCGGACTCAGACTCAGGCATGTCTCCTTCTCCAGTGACCAGCTTGTAGATCTTTCCTTGACTATCAGTCCATTTGACAGTCTTCCTCCAGGCCCTGTTTCCTTTCTCGGAACCAACATCCGAGATCAGCTTGGTCGGGTCAAACCTGTTGCTGCGGAAAATCAGGTTGACCAGGTCTTCCTTTGGAGTCGGGGCTATGGTGTCTTTCCCGAAGAGTAGCCCCAGCGCGGGCTCAGCATTGTCAGCTCCATCAGACTTGATGAGGGCGAACACATCATCCGGGATGTAGTTGCAGTCCCGGGCCGATTGGGTCCCGAGGTGCACATCATTGGGTTGGTATAAACAAACCTGAATAGCCCCAAACACCGGTGTGACAAAGTAGTCAGTCAACCGTGGGCTGTAAGGGCTCAAGTGGATACCCTTAATGATGTTGCAGGCCTTTTCGATTCCTGCTCGGACAACGTTGCCTGGAGTGGGGGCATAACCAAGGCCGAAGTGAGAGTCTTCGTCCTTGAGGACCTCGATAATCTTCCCAGCTGGAAGATCGGGTCGAGAGGTAGCCGCCGGAAGGTACCCTAGCTTTGGAGCATTATGTCAATGCCCGTGGTGAAGTAGGGCCTGAAAAGGTACTCTTCCTCGATCATCCCCACAAAGTCGAACCCCCAGAGGTCTGTGCGGCCCGTGGCGTTACAGCTAGCCACAGTCATTGGGGTTGCCTCCAAAGTAATAACATTGTCGAGCAAAGGCATCTTGATCTTTCGGTGGAGGGTGGAGGATACCGCTTTGACCGCGTGAATCCATGGCTTTCCTAAAAGCATATTGAAGGATGAGGTGACATCAATCACCTGGAATTCAAGCTCCTTTTCTACCGGGCCCGTTATAATGATCAGCTTTATGGCCCCAGCTACCGACTTTAGGCTCCCATCAAAGGCTTGGATGGTCTGAGTCGTCGGAATATAATCGGCCTCGGTAATGCCGAGGGCTTTGGCGGTCCTTAAAGGAAGGACATTCACAGCAGACCCATCATCAACTAGGGTCATTGGGAGGTATTTCGCTTGGCAGATCACCGTAATGTAGAGGGCCAGATTATGGGAGGCCCCGAACGGCGGCAGGTCAGTTTCAGAGAAAGTGATCATTAAGCCTCCTTCCTTAGTTTTGCCCTTCAGATGGGGCAGGACTGTGGCTACCATTTCAGCAGGGGTAACCAAAGAGTCGATCTTAACCTGATCGAGAGCCTTAGTGAGTGCTTCTCGATGTTCCTGTGAGCTAACTAGGAGTTGCCATATGGTGAGGTCAACTCGGGTCTTCTTTAGTTGCTTCACGAGAGCCGTTTCAGCAGTCGGCTCCTCAGGTGCGACTTCCGTCCTGAGGGGTTCAATGACGGTTGTCGGGATTAAGGTGTCCCTAGAGCTAGTGGCTTGATAGGGACGACCAAGGTGGTTGCTGGCTAAAACTCGGGATTTAGTTTTACGAATCTCCACGGAGGTGATGGGGACAGTTTCCCCTTTAACGAGGTAGACATCGTCCTCGTCGTCAAACCAGATCCCGTTCACCTGCGGGATGAACGGAGAGATAAGATGGGAGCAATCAATCGCCTCCCCGGCAAAGATGGCATGGGAGCTGAAAGGGTTCTCCTTGTTACTTGGCTTATCTCTGGGCAGCGGGATTTTACCGCTCTCAATCAAGTCCTGGATCAAATGCTTTAGCTTCCAGCACTTTTCGGTATCATGCCCATTGCCTCGGTGGTATTGGCAATAAGCTTGGGCATTGTAGTTCTTGGAGCGTCGCTCGACCGGAACTTCAGGAGTTGGGCCTATCGGTTGGATTAGGCCCTTCGAGGATAGCCTTTGTAAGACATCGGTATAGGGGGTACCTATATCAGTGAAAACCCGAGGTGGGGTGTTCTTCTTGGACGGGGCATCTAGTAGATTGACCGCGTCAAAAATGCTGCGGGTTGCAGCTTGGGGCTTAGTAGTGGAAGAGGGAGCCCCTTGGTATCCTTTGCTAGAGGCCTTAGTAAGGCCCTCTAGTCTCAGGTCGTCTTCAATTCTCATACCCATTTCAGTAAGGGTGGTGAAATTGGGTATGACAGCGTACCAGAGATGAACCCGGTAGGAGGGGAGCAGATTCTTGACAAAAGCCTCCACTAAAGTCTTCTCACTGGGCTTATCGACCAGTTTCACGCTCTCGGCCCTCCAGCGTTGAAGGTACTTAGTAAAACCTTCTTTTGGCTCTTGGGCCATAACCTCCAAAGATCGCATTGTGGTTTGGATCTCGGTGTTGTCATCATAGTTCCGAGCAAACTCCGTAGCCACATCATCCCAAGTAGGGTATTTTTTCGGGTCTAGCCTGTAGTACCAGACCCGTGGGTGCTTCTCAAGGGACGCAGCAAAAAGATTCTTGAACATAGCAGAATCTACTCCCTTGATGGCCATGAATTCTTTGAAGGCCCGTACATGTAGTAACGGGTCTTCGGTTCCCTCAAACATTGGTAAGCCAGTGAGGTTCAGGTTTGGGGGTAGCTTGTCGTTCACCGGGGCATAATCACGGCTATTTTCCCGATGGATGTTGTTACTCCCAGCTAAATGAACTTGTTCCTCTAGTCGGTGCACCACACTAAGTAGTTCAGTTAGAGTCCCAGTGCCCTCGTTATTAGGAGACCTTTGCTCCACTATAGCCATACGAGCAACGATAGCCACTTGACCAACCCTCATTTCTGTCAGTTGGGTATCAATGTCGGCTTGTTTGGCGGCCATGGTATCCACGGAGGCCTTCAGATTGTTCAAAGCTGCTTCCATTTTGCGGCTATGTCTGGTGGACGGTGGCCTATCTGTAAGAACACCGCGTAATCAAAAACCGAACCCAGATCTTGGACTCAAAAGGTACATCCCGAGCGACGAAAAAAAAAGAAAAGACCAAGTGAAAAAGACTCGAGAAAGACACCTAGACGGATGACTCGTAGGCGGTATGACTTCCTTAGGACTTGCCCTGGTGGGCCTAGTCCCGTTCAAAGGAAGGTCCACGTGAGACTTTTCCCCTGACTTTTTGACTCAAGTGTATAGACGGACTTTCCTTTGTAGGGGTATGCCCTACGCGGGTTGATCGTGCCTTGACAAATAAGGCGAACTCGGGAAAGGGAGGAAACTCGTGATGTAAGATCGACGGAGTTTCGACGCTATAAACCTTCGACATACTATGCAAAGACCCGACACACGGATAACGGTAGGTCCTATAATAAGGAAGATTTTTGAAAAGTTGAGAGTTTAAAGTTTTGAAATTTGAATATAGAATGAGCGAATTTCCGAAAGTTTGAAAATCGAAAATGGAATTTCGAAAACCGAGATTTGAATTTTGAGAATTCAGAAAATCGAGGTGGTGTCGGAAATTCGAAAGTTAAAATGGGTAGCATGCCGGCTAAAGAAAAGGATATTTTGAGTCAAATCGTTAATCTTAATTTTTCGGCGGCATTCCGAATTTCGAAAATTGGCTATTTGGAAAAGACGGGTCCCGAAACGGACAGTATATCGATTTTTTCAAAATTTGGTATTTTTGGAAAGATGCATTTTTTGAAATGACGGTTTTTGAAAAATGACACGGAAACCAAGTAGCACGTAGTCAAACAAGCATTATAACGACGCTTATGTATGCATTACGCTAAGTCGCGGTCGATCAAAATAGGGTCTATACCAACAACGATGGCTCTCTCGTAAATCAGGACGGACTCCCTAAGCCAAATTGGTCTTACGACATGCCGCGAAACCCATACGAGTTCGGCCACAGAAGTCTTTAGCGCACCCATTTAGGAATGTACCGCGGTATAGTGGGACGTCGGTCACATGTAACCGGCCCGGGCAAATTTGGGTTATGCATGAATCATTAAACTAATGCGCGTACACTAATATTCGAACGGTTTCTCTTCGAGTCTCACCCTAGGAACCCCGATGACTAGTGGTACATCAGGTATCCCGATGTACCCCCAGCGGAGTCGCCAAATTGTGGACATGACGTAGGTCCACCCCGACGCGGCCACACGCGGGTTTGGGTAGGCGAATGAATCTCATGGTAAGATTGATCTCGGGTTCGAAATTTAAGTCAAAGTTGGAGTCGCCACCGAATTTATGGGAATTCGGACCCATTCGAGCCCACTCTATGTCGTCATGGATCGTACACAAAGTACGGGCCGTTTCGATTTCAGAGTTTATGGGGCTCGTCCATTTGCATTGCGATACCGATACCGTATACACTGGTTATCGTGTATAGAATGACTCTCGTGCGCCAATGGTTTCGGACATCCGGAAACCGAGGTTCTGAGTAAGGGGTGAGGGTACGTGTTGGGAAGCCCACTAAGAACACCCAACCCCGCCCGCACTTAGCGGCCTCTACTAAGACATCGTTCGTGTTCGTGTACGCGCGCTAGTAAAATGACTAAATGATATGCAAATAGCGTTTTCGGCTAAACATGCGAATTTCGTGTGAACTACGTCATTTAATGCATCTAAATTATCGTCGGAGTTGTTTAGCATGCGAGGTTCATTTATAAAGCGGTAAGCATCAAAGTAAACAAAGGTCGTAAATACGTACAAAATACACGGGCGGAAATACAACCCGGCCAATACAAAATAACAAACAATAAAATAGAATAAATGGAATATATAAAGAAAGCGATAAATAATAACTAGAAACGGACCCGTATACAATAAATGCAAACTAGACCGTAAGTTAAGTAAATGGACAAACTCCGATTAAATACACATTATATTGTGTACTAAACGGAGGACGGAGATATGGAACCTAAACGTGGTGCTAGCCCGATCTCGAATCTCGATGCCTTGTCCCGACTTATCACATCGAGAAATTAGCGTCTAGATTAATCATGTGTCGGACACGACTAAAGAGTCGTCGACACAAGACTAATAGTGAAAGACAATCGATCAAAGTCGTTAAAGTGAAATGAAATGCATGAGTTTTTGAAAAAGAAGATCATGTGATTGACTTTGCACGCGACGACTAAGTCGTAAAAAAAGACGAGGCTCGGATGATGCTCGAAGCTCTCGGTTTTCTTGGGCTAAAGGACCTACTCGATCGAGTCATGGCCTAGACTCGATCGAGTGTGCCTTCGAGGTAGCTACTGCCCGGTTTTTGGGGTGCTACTCGATCGAGTGGCCCATAGCACCTGGTCGAGTGCCCCCTGTACGAGTCATAGCTCGTTTCGGAAAAGGTGGTTATTCCATTTTTATTTATTTTAAAATCGATGGTTGGCCGAGTTAAATAGAAATATTGCATGATTTAAATTTAACTCGGTTTTCGGTGCTATAATCGTGTACTATGCGATTATAATACCGTTATCGGACTTTTATGAAAAGGTGTTATTATTGGATTTAAATATTTGATTAACGACGAAAGTGTCTCCCTCCGCGTCACGACATCGATACTAATCCTTACGGATTATGTGATGTCGATTTTCGCGGCATGTGTTCCTTGCTAATCTAGGAAATGGTATCGAACGCGTTCAACTACGAACGACCACGATCACGTTACCCCCTTGAGTACTTGGGTCGGCGCTCCTCGAAAGAGTGCCACCTCCGTCGTGACTCGTAAAGGGATTAAACGGACTTTGTGCGGTGATTATAGTTAAACGTGTTCAATCCGAACTTTTACTACTATATATATATATACACGGTATATAAATTAACGATAAAAAAGAATGATAATTAAAGTGCGACAATTATAAAAAATGTTAGTGTTAGTATGCTAATATAACTATAATGTAAAGTATAAAACGTATGTATAAATCGAGATAGAAAAAGATAGAAAAGATGGAGACGAGGTTCATGACACCCTCAACATACATGCTTAGAATGGCCTCGGAACGGACTCGTAAATAGTGACGGGAGCGCGGGAGTATCGAGGATGTATGCAAAGTTATGGTGTGTGAGTGTATGGATGGTTTTTATCGGTTTTTCGAGGGACAATGACTCGGTTTTTGCTTAGTGTGGCTTAGGGTTGTAGTGTAGAGATGATGTATGAGTTAGGGTATAAATGTAGGTTGTAAAGCATGTGCCAAAACTGAATTTGTGAAGGGTTTGAGGGAGTATTTATAGAGAATACCCCACGACCTAGGGTCACTCGATCGAGTGGCCCTAGTGCACTCGATCGAGTGCCCTAGGAAAAGGGTCTGTTCCGTTTTTTTTGGCTCCAGTCGATCGAGTGAGGTCAATCCACTCGATCGAGTGGATCAGGCGGGTGAGCCAAATTAGGAATGGGTTGACTTTTTTGAAAATTTTAAAAAGGTAGTTGAGCGCAATCTTCTAGAAGCTCACTTGGCTGATTTTGAGGACGGATTCGTCTTTGACCGGGTTTTGACCCGGTCGCAAAAAGACGGTTTTTATCTTTGGTGTCGGTTTTGGCCCAAATTAGTCTTATTTTACTCGAAACGACCCACTGGGCCTGAATTCGAGGTTGGTTTTGAGAGATTTGTACTCCGCTAAATGTCCACGTCGGATATTATTGATTCCGAGTCCATATTCGAGTATACTAAGCCACGTTTGCGTCCGATCATCATCGGGTGTTTTGTCGGGAACAGCTATAGATACTAGCAGGCAAAATGCGGGTGTCTACAGATATATGTAAACAATATTGTTGTAATGTATTAGGTTGTTTATCTTTGATATAACATTTTAATATTTTGTTTTATGTTGTTACATTTGTTTAGGGTAAGCAATTACGAAATATCTCATTATATATCTTTGTTACCATCATTGTTTGGAGTAATTAGCAATTAGCTCATTACATTGGTGGCAGTTCTCGTCCTACAAAGTAGAAAATGGCTAATTAGCTCATTAGCAGTTCTCGTCAATCAATATTTGTTCTAATTTTCGTTATCATCCTATGACACTTTAATACTTCATTCTTTAACAATAGTCTGTCATAAAGTGTGTTAGTATAACCAATAATACATTTAGTAATATAGGGAGCAAGTTATTTGGAACTATTTCCCTGTTTGACAATACCTCATTACCAACATCGATTCGTTGAACCTCTACAATTGTGCTAATGAAGCAAAACTCGCGGGACTGTCGAGAATAGTTTTTGAATTTATCTATTTTATTTCCCTAGACAAATATTCAACCCAAGATTATGTTATATGCATGTGTTTTATAGCGAACTATTTTTTTTTTAAATATTGCGATGTCAACGTAATATGAATAAAGATATTGTCGTATAGTTTGAAATTTGAGGATAATGAATTAGGATTTAAGTAAGATTAAATGAGCATAGTAGTTTTTAAACAACAAACTTCATTGGCCGATATTATAATTCGTGTCCTTTTGATATAAAAGAAATTTTATGAATCGTGTTGGGTTCACCTACAAAGTAGAAAATGGAATTCGAAAAACAACAACGATAACAACAACAACAACAACAACGATAATATTAACACTTCGTAGTAATAAAAAAAGGTAGTAGTAAGAATAACCATTGTTGTACGTGATGGATTATAGGAGATAAAGATGAAGAGAATGGGATGTGGGAGCTGGAGGGAGGTGAATTAATTAGACTATGAACAATGAAATTGATTGTTTTTCTTTGGCAAGTAAAACGTTCCATTCTTTGATGTTTAATATACTCCTTCTATTTTCTTTAATTAGCCCAGTGACCCACTTTTCCCTTCACAAAAAAAGAGGGGTGGGGCCAATTCAAGAAAATGGAGGGAGTAGTATATAGATTGTGGGTAATGTCGTACAGTACGGAATAATACGGAGTACTTCATAAATGATGACATTACAACAATTATAGACTAAGAGCATAAACAATGGTGGGGAAAGACCCACCTCTTAAGAGGTACGTAAGAGGTAACCCCTCCATTGTACTCACCTTTTACCAATCCTAAAGGGAAGGGGGTATCCCTTACTCGGGGGCTTCGCCTGCATCGGCCCAAGCGCCTTTCTCTCCCTTTTTTCTTTTTCTTTTTCTTTTTTCTTTTCAATTGTTGTTAGTCATTAATTAACTAGGTAAATTGTCATTTAGTTAGTTTATGACTAATAATCGAAATGTACAACTTTTTAAAAAAATAATAATTTCACAAAAAATCTTCATTTTATCCCCTCTATAAATAGAGTCCAATATCAACATATTTTTTCAAATTAAATTTCCTAACTATTTTCTCCCTCTAATTAGTTGAGTGTAGTTATGGATGATAATAATCAAAATTATGGAAATAACCCATATTCTCAAGAAAATTCAAACAATCAGTTCAACCCAACTAATTTTCAGTTTGATCCCAATTTTCTAAACACCCCTCAAGGTCAAATTTATTTACAAATGTTAAGCAATCCAATAAGGCCAAATTACCCAAACTACAACCCATATACAAATTTTAATAATCCACTAATATTTACGAATCAATATCAACAACCAAGTTTTCAACAACAAAGTTTTTTACTCAACTCAACTTTTCCTATACCTCAACACATAAATCAACCGGTTGACCAGTCTCCCGGTGGGGACGGAAGTAGTAATCGAACACCGAGTGAAGATCAAAGAGAGGGGCGACGAGTAGAAAATACTGATGATATTGTTGTTGAGTTATTTTACGAAGAGGCTAGGGATAAATCAACTAGGGTGAAATGGAGTGTGAAAGAAGATGAATTTCTTGTATCGGCTTATTTACAAGTTGGAGGAAATGAAAAAACAGGAACTAATCAAAGTAAGGGTGGTTTATGGAAAACTATAATGAGGTTGTATGAAGATGCTAGATCTGGTATCACACAAAGGACCATGAAATCTCTCACAAGCCGTTGGGAAACAATTAATAGAGATGTTTCTCGTTGGGTTGGGGTGTATGCTCAAGCTAAAAGAGACAAAGCAAGTGGGCTGTCTAGTGAAGATGTTGAAAATGAAGCTCACTATTTGTATCAAATGAAGTACAATGTCGTTAAGTTCACACTTATGCACGCTTGGAAATAGATGAAACATTTGAGGAAATGACAACCTGGAAAGACTTTGAATTCATCTGAGAGTGGCGGTAGTTCAAAAAGATCCCAACCAGATAAACCTACCGATGAAGGAGAAAATCCTCGTCCTGATGGAATTAAAAAAGCGAAAAAGAAAGGAAAGAAAGTCGCGTCTTCAAGTGCAGACATGGATGCATTTACTACTGCAATTTCTGAAATGAATGTGAAGAGTTATAACAGAGAACGTTTAGGCATCCAAATGCTTGAATATCAAAGGGAGCGAGATGCTGCTAGGTGTGGACATGACTTAGGTCCACCCCGACTCGGCCAAGCGTGGGTTTGGGGAGGCGAATGAATCTCCATATGAGATTGGTCGAATTGAAATTTAAATCGAAGTGGAGTCGCCACCGAACTTTGTGAGAGTTCGGGCCCGTTCGAACCCACTCTATGTCGTAGTGGGCCATGCACAAAGTATGGCCTATTTCCGATGTCAGAGTTTATTGGGCTCGTCCCTTTGCATTTGATACCGATACCGACATTATCGGATACCGTGTATTGAATGACTCTAGTGCGCCAACGGTTTCGGGCATCCGGAAACCGAGGTTCTGAGTAAGGGGTGAGGGTACGTGTTGGGAAGTTCACAAAGAACACCCAACCCCGCCCGCACATTGCTGGCCTCTACTAAGATATCGAATGACTTTCTAATACGCACGTTAGTAAAACGATGAAAATGATATGCAAACATTATTTTCCCTAAACATGCGAGAATTGAATGGGTTGCTAAGTCGATTTAATGCAACTAAAACTAACATCGAAGTTATATTTAGCATGCGAGTTCATTTTAGTATAATAAAATAAACAATGAAAACAAATAAACCAATAAAAGGAACAAACGCGTTAGTAACGATAAATAACGATAATAACGGTTTGCGAAAGTATAGAATGCTATAGGATAATGTAAGCATGATGAATGATTTTGGAAAAATAGTGTGCCACGTGATTGATTTGACACGTGTTGACCTAAGTCATAAAAAAAACGTTATCGAATCTAGAAAGCGGTGTAGGACTCACGGTTTTGACGTGATAAAGGGGCACTCGACCGAGTCATTGAAGGACTCGACCGAGTGGTCCTCTAGAAGAGCTTCTGTCCCGTTTTTTAGGCGTTACTCGATCGAGTTATTGACGAACTCGACCGAGTACGCCGCCACTCGACCGAGTCAAGGCGAGACTCGACTGAGTGGTGGTAAAAAAATCCTTCTATCTCGGTTTTTGGGATGCCACTCGACCGAGTGGACTAAGCACTTGATCGAGTGCCCCCTGTGCGAACTAGGGTTCGCTTCGCAATTTATTGATTGCGTGCTTGCTTTTTGATTTTGAATAAGTCGTTGATTTTGCCGAATCGGGCATAAATATAATATAATATATGCTCGATTCAGATTTTGATAAATCGTTTATTTTGTTGAATCGGGCATAAATATTATGGGATTTATACTCGATTCTAATTTTGATACTCGTCATATCCCATATTCGATTTTTGAATCGATATGGAATATTAGAGCGAAAAATTGAAGAAAGTAAAATAAGTCGTTTAAATTAAACTAGAATGATATAAATTTTCTCAGCGTTTATAGTGTCGTAATTAATTCTAACGAATTAGGTGACAACTATTTCGGCATCAACGAAAATCGTATTAGTTTAATCTTTTGACTAAATCGTTTAGATTCGACATCCAACTATTGAGTTGGTATCAAATCTAATAGATCGACACTTGAATTAAAAAAAACCCGACTTGATTCCCTCCTCATCCCGACATCATAATTGATCTTTGCGAATCGCGTGATGTCGGATCCGCATCAAAAGGTCTCGACTCAACTTGAATAAAAATACGTGAATTAAAAAAAAAAGGTTTTAGAAATCGATGTATGCGATGTTGATGATGACGACGCGACGAAAATAAAAACGATCTTGTTTACGTTTGACTCGCTTCAACAATCAAACACTCGGGGTTTCGGGATAAGCGACCGGCTGCGTCGGGTGAAACACCCTTGCATTCGTGTTTTCTTATTCCGTCATCCCTCATATTCGACACGAATTAGCGAGTATTTTAATATTTTATACTAATGATATTACTGATATTAGACGCGATAAAAAAAAATACAACGACGGACGATGACACGGACGACACGCGAGGAAGAGAAAGAGAGGAGAAGAGTCAAGAATATTGCACCCTCAACCTACATGTTCTTGTTCTCGGACGGGACTCGTTAGTTGTGGCTAGCACGGGAGTATCGAGATGTAAGTTAAGTTATGGTGGTTTAGGGTTTGTAAATTGCTTGGGTTTATTAGGGTTCCTAATGTATGATTAGAGTTGGAAAGTGTGTGTAAAGCTGAAAATTAGGGTTGAAAAAAAAGTGTCTTGATTTGCATGCAAGGGGGTGTTTATATAAACCAGCTATGTACCCCCGTCTAGGGTTACTCGACCGAGTAACTGGCTAACTCGGTCTAGTGGCCCAGGGCGACCGCAGTCGGGCTTGCTTATGGGCCCACTCGATCGAGTGGGGCTGACACCCGATCGAGTGGGTCAGCTGGAGCGCTTGAGTCCGGTATTTTGGACCTCGAGTTGGGTATTTTTGTGGGTTTTGTATTTGGGATAGACTTTTGATGTTTATGTGGTTGTTTTTTATGTGTCTCGGAAACGTCTTTGACCGGGGTTTGACCCAATCGCTAAAAGTCGGTTTTATTTCCGGTGTCAGTTTTGACCCAAATTAGTCTTATTTGATTGAAAACGACCCACTGGGCCTGAATTTGAGGTTGGTTTTGTGAGATTTGTACTCCGTAAATGCTTAAGCCAACAACTAATGGTTCCGAGCCCATATCCGAGCCCGTAGAAACACGTTTACGTCCGATCATCATCGGGTGTTTTTTGGAAACAGCTATAGACACCTGGCGGTCAAAATGTGGGTGTCTACACTAGGATTAAGCAAAAGGAAGTTGATAAACAGTGGCAGTTATTCATGTTTTTGCTAAACAAAGTAGATCGTGATGAAGATGATAATGTCATGTTAGCTAATCTGAAGGTGAAGTTCAACTTTGGTGCGCGCTAATTACCTATGAAGAATGTATCTTCAAATATGTTTTTTAATTAGTCATTTTAATTAGTAATTGTAATGTTGTGTCATGGAAAAACTAAGTGTAAGGTCTTGTCATTTCAAAAGTCATTGTACTATCTTATCTTTCAATTGTCATTGTATTTTCATATCTTTCAAGTGGCATTGTACTGTCATATATTTTAATTGTCATTGTATTGTCTTATCTTTCAATTGTATTGTATTGTATTATGGTGTCATTTCAGTTGTCATTGTATTGTATTGTTGTGGCATTGTACTGTCATATCTTTTAAGTTGTCATTGTATTGTATTGTTGTGGCATTGTATTTTCTTATCATGTTTGTCTTTTATGTTTTTGTATTTTTATGATTTATTTCTGTTGAGATAAATTTGAATTGACAACTCATTCTCTTAAAAAAACTATGTCAAAAATTAGTAAAACAGTGAATTATATTTTAGTAGTGTATAAAAGGTTACTTCAGTTGCCTTCAACATCATTTATCATATTACAATCATCTTATACTTTCTTATTAAATAATGAATTATGATTCTAATTCATCCACTTCAGGTGATGAGTTTTACGATAATATGGTTAGAGATTTTATTAATGATAATGAAATAGATAACAATATTCAGAATACTATTAATCCTATAGTTGTTCTAATTATTTCCTCTTCTATTGAAAAAGCTAGTTTGAGTAAGAAGTCGAGGATATTCGTGCCAAGAGATCGTGAAGAGGCTCATGAAGGGTTAATTAATGAGAGATTACTTTTGTAATAACCCATTATACAATGAAGGTTTCGCATGCACAAACATGTATTTCTCCGCATTGTTAGTAGATTTAGTGCGCATGATCCTTTCTTTCAACAACGACTTGACGGTTGTGGAGTACTTGGAGCCTCAGCTCTTCAAAAATGTACGACAGCTCTGCGTATGTTAGCATATGGCACATCTGCTGATCATGTTGATGAGTATCTCAAACTTGCAGCAAGCACCGCAAGAGAATGTCTACGACATTTGGTGGATGGTGTTGTAAATCAATTCTCTAATCAGTATCTGAGAAAAGCAAACACAACCGACGTTCAACGTCTCCTTCATGAAAGAGAACGTCGTGGATTTCCTGGTAAGATGGGCAACATTGACTGCATGCATTGGGAGTGGAAAAATTGTCCTACTGCCTAGAAAGGGATGTATCAAGGAAGATCGAGAACGGCAACCGTAATATTAGAAGCTGTTGTCTCTAGTGATCTATGGATTTGGCATGCTTTTTTCGGAACTCCTGGTTCATGTAACGATATTAACATGCTACATCAACATTCCCCTGTTTTCGACGATATTTTGCATGGACGAGCTCCACAAGTAAGTTACAAAGTTAATGGAACAACTTATAATATGGGCTATTATCTTACAGACGGAATATATCCAAAATGGACCACATTTATTAATGCAATAAGTTTACCTTAAACCGCTAAACAACGACTATTCACAAGCCACCAAGAAAGTGTAAGAAAAGATAATGTTGAACAAGCACTTGGAGTGTTACAAGCCCGATTTGCAATAATACGACAACCCGCATTAGCATGGAGTGGAGCTATAATATGGAAAACGATCATGACGTGTATTATAATTCATAACATGATTGTAGAAGATGAGAGAGATACTTATCAAAATTATCAAGACCCGACTGAATTTATTCAAGATCAAGCTGAAATTATAGCTGAAACATCTAGAGGGACTTCTAACATGTCGTTTAGTATTCGTCCGGGAAGACTTGAAAATTTAAATTTAGGCAATTATATGCAAGTTGAGAATGAGATTCAAGATAGGGAAACACATATTGCATTAAAAAAGGATATGGTTGAGCATGTATGGAATAATTTCCATACAAGTACGTCAGGTTAAGAATGTCCGTTCAATTATTTTAAAATTTAAATGCACGTTTTAATATTTTTAAGTTTATATGTAAGTAAGCACGTTATTAACAATAATATACGTTTAATTAGTTTATATGAAATAATTATGTTTTATGATGTTTATTAAAAATGATGGATGTTTTAATATGCTGGGGTCAAATTACAGGAAGAGGTTTACCCCTCCATTATAGAGAAATTTGGGTAAAAGTTAAGAGATAATGGAAAAATGAGTTGGATGAAAGAGAAGACGAGGTGTAAGAAATATAGGAGGAGAAAAGAAAATTGGAGGGGAAGAGGTTACCCCTCCATTGAACATGCTCTAAGAAATATAGGAGGAGAGAAGAAAATTGGAGGGGAAGATGTTACCCCTTCATTGAGCATGCTCTAAGTTCACATAAGTCCATCTACAAAAATCAGTCTTTGAGAGCATAAACAATGGAGGGGAAAGACCTACCTCTTAAGAGGTAAGAGGTAACCCCTCCATTGTATCCACCTTTTAAGAATCCTAAGGGGAAGGGGAACCCTTATTTGGGGTTTTGCTTGCATCGGCCCATGTGCCATTCTCTCCCCTTTTTCTTTTTCTTTTTTCTTTTCAATTCTTGTTTGTCATTAATTAAGTAGGTAAATGATCTTTTAGTTAGTTTATGATTAATAATCAAAATGTACAACTTTTAAAAAAAAAATCACAAAAAAAAATCTTCATTTCATCCCAGAGTCCAATATCAACATATTTTTTCAAATTATATCTCCTAACTATTTTCTCCCTTTAATTAGTTGAGTGTAGTTGTGGATGATAATAATCAGAATTATGGAAATAACCCATATTCTCAAGAAAATTTAAACAATCAGTTCAACCCTACTAATTTTCAGTTTGATCCGAATTTTCTAAACTCCCCTCAAGGTCAAATTTATTTACAAATGTTAAGCAATCCAATAAGGCCAAATTACCCAAACTACAACCCATATACAAATTTTAATAATCCACTAATGTTTACGAATCAATATTAACAACCAACTTTTCAACAACAAAGTTTTTTACCCAACTCAACTTTTCCTATACCCCAACAAATAAATCAACCGGTTGACCAGTCTCCCGGTGGGGACGGAAGTAGTAATCGAACACCGAGTAAAGATCAAAGAGAGGGGCGACGAGTAGAAAATACTGATGATATTGTTGTCGAGTTATTTTCCGAAGAGGCTAGGGATAAATCAGCTAGGGTGAAATGGAGTGTGAAAGAAGATGAAGCTCTTGTATCGGCTTATTTACAAGCTGGAGGAAATGAGAAAATAGGAACTAATCATAGTAAGGGTAATTTATGGAAAACTATAATGAGGCTGTATGAAGATGCTCGCGAAGATGCTACATCTGGTATCACACAAAGGACCATGAAATCTGTCACAAGCCGTTGGGAAACAATTAATAGAGATGTTTCTCGTTGGGTTGGGGTGTATGCTCAAGCTAAAAGAGACAAAGCAAGTGGGCTATCTGATGAAGATGTTGAAAATGAAGCTCACTATTTGTATCAAACGAAGTACAATGGCGTTACGTTCACACTTATGCACGCTTGGAAAGAGATGAAACATTTGAGGAAATGGCAACCTGGAAAGCCTTTGACTTCATCTGAGAGTGGTGGTAGGTAAAAAAGATCGCAACCAGATACACCTACCGATGAAGGAGAAAATCCTCGTCCTGATGGAATTAAAAAGCGAAAAAGAAAGGAAAGAAAGTCGCGTCTTCAAGTGCAGACATGGATGCATTTACTACAACAATTTCTGAAATGAATGTGAAGAGTTATAACAGAGAACGTTTAGGCATCAAATGCTTGAATATCAAAGAGAGCGAGATGCTGCTAGGATTAAGCAAAAAGAAGTTGATAAACAGTGACAGTTATTCACGTTTTTGCTAAACAAAGCAGATCGTGATGAAGATGATAATGTCATGTTAGCTAATCTGAAAGTGAAGTTCAACTTTGGTGCACGCTAATTAGCTATGAAGAATGTATCTTCAAATATGTTTTCCAATTAGTCATTTTAATTAGTTATTGTAATGTTGTGTCATGGAAGTGTAAGTGTATGGTCTTGTCAATTTAATTAGTAAGTGTATGATCTTGTCATTTCAGAAGTCAGTGTACTATCTTATCTTTCAATTGTCATTGTATTTTTATATCTTTCAAGTGTCATTGTACTGTCATATCTTTCAATTGTCATTGTATTGTCTTATCTTTCAATTGTATTATATTGTATTGTGGTGTCATTCAGTTGTCATTGTATTGTATTGTTGTGGCATTGTATTTTCTTATCATGTTTGTCTTTTACGTTTTTGTATTTTTATGAATTATTTTTGATGAGATAAATTTGAATTGACAACTCATTGTCTTAAAAAACTATGTCAAAAATTAGTAAAACAATGAATTATATTTTAGTAGTGTATAAAAGGTTACTTCAGTTGCGTTCAACATCATTTATCATATTACAATCATCTTATACTTTCTTATTAAATAATGAATTATGATTCTAATTCATCCACTTCAGGTGATGAGTTTTACGATAATATGGTTAGAGATTTTATTAATGATAATGAAATAGATAACAATATTCAGAATACTATTAATTTTATAGTTGTTCCAATTATTTCATCTTCTATTGAAAAAGCTAGTTTGAGTAAGAAGTCGAGGATACTCGTGCCAAGAGATCGTGAAGAGGCTCATGAAGGGCTAATGAGAGATTACTTTTGTAATCACCCATTATATAATGAAACAATGTTTCGTAGAAGTTTTCGCATGCACAAACATGTCTTTCTCCGCATTGTTAGTACATTATGTGTGCATGATCCTTTCTTTCAACAACGACCTGACGGCTGTGGAGTACTTAGAGCCTTAGCTCTTCAAAAATGTACGACATCTTTGCGTATGTTAGCATATGGCACATCTGCTGATCATGTTGATGAGTATCTCAAACTTGCAGCAAGCACAGGAAAAGAATGTCTACGACATTTTGTTGATGGGGTTTTAAGTCAATTCTCTAATCAGTATCTGAGAAAAGAAAACACAACCGATGTTCAATGTCTCCTTCATGAAGGAGAACGTAGTGGATTTCCTAGTATGATGGGCAACATTGACTACATGCATTGGGAGTGGAAAAACTGCCCTACAGCTTGGAAAGGGATGTATCAAGGAAGATCGAGAACGGCAACCATAATATTAGAAGCTGTTGTCTCTAGTGATCTATGGATTTGGCATGCTTTTTTCGGAACTCCTGGTTCATGTAACGATATTAACGTGCTACAACGTTCCCATGTTTTCGACGATATTTTGCATGGACGAGCTCCACAAGTAAGTTACAAAGTTAATGCAACAACTTATAATATGGGCTACTATCTTACAGACGGAATATATCCAAAATGGGCCACATTTATTAATGCAATAAGTTTATCTCAAACCGCTAAGCAACGACTATTCACAAGCCAACAAGAAAGTGTAAGAAAAGATGTTGAACGAGCATTTGGACTGTTACAAGCCCGATTTTGATAATACGACAACCCGCATTAGCATGGAGTGAAGCTATATTATGGAAAACGATCATGACGTGTATTATAATTCATAACATGATTGTAGAAGATGAGAGAGATACTTATCAAAATTATCAAGATCCGACCGAATTTATTCAAGATCAACCTGAAAATATAGCTGAAACATCAGGAGGGACTTCTAACATGTCGTTTAATGTTCGTCCGGGAAGACATGGAAATTTGAATTTAGGCAATTATATGCAAGTTGAGAATGAGATTCGAGATAGGGCAACACATATTGCATTAAAAAAGGATTTGGTTGAGCATGTATGGAATAATTTCCATACAAGTACGTCAGGTTAAGAATGTCCGTTCAATTATTTTAAAATTTAAATAAACGTTTTAATATTTTTAAGTTTATATGTAAGTAAGCACGTTATTAACAATAATGTACGTTTAATTAGTTTATATGAAATAATTATGTTTTATGATGTTTATTAAAAATGATGGATGTTTTAATATGGTGGGGTAAAATTAAAGGAAAAGGTTTACCCCTCCATTGTAGAGAAATTTGGGTAAAAGTTAAGAGATAATGGAAAAATGAGTTGGGTGAAAGAGAAGATGAGGTGCAAGAAATAAAAGAGGAGAGAGGAAAATTGGAAGGGAAGAGGTTACCCCTCCATTGAACATGCTCTGAGTCTCAATCCTAACCATTATTTGATGTCAAAAGAAGAATGATTGAGATTAAACATAAAATAATTTTTATTTCGATTTACCAATATGTAATCCCATAGAAATTCTAACGCAATACAGTGGCGGAAACACTGTAGATATGAGATTGTAACATACTGTAACTATGTCTTTATTAATAAAAACGGTAAGTCAATACATAAGTCATAAAATAAAAATGGCTACAAAATAAAAATAAAATAAAATCCATAAAAAAAGGTTATAACAATTCATAGTTCAAATTATTAATCAACGAACCAGGATCCGTAACTACTCGCTAATCCACCCAAAGGGGAACGCATATACCTGCCATGTTAAAAACATAACAGCCACAATCAGTGAGGAGCAACCACGACGTTCTCCCATCCATATTACAATATTTTAAAATTGTAGTTATTATTATATGAAAATAGTAAAAACAGAAAACATTGAAACATCGTAATAAAAATAAGCTTTCGGAGAAAACTTAAAATATTGGAACAATAAAATTTAAACAAGTTTTCAGAAGAAAACTTAAAATATTTGACAACCTACAAACCAAAATATATCGATAATAATAAAAATATTCAAATTGGCGTTATGGATAGAATCAGTGTTGAAGGCTAGACTTTCACTGGTAGAATACTAAAAACTAGTTTCGATAACTTAGTTCAAACAATTCAAACTCCGATCTCTAATTAAGCTACTCAATCATAATAGAACGACGACTTATAAATGCGTGACCCTAATTTAATACAGTGTACACCCCTCCTGGGTAACCGTTACGAAGAACAATGAAGTAACCTGTAATTTGAGTATTTTCTTGGGGTTCACTTATATCAGCGTCCGCTCCGGAACCAAAAATATCACCTACAAGACTTTCAAAAATAATCTCACTATGGGCCCATGAATTCAACTTCTTGTTACTGCTTAATACTTTACGCATTGAAGAATCATTTGAGCATGCATCACGTATATCTTCAGCGACACGTTCCAAGGCAGCTGTAATAATTGCATATTTAGTCTCTAAAGCCCACAATATTATCAAAAAATAATGTATTAATATTTTATGTATGGCTGTAAGGAAGTACCGTTTGTTAGAGCAGTGATGTGGTCTTCCGGTGTTGCAGATGTTGACGATTGAATTAAGCTTCGGGATCTACGTTCCCTAAATTTAATCATATGTTTACGGCATGCAAGCTATGAACCCAATCTCGATAGGGATCACTGTCAGTGTACATGCCTAGTTCATGTAAATTATGACCCTGTCTTCTATTCTCCATAATCAACTTACGGTCCCTCGGTGCTTGTTGTGCAATTAGATAATTTGTAAGATATTTTTCCAACTGTTTTGCTAACAAAAAGAAAATTTGTCATTGGTATGGAAGAGTAATAATATATTGTTGACAATAATAGGATAGTGCGTTACAAAAGTTTACCATCCTGTAATCGTTTCCTGTTTGCATCAAATGCATCTAACTGGTGAAATTGAATTTGGCATTCAATAAGTGCTTTGTTCGACAATAAGAAGAACTCGTTAAGCCAACATCTTATATTGGATGAAAATTTATTTTGCAAAGAGGAAGAATATTGACATATTACATACAATTTATCGTATTTTGGAATGTTGTGGACTTCTCAGTCGTATTTTCTTCTGTATCTACATGTACACAGCTGGTGTCCTGAAATAAAATCTCGTCCAAAATACGATCTTCTGTAAAAAAAATTGATCAAACAGATATGGTTACATATTCTATGGGTATGGTACGGATTATCAAAAATGTCTACGTGATTCCAAACCTTCCACATCTTGGTGGTGGATTGATGAACGATGACTGTCATCCGGATTCAGTATGCCTATGAGTGAAGAATTAAAACATGTAACTACGTCAGTAATATTAATCCAAAAAATGTTGGAGTAAAATATTTGCATGCAAGCAGAGAAAATAATGTTATAATCCATTTACCGTCCTCAAAAGATTGCTCGGGAAAATGATTGTGTGTCCTCATATTGAACTGGACAATCAATAAGAGCTGCACAACCATTGATTAGTCGAGTTACTAAAAGCTTTAGGAGAAAAAGTATAAATATGGGCAGTTTATAAGAACAGAGAAATACACAGTCCATGTAAAATTGCACCACTGCCGGACGTCATTTCGATTATTGATAATTGGTCTCTGTGTTCTTCATCACTGTTATGCTCAGCCGCACCCCTCTGTTTGCATTGTACACTAAACTGAGAGTATGGTACAGCTGCATGAAAACTATTGGATATAGGAATTAAGTGATATCTAAGTCAGAATACAGTGTTGGCACTTAAACTATCAGATAATAAATGATTACCTGATTCTGACGTACATAAATTGCAGTGTACATTCTCTTGGTTGAAAGAGGAAGTGGGCACTTTATGAGGTTCAGTAGGAAGGGTCTTTGGCAAATGCAGAGTCGTGATAGTACTCTAAGTAGTGTTTGTAACATCTTGAAACGGTGACAGTGGGTGTACATTCTCTTGGTTGATAGAGGAAGTGGGCACTGAATGAGAATCAGTGGAAATACTCATTGGCAAATGCAGAGTCCTTACAGCCGCACTCAGAGCAGTGTTTGTGACATCTTGAAACGATGACCTTCCAATTCCTGAGCACGTATTGTGTTATTAAAAGCTGACATTGTTCATTATGCATTGGAAATATCAGAAAAATAGTAGCAACACCATCATGAAGTTGTTTCTTTTTAAGAAAAAGGCAATACAGTTGATCAAGCAGCGTTGTGGTTTGAAGAAGAAATATTGTGATTGAAAAGAACAAAAAAGAAGCTATATTAAGAAAATAAATGCATTGTGATTTAAAGAAAAAAGATGTACCGACCACCAAGTTGTTTCTTTTTCTTTGAGGTTTTCTCCTTCATTTGTATCGTTTCTTGATACGACTCGTTTAGTCGTAGTTAGTGGGTCGTAATTAGTTGAGTTGAATGAGAAAAGAGGACAAAATAATGGGTTTTAGAGTGTTAATTGGTTTTAGTGTCATTGGGTCGTTTTGTGTCGATTATTTGGATTTAACCCATGTGTTATGCTTGAATATTAATCGAGAGTGGTCGATATATTTGGATCGAGCAAAGAGGAGCCCAAGGGAGGTCAACCGACCTCGGGAAGCATGAAGAAATAAAGGAACTCGAAGATGATTCAGAAAGGGAGAAAAAGAGGGAGTCGTGTATTGCCACGAGTGCCCCACGACCACCCCAAGACCAGGCAATGAGTGCCCCTCGACCTTAATTCACTTCAGTAGTTCACTCTCCTATATGTGGTACTTGATGCCGTGAGGCTATTTTAACTCGTTTTGTTATTCCGAGACTTTTGTGCTTTTGTATTTCACCTTTGCCCATAACTTTTAGACTACTATTATAAAGTTATCATTAGTTTTGATTACGAGGTTAATCATTATCATTAGAGAGGAAGAACCCTATTTGCATATTATAGGAAGAACATGAAGAACTAAGATTTCAATCTCGGATTAAGATTTGAAGCGACTAATTATTCAATTGTGAGACTTTAATTCATCTTTATCTTATCTCTTGATTATTGTTATTTCTCTGTTCGTATTTGCATAATTGTAGAATTTTTAGATTAAAGTAGCTAATTAATCTTTGCAATTATCAATCTATTCTTATTCTAGCGATTGAATCCGTAATTGTTCAAACCCGTTAGATATAGTAACGATCTTTAGCCTTAATATTAGATGTGTTTCATCATATCTATGGTAAAGAGAGATTTAACTTATGATTCGAACTAATAATCGCATGTTTTATTGGTCGTCACTTCTGTCATTCTCCATTCGGTAATGCTATTATTGAATTAAACTTAATCACGTGTATTAAGTTGTTTGATAATTAGGTTATTTGGTCATCGCGTTTCAGAGTCAAATAATATTTACGTGAGATTCGAGATTTATTTCCCACGATAGTTTGCTCAAGAGTTAGGTGGAAGTTGTCAGTCTATGATTAGTTTGATAATTAGTTGTGGAATCTTACCCGAGATCGTATAAATCACATGAACTCGTTCATCATTATTATTGACTTCTATATTTGCTTAATCTTTAGTTTAGTTAATCTTATCATCTAATCACCTCCCCTTTTTAGTTACTAAGTTCTTATTTATAATACACTTTAATTGGTCCGCTTTCTCCGTGGATCGACCCTTATTTTCCTACGTTATTGTTATAGTTTTATGGTTATAAGTGTTTAATTACTCCATTATATTTTGGAGCATACGATTTCGGCTCACCAATTTTGGCGTCGTTGTCGGGGAAGGCAATAGTTAATTTTTGTGTTTTATTTTATTTTTATTTTTATGTACACTAGTACATGCATAATACTCGTTTTACTAACGGTCCACTCGACCCCTACGACTAAGAGATCGAACGATCCTTTTTCATGTGGAGACATGGTGATAATAGCAAATTGATCATTTTTTATCAACCCCAGCCCGAAAGCGATCTATAATCCATACCGGAATCTGTACCTGAATCTAAGGATGACACATTTATGGCGAGAGAAACACGTACTTTGAAGGATTTCACAACAGTACTCCTAATATTGCGGCTCAACCGTTACGCATCACTTTTTTAGCTCTCACCGAAGGAACAACTTTCGAATTGAAATTGGGTCTAATTCATCATCTACCCATTTTCAATGGAACGAGCGTCGAAGATCCGGATAAACATCTTTCGGATTTTCACATAGTATGTTCTACTATGAAGTCGGTCGGTGTGTCTGACGAAAAACTATAATTACGATAGCTTTTCTCTTTTCACTGAAGGGGAATGCAAGGGATGGGTTGTACTATCTACCACCTAATAGTGTCACAACTTGGGTGGATATGAAGAAGGCATTCTTAGAGAAGTACTTCCCACCATCCCGTTCCGCACACTTTAAGAAAGCCATTAGTAATGTAGAACAACGAGATGGGGAAACCATGTATGAGTTCTTTGAGAGATTCAAGTAACTATGTGCCGGTTGTCCCAATTATGGGTATTCGAACCAGCTTGTCCTATATTTATGTGGAGGATTTAAACCCAAGGATAGTCGCATGATTCACTCGGCTAGTGGCGGTGGTATAGTGAACAAGAATCCGACGCAAGCATGGAATTTTATCACTAACCTAGTGGATAAAGCTAGGTGGAATTCAAAGCACGTTGTTAGCTCATTGACCTATAACTCAAACCTTGAAGAGAAGGTTGATAATCTAACATCGGAGATCCAAGCTATGATGGGAGGTAAAAAACATGCAACTATGTGCGGTATATGTTCCACGGAGGTACATCCTAGTGACTTATTCCCTTATGTCTAAGAGGGTGGTTCTGAAGAGGTGAATGGTGTTTGGGATATATAGGACCTCGAATAAGAAGAAATGGGATCCATACTCCCACACTTACAACGAGGGATGAAGAGATCATCCTAACCTTTGATGGGGGAATTTTCAAGGTAACCAATCATGTGGCCCTCCTAGAGGTCAATTCATTCCACGACCTCAAGGGCAACAATTCACACCACAAGTGCCACAACTAGGGATGTCTATTTCACCTGCAACCGAATAAAAATCGATCCACCTAATATAAATAAATGGATGAAAACCCGTAACAAAAGGATTTGGGTGGTCTATAATCTGACCCGTCACCCGATCCACCACCCGACCCACCACCCGGTCCACATATTACGTTTTAAAAAAACCTAAAATATATCTAAAAACACATACTCTCACATACTGACATTCAAACAATCAAACCTGGATTAGAAAAGAGAAACGCCCCCAACCTCCTCAACCTCAAGACTTCAATCCTCTTCTTCAATCCTACTCCTAATGTCCTATTATCTCCCTCCTATGATTTCTTATGGTTAAAGGGTAAGTTTTTACATTCTTTTCTTACTGCTAATTTGTCATGTATATTTGTATATGTATCTCTTCTTTCACTTATATTTTCGATTTTTAGGGTATTTTCGATTTTTCATAGGGTATTTTCGATTTTTCATTTGTATAATCAGTGTCTCAGAGGATTTTCGATTTTTCACTTGTATGGTTCGATTTTTCGATGCTTAAGTTCAGATCTTGCAAAGTGGAAAGGAAAAGAATAAACTTCTTTTAAATTTGCTAGTATCACTGTTATATGTATGCCTAATTGCCTATATATGTTTAATCTGTTCTTGTTAAACAATAAAAATTGTATTCCTGATTTATAAACACGACAAACTAACTACGTAGTAGCGGTAAGTCGAGATCGATCCTCAGGGACGGTCTAGGTAAAGTCGGTCGAGTCAAAGTCTAAGCATGTTTGGACGTTCGAGGTCTATTTTTGGGGTTTTAGGGTTAAGTCTACACTAGTCTATACTAAAAAGCTATGAACTACGAGAAGATCATCTAATAAGGAAAAGGTGTTAGGGGGAGTCGGGAATCATAAATTGGGTTCTATGAGTCTCGGAATCGAGTTTTAGTCACAACATCGATAAGGAAGAATGCCACCTTTCGGTTTCTTCACCCAACCCACCTATACCCGCTTTCGCGGCGAAAGGGTAAGTCTCAAGTCAAGGTAACTCCTACCCCGAGTTTTCCCATATTGATAGGAGTGAGTCAAGGTCGACCTAGCCGCGTATCTAAGTCAACAAAGACACAAAAACCTCAAAATTGATAAATCAACAAGCAAACAACCCACCAACATCCCTCAATTCAAATAATCCAAGTTCTTCCTCCCTTAACCCCTAACAAGAAATCTACTCAAAATTCATAATGGAAACTACTAAAATAATAACTAAGAAGAAATCAAGTAAAACATGCATAATAACTAAATCTAGAGAAAAACAACAACTAAATTAAATCTAGATGAGAGATTAAATCTAGAATGAAATTAAATCTAACTAGAGATTAGGGAGAGGAAGAGAAGTATACCGACTATGGAGGAAAACGACAATAATAATAAAATTAGGAGACGCTTGATGAAGATGACAATGGATAGATTTGTCGCTAACCCTTTGAAAATCTCCAAAAGAACTTCAATAAAAACTTGAATATAATAAAAATGGAGTCTTTACACTAATTAATTAGATCTAGAATAAGTGGAAATTTTTGAATTGTCACCCTCCAAAAATCTCCCTACTAATTAATCTACTAGTAAACTAATAATAATCTACTAATATAATCTACTACTGATTTACTAATAGCTTAGGTAGTGTTGTTGTGGTGTGTGTAATTGTGCCTCCCTTCCTCAAGAATGAGAAGTTACATATATATATATATATATATATATAGAGGAGAGAAAAGAGGGATCAAAACCCTAGTCTTCTAAACCCAATAAAGGAAGCCCAAATGCCCATCAACTAAACTTCACCCTATCATCATTCCCATCCGGTGAACTTTCGTCCTGCGGCTTGACGAATTAATCCCACCGGGTGAAATTTCACCCGGTGAAATTTTCTTCTCATTTTGCGGTTTTTGGCGCTTTTCTCCATCGGGCGAAATTTCACACGGTGGGCGAAATTTCGCCCGGTCATTTTCGCCCGGTGAAGTTCATCGGGTGAAATTTCGTCCGGTCAAATCTCATCCGGTGAAATTTCGCCCTGTGACTTCAGAGGGCTATAACTCTCTCATTTGAATTTCGATTGGAACGTGTGATATGTCGTTGGAAAGATAAGAAGATAAGCTTTCACCTCCAACTGGAATCGCTTCGATCCGAGGTCTAGAACTCTACATATATTCATTTGAAGTTCGACCTCTTCGGTGAAGATACCCAATGGACTATTGTTTTTCCTTTTCGCTCAAGGTTTCATTTCTAGGGTTTGGACTTGGGGTTTGACTCGATCTATTGACTTGCTCCTCTAGCTTCAATTCGCCTCTTTATTCACGAACATGTACCTAAAAGACAAAAACACACAAAAGCAGTACGAAATTTTACGAAAAAACAAAATTCAAAATAGAAAATACGAAATATAGTCAAAAATGAGTTATATTGACGTTAAAGCACACAAAATCGAGTCAAATACGAGTGAAAATAGGGGGTAAAACGGTCCAAATTTGCGTGTTATCAATTCCCCCACACTTAAACTTTACTCGTCCTCGAGTAACTCATTAGACTAATCTACGACCCATAAATAAATAACACGCAAAAACATAAACACAAAACACAAGACCGAAAAACAAACATCACAAACAAATCACAAGTTTTCAAATCTAAAGTCACAATTCTAAAATCCAACTAAAATATAGAATATGGATACTAAAATTACTAAATCGGTTGTAAAAATAATTATTACATATTTCTTGGCCTCGGTCCAAGTTATGTCGGGATGTGTGGCGGAGATGGAAGGAGTACTCCCATGAGGTTATCGACGAAAGTATACAAGTCTCGGCCACTTGCAAAAACAAGGGCTGGGGTCGTCCTAATGGCCCAAGTGACATAAGAACCGATCCAAAATGGAAGATAAGGATATCAAAAATACTTGGGGGAGGAATCGTCTTTTTTTTTTTTCTTTCTTCTTTTTCTTTTTCATTTTCTTTTTCTTTTCATTCTTTCTTTCATTTTTCTTTTCTTTCTTTTCTTTTCTTTTCTTCTCCCCCTTATTCTTTTGTTTTTGAGTTTTTGAGAATTTTTTTCTTTGTAAGCACATATTTGATGTTTGAGTTCTTTTTGATAGGAAAAGGAATGCAAACTCAATATCAATCATAACCGAACTCTTATTTCTGGAGTATTTTTGTGGGATGATGGATCGTAAAGGATAGAAGTCACTTGGATTATAGTCACCTAGACAAGCATACAGTGTCGAAATCACAACACGGGAGGTGGAAGGTGGACATAAGTGAGGTACACACCCGAGCGACTTACAGTAGGAGGACAATCAATATAATACTTAAAATCAACCAACAAGTAATAGAAAAATCCATATTCTTTAAAGAAGTTGAGAGTTAGAAAAATGATTTTATCAAGGAAAACAAGTGAAACACGAAAACAAAAGTCTTTTTAGAATTTTTGGATGTTTAAATTTTTAGGATTTTTCATTTTTTATCGAATGAAAACACAAAACAAGACAACAAAACACACAAACAACGAACAAACACAAGGCTACAATCCATAACAACCACAAATAAACAACATAAATACTCTACCAAAGTATCCTCCAACAACAACATCAACCACAATCCTAAAGCAACGATGAATCGTCAATACAAACACACCCCCCACACTTAAACTGAATATTGTCCTCAATGTTCAAAATTAGGGATGGAAAGGAAGGGTGGGTGGGTAAGAATTTACCTTTTAAAGCATAAGTTGTCCCCCACACTTGAACGATTCCGTGCTCCTTATCCATTTTCATCCATTGTCGTTGTTTGTTGGAGGTACCTACAAGAAAAAACACACGAACACGCACACACATAAAAAGAACAACAAAAGCTATTAGAATAAAAACTACTATTAAACTAAACTAAGCCGATACGGGGCAACCCGCTCCGTCCCTTCAACTCACATCAAAATACCTATGAGGTAAGGTACTCCCATGCAAGGCAAGTTGGGTCTTGCTCAAAATTGCGGACGCAACTTAACTCACACAAAACAAAAATGAACAAACACACAAACGAACGAACAAAGAGACAAACAAACAAATAAACAAACAAGAATAGTTGCATCCAAACATGAAAACACCGAATCCCTCATCAAGACGGTGGGAAAGACACCAATCGTTTACTCGAGACAAGTATAAACATTCCAAAATTAGTTGCTCAAAATGAAGTGGACTAAAGTCTAATAGGATGACATTAAATCACTAAAAACATTGATAATTTATCTAGGTCCTCTTAATCAACTAAAAAGCGTACAACGGGGCGTTCAACGGAATGGAAATGAGTGAACCATGGGGTTAGTCGACACTGAAGGTAAGTGTAATCCCGACCTTTTCGCAAAAGCAAAGAGGATCGTCCCAAACATAAATATATCTTCAAGTAAGGTCACCTATAGGCACGGGATCCGGTAACCAAGGCCTTATCACTCCATGGGGGGTCAAGGTGGTCAAATGCAAACCCCGATGTAAACATCCTAGTAAAAAAGTGGACTCAAGCTAAAGGATCAATGAAATTTTTGTTTTAGTGTCATTCTAGTAGAATAGAGGCCAAAATCAAAATGTGTCACTAACAAGGGAAGGTGAGCACTCGTAAGCAAGTCTCACAATCGGGTTTTCGAAAACATTTACCTAAACACATTAAACAAAACACAAAAGAACACAACAAAATAATAAAAACAACTACAAGTAAAGCCAAGCACTCCAATCTTCTTCAAATAGTCAACACAACCACAACCACCAATTTCAAAACGTTCACCAAGTGAACCTCCAAAGCATACAAGACCATACTCTCATGTGAATAAGGGAATGTGAGAAAAATAAGGGTAAAAAGGGATTACCAAATGGTCTTCACTTTTTAATACCTCAAGTCCTTATGATATGAAGTGGGTGGTATTTCTACAAGAAGGGAGAAAACAAGGCAATACAAGAAAGATACTAACTACAATCCCACAACAACTACTAAAAAATAACACAATTACACCACAATTACAAATACACCACCAATCCTCCAACAAGATACAAGCAGACAACACAATCCACAATCCCAAATGGAACAATCAAGTAGAATCTCTTCCACACTTTGATCGCTTCCAAATTCTTCATCATCTATTCATGTTAGCTTCTTGTTGGAGATTCCTACAAACAAAAACAAAACACAAAAAGCGTAAATATGCAAAAAAAAAATCTTGGGCTGCCTCCCAAGAAGCGCGGTTTTGGCTAGGACCGCCAAACCTTAGAGTTTATTTGTATTCAAAGTGTAATCTCCACCATACCCATCAAGGGCTCGGAGGAGTAGGTCAAAGGCTCTAGAAGAGTCTTCAGAAGGGCTCATGTAGCCGAGCCAAGCTATCACGAGAAGCTTCCAAGTCGGAAGCGATAAGTAGTCTTCAAATCCACGAAGCCCGGGTTTTGTAATGGTCTCCCGGGTCTTTCCATTTCACAAGTCCAAGCGACCATTTCTTCCCAAAATACCTTCTATCTTTCCAAAACTTCACAATCTCACCACTCAACACAAAAGGCGGTTTAGGAGCTATTTCCCCATTGTACATCCCCATATCTTCTCTATCGGGAATGGAGGAGTCACTAACAATGACATAAGAGACTTGGTTAGTCTCATCAATCACCACCTCACCCTTCCAAACCTCCTCTTCTTTGTTTTTAACCATGTTCCTTCCAAAAGACAAATCAAGGATTAAACAAAGTTCATTGAAAGAATTTTTCCAATCATCCTCAATCATAGGTTCATAGGAAGGGCTAGTGTCAAGACACGAGGGGTCAAAGAAAATAAGGGGCTCATCTTCAGTAGAATTGGTAGACATGGTGATCTCATCAAAGTGTTGTTCCTCAAACAAGGGGTTATACCAATACATCAATGGTTTTACGCCTTTTATCTCAAAGCTATCACCAAAAGAGCCTTCAATTTTCTCATTCAAAGAGTTTTCGATTGTGTCATCTTCCTCAACAAATTCTTCATGAGTAGGGAATTCAAAGCATAAAGAGTCAATGGTGGTGAGTGGTTCATCCCAAATACAAGGTTTAGAGAAATCGATATCAATAATGGTGTCCTCTAAAGGGTGTTCCTCAAAAATGGATTCAAAGACAACCATTTTGACCTCAATATTCTCCAAATAAGTGTTCTCAATCTCACTCACCAAAGAATCCATAAGGTAGGTATCTAAAGAAGCATGACTCAAAGTAGTTGAGAGAGGAATATGATTAAGTTCATTCACCTTTGTTTCAAGAGTGACCTCCAAGCAACTAACCTTCAGACTTTCGGCATATTGACTTTCTTTACCATTCAATCCCGCTTCAATAGCATCCTCTTCCTTGCTTATTGTAACATCATTATCCACACACGAATCACAACCAAGCACAACCTCCAAAGGCTCTTTAGATAAGGAGGGAGATATTAAATCTCCTCCACCAACAATGTCAAAGTTAGTAGATGGCAAAGTAGATGGTATGCAAGATGAAGAAGATGGTAAAGACACATTAGAGTTATGATCAAGCATACATTCATCAATTTCATCACTCTTGTCATCTAGCAAAGAGTTTTCCAATGGAAGGGCACAAGTCTTATCAAGTTCATATGTTGAGGGAGATGGGTCATGACAACAACCAACAACATGAATATTATCATCAAGCATACAAAACTTTGTAAACTTTTCACCATTTTTCATCCCATTAGTGATGGTTGATTTTTCTTGAATGGCCTTGGTGAATGGCAAGGAGACTTCCACTTTTTCGATCGTGTCCACAAGTCGGCTACACTTGATATTACCTTTTTGAATGTTAGCTCGTTTTGGGAATGGTAACGGTGGCACATAGATCAATGGAGGTGGAACATTGGATTCCTTCTCCTCAATTGCTTGCTCGGTCTCTTGCCTTCTAGCTTTCTTCAATTTTTGTTGTTTTTCCTCGGTTTTTGTAACTAACTCAAATTCTTCTCGAATTCCCCGGTTTTGTTTGGGAGAATCGGAAGTAGTGGCATGTAGTGCTTTTTATTGTTGCAAATTTGGGGTTGCCTTGGTACTCAAGTGATTGTGAAGGTTTTCAAACTCTTTTCCTTCTCTTTGAATAACGACATGGGTTTGGCATGGTGGATCCCTTGGGTGTTGAGGTTGATGGGGAAAGTCATGAGGTGGGTGCATGGGAATAGCTAAGGCTTTGGATGCTCGTTGAGATTTCAAGAGTTCTAGCCTTGCCTTATCTTTCGCATTTTCATTTATCAAATACTTTATTGTTCTTCGCAATTCATTTAATGAATTGTCCCATTGACCACTTCCTTGACTTTGTTGATAATTACCTTGATTTCCAAAGAATTGAGAGGGTCCATTGTAGCTTTGAGAGTGTAATCCTTTGTGACCTGGATTACCTTGGTAATTCGGGTTTCCTTGATACACTTCATTGACTAAAGTCATTCTCATATCAATGGTCGAACCATACCCTCCACTACCTTGACCATGTTGATAATTACCTTGATTTCCATAAAAAGGAGAAGGTTGGTTATGTCTTTGAAAATTGAACCCTTGGTACCCTTGATTTGACCTTTGGTTACTTTGATAATTGCATTGATACCCTTGATTGAACCCTTGATTATGATAATTACCTCCTTGATTATGGTAATTATTCCCTTTATGTTTTGCATTCATAGCCTCAAGTTTCTTGGTTAACTCTTCCTTTTCCAATTGGAGTTTTATTTCATTGGTCATAGGAGAATTTTCATCTCCCATTTTATTAATAAGCTTGACTCCAACTAGCTTTTCTTCGGAAGAGCATACATGTTCAAAAGCATCTTCTTGAGGGGGCTCATGGAAGGTATCTAGTTTTTAAGCTCAAACTCATCCGGAATGGTTCCATAGGAAACGGGGGAAGAAAATTCCTCGTGAGTGAGTTGTGGATGTGAACCAAGAGTTGTCATGTTTGCTTTTTGAAGGCTTTTTGGTGATGAAGGTGATTTGGGAGGTGAAGGGGTTGGAGAATTTTCTTGTGGAGATGGTGTTTCTTATGAATTTGGAGTGATGAGAGGAGTTGTAGAAGGTGAATTTTGTGGAATGGAAGGTGTAAGTGGTGTGGATGTTGGTGATATGGATGGATTTGGAGGGGGTGGAAGGATAGTATGTATGGATGGTGGTGCGAGGTACGAATGTTGAGTCACTTTTATTGAGTAATTTCCCCGAAATTTCAAATCTTTAAATGTCATCTTTGGCTCGAAATCGGACCGAAGAGGCGATAATCTGTTCCTGGCAAACATACTCAAATAGAAAGTGAGTCTCCTAGCACCAAGAGGCACTAGGGTAGAGGGAGAACAATAACCAAACAAGAAAAGACTAAAACTCAACTAACTAATCGCCGTCCCCGGCAACGATGCCATTTTGAGGTGCGTCAGATTGTCGCCTATCTAACATGATCAAACAAAATTTATAAACACGACAAACTAACTACGTAGTAGCGGTAAGTCGAGATCGATCCTCAGGGACGGTCTAGGTAAAGTCGGTCGAGTCAAAGTCTAAGCATGTTTGGACGTTCGGGGTCTATTTTTGGGGTTTTAGGGTTAAGTCTACACTAGTCTATACTAAAAAGCTATGAACTACGAGAAGATAATCTAATAAGGAAAAGGTGTTAGGGGGAGTCGGGGATCGTAAATTGGGTTCTATGAGTCTCGGAATCGAGTTTTAGTCACAACATCGATAAGGGAGAATGCCACCTTTCGGTTTCTTCACCCAACCCACCTATACCCGCTTTCGCGGCGAAAGGGTAAGTCTCAAGTCAAGGTAACTCCTACCCCGAGTTTTCCCATATTGATAGGAGTGAGTCAAGGTCGACCTAGCCGCGTATCTAAGTCAACAAAGACACAAAAACCTCAAAATTGTTAAATCAACAAGCAAACAACCCACCAACATCCCTCAATTCAAATAATCCAAGTTCTTTCTCCCTTAACCCCTAACAAGAAATCTACTCAAAATTCATAATGGTAAGTACTAAAATAATAACTAAGGAGAAATCAACTAAAACATGCATAATAACTAAATCTAGAGAAAATCAACTAAATTAAATCTAGATGAGAGATTAAATCTAGAATGAAATTAAATCTAACTAGAGATTAGGGAGAGGAAGAGAAGTATACCGACTATGGAGGAAAACGACAATAATAATAAAATAAGGAGAAGCTTGATGAAGATGACAATGGATAGATTTGTCACTAACCCTTTGAAAATCTCCAAAAGAACGTCAATAAAAACTTGAATATAATAAAAATGGAGTCTTTACACTAATTAATTAGATCTAGAATAAGTGAAGATTTTTGGATTGTCACCCTCCAAAAATCTCCCTACTAATTAATCTACTAGTAAACTAATAATAATCTACTAATATAATCTACTACTAATTTACTAATAGCTTAGGTCGTGTTGTTGTGGTGTGTGTAATTGTGCCTCCCTTTCTCAAGAATGAGGAGTTACATATATATAGAGGAGAGAAAAGAGGGATCAAAACCCTAGTCTTCTAAGCCCAATAAAGGAAGCCCAAATGCCCATCAACTAAACTTCACCCTATCAATCCCATCCGGTGAAATTTCGCTCTGCGGCTTGACGAATTAATCCCACCGGGTGAAATTTCACCCGGTGAAATTTTCTTCTCATTTTGCAGTTTTTGGCGCTTTTCTCCATCAGGCGAAATTTCGCCCGGTCATTTTCGCCCGGTGAATTTCATCGGGTGAAATTTCGCCCGGTCAAATCTTATCCGGTGAAATTTTGCTCTGTGAATTCAGAGGGCTATAACTCTCTCGTTTGAATTCCGATTGGGGCGTGTGATATGTCGTTGGAAAGCTAAGAAGATAAGCTTTCACCTCCAACTAGAATCGCTTCGATATGAGGTCTAGAACTCTAGATATATTCATTTGAAGTTCGACCTCTCCGGTGAAGATGCCTAATGGACTATTGTTTTTCCTTTTCGCTCAAGGTTTCATTTCTAAGGTTTGGACTTGGGGTTTGACTCGATCTCTTGACTTGCTCCTCTAGCTTCAATTCGCCTCTTTATCCACGAACACGTACCTAAAAGACAAAAACACACAAAAGCAGTACGAAATTCTACGAAAAAGACGATAAATACGAAAAAACCAAATTCAAAATAGAAAATACAAAATATAGTCAAAAATGAGTTATATTGACATTAAAGCACGCAAAGTCGAGTCAAATACGAGTGAAAATAGGGGGTAAAACGGTCCAAATTTGCGTGTTATCAACAGTAGTAAACGCAAACTATAAACAGACCTGTAAATAGAGAACGTAAATTGAAATTGTAAATCGGATTGGACGGACTACGATCGCTTACACATTGCGTTGTGTATTGACTGGAGGACGAAGGCCTTAGCACGCATTAGCGCACGGGACCAGAACGTAATGCTAGCTCGATCCGGAACCTCGGGGTCTTGTCCTAACTTATCCTAGCGAAATGGGAATGACCTCGACTTATCGGATATCGAAATAGACTAATGAGTCATCGATATAAGATTAGTCGAATTAGACATCGCTCAAAGTCGTAAAAGAAACGAGATGATGATAAATTCGGAATGGGATAATGTATGGGTTTTAGAAGAGGAATACGTATCAACTTAGAGTCGTAAATATGACTCGACGGAACTTTATATCATCTTTTAGCCTTTGTTGGAGGCTTGTATGGGTCACTCGATTGAGTCATTAAGTGAACTCGGTAGAGTGCCATTTACAAAGAAATCCCTGCCCATTGTAACCGGTGGCAGCTCGGTCTAAAACAACCCCTTTTGTGAATTCGTGATTTGAATCGAGAAATGGTTGATCTAATGCAAATATCGGGCCCCTCCGTGTCACGACGTCATTGTTGGGTCTTGTGGACCCTACGACGAGTGGTTCGACGTCATTAGGTTTTGCATTAAACCGATTCTCGATGACTCTTTGTATCCAACACTCTGGAATCGGTATCGAATGTTCTAGGGCGATGTTTATGGAATCAAAAATAATCGAACTAGAATGAATATCAAATCCCTTCGCATCACGATGTCGTTGTCGGGTCTTATGGACCATACGATGATCGGTTCGACGTCATCGGGTTTCATGCTAATTCGATTGTTGATAAGTGTGTTTTGTAGTGTTATTTTCCTTGTGTTTGGTCCCGGTTTCTCTTGTGAAATCGCTCTTAGGAGAGGTTTCTAGGCTACTTATGCTTCTTCTAGCTTGTTTTAGGTACCTAAGATCAATATTGGAGAAATGGAACGATTTTGACTCGTTTCATACACATTTGGAGCCAACGAAGAGAAGTGACGATCACTCGGTGACTTAGATTCGATCCCGAGACCTTGGGACCCATTCCCGAGCCCCTTAGACTCGATCCCGAGCACCGAGAATCGATGAGAAGCCCATGAGAAGCAAGTAGGGACCTTTGAGATCATATTTGAGGCCTACAAGACCCATCCCGGCCGAGATAAGGGCCATCTCGGCCGAGATGAAGAGTACAAGCGAAGACAGGCCACTGACCAGCAATCTCGACCGAGATCATCTCTTCTCGGGCGAGATGGGTCCCATCTCGACCGAGAAGAGCATAACACCGCCCGGTGTTATGCATAACACCGCTCGGTATTATTCACCATCTCGGTCGAGACCACATCATCTCGGCCGAGATGCCCTCTTCTCGCCCGAGATTGAGCACCTGTTGCCCCGCGTCACTTATTTTCTTCTCCTTATTCATTGTAACCCTATATATACCCCCCTCTTGTAATCTTATATCATGTTAGATATTACCCACAAAACCCTAGACTACTTTAGGTTAGATTAACTTAGATTAGTGTAGATTAGTCCTTAATTAGTCCTTAATCTAGTTAGTTAATCTTGTATTAAGGGATCTCTTGAAGAATCCATTCAATCATGACAACATTGGTGGATGTTTTGGGTGTTCTTTATATACAAGTTCTCATCTTTTCATCCTTTGTAGTTGGTATAATCTTTCTTCTCCTTTTACTCTTAATCATTCATATTTAATCAAGTTTTCATCTTTGTTATTGTTTGTTGTTCATCCTTATTTGTTCTTCATAATGAATGAGGTTGTTCTTGTGTTTGTTTCTCTTGTTGGTGTTAGTTTTAGTTTGAATATGTTTGAGTAGTTGTTCCCTAGGGTTAGTAGAGGGATTGGGTGTGATTAGGGATGATTAGGGTGAGATGGATGGTACTAGATGTTGTTTTTGTCGTTTCCCATTTACCTTGCACTCCACATGTTTGATGAAATGCTTGTGAGACTAGAGACGATCAATCCTTGTTTTTCTTGCCTCTTCTCTTGTATGTGTGTGTTTGGTTGGTTGGTTTGGTTCCCTCATTAGTAGCGAGAGCGTGGTGAGGATGACCCCTAGGCTATTTAAGTAGCGAGAGCCCGATCGGAACCTAGGCTACGAAAGCATGCTAGTAACCCCGTTTCCTTCTTTTTATCTCCTTGGCACCCATGAACCCGACCTAGCCCTTGTTTCTTCTTATTGATTTATTTTTTTCCTTTTGTCATTAGTTACTTGTTTAGCTTTGTTAGTTCGTGTTTTAGACTTTAGCTTAGTCCTTAGTCAACCTTAGTCTATCCCCTAGATTAGCTTGTCTCGAACCTAGTCTTTGACCATAGCACACCTTAGTCCGATACCCCGTTCCTGTGGATTCGACCCGACTTGCCCTATCTACCCACTTAGGAATAGTTGGTTTTACTTGTTTGGTAGGATTGACGGCAAAATCCTCCTATCAATTGTCGATAGCTCTTTTACGCGTGACATTCGATTACGGAATCAACATCGGGCCTTTAGAGCGATTTTTGAAAATGACATCGAATACGCTCGATAATGAATTACCGCGATCGCGTTATAATCCGAGAGGTTATGCGTACACCATAGGGCGCCCTAATCTTTAAGTGCCTAGGGCGGCGCGCCTCAAAGAGCGCCACCTCCAGTACGACTTGTTCGGGGATTATACGGACTTTAGGCGGCATTTATTATCGAATGTACTCGATTGAAGAATTCGATTTGTCTTCACAAACATTAGGTCCTTTGCATTTCGAGATCGTAATTCAGTTTTTTGAAACTTACGATAATCGATTTAGCGCCATCGAACGTTTGCTCCAATCGATTTTGAAAGTAGTTTTTGTATAATATACACGGTATTAATATAAGCAAAATGTAAAAACGATAAATAAATATTAGCATTGTTAGGAACGATAATAAAATGTTAGATGCGATGATAAATGTTAGGGACGATAAAATAAATGTTACGGAGTAGATGTTAGTATAATTTGTAACGATAATATAAATGTTAGGTGTTAGTATACAAAAATGAAAGAGAATTAGAGATTAGAAAAATGGGATTTGGTACACCCTCAACCTACATGTTAATAATCTCGAAAACGGGCTCGTCAAGTGTCGGCGTAAGCACAGGAGCGGTTCGAGTATGAAGCTTGAGTTTAAGCTGCGTTTAAGCATCGGTCTCTCGCTACCCTTGTCATTATTAATAGTAGTTTGGAACACGATATATAACGAGGAATCGATTTAAGGTTGTGATTTGGCGTATCAGTTGAGCGTACCAGATCTTCAAGTAGTGCTTATTGACAGGCTGCCGCTATGTTTGATGCAAGAGGTTGTAATTCAGTAACGAAATGAGGTGTTCTACTGATAACAGGTAGTTTTATAATGAAACACAATTTGAATGTACTCATGACTACGAACCTATGGTTTTGTGTTTGATGCAAGGTCGCGGCTCTCGAACTTGTAAGCAAACAAGGAGTCTGAACTAAACAGAAATTATTCAGTCCTGGTTTTATGTCAATGCAAGATGCTCTTGTTAAATGGAAGTTCGTGATTTTTATGTCTAGACATGCCGCATTTTCTGTGATACAAGAGCAATCTGTGGTTGAGAACAAATGAAAGTTTCATAAAGTGGAAACTAGGCAGACTATAAACGCAGGTTGCTCTTGTAATGACAGCCTGCGGTTTTGTTTAATGATGACTTGTTGCTGTCAATATGCATTCCTGTTGTTGATTGCTTGTAAGATTAGATTGCATTGTATATTTATCTAACTGATCTCAATTTCTTCTTCCTAAAGTTGCACGATGAGTCGGGGTTTAACAGTCCCTCGATACATCTTGGCAAAGGTTTCTACTTATCTATGAGAAACAAATGGCAGCTAATTAATGGAACTGTTTTTTCTCTGTCTATTAATATACACGCTAAGTTTTTGTCGTCACGTTTTTGTGTTCTATGTCTTAGGTAATGATGTGGTTGATAAGGACATTGACATAGGGGGTAACGACCATCCTGTTTCAAGCTTCTCTCTTTAGAAATTGAAAAGGACAGCTCAGAAAGATGATAGAGGCAATCATCATAGTCCCTCCGGCAGTGTGTCAGGCTCATCGTCAAGTGGTTGGTCATTCTATCTAAACCTCTGCTATAATATCATTCCAATTCAAATTCTAATTTTGAGTGATTAGAATGGAATAATATTGTTCTTTAAGTACCAAATTATTATTAACAATCTCATCTAAAAGAAAAATAAAGTATCGATTGGAGTGGAATATTGCTTCGGAAATTGAAATTTGATGGGAAGATATAAGAATTGTTAATAATACTTCCCTTCGAATCTTTATGTGAGCATTTTGATGTCCTGCTTTCTCTAAGGCTTCCTTAATTGTATAAGGTGGATTGCCTGAGTTTTTCTCAGTATTTAGCTTTCATGTCCAACCTGCATTTCACCGTAGTGTGATTTTGATCCTATGAAGATTTTCATTCTACTTAAGATTTATGATGCCACTGCTTTTTGCCAGTTCGTTTGGATGTTGTTTCATACCCTACACATGTGTAAAAGTTAGGGTGATACAGTGAGGCCATACATTGAATTTTTAGTGTACCCAAATTGAAGCTGATTTTGAAATGATAGAATATTTTTCAATGGTATTAAAGTTTCTTAGCTAAAAGCTTTGCGCTACTTAAATTCTTGACGAAATGATAGTATGTTTTTCTTGCTTAGAGGTAATTGCAAGTTCTTTGCTTACGGAGTTACGGTTGTGTGTTATTTCTAGTTGGGTGTCCTTTATCTATATATTTTTCCTAAATTTTAGGAACCGGGTTATGATAGAACAAATAAATTACACATTTAATGGCTTTGTTTACATATTTTGACTTACGTTTTCAATTAAATGGTTTTGCTTACATTTTGTTATATGTGCAAGTGAGGATATATGAACCAGTGTGTAGTAATACAAATATTTGTTTTAGTTAGATGGTTTTGCTTACATTTTGTTATATCTGCGAATGAGGATATATGAACCAGTGCGTAATACAAATATTTGTTTGTTTTTTCCTTACGTGCAAGAAATAGATAGAAATTCCGACTAACTGTACATGTACACTTTTATCTTTGTTTCTTGCATATTTTCAGGTACGACTACTTCACTTAGTACATGAATTGGAGCTTTTGCATTGGTGGCTCAAGATATTGTAATTTTTTTAGGATGTCAAACGATCACTTCACTTATTTTGGACCTGTTTTTATTATTTTAACTTAGTCAATGTTGTATATATTTAAGTTTTTGATTTTTACGAGGATTATATAAAAGATACATGATTCTTTTTATAGTATTCTTTTTTTTTCTTCTTTTTTGTACCAATAAATGTGTTGTTTACGATTGATACCATATTTTAATATATGGTTGCATTTTTTTTTAATATATATTCAAAATGAAATACTGACAATTGTCATGGGATACATTTTATAATATCTATCGTGTCAAATACAATTGTTATAATTATCGTCTAGAGAAATTTATTACTCCCTCCTATTCAGAGTATTCCTCCCCAATTTTTTTTGGGGGGAAACCAAGAAGGGAGTAAAATAATAATAAAGGGTGGAGATAAAGTAAGAGAGATGAATAGAAAGTGGGGTATGAAGTGTAAATGTGGGGTATAAAGTGAAGAGGTGTTGAGTTTAGGTGTGGAGGAAAAGAATAAAGAATTGAAGGAAGAATAAAGAATGATTAAAATTATTTCCAAAAAAGGAAAGTGGGAAGAAAACCAAACTAAGCTCAAAAAGGAAAGTGAGAGGAATACTCAGAATAGGAGGGAGTAGTATTTATCGTGTCGAATGCAATTTATACAATTGTTATAATAAGATCAAAGATACAAACCATTTATCGCATCGAAATTAAACGCCACAAAATTCGCCACTACAAATCAACTTCTTTCGTGTCGATTTTAAAAACCTAACCTAGCAAATAGATTATTCGTCGCGAAAGGCTACGACAACGCCACCTGCCTCAACGAATACACAATCGATGGAGAAACCTTTCGCATCAAATAGAATTGCCACAAAATACCAAAATAATTGCCGCAAAAAGGTGAGTTTGTTGTAGTCTGCATATGTAAGGCAATGCATTTTGGTGTGAGAAAACATAATTCATGGAATACTGTAACGTATAATAATATTGCATACGCGTAATAAGCAACAACCTACTCATATTTTGCAATAAGCTCGACAGCAGATTGATCAACAAACTGAGTTAACTGATTATCAAACATAACAAAATGACACTCGATGCCGGAAAAATCTTTAACCACAAACTTCACCTGATTCCTGTTACACCAATGGCACAGTGGTTGTTATGATTTTTTTTAAATACATGCTCCGATTCAAAAAACCAATATCGTCGATCTTGCAGACAGTACCTTTTTACAGGTGAATGAAATCCAGATTTCTGTCCATCACACCCTGTTTTACTGCAAACCCTCCTGCCAATGTCATTCTTAACGACCTTTGACCTGCAGGACTTGCAGCTATTGTAATACCATCCGGAGCTACAATCTAAATCAATAATGGTCACGACAGTGTAAAACAAACCACCCTGGTATGGAAGAGGAATTGTGTATAGAGTTTGAGGCGTTATAATATTTCAACAACATTAATCAAAGATGATATTGAATTAGTAAGCATACTCCCAATGATTACCTTCTCATTTTCACATATTTGACTAATAAAAAGAACATCGTCAACACCCAAGTCAAAACTTTCCTCTTCCACACCTTCTTCAATAATTTGAACTGAATTGTTGGGCACCTGTGAAGAAAGAATACATAGAAGTATAGGTTATATAAATTATAAATATGGTATAAATAAGGTAATGGTAAAACAAATTAGTAGGTGTCATGTTATATAAAACCTCTCCTGGAAAGCTTCGACTTCTGGAAGGCATGGATTAACCTCAAAAGATGCTGCGTTGTAGGTTGTTTACACACGCCAAGAAGCTGGTAATAAAAATAGAGATCATTAGTTTACAACGGCTGCTACGAAGACAAATATTGATAACAGTAAAGGGAGAAGAGATTCGGGTGTGCATACATTAAAAAAATTTTGGTCTCCATACAACGGATAATAATCACCTTGGACTTTTCGGGACTGGGTAAGATCTTCAACACTTCTGGCAGATCAGTTGCATAGGGTACCCAAAAAGTGCACTCAAGTACAAAGCCATTATAGGAGAATAGATATGTATAAGTGAACGTGTAAAATATTAAATGATAAGAGAAATTAATGACTATGCCGCCTACTCAATGTCTTCTAGTTTGATGTTTATGAAGTTATAACCATTTTTCGTTTTGACCATTGGACCAATCTCATAGAGCTTCCCCACAACATCTGCAGATGGATGTAATAATCTCTAGGTAAATACGTAAATTGGTGTATACTCTTAAGCGTAGCATTGAAAAAAATAAATTAATACAAACCTATATACTGATTGGTGGCTATTCTACCATTAATAATGTCTTCAAAATTTCTGAAACGATAACAATTAGCTAGAATGGATACATCATTTGGCAAATGAGTTTCTTTTGTTGACAATTCGACATTTAGTCTGCAACTATGTTCAGTAGCCTTGTCTATTCCGGTGTTGGCACCAACAGTAAGACTCTTGATGTTATACACCTCACCCATAAAAAATTTGTCCTTGAATCTGGTCAGCAGTGGCTTCTTAATGGTTGCTTGAACCAAGTCATTCTGAATTTGTAAATTAACAGTCAGTGGTCGAACAAAACATTTACAATGATGAACATCACCTTAGCATCAATCAAAAGCAACTCCACTTCATCAATTTTAGTTTTATCCCTAAACTCGGGCCTCTTCCATCTGTAGATAACCGTCACATTCATATTTCTGAGCCTCACTCCCTGACACAGTGTAGCAATGGTGGTTTCTTTAGGGTCAGACATAATTCTGACTGCAAAAGAAGGACCTGAAATAGAGTAATATAAATTCGCGAATGCAGTGTTGCAGATGATCCTATGAATTTGTAAAATTTGAGGTTTGAAATGTTAATGAAGAAATTGGATGATGCAATGTGGATTTATGAAGACCTTTTAGACTGGAAACATGGGAAAGAGGAATGAAATAGACGAAGAGTCGGATCATTATTGCCCCTGTTTTAATTTTTATTTTCCTCCTTGTTTTTCAAAAAATATGCATTGACAGCACTAACTTAGAATTTTGAGGGCAAATTAATTTCTTAATAAAATTTCCGTTTTGTTAGTGGATTGAATAGGAAGAATTGGATTTGATTGTTGATTATAAGTTGAATTGGATTAACATTAAAATTGAGACTTATTTCAAAATAGTGCATCCAATTTGTGCCACATGTTGGGGGGGTGGGTGGACACTATTTTTATATGAAGAGGATTTATTTCACTCAAATTTTATAGCATTGTAGCCGTTCAATTTTGATATACGTTGTAGATGTCGTATGATTTTTTATTAATGAAATGATGTGGTATGATATAGAAGAGGGATCAAGGGAGTCCACTTATCATAATTGAGTCCGTGAGTCCTCATCTCAACCTGTAGATTATAGATAGATTAATGGGTATGATTTGTTTGTTAATTAAGGAAATAACTAATAAATCTTGGTAAACATATCATTTCTCTCTCTCCTCGTTAATTATCTCAATTCAAATTTCTCTCTCTCCTATCAATCTTTTAACTGTCTCTTTCTCTCAGACAACAACTTTCTTCAAAATTAAGTTTTTTTCATCTTCACCAAAAAATCATCATTTCCCTACTGTCATTGTACGTATGTTACTATGTTACTGTCATAACCTATAAACTATGTTACTTTAACTCATACAATGTGTTACTTTAATTCATGAACTGTGTTACTTTAACTCATAAAATTTGTTACGCTGTATAATAGTCTCTTGTAAAAACTGTTACTCTAACTCATACAATGTGTTACTCTAATTCATGAACTGTGTTACTTTAACTCATAAAATCTGTTACGTTGCATAATAGTCTTTTGCAAAAACAGGACTTCCAATCAACCAAAAGAATAATGTATGTTTCTATTAAGGATACTCCAAAACAAAAATTATAAAACTTCATTATAATTCCAATATTTCACACCTGTTACTGTAAGAACTGGATATTGGAAATCAAATTATACTCATAAACTGTTTTACTGTAACTCATTAAGTATGTTACTTTTAACGCATAATGTGTTATTCTAACTTATTTACTCCAATAAAGGATGTTACTCTAAAGATTTGATATTGGAAAATCAATAAAACTCATAAATTGTGTTATTGTAACTTATTTCGTATGTTACTCTAACGAATAATGTATGTTACACTAATAATATATTGTCCTACTCATAATTGTGCTTCTTCTTCTTCTTCTTCTTCTTCTTCTTCTCCTCCTTCTCCCGATTCTTCTTCTTCATCGTCAGACGATGATTTACATGGCGTTTCCTAATGATTCTTCTTCTTCTTCTTCTTCTTCTTCTTCTTCTTCTCATCTACATCTTTGAAGATTTGCCCTATGTATGGACAAACAAACAATCAGAACTTGAAATATGGCGGTACTCTAAACCCTTTGTTACTCCAATGCATTAAAGTTACAAATGACAAGAACTAAAGTAACAGTTAAAGTGCATTAAAGTAATACGAGATTCAATTAACAGAAGATTATTATGCACAGGGGTTAGACATTAAAATAACAGATGGTGTGTATTAAAGTAACATATGTTGTGAATTAAAACAACACCAACTATATGTGAGTGCAAAGAATTCATATAATGATCAGACCTTTAATAATATGGAATTTCCATATTATAAACGTCAAATCTAATAATATGGAGCATCTTAATGACTTTCTTGGCGTTTCCAGTATAAATTACAAAACAAAAACTCATCGTTGGTGTATTCGACAATTTGCATAACCGCCATCGGAGGAGAAGTTGCAGCGGCGCGAGGAAGAAGATGAATGATTGAACATGTTATTGACTGTGTTGATTGGACGCGTGTACTTCGATTGAAGATTGTTTTGTTTGAAAGTGATGAGTGTGAGTATAAATGAGAGAATGAACGTTTGTAATGCTATGAATGAGAATATGAATGAGGACGTTACTCTTTTATATTGTTTTCTATTTTGATGTCAATCACGTCCCATAATTATAGGAAGCAATGTAACACCCGCTAATTTTCTAGGCGTTGTTATCTATTCTGTTATGACTTCGTCATGACTCTGTGATTTTTTTTTCTGCCATGATTTTCATGTATGGTAGGATTTGTGGATGATCCCGAGGCCGACGAGTATATTATCGTTTCCGTTTTGGACTAGAGGTAACGTCGATGTTACTCGGTATTTCATGATTTTAATTGTGTATTTGCATGTATATATTTTTATAATTTTATTTTTGACAATATATGTATGTCACCAAATCTGGAAAAATTTTAAAATTTGAAAATTTGCATGTTTCGGTAATTTTATCGCTTTTACGAGATTAACGATTAAATTGTTATATTAATTTGTAAAATCATAATATTCGGCCTAAACATGTAATATATGTTTATATTCTGTAAAATTGATATTTTTGAGGATTTATAATAATTTAGGATTTTTCTGATATTTTAAATATCGATTATTGAATTATTACCGTTTACGGACAAAAATGATTAAAAGCCGATTTTTAGTTCTAGTACCTAAACATTTTATTTTAATCTGATTTTTGGCGTGGTAAAACTTTCTGGTGAAATAGAATTTTATGAATTTATTCATAATTTTTCGAAATTGTTAAGTGGATGAATTAATTAATCACTTTAAATCATCGTTTATCGTTAAAACCGCGTTTGTCGTTTAAATTCTCGATTTCTGGTCCTTGGTTTAAATCTGGAAAAAATGTGATTCTGATAATTTCATAATAAAATGTATTTTTATGATTTTTAGTGCTTTAATAAAATGTTAGGAACGATAAGTTTTATTAATGGAATCGTTAATTGTGAAAACGAGTTTTAAAGACGGTTTTGACGGGATTTATTAAATCTGGAATTTTTGGAAATCTGGAAAAATGTTAGATTCTGGAAAATCATGATTTTTAAGTTTAATAATAATTTTTGGATATTAATACTTAAATCATTTTTGTAATTACTATTTTTATTAATCGTTATTGTCGAGATAGGACGATTAACGAGGAAACGCTTTAAAAACCGAGTTTTAGGATTCTGGAAAATTTTCTTTTCTGGACAGAATGTCCACAAATATATTTTAACTATTTTTACGTAATTTTTGTACTATTTATTAAGGTCTTTAATTAATAAGTATTGATTTTCGGACAAATTGTGATTTATCGTTAAAATGCTTCGTCTTACCTAAAAGAATTATTTTTCCAGCAATTTTGAAAGTGTTTAATCTGAAACTTTAAGAGTTAAATCATCCCTTAACATACTCTAAATATATTCATTGGTTTAATTAAATAAAAGACGTTAAAGATTTAATTTGACCTTTTGCCGTAAAATCCTATTTATAATCGTATTGTCGTAACTAATAATAATTAGGGAATTTTAGTTTTATAAATTTTGGAAACACCCTAATTAGTAGTACTAAAGTGTTTAAGACATTTTTAATTATTTTGTAAACACTTGTATGGTTTTTCAATAATTTCATAAATCTAAATACTCTCACTTTGATAAGTAATATCGTTAAGGCCGAAAGTACTAGTTTTTATAAATCTATATCGTTTACTAAAATGTCAAATTAGTATAAACTAATATTTTCACTATTTTGATATAATGCTATTTTTAGTAAAGTTTCTAAAAATAGAAGTTTCCTAAAATAGAAAGTTTCCTCTTTTAGAATATAAATGCTTGCTTCTTTTATCCTCATATTATTTATATTGATTATATCTTTTGAATATCGATAATGGCTTTGTTTTGGAGTTATGGAATAAGGACAAGTGTGAGGTTAGAGTAATATATTCTAGGGTTTACGGTTTTGCCATCAACTATAAGGCTAGTGTATCAGGAATCGGTACATTGGTTGTTGAACCGGGTGACAGGTATCCCGGGAGTTGTGTACATTTTGACCTTAAGCTTAGGCCTCGCAGTAAGTCGCCGTCATAAGTTGAACTGGGTGACAGGTAATCCCAGGAGGGGTGTGCATTGTCTTAAACTAGGGCCACACATTTATAAGTCGCCGCTCTATTATAGTTGAGTAGCCTAGTTAGAGACCGAAGTTTGATTTGTTTGAACTAAGTTCTCGAAGCTAGTTTTTAGTATTCTCCTAGTGAAAGTCTAGCCGTCTACATTACTCCTATCCATAACGCCATTTTGAATATTTTTATTATTATCGATATATTTTCATTTGCAGGTTGGCAAATGTTTTATGTTTTCTTCGGAAAACTCATTTTATTTATATTGTTTCGTTACGTGAAGTTTTTCACTGAAAGCTTATTTTTAATATGCTGTTTTACTATTTTCCATTTTTACTATTTTTCTATAATAGTAATTACAGTTTTAAAATCCTGTTATACGGCTGGGAGAACGTTGGCGTTGCTCCCCACTGATTGTGGCTGTTATGTTTTTAACATGGCAGGTATATGTGTTTTCCTTCGGGTGGGCTAGCGAGCAGTTATGGATCCTGCTTGTTTTAATCAGATCACTGTATTATGGATTGTTAAAACCCTTTTTATGGATTTTATTTATTTATTTATTTTTGTAGCCATTTTTATTTTATGGCTTATGTATTGACTTACCATTTTTATTTAATCAAGACATAGCTACAATGTGTTATAATCCCACTTCTATAGTGTTTCCGCCACTGTATTGCGTTAGAATTTCTAGGGGATTACAAGCAATATCTTTTTTTTAATATGACGGTATTCTAAATCCTTTGTTACTCCAATGCATTACAATAACAGATGACAAGAACTAAAGTAACAGATGAAGTGCATTAAAGTAACACGAGATTCAATTAATAGAAGTTGCCTATACACAGGGGTTAGACATTAAAATAACAGATGGTCTATATTAATATTAAAGTAACACATTATGTGCATTACAATAACTCCATATATTGTTTGTGCGAAAAATTCATATAATGATCAAACCTTTAATAATATGAAGTTTCCATACTGTAAACGTAAAAACTAATAATATGGAGTATCTTAATGACTGTCATGGCGTTTCTAGTATAAATTACAAAGCGTATACTCACCGTTTGTGCATTCGACGATTTGCATATTCGCCATCGAAGGAGAAGTTTCAGCGGTGTGACGAAGAAGATGAATGATTGTATGTGTTATTGAGTGGGTTGATTGAACGTAAGTTGCAGTGGCGAAGAAGAAGATGAATGATTGAACGATTTGCATAAATTTTGATTGGAGATTTTGTTTTGTGAAAGTGAGAAATGAGAGAATGAATGTGGGTTGTAATATGAATGGTAGTATGAATGATTATGTTACTGAATGATATTCTTTCCTATTTTGATGGAAGCAATATCTTTTCTTTTTTTAATATAACGATGAATCTCGTCCATCCATCTCTCTCCCATCCAATGGATGAGATGAGGACTTAGGGACTCAATATATGAGAGGGACTCATAAGAACCTCTCTCTATATATATAAGGTATATTTTATTAAAATGGGACAATAAATAAAAATCGGGTAAATTTGATATTGCATGTGTTGTATTTTTTTTGCCAACATTGTACGTAAGTGAATGTGGGTGAGATTTGTAATATTGCACTTCGAATAAATTCTATACTTGATCAACTAATTCTAATATGAGGTTGACTCGTCTACCTCTTTTTCGGAGTCATTTGTTGTTACTCTCTTTAAAGAACGATTTAGTCGAGCATATAAGAACTATGTTCCAAAGCTCGAACATAAATTAATAAATACTCCCTCTGTATCTATATGTTTGTCCACTTTGTTTAATATATGGGTGGAGTATTATAATGAAAGTGGACGAACATATAGATACGGAGGTAGTATGTATTTTTAATGTTATTTTTCATGTATTTTTCATTTAATGTATTTTATTATGATTTTTATGTTAGTAGATTTAATTTAATTAACACATTTTTTTTAAAATTAGCTTTAGTTTGGTATTTTCATGTGTATGCTAAGTCGGCCCAAAGGAAGGCTTGGTGTTCGACATGAGTTTATCGTCAGTATTTGATCACGATTATTTAATTGTAGTGTTGATGCTTAGTCAATAATTTATGCCTAACGGCTAAATGTTAAATTTGCAAAAACATTATACTGTTTGAATTTATTCAAAATATGAGAATATTATTTTGTTCATCAAATTTGACATTAATGTTTATTATATCTTTCATATTCAGGTTACATTCTCAATTCGAATAACGTCATTTATTTAAATGAATGGTAAGAGAATGTAAATACTTATTTTGGGTCGTCGCAATCTTAACACAACATTGAGAATGTAAGATTATGCTACTCATAAGGTTTATATCGTGTGGACTCACATGTTTTTTGTGGAGTAGAAAATTAATGCATGTGTTTAATGATTGTTTAATGCGATATTAAGGACATATTTAAGGGCATTGTTTCTATTAAATAAGTTGCAAGTGTCCAACTCAGAGAATAACAAGATAAGGGTAAAGTTATGGGTTGTTGGCTTGTTACGAGTATGGACACATAAGGAATATTGTATTACTTTGTACGCCTCATTGCGTGTCGGTAAGGGTACACATACTTCTCATTTAAGATTTGTCATCTAAGGTTAATTATTATATCAATCATGTTTTGTGGGTGAATTTGGTTTTTCATTCACATAAGTACATTAATGCAAGTAGAAGTAAGAATCTAAGATGTTGTATGTCAATTGATGATGAAAAATTTATCTATTTGGGGCATGTCATCATCTGAGTTTGAGACAATCGGCTAATTTAGTTATCACTAATGACTTGTTATTTTGTTTGAATCTGGAAAAATTTTGGTACTGCCTTTTGGTGGAGTTCAATTATTTTTCGTTTGGTCAAATTTGGTTCATTATCCATTGAGAAATAATTAATTTTGTATTTTTCTAATTCAAATAATGGTAAAGTTGTCATTTTTGATAATTTTATATAGTTTAAATTGGAGTTACTTGCATTAAAAATCTAGTGGATATAAACAATTAAGAACAATAATAATTGGGAATATTGATACTTTATACCTCTAGTATGACACATTGAAAGGAGTATTAAAGTTGTGTCAAAATGAAATTATTGACTCTTCTACTTCGGATTCTCATATTGAAGGAGAATAAAGACGAAAAGAGAAAATAGATATCAAAAAGACTTTGATGTCTTATAATTGATATATAAGCAGTGGCGGACCAAGGATTTCCGATCTGGGGGTGCACAATTTTTTTAACACACTCCCTCAATCCTTCACGGAAGATTTTATTTCCACTCCAATAAAATATTTCTCACATATACATTATAGAAAGTGGAAAACAAAAAATACTCTGTATGGAGGTATTAATGCAATATACTTTCTTCGTCACAGTAAATAATTTACACTTTTTTTTGTGTGTGTTAGTAAATAATTTACATTTTTATTTTTTTAGTAATTTTACCTTATACACTATACTTTTTACATTGAAATCTTTTCTCACAAATTTAATTTTTGTCTATAAACCAAATATAATTTTTCTATTAAGGCGGAAGGAGTAACAATTTTGAAATTAAGTTGCTAGATTTGCTAAAATTTGAAACTAAGATTTTGGTATATAAATTAAATTAACAAGTAATAAACACAGACAACAAAATAATTAACAAATTAACCCATAAATTATATGAAAGAGCTTTTTTTATTTTGTATCTACATTCAAGTTAAAGGAAAATGAGAAGAAATTTTAAAAGAAAATAAAAAAAGAGTTTGAAAAATGTATGTTGAGCAATTTTGGAAATTAAAAATTGACAACAAATTTAATAGGGAGAAAAATAAAACTAAAGGAATGTCCACATATGGGATTGAACACACCACCACTTGATTCAAATGCAGGAGCTTTCCTACTACACCACTTCTGCTTTGAATGCTCAAATAAAGCGTTGTTTACTATCTATCCTAGATATTTCATTATTTTATTTTAAAATAAAAACCCAACGGTGCGCACGTGGAAGGCTGTGCGCACCCCTCGGTTCGCCACTGTATATAAGGGTATGTGAACTATTTTTATGTTTTAAGTTGTATTAGTTCACATCACTATATTAATTTGTAGACAAAATTATGTATGATATTTATATCTCGATCTTGAGAAGTTTCAAGTTCATAGAGGTTTTTATCACATATTTAACTGAGATATATTCTCGGTACATGATTAAAGATGTCATGTCGATCATAAGTGGAAACATGCACTTTGACAAATTGACTATTCAAGATAATAACGTCAAGGTTATTTCGGTTACTTGCTAGAGATGTTTGATATTACATTAAAGATTGCACCATATGAAGATTTAAATATATATATATGGTGTATCTATCTATATCTGTATATATATTAATTGAGTGCATCCACTGCTGACATGGCAGCGTGGATGCACTCCTTCGCTGACATGGCATGCTCACATGGATTCTAAGATTTTGGAATCAGAGTTACTAAAAATAAATATGATAATTATCCTACGTATATAAATGATCCACTCAATTCAATTAATGTAACATTTACATAATATTATTATTCACATAAAATTATTATTCGTATAATATTATTATAAATATTACATATATTAAAAAAATTATGACATTTTCATAAATATATTTAAAATAATTTTTTAATTTTTATTTTGAGAACACAAATAGTTGATATTGCGATATTAATTTTTAATATCAAAATTATCGTCATGCTATAATCGTTAATACAAATAATATATATATATATATATATATATATATATATATATATATATATATATATATATATATATGTATATATGTATATATATATATATATATATATATATATATATATATATATATATATATAGGTTGACATCATCGAACAATAAATGAAAAATAATAAATTATACTGTATGTCTAATTAATCATGTGTGTATTCAGTCCTAGAGTTTACATGTCTAAAAACATCAAAACTGATTGAAAGATATATTTAAAGGGTAAGATTAGCGGCCGAACTTTGTTTTAGTTCCATTTAAGGATCCGAACTCTTTAATTTTACGATTCAGGGTTGAAATTAGCACCGACAATTAATGTTACTCGACCTCGCAAAAAATAAAGTGGGAACATAATATGAAAACATATGAAACGGGTCCAGCTGATCGGGTCATACGGGTCAGATCAAATATGAGTTGAGTTATACGGGTCAGGGTTTAGGGTCAGAAATAGTTTTGAATGCATATTTTTTTTACCAACTTTTCAAATCAAGCAAAAATAATTTTAATTTTAATAATAATGATAATAATAATAATAATAATAATAATAATAACAATAATAATAATAACAATAATAATAATAATAATAATAATAATAATAATATTATTATTATTATTATTATTATTAATATTATTATTATTATTATTATTATTATTATGTTTGTACTTCAAAAATATTGATTCAATTTTTAAAAATATTTTTTTATTAAATGATACAGTAAAAAAGGTTGTATCATATTGAATATTTTGTAATTAAAATATGTATTTATTTTTTAATTATAAATTCAGATATAATACTTAAATTTAAATATTTTATTAATTTTAACAAATTCTCATTGACCGAACGGGTTGAATGGGATGGGTCAGGTTTCGACCCTAAATTAACGGGTCATATTGGGATCGGTCAAATGGGTTGCGGGTCGAAAAAATGGGTTCACGACCATAAAAAGAGGGTTAATTACAAACATCAAAACTGTATTTAAATATTTTAACTTTTTTAAATAATTAATCATGTACGTATTCGATCCTATAAAGAGTTTGTATGTCTAAAAACAACAGAGCAAATCCAATTGAAAGATATTTAAGGGTAAGATTAGTACCCGGACTATACTTTTAATTCCGTTTAAGAGTCTGAACTCTGATATTTAACTTTACGATTATGGGTTGAAAACTAACACCATCAATTAAAGTTATTCAACCCCTCCAAAATAAAGGGAAAGCGTAATATGTATACAGTATACCTGTCAAATGGGTCCAACGGATCGGGTCCAAATATGGGTCAAATCAAATATAAGTCGGGTTATACGGGTCACGGTTCGGATTAGAGTCAGAAATAGTTTCGAACGCCTATATATTTTATAAACTTTTTAAGTCCAACAAAAATATTTTTAATATTAATTTTTTTATTTTAATATTATTATTGTACTCTTTAATAATGTTTATATTAAAAATAATAATTAATTCAACTTTTAAAATTATTTTACAATTAAATGATAAAAATATTTGTATTACATTGAATATTTATAATAAAAAAACATTTATTTTTAATTATAAATCCAAATATAATATTTAGGTATAAATATTTTATTTAATTTTAATAAATTCTCAATAACCGAACGGGTCGGGTAGGTATCGACCCTAAATTAACGAGTTATTTTGGGTTCAGTCAAACAAGTTGTGGGTCTAAAAAACAGTATTATGATCCTAAAAGGGGGAGGGGTAGATTTCTTTTTTTCTTTTAACTAATTTTTGAGATAGTATGAAGATGTTCCTTTCAATTTTTTTAGTTTATCACACAATTTTTTTAGTTAATCAGTGTGATAATGCACGTACATAGCACCATAAATACTTTTCTTCTACTCTGTAATACATATCTTAATTAACTTCATATATGATATATCTCATTCATCATTTTTTAATTCAATTTATATATAACATAACTATAAACTGACCCGTGAATCTTCACGGGTGATAAAACTAGTTATGTATACAAAGTAAGATATTGTTGGGGTTAGGTAGAAGTATGATTATTTACACTCTTTCGTAGATAACTGCTCTAGAAGTAATTTTAGAACTGCAGCTTGTTTTTTTTTTTTTGGATAAAGTTACAACAATATTATTGATTGATTTAGTGTATTTATTTACACTTGAGATATGTCCAACTAATTAGGAATATTTTTTCTAAGGTAATATAGTTGGATTTAAGGACAATAAATAATTATTTTGTTGTCTAACTTTATAAGGATTAAGCGTAATATATAAAAGAAATGATCCCACACGCAAGTTACTTTAAGACGGATAATATGGGTTCGTTGAGCTTATTGAGTTTGGGGGGAAGAAAAGGGACTTATGGACATGATCCTACGTCTCATTATAAAGGATCACAAGACCATTCTAGTAAAACAAACTCAAATACCTCAAGAACAATTGTTATTAAAGAAATTCACTAAGGGAAGAATGAATGCAGTTTCAGAGGACTACATTGTTTTCATGTCAGGACTGGCATATTACAGTGTAATAACAAATTTATATATTGTATACATTCAAGAGTAAGAGTTAGATGATGAAATGGTAGAAAAGTATTCATTCGACATTTTACCAAATCATTGAAAGTTCTAACTAATACATTTGAATTTATATATGTCATCAATAAAGTATTAAGTCATTTGATTGATAAAGACACTTTGGAATTCATTGCCTAAAAGTATAAAGCATATTGGTTTCAAATGGTTATTTGTTACCAAGACAGACTCATTCGGTAGTGAGACAGTAAGGCTCGTCTTGTCAATAATGGCTATAAAGACAGATGGTATATCCAGTTTTGGAGTTACATTGGATTAATGGTAAAGACAGGTTTGTCAATGGAGACATTGATTGACTCATTACTACAGATGCTAGAAATTCTGACTCGATTGATTCAAGGCAAAGTTTCTGCAAATTAAAGTTAATAATCATCCAATGAAAACTCAAATAAGGTTTTCCGTCAAAGAGTACATCAATCTACCATGATATCATCTCATTTGGTTTTGTATGAATGTGATACGTGATTGTAGATACTCAAGGTTCAGTGGGAGTATGCAAATATATCAAATTTTATACCCTTTAAGTAAATGAGACTAATGTTGTCTCATTGATGTCCTTAAGGAAAAATTCATTTAGAATACATAGTATTACTTAAATCCATGTACTTCAAGATATTTTTCATGTGTTTAAGTAATAAGGTATAATTAAACTTAGTTTGTACATGTTTGGATATTGTGTACATTTTATAGTTTAATTGTCATATATTAAGGGAATATAGTAGGATATTAAGAGCCACTAAGGACAGCCAAACATATTGTTTGTCATTTATATTTGGAGCAAAACAATGTTACCATATAAAGGAGATCGATTCAGGTTGAGATCATTCGTTATTTCGACTCCTATTTGGTCATTCATATTTGTCACAAGGATGCAAATTAAGTTCGGTATTGAAAGACCATTTAGGTTAATTGTGACAAAATGACGGTTATTATAGTTTCGAATAACAATACAAGTGATGTGTTGTTATAGAAACAATTCATAGTAAAAAGGCGTCTAAGATATGTTTGTACAACCTCCATTTTTGCGGATCCACTTATCAGGAATTACCACCCACGGTCTTTCTTAGCTTGAGCACATTGCTCAAATGGGTGTTTCGACTAATGATATTCAGGTTAAGTGGGAGTTTGTCACATTAGACACATTATGGTATACGGTTATGCAATTCAGCAGAAATAAGGTTTACGGTTTTCAGTTTCACTTTGTCTCATTTGGTTGATCTCACTAAGGTTTAAGGTGGACCAGTTGGAAATATGCATATTTGTATCGTCTGCGGTTGCTGTTTCCATGCTACACTCCTATACTAGATTAATGTCGTTAGTCATGTTGGCATGGGTGATCATTGATGAGTCTTGTTACGACAAACCATGGCAAAGGCAGCTTTGGTTCTATGCTGATATGATTGATGGACCGAATTGCTTAAGACGGTTATAATATTTGATAACATTTTTGAGCTCATCAGGTTATATTGTACATACAATTTTCAGGTATCACACATATATAGATGTATTTGGCCCAAGTGGAAGATTGTACTCCCTTTCATCCATTCAATTCTTTACGTGGGGGCCGTTTTTGTGAGGAGAAATGGTGGGCCTATGTAAAGAATTGAATGAATTTGAGGGAGTAAGAATTATGGGCCTAAGTACAATATACATGGACAAATTATTTATTTGGGTAATAATTGTTGTAGACACCCGCATTTTGACCGCCTGGTGTCTATGGCAGTTTCCAAAAAACACCCGATGATGAGCGGACGCTAACGTTTTTCTATGCGCTCGGATACGGGCTCAAATCCATTAATCGTTGGCTAACACACTTACGGAGTACAAATCTCACCAAACGGACCTCAAATCCAGGCCCAGTGGATCATTCCAAGTCAAACAAGACTAATTTGGGCCGAAACCGACACCGGAAATAAAACCGACTTTTTGCGATTGGGTCAACCCCGGTCAAAGTCGTTTCTGAGACACACAAAAACAGCCATACAACCATCAAAAGTCCAAGTCAATCACAAAACCCATCAAACACCCAAAGTCAAGGTCCAAAACAATGGACCCGTGCAACCCGACTGGGCCACTCGATCGAGTGACCCACCCACTCGATCGAGTGGGCTTGTTTTGAGCCCGGCTGCAGGCTTCACGGGCCACTCGACCGAGTTAGCCCTTTACTCAGTCGAGTAACCCTAATTCGGGTGCCCTAGCCTTGCCTATATAAGCAACCCCATGCAACACTCAAAACAACCTTTTTCGAAACCCTAGAGCAACCTTACACACACACACATGCTACGTCTTTTGCAAACCCTAATCAAACCCTAGCAATTCTACACTAGCAAAAAACCCTAAACCTAGTTTTAGGAATCAACCCCGAGCCACCACAACTCAACCTCCATAAACCTCGAAGACTCTTGTGTTAAAGCCACGGTTACGAGTCCGCACCGAGACAAGAACATGTAGGTTAAGGGTGTCAAAACCCTCTCTTTTCTCCTTCTCTTCTTCACGTCGTCTTCATCTCCTTCTCATCCTCTTTTTTCGTTTTTTTATTTTATTCATTGCATCATAATATCGATAGTATTATTAATAAAAAGCATTAAAATACTTATGGATTTGTGTCGAACGTGAGTGATGGTGGGATAAGAAAAACCGCATATACAAGTGTACTGCACACGCGTCGTCGGTCGCTTATCCCACCACCCCGATCGTTTGATTATTGAAATAAAAACGTAAACAATAATTCGTTTTTTTATTTTTTGTAGTCATCATCATCGATTTTGCATTCATCAATTTTTAAATCAATTTTAATAAGGGTCGAAACCCGTTGACACGGATCCGACATCACGATCCCTAGGGATTTATTTCGATGTCGGAGAAGTCGAGGGAATCAAGTCCCTTTTTATTCAAGTAAAGCGTCGATCTCAGATTCGATACCAATTTTGTAATTGGATATCGAATCTAACGATCAAGTCACATAAATTAATTAACGTGATTTGTTCATATCACGATAATTAATTTAAGATGACTAAAATTAATCTTTTTTTTTTATTTCACTCTAATATCCCATATCGATTCAAATAATCGAATATGGGATATAACGAGTATTCAAAATTAGAATCGGGTATAAATTCAACAATATTTATATTTGGTTCAACAAAAGTCGCGATCTATAAAAAACCAAGTCGAACATAAATTGTGCAATATTTATGTCCGATTCGGTAAAACCGTCGAATTATCAAAAATCAAAAGCAATTTCAAAATCAACAATTAAATTGCAAGCGAACTAAGTTCGTACAGGTGCCACTCGACCGAGTGCCTTAACCACTCGATCGAGTGACACCGTAAAATCGAGTCAGAATGTCAATTACGACCCTCACTCGATCGAGTCTCACAGTGACTCGGTCGAGTGGCCATGTACTCGACCGAGTTGGTCAGTAACTCGGCCGAGTACAGTCCATAGCGCAAAACAGAATCATCTTTTATAGGTCCACTCGATCGAGTCCATCGACCACTCGATCGAGTGACCTTATAACGACTAATACGACAAGTCGTACATTCTCCTTTTCAAACTCAATAGTATTTTGCGGCTTAGGTCAACATGTACATAATTAATCACGTGTATACTATCTTTTCAAAACATGCATCTTATATTTGCATCTTTTCATCTCATTTATCATTTGCACAAACCGTTATTATTCGTTATATTATTACATCGTTACTAACGCGTTTGTTATTTCTTTTGTCAATTTAATTATTGTTCGTTTATTGTACTAAATGAACCCACATGCTAAAATTCCACTTTGACGTAGAATTAATTGCATTAAATTGACATAGAACCCCACTTTTCAATTTCATTCACATGCCTAGGAAAAACAATGTTTTTTTTTTGGTAAAGGGTAAGTATATATATATGAATGAATGTCCAATGTACAGGGTTTGACTACAACAGATTATGTAGCCATTTACTATCTCTAGTACTGAGCGGGTATTTGATCTTACAAGTAATGCGATTTCTAACATCAACTTTAACCAAATTAGCTACACAAACTGGTTGCTGAACAAAGCCCTCTAATCTGCAGATATTCCGCTGCCTCCATATGTGATATATCGTCGCGTTAATCATAGCACTGAGAATATTGCATTGAAGCTTAGTCCCTCTTTTCTTGGTAGCCCACTCTAAACCCCCAGAACAAGGGATTCGTTTCCTCACCCAATCACCCAGAATGCGAATAACTCTTGAACTCCATGAACACCCAAAGAAAAGATGTTCAAAGGTTTCAGCCTGTGAGTCACAAAAATAGCAAAGGTCAGAATCAGAGACCCCAATCCTCATAAGTTTCACTCTAGTGTTTAGTGCCCCTTTGAACACAAGCCATGAAATAAAACTGTGTCTCGGGAAACTCCAAACATTCCAGACAAGCCCACCCTAAGATACTCTCGGATGGTGAGGCCGCAAGGCTTCATAAGCCTTCAAAATAGAATATACCATCGAAGACCCATGCCATAGCCCGTCAACAAATAAATGCTTAATCTTCTCTTTAGCCTGACAGATTTTCTTCCACGCCCATGTAACATCAGCATGAGGCTGATAATCACGCCAAGGCACGCCTCTCAGGTATATACTATTGATCCATCGCACCCAAAGACGGTCCGGCTGATCAAACACCCAAGATGCCAATTTCGCAACCGCAACCTCATTCCACAAATATAGATCTCGCAACCCAAACCACCCTCTCCTTTAGGCCTGCATATAAAATCCCAACTCACTAAAGCTCGTTTCGTACCCTCCACTCCACCATCCCAAAGAAAGTTTCGACAAAGGGATACAATCCGAGCCATAATATATTTCGGAATAATAAACACCATGGCCCAGTAATTGTGCAACTGAGATAGCACAGACTGTACCAGAGTTAGTCTACCTGCATAAGAGAGTTTTCGAGCACCAATGCTAGTAATCCTAGCCACAATCCGGGCCAAAAGCCTCTCACAATCAGTCTTACCCAAATGAGTACTCTGAATAGGTAATCCAAGATATCTGAAAGGCAAAGAACCCTCCACACAGCCTGAAAACCGCAAGATGGCTTCTTTCCGATCATTGTCTACTCCAGCAAAGTAAGCATGGGACTTACCCACACTGATACTCAGCCCCGAGGCTCTACTAAAGGTAGCAAACGCCTTCCAAATCAGCTCCATGGACTCCGTTTCTCCTTTACAGAAAAGGAGCAAATCATCCGCAAACAGTAAGTGACTTAGCTTAAGAGGGCCACATTTGGGGTGATATTTAAAATTCCTCTCCATCATCCCAAAAGTCATAATACGAGAGAAATATTCCATACAGATAGTGAAAAGTAGAGGAGACATCGGATCTCCCTGCCTCAATCCTCTCTTCCCACGAAAAAAACCAAAGCTATCCCCATTAGCACAAATAGAATATGTGACCGATTGAACACACTCCATTATCAAAGCTCTGAAGTGAGTGGGAAAATCTAAAGCATAAAGCATTTGATCCACAAACTTCCACTCCACACTGTCATAAGCTTTATGTATATCCACTTTAAACAGGCATCTAGGAGAAACACGACCCCTCCCATACATACGGACCAAATCCTGGCAAATCAGTACATTTTCTACTATACTCCTCCCTTCAATGAAACCCCCTTGAACCGGGGAAATTATCTGAGTTAAAACTCGTTCAAGTCTCGTACAAATAATTTTAGAAATACATTTGTATAAGACATTGCAGCAAGCAATCGGCCTAAAATCTTTCACAGACTGAGGCTTATTCAGCTTAGGGATTAGGACTACATTAGTACAGTTCAGCTGTTTCAGAAGCTTACCTGTAACGAAGAAATCCTTCACTGCTTTAGTAATCTCATCACCCACAATATCCCACGAGTCGATGAAGAACTGACTCGTGAAACCATCCGGGCCCGGAGCTTTATCACGTGGAATGGAAAACATAGCACGCTTGACTTCTTCCTCAGAAACACTCGTCGACAGATAACGTTTGTGTTCTTCAGAACAAATCACACCCCGCCTCACTAATCCAACGTTAACCTGTTCTGTATCGAGAGACTCGCCCAGGAGCTTGGAATAATAGCTCAGGAAAGCATTTTCGATGGCCTCTTTATTGTCACAAAAATTGCCGGTATCATCACAAATTCCCACTACAGCATTACGGGCTCGACGCGCTCTAAGAACTCCATGGAAAAACGCTGAATTAACATCTCCATCCCGAACCCACCTCTGTTTCGATTTCTGAGCCCAGAAATCAGCCCGCACTTCCTGCAGAACACGGACCTGATCATTCAGGGTCGACTCCTGTTGCAAGTTCAACGCTGAAGGGTCCGTGCGTATGACTACCTGCAGCAATTCTAGCTTCCTCTCCGCCTGCCCACACCGATTCTCGATATCCGAGAAGCACTCCGAATTCAGGCTCTTCAGGGGGTGTTTCAGCTCGCGCATTTTAGACACAACACGGAACATATGAGTACCCCTGACCAGTAATTCCTAAGAATCACTCACGCACTTTTTAAAATTCGGAGCCCGACTCCACATATTCATGTATTTGAAACTTCGATTCCTCCTTACCGGTGGGTGTTCTAACTGAACAATGCAAGGACAATGATCAAAGGTACCCTCCGGCATGAAATTAGCGAACCCATTAGGAAAAAGAGCCATCATATCCTCATTCACCAAGCATCTATCAATTCGACTATAAACCCTAGTCTCAGCCACCTTATGCTTATTATTCCAGGTGAACCATGATCCACTCGCCTTAAGGTCACTCACATCACAATTTGCTAAGCAATCACGGAATTGGGCCATCTCCTCATCCGACGAAACACCCCCTAGCCGCTCACTAGCATCAATAACGCAATTAAAGTCCCCCAGTATCATCCAAGGACCTCCTAATGCATATGCTTCAAGTCTTCGCCACAGCTCGAGCCTGTCAGCAGCTGAGTTAAAGGCATATACAAAAGTGAGAAAATATTCCTTACCAGAGCTCAGGGAGACTCTAGCATGAATACTCTGATTACTGTAGCCCAAAATCGACAGGTTGACCTTCTCATGTTTCCACAAAAGCCAAACCCGACCCCCATCATAACAATGATTATTCGTGGTTATGCTCCATTCATTGAAAACATTTCTTTGAACCTTCGCATAAGCTTTATTCTTTACTTTAGTCTCAAGTAACCCAAAAACGTCTACATGTTGCTTTCTAATAAACTCACATATAGTGCGCTGCTTATTTATATTACACATGCCTCGCACGTTCCAAAAACCAATATTATGTGTCACCATGGATAACCAATTCAAGACCAACCCCTTCCTTTTCCAACCCCTCTTCCTTTCTCGGCGAGCCTCTGACTATCTCAGCGAATGAAATGCCCGGAGTCAGGACCGGGTCATTCCTCGATAAGATACGCACAGGCTGAACATTATGATTAGGCGGCTTCGAGATAGGCACAGACTTCGATACCGGCACAGCAGACTTAACAGGCTGCTTACGGGCTACCTCAGTTTCCTTCTTCTTCTTCGCCTCCAACCTCTCCTTCCTCAATTCCTCTTTCCTACACTCACTCATTTCATGTTCGTACCCTTTACATTTAGAGCACCATATTGGTTTCCATTCATATTTAACTGGCACTTCAACAATATAACCATGTTCATCCATGAACCGAACTGAGGACTTAAATTTATGTCCCAATTTAACAAGGACCATAGTTCTAGCATATCCTAGCCTAGTACGCTCCTCTGTAGCTAAGTCAGATTTTAGATATGACCCAACAAGAGATGCAATCCTAGGTAGGCATCGGCCCCAAAATTTTAAAGGAAGATCATGTAATTGCACCCAAACCGGTACTTCTTGCACATCCTCCTTATCCAATTTAGCATCCGCAGTCCATTCCTTGACGATTAAAGGTTTATTATCAAACATATAAAAACCATGATTAAGAACTTGTACCTTTGCGTCTTTCTCCTTAAACCTCACGATGAAGATACCGTTTGGTAGAAAAGAAATCTTGTCAATCACGTGAGCCTTCCAAATGCGTTTCACAAACCCCTCCACCACCTCCCATGGGGGATTCGCTCCCATGATGAAGCAATACACTGCGTTTCCCCAATACTCAACCTCCTCCTCCACATCCTCCTCGGAAAATTGCAGCAGTTCTTCTTCATCGTCCACATCCACAACACGTTTACCCTCTCTCTGTTTCCATCCAATTTCAGGGACATTGGCGGTTTCAAGATCCGGGTTACTCTCAGGAACGAAGGACGTCGCCCCCTCCTCTGAATCAGAATCAAAATTCAACCCGGGAATGTCGTTGAGTTTGACGTTCGCATTCGTGTCATCATTCAGTTGAGAATTCGAGACTTCAGTCTCCTTCGGTCCAGTTTTCGCATTCACTGTCTTCTTACGTAATACATCACCTTTGGATGATCTGGTATTCGGCTTAGGGCCAGTAACACCAATTCGATCCTTCTTCTTCATTGCAGTAGTCGCCGGAGATGACGCCGGACAGGGCCGACGCCGTCAAGAAAACGAGAAAAGCCCTAGTGTCGCGCGGGTCGCCAATCGCCAGAGCCAGGGGAGCGTTTTTTCGATTTTTGATCTTGAAGGTTATTATCCACGTTTTTTCGATCTTTTTGAAAAACAATGTTTGCATAAGCATTTTTTCCGATTTTACTAACGCGCGTATTGTAAGTCATTCGAATTCTTAGTAGAGGCCGCTAATGTGCGGGCGGGGTTGGGCGTCCTTTGTGGGCTTCCCAACACGTACCCTCACCCCTTACTCAGAACCTCGGTTTCCGGATGCCCGAAACCGTTGGCGCACAAGAGTCATTCAATACACGATATCCGATAATATCGGTATCGGTATCAAATGCAAAGGGACGAGCCCAATAAACTCTGACATCGGAAATGAGCTGTATTTTGTATACGGACCACTACGACATAGAGTGGGCTCGAATGGTTCCGAATAACCACAAAATTCGGTGGCGACTCCACATAGACCTAAATTTCAATTCGATCCATTCTCGTATGGAGATTCATTCGCCTCCCCAAACCCGCGCGTGGCCGCGTCGGGGTGGACCTATGTCATGTCCACAATTTGGCGACTCCGCTGGGGATTAACTGATTCGTGACTTACCATCGGTATCCTCAGGGTGAGACTCGAATAGAAATCGTTTGACAAATACAATACGCGTTTTAGTTTTACGGTTCATGCATAACCCATATTTTCCCGGGCCGGTACTCGCGACCGACGTCCCACTATACCATTGATGTACTCTAATATGGATATGTCAAAAGGTTTCCATAGTCGATTCGAGTGGGTTTCGCGGCATGTTCTAAGATCAACTCGACTTAGGAAGTCCGTCCCGTTCAACGTCTAAACTATGTACACTGGTATAGACCCGTTATAGACCGACCGAGACTTAGTATAGAGCATACATGGCGTCGTTATAATGCTTGACCATATGCTACTTGGTTTCCGCGTCGTTTTCAAAAACCGTCATTTCAAAAAATGCATCTTTCCAAAAATATTCAATTTACAAAAACTCGGAAAGCTGCCGAAATTTAGGACTTATGATTTGACTCAAAACAAGCCTATTTTCTAGCCGGCATGCTGTCCATCTCAAAATTCGAATTTTCGATCCACCATTCGATTTTCGAATTTTCAAAATCTCAATTTCACTCTTCAAATCTTCGAGATGTCATTCTCGATTTTCAAATCTCCGAGATGCCGTTTTCGATTTTCAAATCTTCGGGATCTCATCTTTAATTTTCAAATCGTCGAAAATTCTTTTTTTTTTTCGACATTCAAATTTTCAATTTTCAAGATATCCAATTTCAAAACCCGGGACACATACCGAATTTAGGACTTATGATTTTACTCAAAATAGCCTATTTTCCAGACGGTATGCTGCCCAACTCAAAACTCGAAAAGCATTTCGAACTTTCGAGAACCCTCGGCCCAATACCTTTTTTCGTTTTTTCGAAAATTGGGCCTTCAACCGAGTTTTCTCGGACCCTTCTCAAAAACAATCAATTTTCAAAACCTTCCTTCTCCTTAGGACTTCCCGTATTTAGCAGTGTCGGGTCGCGTCTTAAGTTGTCAAGGTCTTTAGCATCAAAACTCTGTCGATCTTACATCACGGGTTTCTTCCCTCTCCCAGTCCGCCTTATTAGACTAAGGCAAGGCCCACCTACGTAGGACAAACCCCTACAAAGAAGGGTCCGTCTACACAATCGAGTCCAAAAGTCTGAGAAATATCTCACGTGGACCTTCCTTCGAGCAAGACTCGGCCCACATAGCCGAATCCTAAGGAAGGCCCACCTTTCACAAGTCACCCGTCTAGGTGTCTTTTCCGAGTCAACCTTTTACAAGGCATAGCCCTACAACAAAAGATTCGGGGTCCTTACGTCTAAGGGTCGCTCGTCAAACAATCGAGTATTAACAAAATTATCGATCCCACTTGGGGGCTACCCCTTAGCAGGGAGATCAATCACGATTGCCCTAAGGGTCATGTCTTACACGTGTCTCACGTACCCCACTTTCGAGTCACTTAGGTGTCACACCATCTGAGTCCTTAGTCTCACTTGGGGGCTATTCTCCGACGGAGTGATTAATCACAGTCACCCCGGGAATCGTACCCTACACATTTGTCCTAGGGGAGTCTAACCCGAGTCAAACTGGGGCCGTCCCTCCTCTTGCGTTATTTCCTATGCCTTGGTGAGTCTGAGTTCCGAAGCAACCTCTCTGATTACGTGGTGTTCTTACAGACAGGCCACCCGAAACCAGACATCAACGCAAAATGGACGAGTTGAAAAACGCTCTGACCAAGATCGAGACTCAACTGGCTGCCACCCAGGTTAACCAAGCGACTTTATCCACCCGCCTAAGCACCGTGGAGAAAACGGCCCCAGTTGAAGGATCTGAGCCCACTGGGCCCATAGCTGAGCTAATCAACGTTGTTCGCAGGCTCGAAGAACAGGTTCATCTGTCGACGAACAATTCAATCCACACTAAAAATGCTCGTTCCTACTCACCTTTGAATGACGAGCTACCTGCTGACCTCAACCTTACGAGAATTCCAATGTTTGAGGGTACTGAAGACCTGGTCCATCACATCCGGGCTTTCAAAGATTTCATGGCGGTCAAAGGGGTAAAGTCCACCATGTTTAAGCACTTGTTCCCTTCCTCCCTCGAGAAGCACCCCAAAGCCTGGTACTACAGGCTCGATTCCAAGAAATACCCGACTTGGGATGACGTGGCAACTGAATTCGCTCGGAATTATGCTGAAAATACCGAGATCCAGACTACAATGCGTACTCTGGAAGTGATGGCCCAAGAGCCCAGAGAAGGGTTCACCAAATATCTCCAAAGATGGCGGGCCGAAAGTGTGAAGCTGGTTGATAAGCCCAGCGAGAAAGTGCTAGTGGAGGCGTTCATCAACAACCTCTTACCTTCCTACCGCGTCCATCTTAGGTATGCCGGCATTTCAAACTTTGCGGTGCTTACCGAAATGGGCATTAGGATTGAAGACGATCTTCGACATAATGAAGATCTGGGTGAAGCTTCTACTGAAGGCTATACTGGACATCAACTCGAGTCCTTAGAAGCCGACGACTAATCCGAGAGCCCAGATTCGATTTGAGTCCGAGTCTGAGTCCGAGTCTAGGATGTACTATTTCCTTCAAAGTCAAAGTCAAAGTCAAAGTCAGAGTCAGAGTCAATTGTATTCTGTCCTCTTTTTCAAATTTCAATAAAATCAGCTTTCAATATTCTTTCTCATATATACTTTCCTTATGTGTTTCCGAGAACATGATGAACACCATCATAAACTGTGAGCACATGCACGTGACTATTATAGGCACATCTATAATGACTGCAGGAAACCGAGCCCGTGTTTTCCTTTTACCTATTCCATGTCTGGTATAGAAAAGCCACATAAATACCCTTAGCAGGAGCATATCGAATCCTATGACAAATCTGGGTAGTCTCCTAGTTTGGGTCCAAGACGGGAGGCAAGCCCATTTCCCACAACAAACACCCATCCGATAAGATCAACCGATCCCTACCTTTGGTGTTAGTCTGACCAACAAAAAAACTGGACGAAAAAAAAAATCAAAGAACCCATGACCGGGGCTGAGAGGTCAACCAACATTCAAAAAACCCATGACCGGGGCTGAGAGGTCAACCAACATTTAAAAAACCCATGATCGGGGCTGAGAGGTCAACCAACATTTAAAAAACCCATGATCGGGGCTGAGAGGTCAACCAACATTCAAAAACCCCATGACCGGGGCTGAGAGGTCAACCAAAATTCAAAAAAACCCATGACCGGGGCTGAGAGGTCAACCAAAATTCAAAAAAACTCATGACCGGGGCTGAGAGGTTAACCAAAATTCAAAAAAACCCATGACCGGGGCTGAGAGGTCAATCAAAAAAAATAAAATACCCATGACCGTTGTCAACGGTCAACTCAAGTGAAAATCCTTTGACCGGGGTACGGTCAAATTCAAAATTATCAATACCATCCAATAGGGGAGTAACAATCAAGCTGGTTAGCTAACACCACACTCAGCCTTCCCACATTACAACCCTCAAGACCCCCTCGAGACCTAGGCTAGAGACAGCCCGGAATTTTGAGGATTCAAGCTCCATAGAATACCCCTAACCATTAGGGCCAGACATGGAAACCAGATCCCGCATTATCAAACCAACCCAATCAAAGTTCGAGCCATCTTTACTCAACTTCCCCCTTTCCTACTACATTACAATACCTTACCCTCGAAGCCTTAGCTCCACAAAATCGAGCTCCAGATTTCGAACATCAAAGCCACTTGTGACCTAGCACCACATTTCCAAAAACATCCAATCCAGTTACCAACCCCAAACACGGGAACCCAACTTGCAGTCGGCATAGAACATGCCCAAATAGTTCACACCACCTCTGGGGGCTACCCCGGAGAACGCTCACAGTCACAGGATTAATATTCTAACCATTCAAGCCCTTTGATCAAGACATCACTGGGAATGCACCTAGCCTACACCGTCATTATGGCTAGTTACACACAAAGTCCTATTAGAATAGGCACCATAATACATCTTCCGACACTGAACTACGGCATGGTTTGATTTCACTACACGTGAATACGTAGGCAGCCTTTCAACAGAGGCACAACCACTCACATTGACACACATTCAAAAAGCGCCATTATTCCGGTCACGACACCATCATATTCTCAACAGCTAGCATTGTTGTCCCGGGGGCTCCTCCTAGGCAGAAGTTCTCCATCCACTCACAAAATCCAGATAAATCCAACAAAAAAATCTAGCCTCCTTTCTGTAGTGTGTCCTAGTACTCGGCTCAGTCGAAGACAAGAATCTGTCAGGACTCGAGGCAATACCCACTTTTGAAATGTATCCTAAAATAGGAAATCCAGAAGAACACCAGACTAAAACAGTCTCATTACAGGCTACTGCAATCCCCCCATAGCATATCTATCCCATTTCGATGTGCGACCGTGTTGCTACTCGCCTAGGCTACGGGATAGCGCAACTTAAGAGTCTTTTAATGGCGCCCCACACCCCTACCGAGTCGCGGTCCAACCCTTAGAGAGTCCAGTCCGTGTCAGTCAACTCGTCCTGTCGTGTCCAAAGTCGAGTCTGTCGGTAGGTCCCTCTCTTCAAATTCCACTTTGAGATTTGCAAAATTTAGCCATTTGAAAAAAGATCTTTTTCGACAAGGTCAGATTTCAGTCTATTCAAACAACGAATTTCTTTTCTACCCCTTTCCATTTTGAAAACCTAGCTCGTGATTGCTTTCAGGATTTCAAATTCAAAATTTCAAAAACTTCAAAAATTCATTTTCCCCAGCATGAGTCATTTTACTCCCTACGTGTTGCATACATTTTTATGTGACTTATACAGGTACGACTCAAGCGAAGACATGCAAGTCATCAAATCTCCCCAGCAACATTTTCCGGGATAGCACGGGATGGGCCAACACACAGGCACACCCAGAGCTTACGCGACAAGCCCAAATTCCCCACGGAGTACAATCATCAAGCTCAGGTATGATTTCTGTCTTGCGGCTGGCGAGCCCTTCACGCGAGTCTAACAGACTATAAACGACCCGACCGGAAGTCTACCAGGTCTTAACGGGCTTGGTAGCTACTCTGACTTTCGCCTTGTCCAAGCCTCAGTCAGACTGGGGGCTCTGTAGACACCCGCATTTTGACCGGCAGGTGTCTATGGCAGTTTCCAAAAAATACCCGATGATGATCGGACGCTAACGTGTTTCTATGCACTCGGATACGGGCTCAAATCCATTTATCATTGGCTAACACACTTACGGAGTACAAATCTCACCAAACGGACCTCAAATCCAGGCCCAGTGGATCATTCTGAGTCAAACAAGACTAATTTGGGCCGAAACCGACACCGGAAATAAAACCGACTTTTTGCGATTGGGTCAACCCCGGTCAAAGTCGTTTCTGAGACACACAAAAACAGCCATATGATGGTAGGGATTTGTCACGTCCCTAGCCAACAATAAAACACCGACTAACCTAGTGAGTAGCTAGGGTAAGTCGGGATCGTATCCACGAGGACGGTATATCAAGGTTTAGACTAGGTTGGCCTACAACGAGACTAGATTACCGAACGAACAGAAAGAAGCGATAAATGGAAAACTATGATGGAGGAGAAGTAGGAACTAAACTAACACTTGAGACTAACTAAACGATAAAACTAACGGAAATGATGGCTAACTAAGAGGATTAACACAAATAAGGAAAGAAGTGGGGTAGGTCGGGTTCATAGGAGTAGAAGGATAATTGGGGTGATCAAGGGTATAGGTGTCTCCTAATCGCTAGAGTCGGTCCGGGCTCTCGCAACTTAGACCGATGTCAAGGTGGGTCCGGGCTCTCGCAACTTAGACCCTAGTCCGCGCTCTCGCGACTAAACTATTCTCAACATTTCCGCATCATAGACAAACAATGAGAAGATGAACACAAGTATGGGAAGCATGGCCACTACAACTCACACAAGCATATCAACAAACACATAGAGTGCCCACAATGTGACCAACAACAAAGATTCAACCTTTTCCCCTTAATCAACCCTAATCATCCATAATCTACCCCTAATCCCCCTACTAACCCCACAAGAAGACTACTCACTCATTATCATGAATAAAACAACCTTAACAAGAGAAAATATTACCACTAAACAAACATCCATAATGATTAACAAGAACAATGTCAATAACAATATAACAAGATGCAAACAAGATTAAATAAACAAGATTAAGAGTAAGAAAGATTATACCAACACTAGGAAGATGAAAAGATGCAATCTTGTATAAATAAGAACCCAAATAAAACCCAAGGTTGCCAATCTTGGAGAATTCTTCAAGTATCCTCTTAATACAAGAACTAATTACAAGGATTAACTAAAGATTAACTAAGATTAAGGGAAGATTAAAACTAATGAGTGAGAGTAAATCTAGGGTTTTGGAGGCTTAAGCTAATCTAGGGTATGATAAGCTGTCCTAATATTACAAGAAGGGAGTGTATATATGGGTACAAGAATGAAGGAGAAGAAAGGAAAAGAGTCGCGCTGCCAGTTCTTCGTCCCGACCGGGACGGCTCTGTCATCCCGATCGGGACGAGTTGGTCCCGACCGGGATGGGCTCACAGTGGCACCCTTCAACGTGCACCCCATCCCGAACGGGATGGGTCTTGTAGGCCTCCCTTAAGAGCTCTTTGGTCCTTCCTTGCCTCTCATGGGCTTCTCGTCGATTCTCGGGACTCGGGATCGGGTCTCGGAGGCTCGGGATTGGGTCCCAAGGTCTCGGGGTCGACTCCAAGGCATCGAGTGATCGTTCCTTTACTCCGTTGGCTCTAAAATGTGTATGTATCGAGTCGGAATCGCTCCAACTCTTCCAAATCGGCCTCGGGAACCTGAAACGAACTAAAGGAAGCATAAGAAGCCCATGAATCTCTATAAAGGAGCGATTCCACAAGGAAAATGGGACCAAAACACAACAAATAGGCACTACAAACTACACTTATCAACTCCCCCACACTTAACCCTTACTCGCCCTCGAGTAAGTACAAACTAACTACTAAACTATCCGAGTGGGTATTAGCGCACCCTACGCCCCTTCAACTCAACGCGAGTACACTTAGAGGAGTGCACCCCGCAAGGCAAGTCGGGTCTTGCGACAAAACTGTGGATGCAACCGGACACAAGACACAAAAACAAACAAGCACATAAACAAACAAACAAACAAACACAAGGTTGCACCCAAAGAAAAACAAATACCGCTTCTCTCAAACAAGCGGTGAAAGAAACACCGGTTTAGGACTCGAGGCTAGTGACAACGTTCCAAAGCTAGCAATACAAACCGAGGTGAACTAAACCCTAATAGTATGACGATAAAGCAACAAAAACGTTGGTAACTTACCTAGGTCCTCCTAACTTTCTAAAAACGTACTACGGGACGATCGGCGGAGTGGAAAAGTGAAGAACCACGGTGTTAGTCGACACTGTAGGTAAGTGAGACCCCGCCCCCTTTAGCGTGAGCCAAGAGGGTCGTCCCGTGTCCAAAACCGCCTAACTAGTCCAAGTAAATAGGTGGAAAACATATGCAAAGTGAGGGAAGACCGACCGTTACCGCTATCATCCTTCCTAGGGACTCGGTCCTTTGGTAGGCTCTTCACGGCAAAAGTCGGAAAAAGGCTTATTTTGAGATGTTGGGATTCTTTTTGTGAGACGGATTTTCTTTTGGCATTTTCTCTTTTCTTTTGCGTTTTTGCTTTGTTTGTCGCCATGCCATTTCTTTTTCTTCTTTTCTATTTTCTTTTTGGCTTTTGTGCCTTTTCTTTTTTCTTCATTTCTTTTCTTTCTTTCATTTTTCTTTCTTTTCTTTTCTTTCCCCTTTTTTGGCAAGATTTGGCATTTTTGGCATTTCAGTGTGTAACAAGAAAGAGAGAATCAACAATTTGCATTTTATTGTGTGGAGATGTGTATGAGGTAGGTGAATGGGTAAGTCGGGACGGGCCCTTCCCTTCAAACCCACAAAAAGTGGAGAACTTGGACTAATCAAAACAATCCTAAACACGGTCACCTAGAGGACGAGACTCGGTAACCAAGGCCTTTTCACACCGTGGGTGGTCATAATGGTCAAAGGTGCAAATCCCGCAGTAAATTCCTAGTAAGCTAGGTGGACTCAAGGTAAAGGACCAACGAATTCATTGATTTAGGGTCATCCTACTAGACTAAAGTCCAAGACTCGATTTACACTACTAGGAGGGGAAAATAGACACTCACACACTAGCCTCTAAACCGGGTTTTCGAAAACCATTTACACACAAGACACAAATACACACACAAACGAAGACTCAACGAGAACGAAAGAAAAAGAAGTAAAAGCAACAAAACAAGAACAAAACAAAACGAACACATACAAAACACAAACACCACCCCGAATTTCCAAACAAGTCACCAAATCACCACAAGTATGTACAAGATCCACCCGAGCACACCTCAACACAACCTTCTCCAAGCATCACAAGGAATAAAATAGGGGAAGAGGGTTAGAAGGTGTTACCGGATGTCTTCAAAGCTTTCCAAACAATGGTGACTAAGCAACCTACAAGGAAGAGGGAGGCAAAACACACACAACGCACAACAAATATACGACACAAGGACACAAAAAAGGAAAAGACACAAAAGAAAATCTTTTTGATTTTTGTGAAAAAAATTCAAATTTTTAGGGTTTTTAAAGGTTTTTTCGAAAAAGGGGAAAATAAAACTAACTACGATAGAATATCGCTCCCCCACACTTAAATCGAGCAATGTCCTCATATGCTCAATTGTAGTGTGTGGAGAGACAAAAGAAGAAGAAAAGAAATTACGAAAATAAAGCTAAAAATCAAAAATGAAGATGAAGAAAAGGGTAGAAAGTGTCCGGCCGGGGTGTAGTCAAGTCACCATGGGCCGAGACGAGAAAAATATATGGAGGGGGAAGAAAAATAAAAAGAAAGAGATAAAAGGAAATGGGAGGGGAGGGCTAGGTGTAATCAAGTCGCCTAGCCCGGATTCCGTCCAAATCCGACTAAATCCGAAAAAGGGGGTGAAATCTTGTATTATTGGATTAATCGATCGACTCCCGACGTAATCACGTCGTCGGAAGTCGGGAGCAACCAAACTACGGCCTCGAAGGCCACTAAGATACCATGACTCAAGGGAAGGGGGCAAACAATGAAAAACAAGCGATAAAAAGATAGAAAAGTAAGGATAGTTACCCAAACCGCGCGGTTAGTAACTCACTTGCTCCATCGTCTTGATGATCATTAGAGGCTCGTCGCTTGTCTTCTCGGTTGCCATCTCGCTTCACACTCAAGAAGGCCTCATGGTAGAGGTAGTAATGGTAAGGGGTGGGATTTGATGTGAGAGTCGGTGTAAAGTGGATGTGAAATGGAGTGAGGGCATGACAATGAAGTACATGGGGCATATGATAAGGCTAGGGTAGCAAGGGAGGTTGGGAGGGGGCATAAAACGGTTGGGTGGAGTCAATTGTCGAAGAAGAAACACAAAGGGGGAGTAGAGAACCATCCCGGTCGGGATGGTTAATCCCGATCGGGTTACCTCACTCGTCCCGGTCGGGACGTCCTCGTTCCGGTCGGGACGGATCCACAGCGAGCTCGAATCTTGGTACACCCATCCCGATCGGGACGGCTCCTTCCCGGTCGGGATGCCACACCCGTCCCGGTCGGGACGCCTCATCCCGGCCGGGACGAACCCACAGGAAGCTCGAAATGTGGTGCACCCATCCCGATCGGGACGGCACCCTTCCCGGTCAGGATACCTTACCCTTCCCGATCGGGACGCCTCATCCCGATCGGGATGGGCCTTCTTCAACTTCCACAATCCCCAAAAGCTTGCTCCAAGCTTCAAAAACTCGATCCTCGTGCCTACAACCCAAGGTATATCATAGCCAATCCTCTCTAGGGATCATCTTCACTTCACCTATCCAACAAACTCAACTCAAGCATCAAATTCTCTCCCTCGCCGCGCTCATCAATAATCCAAATAACAAGAATTCACAAAAATTCAAAGCAAATATAATACAAGGATATATACAAAGAGACGATTCTTGTGGGACTCCGTCAAACCAAGGTGGTACTTTCTTCAATCTTTTTCCACAACCTCCAAGCCGATTCCATCTCCATCGAGGGCACGTAAGAACAAGTCAAAGGCTCTAGCAAAGTCTTCAATCAAGCATGTCATATAACCAACCACATCCCAAGACTCTTCATGGCCTTGCTTTGATGTTCCCGGGGCATCCCGATCTACTAAGTTCAATGGCTTGAACTTGTACTTGCGATCCTTCGGGATATACCCAAACGTCCAACGATCCTCATGTGGCCCCAAGGGCGGCTCATCATTCTTTTCTTCTCTTTGCAACTTGTCATCAAGCCCATGATCTGGGCACTCATCCTCCTCACTCTCGGAGTCATCATCATCAAGTACATAAGAGTACTTCTTCAAGTTTGGTTCCGGTTCACCCCCTAGATCGATGTCTTTCTTGGCTTGGATCATATTGCATGATTCATCCTTAGTAGGCGTAGTGTTGCCTTGGAGGTCGAACACTATCTTTTCCTCGCCTAACTCAAATGTGATCCTACCGTTCTTCACATCGATCATGGCACCCGCGGTGTGTAGAAATGGGCGCCCAAGAATAATGGGAGTGTTGGCATCCTCCGGCATGTCAAGCACAATGAAGTCGACCGGAATGAAGTATTTCCCCACTCGTACCGGTACGTCCTCTAACATTCCTAATGGTCGATTGAATGATTTATCGGCCATTTGGAGGGTGAGGGACGTACATTTCAACTCCTTCATTCCGAGTCGGCAACAAATAGAATAGGGAATGATGCTCACACTCGCGCCCAAGTCGCATAACGCATTCTTGATCAAGAAGTTACCTATGGTACAAGGGATCGAAAAACTACCCGGATCCTTCAACTTCGGAAGCGTGGAACCTTGGATAAGCTCGCTCACCACCCTCGTGAACGCTACGGTCTCTTCATTGTCGACGGATCTCTTCCTAGCTAAGATTTCTATCATAAATCTTCCATAAGCCGGGATTTGGGTAAGTAATTCGGTGAACGGGACACTAACATCCAATTTGTTCACAATACTAAGGAACTTGTCGTAATGAGTGTCCACCTTAGTCTTCATTTGCCTTGATGGATAAGGCAACTTGATTTGGTACTTGTTTTGCTCAATAGGGATGGACTCTTCAAAGGACACTTTCCTTTTTCCCTTGTCTTTCTCTTGAAGAGGGGGAGGGTTGTCTTCTTGGGGTTTTTCAACTTCCCATAAAACTTGCTCCTCAATTGGATTTTCATAGCTTGCATCGTCTTGAGAGGGGGGTATGGCTTCTCGTCTTGGTTCTTGCTCACTAGGGGAAAAAGGGGGTTCATAGGATATACCTCTCCTCGTAGTAATAGCATTTACATGCTCAAATTTCGGTGTTTCGCCTTGAGGAGGTAGTTGCCCCTTTTGTCTTGTAGAGATCTCCGAAGCAAGTTGAGATATTCGGGTTTCCATCGACTTCGCATGAGCATCTCTTGCTAGGTTGTCCTTTTGAACGTAAGCAAAGAACTCTTGTTGATTTCTTGCCATCTCTTGATTACTCCTTTGCATATCCATCATATACTTTTGTACGTCGAAATCCCGTGGTGGAGATGATGGATTATGTGGAGTATCGGTGAGGGCTAACGGAGTACCATAGTCATGGATAGGAGACCGGCTCCTAGGCTTGCTTTGTTGTTGATGACTTTGATTTGCTTGTTGTTGTTGATGGTTCCCTTGGAACCCATGAGAATTGCCTTGATTAAGGCCTTGATTGTGGTTTTGTTGTTGTTGGAAGCCTTGGTTTCCTTTGAAAACGTCTTGATTGAAGTTCCCTTGTTGGAACCCTTGATTGTTGTTGTGAAAGGTACCTTGGTTATTTTGCTTGAAATTGTTAAAGGGTCTTGGATTACCCATGTAACCTTGGGAACCTTGGTTGTTGTCCCTTAAAGGAGGTGGAACATAGGGACGATGTTGTTGTTGATGTTGAAAGGCTTGTTGTTGAGGGACTTGATTGGAAGCTTGGTATTGATTAGAGTAGGAGGCACCTTGCTTGGCATTCACTTGCTCAATACTTCCTCTACAATGCATAGAGTCATGACCAACGATTCCACAAGTATCACACATCCCGAAGTAAGGTGTAGGAGTTGTGAACCCCAAAGCATTCACTTCTTGAATCGGTTGATGGTGTGAGGAACTAGTGCCTTGGGCTTGGTTGAGGTGGCTTTGGAGCTTCTTGTCGATAGTCTCCATGTGTGTTTTCAATTGAGCTCCAAGGTCAATGCTTAATTTGGTGATAGCATCGACCTCATGTATGCCTCCTCGATGTGCCTTCCTAGGCCTAGAGTATTGCGAATTATGCACCGCCATCTCTTTGATTCTCGCCCGAGTTTGGTCGTCATCGACCTCGGTAAACCTACCATTGGAGCCCATATTAAGAATGGCTCTCGAGTCCTCATAAAGACCATTCCAAAATTGTTGCACCAAGAACCATTGTGAGAGTTCATGATGAGGACACGATCTTACCAAAGACTTAAACCGCTCCCAAGCTTCATATAGGCTCTCTTCATCCCTTTGTTGGAACCCGGTAATGGAGGCCCTAAGCAAATTCGTCTTTTTCGGAGGGTAAAATTTTTGGTAGAACGCCAAGGCAAGCTTTTTCCAAGTATCGATCCCCATGGTTGCCTTATCGAGACTCTTGATCCATTGCTTTGCTTTTCCAATAAGAGAAAACGGGAAAAGTACCCAACGAATTTGATCTTGAGTAACCCCGTTTTGAGATATAGCGTCACAATAATCGGAGAAGGTCTCCATGTGTTGGTGCGGGTCTTCGGTGGGCAAACCACTAAATGGGCTCCTCTCCACAAGTTGGATAAATTGAGTCTTTGCCACAAAATTCCCGGTATAGGCTTCCGGTAATGCACTCGGTCCCGGCAAGACATCCTCGGTAAAAGTGGAGTGGGATGAAAACTTCGGCATGATTGAATATAAGGGAGAAGATGGTGGTGTAGACGATGTTGATGTAGATGAAGAGAGGGAACTAGGAGAAGAATCACCGAAGGGATTGATGAAGGTCCCTCCGGCCGTCTCTCGAGGTGAATTGTTCAAGTCGGCTCCTTGGGCTTGCCCTTGATGAGTATTGCTTGCACTCGGTTGAGAGATTCTAATCCGGTTAATCGTCCGTTGGCGAAAGGCTCGAAAGAGTCTCTCCGGCTCTGGATTAAAGAGATAGAAGTCGCCTCCCCTCCTAGGCATACACTACACACTAGAACAAACGTAAGAACGCCTAGTGCTTTATTGGCACTAGGCAACGACAATAACAAACACAACTAGAGACAAAGAGAAAAGAAAGCTAAGGAAAGAAGAGAAACTAGAAAATATTCACAAGAGAAGATGGGAGAACACGAAGAAGGGTAACTAAATCTAGAAATAAGCAAATAAGTCTAAACAATGCACCGTCCCCGGCAACGGCGCCAAATTGATGGTAGGGATTTGTCACGTCCCTAGCCAACATTAAAACACCGACTAACCTAGTGAGTAGCTAGGGTAAGTCGGGATCGTATCCACGAGGACGGTATATCAAAGTTTAGACTATGTTGGCCTACAACGAGACTAGATTACCGAACGGACACAAAGAAGCGATAAATGGAAAACTATGATGGAGGAGAAGTAGGAACTAAACTAACACTTGAGACTAACTAAACGATAAAACTAACGGAAATGATGGCTAACTAAGAGGATTAACACAAATATGGAAAGAAGTGGGGTAGGTCGGGTTCATAGGAGTAGAAGAATAATTGGGGTGATCAAGGGTATAGGTGTCTCCTAATCGCTAGAGTCGGTCCGGGCTCTCGCAACTTAGACCGATGTCAAGGTGGGTCCGGACTCTCGCAACTTAGACCCTAGTCCGCGCTCTCGCGACTAAACTATTCTCAACATTTCCGCATCATAGACAAACAATGAGAAGATGAACACTAGTATGGGAAGCATGGCCACTACAACTCACACAAGCATATTAACAAACACATAGAGTGCCCACAATGTGACCAACAACAAAGATTCAACCTTTTCCCCTTAATCAACCCTAATCATCCATAATCTACCCCTAATCCCCCTACTAACCCCACAAGAAGACTACTCACTCATTATCATGAATAAAACAACCTTAACAAGAGAAAATATTACCACTAAACAAACATCCATAATGATTAACAAGAACAATGTCAATAACAATATAACAAGATGCAAACAAGATTAAATAAACAAGATTAAGAGTAAGAAAGATTATATCAACACTAGGAAGATGAAAAGATGCAATCTTGTATAAATAAGAACCCAAATAAAACCCAAGGTTGCCAATCTTGGAGAATTCTTCAAGTATCCTCTTAATACAAGAACTAATTACAAGGATTAACTAAAGATTAACTAAGATTAAGGGAAGATTAAAACTAATGAGTGAGAGTAAATCTAGGGTTTTGGAGGCTTAAGCTAATCTAGGGTATGATAAGCTGTCCTAATATTACAAGAAGGGAGTGTATATATGGGTACAAGAATGAAGGAGAAGAAAGGAAAAGAGTCGCGCTGCCAGTTCTTCGTCCCGACCGGGACGGATCATCCCGACCGGGACGGCTCTGTCATCCCGATCGGGACGAGTTGGTCCCGACCGGGATGGGCTCACAGTGGCACCCTTCAACGTGCACCCCATCCCGAACGGGATGGGTCTTGTAGGCCTCCCTTAAGAGCTCTTTGGTCCTTCCTTGCCTCTCATGGGCTTCTCGTCGATTCTCGGGACTCGGGATCGGATCTCGGAGGCTCGGGATTGGGTCCCAAGGTCTCGGGGTCGACTCCAAGGCCTCGAGTGATCGTTCCTTTACTCCGTTGGCTCTAAAATGTGTATGTATCGAGTCGGAATCGCTCCAACTCTTCCAAATCGGCCTCGGGAACCTGAAACGAACTAAAGGAAGCATAAGAAGCCCATGAATCGCTCTAAAGGAGCGATTCCACAAGGAAAATGGGACCAAAACACAACAAATAGGCACTACAAACTACACTTATCACCATACAACCATCTAAAGTCCAAGTCAATCACAAAACCCATCAAACACCCAAAGTCAAGGTCCAAAACAATGGACCCGTGCAACCCGACTAGGCCACTCGATCGAGTGACCCACCCACTCGATCGAGTGGGCTTGTTTTGAGCCCGGCTGCAGGCTTCACGGGCCACTCGACCGAGTTAGCCCTTTACTCGGTCGAGTAACCCTAATTCGGGTGCCCTAGCCTTGCCTATATAAGCAACCCCATGCAACACTCAAAACAACCTTTTTCGAAACCCTAGAGCAACCTTAAACACACACACACACACATGCTACGTCTTTTTCAAACCCTAATCAAACCCTAGCAATTCTACACTAGCAAAAAACCCTAAACCTAGTTTTAGGAATCAACCCCGAGCCACCACAACTCAACCTCCATAAACCTCGAAGACTCTTGTGTTAAAGCCACGGTTACGAGTCCGCACCGAGACAAGAACATGTAGGTTGAGGGTGTCAAAACCCTCTCTTTTCTCCTTCTCTTCTTCACGTCGTCTTCATCTCCTTCTCATCCTCTTTTTTCGTTTTTTTATTTTATTCATTGCATCATAATATCGATAGTATTATTAATAAAAAGTATTAAAATACTTATGGATTTGTATCGAACGTGAGTGATGGTGGGATAAGGAAAACCGCATATACAAGTGTACTGCACACGCGTCGTCGGTCGCTTATCCCACCACCCCGATCGTTTGATTATTGAAATAAAAACGTAAACAATAATTCGTTTTTTTATTTTTTGTAGTCATCATCATCGATTTTGCATTCATCAATTTTTAAATCAATTTTAATAAGGGTCGAAACCCGTTGACACGGATCCGACATCACGATCCCTAGGGATTTATTTCGATGTCGGAGAAGTCGAGGGAATCAAGTCCCTTTTTATTCAAGTAAAGCGTCGATCTCAGATTCGATACCAATTTTGTAATTGGATATCGAATCTAACGATCAAGTCACATAAATTAATTAATGTGATTTGTTCATATCACGATAATTAATTTAAGACGACTAAAATTAATCTTTTTTTTTTTTTTATTTCACTCTAATATCCCATATCGATTCAAATAATCGAATATGAGATATAACGAGTATTCAAAATTAGAATCGGGTATAAATTCAACAATATTTATATTTGGTTCAACAAAAGTCGCGATCTATAAAAAACCAAGTCGAACATAAATTGTGCAATATTTATGTCCGATTCGGTAAAACCGTCGAATTATCAAAAATCAAAAGCAATTTCAAAATCAACAATTAAATTGCAAGCGAACTAAGTTCGTACAGGTGCCACTCGACCGAGTGCCTTAACCACTCGATCGAGTGACACCGTAAAATCGAGTCAGAATGTCAATTACGACCCCCACTCGATCGAGTCTCACAGTGACTCGGTCGAGTGGCCATGTACTCGACCGAGTTGGTCAGTAACTCGGCCGAGTACAGTCCATAGCGCAAAACAGAATCATCTTTTATAGGTCCACTCGATCGAGTCCATCGACCACTCGATCGAGTGACCTCATAACGACTAATACGACAAGTCGTACATTCTCCTTTTCAAACTCGATAGTATTTTGCGGCTTAGGTCAACATGTGCTTAATTAATCACGTGTATACTATCTTTTCAAAACATGCATCTCATATTTGCATCTTTTCATCTCATTTATCATTTGCACAAACCGTTATTATTCGTTATATTATTACATCGTTACTAACGCGTTTGTTATTTCTTTTGTCAATTTAGTTATTGTTCGTTTATTGTACTAAATGAACCCACATGCTAAAATTCCACTTTGACGTAGAATTAATTGCATTAAATTGACATAGAACCCCACTTTTCAATTTCATTCACATGCCTAGGAAAAACAATGTTTGCATAAGCATTTTTTTCCGTTTTACTAATGCGCGTATTGTAAGTCATTCGAATTCTTAGTAGAGGCCGCTAATGTGCGGGCGGGGTTGGGTGTCCTTTGTGGGCTTCCCAACACGTACCCTCACCCCTTACTCAGAACCTCGGTTTCCAGATGCCCGAAACCGTTGGCGCACGAGAGTCATTCAATACACGATATCCGATAATATCGGTATCGGTATCAAATGCAAAGGGACGAGCCCAATAAACTTTGACATCGAAAATGGGCTGTATTTTCTATACGGACCACTACGACATAGAGTGGGCTCGAATGGTTCTGAATAACCACAAAATTCGGTGGCGACTCCACATAGACCTAAATTTCAATTCGATCCATTCTCATATGGACATTCATTCGCCTCCCCAAACCCGCGCGTGGCCGCGTCGGGGTGGACCTATGTCATGTCCACAATTGTATTTATACGCTATCTATTAAAGTTAAGCTCAAATATAATGTGATCTACTATAGTGTACTCCCTCCTAGTTTTATTATCTTCTCTCTTTTCTTTTTGGCATTAGTTCGATTATCTTCCCTCTTTCCATTTTTGGGTTGTACTTTAATCAATTTTTTATTCTTGCTTCAATTCTTTATTATTTCTTTTACTCACAAACCCCACCATATTTCTACTTTATACCCCACATTTTATTATTTTAATCAATTCTTTATTCTCTTCTTAATATTTGTGTCAAAAAAAAGAGGGAAGATATAGACAATTAGGAGGAAGTATTATTTACGGGCTTATATATACGTCTTAAAAAGTATGAGCCAGACTATTATCTACAAGTGTAGATACCCATTAGGTTTTCTGATGTTCGATGGACGCATTTGACTTAGAAGGCTATATATAGTCACCAGGGTTATGGTCTCTGATATAACACAGTAACCTAAATCTCCTCGCCCTCTATCAGTAGAGAGATGCATATGGTTTGTGCGTTTACTAAAGACCTAATCCAGAAAATCGTCATGACGTAAGTTATGTTTTTTCAGTATTATCAGGTACGCTTCCATTACAGCTAATTACAGTTTATTACTGATTAATTTAGTATGAAGTTTCAGTCGTGGATCAGATTAAATCTAACAATGATATGTCAAAAAATAGAGGGTGAAAGAAGAAATAAGAGGATGGAGATGTACTCTCCATTGTACATGGTATTACCACTCATATTTTAAAGAGAATTAATAAAAAAATTGACGATAAATAAGCTTGTCAATAATGACAACCTTGAAACCATCAAAACGTAGGGAACTAATAATTCAATACGGAGGGAGGATTGTGTAATACTTCATGCCTTCTTTTATAAATGATGACTTCACAACTACTCCCTTATACGGAGTACAATATTTACTATGCAAATTATGGAAATGGTTTTCTAATATGTGTCCTAGGGAACTAAGTAAGTAAGAAAACATTGATATGTATAATGATCTAAGTATGGTAAATGTGATGAAGAAGTTGATTGAGTTTGATTAAAGGATGAAGGTTGATCAAAGGATGAGAGAAAATGGTTAAAAGTATTGGAAATATTAATATAATATCTCTAGAATATAATATTATATTGTGATATAGTTTAGTTTAGTTAATTATATCTCTTAGAATGTTTATGTTAGGTAATCTGTATCTCCTAGAATATATCCTAGTGATATTATACTTGTACTCATTTTAATCCTATAAATAGGACCCTTGTACATCAATATTAATCATGCAATTCATAATTAATTCTTTCATAATTCTAACATGGTATCAGAGCCTAGATCTATATAATCGGCCTGTACCTACCCGTCTTCTGCTGCCCTACCGTCGAATTGCATCAAAATATTTCTCCCTTCTCTCTCACCCCCATAAACTTTCCTTTCACTCTCACTAAATCTAATCTTTTACCCCTCAAACCAATTTTTGTGGTTTAATCTTCTCTTATTTAATCAAATCTGTGATTAAATTTTCTACCCTCTCTCAAATTCAATTTGACCATAAATTTCTTGGTCCCTTCCAAACTTACCGGCGAGTTTACGCACCCTAGACTGACGAGTTACGCATCATCAGCCTAGACTGGCGAGTTACGCATCATCACCCTAGACTGGAGTGTTACGCATCATCACCCGAGACTGGCGAGTTACGCACCTGCACCCGAGACTGGCGAGTTACGCACCTGCACTCGAGATTGGCGAGTTTACGCACTCGATATTAGTTCCACACCCTAGACTGGCGAGTTACGCACCCTCACCCAAGACTGGCGAGTTTACGCACCTGATATTCGTTCCATACCCTAGACTGGTGAGTTACGCACCCTCACCCGACACTAGCGAGTTTACGCACCCGATATTCGTTCCTCTTATTTTCTCCAAGATTGGACTTTCCGTTCCGCCGTCCATCTTGCGGGAGCATATTGGAAATATTAATATAATATCTCTAGAATATAATATTGTATTGTGATATAGTTTAGTTTAGTTAATTATATCTCTTAGAATGTTTATGTTAGGTAATCTGTATCTCCTAGAATATATCCTAGTGATATTATACTTGTACTCATTTTAATCCTATAAATAGGACCCTTGTACATCAATATTAATCATGCAATTCATAATTAATTCTTTCATAATTCTAACAAAAAGAACATTCCGTCAATGTTAAGGGATAGAGTATTGTTTTTAGCTTTTCTCTCTAAGAAGACGAATACTTAATCGACTCAGATTTGGATTACAGATAAGTAGTACACAATTACGAGTAGTTTTCACTTAGATGGGCAGATAGTTTGCGGCCATTAATGATTCAATTTACGTATAGAAAGTTGTCGATCACATGTTCGTTTAAAAAAAATCAACATTTGCTTATAAAGAATTATGTGTTCATTCTTAACTTGTTTGAATTTTAGTTTGAATCTTATTCAAAACCGATATTTCATCTTTGGATTACATTTGTTTTAAAATATACGTAAAGAATAATTCAAAAAGATTTTTTGTGTAACCATTTGCACATTTATAGTTTTATACTTTATCATTTTTGTCATTTTCGATAACCGATGCCGCTGTCATTTGGTATGCGGAGGTTAATTGTTTGTACTACTAATAGAAACTAATTTTAATCCCGTCCAAATTGCGCGGTTGTTCCTTTAAAAATTGTACAATTTTTATGTGAAACGATATCACAATACAAATATGGTAAGATCGACTCACATGAGACTCTCTCAAAAAACTTTGTTATTCACCAAAATTGTGCTATAAAAACATGTCTAGAAATATTAATTCTCACGAATTTTGAGGAAATGTGAACCGAAAAAAAATTGTTTGAATTGAAATTTCATTTTAATACCCTATATCCCAATATTATAAAAAAAAATAGTAATCGATTCATGTTTGATGTTTAAAATGATTTATAAAGTTAGTTTACAATATTTTTCTCAATTATTTTTTGATGGTTTCTACTTCATAAAAGATCTAGCTTCTCAAATTTGAATAATAGGTTTAAACGATATCATAAATATGTTCTAATATGTAATTATAAGGTAGAAAAAAATGTCAAAATAAATGAACTGAACTTAATAATATGTGTCATAAATGCATTTATAATTAGTAGCATAATTTTAAAGTAATCAAATAAGTAATAGCTACCATAAATAATGTGAAAATATATAAAGATAACAAATAATTTCATGCTTTTATTCACAAACACAACAATATCAATCAAAGTACTTATTCGCAAACACAACAATATCAATCAAAGTACTTCATATTTATTTATTTTTGTAAAGAAGCAATATTTCATTTTGTAAAGAAGCAAGCTTTCATTTCATAAAAAAAAAATGATGCGGAGTACATCCTTAGAAAAATAACAAAAAAACTATTCCCTCTCATCCATTCAATTCTTTATACTTACTATAAATGGATAATCCAATCAATTCTTTACCTTTCCTTTTTGGCAAAACACTTTACCTTATAATCTTTATATCCTTACTCTATTTACACAAAATGCCACTATTTTTTCCTTACTTTAAGTTTGATGGACCCATAAAATCATTTGATTTACCAATAATACTTACTTTTACCAGTTTTCTTAAAAGTTGTTAAACCCCTCATATCAAGGATTAAATGGATGAGAGGGAGTACTAATATCTTCTTCATGTGTCACAAATATATTAGTTTATTACTCAAGGAAGTCCTGTTTGGTTTATCATCTATTTTATGGTGTTCCTTTTGCTTTCAAAAATTCGCATATTGCCAAGGAGTATATATCATGCAGTAGTAAGTGTGTATCTTGCTCATTTGCCCATTTGTTTCTCCAATTCTTCCATGTGCACATTGACAACCTATAAAATCAGCATTACTTGCATTCAATATGAGCAAGCATGCAAAAACATAGGAGACTTACATTACTGCACACCAAAGCACAAATCTTATAGTATATGTGAACCCTCTTTTGCACAAATTATCCACAACAGGGACAAGGACAAGGACGACACCATGACATGCAAGCATAGTGATAATAAAAGCATACATATGTATGTTTGTATTATCCTTGATTGATTAAGTCCATCCCAATTTAAATCATTTATCCTCGAAAATATCATATAGCTCTTCTTCACCGGCAACTTGTTTCTCCTTTGCCACTCAAATTTGAGCATGAACTATCTCGTTCATTTTACTCACGAATTCGTTCATGATGTTTTAAAAATTTCTTCCAAGTATAAGATACAAGAGGAATGTAGTGCAACAATAACATTTTACCTTTAACCTCCTAATATGCAATGCATCAATTGAACCTACTTAATATTCGTACTATTCATCACACAATATACAACACATCATACATTATATTTGGTCGTTAGTTGTTAAATAGTATATCCATTTTGTAATACATGTGATGCTCTTATGACAAATTATTCCAATAGAGAATAATGAATCTAAACAAAATGAGTGTAAAAGGAATCGGCATAAAATTACTACATGATTGAATTCATATGTATGTGATAAAATTTAGAGGGGATTTCATGGCCATTAATTTGTCAATGCTCAATCAAACTAAAATAGCAAGCAATTTCCCATGTTAAAACTTGTGGTCATCGGCCCAAGGGTCTCAGGTTCAAGCCCCTGCAAGCGCGAACTTGTGGGAGTTGTATGGCTTGAGACTATGCCTCTAGACTTCGAGCATGTCGCCCACGGGCGGTTTACCTTGGTGTGCGTAGTTTGCAGGCTATGCGTACACCCGGGGGTTTACCCAGAGCGCACCAAAAAGGTAGCGGCTGCGGGTTCCCTCGTTCATAAAAATAAAAATAAATAAATAGCAAGCAATTTGACCAAGGAAAATATTCATTACATAACAAACACGAAGATTGAAATTCCCGGGGTTGTCAAAATGATCTTAGCATTAATGGAATATAATACTGGAAAGAATAGCAAGAGTATTGAACCTTTGGTCATTAGCGCCTACCGTTGTCGTTTCATTTGAAAATTGTCACATCTTGCTACTACTGTCTTCGTGACATAGTGTATTACTCCCTCCGAGTTCCTATTATTGTCCCATAAGGGTTTGGGGTGAAAAATAAGGAAGAGGAGATGAGTGGTTGAAAAAAGAAGTAGGAAGAGAGAGATACATGAGAGTAATTGTGAACCACATATTGATGGCCTAAAAAGGAAAGTGGGACAAAAATCAAACTCAGTCCAAAAAGGAAAGTAGGATAATAATAAGAACTCGGAGGGAGTAGTTTATAGTACAACAGGGTAGCTATATAACCTTGTGTCAAATAACAACCACAACCTTAATGAAAAAATGATAAAAAAAAATCAGATATTAGATTTAAGATTATTGAAGCTTATTTCCTATGTAGTACTCCATATGAGAGTGTAGACGTGTAGTCGTTGATTTTCAATTAGTTGCCAAATAAAATTAAGAGTATCATCTATATGTTGACGATCAATTCGTCTCTCAAATTAACTCATAGAGCCAATTGTGTTCTTCATGACACTTACATAAAAACATAACTAAGATTCATGTCGGTAATCCATATCTCCATTTATTTCACCATTTACTTATCCTAAAACTCATGCTACAATTTGGAGTTTGTTGCTCCAACAGTTTTTTCAAAGTTAGTTCATAATTTTCATTCAATAAAATGTAAGCTAGTTTTTCATGACAATAATCCATCTTATAAAAACATCCATTTGGAGGTCTTTGCCAAAGACTTTGCATTAATCGATCATGAAATGAGTTCAAGAAATAAATTTCATAAGATAAAATTACCTTACATGTTAATGCAAATTCCAAATTTCCAATAGTTGCTCCATAGACACAGAACTTGAGAAGCATCACCATGGCCTATCAAAGGAGCTTGATCCCGCTGAAGGATCCACATTTTTTTTTTCCGAAAGCAACTTTTTTCCCTTTTCTTATGTTAATAGAAATGTAGAGGTCAAAGGATTTAAAGACCAAAAATGCATAATTGAGCAAAATACGCACATATCTACATGGACCAAGTTAATAAAAAACGTAATTAAAGTACTTGTTTGAACTAACAAAGCAACAAATCGACCAAAACTGTCAAGAAAACAAACAATATACCTGAAAATTCCAGCTATGCATAATCATCGAATTCGTCAATTAGCGGAAGTGGAATTCAATGTAATATACATAAATTGAGATCATCCTGCTATTCATCCTCCTCTTAGGCTCTTACCATTAGCATTCCCAAGACCGTTTATCTGCCCAATCAAACATTCCTACACACAAACAACGAAGCCAAAAAACCGATAACCAATCAAACAAAGTTTAAAGAGAATAGGGAGGTTGTTTTCTAATTCCTACTGTTGAGATGGGGGAGAGAATAGGAGATGACAGGAGGCAGTTTTAATTTGATGTATACCACATTTGTACCATTACTCCTCCATCCACAAACACTGCATTCTTCTTGCGTCAACAGTTTGCATCTAATGTATACCATTACTCTCCTCAACTTAGTGGAGTATGCATCTAACGTTTTCCTGCATATTGGTGTACATTGTTCAAAATTATCAACCTTTGCCCTACAAAAGCTAGTGAAATCATGAGATACTACGGAGTAAGACAAAAGAAAATTGATCACCTGAAGTTTGGCACATTTTGTGGTCAAAGCTCGAGATTCCTCTGTTGTGGAGAGTGAATTATGAAACCCCCCCCCCCCCCCGAATCTTCCCAAACTTGAGCTTGGCTTCCCCTACAAAATCCAGAGTATTTGTCGGATACCATTGCTACAGCAGAATAGATGGGTGAGTTTGCTTCCACAACAGATGAGCACCTGTAGGTTTCGGCTAAAGCTTATGAGGTAGTGACCGTCTTTGGTGAACTTACGAAAGCAATGATCGGCGCATTCAACATCATAAATGGTGTAACTGGGCACACGATTCTCATAAAACAACCGAGAACAATCAATCTTAATGAATGAAATACAAATAATTCTAAAAAAATCTTCCGTAAAATAGAAAAAAGTTGGAATCAATCAAATCAAAATAGAATATATTAGAAAACATACATTAGTGGAAGGAGTTGCTTTTAAACATGTGTGTCTGCTCTTTTTAGATCATGGTGATTGGGGAGATGGGGAAGAAGAGGAGATGACAGGGGTGGTTTTTTTTAAACCCAAAGAGGGTGGTTTTAATTGAGAAGATGATATAAGGTGGTTTTAATTGAGTGGTGGGCAGTGGCGTAGTGGGAAGTTAAGTGCAATTATCTCTTGATCTCTTCCATTGTAACTGTACTGAATGCTTCTATATCTGTGCCCACGTAACTGCCACGTTTGCGCCATATCACCCTACATGTTGGATGTTGACGTGGGTTAATAAAAAGCCTTCAAATTCTTCAGCTTTAATATATAAAAGATTTACAAATGTAAAACACTTTACTATTGGAGAACTCCAATATACCGTAATTTCCCTCTTCCATTCGGAAACTATTCAAATACTATCACTGTACATCCTACTTACATTTATGTCTCATTAAAAGTTACTCGTAATAATTTCTTTTGATAGTTGGTTACTCCTAAATCCTAATAGATACGGAGTAGAACACAAAATATCTAAATAACGAAGTTGAAGATGATTTAACGGGTACAAAACCTTTCTCCCTCCCAAAAAAAATTAGTCTCCAAAGAAACCTGCCCCTCAATTTTAACCATTACTATCGGTATTAGTATTCCAGTTATAATAAGTCATTGGAGAGTTTCGTCCCCATCATTACCACAATCGTTCATTATATGTTATCTCAATTTATGTCAGACTGGTGGCTACAAGCCTACAATCTATCAGATTAGATGAAATCGATTCTCCTCAAAATCTTGGAAGATCCGAAGACCCTCTTGTGAAAAGTTATTATATCATTAAATAGCGATATGTTGAAAGAGGATGTGCAATAGGGGAAATAAAAATCATAGACCTTTGTTTTAACGAGATTTTATTTTACTCAAATTTTATAGTATTGTATCTGTTCAATTTCGACATAAGTTGTAGATGTCATATGACTTATTAATGAAATGATTTATTTGCGCAACAAAAAATAACGAAGATGACTTAATAAAAAATTGTCAAAAAATAAAAAAGGTTGGTTTAATAAAATACTCGTATGTGCGTGATTTATCACGGGTATTATTAGAGCAAACACAATGGATGAACTCCATATAAAGTTCTTCCTATGTCATGTCATTTTGCACTATCTTCCAAATATAAGAACTTTATCTTACAATGGAAGAACTTTTAAATAAAGTTCTTGGATAATTTGTATAAAATTGAATTAAATTAAGAAAAATAGTTGATTGGTCTCACTTTATTGATTTAGAGCTTTTTATCAAAAGGCACCTAACATTTACGCTTTCTCTAAAAAAGACACCTTAAGTTTTTTTTGCCCAAAAGCACCTAAAATTCTCAATGTTTTTGTTCAAAGGTACCAAATGCCACTTTCCGTAAAAAAAAAGTACGAATACAGGTTAGAATTAATGGATGTACGTATACTCTTCTTAATACACTAAATATACGTATACTCAATCTTCTACCCTATCTAACTCCTCCCCTAATAACCAATACCTGATCAACTATTGTTCCCAATTTCCCCCAAAAAAACTCTTCCTCTTTACTTGCATGTTTCATAAGAATTCTCAATCAAACTCCATTGCTCAATCGGTAAGTCTCTATTACGATTCTTTATCCTTAAGTAAATAATCACCTAAATCATCAACGAAACAAATTTAATTTTTGAGTTCAATTTAATTTTTTAGGTTAGCTACCCTAATTTTCGAGTATAATTTTGAAGTATGGGTTAATTATTGTTAATTTTCTGAGTATCAACAACAAACTCTGAGGAAGAGGAAAGTTTTTTTTGGGGTGAAATAAGGAAGATATCAGATATGAATTGGGTATTAGTTGATTATGGGAGGAAGAATAAGGGTATGTATACGTATATTTAGTATATTAAGAAGAGTACACGTACATCCGTTAATTCTAAACTGTATTCGTACTTTTTTTGACGGAAAGTGGCATTTGGTGCCTTTAAACAAAACATTGAAAATTTTAGGTGCTTTTGGGCAAAAAAAAAAAAAAACTTAAGGTGTCTTTTTTACAAAAAATGTAAATGTTAGGTGTTTTTTGACAAAAAAACTCATTGATTTAAGGACAAACTTGGTTCTTAAATAAAAACCAAATTTCTTAAAAATATCATAAACTTTTGTCCACAATGGACAAACTTTATAAAATAAAGAACCACCCATTGTGGTTGCTCTTAAACAAGTACTGAATTAGTGATAATGATGGAGTATTTGGAAAGTAGTTTATGAACAAGGATACCAAGAGGATCAAAGTGAGATGGAGAGAGGCCATTTTGGGGCTTTGGCACCTTGAGAGTTGAGACCTGCCAAAAAAATGTACCCGGCCTTCCAAATTCTTGTGCATTCCCTATGTGAGTGATGCCCTTCTGTTTGCACATATTCTCAAACCAACTTAAAGTTTAACTGCGTTACTTTGGGAAATACAATGATGAACTACACTCGATCAGTACTATATATAAGTTCTTACATTGAACCAATATTCAGACTTCAATTCAGATACAGATAGACTATCTACTTCCGTTCATATTCCGTCAACATGTCTTCCTGTACAACAAACCAGGAGAGGAAGGTGAGTTTGAAGTTGATGGTAAGCAAAACGGCAAACAAAGTGGTATTTGCAGAAGCAGGAGAAGATTGTTTGGAATTCATCTCCCACCTACTGTCTTTACCCTTGTCAACCGTCGCCAACATCCTACATGCTAAGGGATTGGGATTGGTGCCTCCTGTCACCGCGCTTTTTAAACGTATCAAGTCTACCAATGATCCCGACTTTGTGCCCGCTGAAGAACTCGATACCTCTCTTCTATTCCCGAGACCTGCTCATGCGGAGCCCGTGAAAGATGGGGGGGTGACTTATATGGTAATGGATAATTTGGATGTCAAACCCATGTCTTTGCCTCTAATCAAGCCTTATGTTCATCGTCTCGATTCTTTGGAGGAAAGACTTGTTCAAGTTGGCTCCCAAGAGGTAGTATTACAAATGTTAATGACGATTGCCTTTTGCTCTAATGATCATATCATAATGTGACATTGATTTTTTACTTGTACTCGTACTTGTTTTTCTTCTTCGTCACCTTTGTGCAGGCATTAAGGATATTGAAAGCTTCATTCGAGACTGATGCTGTATTGACTAATGTATTTCTTGGGAAGAAGACTAAGACTGGGGGTTCGAGTCTCTACCCGTCCACGGCCTTCCGTAAACTACTTTACTTAGTACTAGTGATTTGGTTCGTAGGGATGCTTGCCCCTTGAATCCATGGAAAAAAGCTAGGAAGTGAGCGCAAAGTTTTATTACTGTTATCGATCCAGTTATGCTTCAGTAGTGTAATCCCTGTGTTTTTCTGGTTGTATTGAAACCGAGTACTTTTGCCCCATTAGTTAGTTAATGGATCGTATTTCATAAGCATTGTACTTTGAATTTTGAAATTTAACTAAAAGCAGTAACTAGTAATTATTGTTCGCACGTAGTTAATAATTTTGAAACTGACCCCATAGAACTTCCGTTTATTGGTTTGGATGTGTGGTTTACTCTCAAGCTAGATGCTAAATCAGTTCAATGGTTTACCAGTGAATTGTGTATATCAATGATTCATTCTATGACTACTGAAAATATAGTAAAAATTCAAAGAATCAGCAGGCATAATTTGTTTGGTTGAATGTAGTGTAAAGCGTGAGCAAGCAACAGCTAACAAAGTTCTATATCAATAGCATAAGTGAGTGCCAAGTACTAATATAGTTACTGCTGTGTGGATTCATTGCCGGAAATAGTGAGGGTATCAAGACGAAGACTTTTGCTGATGAGATCTTCTGATTGCATCCTTCTATCGGGAGTACTAGTTTGAAGGTTGAGGACCACCAATAGAGCCTTCTTGATTACGAAAAAGTGACCTAGTTCTTTCATTCTGAACACAAACAAGACGTGCTTCTTTGGATTTGTCAAGAAAAATATAGCGAAATCAGGGGTTAGAAAAGAGGCCATCTTCAGCAGTCTTGGATAACTCCAATTGAATGCTGAGTTGTACATTTCCCCTTCTTTCAATCCCCATCGTCCTCGTCCTCGTCCTCCTGCCTGTATGTTCGTCCAAACATCATGTAGTACGAGTATTATTCAGTTGTTACTGCATGCCAGCCTTTCATTCAGATAGGTTTGGGGCTATTTCGATCCAAAAAAGGAATGTTAGAAAAGGGAAAGTAGTTGTTACCGCAGTAGCAGCAAACTGTCTGTAGTCGTACTCCCATTTTTTATCGTTTCCAATCTCAAACGTGGCAAAGTCTCTCTTCATTTTAACTAGAACTGATAAACAAACCACAGGAAAATTAAATAAAAATGGCAGGGTCAGAAAATTAAATACAAGTATGTTTTTTCAAATTCGGATTAATAAGATTAAGAGGGCATAATCATATATACAGATAGATACCCGTTTTATTAGAAAGACGACCCTGTGCCTGCAACGTATAGTCAATCATCTCCCTCAAGTCAGCAACTGGTAAAGGAGTCCCACAGTAGGCCGTGAAAGAGGGAAACCATGTAAGCGAAGGAAATGTGACGATTTCAGCACAAACCCCAAAAAGGCTTCCTGCTTAAAACAAAACCCAAGAAAACAGAGAAACAAATACGAGTGGGATATTATTAGCAACCTAGAACCCGGCCAAAAGGGACTGACCCAATTGCAATGCAAGTGATCTTAATTGCTCAAGACCGGATAATCAAGAAACAAACACAGTATGTAGTGTAGGGAGTATTCATTGATTTCATGTCTATCTGGTCGACTTAGTTTTCTCATTTCTGGAGTATTATTCTATATACTCCAGTTTTTCTTCCGCTAATAATATATCACAAGAGGCGTTAAAAAAATTCAAAGAAAACGACATGAATTTGATAGTAGTTGACAAAGAACGAACTTACCAAACTCAAAGCAAAGTCGAGTAGATCCAAGAGATGAAAAATAGAGACAGTATCATTAACTACTTCTTCATGTGGATCATGAGGAAAACTGTGAGATATTAAATCCAAAGGAATCGTCCCAGCAATGGGAGCGTAGCTCTTAAACTCGCACATGAGAGGAGGGTTCAGCTGTAGAAAGGCATTACAATGACCATCTTTTGTAATCGATGAAAGTGTGAAACCATCTGCTGCAACCCTGACTGTCCCGAAGCCATGGTTGTCGTTGAAAGTAGGATCAGCCATAGCCTCGATTGCAAGCTTTAGTTTGTGAAGATGTCTCATTTTCAGGTAAAAGCTATAATTATTATTTGGTGGATTTTTTTCGGAAGAAGGAACGGGAATGTTCATATCTTGTGAAGCATGCGACATGACGAGTAATGAGCTAGGTTTTCTTGTGGAGCTTTCAGCAGTATTAATGGTGATTGGCGGGAAAATTAGTTAGAGAAAGAGGAGTAGGAGGTGAGGAGAGTTAGTTAATTAGTTGGAGTTTCTGGTGACGACTGTGAGTGTGATGGGGTAGTTGCGGAGTTAATTAAGGGGTATGTATGTCATACTAGAACCGGAATGCGCCGACTCAATTATGATCATTTAATTACGATACTAAGGCAATAGCAATGATTACGGTTTCATACTAAACTTTTTCATCGACACATCAAATTACATTATTGGTTAGTATGAAACTTCTTAGTTCTCTTCAACAGTAAAAGTTTCATATTTTCTATGTGGTCCCCTCTTTTTATGACATGAAACCGGTTTCTCGGGTAAGGAGCTCCTTAGGGAATTGTTGACTTCTTTCAGTTTGTTACTGAGAATATATTTTTCAATAAATTTATATTCTATTATAAAGTCTCGTTGGTAAAAAGTAGTTCCGTATATTTATTTTTGATTAAACAAATGTCTAAGACCAAAAGAGTAGCATTTTAGATTACAATAACAAATATATGGAGACCCAAGCAGACTTTTTATACATGGGGTCACAAATTAGTAGCCCAAATTGACAAATTAGTAAAGCAAAATCTCTGGACAAATTGGTAAAAAAGGTTACACTACTTGGGACAGTTAATAACAAAATGAAAGAAAGGATAAATACTACTCTTTCTATCTAGGAGAGTAAAAGAGGAGTCTATCTTAAACCTAAACCTTTCTCCCTCCTCCTCCAACAAAAAAAATCATAGCCTCCCAAAAAAATTTTTGAGGCTACGACCATTAATTGGTGGTAAGCCCCCCAATTTAAAGTTATTATATCGTTTTAATATTGTTATCAGTATTAGTATTATAGTTATAATAAATTCTCTCCTTTTGGAGAGTTCGTCCCATCAATTGATGAGTTTCGCTTTCTCTTTTAGGAGAGATATTAAATCTATGATAGCGGAGAGGACGCGAAAGATCAGTACTACAATCGTTCATTATATGGTATCTTAAGTTATGTCAGACTGACGGTTACAATCTATCAGGTTAAATGAAATCGATTCTCTTCAAAACCTTGGAAAATCCAAAGACCCTCTTGTGAAAAGCTGTATTAAACAGCGATATGTTGAAAGAGAATGCGCAGAAGCGGAGATCAAAATCTTAGTGAGAGATTTTTGTTTATTGAAAATTTATTTTACTCCAATTTTATAGTATTGTATCCGTTCAATTTCGATATCATGTAGATGTCGTATGACTTTTTATTAATGAAATGATCTATTCGCTAAAAAAAAAGAGTAAAAGAGGAAGCAAATTATTAACACTTGTATTGATTATATTGATATATGTATAATTTATTTGATTTAAGAGGAAGTTACGGAATTGCCCTTATTTGCCTAATTTAATCTAATTACTAACCCAATTATTATTGGGGATGGCTCAGTACGCAATTTACTCGACGCAGTACCACCTTTCCAATTTTGTCCCTCTCATTTCGTGGACATGACATAGGTCCACCCCGACGCGGCCACGCGCGGGTTTGGGTAGGCGAATGAATCTCCATATGAGAATGGATCGAATTGAAATTTAGGTCTATGTGGAGTCGCCACCGAATTTTGTGGTTATTCGGAACCATTCGAGCCCACTCTATGTCGTAGTGGGTCGTATACAAAATATGGCCCATTTCCGATGTCAGAGTTTATTGGGCTCGTCCCTTTGCATTTGATACCGATACCGACATTATCGGATATCGTGTATTGAATGACTCTCGTGCGCCAACGGTTTCGGGCATCCGGAAACCGAGGTTTTGAGTAAGGGGTGAGGGTACGTGTTGGGAAGCCCACAAAGGACACCCAATCCCGCCCGCACTTATCGACCTCTACTAAGAATTCGAGTGACTTTCTAATACGCGCGTTAGTTAGACGATGAAAAATGCTTATGCAAACATTGTTTTCCTAAGCATGTGAGAAATTGAAAATAGGGTTTCTATGTCAATTTAATGCGATTAATTCTACGTCGAAGTTGAATTTTAGCATGCGGGTTCATTTAGTACGATAAAATAAACAAGAATTAAATTGACAAAAGAAATAACAAATGCGTTAGTAACGATGTAACGATGTTTAACAGTTTATGCAAATATGAGACGAGATGATGCAAATATGATGATGTATGGTTTTGAAAAATGAAGCTTTCACGTGATTGATTAGACACGTGTTGACCTAAGTCACGAAAAGATATGAACGAGACTCGAATAACCTTGTAGGACTCGCGGTTTGACGCGATAAAGGGGCCACTCGACCGAGTCATTGAGGGACTCGACCGAGTGGACCTCTGAAAAAGGGTTCTGTCCGGATTTCATGACCCTACTCGACCGAGTTACTGACCAACTCGGCCGAGTACGTCGCCACTCGATCGAGTCATTGCGAGACTCGACCGAGTGGAGGTCGGAAAACGTATTCTGCTCGATTTTTGTGATGTCACTCGATCGAGTGTGGCCTATTGCACTCGGTCGAGTGGCACCTGTACGAACTAGGTTCGTTTGCACTTTTTTTATTGATTTTGAAATTGCTTTTGATTTTTGACAATTCGACGGTTTTATCGAATCGGACATAAATATTGCATAATTTATGCTCGACTCGGATTTTATAAATCGCGAATTTTGTTGAATCGAATATAAATATTGCAGAATTTATATTCGACTCTAATTTTGAAAACTCGTAGTATCCCATATTCGATTATTGAATTGATATGAAATACTAGAGTGAAAATAAATTAATTTTAGTCGTCTCAAATTAATTATCGCGATATGAGTAGATCGCGCTAATTAATTTATGTGACTTGATCGTTAGATTCGACATCCAATTATGGAATTGGTATCCAATCTAATGGATCGACACTTTGCTTGAATTAAAGGACTTGATTCCCTCGGCTTCTCCGACATCGAAATAAATCCCTAGGGATTGTGATGTCGGATCCGTGTCAACGGGTTTCGACCCTCATTAAAATACAATATTTGTTTTTGAAAATCGACGCGAATATGCGACTCGAACAATGATGAAAACGAAATAAAAAGGATTACTGTTTAAGTTAACTTGTTTCAATAATCAAACGATCGGGGTGATGGGATAAGCGACCGTCAACGCTGTGTGCAGTACACTTGTATGTTCGGTTTTCCTTATCCCACCATCACTCACGTTCGACACAAATCGACAAGTATTTTAATGCTTTGATATTAATACTACCGATATTAGTGATATTAGGATGCGATAATAACGATAAGATAAAATAAATAAAAAAACGCGACCCGTATGAAGACAACGACAACGCGACACGAGAAGGAGGGAGAGAAGAGAAGAAACGGGGTTTTTGCACCCTCAACCTACATGTTCTTGTCTCGGAATAAGGCTCGTAGTAATGGCTTTAACATGGGAGCTTCGAGGTTTTATGGAGGTTGAGTTATGGTGGTTAGGGTTCGATTCCTAAAACTAGGTTTAGGGTTTGCTAGGGTAGAATTGCTTAGTGTAGAATTAGGGTTGAGATTAGGGTTGTCTCGGGATTGAAAAAGATGTCTAATTGAGTGTTGCATGGGGTGCTTATATAGGCATTGCTAGGGCACCCGGTTAGGATTACTCGGCCGAGTAGGTGGCTAACTCGGTCGAGTGGCCCGTTATGCCTGCAGTCGGGCTCGAAACAGGCCCACTCAATCGAGTGGGTCGGGCACTCGATCGAGTGGCCCAACTGGGTCGCGTGGGTCAGTCTTTTGGACCTTGACTTTGCATGTTTGATGGGTTTGGTGTTTGACTTGGACTTTTGATGATGTGAGGGGTTGTTTTGTGTGTCTCGAAAACGACTTTGACTGGGGTTGACCCAACCGCTAAAAGTCGGTTTTAATTCCGGTGTCGGTTTTGGCCCAAATTAGTCTTGTTTGACTCGGAATGATCCACTGGGCCTGGATTGAGGTTGATTTGGTGAGATTTGTACTCCGTAAGTGTGTTAGCCAGCAACTAATGGATTTAAGCCCGTATCCGAGCGCGTAGAAACACGTTAGCGTCCGATCATCATCGGGTGTTTTTTGGAAACTGCCATAGACACCTGGCAGTCAAAATGCGGGTGTCTACAGAGCCCCCACTCTGACTGAGGCTTGGACAGAGCGAAAGTCAGAGTAGCTACCAAGTCCTCTAAGACCTGGTAGACTTCCGATCGGGTCGTTTATAGTCCGTTAGACTCGCGTGAAGGGCTCGCCAGCCATAAGATAGAAATCATACCTGTGTTGATGATAATACTCCGTGGGGCATTTGGACTTGTCGCGTAAGTCCTGGGTGCGCCTGTGTGTAGGCCCATCCCGTGAAAATGCTGGGGAGATTTAGAGGGTTGCATGTCCTGCTTGAGTCATACCTGTATAAGTCACATAAAAATGCATGTAACATGTAGGTAGTAAAATGACTCGCGCTGGGAATTTTTTTTTTTTTTGATTTTTTTTGAAAATTTGAATTTTCGGTTATTTAATAGCAATAATACTGACTATTGAGCGTATTCCAATAATAATATCAATTACAGTTAATCCCAGAATAATACATCGAATTGGAATATTCTAATGATAATGGTATAGTTTCATATGTTACCTGCAATAGTAGGTAACCTTCCTGAAAAGTAATATGTTACTTCAATTTATTCAATCCACACTCACCCTCCTTCCTTACCCTCCTTCATCTCCCTCCTACTTAAATCCTTGTCTTTAATGACAACTTTGCAATTTTTTTTTTAAAAATCTTGATTTTCATTACTCTTCTCTCCTCGTTAAGTTTAATAATAGGCTCTTCATCAAGGCATAAACATAAACTTCATTAATTAAAAATAAGACATACGGAGCATTACTCAATGTGATCATCAATCAAACCATCGAAATTAATTATCGCCCCATCTCTGATTCTTTGTCTCCTTCAACTCTCAGCTACTCTCTTTACAATTTTAAGCATTGCTAATTTGTTTTATTCTGTAGAAATTTGGGGTTTGGTTTCAATTAGGTTTTTTTTTGGGTTTTATTTATTCAATTATCGTTTCGATTATGATTTTTGGGTCCAATTCGGGACTTGATTCGCTTCTAATTTCCAATTTTAATACAATTCACTTGGTCAATCAAATACTATTTTATCTTTCTTCAAATTTCGACAATTTGGGATTTTGTTTTGATTAGGTTTATTTTCTGGGTTTATATTTATTCGATTAGTGTTTCTAGGTCCAATTCGGGAGTTTATGTTTATGTTTTAATAAACAGTCCACTAATTTTTGCGAAATCTGTTTTGTCCTTCACAATTGTTGTACCAAATTTCTTCCTCTTATTAGGTCTAAATTCTTCCTCAAGGGAGAGTGATAAGTAAATGGAAAGTAAAGTAAATGGTAATGGTGACAGTAGGAATTAAATTAGGCACTTAAGGGGAGGTGGACCGATTATTCAGGTAACCGGTTCACTGTACCATTATCGTTAGAATACTTCAATTCGATGTATTATTTTGAAATTAACTGTAATTGGTATTATTATTGGAATACGTCCAATAGTCAATATTATTGCTATTAAATAACCCGAATTTTTGAAATTTTGAAAATTTTTTGAAATCTGAAGCTTTGAGATTTTTTAGAAATTTTGACTCCTAAAGAAATTAGGAAAGTTCGGGATGAATATTCCGTGCTAGTATCGGGACTAGCTTATGGGTTGATTCTGAATAGAATTAGGAAACTTTTCCTAAAAGTGATATAGAAAGAGGTTTGTTAGGCTAAAGGTATATATAGCCCTCCCTTGCCCTTGATTTCTTCATAATTCCCATCACAAATCCTCCCTTCTTAAAAGAAAGTCTCTTTATTCCCTTAAGGCAAAAATAAAGTCTCTTTATTCTCTTAGGAAATCTAGCATGGGAATTGATAGGTTGAGCGCCATGTTGCAGGCATGGTCCCGACAATTTAGGGATGCTGATAGGGTGGTCTTGAACCAGACGGGCATAACTCAGCTGTACCCGTTCCGTCAGATGGTGGTTGATCGCTACTTCTTGGATGCATGCTTGGCTTACTGGGACGACATATATCATGTCTTTGCCTTTCCTCGGGGCGAAGTCTGCCCTTTACCTGAGGAGATTGCAGCTGTAGGAGGATGGAATCCAATGCTTCGACCCGCCGTCCCGTATTCGGTCTATGACTTGAGGAGGAAGCTTCGAGAGTACTTGGGCCTCTCCCATAATGAGGTGTCTCGAATGGCCCGGGATGACAACACGATCTCCTTGATTGATCTGGCCGAGAAGTTTATGAACCCGCACGATGTCCGGGTGAGATCCATTCATAGCCGTAGGGCTTTTTCTTTTTGCATGCTCCATGTTTACGCCTTTGAGGGTCACATGGACTTATTATCATGTATGGGTCATATCCGTCTATTAACCGTGGTTGATTTAATGGAGACGGAGCATAGCCCGGCTTGGTTGATCACGGGTGAAATAATCCAAGGCTTGGATAACCGCAAGAGGGATTTGTCCGTTCGTCTCACCGGAAGTACCCGTTTGCTGCAAGTATGTCGGATTTTTTTGTTTTTCTTGATTTCTCAATTTTTTTGATTTTTTTCGAGAATTTGGCTACTGCAGTGGGCATTCGATCGAGTCACCCTGGCACTCGATCGAGTGCCTTCGTAAAAAGCCCCATGTTCGCTCCCAGTGATGCCACTCGATTGAGTCACCCTGGCACTCGATCGAGTGTCATCAGGCGGACGCCTGTTTCGTCTTGGGATCTCATGTTTTTGTTTCCCTTTTCAGATTTGGCTATACGAGAGGCTATCAGTGATAGACCCTCCCCTTGATGCGAGCAACTACCGTCACAACCAAGTGATGATGAGGAGACGGGCCATTGAATTTTCTCGTCAGATTACGCAGAAGTATTGGGACGAGGTGCTATCAATCCATGGCGGGCGGCTAATTCGATGGGTCGTGCCATGGTGGCCCATCTACGTTTGGACTGGCTTGGACCCGAGGGGCATAGCTCGTTACCAAGTAATCTTATCTTTTAGGCAGACGATTCATCTTTACCCGGATTGCATACTAAGGCAGTACGGACGGGCTCAACGGATACCAGAAATTGAAGCAGTTGTGAGTGACCCTACCCAACTGACTGATGTGATGTGCGACACGTGGATGCAGAGATGGTACACCCGGCATACCTGGCCCGTTTCCAAATCTCGCCACTCGATTTGGGTTTCTGAATCATACGTGAAGTGGACCAAAGCCGGTGATGCCAAGGCCCGAGCTGCTTTGAAGGTTGACGAAGCCTTCGACCTGCTGAGGAGAGAGCAAGCTAAAGACAATAGGGGGTTCTTTGATGAAGGAGACACTCCGGCTACCCTAGTTCGTCTAATGTCTGGTCAGAAGAAGAAGACTAAGACTCAGGCTGGAGGGTCCAGTGCTAAAGTTGCTTGGGGGAAGGTGAGCCCTCAGACTGACTTGGAAAAGAGACTGGGCCCTAGACTAGCCGTGCAGGACCGACTTGGCCCACGGGATAGGCTACCCGAGCATGTGCGATCCCGACTTGGGCCGAAGACTGTGATTGAAGACTCATCGTCAAAGAAGCGGGTTCGTGCTAAAGAGGTTCCCCTTGTGATTAGGGAACGCTCATCCCCACCTCGGCAACCTCGGGCTCCACGCGACCCGAAGGACAAGGGAAAGGGAAAGATGCCCGGATATTAGTCTCCTTATTTTATTATTTGAATATTACTATTATTTTTTTTGGTGTGATTTTTTTGTATTTTGCCGTTTTGGCGTTTTTTTTTTTAATTCCCGAGTTTATCGAGATATTAATAAAAGACGTATTATTGAATACCGTTCCCGTCTTTTCGTTATTGCAGTGGTTGTACCCTTTCGAGGGGTTGCCTACGTATCCACAATTAGCGGAATCAAACCAAACGTAGTTCGAAATTTGATTTGATTGATTTTTTTTGCAATTTTCGAAATACATCAAGATCATTAATTCGAGATGTGCGACGGTAGAATAATTAATTCTAACTCATTGACTTGTCTAAAATTTTTAAAATTTATAAAAAGACAAATTTTTATAAACTTTTGCAAATGACATTGAGATAGGGGTTTATGGGTAATAGCGCTTCAGCTAGTCCAAGTTGGTCGGGTTGACGAACTCGTTCCCGTCCAAGTCTGTCAGCATCACCGCTCCTCCTGATAGGACCTTCTTGACTAAGTATGGCCCAGCCCAATTGGGTTTGAATTTTCCTCTTGGGTCAATCGGCAGTAGGGCACGAACTGATTTTAGACCAAATCCCCTTCCTTGATGTTCCTGGGCCTAACCCGTTTGTTGAAAGCCCGTTGAATCCTTTTTTGATATACTTGGATATTGTTGAGGGCCCGGGATCGCCGTTCGTCTAAGAGGACTAGCGAATCGTATCGGGCTTGGACCCAATCCGCTTCAGGTACCTGGCTTTCAAGCAAAATCCTTAGAGATGGTACTTCTAGCTCGACCGGTTGGACCGCTTCCATTCCATATGTCAGATAATATGAAGTTGCTCCGGTTGCGGTGCGGATCGATGTTCGATACCCCCATAAGGCAAAGGGTATTTTGTCGGGCCAATCCCGATAATTCTCAGCCATCTTCTTAAGTATGGTGACAATTGTTTTATTGGCCGCTTCTACCGCTCCATTTGTTTGGGGTCGGTAAGGTGAAGATGTATGCCTCTGAATTTTGTATTTTGCCAGCAATGCAGCGGTTTCAGCTTGAAAGTAGGTCCCGTGATCACTGATAAATTCGTGAGGGATCCCTTATCGGCATACGATCTTATTTTGGATGAATTTGGCCACATGCTTGGCGTTCAAGACACGGTATGACTCGGCTTCGACCCATTTGGTGAAGTAGTCGATGGCCACCAAGATGAAGCAATGTCCTCCTGTCCCGGAAGGGTGCACCTTTCCAATTATATCAATACCCCACATTGAAAATGGCCATGATGATGTCATGGTATATAATAGGGAAGAGGGCATATGCTGTACATTACCAAAGATCTGACAGTTATGGCAGTGTTTGACATACAACTGGCTGTCTGTTTCCATGGTGTTCCAGTAATACCCGAGCCTCATGATTTTACGAGATAGCATATGTGCATTCATATGCGTACCGTTTTCACCATCGTGCACCTCGGCCATGACCTTCTCTGCTTGTGCTTTGTCAATACACAGGAGGAGGGCCACCTGTGCCGTCTTTTTGTACAACTGCCCGTCGTCTGTACGGACAAATTGGGTTGCTAACCTTCGCAAAGCCTTCTTGGCCCGGTTCTCAGTTTTCGGGGGATATTCTCCCGTTGTCAGGTAGGTTAGGACGTCTTGATACCAAGGTTCTGGGTCAGTTATCTCGATATCTTGAATGGCATGGATGTAAGCCGGCTCGGACCGTCTTTCGACACAGATCGGCATGCTGGTCAGGTGATCCGGGATGTTCAGTAAAGATGCTAATTTGGAAAGTGCATCTGCAAACTGATTTTCCTCTCGGGGTAGGTAGATATACTCTACCTTCTGAAATTGTTTCTCTAGAACCCGTACTCGCGCTTGGTAAGCCACGAGTCCGAGTTTTCCATTTTTGGAGCGCTTGATTGATGACCAATGATGAATCACCGTGGACCCGGAGATTTGTTACCCCTAAATCAGCGGCGGCTTGCAACCCGTGAATGCATACTTCGTATTCGGCTGCGTTGTCGGTCACGTCGAAGTCCAACTTGATGGACAAGGGAGTGTGTTCCCCTCGAGGTGAGATCAACAGAATTCCGACCCCAAATCCTCGGAAGTTGGATGCTCCATCAAAATTCAAATCCCATGTCTCGGTATCGGTATGAAATATGTCTTCATCAGGGAAGGCCCAAGTATCGGTGTGGCCTTCTTCGGATATCGGGCTGTCGGCGAGGAACTCGGCTACTACCCGACCTTTGATGGCTTTTAATGGTACAAACTTGAGGTCGAACTCAGATAACATTAAAGTCCATCTGGACATCCTGCCGTTGAGGATGGGCTTCTCGAAAAGGTACTTGATAGGATCCATTTTGGATAAAACATGTACCTCGTGACTAAGCATGTAGTGTCTGAGCTTTTTAGTGGCCCAAACCAAAGCTAGGCACGTTTTCTCGAGCATTGTGTACTTTCATTCATACTCGAGGAACTTTTTACTGATGTAGTAAATAGCCCGTTCTTCTGATTCAACTGTCTGGGCTAGCATAGCCCCCATGGCTGTCTCGGTCGTCGTTAGGTATAACGACAAAGGCAAACCGTGTTGAGGTGGCATTAGTACCGGCGGAGCAGACAGAATCTCCTTGATTTTATCGAAAGCCGCTTGACATCTGTCGTCCCATAGCACCCGTTCCCCGATCTTCAGTTTCTTGAAAATGGGCTCACATACCATGGTTAGTTTTGAAATGAACCGGCTGATGTATTGGACTTTCCCGAGAAACCCCCTTATTTCTTTTTCGGTCTTGGGAGGTTGCATCTCGGTGATGGCTTTGATTTTAGCTGGGTCGACCTCGATGCCGCGTTGGCTAACGATATGGCCCAGTAATTTGCCCGACGTTACCCCAAAACTGCATTTTTGTGGGTTCAGTCTCATGTTGTACCTACGTAGCCGGGTGAAGAACTTTCTTAGGGCCGAGATGTGCCCGCTTCGGTCCTTGGATTTGACGATCATGTCGTCCACATAGACCTCCACTTCCTTATGCATCATGTCATGTAGCAAAGTAGTGGCGGTCCGTTGATAAGTGGCCCCGGCGTTGATGAGCCCAAATGGCATGACGGTGTAACAGTAAGTCCCCCATGGTGTGATAAAGGTGGTCTTACCCATATCCTCTTCTGCCATTTTAATCTGATTGTATCCGGCATACCCGTCCATGAATGATAGAAGGGCATGATCGGCCGTATTATCCACTAAAATGTCGATATGTGGTAACGGAAAATCGTCTTTTGGACTGGCCTTGTTTAGGTCCCGAAAGTCCACGCATACTCGCACCTTGCCGTCCTTCTTGGGTACCGGCACGATGTTTGCAACCCAGTCTGGATATTCAGACACTTGTATAAAGTCCGCTTTGAATTGTTTGTCTACTTCCTCTTTGACTTTGAGGAACCATTCAGGCTTCATTCTTCGGAGCTTCTACTTTACCGGTCTCCACCCATCTTTGATGGGTATTGGGTGTTCAGCTATTTCCCGGTCTATACCCGGCATGTCCTTTTAGGACCATGCGAAGACGTCTTTAAATTCCTGGAGGAGGTCTGCGAATTTTTTTCTCTCCTCAGAATCTAAAGACAAGCCCAACATAAGCATCTAGGGCTCTAAAGTGGTTTCCACGTTGATGAACTCGGTTTCTTCAATTACCGGATCTCGGGACTCCCTTTGTTCGAGCTGCTCGATCAGATGCGGAGGCAAAGGTACCTGTTCGTCGGGTTTCTCAATGTCATTACATATAAAATTTTTTAAATTGAGAAAATTTTGGAAATAAGACAAGTCGTAAGCAGAACGGTTTTCGGTTTTATTATTAATGGTAAATTTTGAGAAAAGTTCAAATAGAGCCGCCATCTAATCATTGGTCAGTGGCGGGATAGGGAGAGGTCTTGGGACAGGCCCCGAGACCTCAGTGGACGTGGCTAAGGGAAAGGGGGTTACAGACTCGACTCTAGCACCAGACCCCCTAGACTCAGACTCAGACTCCGACTCAAACTCAGACTCGGACTCAGTATCCGGCATGTCTCCCTCACCGGTGGTCAGCTTGTAGATCCGTCCCTGGCTGTCGGTCCATTTGATGGTCTTCCTCCAGGCCCTTGTCTCGGTGTTGGCACCGACTTCGGTGATTAGTTTAGTTGGGTCAAACCGATCGCTGCGGAGGATCAGGTTGACCAAATCGTCCTTCGGGGCGGAGACGGCCTTGTCTTCTCCAAATAAGAGCCCCAGCACGGGCTCGGAGTTGTTTTCACCTTTCTTGGACTCATCCTGGACGATGGTAAATTTATCATCAGGGATGAAATTGCATTCCCGAGCCGTTTTGGTCTCGGGATATGTTATGGTGGGTTGGTAGAGGCCCACTTGAATGGCTCCGAAGACTGGAGTGACCAAGTAGTCGGTTAACTTCGGGCTATAAGGGCCTATGTAAGTACCCTTGAGAATGTTGACGGCCTTGTGGATACCGGCCCGAACTACGTTTTCTGGGGTTATAGCATACCCCAATCCGAATTGAGACTCGCCGTCGTTCAGGACCTCGATAATCTTCCCAGCTGGAAGATATGGCCTTGAGGTAGCCCCCGGTAAGTAGCCCAAATTTTGTAGCATCGTGTCGATGCTAGTTGTGAAGTAAGGCCTGAAGAGGTACTCTTCTTCGATCATGCCCACGAAATCGAATCCTCGCGGGTCGGCCCGACCCTTAGCGTTGCAACTTGCCACGGTAATAGAAGTAGCATCTAGTGTGATGATGTCGTCCCGAAGTGGCATATTGACTTTTCGGTGTAGAGTAGAGGATACGGCCTTGACTGCATGGATCCAAGGCCTTCCTAGTAGTAAGTTAAAGGATGAGGTGACATCAATCACCTGAAACTCTAACTCTTTCTTGATTGGGCCCGTTATGATTTTCAGTTTAACGGCCCCGGCGACTGGTTTTGGGCTTCCGTCAAAAGCCTGGATAGTCTGTGCTGTCGGGAGGTAGTCAGCATCGGTGATGCCGAGAGCTTTAGCGGTCCTTAGAGGTAGGACATTCACAGCGGATCCATCGTCGATAAGGGTCATTGGGAGGTACTTCCCTCGGCAAATGACCGTAATATATAGGGCCAGATTATGATTGGGCCCGAACGCTGGCAGATCAGACTCGGAGAAGGTGATGAGTGGGCCCTCTTCCTTGGATTTACCTTTGAGATAAGGCATAATTGTGGCTACCATTTCAGAAGGGGTAACTTGTGAGTCGACCTTGATTTCATCAAGAGCCTTAGTCAGTGCTTCCCGATGAGCTTGTGAGCTAACCAGAAGTTGCCATATGGTTAGATCAGCCTGAACCCTCTTCAATTGTTGGACCAGAGCCGTGTCATTGCTCGGTTCTTCGAGGGTAGGTTCCGTCCTGGCAGGTTCAGTGACGGATGTAGGAACAGAATGCCCAGCTGTGGCGAGGTGGTTAGTGGCTAAGGCTTTGGACTTAGCCTTTCGGACCTCTTCACTGGTGATGGGGACAGCCTCCCCTTTTGCTAGATAAACGTCATCCTCGTCATCGAACCATATCCCATTGATTTGTGGGACATGAGGGGAGATAAGGTGTGAGCAGTCGATTACCTCACCGGTGAATATTGCATGGGCACTGAACGGGTTTCCTTTGTTGCTCGGCTTGTCTCCGGGCAACGGAATTTTCCCGCTCTCTATCAGATCCTGGATCAGGTGCTTCAATCTCCAGCATTTTTCAGTATCATGTCCGTTACCTCGATGATACTGACAATAGGCTTGGGATTATAAGTTTTGGGCCTCTTGTCTACCGGAACTTCTAGAGTTGGGCCTATCGGTTGGATCAGACCCTTCGAAGATAGCCTTTGTAAGGCATAAGTATAGGTAGTCCCTTTGTCTGTGAATACCCGATTTGGTGTATTCTTTTTGGATGAGGTGTCAAGCAGATTTACCTCATCGAAGATGCTGCGGGCTGCAGCTGCAGGTGCGGGCTTGTTTGTAGACGAACTAGCCCCTTGATAGCCCTTGGTAGAGGCCTTAGTTAGGTTCTCTAACCTTAGGTCATCCTCGATCCTGGTGCCCATTTCAATAAGGGCGGCAAAATTGGGGATAATAGCATACCGGAGATGGACCCGGTAGGATGGGAGGAGGTTCTTGACAAAGGCCTCCACCAACACTTTTTCGCTGGGCTTATCGACCAGCTTTACACTCTCGGCCCGCCATCTTTGAAGATACTTGGTGAACCCTTCTTTGGGCTCTTGGGCCATTACTTCCAGAGTACGCATTGTAGTCTGGATTTCAGCATTGTCGGCGTAATTCCGAGCAAATTCGGTAGCCACATCGTCCCAAGTTTTGTATTTCTTGGAATCGAGCCTGTAGAACCAGGCCTTAGGATGCTTCTCGAGGGAAGTAGGGAATAAGTGTGTAAACATGGTGGACTTCACCTCTTTAACCGCCATGAAATCTTTGAAACCCGGATGTGATGGACCGGGTCTTCAGTACCCTCAAACATTGGAATTCCCATGATGTTGAGGTTGGCAGGCAGATCGTCGTTCAAAGGCGAGTAAGAACGAGCATTCTCAGTATGGATCGAGTTGTTCGTCGATAGGTGAACTTGTTCTTCAAGCCTACGAACAACGCTGATCAGTTCAGCTATGGGCCCAGTGGTCCCGGACCCATCAAGGGGAGTCCCATTCTGCACGGCGCTCACGCGGGTGGCTAAAGCTGTTTGGTTAGCCTGGATGGAAGTCAGCTGAGTCTCGATCTTGGTTAGTGCCTCTTTCAACTCGTCCATCTTGCGTTGATGTCTTGTCACGGGTGGCCTGTCTGTAAGAACACCGCGTAATCAGAAACTAGCCCGAAACTCGGAATAGAAAGTACATCCCGAACAAGACTCAAAAAGGGAAATGACTCGGAAAAGACGCCTAGACGGGTGACCTGAGAAAAGTGGGCCTTCTTTAGGATTCGGCGAGTGGGCCGAATCCCGTTCGAAGGAAGGTTCACGTGAGACATCCCCAGACTTATGGACTCGATTGTGTTGACGGGCCATCCTTTGTAGGGGCTTGTCCTACGTAGGTGGGCCTTGCCTTAGTCTAATAATGCGGACTGGGATAGGGAATAAACTCCTGATGTAAGATCGACAAAGTTTCGACGCTAAAGACCTTGACAACTTAAGACACGACCCGACACTGCTAAATACGGGAAGTCCTAAGGAGAAAGAGGTTTTGATAATTGATTGTTTTTTAGAAAGGTCCGAGAGAACTCGGTGAGGGCCAAATTTTCGAAAAAAAACGAAAAGGGTATTGGGCCAAGGGTTTTGAAAGTTCGAAAATGTTTTTTGAGTTTTGAATTGGGTAGCATTCCGGCTAGAAAATAGGCTATTTTGAGTAAAATCATAAGTCCTAAATTCGGTATGTGTCCCGGGTTTTGAAATTGAATAGTTTGAAAAAGATGCAATCTTTGAAAAAAAGATGGTTTTTCAAAACGACTCGGAAACCAAGTAGCACGTAGTCACACAAGCATTATAACGACGCCATGTATGCTTTACACTAAGTCTCGGTCGGTCTATAGAGGGTCTATACCAGTGTACATAGTCTAGACGTTGATCGGGACGGACTTCCTAAGTCGAGTTGATCTTAGAACATACCGCGAACCCTACTCGAATCGACTATGGACACCTTTTGACATATCCATATTGGAGTACATCAACGGTATAGTGGGACGTCGGTCGCGAGTACCGGCCCGGGAAAATATGGGTTATGCGTGAACCGTAGAACTAAAACGCGTATATTTGTCAAACGATTTCTATTCGAGTCTCACCCTGAGGATGCCGATGGTAAGTCACGCATCAGTTAATCCCTAGCGGAGTCGCCAAATTGTGGACATGACATAGGTCCACCCCGACGCGGCCACGCGCGGGTTTGGGTAGGCGAATGAATCTCCATATGAGAATGGATCGAATTGAAATTTAGGTCTATGTGGAGTCGCCACCGAATTTTGTGGTTATTCGGAACCATTCGAGCCATCTCTATGTCGTAGTGGGCCGTATACAAAATACGGCCCATTTCCGATGTCAGAGTTTATTGGGCTCGTCCCTTTGCATTTGATACCGATACCGACATTATCGGATATCGTGTATTGAATGACTCTCGTGCGCCAACGGTTTCGGGCATCCGGAAATCGAGGTTCTGAGTAAGGGGTGAGGGTACATGTTGGGAAGCCCACAAAGGACACCCAACCCCGCCCGCACTTAGCGGCCTCTACTAAGAATTCGAGTGACTTTATAATATGCGCGTTAGTTAGATGATGAAAAATGCTTATGCAAACATTGTTTTCCTAAGCATGTGAGAAATTGAAAAGAGGATTTCTATGTCAATTTAATGCGATTAATTCTACGTCGAAGTTGAATTTTAGCATGCGGGTTCATTTAGTACGATAAAATAAACAAGAATTAAATTGACAAAAGAAATAACAAACGCGTTAGTAACGATGTAACGATGTTTAACGGTTTATGCAAATATGAGACGAGATGATGCAAATATGATGATGTATGGTTTTGAAAAATGAAGCTTTCACGTGATTGATTAGACACGTGTTGACCTAAGTCACGAAAAGATATGAACGAGACTCGAATAACCTTGCAGGACTCGCGGTTTGATGCGATAAAGGGGCCACTCGACCGAGTCATTGAGGGACTCGACCGAGTGGACCTCTGAAAAAGGGTTCTGTCCGGATTTCATGACCCTACTCGACCGAGTTACTGACCAACTCGGCCGAGTACGTCGCCACTCGATCGAGTCATTGCGAGACTCGACCGAGTGGAGGTCGGAAAACGTATTCTGCTCGGTTTTTGTGATGTCACTCGATCGAGTGGCCTATTGCACTCGGTCGAGTGGCACCTGTACGAACTAGGTTCGTTTGCACTTTTTTTATTGATTTTGAAATTGCTTTTGATTTTTGACAATTCGACGGTTTTATCGAATCGGACATAAATATTGCATAATTTATGCTCGACTCGGATTTTATAAATCGCGAATTTTGTTGAATCGAATATAAATATTGCGAAATTTATATTCGACTCTAATTTTGAAAACTCGTAGTATCCCATATTCGATTATTGAATCGATATGGAATACTAGAGTGAAAATAAATTAATTTTAGTCGTCTCAAATTAATTATCGCGATATGAGTAAATCGCGCTAATTAATTTATGTGACTTGATCGTTAGATTCGACATCCAATTATGGAATTGGTATCGAATCTAATGGATCGACACTTTGCTTGAATTAAAGGACTTGATTCCCTCGGCTTCTCCGACATCGAAATAAATCCCTAGGGATTGTGATGTCGGATCCCGTTATGCCTGCAGTCGGGCTCGAAACAGGCCCACTCGATCGAGTGGGTCGGACACTCGATCGAGTGGGTCGGGCACTCGATCGAGTGGCCCAACTGGGTCGCGTGGGTCAGTCTTTTGGACCTTGACTTTGGATGTTTGATGGGTTTTGTGTTTGACTTGGACTTTTGATGATGTGAGGGGTTGTTTTGTGTGTCTCGGAAACGACTTTGACCGGGGTTGACCCAATCGCTAAAAGTCGGTTTTAATTCCGGTGTCGGTTTTGGCCCAAATTAATCTTGTTTGATTCGGAATGATCCACTGGGCCTGGATTTGAGGTTGATTTGGTGAGGTTTGTACTCCGTAAGTGTGTTAGCCAGCAACTAATGGATTTGAGCCCGTATCCGAGCGCGTAGAAACACGTTAGCGTCCGATCATCATCGGGTGTTTTTTGGAAACTGCCATAGACACCTGGCAGTCAAAATGCGGGTGTCTACACATTTCCTTCACCCTCAAATTCATCTTCTCTTTTTTCTGTCTTTCTTTTCTCTCTCCTCCCTTATCCATTTTACTCAACACAGTACATTATTTATTTATTTATTTTACTTTTTTGCGGTACATTTTCTTTTAACCTTAATACAATACAATATTTTTTTTAGGAAAATGATAGATACAAGTCATACAACCCTCAGGGTTATATGTAAGACACTAAAAGAGGAAATACAATTTTAATACATGTATTAATTACGTCGATATTTGTGCAATTTGTTTTTCAATTTCTAAATTTACTAGTATAAAACCCGTACATATGCACGGTTTTTTAATTAACTTTGTTTATAAAAGAGTTTAGTGACGTGATAAATTATATTCCCTCCATCTAAGTCAATGACTTACGCCTTCATTTTTTAGGGCTTTCGTCAACACTCAAAAGTTTACCTCTCTCTTTAGTAAAGTATTTCGAAAATTAATTTATTTCTAAATTAGGGTATTATGATGATTAGATAGAACATTTTTGGATTAGAAAATAGTCATGTCAAATTTTGACTTGACTCGTAAACCTATCGCATCTTTTTAGGGTCACGACCCTAAAACTTTGACTCACGATTCATTTCCCTTAAACCTGAAATGATCCGTTAATTTAGGATCAAATTAAAACCCGGGTTGACCCATTGGTGCGATGACGTTTCATTAAAAAATAAATAAAATAAAACCACTAAAAATTTATAATGTTAATATTGTAAATTACAAAAATAATTAAAAAATACAATAATTAAATATAATTTTTAACCATTTAATGATAAGATATTTACAAAATAATATAGTTTGTACAATTTTTTAATTGTATATATGGGAAGTATTTTAATTTAATTACATTAACGACGTAAAATATGATTACTACGGAGTATTAAACAAATAACAGAATTTTTAATGGGTCGTGCTTTTTCCTAACGAGCTTTTACTCAATCCTAACGAATTTTCCTAAATTCTTCCCATTATACCCTTATACAAGCTTTACCTTTTAAATTGAGATTCAAGTATGCTTCTTTCGACTTTTTCCTCCATCAATTTAGATAATCAATCGCTTCTGAATTCGATTATGACTACTTCGAATTCAATTACTAATGATGCAAAATTAATCATTAATTAACCAAATTTAATCATTAATTAAACAAATTATTAATTTATTAGGATTTCCATCACAACAAACAAAAAAAATGAAAACAACGAATTACAAGGAAAATTTAAATAAATAAAATAATTAAAAAAAAAACCCAATTAACAACATGTCGTCTCCCTCCCCCGACCCCCACCCCACCCCCACCCCCACCCCATGACCTACCCCAGCAGGGCCACAACCCAACCAACCCACCCGACCCACCTCGACCCGTCCACCGCCCACCACCCACCACCCAGCCACCCGACACCAACCCAACCGTCCCTCCACCGCCCACTACCCGACCTACACCGTCTCCGATCCGACCCCACCCACCCAGCCCGCCGCTTACCCAGTCCCCTGTCGACCTGACCCCAGCCCGTGTCAACCCGACCCCAACCATCTCAGCCGCCGACCCCGACCGCGATGATTTCGATATTTGTGATGGTTCATGGTGGGTTTATGGGTGGATGAAAATATTGAGATTTATTTAAAGAGAAAAACATGACTAACTTTTTGATGGAAAGAAATGAGAGGGATAAAACGGTAAAATGTCGTTAGGATTGAGTAAAGGCTCGTTAGGAAAAAGTAATTTCGTTTTTAATTGGTAAAAAGTAAGGCTTCGGAAATTATGTATCTGCCTAGTATTCTGAACTTATGCCTAGTACTCCGTATAACTTCTGATATATTATTTGGTTATTACGGGTATTATATATTCATTTGCCTATTTTGTAGCCTAATATTTTTTTAAGGATTGTAATTGTTCCGGTATCGTAATCAATTAACTCGACTTCGAATCCGGGTCTTTGATGTTTGTATGTTGCTCGATTGATCTTACAATCCTCTCCTTCTTCTTACTCCACAGGTCGGACCTTCTCGGCGGATCGAGCCTGCTCCCTGCACACAAAGCGCACAGGGCCTCGGAGGTTGTCCGAGGAAACCCTCTCTGATGCCTAAGTCAGTCCGTGAATGCCTTAACGAACCTAGTTCGTGAGGAGCTAGGTGGCGTTTTTAGAGTAAGAGTCTAGAGAGAGAAAATCCAACCATTGGAAAGTGGGAGGAAAGAAAGTATTTATACTTTCCCCCAAGAAAGAGAGAGAAGAGAGGGAAAAGAGCGGGAGAATGGGTGGATGGCAAAGCGACACGTGGGTCTATTTCGTCCACTCATTCTCCCTTACTTTAGGCAAAATGACGGAGGGGCCCCGGGTAACCCTTTGCCCTGTCTGGGGGAGAAGTCCCCTGGAGACAGGCGGGCAGGGGGTTTTGAAGGCCCTGCTCGACAGGCCGCATCGCCCTGCTGGTCAGGCGATTGCCTGAAGTTACCCCCTTGGGGGGTTCTTGGGGATTTACCCTGACAGCCTGCTGGGCAGGCTCCCTGATCTTTCGGGTCGGGTCGCCTAAGGGCCTGCTTGGCAGGCGGCCCGACGCAGGCTACCGACCCCCATCAATTGGCCCTCGCCGGTTGGGGGGAAGCAGGGCTTCCCTCTAGCAGACGAACTCTTGATTTAGATGGTGGGAGGTTGACTTGTTGGCTTCACTTTTGCATTTAATGCGTTGCATGTTCCCGAGGGAGGAAACTTAACTGCATTGGGCGTGCAAAGAGTTGGGATGTCTTTTGGTCATGATTACTTCTCATGTTAAGCGGATTTTTGGGCAGCGTGCTAGCTTAATGATTGGTTGCATTTCCTGCCGAGATGGTTGGGGTGCCATTTAATGCATTGGCCTTTCTCTTGTATAAATTTTGGCCTTCTTGCCATTTTGACAATACAACTTCACTTTCCTTCTACTCTTTTCCAAAGAACTATGTCTTGGATCAAGAAGACAGTTGTTCGCTGCGGAGTTCCCGTTGGTACCTTCCGTTTTAGGGGGTTTTGGAGGCTAAGATACCCCAGGGCGGCTTTTCTGGCCCTGCGCCGCAGTCGGCATCCTCGTTCTCGCTCTCGCCGGAACATCAGGAGAGCCCTCCTCAGGGCAGGCAAGCGCCCTAAGAAACCTTCGCTTTTGGTTGGTTCCAAGTTCAGGCGCTGCCCTTAGGGGGGAGGGTGTTTTGACAGGGGATGCCATGAGTGCTTTCCCTGGCTGGACCCGGAACAAGTCGATCCTAATTGCCCTGAATTAAACTCCTCTCCGGAGTCGGGCCCTTCCTCCCCTCTGGTGAGGAGAGTGGGTTGCGGCTTTTGTGATGATGCTCAGGCAGTCCCTTATGGCAGGGACTGGGACATCAGCAGCCGTGATTCTGAAGACAGCGAAGGCTTGGGCTGCTCTTCTGGCAGAGATGAGGATGGAATCCCCGACGACCCTTTCAAGGACTCTGATGATTGGGATTGGGGGTCTGACATCGGAGGTCAGGGCAGTCCTGGGGATTACTCCCCAGGTTCAGATGATGACTAGGCCTGCCCTCAGTGCGCAGGCGGTGTGAGCCAGATTTTCTGGCTCTTTTTGTATTTTCGTCTAAGTTGTAACTTTGTCCTTTTTGGGCTTTTTTAATGGAAAAGATCAGGCGGACTTCTACTTTTATTATTTGTTTGTTGTTTTTTTTAGATGACGTCATGGGATGTTGGTTCCTCTGACTTGTTATTTTTTCGAGGCTTTTCTCGGGAAGCCACGGGTGGTTGGTTTCTGAGGATGCGACACGTGGGGGATGCCTCTTGGGTAGGTTCCTTAGGGTTGGCGACGTTTCGTCTGCCCCCCTCCCCCTTATAAAAGCAACCCAGCTTCCTCACTTCCTCTTTTTACAAACTTTTGAAAAAAAATCTCGAGCCCTCCTCATACTCTCATATCTCCGAAAAACTTTTCTGGGCAAAAGGGATTTCCTTTCTCAAGCTTCCATCCAATCAGCGATCAACTTTAGGTTAGATTTCTAATCCCAAGTCCTTGCTTTCTTTTTTCGATTTCTCGCTTTTCCTTCTTCCTCAATCACCATGTCTAGAACACGTGCCCGTATCTTCCCGTTCACCGACCCGTCAAGTGAAAGGACGGGGGATAGGGAGGAGAATAGAGAGAACCTTGCCTCTTCCTCAGGGGGAGCTGATACGAGATGATACGGGTCCGTCTTAGGCAGTTTGATCGCAAATGACGATTTTCATTTTATTTACTTTATTTAATAAAGGTGTTATAACTAGTCGTTAGTTTTATGTTTAATGCTACTATTGAGGAGTCTTAATCTTAATTAGCTATGTTTATGGAAGGACCTTTCGTTGTCTTCGGTCGCTCGATCAGTCACCCTTGGTGGCTATTTATAGCCTCGGGTTATTTTGTAATAGACATTGATGAAATAACAAAAAAAACTTGTGTCGCTCTTACCTGTGTGCTACATTTGGTGTGAAACTCGGATTGTTGCGATAATCCAAAAATAGTGATTATTTAGGACGCGACTCCTAATTGTTACTCGATTGGAACCAATAGGTCTTGGTTAGCCAATCTCGTTCATCAAGTTATAGGTCTAACTTGGTGTCTGCTTATCCTTTTCTTTTATTTCCGCTGCGTATTCGCATCATATGGAATCAGAGCTTCGGATCTTGATTTCCTAAAATCGAGACGGTCCTAAGGCGTGTCAAGACCAAGGTTTAGGTTGAATCTCCGGTTGCGATTGGATTTTTAAAGATTAAACTCGAGCGAGGTAGGTCGAGGGTTAATCGGTTTTGATTGTCTTGTAGTTTTTTTTGTTGAAGTTCCGATTCTTTTATTTTGCAAAAAAAAAAAAGTACTATTCATCGTGTACTGTTCACGAAAAAAAAGACAAAAAAAAAATGTTGGAAATTTTCTCGTTCGAAAACACTTACGAGGAAAGCTTGATTTTTGATCTGTCATTACCTCCTTGTTATGACGATTATAACGATGAAGAAGAGGTTGTTACTTATGAATCCCAAAGTCAAGTTTTTTGTTTTTGGGTCGATTGTGCAACAACTATGGAACCTTCCTCTTGTTCGATTATCTCATTCAACAATGAGATTCGTGAGAAATTAAAAGGAGGAATCGAGTGGAGTATTAGCATCGGGGGTGATTTGAGTATATGTTCAAGTTTGTTGCTAATACTTGCCATCCATTTCGTTTTGTGGGTTTGGTTCGTGTTTGATCCCGGGGACTAAGTACACAAGAATTGGGACAATTCTTTTTGAAGAAAGGGCGGATGATACGAGATGATACGGGTCCGTCTTAGGCAGTTTGATCGCAAGTCTCGATTTTCATTTTATTTGCTTTATTTAATAAAGGTGTTATAACTAGTCGTTAGTTTTATGTTTAATGCTACTATTGAGGAGTCTTAATCTTAATTATCTATGTTTATGGAAGAACCTTTCGTTGTCTTGGGTCGCTCGATCAGTCACCCTTGGTGGCTATTTATAGCCTCGAGTTATTTTGTAATATACATTGATGAAATAACAAAAAAAACTTGTGTCGCTCTTAAACGTGTGCTACGTTTGGTGTGAAACTCGGATTGTTGCGATAATCCAAAAATAGTGATTATTTAGGACGCGACTCCTAATTGTTACTCGATTGGAACCAATAGGTCTTGGTTAGTCAATCTCGTTCATCAAGTTATAGGTCTAACTTGGTGTCTGCTTATCCTTTTCTTTTATTTCCGCTGCGTATTCGCATCAGGAGCTGTCCTCCGGATGATCGAGGAAGAGCATTCGGAGGATAGTGGAGGTGGCAATTCCCCTAACCCGGCCCCCTACGACGTTGTTGACTCAGACGACGAGGCACTGGAGATTGACCCTTCCAGGACTTCTGGTCCCCTCATTCCCAGAGAAAAGGGGAGGGTATATTATCTAGATAAGGCTAAGTACCATATTCCCTTGGGGACTTACCTAGAACCCAAAAACAGGGGTTTCATTTTGGCCAAGAATGCCGCCGCAGCGATTGAGCGGTTTTATAATTTCGGGGAGGGGTACACAATTGTTATCCTAGGGGAGAGAGATACTGTGTGTTGCCCCCCCGACGGCTGCATAGCCGTTTACCACAAATGCTTAGAGTTCGGTCTTTGTTTTCCCCTGCACCCCTTCCTGGAAGAGACTTTCAGGCGGATGAACGTGGCCATAGCTCAACTGACCGCCATGGCAGTTAGGTCCCTGGTAGCGTATACTTGGACTTGTTTATTTCATGGTGACGGGCCTTCCATTGATGCCCTGCGGTTTATGGTTGGCCTGGAAATGGTGGCTTCTAGGAGTGAGGGCTCCCCTGGATATTGGTCTATCCAGAGGCAGTGTGGCCAGCCATGGATAGTTTGAGGGACTGGAAGAAGAACTTCTTATATGTGCATAGTGCCACTGGGTAGAGGATTCCTCGTCATTTCAGGAATCATGTTCACACAAGATTGGAGACTCGCCAGGAGTACCACCCTGGCGTTGAGGGAAAGGCTCTGGAGGTGATACTGAGCTAAAAAGACAAGGACCTGGTGGAGAAATTTGCCGCTCATACGGACAGATCAGGCGTGCATGGCCCTAGTTTCTGGCTCCCCCATGCGGAGCTTATTACTACTGATAAATATTTGACCCGAGTGGGCATGAATCCGGGCCTGGATAGAGGTAGTTCAGGGGCGCCTACTGGTTTTACTTCCACCTTTCTTGTCTCTTTTAAGGGTTTTCTGACTGATCTTTCTCTTGCCCTGCAGCTCTCGCTACTCGGACCTGGTCAAGAAAGGAGGCGAGGCATCTGGGCTTAGACGACAAATTTGTAATTGTTGAGAAGCGCCGTTCTCTTCCTTCTAATTTCAAGAAAGGTGAGAAGAATTAATGAAGTTTTTAAAAGGTCTTTCAGCCAACAGGACGAGACTTCCTCTCCCTCCTAGATTTACGCCTGCGAAGCCGACGGCTCCCCCTTCCCCTGGCGTGGGAAAAGCGGCCGCCTCTGAGGCCACCCCTCCTCCCGCCGGCATGCAGGGAGGCTCCCCTACAGGGACTCACACTCCCATGAGACCGCAGCTTGCCGGTTCCGAGGAAACTGGGGAAAGCACCCCTCAGGAGCTGACTAGGAAGAGAAACAGGGAGCCCTTAAATGCTGAGCATGTGGTAGATCTGGAGGCGGATACGCCTGACCCAAAGCGTCCTGCCCGCGACGTCCCAGGCACCCTCTTTTCAGATGAGAATACTGAGTATCATTACACTGCTGGTGATAGCCTGGATGTTTCTGCCCTGCTCTCTGATTCTGGGGCCGTCTTGGCGGACCATCTTATCAAGACTGTGACCTCTGCCACCAACCAAGTGACCCAGTATATTCAGCGTACCTCCCGGGTCATTCAGGCCTCTGCCGAACTGGCGGCCCTTAGCCGCTTGAGTGATGAAGAGTTGGTCACTTCCTCTCCTTCTGACCGCCTGGCTACGGTTGAGAGGGATGTCACACTCATCGCCAGCCTGAAGGATCAATTGGCGAAAAAGGAGGGTGAGCTGGAGGAGGCTAAGGATCAGGCAGTCCTCTGGAAATCTCATGGTGAGAGGGCAATTAAGGAGGTATCTCGCCTGGAGGAGGAACTGAAGAAGACTAAGCAGGCTGCTGTGGAGCTAGAGCAGGCTAGGAAGGCGTTGGCTGAGCTGGAGCATGTCAAGAGAAAAGCTGCTGATTTAGAGGAGCGTCTTTCTAAGGCTGATTCAGACCTTCAGACGGCTCGTAGCGATTTGGCGGCGAAGGCTGTGGAGTGGCAGAAGGAAAAAGATGAAATAATCCAAGAGGCTGAAACTGCGGTGGAGAAAGGCTTTGAGAGTGGTGCTAACTCCTCCTTGGTGCTGGTTATGGAGGTCATCAGAGAGATGTTCCCTGATTTTAATGAGGAGGCCTTTCGAGCTCTTTATGCTGTCAAGGACGAGGCCCGGGTGCGCAGATCGCCTGAAGAGGCTGCAGGTCCTGACCCAGATGCCCCTCCTGCCTAATATGCAAGGCAGTCGTCTTCCGAGGGTTCTTGTCCTTTCCCTGTTGCGCTTTTGCTCCTTCGCTGATGTTTTAACTCCTTTTTGCGCGTCGAGCCCTGTTGTGGCCGACTGCCTTACCTGATGTAATACTTTTAACTTTCTTGCTTATGAATTTTATCGTCCTTTTGTAAAGACTCTTTCATTTGTTCATATATGCATCTGTTTGATTTTTCTTTCAAAGTTATATCCGGCTCTGGCTTCTGGTCGAAGTCCAGGGGGTCTGCCCCCTGCCTGCCTAGAGGCAGGCAGGAGGACTTAATGTTTTTTATACAAGGTTGGGGGATGCCCCCAGTCCTTGTTTGTTCGGCGTATGGGGCCTGGCCTGGCCCTGGCTACTGGTCGAAGTCCAAGGTGCCTGCCCCCTGCCTGACCAGAGGCAGGCAGGAGGGCTTAGTTAATTTTTATATACAAGGTTGGGGGATGACCCCAGTCCTTGTTCCTTCGGCGCGTGGGGCCCGACCTGACCCTGGCTTCTGTCCGAAGTCCAGGGGGCCTGCCCCCTGCCTGCCCAGAGGAAGGCATGAGGGCTTAGTTAATTTTTTATACAAGGTTGGGGGATGCCCCCAGTCCTTGTTTATTCGGCGCATGAGGCCCGGCCTGGCCCTTGCTTCTTGTCGAAGTCCAGGGGGTCTGCCCCCAGCTTGCCCAGAGGCAGGCAGGAGGACTTAGGGATTTTGTTAGGGGGCTCATTTTTCCTGGTTTTTGGCAACAGGGGGGCCTCCCCTATTGCCCCCTGCTCGTTTGTGTGTGAAATGCAAGTTTGAACATGCAACGAGTATAAATTCTGGACATTTTTTCATTTCTTTAAAATAAACTTTTAATATGTGTGGTCGGAGTCATCGACATTTTGCTCTGATCGTCCTCCGCCATCTTTTTCTGAAAGCAAAAATTACTTAGTCCTTCTCTAGTGCTTAGACATAGTACTTCCTTAAGGTGTCCGCATTCCAGTGGGCGGCTAACTCCTGACCCTCCAGATTAGCGATTTTGTAGGTGCCTGGCCCTTTAATTTGGGTTACCTCATATGAGCCCTCCCAGTTGGCACTCAACTTCCCATGTTCTCGTGATTTTCCTACTGCCTGAGTTTTCCTTAAAACCAGGTCTCCCACTTGAAAGCTTCTTTCGTTCACTCTCCTGTTATACGCCTTTCTCATCCTCTGCTGGTAGGCGGCGATGTTGATGTGGGCTTCCTCCCTGACCTCGCTAACTAGGTCTAGTGCTTCAGTCATTGCCACCTCATTGTCAGCCCTGTCATATTGCTGAGATCGCAGGGTAGGGATTCGCACTTCGATAGGTAACAAAGCTTCAGCCCCGTATACTAGGCCGAAGGGTGTTTGTCCTGTAGACTCTTTTCTTGTCGCTCTGATGGACCAGAGGATGCTTGGCAACTCATCTGCCCATCTTCCTTTGAGCTCATCCACCATTTTCTTAAGTCCATTTAATATTTGCTTGTTGGCGGCTTTTGCCTGCCCGTTGGTTTGGGGATGGCAGACGGCAGAATAGGCGACTGTTATGCCGTGGCCTTCTAACTAGACTCTCAGAGGGTCATTATCAAACTGCCTCCCATGATCAAACACCAACATTTTTGGTAAACCGAATCTGGTGATGATGTTCCTCCAGATTACCTTCCTGACCGCAGGCTCAGTGATATTCGGAACTGCCTCAGCCTCAACCCATTTGGTGAAGTAATCGATCCCCACAATTAGAAATTTCCTGCCCCCAGTTGCCACAGCGAAAGGACCTAATATGTCCATCCCCCATTGGGCGAAGGGGATGGGAGACAATATTGGCCTGAGTTCCTGGGCAGGGGCGCGGATTGAAGGGGCGAATAGCTGACATTTTCGGCATTTTTGGGTTAGGTCCCTTGCGTCTACCTACATGGTAGGCCAGTATTAGCTTGCCCTCAGGGCTTTGTGGGCTAGCGACCTTCCTCCAATATGATGCCCACAGATCCCCGAGTGGATATCATCCAACACCTCAGCGGCCTGCCTTGCCTACAGGCATCTGAGCAGGGGTGAGGAGAAGGACTTCTTGTATAACTCTCCATCGATCAGTATAAACCATGCTGCTTTTGCAGGCATCCTCCTCTTTTGTGCAGGGTCAGACGAGAGGATCCCATATCTCTTGTATTGAGTGATTGGAGTCATCCAATCCTCAGGCCTTGCTTCCTCAATTGCATTGACCGATTGATAGGTGGTAGTGGATTTCTCTTGAACAACATCCACCCAAACCGATCTCCTTATATCCTGCAGGCTGGAGATGGCCAGTTTTGACAGGGCGTCTGCCCGGTTATTCTGGGATTGAAGGATTTGCCTGACTTCGTAGGATTTTAAGCTTGACAGTTCCTGCTTCACCTTCTCTAGGTATGTAGCCATGGCCTAGTCCCTTGCTTCATATTCTCCATTAATTTGGTTGGCAATGAGCTGGGAATCAGTTGCTAACACTACCCGCTCTGCGCCTGCTGCTCTGGCCAGACTAATCCCTGCGAGCACAGCCTCATACTCCGCCTCGTTGTTTGATGCAAGGAAAGTGAACCTGAGTGCATGCTCAAAGTCCACTCCTTCGGGGCTGGTCAGTACGACACCTGCCCCCGCACCGTTGGCTGTTGAGGACCCATCAGTGTATACCACCCATTCTTCGGTAGGGGGTCATCTTCTTCTGAGTGGGAACATTCAGCCAGAAAATCCGCCAAGGCTTGAGCCTTGATGGCGGTCCTGGATTGATATGTTATTCCCAAGCCACTCAGCTCGATTGCCCATTTTAGCAGCCTTCCAGATTTTTCAAATTTTTTTAAGACTTTTTCCAGGGGTTGGTCAGTCAAGACTACGACAGGATGCGTGTCAAAGTACGGCCTGAGTTTTCAGGCGGCGATGACGACTGCATAGGCTGCTTTTTTGACCACCGGGTAATTTATTTCTGCTGCCCCTAGGGCATGACTCACAAAGTAAATAGGTTGCTGGGAGCTTGCTTCTTCCCTTAATATCACCGCAATTACCGTGGTATTTGTTACGGCGATGTAGAAAAAAAGTTTTTTCCCTGCTACTGGCCTTGCCAGGGTAGGTAAATTCTTTAAATGTTCCTTCAGTTGTTCAAAAGCCTCCTTCTCTTCGTCGTCCCACTTGAACTGTTTGTTACCCTTTAGCACTTTAAAGAAGGGGGTTGACTTATCCGCCGACCTTGCAATGAAACGTGCGAGGGCAGCCATTCTGCCTGTCAACCGCTGGATGTCCCTTATGGTTTTAGGCTCAGGAAGATCCAAGACAGCCTGAACCTTCTCAGGGTTGGCGTCTATCCCCCTGGAGCTAACTAGAAAACGTAAGAATTTTCCAGACCGGACTCCGAACATGCATTTTTTCGGATTGAGCTTCATCTTGTAAGCCCCCAGGGATGAGAAAGTTTCCTGCAAATCCACCAGTTGTTCACTGTCTCCCTTACTTTTCACAATAGCATCATCGACATAAGCCTCTAGATTTCTCCCTTTCTGGTCTTCAAAGACTTTGTCGACTAGCCTCTGGTAGGTGGCGCCTGCGTTCTTCAGTCCGAATGACATCATTTTATACATATAAGTGCCGTAGCTGGTAATGAAGGTGCACTTTACCCTGTCGGGTTGCCAAAGATACACCTGATGGTACCCTGAAAAAACATCCAGAAAACTCAGCATAAAGTACCCACTAGTGGCGTCTACTAGCTGGTCTATTCTTGGAAGGGGGTAGCAATCCTTTGGGCAGGCTTTGTTCAGGTTTGTGAAGTCCACGCACATCCTCCATGCACCTGACGACTTCTTGACCATTACGACATTCGCCAGCCATTCAAGGTAGTCGCAGATTTCTATGAAATCTGCCTTCAAAAGTTTCTCTATTTCTTCTTTGATAGCCAAGTCCTTTTCTGTAGACATATTTCTCTTCTTCTGCTTTACAGGGCGAGCCTCCGGGTTCACATTCAGCCTGTGAACGATGTGAGCCGGGTCGACTCCCGGCATTTCATCCGCCGAGTATGCAAAAACGTCCTTGTTGTCTCTAAGGACCCTGATGAGTTCTGCGCGGTAGGATTCTTCCTGGTCAGCCCCTACAAGGACCTGCTTGCCAGGCTCTAGATCTACCAGCATGCTTTCCTCCCAGGTTCGAGGTGGTCAGCTGCCTGCTGGCTGGCTGGGATCTGTCCCTCCCAGCTGGGGGAGCTATCAGCTTTCCTTTTTCCTTTCCTTTCTGTCTCGTGGGTCTGCAAAGCCACCGAGTAACAGTGCCTGACAGACTCTTGGTCCCCATGGATCTTTCCTTCCAGGCCAAAGTCTGTTACGTAGGCCACTGTTAGGGCTCGGATTGATATTGCGGCTTCGATTTCGTCCAAGGTGGCTCTACCAATCAAGGCGTTGTATGCTGATTTCGCATCTACCACGAAGAACGACGCCCTGACATTCCTGGGATAGGTCCCTTCTCCGAATGTCACTGGCAAGTCTATAATTCCCATTGGGAGCACGCCTGCCCCGCTGAATCCATATAGTGATCCAGGGGCAGGTTTCAAGTGTCTTCTTTCCAGTCCCATTTTCTCGAAGGCGTCCCTATAAAGCAGGTTCGTGTAAGCCCCAGTGTCCACCATACATCTTCTCTCGATGTGGTTGCTGATTTCCAGGGACAGGACCAAAGGGTCACTATGCGGGTACACTACTCGCCCTGCATCCTCAGGGGTGATGCTTAGTGTCATACCTTTTGGACTCCCTGCCCTTTCAGCATAACAGATCTGATTTCGTAGCTCACGAATCTACCTCTTTTGGCCTCTCCTGCTTGTTTGGCCCTCTGCATCCCCTGATATCACATGGATTATCAGGCGGTTCTGTACCGAGCCTTCAGACTTTTCCACTGTTTCTTTCTGGGTTTTATTCCTTGCTGCGTAGTTGCTCAGCCAGCCATTCCTGATGAGCTTCTCGATTTCGTCCTTCAGGTGGCGGCACTCTTCGGTGGTATGGTCTACGCAGTCATGGAATGTACAGAATTTCTTGGGGTCCCCTTTCGGGCTGCGTGGTTTGCTTGGACGGTTCCACTTAGCAGTTTTCTTCTCTAGTTCGAAAATCTCTGCCCTGGATTTGTTGAGGGCGGTGTAGCTGTCGAATCTAGGCTGGTAAACTGTGCGTTCCTTCTTGGGGGTATCCCCTTCCTCGACTCTCTGTTTCCCTGCTTCATTCCTGTCGCGTCCACCCTGCGGTCCCTCCTGCTGCCTGGCAGGGCCTGCGGGGGTATCTGGCAGGCTGTGGAACTCTTCCTGCAGCATAAACCCTTCTGTGATCTTTCTAGCTTTGGCCAGAGTTTCTGGCTGGGCCCTGATCATCTGGTTTTTCATCTCACCAGGGAGCAGGGAGTTAGTTCGCGCGTACGTTCCTGTTGCATCATCTATTTCTTTCACTTGCTGGAAGGACAGGTCAAACCTCATCAGGTACTCCCTGACAGTCTCACCCTTCCTCTGCCTAAGGTTCATTAGGTCAAACCGAGTAAGACGACGCCTCTTGTTTTCAGCATACTGATCTAGGAAGGCCTCTGCCAATTCGATGAAAAAATTGATAGATCCCTGCGGCAAGTCTCTAAACCAACCCTGGGCCAGACCCACCAGGGTGGTTGGAAAGATCTTGCACCAGACTGCGTCGTCGGCATCGTACATGCCCATTTGACTCTCGTACGCAGCTAAGTGGTCTTTCGGGTCAGTCGTGCCGTCGAATTTAACAGAGGGCATCTTAATTTTTGGGATGGGGTACCCTTGCACCTCCGGATGAAGAGGGATTTTTGTAGGCCTTCCCACCACCTTCGACCTGCTCCCCGTGGAGTGGTAACCGTGATCCCTCCATCTGTCGGGGGTCGGTTTCCAACTACCAGGGGAACGGTGTCGGGGCGGCTGCCGGCTAATTGCCTCGTCGTCCCATCTATCAGGGGAGTGGTGTCCTAGGCGCTTCTTCTGACCTGGCTCAAGATTGTCCCCCTGACGATGCTTTGACCCAACGGGCTGCCTTTGATTAAGTCTTGACTGGAGGCTTCTGGACAGGCCAGATTCTGGCTGCGAGTCTGCCACCGGCGTCAGCCTGGAGAAGACGTTGCCCTGTCTCTCTCCTAGGCGCTTGGACGCAGGCTCTCTGTGCCTCATCCGGTTCTGGAGGTCTTGGGATAAACCCCTTCTTTCACGGGCAGCGGTGGACTCTGTTGTGTGTATGAAGAACGCCTGCTGAGCAGGCGGTTCCTGGTTGCCGCCCGTAATGCGCCTCTGCACCTGAGCATAAACTTGTGCTGTTTTCTTCGCCTTTCGTTGGATTTTTTTGGCGGCGGTTCGCTTTGAGCCCCCAGCTCCTTCTCCACTTTCGAAGTGAAGCTGCCTGGGGGTCGTGGCGACCCTGCCTACCAGATCCTCTGGAGTAAATTCCTGGTTAAGCATTGCCGAGAAGAAGGCCGCAATCTGTGCCATCTGAGCGGGGGTGAGGTTTAGGGGATGCCTCGAATGTGCCCCCTGCCCAGCTCTAACAGCGACGTCTTTACCGGGTGCTCCGTGGAAGCTTGCCCGCCCTACTCCTGGGATTGTGGCAGCGGGCGTCTTTTCTGGGAACGACATGCCGTACAGGGTGGCCGCTGGTGGCACTGTTGAGCCTGCCTCTGAACTGGCATCAATGATTTCAGGCATGATTTGTTATAACTGGCTAATTTTTGTATATGAGAATGGTTGATTTTGTGGGTAATTTCGTAGGTACAACCGTATCGGTCCCCACAGACGGCGCCAAATTGTTCCGGTAACGTGGGTGGGAAAGCGAGAGAGAGAGAAGAGAGGGAAAAGAGCGGGAGAATGGGTGGATGGCAAAGCGACACGTGGGTCTATTTCGTCCACTCATTCTCCCTTACCTTAGGCAAAATGACGGAGGGGCCCCGGGTAACCCCTGGCCCTGCCTGGGGGAGAAGTCCCCTGGAGACAGGCGGGCAGGGGTTTTTGAAGGCCCTGCTCGACGGGCCGCATCGCCCTGCTGGGCAGACGATTGCCTGAAGTTACCCCCTTGGGGGGTTCTTGGTGATTTACCCTGACAGCCTGCTGGGCAGGCTCCCTGATCTTTCGGGTCGGGTCGCCTAAGGGCCTGCTTGGCAGGCGGCCCGACGCAGGCTACCGACCCCCATCACTAATTATTCCAAAAATTAGGAAACACAGTTGTTGGAGATAAAATTGTTGAAAATTGGACTTGTATTTGAAATAAAATTGTCTTATGATTCATTTAATTGGGCCTTAAAGTTGAAATAAAATGGTTTGATTATAAAGCTCACTTTCCATAAATATTAGGAGCATTTAGGCGGGAAAGTTGAAATGACTCTCTTGCCCCTTGGTTTTTGTTTTAGTGAATAGGGGATTCCAACTAGATTAAAGCCCGTGTGCTGCACGGGTTAGTTGACTTAATTATATTGATGATGTATATTCGTTAAATAAGAAACTTAATCAAACTATGTCATTATAATAAATAAGATGATTACATGATCATACTTAATTTCAGCTAAGTTTATAGTTTTAAAAGCTTATTTTAAAACTCAAAAGAACACGTTATTGCTCTTAATTATAATATAAAAGTTTATCACCTTCTTATAATTTTTCGATGTGGAAATAATTGATAAAGAAATAATTTTACGTTTGTAGTCTTATTAAGAGATTTTTTAAGACTTAAAAGTTTTTTGATTGATATCTAAGAACGAATGATTTTTTTTATTGATATCTAAGAACGGATAAACTTTTTTTTATTGATATCTAAGAACGAATGATTAGTTTTATTTATAATATAGAAATCCATCACATAATTATAATTTGTCGATGTGGGATAATTTAACTAAATTCTTTAGTCTTATTTATAATATAGAATCATCACCGTACCTTATTTTAATTGTTTCGATGTGGGATAATTTTAAGTTTGTAGTCTTATTAAGACCTTTTTTAAACTCAAAACATCGTTGGTTGATATTTAATTAAAAAAAATGATTAGTCTTATTTAGTATAAATTCATAACCTCATCATAATTTTTCGATGGGGGGAGAATTACTTAAGTTGGTTGATGTCTAAGGAAGAATTTTTATTGGTTTTATTTACTATAATTTAGTGGAATCCTACCATTTGATTAAAATATATCTCACATATATTAAATCTATGGTAGGTTTCCAGTGAATGAGAGGTAGTAGAATTTCATCGATTTTTTTTCAAAATAATGCTCTTAAATAAACTTATTATCGTTTCGGGTGGACCGAAAACTAATTAACAAAATGGTGCTCTTGTAGGTTCGGATTGAGCTTCGTTTCTATGTGGAGTGATCCCGCCAATCCCAATGGCGTGTTTTCCCAATTAATTAATCGAGCAAAAAAAAAATACTCCTTAACCCGCCATTGGCAATGGCGGGTCTGTCTTCAATAACCCGCCATTACCAATGGCGGGTTCACAAGTCATAGCTTCTGCCCACAGATCAACTACTTGGAAAATATTGCTGGTAATACCCGCCATTGGGAATGGCGGTTTAATGAAGACAAACCCGCTACTCCCAATGGCGGGTTAGTGGGTTATTTTTTTTTTCGCTTTGTTTTTCCGTCTTTGGCCTTTACATTCATTCATCACACACTACTCACTCATATTCACTAGTCATTCATTCGGGTTGTAGTTGTATAATGGATGCTGAATTAAGTTATGATGAGTTCGTTGATAACCAAAAAACAAATCCATTCATGAAATGAAACCTAAAGATCGAAATAACATAAGCTTAACAATCTGAAAAATTTAACCAAACTGAAATTAAAGACCGGTATCTTGGATAATTTGATGGCACGAGGGGTGAATTTTAATTTAATACAAATAACATTAAGTTCAACCTAAGAAATAAAACTAAATAGAAACAATCTATTTTTCTTCTACCTGAATTTGTTCAACAAGCGCTTTCCCCTTGAAGGTTGAGGAGTGTCTCGCTCATGCACGGGTGACATTGATGTTGTGCGACGAGAATTTCGGCATAGTTCCCTCAATGTGATATTTTCATCTTGATCAATTGAACTAACGCTGTGACGACCTCGGCTTGAGCCTCCTTCACTTGCTTGTTCGTTACGTTGGAGAAGTTGGAGGAGATAATCATGTATTTTGAAGAGATTGAGAGGAGTAGCCTCTAATATTTGTCATTGTTGAACGGTAGTTGTCAGGCACCTCGGGAGGCATGTCTTGTATCACCTTGTCGCACGTTTCATGGACATTAGCAAATCCATGTGCCTGAATAATAAATATATTAGTTCAATCGAAGTTGAGTATGATAGTAAATGATTATGTAATATGAAAAAAAAAACTTACAAAATATTGGGAAACTCCGGTTGACGGTTGATAGAGTACTTGTTGACTTAAAGGACTGATGAAGAGACGAGTGTGTCGTCGATACCAAACCATGTACGGGTCATAGTACGATAACGTAGTCTCATCGACTGGCACGCAAGCACATCGGAGTTGGTCCTTCATCCTCCATATTGTCACGTAAGGGCTGTGCTTATCCAACCAATCTGTAGAATGACCACCCGTCTTCCTTGACTTGTGTAACTTCAATTCCGTATCGGGTACTCTTGAAATCTCTTGCTTGCACCCAAATTGGCGCATCACCCTATTAGGATAATGCCACTCAAAAATGTTATAGCAAATTAATATAGCTACAACAAGCCAATCAACATAATCAGCTGTGCAATCATCAGGCAGGAATGAAAGAATTTGTGGGGTATAAGGTTGCCATGTGAATTGATCATCAGTCATAGTATCCAAGGCATTCCTGTACCCCGTTAGTGTTGTCATCCCTTCCGACCTTTTTCGGTTCACACTCATCCACTTACGGCCTAAAGAATCAAACCGTAGTCATGCTGTGAACCTAATGATGGTTATGCCCCATGGTGAGTTGGAGCATCACGAGGACCCATTATGTGTGGTCTCCCTATCGATAACCGTTCCCATGCCCATAATTGTAACAACACTAGTGGTCCTGATATGCCTCGAGCCTTGATGGAGCTAGCCGTGCACAAATTCCGATATAATGTGGCTAGTACGACATTCCCCCAAGAGTAGTCATCCACTTTTGACAAGTCACCCAACAGTGGCAAATAAATCACAGAGATGTCATTGCCGCTCTTGTCCGGAAACATAACGGTTCCGATCAAGATTAGCAAATAGGCTCTCACATAGCACTAAAGAGTTAGTGGGTCTTCATCACCTGGTAAGTCTCTGAAATTGTCCGTCAACCACTTAATCTTCAAAGATGACCCTTCGATGTCATTTGGGCCTGGAGTTTTGCCTAAGAAATTAGTAATTTCCTCAACCCAATTATAATTACTAGCACCACTTACTATCCCCCCCCCCCCTTAATTTTCAAACCATGTAGGACCTGAACATCTTACAAGGTCACTGTGACCTCCCCAACAGTCAAATGGAAAGTGTGTGTCTCTTGCCTCCAACACTCTACCAAAGCACTTAATAAATCAACATTCAATTTCATACCTACTAATCTATGAATATAATAAAACTGTGTTTGCCTAATGCAATCCACTACAAAATCATCTACCTTAAACCCCTCGTGCCATTTCAAATGCGCTCTACATCTGAGAGGGCCCAGTTCCGTCCCCCCATATAGCCGTGCTCCTGTGATTCTCTTGAAGTTTGAGAAGGGTTGGACTCATTGGCCCTGGATGTAGATGGTGCTCCATTATCCCTGCGTATATGTACAAGAAAAAACTAATTAAATATTCAAGGTTTAAGAAATCGTAATCGTAAATTTTATTTTCACAACGTACACATACATGAAACAAAAGAAAAGGCGATTAAAAAAAATTAAATTTACCCTTGGATGTTGTCCAATCTCAGGGGACACGTTTTCTTATTGTGACCTTTGCCACGACATAAGCTACAAGTCTTTGTTGACCTAATCGTCTTATCCATTTCATTTCTAAACCCTTTTGAAACCGTTCTTCCTCTTCCCCTTTTATTCGTTTCGTCACACACTATTTTCACTCCATTATAAGGTCTCCAATAAGCTTCATCCTTCAATGGCCGAAATCTGGGAGCATACGACGCTTCATGTTCCACCGTGGTATAGTAATTGTCAACAAACTGGCTAGCATTTAACCCCATTGATGAACACACCGCATAAACATGAGAACATGGGTACTTATATGTTTGCAATTTGTTACAAGTGCATGTTCGATTCCTGATAGCCACTGTATGTAAATTATTCCCATGACTTGCATTTCTTTTGCCTTTTCCGGTACTCACTTGGTATATCCCTTCCTCCCGATCAAATGACACCACTGAATGGTAGGGGGCTTTTTCACTAATTTCATCCAATTCTTTGGTGATTTTCTGACTATAAAGATGTCCTTCCAATAAACGTGATTTAGCCCATTCACGTCGATTAACAAAATAGGCATTAACCCTATAGAATACACATTTCACAAGGGCTGTTATTGGTAGAAACTGTGCTCCCTTCAAGACATTATTAAAAGACTCCGCCAAATTTGTGGTCAAAATATCGTACCTATGACCACCATCATGGCAAATGGACCACTTCTTGACACCGATTTCATTGACATAATGCCTAATTTCCCTATTCAATTGAGCAAGCCGAATATAACCTTTGTCAAATTTTTTAACTTGTAGTTGCATTGCCGTTGACCCAAAGAGATTCTTCACTTGAACATTCTTACATCTTTTATGGACATTAGATGCTAAATGATGAATGCAATGCCTATGATAGGCATAAGGTTCCTCCCATTGACTACCAACTTCGTTCATAGCACCCATTATACCCGCATGTCTATCGGAGATGACACATAATCCGTCTCGTTTGGTGACAAAGGTCCTAATACAAGACATAAACCAAGGCTAACTCTCCGTATTTTCTGACTCAACAATCGCGAAGGCAAGTGGAAATATTTGGTTGTTCGCATCAACTCCCATAGTGGTCAACACCACTCCTTTGAACTTACCATACAAGTGAGTTCCATCAACGGTGATAATAGGGCGACAATGTTCAAACCCATCAATACTTGGTTTGAAGGCCCAAAAAACTCATTGAATATTCGAACATTCGGGATATTCGTGGGTCTAGTCGACCACTGAACAATTGTGCCGGGATTAGATTCTTTTAAACCTTCCAAAAAATGAGGAAGCGTCTCGTAGGATTCTTCCCAACCCCCAAAAATGTCACTAATCGCTCTTTGTTTTGCATTCCAAGCTTTCATCTTAGTTATTGTGTACCCAAATTTTTCTCTCATGTATTCCACAATAACGGACACCTTAATACCCCAATCGGCCTCAACAAGGTTTCGAATTGCATGGCTAATGAACCCTCGTTTCAAATTCATATGGTCTCTAGGAACGGTGTTACCGATACAAGATGTTTCATGACGACCATTGTACGTGACAATGGTAAAGGATTGTAAATGAAAATCTTTTTGTGTGGCCCTTAGCCTCCATTTACAAGAGGAGGTGATCGCCCACATTTGAAGGTTACCGTGTGAGGCTTTGACTCTCCAACTTTGAAAAATTGATTTCGTTGCACACTATATAATGTCACTTCATCTATCACTGACATTTTGTTTGAAAACACTTGACCTTTAGCAAACTCATTCCCTTGCTCATAACGAACTAAAGACTCCCATGTCCTCCAATCATTAAACTCATCCCCTTCAAGTTTTCCAACATTGTTATACTCTACAATTGGTGCACTAGCACCAGCATCATCAACATCGTCATCTCCTTCATCAACATTTAGTGTTTCATACTCCTCATCAACCTCATCGCCTCTATATGACCATCAAATACACCGACGTTTATACCATTACTAGTAAGGATATGTATTGACCAACGTCATCTAACGCCAAAGGAGGCCTAGGTGTCGGCACATTTGGTGTGAGCACAACAAAGAAAGTAGTGGACAACTCAACAAATATGTCCATGGATGGAGAATTTGAATGACAAACACTTGCCCATAACGCTCTTAATGCAACATCATTGTTAAGGGGTACAACTTAAAAACATCCTGAACTGGGATATTTCATTTTAACAATCAATTGAGCACTCATCCTTTCAACATCAATCCCCTTATATATCTCATGAACTAATTCACCATAACTCATTTTTGTACTAGCTAAAACAAAACATTGTGACCCTCCTGTATACGTTACAAATCCATTTTGCTTCAGTATTTCTCCATCTCAATAACACATTAGTGGATAATCAATGATGGTTAGGGATTCGTCACGTCCCTAGCCAACAATATAACACTGACTAACCTAGTGGGTAGCTAGGGTAAGTCGGGATCGATTCCACGAGGACGGTATATCAAAGCTTAGACTAGGTTGACCTAAAACGAGACTAGATTACCGAACGAACACAAAGAGTGCAATAAATGGAAAACTATTGAGGAGGAGGAATAAAAACTAGACTACCGATGCTAAACAATACGAATGATCAATCTAACAAGTAAGCTAAAGTAAACGATGTCTAACTAAGAAGATGGACTCAAATATGGAAAAGAAATGGGGTAGGTCGGGTTCATAGAGGTACAAGGGTAATTGGGGTGATCAAGGGTAAAGGTGTCTCCTAATCGCTAGAGTCGGTCCGGGCTCTCGCAACTTAGACCGATGTCAAGGTGAGTCCGGGCTCTCGCAACTTAGACTCTAGTCGGCACTCTCGTGACTATGACTATTCTCAACATTTCCACAAAATAAACAATCAATGAGAAGATGAATATAAGCATGGGAAGCATGGCCACTACAACTCACACAAGCATATCAACAAACACATAGAGTGCCTACAATGTGACTAACAACAAGGATACAACCTTTTCCCCTTAATCAACCCTAATCATCCATAATCTACCCCTAATCCCCCTACTAACCCCACAAACAAACTACTCACTCATTATAAAGGAGAAACTAACATTAATAAGAGAAAACAAACTAAACATCCAAGCATTCATTATGAACAACTAACAACAATAACAATAAAAAGATGAAACAAGATTGAATAAACAAAGACAAGAGTAAGAAAGGTTATACCAACACTAGGAAGATGAAAAGATGAAACCTTGTATAAAATAAGAACCCAAATAAAACCCAAGGTTGTCAATCTTGGAGAATTCTTCAAGTATCCTCTTAATACAAGAACCAATTACAATAATTAACTAAAGATTAACTAAGATTAATGGAAGATTAAGGTTAATGAGTGAGAGTAAATCTAGGGTTTTGGAGGCTTAAACTAATGCAGGGTAACATAAGATGTCTTCAAATTACAAGAGGGGAGTATATATATGGGTACAAGAATGAAGGAGAAGAAAAGAAGAAGCCCGTGCTGCCTCTGTAGCTTCCCGATCGGGACGGATCATCCCGATCGGGACGGCTCTGTCATCCCGATCGGGACGGGTTGGTCCCGACCGGGATGGGCTCACAGCAGCCATCCTAATGTAGCACCCCATCCCGAACGGGATGAAGCCATCCCGAACGGGATGGGCCTTGTATGCCTTCCTTAAAAGCTCTTTGGTCCTTCCTTGCCTTTCATGGGCTTCCCACCGATTCTCGGGACTCGGGATCGGGTCTCGGAGGCTCGGGATTGGGTCCCAAGGTCTCGGGGTCGATTCCAAGGCCTCGAGTCATCGTTCCTTTATCTCGTTGGCTCCAAAATGTGTATGTATTGAGTCGGAATCGCTCCAACTCTTCCAATTCGGCCTCGGGAACCTGAAACGGACTAAAGGAAGCATAAGAAGCCCATGATCGCTCCAAAGGAGCGATTCCACAAGGAAAATGGGACCAAAACACAACAAATAGGCACTACAAACTACACTTATCAATCAATAATGTTCATTCTATAAATAAAAATTAATTAGCAAAACACAACTAAAAAACAAAAATATACACCAATTTTCTCTAATTTAATACATCACAATATGAGCGATACACCTTAATAACCAAGTATTAACCTAAATTAAACTTAACAGATACATTAACAACCTCTCTTAATAACCCCATCTTTGTAGTAAAATACCAAAAAAAATTGATTTTTCTAATATCTATTAACCCAAAAAACAAATTATTCAAACTAGTGATTGAACTCATGAAATATGTATTTGATTCTTATAAACTACTTAAACCACACATAATTTCACACTACATGCACAATCAATCAAATTTCCCCCCAAAAAAAATTAGGGTTTCAAATTTGGGGATTTTAACTATTAATGAAAAAATAAACATGTAAATTGTAAATCTAACAACTAATCAAATAAATAAAGAACTTTAAACATAATTTAGGAAGATATAAACATATTATAACAACAAAATCAAATAAAATTGGAATAACTAGTTGAATTATACCTTGCTATTTACGAAGTTAAGTGTAGATATCACCGGAAGTGTCGCCGGAAGTGTTGCCAGAAGTGACGCCGGAGTACAAGAGTTATGATGGAGTATGAGTGATTGAGTATGGGTGAGTAGAGAGGGATATGAGTAGAGAGTGAGTATGGGTGGGGGCCGCGATTTCTGGGCTATTAAATGGGCAAAGAAGGAAAAGCAAAGCGGAAAAAAAAAAAAAAATAACCCGCTAACCCGCCATTGGGAGTGGCGGGTTTGTTTTCATTAAACTGTCATTCCCAATGGCGGGTATTACCATCAATATTTTCCAAGTAGTTGATCTGTGGGCAGAAGCTATGACTTGTGAACCCGCCATTGGCAATGGCGGGTTATTGAAGACAGACTCGCCATTGCCAATGGAGGGTTAAGGAGTTATTTTTTTTTCTCGCTTAATTAATTGGGAAAACACGCCATTGGGATTGGCGGGATCACTCCGCATAGAAACGAAGCTCAATCCGAACCTACTAGAGCACCATTTTGTTAATTAGTTTTCAGTCCGACCGGAAACGATAATAAGTTTATTTAAGAGCATTATTTTGAAAAAAAAAATCAATTTCATTACCTTATTATAATTTTTTATTTATATAATTTATTTAAGTTTATAGTTTTCCATCAACTCTTTTTAAGACTAAAAAATACATCATTACCCTTGTTTATAATACAGAATTTCATCATCTCACTATAATTTTTCATTGTGGGATGATTTTAAGTTTTGTAGTCTTATATATTAAAAGGTTGTTTAAGACTAAAAAGTTTTTTTGACGATATTTAGAAACGAATGATTACTAATATTTATAATATAAAATTTCATCACCCCATCATAATTTTTCGTTGTTGGATAATTTAAAAGTTTTTTCTTGGTCCATATTTAAAACCAAATGATTATAATATAAAATTTCAGCAACTCATCATTCACTGAATAAGGTTTATAGTCTTAAGAACTCTTTTGAGATTCAAAAGATTTTTGATAGATATCTAAGAACGAATGATTACTCTTATTATAATATAGAATATTGATGTGAATAATTTTACAACTGCTATAGGTAATAAGTTCATCACATTTTTTTCGAATAAATAATATGAAATCTATACTCTAATGAAAGCATTTTCTACCACAAAATCTACTTATTTCATTTTTATAAAAAAAGTTACGATAATTTTTTTTAAAAATGAACTTTAAAGGTTTTAACCTAAAAATTGTAAAACATCACATTAATATAATAGATTAAATATATATACAGTATTATAATAATTAAAAGGTCTCTAGTTGATTTTTTTTGTTATTTACGATACTTTACTAATTTGAGATTTGATGAAACAGACCAATAAAATCGCTCGAAAAAAGTTTCAAATATATATATATATATATATATATATATATATATATAGGTGGGTTCCGGTGAGGCAGGGTAACTCCTTACACCCATTGAGGCACAATCTAGACCATTAAATTAAGATGGGACATACATCCAAATAAGTGTTATATACACTAAAACAATTCATTATATACGTTATTAATCTCACTATATACACACACTTAAGAACTCAATATATACAGTAAAAAAATGTTATATACACTTAAATAAAAAAATGTTATATACACTCAAATAGTTATTATGTACATCAATTAATCAACAATGAAACATACATCAAAATAACTATTATATATACACTAAAAAAACTCATTATATACGCTATTAAACTCATTGCATATATACACTTAAGAACTCAATATATACAGTAAAATAATTGTTATATACACCCAAATAATTAATATGTACATCAGTTAATCAACAATGGAACATACATAAAAATAATTGTTATATACACTAAAAAACTCATTATATACGCTATTAAACTCACTACATATATATATATATATATATATATATATATATATACACTTAAAAACTAAATATATATACAGTAAAATAGTTATTGTTATATACACTCAAATGGTTAGTATGTACACCAATTAATCAACATATATACACTGAAATAATTGGCATATGTACTTAATTATTTGATATAATAGAATTGTTATATACCTTAAAACAGTTATTATGTACACTGAAATTGTTTTTATATACACCAATTTAATTTTAAATTCCGAAAATTTTTTTTTCGAAAAAATATTTTTTTTTTTGGAAAAAAAATTCGAATTTTTTTTTTCAAAAAAAAAATATTTTTTTTTTGGAAAAAAATATTCCGAAATTTTTTTTTTCAGGAAAAAAAAAAATAATTTCCGAAAAATATCGATTTTTTTCCACGGGAAAAAAAATTGGGGAAATTTTTTTTATGTATGAGTTTTTGTTTTAATCTTAGCCTTTAATTTGATTTTAATCTAATAGTTGAGATTGTGCCTCAATGGGTGCGGCGAGTTGAGCTGCCTCAAAGGATCCTAGATATATAGTGAGGATCCGACGAGTCCTCCTCTTTAGGTGAGTCCGTCCCGTAAATATAGACCATAGGATCTGATAGCATCATGCGCGCCAAATTCATCCACGTCACCCACTTATTCAAACATCTAAGCATCATGCCTTCACAAAGCCTAATAGCCTACCCACTTCATTCCAATCAAATCAATTTTTTCATATCTCTCTGTTTCTTTTTTCTTTCATTCTCTAATTCTTTTAATAATAATTCTACAGAAAATCATTAAACAGTTATGAGGATCTAATAATTCATATTTAATCATAGTTTTCAATTTTTTTATTTTCCCCCAAATTCAGACAAACCCTAGAAAATTTCCAATGAGTGAGAACAAATCAAATAAGGTACTCCGTAGAGTAATATTGTAGACACCCGCATTTTGACTGCCACGTGTCTATGGTAGTCTCCGAAAAACACCCGATGATGATTGGACGTCAACGTGACTTAGTATACTCAGATTTGGGCTCGGAATTCATAATATCCGACATGGACTTTTAGCGGAGTAAAAATCTCACAGAACAGACCTCAAATTCAGGCCCAGTGGGTCGTTCCGAGTCAAATGAGACTAATTTGGGCCAAAACCGACACCAAAAATAATTCCCGTCTTTTGGCGACCGGGTCAAAACCCGGTCAAAGACGAAACCGTCTCATAAATCAGCCAAGTTCAATTGGCGCATAAATCAAAATTCAAAAAAGCAATCCAAACAAACAAGATCAAATCTTTCCCTTTTTATCTCGATTTTGTTGATCGACTCGATCGAGTGGATTGACCCACTCGGTCGAGTGGAGCGCCTTGAACCGGGCTTGGCCCATTTTCAAAGGCACTCGATCGAGTGCACTAGGGCCACTCGATCGAGTGCCCCTAGGTCGGGGAATGAAGCCTATAAATACCGCTTCACCCCCATGCATTTTCAAGACTTTTTACAATCACTTTTTACCCTACATTTTTCAGCTACATTTACCCTACTTCAACCCTACCATCCTACACATCAAAGCCTTAGAAAACCTAAGCAAAAAACCTACAAAAACCGAGCTCTTGTCCCTCGATAAACCGACACATACACATATACACCCATACACACCCTAACTCGCGTACATCCTCGATACTCCCAAGCTTTGTCGCTATTCACGAGTCCATTTCCGAGGTCTATACTAGCATGTATGTTGAGGGTGTCCTAAATTCCCTTTCGATCTTTGTTTATTCCGTCATTTTATTCATTTTTATTGTATTGTAGTCACGATCGTCACAACACTAACACTAACATTTTTGCATTTTTATATTTTCGTTTTATATCACTTTATCATCATTTACATTATTAATACCGTGTATATGTAAACTAGTATCAAAACCGGTTTTAAAACATTTGACTACGATGATCACTTTTGGTCCGTCTAATCCCTTTACGAGCAACGACGGAGGTGGAGCCCTTTCGAGGAGCCCCGCCCCAATGTACTCAAGGGCGTGACGCGACCGTGATCGGTCGTAGTTGAACGGATTTAACTCCCTTTCCATAGTTGGTACGAAACCCGTTGACACGAAAATCGACATCACGTAACCCGAAAGGGTTAGTTCCGATGTCGTGACGTAGAGGGATACATTTCGTCACCAATTCAAAATTTCCTAATCTAACGATAAAATATTTCCACAAAATCCCGATGACGGTATTCTATTCGTTCATACACGATTACAGTACCGGAGGTCGAGCTAAGTACGAATCGTGCAATATTCGTATTTGGTTAGGCCGACTATCGATTTCAAGTCATAAAACGAAGCGAGCTATCACTCGTACAGGGGGCACTCGACCGAGTGCCATAGGCCACTCGATCGAGTAACACCCCAAAAAGTGGGCAGTAGCCACGTTAATGATGCACTCGACCGAGTCAGTCAATGACTCGATCGAGTGGGTCCTGTAACCCACAAAACCGAGGGGTTTGACCCACAATTCAAACCCCGACCCTTTTATCGACTTTAGTCATCACGTGCAAAGACTATCACGTGACCATCCTATTTTCAAAACTATACACATCACGGCACGTAGAACGACTTTGACCACTTTGACGTGATAAGTCCGGACAAGACTACGGGATGCGAGATTAGGCTAGCAATATGCCACAGTCTCATGTTCCCGTCCTTCGTTTAATATGCGACATAATGCGTATTTAATCGGGGTTAGTCCGTCTACATATTTTCGCGGTCTAGTTTGCATACGGGTCCGTCCCTTTCATTATATTGCGTTTTTTTTATTCCGTTTATTATTTTATTTACGTAATGTTGTATTGTGAATTCCGGGTTGTATTTCCGCCCGTGTAATTTGTACGTTATTTCTATTTATTTTCGAGCTTTGTTTATTTACTTGCTTTACGCTTTATAAATGAACCTCGCATGCTAAATCATTCCGACAAATAATAAGATGCATTAAATAACGTAGTTAATCAATAACTCACATGCTTAGCCCGAAAACGCTGTTTGCATATCATTTAATTATTTTACTAGCGCGCGTACACGAACACGAACAGTGTCTTAGTAGAGGCCGCCATGTGCGGGCGGGGTTGGGTGTCCTTAGTGGGCTTCCCAACACGTACCCTCACCCCTTACTCAGAACCTTTGGTTTCCGGATGTCCGAAACCCTTGGCGCACGAGAGTCATTTTATATACGAAAGCCGGTGTAAACGATATCGGTATAATAATGCAAAGGGACGAGCCCCATAAACTCTGAAATCGAAGTGGGCTTACTTCGTGTATAGCCCATGACGACATAGAGTGGGCTCGTATGGTTCCGAATAACCATAAAATTCGGTGGCGACTCCATTTTGACTTAAATTTCGAACCCGAGAACAATCTTACCACGAGATTCATTCGCCTACCCAAACCCGCGCTTCGCCGCGTCGGGGTGGACCTACGTCATGTCCACAATTTGGCGACTCCGCTGGGGATACCTGATGTACCACATGTCATCGGGGTTCCTAGGGTGAGACTCGAATAGAAATCGTTCGTAGATTAGTGTGCGCGCATTAGTTTAATGATTCATGCATAACCCATTTTTGCCCGGGCCGGTTACTTGTGACCGACGTCCCACTATACCGCGGTGCATTCCTACATGGGTGCGCTAAAAACATCGATGGTGGAACTCGTCTCGGTTTTGCGGCATGTCCTAAGACCAACTCGGCTTAGGGAGTCCGTCCATCACATGAGAAAGCCATCGTTGTTGGTATAGACCCTATTTTGACCGACCGAGACTTAGTGTAAAGCATACATAAGCGTCGTTATAATGTTTGTTTGACTACGTGCTACTTGGTTTCCGTGTCAATTTTCAAAAAACCGTCATTTCAAAAAATGCATCTTTCCAAAAATACCAAATTTTGAAAAACCCGAAATACTGTCCGTTTCGGGATCCGTCTTTTCAAAATATCCAATATTCAAAAACTCGGAATGCTGCCGAAAATTAGACTTACGATTTGACTCAAAACAAGCCTTTTTTTTAGCCGGCATGCCATCTATTCCAATTCGAATTTCCGATCCACCATTCGATTTTCGAATTTTCAAAATTCAATTTCAATCTTCAAATCTTCGTGATGCCATTCGCGATTTTCAAATCCTCGAGATTCCATTTTCGATTTTCAAATCTCCGAGATGTCGTTTTCGATTTTTCAAATCTTCGGGATCTCATTTTCAATTTTCAAATTTTCGGGAATTTATTTTCGATATTCAAATTTTCAAAATTCCAAATATTCAACTTTTGAAAAAAACCGATCCTGTCGGCATGCTGCCAATTTCAAAAAACGAGACCATCTCCCAATTTTTCAAAATGCGAATTTACTCGCAACCATTCTAACATTTCAAAATGCCCGGTCCTATTGGCCCACTACCAATTTCTGGACCGTTCTCTCAATTTTTCAAAATTCAATCATTTTTCAAAACCTTCCGATTATAGGACCTACCGTAATCCGTGTGTCGGGTCTTTTCATGATTTGTCGAAGGTCGTTAGCGTCGAAACTCCGTCGATCCTACATTACGGGTTTCTTCCCCATCCTAGTCCGCCTTTTTCTAAAGGCACAACCGAACAACACGAGTCATACACTCGTAAATGGAAGGTTCGTAAACACTCGAGTCCTAACTAGAAAGTCACACGCAATTTTCCCTCCGACAGGACAGTCCCCACGACCTTTCCTAAGGGAATTTTGCCCGTCTTTCAATCCGTTAGTCGAGTCATCCCAATTCAAAAATCCTTTAACTTAAGGGTCTACCTTAATCACAGGGTCTATCCTTATTCAAGTCAAGTCAAGGGTCTCTAGCGTCGAAACTCTGCCGATCTTACATCGCAAGTTTCTTCCCTTACCCTGTCTGCCTTTTTCTCGAGGCCGAGTCAACCTTTTACAAGGCATAGCTCTGTGGCTAAAGGTTCGTGATCCTTACATCTAAGGGTCACTCGTCCAACACTCGAGTCTTAGCAAAACTTACAATCTCACTCGGGGGCTACCCTTTAGCAGAGCGATCAATCACGGTTGCTCTAAGGGTCATGTCCTACACGTATTGTCTCACGCGTGCCATTTTTGAGCCACTTAGATGCCACATCATCTAAGTCCTATAAGAGTCCTTAATCTCACTTGGGGGCTATTCTCCGACGGGGCGATTAACCACAGTCGCTTCGAGAATCGCACCTTGCTTTTTTTAGGAGAGTCAAACCCGAGTCAAACCCGAGTTGTCTTTCCTCCCGCGCAATTTCCTATGCCTTGGCGTGTTTGGGTTCCAAAGCAACATTTCTGATTACGTGGGTATTCTCGCAGAGTATGGCACCCACAACCGGGAATAGGGACATGGAAAACACCATCAAAGAAATAAAGGCTTCGCTGGAAACAATGGTTAGTAGGCAGGCCATAACCGAAACCCATATAGGGTTCCTGAAAACCAACCAAGAGGCCATGAATGCTCGTTTAACTGTCATCGAACGACAAGACCTCGATTCTGGATCGGTCAATACTGGGCCATTTGCCAAATTGATCAGCACGGTGCGTGAGCTCGAACAACATTTCCATGCCTCCCGAGGGAACAACATTCATATTGAGAACTCCCGAGACTATACACCCATCAGTGAGAAACTACCAACAGATCTCAACTTAGAGGGGTTACCCATATTCGAAGGGACGGAGGATCCATTACTACACCTCCGAGCCTTCAAAGCATTTATGGCGATCAAGGGGGTCAAAGCCGACATGTTCATCAATTTGTTCGGCGCATCCCTCGGGAAATATTCAAAAGCATGGTTCTATAGGCTTAATGTAAAAAGATTCCCCACTTGGGAAGATGTGGCTACCGAGTTCGCTAAAAACTATTCTGATAATACTGAACTTCAGACTACCATGCGGACTTTAGAAGTCATGGCCCAAGATCCAACAGAGGGTTTCACCAAATACCTTCAACGTTGGCGGGCTGAGAGTGTTAAGCTGGTAGACAAGCCCTGCGAGAAAACACTAGTGGATGCATTCATCAACAACCTCCTACCCTCCTACCGCGTCCATCTTAGGTATGCCGGCATCTGAAACTTTGCTGTGCTTACCGAAATGGGCACTAGGATTGAAGACGATCTTCGACATAACGAAGATTTGGGTGAAGCTTCTACCGAAGGCTATACTGGACATCCACTTCAGTCCTTAGAAGCCGAAGAGTACTGACAACCTCATCCAAGAGTTCAGATTTGATTTGAGCCCGAGTCTGAGTCCGAGTCTAGGATGTTCTATCTCCTCATTTTAAAGTCAGAGTCAGAGTCAACTGTATTCTATCCTCTTTTCGTATTCCAATAAAATCAGCTTTTTCAATTTCTCATATATACTTCCCTTATGTGTTTCCGAGAACATGATGAACACCATCATACACTGTGAGCACATGCACGTGACTATTATAGGCACATCTATAATGACTGCAGGAACTGAGGCCCGTATTTTCCTTTACCTGTTCCATGTCTGGAATAGAAAGCCACATAACTACCCTTAGCAGGAGTGGTATCGAATCCTATGACAAATCTAGGTAGTCTCCTAGTTTGGGTTAAGGACGGGAGGCAAGCCCATTTCCCACAATAAGCACCCCTCCAATAAGACTAACCAATCCCTATCTAAGGCGTTAGTCTGACTTGATGCCAAAAATACCCAACTCGGGACGATGCTCCCACTAAGCCTGCTCGAAATTATGATGACAATACCAAGATCCAAATCACCATGCTTACCATAGAGCACTCCACCGCGAGTTGCACTCACACAAACACCAACTAGGCTTACACCTTACAAAGGTTTAGCTTCACAAGCCTAATCCAACCGATGGGCCCACCCCCATATCCACCCACAACACCATTGGAGGGGATTACCGTGAAAAAAAAAGAGAGTTGGATAAAAAAAAAATCGAAAGTCCAAGAAAAAAAGCAAAAGGCCAAAACAAAAGAGCTGGCATGATCAACATCCCTCGACCAGATACGGTCAACCCCTTTTGACCGGGACATGGTCAACAAAAAAAAAAAATCCCACGACCGGGGCTAAGAGGTTAACCCAAAAAAAACAAAAACAAAAAATTCAAATACCCATGACCGTGGTCAACGGTCAACCCAATTGAAAGTCCCTTGACCGGGGTACGGTCAATTCAAAAATTATCGATGCCCATACCATCAAATAGGGGAGAAATAATTAAGCTGGTCAGCTAACACCACACTTAGCCTTCCCATATTACAACCCTAAAGACCTTCTCGAGACCTAGGCTAAGAGACAGCCCAGAATTTTGAGGATTAAAGCTCCATAGGATACACCCTAACCATTAGGGCCAGACATGGAAATCAGATCCCGCATTATCAAACCTACCCCAATTGAAGTCCGAGTCATTTTTACTCGACTTCCCCCTTTCCTACCACATTACAAAACCTTACCCTTGGAGCCTAAGCTCCACAAAATCGAGCTCCAAATGTGGAAACATCGAAGCCACTTATTGCCTGGCACCACATTTCCAAAAACATCCAAACCAGTTACCAACCCCAAACACGGGAACTCAACCTGCGATCGGCGTAGAACATGCCCAAATAGTTAACACCACCTCTGGGGGCTACCCCGGAGAACGCTCACAGTCACAGGATCAACATCCTAACTGTTCTAGCCCTTTGATCAAGACATCATTGGAAACACACCTAGCCTACACCATCGTTGTGGCTAGTTACACATAAAACCCTAATAAACTAGGCACCATAACATATCTTCCAATCCACTGAACTACGGCTTGGTTTGATTTCACTACACGTGAATACGTAGGCAGCCTTTCAACAAAGGCACAACCACCCACATTGACACAAATAAAAAAGGCACCATCATTCCGGTCACGACACTGTCATGTTCTCAGCAGTTAGCTTTGTCGTCCTGGGGGCTTCTCTTAGGCAGAAGACCTTCATCCACTCACATAATCCAAATGACTTTCAAAAAAACTAGCCTCCTTTCTTTAGTGTGTCCTAGCACTCGGCTCAGTCAAAGACAAGAATCCGTCAGGGACTCGAGGTAACACCTACTTTGGGAATGTATCCCAAAACACAAAAATTCAAAGAGCACTAGTCTACGGCATTGCTACTGCTAAGCCTTGTCCTGCAGGAACAGTCTCATTACAGACTACTGCAATTCCCCTGTACCGGATCCTTCCCAGTTTGAAGTTTGACCGTGTTGCCACTCGCCTAGGCCACGGAATAGCGCAACTTGAGAGTCTTGTCATCTTAGGTGGCCCACCCCCTTACCGAGTCACGGTCCAACCCCTCGAAAGTCCAGTCGTGTCTGTCAACTCGTCCTGTCATGTCCAGAGTCGAGTTTGTCGATATGTCTCACTTCAAATTCTCATTTTAAAATTTGCAAAACTTAGCCATTTGAGAAAATCCTTTTCGACAAGGTCAAATTTCGGTCTATTTAAACTGCAAAATTCTTTTCTACCCCTTTTGAAAACCTATCTCCTAGCACGTGAGTTGCTTTCAGGACTTCGATTTCAAAATGAAGCAAAAAAACCATTTTCCCCAGCGCAAGCCAGTCTATAGATGCTAACTGCATTTCCTATGTGCTATCTTGCTACATACTATGCCTGCTATTTCTGCCTATGTATCTAACATTTCAGGTACCAACTAGTGCTTCCCAACGGAACAACAAAGGCGGTGTTTCTCCTGGAATGCTACATCCAAGATGTGATGTGTCGGCATACGGGTACACCCAAGACTTCAGAAGCAAGTCCCCGCGCAGCTACTTTTCTCCCCAGCGAGAGTCGGTGTTTTGTCTATGTGTTACATACAAGTTGTTATGTGTCAGCATACAGGTACACTCCAGACTTCAGAAGCAAGTCCCCGCGAAACTATTTAATTTCCCCAACGGAGTTAGCTTTTCCCCGGTGTGCTACATCCAAAGTGCGATGTGTCGGCATACGGGTACGCCTGCTCCCCAAGAAAGGCAAATTTCACTCCCCACGGAGCATCATCATCAGCTCAAGTACGACTTAAGGCTTCAAAGGCAAGCTTGTACAGCTCACATACTTCCCCAGCGGAACGCCCGAGGCGGCGTTTTACCTGAAGTGGTACGGGATGGGCCCACATATAGGCGCACCCAGGACTTATGCTACAAGTCTGATTCCCCGCGAAGCTATCATCATCAGGACAGGTATGACCCTCTGCTTATGGCTGGCGAGCCCTTCACGCAAGTCTACTGGACTATAAACGACCCGACCGGAAGTCTACCAGGTCTTAGCGGGCTTGGTAGCTACTCTGACTTTCGCCTTGTCCAAGCCTCAGTCAGAGTGGGGGCTCTGTAGACACCCACATTTTGACTGCTACGTGTCTATGGTAGTCTCCGAAAAACACCCGATGATGATTGGACGTCAACGTGACTTAGTATACTCAGATTTGGGCTCGGAATTCATAATATCCGACATGGACTTTTAGCGGAGTAAAAATCTCACAGAAGAGACCTCAAATTCAGGCCCAGTGGGTCGTTCCGAGTCAAATGAGACTAATTTGGGCCAAAACCGACACCAAAAATAATTCCCGTCTTTTGGCGACCGGGTCAAAACCCGGTCAAAGACGAAACCGTCTCATAAATCAGCCAAGTTCAATTGGCGCATAAATCAAAATTCAAAAAAGCAATCCAAACAAACAAGATCAAATCTTTCCCTTTTTATCTCGATTTTGTTGATCGACTCGATCGAGTGGATTGACCCACTCGGTCGAGTGGAGCGCCTTGAACCGGGCTTGGCCCATTTTCAAAGGCACTCGATCGAGTGCACTAGGGCCACTCGATCGAGTGCCCCTAGGTCGGGGAATGAAGCCTATAAATACCGCTTCACCCCCATGCATTTTCAAGACTTTTTACAATCACTTTTTACCCTACATTTTTCAGCTACATTTACCCTACTTCAACCCTACCATCCTACACATCAAAGCCTTAGAAAACCTAAGCAAAAAACCTACAAAAACCGAGCTCTTGTCCCTCGATAAACCGACACATACACATATACACCCATACACACCCTAACTCGCGTACATCCTCGATACTCCCAAGCTTTGTCGCTATTCACGAGTCCATTTCCGAGGTCTATACTAGCATGTATGTTGAGGGTGTCCTAAATTCCCTTTCGATCTTTGTTTATTCCGTCATTTTATTCATTTTTATTGTATTGTAGTCACGATCGTCACAACACTAACACTAACATTTTTGCATTTTTATATTTTCGTTTTATATCACTTTATCATCATTTACATTATTAATACCGTGTATATGTAAACTAGTATCAAAACCGGTTTTAAAACATTTGACTACGATGATCACTTTTGGTCCGTCTAATCCCTTTACGAGCAACGACGGAGGTGGAGCCCTTTCGAGGAGCCCCGCCCCAATGTACTCAAGGGCGTGACGCGACCGTGATCGGTCGTAGTTGAACGGATTTAACTCCCTTTCCATAGTTGGTACGAAACCCGTTGACACGAAAATCGACATCACGTAACCCGAAAGGGTTAGTTCCGATGTCGTGACGTAGAGGGATACATTTCGTCACCAATTCAAAATTTCCTAATCTAACGATAAAATATTTCCACAAAATCCCGATGACGGTATTCTATTCGTTCATACACGATTACAGTACCGGAGGTCGAGCTAAGTACGAATCGTGCAATATTCGTATTTGGCTAGGCCGACTATCGATTTCAAGTCATAAAACGAAGCGAGCTATCACTCGTACAGGGGGCACTCGATCGAGTGCCATAGGCCACTCGATCGAGTAGCACCCCAAAAAGTGGGCAGTAGCCACGTTAATGATGCACTCGACCGAGTCAGTCAATGACTCGATCGAGTGGGTCCTGTAACCCACAAAAACGAGGGGTTTAACCCACAATTCAAACTCCGACCCTTTTATCGACTTTAGTCATCACGTGCAAAGACTATCACGTGACCATCCTATTTTCAAAACTATACACATCACGGCACGTAGAACGACTTTGACCACTTTGACGTGATAAGTCGGGACAAGACTACGGGATGCGAGATTAGGCTAGCAATATGCCACAGTCTCATGTTCCCGTCCTTCGTTTAATATGCGACATAATGCGTATTTAATCGGGGTTAGTCCGTCTACATATTTTCGCGGTCTAGTTTGCATACGGGTCCGTCCCTTTCATTATATTGCGTTTTTTTTATTCCGTTTATTATTTTATTTACGTAATGTTGTATTGTGAATTCCGGGTTGTATTTCCGCCCGTGTAATTTGTACGTTATTTCTATTTATTTTCGAGCTTTGTTTATTTACTTGCTTTACGCTTTATAAATGAACCTCGCATGCTAAATCATTCGACAAATAATAAGATGCATTAAATGACGTAGTTAACCAATAACTCACATGCTTAGCCCGAAAACGCTGTTTGCATATCATTTAATTATTTTACTAGCGCGCGTATACGAACACGAACGGTGTCTTAGTAGAGGCCGCCATGTGCGGGCGGGGTTGGGTGTCCTTAGTGGGCTTCCCAACACGTACCCTCACCCCTTACTCAGAACCTTTGGTTTCCGGATGTCCGAAACCCTTGGCGCACGAGAGTCATTTTATATACGAAAGCCGGTGTAAACGGTATCGGTATAACAATGCAAAGGGACGAGCCCCATAAACTCTGAAATCGAAGTGGGCTTACTTCGTGTATAGCCCATGACGACATAGAGTGGGCTCGTATGGTTCCGAATAACCATAAAATTCGGTGGCGACTCCATTTTGACTTAAATTTCGAACCCGAGAACAATCTTACCACGAGATTCATTCGCCTACCCAAACCCGTGCTTCGCCGCGTCGGGGTGGACCTACGTCATGTCCACAAATATATTGATGATATTGTACACAATTTGTAACAAGTGATTTGATAACGTAATTTTTCATCGTATAATTGATTATTGAAGATATAATTATATTACTCTGTATAACAGTGTTTAATCAAGTTTTTTCTTGATGCGACTTCATCAAGTTTCTGATCTACTGTAACTAAAATCTCCTCAATCATATTATCATATTAGCTCAATTGGTTGAGCATCGTGTAGTAGCACGAATGATGCGGGATTTCAAATCCTACGTTGGCTATCTTACTTCATACTCCCTTTGTCTCGTTTATCTATTGTACTTTGATTAAAATATTTGTCACAATGAAAAGTGTACTACCATTTTCTATGAATATTGTCACCATACTAAATTTTATAAACATAGTAGTCTTATACTTTTCTTAAAATTTTCACAGTAAATTTTGTCAATTATTACCATAAATGTTGCCACTGTAATGCTTTTACTGTAATAATGTCACGGTAAGAGTGTTACTGTAACAGTAATGCAACATATAATGTCACCATAAGAATGTTACTGTAACAGTGTGCAACATTTAATATTACTGTGATAATGTTACGGTAAGAGTGTTACTGTAACAGTAATGCAACATATAATGTCACCATAAGAGTGTTACTGTAACAGTGTGCAACATTTAATATTACTGTGATAATGTTACGGTAATTGAATATTATTAATTATTAATTGAAAAGAAAAAATCCTAAAATTTCACGGCAAATATATTTTTAACCTTGTTAATCAAGGTAATTATTAACAATATTATCTTTTTATAGTAACAGGGTCACTGTAACTGTTTTACAATAACCTTTTTTCTAAAAGATGGGAGAGACAAAAAAAAATGAAGTTGTGGAATTTGCTCAATTTGGGGAGTGTTGGCCGCTTGTGTTTAGGTGGATTAATAGAAGGGTCGATCTTAGTCTTTGATTATTGAATTAGATCTAACGGTGGAGAATCATGGGGCGGACTCACCTAATATAGGAGGACTTACGAGATGTCAAACAATCGAAGGCCTCCTACCGGGTAAGGCCGGCAATCCTCCTCTCCTCTCCTGGTAAACCTAGAGCTCCGAAGAGGATGAGCCGGCCGTCCTTCTTACTGCTAGGCCGGCACCTACTTTCGGCCGGAGGGAGCCGGTATGGCCTGTTCTCTCCACCACGAGATGTCATCGAGGCCGGCTCCCGGATAACTGTGATGCCGACCCCCATCAATTGCCCCACCGCTGGACGTCTGCCGAGGGTCGCCGTAGGCCGACTCCAGTGGACAGTCCTTGGGCGAGGCGTCGCAGGGCCGCCGGTGTTTTGTGTAGAGTCCGTTCGTCTTCCGCACCTGCACCTAGGGTGTGCCTAGAGGTAATCATGACCTTTTGTCTTCCCTAGGTTGTCAAGTGGTTGTGTGCATTAAATGGGGTGCATGCATGGCTTGGTATCCCTATATAAGGCTTCCATTTTTTGTCATTTTAGGTATCATTCTCCCATTTCCTTTTTCCCTGAACACTTGACTTAGTGATGTCGTCTTCTGGCAGCAATTCTCCTCCGTCCGTCGTGATGCATCCTAGTTCTTCTGTCCGGCGTAGGAAACGCTCTCCTTCTCCGGAGACTTCGAAACCCAAGTTCGGGCGTTGGGTTTCCCGAGGACCTCCGTCACGTGCACGGGCACCTGCCGACGCGGCTCCTCCTCCTCCTCCTCCTGTTAGGGAGGCTGTGGGATGCTTCTCTGGCGGCGATCGTGACCGCCGTCGTCGAAGGACCAGGGTGCACTTCGGCGTTTCAGAGCCGGATGTTGACCCGGATTGTCCCCCCTCTGGCGACTCCTCCGGCTCCTTTTCTTCAAGCAGCCGCTCGTCTTTGCCCTCGTGGATGGCCGGGCCCCTCTGCGCCAGCGATTCATCGGATGAGATGGAGGAAGGTTTCGACGTCCTCCGGGGGATTCGTGCCCCTCCTCCTTCTCCTGCCTCTTCGTCTTCCCCCGCCACTCCGGATTCCTCCTTTCCAGATGAGGATATCGATGGGGAGGACATGGCGTATGGCCTCCTTGCTTGTTCAGACCTCGTTTTGCCGGTTGAGGTGAGCAGATGGGGAAGGCGGTGTGCTTTTATTGGTGCGGTTGTATTGGCGGCGTCTTACGGGCGGTCCTCAGCTTTCACCCTGTTTGTCTCTACGTATTTTAGGTAGTTTTCGGTCTTGTTTATGTACTTTTGGGGGTTGTCGGCTCCTTTTATTTCCTTTTTCTAATACCGGCTTTGTACCATTAGGATGTCGGTTTCCTTAGTCTGTGGATGGTAGGGTGTTCGGGTGTAAGCTGAAATTTTATTGAATGTGGGCCCTTGTGTTTTGTGCCAAGATTACGCATTTCAATTTGTCTGCCCCCTCTTTTGTGTTGTCTTTTCGTATTCTGCGCCCTTAGGTTGCATTGAATGCCACTTGTTCTTTGTCAGTTACTTTGGTGCGTGGTCCCTAGAAGGCCCTCTTTTGTATAAATAGGGGCTCCCCCCCTCATTTGCCCCTCATTTGCCTCTTCAACCTCTCACTAACTGCAAAGCAAATTACTCCTTTTCCTTTTGTTTTTGATTTAGTCGCCGTCTCCTGCCGCGGGAGTTCTAGTTTTGCCGGCGCCTCTAGGTTAGTTCTCTATTCCTTGTCTTTTGTTTATTCCTTTGCTCCTGCATCATGTCCACCCGTTCCTGGCATGTTCGCTTTGAGGGAGAGGACGATGAGGGGATGTCGGAGCATGACGGGGCCCAAGGTAGTGGGTACGTCGAAGGGGCCGGTGAATCCTCGTCTGAGGAGTCTGTAGAAGTGGTGGAGCCCGTTAATGCGGAGCCTGTCCGGACTTTGCGTATTTCTGTCGGTAGGCCCTCAACTCTTGCGAGGGGTGGCGAAGGGGTGCCGTCATCCGACGTTTCTGGGGGAGATGTTGTTGTTGGCAGCTCCATGATCTTGCGCCGCCGTCTTCGGAAAGGCGTCCCCTGTCTGGGGGAATCTTCCGAGGTGGGGGTGTCTTCTCCCCGCCGTTCGGCCTCTGTTTCTGGGCCGGCGGAGGGGGAAACGGAGGGTGTTGAAAGCAACCGCCGTCCTCTTCGTCATGCCAACACTTTGGTCGATAAGGGTTGGCGTCAGAAGGTGCTTGATGTCGGTGGCCTCGATGCCGCCAAAGAGCTCTACCCTCTCGGGGAGGGCTGTGAATATTTATTGCCGGATCCGGGCCAGTCCATTTGTTCTCCTCCAGAGGGATGTGTGGGAGTATATGTGGAATCCTTGAAGTTCGGTCTTCGTTTTCCCCTTGACCCCTTTGTGGAGGAGGTATTTTGTCGTATGAAGTTGGCGTTGGGTCTGCTGACTCCCCAATCCTTTCGTGCCATCATTTCGTTCTGTTGGGTGTGCCAGTTTAGGAAGTGGAGGCCTTCGGTGGAGGCGTTTAGGTTCATGGCGCACCTCAAAGCGTCGTCCTCTTCTTATTGGGCTCTTGGCCGGCGAGGCAAGTATGTCACTTCTTATCCCATTATTTCAAACTGTCACAAATGGAAGGGTGCCTTCCTGTATGTGCGTTCGGTTAGACCCTGGGTTGTTCCCCGATTGTTCCAGTCGGATGTACGTGTCAATCTGGAGAGTGATAAGGAGATGAGGAGTTGTTTGGATCTAAGGGAGTCCATCCTGGGGCAGTCGGATAGGGAAGTTGTAGGCGCCTTTTCCGCCACTATGAAGTGGTCTGGTAAGGAGAGGGTGGCCGCTTCTTCAATATGGCTGCCTCACTACGACCTGATCACGAGGAATGATTTTCTGGAACGGGTGGGCATGAGCGTCCCTGTCGCCGGCCCAGGTATCTGGCGACCCACTTATTCACTTGTGTTGTCTACCTTTCTTGATAGCCATCAGGCCCTCAACCCCTTGCCCATTTTTCTGCCTAACTTTGCAGGCAACAGGTCGGCGACCAATTGGACGCCTGAGGAGATTGACTTACTAGGGTTGGATCCTTCCCTCCGCCCTCTCATCACTACGCCGCCAGCTCCCTCGCTGGACCGCCTGACTATTATGACCTACCGGAAGTCGAGGTTTTCTAGGTTGAGAAGGGGGGCTCCGGCGTTTGGTGGAGTCCCTCCTCCGAAGAGACAGGCCGTAGACCCCTCTTCTGCTGCCCCCGAGGTGGCCATGAGCGTGGCCGGCGTGCAAGCTGATGTTGGGGCTTCCGAGGTTGTTACCTCCCCGAGGACCACGGATTCGCCGGCTGTCACTATTGCGGCTTTTCCTGATCCGGGGGCGGTTGCTGAGCCGTCCTCCGGGTTAGGGGAGGTGGCCGCCCGCCTGGAGGCTTCCCAGGACCGGGAGACTATGCACGACGTCGCCGCCGCTGTGGATGCGTCTCTTCCCTCTTTGTCTGATCTTTCCTTTTACAGGATGCTGGAGGGGGATGTTTCGCCTGTCGATCGGATTCAAACTCTCGCCCAATTGGATACCGTCTATCGTGGTATGGGGGAGGATTTGTCCTGGGTTGTCCAAGCTGGCGGCGGAGGAGGGCGCGAGGTTGATGTCTCGCTTGCAGGAGGCGGAGTCGAAGCTGGAATTGGAGAAGCAGCTAAGGTCGGCGGCTGAGACGAAGCTGGAATCGGAGAAGCAGCTAAGGTTGGAGGCTGAGGAGAAAGAGGTGGCCGGTCGCAAGGAATTGGAGACTCTCCGGGGGGTCCATTCTTCTTGCGAGTCGTTCAGGAAGGATCTGAAGGGGCAATTGCAGGTGGCTCGTGCCGACATGGAGTCCCTCCAGTCAAAGCTGGCAGCCGCTGAACAGGAATCGGCGAAGAAGTTTGGGGAGAATGCTAACTTGGTGAAGGATGGTGAAGCAGCTTTTAGTGATGGAATGAATGCCGTTGTTGACCTGACGTCGAAAGCCTTTCTTGAGTACGATCCGGGTTTCGACTTTGACCGGTATAATCCGATATATCAGCGTCTTCAAACGGAGGAGGATGAACATGAGGACGGCTTGCCCACCATGCTTCATCGTTTTTCCTTTTTGTCGTGTTCGTAGGTGGCGCTTGATCCTTTGGGGACGGCTGCCGAACTTTTAATAGTCGTAGCCCTGTTTTGACTCCTTATTGTAACAAACGCCTGGCGCTTATGACGCTTTTATCTTTTCGTTATTTTCATGTCTTGTTATCTTTTTCTCCTTATGCCCCCACACTTTGGGTGGGGGAGATTTGGTCAGGTAGCCGGCTGTGGTCAGGCCACAGGCGGTTCCCGACTTATGTCCCCACACTAGGTGGGGGAGATTTTGGTCAGGTAGCCGGCTGTGGTCAGGCCACAGGCGGTTCCCGACTTATGCCCCCACTCTTTGGGCGGGGAGGATTTGGTCAGGTAGCCGGCTGTGGTAAGGCCACAGGCGGTTACCGACTTATGCCCCCACACTTTGGGTGGGGGAGATTTTGGTCAGGTAGCCGGCTGTGGTCGGGCCACAGGCGGTTCCCGACTTATGCCCCCACACTTTGGGTGGGGGAGATTTGGTCGGGTAGCCGGCTGTGGTCAGGCCACAGGCGGTTCCCGACTTATGCCCCCACACTTTGGGTGGGGGAGATTTGGTCAGGTAGCCGGATGTGGTCAGGCCACAGGCGGTTCCCGACTTATGCCCCCACACTTTGGGTGGGGGAGATTTGGTCAGGTAGCCGGCTGTGGTCAGGCCACAGGCGGTTCCCGACTTATGCCCCCACACTTTCTGTGGGGGTGATTTGGTCAGGTAGCCGGCTGTGGTCAGGCCACAGGCGGTTCCCGACTTATGCCCCCACACTTTGGGTGGGGGAGATTTGGTCAGGTAGCCGGCTGTGGTCAGGCCACAGGCGGTTCCCGACTTATGCCCCCACACTTTGGGTGGGGGAGATTTGGTCAGGTAGCCGGTTGTGGTCAGGCCCCAAGCGGTTCCCGACTTATGCCCCCACACTTTGGGTGGGGGAGATTTTGGTCAGGTAGCCGGCTGTGGTCAGGCCTCAGGCGGTTCCCGAATTATGCCCCCACACTTTGGGTGGGGGAGATTTTGGTCAGGTAGCCGGCTGTGGTAAGGCCACAGGCGGTTCCCGACTTATGCCCCCACACTTTCTGTGGGGGAGATTTGGTCAGGTAGCCGGCTGTGGTCAGGCCACAGGCGGTTCCCGACTTATGCCCCCTCACTTTGGGTGGGGGAGATTTGGTCAGGTAGCCGGCTGTGGTCAAGCCACAGGCGGTTCCCGACTTATGCCCCCACACTCTGGTTGGGGGAGATTTGGTCAGGTAGCCGGCTGTGGTCAAGCCACAGGCGGTTCCCGACTTATGCCCCCACACTTTGGGTGGGGGGGATTTGGTCAGGTAGCCGGCTGTGGTCAGGCCACAGGCGGTTCCTGACTTATGCCCCCACACTTTGGGTGGGGGAGATTTTGTCAGGTAGCCGGCTGTGGTCAGGCCACAGGCGGTTCCCGACTTTTGGTGGGGGGTCCATTCTTGGTGGTAGGCGAATAGGGGCTCCCCTCTTTATTGCCCCCTGCTTGCTGGTCGAGAACATAGAGAACGGGGAGCAAGTAGATCTAGCAAACAGAGAGCCTTCCTTATTAAATTTTTTACAAGTTTCTGGTGGCAGGGTCGTCGATAGGTCCGATGGTACCCTGTCGAGATTCGGTACAAAAGTTCGTCTACTTGCTCAGACGTAGTACCTCCTGACGGTGTCGGCGTTCCAGTGCGACGGTAAGTCCCGCCCTTCTCTGTCTTTCAGCTTGTAGGTACTTGGTCCTAGTACCTTAGTGATTTCATATGGTCCCTCCCAGTTGGCGCTAAGCTTTCCATGTTTGTTTGCTTTGCCGACTGCCGCGGATTTCCTCAGGACTACGTCTCCCACCTGGCACCTTTGGTGGTTTACCATTTGGTTGTAGGCCTTTCTCATGTGCTGTTGATACACCACCAGGTTTACGCGTGCCTCCTCCCTAGTTCCCTCCACTAAATCCAGGGCCTCTTCCATGGCCGCCTCATTCCTGCCGCCTTCATAATGTTTGCTACGGGCGGAGGGAACGCGCGTTTCTATGGGGAGGAGGGCTTCTGCCCCATATACGAGGCCAAACGGCGAGTGTCCTGTTGCCGCCTTCTGCGTCGTTCTTAGGGACCAGAGGACACTCGGTAACTCGTCTGCCCATCTCCCTTTGAGGTCTTCCAGCATCTTTCTCAGTCCGTTGAGGATTTGTTTGTTGGCCGCCTCGGCCTGGCCTTTGGTCTGGGGGTGGCAGACGGCTGAGTATGCTACGGCAGTCCCCAATCCCCCTAGCCATTCTCTTAGAGGAGGGTTATCGAATTGTCGGCCATGATCAAAGACCAGTACCTTGGGTACGCTGAATCGGGTTACCACGTTCCGCCATATCACCTTGTGCACGGCCGGCTCTGTGATGTTAGGGACGGCTTCCGCTTCTATCCATTTTGAGAAATAATCTATTGCCACTATTACGAACTTCCTGTTCCCGGTTGCTGTAGGGAAGGGGCCTAATATGTCCATCCCCCATTGAGCAAAGGGGATAGGGCTCAGGATGGGTTGTAGATCCCTGGCTGGCGCGTGGATCACCGGTGAGTGGATCTGGCAATTTCTGCACTTTTTAGTCAGTTTCCCGAGTGTCATGTATGGCGGTCGGCCAATAATAGCCCGCTCTGATCGCCTTATGTGCCAGGTTTCTGCCTCCTATATGGTGTCCGCACATCCCCGAGTGGATGTCGTCCAGCACTTCTGCCGCCTCTTCTGGTTTCAAGCATCTTAGTATCGGAGCAGCGGTTCCTCTCTTGTAGAGCCGATCGTCCAATATTATGTACCTTGAGGCGGTTGTGGGCAGTCGTTTAGCTGTGGCAGGGTCCTTTGGCAGTTGCTTGCTCAGAATATACTCGATGATGGGTGTCCGCCAATCGCTCTCACTCTCGTGTTCTATGTTGAGGACGTCGTCTTGGCCGTCCTCGTTCGTTGCGATGCTTTTCTTCTGTCGGACGTCTACCCAGACCGAACGTCGAATGTCTTGCAAGCTCGAACTTGCGAGTTTTGACAATGCGTCTGCCCGGTTATTCTGTGATCTGGCACCTGTTTGATTTCGTATGATTGGAGTTGGGATAGTTCCTCTTTTACTTTCTTTAGGTAGAGCGCCATCGAGGGTTCCCTGGCCTCATATTCTCCGTTGATCTGGTTTACCACCAGTTGTGAGTTAGTTGATAGTACGATCCGTTTGGCTCCGGCTGCTCGGGCCAGATGGATACTAGCCAAGACAGCTTCATACTCGGCTTCATTGTTGGATGTCTGGAAGGTGAACCTTAGTGCGTGTTCGAATTCTTCGCCGTCGGGGCTTGTTAAGACGACACCGGCTCCGGAGCCGTTGCTAGTGGACGAACCATCAGTGAAGGCCTCCCATGCCTCTGATGGTGAGTCGTCATCTTCTGAGTGGGAACATTCGGCTATGAAGTCTGCCAGTGCTTGGGCTTTTATCACCGTCCTCGACTGGTAGGTGATTCCTAGGCCGCTTAGTTCGACAGCCCACTTCAACATCCGTCCCGATTTTTCGAATTTTTCCAATGCCTTTTTCAGGGGCATGGTTGTGAGGACGGTTACCAGGTGTGCGTCGAAGTAGGGGCGCAACTTTCGGGCGGCCACGACTACGGCGTATGCCGCCTTTTCCACCATAGGGTAATTCTTTTCCGCTGGGCCCAGCGCGTGACTGATGAAGTATACTGGTTATTGGGCCTTCTCCTCTTCTCTGAGGATGATAGCGCTGACTGTGACGTTGGTGACAGCTATGTAGACATACAACTTTTCACCCTCGATTGGCTGTGCCAGCGTTGGTAGGGTTTTTAAGTGTTGTTTCAAGTTGGCGAACGCCGTCTTCTGCTCCTCCCCCCACTTGAAGTGCCTGTTGCCTTTGAGGACCCCGAAGAAAGGGGTGGATTTATCGGCCGCCCTTGAGATGAAACGGGCCAGGGCCGCCATTCTTCCCGTGAGCCTCTGTATGTCCTTGATAGCTCTTGGCTCCGGTAGGTCCTGAATGGCTTGGACCTTTTCCGGGTTGGCGTTTATTCCTCTGGCGCTTACTAGAAACCCTAGGAACTTCCCAGACCTTACTCTGAACGTACACTTTTCAGGGTTCAGCTTCATCTTGTATTTTCTTAGCGATTGGAATTTTTCTCTCAGATCGTCGAGATGCTCGCTGTCTGTTTTGCTTTTTACGATCGCATCGTCACGTATATTTCCATGTTTCTGCCTCTCTGACCTTTGAAGATTTTGTCTACCAGTCTCTGGTAGGTGGCACCCGCGTTTTTTAGTCCGAAAGGCATCATTTTGTACATGAATGTCCCGACGCTGGTAATGAACGCGCACTTGACCCTGTCTGGTCCCCATAGGAAAACTTGATGGTATCCGGAGAAGGCGTCTAGAAAGCTTAGCATGGTATGTCCGCTGGTGGCGTCTACTAGTTGGTCGATCCTTGGGAGAGGGTAGCAGTCTTTTGGGCATGCTTTGTTCAGTTTGGTGAAGTCGACACACATGCGCCAGGCGCCCGATGATTTACTCACCATTACCACGTTTGCCAGCCATTTAGGGTAGTTGCAGGTCTCTATGAAGCTGGCTTTTATCAACTTGTCGACCTCACACCGGATGGCGTCGTCCTTTTCTGCCGACATGCTTCTTTTCTTCTGTTTCACCGGTCGGAAAGCAGGGTCGACATTCAGCCTGTGTACCGTTACTTCCGGGTCTACTCCTGTCATATCATCCGCCGAGTACGCGAACACGTCGGTGTTGTCCTTTAGGAGGCTGACGAGGCGTTCTTGGTAGGCTGGTTCCAGGCCGGTCCCTATGAGGACGGACCGGCCCGGCTCTAGGTCTATCGCCATGCTTTCTCCGCCTGGCTCTATGCGCTCGGAGTCGGGATCGTTAGTTCCTTTCGTCTTGAGGGTTTTGGGGGCCGGTTGTCCCTCCTCGGTATCGGGGGTGACTTTCCTCTTCCCCTTCATTTCTTCTTGGGATCGCTTGAGGGCTACCGAATTACAGTTTTTGGCGGAGTCCTGGTCTCCGTGTAGCTTTCCCTCGGTGTTCCTGTCGGTGACGTATGCCAGCGTTAGGGCTCGTATGGACACCAGGGCGTGTATTCCGTCCAAGGTTATCCGGCCTATTAACGCATTGTAGGCGGATTTGGCGTTGACTACTACGAATTGGGCCGTGGTTGTCTTCGCGTCCTCCTTTTCCCCAAACGTGACCGGTAGGTCGATAGTTCCCATGGGAACGACTCCGGTCCCAGAAAAACCGTATAGGGCGCCGGCCGTTGGGTTGAGATGCCGTTTGTCAAAACCCATTTGCTCGAAAGCTTCTTTGTACAGCAGGTTGGTGTAGACGCCCGTGTCTATCATGCACATTTTGACTGTGTGGTCGCCTATTCTGATGGCCAATACCAGGGGATCACTATGGGGCAGTATGTTACTCGTTTGTAGTCTTCTGCCGTGACGCTGAGAGTGGGGATGGCCTTTTCCCTGGACTCGTTGGTGTAGCATATATGTCGGGTTAGCTCTCTTAAGTGGTTCTTAATCTGCCTCCTGCTGGTCCCGGCCTCCTGCCCCCTTTTATCTACCCTATTAATGACGTTGTGTTCCTTTCCTTTCTCGGCTTTGTCCCTGGGATTGCCAGTAACCGTACCGTGGCCGTAATTGTTGCTATTGTTGTTGTTGTTGGCGATGCGCTGGCCTCTGGCTTCATACGCCGCCAACGAGCCGCGACGTATGAGGTCTTCAATTTCGTCTTTCAGGTTTCGACATTCGTCTGTTGTGTGCCCCGTTTGGCCGTGAAAAGCGCAGTATTTCTTCGGATCTGTGTGTGCTCTGGGTCTGATGGGTCGTGGGACTCCCCATTTCTTGTTGTTTTTCTCTATGTCGTAGATTTCCGCCCGGGGCCGGGTTAGCGCGGTGTAGCGGTCGAACCTTTCCCTGCGACCTCCTTCCGACCTTTTCTCCCCGCGAATTCTGTTCGGTACTCTAGGGGGCTCCTTTTGACCTGTCGGGCTCCGAGCTCTTTTCAAAGGCGGGCGTCGGACCCTGGGTGGGGAGGGGTCTTCACGCCGCGCTTAGTAATCCTCTTCGTTCATATATCCTACTGCAATTCGCCGGGCTTCGACCAACGAGGTCGGTCTCTCCCTGAGTAAGTGGCTTTTGAGAGGTCCTTCTGTCATTGTATGGGTCAGGGCGCAGGCGGCCATCGATGCATCGATTGTCCGGATTTGTTGGCACTCTAATTCGAATCTCCTAACATACTCCCTGATGGTCTCTTTCGGTCCTTGCTTCATGGTCATCAGATCCACCGTAACGATCTGCCTGCGCCGAATTCCGGCGTATTAGTCTATGAAGGCCGTGCTGAGGTCCCTGAAACTTCGAACGGATTCCCGGGGCAAACCCCGAAACCACGATTGGGCGTAGCCGGTGAGAGTGGTGGGGAACAGCCGGCACCACACCGCGTTGTCGAGCTCGTACATGGCCATGTAACTCTCGTATGTTGCCAAGTGGTCTTCCGGGTCGGCCGTTCCGTCGAACTGGATATTCGGTACCTTCACCCTGGGCATGGGGTGCTCCGTAATCTCTGGGTGAAACGGCGACACTGTCGGTCGCCCTCTCTTTGGCGCTTTCGTGCCGGGTGTTGTCAGTTTAGATTTGCCCTCCCCTTCTTCTTGGGAGGTAAGCGTGTTTTTGCCGGTTTGGCATGTTACGAACGTTTCCCGTTCGGGGGACTTCTCCTGGGGCGTGGATCTGTTTTCCCGGGCGACGTTACTCGTCAGTCGGGTGAATACCGAGCCTCGTTCTTCGGGGTTGGCGTACCTTCTTCCACGTTCTCTAGGACCCAGCCGGTCCTAGACGGTCTTCACAGGCCTTCCATCCCTTTCTCTCTGGCCTAGGCGGTGATGAACCGTCCTCTGGGGGCTGTGGCTTTTCCTGGCCTTTCGGGTGCCTGGAACCAGCCGGTGATGTATGGTTAGGGTATGACTTCGGCTTCTTTCGCGGTGTCTACTACTTGTGGGAGACTCGTTGTTCCCTCTTCCGATGTCGGCTAGCGTTAGAATGCCCGAGCCCGTCCCCGGGCGGGACGGCGAGGGTCCCCTGGATCGGTATTTCTTCCGGCGCCTGATACGCTCATTATCCAGGTGCCTGCCTTTTTCCAGGTATCGTTGTTTCCTTTCTTCCAGCGTCATTGTTCTCGGCAGTTCGGGGAAGAGTTCCATTGGCGAAACGTCGGTCCTTTGGAAGGTGCTGGTGGCAGGTTGAGGGGTCTCTCTCGCGCGCGGCGCGGTCGGGGTTGACGGGGTCGTAGCCCCCAGAAGGGCAGCGAGAAAAAGCTGAGCGGCGGACAGCTGCTCCGGGGTGAAGGCGTTCAATGGAACGATTGCAGGGGGCACCTCTGCTGGCGTGGACGTTGAGTCCAAGTGGCCTTTGCCCTTGTCCTTGTCTCGGGCTTGGTCCTCCGGTGGGGAGGTTCCCACGACCTCGAGTTCGGCTTCCGCCTCAATGGGGGTGTCCGCGGTGTCGCGAGTTGTCATTATGATGTTTTGACGATTTTTCTTTCTTAGAGCAGGGAGCTTTTTTGTTCAAGTGATCCCCACAGACGGCGCCAAATTGTTTGGGTATCAAACAATCGAAGGCCTCCTACCGGGTAAGGCCGGCAATCCTCCTCTCCTCTCTTGGTAAACCTAGAGCTCCGGACCTGCACAAGGAGCACACAAGGGCCTCGGAGAGATTCCGAGGTTGCCTCTCCGACGCTCAAGTCAGTCGTGTGGATTGGAGGGTTGAGGTAAGATTATGGAGGGTATTACTTAGCTTTTTGAGAGATGGTGTGTTGTTCATGATTTTCTGACCTCTTTCTTAGGGGGGTTCCTTGACTATTTATAGGGCTCGAAGAGGATGAGCCGACCGTCCTTCTTACTGCCAGGCCGGCACCTATTTTCGGCCGGAGGGAGCCGGTATGGCCTGTTCTCTCCACCACGAGATGTCATCGAGGCCGGCTCCCGGATAACTGTGATGCCGACCCCAATCATATATATATATATATATATATATATATATATATATATATATATATATATATATATATATATATATATATATATATATATAATATTGATTGATTATAGAAGATTTTAATGGTTTAAATACAATCCTATTTTAATATTTCTAAATTTCCAACATTACCCTTTATTTTAATCTTTAATGTACTTTTGTAAACTTTGTTAACACAATATGTTTATATTATCATGGAATACATATGTTTTTTTTCAACTTTGACGCAGTACATCTTTTTTCAACTTTGAAAAAGTACATACGAGTACCTTTTAAAACTTTGACTCAACACATTTTTTCAATTTGTTGCCACAATACATTCTTTTTATTTCATTGACATAATAGATAATTTTTCTTCATTTTACCAACGTTATAAAATTTTTCTCCTTTAATTTTACCATCGACATAAAAATAATTTCATATTCGATAAATCCAGTTTGATCTGATGAGATCTGTACAAAATAACAGTACGAAACAAAAAAAATAAAATATGACATGTGTAAAAACAGTACAAAAAACCAAAAAAAAAAAAACCACAAGCAATACATAAAAACCAAAAAAAACCCCAGAAAAAAACATTGCAAAATAAAACATGAAGTACAAGATAACCAAACCTCCAAAAAAAAGTACGCAAGGGAGAAGAGGAGAAAAGATGTAAAACACTAAAATCTCATATTTAATTGAACTTTGAAACAAAAAACTCTAATTTCATTAAATCTCCTACGAAGTATTTAATTTATTTTAACTTTGAAACAAAAAAAAACCCTAATTTCTTAATTAATGATAATTAATGGTTGATACCTATTCTTCAATCAAAATGGTATCAAGAATCTATTAAAATTGATGAATTGAATGAATGTAGACTTAGATTTGGAGGTAATCGATAATAATTGAAAAAAATACTCCGTAGGATGATTTCTAGGGTTAGAGTAGAGAGTGTGAAAAAAAATAAGGTTTGTTTTCTAATGAAGGGCATGTAATGGAAAAAAATATGTAAAAAGTATTGCGTTGAGTAACATGCGTACAATGAAAGTACGAAGAGTAACTGCGTTACTATTTAACCTGCGAAAGTGTTAATTACCCCCCTTAACTTTGGGCAATTGTGAGATTAATCTCATAGGTTTCAAATGTTGTAATTAGGCCCATAACTTTGAGTAGAAGTGAAATTCGATTCAATTTTTATTCTCAACATAAATTATATCTTTAGATCATGTTATATATAAACTCAATGTATACTGAATAATTGTTAATATTATAAAAGCAATTAAATAATTTATTAACATAATTTTTAGATTTTTTTTTAATAATTTTAATATACTCCGTAATTTATGTAAGCTATGAGATTAATGTTACAAATTTTTGATTTTATGTAATTTTTTCAAATATTTTTTTTCCAAAATATGTAAAAATTGCATACATTTTATTAATATATAATTATTTTTATCGTATGCTGAGAAAATGTATAAATAAATGGAGTTTTTGTTTTTAAGGTGCAATTCTAATTGAAAAAATAAAAAACTTGGATTGAATTTCACTTTTACCCAAAGTTATGGGACTTGATTACTACAATTGAAACTTAAGGGAGTTATTCTCATGATTGATCAAACTTAAGGGCACTAATCACCACTTTCGCACTATTTAACTTAATAAAATTACAAAGTTTGACAACAACACTATCAACTCTCGAATTTAACCTAATCACTCTCGAAACAACGAAACACCTATCTTTCGGATTTTCAATTATTCGTTGACGATGAATGTCGAACGCGGAAAATAATTTTTCTTTTGATTAGAATTTGTCGTATACCGAAAAAAATTCGGAAGTCTACAATGTTGTCGAAGTTAGTTTTCGTTTATATTGTTGTTTACGCCGTTATAATTCGTTTTATTGATCATCACGGAAAAAAAAACTAAAATATAAAACAGACGCGGGAAAAGCACGCCTAGATCAATGTCCAGACATATAATAATCAGGACTACACCTGGGAACAGGCGCAGAATGACCACGCCTAAACCCAGGTGTAGTCGGGTATTAGCGACGCCCAAGCTTGGGGTTAAACGCAGCTCTCTCACGCCCATAGTCGTTGCCTTTATTTCCAAGATTGCATTGCATTGCCAGCACCTTTCCTATTAGAGGTGATCATGAGCGGGCTTGGGCTGGACATGGACGACCTTAACCATGAAAACTGTATCCGACGGGCAGGGAAACAAATATCGACCGTCTCGGATCGTATCAGCGGCCTCTGTTTTATATTTTTGCAGGTATAGGGCGATGGGGAAAGGATCGAGTGAGAGACTTAATAAAATATTTGTGTAAAATACGGTCTATATTTTGTACTAGTAAATCAAGACTATGTTATTAATAGTCGTTTCTTATAAGGATCCGTAGCGATCCGGATTTTTATCATACTCTGATACTGTGTAATTAAATGGCTTAGATAATTTTCCGCATTATCTATTACTTTAAATCATTGAAAATCCGGGTTGTTACAATTCAGTTGCAAGATATGTTTAATTCAACTGGTTGGCTAAATGGTAGATATAATGCTATTGATGAAACTGCAACTGAAATACGCGAATCGTTTTCTCGGAGTCCTTCGGCATGTGTGACGAAATTTTGGAAACAAGCCGATGGAATACTAAGGGTTCAAGCACGTATTATAAAAGTTCTATGATTAGTTGATGGAGACAAACAACCAACCATGGGATTTATATATGAGGCAATGGAACGGTGTAAATTAGCTATTAAGGATACATGTGCTAGTTATAATCAATATTGGAAACTGATTGATAAAAGATGGGACTTCCAACTGCATCAAGATCTACATGCTGCAGGTTAATCTTCCTTAGTTTTCCTTTAATATGAATATATCTTTGGAATATAATTATATTACATTGGTGATTTATATTTTATATATGTTCATTTGAAGGATGCTACTTTAATCCCCAATTTTTATATGGAGAAAATAATATTGCAACAGACAAAGAAATCAAGAGTGGCACCATGAATGTTATACGAAAAATGGAGCAAAACATTGACAACCAAATTAGAGATCAAATGAAGTTAGGCTACCACTATATCCCTATTTCTTATACATTTTTACTGACATTGTTATTTAATCTATAATCGATCCTTATTATTATATTCATTAACCCTCATTGGTTTTTGCAATTGTTATACACAGATTTTCTTGTACGAGAATAAGATGGACATTTTTTCAAGTACAGCGGCCGAGAGGGCAATAAAGCTCATGGATCCAGGTAATAAAGAAATTACTAAGGTGAAGAACTAATAGTTTAAAATGAATGTCTTCGACCTAAAACATTAGTTATTGTTTTTAAGTGCAGCTACGTGGTGGTTGACTTATGGTAAGAGCGCTTCTCATCTTCAAAGAATAGCTATTAGAGTGTTGAGTCAAACTACATCATCCTCAAATTGTGAAAGGAACTGGAGTATGTGGAGTCTCGTTCACACTAAAACCAGAAACCGTTTGAAGTACAAAAAAGTACATCAAATTGTGTACTTAAAGTACAACATGTGGTTGAAAAGTAAACATAAAACGAGACGCAGTCAAAATGAAATTCATGCAGGTTTTGATCCAATAAACCTAGATAATATATTTGACTGTAATGATCCATTAAATACTTGGTTGGAGGTGGAGAAAGACCCTTTTTGTACTGGTGAAGATTTAAGTTGGATGGATGTGGATGATGAGAATGAGAATGTTGGCGATCAACGAAGGAATGATGATGGAAGTAACAGAGTTGTTGAGCCAATTTTTTCATATCCCTCCAACAAAGCTCCGAGTACAAGAGATTCTGTCTTAAGTTTAACTAGCAGTGACGACGGTAAAGACGACATTGACGGAGGAAACAATGCCGGGTACACTGGCCATGAGGGACGAAGTCAAAATGATGATGACGCATATTTAGATCGTCCTCCGAGTTTTCCAAGACAAACTGTCCTTTCGACTACACCGCATCAAATGTACGAGCGTGCTCGAAAAGGAAAACATACTGCTTATAGTCAACCGAACAATGAATCGTCTTGGCATACCAAGCACGTTTTGAAAATACGGTAACAAACGAGTTGAGTGATTCAAACATCGACACTTATTACCCGTATAATCAGAATTTCTATCCAAATACAGATGAACTAAGCAGCGGGTACGAATCAACTTCTAACACATAAGGGGTACAAATATTCAACCATGGAAGTATAAGTTATGGAGACACACATTATCATAATCCATCGTACTATGGTTCTGATACTAACTCCAACACAAACTGGCACCACGGAAACTCCAACACAAATGAGGCAACATGGGGATTTAGTGACAGGTCAAGTATCTTTGGGAATCAAAATCAAGATCAATATCAACAGTATGAAGGGCAACAACATGAAGAACAATAACCTGCACGTCGCTTCTTTTGGATGTGAAAAGATTTGTTGAATTGTAATAATCTTATGTAAAATATGGTCCCGTTTAGATAATTGTTTTTAAATTCGTTAAGAATTATATTTCTTTTGCTTTATGTTTATTATATTGACTTTATATATAAAGTTTAAAAGATTTCTAGCAAGAATATTAAATATAAGATTAAATAATACACAAAATATAGCTAATTCACACAACTAAATCAAAATTGAGTAATTGACCGATACGATCGATAAAAGGACCGAGATATTACTGAGATATTATATATAGTAAATAAAAAAGTTATAAGATACAAATTGCAAAAGCGAAAAAACCCTTCGTCTCTCTGGTGATTTCCGGCATATACCTAGGCGATTTCCGGCGAGAAGGTTTTCGGTAATTCCCGACGTGGACAGCCCCTGTCGTCGACTAGGCTGGCCATTGTCGATTCCGTGCGTATCGATGAGACAGATCAGAAATCGAAAGCTGTCTCGAGAGGGACTAAAGCAATGAAACCTATTAATCGTAAGGCAAAAGAGGAACTTTTACGTAAGGCTGTGAAGAACTCGAATCTGGATGACAATACTGCGAAGGTGACTACTCCAATTGTGAACGAAATTCCAGGTCTGAATTATGTGTCCGACCCTGAGGATGATGATGACCCGGATTTCGTACCGGAGACTGCCTCTGAGATGGTCATGGATTCGGGTGGTTGGAAACAGAGGGAAGGCAAAAAAATTGTTGACATGGATGAAGAAGAGGAACTCATACGATTTTCAGAGGAAGATGTGGACGATGAAATTGACTATTGGAGCTCTGCTGTGTACTGCTTCATAATGGGTGCTAATCCACCCTGGGAAGTGGTGGAAGGATTTGTGAGGAGGATATGGAAGGAACTCGAAATTGACAAGATATCCTTCCTACCTAATGGAATTTTCCTAGTCCGTTTCAAGACCAAGGAAGCAAAGGTAAGAGTTCTCGATCATGGCCTTTATATGTTTGACAATAAACCCCTGATTGTGAAAGAATGGTCCCCTGATGCAAAATTGGATAAAAATGATGTTCATGAAGTGCCTGTCTGGATTCAGTTACATGACCTACCCTTGAAATTTTGGGGCAGATGTTTGCCTCGAATCGCTTCCCTAGTTGGTCCATACATCAAGTCTGATTTGGCTACGGAAGAACGCTCGAGATTAGGGTATGCGAGGGTTATGGTTATGGCTAAGGTGGGACAAAAATTTACGAATGAGGTCAAATTTATGGATGAGAAGGAAAATGTGGTCGAAGTCTTTGTCAAATATGAGTGGAAACTTATATGGTGTGCCAAGTGCAAGGGGTATGGGCATGAGGCACGTGAATGTAGGAAAGATGAGCTAAAGAAAGCGTGACAGGATGCCAAATAGAAGAAGGCTGAGGGAGGGGGTGCCGTGAAACAGCCCATGCTGAGGCTTATCACGGGTGCCAAAAATGCAGCAGCTCCTAAACCGATTGTAACCTCTGTGAAAACTAGGTCTCATGGTCCGGTTGGGCCCGTGTCTAAGGGATCGAGTATTGCTAAGGAGGTGGATAAGGGAGTAACCTATGCCGATATGATCATAGGCTTCCCGAGAAAATAGGAGGTCGTGAGGAATGAAGGGGTTGGGTTAGAGCTAGTGATCCATGGAAATACATAATATTGGATGTTGGAATGTGCGCGGCATGTGTAACATAAATAAGCAGCACGCAATTAGTGAGTTCATTAGGAAGCAGCAAGTAGACGTCTTTGGTTTACTTAAGACAAAAATAAAGAATAAAGCTTATGCGAAAGTTCAACAAAATATTTTTTCTGATTGGAGTATTACGACCAATAACCATTGTGGTGAAGGTGGTCGGGTTTGGCTTTTATGGAAACATGATAAAGTGAATCTGATGATTTTGGAGTATAGAGCTCAAAGTATTCATGTCAAGGTGACCCCAAACTCGGGGAAAGATTACTTGCTTACTGTCGTGTATGCGTTTAATTCCGCGGTAGGGCGGGTTGATCTTTGGCGGAAACTTGAATCCTATGCTCACATGGGTCCGTGGATGATTTTGGGTGACTTTAACTGTGTTATTGATGCTCGGGAACGTCTTGGAGGTAATTCTTTGGATGAGGATATGAACCAATTTCGGGATTGTATTGCTAATTGTGAAATTGGTGACTATCGGGCGAGTGGGTCTTGGTTCACTTAATAAACATAAGATTGTGGAAACGAGGGTTTTTAGTCGTATTGATCGATGTTTGGTGAATGATGATATGGTGAGGTTATACCCGAATGGGTTTGCTAATTTCCTCCCGGAAGGGACTTTTGATCATTGCCCGTGTGTGGTTCAGTTAGGGAGTCCTCCGGTTAGGAAGAATCGTTCGTTCAAGTACATGAACATGTGGAGTCAATCTCTAGAGTTCTTGAATCGTGTTGGTGAGTTCTGGGGAGTGCCGATTAATGGCACTAAAATGTTTCAGTTGGTCTCGAAGTTGAGGAGACTAAAAGTCCCACTGAAACAGCTCAACTCGAGTGCTTTTGCGGACATTGAAAACAGGTGCAGCCTGGCGGAAACCAAGCTGGCTGACCTGCAGTCCAAGCTGCGGACAGACCGCACTGATGTGCTGCTGCTGGAAGAATCGAAGATGAACGAGCAGGTGCGCGAACTTCAGGCTGCTAGGTCTGATTTTTGGGCCCAAAAATCGAAACAAAAGTGGATTAAGGATGGCGATGTGAACTCCGCGTATTTTCATGGTTTATTGAGAGTACGTCGAGCCCATAATGCTATTTCTAAAATTTGCGATGCGGATGGGCGTGAATGTTCGAGCAAGGAGGAGATTGAAGGAGCGTTCCTTCGATACTATCTCTCACTTTTGGGCGAATCGAGAAACGTCGAATCCATCAATTTTGGCATAGTTCGAAAAGGAAAGTTATGTACCAAGGAACATAAAGAATGTCTCATTGCGAGTGTCACCGAGACGGAGATTAAGCAGGCGCTTCATGCTATTCCTCGAGATAAGGCGCCGGGTCCGGATGGTTTCTCGAGCCAATTTTTTATTGATTCTTGGGATATTATTGGAAGCGACGTGGTCAGTGCTATACAAGATTTCTTTAACTCTGGTAAGCTTCTGAAACAGCTGAACTGTGCTATCATTACTTTGATTCCGAAAGTGAGCAGACCTCAGTCTGTGAAAGAATTTCGGCCTATTGCGTGTTGCAATGTTGTTTACAAATGTATTGCTAAAATAATTTGTTCGAGACTGGCCAAGGTTCTTCCACAGATAATTTCACCAACCCAGGGTGGATATATTGAGGGCCGTAGTATTGTGGAAAATGTTCTGATATGCCAAGATCTAATAAAGATATACAAGAGGGGGCATGTTTCTCCTCGTTGCCTCTTTAAGGTTGATATTCACAAGGCTTATGATAGTGTGGAGTGGAATTTTGTAGAGCAAATGTTGAGAGCTTTAGATTTCCCTGACCATTTCCGTCACCTAATCATGGAGTGTGTTACTTCAGTTTCGTACTCCCTGTGTGCTAATGGTGATAACTTTGGTTTTTTCCGTGGGAAGAGAGGTTTGAGGCAGGGTGATCCGATGTCGCCGTTGCTCTTTACAATTTGTATGGAGTATTTTTCTCCTTGATCCATGGCAAGATTGATAAGAATTTTAAATATCACCCAAAATGTGGTCCGATAAAGCTCACACATTTGATGTTCGCTGACGATCTGCTGCTCTTTTGCAAAGGGGAGACTGAGTCGATGGAATTCTTGTGGAGGGCTTTTTCTATGTTTAGCAAGGCCTCGGGGCTGAATATAAGCATTGGTAAATCTCATGCTTATTTTGCTGGGGTCGATGAAGATAAGAAAGCTGCTATACTCCAATTTTCAGGCTGTGTGGAAGGTACGATGCCTTTTCGGTACCTTGGACTACCTATCCAAAGTACTCGTCTATGTAAAATTGATTGTGAGAGTTTAATTGCCAGAATTAGCTCGAGAATTGCTAGTATTGGCGCTCGAAAATTATCCTATGCGGGTGACTGACCTTGGTCCAGGCTGTGTTGTCTCAGCTGCATAATTATTGGGCAATGGTGTTTATTATCCCGACTTATGTTATGACCAGAATTATTTCTTTATGCCGCAATTTCCTTTGGAATGGTGGAGTGGAAGGGAATAACCGGGCTTTAGTGAGTTGGGAGAAAATCTGTTGTCCTAAATTGGAAGGGGAGTTGGGGCTGAGAGGCCTGTATGCTTGGAATCAGGCTGCTGTGGCAAAACTGGCTTCTTGGGTGTTTGATCAGTCGGATCGTTTATGGGTTCGGTGGGTGAATAGCATATATCTGAAGGGGCATGATTGGCACGGCTACCAATCCAACACTGATGTCACTTGGGCATGGCGGAAGATCTGTCAGCCTAAGGACAAAATTAAGCATTTGTATGTGAATGGACTCTGGCATGGATCGTGGCCCCACAATGCGATCTCGGGGGGTTACGAGGACATTCGGACCCACAAGCCGAAGGTTCCTTGGGCTCGCCTTGTGTGGAGTGGTTGGAGTGTCCCTAAACACAACTTTATTTCTTGGCTTGTGTTTAGGGGGCTTTAAACACTAGGATAAAATTGTTGAGGTTTGGTGTGGCTGAATCACGCCGTTGTTATTTATGTGAAGCTCAGGAAGAGAGCTTGGAGCACCTATTCTTTGAGTGTGGGTGGAGCTCCCATATTGTGGATATGTTGAGTGGTTGGGTGAAGAAGCATATACCGAGTACCAATGCTCTGGTTTGGGCGAGCAAGATGCGGGGATCGAAGTTGCAATGCAACATCATTCGTGCTATGTTCAATGCCATGATTTATCATGTTTGGAGGCAACAGAACTTGTGTAGAATTGAAGGATCGGTGCAGCGGCCTCATAGTATCGTTAAATTGATCAAAATGGATGTACGGGATAGAATTATGTGTAAGATTAAATACCCATTACGCACAAGAGACGCTAGATGGCTTCATAATTTGATGTAGTCATTCACCTTGTACATTGATCCATATTTTTTAATACATACTTACCCTTTACCAAAAAAAAAAAAAAAAAAAATTGTGGTAGATATATTTGGACATAGTTTAATCTAAATAACTATAAAAACAAAAAACATTTCAATAAAACCTTCTTAAATAAAAGTTGACCGATATAGCCGATACTACTCCGCGACAGGCGAGTTTAAGACGATTCCGTGAAACCGCGACCGAAACCGTTATCGCGACCGATAAAGAGATTTAAAATCCTACCAACGGGCCATATATTGTTGCATGTGCCCGCTACAACGGGCCACTTGCCATTGTCCAAGCCCGCCCACTACAACAAAGCGGGTCGGCCCCTGAGTCTAAATAAAATAATTTAATTTTTTGTTCCTCTTAAAATAGAAGTCTGTTATCACTTAGTTTACCTACACTAAACTAAGATATTGAAATTAACAAATAAATATACTAAAATTTGAAAAGAAAAAAAAACAGGTCGACATTACTATTAAAAAAAATTTAAATTACAAATTAATAAAACGTCACGGTACTAACATTTTTGTAAGTGTATGTTTATTATTTAAAGATAAAAATAATACTTGTAATATAAGCTAAATAGTGGGCCGCCTGTGGATAATTTTTTTTAGTTCAAGCCCGCTCATTTATTTTAGCGGGCCCAAATTCATTGCCCGTGGCCCATTTATTTATTCAAATTTCTTAACAGGTGACCCGCATTTGATCATTTCTACTTCCTATATATACTGATTTCTGTATGTTTTAAGGCTTTTAACAATTGAAGCTGTCATGCCTGGTTAAATACGAGTACACTATGCGCAATTGTAGAGCTCGCAAGCCTGATCTAATCCGAAATCCAAGTAAAATTGACATGATCTGATCCGAAAATTTAGTGACATGACCCGACACGACCCGACTCATTGATGACCCGTAACCCGATACGAACCACTTCTGGCCGACCCGAATCCGTAACCCGAGACGACCCGATAAATTATTTGATCCGACTCAAAAACTGAGTAAAGGGAAAAGGTGAGTAATTGGGAGTAAGGGTAAAATGGGTAAATCATATAAATGTCAACGACGTTAAGTAAATTTGTCAACGACGAGAAGCGAAAGTGTTTATTTTTTTTAATTTCAACATCACATTTGGAAGGTATTAAAGGGTTAATCACAACCCTAATAAGTTGACAAATCTAAGGGTTGTACTCCGTATTTAACAAAATCCTAAAAATAAATAAAGAGGAAGACAAATAACCAAAAATATCCTTCTTAAAATCAACCATATACGGAGTCATATAGTGCGTGAGTTGGTCTGCGATCGTTGTTTATCAAGTTTTGGACTTGTTAAATCGTCGTTCGTGGATCAATATTTTAATTTCCGAGTTTTTCATTACACCGTATTTTAATTATTATGTAGAGTCGGTCCCTCGTTCGTCATTTTTGAAAAAACCGTAACACAAATCCGAAACCGAAAAATAAACCTCCGGTTCTTCGTAATTGCAACATATTCGTTTTAGGGTAGTTTCGCTAGAATTGCCACATTTATATAATGGGCATGTTTTTGTTAATGAGGAGGATGCTTTTCTTTATTAGTGAGACTCACCTGGCCTCCTCACTCACAACCTTATTCTATGTGTAAAAAACAAATGCTGCAATTCCAAGGAATCGGAGGGAGTAACAAATTTAGTTGCACCTACTTAATTAATACGACGTCATATATTAATTAGTACTCCGTACTCTATAATTAATACTCCCTCCGAGTTCCTATTATTGTCCAAAAAGTTTTTTGGGTGGAAAATAAGGAAGGGAAAATGAGTGGTTGAAAAAAGGAGGAAGAGAGAGAATGAGAGAGTAATTGTGAACCACACATTGATGGCCTAAAAAGAAAAGTGGGACAAAAATCAAACTCATCCCAAAAAGGAAAGTGGGACAATAATAGGAACTAGGAGGGAGTGCTTGTATTACTATTAGGATGAATGATATCTACAGTATGTATTTATTTTATTGAGAAGGGATAAACTCAAATGGCAAAAGCTCTCTGTAATTAATTCTCACCTGTGAAATAGTGCGCTCTTGTTTAGATAAAAAAAACATGTTACGATGTACCGTAGTATATATATTGTACGAGTACTCCGTAATGAAGGGCTTGTGTGAAACCTTAAGTTCTTCACCATTAATGCAAGTATGTAAGCTTGATATGTTGTGTTTGTGTGAGAGAGAAGAGAGAAAAGAAGATGAATCTGAAATTATTATTAAATCGAATTAGTTATTACAACTGATTGGGTGTGTATTTATAATGACACATAACCAACTCTTAATCTTGTAACAACCTCTAACAACCTTAACTAACTCTAACTAACTCTTTCCAACTTGAAGAAACTTAAGGCCAAGTTTGGAGGCAAAAAATAATGTTTGAGAAGCGCGCTCCAAGAGCTTTAGTCATCAAGTCCGCCAACTGAAGACCAGTACTGCTGTGCTTGGGTATTAAAAATCTGTCTTGATACTTCTCCCTTACATAATGACAATCAATATCAAGGTGTTTGGTACGTTTGTGAAAGATTATATTTTCTACGATATGTTGGGCGGCTTTGTTGTCGCAATAAAGAGGAATTGGATGTGGAGTAAAAACTTGCAAATCAGTGAGAATGTTATGAATCCAAACAACCTCACTGGTTGTATACGACGTGGATCGATACTCAGCTTCTGTGGAACTTTTGCTCACAGTGTTCTACTTTTTAGTCTTCCATGAAGCAAGAGAGTCCCCCAGAAATACACAATAACCACTCAACAAACGAGCAGAGAAAGCACATTTTGTCCAATCCGAATCAGAATAAGATGAAATTCTGAGAGGAGTTGTTGCGGGATAAAACAATCCAGTGTTCGTTTACAGTAGTTTTGAGGTATTTGACAACATGAACAACCACTTGCATATGAGGAACTCGAGGCTGCTGGAGAAATTGGCTCAAATGTTGGATCGAATAAGAAATGCCAGGTCTAGTAAGATTCAAATACAGTAGGTGTCCAACAAGTCTTCTCTACTGTTCATGGCCGGTTCTCCAAGAATTCTCCCTGATCTATTGAAAGCTTGAGCCCCTTGGGTATTGGAAACTTAACTTCAGAACAATCCTCAGAGCATATATATTTGACAATGTCGGAAGTGTACTTGCGTTGATTCAGTAGGATGCCCTTCTCATTTCTAGCGACGACCTGTAGGCCTAAAAAATAGCGGATGTGACCTAGATCTTTGATAGTAAAAGCTTGATGAAGAATTTGCTTGACTTCAGTAATATCATCCAAAGAAGTTCCAGTAAGCACTACATCATCAACGTATACCATGGCCACGATAAAAATATCTCCATCTTGTTTGACGAAGAGAGAGTAATCAAATTTGGATTGTTTGAAGCCAATAGAGATGAGATGTTTTGTTAATTCAACATTTCATTGTCTTGAGGCTTGCTTGAGACCATAAAGAGACTTGACGAGTCTGCATACTTGACCAGGTTTAGCCTTAAAGTAACCTTCAAGAGGCTTCATATCGACCGCCTCATCGAGAAATACATGAAGGAAGGCGTTATTCACATCCAATTAATGCAAGGGCCAACCTTTAGCAGCAGCAAGAGCAAGAAGAATTCGAACAGTAGCGAATTTAGCAACAGAGGAGAAGGTATGTTTATAGTCCTTATATTTTATTTGATTGTATCCCTTTGCAACTATCCTAGCTTTATATCGTTCCACGGTACCATATGCTCTATGTTTGATCTTATAGACCCACTTCGAACCTATGGCTTTATGACCTTCAGGAAGTACTATAAGCTTCCAAGTATGATTTTTGTCAAGAGCACTTAGCTCATCATTCATTGCAGAAACCCACTGAGGATGCTTAATCGCTTGAGAATATGAATAAAGCTCAGGCGCCGCTAGAACTTGAGATAAGGAACTCACATAATCTGGAGAAAAGACATCAACCAAACGATCTACGATGGAAGCATTAAAGGAAGTTGCAGACATACCTCCAGGACCAGTTGAATACAGTGAAGAAATGTTCAATGGGTAGTGATAGTCCTGCAATCTTGTTGGAACCTGCCTGGTTCTGGTGGATTGCCTAATAGCTGAAGGAACCAAAGAAACAACCTCAGGAACATCACTAGGTGGCTGTAGCATCTGTAGTTGTATCAGCTTCAGTGACTATGGTAAGTGTGGGCTAATCAACAAAGAAATCTACCAGATCCATAGAAGGCTCCTCAGGAGGAATAGGAACCTTAGCAGCAAAAGGAAAAATCTATTCCTGAAATTTGACATCCCTAGCCACTATGACTATCTTGCTTTCAATGTTAAATAATTTTTATACTTTCTATGCCTAAGGATACCCCATAAACACACAACGGCTAGCCTTGGGACCAAATTTGTCTCTCACTATACGAGGCATGTTAGCATAACACAAACAACCAAGTACACGAAGTGCATCATAAGAGGGTACTTTATTATATAGCATTTCAAAAAGAGTTTTCCAATTCAATAAAGGTGTAGAAATTATGTTTATAAAATACGTGGCTGTAAGAACACAATCAGACCAAAAACACACAGGAAGATTAGCATGTAACATCATGGCACGAGCCATTTCTAAAAGATGCATATGTTTCCTTTCTATGCGGCCATTTTGTTGTGGTTTAGCTACAACACCACGCTAGTGAATTATGTCTTTTTCATTGAATAATTGTATGTATTCACCCTGAAGAAACTCTGTTCCATTGCCCGTTCTAAAAATGTTAACATCAGTATGAAACTGATTACAAACATACGCAAGAAAATTCTTTATAATAGCATATACCTGAAATTTGTTTTGAAACATATATGCCAAGTTATTCTAGAATAATCATCTAGAATCGTAAGAAAATATTTAGCTCCAGAAATACTAAGGGTTTTGTAAGGACCCTACAAATCCATATGAACAAGAGCAAGCAGAGTAGAAGCATGAGATTGACTACGAGGAAAAGGAAGAACAAGATGTTTTGCTAAAACACAAGTATCACAAGAAAGATCTTTTATTTCTTTGGGAAAGTGAGGAATTACATGTTTTAGTTTGTCTAAAGAAGTATTGCCTAACCTAGCATGAAAAAGATCTATAATACAAGAATCATGACAATTATTGGAATGTAAAGTATTGATAAGTGTGTTTTGTAGTACTTATTCCTTGTGTTTGGTCCCGGTTTCTCTTGTGGAATCGCTCTTTGGAGCGGTTTCGAGGCTACTTACGCTTCTTCTAGTTTTTTGTAGGTTCCTAAGACCAATCTTGGAGAAATGGAACGATTCTGACTCGTTTCCGACACATTTGGAGACAACGAAGAGAAGCGACGATCACTCGGTAGCTTGGACCCATTCCCGAGCCCTTGGGACCCAATCCCGAGCGCCGAGAATCGATAAGAAGCCTATGAAGAGCAAGTAGGGACTTATGATATCTTATTTGAAGCCTACATGACCCATCCCGGTCGGGATTGCATCCATCACGATCGGGAAGAAGCAGGAAAGCAAACAGACGCTTATGAAGGCCATCCCGGTCGGGATCAGTCCCATCCCGGTCGGGATCAGTCCCATCCCGGTCGGGACCAACTAATCCCGGTCGGGATCAGCCCCATCCCGGTCGGGAAGGGCCCAGTTCGGGGCTGTCTTCGATTTTTCTGCCTCCTTCACTCGTGAAACCCTATATATACCCCCCTCTTGTATTGTTTAAGCACCATACCTTAGACTACTCTATCTTATGAAACCCTAGACTACTTTTAGGTTAGATTAGCTTAGATTAGTGTAGATTAGCTTAATACCTCTTTAATTACTCCTTAATCTTAATTTAATCTAGTTAGATTACTCTTGTATTATTGGATTTCTTGAAGAATCTACCAATCTTGACAACATTGGTGGATGTTTGGGTTTTCTTCTATGCAAGTGTTCATCTTTTCATCTCTTGTTTAGTTGGTATAATATTTCTTCTCTCTTTTCTCTTAATCTTTCATAGTTAATCAAGTTTTCATCTTTGTTTATTGTTTGTTGTTCATCCTTGTTCTTCATAATGAATGTTTCTTTTGCTCCTTTGATTGTTTCTCTTGTTAGTGTTAGTTTAAGTTTAGATATGTGTGAGTAGTCTCTTGCTAGGATTAGTAGGGGAATTGGGTGTCTTCATGGGTGATTAAGGGTTTGTATAGATTGTTGGTGGAAGTTTTGGTTGCTTCTTAGTTGTATGCATAGATCATGTTTGATGAAATGCTTGAATGACTTGTAGTTGCAAATGAATGTTTTCTTGCCTTCTTCTTGTGACCTTGTATGTTGCTAGGATGAGTTCTTGCGCGAGAGTGAGGAACCTCTAGGTCGGTTTTGGAGCGAGAGCCCGGATTATACCTAAATAGCTTGACTACACCTTCACCTTTACTGTTCCTTGATCATTTCATCACCCTTGAACCCAACCTAATCCTAGTCCTTTTTCTATTGAATTCTCCATCCTTTTAGTCATTGTTTCTCTAGTTAGTTGAATCATTTAGCTTTATTTTTTATACTTAGTTCACTCCTAGTCATAGTTTTACCCCCTTTTATCATTCTAGTTTGTTTAGCTTAGTTGACTTAGTCTAGTCCTTAGTCTAGACACCTCTTTCCGTCCCCGTGGATTCGACCCGACTTACCTTATCTACCCAGTTAGGATTAGTTAGTTTTACTTGATCGGTAGGATTCATGGCAAATCCCTCCCATCAAATTGACGTCGTTGCCGGGGACGGTGCTAGTTTAGACTTTGTTTGCCTATTTACTTGACTTTGTCTTTGTTTTTGTGCTTTTCTTTGTTTTCTTTTGCTTCTTGTGTGTGTGAAGTTTATTTCCTTCGTGTCTAGTGCCCAAAAAGCACTAGAGTTCTCTTGTTTGCTCGTAGTCTACGGTTTATACCTAGAAGTGGTGACCATCCTCTTCTTTACAACTGAGAGCCGCATTAACGAAAGGTTGCTAGATTGAGAGGTCCTCAACAGGGTATGAGCCACGATTTTCGAGCAAAACTTGAGGATTGATCTAAATTTCCCACCTATAGAAGCCACCATAAATCCTTCTTCTTCCACTATGAATCAAGAATATGCCATGACATCTCCTACCTACTATCAAGCTTCATGGGGTAATCAAGACACCCGTGGGTATGAGTTTCAAGGACATGGAAACGGCTACCAACAAGTGAATGCTTATCAATCCTATGATCATGGTGGCTATTACTCAAGCTATCATTGTGAACCCACCATGTTTCATCATGTTTCTTCACATGGAAGCCAATTTCCCCAAAACCCACCATATTACCCTTCACCTCAACCACATTATGAGCCCCAAAACCCACAATACTACCAATCGATCATCTCAACCTCACTACCAACAATATGATGCCCCACCCCTTGGGCATCATCAAGATTTTCAAGGAGTATTACAAGACCCCAATGACCACCAAATGCCCAACTTGGAGTTATTTCAATCGATTCTTCAAATGCAAAAGAGTCAATAAGAAATGGTCATCCAATTGCAAAAGGACTATGAAATCTTGGCCCAAATACGAAGGGAAAATGAGGCGATAGAGGCTCGATTAAATGCTATAGCGGCTAAAACCGTAATGTATTTAACTCGAACGTCACAACTAGACGAAGGGTGCTCGTTTGAGCAAGAGGAGCAACCCAATCATGAAGCCGTCGATGAAGTCCCTTTGGGAAGCGAGACTTTCTATGAAGAACGTCAATTGTCTACCCAAGAAGAGACGAATGAGGAAATGACCCTTGATGAAGGCATTATTGGTGAAGAATTGGAGGAGGTTAGTGAGTTGAATGAGATGGTAGGAGTTGTGAAGTCATTGGGTGAAAATGATGAACTCAAGTTGCCCTTGTGCGAAAATGGGGAAAAACATCATGAACCTCTTGCAAGTAAGCGAAGCTATAGTTTAGAAGAGATTAACCGCCGGTAGAAGTTTCAATTCTCTCCTTCAAGATGATATGAGGACAAGTGATGAAGATGGGGAACCACAACTTGAGGAAGGTATGGGGATGTGCAATAGGGAAATGAGGCCAAAAACGTTTTTTCTGCCTCGTGTCAAGTACTTGAAGCTTGCTTGTGATTGGAGATGGTGCTTAGGGAGGAAGAGGTCATTAAAGCTTGTAGGATGGAAAGACCCCAGAGACAACATGAAAGATGACGTTGGGTCTTTGGATGACTACTTCTTTCTTCCGACTTGGAGGCTTTGGAGGATAGCTTGGCTCGGGTACTCAATGAGCCCTCATTATGATGTGGCTCGAGCATTTGACTTGCTACTCCGAGCCCTTGATGGCTATGGATAAGAAGAAAGAGTCCACCATTCTCGGTTTGACAGAGTTCCTCAAGAACCGTCATGTTGTATATTCCTCTTTCCCCCTTCTTTTGAGTTTTTGTGTTTGTATTTGTGTGTTTGTTTGTTTGGTCTCTAGGTTTGATTTGTTTTGTGGAATTCTTGTAATTTGGTATTTTGATGAGCGATGTAAGGGAGGGATATTTGATGGAAATTGTTGAGCTTAATTGACAGGTGTGAATGAAGATGAAGAACTGGAGAGGGATTTGTATGTAAAAGCTTTAGAACTTGGTAGAGGAATTCGGTTGTTAAGCTTTTGGCAAGCTTTTGGGGACGGGATTCTATATCCCGAAGTATTAGTTGCCTTGAGGGTGATGCTAACAAGAGGAATGATGAGCTTGAGGTACCATCCCGACCGGGAAGACATGGTCCCGACCGGGATGAAATGTGCATGAAATCGATGGCTACTGACTAGCCATCCCGCTCGAGATGGGTAAGCTTCCCGACCGGGAAGACATGGTCCCGACCGGGAAGACATGGTCCCGACCGGGAAGACATGGTCTCGACCGGGAAGAGTTGTTCTCGCCCGGGATCAGCCCCAGCCGCCCCCCTTTTGCCTCCTCTTCGTCATTTGAGCCCACCCAACCACTTTATACCCTCACCCAACCTCCCTACTCACCTTAGCCTCTATCATTTGACCCTTGCACCTCAATTATACACATCTTCTTGTCTTCTCATCACTATACACCGAGTTTCCCCTCAAATCCCACCCTCGTTACACCAATGCAAGCCTAATACTTCAACCATGCGACTACATTTAAGAAGAGGAGGAATAACGAGGACGAAGACAAGCAATGTGCCGTTAACGATCATTGAAACGATGGAGTTATTGAGTTGCTAACCATTTGGTACGTGACTCTCCTTTCTTTTCCGTCTTTAATTGCTAGTCTCTCTTTGTATCTTCCCCTTCCTTTTATGTATTTGGTGTCATGGTGGCCCTCGGGGCCTTGGTAATTATCGCTCCCGATTCTCGATGACGTGATTGCATCGAGAATCTTTTGAAAATTCCAAATTTACAAGTCCCTTCACTTTTTCTTTATTTTATTTTCTTTTGGTAGAATTTAGTCGGATTTAGGCGGAATCCGGGCTAGGTGACTTGATTACACCTAGTCCTCCCCTCCCATTTCCTTTTATTTTCTTCTTTTTATTTCTTCCCCCATCCATATCTTTTCTCGTCTCGACCCTTGGTGACTTGATTACACTCTGGCCGGACACATTCTACCCTTTCTTCACTTTCATTTTTTATATTTAGTTTTATTTTCCCTTTTTCTCTTCTTTTAAGTGTCTCCACACACTACCGATCGAGCATGAGGACATTGCTCGGTTTAAGTGTGGGGGAGTGATATCCTAGTCTACATTAGTTTTATTTTCATAGTTTTTTTGAAAAATCTTAAAAATTCCTAAAAATTTGAACATTTGTATAAAAACCAAAAATATTTTCTTTTGTGTCTTTTTCATTGGTGGCTTTGTGTCGTATTTGTTGTGTTGTGTGTTTTGCTCCCCCGATTTCCTTGTAGGTTGCGTGATCATCGATAAGTTTCGGAAAGCTATTGACATCCGGTATTATCTTTCTATCTCTTTCTCCTTTTTCCTTTTGTGGAGTTTGGAGGGTTTTTTTGTGAAGCTTAATTTTTGGAGTTTGTGGTTGATGTGGTTACTTGTTTGGATATTTCGGGGTGGTGTTTGTTTATTTCTTTGTGTGTTTGTTTTGTTTTATTTGGTTTTGTTTTGTTTCTTTAGTTTGTGTCTTGTGTAGAAAAGGTTTTCGAAAACCCGGTTTTGAGGCTAGTGCACAAGTGTTTACTTTCCCTTTCTAGTGATATGAATCGAGTCTTGGACTTTAGTCTAGTAGAATGACTTTCACTACAAGAATTTAAGTGTTGGGCGACTGAACGTAGCGACCGTCATCAGTCGCTAAAAACGTTTAGCGACTGATAGCAGTCGCTAAACGACCGTCGCTAAGGTTAGTCGCTTTTAGCGACTGATTTCAGTCGCTAAAAACGCGCGACTGAAATCAGTCGCTAAATTAGCGACTGAAATCAGTCGCTAAGGCGTCAGTTTTAGCGACTGAAATCAGTTGCTAAATTGAACATTTGGCGACTGATGTCAGTCGCTAAAACTGACGCCTTAGCGACTGATTTCAGTCGCTAAATGTTCAATTTAGCGACTGATTTCAGTCGCTAAATGGTGTGACGTGGTTACATTTAGCTACTGAAATCAGTCGCTAAATTGAACATTTAGCTACTGATTTCAGTAGCTAAAGTGCCTCAAATAGACCGGTTATAATTATTATTATTCTAGCCAAAATCTGCGCAAGAAAACAAACCAACAACCACAATACATCCCAAACAACATTCCAAAGGTTGTTCCAAACGTTACGCAAGCTTCACACTCCAAAATGGACGACCAAGTACGCAAACGTCGTGAATACACTAAATTAAAAATGTTGTTACAAACTGTTTTTTCAACAAGTATTCAGAAACTACAAACTGTTTTCAATTACTCACCTAACAGGGAAACTAGCTGCCGCACAACTACCACCCCCATTGAAGGGGTCTCTAGGATCCCGGTGTCGGGGAATGGGGCCGGAGTTACAGTTCTGCTGCTGCATGCTCCTCAGGCGCTGTAGCTCTTCCAGAATTTGCAGGTTAACGGACTCCTGCATCTTCAGCCTCTCATCCTGCTCCTTCAGTTTCTCGGCCATAGCATCCCCTCGCGCCCTTTCCTCCTGCAGTTCCGACCTCATCCCAGCCATTTCGGATGGCACACAGTCCGTTGAGGTCGCATGGGCCCCCCGAACATTGGGTGGTGTCCAGTACAGGGAATGAGCGTTCCCCGTACCGTACACCGCTCCCTTGCGGCATCCCTCCGCGACTCTGAACCAAATCGTGCTCGGGTCCACACCTTCATTCTCGGGCGCTCCAACGGCCTTCTGATACGAGTCCTGAAAAAACTTGAAGTCATGAGTAGGTGTGTTGTGTGAAGAAAAAAAAGTAACGAAGTCCTATGGTTGAAACTTACCCACATGTCCGCATCCTTCTGCGTGGCGAATTATCGGCCGGTGGCTTTGCTCCCCTTGCTCTTCGTGTCGAGAAATAGCTGCACCGGCGGAGGGAATTCTCCGGTTTTCTTCTTCACCTGTTGACAGTACACGTAGATTTCTCTTTTACATTTATAATGAAAACATTAAATAAGAATCCAAAATAAAAATCAAAGGTAAGGAAATACTAACGCTCATGGCCCGCTGGTGCATCAATTGCGACCCACCGTAGTGGGTGCGCTTGCCCTCTGGGTCCCCTCCCCGCCTCTTGTTCTTTTTCGCCTGGACGGATCTTGCAAGGAACTTCGGGTCGGAACGGGCTGTTCTGAACTGTTGGATGGCGTCACCAACAATTTATACACTTTGAGATCAATACGTGTTTTGAAGATATATACAAATTCCTACTCAAGTACTAACACTAATTGAGTAATCGAACCTCTAAGGTGTCTCTGTAACTTCTCGTCGCTTGCCATCTTATACATCATGTCTTTGTATCTGGGCTTCGCGACATCCATGTACCGGTATCTCACAGCCACCTCGAGACCCTCGTTGTAGAAGTGTTTCAACTGCAAGATCGTTTGTTGTCATTGTATTAGTAATCTGTAAACAGTAACAGGTAATTAATAAAAATCAGAAATTGGTGTACCTTGAAGTTGGCAAACCACTTCTCTCGTTGCCACAGAGGCACCTTAGTCCAAGACGTGCAGTACGTAGTTAAGTCCTTCAAGAAACTGTCTGTCACGCCTGTTACAACGTCCCGAGTATGAAACCTACACCAAAGAGTGAAATAAGATGATGTCTCACAAAAAAAAGGAAATATAACGTCTCACCATGTGTTCTCCGGGCTAATAATAAGGCGTCCGTCGTCTGTATACTGAAGCCCTTGATCCTGTTGTGGTTGTTCTGGTTGCTCCTCGTCGTTCTCCCCTTGGTTATCCTCCTCTCGCCGGTTCTCCCCTGGTCCTCCTGCTACTGGGACCCCCTGTTCGTGTTGCTGCTCCCACTACCGTAACGCAGTCTGCTGCCCAAAGTCATATCTGCAGACATATAATAGTAGAAAGTTAGAAATTCACAACATAATATTGAAATAATTTGCCCAAAATAAGTAACGTAATTACTATGTACAAATAATATAACTTACTAAAACTATACCCTACTAAAAATCATCGTCACTGTCGTTGTCATCTTCCACTTGCCTACTCGAACCAACGACATCCTCTTCCTCGTAGTCATCTTCCTCCTCGTCGTCATTGAACTCTAACTCATTGGCGTCGTCCTTCTCCTCAACCATATCACTAGAACCACCTTCCTCTTCCTCACCACCTTCATCGTCTTCAAAATCTTCCCCCACATCCACCTCATTATTTTCATCATCATCATTTGCAAAAAGATTCTCATCAGCTGGAGACAATGTTGTACCACTAGAAATGACATCCTCTTGGAAAAGGTCAGAGTCATAGTGCCCTCGTGGCTTAGTTTTGAACACCGCCCACCACTGGTTTACAGTTCTGTCGTTCTTTGTGGTTGGGTAAGGCGCAAAGTACACTTGGTGTGCTTGATGTGCAAGTATAAACGGATCGTACTTGGAGTATTTTTTGGTATGATTAACTTCAACTAGTTTGTACCTTTCATGTTCCCCCAGTTACTAACACAGAGTTGTCCTTCCATTCGCATTTAAATATCACAGCTCTATACCCACGATCATTTCCAACATAGCACAACTCTAAGATGTCCTCCACTAGACCGTAGTAATCCTCACCCTCAAGTGACGACACACTCACACCGAAATTACATCTACTCCTACTGCTACCGTGGGCAAATGTATGAAAATTGTAACCATTAACCGAATACCGGTTCCAAGTTCTAACATTCCACAAAGGACCTAATGCTAGACTCCTAACCAAGTCATCCTGAATATTCTTTGAAATTACATGCTCCTTAAGCCATTTGGGAAACTGTTCCTCATGCTTATTCCAAACGTCATCAGCTTGTAAATGTGGATTAGCAGCCACAAATTCAGTTACAAATTTCTTCTCGTACGGCTCCAAAACTTCGCAGTTTGATAGCAAGTACAGGTGAGCATGATTGTACTCCTTCTCATCTAATGTCCTCCACCCGCCAGCTGCTGACGATCCCTCACCTACCTTACATTGAAAAAAGTCTGGTATATTGGGGTCAATCGTCGTCTCGGGTGTTTCTAGGTTTAGATTTTTGGCTTTGGTGTTCACTTCTTTCTCGAAATACAGAGAACAGAAGTTGGCTATCTCATCTGTTAAGTAAGCATTACATATGGAACCCTCCACCCTCGCCTTGTTACCAATTTTTTTCTTCAAATGGTTGAGAAATCTATGACAATCATCAAGTAACTATGTTATTATCAAATTATAGTGTCTAACGTTAGTTAGTGGGTAAAATAAGTAAGTAGTTGAAAGTTCTCACCTCTCAAACGGGTACATCCATCTAAACTGTACCGGTCCTCCCACTTTAGCTTCGTAGGGCAAGTGGACCAGTAGATGCTCCATTGAGTTAAAGAAGGATGGTGGGAAGATCATCTCAAGTTTGCATAGTATCTGAGGAATTTGATCCTCCAAACGAGTCATGTCGTCATTTGTAACTGTCGACGAACATAAATCTCGAAAAAACTGAGATATCTCAGTGATAGGATTCCAAACACCTTCCGGTAGCAGGTGCTTCAATGCCACAGGTAGTAACCGCTCCATGAACACGTGGCAGTCGTGACTCTTCAAGCCTTGGAGCTTCAGGTTCTTAATATCCACACACCGTCTAAAATCGGATGCATACCCATCAGGGAACTTCAGCTTCCCTACCCACTCTAACACGGCCTTTCTCTGAGCCTTATCGAGGCTGAACAAGGCCCTAGGCTTGGACCCATCCCGCTTGATATGCATTTTCGGACGGTTACAAATTTTTTTCAAATCTTTTCGGGATCCTACGGTGTCACATGTCTTACCCTCTACATCCATGACGGTGTGAATTAGTTGCTCAAAGAAATTCTTCTCAATATGCATCACGTCCAGATTATGTCGGAGTAATAAAGTACTCCAATATGGAAGGTCGAAGAAGATGCTTCTTTTAAACCAACCATTTTTTAATTTCTTAAGATCTTTGAACTCTTGATTGGTGCCGTCCACAGTAGATGGGAACTCTGAAATAACCTCCCAAATCTCATCTCCTTGGAGACGAATCGGTGCCTCATCTAGCACCTCCTCACCCTTCTTGAAAGCTCTCTTATTCTTCCTATACATGTGACCCTCGGGTAGAAACTGTCTATGAGAGTCAAACCAACTAATTTTGCTTGAGTTACTTAGGTAGAATGCTTTACTTTCACTCATGCAACAAGGACACGCTTTTTGGCCCGCGGTAGACCAACCACTCAACATACCATACGCAGGGAAATCGTTTATAGTCCACAAAAGCGATGCTCTAAGCTGGAAATTTTGTTTCAACGACACATCATATGTCTCCACCCCTACTTCCCACAAGTGTTTCAATTCCTCTATTACTGGTTGTAAGTAAACATCCAAGTGGTTTTTGGGGTTTTTTGGGCCGGGAACAATGAGAGAAAGGAATATGAACGGTGGTTTCAGACAAAGCCATGGGGGTAAGTTGTACGGTGTGACCATGACAGGCCAGCATGAGTACGACTTACCAAACTGACCGAAAGGGGCGAACCCATCGGTACACAACCCAAGTCTCACGTTACGGGGTTCCTCAGCAAATTCAGGGTAAATCCTATCAAACCGTTTCCACTCCTCCCCATCACTAGGATGACACATCTTCCCCTCTACACGAGTTTCTTCCTTATGCCACCTCATTTGTTCGGCAATGGTTCTAGTTGCATATAGTTTTTGAAGTCTAGGGGCGATGGGAAAGTAGGTAAGTCGACTAAGTGGTATAGGTTTTTTATGCCTCGCGACACTCTTCCCCTTCCTACCCCTCATAACAATGTTCCCATCTACACTTTTGTATCTACCCTTCCCACATATCTTACATTCCTCAAGCACGGCATCGTCCTTCCAAAAAAGCATACATCCATCGGGACAAGCATCGATCTTTTGATGCGGAAGTTCAAGACCTTTAACATTTTTTTTGGTATTGTAGAATGTTTTGGTCATAATGTTGTCTTTTGAGATGAGTTTCTCAATCAACGCAGCGATACCGTCTACGCACCCAAAAGGTAGGTTATACTCATATTTGAGGGTCACTACCATAGACGCCACTTCTAACAATGTCACATCACACCCTCCATATAATGGCTTCTCCGCAACCTCTAACATATCAAAAAAAGCTTCCGCTTGTGGGTTTGACTCTTGTGGGGTTGGTTGGTCATCGTCGTTAGTGTACATGCTCCCATCATTAAACAAATTGCACTCAACCACATCAACAATCATTCCTCTCACCCCGCCCTCATTCTGATCCACCTCAGTTACCCCAACAGCAGACGTCTCACCATGACAAATCCAATAATAATAATTTGGGCTAAACCCATTTGAGATAATATGTTCCTTAATCAGAATATCATCCAAGAATTTGAGGTTCTTACATTTCACACAAGGACACCTAAATCTACCCTCTGACGCGTATTCGGGATGGGTTTTAGCGAACTCAAGGAAACTATTAACACCCTCTAACAGTTCTGGGACGTCGTCTCTTATCTAATCTTTCCTCATACATCCATTTCCGTTCCTGTCGCTTCATTTTTTTATCTAAAAAAATTGGTACAATAACCACATACAAATTATTTTCTCTTAAGTAATTCACTAATAAATACACACTACTCACATATTTTGTAAAATTCTCATTTCACCTAAACATAGTACTATTTGCACCTAATCATCCATAATTACGTTACTAAATCGACATAATTGTATTTCAATTCCAATTTCCTAACACATCAAAACAACCCAATTCATTCAACTACGTAACCGCAACCCCTAATTTTATACTAACAATCTACCTATTTCAAATTGGGGAACCTATTGGGCGATTAACATTCTAACTACACATCATATTCCGACAACTAATAAATTATCCAACCCGACAAATAATTTATTTAAATCTATAAATAATTGAAACTAAACAGAAATTATCCTACCCAATAAACAGAAATTAACAAACAATTAAAACTAAATATAGATAGATAAACATACCTTAAAGGAAAATGAGAGAATTGAGGAAGAAATGAAGAGGAATGAAGAAGAAGGCGTTTTAGAGAGAAGGAGGAGAGGTTTTAGAGAGAGGGAGTGAAATGAAGGAATGAGCCGGGGAAGGGGGGGTGTGCGGCAATTTAAAAAAAATTCTGACCCTTAGCGACCGATTTCGGTCGCTAAATTCATTAATTAGCGACTGAAATCAGTCGCTAAGTCTTAGATTTAGCAACTGAAATCGGTCGCTAATTAATGAATTTAGCGACCGATTTCGGTCGCGCGTTCATTTATTTAGCGACCGATTTCGGTCGCTAAAGTTTTTGAAAAAAAAAACCGTCTCCCCGTTCAGCGACTACTATCAGTCGCGAATTATACTTTCAGTCGCAAAATTAGCTACTGAATTTATCAGTCGCGCGTGCTCGGTAGCTAAATGAAGTATTTGTTGTAGTGTTTAAATCAATAGTTCCGTTGGTTCTTTACCTTGTGTCCACCTAGTCTACTAGGGATTTACTACGGGATTTCCATTTTGACCACCCACGGAGTGAAAAGGCCTTGGTTGCCGAGTCCCGACCTTTAGGTGACCGTGTTCGAAATTGCTTTGATTAGTCCAAGTTTTCCCCCTTTTTGCGGGTTTGAAGGGAAGACGTCGTCCCGACTTACCCATTTCCCTACCTTCTACACATTTTCCACAAATAAGTTGCAACTTGTTGAAGTTTCTTGCTTGGTTGTGATTGAATGCCTACAAAACAAAAATCTAGACAAAAGGGCAAACCAAGGTGAAAAGAAAGAAAAAGAAAGAAAAAAAAAGAAAAAATAAAAAGAAAAGGCACAACAAATAAAAAACAAAATACAAAAGAAGAAAAATAAATGGCATAGCAACTCAAAAGCAAAATGCAAAAGAAAAAAAATGCCAAAGAAAATCATCTCACAAAAAAATTCTCACCCCTAAAAAATAAACCTTTTACCGACTGTTATCATGAAGAGCCTACCAAAGGACCGAGTCCCTAGGAAGGATGATAGCAGTAATAGTCGGTCTTCCCTCATTTCGCAACCATTATCCACCTTTTTACTTGAACTAGTTAGGCAATTTTTGAGCATAGGACGACCCTCTTGGCTTATCGCTAAAGAGGGCAGGGCTTCACTTACCTACAGTGTCGACTAACTCCGTGGTTCATTCTTTTTCCATCCCGCCTATCGTCCCGTAGTACGTTCTTAGAAGATTAGGAGGAACTAGGTAAGTTACCAACGTTTTTATTGCTTTGTTGTCATACTATTAGGATTTTGTCCATTTCGGTTTGTATTATTAGCTTGGGAACGTTGTCACTTGCCTTGAGTCCCTAACCGTGTTTCTTTCACCGCTTTGTAGAGGGAAGCGATATTTGTTTCTTCTTGGATGCAACCGATTGTCTGTTTGTTTGTATGTTTGTTTGTTTTTGTGTTTTTGTGTTCGGTTGTATCCACAGTTTTGTCGCAAGACCTCACTTGCCTTGCAGAGAGCACTTTTCCTCTAAGTGTTCTCGTGTGAGTTGAAAGGGCGTAGGGTGCGCTAATACCCACTTGGCTAGTATTTTACTTTTTATTACTTTTTAGTTAGTTCGTGCTTACTCGAGGGTGACTAAGGGTTAAGTGTGGGGGAGTTGATAAGTATGTTTTGTAGTGCTTATTCCTTGTGTTTGGTCCCGTTTTCTCTTGTGGAATCGCTCTTTGGAGCGGTTTCGAGGCTACTTACGCTTCTTCTAGTTTTTTTTAGGTTCCTAAGACCAATCTTAGAGAAATGGAACGATTCCGACTCGTTTCCGACACATTTGGAGCCAACGAAGAGAAGCGACGATCACTCGGTAGCTTGGACCCATTCCCGAGCCCTTGGGACCCAATCCCGAGCACCGAGAATCGATAAGAAGCCTATGAAGACCAAGTAGGAACCTATGAGATCTTATTTGAAGCCTACATGACCCATCCCGGTCGGGATAGCATCCATCACGACCGGGAAGAAGCAGGAAAGCAAACAAACGCTTCTGAAGACCATCCCGGTCGGGATTAGTCCCATCCCGGTCGGGACCAACCCATCCCGGTTGGGATCAGCCCCATCCCAGTCGGGAAGGGCCCAGTTCGGGGCTGTCTTCGATTTTTCCGCCTCCTTCACTCGTGAAACCCTATATATACCCCCCTTCCTATATTGTTTAAGCACCATACCTTATTAGACTACTCTATCTTATGAAACCCTAGACTACTTTTATGTTAGATTATCTTAGATTAATGTAGATTAGCTTAATCCCTCTTTAGTTACTCCTTAATCTTAGTTTAATCTAGTTAGATTACTCTTGTACTATTGGATTTCTTGAAGAATCTACCAATCTTGACAACATTGGTGGTTGTTTGGGTTTTCTTCTATGCAACTGTTCATCTTTTCATCTCTTGTTTAGTTGGTATAATCTTTCTTCTCTCTTTTCTCTTAATCTTTCATAGTTAATCAAGTTTTCATCTTTGTTTGTTGTTTGTTGTTCATCCTTGTTCTTCATAATGAATGTTTCTTTTGTTCCTTTGATTGTTTCTCTTGTTAGTGTTAGTTTAAGTTTAGATATGTGTGATTAGTCTCTTGCTAGGATTAGTAGGGGAATTGGGTGTCTAGATGGATGATTAAGGGTTTGTAAAGATTGTTGGTGGAAGTTTTGGTTACTTCTTAGTTGTATGCATAGATCATGTCTGATGAAATGCTTGAATGACTTGTAGTTGCAAATGAATGTTTTCTTGCCTTCTTCTTGTGACCTTGTATGTTGCTAGGATGGGTTCTTGCGCGAGAGTGAGGAACTTCCAGGTCGGTTTTGGAGCGAGAGCCCGGATTATACCTAGATAGCTTGACTACGCCTTCACCTTTACTCTTCCTTGATCATTTCATCACCCTTGAACCCAACCTAATCCTAGTCTTTTTTCTATTGAATTTTCCATCCTTTTAGTCATTGTTTCTCTAGTTAGTTGAATCATTTAGCTTTAGTTGTTATACTTAGTTCATTCATGGTCATAGTTTTATCCCCTTTTATCGTTCTAGTTTGTTTAGCTTAGTTGACTTAGTCTAGTCCTTAGGTAAACCTTAGTCTAGACACCTCTTTCCGTCCCCGTGGATTCGACCCGACTTACCCTATCTACCCAGTTAGGATTAGTTGGTTTTACTTGATCGGTAGGATTCACGGCAAATCTCACTCATCAAGTATTTATTTCAGCTACATCAATATTCTGCGAGATGTGACTCCCCTCTACCCTTGTGTGAACGTGAGGCTAGAAACCAATACAACCCACCCTTCTTAACAGTAGTCTCTAGTGGTTTTATATTTGATTAATCCTGGAATGTACAAAGATTTTTGTCAAACACTGCAATTAATGAATTCTGCTAAACTAACTTGCCAACAGAAAGCAAATTTTGCTTAAAATATGGAATACATAGCACCATCCTACAAAATTATAATATCAGTTAATGTTGCTTTATCAACCTGTTGTACTACCTTAAGAGACCCATCAAGCAAACCCACCATGACAGACTTAGGAAGTAATTTAACATCATGTAACAGACTCATATTACCTATCATGTGATTGGACGCACCAGTATCTAGAATCCAAGCATTATTATGATTATACTGAGCATCATGATTTACCTGAGAACACACTACTGTACCTGCAATGTTAGTCGTGGGATGTGCAGACGCCTTGTCACCAAAAGACTTGTACAAATTCTTCATGACATTACTCATCACCCCTTCCACAAAAACTGGGTCTATTGCAGGTGGACCAGCAGCTATAGGTTGTGCAGTACCAATAGCAAAGTCTCCAAGAGGATTACATTCTACACCTAGCATTGCATCAATGAGGATATAAGCATTATTTGCATTACCAGTGTTGTTGTATTTGTTACTGGACTGTGCCCTCTCCTGCTTCTTCTTGAGATAACAGCGAGTCAGCGACTGATGATATGACCTTTCTTGGAACAAAATTCACAAGTTTTTAATGACCAACAATCGTCTCTAACATGATTAGGCTTGTTATAAGCAGTGCAGACCTTACCCTCCTAGTCTGAATCATCCTTACCCTTCTTATTTGTCATGTACTGCCCCTGATTCTGATTATACGATACCTGACGAACAGCATAAGCATTAGCTTCAGGAAGGGCCAATTGATGCTCTGAAACTTGTCTCTGCCGCTCAATCTTTTGGAGTAACCTAAAGCTTTGTTGATAGGAGGCAATGAATCCATGGATAAGACAATAGTTTAACATGTTGAATTTAATCCCATCAGAAATTGTATTAGCTTGGATTAAGACGCCCTGTCAAGCATGCGTCTAAGCAGAAAAATGTACATCTCTCTAATGCCCCACAAGAGTAATCAAGAATGGGGTCTAACTCATTTAATCCTTCACAAGAACTTTTAATTTTATTGTAATATTCCACTAAGGATATATTTTCTTGAGAAATTTGTGAAAGTTCTTTCTTTAATTGATAGATTTCTAACCCAATTATCTGACCATAAGTCTCAAGAATGTCATCCCGAAATTCCTTGGATGACTTAGAATACTGAAAGTTTAGTACTAATTCAGGTTCCATGGAATTTAGTATCCATCTTCTAACAAGAAGATCGCACCTTAGCCATTGGTGGTGATTTTTCTCATTTTTAGCTGGCTCTCTACAAGTTCCATCTATGAATATTTCCTTGTTTTTAGGCATTTAGCCATTAGAGCCATCAATAACACATCACGTTTCCATTGCAGAAAATTATCACCTTTAAATCTATATCCTACTAGCTGTAGTGTAGGCTGATCAGAAGGCGTGATGTACAAAGGATCATCTAATAAATCATAAGAAGTAACTGAGTTTTGAACAATATTTTCCCCCATGTTTACAGTATGAATCAAGAACGGTTAAATCTCAGCAAGAACAAAGAGGATTTCAGCAGACAAATCAGAAAAAAATGAAGAAGAAAGGTAAAACTGAAGTGCGGAAGCTAGAAAAGCATACCAAGCAAAAAATTAATCCAAGATTGTTGCCGGATGCTCTGATACCATGTGAAACCATAAGTTCTTCACCATTAACGCAAGTATGTAAGCTTGATATGTTGTGTTTGTGTGAGAGAGAAGAGAGGAAAGAAGATGAATCTGAAATTATTATTCAATCGAATTAGTTATTGCAACTGATTGGGTGTGTATTTATAATGACACATAACCAACTCTTAATCTTGTAACAACCTATAACAACCTTAACTAACTCTATAGTTCACAGCTTGTATTAGGAATATGAAGTGAATCGTATTATTACGATTCATTTAATATTGTTCATTGAATAGTATTATTAGAATTCGTAAGGTTGTAACTCGAATAGTCGTAGCCGGATTCGATGTATCGTCGACAACTATGTACTAAGTATATATTTGTAAGAGTTGTATGATGAATCTAACACAACACAAATTCACTCAAATATACTTCTCTTAACAGCTTGGCTTATATATAGATTGTACTGTACTCCATAATGGTCTAATGGATAACTTGGACTTCAAGCCGGGCCTTCTTGTCTTTGGCTCTCATCGAGCCTTTTTTTCAACCGTATTGATTTGTTTGGAGGAAGACAGTTGAAGTAAGCCCCCATGCAGGATAGGAGGTACAAGATTAAAACTAACAGCGAGCAGCTATTTTCATATGATATGATGCATGCAATCAAGACAGTGAGCAGCTATTTTCATATGAGCAGCTATATATGTTCCAGGTGATTGATTGTGACTTATTGCAGCAGGCATTAGCGATGATATATACTGAAAGCATTATTTTAGACTAATGGATGGACATACAGTTTGAGATGCATTAAATTTTGGAAAAATGGACATTAAGTTCTTTAATTTGAGATGAGATGCATTCCAAAAACCAAAACTAGCTAGCGAGATTGACGTACATTTTTCAAAACCTGCAGTCTAAAACTAGATAGCTAGATTCATTGTCAAACTTCTTTAATTTTTTGTAACAGAACAGTTCAGCTGTACGTGTACCGTGTACTGTGTACTATTAGACCATGATTATTGGAGGTTGGAAAAGAGGTGGAAGAGGAGGGTGAAGGATAAAATAATGATAAAAATTTTGGACCTAAACCTTCTTTTGGCTCAACTAGGTGGGAAGAGTACCTCTTCCACCTTTTCTCCACCTTAACACTTGTCCCTTTTTAATTGGTGGCAAATTTAAAAACAAAAAAAGTTAGTATGATTTGATAAATTAATATATATGTAGGATATGGTGAAGGAGGTGTGGATAAAGGTAGAAAAGTTAGAGTGAGTTTGATAAAGTAGGTTGTGAATAAAAAATAATTTAATATATGTTGGACCTTGGTGAAGTTTATGAAGGGATAAACATAGTCTTAAAGGCAAAGCATGAGCAAACAACAACTATAACCAAGTCTAAGAGATGGAGCGAGCTTATTGATTCAACGTCAACGACTATGATCTATCCCTGAAAATAATATGGTACAAGTAAGACTCGATCGGTTTCAGGAATAGAGCACGACTATATAGTATCCCTAATAATGTTCCTAGCTTTATACGGAGTAGTAATAATAGATCTGCTAGCCAGACCATCTAGTGTTAGTTACTGCTGAGTCGATTCATTATTGTCATCCCGAAATAGACAACTAACTTTGTCATCTCCATCTGATGATGATGGCGTCGTTTTCTCAGGAGTAGGCTGGCTGCTGCTGAAGGCCTCTTATTCAGGGTCAGGGAGAGGGTGAGGGACCTGCATAAGAGCCTTCTTTATGAACACCAATTCACCTATTTCTATGATGTGGAATTGAATCATGATACTGTCGTCTGGATATGTCAGAAAGTGGAAACCAAAATGGTCAGCCGCACGAGATGCCTCCTTCAGCAATCTTGTATAACTCCAGTTGAACATTGCTTCATAGGTTTCCCCTTCTTCCAACTTGTTCAACTGTATTGTATTGCATGTTCAGTTCACATTTATCAATACTTTTGGTTCATACATATATACATACCATCTTTAATTTGTTCCGATATACTGTAATTTGTTCCAGAAAGTGAAACTAGTGCGTGCGTGCGTGCGTGGTTGGTTACCTCAGTCGGGCCATAGTCATACTCCCATTTCTTGCTGCTGTTTACAATCTCAAACGTTGCATCGCCCCCGTTCTTCCAAACAATTGAAATTGCTGTTGTTGCACAATAATTAACATACAGAAACAGAAACATACAACATGCATGCATGCAGACATTATTATATCAATTCAAGAATGCCATGCATTTTCTGTACTACTACTACTGCTACTCTCATTTCAAATGCATGCCTGGTTCTTGATTAGAAAGACTACCCTATGCTTGCAAGATATAGTCAATCATCTCCCTCATGTCAGCAACAGGTATACAAATCCCACTGTAGATGTTGAAACTGGGATATAGCGGCATAGCTGGAGTAATCTCCTTGAATTCAGCCGAAAACTCATTTGGGGGACTACAGACTACTACTTCCTACATACATACTCAAAAACAAACAAACAAACAACCCAAGATTAGCACCAGATCTATCGACCCATCAAACAAAACAAACCCTGCACAAATTAACCTACCTACCTAAATGAAACAAGAAGACATAAATTAAAAGAAGAAAAAAGTAAACAAGTAAGAAGACGTATATACGACATGATGATCGGCTTCTAATTCTATTCATCACACATTTAATTCAATTCATGTTGTCGATCGGGCTCGCAAAAAAAAAATCACTCAATATCAATACTCCACTACTGAATTGAATTTCATCAAGAAAAACAAAAAAAAATGCATGGGAAGCTATTCAAATACTCGTAGCTGATCAGATCAGCACAAACTGTTATACATGAATTAAAAAAAACCTTGTTTTTAGTTGGTCTACAAAATGAACAACAAAATCCTTATAGTAGAGCTCATTACCGACGAATTTTCTCCATCATTTCCATATTTTGGTTACTCGATCTTTCGCTAATCAAATTTGTACTATATAACTTAGTATTATTGTTTGACATATAGGAATGTTGAACAAGATCCCTGATCAATCAAAAGAAATTCCTAACACTACTACTACTGTAGCAAACATAACATATCTCGAATTGAAGCAAGAACCACACGCAAATACAGTGGCGATTCTAGGAATTGAGTTGAGGGGGTGCGGAAATAAATTAATCACCACAGGTATGTAATGGGGGTATGCCAATATAGCCATATGGAAGAAGGAAAAAAAAGAACAAGAACAAAAATTTGCAACTTGTGGACTCAAACCCGGGTCTTCAGGCAACTAGGACAACCTCTCATCCACCGATCTAGGTGTAGATTAATGACTATTAACTACACAGAAATATAATTATTCTAAATTTCGGGGGTGCAACTGCACCCCATGCACCCCCTAGAATCGCCCCTGCGCAAATATGATGGAGCAGAGCAAGAACGACTGTAAAAGAAGAAAAGCAGAAGGAGCAGTAGTTAGCATGCATATACAGTACAGAGTATAAAGTTGGTTACCAAATTCGAAGCAAAGCTGATTAGATCCTTGAAGATGAAAAATGAGAACAGTGTCATTATCGGCACGAAGATGATGAGGAAAAGCCTCAGAAATAAAATTGAGAGGAAGCGAGTGGCCAGAAATGGGGGTGTAGCACTGGAACTCCATTATAGTAGAAGGCTTGAGCGATAGAGTGGCAACAGCATCATCTTTGTTGGTAAGCAAAAATGAGAATCTTTCTTGCGCGGCCTCGTTGCGCGGCCTCAAACATCCCAAGACCATCGTCGTTGAAGGTAGGATCAGCCAGAGCTTCAATTGCAGTCCTCAATTTGTGAAGAGGTTTGATTTTCAGGTAGAAGCTATAATTAAAGGCTGTGGTTTTCGAGATGCACATGGCTGGCTGGCTTGGTTGTACGTGGAGGTGGAGGTGGAGCTTTCAGCAATATAATGGCGTTCGGTTGGAGGGAAAATTAGTTAAAGAAGGAGATGGAGAATGAAGGAAGGAAGGATTAGTTAATTAGTTGGAATTTGAGGAGACTGTTATAATGTTGTTACAGACTCATCTTTTTCTCTCAGATTCAGCCACCTCAGCTTTCCACCCACTTTTCATTCTTCAGACTTAGACTCAGACTTCCTATAAAAGTACACTTATCCATAGACTCATTTCAGACTTTCTCACCTCACATACCTTATTTTATATTATTTTTTAATTCATCTTACCTCAACTTTTTAACTACCTTATTTTTTTTTATTTACATCATTTCACCCCAACTTTCTATCTAACTTATTTTTTTTATTTACCTAGTCTACGTTGATTTTATAACTCGAATAATTACAATTAAATAATTAATAGTTAAATAAATCTTGTGACATACTAATAATTTTATTTCTAAGTGGTAATTATTAAAGGTAACAATCGGGCGGATGAGTTGAGTTCGGGTTGAGTTGTCGGTAGACCTGGCAAACAAGTCAACCGGGTCGGGTTTGGGTCAGGTGAGTTTCGCGTTGACTTTGAGTCGAACCAGATAATTTCGGGTTTGCTATTTCATCTTTTTCAGAGATATCGACTCATTTTTTATGATAATAGTCGGTCAATTTTGGGTTACCTCGGGTCAATTCAGGTTACGAGTCAACCTCGAATCTTTAGTTTGGATATCAGATCGGGTTCGGGTTGGCTTATTCGGGTCGGATCATTCGGGTCGAGTAAGTTTTGTCATGTCTAGTTGTCGGGTCTGGGTCAGACCGGATTATTTTGGCCATGTCATCATTTTGTATTGAAGTGAAATGAGTTAAAGTGGAATGAGTTCAACTGAACTGAATTGAGCTGAGCTAAACTGAACGAAAGTAGCCTGAAATTTAACGACGACGACGACAACAACAACAACAACGGTTTATTATTGTAACAAGCTTACTTGTTCCAAAAAAATATTAATTATTATTGTAACAACTAATAATAATAATAATAATAATAATAATAATAATAATAATAATAATAATAATAATAACAACAACAACAAATAATAATGTTAATTATTGTATCAAAAATATTAATTATTATCATATTAATTTAATTTTAATAAAAATATTGTTAATAAAAATATTTTATAATAATAATAATATATTTATAACAATAATAATAACAATAGCAATAGGAATAATAATAATTATTAATAATATTAATTATTAATAATATTATAATAATACTAATATTAATATTAATAATCAATATTAATATTTAATAGTAATAATATTAGTAACAATAACAATAAAAAGAATATTAGTGTTTATTATTAAATTAATATTAATTATTATAAAAATGTCATTAATATTAAGATTTAATAATAATAATAATAATAATTAATAATAATAATAAATAATAATAATAATAATAATAATAATAATAATAATAATAATAATAATAATAATAATAATAATAATAATAATAATAATAACTTATTTGACTGAACTGAACTAAAATGAACGGAACTAAAAAGAACTGAATGAACGAGTCTGAGGATGAGTCTTTGAAATCCAAGACTCAACTTCAGACTTATCCGAGTCTCAGACCGTCTCAACCACTTTAACCAAGTATGAGTCTCAGACTCAAAAAATTTGAGTCTCAGACTTTTGTTCAGATTCAGCTTCAGACTCCCTTTAAACTTAAATCCGTCTGAGACTCAGACTCGTACCAACCACATTATCCAGGTATAAGTCTCAGACTCAAACTCAGACTTATACTCAGACCCCTTTAAACATAGCCTTATACCCTACTAGAGTTCGTTATGTAAGATTTTCGCTCTATTACTCGTACAGTCGTACCTCACCTGGACTTCAAATTTTTTTTAGAGGATGCATTGTTGCTTAGTATAGTTTGTGGCAAGCAAGCCTGGTCACAACGTTGTAGCTTCTTTTTTATTCGTATTATCTGTGATTATGAATTTTAACTTTTGTCTAGTAAAATAATACGAGTAATAATTCTAATATGGAGTAATAATAAAAATAATTCCTTCCAAATTTCTATTTTTGTTCACTTTCCTTTTTTTTAGCTGAGTTTGATGTTTGTTCCACTTTTCATTTATGGAATAACTTTTCACCTAGCTTTACCATTTTACCCACTTTTTATCATTTAATTAATATTGATGAGGGTCGGTAGCATACCACGGATCGCCCGTCAAATGGGCACCCAGGGTGGCCCGTCTCGTGTACAAAAGGAGGTCTGCCTTGCAAGCCATCCTGCGAGCTCACCACACTCAAGTATGCAACCCATCACCTGCTATCCGGCAAGCCATACCGCCGGCCGGGCAGGGCAGCCATTCCCCCCCGCCTGCCTGTCCCAGGGATGTTCTTCCCCTTGGCAGGGCCAGGGGAAACCAGGGGCCCCCCGTCATTCTGCCTAAGGAATATGGAAATGGGTGGACGTAACGGGTCCACGTGTCGCTTTACTGACCACCCATCCTTTTTTCTCTCTTTTACGTTTCTCTCCTTTGGAGGAAGGTATAAATACTTTCCTTCCTCCCACATACAAAAGGTTGGATTTTCTCTCTCTAGATTCTCACTCTAAAAACGCCACCTAGCTCCTCACGAACTAGGTTCATCAAGGCATTCCACGGACTGACTTAGGCATCAGAGAGGGTTCCCTCGGACACCTCCGAGGCTCTGTGCGTTCATTGTGCAGGGAGCAGGCCACCTCCGCCGGGAAGGTACGAACGACGGAGTGATGAGAAGGAGAGGTTGAAGGAAGTCAAGCGATTATCACATTAGTAGTACCACATTCTAGGACCCGAATTCGGAGTCGGGTTAATTGATTCGTTAGCCGGAACAATTTGGCGCCGTCTGTTGGGAAGATATTCGGTTGTACCCACGAGTTACCCACAAGAAATCAACCAGTTAAAACAATCATGCCTGAAATTGTTCATGCCAGTTCGGGGGCAGGTCTGACGGTCACACCGGAGGCCCCCCCTGTACGGCATGCCGTTGCAGGAGAAAACGCCCGCCGCCACAATTTCCGGGGTAGGGCGGGCCAGTTTCCAAAGAGCACCCCGCAAGGAGGCTGTCGTAGTAGCAGGGCAGGCTGGATATCAGAGGCACAACTTGAACCTCACCCCTGCTCAGATGGCCCAAATAGCGGCCTTCTTCTCGGCGATGCTCAACCAAGAGTTCACTCCGGAGGACCTGGTAGGCAGGGTCGCGACGACCCCCAGGCAACTCCACTTTGAAAGTGGGGAAGGGACTGGGGGCACGAAGCGGATCGCCGCCAGGAAAATCCAAAGGAAAGCAAAGAAAACGGCTCAAGCGTATGCGCAGGTGCAGAGGCGTATTACAGCCAACAATTAGGAGCAGCCTGCTCAACAGCAGGCATTCTCAATACACACTACTGAATCCACAGCTGCCCTCGAGAAAATGGGTTTGTCCCAGGATCTGCGAGATCGAATGAGGCACAGAGAGCCTGCGTCCAAACGCCTGGGGGATAGGCAGGGAGATGTCTTCTCCAGGCTAACACCTTTGGCTGAATCACAGCAAGCCCCAGGACTGTCTCAAAGCCTCCAGTCAAGACTCAACTAGGGGCAACCCATGAAGTCAAGGCATCGTCAGGGCGACAATCTCGAGCCTGCCCAGAAAAAACGTTCGCGATATCACTCCTCTGCCAGAGATGACGAAGCAATCAGTAGGCAGCCGCCCAGGCACCGCTCCCCCGGCAGTAGGAAACCGACCCCTGACAGATGGGACGATCACGGTTACCACTCCGTCGGGAGCAGGTCAAGGATGGCAGGAAGACCTACCAGGACCCCACTTCACCCAGAAGTACAGGGGTACCCTATTCCAAAAATCAAAATGTTGTCTGTTAAGTTCGATGGCACGACCGACCCAGATGATCATTTGGCTGCATATGAAAGTCACATGGGTATGTACGACGCCGACGATGGAGTATGGTGTAAAATCTTTCCCACCACCCTGGTGGGTCTGGCCCAGGGGTGGTTTAGGGATTTGCCACAAGGTTCAATCAGCTATTTCATCGAACTAGCAGAAGCTTTTCTAGACCAGTATGCTGGAAACAAGAGACGCCGTCTCACCCGATTTGACCTGATGACCCTTAGATAGAAGAAGGGCGAAACCGTCAGGGAGTACCTGAAGAGGTTTGATCTATCCTTCCAGCAGGTCAAGGAAATAGATGACCCGACAGCAGCGTATGCGCTGACCAACTCTCTGCTCCCTGGAGAAATGAAGAATCAAATGATCAGGGCCAAGCCGAAAACTCTGGCCAAAGCCCGAAAAATTGCTGAAGGTTTCATGCTGCAGGAGGAATTCCACAGCCTGCCGGATACCCCCGCAAGCCCTGCCAGGCAGCAGGGGGACCCGCAGGGTGGACGCGGCAGAGCCGAGGCAGGGAAGCAGAGAGCCGAAGAAGGAGATACCCCCAGGAAAGAGCGCGTAGCTTACCAGCCCAGATTTGACAGCTATACGGCTCTCAACAAATCCAGGGCAGAAATTTTCGAACTAGAAAAAGAAATGGCCAAATGGAACCGCCCGAGTAAGCCACGCAGCCCGAAGGGAGACCCGAAGAAATTTTGTACGTTCCATGACTGTGTAGGGCATACCACCAAAAAATGCCGCCACCTGAAAGACGAGATCGAGAAACTTATCAGGAATGGCTGGCTGAGCAACTATGCAGCAAGGAACAAAGCCCAGAAAGAAACAGTGGAAAAACCTAAAGGCTCGGTGCAGAACCGCCTGATAATCCATGTGATATCAGGAGATGCAGAGGGCCAGACAAGCAAGAGAGGCCAGAAAAGGCAAATCCGCGAATTGAGAAACCAAATCTGCTACACTGAAAGGCAGGAAGCCCAAAGGGTATGACCCTGAGCATCACCCCTGAGGATGCAGGGCGAGTAATATACCCCCACAGTGACCCTTTGGTACTGTCCCTCGAAATCAGCAATCACATCGTAAGAAGATGCATGGTATATACTGGTGCCTACACGAACTTATTATACAAGGACGCCTTCGAGAAAATGGGTCTGGAGAAAAGACACCTGAAACCTGCCCCTGGATCGTTGTACGGGTTCAGTGGGGAAAGCGTGCTTCCCATGGGAATTATAGATCTGCCAGTAACATTTGGGGAAGGGACCTCCGCCAGGAATGTCAGGGCATCATTCATTGTGGTAGACGCAAAATCTACGTACAACGCCCTGATAGGCAGAGCCATATCAATCAGGGCCCTAACCATAGCCTATGTGACAGACTTCGGCATGGAGGGAAAGGTGCACGGGGACCAGGAATCGGCCAGGCAGTGCTACTCCGTGGCCCTGCAGACCCACGAAACTGAGAGAAAAGGGAAAAGAAAAGTCGACAGTTCCCCCAGCAGGGGGAAGGGAGAGATTCTAGCTGGCCAGCAGGCAGCTAACCACCTCGAACCTGGGGGGGAAAGCATGCTGGTGGACCTGGAGCCAAGAAGACAAGTCCTCGTAGGGGCTGACCTGGAAGAGTCCTACCAAGCAGAGCTGATCAGGGTCCTAAGGGACAACAGGGACGTTGTAATACCCCGTATTTTTCGAATAGAGTTAAAATTTTAAACATTTATTTAAACCAAGTTTAACGTTTGAAAAATTATTTTCGTGAATAAAATAGTTTCTTTTCGTTAAAGTAAAAATTATTCCGTTAGAAAACATGGGAATTTATTTATTGAATTATTTAATGTTTTATCTTTCGTTAAATAAAGTTTAAAAACTCGAAAATATATTTTAATATTGACCTATCATTTTAACATTTTCTCGTCTCGTAAAAATTTAATAATTTATCGAATTCTAAAAAAAAATGATTTCTTATAACTATTGTCCCATAAAACTATTTATCGTCTATTTTACTTACCGTCTTACAAATTTCTTTTTAAAAATAAACTTTACGGTTTTCATTATTTTAATTTCGTAATCTTATATTTCAACTTTATAAAAAAAAAAAGGAAAACGTTTGTACGAGAAACGGACCGAAACTCGGGAAATTGGGGTGTCCTAATTACCACCCACGTATTCCATATCATACCCCACTTTACCACTCACCTAAGCTATATGTCTAATACTTCTACACCTATACTGCCTATTGTACACTAACCTTAACCTACACCCCCTACCCTCCTACTCATGCATGCTATTCCTAGTTTCGTACCTATATATTCCACTATATATACCATATACGGAGTAACTACCTACATACATTACTCACTAGTAACTACATATTATACATACTTCTACTACTCTATTACTACTTCTACGTACATATACTCTACTATATATGTCAACTTTATATATACTCTATAAATATATATATATACTCCCTCCGTCCCTAAATGATTGTCCCATTTCCTTATTATTTGTGAGGAGTATTTTAATGAAATGTGACAATCTTAGTGGGACGGAGGTAGTATATTATATACATATATATTACTACTTCTACGTTACTACTTACGTACCATACTACGTACATACTATACTACATACTAAGGAGTACTATATTACGTACTACTACTTCTACTTACTATACTATATACTACATTACTCCGTACTATATACTATATTTACTCCATCGTTCCTTATAATTGGAGCATCGAAAATGAGGAGTGTCCGGTATTTGACGGGATCACTTTTCTAGTACCATATTTGGGTCAAATCATTTCGACCCGAAAATGTCTTTATAAGGGGGAGAAGACGACTTTCCTAACCTAGACGATATTATTGACCCCGTCGACCTTTTATTCTTAATAACGTTACTAAATAGTAGCTTATTAAGGTAACCAAACTTTTCTTCTAACAACATTTCTTATATATAAGTATATTATGTTAGTAATTTAATAAATTGCTTATTTAAATATTTAGGCTTATTTGTATGACTAAATTACTTATATATATAAAAATGTTACGTGATATTTTATTTGTGTTATATATTTAATTACGACTAAATTCAACTCGACTAAACTATCACTTGTTTAATTTATTTATTTATCACCTTTACATTTCTGTTTATATGAAAAATGATAAAATGAATAAAAGAACTTAAAATGATACTCCGTAAAATTTACTTATATCATTTTCATTGTATTTTATATGTATGTTTAATTCTATTTGTTATGTATGTTTATTCTACTTCCTATATATTTTGTATGTGTTTTATATGATTGTAATGTTGGTCATATTTAATTTTCTTTAATACTTTTACATTTGTTTATATATTATAAAAATAGAGTAAATTAGTAACTTGCAAAATGTTGTATTTTAATCAAATTTCACTTATTAATTTTATATAGGTAAAAATTTATAAATTTCATTTTCTAAAATAAATGGATTTGTTTTATTCCGAAATTTTTACATGACATTTATAAATATTTTTAAAAATGATTTTACATCAAATTTTGTAAATCAACTAAGTACGATTTAATTTACATTTTTCGAAAACTTTTATATTCTTCAGAAACTATAAATTTTAAAATAATATTTTATTATTATTATACCTTAAATTTTGTTTTTATTATAAAACTTCATTTTAAAAAGATTTACTATTTTAAAAATACTATACGATATTTGGGATATAATGTTTCGGGTGACACTTGAGGATTAAAGTATAACGTTGTCACACTGAAAGTAAGTATTTGAGGATTTGATTGTTTCAAATGAGTCCGACCGATTATTGAAGGTCACCAAATAATGTACTACTTGTTCACGGGCGACTTTTATATAAAGTTTACGATGCGAGTCTGGGACGAATAGCTTGTGTTGGATCCTACCATGCGTGGTGTTTCGACTGCACTTGTAATGAAAAGCAGACTCGAAGGCTGCGGGCCGAGAGTCGACCTAGTGTTTAAGGTAGTCGTCCTACGGCAGTGAGAGCTGCGGTTCAAGAGTCTGCGTAGGGTATGTGCGCACGTATAGACAAGTACTTGATCAGTATTACTTCCTAGGTTATGGGGGCAGAACAGGATTCTGAAAACTGCGGGTTCCCTCTTGGTGATGCAGAGAATGTAATCATCCGCTTTCATTTCAGCCCAGAGTCCCGTTTGAATAAACGTATAATATAATAGAAGTTCGGGCCCAATTGAGCCTTATGGGTGAGATGTAAACCTCATAAGATCGATTCGGTCTACGAGTCGGTAACACGGTTACTTCTATTGGTGAGATGCAAGCCAATATGGAGTAGCGGTGATACTAGGAGCCACGACTCGTGTGTTTTGTTTGTTTACGTGAAAAATGATTTTAAAAAAAATCAAATGGCTGCCAATGTCCCATCTTTTAAACTTTACCGTTTTCATCACCTCACATGTTGGTTAATTGAAGTAAAGGAAACTATCTATTACGTGATATCCTTTAATATTTTTATAAGCATATTATTTGTTATTCACATGATTGTCTTATGTGTTCGAGGTGATGTTAGATGAACGGCTTGGTTGCTGTCCCGCTCAGCGTCCACTGTATTATTTTTTTGCAGGTCTAAGACGTTCGGGAATCGAGCGAGAGAGATTTAATAACATGTTCGTATAAAATACAATCTATATTCTGTACTAAGTGAATCAAGACTATGTAATTAATAGTCGTTTGTTGTAAGGATCCGTAGCGATCCGGATTTATTTAAACTCTGATATAATTTTAATTAAATGACTTAGATAACTTTCCGCATTATCTATTATTTTAAGTCATCGAAAATCCGGGTTATTACAGACGTGTTCGCCTACTCAGCGGATGAAATGCCGGGAGTCGACCCGATTCACATCGTTAACAGGCTGAACGTGAGTCCGGAGGCTCGCCCTATGAAGCAGAAGAAGAGAAATATGTCTGCAAAGAAGGACCTGGCTATCAAGGAGGAAATAGAAAAAATTTTGAAGGCAGATTTCATAGAAATCTGCGACTACCCTGAATGGCTAGCGAATGTCGTAATGGTTAAGAAGTCCTCGGGTGCATGGAGGATGTGCGTGGACTTCACAAACCTGAACAAAGCCTGCCTGAAGGACTGCTACCCCCTTCCAAGAATAGACCAGCTGGTAGACGCCACAAGTGGGTACTCCATGCTGAGTTTTCTGGATGCTTTTTCAGGGTACCATCAGGTGTATCTTTGGCAGCCGGATAGAGTAAAGTGTGCCTTCATCACCAGCTCCGGCACTTATATGTATAAAATAATGCCATTCGGGCTGAAGAATGCAGGCGCCACCTACCAACGATTAGTCGACAAAGTCCTCAAAAACCAGAAAGGAAGAAATCTAGAGGCTTACGTCGACGACACTATTGTGAAAAGTAAAGGGGACAATGAACACCTGATGGATTTGCAGGAGACTTTTTCCTCCCTGCGTACCTACAAAATGAAACTCAATCCAAAAAAGTGTACATTTGGAGTTCGTTCTAGTAAGTTCCTAGGCTTCCTTGTCAGCTACAGAGGGATAGACGCCAACCCTGAAAAGGTTCAGGCTGTCTTGGAACTCCTAGAACCCAGAACCATAAGAGACATCCAGCGCCTGATAGGCAGGATGGCTGCCCTGGCACGCTTCATCGCCAGGTCAGCAGACAAATCAACCCCATTCTTCAAAGTGTTAAAAGGAAACAAGCAATTCAAATGGGAGGACGAACAACGAGAAGCCTTTGGGCAACTAAAAGAGCATTCGAAGAAACTCCCTACCCTGGCAAGACCAGTAGGAGGGGAGAAGCTTTTCCTCTACATTGTTGTAACTAACTCAACGGTGAGCGCGGTTATCTTGAGGGAAGAAGCAGGCTCCCAGCAGCCTATATATTTCATAAGTCATGCCCTGGGGGGGCAGCAGATCAGAAAAGAACTATCCAGTAGTAGAAAAGGCAGCCTACGCAGTCGTCATCGCTGCCAGAAAGCTCAGGCCATACTTTGACGCACACCCGGTTGTGGTACTGACCGACCAACCACTGGAGAAGGTACTGGAAAAGTTTGAGAAGTCCGGGAGACTGCTGAAATGGGCTATCGAATTGAGCGGGCTGGGTATATCATACCAGTCCAGGACCGCCATCAAGGCGCGAGCTTTGGCGGATTTCCTGGCCGAGTGTTCCCACTCAGATGAGGATGACCTCCCTGCCGGAGAATGGGTGGTATACACAGATAGGTCCTCCACGGCCAACGGTGCGGGGGCAGGGGTTGTGCTGACCAGCCCCGAAGGAGTGGACTTCGAGCATGCACTCAGGTTCACCTTCATCAAACAATGAGACCGAGTATGAGGCCGTCCTTGCAGGGATTAAGCTGGCCAGAGCCGTAGGGGCAGAGCGAGTTATCTTAGCAACAGACTCCTAGCTCATTGCTAACCAGATTAATGGAGAATACGAGGCTAGAGATCAGGCCATGACTGCGTATCTGGAGAAGGTAAAGCAGGAATTATCAGGTTTGAAATCCTACGAAGTCAAGCAGGTCCCCCAGTCGTAGAATAACCGGGCGGACGCCCTGTCAAAGCTTGCCAGCTCCACCCTGCAAGACATAAGAAGGTCAGTCTGGGTGGACGTTGTCCAAGAAAAATCCACCGCCTGTCAGACGATCAATGCGATTGAAGAAGCAGGGCCCGAAGACTGGATGACCCCCATCATCCAGTTTAAGAAATATGGAACCCTTCCCTCTGACCCTGCACAAAAAAGAAGGATACTAGCAAAAGCAGCGTGGTTCATACTAATCGGGGAGGAGTTGTACAAAAAATCATTCTCCTCACCCCTGCTCAAATGCCTGGGGGCAGGGCATGCTGTGGAGGTTTTAGATGACATTCACTCGGAAATCTGCGGTCATCAAATAGGAGGAAGGTCGCTAGCCCACAAGGCCCTAAGAGCAGGCTACTACTGGCCGACCCTGTTAGCCGATGCAGGAAATGTCAGTTATTCGCCCCAGCAATTCATGCCCCGGCCCAGGAACTCAGGCCAATCTTGTCTCTCATCCCTTTCGCACAGTGGGGGATGGATATATTGGGACCTTTTGCTGTGGCAATAACGGGGCGCCGAAAGTTTTTAATAGTAGGAATCGATTACTTTAGCAAGTGGATCGAAGCCGAGGCAGTTCCGAATATCACCGAGCCTGCTGTCAGGAAGGTGATTTGGAGGAACATCATAACCAGATTTGGCCTGCCGAAGGTGCTGGTATTCGACCACGGAAGGCAATTTGACAACGACCCCCTGAGAACCTGGCTGGAAGGCCATGGCATAGCAGTCGCCTACTCCGTTGTCTACCATCCCCAAATTAACGGGCAGGCTGAAGTCGCCAACAAGCAAATCTTGAATGGGCTTAAAAAGATGGTGGATGAACTTAAAGGCAGGTGGGCAGATGAATTGCCAAGCATCCTTTGGTCAATCAGGACTACCCGGAAAGAGTCCACAGGTCAAACCCCCTTCGACCTGGTTTACGGGGCGGAGGCCCTGCTGCCCATTGAGGCAAGGATCCCCACCCTGCGGTCCCAGCAGTATAACAGGGCGGATAATGAAGTAGCAATGACCGAGGCCTTGGACCTGGTCAGTGAAGTAAGGCAGGAGGCCGGCGTTAACATAGCCGCCTACCAGGAACGAATGAGGAAAGCATACAACAAGAAGGTGAATGAAAGGAGTTTCCAAGTAGGGGACTTGGTCCTGAGAAAAACGCAGGCGGTGGGAAGGTCAAGAGAGCATGGAAAGCTAAGTGCCAATTGGGAAGGCCCGTATGAGGTGACCCAGATTATGGGGCCAGGTACCTACTGAATTGCCAATCTTGAAGGTCAGGAGTTGGCTGCCCATTGGAACGTAGACACCCTGAGAAAATACTACGTCTGAGCACAAGAAGATTAAGGGATTTTCTTTCTTTTTGCTATTTCCCGAAAATTGGCAGAGAACAGTCAGAATAGAATGTCGACGGCTCCGACCACGAATATGTTAAAGATGTTTTTTGAAATGAAAAGGTCTGAAGTTTATACTCGTTGTCTGTTCAAATTCGCATTTTCACACACAAACGAGCAGGGGGCAATAGGGGGAGGCCCCCCTGTTGCCAGAACCAAGAAAAATGGATACCCCAACAAAATCCCAAGTCCTCTTGCCTACCTCTGGGCAGGCAGGGGGCAGGCCCCCTGAACTTCGACCAGAAGCCAGGGCCAGGCCGGGCCCCACGTGCCGAATGAACAAGGACTGGGGGGTATCCCCCAACCTTGTATAAAAAACACCAAGTCCTCCTGCCTGCCCAGAGGCAGGCAGAGGAAGGCCCCCTGGACTTCGATCAGAAGCCAGGGCCAGGCCGGGCCCCACGCGCCGAATGAACAAGGACTGGGGGCATCCCCCAACCTTGTATAAAAAACGCTAAGTCCTCCTACCTGTCTCTGGGCAGGCAGGGGGCAGGCCCCCTTGACTTCGACCAGAAGCCAGGGCCAGGCCGGGCCCCACGCGCCGAATAAGCAAGGACTGGGGAGCATCTCTCAACCTTATATAAAAAACGCTAAGTCCTCCTGCCTGTCTCTGGACAGGCTGGGGGCAGGCCCCCTGGACTTCGACTAAAAGCCAGGGCTGGACCTGACTTTGAAAGAAAAGCAGGTAAAATAGAAAACAAAGGAGATACATTCATAAACAAATGAAAGAGTTTGACAAAAGGACGATAAAATCCAAAAATAAAAGAGTTAAAATATTACATCAAATAGGCAGCCGGCCACATCAGGGCCTGGCGCGCAAAAAGATCAAGATATCAGCAAAGGAGCGAAGGCGCAACAGGGTAAGGACAAGAGCCCTCAGAGGATGATTGCCCCGCATGTTAAGCAAGGAGGGGACCTTGGTCAGGGCCAGTAGCCTCCTCAGGCGTTCTAGTTGCCCGGGCGTCGTTCTTGATAGCATAAAGATCTCTGAAGGCATCCTCGTTAAAGTCAGGAAACATTTCCCTGATGACTTCCATGACAAACTGCAAGGAGGAGGAGGCACCATCATTAAAACCCGTTGCCACCGCAGCCTCAGCCTCCTGAACTATGGCATCTTTCTCCTTCTGCCATTCCTCACTCTTCGCCTTCAAGTCATCCTGGGCCCTCTGAAAATCTGAGTCAGCTTTGGACAGACGCTCCTGTAGGTCAATCACCTTCCTTTTGGTGTGCTCCAACTCAGCCACCGCTTTCTTCAGCCTGCCTGGCCTTTTTCAGCTCCTCTTCCAGGTTGGACGCTTCCCTTACAGCTCTTTTGCCCTGGGTCTTCCAGAGGGCCGCCTGACCCTTAGCTTCCTCCAAGTCACCCTCCTTCTTCGCCAGCTGGTCCTTCAAGCTGGCAATGAGAGTAATGTCCTTCTCAATCAGGGCCAGCCGGTCAGGGAGAGGAAGCCCAGGAGTAACAGCTAGTTCTTCATCGCTCAGGCGGCTAAGCGCCGCCAACTCAGCAGAGGCCTGAAGTACCCGGGAAGTACGCTGGATGTACTGGAGAACCTGGTTAGTAGTGGAGGTTACAGACTTGGTGATATGGTCCGCCAAAACGGCACTGGAGTCGGAGAGCAGGGCGGAGACGTCAAGGCTGTCACCAGCAGTATAGTGAAACTCAGTGTTCTCCTCTGAAAAGAGGGCGCCTGGGGTACCATGAGCAGGACGCTTGGGGTCCGGTGTGTCCGCTTCTAAATTAACCACCTGCGTATCGCCTGTGGGCTCCCTGTTCCTTTTTCTCTTGCGCTCCAGAGGAACACTCTCCCCAATCTCCTCAGAGCCAGCGGGCTGTGGTCCCAGGGGAGTACGAGTCCCTGCAGGGGAACCCCCCCTGTTTGCTGGCGGGAGAGGGGGTGGCCTCTGAGGTAACTTCCGTCTCCACGCCGCGGGCAGTAGAGGGGGAAGCCGCCGGTTTCGCAGACGGTAGCCTAGGAGGGAGAGGAAGTCTCGCTCGATTGGCAGGGATACCCTTCAAGTACTTCATCAGATTTTTCTCACCCTTCTTGAAGTTGGAAGGAAGGGAGGGACGCTTTTCAACAATGGTGAAGTCGTCGTCCTGACCGAGATTCCTCACCTCTCTCCTTGTCCAAGTTCGAGTGGAAAGAGCTGCAGGGCAAAAGAGGAATCAATTAGAAAACTATAGGAGTGATCGCCTCCCAATCGGATCGGTCGTTAACGAAGGACGGGGGATCAAACGATATTTGTAATACTCGGAATAACACAAAAACTACTAAAGTAATCGTGGTAAGTCGAGGTCGGTCCACAGGGAACGGTATGTGTTTGTGAAGCTTAAAGTGTCGTGTTCGATGTCTTAGAAGGGGGTTTTTTCTAGGGTCGAGTCTAAACTAAGGGAATATCTAGAGAAATGGCTAAGGGTGGTCAATCTACGGAAAAGGTGTTAGGGAGAAGTCGGGATTCGGTACTTGGAGTCTAAGAAGGTCAGAATCGAGTTTTTGTCGCAATATTGATAAACTCACCTAAAATCCCGCTTTCGCGGCGAATGAGGGTAGTCCCTAGTCATGGTAATTTCTACCCCGAGTTTCCCCATATTGATAGAAATTAGTCAAGGTCGGTCTAGTTGGCCGGACTAAAACAACAATAACACAACACCATAAATAAGATAAACCAACATGCAAGCAACCCACCAACATCCCTATATTCAAATAATCCAAGCCCTCATCCCTAAACTCCCCAACAAGAAATATACTCACACATCATTATGGAAATCATCACAACATGCATATTAATTAGATCTAAACAAGATGATGATGAGAAAACAACACAAAAACTAAACTAGAGATTAGAAAGTGGAAAAGAATTATACCAACTATGTAGATATATAAGAAATAAGAAGACATCATAGATAAAGATTGAATCTTTGATGAATAAAATGTAGAACTTGTCACTAATTCTCCAATAAACCCAACAAATCTTCAAATAAAACTTGAATAATCTTCTAACAAACTTGAAATCTAGATAATTGTTGATGGAAATTTGTAGATCTACTACTAATTACTATGTAAACTACTTGAATTTTGGAGGATTTTTCTAGAATACTACTAAACTACTACTAATGGATGGTGTAATAGGATGGTGGAGTGGTGTAATGGCTTCCCTCCTTAGCACAATGGAAAGGTGACTTAGGCAATGAATTAGGGTAACATATATATAGTAATCTCTTAATGGGTTCTTAACCTAAAGCCCAAATCCAACTTTATGCTCCATTAGTGAGACAATCTCCCTTTGCATCTCCATGGGGTGAAACTTTGCCCTGCGGACTTGACGATAATTCCCACCGGGTGAAAATTTCGCCCGGTGAGATTTTCTTCCATTTTTCGCGTTTTTAGCACTTCTTCCCATCGGGCGAAATTTCACCCGGTGGGTAAGCTCGGAAAATCTTCGGGAGGCACTTTCACCGTCGGGTGAAATTTCGCCCGGTGGTGTCTCACCGGGTGAAATTTCGCCCGGTCATTTTTTCTGGCCTCGAATCTTGTCTCATTCTTCGTTGTTCGATCGGATGACTTTAAACTTTAAGTTGTGTGCTTTGCTCTTTGGACGGTTTTCCCTTCTCTTGTGCTCGTGGAAGCTCAATCGTGATTTTTGTAACCTATCAAAATTGATAGAAAAACTACCAAAAACACGTAAAACGTACAAGAGGGACGCTAATGCGAGAAGTACGCAAAATATGGCGATAATCGCACTCAAGACTCGCAAAACGAGGGAAAAACGGGTCTAAATGGGAGGAAAAACGGTATAAATTTAGCACACAACAAGGAGGGAAGGGTAGAAGTAAGACAAGGCCAGTAATGTCCCTGAGCTACCTCTATCAAGACCGGGATTCATGCCCACTCAAGTCAGATAGGTATCAGTAGCAATGAGCTCCGCATTAGGGAGCCAGAAACCAGGGCCACATACGCCTGATTTATCCACAAAAGCGACGAATTTCTCCACCTGCTTCTCGTCTTTTTTATTCAATTTCACTTCCAGAGCCCTCCCCCCGACACCAAGGTGGTATTCCTGGCGAGTTTCCAGTCTCGTATGAACGTGATTCCTGAAGTGCCGAGGAATCTTCCACCCTGTAGTGCTGTGCACATACAAGAAATTGTTCTTCCAATCTTTCAAGCTATCTAAAACCGGCCAGACCAGAGCGTACCCCTTCTGTCTTTGGATAGACCAGTATCCAGGTGAGCCCTCACCCCCAGAAGAGGCCACCATCTGCAATCCCACCATGAACCTCAGGGCATCAATTGAAGGCTCCTCACAGTGGAACAGGCAGGTCCACGTATACGATATCAGCGACCTAACTGCCATGGCGGTCAACTGGGCGATGGCCACGTTCATTCGCCTAAATGCCTCCTCCAAAAAGAGGTGCAAGGGGAAACGCAAGCCAAATTCCAGGCACTTGTGGTAGACGGCAATACAGCCGTCAGGAGGACAGCAAACTGTGTCCCTCTCCCCAGGGACAACGATTGTATACCCTTCCCCAAAATTGTAAAAACGCTCAATGGCCTCAGCAGCGTTTTTCTCTAAAATCAAATCCCGGTTCTTGGTCTCAGGATAGGTTTTTAGAGGAACGTGGTACTTGGCCTTGTCCAGATAGTAGGTCCTGGCCTCCCTTTCTCCCTAGGGATAAGTGGACCGGCGATGGTTGAAGGGTCAATCTCCCTCGCCTCATCATCAGAGTCAATAACATCGAAGGGGGCGGGGTCAGGAGAGTTTGCATCCCCATCCAGGCAATCCTCCCCGGTCATCCTAGCACTAGGCCCCCCCAGAAGAGGAGGCCAGGTCAGTCCCAACCCTATCCCTACCCTCTGCCCTTTCAGCCGAGGATTCAGTAAAATCCAAGAGGCGAATACGACGACCGCTCATGATGACTAAGGAGAATAAAAACGAAGAAATGAAAAAATGAAGCTTGAGGAGAGGATTCTGACCTAAATTGATGGCCGATCAGACGAAGGCGCAAGAAAGCAGTTCTTCAGTCTGGAGTGTTTTTTAGCAGAGAAAGATCGTGAAAAGGGATTGCTTGGGTTTGCAAAAGTGTAAAAGGGGGAGCAGGAAGAGAGGGGATGCTTTTATAGGAAAAGGCAGATGAAGGGTCGCCCATCCTGAAGACCTTCCCGAGAAAAGCCCCCACGTGTCACACTTTCAAAAACCCAACCACTCATCACTTCCTGAGAAGCCTCGAAAAGGCAACAGAAGTCAAGAGGGTAATCATTGCATGACGTCATTTGTCCATCCATTCATTCGTTCAAAAAAAAAACAAGCACACAAGAACGAATAAAAAAGCCTGCCTGATTTTCCATTAGAAAAAGCCCAAGAATGGCCAAGTTACAAACTAGACAGGGAAAATAGATTACAAAAAGAGCCTGACGATTAGGCTCAGCCAGCCTGGATATGCAGAGCAAAGCTTAATCATCATCGAAACCTGGGGAGTAGTCCCCAGAGCTGTCATGGCCACCGGCATCAGACCCTCAGTCCCAGTCGTCGGAGTCTTTGAAAGGGTCATCAGGGCCATCATCTTCGTTCCTACCAGAGGAGTAACTCTGGCCTTCACTATCCCCGGAGTTGTGACTGCTAATGTCCCAGTCCCTGCCATAGGGGACTGCCTTGGCATTGTCACAGGAGCCACAACCCACATTCCTCATCGGGGGAGAGGAAGGGCCTGACTCAAAAGAAGAGTTCAGTTCAGGGCAGTTGGGGTCAAACTGCTCTAGATGCAGCCAGGGGAAACACTTGTGGCATCCCCGATAGAAACAGCCCCCCCGCCTGGGAGCAACGCCTAGGCATGGGCCCAGCCGGAGGAGAGGCTTTTGCAAGGCGCTTGTCTGCCCTGGCAGAACCTTTCCCCCTGGCACTCTGAGAGGGGCGAGACTGAAGCCGCCTGCTGCGACGCAGGGCTAGAAAAGCTGCTCTGGAGTACTTCAACCGCCAGCGCCCCCTGAAACAACGAACGACCACACGGGCCCCACAATGAAAAACTGTTTTCTTAATCCAAGACATGCTTCTTTGGAAAGGAAGTAGGAAGAAATGGAGACGGGTTATGAACATGGTGAGGAGGGTCAAAATTTATACAAAAGCAAGCATGGCATTAATGGCGTCCCAACCACCTCTGTGAGAAGGAAAGCCAATCACCGACCTGGCTCGCTGCTCAAAGAGGCCACTTGAAGAGGAATGTAATCATGAGGAAGGACACTCCAACTCTTCGCATGCCCAATGCGGTTGTGTTCTCTCCTTCGGGAACGCGCGGTGCATTAAATGCAAAGTTGGAGCCTAGAAAGTCAACCTCCCACCATCCAGAACAAGATGTCGCCTGCTGAGAGGAAGCCCTGCTCCCCCTCAGCCGGCGAGGGCCAATTGATGAGGGTCGGTAGCCTACCACGTGTCGCCCGTCAAATGGGCACCCAGGGTGGCCCGTCCCGTATACAAAAGGAGGTCTGCCTTGCAGGCCATCCTGCGAGCTCACCACACTCAAGTATGCAACCCATCACCTGCTATCCGGCAAGCCATACCGCCGGCCGGGCAGGGCAGCCAAGCCCTTCTGCCTGCCTGTCCCAGGGATGTTCTTCCCCTTGGCAGGGCCAGGGGAAACCAGGGGCCCCTCCATCATTCTGCCTAAGGTATATGGAAATGGGTGGACGTAACGGGTCCACGTGTCGCTTTACTGACCACCCATCCTTTTTCTCTCTCTCTCTTTTACGTTTCTCTCTCTTGGAGGAAGGTATAATAAATACTTTCCTTCCTTCCACATACAAAAGGTTGGATTTTCTCTCTCTAGATTCTCACTCTAAAAACGCCACCTAGCTCCTCACGAACTAGGTTCATCAAGGCATTCCACGGACTGACTTAGACATCGGAGAGGGTTCCCTCGGACACCTCCGAGGCCCTGTGCGTTCATTGTGCAGGGAGCAGGCCACCTCCGTCAGGAAGGTCCGAACGACGGAGTGAGGAGAAGGAGAGGTTGAAGGAAGTCAAGCGATTATCACATTAGTAGTACCACATTCTAGGACCCGATTCGGAGTCGGGTTAATTGATTCCCTAGTCGGAACAAATATAATATTCATCTTTCGTACTTTTTGAATTGACCATCACTTTTATTAAGTATACACCGTGTAATACACTCCCTCCTTATTTTGCGACAAAAATAGGAACTCGGAGGGAGTAGTTGCTTTTGAATACTCCGTACAAGGCGAACTCTGATTTGTTTTCATTTATGAAGCTTGTTAATAATGAAAGACAGTTTAATTTATACTATACAAAAAACTTCAGAGAGGCGGTATCTCAATAAACATTATTGAGATACCCTCACCCGATGAGGGAGAGAGTTATACACAAATTCAATTTTTCAAGTTGGGTATGCCACTAATTTTGTGGGATACGATTTCTCGATTGACCAACTATTGTTTATAATACAGCAAAATTACCCATTACAACCTTGTAAATACCGAGTACCATTTTTTTTAATTAGTCTTTTCAATTTCTACTCCTTTTCCTCTTCACTGTTTCCCCTTCCTTTTTTTCGCTGAAGGACACCACCATTGCCTAGCATTTCCAAGCATCAACTAGTCAAATGAGTAGCATTTCGATGTTCAAGTTTTCAACCAAGAAAGACAATACGAAGCAGCTAACAAACAGTACAACACCAGATGCAGGATCATTATGTTACCCACTTGACGGAAAACAAAGTCATTTACCAACCTTCGAATATGGTAAATAATCAAAAGTGGCTTGTTTAACTATTTCGGCTTTTTTTATTGTGTAGTAGTAAGTGTTGGTGGTCCTGACTCGTGATCCTCAAGCGAGGAATGGTTGTGAACATCCGACCTCATATAAGTCATGTTGCATAACATTGCCACACTATCTCCCAAGTACCAGAATCTTGTATCATTAAAAATTTGATCACCAGCAACAGTAAGAACAAACGAACAGAATTTTATTTTAGGAGTGTAACAAGAATACGCCGATGCGTGTAAGAATGAATTTCATTCAATGAACATCATACTACATCAAAGTATTCTATTAGTACAAACAAAACAATAACGATAGCAAAAAATTTACAAAGTGGATGGATGAGGATCAAATTCACTCACTCCCACATTGAAGTTACAACAAACATACAATATTACTTGCCGCGAGAAAAATGGAACCACCTTGTAGAATGTAGACGAAGTTGTGAAGTAATGAGTAGTAACTAGCTTGTAGACGATCTCGTGGAATCATCACCGACATTGTCCACGGTGACACTGACCTTCTCATACTTGAAGTCCACTGGATTCATACCCAGTTCAGGCACCACATTATTAGAATGCCTACCAAAAAAGATCACCCAAGCAAACAATGCAAGAAATGCGACCAATGTGCCACATCCCGTGGCAAAGATTACCGTCCCAAGAACAGTCAGAAAACAACTCCTCCTTTTCTTTTCCACAGGAGGTTGATGCTCATTTACTTTCGTCTCAGGATTCAGTGGCTCAGAATGTAATGAGCCAGGAACGGTTCTGACTTTGAAACGCCAAGAAGATAAACTAATGATCTGACTCGTGTTCCCACTTGACGAGCTGATACCCACCAATACATCCTTATCTGCCCACATTTTTGAGAAATCGATAGGGTATGAAATCAAAGGGTTGTAAGGCCTCTCAGACGAGGATTCAGCTAACCTAATCTCCAGCCTCTTAGAACTCGCTTCGTAATCAATCCAAGACTTCAATGGAATCCCGGAATTGAGAAGTAAACCAATGGATGATACATCACCCATTTCAGCAGATACGAAACTACCCACATCAACACCAATATGATTACCATCTTTCCTTGTATCATACTCAACAGCAACAAATTGGTCACCGACATTCTTAGAAATCCCGAAATAACCTTGATCAAACACCTTGGACACTCCCACAACACTTGGGAAGATCACAAATGCCATACCATCACCATCACCATCGCCGTGACCAGGGGTGACAGTGAAAGTGAAATCAGTGGAGAAGGAAACGGGTTTTGACGATGTAAGAAATTTAAAGGGTTTCTTGTAAACAATTTGCCCAGAACTTGACCCATATGAAGGGGAAGTTAGATTGAGGAAATTACCCACATTGCCGATCTTGGCATCCCCTAAAAGGGTAAAATCGGAATCCAAGTCGGGGTATTTATCACCATTGAAGGATTGAAGTGAAAATGAAGAAGAAATAGGTTGAGCAACAGCAATTAGGGTTATGGAATGAAGGATTAGGAAAGAAAATGAAAGACAGTACCTTTGCATTTGATTCATTATTATTGCAATAGGAAAAAGTCCTAGCTTGATGATTTTGTTACCACCTTAGGTATAGTTTGAAGATGTAGAAGAAGAAGAAGAAGAAGAAGAAGAAGAAGAAGAAGAATGTGGAATATTGGAAGATATTTTGATAGCTTCCTACATCTCTTGAAACCCTGATTTATGGGAGTTCACAAGATATACTACTGAATTAGGTGTTTCTGCCGACGGTTTAGAGAGAGAAAGAGCAAGCAAGTAGGCGACGGAGAAAGAGAGAGGGGGGAGTCGGGTGTTGTAGGAATCAACGGTGACCATGGGGTCCATGGCACGTCTTAAGAATCAGTCCGTCTTAGGTCATACTCGTACGAGTTTTTGTTTTTTTTTTTTTAAATAATTGTCTCATTTTAATATAATACTCCTCATGTATACATTTTCCATTCATATTCAATTGTTTCATTTTTGTTTTTTCATATTTGTCTTAGATCTTTGTTGATTTGGTTTTTGGATCTTTGATTGATCCTCCATACACCCTTCCTTCTAGCTTGGTGGACGTCCTTGGTCAGGTGAAGGATCCTGCCCCGGCACAAATAGCAAACAAAGCCTCAAAGGTGTCTGAGAGGGCCCTCTAGACCTGGCAAACGGGTCAACTGGATCGGGTTCGGGTCAGATACCTTCGGATTGGGTCACTTTCGGTTTATAGAATTCGGGTTGACTTCGGGTCGGGCCGGGTCATTTCGAGTTCGTTATTTTCAACTTTTTTAGGGATATCAACTCGTTTTCTATAATAATAGTCGTGTCAATTTCGGATTAGCCCGGGTCAATTCGGATTACAGGTCGAGGAGCCCGGGTCTTCAGTTCAGGTTGGCTTATTTGTGTCGTGTCATTTGGGTCGGGTCAGTTTTGACAGGTCTAGGACTCTTTAGGGGTTCCTCTTCGATGCCTAATTCAGTTCTTTGTATGCCTTGATAAACCTTACTCGTGAGGAGAAATGTGACGTTTTCTAAAGAGAGAGTTGTGTAACACCCCGACCCAAACCTAGGACCGAAAAAGTTAACTGCGGTAGTTCACCAAGTTTTGTGCATGGAGAACCAGAAAAGAAAGTGCATTTTGTTGATATGGGTAGTACTTTCAATCCCTTTAAACACTAGTCATTTAATCTCATAAATAGGACATCTTCAATTAACATAGGGTGTTTTAGTTGAGTGTTAGAATACTAGTACAGATCACGCGCAGTAATGCACGGTACATTTAGAATTTTATATTTATTAGTGATTACATATAAATATCTAATTGGTAACCTATTAACTTTTCACATTTTTAATCGTTACACTTTGATTTGAGAAAATAATTAAAAATGCTAAAGATAATCGAGTAATCTTATTTAATACTTATACTCCCTCCGAGTCTGAATGATCTTACCTTTTGTTTAATATATGTGAGGTATATTTTAATCAAAGGGGAAGATCATTCAGACTCGGAGGGGGTATATTTTACTGAACACTTTTTTTTTTACAAAGCTAATGCTAATATTTCATAATATTTTACTTTTTTTTAATCATGAAACCAACCGTCATGAATCAAAATACATCCTCGCATATATTCAAATCAGTTATAAATTTTATTAACAAATTAGAAGATGACATAATACTCCAAATATTAGTAGATAATAAGATATTTTATTTATATATTAAAATCAAAATTATTTTATATAGCTTTTCCACTCATAAAATGTTTTATAAATTTTTAGGTCGACACTTAAATTCGATAGGTTGTGACACTTTTATTTTGTTACAAAATAAATCCGTATAATAAATATCTTTTTTTCATAGTCTATACACAAAAAATCAATTATTGGAGATTTTTTATCTAATTTACACAAATATTTAGTTTGACTTGAATTAAGATACCCGTACAAAGTATTATATTATAGACTAATTATTTGTTTCCTTATTGCATAATGACAGTGATTTAATTTGGAGGGAAAAAATTGAATGAGGGAGCGACACGTCAGCGTATTTGTAGTGTCTCTTATCCTCTTAGTATAGGAGAGATTGATTACCCTTTAATGTTGAAATACATGGGGCATTTATAGGTTTTGAGTCATAAGAAAGGAGAAAAAGAGAAAAGAGGAACCTTCCCATTTTCTCGTAGGAGTGGCATCGGTACGCCTCCCGGCGAGGTGGGCCCCAAAGGGTCCCCCGGAGGGGGAAGAGCATGGTCAAGACGGCTCGGGCGGCCTCTCCCTGCGACCGAGCAAGGGCTCGAGGTCGAGGGTTTGATTTGGTCCCAAATGGAATGGTGATCGGTCGGCTCGGATGGAGCCAGGTCGAGGCGGAATTGTCGGTGCCGTCATAGTTCATTTTACATTAACAAAAAATATAAAAAGTTTGATATTCTTAATATATTCATAAAGACAACCAAACAAGATCTTACATGACTATACCTACTCTTAGAAACCATTGAGAATATTGAAGATTTCATTCAATTGAAAATAGTGTCAAAAACAGAAGTGAAACTCTTTTTTTTAAGAAAAAAAAATAGAAGTGGAACTATTGGATATGAATGGATGAGTATTACCCTAGGAAGTTCTTTTTGACCAAGTAGGTTGAACTAAATTGAATTGAATTGAACTGAACTAAATAACCATGGTGTTGCACACTTTCAGTTGGCCAAGGTGCGTGGTAGTTGATGGTTGGTTGTGGTCTGGTGGCTGTGGCCTCCCTAAGTAGGTTGTTCAGGCATTTTTTGGACAATTTAATGGATTATGTTCTCTGATGTATGTTATACCCTTGCCCTGAGCTCCTACTACCAAAATTAAGAGTACATTTTCCAGAGACTCTTATTAAGACTATCCATCTTGACAATGTTGGTGAATTTACTTCTCAAACTTTGGATGATTATTGCATGTCATCAGTTAGGATAAATGGCGACATCTTGTAGCTCATGTATGTTCACACAAAAAATGGTCTACGTGAATCAGTAATCAAATAACTTTTGTTAATTACTTCGACCATTACTTATGAAGTGTAAACTCCCACTTGCTGCGGGCACTACAATAAATTAAGTCTTCTACAATGGATCAATAACAACGCATAATCAAGGTTTTTAGGTATAGTCGTAATTGTATCCATTTCTTAATTAATTCACGCGCTCCTCTAATAAAATAATTTACAACGGGTAACATCATAAACCCGGCGTTGTAGAAAATAATAATAGTAGTACAGCGGGCTTCAACAAAGAAACCGTTGTATAAAAGTACCTACAAAGGCCTTATACCCGTTGTAGATTTTGTTACAATAGTGTTTTTGTGATCCTTTTATTCGATGTTAACCTATATTTTGGGTCCATTTACTCGTCGTTACGTCTCTCTCTCTCTCTCAACGTAAATTAATCATTCACTTTGCTACGTTCACTCTCTCTATTTTCCTTGTCGTTGTTGTTGACTAGCCATGGCCGTGATTTTTCTCTTTTACTTAGTTTGATTACACTCTGAATGATACGTCCCTTCATCACTCTGATTTTAGTTTATTGACCATTGCATGACACTTCTTTTACTAATTTCAGTCTGAATGACCATTGCATATCGCTTCTTTTATTAATTTTCATTTCACTCCTATTTTCGTTTATTGGGAACTAGTTGATATAGTATATTGTCAATTCGTTTATAGTAGATAGCTGTAGAAAGATTCTACAGTTTTTAGTATAAGAAATAACCTTTGGACATTCAACATTATTCATCCTCTGTCTGTAAAAAAACCTAAGTCTGTAAACAACAAAGAAATTTTAAACATTCAACATTCATACTAAGTCGGTAATAATAAATGACTTCCGAATTTATGTATCCGGTTAGATGCATAATGGTGAACATGCCATTCCACGTCGAAAATGGTCTTCTTGTTGGATGGAGTTTCAACTGTGTGAATTATATTTTGAAAATACTTGAGTACCCTATTTCTAATTAAGGTAACTATTTTGTGGATAAAGCCTAAACCGGTGTTCAAGAGGGTGATCGTGCTCAAATTTAAGAGTGGGTTCAACAATCTGTCTTCGAAACAGGGGTCAGGGTAAGGTAGAGTTTAAATCACCTGGAGGTCCTGCTAGTGTACCACACCTGTGGGTTGCAACATGTGCCGATGTACAACCTGACGAAGCCAACTGATTTCGTCATGCATGGTACCCTTCTATTTGAAGGAGGTTGCATATTGGAACCGCGATTTGGCTGAGAGGATGGAGTTTAACCGTTACGATACTATAATGGTTGTTTTAATTAAGTGTGTTATGTTTATTGTTATTACTAGATTAAAGCCCGTTCGTTGCACGGGTTAGTTGGCTTAATTATATTAATGAAGTACATTCATTAAATAAGAAACTTAATCAAACTATATCATTACAACAAATAAGATGATCACATGATATTAATAATCAAACTTAATTTCAGTTGAGTTTATAGTCTTAAGAGCTCATTTTTAAACTCAAAAGAACACATGATTGCTCTCATTTATAATATAAAATTTCATCATCTTATTATAATTCGATGTGGAAATAATTTTAAATTTGTAGTCTTATTAAGATATTTTTTAATACTCGAAAGTTTTTTTTAATGATATCTAAGAACGAATGAATTTTTTGATTGATATCTAAGAACGAAAGATTAATCTTATTTATAATATAAGATTCTATCGCCTCATCATAATTTTTCGATGTAGGATAATTTACTCAATGTTTATAGTCTTAAGATCTGTTTTTAAAACTTAAGACCCAGAAAAATGCACAATTACTCTTATTTATAATATAGAAGGATCATCTTATTTTAATTTTTTCGATGTGAAATAATTTTGGGTTTGTAGACTTTTTAAAAACCGAAAGATTACTCATTTATGATATATCATATCTAAGAAAAAATAATTAGTCTTATTTATAATATAGAAATCCATCACCATATTATAATTTGTCGATGTGGGATAATTTAACAAAAATTTGTAGTCTTATTTATAATATAGAATCATCATCGTACCTTATTTTAATTGTTTCGATGTGGGATAATTTTAACTTTGTAGTCTTATTAAGACCTTTTTTAAACTCAAAATATTGTTGATTGATATTTAAAAACAATGATTACTCTTATCATAATTTTTCGATGGGGGAGAATTACTTAAATTTATAGTTTTAAGAGCTACTAGTTTGATGGTCCGTGAAAATTCATGGGCTAAGGCGTTATTTTTTAGATAAATAAATTATGAAAAAATTGTTACCTACAACATATATTAATACACGTAGGAGGTCAATTTTCGACGATAAATATATTTTACTATATCATAAGATTAGTTGTATCAATAAACTTCATATTAGAATTAAATACTCCCTCCGATTACCTGTGTTCTTCCCTATTTCCATTTTGGGATGAGTTTGATTTTCTTCCCTCTTTCCATTTAAGGAAAGTTTTACCTCTTTATTAATTAATATAATATTTATCTCTCCTACTTTTTCACCACACTTTTTCTCATTTAATTAATATAATATTCCTCTCTCCTACTTTTCCATTCTATTTTTTCTCATTTAATTAATATAATATTTCTCTCTCTTACTTTTTCATTCCACCTCTCATTATTCTACTAATATAATTACTCCCTCCTTATTTTCTTCCCCAAAAAGAAAGGGGAAGAACACAGGTAATCGGAGGGAGTATGTAATAAGTAGACTATTTCACTACCAACGAATAATGCGTGTGGTTATGAATGACTTTTAGTAGATAACATAAATTTACACGATAGTTGTTTCAGTAATTCTAATAGAATATTGACATAGTTATCAATTGTGCAGGAGTAACAACTCTAGTCTAAAATCCGTGATGAAATCACAGGGTTGATAGATGAACTTATTAGCACCAGTGTTAGGTAAAGAATAGATTGTGACTGACGTGACAAAAGTGTTATAGATTGATGTACTCATAATATGTAGCACAAAAGTATGTTTCAAAAGAAGACAATACTGTAAGATTCAAGAATTAACAAATAAATGACTCTAATTGTAACAAAATCAAGAGTACAAAATTAAAATTCTAAAATTACTCAAAGACGAATCTAGAACATGCAACATAAAAAATCAATAATGATACAAAAAAAAAATCAGAAATTAATATATATATATAGGGGGATCAAGGAAGTTACTAACTCTCCAACTCTCCCTTAGTGTTGATTCCCTCCATCCATTCGTCCTAAGATTGATGGTGGATGGATGGGGTTCAATTTAAAAAAAAAAAGACAATAAACTGACACAGCAGCAGTGGAGAGAGGAAACATCCTCTCACCCAAATCAATCCCTACATTACTTCCCTCATACACTTCCCAATCCCCTCATTTTCCATTCATTTCTCAACTCAATTTATCTTTCTCTAACAAAACCCCAACAAATAATCACCATTAATAACTCCGACCATACTCCGTCAACTACTCCGACCATACTGCGTTTTTAACCCAACATACTCCGTCAGTAACTTCGATCATCATACGAAGGTATGTTGATCTTCATCATCTTCATCTTCATCTTCATCTTCATTTTCGTGCTTCATCTTCATCTTCATCTTCATGCTTCTTTTTATTTTTCATGTCTTTTTTTTATTTATAAAATTATTCATCTTCATTATCTAAAAAAAACAACTTTATCTTTAAGATGGAGTTTGAAGATGAAGTTGTTATTTTTTTGTGGGATGAATGGAGCTTGAAGATGAACATGAACAAGTCATTTAGTGCGTAATGTTTTTGCAGAATTGCAAAGTCACACTCATTATGCTGTACAGTCACACTCATTATGCTGTACAGTCACACTCATTATGTTGTAGAATCACGCAGATGTACACTCATTGTAGTCACATATTCAGTTGTATAGTCACACTCATTATGCTGTATAGTCACACTCGTTATGTTGTAGAATCACGCAGCTGTAGAATACCTTGAGATTAAGATATCATGCGTTTAATCATCTTCATCTTCATGCTCACACACATTATGTTATCCAGTCACCACTATAACCTGCGTAATCACACATGTTGACGTGTACAATCACATGCTATAAGTTGCATAGTCACAAATATTGAGGTGTACAATCGCGTGATATAAGTTGCACAGTCACACATGTTGATGTGTACAATCACACGCTATAAGGCGTACAGTCACACACTTTATGCTGTACAGTCACACACTTTATTCCGTATAGTCACAAATATTGAGGTGTACAATCGCGTGATATACTTTTCATACCTTTTTTTTGTATTTATAAAATAATTCATCTTCATTATCCAAAAAAAATGAAGATTAAATATGGATTAAAATGAAGGTTGAATATGAATGAATGAAGATTGAATATTTAATTAATGTTATAATTTAGTTGTATAGTCACAGAGATTATGTTGTAGAGTCACACAGTTGAAGTTGTATAGTCATACTCGTTATGTTGTAGGATCACAGTCATTATGTTGTTGGATCACACCGTTTATGTTGTATAGTCACACAGTTAAAGTTGTACAGTCACACTCATTATGCTGTACAATCATGTAGTTGTAGAGTCATTGTAGTCATATATTCAGTTGTGTTGTGTGATTTAGATTGATTGTGTGTTTTGTTGCAGCGAAATAGTTGGTGGAAAGAGGAATGTTGGTAAAAGGGGCGGTGGGAAGAACAAGGTCGTGGAAGATACAACGACCGACCACGTAATTGGACAATGTATTGTTGCGCACGTACCGAAGACCATCGTTAAGCTCTTGTGTGTTTATGTGAGATAAAATATTTGCTTTAGGATGAACGTACTATGTGTAAATGATGTTTGGTGGGTTAGAATGTTTTTATGTTTGACGTACTATATGTAAAGGATGGACTTTGTCCAATGTAAATATATTTTCATCGCTATTTTCTGGTTTCATAATTAATCACGCGAGGTCTATAGCAAAATCACTTATCCTTCCACCTGTGTGACTATACAACATAATCTCTGTGACTATACAACTAAATTATACTCGTACTTATTTATACTTCAATCATCATTAGCAAAGATGATTACATACACTAATCACTGCAAGAATTTGCGTGATTCTACAATACAATGACTCTACAATTCCATGATTGTACAACATAATGAATGTGACTGTACAACTTTAACTGTGTGACTATACAACATAAATTGTGTGATCCTACAACATAATGACTGTGATCCTACAACATAACGAGTATGACTATACGACTTCAACTGTGTGACTATACAACATAATCTCTGTGACTATACAACTAAATTATACTCGTACTTATTTATACTTCAATCATCATTAGCAAAGATGATTACATACACTAATCACTGCAAGAATTTGTGTGATTCTACAATATAATGAGTGTGACCATACAACCTAAAGTGTGTAACTACAAAACTGAAACCGTAAAATGGAAAATAAAAGCCATACAGTCAATTATTCTTCAATCATCATTAGTAAAGTCACATTCATAATTAGAAAGATGATTATACATACGATTCAGAACAAATTATCTAAACATTCATTAAATATTCAACCTTCATTCATTCATATTCAATCTTCATTTTAATCTTCGCAACAATACATTGTCCAATTACGTGGTCGGTCGTTGTATCTTCCACGATCTTCTTCTTCCCACCGCCCCTTTTACCAACATTCCTCTTTCCATCAATCATTTCGCTGCAACAAATCACACAATCAATCTAAATCACACAACACAACTGAATATATGACTACAATGACTCTACAACTGCATGATTGTACAGCATAATGAGTGTGACTATACAACTTTAACTTGTGACTGTACAACATAAACGGTGTGATCCAACAACATAATGACTGTGATCCTACAACATAACGAGTATGACTATACAACTTCAACTGTGTGACTCTACAACATAATCTCTGTGACTATACAACTTCAACTGTGTGACTCTACAACATAATCTCTGTGACTATACAACTAAATTATAACATTAATTAAATATTCAATCTTCATTCATTCATATTCAACCTTCATTTTAATCCATATTTAATCTTCATTTTTTTTTTGGATAATGAAGATGAATTATTTTATAAATACAAAAAAAAGGTATGAAAAGTATATCACGCGATTGTACACCTCAATATTTGTGACTATACGGAATAAAGTGTGTGACTGTACAACATAAAGTGTGTGACTGTACGCCTTATAGCGTGTGATTGTACACATCAACATGTGTGACTGTGCAACTTATATCACGCGATTGTACACCTCAATATTTGTGACTATGCAACTCATTGTAGACACCCGCATTTTGACTGCCACGTGTCTATGGTAGTCTCCGAAAAACACCCGATGATGATTGGACGTCAACGTGACTTAGTATACTCGGATTTGGGCTCGGAATTCATAATATCCGACATGGACTTTTAGCGGAGTAAAAATCTCACAAAACAGACCTCAAATTCAGGCCCAGTGGGTCGTTCCGAGTCAAATGAGACTAATTTGGGCCAAAACCGACACCAAAAATATTTCCCGTCTTTTGGCGACCGGGTCAAAACCCGGTCAAAGACGAAACCGTCTCATAAAACCAACCAAGTTCATTTGGCGCAAAAAATCAAATTCAAAAAGCTACCAAATCTACAAAAGTCAACCTTCCTTATTTATCTCACCCGCCTTGACCCACTCGATCGAGTGGATTGACCTCACTCGATCGAGTGGAGCCTTTTTACCCGGATAAGGCCCATTTGTGTAGGCACTCGATCGAGTGCACTAGGGCCACTCGATCGAGTGCCCTTATGTCGTGGGGTAATGCCTATAAATACCCCACGACACCCCCATGCATTTCAATCTTTTTTGGCACCTTCAACCCTACAATTTCAGTCACTCTCAACCCTACTACAACCCTACATACCTACACTACAAACCCTAAGCACAAAACACCATTTCCGAGCCTCCTTGACCCTCGGAAACCGACACATACACCCATACACACCACAACTCTCATACATCCTCGATACTCCCGAGCTTCGTCGCTATTCACGAGTCCATTTCCGAGGTTCTATACTAGCATGTATGTTGAGGGTGTCCTAAACCCCGCTTTAATCTTTTTGTCTCGTTTTATTTCCGTTTAATTCATCGTATTTTTGTATAGTAATTGTAATCGTCACAACGTTAACACTAACACTTTTTTTGCATCTTTTTACATTTTCGTTTTATATCGTTTTATCGTCATTATATTATTAATACCGTGTATATATAAAACTAGTATCAAATTTCGGTTTAAAATCCGTTTGACTACGATGTTTGCCTAAGATCCGTTTAATCCCTTTACGAGCAACGACGGAGGTGGAGCCCTTTCGAGGAGCCCCGCCCCAATGTACTCAAGGGCGTAACGCGATCGCAAACGATCGTAGTTGAACGAATTTCATTCCATTTCCATAATTGGTTCGAGACCCGTTGACACGAATACCGACATCACGTAACCCGAAAGGGTTAGTTTCGATGTCGTGACGTAGAGGGATGCATCTCGTTACTAATTCAAAGTTTCGTAATCTAACACAAACATTTTCATAAAAACCCCGGTGACGATATTATAATCGTTCATGCACGATTATAGTACCGGAGGCCGAGTCGAATACAAATCGTGCGATATTTGTATTTGGCTTGGTCGATCATCGATTTCAAGTCATAAAATCGAGCAAATCATTACTCGTACAGGGGGCACTCGACCGAGTGCCATAGGCCACTCGATCGAGTTGCACCCCAAAAACAGGGCAGTAGCCCCATTAATGACACACTCGACCGAGTGCCATAAGGCACTCGATCGAGTAACCCCCCAAAATATGGGCAGTAGCCACGTTAATAGCGCACTCGGTCGAGTCAATCAATGACTCGGTCGAGTGGGTCTGGCAACTCAGAAACCCGAGGGCTTGGACATATATTCCGAGCCCCGTTCTTATCGACTTTAGACCATCGACCGACCCTTCATCATTTTTCAAAACGCTACACACATCACGACACGTAGAACGACTTTGACCACTTTTACGTGATAAGTCGGGACAAGACTACGGAATGTGAGACTAGGTTAGCAATACGCCACAATCTCCTATTTCCGTCCTTCGCTTAATACGTAACATAATACGTATTTAAGCGGGGTAGTCCATCTACATAATTTCGCGGTCTAGTTTACATATGGGTCCGTTTTTATCTTTGTTTTACGTTATTTTGTTTATGACGTATTATGAATTCCGGGTTGTATTTCCGCCCGTGTAGCTTGTACGCTTTTATTCCTTTTTCGAGCTTTATTTATTATATGCTTTTACGCTTTATAAATGAACCTCGCATGCTAAATCATTTCGACCAATAATTAGATGCATTAAATGACGTAGTTAACGCAAAATTCGCATGCTTAGACAAAACGCTGTTTGCATATCATTTCATTATTTTACTAGCGCGCGTATCATGAACACGAACGATGTCTTAGTAGAGGGCGCCATGTGCGGGCGGGGTTGGGTGTCCTTAGTGGGCTTCCCAACACGTACCCTCACCCCTTACTCAGAACCTTTGGTTTCCGGATGTCCGAAACCCTTGGCGAACGAGAGTCATTCTTTACACGATTACCGGTATAGATGGTATCGGTATCGCAATGCAAAGGGACGAGCCCCATGAACTCTGAAATCGGAGTGGGCTTACTTTGTGTAAAGCCCATGACGACATAGAGTGGGCTCGTATGGTTCCGAATAACCACAAAATTCGGTGGCGACTCCATTTTGACTTAAATTTCGAACCCAAGAACAATCTCACCACGAGATTCATTCGCCTACCCAAACCCGCGCTTCGCCGCGTCGGGGTGGACCTACGTCATGTCCACAATTTGGCGACTCCGCTGGGGATACCCGATGTACCACATGTCATCGGGGTTCCTAGGGTGAGACTCGAAGAGAAATCGTTCGTAGATTAGTGTGCGCGCGTTAGTCTAATGATTCATGCATAACCCATTTTTGCCCGGGCCGGTTACTTGTGACCGACGTCCCACTATACCGCGGTGCATTCCTACATGGGTGCACTAAAAACATCGATGGTGGAACTCGTCTCGGTTTTGCGGCATGTCCTAAGACCAACTCGGCTTAGGGAGTCCGTCCATCACATGAGAAAGCCATCGTTGTTGGTATAGACCCTATTTTGACCGACCGAGACTTAGTGTAAAGCATACATAAGCGTCGTTATAATGCTTGTTTGACTACGTGCTACTTGGTTTCCGTGTCAATTTTTCAAAAACCGTCATTTCAAATTTGCATCTTTCCAAAAATACCCACCTTTCGAAAAACCCGAAATACTGTCCATCTCGGGACCCGTCATTCTAAAATACCCAATTTTGAAAAACCCGAAATGCTGCCCATTTCGGGACTCACTTTTTCAAAATACCCAATTTTCAAAACTCGGAATGCCGCCGAAATTTAGGATCAACGATTTGACTCAAAATATCCTTTTCTGTAGTCGGCATGCTGTCCGTTTTAATTCTCGAATTTTCACCCCACCTTGATTTTCGGAATTTTTCCTTTTCAAAATTCTAATCTCGGTTTTCGAAATTTCGTTTTCAGTTTTCAAAACTTTCGGAAATTCGTTCATTTTGCATTCAAACCTCAACTTTCAACTTTCCTAAAATAAACCTTCCTTATTATAGGACCTACCGTCTATCCGTGTGTCGGGTCTTTGCATAATACGTAGAGGGTTTATAGCGTCGAAACTCCGTCGATCTTATATCACGAGTTTCCCCCCCTTTCCCAAGTCCGCCTTGTCTGTCAAGGCACGACCAACCCGCGTAGGGCATACCCCTACAAAGGAAAGTCCGTCCATACACTCGAGTCAAAAGTCTGGGGAGTAATCTCACGTGGACCTTCCTTCGAACGGGACTAGGCCCACGAAGCCGAAATCCTAAGGAAGTCATACCACCCACGAGTCATCCGTCTAGATGTCTTTCTCGAGTCCTTTCCACTCAGTCTTTTCTTTTTGGGTCGCTCGGGATGTGCTGTTTCCTTTGATTCCAAGACTGGGTTCGGTTTCTGATTACGTGGTGTTCTTACAGACATGCCACCATCAACCAGACACACTCGCAGGATGGAAACTGCCTTAGCTGAACTGAAAGCCTCCGTTGATTCCATGATCGAGAAGCAGGCCGACCTACCACCATTCGGGGCCGCCCATAACCTGGCCCTCTACATCACGGTGGTCTGCCGAGGAAAATACCTTCCCATGACCCTAGTTGATGACGGGTCTGCTGTGAACGTCCTTCCTCTAAGGACCGCAAAAGCCCTCGGCATTACCGAGGCTGACTATGTTCCGACTGCTCAGACCATCCAAGCCTTCGATGGGAGCCCGAAGTCGGTAGCTGGGGCCGTGAAACTAACCATTATCACTGGCCCGATAGAGAAAGAGCTCGAGTTTCAGGTGATCGATGTCACCTCATCATTCAACCTGCTCCTGGGTAGGCCTTGGATCCACGCGGTCAAGGCGGTGTCCTCCACCCTCCACCGAAAGATTAAGATGCCTCTGCTTAACGATGTCATCACTTTAGAGGCAACACCAATGACTGTGGCTAGCTGTAACGCCACGGGACGCACGGATCTCTGGGGGTTCGATTTTGTGGGGATGATCGAGGAAGAGTACCTCTTTAGGCCTTACTTCACTACGAGTATCGACATGATGCTCCAAAACCTAGGATACTTTCCGGGGGCTACTTCTCGACCCGATCTTCCAGCTGGGAAGATCATCGAGGTTCTCAAAGACGAAGAATCTCACTTTGGTCTCGGTTATGACATCACCCCCGACAATGTTGTCCGAGCAGGGATCGAAAAGGCCTGCAACATCCTTAAGGGTATCTACTTGAGCCCTTATAGCCCACGGTTGGCTGACTACTTTGTCACACCGGTGTTTGGGGCTATCCAGGTTGGTCTATACCAACCCAATGCTATGCAGCTCGGGACCCACTTGGCCCGGGACTGCAACTACATCCCGGATGATGTGTTCGCCCTCATCCAGTCCAACGGAGCTGAAGATGCTGAGCCCGCACTAGGGCTACTATTTGGGGAAGACACCGTAGCCCCAACTCCAAAGGAAGACCTGGTCAACCTGATTCTCCGCAGCAACAGGTTTGACCCGACCAAGCTGATCTCGGATGTGGGTTCCGAGACGGGAAACAGGGCCTGGAGGAAGACTGTCAAGTGAACTGACAGCCAGGGAAGGATCTACAAGCTGGCCACCGGAGAGGGAGACATGCCTGAGTCTGAGTCCGATTCTGAGTCGGAGTCTGAGTCAGAGTCTGAGGTCGAGTCTAGGGAAGTCGGTGCTAGAATCACTCCTGTAACCCCCCTCCCTTTTATTATTCCTGCTGCTGGCACTTCGGGGTCTGTCCCGAGTGCCCTACCTATCCCGCCACTGACCAATGATCAGATGGCTGCTCTCTTTGAGCTGTTCTCCAAATTTTCAATCAATAATAACAACCGTTCTGCTTACGACTTGTCTCTTTCAAATTCTGCTTTTAAAAATGTTTTATGCTATGACATTGAGAAATCAGACGAACAGGTACCTTTACCTCCGCATTTGATCGAGCAACTAGAGCAAAGGGAGTCCCGGAACCCGGTAATCGAAGAAACCGAGTCCATAAATGTGGGAACAACCTTAGAGCCTCAGACACTTAAGATAGGGTTATCCTTAGATCCCGAGGGGAAACAACAGTTCGTAAACCTCCTCCAAGAGTTTGAGGACGTCTTCGCATGGTCCTACAAGGACATGCCGGGGATAGACCGGGAAATAGCCGAGACCGCATACCAATCAAAGATGGGTGCAAGCCGGTCAAACAAAAGCTTCGTCGGATGAGGCCCGAGTGGTCTCTCAAGGTAAAAGAAGAAGTCGACAAACAATTCAAAGCCGGCTTCATACAAGTGTCCGAGTATCCGGACTGGGTGGCAAACATCGTGCCGGTTCCTAAAAAGGACGGTAAGGTGCGGGTATGCGTAGACTTTCGGGATCTTAACAAGGCGAGCCCGAAAGATGATTTTCCGTTACCACACATCGACATACTGGTGGATAACACGGCCGATCATGCCCTTCTATCATTCATGGACGGGTATGCCGGGTATAATCAAATCAAGATGGCGAAAGAAGACATGAGTAAGACTACCTTCACCACACCTTGGGGTACTTACTGCTATACCGTCATGCCTTTCGGTCTCATTAATGCCGGGGCCACATATCAAAGGACTGCTACCACTTTACTACACGACATGATGCATAAAGAGGTAGAAGTTTACGTAGACGACATGATCGTCAAATCCAAAGAACGGGACGGTCACATCACCGCCCTAAGAAAATTCTTCACCCGATTGCGCAGATACAACATGAGGTTAAACCCTCAAAAGTGCAGTTTCGGGGTAACATCAGGCAAATTACTGGGTCATATCGTTAGCCAACGAGGTATCGAAGTCGATCCAGCTAAAATCAAAGCCATTACCGAGATGCAACCTCCTAAAACCGAAAAAGAAATAAGGGGATTCCTCGGGAAAGTCCAGTACATCAGTCGGTTCATTTCCAAATTAACCATGGTGTGTGAACCAATTTTCAAGAAACTGAAAGTGGGAGAACGGGTACTATGGGATGACAAGTGCCAAACCGCTTTCGACAAAATCAAAGAAATTCTGTCTGCTCCGCCAGTCTTAATGCCACCTCAACCCGGTTTGCCTCTGTCGTTATACCTAACGACAACCGAGACAGCCATGGGGGCTATGCTGGCTCAGACAGTTGACTCCGAAGAAAGAGCCATTTACTACATCAATAAAAAGATTTTAGAGTATGAGTGCAAATATACCATGCTCGAAAAGACGTGTTTGGCTCTAGTCTGGGCCACCAAGAAACTCCGACATTATATGCTCAGTTACGAGGTCCATGTGCTATCCAAGATGGACCCCATCAAATACATCTTCGAAAAACCCGTTCTCAACGGCCGAATCTCTAGATGGACTCTAATGTTGGCAGAGTTCGACTTAAAGTTTGTACCGTTAAAGGCTAGTAAAGGTCGAGTAGTAGCTGAATTTCTCGCCGATAGCCCGATAACCGAGGAAGGACACACCGACACTTGGTCCTTCCCAGATGAAGATATTTTCCATACTGATACTGAAACTTGGGATTTATACTTCGATGGTGCATCTAATTTTCGAGGGTTCGGAGTCGGGATCCTCCTAATTTCACCAAAAGGGGAACATACACCCGTCTCCATCAAACTGGACTTTGATGTTACTAATAATGCAGCAGAGTACGAAGCATGCATTTACGGGCTACAAGCCGCCGCCAATCTGGGGATTACAAATCTCCGGGTACATGGTGACTCATCCTTGGTCATTAACCAAGCACTTCAAAAATGGAAAACTCGAAATGCTAATCTCGTGGCCTACCAGGCACGAGTACGGGATCTCGAGAAACAATTCCAAAAGGTAGAATATATATACCTACCCCGGGAAGAAAATCAGTTCGCAGATGCACTCTCAAAATTGGCATCTTTACTGAATATTCCCGACCACGTGACTAGTATGCCGATTTGCGTCGAAAGACGGTCTGAGCCGGCATACATTTGTGATATTGAAGACATCAAAATAACCGATCCCGAACCGTGGTACCAAGCCGTGTTAACGTACCTAACAAACGGAGAATATCCTCCCGAGACGGAAGGTCGAGCCAAGAAAGCCTTACGGAGGCTAGCCACCCAGTTCATCCGCACCGACGACGGACAACTGTATAAAAAGACGGCACAGGGGGCTCTTCTCCTTTGTGTTGACAAATACAAGGCTGAAAAGGTTATGGCCGAAGTACATGACGGTGAAAACGGCCCACATATGAATGCCCACATGCTGGTCCGGAAAATCATGAGGCTCGGTTATTACTGGAATACCATGGAAGCCGATTGCCGGTCGTATGTCAAACATTGTCATAACTGTCAAATCTTTGGCAATGTGCAACATATGCCGTCATCGCTACTCTATACCATGACGTCACCCTGGCCATTCTCAACGTGGGGTATCGACATAATCGGGAAAATAAATCCCTCGGGTACCGGTGGGCATTGCTTCATTTTGGTAGCTATCGACTATTTCACCAAATGGGTCGAAGCTGAATCATATCGCATTCTCACTGCCAAGCATGTCGCCAAGTTTATCCAAAACAAGATAATATGTCGATATGGGATTCCCGCTGAATTTATCAGTGATCACGGGACTCATTTTCAAGCCGAGACTGCGGCCCTATTGACCAAGTATAAAATCCAAAGGCATACTTCCTCGCCTTACCGTCCCCAAACCAATGGAGCAGTAGAGGCGGCTAATAAAACAATTGTCACCATACTCAAAAAGATGGCTGACAATTACCGGGACTGGCCCGACAAAATACCTTTTGCCCTATGGGGATATCGAACGTCAATTCGCACCGCAACCGGGGCGACGCCATATTACTTAACCTACGGGATGGAGGCAGTCCAACCAGTCGAGCTGGAGGTACCGTCCCTCAGAATCCTGCTAGAAAGTCAAGTACCCGAAGCTGACTGGGTTCGAGCACGATATGACTCACTGGTTTTACTAGACGAACGACGGTCTCGTGCCCTCAATAATATCCAAATCTACCAGAAGAGGATCCAACGGGCCTTCAACAAGAGAGTAAGGCCCAGACACATCAGGGAGGGCGATCTAGTCCTTAAGTCTATTCAGGCTCTACTACCGGTTGACCCAAGGGGAAAATTCAAACCCAATTGGGCTGGGCCATATCTGGTGAAGAAAATCCTATCAGGGGGAGCAGTGATGCTGACGGACCTGGACGGGAATGAGTTTGTCAACCCAACCAACCTGGACCAGCTGAAGCGCTACTACCCTTAGCCATTTCTCAATGTCATTAGCAAGTTTTATCAAAATCATTTTTTTTACAAAAAGCAAGTCAATGAGCTAGGATTACTTATTCTACTGTCATAAACATCTTGAACCAATAGTCTTGGTGTAATTCGAGATTGCAAATTTCCTATGCCTGAACTACGTTTGGTTTGATTCTGCTAATCGCGGATACGTAGGCAACCCCTCAAAAGGGTACAACCAATGCAATCAAGAAAAGACAGGAGCGGTTTTATAATAAACTTCCTTTATTAATTCAAAAAAAATCCCGACAAGCTCGGGAAATTACAAAGTGCAGGAATTCAAAAAAATACAAAAAAGGGCACAATAAAAATAATAATAATACTTAAATAATAATAAAGCTAAAGGACTCGGCATTTAGGGCATCTTGCCCTTCCCTTTGTCCTTAGCCTCTTTAGTCGTCCACTGACGACGACGTGGAGGGGAGCGTTCCCGAATCACCACGGGAACTTCTCTAGCTCGGGCTCGAGTGTTTGAGCCCGACTCCCCTGTCATATCAATGGGCCCAAGTCGAGCCCTGACCGGCTCAGGGAGCCGGTCACGCGGACCGAGTCGGTCCCGGACTGCCAACCTCGGCCCAAGTCGTCGTTCCAAGTCAGTCTGCCCTCGAGTGCTGCTAGAACCGACTTCCTTAGATCGAGTCTTAGTTTGTGACGTAAGACCCGATTCTCCCCGAACTGTAGTCTCAGGACTGTGTTCCCCGGTGAAGAAGTCTCTGTTGTCCTTCGCCGACTCACGCTGAACCAATTCGATGGCCTCGTCAACTTTTAAGGCCTTTCGAGCTTCCTCGGACTCTTCAGAAGTCCACTTCTGATAAGCCCGCGATACCCAAGCGGATTGGCAAGGGCTAGGTACCGTCCATGTGGGACGAGTGAACCATCGTTGCAACCAAGTGTCGCACATAGCGTCCGTTAATTGGAGCGGGACGCTAATAATGGCTTCCTTCTCAAGGATGCGCTGAGATGAACCGAACTGCCTTAGGAGACGGTCCGGATAAATGTGAACTGTCCAGTCTAAGGACAAGATCGTCAGGTATCGGGCTTGGTCCCTCTTAGCCAGTCCGGTCAATTTTGAAAGGAACCACCAAGCGACGGTCCACCTGATCAAGGGACTCCCATGAAACACCAATTCCTCGTCCCAGTAAGCTCGATCAATCCGATGACTCGTGCTTATCTTCCGCCTTCGGGAGCTAATCTGACTGCTCCGGTAATTGGGAATGCTTGGAGGGGTCTCTATGATCGATAACCGCTCCGACAACCATATCTGAAAAGCATACACAGGCTTCGTAAGCAACGGAGCAATTCGCTACAGCCCACTCGATCGAGTGCAGAAGCTGACTCGATCGAGTAAGCCTGTCACAAACAGGCAGTAGCCCGATGAAAGTGCCACTCGATCGAGTGACAGGTCCACTCGATCGAGTGACTTACGTGAATCGGAAAATTCGCGCGAAACGTGAAAAAAAAAAAAAAAAATCGAGGTGCATACTTGAAGAAAACGGGTACTCCCCGTCAGCGGTCGAGTTGGGTCGAGCCGTCTAGCGTCCAAACCCGTAATAATCTCCCCAGTGGCTAGCCAAGCAGGGCTATGACCAGTCTCCATCTGGTCAACCACTCCGATTAGCCTGATTTGACCCCTGCATGTGTCAAGCTCCATCAGCCCCTCGAAGACATAACAATGCAGCATGCAAAAGGCGAAAGCCCTACGCCTATGAGCAGGGGTGGCCCTCACGTCCCGTGGATTCATGAACTTATCGGCCAAATCGAATAGGGAAACGTTATCTCCCTGCACCATTCGGTTTGCCTCAGCATGAGACAAACCCAAGAATTCCCTCAAACGCCTCCTTGGATCCGGGTAGAATGGGGGAATGGCAGGCTGAATAGCAAGACCCCAACCGCCTATGGCCGCGATCTCCTCGGGCAAGGGACACATCTCGCCCCTCGGGAATGCAAACACGTGATGGGTGGTGTCCCAAAACGACAGACATGCGTCCAAAAAATGCGAATCGACTATCAGACGCTGAAAAGGGAATAAATTGACTATCCCCATTTGAGTCAGCCTGACCTTCTCCTCGTCCCGAAAGTATTGGGACCAGGCGAGAAGCATGGCAGTCAAGTGATCGATGCCCATGATAGGATTTTTAGCTTTCTTAAAAGTCTACAAGATTTTGAGAAAGGGGAAGGAGAATTTGAGTTGTGATGCAGAAACTGAAGCAGGGATCTCCTATACTTATAATGGAGAAACCTAACTGAAAACCTAACTGCTACTGCCTCCTCATCCACCTAGGCCCTATGCGCGCGCAGGCCTGATTTCAAACTTGAACCCAGAATAGGAATCAAGCTGTCCCGAGCTTTCCTAAAGATTTTCTAAAAATCTCTTTGCGTCAAAATTTTTGTCTTTCTAAAATTTTCAATCTTTTTTCTCCCCAGCGAGAGTCAACATTTTACCTGCATGTTACATACAAGTTGTTATGTGTCAGCATACAGGTACACCCCAGACTTCAAGAAGCAAGTCCCCGCGAAACTATTTAATTTCTCCAACGGAGTTAGCTTTTCCCTGGTGTGCTACATCCGAAGTACGATGTGTCGGCATACGGGTACACCTACTCCCCAAAAGAGGCAAGCTTTACTCCCCACGGAGCATCATCATCAAATGCGACCCAAGGCTTCAGAAGCAAGCCCGAGCAGCTCGTATACTTCCTCAGCGGAACGCCCGAGGCGGCATTTTCCCCGAAAAGATACGGGATGGGCCCACATATAGTTGCGCCCAAGACTTATGCTACAAGCCTGACTCCCCGCGAAGCTATCATCGTTAGGACAGGTATGACCCTCTGCTTATGGCTGGCGAGCCCTTCACGCAAGTCTACTGGACTATAAACGACCCGACCGGAAGTCTACCAGGTCTTAGCGGGCTTGGTAGCTACTCTGACTTTCGCCTTGTCCAAGCCTCAGTCAGAGTGGGGGCTCTGTAGACACCCGCATTTTGACTGCCACGTGTCTATGGTAGTCTCCGAAAAACACCCGATGATGATTGGACGTCAACGTGACTTAGTATACTCGGATTTGGGCTCGGAATTCATAATATCCGACATGGACTTTTAGCGGAGTAAAAATCTCACAAAACAGACCTCAAATTCAGGCCCAGTTGGTCGTTCCGAGTCAAATGAGACTAATTTGGGCCAAAACCGACACCAAAAATATTTCCCGTCTTCTGGCGACCGGGTCAAAACCCGGTCAAAGACGAAACCGTCTCATAAAACCAACCAAGTTCATTTGGCGCAAAAAATCAAATTCAAAAAGCTACCAAATCTACAAAAGTCAACCTTCCTTATTTATCTCACCCGCCTTGACCCACTCGATCGAGTGGATTGACCTCACTCGATCGAGTGGAGCCTTTTTACCCGGATAAGGCCCATTTGTGTAGGCACTCGATCGAGTGCACTAGGGCCACTCGATCGAGTGCCCTTATGTCGTGGGGTAATGCCTATAAATACCCCACGACACCCCCATGCATTTCAATCTTTTTTGGCACCTTCAACCCTACAATTTCAGTCACTCTCAACCCTACTACAGCCCTACATACCTACACTACAAACCCTATGCACAAAACACCATTTCCGAGCCTCCTTGACCCTCGGAAACCGACACATACACCCATACACACCACAACTCTCATACATCCTCGATACTCCCGAGCTTCGTCGCTATTCACGAGTCCATTTCCGAGGTTCTATACTAGCATGTATGTTGAGGGTGTCCTAAACCCCGCTTTAATCTTTTTGTCTCGTTTTATTTCCGTTTAATTCATCGTATTTTTGTATAGTAATCGTAATCGTCACAACGTTAACACTAACACTTTTTTTTGCATCTTTTTACATTTTCGTTTTATATCGTTTTATCGTCATTATATTATTAATACCGTGTATATATAAAACTAGTATCAAATTTCGGTTTAAAATCCGTTTGACTACGATGTTTGCCTAAGATCCGTTTAATCCCTTTACGAGCAACGACGGAGGTGGAGCCCTTTCGAGGAGCCCCGCCCCAATGTACTCAAGGGCGTAACGCGATCGCAAACGGTCGTAGTTGAACGAATTTCATTCCATTTCCATAATTGGTTCGAGACCCGTTGACACGAATACCGACATCACGTAACCCGAAAGGGTTAGTTTCGATGTCGTGACGTAGAGGGATGCATCTCGTTACTAATTCAAAGTTTCGTAATCTAACACAAACATTTTCATAAAAACCCCGGTGACGATATTATAATCGTTCATGCACGATTATAGTACCGGAGGCCGAGTCGAATACAAATCGTGCGATATTTGTATTTGGCTTGGTCGATCATCGATTTCAAGTCATAAAATCGAGCAAATCATTACTCGTACAGGGGGCACTCGACCGAGTGCCATAGGCCACTCGATCGAGTTGCACCCCAAAAACAGGGCAGTAGCCCCATTAATGACACACTCGACCGAGTGCCATAAGGCACTCGATCGAGTAACCCCCCAAAATATGGGCAGTAGCCACGTTAATAGCGCACTCGGTCGAGTCAATCAATGACTCGGTCGAGTGGGTCTGGCAACTCAGAAACCCGAGGGCTTGGACATATATTCCGAGCCCCGTTCTTATCGACTTTAGACCATCGACCGACCCTTCATCATTTTTCAAAACGCTACACACATCACGACACGTAGAATGACTTTGACCACTTTTACGTGATAAGTCGGGACAAGACTACGGAATGTGAGACTAGGTTAGCAATACGCCACAATCTCCTATTTCCGTCCTTCGCTTAATACGTAACATAATACGTATTTAAGCGGGGTAGTCCATCTACATAATTTCGTGGTCTAGTTTACATATGGGTCCATTTTTATCTTTGTTTTACGTTATTTTGTTTATGACGTATTGTGAATTCCGGGTTGTATTTCCGCCCGTGTAGCTTGTACGCTTTTATTCCTTTTTCGAGCTTTATTTATTATTTGCTTTTACGCTTTATAAATGAACCTCGCATGCTAAATCATTTCGACCAATAATTGGATGCATTAAATGACGTAGTTAACGCAAAATTCGCATGCTTAGACAAAACGCTGTTTGCATATCATTTCATTATTTTACTAGCGCGCGTATCATGAACACGAACGATGTCTTAGTAGAGGCCGCCATGTGCGGGCGGGGTTGGGTGTCCTTAGTGGGCTTCCCAACACGTACCCTCACCCCTTACTCAGAACCTTTGGTTTCCGGATGTCCGAAACCCTTGGCGAACGAGAGTCATTCTTTACACGATTACCGGTATAGATGGTATCGGTATCGCAATGCAAAGGGACGAGCCCCATGAACTCTGAAATCGGAGTGGGCTTACTTTGTGTATAGCCCATGACGAATAGAGTGGGCTCGTATGGTTCCGAATAACCACAAAATTCGGTGGCGACTCCATTTTGACTTAAATTTCGAACCCGAGAACAATCTCACCACGAGATTCATTCGCCTACCCAAACCCGCGCTTCGCCGTGTCGGGGTGGACCTACGTCATGTCCACACTCATAGCATGTGATTGTACACGTCAACATGTGTGACTACGCAGGTTATAGTGGTGACTGGACAACATAATGTGTGTGAGCATGAAGGTGAAGATGATTAAACGCATGATATCTTAATCTCAAGGTATTCTACAACTGCGTGATTCTACAACCTAACGAGTGTGACTATACAGCATAATGAGTGTGACTATACAACTGAATATGTGACTACAATGAGTGTACAACTGCGTGATTCTACAACATAATGAGTGTGACTGTACAGCATAATGAGTGTGACTTTGCAATTCTGCAAAAACATTACGCACTAAATGACTTGTTCATCTTCATCTTCAACATTCATTCATCCTACAAAAAAAGAACAACTTCATCTTCAAACTTCATCTTAAAGTGATGAAGTTGTTCTTCTTTTTTTGTAGGTAATAAAGATGAATAATTTTATAAATACAAAAAAAAGACATGAAGAATAAAAAGAAACATGAAGATGAAGATGAAGATGAAGATGAAAAAGAAGCACGAAAATGAAGATGAAGATGAAGATTGAAGATGAAGAAGATGAACATACCTTCGTATGATGATCAAAGTTACTGACGAAGTATGTTGGGTTAAAAACGCAGTATGGTCGGAGTAGTTGACGGAATATGGTCGGAGTAGTTGACGGAGTATGGTCGGAGTATGGTCGGAGTTATACGAATGAATGGATCTTGAAGATGGTGATGCTTTTTTTTTGTTTGATAGATGAAGAGGAAGATGAAGATGAGGGAGTATCAAGTGGTAAGGAGTGATCAAGACTAGTGGTAAGAAGTGAGAATTTGATTGAGGGAAGGGTTGCTTTTTGCTTTTCTCCTTTTCTCTCTCCACTGCTGCTGTGTCAGTTACTGACATTTACTTTTTTTTTTTTTACATCATTCATCTAAGCCATCCATCCAACCCAAGATCAATGGCCAACAACACAACTTCCCAACTTCCCACTTTTCACCAAACTCCCTTGATCCCTTTTCTATATATATATATATATATATATATATATATATATATATATGTATGTATATATATATATATATATTATATATATATATTTTGCGTACTTTTATTATTTTGATATTTTAAATTGAAAAATGTATTTTATACTTTCAGATGGAGTATTGTACAATAATAATAATAAATTAACAATTTTAATATAGTTTTTCGTCATTTTAAACTATCATCTCGCATATATATAATATTAATACGAAGTATTTTAAAAAAATTGACGATACCTTATCAATTTGTATTCCGGTTCGACTTGTGATCCTCCTTGCTCGACTTGTTTCACGTGTCTAGTGAAATGTTCTGAAATACAAAATTGATTATTAAAAAACATTATTTTTAATTGAAAGCAAAAAATCAATTATTAATCATGTGATTGAAATGAAAAAAATCAAAATTGAAAATAAAAAAATCCAAACCTGAAGTTCACCGTTCATCTCAAGCATGCTGTAATCAACTAATCACTAATGAGTGATAATTAAATAAATTTTTGATCCCTACTCAAATTAAACACCTCAATTGATTCAAAAACTATTAGTTCAAAAGCTACGGAGTTCACCATTATTGATTCAAAAAAAATTCAAAAAATATGGATTAATTAGATTAGATCATTACCATTGATTTTGGTGATACTTATACTCGATACTAGCCTTGTACTAATATTCCAACAATCGGAAGTCAAATTTCTTTTAAAAGGGATATGCGAGTGATCAATGGCTGGAGTATAAGTTAAGATTTGTCTGATTACTAATCATCTTTGATCACAAGGATACACGACTAATTGGTAGTATAATGCATACGCATATTTTTTTTTCCAGACATTGTATTGGGTATTAACAAGTGGAGCATTCCTTTAATATTTCTAAGAAAATTTTGTTTTAATTCTAGATTTATGTTTCAGTCTTTGCCTAATTTGGTTAAAATACAAATGGAAGTTCTATATGATTTGTGGGTTTCATTAAACCATATCATTCTTTTTGTTTTATTAAACTTGCAGAACAGTAGAATATTACGGAGTATATCGTTCATGTCTACGGATAGAAAATTTTGTAGAATGAATCACATGTTGGTTTATATATTGCTATGAACTGTGTGTATATATATGATGTGAGGAATACTAAGGAGAAGCAGCAGTAATAAAAAGAGTCACGATTGATCAAAAGTATGATTAATCAGTCGTGTCATGGAGTTTAAGTCCGTCAAAGGTACGTCCAAGCATTTTTTTATTAAAAGAATACTACTCTATATATATTCGATCCTTTCGTTACTTAGCAATTTGCGGAAGGTGTGGCTTTAGTTCATTTTTTTTCTCGGCCTAATATTTTAATTACTAAGCATTAGTATGAAATTTCGATGTGATTATTAAACTATAAGGTATGATTATATGTGTGGTTAAATTTCTGATATTGGAATTATGTTTTGAGTAATTATGAATTTATGAATACATGTGTCTTGGTTGGGAGTAATTTCGTCGAACATTGGACATAGACATGTTCCCATTGTTTATTATAGTATCAGTGTGTATATATAAACTATTAGTAATCAAATTTGTCAACTATTTATAAATACCATGGGATAATTACTAAATAGTGCGTAGAATGTGTCAAATGAGTTTTTTTTTTTTAAAACATAGTTTACCTTCCGTACGGGAAGAACTTCTACCAAGTCATTATTTATTGCTTATGATAATGTTTAATGGTTCACTACTTCACTCTCATAAGTGAATACTTTGTTCTTATCAGTGTTCAGTATTTTAAACTACTAAGTAGATTAGCACACTTAACAAGCCCATCGTGCTTGATTTCAAGATTGCAATCATACAAACAAGGTGACTCGGAAGAAATGTTGTCCTTTTGTAAACAATAAATTAAATCCGATTTGTATGTTTTGATGATGAATGGAACTCAGCTCATAATAATTGATATTTGTCACTAAGTTTTTCATGCTTTGTTTTAATTTGTTCAGTTATCCTTATGTGAGTAGATTGAGCATGCAACCAAATCCAAACCCCCTAACATTGTTAATATTGCAGTATTATGTGCCCCTTAAGTTGAGATTGGTACCACTTTGGAAAATGTTACTCTTGGTAGTCGTTTCTATCATTAGTGTTCGTTGAAAAAAATGGTGAATCTTTTACGCTTTCAAAATCTTCGTTTTCCATCGTTTTCTTTTTTTATAACTACCAGCCTAAATGTTCTTGTGGGACTAAGCAATATGTATGAATATTTTAGAGGAAACTCTAAAATTGACTTGATTGATAGAATGATAAATGTAATTTTCAAATATTTGTGAATGTTGTTTTGTATTGTCACTTATGTATGACGTGACAACATGTGGGGGAAGTGACTTTCATGTAAATGAATAAGTTGTATGTCGATTGTAGATGTTAAATAGAGTAATTATTTATTATATGCATGAAAGTCGTTGAGTTTTTGAAGGGTGACCATGGTTCCCACGCTAATATTGGTGAAACACTTTTATGGTTGTATTATGTTATTATGTGATTAAATTTAAAAGATTGAAAATTGTTTCACCAAATCTAGATTTACCATTGATTGTGTGAGTTCATGTTTGAGAAAGTATGTTTGCATATGAGTTCACCGTTGATTGCATTGATATTTATCATCGACAATTTAAAGTATGATATAAGTATATCACCCATACTCAAATAGAAGTTGTATGATAAATGACTACTAAAATTTGGGTTGACTTTGATTTTTGTTTCTTATAATGCGTTTCACAAGTGTTTCATGAAATCACTGGTCACAATTGTGCTAATTCGTAAATACATCACATGCACGTTGATAATATTTGTTACTTACTGACCAACACTTATGGATAGTGGTCAATTATAAAGAAGTGAAGCTAATTGTGAGGAATATCTCTCTATCGTTTAATTGAGAGACGTGATGTGATCATGATGATATAGTTTTCAATTTACTTAAGCAAGTTAATTGAACATGTTTTTGCTTGTGGACAATCTCGAATCAAGAGCTAGATTCAGTTGTATTTATGTTTTTATGGAGATTCCATGATCCAAGATTGGGTTGCTATTGGTTTCTTACGTCATATTTGTATATTAAAGTACGATGAAATCAAAGCTTGAAATTGTTAAATTGTCATGTGAATCAGCTGAGTGGCAAAGATGTCGATCAGTAAATCTTCACTTGTGGGGGAAATATAAATGATGTGCACCCCAGTCGGATCGGTCGTTTAGCGAAGGATGGAGGGTCAAACAATATTTATAGACTCGTAATAACACAAAAACTACTAGAGTAATCGTGGTAAGTCAAGGTCGGTCCACAGGGAATGGAACGTAGTATTGGGTTAAAAGCGACGTGTTTAGAATCTAGAGGGGGGTTTCTAAGGGTCGAGTCTACACTAGAGAAATAACAATAAAAATAGCTAGGGGAGATCAATCTAGGGAAAGGTGTTAGGGGAAGTCGGGATTCGGAACTTGGAGTCTAAGAAGGTCGGAGTCGGGTTTTAGTCACAACATTGATAATGGGAGAATGCCACCTTTAGGTTTCTTCACCCAACCCACCTAAAAACCCGCTTTCGCGGCGAAAAAAGGTAAGTCTCAAGTTAAGGTAATTTCTACCCCGAGTTTCTCCATATTGATAGAAATGAGTCAAGGTCGGTCTAGTTGGCCGACTAAAACAACAATGACACAACAACCCTAAACAAGATAAACCAACAAGCAAGCAACCCACCAACATCCCTTAATTCAAATAATCCAAGTCCTCATCCCAAAACCTCCCTAACAAGAAATCTACTCACTAATCATAATGGAAAACAACAAAACATTAACTAAGGAGGAAACAACTAAAGCATGAATACTAACTAAATCTAATAAAGAAACTAACAACACAAAGATGATTTAAACAAGACAACAATGAGAGAACAATAAAATAAATCTAAACTAAAGATTAGAGTGTGAAAGAGGAATAAACTAACTATGAAGATCTACAATAAATAAGAAGATTGCATAAATAAAGATCGAATCTTGATGAGGAGAATAAGGAGATTTGTCGCCAATCTCTTGATAAACCCCAAAAATCTTCAAATAAAACTTGAAATAATAATCTTCTACAAACTTGGATGTAAATCTAGAGAATTGTCGGTGAAAAATAGGAAGATTTACTACTAAATTACTATGTAAACTACTAGAATTGTAAAGGATTACTACTAAAATACTACTAAATTACTCTACTAAAAAGATGGTAATGTGATGGTGTAACTACACTAATGGTGGATGGAGTAGGATGGAATGGAGATAGTGGTGGATGCCTTGGGGAACAAACAAGGGTAGACATATATATATATATATATATATATATATATATATATATATATATATATATATATATATATATATATATATATATATATATATATATATATATATATATATATATAGTAATGCCTTAATGGGTCTCTTAACCTAAAGCCCAAATCCAACTTTTTTGCTCCATTAGTGAGACAATCACCCTTTAATCTTCACGAGGTGGAACTTCACCCTATCGTGCAAGGACCAATACCGCCGGGTGAAACTTCACCCGGTGGTTTCACCCGGTGAACTTCTTCCAGTTTTGCGATTTTTGGACGCTTTCACCATCGGGGGAAATTTCGCCCGGTCATTGCGCCCAGTGGAGAAGTCTCGGAAAATCTTCGGGGAGGCAAATTTACCGTTGGGCGAAACTTCGCCCGGTGGTGTTTCATCGGGTGAAACTTCACCTAGTCATTTTCTGGCCTTTTTTCTTGTCTTATTCTTCGTCGTATGATTGGATGGCTTTAAAATTTAAGTTGTGTGCTTTGCTCTTTGGACGGTATTTCCTTCTCTTGTGTTCGTGGAAGCTCGATCGTGGTTTCGGTGCCAAATCCTATCAAAATTGATAGAAATACCAAAAACACGTAAAATGCACAAGGGGGACGCTAATGCGAGAAATACTCAAAATATGGCGATAATCGCACTCTAGACTCGCAAAACAAGGGAAAAAAGGGTCTAAATGGGAGGAAAAACGGTCTAAATTTAGCACACAACAATAAACTCCATCATATCAAAAGCTACATTGAGGTAGCGCATTGCCAAATGTTGAGGCATTGTGAAATGGTGATCAACTATGTGTTTGATCATACCACAAGAGTATATGGTTTCTCGAGAATACATTAAATCGAGAGGATATTGAGATCCTCTCGTCAATTGCCATTGTTTGAGTTGTGCTGGTAACAACATCAGGAATAGGTATACAAAAGCCAATTAAAGAGTGAAGTGTGATGAATACCCAACTTTGTACCGCTAAGTTCAATGTGGTCAAACGAAGTCACATGGATCTTGAAGTGAGTGTAATGCTATGAACCATTCCTGTTAATAAAAGTGTTGTTCATCGTAGCATTGTGTGTTTGTGTATGTACTGTCACATGTGCAAGGTTGAGCTCATAGCTCTTAACAAGTTCATAGTCCATTCGTGGGTGGTTTGCGCGACAGTCAAACTTGATGAACTTGCCTATGTGAGTGTGGGGGGCTTTGCCCACCCCGCTATGAGGGGCCTTTAGCTTGGGACCTCTAGAGTACTCATGAAGTACCAGGAAAATGTGGGGGCACTTGGACGAGTCCAAGTAAAAGATAAAGACCATTTTGCGTTCATAGAGAAATAAACGAAGTCGCGAACACTTGCCTTGATTTGGGGTTAAGTAAGTGAGCAACGACCTCTCACCAACTTCATCTATGGTTCAAGGTGAAAGATTCCACCTAAGATGACGGTTTGAGGGAAATTGTATTCACTGGGTGTTAATTCAAGTCCGAAAGACATTAACATCTTAACACTAAACCTCCATTGCCAACTATCTTCTTCATCCTTTGAAATCTTCTTTTGTAGCATGTGGGGGATTGTTGGATAAGTATCTCACATCGCCAGTTAGTGGCTCGGTTATATGCTTCAAATGAAGCTTCCTTACTTGTTGTACCACATTGAGAAAATAAGGAAAAATGAGACTTATTTCACATTGACAAAGTTTGGTTGTTTTTAGCAGACTTGAAGTTTATAAGCTTCCTCCTTCCTAGTTTTGTCACTTGTAGTAAAATGGACCTTTTATGGAGATGTGGGGGTTTGGCCTTGAACCACGTACACGCTCGTCTTGGGTTTGGGCTGCGGGCTTTAGCCCATGGTTACATTTTTGTTTGCTACAGGAATTTGGCACAAGTCCCAGTAAATTCTACAGTCTTCTTGATTATTCTATCAATGTGGGAGCTGCATCTGGTTTGTTCATGTACCTACTCTTCTCGTTTTTTGCTATGCCATTATTTCGGGTTTTGTTTTCTCTGTCAAGCTTGCTATATAAACCCCCTCTACACTCACTCACAACACGCAACTCATCTCTTCTCTTCTCTCTTCACGTTCTCTCTTCAATATTTTGTTCTCAAATATTTTCGAGGTTACTTGGCAACGTTCTTGGTAGTGTTCAGTTTGAAGTTCCATCTACACCGAAGCTGCAAAGGTTGTGTACTCCTGGGGGTCGATTGTCGTGAAAAGCCGTGTGTAGTGTACGGCACAAATTTGACTTTAGGAGAGTGGCTTGTCACGCCACAACCGTCATTTTCTCAGATAAGCTCGTTCCCTTATTATTTATTTATCGTATTTACCGTTTATATAATATTATATATCAATAATATACCTAGCTCTACTTGCATTATTTTGGTGATACTTATACTCGATATTGGCCTTGTACTAATATTCCAACAATATGTCCTCTAGAAACTTTCTACAACGCAGGCTTATATAACGCCCACTTTTTCTTCTATAGCGGTTGTTAGGGATGAGCAAAACCGGGTACCCGAACCGATTTTGGGTTTTTTTCATATTGTAAACCAAAACCGAACCAGTTTTTATGACCCGATTTTTTAAAAATATTGTTATCTTTGTTATAAACCGGTTTTTTGAACCGGTTTCGAACTGGTTTTTGACACGGTTTCACTAATTTGCATATCAATTTTTTTATTTTTTTTTCATTTAAAAGTGTAAACCGGTTCAAAACTGGGTACCCGGTTTTTAAAATTATGAACCGAACCCAACCTGATTTTTCACTAAAAAAACCGGTTCGGGTACCCGAACCGGTTTTCAACTCCAAAAACCCGGTTTTTCGGATTTCTTAAGCCGGATTTCGGTTCAGTTTCGGTTTTTAAAACCGGTTCGGTTTATTTTGCTCACTCCTAGCGGTTGATAGCCGTTGACCATTGTAGCTTAGTGTATCTTTGGAGTGTTGGGTCATGCTATATTACATGAAGAAGCACTTATTCAAATTAGATTAGCATAATTTCTCCCCGATACAATCGGTTTATGGTTAGGAACCAAACGTTTCCCATCTTAGAGTATTCAGTAAAGCTATTCCTATATCTACATTCACAAGTTTGTTCACCAACTTAGAATACGTCATCTCAAAGATTTTTAGTGATGCATTTATGAAGGGGAGTTATAGCGTGTTGTACTATTTCTCCTTAAACATGGTTTTTTTCCATTGAGTTTTCCTGTTAAAAGTTTAACGAGGCATCCAAGGGGAGTGTTATACATCACAACTAGTTTTGTCCCGTGCAAATTGCACGAATGATATCAAAAAGATAAATAAAATGATTGACAAAAAAATATTGCTTTTATTCAAGGACAAATTGCGTAGTTGTCCCTACAAAATTTGTACAAAATTTCATGTGAGACGATCTTACACTATAATTGTTGTGAGACCGTCTCACATGAGACCTTTTTAAAAATTGTGTTATTCTACAAAATTGTGCTATAAAAAACGTATACGAAATATTAATTTTTCTCACTAATTTTGAGGAAAGGTGAAATGGAAAAAAAATAAAATTTGTTTGAACTTAATATTCACTTTAATCCCCTTATATGATTATATCCAAACATTATAAAAAGTAATATTCGTAATTGATTATAAAAAGTAGGGAAAATTACAAATTACCACCACGTATTTCTCGTATTTTACAAATTACCACCATGTATTTGATTTTTTACAAATTACCACCTACATTGTTTCATATATTTTCAAACTACCACCGTATTTCATTTCCGAACCTCATTTAACTTAATTTCCGAGTCATTAAGTGAATTAAACTCGATAATGACAAAAATACCCTTGTATACTAACAAACAGACGTCATACCCCTAACTAAAAAAATCATTCACCGTCAACACTCATCTCCACCATCATCAATCATCATCATCATCATCATCATTCATCTACACCTCCAGTAATTCATCATCCATCATCCATCATCATCAACCTTGAAAACATCAAAATTAGGCTAACCAAAACGTCTATAAATTTTCTTTTCTTCTTCGGCCCCTCATGAACCTTCGACACCTATTTCGCAATTGATTATTTCGGAGGAACTTTTCTAGGTTTTCGGAGAAATTCTTCTGGGTTGATTTGAGTTAGGGTTGGAACCTTTTGGGTTGGATTTTGGAGGTATTAACTAACCCCCAGGGAAAGGGCAAAGGGGGCAAATCATTACGAGTATCAAATTGGATAAATGAATGGAAGTAGTAAATGGTGAATGTTGTTAACTTGAGATTGTGTACATTAATATTAGGTAATTTTATTGATGAGTTATTGGGGGTATTGTTGAATGTTGATGATTATTGGGGATCTTGTTGATGATGGTTGTGAGATACTGAGATGTGATTAATGATGATTGATGAGTATGTAGATGAATGTATTTTTGTTCAAGTTAGTGACGAAATGTGTTTTGATGGACAAATGAAAGGGTATTTTCGTCATTATAAAATTTATTCACTTAATGACTCGAAAATTAAGTTAAATGAGGTTCGGAAATGAAATACGGTGGTAGTTTGAAAATATATGAAACAATGTAGGTGGTAATTTGTAAAAAATCAAATACATAGTGGTAATTTGTAAAATACGAGAAATACGTGGTGGTAATTTGTAATTTTTCCTAAAAAGTAACACTAAGGAAGTTTTTTCAATGTCTCTTTCAGAACTACACAAATTCATGTTTAAGAAGACATTTAAATAAAATAAAAGCAAATTGCATGAGGAAATAGGTGTATCAATACTTCCATCTGAACCTCGCATAGTTGACTCGAGACCCAAAAGTGATCCAAAATAGCTTGACCTAAATATGACTTGAACCCGATCCACCTGAAAAATTTGATGTTAAATCATAGTGGTATTATTACTTACATCAAAACAAAAGATTCATAAGTAAGAAATTTAGAATACTTCATGATAAATTCAATACTTTGTAAAATACTTTATGTTGGTGAAATTAGTATATTAAAAGTGCTAATGACCCGATCTAAATGGCTCATACCCGAGAATGACCCAACTCAGATGACTAATACACGAAAAATACTCAATCCAAATGACTCATACACGTAAATGACCCAACCTTAATGAATCATCCCCGAAGTGACTCAAACCCAAAGTGACCCGGCAACATGTCCCCCGAAATAGGCTTGCAATCCGAAATAACCCGGACCGACCCGACATGACCAACCCAAATTGACCTCATTGAACCATTTTGACACCTCTAAGTTCCAATTAACCACATGAAAGGTCATTTGAGCCGTTATAATATTAATAACCCGTTATTTTTTGTGAAACACTACCTTAACTTTAATGGATGTTTTGAACACTACCAATTGACGGTTTCCGTAAAAATTCCGTCACAGTGGGACCCACCTTATTTAGAAAAAAATTTAAAAAAATTGAAAGGAATTACTCTGTATGTTCTATGTTGTACGCGCAGATCTCCATTTCTCCTCCCGCCTCCTTATTTTCTTTGCCTTTTTCCCCTTTCCCCAAAATAAACCCCATTATCAGAACGGAAGCCCTGGGCTGGGTTGTCGAAATGTGAAGATATAGAAGAATTAAAGTCCAGAGTCGTAATCCCGTGCGGGGGACTCACGCATCATTTATCACTTTTCTTTATTTTCTATTCTTTATTTTTTTGCGAAACACTACCTAATATTTATCCATCTTATCATCTTTGTAAAGAAGTAGGTTACAATTTTTTGTAAAACACTACCTAATACCGTATCTTCTAACATGGGCCCCACTTTGACGAAATTTTAATGGAAACCGTCAACTGCTAGTGTTTGACAACACCCATTAAAGTTAAGGGAGTGTATCGCAAAAAATAAAATATTAGATAGTTTTTCGCAAATAGAGTTAAATGTTAGGTAGTGTCTCGCAAGTTACTCCTATAATTTTCATAAAATCCGAATTAAGAAAAGCTATATTAACTTATTACAATACAAAGATACAAACACTACTCTTACGCAACACTACATTTTTAAGCACTCTAGAGGAAGTCTTTGATCTTCATGTGTTCCCTGATTCGGCTTCATATGACGTTGGAGGAGATAGGATCTTTTTTCTTTAGGAACCCAAACTGGTTTAATTATTATTGATCAAATCAGCCATAAAAAAAAAAACATTCAAAGTAGTTCGGGAGTGTTTCGTCCCTAGTTTTCCGACCTGCTAGAATTACAACATGAGCTAGCTATAGCTTGTGCTATTGCGTTATTCTTTCGACTCACAAATGAACACCTTGATTACTAAAAAATGAACACCTTGCTTGCTCAAGTTTTAATGCACCTGCTTGAATATCAGCTACCATATCGAAGAACTCGTTCTGGCCGTCCCTTGCGTGCAGCACCGCACCAATCGGCTCCTGGTAATCACTTGCGAAAACCACCATCGTGTGTCCTCTTCGCCTAGCCTCTACGACACATTCCAGCAAGGACAAAGCTTCTGTCTCCCGTGCTTCGACTTGCTGCCACCGTTTGCTCGCCATTGCCCACTTCACAGCTCCGTCCTCGCTCCTGTAGATGACTCCTATCCTCACTCCTTGACCGTCCGCCACACCAACATCCACATTTACCTTCACCCACCCATCCCATCTGCCGAATCTCGTATCCTACTCACTCAGTTAAATGCCTCCCCCCTCCTCTCTTCCTCCATATTCACCTCCCTCATGAACTCCGTAACTCTACCCACCACCTCGTGATTCCTAACCCATCGACGGTCATGAAGCTGAAGAGCTCCGAATTTCACAATCATTTTAATTGATGATGCAATGTATAAAGAACAGAAGTATACTGTGTTCAAGCTAAAATTACCTGAGAGTAACCAAGGTTAAAATTGTAGAATGAATAAGTCAGCAGCATATCATATACTCCAGAAGATCGGCATATGGGTTATTATCTCCATCATAGAAAGAAAATGATCCATCTTTTCTCACCTTCATTGAAAGAACATTAGAAAAAGTTAGCTAAAACTCAGAACGACTATATGAATCATATACACAGAAATTTCATTCAATAGAAGGAGCTGCTCCAGATTAATCAAATTATTCTTACCACATCCTTCTTTATCAGGCCCTTTCCTTCCCTGAACTTTGTAAATATTTTTGCCTCCTCTGAAAATATATTCTACAAACAATGAAAATCCATAACAATGTTAAGGCTAGAAACTCTTAGCAAAGTACCATTGTATATAAAGAAGGGCAAGTAAACCATATTTCTATAGTACGGTTCTTCATACAGCCTGGTTCTTCATCTTAAACACGGATTTTCTTGATGATAATCGGTTGCTTCAGTTCTGCCAAATGCTGCAACGTGAACATTATGCATTCAATCAAAGACAATTAATTCAAAATTTCAAATACGATATAATAATCACAAAAAGAAAGTTCAATACAGGTAACCACCCCCAAACCCTTCACATGTATATAGTACTCTAGTTTGATTAATTAAGCACATACGATCTTCATCATTCCCGTCTTTGAGTTGGGTAACAACGTAATAGTGTGTTTTTCAATTGTTTACGGGTAATATTATTACAAAGAAGAAAATCGAGAATTGAGATGGAATAAACATAAACAGAGAGATGGAACTGAAGGAACCATTTAGAAACCATCCACGCATTGACATTCTTTCTTCTGAAACTCTCCTCCCTCTCAATTCAATGAACCACCTCTCAATCTCACTACTCAAGTTGCAAACCTCAAGTAAGACTAACCCTCCTGAAAAGCGTGAAGTAAGCTATAAGCAAAAGGGTCACACAAAAAGGGGATTTCTCATTTGCATTTTTATGATTACCAAAGTCAAATTCCATTTAAAGTTTGAATACTTGAGAATTTAACAACTACCCAGTAATATACCAAAATCTCGTTCTTTAATCTGGGTTTTGGTGTGTTTCAATTATTTTAGCCGAATTATTCAAAATAAAAGGGTCATTTTTTTGAATTTTTATGAATATCCAGGTCAAATATCATCTAAAATTTTAAACCTTTGAGACTTTGACAACTAACCAATATACCAAAATCTCGTGTTCTTTAATCTGAGTTTTTGTGCGTTTCAATTATTTTAGCCGAATTATTCAACATAAAAGGATCATTTTTTTTTGAATATTTATGAATATCCAGGTCAAATACCATCTAAAATTTTAAACCTTTGAGATTTTGATAACTATTCACTAATCATTTCACTAATCATAATGGAAAACAACAAAACATTAACTAAGGAGGAAACAACTAAAGCATCCATACTAAATGAATCTGAAGAAACTAACAACACAAAGATGATTTAAACAAGACAATAATGAGAGAACAATAAAATAAATCTAAACTAAAGATTCAAGAGTGGAAGAGAAATATACCAACTATGAAGATCTACAATAAATAAGAAGATTGCATAAATAAAGATCGAATCTTGATGAGGAGAATAAGGAGATTTGTCACTAATCTCTTGATAAACCCCAAAAATCTTCAAATAAAGCTTGAAATAATAATCTTCTACAAACTTGGATGTAAATCTAGAGAATTGTCAGTGAAAACTAGGAAGAACTACTACTAAATTACTATGTAAACTACTAGAATTGTAGAGGATTATATATTACTAAAATACTACTTAATTACTCTACTAAAAAGATGGTAATGTGATGGTGTAACTACACTAATGGTCGATGGAGTAGGATGGAATGGAGATAGTGGTGGATGCCTTGGGCAACAAACTAGGGTAGACATATTGTGGACATGACGTAGGTCCACCCCGACACGGCGAAGCGCGGGTTTGGGTAGGCGAATGAATCTCGTGGTAAGATTGTTCTCGGGTTCGAAATTTAAGTCAAAATGGAGTCGCCACCGAATTTTGTGGTTATTCGGAACCATACGAGCCCACTCTATGTCGTCATGGGCTTTACACAAAGTAAGCCCACTCCGATTTCAGAGTTCATGGGGCTCGTCCCTTTGCATTGCGATACCGATACCATCTATACCGGTAATCGTGTAAAGAATGACTCTCGTTCGCCAAGGGTTTCGGACATCCGGAAACCAAAGGTTCTGAGTAAGGGGTGAGGGTACGTGTTGGGAAGCCCACTAAGGACACCCAACCCCGCCCGCACATGGCGGCCTCTACTAAGACATCGTTCGTGTTCATGATACGCGCGCTAGTAAAATAATGAAATGATATGCAAACAGCGTTTTGTCTAAGCATGCGAATTTTGCGTTAACTACGTCATTTAATGCATCTAATTATTGGTCGAAATGATTTAGCATGCGAGGTTCATTTATAAAGCGTAAAAGCAAATAATAAATAAAGCTCGAAAAAGGAATAAAAGCGTACAAGCTACACGGGCGGAAATACAACCCGGAATTCACAATACGTCATAAACAAAATAACGTAAAACAAAGATAAAAGCGGACCCATATGTAAACTAGACCGCGAAATTATGTAGATGGACTACCCCGCTTAAATACGTATTATGTTACGTATTAAGCGAAGGACGGAAATAGGAGATTGTGGCGTATTGCTAACCTAGTCTCACATTCCGTAGTCTTGTCCCGACTTATCACGTAAAAGTGGTCAAAGTCGTTCTACGTGTCGTGATGTGTGTAGCGTTTTGAAAAATGATGAAGGGTCGGTCGATGGTCTAAAGTCGATAAGAACGGGGCTCGGAATATATGTCCAAGCCCTCGGGTTTCTGAGTTGCCAGACCCACTCGACCGAGTCTTTGATTGACTCGACCGAGTGCGCTATTAACGTGGCTACTGCCCATATTTTGGGGGGTTACTCGATCGAGTGCCTTATGGCACTCGGTCGAGTGTGTCATTAATGGGGCTACTGCCCTGTTTTTGGGGTGCAACTCGATCGAGTGGCCTATGGCACTCGGTCGAGTGCCCCCTGTACGAGTAATGATTTGCTCGATTTTATGACTTGAAATCGATGATCGACCAAGCCAAATACAAATATCGCACGATTTGTATTCGACTCGGCCTCCGGTACTATAATCGTGCATGAACGATTATAATATCGTCACCGGGGTTTTTATGAAAATGTTTGTGTTAGATTACGAAACTTTGAATTAGTAACGAGATGCATCCCTCTACGTCACGATATCGAAACTAACCCTTTCGGGTTACGTGATGTCGGTATTCGTGTCAACGGGTCTCGAACCAATTATGGAAATGGAATGAAATTCGTTCAACTACGACCGTTTGCGATCGCGTTACGCCCTTGAGTACATTGGGGCGGGGCTCCTCGAAAGGGCTCCACCTCCGTCGTTGCTCGTAAAGGGATTAAACGGATCTTAGGCAAACATCGTAGTCAAACGGATTTTAAACCAAAATTTGATACTAGTTTTATATATACACGGTATTAATAATATAATGACGATAAAACGATATAAAACGAAAATGTAAAAAGATGCAAAAAAAGTGTTAGTGTTAACGTTGTGACGATTACGATTACTATACAAAAATACGATGAATTAAACGGAAATAAAACGAGACAAAAAGATTAAAGCGGGGTTTAGGACACCCTCAACATACATGCTAGTATAGAACCTCGGAAATGGACTCGTGAATAGCGACGAAGCTCGGGAGTATCGAGGATGTATGAGAGTTGTGGTGTGTATGGGTGTATGTGTCGGTTTCCGAGGGTCAAGGAGGCTCGGAAATGGTGTTTTGTGCTTAGGGTTTGTAGTGTAGGTATGTAGGGTTGTAGTAGGGTTGAGAGTGACTGAAATTGTAGGGTTGAAGGTGCCAAAAAAGATTGAAATGCATGGGGGTGTCGTGGGGTATTTATAGGCATTACCCCACGACATAAGGGCACTCGATCGAGTGGCCCTAGTGCACTCGATCGAGTGCCTACACAAATGGGCCTTATCCGGGTAAAAAGGCTCCACTCGATCGAGTGAGGTCAATCCACTCGATCGAGTGGGTCAAGGCGGGTGAGATAAATAAGGAAGGTTGACTTTTGTAGATTTGGTAGCTTTTTGAATTTGATTTTTTGCGCCAAATGAACTTGGTTGGTTTTATGAGACGGTTTCGTCTTTGACCGGGTTTTGACCCGGTCGCCAGAAGACGGGAAATATTTTTGGTGTCGGTTTTGGCCCAAATTAGTCTCATTTGACTCGGAACGACCCACTGGGCCTGAATTTGAGGTCTGTTTTGTGAGATTTTTACTCCGCTAAAAGTCCATGTCGGATATTATGAATTCCGAGCCCAAATCCGAGTATACTAAGTCACGTTGACGTCCAATCATCATCGGGTGTTTTTCGGAGACTACCATAGACACGTGGCAGTCAAAATGCGGGTGTCTACAGAGCCCCCACTCTGACTGAGGCTTGGACAAGGCGAAAGTCAGAGTAGCTACCAAGCCCGCTAAGACCTGGTAGACTTCCGGTCGGGTCGTTTATAGTCCAGTAGACTTGCGTGAAGGGCTTGCCAGCCATAAGCAGAGGGTCATACCTGTCCTGACGATGATAGCTTCGCGGGGAGTCAGGCTTGTAGCATAAGTCCTGGGCGCAACTATATGTGGGCCCATCCCGTATCTTTTCGGGGAAAATGCCGCCTCGGGCGTTCCGCTGGGGAAGTATACGAGCTGTTCGGGCTTGCTTCTGAAGCCTTGGGTCGCATTTGATGATGATGCTCCGTGGGGAGTAAAGCTTGCCTCTTTTGGGGAGTAGGTGTACCCGTATGCCGACACATCGTACTTCGGATGTAGCACACCAGGGAAAAGCTAACTCCGTTGGGGAAATTAAATAGTTTCGCGGGGACTTGCTTCTTGAAGTCTGGGGTGTACCTGTATGCTGACACATAACAACTTGTATGTAACATGCAGGTAAAATGTTGACTCTCGCTGGGGAGAAAAAAGATTGAAAATTTTAGAAAGACAAAAATTTTGACGCAAAGAGATTTTTAGAAAATCTTTAGGAAAGCTCGGGACAGCTTGATTCCTATTCTGGGTTCAAGTTTGAAATCAGGCCTGCGCGCGCATAGGGCCCAGTTGGATGAGGAGGCAGTAGCAGTTAGGTTTTCAGTTAGGTTTCTCCATTATAAGTATAGGAGATCCCTGCTTCAGTTTCTGCATCACAACTCAAATTCTCCTTCCCCTTTCTCAAAATCTTGTAGACTTTTAAGAAAGCTAAAAATTCCTATCATGGGCATCGATCACTTGACTGCCATGCTTCTCGCCTGGTCCCAATACTTTCGGGACGAGGAGAAGGTCAGGCTGACTCAAATGGGGATAGTCAATTTATTCCCTTTTCAGCGTCTGATAGTCGATTCGCATTTTTTGGACGCCTGTCTGTCGTTTTGGGACACCACCCATCACGTGTTTGCATTCCCGAGGGGCGAGATGTGTCCCTTGCCCGAGGAGATCGCGGCCATAGGCGGTTGGGGCCTTGCTATTCAGCCTGCCATTCCCCCATTCTACCCGGATCCAAGGAGGCGTTTGAGGGAATTCTTGGGTTTGTCTCATGCTGAGGCAAACCGAATGGTGCAGGGAGATAACGTTTCCCTATTCGATTTGGCCGATAAGTTCATGAATCCACGGGACGTGAGGGCCACCCCTGCTCATAGGCGTAGGGCTTTCGCCTTTTGCATGCTGCATTGTTATGTCTTCGAGGGGCTGATGGAGCTTGACACATGCAGGGGTCAAATCAGGCTAATTGGAGTGGTTGACCAGATGGAGACTGGTCATAGCCCTGCTTGGCTAGCCACTGGGGAGATTATTACGGGTCTGGACGCTAGACGGCTCGACCCAATTCGACCGCTGACGGGGAGTACCCGTTTTCTTCAAGTATGCACCTCGATTTTTTTTATTTTTTTTTTTATTTTTTTTTCACGTTTCGCGCGAATTTTCCGATTCACGTAAGTCACTCGATCGAGTGGACCTGTCACTCGATCGAGTGGCACTTTCATCGGGCTACGGCCTGTTTGTGACAGGCTTACTCGATCGAGTCAGCTTCTGCACTCGATCGAGTGGGCTGTAGCGAATTGCTCCGTTGCTTACGAAGCCTGTGTATGCTTTTCAGATATGGTTGTCGGAGCGGTTATCGATCATAGAGACCCCTCCAAGCATTCCCAATTACCGGAGCAGTCAGATTAGCTCCCGAAGGCGGAAGATAAGCTCGAGTCATCGGATTGATCGAGCTTACTGGGACGAGGAATTGGTGTTTCATGGGGGTCCCTTGATCAGGTGGACCGTCGCTTGGTGGTTCCTTTCAAAATTGACCGGACTGGCTAAGAGGGACCAAGCCCGATACCTGACGATCTTGTCCTTAGACTGGACAGTTCACATTTATCCGGACCATCTCCTAAGGCAGTTCGGTTCATCTCAGCGCATCCCTGAGAAGGAAGCCATTATTAGCGTCCCGCTCCAATTGACGGACGCTATGTGCGACACTTGGTTGCAACGATGGTTCACTCGTCCACATGGACGGTACCTAGCCCTTGCCAATCCGCTTGGGTATCGCGGGCTTATCAGAAGTGGACTTCTGAAGAGTCCGAGGAAGCTCGAAAGGCCTTAAAAGTTGACGAGGCCATCGAATTGGTTCAGCGTGAGTCGGCGAAGGACAACAGAGACTTCTTCACCGGGGAACACAGTCCTGAGACTACAGTTCGGGGAGAATCGGGTCTTACGTCACAAACTAAGACTCGATCTAAGGAAGTCGGTTCTAGCAGCACTCGAGGGCAGACTGACTTGGAACGACGACTTGGGCCGAGGTTGGCAGTCCGGGACCGACTCGGTCCGCGTGACCGGCTCCCTGAGCCGGTCAGGGCTCGACTTGGGCCCATTGATATGACAGGGGAGTCGGGCTCAAACACTCGAGCCCGAGCTAGAGAAGTTCCCGTGGTGATTCGGGAACGCTCCCCTCCACGTCGTCGTCAGTGGACGACTAAAGAGGCTAAGGACAAAGGGAAGGGCAAGATGCCCTAAATGCCGAGTCCTTTAGCTTTATTATTATTTAAGTATTATTATTATTTTTATTGTGCCCTTTTTTGTATTTTTTTGAATTCCTGCACTTTGTAATTTCCCGAGCTTGTCGGGATTTTTTTTAAATTAATAAAGGAAGTTTATTATAAAACCGCTCCTGTCTTTTCTTGATTGCATTGGTTGTACCCTTTTGAGGGGTTGCCTACGTATCCGCGATTAGCAGAATCAAACCAAACGTAGTTCAGGCATAGGAAATTTGCAATCTCGAATTACACCAAGACTATTGGTTCAAGATGTTTATGACAGTAGAATAAGTAATCCTAGCTCATTGACTTGCTTTTTGTAAAAAAAATGATTTTGATAAAACTTGCTAATGACATTGAGAAATGGCTAAGGGTAGTAGCGCTTCAGCTGGTCCAGGTTGGTTGGGTTGACAAACTCGTTCCCGTCCAGGTCCGTCAGCATCACTGCTCCCCCTGATAGGATTTTCTTCACCAGATATGGCCCAGCCCAATTGGGTTTGAATTTTCCCCTTGGGTCAACCGGTAGTAGAGCCCGAATAGACTTAAGGACTAGATCGCCCTCCCTGATGTGTCTGGGCCTTACTCTCTTGTTGAAGGCCCGTTGGATCCTCTTCTGGTAGATTTGGATATTATTGAGGGCACGAGACCGTCGTTCGTCTAGTAAAACCAGTGAGTCATATCGTGCTCGAACCCAGTCAGCTTCGGGTACTTGACTTTCTAGCAGGATTCTGAGGGACGGTACCTCCAGCTCGACTGGTTGGACTGCCTCCATCCCGTAGGTTAAGTAATATGGCGTCGCCCCGGTTGCGGTGCGAATTGACGTTCGATATCCCCATAGGGCAAAAGGTATTTTGTCGGGCCAGTCCCGGTAATTGTCAGCCATCTTTTTGAGTATGGTGACAATTGTTTTATTAGCCGCCTCTACTGCTCCATTGGTTTGGGGACGGTAAGGCGAGGAAGTATGCCTTTGGATTTTATACTTGGTCAGTAGGGCCGCAGTCTCGGCTTGAAAATGAGTCCCGTGATCACTGATAAATTCAGCGGGAATCCCATATCGACATATTATCTTGTTTTGGATAAACTTGGCGACATGCTTGGCAGTGAGAATGCGATATGATTCAGCTTCGACCCATTTGGTGAAATAGTCGATAGCTACCAAAATGAAGCAATGCCCACCGGTACCCGAGGGATTTATTTTCCCGATTATGTCGATACCCCACGTTGAGAATGGCCAGGGTGACGTCATGGTATAGAGTAGCGATGACGACATATGTTGCACATTGCCAAAGATTTGACAGTTATGATAATGTTTGACATACGACCGGCAATCGGCTTCCATGGTATTCCAGTAATAACCGAGCCTCATGATTTTTCGGACCAGCATGTGGGCATTCATATGTGGGCCGTTTTCACCGTCATGTACTTCGGCCATAACCTTTTCAGCCTTGTATTTGTCAACACAAAGGAGAAGAGCCCCCTGTGCCATCTTTTTATACAGTTGTCCGTCGTCGGTGCGGATGAAATGGGTGGCTAGCCTCCGTAAGGCTTTCTTGACTCGACCTTCCGTCCCGGGAGGATATTCTCCGTTCGTTAGGTACGTTAACACGGCTTGGTACCACGGTTCGGGATCGGTTATTTCGATGTCTTCAATATCACAAATGTATGCCGGCTCAGACCGTCTTTCGACGCAAATCGGCATACTAGTCACGTGGTCGGGAATATTCAGTAAAGATGCCAATTTTGAGAGTGCATCTGCGAACTGATTTTCTTCCCGGGGTAGGTATATATATTCTACCTTTTGGAATTGTTTCTCGAGATCCCGTACTCGTGCCTGGTAGGCCACGAGATTAGCATTTCGAGTTTTCCATTTTTGAAGTGCTTGGTTAATGACCAAGGATGAGTCACCATGTACCCGGAGATTTGTAATCCCCAGATTGGCGGCGGCTTGTAGCCCGTAAATGCATGCTTCGTACTCTGCTGCATTATTAGTAACATCAAAGTCCAGTTTGATGGAGACGGGAGTATGTTCCCCTTTTGGTGAAATTAGGAGGATCCCGACTCCGAACCCTCGAAAATTAGATGCACCATCGAAGTATAAATCCCAAGTTTCAGTATCAGTATGGAAAATATCTTCATCTGGGAAGGACCAAGTGTCGGTGTGTCCTTCCTCGGTTATCGGGCTATCGGCGAGAAATTCAGCTACTGCTCGACCTTTAATAGCCTTTAACGGTACAAACTTTAAGTCGAACTCTGCCAACATTAGAGTCCATCTAGAGATTCGGCCGTTGAGAACGGGTTTTTCGAAGATGTATTTGATGGGGTCCATCTTGGATAGCACATGGACCTCGTAACTGAGCATATAATGTCGGAGTTTCTTGGTGGCCCAGACTAGAGCCAAACACGTCTTTTCGAGCATGGTATATTTGCACTCATACTCTAAAAACTTTTTGCTGATGTAGTAAATGGCTCTTTCTTCGGAGTCAACTGTCTGAGCCAGCATAGCCCCCATGGCTGTCTCGGTCGTCGTTAGGTATAACGACAGAGGCAAACCGGGTTGAGGTGACATTAAGACTGGCGGAGCAGACAGAATTTCTTTGATTTTTTCGAAAGCGGTTTGGCACTTGTCATCCCATAGTACCCGTTCTCCCACTTTCAGTTTCTTGAAAATTGGTTCACACACCATGGTTAATTTGGAAATGAACCGACTGATGTACTGGACTTTCCCGAGGAATCCCCTTATTTCTTTTTCGGTTTTAGGAGGTTGCATCTCGGTAATGGCTTTGATTTTAGCTGGATCGACTTCGATACCTCGTTGGCTAACGATATGACCCAGTAATTTGCCTGATGTTACCCCGAAACTGCACTTTTGAGGGTTGAACCTCATGTTGTATCTGCGCAATCGGGTGAAGAATTTTCTTAGGGCGGTGATGTGACCGTCCCGTTCTTTGGATTTGACGATCATGTCGTCTACGTAAACTTCTACCTCTTTATGCATCATGTCGTGTAGTAAAGTGGTAGCAGTCCATTGATATGTGGCCCCGGCATTAATGAGACCGAAAGGCATGACGGTATAGCAGTAAGTACCCCAAGGTGTGGTGAAGGTAGTCTTACTCATGTCTTCTTTCGCCATCTTGATTTGATTATACCCGGCATACCCGTCCATGAATGATAGAAGGGCATGATCGGCCGTGTTATCCACCAGTATGTCGATGTGTGGTAACGGAAAATCATCTTTCGGGCTCGCCTTGTTAAGATCCCGAAAGTCTACGCATACCCGCACCTTACCGTCCTTTTTAGGAACCGGCACGTTGTTTGCCACCCAGTCCGGATACTCGGACACTTGTATGAAGCCGGCTTTGAATTGTTTGTCGACTTCTTCTTTTACCTTGAGAGACCACTCGGGCCTCATCCGACGAAGCTTTTGTTTGACCGGCTTGCACCCATCTTTGATTGGTATGCGGTGCTCGGCTATTTCCCGGTCTATCCCCGGCATGTCCTAGTAGGACCATGCGAAGACGTCCTTAAACTCTTGGAGGAGGTTTACGAACTGTTGTTTCTCCTCGGGATCTAAGGATAACCCTATCTTAAGTGTCTGAGGCTCTAAGGTTGTTCTCACATTTATGGACTCGGTTTCTTCGATTACCGGGTTCCGGGACTCCCTTTGCTCTAGTTGATCGATCAAATGCGGAGGTAAAGGTACCTGTTCGTCTGATTTCTCAATGTCATAGCATAAAACATTTTTAAAAGCAGAATTTGAAAGAGACAAGTCGTAAGCAGAACGGTTGTTATTATTGATTGAAAATTTGGAGAACAGCTCAAAGAGAGCAGCCATCTGATCATTGGTCAGTGGCGGGATAGGTAGGGCACTCGGGACAGACCCCGAAGTGCCAGCAGCAGGAATAATAAAAGGGAGGGGGGTTACAGGAGTGATTCTAGCACCGACTTCCCTAGACTCGACCTCAGACTCTGACTCAGACTCCGACTCAGAATCGGACTCAGACTCAGGCATGTCTCCCTCTCCGGTGGCCAGCTTGTAGATCCTTCCCTGGCTGTCAGTTCACTTGACAGTCTTCCTCCAGGCCCTGTTTCCCGTCTCGGAACCCACATCCGAGATCAGCTTGGTCGGGTCAAACCTGTTGCTGCGGAGAATCAGGTTGACCAGGTCTTCCTTTGGAGTTGGGGCTACGGTGTCTTCCCCAAATAGTAGCCCTAGTGCGGGCTCAGCATCTTCAGCTCCGTTGGACTGGATGAGGGCGAACACATCATCCGGGATGTAGTTGCAGTCCCGGGCCAAGTGGGTCCCGAGCTGCATAGCATTGGGTTGGTATAGACCAACCTGGATAGCCCCAAACACCGGTGTGACAAAGTAGTCAGCCAACCGTGGGCTATAAGGGCTCAAGTAGATACCCTTAAGGATGTTGCAGGCCTTTTCGATCCCTGCTCGGACAACATTGTCGGGGGTGATGTCATAACCGAGACCAAAGTGAGATTCTTCGTCTTTGAGAACCTCGATGATCTTCCCAGCTGGAAGATCGGGTCGAGAAGTAGCCCCCGGAAAGTATCCTAGGTTTTGGAGCATCATGTCGATACTCGTAGTGAAGTAAGGCCTAAAGAGGTACTCTTCCTCGATCATCCCCACAAAATCGAACCCCCAGAGATCCGTGCGTCCCGTGGCGTTACAGCTAGCCACAGTCATTGGTGTTGCCTCTAAAGTGATGACATCGTTAAGCAGAGGCATCTTAATCTTTCGGTGGAGGGTGGAGGACACCGCCTTGACCGCGTGGATCCAAGGCCTACCCAGGAGCAGGTTGAATGATGAGGTGACATCGATCACCTGAAACTCGAGCTCTTTCTCTATCGGGCCAGTGATAATGGTTAGTTTCACGGCCCCAGCTACCGACTTCGGGCTCCCATCGAAGGCTTGGATGGTCTGAGCAGTCGGAACATAGTCAGCCTCGGTAATGCCGAGGGCTTTTGCGGTCCTTAGAGGAAGGACGTTCACAGCAGACCCGTCATCAACTAGGGTCATGGGAAGGTATTTTCCTCGGCAGACCACCGTGATGTAGAGGGCCAGGTTATGGGCGGCCCCGAATGGTGGTAGGTCGGCCTGCTTCTCGATCATGGAATCAACGGAGGCTTTCAGTTCAGCTAAGGCAGTTTCCATCCTGCGAGTGTGTCTGGTTGATGGTGGCATGTCTGTAAGAACACCACGTAATCAGAAACCGAACCCAGTCTTGGAATCAAAGGAAACAGCACATCCCGAGCGACCCAAAAAGAAAAGACTGAGTGGAAAGGACTCGAGAAAGACATCTAGACGGATGACTCGTGGGTGGTATGACTTCCTTAGGATTTCGGCTTCGTGGGCCTAGTCCCGTTCGAAGGAAGGTCCACGTGAGATTACTCCCCAGACTTTTGACTCGAGTGTATGGACGGACTTTCCTTTGTAGGGGTATGCCCTACGCGGGTTGGTCGTGCCTTGACAGACAAGGCGGACTTGGGAAAGGGGGGGAAACTCGTGATATAAGATCGACGGAGTTTCGACGCTATAAACCCTCTACGTATTATGCAAAGACCCGACACACGGATAGACGGTAGGTCCTATAATAAGGAAGGTTTATTTTAGGAAAGTTGAAAGTTGAGGTTTGAATGCAAAATGAACGAATTTCCGAAAGTTTTGAAAACTGAAAACGAAATTTCGAAAACCGAGATTAGAATTTTGAAAAGGAAAAATTCCGAAAATCAAGGTGGGGTGAAAATTCGAGAATTAAAACGGACAGCATGCCGACTACAGAAAAGGATATTTTGAGTCAAATCGTTGATCCTAAATTTCGGCGGCATTCCGAGTTTTGAAAATTGGGTATTTTGAAAAAGTGAGTCCCGAAATGGGCAGCATTTCGGGTTTTTCAAAATTGGGTATTTTAGAATGACGGGTCCCGAGATGGACAGTATTTCGGGTTTTTCGAAAGGTGGGTATTTTTGGAAAGATGCAAATTTGAAATGACGGTTTTTGAAAAATTGACACGGAAACCAAGTAGCACGTAGTCAAACAAGCATTATAACGACGCTTATGTATGCTTTACACTAAGTCTCGGTCGATCAAAATAGGGTCTATACCAACAACGATGGCTTTCTCATGTGATGGACGGACTCCCTAAGCCGAGTTGGTCTTAGGACATGCCGCAAAACCGAGACGAGTTCCACCATCGATGTTTTTAGCGCACCCATGTAGGAATGCACCGCGGTATAGTGGGACGTCGGTCACAAGTAACCGGCCCGGGCAAAAATGGGTTATGCATGAATCATTAGACTAACGCGCGCACACTAATCTACGAACGATTTCTCTTCGAGTCTCACCCTAGGAACCCCGATGACATGTGGTACATCGGGTATCCCCAGCGGAGTCGCCAAATTGTGGACATGACGTAGGTCCACCCCGACACGGCGAAGCGCGGGTTTGGGTAGGCGAATGAATCTCGTGGTAAGATTGTTCTCGGGTTCGAAATTTAAGTCAAAATGGAGTCGCCACCGAATTTTGTGGTTATTCGGAACCATACGAGCCCACTCTATGTCGTCATGGGCTTTACACAAAGTAAGCCCACTCCGATTTCAGAGTTCATGGGGCTCGTCCCTTTGCATTGCGATACCGATACCATCTATACCGGTAATCGTGTAAAGAATGACTCTCGTTCGCCAAGGGTTTCGGACATCCGGAAACCAAAGGTTCTGAGTAAGGGGTGAGGGTACGTGTTGGGAAGCCCACTAAGGACACCCAACCCCGCCCGCACATGGCGGCCTCTACTAAGACATCGTTCGTGTTCATGATACGCGCGCTAGTAAAATAATGAAATGATATGCAAACAGCGTTTTGTCTAAGCATGCGAATTTTGCGTTAACTACGTCATTTAATGCATCTAATTATTGGTCGAAATGATTTAGCATGCGAGGTTCATTTATAAAGCGTAAAAGCAAATAATAAATAAAGCTCGAAAAAGGAATAAAAGCGTACAAGCTACACGGGCGGAAATACAACCCGGAATTCACAATACGTCATAAACAAAATAACGTAAAACAAAGATAAAAACGGACCCATATGTAAACTAGACCGCGAAATTATGTAGATGGACTACCCCGCTTAAATACGTATTATGTTACGTATTAAGCGAAGGACGGAAATAGGAGATTGTGGCGTATTGCTAACCTAGTCTCACATTCCGTAGTCTTGTCCCGACTTATCACGTAAAAGTGGTCAAAGTCGTTCTACGTGTCGTGATGTGTGTAGCGTTTTGAAAAATGATGAAGGGTCGGTCGATGGTCTAAAGTCGATAAGAACGGGGCTCGGAATATATGTCCAAGCCCTCGGGTTTCTGAGTTGCCAGACCCACTCGACCGAGTCATTGATTGACTCGACCGAGTGCGCTATTAACGTGGCTACTGCCCATATTTTGGGGGGTTACTCGATCGAGTGCCTTATGGCACTCGGTCGAGTGTGTCATTAATGGGGCTACTGCCCTGTTTTTGGGGTGCAACTCGATCGAGTAGCCTATGGCAATCGGTCGAGTGCCCCCTGTACGAGTAATGATTTGCTCGATTTTATGACTTGAAATCGATGATCGACCAAGCCAAATACAAATATCGCACGATTTGTATTCGACTCGGCCTCCGGTACTATAATCGTGCATGAACGATTATAATATCGTCACCGGGGTTTTTATGAAAATGTTTGTGTTAGATTACGAAACTTTGAATTAGTAACGAGATGCATCCCTCTACGTCACGACATCGAAACTAACCCTTTCGGGTTACGTGATGTCGGTATTCGTGTCAACGGGTCTCGAACCAATTATGGAAATGGAATGAAATTCGTTCAACTACGACCGTTTGCGATCGCGTTACGCCCTTGAGTACATTGGGGCGGGGCTCCTCGAAAGGGCTCCACCTCCGTCGTTGCTCGTAAAGGGATTAAACGGATCTTAGGCAAACATCGTAGTCAAACGGATTTTAAACCGAAATTTGATACTAGTTTTATATATACACGGTATTAATAATATAATGATGATAAAACGATATAAAACGAAAATGTAAAAAGATGCAAAAAAAGTGTTAGTGTTAACGTTGTGACGATTACGATTACTATACAAAAATACGATGAATTAAACGGAAATAAAACGAGACAAAAAGATTAAAGCGGGGTTTAGGACACCCTCAACATACATGCTAGTATAGAACCTCGGAAATGGACTCGTGAATAGCGACGAAGCTCGGGAGTATCAAGGATGTATGAGAGTTGTGGTGTGTATGGGTGTATGTGTCGGTTTCCGAGGGTCAAGGAGGCTCGGAAATGGTGTTTTGTGCTTAGGGTTTGTAGTGTAGGTATGTAGGGTTGTAGTAGGGTTGAGAGTGACTGAAATTGTAGGGTTGAAGGTGCCAAAAAAGATTGAAATGCATGGGGGTGTCGTGGGATATTTATAGGCATTACCCCACGACATAAGGGCACTCGATCGAGTGGCCCTAGTGCACTCGATCGAGTGCCTACACAAATGGGCCTTATCCGGGTAAAAAGGCTCCACTCGATCGAGTGAGGTCAATCCACTCGATCGAGTGGGTCAAGGCGGGTGAGATAAATAAGGAAGGTTGACTTTTGTAGATTTGGTAGCTTTTTGAATTTGATTTTTTGCGCCAAATGAACTTGGTTGGTTTTATGAGACGGTTTCGTCTTTGACCGGGTTTTGACCCGGTCGCCAAAAGACGGGAAATATTTTTGGTGTCGGTTTTGGCCCAAATTAGTCTCATTTGACTCGGAACGACCCACTGGGCCTGAATTTGAGGTCTGTTTTGTGAGATTTTTACTCCGCTAAAAGTCCATGTCGGATATTATGAATTCCGAGCCCAAATCCGAGTATACTAAGTCACGTTGACGTCCAATCATCATCGGGTGTTTTTCGGAGACTACCATAGACACGTGGCAGTCAAAATGCGGGTGTCTACAGAGCCCCCACTCTGACTGAGGCTTGGACAAGGCGAAAGTCAGAGTAGCTACCAAGCCCGCTAAGACCTGGTAGACTTCCGGTCGGGTCGTTTATAGTCCAGTAGACTTGCGTGAAGGGCTCGCCAGCCATAAGCAGAGGGTCATACCTGTCCTGACGATGATAGCTTCGCGGGGAGTCAGACTTGTAGCATAAGTCCTGGGCGCAACTATATGTGGGCCCATCCCGTATCTTTTCGGGGAAAATGCCGCCTCGGGCGTTCCGCTGGGGAAGTATACGAGCTGTTCGGGCTTGCTTCTGAAGCCTTGGGTCGCATTTGATGATGATGCTCCGTGGGGAGTAAAGCTTGCCTCTTTTGGGGAGTAGGTGTACCCGTATGCCGACACATCGTACTTCGGATGTAGCACACCAGGGAAAAGCTAACTCCGTTGGGGAAATTAAATAGTTTCGCGGGGACTTGCTTCTTGAAGTCTGGGGTGTACCTGTATGCTGACACATAACAACTTGTATGTAACATGCAGGTAAAATGTTGACTCTCGCTGGGGAGAAAAAAGATTGAAAATTTTAGAAAGACAAAAATTTTGACGCAAAGAGATTTTTAGAAAATCTTTAGGAAAGCTCGGGACAGCTTGATTCCTATTCTGGGTTCAAGTTTGAAATCAGGCCTGCGCGCGCATAGGGCCCAGTTGGATGAGGAGGCAGTAGCAGTTAGGGTTTCAGTTAGGTTTCTCCATTATAAGTATAGGAGATCCCTGCTTCAGTTTCTGCATCACATCTCAAATTCTCCTTCCCCTTTCCTCTGGATCTAAAGATTGGCCCAACTTAAGCATCTGGGGCTCTAAAGTGGTTCCCACGTTGATGGACTCGGTTTCTTCGATTACCGGATCTCGGGATTCCCTTTGCTCGAGCTGCTCGACCAGATGTTGTGGTAGAGGTACCTGTTCGTCGGGTTTCTCAATGTCATTGCATATAAAATTTTTGAAATTGAGAAAATTTTGGAAATAAGACAAGTCGTAAGCAGAACGGTGTTCGTTATTATTATTGATAGTGAATTTGGAAAATAGCTCGAATAGAGCTGCCATCTGATCGTTGGTCAGTGGCGGGATAGGTAGAGGTCTCGGGACAGGCCCCAAGACCTCAGTGGGTGTGGCTAAGGGAGTTACAGACTCGATACTAGCACCTGACCCCTTAGACTCGGACTCAGACTCCGACTCTGACTCTGACTCAGACTCGGACTCGGTATCCGGCATGTCTCCCTCGCCGGTGGTCAGCTTGTAGACCCGTCCTTGACTGTCGGTCCACTTTATAGTCTTCCTCCAAACTCTCGTCCCGGCGTTGGCACCGACCTCGGTAATGAGCTTGGTTGGTCGAACCGATCGCTGCGGAGGATCAAGTTGACCAAGTCGTCTTTTGGAGCGGGGACGGTCCTGTCTTCTCCAAATAAGAGCCCCATCATGGGCTCGGAGTCGTCTTCACCCTTCTCGGGTTCTGTTTGGAGGACGGTGAATATATCGTCGGGGATATAGTTACATTCCCGAGCCTTTTTGGTCTCGGGATATGTGATGGTGGGTTGGTAGAGGCCCACTTGGATGGCTCCGAAGACTGGAGTGACGAATATGATTGTATCGGCCCGGCCCACATTCTCGGAGCTTATGGTATATCCCAATCCGAGTCGGGATTCTCCATTGTCCAAGACCTCGATGATCTTCCCCGCAGGAAGATACGGCCTTGAAGTAGCTCCGGGTAAGTAACCCAGATTTTGTAGCATCGTGTCGATGCTAGGGGCGAAGTAGGGTTTGAAAAGATATTCCTCCTCAATCATACCCACGAAGTCGAATCCTCGTGGTTCGGCCCGATTCGTGGCGTTACAGCTTGCCACGGTCATGGGGGTCGCCTCCAATGTGATGATACCGTCTTTGAGTGGCATCTTTACTTTTCGGTGGAGGGTAGATGACACGGCCTTGACTGCGTGGATCCAAGGCCTTCCTAGTAGGAGATTGAATGATGAGGTGACATCTATCACCTGGAACTCCAACTCCTTTTCGATCGGGCCCGTTATGATCTTCAGTTTAACGGCCCCAGCTACTGGTTTTGGGCTCCCGTCGAAGGCCTGGATAGTTTGGGCCGTCGGGATATAGTCGGCATCAGTGATGCCGAGGGCTTTGGCGGTCCTTAATGGTAGGACGTTCACGGCTGATCCATCGTCAATGAGGGTCATCGGGAGATACTTACCCTTGCAGATGACCGTGATATATAGGGCCAGGTTGTGATTGGGCCCAAATGGAGGTAAATCAGCTTCAGAGAAGGTTATGAGTGGACCTTCTTCTTTGGACTTGCCCTTGAGGTAGGGCATAATGGTAGCTACCATTTCAGCGGGAGTAGCTTCCGAATCGACCTTGATCTCATCGAGAGCCTTAGTCAGAGCTTCCCGATGAGCCTGTGAGCTAACCAATAGTTGCCATATGGTTAGATCAGCTCGAACCCTCTTCATTTGTTGGACCAAGGTTGTGTCATTGCTTGGTTCCTCGGGGGTTATTTCCGTCCTGGCAGGTTCAGTGACGGATGTTGAAGTGGCGCGCCCAGCAGTGGCGAGGTGGTTGGTGGCTAGAGCCTTGGATTTGGCTTTTCGGACCTCTTCCAGGGTGATGGGGACAGCTTCCCCCTTGGCTAAGTAGACATCGTCCTCGTCATCGAACCATATCCCATTGATTTGTGGGATAAAAGGAGAAATGAGGTGAGAACAGTCAATTACCTCCCCTGTGAATATGGCGTGGGCGCTGAACGGGTTTTCTTTGTTGCTCGGCTTGTCTCCGGGCAACGGAACTTTCCCGCTCTCGATAAGGTCTTGGATTAAGTGCTTTAACTTCCAACATTTTTCAGTATCATGTCCGTTGCCCCGGTGATACTGACAGTAGGCTTGAGCATTATAGTACTTGGACCTCTTTTCTGCTGGAGGCTCTGGAGTTGGGCCTATTGGTTGAATCAGACCCTTTGAAGATAGCCTCTGTAAGGCGTAGGTATAGGTAGTCCCTATATCTGTGAATACCCGATTAGGTGTATTCTTTTTGGATGAGGTGTCAAGTAGATTCACCTCATCAAAGATGCTGCGGGTCGCAGCTGCGGGTGCGGGCTTGTTTGTAGACGAACTCGCCCCTTGACAGCCCTTGGTAGAGGCCTTAGTCAGGCTCTCTAACCTCAGATCATCTTCGATTCTTGTGCCCATTTCAGTAAGGACAGCAAAGTTTGGGATGATAGCATACCGGAGATGGACCCGGTAGGATGGGAGTAGATTCTTGACGAAGGCTTCCATTAGGGCCTTCTCGCCGGGCTTATCGACCAGCTTCACACTTTCGGCCCTCCATCTTTGTAGATACTTTGTGAACCCTTCTTTGGGCTCTTGGGCCATTACCTCCAGAGTACGCATTGTAGTCTGGATTTCAGTGTTGTCGGCATAATTCCTAGCAAACTCGGTCGCCACATCATCCCAAGTCTTGTATTTCTTGGGGTCGAGCCTGTAGAACCAAGCCTTAGGATGCTTCTCTAGGGAAGAGGGGAATAGGTGCTTGAACATTGTTGACTTCACCCCTTTTACCGCCATGAAGTCTTTGAAAGCGCGGATGTGGTGGACCGGGTCTTCGGTACCCTCAAACATAGGAAGTCCCGTTAAGTTGAGGTTAGCCGGTAGCTCGTTATCCAAAGGTGAATAAGTACGAGCGTTTTCGGTGTGGATCGAGTTGTTCGTTGATAAATGGACTTGCTCTTCGAGCCTACGAACAACACTAAGCAATTCGGCCATGGGCCCGATGGGCTCGGCTCCTTCGGTAGGGACCGCCTTCTCTACGGTGCTCAGGCGGGTGGATAGGGTCGCCTGATTGGCCACGATGGCGGCCAGCTGGGTTTCGATCTTGGCGAGAGAGTCTTTCAGTTCGTCCATCTTGCGCTGGTGTCGAGTTACGGGCGGCCTGTCTGTAAGAACACCACGTAATCAGAAACTAGCCCAAAATCCCGAAATAGAAATTACATCCCGAACAAGACTAAAAGAGGAAAATGACTCGGAAAAGACACCTAGACGGGTGACTTGTGAAATGTGGTCCTTCCTTAGGATTCGGCGGGTGAGCCTAGTCCTGTTCGAAGGAAGGTTCACGTGAGACATCCCCAGACTTTAGACTCGACTGTGTTGACGGGCCCTCCTTTGTAGGGGTTTGTCCTACGTAGGTGGGCCTTGCCTTAGTCTAATAAGGCGGACCGGGAAAGGGAAAAAACTCGTGATGTAAGATCGACGGAGTTTCGACGCTACGGACCTTAACAACTTAAGACACGACCCGACACTGCTAAATATGGGAAGTCCTAAGAGGAAGGTTTTGAAAATTGATTGATTTTGAAAGGGGACCGAGAGGACTCGGTGGAGGGGCCCAAATTTCGAAAAAAAAAGAAATGTCATTGGGCCACGGGTTTTTGAAAATTCGAAAGTATTTTCGAGTTTTGAATTGGGCAGCATACCGTCTAGAAAATAGGCTATTTTGAGTAAAATCATAAGTCCTAAATTCGGTATGTGTCCCGGGTTTTGAAACTGAATAGTTTGAAAAAGATGTAATTTTGAAAAAATTGACGGTTTTTGAAAACGACTCGGAAACCAAGTAGCACGTAGTCACACAAGCATTATAACGACGCCATGTATGCTCTATACTAAGTCTCGGTCGGTCTATAGAGGGTCTATACCAGTGTACATAGTCTAGACGTTGATCGGGACGGACTTCCTAAGTCGAGTTGATCTTAGAACATGCCGCGAAACCCACTCGAATCGACTATGGACACCTTTCAACATATCCATATTGGAGTACATCGACGGTATAGTGGGAAGTCGGTCGCGAGTACCGGCCCGGGAAAATATGGGTTATAAATGAACCGTAAAACTAACACGCGTATTGTATTCGTCAAACGATTTCTATTCGAGTCTCACCCTGAGGATGCCGATGGTAAGTCACGCATCAGTTAATCCCCAGTGGAGTCGCCAAATTGTGGACATGACATAGGTCCACCCCGACGCGGCCACGCGCGGGTTTGGGTAGGCGAATGAATCTCTATATGAGAAGGATCGAATTGAAATTTAGGTCTATGTGGAGTCGCCACCGAATTTTATGGTTATTCGGAACCGTTCGAGCCCACTCTATGTTGTAGTGGGCCGTATACAAAATACGGCCCATTTCCGATGTCAGAGTTTATCGGGCTCGTCCCTTTGCATATCGATATAGATGCCGACTTGAGCGGTTAATCGTATATTGAATGACTCTCGTGCGCCAACGGTTTCGGGCATCCGGAAACCGAGGTTCTGAGTAAGGGGTGAGGGTACGTGTTGGGAAGCCCACAAAGGACACCCAACCCCGCCCGCACATTAGCGGCCTCTACTAAGAACTCGAATGACTTTCTAATACGCGTGCTAGTAAAACGGGAAAATGATATGCAAAGATTTATTTTCCCTAAACATGCGAATGTAATTGAAAGGGTTTCTAAGTCAATTTAATGCAACTAAAATTAACGTCCAAGTTGTATTTTAGCATGCGGGTTCATTTAGTACAATAAACGAACAATAATTAAATTGGCAAAAGAAATAACAAACGCGTTAGTAAACGATGTAATGATATAACGAATAATAACGGTTTATGTAAATATGGGATGAGATGAAAAGGTGAAAATATGAGATGCATGGTTTGAAAAGATAGTAATACACATGATTGATTAAACACGTGTTGACCTAAATCATAAATTACTACCGAGTTCGCAAAATAGAATAATGTACGACTTGCATTTTAGTCATTATGTGGTCACTCGATCGAGTGGTCAATAGACTCGATCGAGTAGACCTTTAAAAAAGATTTCTGTTTTGCGTTTATGATCGTACTCGGCCGAGTTATTGACCAACTCGGTCGAGTACATGGCCACTCGACCGAGTCACTGTGAGACTCGATCGAGTGGTGGTCATAATTAGCATTCTGACTCGATTCTAGGGTGTCACTCGAACGAGTGAGTAAGGCACTCGGTCGAGTGGCACCTGTACGAACTTGGTTCGTTTGCTATTTAATTGTTGACTTTGAAATTGCTTTTGATTTTTGATAATCGGACATAAATATTGCACAATTTATGTTCGACTTGGTTTTTTATAAATCGCGAATTTTGTTGAACCGAATATAAATATTGTTGAATTTATACCCGATTCTAAAATTGAATACTCATCCTATCCCATATTCGATTATTGAATCGATATGGGGTATTTAGAGTGAAAAATAAAAAGGATGGATTAATTTTAGTCGCTTTGAATTAATTATCGTGATATGAATAAATCACGTTAATTAATTCATATGACTTGATTGTTAGATTCGATATCCAATTATGGAATTGGTATCGAATCTAAAATCGACGCTTTACTTGAATAGTAAAAAAACTTGATTCCCTCGACTTTTCCGACATCGAAATAAATCCCTAGGGATTGTGATGTCGGATCCGTGTCAACGGGTTTCGACCCTTATTAAAAATTGACTTTAGAAAATTGATGAATGCAAAATTGATGATGATAACGAGAAGTAATAACGGAATCTTGTTTAAGTTGACTCATCTCAATAATCAAATAATCGGGGTACCGGGATAAGCGACCGTCAACGCTGTGTGCAGTACACTTGTATGTTTGTGTTTTCTTATCCCGATATCCTTCTTACTCGACACAAATCAATGAGTATTTTAATATTTTAATACTAAAGATATTATAGATATTATGATGCGATGACTAAAATAATAAAAAAACGAGGAAGAATGATGAATGCGCAATAATAATGATAAAATAACCGTAACACTAATAATAATAATACGAAATAATAATAATAATAATAATAATAATAATAATAATAATAATAATACGTAATAATAATAATAATAATAATAATAATAATAATAATAATAATAATAATAATAATACGTAATAATAATAATAATAATAATACGTAGTAATAATAATAATAATAATAATAATAATAATAATAATAATAATAATAATAATAATACGTAGTAGTAGTAGTAGTAATAATAATAATAATAATAGTAATCATACGTAGTAATAATAATAATAATAACACAAAAAAAAAACGGAGAAGAGAGGAAAGAAAGAAGAAAGGGGGTTTTGTCACCCTCAACCTACATGTTTCTGTCTCGGATTAAGGCTCGTAAACGCGGCTATGGCACGGGAGTCTTCGAGGTGTATGGAGGCTAAGTTGTGGTGGCTCGGGTAGAATTTCCTAAAACTAGGTTTAGGGTTTTGCTAAGGTCTATTTCCTAGGGTTTTTCTAGGGTTCGTAGACGACGTAGTATGTATGTGTGTAGGGTGTAGATTGCTAGGGTTGTAGATAATTAGGGTTTTTTTTGTGATCTCTAGATGGTGTGCATGGGGGGTGTTTATATAGAAAAGATTAGGGCACCCGGGCTAGGTCACTCGACCGAGTAAGTAGCCAACTCGGTCGAGTGGCCCGTTACACCAGCCGCCGGGCTCAAAGCAGGCCCACTCGATCGAGTGGATGGGTCACTCGATCGAGTGGCCTAACTGGGTTGCGCGGATCTTGTTGGACCTTGACCTTGATGGGTTTTGTGTTTGACTTGGACTTTTGATGATTGATGGGTTGTTTCTGTGTGTCTCGGAAACGACTTTGACCGGGGTCGACCCAATCGTGAAAAGCCGGTTTTAATTCCGGTGTTGGTTTTGGCCCAAATTAGTCTTGTTTGACTCGGAATGGTCCACTGGGCCTGGAATTGAGGTCTGTTTGGTGGGATTTGTACTCCGTAAGTGTGTTAACCAGCGATTAATGGATTTGAGCCCGTATCCGAGCGCGTAGAAACATGTTAGCGTCCGATCATCATCGGGTGATTTTTGGAAACCAGCATAGACACCTGGCAGTCAAAATGCGGGTGTCTACAGAGCCCCCACTCTGACTGAGGCTTGGACAGGGCGAAAGTCAGAGTAGCTACCAAGCCCGTTATGACCTGGTAGACTTCCGGTCGGGTCGTTTATAGTCCGTTAGACTCGCGTGAAGGGCTCGCCAGCCATAAGGCAGAGATCATACCTGCGCTCCGTGGGGACTTTGGGCTTGTCACGTAAGCCCTGGGTGTGCCTGTGTGTTGGCCCATCCCGTGCTATCCTGGAAAATGATGCTGGGGAGATTTGATGACTTGCATGCCTTGCTTGAGTCGTACCTGTATAAGCTACATAAAATGTATGCAACTCGTAGGTAGTAAAATGACTCGTGCTGGGGAAAATGACTCTTGAATTTTTGAAATTTTGAAATTTGAAAATCTTGAATTTTTGAAATTTTTGACATCGACTTCTAAAGAAATTAGGAAAGTTCGGGATGATTATTTCCACACTAGTATTGAGACTAGGCTTGTGGCTTGATTCTATTTGCAATTAGGAAACTTTTTCCTAGAAGCGATATGGAAAGAAATTTGCAAGGTTATTGCTATATATAGCTCCTTATGCTCTTGATTTTTTCATAATTCCATCACAAGAAAGTCTTTTACTTCCCTTAAGGCAAAAAGAAAGTCTCTTTATTCCTTTTAAGAAATTTATCATGGGAACCGACAGGTTGAGTGCTATGCTGCAGGCGTGGTCCCGTCAATTTAGGGATGCCGATAGGGTGGTTTTGAACCAGACGGTTATAACTCAGCTGTACCCGTTCCGTCAGATGGTGGTCGACCGATATTTCCTGGATGCATGCTTGGTCTACTGGGACGACATTTATCATGTTTTTGCCTTCCCCCGGGGCGAGATCTGCCCTTTACCCGAAGAAATTGCTGCAATAGGAGGATGGAACCCGATGCTTTGGCCCGCTGTCCCGTATTCAGTCTACGACCCAAAGAGGAAGCTGAGGGAATTTTCGGGGCTATCTCATAACGAAGTGTCCCGTATGATGAAAGGTGGTGATATTTCTCTGATCGACCTGGCTGAGAAATTCATGAACCCGCATGATGTCCGGGTGAGGTCAGCCCATAGTCGCAGGGCCTTTTCTTTCTGCATGCTCCATGTTTACGCTTTTGAGGGTCACATGGATTGGCTATCTTGCATGGGTAGTGCTCGTCTCATAACGGTGGTGGATTTGATGGAGACTGAACACAGCCCGGCTTGGTTAATCACGGGCGAAATCATCCAGGGCTTGGATAATCGTAAGAGAGATGAATCCATTCGTCTTACCGGAAGCACCCGTTTGTTGCAAGTAAGTCGGATTTTTATTTTTGATTCCTTGATTTTTTGAATTTTTTCGTAGACTCAGCTACTGCAGTGGGCACTCGATCGAGTCACCCTGGCACTCGATCGAGTGCCTTCGCTGATAGGCTTCTGTCCGTTTCCAGTGACGCCACTCGATCGAGTCAGGCTGTCACTCGATCGAATGTCGTCCGTTTTGTCTCGAAATCTAATGTTTTTGCTTTCTTCTTTTTTCAGATTTGGCTTTATGAGAGGCTATCGGTGATAGATCCCCCACTTGATGCCAGTACTTACCGCCATAACCAGCTGATGACGAGACGACGGGCCATCAATTTTTCTCGCTTGATTAGCAAAAAGTATTGGGATGAGGTGCTATCTATCCACGGTGGGCGGTTGATTCGATGGGTCGTGCCATGGTGGCCCATCCCGGCTTGGTCAGGTTTGGACCCGAGGGAGAGGGCCCGTTACCAAGTGATCTTGTCCTTCACCCAAACGGTTCATCTATACCCGGATCGCATACTAAGGCAGTATGGACGATCTCAGCGGATACCAGAAATAGAGGCCATTGTGAGTGATCCAACCCAATTATCGGATGTGATGTGCGACACGTGGATGCAAAGATGGTACACCCGGCACACTTGGCCCATTTCCAAATCTCGGCATTCGATCTGGGTTTCAGACTCATATACCAAGTGGACTAAAGCAGGTGATGCTAAAGCCCGAGCTGCTTTGAAGGTGGATGAAGCCTTTGACCTGTTGAGGAGAGAACAGGCTAAGGACAACAGGGGGTTCTTTGATGAGGGAGACACTCCAGCTACCCTAGTCCGCCTAATGTCAGGGCAAAAGAAGAAGGCTAAGACTCAAGCTAAAGGGTCCGGTGCTAAAGGTGCTCGGGGGAAAGTGAGCCCCCAGACAGACTTGGAAAGGAGACTGGGCCCTAGACTAGCCGTGCAGGACCGACTTGGCCCACGGGATAGGCTACCCGAACATGTCCGGGCCCGACTTGGGCCAAAGACTGTGATTGAAGACCCATCGTCGAAGAAGCGGGCCCGTGCTAAGGAGGTTCCCCTTGTGATTAGGGAACGCTCATCCCCACCTCGACGACCTAGGGCTCCACACGACTCGAAGGACAAGGGAAAGGGGAAGATGCCCGGATATTAGTCTCCTAATTTTATTATTTGAATATTATTATTATTTTTTGTGGTGTGTCTTTGTTATTTGCCGTGTTTGGCGTTTTTTTTTTTTTTTTTTTTTTTTTTGTAATTCCCGAGTTGATCGAGATATTAATAAAAGACATATTATTGAATACCGTTCCCGTCTTTTCGTTTATTGCAGTGGTTGTACCCTTTTAAGGGGTTGCCTACGTATCCACGATTAGCGGAATCAAACCAAACGTAGTTCAAAATTGATTTGATTGATTTGCAACTTTCGAAATACATCAAGATCATTGATTCGAGATGTGCGACGGTAGAATAGTTAATTCTAACTTATTGACTTGTCTTAAAATTTTGAAAATTTATAAAAAGACAAATTTTATAAATTTTTGCAAATGACATTGAGACAGGGGTTTATGGGTAATAGCGCTTCAGCTGGTCCAAGTTGGTCGGGTTGACGAACTCGTTGCCATCCAGGTCCGTTAGCCTCACCGCTCCTCCCGATAGGATTTTCTTGACCAAGTATGGCCCAGCCTAATTAGGTTTGAACTTTCCTCTTGGGTCAACCGGTAGTAAGGCACGAACCGATTTTAGGACCAAGTCTCCTTCTTTGATCTTCCTGGGCCTAACTCTTTTGTTGAAAGCCCGTTGGATTCTTTTTTGATACACTTGAATATTGTTGAGGGCCCGGGATCGCCGCTCATCCAAAAGGACTAGCGAATCGTATCGGGCTTGGACCCAATCTGCTTCGGGTACTTGGCTTTCAAGCAAAATCCTTAGGGATGGTACTTCTAGCTCGACCGGTTGGACTGCTTCCATTCCATATGTCAGATAATATGGAGTTGCTCCGGTTGCTGTGCGAATTGAAGTTCGGTATCCCCATAAGGCAAAAGGTATCTTGTCGGGCCAGTCCCGATAATTCTCAGCCATCTTTTTAAGTATGGTGACAATTGTTTTGTTGGCCGCTTCTACCGCTCCGTTTGTTTGGGGTCGGTAAGGTGAGGATGTATGCCTTTGAATTTTGTATTTTGCCAGTAATGCAGTAGTTTCAGCTTGAAAGTGGGTCCCGTGATCACTGATAAATTCGTGCGGGATCCCATACCGGCATATAATCTTATTTTGGATAAATTTGGCCACGTGCTTGGCGTTCAAGACACGGTATGACTCGGCTTCTACCCACTTGGTGAAGTAGTCGATGACCACCAAAATGAAGCAATGTCCTCCCGTCCCGGAAGGATGCACTTTCCCAATTATGTCTATACCCCATGTCGAAAATGGCCATGGTGATGTCATGGTATATAATAGAGAAGATGGCATATGTTGTACATTACCGAAGATCTGACAATTATGGCAGTGCTTGACGTATAATTGGCAGTCTGTCTCCATGGTGTTCCAGTAATACCCGAGCCTCGTGATTTTACGGGATAGCATATGGGCGTTCATATGCGGACCGTTTTCACCGTCGTGGACCTCGGCCATGACCTTCTCGGCTTGAATTTTGTCGATACATAGAAGGAGAGCCCCCTGTGCCGTCTTTTTGTATAATTGCCCGTCATCGGTACGAACAAATTGGGTTGCTAATCTTCGTAGGGCCTTTTTGGCCCGATTTTCAGCTCCCGCGGGATATTCCCCCGTTGTCAGGTATGTTAAGATGGTTTGATATCAAGGTTCTGGGTCAGTTATCTCGATATCTTGAATGGCATAGATGTAGGCCGGCTCTGACCGCCTTTCAACACAAATTGGCATGCTTGTCAGGTGATCCGGGATGTTCAGTAAAGATGCTAATTTGGAAAGTGCATCTGCAAACTGATTTTCCTCTCGGGGTAAGTAAATATACTCGACTTTCTGGAATTGTTTCTCTAGAACCCGTACTCGCGCTTGGTAAGCCACGAGATTGGCGTTCCGAGTTTTCCATTTTTGGAGTGCTTGATTGATGACCAATGATGAATCACCGTGGACCCGGAGATTTGTTACCCCTAAATCAGCAGCGACTTGCAACTCGTGAATGCATGCTTCGTATTCGGCTGCGTTGTTGGTCACGTCGAAGTCCAACTTGATGGATAAGGGAGTGTGTTCCCCTCGGGGTGAGATTAACAGAATTCCGACCCCAAATCCTCGAAAGTTGGATGCCCCGTCAAAATACAGATCCCATGTCTCGGTATCGGTATGGAATATGTCTTCATCAGGAAAGGCCCATGTATCGGTGTGGCCTTGTTCGGATATCGGGCTGTCGGCGAGGAACTCGGCAACTACCCGGCCTTTGATGGCTTTTAACGGTACAAATTTGAGGTCAAACTCAGATAACATTAGAGTCCATCTTGACATCCTCCCGTTGAGGATGGGCTTCTCTAATAGGTACTTGATAGGATCCATTTTGGATAAAACATGTACCTCGTGACTGAGCATGTAGTGTCGGAGCTTTTTAGTGGCCCAAACCAATGCTAGGCACGTTTTCTCGAGCATTGTGTATTTGCATTCGTACTCGAGGAACTTCTTACTGATGTAGTAAATAGCCCGTTCTTCTGAATCGACTGTCTGGGCTAGCATGGCCCCCATGGCCGTCTCAGTCGTTGTTAGGTATAACGAGAGAGGCAAACCGTGTTGAAGCGGCATTAGTACCGGCGGAGCAGACAGAATCTCCTTGATTTTATCGAAAGCCGCTTGACATTTGTCGTCCCATAGCACCCGTTCCCCGATCTTCAGCTTCTTGAAAATGGGCTCGCATACCATGGTTAGCTTTGAAATGAAACGGCTGATGTATTGGACTTTCCCGAGAAACCCCCTTATTTGCTTTTCGGTCTTGGGTGGCTGCATCTCAGTGATGGCTTCGATTTTAGCTGGGTCAACATCGATGCCGCGTTGGCTAACGATATGGCCCAGTAATTTCCCTGACGTTACCCCAAAACTGCATTTTTGTGGGTTCAGTCTCATGTTGTACTTACGTAGTCTGGTAAAGAACTTTCTTAGGGCTGTGATGTGCCCGCTTCGGTCCTTAGACTTGACGATCATATCGTCCACATAGACCTCCACCTCCTTATGCATCATGTCGTGTAATAAGGTGGTGGCGGTCCGTTGATAGGTGGCTCCAGCATTGATGAGCCCAAATGGCATGACGGTGTAGCAGTAAGTTCCCCATGGTGTAATGAAGGTGGTCTTACCCATATCCTCTTCTGCCATTTTGATTTGATTGTATCCGGCATACCCGTCCATGAATGATAGAAGGGCATGGTCGGCCGTGTTATCCACTAATATGTCGATATGTGGTAACGGAAAATCGTCTTTTGGGCTGGCCTTGTTTAGGTCCCGGAAGTCCACGCATACTCGCACCTTGCCGTCCTTCTTGGGTACCGGCACGATGTTTGCAACCCAGTCTGGATATTCAGACACTTGTATAAAACCCGCTTTGAATTGTTTATCGACCTCTTCTTTGACTTTAAGAGACCATTCGGGCTTCATTCTTCTGAGCTTTTGTTTAACCGGTTTGCACCCATCTTTGATGGGTATTCGGTGTTCTGCTATTTCTCGATCTATTCCCGGCATGTCCTTGTAGGACCATGCAAAGACGTCTTTAAATTCTAGGAGGAGGTCCGCGAACTGTTGTCTTTCCTCTGGATCTAAAGATTGGCCCAACTTAAGCATCTGGGGCTCTAAAGTGGTTCCCACGTTGATGGACTCGGTTTCTTCGATTACCGGATCTCGGGATTCCCTTTGCTCGAGCTGCTCGACCAGATGTTGTGGTAGAGGTACCTGTTCGTCGGGTTTCTCAATGTCATTGCATATAAAATTTTTGAAATTGAGAAAATTTTGGAAATAAGACAAGTCGTAAGCAGAACGGTGTTCGTTATTATTATTGATAGTGAATTTGGAAAATAGCTCGAATAGAGCTGCCATCTGATCGTTGGTCAGTGGCGGGATAGGTAGAGGTCTCGGGACAGGCCCCAAGACCTCAGTGGGTGTGGCTAAGGGAGTTACAGACTCGATACTAGCACCTGACCCCTTAGACTCGGACTCAGACTCCGACTCTGACTCTGACTCAGACTCGGACTCGGTATCCGGCATGTCTCCCTCGCCGGTGGTCAGCTTGTAGACCCGTCCTTGACTGTCGGTCCACTTTATAGTCTTCCTCCAAACTCTCGTCCCGGCGTTGGCACCGACCTCGGTAATGAGCTTGGTTGGTCGAACCGATCGCTGCGGAGGATCAAGTTGACCAAGTCGTCTTTTGGAGCGGGGACGGTCCTGTCTTCTCCAAATAAGAGCCCCATCATGGGCTCGGAGTCGTCTTCACCCTTCTCGGGTTCTGTTTGGAGGACGGTGAATATATCGTCGGGGATATAGTTACATTCCCGAGCCTTTTTGGTCTCGGGATATGTGATGGTGGGTTGGTAGAGGCCCACTTGGATGGCTCCGAAGACTGGAGTGACGAATATGATTGTATCGGCCCGGCCCACATTCTCGGAGCTTATGGTATATCCCAATCCGAGTCGGGATTCTCCATTGTCCAAGACCTCGATGATCTTCCCCGCAGGAAGATACGGCCTTGAAGTAGCTCCGGGTAAGTAACCCAGATTTTGTAGCATCGTGTCGATGCTAGGGGCGAAGTAGGGTTTGAAAAGATATTCCTCCTCAATCATACCCACGAAGTCGAATCCTCGTGGTTCGGCCCGATTCGTGGCGTTACAGCTTGCCACGGTCATGGGGGTCGCCTCCAATGTGATGATACCGTCTTTGAGTGGCATCTTTACTTTTCGGTGGAGGGTAGACGACACGGCCTTGACTGCGTGGATCCAAGGCCTTCCTAGTAGGAGATTGAATGATGAGGTGACATCTATCACCTGGAACTCCAACTCCTTTTCGATCGGGCCCGTTATGATCTTCAGTTTAACGGCCCCAGCTACTGGTTTTGGGCTCCCGTCGAAGGCCTGGATAGTTTGGGCCGTCGGGATATAGTCGGCATCAGTGATGCCGAGGGCTTTGGCGGTCCTTAATGGTAGGACGTTCACGGCTGATCCATCGTCAATGAGGGTCATCGGGAGATACTTACCCTTGCAGATGACCGTGATATATAGGGCCAGGTTGTGATTGGGCCCAAATGGAGGTAAATCAGCTTCAGAGAAGGTTATGAGTGGACCTTCTTCTTTGGACTTGCCCTTGAGGTAGGGCATAATGGTAGCTACCATTTCAGCGGGAGTAGCTTCCGAATCGACCTTGATCTCATCGAGAGCCTTAGTCAGAGCTTCCCGATGAGCCTGTGAGCTAACCAATAGTTGCCATATGGTTAGATCAGCTCGAACCCTCTTCATTTGTTGGACCAAGGTTGTGTCATTGCTTGGTTCCTCGGGGGTTATTTCCGTCCTGGCAGGTTCAGTGACGGATGTTGAAGTGGCGCGCCCAGCAGTGGCGAGGTGGTTGGTGGCTAGAGCCTTGGATTTGGCTTTTCGGACCTCTTCCAGGGTGATGGGGACAGCTTCCCCCTTGGCTAAGTAGACATCGTCCTCGTCATCGAACCATATCCCATTGATTTGTGGGATAAAAGGAGAAATGAGGTGAGAACAGTCAATTACCTCCCCTGTGAATATGGCGTGGGCGCTGAACGGGTTTTCTTTGTTGCTCGGCTTGTCTCCGGGCAACGGAACTTTCCCGCTCTCGATAAGGTCTTGGATTAAGTGCTTTAACTTCCAACATTTTTCAGTATCATGTCCGTTGCCCCGGTGATACTGACAGTAGGCTTGAGCATTATAGTACTTGGACCTCTTTTCTGCTGGAGGCTCTGGAGTTGGGCCTATTGGTTGAATCAGACCCTTTGAAGATAGCCTCTGTAAGGCGTAGGTATAGGTAGTCCCTATATCTGTGAATACCCGATTGGGTGTATTCTTTTTGGATGAGGTGTCAAGTAGATTCACCTCATCAAAGATGCTGCGGGTCGCAGCTGCGGGTGCGGGCTTGTTTGTAGACGAACTCGCCCCTTGACAGCCCTTGGTAGAGGCCTTAGTCAGGCTCTCTAACCTCAGATCATCTTCGATTCTTGTGCCCATTTCAGTAAGGACAGCAAAGTTTGGGATGATAGCATACCGGAGATGGACCCGGTAGGATGGGAGTAGATTCTTGACGAAGGCTTCCATTAGGGCCTTCTCGCCGGGCTTATCGACCAGCTTCACACTTTCGGCCCTCCATCTTTGTAGATACTTTGTGAACCCTTCTTTGGGCTCTTGGGCCATTACCTCCAGAGTACGCATTGTAGTCTGGATTTCAGTGTTGTCGGCATAATTCCTAGCAAACTCGGTCGCCACATCATCCCAAGTCTTGTATTTCTTGGGGTCGAGCCTGTAGAACCAAGCCTTAGGATGCTTCTCTAGGGAAGAGGGGAATAGGTGCTTGAACATTGTTGACTTCACCCCTTTTACCGCCATGAAGTCTTTGAAAGCGCGGATGTGGTGGACCGGGTCTTCGGTACCCTCAAACATAGGAAGTCCCGTTAAGTTGAGGTTAGCCGGTAGCTCGTTATCCAAAGGTGAATAAGTACGAGCGTTTTCGGTGTGGATCGAGTTGTTCGTTGATAAATGGACTTGCTCTTCGAGCCTACGAACAACACTAAGCAATTCGGCCATGGGCCCGATGGGCTCGGCTCCTTCGGTAGGGACCGCCTTCTCTACGGTGCTCAGGCGGGTGGATAGGGTCGCCTGATTGGCCACGATGGCGGCCAGCTGGGTTTCGATCTTGGCGAGAGAGTCTTTCAGTTCGTCCATCTTGCGCTGGTGTCGAGTTACGGGCGGCCTGTCTGTAAGAACACCACGTAATCAGAAACTAGCCCAAAATCCCGAAATAGAAATTACATCCCGAACAAGACTAAAAGAGGAAAATGACTCGGAAAAGACACCTAGACGGGTGACTTGTGAAATGTGGTCCTTCCTTAGGATTCGGCGGGTGAGCCTAGTCCTGTTCGAAGGAAGGTTCACGTGAGACATCCCCAGACTTTAGACTCGACTGTGTTGACGGGCCCTCCTTTGTAGGGGTTTGTCCTACGTAGGTGGGCCTTGCCTTAGTCTAATAAGGCGGACCGGGAAAGGGAAAAAACTCGTGATGTAAGATCGACGGAGTTTCGACGCTACGGACCTTGACAACTTAAGACACGACCCGACACTGCTAAATATGGGAAGTCCTAAGAGGAAGGTTTTGAAAATTGATTGATTTTGAAAGGGGACCGAGAGGACTCGGTGGAGGGGCCCAAATTTCGAAAAAAAAAGAAATGTCATTGGGCCACGGGTTTTTGAAAATTCGAAAGTATTTTCGAGTTTTGAATTGGGCAGCATACCGTCTAGAAAATAGGCTATTTTGAGTAAAATCATAAGTCCTAAATTCGGTATGTGTCCCGGGTTTTGAAACTGAATAGTTTGAAAAAGATGTAATTTTGAAAAAATTGACGGTTTTTGAAAACGACTCGGAAACCAAGTAGCACGTAGTCACACAAGCATTATAACGACGCCATGTATGCTCTATACTAAGTCTCGGTCGGTCTATAGAGGGTCTATACCAGTGTACATAGTCTAGACGTTGATCGGGACGGACTTCCTAAGTCGAGTTGATCTTAGAACATGCCGCGAAACCCACTCGAATCGACTATGGACACCTTTCAACATATCCATATTGGAGTACATCGACGGTATAGTGGGAAGTCGGTCGCGAGTACCGGCCCGGGAAAATATGGGTTATAAATGAACCGTAAAACTAACACGCGTATTGTATTCGTCAAACGATTTCTATTCGAGTCTCACCCTGAGGATGCCGATGGTAAGTCACGCATCAGTTAATCCCCAGTGGAGTCGCCAAATTGTGGACATGACATAGGTCCACCCCGACGCGGCCACGCGCGGGTTTGGGTAGGCGAATGAATCTCCATATGAGAAGGATCGAATTGAAATTTAGGTCTATGTGGAGTCGCCACCGAATTTTATGGTTATTCGGAACCGTTCGAGCCCACTCTATGTTGTAGTGGGCCGTATACAAAATACGGCCCATTTCCGATGTCAGAGTTTATCGGGCTCGTCCCTTTGCATATCGATATAGATGCCGACTTGAGCGGTTAATCGTATATTGAATGACTCTCGTGCGCCAACGGTTTCGGGCATCCGGAAACCGAGGTTCTGAGTAAGGGGTGAGGGTACGTGTTGGGAAGCCCACAAAGGACACCCAACCCCGCCCGCACATTAGCGGCCTCTACTAAGAACTCGAATGACTTTCTAATACGCGTGCTAGTAAAACGGGAAAATGATATGCAAAGATTTATTTTCCCTAAACATGCGAATGTAATTGAAAGGGTTTCTAAGTCAATTTAATGCAACTAAAATTAACGTCCAAGTTGTATTTTAGCATGCGGGTTCATTTAGTACAATAAACGAACAATAATTAAATTGGCAAAAGAAATAACAAACGCGTTAGTAAACGATGTAATGATATAACGAATAATAACGGTTTATGTAAATATGGGATGAGATGAAAAGGTGAAAATATGAGATGCATGGTTTGAAAAGATAGTAATACACATGATTGATTAAACACGTGTTGACCTAAATCATAAATTACTACCGAGTTCGCAAAATAGAATAATGTACGACTTGCATTTTAGTCATTATGTGGTCACTCGATCGAGTGGTCAATAGACTCGATCGAGTAGACCTTTAAAAAAGATTTCTGTTTTGCGTTTATGACCGTACTCGGCCGAGTTATTGACCAACTCGGTCGAGTACATGGCCACTCGACCGAGTCACTGTGAGACTCGATCGAGTGGTGGTCATAATTAGCATTCTGACTCGATTCTAGGGTGTCACTCGAACGAGTGAGTAAGGCACTCGGTCGAGTGGCACCTGTACGAACTTGGTTCGTTTGCTATTTAATTGTTGACTTTGAAATTGCTTTTGATTTTTGATAATCGGACATAAATATTGCACAATTTATGTTCGACTTGGTTTTTTATAAATCGCGAATTTTGTTGAACCGAATATAAATATTGTTGAATTTATACCCGATTCTAAAATTGAATACTCATCCTATCCCATATTCGATTATTGAATCGATATGGGGTATTTAGAGTGAAAAATAAAAAGGATGGATTAATTTTAGTCGCTTTGAATTAATTATCGTGATATGAATAAATCACGTTAATTAATTCATATGACTTGATTGTTAGATTCGATATCCAATTATGGAATTGGTATCGAATCTAAAATCGACGCTTTACTTGAATAGTAAAAAAACTTGATTCCCTCGACTTTTCCGACATCGAAATAAATCCCTAGGGATTGTGATGTCGGATCCGTGTCAACGGGTTTCGACCCTTATTAAAAATTGACTTCAGAAAATTGATGAATGCAAAATTGATGATGATAACGAGAAGTAATAACGGAATCTTGTTTAAGTTGACTCATCTCAATAATCAAATAATCGGGGTACCGGGATAAGCGACCGTCAACGCTGTGTGCAGTACACTTGTATGTTCGTGTTTTCTTATCCCGATATCCTTCTTACTCGACACAAATCAATGAGTATTTTAATATTTTAATACTAAAGATATTATAGATATTATGATGCGATGACTAAAATAATAAAAAAACGAAAAAAAAACGAGGAAGAATGATGAATGCGCAATAATAATGATAAAATAACCGTAACACTAATAATAATAATACGAAATAATAATAATAATAATAATAATACGTAGTAATAATAATAATAATAATAATAATAATAATAATAATAATAATAATAATAATAATAATACGTAGTAATAATAATAATAATAATAATAATAATAATAATAATACGTAGTAATAATAATAATAATAATAATAATAATAATAATAATAATCATACGTAGTAGTAGTAGTAGTAATAATAATAATAATAATAATAATAGTAATCATACGTAGTAATAATAATAATAATAACACAAAAAAAAACGGAGAAGAGAGGAAAGAAAGAAGAAAGGGGGTTTTGTCACCCTCAACCTACATGTTTCTGTCTCGGATTAAGGCTCGTAAACGCGGCTATGGCACGGGAGTCTTCGAGGTGTATGGAGGCTAAGTTGTGGTGGCTCGGGTAGAATTTCCTAAAACTAGGTTTAGGGTTTTGCTAAGGTCTATTTCCTAGGGTTTTTCTAGGGTTCGTAGACGACGTAGTATGTATGTGTGTAGGGTGTAGATTGCTAGGGTTGTAGATAATTAGGGTTTTTTTTGTGATCTCTAGATGATGTGCATGGGGGGTGTTTATATAGAAAAGATTAGGGCACCCGGGCTAGGTCACTCGACCGAGTAAGTAGCCAACTCGGTCGAGTGGCCCGTTACACCAGCCGCCGGGCTCAAAGCAGGCCCACTCGATCGAGTGGATGGGTCACTCGATCGAGTGGCCTAACTGGGTTGCGCGGATCTTGTTGGACCTTGACCTTGATGGGTTTTGTGTTTGACTTGGACTTTTGATGATTGATGGGTTGTTTCTGTGTGTCTCGGAAACGACTTTGACCGGGGTCGACCCAATCGTGAAAAGCCGGTTTTAATTCCGGTGTCGGTTTTGGCCTAAATTAGTCTTGTTTGACTCGGAATGGTCCACTGGGCCTGGAATTGAGGTCTGTTTGGTGGGATTTGTACTCCGTAAGTGTGTTAACCAGCGATTAATGGATTTGAGCCCGTATCCGAGCGCGTAGAAACATGTTAGCGTCCGATCATCATCGGGTGATTTTTGGAAACCAGCATAGACACCTGGCAGTCAAAATGCGGGTGTCTACAGGAGGAAAATAGGTAATCGAGAACGCGTACCATTCCCGGATAACACACGAAAAGACGGAAAGAAGTTGGACTAAAGATGCAATGGTCATTCGAGCAAGGTCACCTAGAAAACGAGATGCGGGAACCAAGGCCTAACTCCTCCATGGGTGGTCAAGGTGGTCAAATGCAAACCCCGAATTAAACCTCTAGTAGAAAAGGTGGACTCAAGCAAAAAGATCAACAAATTCATTGTCTTAGAGTCATTCTACTAGATTAAGATCCAAAATCTACAATGGGTTATCTACAATGTAATGTAAACTCTTGTAAAAGGTTTGTAATCGGGTTTTCGAAAAGTTTTAATCCTAAACACACTATACAAAAGCAAAAGAAACACACGAAAAGGAAAAAGAAAATAAAAGAAAACACAAGTAAGGTTATGCACTCCATACTCCATCGACGTTCAAGCACACAATCAACCACAACACCTAAAATGCTCAACTTCGAGAGCCTCCAATAGCAACAACCTAACTACTCTACAAAAGTAAAGAAGAAAACGAAAAGGAAGGAAGTTACCAAGCGGGTTGCTTCCATAATCTCCTCAAAATGTGCTATTAAGGTGGTGATTACCTGTAAGAGTAGAGAACAAGACCGTACAGGGGACACGAAAACATAACGAGAAAGAAGAAAAGAAAAGAAAAGAAAAAGGAAATGTTTTTGATTTTTGAATTTTTCAAATTTTGTATGGATTTTGAAAAGATTTTTGAAAAAAATAAAAGATCGTAGACTCCTCCGCCACACTAAAATTGTACATTGTTCTCAATGGACAAGTAGGGGAAGAACGAAAAAGTCGGAAAAGAAAAATAAGAAAAATCTTTTTGGATTTTTTTTATTTTTCAAATGTTTTTGGATTTTTCGAAATTTTTGAATGTTTTTGGATTTTTCGAAATTTTTGAAAAGAAAAGGAAAATAAAATAAAGAAAGCGATAAAATAGTGGCGGGCTTACGTGCAATCACATCACCTAGACCCTAGCCAAGTGGCTAAGAAACGAAAATGAAGAAAAACGGAAAGAAAAGAAAATTAAAACGAAAGGGTGGAAAATTGGGCGTAGGTGTAGTCACGTCACCTAGCCCAGATTAAGAAAAATTTGAGAAAAATTGATTAAATTTGGATTTTTCAAAAAGGTCAATGGCGTAATCACGTTGCCTAAAGACCGGGAGTAATACCAAGGCCGCTTCGGACGCAAAAATTGGATAGTCGGACAATGGGACAACTTGCAAATTTGGTTCGAGGTAAAACAATCACAATGATTATAACCATGATGAAACAAGGAACAAGGAACGAAATCAATCTAAAGACATGCAATTATATATGATTAAAGACTCACCAACACAACCCACATACATACAAAACACACACACACACACCACACTACCTACCGACTCCGGGAGAGGGTCTAAATTGGGTAATCGTTCGACGCGAAAGAAGCCGTCGGAGACCCGGGATAGGGTTGTATGCCCTCTGTGGGTTCTAACTCACAAAGGTCGTAGATCATACGACCTTCGGGTAACGTGTAGTGAGCATACTCCCAAACTTCCATTCTTCCCGATTCAGTCTCGTTCAGTCGGAATTCACCGGGACCTAAAGGTAGGTCCCAATTGTGGAAATTAAAGATATTGGTTCGGTGTGTGTTGGGGACTATTAAAGCACAGTCATGGCTAATGGAGACGAAGCGATGATCAGGTATATTAAAGATCCAAGTCGGAAGATAGGCCTCGTCAAGCCAGACAGAGTTGTCAAGTGGGATAAGGTTGTTGGTCGCATAACCCAAGTTGGTCGCAATTAAGGTCACAAGACCTCCACAGTCTACAAAAGGGCGTTGAGCAACAATAATTTGGTGAAAATGCAACGCTACGACAAGTGGTAGGTCTAAGGAGTTAGGGTTACCAAGCAAGGAGTCAGAAATCAATTGCAAGACGCACACATCAAGATTAATAATATTATCGGTTGATAGTAACAGGCAGTGGGAGAGTATCTCGGAGAAGTAGCGAATTGCGGGGTTACGGATTTCGGAGGTAAAGTTTGAATCAGGCTCAAAATCCCGTTGACCACGTGATATGCACTTCCAAAGGTCTCTTCTAGACGCACTAGTAAGTCACTCGGAGGTTTACTATGTCCGGTACCCGATGAGGGTAAGCCTAAAGCTAAGCCAAACTCGGAAGTAATCAAACAGTGAGTTTTACCGAATAATCTAAATTTAACTCTCTTGGTGTGGTCGGGTTATCGATAGTAAAGGTTCCCAGGAACTCACAAGTAAGGTCTTTATATGTACAAGCCGCGAGACTAAGGAGTCCGCTAGTTCCGGTCCTTGACGATAACTCTTTAATATCGTCCTATATTCCTAAATTTTCCATTGTAAAGGGACAGGGCCACCTAGTACTCTGAAAGGTCTTTTCAGAGAAGGTTCGTGCTAAAGGTGTATTAGGACAAAGTAAAAATTTAGGCTTAGAATATTTAGAAAGTGTAGAAGTCGAAGCCATACCTTACTTTCGAGCGGCTCGTTGAGCTATTGTCTCCATAATAATATACTTGCAAGAATAATCCCAAAAACTTTGCTTCACCTTCTTCAAGAACCCAAAGATAATAATCACCAAAGATGGAATAGAATTATGAATGGAGGTTTGAATGTGGTTGGGGTATGGAAGGTGGTTGTGATTTTATGAGAGGTGAAAAGATGGAATGATGAGTGAGGTAAAAAGGTGATATAAATAAGGGTAGTTGAGGAGGGAAATGAAAAGTTTTAAAGTGATTAGTAAAAATTTGGTGTAAATATTTTGGAGGGAAAGTTATGTGCGGTAAATGTGAAGGAGGGAATTGATAGTGTAGTGAGTAAATAGGGTATAGGTGATCGATCCATGTCGCCGGGTGAAGTTTCACCCGGTCAAGTACCATCGGGTGAAATTTCACCCGACGGGTTTTCGTCGTGAAAATCAATTCTGCCAACTTTTTCCACCGGGTAAACTTCACCCGGTGAAAATCTCATCGGGCGAAATTTCGCCCGGTGGTATCTTCGTCAATTCCTGGCAAATCTGGCAATTCATCGTAGGGCGAAATTTCGCCCGGTCAAGTCTTACCGGGCGAAGTTTCGCCCGGCGGTCTTCTTTGCTTCGTTTTTCCGCCTTGCCATTCCATGGCTCTTCAATAATCACCTAAAGATCAAATAGCAATACGACTCACATTACATAATCAATATATCCCACAAACATGTTTGTGGTCTTCAAATAAGCTCCATAACTTCTCCAAAAGCTTGATCTTCATCCAAATAAACGCTCCATGGTGAAATCCAAGTTCAACCATTCTTCTAAAGCTAACAAAGCAAATAAACTCAAAGAAATATGATACATATATACAAGGTGGTTGTTGAGGATACCACCAAACCTACATCAATTTCGAGAGGGGGTTTAAACAACACTCCCCAATGGGAGTTCACCAAAATTCACGGTAGCAAAGGTCTCACGAACGTGACCGGGATGATAAATATTCAAACGTTGTCCATTAACCATAAATTTCCCGGTTTGCGGGCTAGATATCTCTATTGATCCATATGGTTGCACCTTGGTCACTTCGAATGGACCCGACCATTTTGATTTCAACTTACCGGGGAAAAGCTTAAAGCGAGAGTTGAAGAGTAATACCTTATCACCAACGGAGAAGTCCTTACGAAGTATTCGAAAATCGTGTCATTTGCGAGTTCGTTCTTTGTAGATCTTCGAATTTTCGTAGGCTTCGAGTCTTAGTTCTTCCAATTCTTATAGTTGGAGAAACCGATTATCTCCTATAACACTCTCATCGAAGTTTAGCTCTTTGAATGCCCATTTGGCTTTGTGTTCTAATTCCACCGGTAAATGACAATTACCATACACAAGACGATAAGGAGTGGTTCCAATCGGCACTTTGTAAGCCATTCTTAATGCCCAAAGGGCGTCATTTAACTTTAATGACCAATCCTTTCGATGTTTATTAACAACTTTCTCTAAAATTCTTTTGATTTGACGGTTGGAGATCTCGGCTTGCCCATTTGATTGAGGGTGGTAGGCTAGGGACATCTTGTGAGTGATACCATATTTCTTAAGAAGGTGTTCAAAGGTATCTTTCCTAAAATGAGAGCCTCCATCACTAATTACGGCTCTAGGCATACCAAATCTCGGGAAAATTACATTCTTGAAAAGCTTGATTACAACCTTGGAGTCATTGGTGGGGGAAGCTATGGCCTCGATCCATTTTGAGACATAATCAACCGCTACTAAGATGTATTTGTTACCAAAAGAGGATGTGAACGGACCCATGAAATCAATGCCCCAAACAGCGAACAATTCAATCTCCAAGATAGGTTGAAGGGACATCTCATTTCTTCTTGTAATATTGCCACTTCTTTGGCATGCATCGCATGTGAGAATGAAAGCTCGAATGTCCTTGAACATGGAAGGCCACCAAAACTCGCTTTGGAGAACCTTGGCAATTGTCTTTTGGTTGGCCAAGTGTCCACCATAAGATGTCGAGTGAAGGTGTTTCACAATATTGTATCCTTCGTCGGCCATAACACATCGTCGGTAAATTCCATCTACACAACGGCGGAATAAACAGGGCTCTTCCCAATAATAGCGTCAGGCTTCATAACGTATTTTCTTCCTCTCTTGCTTGGAATAATCGTCCGGAATATAATGAGACACTAAGAAATTGACGATATCGGCATACCAAGGTGTAATAGTTTCAATGGCCATCAAGGCCTCATCTCTCATAGCTTCATTGATGGGTATATCATCCTCTTCATTGCTTTCTTTACCAACCGTTAGTCTACTAAGATGATCCGCTACCAAGTTCTCCGATCCGCCCTTGTCTTTAATCTCAATGTCAAATTCTTGAAGGAGGAGAACCCATCGAAAGAGTCGGGACTTTGTCTCCTTTTTGGACATAATGTATCGAATGGCCACATGATCAGTATGAATAATGACTTTGGAACCGGTAACATAAGTTCAGAATTTTTCCATGGCATAGACAACAGCAAACATCTCTTTTTTGGTTGTTGTATACCTCGATTGGGCTTCATCTAGTGTTTTGCTTGTATAATAAATAACATGTAGCTTCTTGTCAACTCGTTGTCCTAGAACGGCACTAACGTCAAATTGGATGCATCGCACATGATCTCAAATGGAAGATTGCAATCGGGGGCTTTGATAATTGGTGTGGTAGTGAGAGCGGTTTTTATCCTCCAAAAGGCCTCAAGACACGAGTCATCAAAAACAAAAGGTGCATCTTTCATAAGCAAAGAAGTCAAAGGCTTAGCAATCTTAGAAAAGTCTTTAATGAACCGCCTATAAAAGCGGGCATGACCTAGAAAACTCCTCACCCCTTTGACATTTGTAGGTGGTGGCAAGTTCTCAATCACGGAGACTTTAGCCTTATCAACTTCAACTCCTCTATTAGAAACAATATGACCTAGGACAACACCTTGTTCAGTCATAAAATGACACTTCTCCCAATTCAAAACAAGTCTATACTCTTCACATCGAGCTAACACTTGATCAAGATTTTCAAGGCAAGAATCAAAAGATGTACCACGGACACAAAAGTCATCCATAAAAACTTTCATGGATTTTTCAATAAAATCGGAAAAAATTGCCATAATACATCTTTGAAACATTCCCAGCGCATTACACAATCCAAATGGCATCCTTCGATAGGCATAGGTGCCATAGGGACATGTAAATGTGGTCTTCTCTTGGTCATCGGGGTGAATGGGAATTTGAAGAAATCCGGAATGACCATCAAGGAAACAAAAATAAGAATGATGCGCTAATCTTTCAAGCATTTGATCAATAAAGGGAAGGGGAAATGGTCTTCGATGGTGGCCGTGTTCAATTTTCGATAGTCTATACACATGCGCCAACCAGTAATGGTCCTAGTAGAAATTGACTCACCCTTTTCTCCTTTTACAACCGTCATTCCTCCTTTTTTCGGCACGACTTGTACAGGGCTAACCCATTTACTTCCGGTTATTGGGTATATAATGTTAGCTTCATACAATTTGAGGACTTCCTTCATGACAACCTCTTTCATGGTGGGGTTCAACCTACGTAGACCCTCAACCGAAGGACGGTGGTCATCATCAAGGATGATCCTATGCATACAAACATTTGGGCTTATGCCTTGGAGGTTGGCAATGCTATACCCGATGGCCTTTTTGTGTTTTCTCAAAACAATCAAAAGTTTTTCCAATTTTGGACCATCAAGTGTGGCATTGACGATAACGGTATAATTAGTTCCTTCAAGAAAAGCATATTTGTGGGAAGAGGGGAGTGGTTTAAGTTCAAGATTAGGAGGAGAAGATACCATACTCTTACCCACTGGTAGTGGTTCTACCTTTTCATCATGCAAACATTCTTCTTCAAGAGGTGGAGAGTCAAATGGTTCATCTTCTTGCTTATCATCATCTATCAAGCTATACTCAACCAAACTATCAATAACTTCAATGGAATGTATTTGTTCAATCATTGGTTGTTTAAGAGCTTGAGAAAGGGAAAACTCTACCGACTCGTTCCCTATTTTAAAACACAATTTTCCATTCTTAACATCAACTATAGTACCACCGGTAGCCATAAAAGGTCGACCTAAAATAATGGGGGTAATAGTGTCTTCGGGCATATCCATGACAACAAAGTCGGAGGGGATGAAGAACTTACCAACTTGAACGGGTACATCCTCAAGTATCCCAAGTGGGTACTTGACGGACTTATCCGCAAGTTGAATCGACATACTAATGGGTCTCATCTCCCCCACACTAAGGCCCTGTTCTTTTCAGCTTATTTTCAGCCCGTTTCAGACCAGCTCAGCTTCTATCAGCTCAGCCCAACTCTTATCAGCTCAGCCCAGCTCCTATAAGCTCAGCTCAGCTCAGCTCTAATATTTTTAGCCCAACTGCAATATTTTCAACTCCTAAAATAATACAACAACAACAACAACAACAACAACAACAACAACAACAACAACAACAACAACAACAACAACAACAACAACAACAACAACAACAATAATAATTATTATTATTATTATTATTATATTATATTATATTATATTATATTATATTATATTATATTATATTATATTATATTATATTATATTATATTATATTATTATTATTATTATACTTTATTATTATTATTATTATTATTATTATTATTTTTATTTATATGAAACAAAAATTGCATTAAGATCGAAACAAATTACAATAAGTTGCTATGATTGTTGTTCTTATTATTATTATTATTATTATTATTATTATTATTATTATTACTACTGCATTTCGATATTAATGCAAGTTTTTTTCATAAGAAAATAATAATAATAATAATAATAATAATAATAATAATAATAATAATAATAATAACAATAAATTATTATTATTATTATCAGCGTCATTTTCGTTGTCGTCATCATAATCGTCATTATTATTATTATTATTATTATTATTATTATTATTATTATTATTATTATTATTATTTTCTTTTTTTTTATCATCATTGTTATTGTAATAATTATTACCCCGTAATGTATTATGCACTACATAATATTTTGAGGTCTTGAAATAGATATTACATTCAAATATTTACAACTATGTCGTCATTACGACTAAATTACGTTTTTCTTACACTATTTTTGTGCAAATAAAATATCTACTCCGTAATATATACCATACAATATAACATAGGTATATTATTTGTATTGTATTAAGATTTAAGAATATCAAAATTTAAAATTTTGTATATTACATAATCAAAGATATATACATAACAAATTTTCTATTGCTAAGCATTAAAAAAAACAAAAGTAGAAATCAAATAAATTAAAGGGAGTACTATGTTGTTGTTGTTGTTGTTGTTATTAATTAATTAATTAATAATAATAATAATTAATTAATTATTATTAATTAATAATAATTAATTATTATTAATTAATAATAATAATAATAATAATAATAATATTACATTATTATTATTATTATTATTATTAATTGGTGTTACAATTTTTTTTATTTTTTTATTCATTTTTTAAAATATTATTAGATAATTTATATAATTAGTTATTAGTTTCAGCTTCTTTTAGTTCAGCTCAGCTCAGCTTCTATCAGTCCAGCTCAGCTTCTATCAGTCCAGCTCAGCTTCTATCAGACCAGCTCAACTCAACTCAGCCCTGTTTCAGCCGAAAAGAACAGGGCCTAAGTCTCTTGGCAATAGAATAAGGTAGCAAACTAACACTAGCCCCTAGGTCACACAAAGCTTGATTAACAACATTTCCAACCCGACAAGGGATGGAAAAGCTACCGGGATCCTCTAGTTTCTTTGGCATTTGATTCATAAGAATGGCACTACATTGTGCCGTGAGAGAGATAGATTCTTTGTCCTCTATTGTTCTCTTTTTAGTCAAAACTTCTTTCAAAAACTTAAAATAGAGGGGCATTTGAGAAATTACCTCGGTGAAGGGTAAAACTACCTCCACCTTCAACATATCCACAAAATGGCTAAATTGGGCATTCTCCTTATGTGGCTTAGCTCGCTCGGGAAAAGGCAATGGAGGGACAAAAGCGGGAGGCGGTGGAACATTGGATTCTTCTTCTTCTTCGGCTAATCGCTCCGCCTCTTTCCTTTTTGTTTCTTCCGCTTCCATTTGCTCTTTCTTCTTTCTTTGTTCTCTTTGTTCATTCTCCGCATTTTGGAGGATATCAAACTCCACTTGTATTCCCCGGTTTTGTTTGGGGGAAGTGGGAGATGATGCTTGTGGTGCACTTGGTTGATTAACTTTGGTTGTGGAGGTTTAGGTATTCAAGTTCAAGTTCAAGTTCTTGTACGGGTCCTCAAGTTCTTTGCCACCTCTCAAAATGAAGGCATTTGCTTGGTGTGAAGGGCCTCTTGGGTTTTGGAGTTGCTCGGGCAAACCATGGGATGGATGAATTGGGGCAGCTAAGGCTTTTGTTGCTTCTTGTGATTCCCAAACCTTTAGCCTTACCTTGGTATCTTGATGCTCACTCCATAATTGCCCAACGGCTCTTTGCAAATCACTAATGTTATCCCATTAAACTCCTCCTTGACCAAATTGAAAATTGCTTGATTGGCCATAAGATTGAGAGAGTTGATTAAATGGTTGTTGATTGTAACCTTGATTTCCTTGAAAATGGCCTTGGAACCCTTGATTGTATTCATGATTGAAATGATTGCCGTGATGATTTTGGTAATTGTTGTAATTGTTGGGAACATGGAAGTTGCTACCTTGTTGATTGAAGTTGCTCCTTTGATGAGGAGGCATATATGGGGGCATCTTTGGAGGACCTTGGTTAAAGGGCCTTTGTTGACTTTGATTAAATGGCCTCGGTTGATTCCCTTGGGCACGTGACATCGGATTTTGAACATTTTGATTTCCATAAGAAAAGTTAGGATGAAACCTTGTGCCGGCATTGTAAGTATTAGAAAAAGGATTAAATTGAGGTCTTTGTCCATACACTTGTATAGCTTGAACATCATTTGGCTCTTCAATTTAAGTTTCTTCATTAGAAATGCAAGAGCTAGAATCATGGCCATAATTGCCACAATGATCACAATGAACTTCCCATGTTATTTACTTTGGAGGTGATGGTTGCCTTGGTGGAACACTCCCTTGAATTTGGTACATACCTCTAGAAGTAGGCTTAGAACTCATGGAATCCATTCTCTTTTTCAATTCTTCAACTTCCGCTTGAAGTTTCATTTCACTAGAACTCTTAGATGAGTTCACTTCAACTTTCTTTCTTAAATCCCTCGATTGACCCATTCTAGAATCACTCCTTGCCATCTTCTCAATAAGATTCTTAGATGCCTCATCGGTGAGGGAAGAGAAGTCTCCTCCGGCGGCCGAATTGAGGTTTTCCTTGGTTCTCGATGAAAGGGTGTTATAAAATGTTTGGGTGGTTAGCCAATCGGGTATTCCATGATGTGGACATTTGCACAATAGATCTCTAAATCTTTCCCAAGCCTCACTTACGCTTTCAAATTCATCTTGCTTGAAGGTTTGTATCTCCATGGGATATTGGTTAGTCTTTAATTTGACGGTGGAAATTATTTCTCCAAGAAGCCATTAGATAATTGAGCCCATGTTGTGAATGTATTAGCGGGATGGCCTTGAAGCCATCTACGAGCTCCATCTCTCAAGTCTTTGGAAATAGCAATCGGTGTAATTGGCATGAAGTTAATCCATTGAGATGGGCTCCTACAACTTTTTCTTTGAACGAAGCGATGTGCTCTTGAGCATCTTTTTGGGAGAAACCGTGGAAATTATCTTGTTGAACCGCATTTGTCAAAGAGGCTTTCAATTCATAATTCTCGGGAATCTCCCCGAAATCAACGGGTGAAGGTGTTTCTTCGTGTGTTAATTGAGAATGGGAACCTAGGGTCGCCATTGGTTGGATTGGTGGTGGTGGTGGATTTGAATTTGGATGATTTGGAGGGGATGGATTTTGATTTGGTGGTGGAGTTTTTGGTGATGGTGGTGTAGGTGGTGAGTTTTGTGAAGTGGAAGGTATGGAAGGATTATTTGAAATGGGGTTATGTGATGTAGAAGGTGTAGAAGGTGTATATGGTAGGATGGGATTAAGGTTAGGAGGTGATAATGAAGGATGTGGAATAATGTTGGTTGAGTTATTTCCCCGAAAACGCAATGCTCTAAAAGTCCTCTCCGGCTCCGGATCGAATCACAAGGGTGATGACGTATTCCTGGGCATAAAACTCAATTAAACAGTGAGACCCCTAGCACCTGACGGTACTAGGGAAGAGGGAGAAGAGAAAAGAACCAAACACAATAACTAAAAACACAATAACTAGCCGCTCCCCGGCAACGACGCCATTTTGACATGCACCCCAATCGGATCGGTCGTTTAGCGAAGGATGGGGGGGTCAAACAATATTTATAGACTCGTAATAACACAAAAATACTAGAGTAATCGTGGTAAGTCGATGTCAGTCCACAGGGAACGGAACGTAGTATCGGGTTAAAAGCGACGTGTTTGGAATCTAGAGGGGGGTTTCTAAGGGTCGAGTCTACACTAGAGAAATAACAAAAAAAAAATAGCTAGGGGAGATCAATCTAGGGAAAGGTGTTAGGGGGAAGTCGGGATTCGGAACTTGGAGTCTAAGAAGGTCGGAATCGGGTTTTAGTCACAACATTGATAAAGGGAGAATGCCACCTTTAGGTTTCTTCACCCAACCCACCTAAAAACCCGCTTTCGCGGCGAAAAAAGGTAAGTCTCAAGTTAAGGTAATTTCTACCCCGAGTTTCTCCATATTGATAGAAATGAGTCAAGGTCGGTCTAGTTGGCCGACTAAAACAACAATGACAAAACAACCCTAAACAAGATAAACCAACAAGCAAGCAACCCACCAACATCCCTTAATTCAAATAATCCAAGTCCTCATCCCAAAACCTCCCTAACAAGAAATCTACTCACTAATCATAATGGAAAACCACAAAACATTAACTAAGGAGGAAACAACTAAAGCATGAATACTAACTAAATCTAATAAAGAAACTAACAACACAAAGATGATTTAAACAAGACAACAATGAGAGAACAATAAAATAAATCTAAACTAAAGATTAGAGTGTGAAAGAGAAATAAACTAACTATGAAGATCTACAATAAATAAGAAGATTTCATAAATAAAGATCGAATCTTTATGAGGAGAATAAGGAGATTTGTCGCTAATCTCTTGATTAACCCCAAAAATCTTCAAATAAAACTTGAAATAATAATCTTCTACAAACTTGGATGTAAATCTAGAGAATTGTCGGTGAAAACTAGGAAGATCTACTACTAAATTACTATGTAAACTACTAGAATTGTAAAGGATTACTACTAAAATACTACTAAATTACTCTACTAAAAAGATGGTAATGTGATGGTGTAACTACACTAATGGTGGATGGAGTAGGATGGAATGGAGATAGTGGTGGATGCCTTGGGGAACAAACTAGGGTAGACATATATATATATATATATATATATATATATATATATATATATATATATATATATATATATATAGTAATGCCTTAATTGGTCTCTTAACCTAAAGCCCAAATCCAACTTTTTTGCTCCATTAGTGAGACAATCACCCTTTAATCTTCACGAGGTGGAACTTCACCCTATCATGCACGGACCAATACCGCCGGGTGAAACTTCACCCGGTGGTTTCACCCGGTGAACTTCTTCCAGTTTTGCGATTTTTGGACGCTTTCACCATCGGGGGAAATTTCACCCGGTGGGCGAAATTTCGCCCGGTCATTGCGCCCAGTGGAGAAGTCTCGGAAAATCTTCGGGGAGGCAAATTTACCGTTGGGCGAAACTTTGCCCGGTGGTGTTTCATCGGGTGAAACTTCACCCAGTCATTTTCTGGCCTTTTTTCTTGTCTTATTCTTCGTCGTATGATTGGATGGCTTTAAACTTTAAGTTGTGTGCTTTGCTCTTTGGACGGTATTCCCTTCTCTTGTGTTCGTGGAAGCTCGATCGTGGTTTTGGTGCCAAATCCTATCAAAATTGATAGAAATACCAAAAACACGTAAAACGCACAAGGGGGACGCTAATGCGAGAAATACTCAAAATATGGCGATAATCGCACTCTAGACTCGCAAAACGAGGGAAAAAAGGGTCTAAATGGGAGGAAAAACGGTCTAAATTTAGCACACAACAATAAACTCCATCATATCAAAAGCTACATTGAGGTAGCGCATTGCCAAATGTTGAGGCATTGTGAAATGGTGATCAACTATGTGTTTGATCATACCACAAGAGTATATGGTTTCTCGAGAATACATTAAATCGAGAGGATATTGAGATCCTCTCGTCAATTGCCATTGTTTGAGTTGTGCTGGTAACAGCATCAGGAATAGGTATACAAAAGCCAATTAAAGAGTGAAGTGTGATGAATACCCAACTTTGTACCGCTAAGTTCAATGCGGTCAAACGAAGTCACAAGGATCTCGAAGTGAGTGTAATGCTATGAACCATTCCTGTTAATAAAAGTGTTGTTCATCGTAGCATTGTGTGTTTGTGTATGTACTGTCACATGTGCAAGGTTGAGCTCATAGCTCTTAACAAGTTCATAGTCCATTCGTGGGTGGTTTGCGCGACAGTCAAACTTGATGAACTTGCCTATGTGAGTGTGGGGGGCTTTGCCCACCCCGCTATGAGGGGCCTTTAGCTTGGGACCTCTAGAGTACTCATGAAGCACCGGGAAAATGTGGAGGCACTTGGACGAGTCCAAGTAAAAGATAATGACCATTTTGCGTTCATAGAGAAATAAACGAAGTCGCGAACACTTGCCTTGATTTGGGGTTAAGTAAGTGAGCAATGACCTCTCACCAACTTCATCTATGGTTCAAGGTGAAAGATTCCACCTAAGATGACGGTTTGAGGGAAATTGTATTCACTGGGTGTTAATTCAAGTCCGAAAGACATTAACATCTTAACACTAAACCTCCATTGCCAACTATCTTCTTCATCCTTTGAAATCTTCTTTTGTAGCATGTGGGGGATTGTTGGATAAGTATCTCACATCGCCAGTTAGTGGCTCGGTTATATGCTTCAAATGAAGCTTCCTTACTTGTTGTACCACATTGAGAAAATAAGGAAAAATGAGACTTATTCCACATTGACAAAGTTTGGTTGTTTTTAGCAGACTTGAAGTTTATAAGCTTCCTCCTTCCTAGTTTTGTCACTTGTAGTAAAATGGACCTTTTATGGAGATGTGGGGGTTTGGCCTTGAACCACGTACACGCTCGTCTTGGGTTTGGGTTGCGGGCTTCAGCCCATGGTTACATTTTTGTTTGCTACAGGAATTTGGCACAAGTCCCAGTAAATTCTACAGTCTTCTTGATTATTCTATCAATGTGGGAGATGCATCTGGTTTGTTCATGCACCTACTCTTCTCGTTTTTTGCTATACCATTAATTCGGGCTTTGTTTTCTCTGTCAAGCTTGCTATATAAACCCCCTCTACACTCACTCACAACACGCAACTCATCTCTTCTCTTCTCTCTTCACGTTCTCTCTTCAATATTTTGTTCTCAAATATTTTCGAGGTTACTTGGCAACGTTCTTGGTAGTGTTCAGTTTGAAGTTCCATCTACACCGAAGCTGCAAAGGTTGTGTACTCCTGGGAGTCGATTGTCGTGAAAAGCCGTGTGTAGTGTACGGCACAAATTCGACTTTAGGAGAGTGGCTTGTCACGCCTCAACCGTCATTTTCTCAGATAAGCTCGTTCCCTTATTATTTATTTATCGTATTTACCGTTTATATAATATTATATATCAATAATATACCTAGCTCTACTTGCATTATTTTGGTGATACTTATACTCGATATTGGCCTTGTACTAATATTCCAACAATATGTCCTCTAGAAACTTTCTACAACGCAGGCTTATATAACGCCCACTTTTTCTTCTATAGCGGTTGTTAGGGATGAGCAAAACCGGGTACCCCAACCGGTTTTGGGTTTTTTTCATATTGTAAACCAAAACCGAACCGGTTTTTATGACCCGATTTTTTAAAAATATTGTTATCTTTGTTATAAACCGGTTTTTTGAACCGGTTTCGAACTGGTTTTTGACCCGGTTTCACTAATTTGCATATCAATTTTTTTATTTTTTTTCATTTAAAAGTGTAAACCGGTTCAAAACTGGGTACCCGGTTTTTAAAATTATGAACCGAACCCGACCTGATTTTTCACTAAAAAAACCGGTTCGGGTACCCGAACCGGTTTTCAACTCCAAAAACCCGGTTTTTCGGATTTCTTAAGCCGGATTTCGGTTCAGTTTCGGTTTTTAAAACCGGTTCGGTTTATTTTGCTCACTCCTAGCGGTTGATAGCCGTTGACCATTGTAGCTTAGTGTATCTTTGGAGTGTTGGGTCATGCTATATTACATGAAGAAGCACTTATTCAAATTAGATTAGCATAATTTCTCCCCGATACAATCGGTTTATGGTTAGGAACCAAACGTTTCCCATCTTAAAGTATTCAGTAAAGCTATTCCTATATCTACATTCACAAGTTTGTTCACCAACTTAGAATACGTCATCTCAAAGATTTTTAGTGATGCATTTATGAAGGGGAGTTATAGCGTGTTGTACTATTTCTCCTTAAACATGGTTTTTTTTTCCATTGAGTTTTCCTGTTAAAAGTTTAACGAGGCATCCAAGGGGAGTGTTATACATCACAACTAGTTTTGTCCCGTGCAAATTGCACGAATGATATCAAAAAGATAAATAAAATGATTGACAAAAAAATATTGCTTTTATTCAAGGACAAATTGCGTAGTTGTCCCTACAAAATTTGTACAAACTTACATGTGAGACGATCTTACACTATAATTGTTGTGAGACCGTCTCACATGAGACCTTTTTAAAAATTGTGTTATTCTACAAAATTGTGCTATAAAAAACGTATACGAAATATTAATTTTTCTCACTAATTTTGAGGAAAGGTGAAATGGAAAAAAAATAAAATTTGTTTGAACTTAATATTCACTTTAATCCCCTTATATGATTATATCCAAACATTATAAAAAGTAATATTCGTAATTGATTATAAAAAGTAGGAAAAATTACAAATTACCACCACGTATTTCTCGTATTTTACAAATTACCACCATGTATTTGATTTTTTACAAATTACCACCTACATTGTTTCATATATTTTCAAACTACCACCGTATTTCATTTCCGAACCTCATTTAACTTAATTTCCGAGTCATTAAGTGAATTAAACTCGATAATGACAAAAATACCCTTGTATACTAACAAACAGACGTCATACCCCTAACTAAAAAAATCATTCACCGTCAACACTCATCTCCACCATCATCAATCATCATCATCATCATCATCATTCATCAACACCTCCAGTAATTCATCATCCATCATCCATCATCATCAACCTTGAAAACATCAAAATTAGGCTAACCAAAACGTCTATAAATTTTCTTTTCTTCTTCGGCCCCTCATGAACCTTCGACACCTATTTCGCAATTGATTATTTCGGAGGAACTTTTCTAGGTTTTCGGAGAAATTCTTCTGGGTTGATTTGAGTTAGGGTTGGAACCTTTTGGGTTGGATTTTGGAGGCATTAACTAACCCCCAGGGAAAGGGCAAAGGGGGCAAATCATTACGAGTATCAAATTGGATAAATGAATGGAAGTAGTAAATGGTGAATGTTGTTAACTTGAGATTGTGTACATTAATATTAGGTAATTTTATTGATGAGTTATTGGGGGTATTGTTGAATGTTGATGATTATTGGGGATCTTGTTGATGATGGTTGTGAGATACTGAGATGTGATTAATGATGATTGATGAGTATGTAGATGAATGTATTTTTGTTCAAGTTAGTGACGAAATGTGTTTTGATGGACATATGAAATGGTATTTTCGTCATTATAAAATTTATTCACTTAATGACTCGAAAATTAAGTTAAATGAGGTTCGGAAATGAAATACGGTGGTAGTTTGAAAATATATGAAACAATGTAGGTGGTAATTTGTAAAAAATCAAATACATAGTGGTAATTTGTAAAATACGAGAAATACGTGGTGGTAATTTGTAATTTTTCCTAAAAAGTAACACTAAGGAAGTTTTTTCAATGTCTCTTTCAGAACTACACAAATTCATGTTTAAGAAGACATTTAAATAAAATAAAAGCAAATTGCATGAGGAAATAGGTGTATCAATACTTCCATCTGAACCTCGCATAGTTGACTCGAGACCCAAAAGTGATCCAAAATAGCTTGGCCTAAATATGACTTGAACCCAATCCACCTGAAAAATTTGATGTTAAATCATAGTGGTATTATTACTTACATCAAAACAAAAGATTCATAAGTAAGAAATTTAGAATACTTCATGATAAATTCAATACTTTGTAAAATACTTTATGTTGGTGAAATTAGTATATTAAAAGTGCTAATGACCCGATCTAAATGGCTCATACCCGAGAATGACCCAACTCAGATGACTAATACACGAAAAATACTCAATCCAAATGACTCATACACGAAAATGACCCAACCTTAATGAATCATCCCCGAAGTGACTCAAACCCAAAGTGACCCGACAACATGTCCCCCGAAATAGGCTTGCAATCCGAAATAACCCGGACCGACCCGACATGACCAACCCAAATTGACCTCATTGAACCATTTTGACACCTCTAAGTTCCAATTAACCACATGAAAGGTCATTTGAGCCGTTATAATATTAATAACCCGTTATTTTTTGTGAAACACTACCTTAACTTTAATGGATGTTTTGAACACTACCAATTGACGGTTTCCGTAAAAATTCCGTCACAATGGGACCCACCTTATTTAGAAAAAAATAAAAAAAAAATGAAAGGAATTACTCTGTATGTTCTATGTTGTACGCGCAGATCTCCATTTCTCCTCCCGCCTCCTTATTTTCTTTGGCTTTTTCCCCTTTCCCCAAAATAAACCCCATTGTCAGAACGGAAGCCCTGGGCTGGGTTGTCGAAATGTGAATATATAGAAGAATTAAAGTCCAGAGTCGTAATCCCGTGCGGGGGACTCACGCATCATTTATCACTTTTCTTTATTTTCTATTCTTTATTTTTTTGCGAAACACTACCTAATATTTATCCATCTTATCATCTTTGTAAAGAAGTAGGTTACAATTTTTTGTAAAACACTACCTAATACCGTATCTTCTAACATGGGCCCCACTTTGACGGAATTTTAATGGAAACCGTCAACTGCTAGTGTTTGACAACACCCATTAAAGTTAAGGGAGTGTATCGCAAAAAATAAAATATTAGATAGTTTTTCGCAAATAAAGTTAAATGTTAGGTAGTGTCTCGCAAGTTACTCCTATAATTTTCATAAAATCCGAATTAAGAAAAGCTATATTAACTTATTACAATACAAAGCTACAAACATTACTCTTACGCAACACTACATTTTTAAGCACTCTAGAGGAAGTCTTTGATCTTCATGTGTTCCCTGATTTGGCTTCATATGACGTTGGAGGAGATAGGATCTTTTTTCTTTAAGAACCCAAACTGGTTTAATTATTATTGATCAAATCAGCCATAAAAAAAACATTCAAAGTAGTTCGGGAGTGTTTCGTCCCTAGTTTTCCGACCTGCTAGAATTACAACATGAGCTAGCTATAGCTTGTGCTATTGCGTTATTCTTTCGACTCACAAATGAACACCTTGATTACTCAAAAATGAACACCTTGCTTGCTCAAGTTTTAATGCACCTGCTTGAATATCAGCTACCATATCGAAGAACTCGTTCTGGCCGTCCCTTGCGTGCTGCACCGCACCAATCGGCTCCTGGTAATCACTTGCGAAAACAACCTTCGTGTGTCCTCTTCGCCTAGCCTCTACGACACATTCCAGCAAGGACAAAGCTTCTGTCTCCCGTGCTTCGACTTGCTGCCACCGTTTGCTCGCCATTGGCCACTTCACAACTCCGTCCTCGCTCCTGTAGATGACTCCTATCCTCACTCCTTGACCGTCCGCCACACCCGCATCCACATTTGCCTTCACCCACCCATCCCATCTGCCGAATCTCGTATCCTACTCACTCAGTTAAATGCCTCCCCCCTCCTCTCTTCCTCCATATTCACCTCCCTCATGAACTCCGTAACTCTACCCACCACCTCGTGATTCCTAACCCATCGACGGTCATGAAGCTGAAGAGCTCCGAATTTCACAATCATTTTAATTGATGATGCAATGTATAGAGAACAGAAGTATACTGTGTTGAAGCTAAAATTACCTGAGAGTAACCAAGGTTAAAATTGTAGAATGAATAAGTCAGCAGCATATCATATACTCCAGAAGATCGGCATATGGGTTATTATCTCCATCATAGAAAGAAAATGATCCATCTTTCCTCACCTTCATCGAAAGAACATTAGAAAAAGTTAGCTAAAACTCAGAACGACTATATGAATCATATACACAGAAATTTCATTCAATAGAAGGAGCTGCTCCAGATTAATCAAATTATTCTTACCGCATCCTTCTTTATCAGGCCCTTTCCTTCCCTGAACTTTGTAAATATTTTTGCCTGCTCTGAAAATATATTCTACAAACAATGAAAATCCATAACAATGTTAAGGCTATAAACTCTTAGCAAAGTACCATTGTATATAAAGAAGGGCAAGTAAACCATATTTCTATAGTACGGTTCTTCATACAGCCTGGTTCTTCATCTTAAACACGGATTTTCTTGATGTTAATCGGTTGCTTCAGTTCTGCCAAATGCTGCAACGTGAACATTCTGCATTCAATCAAAGACAATTAATTCAAAATTTCAAATACGATATAATAATCACAAAAAGAAAGTTCAATACAGGTAACCACCCCCAAACCCTTCACATGTATATAGTACTCTAGTTTGATTAATTAAGCACATACGATCTTCATCATTCCCGTCTTTGAGTTGGGTAACAACGTAATAGTGTGTTTTTCAATTGTTTACGGGTAATATTATTACAAAGAATAAAATCGAGAATTGAGATGGAATAAACATAAACAGAGAGATGGAACTGAAGGAACCATTTAGAAACCATCCACGCATTGACATTCTTTCTTCTGAAACTCTCCTCCCTCTCAATTCAATGAACCACCTCTCAATCTCACTACTCAAGTTGCAAACCTCAAGTAAGACTAACCCTCCTGAAAAGCGTGAAGTAAGTTATAAGCAAAAGGGTCACACAAAAAGGGGATTTCTCATTTGCATTTTTATGATTACCAAAGTCAAATTCCATTTAAAGTTTGAATACTTGAGAATTTAACAACTACCCAGTAATATACCAAAATCTCGTTCTTTAATCTGGGTTTTGGTGTGTTTCAATTATTTTAGCCGAATTATTCAAAATAAAAGGGTCATTTTTTGAATTTTTATGAATATCCAGGTCAAATATCATCTAAATTTTTAAACCTTTGAGACTTTGACAACTACCCAATATACCAAAATCTCGTGTTCTTTAATCTGAGTTTTTGTGCGTTTCAATTATTTTAGCCGAATTATTCAACATAAAAGGATCATTTTTTTTTGAATTTTTATGAATATCCAGGTCAAATACCATCAAAAATTTTAAACCTTTGAGATTTTGATAACTACCCAATATACCAAATTAACTTGTCTAATATGAGTTCTTGTTTGTTTCAATTATAATAGCTTAATTGTTCAACAAAATGGATTTTTTTTTCATGAATGCCAACGTCAAATTCCATCAAAAGTTCTTTGAACATTTTACAACAACCCAGTATACCAAATCCTCTTCTCTAATATGGGTTGTTTTTTTTTTTACTGTTTTTGTTGATTGTTTGAGATTCCAAATGAAAAACTTACTGTACAAAGATGAATAAACTCTTTATAATGGTAATTCATAAAATGCTATCATCTTCTGGAACAAAGTTATGCAATAATAAGTGAAAGCTATGCTTCAACTAAAACCAATCTTCAATCGCATTTTTTTTAATAAAAACTGAAAGACCAATCTCAGTTCAATTAGAATTCCATCACCAACGTAGAAATCTTATCTCTATAATTAGCAATCCTGGTTCCGCCATTGATTACAGTCTCAAATCGCATCCCAAGACCCCAATCGATCATCAAAATAATGAAAATCACTACCTAAATCACAGATTACGATTAAAATTTCGTCATCATCATAGAAACTGATTTATGTGATTGTAAATCCTTGTTCCGCCAATTGATTACAATCTAATAAGTCACATCCACAGACCTCAATCGATCATCAAATTATCAAAACAATCCTAACTAAGAAACATATATCATAAATAACAAAATTCAATTAAATTCATACAGATTACGCTCAGTTCTCATCCACAGACCTCAATCACAAAATATTTTTTTTAGAAAAAAACTAACTAATCAACCTATATCATAAATCACAAATTTCAATTGAGAAAATAAAGAATCAAAAGAAGCAAAGAAGCATACATTCTGTTATTCATGATTTGGATAAGGAGATCCTTCCATAACCACCGCCTCTGTCACCTTATCCCTTTATGATGACCACCGCCGTATCCACAGCCTCCACCAACAGCCCTTCCACCGTTGGACATGGGATTGAGCTTGGTTAATAGTGATGTTACGGCTGTCGAGATCTTGGCCGTTCATCCCTTCGATAACATCATTTTGTAGGAGAATTGATTGAACGATATGTAACACCCTGGGGCTAGAAATTTGTTTTTCTTATTGACTAAGATGAGAAAGAAGAGAAGTTGACAGGAGTCAATGAATCCATGGTGATCGGTGTTTTGGTGAGATGGGCAGAGAAGAAGAGATAACTGGAGGTTTTTTTTCTTATTATATTGTGGAGTGGGGAGTTAAAAAGTTCGGAGTTATTATGGTGTTTTTTTATCGATAGTGGGGGAGCTTTTTTTTTTTTTTTGCCAAAGGAACTAACTAGATAGAATCACGAAACTCTTAGAGCACTAGACGCAAGTCTGTGTCCATCAGAGTTTCGCGTTCTGGGAATAAAGAAAAGAGAACAACAATGAAACCAAGAACTTTCAGGTACTATGTCTTCAATCAGAGTTGCAATAGCGGCGCAGGGATTACTGACATTGGCAATCTGTAGGACCAAGTTCAGGCAATCCGCCTTGAAGTCAAGATGAAGGAGACCCGCTTTTCGATGGTAGTGGGGGAGTTAATGGTGGTTTTTTTAGTTTTTTTAATTATACATAAAGCTTTTTGATGGAAGTTTTTTTACAATTATAGTCTTCCTTTACTGTATACACACAGTTTTGGGTTGAATTTTTGATTGTTTCCTAGTGCCATGTCAGCTGTCACATAAGGTCCACATCAGCTATCCTACTCAACATCCTACGTGGCTCAATGTGGGAGGGTTATTCGCTTCAGCTTTATACAATAAAGAATTCACAAGATTCACAATCAACATTCAAGGAAAGTGTTATACATTGAATGTGGATGTTCATTACTTCAACCATCACAACCCTTTGTACCTTACGAGCATGTCTACATATACATGTAATCATCATAATGTAGGAAGACAATCGTTATATACAAGTTCATTTCCTATCTTATCTATCGATTTACATATGCCATACATCTTCCATCCCATTTATCTATTTACTTATTAAATTAGAGTGTCTCAATAATCTACTTGTCATCTGATAATAATAATCGAAAATGATGCTCTAAAATAATACTCCCTCCGGTCACTATTTTTTTGACTCATTCCATTAAAATACTTGTCAGAAATATTTTGACTCATTCCATTAAAATACTACTCAAAAATATTGAGATAATGAAGCAAAAAAATGGTAATCGGATGGGTAAGTAGGAGGAAGTATAGCGTCATCTGGTTAGGAATGTAACGACCAACACTGATCCTAATATATATGGGCCATCATCCCATGCTGGTGGGCCTGTTAGGTGTTCTGAGTTTCAATTCTTCAGTGAGAAGGTGAGGACAAGTTGGTCATTTACTCAAATCCAACCGCTTTTTGAGGGGAAAAACTAAAAAGCGAGAACTCTCAAAATTACAACAACAAAAACAACCCACCCGCACGAAAAATGCACAAAGGAAGACAGCAGCAGCAGCAGCAGCAGCAGCAGCAGCAGTATTAACAAACCACACTCCCTCTACTTTGCAGTTAAGAAGAAGGTAGGTACAGTTAATAAAATAAAATAAAATAAAATAAAATAATACATTAAAAAAAGTGATGGAGAGAGAAAATGACCATGCGATGACTAAGGAAGACCCTAACGACCTAACCGCGGAGGCTGAGGCGGAGGCGGAGGCGGAGGAAGTGACGATCGCGGCGGCAGAAGGGGAGTCGTCGCCGAAGAGGGCGGGGCGGAAGCCGAGGGTGAGAGGACCGTGGTCGCCCGAGGAAGACGGGATATTGACTGAGCTCGTCAGCAAATTCGGTGCTAAAAATTGGGGACTCATTGCTCGCGGCATTCCTGGTCGCTCTGGCAAGTCTTGCCGCCTCCGCTGGTGTAATCAGCTTGACCCTTGCGTCAAGCGCAAGCCTTTCTCTGGTATTACTTTCTTACTTATATCTCTCTCAATTTTATGTGTCTGTGTGTGTTACATTGCATCTCCCTTTTCTGATTTCCCTGGAAATGTCCTACTTGTGGAATTTTCTGTTGCTTGTTTCTGTCTGATTTCTGGAAAAAAAAACTTCAATTCTACAGTATATGTTTTATTTTGATGATGGTAGGGATTCTAGTTCGTGCCCATTGGTGATCAAGTTTTGGTATCAGATCTTGGCAGTTTGATCACGTGTTTTGCTGTGTCCTAACTCATAGTTATCAACGAATCTGTAGAGCAGCTAATCAAGTTTGTTTGGACCGTCAACACTCGTTCCTTAGATACGAGGCAATGACGTCTCTTGTCTACGATGATTAGCTGCATAAAGCTGTTCTTTTTTCATAATTAAAATGGTTGTGCAGAGGAGAAGAGCTTTGCGTGAACTTGTATTTAAGATCTACTTCTTACTTGCTGTAGCCCTCCATTTTATCCCAAAATCAGGATTTTATAGTCTTAGGCTTTTAGTCAGTTAGGAGTGAGTAGCTACATTGATATTATGTCGTTTATTTATGTAAGAAGTAATAACATGACTTAGCTGAATCAAACTAGTCTATGTAAAGTGATGCGGGAAAGTTGTTAACCGATATTCTAACATAGGACTGACTATGTATAGAGATGTGTCACTTGAATCAAACAAGACCAACAAATTCTAACAATCTTTGTTCCTTATTTTTGGCTGTTGGTTCTATATGGTTGATAAGATGCAAGTAATGGATTATAGTTTGCGTTATTTTTATATAATTAAGCTTACTTAGTTAGGACTCAGGAGCTCATACATACATTTTACGTGAGGTAAGGTGACAATTTTTCCTGCATATTTCTTTGCTCATATTGTTGTTTTCGATGTAGGAATCATGTTCATGGGTTTTGGTCTTTGGGCTCTTATTTTTGAATGGCATCAACCAACATTCAACCCACTAGTTACTTATTTAGGCTCTAATGCTCTATTCTCCCAAATAAGAGTGTTGGACTCATATTATGTTCCAAAATCACGAATCAATTTTCCCTTGCTTTTATGCATAAGGGAAATAGCACTCAGTATTTGGCATATTTATCTTTAAGTTCAGGCCGAAATCTTACTGTTCTTTGCATGGCTCCGTTTATTTAGCCAGAACAGCTTACGTGCAAGTTAAGTACGTCCTCCATTCCCTTATGTCTTCCCACTTGCTTTTGGAGGCCGATTCCAAAATATTGTTTGCCAATTTTCTTTTCCCTAAAAGTACATACAAGAATAATACTCCGTATGAAACAAAAATATTTACTCCCTACAATCCAATTGATTGGCAACATGGAGTAGTTGTCCCTGGTCTTGACTCTTGAGGCAACAGTGCAACACTTAGAATGTATTTTTTTTTTCAAATATGGGTGATTTACTTTAAAAAAATGATACAAGTAACTTTCTGAAATACATTTTCTTTACAAATCATAATACATCAGTTGAATGTTTTTAAGTTTCATACTTTCTACTATCTTTATGGTTAAAGTTTCCCATGTTTGACCTCCAAAATGTAATTACTACCTATCAATTGGATTAGAGGGAATATATTTTGTTTTCGTCAAAAATTATTTTATAAGATTATTGAAAATTTGATGAGATAGTCTCACCTTTGCTTGATCTTCTCAAAATGGTCCAACCTTTCAATAATCTACAGTTATGGTCCTTTACCTGCACAACCTGTTAATGACCTTCAACTTCTCCTGAAAGTTGGGATCATTTTGAGAAGACCGAATAAATATGGGATTATTCTTGTCAACTTTTCCTGAAATTATATTTTCAATCAAAAAATAAACACGAACAATGTTGGGTCTGGGTGACCATGAAAAATCAAATGGGAAGAAGATTGTGGTAGGGGAGTACAATTTTTTAAGAAATATTTATAACTTACATTAACATCAGAACTTTAGTTTTTTGCCAATCATAATGAAATTAGCCATTAGCCCCATGTAAGAAATACTTTCTTGGGGAGTTTCTCAAAAAGATCTTCTAAACTTCTCTTTAGTCCTTTTGTTCTTCGATGTGCTCATTTAAAACAATCTCGAGAGTTTTTAGGGATATTGTGAGATTTGAGCTCCGCTTTAGGATGAGCTACCTAATGTCTTTTTGTTTGTTGATTCTAATTAGTTTGAAGTAAAGTCTGATCATAGGGAGGATCGCCTTGCTAATTCAAAGTTATTTTCTTGGAAGCTTTCTAGTTTACTCTTAAGGCTTGCTTGGGATGGAGGTAATGAATTGGGGGGTAATGGAGCTCAAAATGGGAAGTAAATGGTGGAGAGTGGTGGTTAGTGGTGGTATTTTATGGTGTAAAGATGGGGTGAGGGAGGAACAATTACCCCCACATAGGGGTAATAGTGTAATACATTACTTGTGGGAGAGGGGAGTAATTGTCCCCCGCCAAAAAAAAGAGGCTATATTTGTCTCTTTTTCTCCATTTCCGCTTAACATAATCACTATTCCATCACTATTTCCTCCATTTTTAGTTCGTTTTAGTTCCATTACCCTCCAATTCATTATGTTCATCCCAAGCGAGCCCTAAAGTTTAATACTTTCTCTTCCTCTACATGCGATCGGACCTCAGCTTTAGTAGTTTTTTTTTTTTTTTAATTTTTAATTTATTTATTTTAACTCAGTCAAGATCTTCAGTTGTTTAGGAGTAGATGACGTAGATGATACTCTTGGTTTCCTCACTGTTTAACTAAAGATCATACCATGTGACATTTATTATTATCATTATATTCATGATTGGTGTTTCTTATCTGCTCAAGATATTCACCTGATTGGTGTTGAGTGATTAACAGATGATTGGTCCTCTGTAAAGTCTCTTGTAGCCTTGTAGGATTAGAAGGTTGAGTTCAACTAGACCCAAAACCCAACCAATTTGTCAGTAAATCATGGATCCAAATCCAAACCATTTTAATAACCAAAACTCATAACATGGAACAATCTTAACTACGGAGTATATATTTTTATTAGTGATCGTATATTCATTATCAATCAAACCATTCTAGCCAAGCTAGCTAGATACAATAGCATTCAGGCATAAGCCTTACAACTATTTAACCACAAAACCTTTTATAAGCTGAAGATACTTGATGACCAATCTCCAACCTACTCTTCAATTATTTCACTCCAATAAACTTCCATTTTTTGTCCGCATTAACACAAACTGAATTTTCTCAACCATCTCATTGAGACCCCTTTCTCATTCGCTAAACATTATACACATGCCTTGACCACCAACCACAAATCTATCTCTGGCATTTACGGCTACACTTCCACTGGGTGTAACTAAAGAACTGCTGTACACCATAATGAACCACTCTGAAGTCCAGCCAAGTAGCTAACTCATCCCAAAGCTTCCTCATGACAATGCATTTGAAGAAAGTTGATGATCACTACTGTTCAAGTCTAATCTATAAAGAGGGCATTCCAGCCCTAAAACAATCCCAAGGCTTGCATGTCTGTGTCTAATTATCAGCCTTTTATGTACGAACTACCAGCTAATAATCGAGTGCTTATGAACATTAAACCTATTCCGCATTTCCACGCCCATCTACCCTGTCCTACATGAGGCCATGAGGGTGACCTCGTCTCAACCATGCATAACCACTCCCTTGCTAATCATCATTACAAAACCCAGAAGCCAATTTATCTCTTGTGTGGCAAAGCTTCTTCCAAACCCATCTTCGGCAGGTTGGTGTTTCATGTACACCAATTAATCATTTAAGATAGACATTGTCCACCCATTTTACTCCTAGAGAGTCTTGGTTCTTAATAATTAACTAATTGCGCGCACATACCTTCCTACCATAGCTATATACCAAGCTTTGCAATCTCTAATTCCCAGATCCCCACTTTCTTAGGCTTACAAATAGATCCGAAGCAACAAGAGTGACGCGTACCCTTATGTTCTTCCCTTCCCAAAGGAATTGTCTGCAAACTGCAGTAATTTTGGCAAGAACAGCAGCAATCCAAACTATTATTTGTGCACTCTAACCAAACTACTCTCAAACTATGATCCAAAACTAATCTGAACCCCGTTACAACCCAATAAAATTTGTTTTGTACGAAGAAAAAGGAACTATGAAAAGTTTATCAGAGGGTAAATATTATGAATTGTATATTGGGTTTGGTTTGGGCATGAAATGGATTGGTCAATACGGTGCGTTTTTTTTGTTGACAGGCTTGGGGTCGGGGTACAAAAAAATCTAACAGGTTGGGTTCAAAGAATCTGATTTGGTTTTGGGTCAGGGTTTTTCCATCTGGGAGAGTGGATTTTGGTTTGGTATGAAACTCAAATTCCATCTCTATACAGGATATGAGTTGTTGGATCCACTGCTTGAAATAGCTATTATAAATAAAAATTTTAGTCTAGTTTTCTCTGCATTTTAAAGGGCTTTGTTGAAGCTGTTAAGTGAAGTCTTGGTGGGTTCTAGTGTCTGTTAATCAGAGAAAATGTGTATATAAAATGTTATAGGAGACAGAAACCTTTAAACCTTGTGGAAGTTACATGTACTCAGTACATCAGCCATGACCCAATATATTGAAATGTCATCGTGAAAGTAAGTTTAGGAGGTAAGCCTGTGTTGTTTGGAACTGTGAATTGGCCTTACCTCAGAATCAGAAGTGTGTTACTTTTAATGGAAGTACAGAACCAACTAAGCAGGATAGAGTGGTTAATATGCGGTTGTTCAGTTTGTATTGGGAGGTTGCTTTATGAGCATTATCCTTGGCTTAAGAAGATCTGGTTACCTTTTTATTAGTTTGATAGTGTATCAATATATGTCAAAATCTCGGGTTTATTATAATGAGCAGCAGCAAGTCATGGATTGGACGACCCAGTTAGACATAGATAGGTCATAAGATGTTGGGACTTGTTTTCAACTTGGAACTTTGAAGTTGATTCTAAATTATTAGATGCTCACCTTGTCTGTTTATAACTCTGGCTTCCTAATTTTAGCTGTTAAGGAGTGACATGTTGCCTTCATGTTAAATTATGTTCCTTCTGCTATGCTAACTATAAAATCTGGATTTGAATTTAAATGCCATGTTACTGCTGTTTTATGGCGTTTTTATAGCTATAAATCCTCTATTTTTCAATATGGTATATAATGTCATTTTACACCAAGTTTGATGGTAGTCTTATCCCTGCAGAAGAAGAAGACCACATTATTATTTCATCACATGCAATACACGGAAACAAATGGGCTGCAATTGCGAAGCTTCTACCTGGCCGAACCGATAATGCTATCAAGAACCACTGGAATTCAACTCTGAGGCGAAGATATGATCTTACCAAATTTACCGGGGATGCCAGCATGGATAGAACCAAGGCATCATCAGAAGACACTATCTCTGGAGAGACAAATTCTTTCAAGCCTCATGGAGGCCGACAAGATGCTACCCCAAGAGTTAACCAGTGCCATCAGTCTGCATATCAGGCTCCAACGAGTGAGTCGTCCAGACCTGATGTCAACATGGTGGTTGAACAATCTCAGCCATCTACTTCCCGGGTCCAACTCAGTGACAACAGACAAGATGTTGCTTTCCAGGCTCCAGCCTGTGAGATAGTTAACCAGTGCCTTCAGTCTTCATTCCAGGCTCCAGTTGGTGAGAACATAAGTAATTATATTCAACCTCCATACCCGCCTCCACTTATATGGGTCAATCAACTTGCTCACCCATATCCTCCTTTTGTTGCGCCCTATCCTCCTCCCGTTGTTACTCAACCTGCCGAATGTACCGAGCATCCTTCACTTTCTCGTCCAGTTCCTCGTGTTGGTGCTTTCAATATGTATCGCCCAACATCAAACTTGCCGGGCCATGGGCTACTTCCCAAGCCCATGCCGGTGCAAGGTCCATTGGTGAATGCCTTCTTACCAGATTTTGGGGTCTCGAAATTTATTGACGGAGTTCAAAATGACCCCATTATCCCATCACGTTGTGGCCATGGATGCTGTACCACTCCAACTAGCGGTGGACCAAGAAGTTCATTATTGGGACCTGAGTTTATTGACTATGAAGAACCCCCTTCATTCTCCGCCCATGAGCTAGCCTCCGTAGCTACTGATTTGAACAATATAGCTTGGATCAAAAGTGGGCTTGATAGTAGCTCAGCAATAAGGATGGAGCCTCAAGGGACATCGGCTGGAACTTGTGATTCAGAGCAGGGTGCACTTCATAATAATGTGCGGTTCGAGGAAGGACGGTCTAAGCTGATGGGTATGATGACAGAATCTATTTCTACTCAAATTCCTAGGCAATCAGTCACATTGCCGGCTGAAGTCCAAGGTTTGAGCTGACCATAATAATGTGCAGGCTTGAATTAGGCCTAATAGGCATTCTTTACTTAGGGTTGGGGAATCGACTGGTCGGCGGATGTCTAGGCCTAATAGTCATTCTTTACTTAAGGTCGGGAAATTTACTAGTTGGCGGATGTTGGTAAATGTAGATAATGCAACTGAGGAACTCCATACTCGGCGAAGTTTGTGCAGTGGTAGTAGCTAGAGGGGAATATTGATGAGAGTAATTCACAATATACATGGTTGAGTAGTACTCGTATGCATGTAAGCACTCTTCAGTTCTAGTGTCGAAAGATTTTGTCCCATGATTCCTTATCCACACATTCTTTGTATGTGACGGCAATTCCGTCTCAAAATTGTGACGGATATCACTCACATAGTCCCATGGCTAGATAAAGACAAGTCATTTACTACTCGAGGGACACTCCATACAACGTGACGAGACGAGCTGAGCGATTCGGAAGCTTTTTTTTTTTCATACTTCATTGTTTATTAGCTGGACAGAGCAGTGTCCTAAATGATGACGTGCAAGGGTCAGTTATCCCTTCTACTGTTGACTCAGTTGAAACAAAATGTTAAGCCTGGATTCTTGAGTCTTGCATTCAGATGATTGATTGGCTTAAACTCATATGTGCTTGAATCAGAATATCCTTCAAAAAGGAGCCTGATAGCAGCGGATGCGCATGCATTTTGATAGATCGGTACTCGACACTCGTTGTCTAACGTTTTGGAATATTTTGGTTTGCAATAGTATCGTGACATTAAAATCCGAATGTTTAATACGTCATAAATTCATGTTACTATAATACGAGTAATATTGAAGAGGGTGTTATTCGAGTGGATTACTAGAAATGATAGAAATACATTAGAATAGGATGTTTGGGGACTTGATGTAAACTATTCAGTTTTAATTCGGATTTAAATCGGGTGGGATTTCAAAGGTGGAGATTTTTTCACTCACAAGTCTTTAACACTGCTGCATTTTTTGGCTCCAATTGAGACATTTGGTTAAATTTGAACAACTCTTTATCAGTTGATCTAAATACTTATGGGTACAAAAGAACGTGTTTGAGGCCATTGAGGGCCATGTTATATAGTTTCTCTCAAGGTAGGTAGATAGATAGACGTGCATTATTGTCGACCATGAAGGTGTACTGTTTTGTGATATCTTGACGTGGTGCATACAAAGCGCCATGGTCCATATGAAAATGATCTGCAACAACAGGCTTTCCTTGGAGGATTGTTACATACATCAACCTTACTCTTTATTTAGTTAACGGTCGTTGTACTAAAACCCATTGGTCTACAACAAAGCTTTGAAGTTTGAATCCAAGAATTTGTGTTCAATCTATTGCGTATAGACTCCCCAATTTTTGTCTTTGCCGACTAATCTTAATAGACTTACCGAAATATAGGGTACATCATACGAGTACTTTTAGTTTAATAAGGCTTCGGCCAAGTAAATTTGAAATACACAAATACTTGTTTGTAACATATATGTCTGTCATATTAATATAATGGATCAAATAATATTCATCTAGATATAGAAAGACAAAAACAAATAATATAAGAAACACAAATATTTTGTCCTCGTCTATCTAAATGGTGGTATTATTTGACCAGTTATAACACTATGACAGATAGTTCCATCACAAAGAAGAATAACTCTTTGAGATTGTAGACATAAATGTCAAACATTAGATAAAGTCAAGATCAAAATATTTACAATTTATCTAATTGAGTCTCTTATTGAGATGAACCATCAAAAAAATTAAACTTACAAGACCCACTTCAAATAACTATTTAGTCCAGACCACCTCACAAAATGACTACTAAGTCCAATTAGGTTAGACAACCTAACCCAATCCCTACTATAAATATGTGAGTTTAATATCATTTTGAGACTAATCGTCCTACTCAAAACAAACACACCTCTCCTGAAGAATAACACTTAACACTCCTTACAAAACCCTCTTCTAACCGAAACAAGAAAAAAAGCGCCTCAGGACTACTCTTCTTCCGCCGACGTCAAGTATCCAATTCCAGTCACCGTTGAAGAGAAGGATCCAAATCCGTTGAAGGAGAACCAAGTCTTCAAATCAAGACCCTCGACCGACCTCTTGTCCCATTTGTGTGCAAATTGAATACTAGATAAAATAGAGATTATACCAAAACTTATATAAATTCAATATAGATTTATTTTGTCACATTATTTGTGTTTGTCTCTATATTTTTGCAGATTAACACAAATTTGTTGCTACAAATTTGACACGCTCCGACGCTCGGTAGGACAATCACTACTGCTCATCTCTTTCTTTACATCATAGTTTACAACAATCACCAAGATGGTCTCAAACAAGATTTCTGCTGCGTCAAAGAGAGAGCCATCCAAGTCCGACGAAAGTTATATCCCTCCCTGCTTGGCTTTGGTTGATCAACCCTTCAGCATTTCCACAAGGAGCAGGGCCAAATCTCTTCTCCTTGGTGCAATGACGAGACTTCGATCCACGTCTGTACCCACGAGACCTCACAAGTCCAGTGCTACCTTGAACACCGCCAAGGAATCATATGTATGTCGTCGGCAGTAGACCATTCGAAGACTTCTCCTCTCACGCTTACTTGGTTACGTACTAGCCATAGTCTACCTTTAGTTTGATAATGGTAATTATACTTTTAACAAATCAATTTGTATTCTTGTTAATAATTAGTACTACCTCCATCCACTTTTAATCCTCCTACTTTCTTTAAAGGATTATGCATATTTAAACTTCCTACTTACTTTCTCTCATTCAATCCAATGGTAATATAGGATTGGACACATGTTTTAAGAAAATGAGTAAAAAGTAAGGGTAAATCAAATAGTTAAATGAAGGGTCCCAAATAAAGGTGAGTAAAAGTAGTTGCATTTATTGTAATCTCATTTTAATATGAATTACACATTCATTAATCTCGCATTCCTATGTATGAAAATATGACTTGCTATTATCGGTCACGGTGACTTGTTGTAACTTTTTAGAGTTTTATTAGGTCAGTTGTAGTCATTATGAAAGCCAAAATTACAATAATTTTTTTTTTCATAACTTCTATACGACTAATTGAAAAAGAAATGAAAGATGAATTTTTAGAAAGTTAAATTTTTTTTTTATCAATGGCCGAAAATGAACACGAAATGTGAATCAGATGAATAAGAGTTAGAGAAAGAGTTGAATAAGAGAGGTTCAACAGGTAGCCGGTCACCCATAGCAAAACGAGGTTAATGAAGGCGTAGTTCGTATTAAAATGAGATTACGTATAGTTTGAATTAATTTAAGAAACACACGCATAGTTGATATTATTCACATGAAATAACCAAAAATGAAATGAGTTATTTGTCAAAAATGGAATGAGTAGTTTCGATTGGATGATCTATTTGTGGTAAGTGTTACCATTGGATTGGATGAGAGGGAGTACAATATTTTCTCTCTTGGTATATTTTTGTGATCAATATCATTTTTTACCCACAATTTCTCTCAACTTTCATTTTCCACTACAAACTATACCCCTCCCTTATTTTTGTCTCACCTCCTCCTAAAGTTTAAATTTTTGTCCCACCACATATTCTATTCATCTTATATTGTAAATAAATGATATTCGTAATGTTATGAATTTGTAGAATTTGCGGACGTGTCGAAAGAGGATACCGCTTGTGATACCGATGAGTAATTTTGAGTTTGAGGAGGCACGCTGGAGCGTAGATGGTTGATGTTCTACGTTGATTTATGATTTACAATATCTTCTTGTTTTGACTATATTCTGTTTGTTAATTATTCAATTCGGATTTTCGAAACTCTGGGATGAGATAATTTTTTTTGGATTTTTGGATCGGATATCCAATCCGAATTTTGGATTCTGATCGAATGTCTGATCTATGCTTTGGCCTAGTCCAGTAGACTCGATCGAGTGACGCTGCTTTTAAGCCAAGTAGCTTATTTCGATTACAATTAGTTTGAGAGTCTTGTCTATCTTATTTATTCTAGTAATTTGGACGAAATAGACTACATTTCATTATTCAGTTTTTAGATTCTTACGTAATTTTCATAGTTAGAGATTTATTTTTAGAAGCTTTCAAGTTTTCTTAGTTTCTTTTAACGTGCATTCAAGTTTGAACCTTTTTGCTATATCCTAATCTTTCGGTAATTAATCTTTCAGTTTCCCTTTTAATTCATTGTCTTTTATTTATTGTTCTATTATTATCGCTTTTGATTTATTGTCGTTTAATTATTGTTTGATTATTATTGCTATATACTTTACGTCATCATAATATATATGCTTGAATCCAATTTAATCGTTGATTGTTTGAGTAGTTTCATAAAGAGTAGCTAATTTACTTTCTAGTATTACGAGGAATCTGTTCATGTTAGGGGTAGTAATATTTTTTTTGAATATCCCAAACTTGGGATTAGCTTATAGCATTAAAATCGTCAAAAATAAGAGAATCAACGTTTGTCGGCCCATATATAGCTATTCCAAAAGCGTTTCCCCACGGCAAAAAGCCATAGCCTAAGCGAACTCGTGAGAAACACGGTTACAATTGCGTGACACAAACGACTAACAAACAATATCAAAATTAAAACTAACTTCAAGAATTTCATCAAAATTACCTCGTCCCTTGCTTGCTTGCTTGAGATGATCAATAACGGTCTTGCAATCGTTCTCCATAATCACATTGCAGTGTCCTCTTCTCCACGCTTCGTTAATACCCTTGAGAATAGTTTCCGCTTCTGTTTCGCCAACATCCGAACTCCCGAGTATCTTCGTGCTGACGGCCAAAGCTTCTCCCCTTTCGGACCTCTAGCAACAATACTTGCGCCAATCCTTCATTCCCGCCCTTAACCCCGCATCACAATTGATCTTAACCATGCCCTCTGACGATGGTCGCCACCTTTTTCTCCCTGGCCTCCGTCCTCCCTATCATCCACCTCCGCCATTTTAACCTCGGTCATGATATATATCATGGGCACGTTTAATCACATCAGTGATGTTAACTCTCTTCCCCTCAAACACCCATTTGTTTCACGCCTCCCATATAGCCCAACACCCTACCATAACCTTCCCTTGCTCGTCATCTTCCATCTCCCTCCACATATCCTCCACCTACTCCCTCACTCACTTATGCCCGTGTTCGTTTTTTTTATCTTCATCCTCAACCCATCCCAAATCCCAAATCCCCACCCACACCTTTAACGGGATGGAGACTTGTCTCCTCCTCGCAAAAGCGAATAGGACAAATACCATTAAACCGAGACAAGCGATGAGAAATGTTACCTTTAATAGCTATATGAAGGGCATTCTAGCATAATTGCGAAAAAGGATCTTAATCCGGGGAAGAACAGTCGCCTTTTATATCCTAGCTCAAAGCCATTTTTTCCGAGAAAAGTCAGACGGTCCCTACTCACCTACCTCCATTCCGGATAAAATCTTGTAAGCCGACTTAATTGTATAAATCTCATTCTACTCTGTCCCAACAACACACATCTTCCACCTGCCGCCCACTCACTCGCATATTCAATGTAGCTTCCTGATTAAAAGGCAAGAAATGAGACCGAATAAGGTTGGCATCCCACGTAGCATCATTGCGTCGCAAGTCAGCCACAAGTCCACAATCCACTCCTCCTGACCAAGCACTTGCGGTGTCACGACCTGCCGCGAATTGCTATGTTGTAGCCACAGATCGGTCCACCTCTTTGTGCCTAGCCCGTCACCAGTGCGCCGTCATGCCCCCCTCAAAATCACCTCTCGCGCCTCCCAAATCCCTTTCCAAGTGGTTATATTTAATTGATTCTATAATTGATCATATGAACTAACTATCGTTTGATTATCTCATTAAGTTAGATTGACTGTTAAATTTGCTGCAGAATTCAATTTATTTGCATCGCAAATTAGGACTTTTCATTGACTGGGTTAAGAACTAATTAGGGCACGATAATTCGAGTAGCTTGGTTTAATTATATCACAATCCAATAACATTAAGCACAAATCCAAATTGTTGAAAAAATGATGCACAATTACAATTTTCCTTTGCCGCCGCGACAAGAGTCAATTGAAGTTGGTGTGCAAAACAATGAACATAATAGGCAGATGGATTATCATTCATAATCAAATTTTTAAGCCCATTCAATTCACCTCTCATATTACTAGCCCCATCATATCCTTGACCACAAATATTTGATACAAGCAATTTATGATGGTCAAGTAAAGATTTAATTTCTTTTATAAGAGTAAGACTAGTGGTATCTTTAACACGCACAATACCAAGAAATCTTTCACACACATTCCCCTTCTTATTAACATATCTTAAACAAATAGCTAATTGCTCATTATGAGATACATCACTTGACTCATCGACCAAAATTCCAAAGAAATCGTTATCACGATCTTCAAGTAGCAACTTGCCATTTGGTTTGGGGTTTACAGGAAAGGGAAAGTGAATCAATTTCTGTCATTCCCTTTGTTCTCGTTTGTTTTAACATTTTTCCATTCCCCTTCCGCCCTTCCATTCCTCTCCAAAACTTCAAACTTCTATATCTTCATTACCCCACCCCCTAGGGTTTAGATTTTCATTACCCATTGCCTCATCATCACCATCCTAAATTCCTCACCGTTAAACTTGTTAAATTTCGACCCGATCATAAACTCGACCTACTTATTTTAGAGACTCAAAATATTTGACATGCGACCCGTTTGATCCGAACCTAAAATAACCCATTAGTTTAGGATTGAGACTTGAACCATTAATATATTATATTTGAAATAATAATTAAAAAGTTACGGAGTATTAGATTTAACATGTTTGAAAAATTAATTTAAAAAAAGTTATACGGATTATTATTTTTATATCATTTAGTAATAAAATGTTTGTAAAATACTCCGTAATATTATACTCCCTCCGTTCTTTATGTTTCTTCCCACTTTTTAAGATTTGTGAGGAGTATTTTATTAAAACGGGAAAAAACATAAAGGACGGAGGGAGTACTTCGTGTATATATATATATATATATATATATATATATATATATATATATATATATATATATTGAGGCGTCAGAAATTGATTTGTTTCTCATTCCCTTACATTTTGTAAACAAACAACCAATAGTATCAAAGGGTAATCTTTTTTTTCCTTCCTATTCCCTTTGTTGATTTCATTCTCTTACCCCTTCACCAATCAAACGCCTAGTAGTTTCTTTGGAACAACATTTGATTAAATCTTTTTGGATTTTTGGGCAAGTTGCTTGGTGGTTTCCCGGTGCATTAGAGAGAACAATATTACCAACTTTTTTCATTATTTCCGGCAAGCCATTTCAAAAGCTCGCGAAAATTACTCATATTACTTGAGTTCTCACTTTCATCATGTCCATGAAAGGCTAGTCCTTGTTTCAAAAGATATCTTAAACATTGAAGAGAGTATATCAACCGAGATTTGTAAAGGTTCTTACTTTGGATGCTTACCTTCTCAATCTTTTCAACAATTGAAGTTTTTTATTGATGAAAAAGGTGTACTTTTCTCTAGCTTGATTTTGAGCACTACCAATTTTACCAACATGTTTCATTAACCTACTTGGCTTATCCCAATTCTTCAATCTTTCTTTCACAAAACTATCTCCCTCGGGACATTTTGTATCATCCTTGAATAAGAAGCAATAAAAACAAAAGGCTGCATCATTTTGAACACTATATTCAAGCCAATCATACGCATCATACCAAAGAACATTAAAATGACGCTTCTTTTTACCAATTAATGTTTGAGGTAAATCTTTCTTGGATAGTGTTGGTATATAAGGCTTGTTCTCAATAAACTTTTTTCTTATAATATCTCAATCATTGACCGGGTAAGACGATATTGGCATACACTTTCCCGGGTCATTTGGTAAATTAAACTCTTCTTGATCTTGAGGAGATATTAAAGGGGATTCTTGATGATTTTCATCATCATTGAGTTCATCATTTTGCGACAAAGATAACTCTTGGTCATTTTGATTATGTATGTTCTTCATCATGAGAAGATAACAAAGGAGACTCACTTGACTTAGGAGAAGATGCTGATGAGCCTTTTTGTGCCTTTCTTTTAGGATTCCAAAAAGACTAAACTTTTATATTTCTTCATCAGTCTAAAATAAAACAAAATAATTTCTCGTAACTAATTTGAAATAGTTAAAAACAATATGAATTTATAGCCCAACTAAAGAAATAATGAGCAACCAAAAAATAAACAACATAAACCCTCAAAATTAGGGTTTCACAAATCACAATTGGGAATTATATTTAAATTAACAACTAGTTTTGTGTCCCGTGAAATTCACGAGATGTCTAGAATCTTGTTCAATTTTATCTCGTTATTATAACTACAGTATCTTGTTTGATATTAATGATTTTTTGTTGAAAAAAATTAGAATTAAGTATTAAATTGATATTCATACATGTCATAAGGCGAAATACCTCACATATGTAAATGATACAACAAAATTACTATCAATCGTGATGGAAATTTATTACAATACCAAAAAATGTTTTATGTTGATCCTCAGTACTCTATACCAATCCGCAAAACCACTTAACCAATAGAGAAAAATTGAAGTCATCTATTTGTGAATTTCTCCACTGCGATAATTATCTAGATAAAAATTCAATTAATACTTAATGTGCAACATTTTTTCACATGTATCTAATACATAAAAATTAAAACTTATTGATGACGAAGAAACGCTGCTAAGAATTTAATTTTAAACCAAATTTTAGATGATATAAACTCAAAAAAGAAATTCTTACTTAGTACTTATGTGTCATATATGACAAAAGACTACTTTCTTTTACAGATCCTCAACTCCTCAAGCACAATTGAGATCTAATATCATTTGCAAAGTCGTATTCTTCCTTAGTACTCGTTCATAAATGTATTATAAAATTTTACGGTCAAGTAAAGCAAATTATATACTACGTACTTAGTATAACTTGGATCTGTTACGCCAAAATGTCGTTCATTCTTGCCTGAGCATCTAAATCGTCAAAAAAAGGAAAAAAATGGAAGAAAAATATTGAAGAACATAACGACATTTACTTGTTAAATTTCTTTGGGTGAACAAATATTGTATTCCCTCAGTCTCTATTATTTATTTATATTTAAATAAAATATTTCTGACAAATAATATAAAAGTAAAACACATGATGGAGAGAAAGACAATATAATATATGGAGTATTCACTTAAAAATTCTCAATTAGCTATAGTTTTCTCATGATTGAAATAAATTTATAGCGCTAATTTGTTTACCGTGCAGAGGAAAAGTTAATAATTAAAGTGAAAGTATATATACGGAGTAGTAGTAGTTGGGGACTTAAGGGGTAGTAAAATAGAAAAGTTTGGCACGGGAAAACGAAGGAATAGAAATTGGCAATTACTCGTACAACATAAAAAATTTGCATCTAAGTTTATTTTTACCTCTTAGGCCCTGTTCTTTTGGACTGAAACTGACTAAACTTAACTTAATTGAACTTAATTTAACTGAAACTGACTGAAATATAGAGATAAAATATGTCTCCTGGAGCTGAACTGAACTAAAACTGACTGAATATAAGTCCAAAAGAACATGACCTTACTTTCTCTTGATTTACCAAACCTCAAGTTATATTGAAATAATGTCACATGTCATTCAATTAACTACACAACTAACTACCCAACTTGCCTTTTTATATATTTATATAGCTAGATTAATTGACAATATCAAAGCAAAACCCATAACTAACATAAAAAAGTACCGAAAAACATCTACCTATAAGAATATGATTCGAAATTGATAATTGAGAAAGAGAATTCTTGAAACCTTACAAATGAAATTGACTAATTAATAGATCCTTCAATTTTGTGTAGGTGGTGGACCGTGGACTGATGGACGGTCGGCGGTGGTAACCGGCGGATCGGCGGCACGAAAAAGGTGGGAATTGTGATAAAGAGTGATGAAAAAGAAGCCGAGGAGGCAAAACGGTGGGAAACTAGGAAATACAAATTAATGCTGTTATGAGGATTGGAACCTCTGCCAAGTCTAGCAAAGGGAGTGCACTCTACTAGTGCACCACTGATCTTTCACGCATATTGTACAAGTAGTGAAACTTTAGTATTTTTTTAAAAAAAATTGAAAACGGAAGGGTGCGCACGTGGAGTACTATGCGCACCCATAGGTCCGCCCCTGGGCCCACCACTGAAATTTTGCACAGGGCCTCCAAAATGTCAGGGCCAGCCCTGTCTTTCGTCGTCAATTTAAGAGTCCTTTAGAATATTAAAGCTATATATAGTTGTAATCATGGCTCTAGTAGTATTATTAGTTGTTGTATTCATGTTTTTTGTAAGTCAATGTAATTGTTCATTTTAATTGATATACGTATGTATATATATGAATTAGTATCAATTAGATCAGAATTTTAAATAAGATAAACAAAATAAAATAATAAAAATATGGCGCCTAGTTGATGTGTGCTAAATTTAGCCCATTTTTCCTTCCGTTTAGACTCATTTTCCTTCGTTTTTGTGAGATTAGAATGTGATTATCGCCCTATTCTTAGTCTTTATCGCATTAGCGTCTCACTTGTGCATTTCATGTGTCTTTGGTAGTTTTTCTATCTATTTTGATTGGATTCGTCTCCAAGAGCATGTCCAAGCTTCCACGAGCACAAGATAGTGGATTACCGTCCAAAAGTAACACATAAAGCCTAAAGTCAAAACAATCAAACGACAAAGAGTGAAACCTGAAAAGAGGTCAAAGAAACCATCGGGTGAAGTTTCACCCAATGAGGAACCACCGAGCGAAGTTTTGCCTGATGACATTTCGACCTCCCCGAAGATTTTCAGGAAATTGAACCCACAGGGCGAAACCGGGCAAAACTTTCACTCACCGGGTTTCACCCGATGGTAGCAAGGTCCCCAAATGCAAAATCAGGAAGAAGAATCCACCGGGTGAAGTTTCACCCGACGGAAATGGTTTGTGAAAGTCAAAAATTTGCAGGGCGAAGTTTCACCCTTTGAAGATCCATAGGGTAAAAGTTTCACTCAAAGTGCAAAAATCAGATTTGGGCTTGGTTTAGTGATCCATTAAGCTACTACTATATATATAGTTTAACCTAATTAGATGAAACATAGAATAGAATATAATACAATTTTTACATTAGACTTTAGAATGCCATTAAGCAACACTTAGGAGGCTACATAGTTTTTATCAATCTTCATCTTCTTCCTTTAGCTTTATATTCAAGTTATTGTAAGGATTTCTAGATTTAATCAAGAAATTCTTTGGAGATCATCAAGGGATTAGTGATAAATCCATTATTTTCTTCATCAAGGCTTCACCTTTATTTACATGCATCTTCATCTTCTCTATTCCTATTTTTCCTCTATTGTTGGTATAACTCTTTTCCTCTCCCTTTTCTCTAGATTAGTTTTACTCTTACTCTCTCTTTATTGCATCGTTTTCTTTGATTTTTCTTGCATCGTTTGGTAGTTTCATTTGTTGATCGTAGTTTCCTTAATTGTTTTAGTTTTAATTCCTCTAGTTTTCATCATTATGCATGTTGTTGGTATGATCGCCATTGTTATTGTTTTTGCTATTCTCTCCATGAATTGTGTGTAGATTCTTGTTAGGGGGTTAAGGGAGGAATATTTTGGGTAATATGAATAGAGGAATTGTGGGTTGGTTGCATGTATGTTGATCTATCTTGTTTAAGGTAATTGTGTCTTTGTTGACTTAGTCTGGCCAACTAGATCAACCTTGACTCACTTCTATCAATATGGGAAATTTGGGGTAAGAGTTACCTTGACTTGAGGCTTATCCTATTCACCGCGAAAGCGGGATTTAGCTAAGTTGGGTGAAGAAATTTAAAGGTGTCTTTCTCCCTTTATCGACTTTACGACCGACCCCATAATTCCTTAATTTCTAGAACCCGATTTCCGATTCCCCGACTCCCCCTAAGGCCTTTTCCTTATTGATTACTATTTGTCATTAATCGCATCATTAGTGTAGACTCGACTCAAAACCCCCCATTAAGACCCCAAACGCATTCGCTCTTTCTCAATCAACTCACCGTCATCCCTGTGGACCAACCTCGACTTACCACATCTACATTTATATGTTTTTGTGTTATTTTTGAGTCTTATAAATATTGTTTGATCCTCTATCCAATTGTTAACGATCGATCCTAGATAGGTGGAGATCATTAGTATTATAATATTTTTTCTTTAATTTTGTTTCACTTTTATTAAGAATCGAACCCCTGACCTTTTTAGATCAGAAGTCTCGGACCACTGCGGCTTGCCATTCTATTTGATTCATTATGTAAAATAAATTCATGTATTGTTTAACTTTATTACGATTAACTGGATGTTAAATTGTTAATCAGAAAAATGACACATGTGGCAAAATGAGACTTTGATATCCTTGATAATAATAATGACAGAAAATACCTTGAGTGGAGCGTGGATGCCAGAGCTAATCTGAAAGCTAAAGGCATAGAACACACAATTTTAGCGGATAGAGACTCAAATCTGCAAGAACAAGCAAAAGCTATTGTGTTCTTAAGGCATCACTTGCACGACAATTTGAAATCTGAATATTTATTTGTGGAAGATCCCAAAGAGTTGTGGGATAATCTCTGTCAAATGTTTGAAAGCCTGGAGAGAATCATTGGGCCAAATGCTCAATATGACTGGATGAACCTAAGGTTCCAGGATTTAACTTCGGTTATTGATTACGATTCGGCAGTACTTCGTATAACTTCATAGTTAAGGTTATGCGAGCAAATAACAACTGACGCTACCATGATAGAGAAAACTCTATCAACAATGCATGTCGATAATGCAGTTTTACAAGAATTGTATCTTGAAAGGCAATATAATCGATACTCTGATATGATAGCCATTTTGAGAAAGAGTGAGGCTAATATAAAGGTTATGTTTCATAACCATAATAAAAGGCCAGCAGAGACGTACAATTGCTCCCCCAGAAACATATATAGTGAGTCATGGGAAACCATACATAAATTTTAGAAAGGGAAACACCTTTCAAAAGGGAAACATTTTTCATCGAGGAAACACTTTTAAAAAGGGAAATAATTTCCAAAGGAAAAATAATTTCCATAAAGGAAGTACCTCTTACAAAGGAAAGAGGAATTGACACCTGGAATTTGGACCCCGAAATCCTAATCACAGAGGAAAAGGAAAATTTGGACCAAATAAGAATAAGTCAAACCAAACCATATGTTTCAAATATGGTATTAGTGGACACTGGGCAAATGAGTGTCGTACTGCGAAACACTTGGTTGATCTGTATACAACTTTCCAAAAGGGGAAAGGAAAGGGAAATGAGACAAACTTTATTAATGAAAGTTCTCCTATTCCAGAACTTGATGTATCGGATTATCTTGTTGATGACATCGATACTCTCCGTGGGCCTTCATCGTAGTCTGTTTAAACCAAACTGTGTTACAATAATCATTGTATAATACTTCGTTTTTCTTATGTTTGTATATATTATGTAACATATCACGCATGTAATTATAATAAAAGTGATTATCTTTTTTTGTCTAATTTATTCCTATTTATTTAAATTGAAGATATGGAAAATCAGCACATCAATGCAGAACAATGCCTGATTGATAGTGCCACAACACATAGCATTCTGAGCAATAAAGCTTATTTTACCCAATTAATGTCTATTAAGGTTAATGTTACCACTATTGGTGGTGCTATAACATTAATTAAAGGCTTAGGAAGGGCTTGTACAGTGCTCCCAAATGGGACACAAGTCATAATACATGACACACTATATTCAAGTAAAAGTCATAGTGTAGACACCCGCATTTTGACTGCCAGGTGTCTATGGTAGTTTCCAAAAAACACCCGATAATGATCGGACGCTAACGTGCTCGGATACGGGCTCGAAATCAATATTGTCAGGCATGGGCTTTTAACGGGATACAAATCACCCAAAACCAACCTCAAATTCAGGCCCAGTGGATCGTTCCGAGCAAAATGGGACTAATTTGGGCCAAAACCGACACAAAAAATAAAACCTGTATTTTAGCGACCAGGTCAAAACCCGGTAAAGGCGAACTCGACACACAAAAACGACCTAGTGCGCTTCTAGAAACTTGCGCCAAATAACAAAATTCAAAAAAACAATCAAGAGTCAATCATCCCTAAAATATCTCGTCCAAATTGATCCACTCGGTCGAGTGGATTGGCCCACTCGGACCAGATTCATTTTCAAAGGCACTCGACCGAGTGCACTAGAGCCACTCGATCGAGTGACCCTAGGTCATGGGGTTCTCCTATAAATACCCCATCAACCCATCACATTCAACAACTTTTTCCCAAGCATTTTCACAACCTTTTTGATCACACTTTTTAGCCAACTTACACATGCAAAACACCCTACATTTCTAACCCTAAGTCCCTCATCCTAATACACTACAACCCTAAGCAAATCCATACAAGAACCGAGCCATACATACACACCATCAACTCTTCCTACGTATCTCGACGTTCCCGTGCCGTTGCCGCCATTTGACGAACCGTATCCCGAGAAGCAAGAGCATGTAGGTTGAGGGTGTAGCATTCAACACCGACATCTCCTGTCTTTCTTTCGTTTTTCTGTTTTTTTAATACTTATGTTTATGTCTATGTATTATAATTGATGGGAGTTGACCAAGTGCCACGAGTCGCCCGCCCGCGGCGCCCTGGAATAATTCGCCCCCAGGGTGAACTGAGGATCGCCCGGCAGGCCCGCCCTGCGAAGGACTACTGAAGGAACTCCAAGGCCTGCACCTGCTCGGCAGGGTCCTGCTGTCGGCCGAGCAGGGCCACCAGGTCCCCTACGTGCTGGTTTCCAGGGAGCCCAAACCCCCCAGTGCGAGCAGGGGAAACCAAGGGCCCATCCGTCATTCCGCCTCAGGTAAGGGAAAGTGGGTGGATGAGGCGAAGCCACGTGTCGTCCTCATGTCCACCCATTCTCCCGCTCTTTTCCCTCTCCTTCTCTCTCTCTCTTGTGGGAAGGTATAAATACCCACTCATTTCCCACTTAGAAGGGGTGGGATTTTCTCTCTCTAGACTCTTACTCCTAAAAACGCCGCCTAGTTCCTCACGAGCTAGGTCCATCAAGGCATTCACGGACTGACTTAGGCATCGGAGAGGGTTCCCTCGAACAACCTCCGAGGTCCTGTGCGCTACTTGTGCAGGGAGCAGACTTGATCCGCCGGGAAGGTCCGATCATAGGAGAAGGGGAGAGGAGAGATCGAAGGACACCAAGCAAGCAATATTCGAACACTAAGAATCCGAATTCGTAGTCGGGTTAACCGTTTCCATGACCGGAACAATTTGGCGCCGTCTGTGGGGAAGATCTAGGTTGTACCCACGAGATTACCCACAAAATCAACCATTCCAAAACACGAAATTAACAAATTGACCACTCAAAATCGAACATGCCTGAAATTTTCGACACCAGCTCGGTGGCAAACCCGCCCAAATTCCCCCAATATGGCATGCCACCAGAAGTAACACCTGCCGCCACGATTCCAGGCGTGGGGCGAGCCAGTCTTCAGGGGGCACCGGGTCAGGGGGCTGTTGCCATGGCAGGGCAGGGGAGCCATCCGAGGCAAGTTCTGAACCTCACCCCTGCTCAGATGGCACAAACTGCGGCGTTCTTCTCAGCTATGTTGGATCAGGAATTCACTCCGGACGATCTGGTAGGCAGGGTCGCCACGACCCCCAGGTTGCTCCACTTTGAGAGTGGAGAAGGAACCGGGGGCACAAAGCGAACCGCCGTCAGAAATGTTCAGAAAAAGGCTAGGAAGACAGCTCAGGCATATGCACAAGTGCAAAGGCGAATCTCAGAAGCCCGTCAGGAACCGCCTGCACAGCAGGAGGTAGCTGATCCTGAGGGAGCATTCTCCATTCATACTACAGAATCTACGGCCGCTCGTGAAAGAGGAGGCCTATCCCAGGACCTGAGAAATCGCATGAGGCACAAGGAGCCAGTGTCCAAACGCTTGGGAGAGAAACAAGATGTATTCTCCAGGCTGACACCGGCTGAGGGATTGCAGCCTGCCCCAGAGCTATCCCAAAGCCTGCAGTCCCGGCTTAACAACGGTCAGCCTATGAGGCCCAGGCACCGTCAGGGTGATAACCTCGAGCCCGCCCAGTAAAAGCGCTCACGGTATCACTCCCCTTCCCGGGACGATGAGGCGATAAGCAGGCGCCCACCAAGGCACCGCTCCCCTGAAAGTAGGAGACCGACCCCTGACAGAAGGGACGACTACGGTCACTACTCAGGCGCGAGCAGGTCAAAAATGGTGGGCAGGCCAACCAAGACCCCGCTTCACCCTGAGGTTCAGGCGTATCCTATCCCGAAGATTAAGATGCCGACTGTAAAGTTCGACGGAACTACAGACCCGGAAGATCAACTGGCTGCGTACGAAAGTCATATGGGTATGTACGACGCCGACGACGCAGTCTGGTGCAAGATCTTCCCCACCACCCTGGTGGGCCTAGCCCAGGGTTGGTTCAGGGACCTCCCACAGGGGTCAATCTCTTTCTTCATTGAGCTGGCAGAGATGTTCCTGGACCAGTATGCTGGAAACAAAAGACGACATCTCACCCGTTTCGACCTGATGACCCTCAGGCAAAAGAAGGGCGAAACTGTCAGGGAATATCTAAAGAGATTCGACCTATCATTCCAGCAGGTGAAAGAAATTGACGACCCAACAGCAGCGTATGCACTAACCAACTCCCTGCTCCCCGGCGAGATGAAAAACCAAATGATCAGGGCCCAGCCGGAAACTCTGGCCAAAGCCAGAAAGATTGCAGAGGGGTTCATGCTGCAAGAGGAGTTCCACAGCCTGCCGGAAACCCCCGCAGGCACTACCAGGTAGCAGGGGGGACCGCAGGGTGGACGCGGTAGAAACGAATCCGGAAGGCATAGAACTGAGGAAGGGGATACCCCTAAAAAGGAGCGCACTGTCTACCAGCCCAGGTTCGACAGTTACACAGCCCTTAACAAATCCAGGGCAGAAATCTTCGAGCTGGAAAAGGAGACTGCTAAATGGAATCGCCCAAGCAAACCGCGCAGTCCAAAAGGGGACCCCAAGAAATTCTGCACTTTCCACGACTGCGTAGGCCACACCACCGAAGAGTGTCGCCACCTGAAAGACGAAATAGAGAAGCTGATCAGGAATGGCTGGTTGGCCAACTACGCAGCCAGGAATAAATCTCAGAAAGAAGCGCCTGAAAAGCCCGAATGCTCAGTATAGAACCGCCTGGTAATCCATGTGATATCAGGGGATGCGGAAGGCCAAGTCAGCCGAAGGGGTCAGAAAAGGCAAATTCGTGAGCTGAGGAATCAAATCTGCTACGCTGAGAGAGCAGGAAGCCCGAAAGGAGTAACGCTGAGCATCACCCCCGAGGATGCAGGGCGGGTGGTGTACCCCCACAGCGATCCCCTGGTGCTATCCTTGGTAATCAGCAACCACATTGTTCGGAGGTGCATGGTGGATACCGGGGCCTACACGAACTTGCTGTACAAGGACGCCTTCGACAAAATGGGCCTGGAGAAAAGGCACCTACGACCTGCCCCTGGATCATTATATGGGTTCAGCGGAGCAGGCGTATTGCCCATGGGGATCATAGACCTACCTGTAACATTCGGGGAGGGGGCTACTGCCAGAAATGTCAGAGCATCATTCGTTGTAGTGGATGCAAGGTCTGCTTACAACGCCCTAATCGGTAGGGCCACCCTGGACGAGATTGAGGCGGCCATATCAATTCGGGCCCTCACTATAGCCTATGTTACAGATTTTGGCCTTGAAGGAAAAGTGCATGGGGACCAGGAGTCGGCCAGACAGTGCTACTCCGTGGCCCTGCAAACTCACGAAAGTGAAAGAAAAGAGAAGAGGAAACTCGACAGTTCCCCCAGCAGGGAAGGCGAGATTCCAGCCGGTAATCAAGGGTCAAACCACCTGGAACCTGGGGGAGAGAGCATGCTGGTGGACCTGGAGCCAGGGAGGCAAGTCCTTATAGGGGCTGACCTGGAAGAGTCCTACCAGGCTGAACTGGTCAAGCTGTTGAAAGAAAACAAGGACGTATTCGCCTACTCGGCAGACGAGATGCCAGGGGTCGATCCAGCGTGTATCGTTTACAGGCTGAACGTAAACGCGGACGCCCGCCCGGTGAAGCAGAAAAAGCGGAATATGTCCGCAGAGAAAGACGTAGCGATCAAAGAGGAAATTGAAAAACTTCTGAAGGCAGATTTCATTGAGGTTTGTGACTACCCAGAGTGGCTGGCGAATGTAGTCATGGTCAAAAAATTATCAGGCGCATGGAGAATGTGCGTGGACTTTACGAATCTCAACAAAGCCTGCCCGAAGGACTGCTACCCACTTCCCAGGATCGATCAACTGGTAGACGCTACCAGTGGGTATACTATGCTGAGCTTCCTGGATGCCTTCTCAGAGTATCATCAGGTGTACTTATGGCAGCCGGACAGAGTGAAGTGCGCATTCATCACTAGTTCAGGTACCTACATGTACAAGATGATGCCATTCGGGCTTAAAAACGCAGGGGCTACATACCAACGCCTGGTCGACAAGGTGTTCGAAGGACAAAAAGGCAGAAACATAGAAGCTTATGTCGATGATGCCATTATAAAGAGCAGAGGAGACAAGGAGCACCTGGCAGACCTGCGGGAGACCTTCTCCTCCCTGCGCGCCTACAAAATGAAACTCAATCCAAAGAAGTGTACATTTGGGGTGCGTTCTGGAAAATTCTTGGGTTTCTTGGTCAGCTCTCGAGGGATAGACGCTAACCCCGAGAAAGTTCAGGCTGTTCTTGACCTTCCTGAACCCAAGATCATCAGGGACATCCAACGTCTGACAGGCCGCATGGCCGCCCTGGCACGATTCATTGCCAGGTCAGCAGACAAGTCAACCCCATTCTTCAAAATACTGAAAGGCAATAAGCAATTCAAATGGGAGGACGAGCAAAAAGAAGCATTCGGGCAGTTGAAGGAGCATTTAAAGAAACTCCCCACCCTGGCGAGACCAGTGGCAAGGGGAAAACTCTTCCTCTACATCGCTGTAACCAATGTAACAGTCAGCGCAGTCATCTTGAGGGAGGAAGCAGGCGCTCAACAGCTCATATATTTTGTAAGTCATGCCCTGGGGGCAGCGGAGAAAAATTACCCTATGGTCGAAAAAGCAGCCTATGCGGTTGTCATAGCGGCCAGAAAGTTTAGGCCATACTTCGACGCACACCCTGTCATAGTATTGACGGACCAACCCCTGGAGAAGGTGCTGGAAAAGTTTGAAAAGTCAGGCAGGCTGCTAAAGTGGGCTATTGAGTTGAGTGGACTGAGGATAACATACCAATCAAGAACAGCCATCAAAGCCCAAGCCCTGGCCGACTTTCTGGCAGAATGTTCCCACTCTGAGGAGGATAGCCCAACCCTCGGCGAATGGATAGTATACACCGATGGGTCCTCCACGGCTAATGGAGCAGGAGCCGGAGTAGTATTGACCAGCCCAGAGGGGACCAACTTTGAGCATGCACTCAGATTTGTCTTCCCCGCGTCAAACAATGAAGCTGAGTACGAAGCAGTGCTCGCAGGCGTCAACCTAGCCAAAGCCGCAGGCGCAGAGCGGATTGTCCTGGCAACAGACTCCCAGCTCATCGCCAATCAAATCAATGGAGAGTATGAGGCCAGGGACCAAACGATGGCTGCGTACCTGGAAATGGTGAAGAGGGAATTGTCAGGCCTAAAATCGTATGAAATCAGACAGATCCCCCGATCCCAGAACAATCGGGCAGACGCCCTGTCAAAACTGGCTAGTTCCAGCCTGCAGGATATAAGGAGGTCAGTATGGGTGGACGTCATCCAGGAAAAGTCTACCGCCCCCTGCCAAACCGTCGGCGCGGTGGAGGAGGCAGGCCCTGGAGATTGGAGGACCCCCATCATCCTATTCAAGAAACACGGAATCTTACCGACTGACCCCGTATAAAAAAGAAATGCCGGCAAGGGCTGCATGGTTCATCATTATGGGAGAAGACTTGTACAAGAAATCTTTCTCGTCCCCCTACTCAGGTGCCTGGGGGCAGAGCAGGCGGCGGAGGTATTGGATGACATCCACTCTGGCATATGTGGCCATCACATAGGAGGAAAGTCGCTGGCACACAAGGCCTTGAGAGCCGGATACTACTGGCCGACCCTGCTGGCCGACGCCAAAGACTTGACTCAAAAGTGCAGAAAATGTCAGCTTTTCGCCCCATCCATCCATGCCCCGGCCCAAGAGCTCAGGCCAATCCTGTCCCCCATCCCCTTCGCTCAGTGGGGGATGGACATACTAGGACCTTTTGCGGTGGCCACCGGGGGGAGAAAATTCTTGATCGTAGCTATCGACTACTTTACCAAATGGGTGGAAGCTGAGGTAGTGCCTAACATCACCGAGCCCGCAGTCAGGAAGGTGATATGGCGGAACATTATCACTAGATTCGGCCTGCCAAAAATGCTAGTGTTTGATCATGGAAGGCAATTCGATAACGACCCCCTGAGAATCTGGCTGGAAGGCCACGGCGTCGCAGTTGCTTACTCTGCCGTCTGTCACCCTCAGACCAACGGACAGGCAGAGGCAGCCAACAAACAGATCCTGAATGGCCTTAAGAAGATGGTGGATAACCTCAAGGGCAGGTGGGCCGACGAGCTCCCTAGTATACTCTGGTCAATCCGGACCACCCGAAAGGAATCTACGGGCCAGACCCCGTTCGGCCTGGTATATGGCGCAGAGGCTCTATTACCAATCGAGGCCAGGATCCCTTCACTGCGCTCCCTACAATACGACCAGGTTGAGAATGAAGTAGCAATGGCTGAAGCCTTAGATCTGGTCAGTGAGGTGAGGGAGGAAGCCAGTGCCAATATCGTCGCCTACCAGCAACGAATGAGGAAGGCGTATAATAAGAAAGTGCATCAGCGAAATTTTCAGATGGGCGATCTAGTCCTCAGGAAAACACAGGCTGTGGGAAAATCGAAAGAGCAAGGCAAACTCAGCGCTAACTGGGAGGGCCCATACCAAGTAACTCAAATCTTAGGCCCAGGCACGTATAGAATAGCAACCTTGAGGGCCAAGAGTTGAGTGCTCACTGGAACGCAGAAACCCTAAAGAAGTATTATGTCTAGTAAGATTTTAAGAGTTTTTGTTTCCTGGAAAATTGGCGGAGAACGGTCAAAGAATGTCGACGGCTCTGACCACCCTTGTGTTAAATTTTTACAAAGAAATGAAAGAACTTCAAGTCTATACTCGTTGCCTGTTCAAACTTGCGTTTTCACACACAAACGAGCAGGGGGCAATAGGGGGAGGCCCCCCTGTTGCCAGAACTAAGGAAAATGGCCCCCCCCAACAAAAAATTCAACGCCTCCCTGCTAGCCTCTGGGCAGGCAGGGGGCAGGCCCCCTGGACTTTGATCCAAAGCCAGGGACAGGCCAAATGAACAAGGACTGGGGGCAGGCCCCCCAACCTTGTATAAAAAACGCAGTGTCACCCTGCTTACCTCTGGGCAGGCAGGGGGCAGGCCCCCTGGACTTTGGTCAAAAGCCACGGACAGGCCAAATGAACAAGGACTGGGGGCAGGCCCCCCAACCTTGTATAAAAAATGCAAATTGTCACCCTGCTTACCTCTGGGCAGGCAGAGGGCAGGCCCCCTGGACTTTGGTCAAAAGCCAGGGACAGGGCAAATGAACAAGGTCTGGGGGCAGGTCCCCCAACCTTGTATAAAAAACGCAAATTGTCACCCTGCTTACCTCTGGGCAGGCAGGGGGCAGGCCATTCTCTTTGGAAAGCAAAGCAAGCAGAAATAGAGGACAAATATCCGAAAATCAATTCAGGAAAGAGTAATATTGTTTGAGCAAAATCCAAAATAAAGATCCGAAAAAGCCAGAACACTATAGACAAGCTGGCCATACTAAGGCTCAGCACAAAAGTTATCATTAAAAGAAAAGCCTAAACATCAGGCATGTCATGGCTGGGACCAGCAGCTTCCTTAGGGGCTCCGGCCGCCAGAGCTTCATTCTTGGCAGCATAAAGGTTCCGGAAAGCATCCTCGTCAAAGACAGAAAACATTTCCTTAATCACCTCCATAACAAGCTCCAAGGAGGAAGTAGCCCCATTTTCAAAGCTCAAGTCCGTGGCAGCTTCAGCTTCCTTCAGGATGGCATCTTTCTCGTCTTGCCACCTAGTCTGAGCCTGTTTGAAATCTGAGTCGGCCTTAGACAGCTTCTCTTCCAAATCAGCTGCTCTTTTCTTGAAATGCTCCATCTCAGACAGGGACGTTGTGGCGCGCTCCTGTGCCAGGCGACTCTCCTTCAGCTCTACCTCCAGCTTGGACGCCTCCCTTACAACCTTCTCCCCTTGGAGTTTCCACTAATTGGCCTGCCCCTTCGCTTCCTCCAGCTCGCTCTCCTGCTTTGTCAGCTTGTCCTTCAAGACAAAGATCAGGGTCACATCCCTTTCAACCATGGCTAGGCGATTAGGAGGAGGGGCCCTAGGGGTGACAGTCAGCTCCTCATCACTTAGGTGGCTGAGGGCCGCCAGCTCGGCAGAGGCCTGCAGCACCTTGGAAGTGCGCTTTATGTATTGAATCACCTGGTTGGAGGTAGTGGTTATAGACTTGGTAAGGCGGTCCGCCAAGACAGTACCAGAATCCGAGAGCAGGCCTGACACATCAACACTATCGCCTGCAGTACAATGGAACTCTACATTTTCCTCCAAGAGAGAAGTGCCCGGAACGTCGTGAGCAGGGCGTTTCGCCTCGGGGGTCTCCACATCAGCCTCCAAGTCAACCATTGGCACAGTCCCTGGAGTCTCCCTATTCCTCTTTCTCCTGTGGACCAAGGGAGCACTCTCTCCAGTCTGCTCAGAGTCCGCAGGGTGAGACCCCTGGGAAATGTGAGTCCCGGCAGGAGAATCACCCTGCCGATGAGCATGGGAAGGGGTCGCCACAGAGGTAACCTCAGCTTCCCCACCCTGGGCACTGGGGGAGGGAGCCGCCGGCTTTAGCCGTGGAGGGAAGGGGAGTCGTCGGCCAGAGGCGAATTCCTTCACAAACCTCATTAAGTTCTTCTCTCCTTTCTTGAAGTTGGAAGGAAGAGAGGGGCACTTTTGGGCAACAATAAATTCCTCAGACAGGCCAAGCCTCCTCACCTGCTTCCTTGTCAAAAGGCGAGAAGCAGAACCTGCAAGACGGGTAAATAGCCGGTTAAGGAAACAGGGATGGAAACCTCGAGAAAAATCAGGCCAATTGAAGCCCCTAAACTACCTTTAAGGCCGGGAATCAGGCCCAGCGGGGTCAGATATTCATCCGTGGTAATGAGATCTGCGTGAGGAAGCCAGAAAGCAGGCTCATTAGGGGGAGGCCCCTCAGTAACCTTAAACTTCTCGACCAAGCTCTCGTCTACCTGGCTCAGCTTCACCTTAAGATCTTTTCCCCCGACACCCGGATGTTATTCTTCGCGGGTTTCCATACGGGTATGCACGTGATTCCTAAAGTGCCTAGGGATCCGCCACCCTGAAGCACTATGTACATACAGAAAATTGTCCTTCCAGTCTTTCAGGCTATTTAAAGCCGGCCAGACTAGAGCGTACTTCTTCGACTTCAAAATGGACCAGTACCTAGGGGAGTCATCCCCCCTTGATGAAGACACCATTTGTAGCCAAGTCATGGCGCGCATGGCATCAATAGAGGGCCCTTCCCCATGAAAGAGGCAAGTCCAGGTGTAGGCCACCAGGGTCCTGATCGCCGAGGCAGTCAGCTGAGCAATGACCACGTTCATCCTCCTAAAAACCTCCTCCAAGAAGGGGTGCAGAGGGAATCGTAGGCCGAATTCCAGGCTCTTGTGGTAAACAGCCATACAGCCGTCAGGAGGGCAGCACACTGTGTCTCTCTCCCCGGGAATTATAACGGTGTACCCCTCCCCAAAGTGATAAAATTTCTCAATCCCCCCGACAGCATTGCTCTCCAGAATCAGGTCTCGATTCTTGGTTTCAGGGTAGGTTCTCAAAGGAACCAGGTATTTGTGTTTATCCAAGAAATACTTTTTCCCTTTCTCCCTGGGAGCAAGGCCAGCAATGGTAGTGGGGTCTATCTCCAATACACCGTCGTCGGAGTCGACAACGTCAAAAGGAGCGGGTTCGGGTGAGTTGGCACCCCCATCTTCCTCGGGGCGGTTTCCCCCGCCGGGTCTGACCCTAGAGGAAGAGGCTAAGTCGGATCTCCCCCCTCTCCTACCCTCCGTTCCTCCGGACGACGGACTAAAAGAAAGAGCGCGAGCGCGAGACATTTCTATTTCGCGAAGGAGTACGAGAAAATGGAAGAAAAACGAAGAGTTGGAATCAAGATTCTAACCTAGAAAGATGACCGTCGCTGAAAAATCCGAAGTTAGGCGTTCCTCGAAATCTTGAAAGAGTTCTCAGCAGCAATGAGAGTGAGGAAGAAGCAGAGGTTTGAGTTTCGAAAATGTTAAAAAAGGAAATTAGGGGGAAGAGAATGGGCTTATATAGGTCCGGGCAACTGAAGGGTCACCTTTTCTCTGCAAGGCTCTCCCCGCAAATTACCCCCCACGTGTCACGTTTCTAACAACCAACCTCCTCTTCCCAAGAAGAGCCTCGAGAAGGCAAATAGGCGTCAGAGGGCTAACACCCTCCCAATGACGTCACTCCCTTTAAAAAAAAATGCAAACAAACAATAATAATAAACCGCCTGATCCTTTTTCATTAGAATAAGCCCAAGAAATGAGCAAGTTACAAAGCCTAGCAGAATTACAAAAAGAACCAGGAAGCCTGGCTCAACCTGCCTGCCTGACAAAGGCAAGGCTAGTCATCGTCAAAACCTGGGGAGTAATCCCCAGGACTATTATGCCCCCCTGCATCGGAACCCCAATCCCAGTCGTCTGAGTCTTTAAAGGGGTCCGCAGACTCGTCATCCTCATTCCAGCCAGAAGAGTAGCCCTGGCCGCCACTGTCTCCGGAGTCACAGCTGCTAACGTCCCAATCCCTGCCATAGGGGACTGTCCGAGCATTATCGCAAGAACCACAGCCGACCCTCATTAGGGGAGAGGAAGGACCTGATTCCGGAGAAGAAGTTAGCTTCGAACAATTGGGGTCAAACTGCTCAGGATGAAGCCAGGGTAAGCATTCATGGCATCCCCTGTCAAAGCAGCCCCCACCCTGGGGGCATCGCTTGAACTTAGAAGCAGCCGGCGAAGCCCTCTTGGGGCGCTTACCTGCCCTGACATGCGCCTTCTTTCCGAGTTTCCTACGAAGTCGGGTGCTGAATTGCCGACTACGGCGAAGGGCACAGAAGGACATCCTATGATACCTTAGTCTCCAACTTCCCTTCCAGTGGCGGGTCACCACCCGGGCCCCGCGATGAAGGAGAACTTTTGTAACCCATGACATGTTTTCTTTGGGGAATAAGAAAGCTAAAAATGAATTGTGAAGAATGGCAAGAGGAACAGAATTTATACAAAGAACCAAGGCTGTGCATTAATGGCGCTCCAACCACCCTGTAAGAGGAAGCGACCAATCATAGGATCTGCGCATTACCCAAGAGTCCGCTTTGCAAGAAGTAATCATTACCAGAAGAACATTCCAACCTTCCTTGTCATAACCAATGCGCTTGGACCTCCAACCTCGGGAACAAGCAACGCATTAAATGCAAGGGAGTCCAAAAGTCAACTGCACCCCATCTCAAGAGACGCCTGCCAAGAGGAAGACCCTGCCTCCCTCTGGCCGGCGTGGGCCAATTGATGGGAGTTGACCAAGTGCCACGGGTCGCCCGCTCGCGGCGCCATGGAATAATTCGCTCCCAGGGTGAACTGAGGATCGCCCGGCAGGCCCGCCCTGCGAAGGACTACTGAAGGAACTCCAAGGCCTGCACCTGCTCGGCAGGGTCTTGCTGTCGGCCGAGCGGGGCCACTAGGTCCCCTACGTGCTGGTTTCCAGGGAGCCCAAACCCCCCAGTGCGAGCAGGGGAAACCAAGGGCCCATCCGTCATTCCGCCTCAGGTAAGGGAAAGTGGGTGGATGAGGCGAAGCCACGTGTCGTCCTCATGTCCGCCCATTCTCCCGCTCTTTTCCCTCTCCTTCTCTCTCTCTTGTGGGAAGGTATAAATACCCACTCATTTCCCACTTAGAGGGGGTTGTATTTTCTCTCTCTAGACTCTTACTCCTAAAAACGCCGCCTAGTTCCTCACGAGCTAGGTCCATCAAGGCATTGACGGACTGACTTAGGCATCGGAGAGGGTTCCCTCGGACAACCTCCGAGGCCCTGTGCGCTACTTGTGCAGGGAGCAGACTTGATCCGCCGGGAAGGTCCGATCATAGGAGAGGGGGAGAGGAGAGATCGAAGGACACCAAGCAAGCAATATTCGAACACTAGGAATCCGAATTCGTAGTCGGGTTAACCGTTTCCGTGACCGGAACAATAATTATGTCGATAGTAACGACGATATTACTAACACTAACATCTAACATCTAACATTTATTTATCGCATCTAACAACTTAACATTAAATTATCATTATTTACATTTTGTCATAATATCACTACCGCGTACACATATATCTACATAATATAAAAATTCGGATTTTAACTCGTTTAACTACGACTATTGCACAAAGTCCGTTTAATCCCTTTACGAGCCGCAATAGTGGTGGCGCCCTTTCGAGGAGCACCGCCCTACGCACTCAAGGGCGTAACGTGATCGTGATAGTACGTAGTTGAACGGGCTTAATTCCATTTCAAAAGATTGGTACAAAACCCGTTGACGCTAAATCGAGCATCGCATAATCCGTAAGGATTATTAACGATGACGTAACGCGGAGGGAACTAATTTTGTCCCGGTCCAATTTAAAACGATTTTTATATCATCTTTTCTAAAATCTTCGATAACGGCCTTGTAATCGTAGTATACGCATTATGAGTACCGTAGACCGAGTTGCATATAAATCGTGCCATATTTATATGTAATTCGGTTAATTATCGGTTTTTAAGCAAATAAAACAAGACGAGTTATACCTCGTACAGGTGCCACTCGACCGAGTACATAGGCTACTCGATCGAGTAGCACCCCAAATCATGGGCAGTAGCCTCCTCAAGGACACACTCGACCGAGTCAGACCATGACTCGATCGAGTGGGTCCTGTAGCTCAGAAAACTAAGAGCTCTTTTTATCATCTGAGCCTCGTCTTTTAAAAAGCGACTTAGTCGACACGTGTAAAGTCAATCACGTGATCCCCTTTTCAAAATACATGCATATCATTGCACATAAACAACTTTGATCGACGGTCTCACTATTAATCTTGCGTTGACGACTCCTTAGTCGTATCCGACGTACGATTAATTTAGACTCCAATTTATCGATATGATAAGTTGGGACAAGGCATCGGGATTTGGGATCGGGCTAGCACCACGCCTAGGTCCTATATCTCCGTCCTTTGGTTAATACACAAAATAATGAGTATTCAATCAAAGTTCTTCCATTTACACGACTCACGGTCTAGTTCATATTTATTATATACGGGTCCGTTTCTAAATTAACGCTTACCATTTCATATTCGATTATTCTATATTATCGCTCGTTGTATTGTGAATTCCGGGTTGTATTCCGCCCATGTAACTTGTAACCGATTTATATTGCCTTTTGCTTTATTTATTTACGTATTACCGTTAATAAATGAACCCTCGCATGTTAAATCAGTTCGACAATAAATTAGATGCATTAAAATGACGTAGCTCACATTTAATTCGCATGCTTAGCTAAAACGCTGTTTGCATATCATTTCACCGAATCACTAACGCGCATATTAGAAAGTCAAACGATGTCCTAGTAGAGGCCGCTAAGTGCGGGCGGGGTTGGGTGTCCTTAGTGGGATTCCCAACACGTACCCTCACCCCTTACTCAGAACCTCAGTTTTCGGATGCCCGAAACCGTTGGCGCGCGAGAGTCATTCTTTACACGATTACCGGTATAGATGGTATCGGTATCGCAATGCAAAGGGACGAGCACAATAAACTCTAAAACCGAAATGGGCCATACTTTGTGTATTGTCCATAGGGATATAGAGTGGGCCCGAACGGGTCCGAACTCCCACAAAGTTCGGTGGCGACTCCATTTCGACTTAAATTTCAATTCGATCCATTCTCATATGGAGGTGCATTCGCCTACCCAAACCCGCGCGTGGCCGCGTCGGGGTGGACCTACGTCATGTCCACAATTTGGCGACTCCGCTGGGGATTAACTGATGCGTGACTAACCATCGGCATCCTCAGGGTGAGACTCGAATAGAAATCGTTTGACTAGTACAATACGCGTTTTAGTTTTACGTTTCATGCATAACCCCATATTTTCCCGGGCCGGTATTGGTGACCGACGTCCCACTATACCGTGATGTTCTCCGACTTGGATACGTTAAAGGTGTTCATAGTCGATTCGTATGGACTTTGCGTCATGTTCTAAGCTCAACTCGACTTAGGAAGTCCGTCTCGATTCTCGTCTAGACTATGAGCACTAGTATAGACCTCATTTAGACCGACCAAGACTTAGTGTGCAGCATACATGGCGTCGTTATAATGCTTGCGTGATTATGTGCTACTTGGTTTCCGTGTCGTTTTCAAAAACCGTCATTTCAAAAAATGCATCTTTTCAAAAATATTCAATTTTCAAAAACTCGGAAAGCTGCCAAAATTTAGACTTATGATTTTTACTCAAAACAAGCATATTTTCTAGCCGGCATGCCGCCCATTTCAAAATTCGAATTTCCGATCCACCATTCGATTTTCAAATTTGCAAAATTCAATTTCGATTTTCAAATCCTCGTGATGCCATTCGCAATTTTCAAATCTTCGAGATGCCATTTTTTATTTTCAAATCTTCGGGATCTCATCTTCAATTTTCAAATCGTCGGAAATTCTTTTTTCCAACATTTAAATTTTCAAATTTCAAGATATCTAATTTTCAAAACCCGGGACACATACTGAATTTAGGACTTATGATTTTACTCAAAATAGCCTATTTCTAGCCGGTATTCTGCCCATTTCAAAACTCGAAAATATTTTCGAACTTTCAAATTTGGGGCCCGATGCACTTTTCGATTTTTTTTTGAAAAAATCGGGCCTTTCCCCGAGTTCTCTCGGATTTTCCAAAAAATTCATTTTCAAAACTTTCCTCTTCTTAGGACTTCCCGTATTTAGCAGTGTCGGGTCATGTCAAAAGTCGTCGAAGTCTTTAGCGTCGAAACTCTATCGATCTTACATCACGAGTTTCTTCCCTATCCCAGTCCGCCTTATTTGACTAAGGCATGGCCCACCTACGTAGGACATACTCCTACAAAGGAAGGCCCGCTTACACACTCGAGTCTAAAAGTCTGGTAATGTCTCACTTGGACCTTCCTTCGAGCAGGACTCGGCCCACATAGCCGAATCCTAAGGAAGGCCCACCTTTCACAAGTCACCCGTCTAGGAGTCTTTTCCGAATCAACCTTTTACAAGGCATATCCCTATAACAAAAGGTTCAGGGTCCTTGCGTCTAAGGATCACTCGTTCGACACTCGAGTTTTAGCAAAACCTCGATCTCACTCGGGGGCTACCCTTCAGCAGAGCGATCAATCACGGTTGCTCTAAGGGTCTTGTCCTACACGTGTTGTCTCACGTACCCCGCTTTCGAGTCGCTTAGATGCCACACCATCTGAGTCCTATCAGAGTCTTTGGTCTCACTTGGGGGCTATTCTCCGACGGGGAGATTAATCACAGTCACTCCGAGAATCGCACCCTACGTATTTGTCTTAGGAGAGTCTAACCCGAGTCAAACCAGAGTTGTCTCTCCTCCCGCTCTATTTCCTATGGCTTGGTATATTCAAGTTCCGAAGCAACATTTCTGATTACGTGGGTATTCTCGCAGAGTATGACATCCACAACCGGGAATAGGGACATGGAAAACACCATTAAGGAACGGAAGGTTTTGGTAGAAACAATGGCTAGTAAGCAGACCATGTTTGAAACCCAACTAGGGTTCATAAGAGCCGACCAAGAGGCCTTGAATGCTCGTTTAACTGTCGTTGAAGAACAAGACTTCAATTATGGGTCGGTAAATACTGGGCCAATTGCCAAACTGATCAGCACGGTGCGCGAGCTCGAACAACAGTTCCATGCCTCCCAAGAGAACAACATTCGTGCTGAAAACTCCCGAGACTATGCACCCATCAATGAGAAATTACCAATAGATCTCAATCTAGAAGGGTTGCCCATTTTCGAAGGGACGGAGGATCCATTACTACACCTCCGAGCTTTCAAGGCATTCATGGCAATCAAGGGGGTCAAAGCCGACATGTTCATCAATCTGTTCGGCACATCTCTCGGAAAATATCCAAAAGCCTGGTTCTATAGGCTTAATACAAAAAGATTTCCCACTTGGGAAGATGTGGCTACCGAGTTCGCTAAAAACTATTCTGATAACACTGAACTTCAGACTACCATGCGGACTTTAGAAGTAATGGCCCAAGATCCAACAGAAGGTTTCACCAAATACCTTCAACATTGGCGGGCCGAGAGTGTTAAGCTGGTAGACAAGCCCAACGAGAAGACACTAGTGGAGGCGTTCATCAACAACCTCCTACCCTCCTACTGCGTCCATCTTAGGTATGCCGGCATTTCCAACTTTGCAGTGCTTACCGAAATGGGCATTAGGATTGAAGACGATCTTCGACATAATGAAGATCTGGGTGAAGCTTCTACCGAAGGCTATACTGGACATCCACTTGAGTCCTTAGAAGCCGAATATTACTGACAACCTTATCCCAGAGTCCAGATTTGATTTAAGTCCGAGTCTGAGTCTGAGTCTAGGATGTTCTATCTCTTTCAAAATCAGAGTCAGAGTCTTTTGCATTCTGTCCTCTTTTCAAAATTCAATAAAATCAGCTTTCAATATTCTATCTCTATGTGTTTCCGAGAACATGATGAACACCATCATACACTGTGAGCACATGCACGTGACTATTATAGGCACATCTATAATGACTACAGGGAACTGAGACCCGTGTTTTTTTACCTGTTCCATGTCTGGTATAGCAAGCCACAAAACTACCCTTAGCAGGAGCGGACTCGAATCCTATGACAAATTTAGGTAGTCTCCTAATTTGGGTTCAAGACGGGAGGCAAGCCCATCTCCCCACAATAAACACCCCTCCAATAAGATCGACAAATCCCTACCTTAGGCGTTAGTTTGACCAAAAGAGAAAAAAAGAAGCATCGTGACTCTATAGACTTGATGCCAGAAATACCCAACAAAGGTTTAGATCCACAAGCCTAATCCAACCGATGGGCCCACCCCCATATCCACCCACAACACCATAGGAGGGGATTACCGAAAAAAAGAAGAAAAAAAGAGTTGGACAAAAAAATCAAAGGTCAAAGGAAAAAGCAAAAGGCCCAAAACAAAAGAGCTGGCCATGATCAAAAAAAGAACTCCCAAACATCCCTCGACCAAATACGGTCAATCCCTTGACCGGGGCACGGTCAACTAAAATGAAGAATCCCACGACCGGGGCTAAGGGGTCAACCCCAAAAAAAAAAACAACAAAAGAATTCAAATACCCATGACTGTGGTCAACGGTCAACTCAAGTGAAAGTCCCTTGACCGGGGTACGGTCAATTCAAAAATTACCGATGCCCATACCATCAAATAGGGGAGAAACAATCAAGCTGGTCAGCTAACACCACACTTAGCCTTTCCACATTACAACCCTCATGACCTTCCCGAGACCAAGGCTAAGAGACAGCCTAAAATTTTGTGGATTCAAGCTCCATAGGATACACCCTAACCATTAGGGTCAGACATGAAAATCAGATCCCGCATTATCAACCAGCCCAATCGAAGTTCGAGCCATTTTTACTCGACTTCCCCCTTTCCTACCACATTGCAGTACCTTACCCTCGAAGCCTTAGCTCCACAAAATCGAGCTCCAGATTTCAAAAACATCAAAGCCACTTGCGACCTAGCTCCACATTTCCAAAAACATCCAAACCAATTACCAACCCCAAACACGGGACTCAACCTGCGGTCGGCATAGAACATGCCCAAATAGTTCACACCACCTCTAGGGGCTACCCCGGAGAACGCTCACAGTCACAGGATCAATATCCTAACTATTGTAACCCTTTGATCAAGACATCATTGGGAATGCACCTAGCCCACACCGTCAATATGGCTAATTACACACAAAGCCCTAATAAACTAGGCACCATAATAATATCTTCCAATCCACTGAACTACGGTTTGGTTTGATTTCGCTACACGTGAATACGTAGGCAGCCTTTCAATAAAGGCACAACCACCCACATTGACACACATTCAAAAAGCCCCATCATTCCGGTCACGACACCATCATGTTCTCAACAACTAGCTTTGTCGACCTGGGGGCTTCTCCTAGGCAGAAGTTCTCCATCCACTCACATAATCCAAATACTTTCAAAATCTAGCCTTTTTTCTATAGTGTGTCCTAGTAATCGGCTCAGTCGAAGACGATAATCTTTCAGGACTCGAAGCAATACCCACTTCGGGAATGTACCTCACAATCAAAAATCCAGAAGAGCACTAGACTAAAACAGTCTCATTACAGACTACTGTCATTCCCCCATAACAGATCGTTCCCATTTCGACTTCGACCATGTTGCCACTCGCCTAGGCTGCGGAATAGCGCAACTTGAGAGTCTTGTTAGGTGGCCCACCCCCCTACCGAGTCACGGTCCAACCCCTCGAGAGTTCAGTCGTGTCTGTCAACTCGTCCGGTCACGTCCAGAGTCGAGTCCGTCAGTATACCTCTCTCTTCAAATTCTCTTTTTAAAATTTGCAAAACTTAGCCATTTGTGAAAATCCTTTTCGACAAGGTCAAATTTCGGTCTATTAAAATTGCAAATCTCATTTCTACCTATTTCAGTTTTGAAAACCTATTTCCTAGCATGTGAGTTGCTTTCAGGACTTTGATTTCAAAACTAAACAAAAATCATTTTTATTCCCCAGCACGAGTCGTGTTCTGCCTAAATGTTGCATGCAAGGCTTTATGTGACTGACACAGGTATAACTCGAGGCTTCAGAAGCAAGCCCGCACAGTTTATATATCTCCCCAACGGAAGGTCTAAAGACGACATTCCCTCAATTTAGCACGGGATGGGCCCACATGCAGGAACACCCAGGACTTACGCGACAAGTCCAATTCCCCACAGATGTATTATCATCAGCTCAGGTATGATTTCTATCTTATGGCTGGCGAGCCCTTCACGCGAGTCTAATGGACTATAAACGACCCGACCTGAAGTCTGCCGGGTTTCAATCCTCGATTGGCCTGGTAGCTACTCTGACTCTCGCCTTGTCCAAGCCTCAGTCAAAGTGGGGGCTCTGTAGACACCCGCATTTTGACTGCCAGGTGTCTATGGTAGTTTCCAAAAAACATCCGATGATGATCGGACGCTAACGCGCTCGGATTCGGGCTCGAAATCAATAATGTCAGGCATGGGCTTTTAACGGGATACAAATCACCCAAAATCAACCTCAAATTCAGGCCCAGTGGATCGTTCCGAGCAAAATGGGACTTATTTGGGCCAAAAACGACACCAAAAATAAAACCCGTCTTTTAGCGACCGGGTCAAAACCCGGTCAAAGACGAACTCGACACACAAAAATGACCTGGTGCGCTTCTAGAAACTTGCGCCAAATAACAAAATTCAAAAAAACAATCAAGAGTCAATCATCCCTAAAATATCTCGTCCAAATTGATCCACTCGGTCGAGTGGATTGGCCCACTCGGTCGAGTGGAGCCTAAAAAAACGGACCAGATTCATTTTTAAAGGCACTCGACCGAGTGCACTAGGGCCACTCGATCGAGTGACCCTAGGTCGTGGGGTTCTCCTATAAATACCCCATCAACCCATCACATTCAACAACTTTTTCCTAAGCATTTTCACAACCTTTTTGATCACACTTTTCAGCCAACTTACACATGCAAAACACCCTACATTTCTAACCTTAAGTCCCTCATCCTAATACACTACAACCCTAAGCAAATCCATACAAGAACCGAGCCATACATACACACCATCAACTCTTCCTACGTATCTCGACGTTCCCGTGCCGTTGCCGCCATTTGACAAACCGTATCCCGAGAAGCAAGAGCATGTAGGTTGAGGTGTAACATTCAACACCGACATCTCCTTTCTTTCTTTCGTTTTTCCGTTTTTTTTATACTTATGTTTATGTCTATGTATTATAATTATGTCGATAGTAACGACGATATTACTAACACTAACATCTAACATCTAACATTTATTTATCGCATCTAACAACTTAACATTATCGTTATTTACATTTCGTCATAATATCACTACCGCGTACACATATATCTACATAATATCAAAATTCGGATTTTAACTCGTTTAACTACGACAATTGCACAAAGTCCGTTTAATACCTTTACGAGCCGCAATAGTGGTGGCGCCCTTTCGAGGAGCACCGCCCTACGCACTCAAGGGCATAACGTGATCGTGATAGTACGTAGTTGAACGAGCTTAATTCCATTTCAAAAGATTGGTACAAAACCCGTTGACGCTAAATCGAGCATCGCATAATCCGTAAGGATTATTAACGATGACGTAACGCGGAGGGAACTAATTTTGTCCCGGTCCAATTTAAAACGATTTTTATATCATCTTTTCTAAAATCTTCGATAACGGCCTTGTAATCGTAGTATACGCATTATGAGTACCGTAGACCGAGTTGCATATAAATCGTGCCATATTTATATGTAATTCGGTTAATTATCGGTTTTTAAGCAAATAAAACAAGACGAGTTATACCTCGTACAGGTGCCACTCGACCGAGTACATAGGCTACTCGATCGAGTAGCACCCCAAATCATGGGCAGTAGCCTCCTCAAGGACACACTCGACCGAGTCAGACCATGACTCGATCGAGTGGGTCCTGTAGCTCAGAAAACTAAGAGCTCTTTTTATCATCTGAGCCTCGTCTTTTAAAAAGCGACTTAGTCGACACGTGTAAAGTCAATCACGTGATCCCCTTTTCAAAATACATGCATATCATTGCACATAAACAACTTTGATCGACGGTCTCACTATTAATCTTGCGTTGACGACTCCTTAGTCGTATCCGACGTACGATTAATTTAGACTCCAATTTATCGATATGATAAGTTGGGACAAGGCATCGGGATTTGGGATCGGGCTAGCACCACGCCTAGGTCCTATATCTCCGTCCTTTGGTTAATACACAAAATAATGAGTATTCAATCAAAGTTCTTCCATTTACACGACTCACGGTCTAGTTCATATTTATTATATACGGGTCCGTTTCTAAATTAACGCTTACCATTTCATATTCGATTATTCTATATTATCGCTCGTTGTATTGTGAATTCCGGGTTGTATTCCGCCCATGTAACTTGTAACCGATTTATATTGCCTTTTGCTTTATTTATTTACGTATTACCGTTAATAAATGAACTCTCGCATGTTAAATCAGTTCGACAATAAATTAGATGCATTAAAATGACGTAGCTCACATTTAATTCGCATGCTTAGCTAAAACGCTGTTTGCATATCATTTCACCGAATCACTAACGCGCATATTAGAAAGTCAAACGATGTCCTAGTAGAGGCCGCTAAGTGCGGGCGGGGTTGGGTGTCCTTAGTGGGATTCCCAACACGTACCCTCACCCCTTACTCAGAACCTCAGTTTTCGGATGCCCGAAACCGTTGGCGCGCGAGAGTCATTCTTTACACGATTACCGGTATAGATGGTATCGGTATCGCAATGCAAAGGGACGAGCACAATAAACTCTAAAACCGAAATGGGCCATACTTTGTGTATGGTTCATAGGGATATAGAGTGGGCCCGAACGGGTCCGAACTCCCACAAAGTTCGGTGGCGACTCCATTTCGACTTAATTTTCAATTCGATCCATTCTCATATGGAGGTGCATTCGCCTACCCAAACCCGCGCGTGGCCGCGTCGGGGTGGACCTACGTCATGTCCACACATAGAAACTTATTGAGTTTCAAAGACTTGAGAAAAAATGGTTATCATATAGAAACCAATGATTCAAATGATAAGGAGTACATGTATCTTTCCACAATTGAAAGTGACAAGAAAAATATACTTGAAAAACTGTCAAGTTACTCCTCTGGACTATATTATACTTTTATACGTCCATTTGAAACCAATTTGGTGTCTAAAAACAAAATAGACAACCAAGAGATTAATTCCCTATGGCATGACCGGTTTGGTCATCTAGAAACAAATATGATGATAAAAATTATCAAAAGCTCAACTGTACATCCTTTAACTAAAGTTAAAATTACACAATTTAAGGAACAATCTTGTACGGCTTGTTCACTTGGTAAACTGATTATCAGGCCTTCCAAAGGTAAAATCGAAACTGAATCTCCTATGTTCCTAGAAAGAATTCAAGGAGATATTGCATCAACTCGATGGTCTCATGTTAGTTTATTATCCATAAGGAATGTTGTCTTTTCCAAGTTATTGGCACAAATCATTCGATTAAGAGCGCATTTTTCTGATCATATAATAAAGAAAATAAGGCTTGATAATGCCGGTGAGTTCACATCTAAGATATTTAATGACTATTGTATGTCACTTGGAATAGATGTAAAACATTCCGTTGCTCATGTTCACACACAAAATGGACTTGCAGAAGCATTAATAAAAAGATTAAAATGGATTCCGAGACCATTGCTAATGAAATATAAGCTCCCATCTTCTGCTTGGGGACATGCCATTTTGCATACAGCAAAGTTACTAAAGGCTTAGGCCTACTACTAATCATGTAATATCGCCAATGTAGTTAGTAGTTGGAAATGAACCAAATATCGCACATTTAAGAACTTTTAGGTGTGTTGTTTATGTTTATATTTCCCCACCTAATCGGACTAAAATGGGTCCACAACGAAAGTTGAGAATTTATGTTGGGTATGAAAACTCCTCCATCATAAGATATCTTGAACGTATGACAAACGATTTTATTCACTGCAAGGTTTGATGATTGTCATTTTAATGAAACACATTTCCCAACTTTAGGTGGAGATAAGATGATCCTATGTAAAAAGAAAATTATATGGGATGCCAAATTTTTATTTTATCTAGATCCTAAATCAAGTGTGTGTGTGAATAGAAGGTGTATAATATCATACATCTCCAAAATATTGCAAATTAGTTGCATGATGCATTTATAGATATAAAGCAAGTGACAAAATCACATATCCCTGCTTTAAATGCTCCGTCAAGAATAGAAATTCCTCGGAAACAATCGAAAAATCAACTTTTGTATGAGTCTACTACTAAGAAACGTGGTAGACCGATTGGATCAAAAGATCTTAAACCTAGAAAATCCAAAAGGATGTCTAGCACTAGTGAAAAGAGCAAAACACCTCTTAAGAAAGAAAATGAAATCCAAAAGACGGAAAATATCATCGAAATTCCAAAGAAAAATGATGAAGATGAAGGCGTAGATTATAATGAAATATCTATAAAATATGCTTATACAGGGAAACAATGGGATTGAAAGATTATCAAAATCGATGATATGTTTGCTTATTCCATTGCCACTGAAATCGTCATTGATAACGACGATATTGAACCAACATCAGTTGATAAATGTCGACAAAGAAATGATCGGCCAAAGTGGAAAGTGACAATGAAGGTGATGTGTTAATATTTTATATGCTTGTATCCTCTTTTTTCCATGTATTTATCGTGTTAAATGCGCTCTTAGGAGCGGTTTTGGGAACTAATCTTCTCATCTAGTGTGTTTTGTAGTGTTTTGTTGGTTTCGTAGGAAAATAGGCGATATTGACGCTTTTTCCCTTTCATCATGGCTCACATGGAGGTCGGTGACTATTTATACACAAGCTAGGTGTTGCTACCGAGGTTGCGTGGATGTCATGGAGTGATCCCGAGTCGAGTTGGAACCATATCATGAAGTTTGGAAGACTAGAGGAGTCCTTTTTGTTGGTCCCGAGGTCCGTCCCTAGGGATGGATGTCGTCCCTATCCCCTCACTCACGGCAAAATGAAGAAAATTGAGCAATAGTGGATTTTCGAGCTGTCCCGATTCGGGACGACCCTCATCCTATTTGGGACGACTTTAATCCCGATTCAGGACGGACTCCATCCCGATTCGGGACGAGATAGCTGTAGTGTCTTTTAAGCTTCTTCTTTCTTTGGCTATATAGGAATGCTTTGTATCAGTTTTCAACGTACCCTTTTTCATTTCCTAAGAACCCTAAGCCTAGTATTAGAATAATATAACTCTTTTTATTCTCTAGTTGGAAGATTTACTCTTGTTCTTGCTACAATTTCCAATCGGTAATCATTTAAATTAGTTTTCAATTCTTATTCATCTTTTATGTTCTTGATTGTCCATTTTCATTTCTAGTATTGATTTTATTAGTTTCCCTTTTTCCATATCAATCATTATGCATTTCATTATCAATTGTTTATTTCCTTTGAATTTAATTATGAGTAGCTAATTCCGTTACTAGGGTCAAGGGGGATCGATGGGTAGAATTTAACTTCTTGTTGAATATTTGATGAATTCATATATATGCTAGTGTCTTGTTAACATGCTCTAAAAGACGATTAATTTGTTAAAGGCCACAACTTGTTAATCGAATTAGGAAAATTTCAGTTCATGTGCGAGAGCCGAGTTGAGATTAGACCCGCGTGTGATTCGGTAGGAAGCCTAATAAGTAGCGAGAGCCCGTTAGTGTCTTCCTAGGTTGATTTCGATCCGAAAGGACGTATTATAGCCAACTAGCATGTTTGTGTGTTTATCGATTATTCTTGCATGATCATTTGTCTACTCATTGTGAACCCATAGCCCTAGATTTTCCTCTAACTGAATAATTCATATTTTGATTACGTATTTCTAGTCTTAGTTAACCAATCAAACCAACCGTTTGAGCAATTAAGAATCGCCATAGCTTCTAACAGTTTGACCTTCTCCCTGCGGATACGATACCCTACTTACCACTGACTATCTTGTTATTAATAGTAGGATAATCTTGATTTGGTAATACGACTTTAGCCACATCAAATTTGGCGCCGTCGCCGGGGAGACAGTCTTTACTAATTTTAGCTTGTTTCTTTATTACTCTCTTTCGTTTCGGGGAACGAAAGTTCCTCGAAAATGATTTCATTAGTTCCTTGTAGATACTTTAATGGTCCGTTACGCTTTCATTCTACTCCCAAGGAACATGGGATCCATCTCACCGTTTTCTTGTAGTTTTAGTATTTTTCAGGTATGAATCTCTCTCTTATCTCCCCACAACGCGAGCAGGAACTTTTTCATGAGTATCTTGATCGATTCAAGGGATATGTGAATAACCTTGTTTCCGTCGGATATTTCTATGATGAGCTCGAATTGGGTCATGTTGTTTTTGTAGGAATGAATCACGACTGTCGTGAATTAGCCGTTAACATGACCATGGGAGGTATTTACGATAAAAATACAAGGGATTTATGGGATTTCTTGCACTATTTAGCTTGGATGTCTCAAGTACAAGCCCGCGAGGTGGTAAAACCGAATTTGGCTCCAACAAGCTTTGAAACAGAATTCTACGCCAGTCAGGCTAGAATTAACATAATGCTAAAGGAGATGGCAGGTGAAAATGTGCCTAATGACGTTGTGCCTAATGATGATCACGTGGTTCATGGGAGTGAGCCATTAGCTTATATTCACGATAACGCATCGTTCCAAAATGAGGTTGCGAGTGACGCGATGTTTCGACAACAAGCTTGCGAGGATACTTGTAATACGGCTCGACATACGGTAACCACTTATCTTAGTGATTATCATGCTCCTCCATGTGAGTCTCAAGTTTTTGATACTCATGAATTGTTGGATAACGATGATGATGAACCGAGTTTTTGGTTTAATATTCCATCTACCGTTGACCCAATCCCCCATATTATTGAGACTACCACTCTCGAGATGACCCCTGTTGTTGTCGAGTCAACCGAGATGGTGAACCATAGCGAGCATCCTCCTAGAGAAGCCAATGTAATAGCCCCTTTCGAGTCTCTTGAAGGAACTCCTCTAATTGTGCCTAAGAAAATCCTTGTTGATGCTATTAATACTATTGAAGATTCCATTGAGACCACCGTTGAGACTTGTTGTGATGAGGTCCTCCTCGAGTCCTTAGTTATTGATGCCATTGAGAGTGATGATTGTGAATGAGCCATGAGCCTTTTTAGTGAGGAGTTTAGTGACGAGGGTACCATGGAATCTCTTGATTTTGATTTGGAGGTTCGAGGGAATAATGGAAACAACATTGGATTGAAGAATTCCTTGGTTTTCGAGTCGATTACCTTTTCTCCCAACATGCATATGGAAGTAGTTCCCTCAGCTCCTTTACTCCATCCTCCTCCATGTCTAGTGTCACCGTTGTGCACTCCCGATCCGCCTCCGTGTTTGCCTTCACTACTACCATTATGCACCAGTGAACCGCTTGACATCAATGTTGGTAAACCCTTTCCTATTTTCCTCAATTCATTTAATTTGATGAAAGGTAAATCTACTAATCCATCTAATTTAAATTTTGATAATGATTTCCCGGTGGATTTTAACATTGTGTGTCATGATGACAAGCTTTATACTTCATCTCCTGCTGATGAGTGGAGTGTTCGTGTTAGAACTGGTGTCGGGTTTGATAAGATATTACATCTATTCCTCTTGATTTATACTGTTTATACCTTGTCAATGACTTATGATTGTTTTCATATTTCTCATGAACAGGAATATGATTTGCTACTACGCACATTAATGAGATTTTTAAAGAAAGACGAAGATGGTGCCGTTTAGGAGAAAAAAAACTCATGATGAACGATAAAACAATGCGGGAGACAACCCGTGTGTTTTAGAGTTGTTTTGGGATTTTTTTTTGTTGGATTTTTGGACCACTTTTTCCTTTTATCGTTTTTTGACTTGTTTTGGTTTGATTTAGACAATTCGGTTTTGTTGTAATTGATCGGACAATAGGTTTTTGGTTTTTTAGTTTTGTATTAGCCTTGTCCTTTTCAGGTACTCGAGAATCATGGCGTAATGATGCTCGAATGAATGGAATGGAACAGTGCCCACCTTCAAGCTAGCTTGGGAAGGTTTCTACAAATGTCGTATGTGTCTTTGCTTAGTTTTTTTTATTGGTCAATCCTCATCTCTCTTTTTAGCGCGCTATGATTGATTTGTGGCCTTCTACACTGGAAGCCGATTTTTCGGTTTGTTGTGTCTTGCCACGTTGAGGACAATGTGTCGTTCTAGCTTGGGGGAGGGATGGTTTATATAGTTGTTTTTGTTTGATTTGAACAAATTGAAAAAATTGTTTCTCAAAAAAAAAAAAAAATTAGTCGTTTGTTGTCTATGGGTTTGTTGTTATCCCGTTGTACTTATCCCCTTGCATAGCTTTGCGGTTTTCCTTTCATATCTCTTTTTAAGCTTGGTTTTTAGGATTTGTACATTTTGGTGATGTTTTGGCATTTTTGTATGTGATGATGAGACTAAGACAAAGTATACTTGGTCTTTGACGTTGGTAAAGCTACAAAATGCGAGTGTTAGAGCCTTTTGGATTGATTTATGTTTAATCGATCTTCTTTAGGTGAGAGTAAGTCTCCTCGTAGTATGCGTTGCATAATTACGCACATGTTTGGTTTTTGTTCCATTTTCTGTGATGTTTTTGATCAGTTTGCACTTGAAGCTATATCACTATTTTCTCACATAATATTTCTTAGCCTTTTGAGCCCACATGATTATTTTTATATCCCACAATATTTAGCTACAAATATCATGCCTACCTTGTTAAGCTAGTAATTGTCGGATGCGTTATGGGTGCTCATTAAGGTTATTGTGGTGAATGTTGATAATAATGTGAGAATTTTTTTTCCCGGGTTTGTTGATTCCCGAGGTTTCTTTTGTGGAAAAATGAAAAATGAAGTTGAAGGAAAAAATGTTGAAAAAAAAAATTGAAAAAAAAAAGAAAGAAAAAAAACAAGAAGAAAGAAGCGAAAGAAAAGATAATGTTACTTCCAAGTTGTTTATAATTGTTATTGAATTGGGAAGTGATGTTGGTTGAAGTTGTAACTCGATACATTTGTTGTTTTGTATTGATGTAATAATAACTAAGTGGTGTTGGTCGTGGTTTGAGCATTCTTAGCGCGTTTGGATTGTTGCTAGTTTAACCTTTAGCTCCACATGTCCATAACGTTTGTCCACCTTCTACCCTTCACCCGAGCCTTCTTTTGTCCTTTTCTTAGCTTCTTTTGTGCAAATTGTGATAAATTGTCAATGGAATTGGGAATATTTACCATCCTACGTCGCGGGTGCATTCTTATGAGTTGTAGTAGGTGACTGTTCTCACAATATACTACCCGTTCACAAAATGAGTGAAGAGTGAACCCGTGAGGAGTCCGATGTCAATAAGGATCATGCAAAAGTTGAAATGTCTTAGTAGTTGTCTTCCTCAAATTTTTGCCATGTAATTCTAAACCATGTGTGCTTATCTTGCATCCCGTGTTTGAATTGAGATTGAATTGTGAACTTGCTAGAGCTTGTCAATGGGATTTGTCATTTCGGGGATACTTGGTTTTGTTCACCGCTCTTGTTTTGTCATGTTTGATGATGCTTGCTTGAGGATAAGCAAGAGTTCGGTTTGGGGAATTTTGATGTGTTAATATTTTATATGCTTTTATCCTCTTTTTCCCATGTATTTATCGTGTTAAATGCGCTCTTAGGAGCGGTTTTGGGAACTAATCTTCTCCTCTAGTGTGTTTTGTAGTGTTTTGTTGGTTTCGTAGGAAAATATGCGATATTGACGCCTTTTCCTTTTCATCATGGCTCACATGGAGGTCGGTGACTATTTATACACAAGCTAGGTGTTGCTACCGAGGTTGCGTGGATGTCATGGAGTGATCCCGAGTCGAGTTGGAACCATATCATGAAGTTTGGAAGACTAGAGAAGTCCTTTTTGTTGGTCCCGAGGTCCGTCCCTACGGATGGATGTCGTCCCTATCCCCTCACTCACGGCAAAATGAAGAAAATTGAGCAATAGTGGATTTTTGAGATGTCCCGATTCGGGACGACCCTCATCCCATGGGACGACTTTAATCTCGATTCGGGACGGACTCCATCCCGATTCGGGACGAGATAGCTGTAGTGTCTTTTAAGCTTCTTCTTTCTTTGGCTATATAGGAATGCTTTGTATCAGTTTTCAACGTACCCTTTTTCATTTTCTAAGAACCCTAAGCCTAGTATTAGAATAATATTACTCCTTTTATTCTCTAGTTGGAAGATTTACTCTTGTTCTTGCTACAATTTCCAATCGGTAATCATTTCAATTAGTTTTCAATTCTTATTCATCTTTTATGTTCTTGATTGTCTATTTTCATTTCTAGTATTGATTTTATTAGTTTCCCTTTTTTCCATATCAATCATTATGCATTTCATTATCAATTGTTTATTTCCTTTGAATTTAATTATGAGTAGCTAATTCCGTTACTAGGGTCAAGGGGGATCGATGGGTAGAATTTAACTTCTTGTTGAATATTTGATGAATTCGTATATATGCTAGTGCCTTGTTAACATGCTCTAAAAGATGATTAATTTGTTAAAGGCCACAACTTGTTAATCGAATTAGGAAAATTTCAGTTCATGTGCGAGAGCCGAGTTGAGATTAGACCCGCGTGTGATTCGGTAGGAAGCCTAATAAGTAGCGAGAGCCCGTTAGTGTCTTCCTAGGTTGATTTCGATCCGAGAGGACGTATTATAGCCAACTAGAATGTTTGTGTGTTTATCGATTATTCTTGAATGATCATTTGTCTACTCATTGTGAACCCATAGCCCTAGATTTTCCTCTAACTGAATAATTCATATTTTGATTACGTATTTCTAGTCTTAGTTAACCAATCAAACCAACCGTTTGAGCAATTAAGAATCGTCATAGCTTCTAACAGTTTGACCTTCTCCCTGCGGATACGATACCCTACTTACCACTGACTATCTTGTTAGTAGTACTAGGATAATCTTAATTTTGTAATACGACTTTAGCCACATCAGGAGGCATAATTGAAATCATTTGAAAAACGTGAAGTCTTTGAACTTGTATCCCAAATACCAAAAGGTGTAAAACCAGTTGGGAACAAATGAGTTTTTATGCGCAAGCGCAATGAAAATAATGAAATTGTTCGATATAAGGCCCGACTTGTTGCACAAGGTTTTTCACAAATGCCAGGAATAAATTGTGATGAAACACATTCTCCAGTTGTGGATGCAACAACGTTAAGATTCTTAACAAGTTTGGTTGTATCTGAATCTTTGCAAATGCGTCTAATGGATGTAGTTACTGCATATTTATATGGAACACTCGATACTGAAATATATATGCAAGTTTTGGATGGAATGAAACTACCAATAATCTCTCACAACTCATCAGATATTTATAGTATGAAATTGAAGAATCCTTATATGGATTAAAACAATCAGGACGGATGTGGTACAATCGCCTCAAGGAATACCTTCTCCAGGAAGGATATATTAATGATCCAATTAGTCCTTACGTTTTTATAAAATGTTTTGGGAAAGGATTCGTAATAATTGTAGTATATGTTGATGATTTAAATATCATTGGAACAAATGAGGAACTCGAAACTACCGCGAAATACTTACTGAAATAATTTGAAATGAAAGATCTTTATTGGAAAGACCAAGTTTTGCATTGGTCAACAAATTGAACATCTAAAGGATGGTATTCTTGTTCATCAAACAACATATACTAAAAGGGTTATACATAGGTTCAGCATGAGTAAATCATATTCGGTGAAATCACCAGTGGTGGTTCGTAATCTTGATGTGAAGAAAGATGAATTTCGTCCTCGTGTAGAAATTGAGAAAGTTATTGGACCAGAAGTATCATGTCTCAGTGCAATTGGTGCATTAATATATTTGGCAAATAATACTAGACCTGATATAGCATTTTCAGTCAATCTTCTAGCAAGACATAGTGCAACACCGATAAGAAGACATTGGAATGGTGTAAAGCATATGTTATGTTATCTCCGAGGAACACAAGACCTTGGATTGTTTCATCAAAGAAAGAAAGATGCAACTCTTATTGGTTATGCCGATGCAGGATATTTGTCAGATCCGCATAAGGCAAGATCACAAAGTGGATATGTATTCACTTATGGTAATACACCCATATCATGAAAATCTACCAAACAAACTTTAACTGCAACGTCATCAAATCAAGCTGAATTAATCACTCTCTATGAAGTTGCTCGTGAATGTGTATGATTAAGGTCGATGATACATCATATTCAAAAGGAATGTGGATTAAGAACCATTATTAATCAACCTACCATTATATATGAAGGTAATGCAACAGCCATTCATCAATAGAAATTGAGCTTCATCAAAAAAGATAGAACCAAACATATATCACCAAAATTCTTCTTTACACATGAACTTTAAAAGGAAGGAGTAATTGACGTTCAACGAATTCCATTAAAGTTCAACTTAGCAGATCTTTTCACAAAATCACTCCCATCAACAACATTCCAAGAATTGGCGAAAAATATCGGAATGTATCACCTTCAATTCGAGACAAATGTTGAAGAAAAGTTATACTACTGCACTTTTTTCTTTAGTTAGATTTTCTCCCACCAAGTTTTTCCTAAACAAGGTTTTTAATGAGGCAGTTTGTATATATACATAGTCGTTGTTAGATAAGAAGTGAACACTCAAGGGAGAGTGTTGTAATTAATTTAAAGTGATAAGGTGAATGTTCACCTATGTAGTAAATAGATATGTACTGACTCACCACCATGAACAGTAAAATAGTGATGAGTAAGTTAAGCTAGATGAATAATAACTTGTTTTAACATATACGGCATGAGATGAGATTTACCGCTGCAAAAGTTATCTAGTTAAGCAGCTGTAAATTGTTGTATAAATATAATTTTTTTACCCCAATAAATTTTTACACAGATCCACAACAACAAAATAATCAGTTTTCAAATCAAAATCTTTGAACTAAAACAATATAATTACAATAAATTCTTAAATTGGATGAAATATGAAAAACTAACAGTTGGTATTGGCGTTAGTAATAGGCGGAGGTCGTCCCACTAGGCACTGCAGTAGATGTGTGAAATAAATGCAATGAGAAGGCAAAATAAAGATGGAATGGTAGCATGTGCGAACTGGCAAGCACGAGGGATGAAATAGAGGCCAGGCCCCTCTTCAATCATGTGAAACAAATCTCTGTAGTTGCCTACTACTACTTGTTGAATTATTGACATGCATGGTTGAGATATATATGTATATATATGCAAATAATGCAATAATCCACGCCATGCACATGCACCCTTTGCTCGATCACTTCATCGTACCCTTTCTTAGCTTCCTTCCATTATTTTGCAGTATTGCACGAACTCATCATATGGGCCGTCAGCAGGCCAATACTAGCTTAGCTATGTGATGGTAACTAGAGATGGCAGCCCAGGGTATCTCATTCTCCGTATATACGGATGGACTACGTCATGGATAGCTCTTTAACTTATCTCCAATCAAACAATATATATAATCAAAGGAAGTTTTTTTTCGAGAGAATCCAACTTTTATGAAACACTAACAATTCAAACATTATATCCATATTAAAAGTGGATATGATAAATATTACTTCTATTTGTTTTAGTATTAGATATGATAAATAAAATTTGTTTGAATTTAAATATTAGAAAAAATAATCCTAACAATCCTAAGACTCAAACAATAATCATTATATAAATCATCAATTATCACCTTAAAAAACAACAAAATTTGATATAATTACCTATTAATATAAATAGATATGCATATTCATTTCGGAGAAGATTTTATTAAGATAAAATTATCCAGTAGATAGGAGTATATTTTATTGAGATGAAATTATCGTAATAGAATTAGATTTACATTTTTGATAAAATGAGTGTGAGAAATTACAATTTTATGTAAAAAATATTACATATCGTTTAATAAAAAAAATATATACAGTAAAAATTAAAAATTAACTACATTGAATCAATCAATAAAATTAAACGAGACATTTTTCGAGCGACATTGATAGTGTTCAACAGTTTTAGGATTCTTAAGTACAAACTTAAATTATTTATCATATTCAAGTGTTTAAAAAGTTTGAATACTACAAATTTGATTAAACTATTTTAACTAATTCAAAAATAAACACTTAAATAGAATAATTGATCAAATAATTTAAAATAAAATGAATATAATTGAAGTTTTTTTCGAGTGACATGTAGTCTCAAATATTTTTAAACTACATGATTTGTTTAACACAAATTATACTATACAACCGTTGTACCGTACGACAGACTAAATTTACGGTAAAAAGTTACCACTTTAGGTTATTTAATGACCACTTTAGGTTAAATAGTGACCACTTTTTGATACGAAAAAGTGGTAACTATTTATCTGAAAGGGTAACTGGCTAACCTAAAATTGTCACTTTTTATCATAAATTACACATATTATTTATTATTGTCGCACGGTACAACGATTGCACACTATAATTACTGTTTATTTAAATAACTTTATACATACCGAGTTAGAATACAGGTTGGTTCAAATAGCAGTCTGGTTATACGGATCACGAGACGGGTTATGTTTAGCATACGGGTGAAAAATAGTTTCAAACGCCAATTTTTTTTTACCTTTTTTTAGTGAAAAATACGAAGTAATATTTTTGATATTAACTTCTTATTTATTTTAATAATATTATTTTATAGACCTTGATTATAATGTTTATATTTCAATGAATTTTTAAAATTATTTTAAAATATAACGTTGCGAATCCAATGAATCGGAGGGAGTAAGTATTTTATTACCAAAAGGTAAAAAAGTGTTGTATGAAATTGAATCTCCGTATTGGTTTATATTTGTAATTTAAAATAGCGAGTCACAGATCAAGATTTAGAGGTCTTGAATCTTGACTTACCAATAAACGGGTTGGGCGGGTCGGTTTACAAGTCAGGTCAAGTTTTGACAATTCTAATAATAACGTTACTATTTAACACGATAATATAACTTTAGTCTCCCAACAAGTCTTCCATGTGACGGGCATATCCATCACAGATTTGCAACGCGACAATCACTACCCATGTGGGTAGATAAGACAAAATATGTAGTCATTTCCTAGCCATTTTTCTTTTGTTTTTTCTACTCCGATCCACGTAGGTAATACTTGACCCGTCGCAAGCTAAGAGAAAGTAATGTACTTCCTCCTTCCATCAATATTTTACCCATTTGATTATTTTATACCACCTAAATGAACATATAATGGGTAGAACACTTATAAAAGGAGAAAGTACTAAAATTGCTCCCTATATAAAGTAAGAATTTGTATTAGTCTATCTATGTACAACTGTACAAGAGAATAATGTACTAAAATTGCTAAATAGTTTATGTTAAGATTAGAAAGAAAGTTATATTCAAATAAAAGAATAATATATACTATAATTATTACATCGAATAACTAAAGTTTTAGCAAAACCTAGACATATTAATATGTTGGCTTGAGCTGAACTTTTAGAGTAAGGTTTTGTAATATCTTTTTTCCCACGGGTTGAATAGGTCGGTCCAGGTCATGGTCCAAAATTAAGAGGTCATTTAGGGTGTGTTTGGAAAGATTGATTTGGAAAGAAAGGGAGGGGAGGAAAAGTTAGCGAAGCAAATTCATTTGTTTGGTTAACAAAATGGGACGTAGGGATTTGTAGGTGAAAGTAAAATGGATTCCTCCATTTCTCTCTTCCAAAACAAAATATTATTTCCCCTCCAAAATTGGAGGTAATCATATGTGGGTTCGACCCGGACATGGTCCGAGCTAAATGTAAAATTTTAACCCATGGACAAGCGGGTTTGGGACGTGTTCGCAGGCCGAACGGGATGGGTCAATCGGACGGTACGACCCATGATCAGCTCTATCCAAAATTTTGAGGGAAAATGTATAATCTCCATTCACTATCCCCTTCCCGACCCTTTCCCTTCTCTCTTTCCCTTTCCACTCTCTTACCTAGGGATGGCAGTGGGTCTAAGACCCGACCCAGACTAGGCGGGTCGGACCCGAATGGTTCGGGTATGGGTCTAAATTTTTCAGATCCGATGAGCATGGGTCGGGTCTGGGTCCTCCCCAAAAAATTCGGGTATGGGTACGGGTACGGGTCTGAATTTTAGGACCCGTACCCGACCCGTGGACCCGTTAAAAAAAATTTAATTCATTAAACATACCGAACCGTGACTCATGTATCACTTAATATGTTTTTTAATGAATTAATTTGTGACGAATGTTTTTAAGACGACCTTTGTGTTATATTTTGTGAGACGTTCCGGTTGTATTGTGAGACTTGTAGACACTATTTTTTTTTTTTCATTTTTATGCGTGGTTTGTAAACACTTTTTTAAGATCTTATGCGTAAGGATGACTTAAGACATTACGTAGTTTTTTTCGGAAATTAAGTTCGTGATTTTCTACGAAATTTTCATCGAAACAATGAATAATACAACAACGTAATAAATAAGGCGGACCCGCGGGTAGACCCGGGCCCGGTCCAGACCCGGCCGATTCGGGTATGGGTCTGACAATTTTGGTCCCGTTCGGGTCGGGTTGGGTCTGGGTCCAGGGTTGAAACTTCAGGTCCAGGTCCGGGTTCGGGTGGATCCGACCCGTTGCCATCCCTACTCTTACCTTTCTCTCTCATTTTATTATCCAACCACGCCCTTTAGATTCGGGTAAGAAAAACAGGTTCATGACTCTAAAAACAACAAATGGGGTAGGGCGGGTTTGCAGGTTGGGTCGGATTTAGAGCGAGGTAATACCATACATACAATATATTCAATGCAGAAAATCAAATGGTTAGAGAGTAAAAGACATAGATAAATTCAATGTTTCATGTGAGTTGTCACAGACATAAATATTGTTGACGGACACAAGTGATGGTATTTTGATGAACATCATTTGTTCCACCCAGATAATTAATGTAGGCATTAGACCTGTTGGGCAGGTCGGGTCAAATACGGATCATGGGTCGAGTTATGGTTAGAATACGGATCATAAATAGTTCGAACGCCTGATTTTTTTTACCCTTTTTAACTAAAAAAATTATAATGATAGGATAGATTCATATCATGTGACATAGTTAATGTTGGATTTCATATGTTTATGCTTCTAATCGATCCCCCTATTCAGGGCTAGCCCAAAGGTTGTTCATTTCGATTTTAGAAACTATCGAACTGGGGTTCAAGTAAGTGGAATGCCTCTATTAACTGAAGAATGATAATTAGCTGATATAGAACAATCATATTATAAAGTTATTGTTGCACCCGTATATCGCACGGGCATCAAACTAGTATTGTTATGATATAGGAGTAGTAGTTGGACTAATATATACTTCAATCATCAATTAAGTTAAAATTTATACTCTCTCCATCTTCATCAATAGTTATCTATTCTATTCGCTATAATCCATACATAAAACAAGGAAAGAAGATGTATACATGGAAGATACCAATAAAAACATATTAAAAATGAATATATATACATAGATAGCTAATTACACCCGCAAATGACAATAAATAACTTCTCGCCTACGTGGAGGAATCGAAAAAATGTTAGGTTTCGATCCTGTCTTCTGAATAATAGCCAAACGGTACGTAGACAACCCTATTATTTGAGCTACATTTATGTGGATGTGGATCAAATATATACTATGACCAATTAATATGCAGCCAATTGTGAATATATTCGTCGTGTGGACTATATTGTAACTAGATTTGATACTCTCTCTCATTCATTCAATCATTGATATTGATTTTTTCACTACTTTAATTTTAAGAAAAGTGGTAAAAGAAAGTAAGGGTATTATTGGTAAATCAAGTAGTCTAATGGATCCACCAAACTTAAAAGTAAGAAAAAAGTAGTCACATTTTTTGTAAATAGAGGAAAGATATGAGAATTATAAATGTAAAGTCTTTTACCAAAAAATTGATTGGATTATCCATTTATAATAAGTGTAAAAAAATTGAATGGATGGGAGGGAGTATGAAGTACTGTTAGAAAACTAAATCTCGATCTTCAAATAAGATACTGTAAGATTAATTGTGTATTTTATACTGAGCTTAATTAGCTAATAATAAAACATGAAAGTTAAGTTAAGACCTTCCTACTTCATTTTTGTATGATTTTACATTTGATTTTACTTAAGTTTTTAGGTATGATAGACCGATAAAGTAAACTTAAGTTATTAAAAATTGCTCAAATGAATGGTAAGTACTTTTAAAGGGAGACCCTTTGTGATTCTTTTGTCGGAAAATTCAACGTCTACATAAAATATTCTATAGAAACAAGTGAAAATTAGTTTTAGTTGTACTGAAATGAAGAACATAAAACTGGATTTGTATGTTAGACTTGCATACTAGGGGTGGAAATAGTGATGAAATCACACAAAAGATGTCTCATAAAAAGGTAGAGATACAATTCGTACGTTAACGTAGTGGCAGTCGCTATGTATCCGCAATGCAATAAAGCATAGTTTAATTTCATTTATATTGCATGCGCTGTTTTACGTAAGAAACCATCACAACGTAACCATGCATATAAGCCAAGGTTAGTCCCATATTATTGGAGCTTGAAATTACCACTTCTGTCCTTGCGATCACCCTTCTTAACTCTTAAATACCAAGAATCTTATCTTATCTATATAATGTGTGAAAGGGACAAAATAAAGATCCTACTACCACCACTCTTGCATACTTTAATTTGTTGCCTAATTGTCTTTCTTTATTTATAATAATAATAATAATAATAATAATAATAATAATAATAATAATAATAATAATAATTTCCAGAGGTCAAGCATGCCATTGAATGGGAGGTTTGGTTCAATATTGTGTTCACTGATTGAATTAGAATGGGAGCTTTAATTTACTTGTTTAAAGCACCCACTATGTTAATATGTTATTCTTTTCAGGGTTACTTTACTTATTGCGGAAAGTGAAAATTTATTGGAAAGTTAAAAATTATGGAAAATAAATTTTTTTCCTAATTCATTGGAAGTGGTAAAAAGTGTTTGATTAACTATGTAGGAAGTCAATTCCCTAGGAAGCGGGGACGTAGCCACGTTAAGGCCAAAGTGGGCCTGGACCCAGGCTACTTTTGTAAGAACAAGTTAACTTTAGTTGCAAATTTATCAGTAATTCGTGTTACTTGCTCAAGTAGTTCGTGGGTATGTTGCAAGTATTGTATTTGTAGGACGATAGGAGGTAATGACTTCAACTCCTGCTAGGAATCCTTTTTACAACTTCTTTTTGTTTAGCTTGTACAATCAATCAATCATCAATATATATATAATTAAAGGAGGTTTTTTTTATTTTACAATCAATATTAATATATTATTATTTTATTTCAGGATTTTGAGTAAATATGAGGTTAGAAGTAGACTTCTTAATTCTAACCTAAGACGGATACAGATTTTGAGTAAAAGTAGAATTCTTTTTATAAACAACACAAGTATACTAATTATTAATTACATTGCAATAATTACTCTACTCAACACGGGTAATATGTCATATTATATATAACAATAACAATAACGCATGGGCTTAAAATTGATTGATTATGTAACACGTAAAGAAGATTATCATTATATTGAGTATATTGATTATTATTAGTAATAGTATAAAATAATAAATTTTGATTGAAAGTAGAATTCATACTTCTAACCTTATAAGACGATTTTTTTTAATGTACATAATTTTTTAAAATAATTTTAAACATGTCGGGTCAAAATACTGAACACGGGTCGGTTTAATTGTGGATCGTGTTATATGGGTCCGAAACGGGTTATGTTCAGAATACAGATAGTTTCGAATGTCGATTTTTTTGACCTCTTTTTATTTATTTTAATAGTACTTCGTATTATTTTTATACTCCTTAATTATGATGTTATATTTCAATTATTTAAACTAATATTCATCGCGCAGACTTTATATTTCAATAAATTTTTAAAATTATTTTATAATTAAAAGATAAAAAATTAAATTGAATATTAGTTTATATTTTTAATCAAAATATCGAGTCATAGATCAAGATTTAGAGATCTTGACTCTTGACCTACGAAAAAACGAGTTGGGCATGTCGGGTCAGGTTTTGTCTTATAGTAATGTTGAATACTATTTAACACGAGAACACAACTTTTGGCTCCTATGTGCAATTGTACAAGAGAGTAAGTTACTAAAAATGGAGTTTTTCTATAAAATAATGTTCTAAAATAAATAAATTATCAAAATGGGACTCATTTGAAAATAATTATCGAAAATAGGGCCATGTAGGATAAGAGTGAGCCGTAGCTGCACCAAGCAACAAGTCGCTAACTTACCTAGCGACTAACCCATGCATGCCTTTCCAATTCCACAGCCTCCATTTCCATCTTATGTCATCATCATCATCATCATCATCATCATCAATCTCCCATTCACCCATCAACTTACCACACCTTTCTAAGTTCCATAAATCCAACCGACCTAACCTCCATCTTCTTTGCCCTAAACTTTCACTTCGATTCCGGTATCGAATCTTCTTCGACGACAACCATGGTCATTCATGACCATAGACCCGAGCTACGCAAAGTGCTCTGAATATCTAATGGTGACAACCAGTCCCTAATCGATATCAACACCTACGAAGAGGTGGCCTGGTGTACAATAGCTTAGAGCCCCTGGAAAGGGACTCCCACTTCGAATCCGCTTTTCTCTCTTTACATGGTTGTATCATTGAGATTATGTTTCTCGGTTCCCATGGTGGATTGACGGTTCCATGGAAAGACTTACAAGCTCTCACAGTTCCACATTCACTCTCCTATGGTGGATTAACGGTCTATGGTCATGAATGGCCATGGTTGTCATCTAGAAGTTTCGATACCGGAATCGAAGTGAAAGTTTAGGGCAAAGAAGATCGGTTGGATTTATGGAGCTTAGAAAGGTGTGGTGAGTTGATGGGTGAATGGGTGATTGGTGATGATGATGACAGAGGATGGAAATGGAGGCGGTGGAATTGGAAAGGCATGCATGGGTTAGTCGCTATGTAAGTTAGCGACTTGTTGCTTGGTGCAGCTTCGGCTAACTCCTATCCTACATGGACCCATTTTCGATAATTATTTTCAAATGAGTCCCATTTTGATAATTAATTTATTTTAGAACATTATTTTATAAAAAAACTCCTAAAAATGCTATATGATTTAAATTAGTATTAGACATAAAATTATATTCAAATAAAAGGATAATATATACAGAGTAATAATTAATTTCTCCCTCCATTTTTTATTGATTAACCCCGTTTGGGTTTGGTACAAATTTTAAGAAAATGTGAAAAAGTAAGAGGAAATTGATGATGTAGTGCATGTGATGAGAGAAAAATACTAATTAATAAATTTGCATATGAAGAAATGATGCTAACTAAAAAAAAATCCCTAAAAGAAAATGAGGCTAAATAAAAAACTTGGAGGGACTATATATATCTAATTGCTAATAGGTTAAAATTATAGTTTTAATAAAATCTAGGCATAAGAATAGATTGGCTGAAATTGTGCTTTAAGCTTTATAGTCTCTTCTTTCCAACGGGTTGAACAGGTCGGGTCATGTCATGTCTCTAAACTAACAGATAATTTAGAAGTTGGGTAAAAAAACTAGGTTCATGACCCAAAAAACAACAGATTAGGTGGGACGGGTTTGCGGGTCAGGTTGAATTTAAAGCGAGATGGTTGCATACATGCAAATATATTATATGTAGTAGAGTAAATGGTTAGCGAGTAAAATACATAGATAAACTTAATGTTTGCAGATGAGTTGTCATGGTCTCACGGACATATTAATATTGCTCACAGGCGCAAGACCTGGTATTTTGATGAGTGTCATTTGTTTCACCCAAGTAACAAATGTAGACACTAGAACTGTCGAGTGAGTCGGGTCAAATACTGGTCCCGTATAGGGTTATGGTCAAAATACGGGACATAAATAATTTCGAGCGCTTAACTTTGATTTATTTTAATACTATTAGTATTATTTTCTTTAAATTATAATTTTTATATTTAAAAAAATAATCAAAATTTTCTTAGCTTGTCTCACTTCTTGATTTCTCTCTGTGTCGCCCCCTTAAGATAAACATTCATAAGTGGTGTCAAATCTTCAAAATGACAATGATTTGAAATAATCATAATCACTTCATCGCATAACTAATACTCCTCCATCTCACTAAAAGAGTAAAAGGGTCACCCCACCTTCTTGGTGAGAACTAAGGTGTGTATAGAAATGTGTGGTAGAAAATGAAAGATGAAAAATAAGTGAGGTTAGAACCAATATTGACTACAAAAATCAGACAAAATAAGAATAAGCAAAAAGTGACTTTTAGAGAGACAACCTAAAAGGAAAGAGTGATTCTTCTACAGACAGTGAGAGTACTACTCTGTATGTTAAAATTTGAGTTTTAGCAAAATCCAGACATAGAAATAGATGACTAGAAATTAGCTTTTAGACTAAAGTTTTGTGGTCTCTTCTTTCCAACAAGTTGAACAGGCCGGGCCAGATCATGACCCAAAATTGAGTCATTTAGGATTTTGGTTAAACGAGCTGCGAGTAAAAAAACGGGCTCATGCCTCTAAAAACGTGCCAGGTGGGTCAGGTCAAATTTAGAGCGAGATGATGACATACATACAAATATATTCAATGCGAAAGTCAAATGCTTAGAGAACAAAAGACACAGATAGGGTCAATGTTCCAAATGAGTTGTCACAGACATTAAAATTGCTCTGACAGTGACCAGGTATTATGATGAACATCGTTTGATTTAGCCATATAACTAACGTACACACTAGACCTGTCACCGGTTGGGGTATACGGGTCATGCTCAGAAATAGTTTCGAACACCTAATTTTGTTACGATTTTTAAAGTAAAAAAATTAGTATGTATTAAATTTGGGTCGGGTTTATGGGTCGAGTCGAATTTAACAGGTCTAACCGTCTAAGTGTAGCATCATAACCCGCGTCTGCTACTTTTTGTATAAAATACATGCAAGCGTGGAGTGCTAATCCTCTAAAATGACAATTATTTGAAATAATCGTAATCATTCCATCGCACTCAATAATTATAAAAGAAAGTATTAATGATGATTTAGTAACGTTATTGTTACACCCGTGCATCGCACGGGCATTAAAACTAGTACTTATTATTAGTAACAATAGTTTATATATATCATTTCCTTTTTCAAACTTAACTAATCTAAGTACTAGTATTTTTTAACCACTATATTCGTATATCTTTATTTAATTTTGTGTAGTCTTGTAAAACTATAGATTACCTTATTTAACAAATACAAAAAATATAAAATATTTAGATACAAAATTTTATAATTTTTTTGAAAATCAATTAAAATACTGTAATAATAATATCGAGAAAGTAAAAATTAAAACTGATGAAATTTTTTTGGCCCTACCTAATATCTAATCCTGGCTTCGTCCCTGCTAGGAAGTTACACTTCCCCTACATGTGAGAATTTGAGACAAATAAACAAATTCATTTTACTTCCCATGATCTTACAAGGCAACTAAATTAATGACTAGCAGATTTAGAGGGGTCCGAGGGGCAAGTGTCCCCCAAAGCTCCAAAATTATTTTGCATATACTATGTATGATATGATTATTAGATATTGTAAATATCGCAGATCTTGTAAATATATTAGTTACCTACATTAGAGGATATTTTTTATAATTCTGATTATATATATATATATATATATATATATATATATATATATATAGAGAGAGAGAGAGAGAGAGAGAGAGAGAGAGAGAGAGAGAGAGAGAGAGAGAGAGAGAGGATACTAACAAGAGAAGAGGCAAGAAAAACAAGGATTGATCATCTCTAGTCTCACAAGCATTTCATCAAACATGTGGAGTGCAAGGTAAATGGGAAACAACAAAAACAACATCTAGTACAACCCATCTCACCCTAATCATCCCTAATCACACCCAATCCCCCAACCAACCCTAGGGGAAAACTACTCAAACATATATATACTAAAACTAATACTAACAAGAGAAACAATCACAAGAACAAAAGGAACATTCATAATGAAGAACAAGGAGGATGAACAATGGAAAATACAATAAACAAAGAAGGATTACGAGAAAAGAGAGAAGAAAGATAATACCAAACTAAGAGGAGGAAAAGATAAACACTTGCATATAAGAAAACCCAAACAATTTCACCAAGGTTGTCAATCTTGGTAGATTCTTCAAGAGATCCAATATTACAAGAGTAACTAACTAGATTAAGGAGTAATAAGGACTGATCTACACTAATCTAAGCTAATCTAACCTAAAGTAGTCTAGGGTTTAGTGGGTAATGTAAAAGATAACATAAGATAGTGTAACAATACAAGAGGGGGGAAAAAAAACCTAGAGATTTCATAGCAGCTTTTCAGGAAAATGTCTAAATAAAAAAATAAAAAATCAAATTCACCAAAAAACAAGACCAATAATTCAGCAATAATTGCTGGTCTAAAAGAAAAGATGAAGGCAGCATGGAAGCAAAGAGAGTATGAGGAATCGTCGAGTTCTAATGGGGGGATTCAAGGGTTTAACTTGGAGACAGAAATGGAAATCATTGATGAAGAGCTTGATGAGGATGAGGTAGTGGCAGCGGAAGAGCTAGGAGAAACAGTGGGGGGCTTGAAGAAAGATAAATCTCTGATACAGTTAACTGTTGAAGATGTTGCAGAGGAAATCCAATATTGGTCCACTGCCATTTATGGATACGTTCTTGGTGCTAACCCTCCTTGGCCGGTAATTAATGGTTTCATAAGGCGTACTTGGAAATTATTAAAAATTGATAAGGTTTCGGTGTTGTCAAATGGTGTATTCTTAGTTAGATTTCATTCTAATGAGGATAAACTGAAGGCTTTGGAGTCTGGTTTTCTTATGTTTGACAGTAAACCTGTCATCCTTAAAGAATGGTCTGAAGACAGTGCTCTTGTGAAGCAGGAGTGTAAGATGGTCCCGATTTGGGTTAAGTTGAAAGGTTTGGATGTCAAATTTTGGGGAAGTTCGAGTCTAACGAAGATTATCAGTCTGATAGGGAAGTATATTAAGTGTGATGAGGTTACTAGACATAAGACTTTCCTGAGTTATGCTAAAATCTTGGTAGAAGTGGAGTTCAACCAACGATTTCCTAAGGAGATAATTTTTTTGGATGAGAAAGGTGTGGAACAGAAAATACAGGTGATTTATGAGTGGATTCCGGTTGAGTGTAAGCAGTGTAAGGGGATTGGGCATTTAGCAGAGGTATGCAGGAAAAAAATGTCAATGTTCAGCCAGTTAAGAAAGCTCAAGAGACATTGAAGATCTGGAGACCGAAAGAGAAGCAAGATGATACAACTGTAATGGTGGTTGATCAGGGTGGGCTGGTCACGCCTTTGGTTACTCATCAGGAGATTGAGTCTCCTCATCTTGTGCGGCCAAGAACAGAAGGGGAAGGGCCTGTTAGGAGGTTTGATCCGGCGGGACTCTCTTTCTTACAAGCTTTACTAAGTTCTAGTAAAGGAAGTAGGGGAGGAAGGGAGAATCTACTTCCTGAAAATGGATAATATTGGATTTTGGAATATTAGAGGGTTAAATAGTCTAACTAAGCAGAAGGATTTAAAATGGTTCCTTCATAAGAATAAAGTTGGATTGTTTAGCCTTTTGGAGACTAGAGTTAATAGTAGTAATTGGTTGAAGGTGATGAACAATATGTGTAGTGGATGGTCTATTACTACCAATAATTCCTACCATAAAGGGGGGAGAATTTGGCTTTTGTGGCAACCTGTTAGGTACGAAATAAGTGTAGAAGATGCTACTGCTCTAACGATCTTTGTTATTGTTTGGGATAAAGTGAGGAATGTGAAGTTTTATCTTACAGTAATCTATGGATTTAATAAGCCAGCTGATAGAAATTATCTTTGGAGCATTATCAAAAAGTATAAGAATATGGTTAATGGTGCTTGGGTTTTGTGGGGTGACTTTAATAATATTCTTCATCATGGGGAAAGAATTGGAGCTCCTACTACTTGGGCTGAAATAAGAAGATTTCAAGTTTGTGTTCATGAGTGTGAGTTAATTGAACTCCAAACTTCTGGGGCATTTTTTACTTGGAATAACAAGCATGAGGATGGGACTAGAGTTTTCAGTAGAATTGATAGAGTTCTTCATAATGAGGATTGGTTGGATTTGTTTCCAGAAATGGGGGGAAGATTTCTTCCGGAGGGTCTTTATGATCATTGCCCATGTATAATTCATCTTGAGGCTGAGAGAACCAATGTTAAGCCTAGTTTTAGGTATTATAATATGTGGTCTTTGGATGAGCATTTTAGTGGTATTGTTGAGAAGGTGTGGCAAAGGAATGTGGATGGTAATCCTATGTATAGGCTGGTGCATAAGCTTAAGATGGCTAAATTTGAGTTTCGAAAACTGAATAGGAGGCACTTCTCTGATGTTGAGAAAGCATGTCAAATTGCTAAATTACTGCTGAATGACATACAGATGGAGTTGCAGGCGGACCCTATGAATGATGAATTGAGCAGAGGTGAGAGGATAGCGGCAAAGGAAGCGTTAAAACTTGAGAAGGTTGCTCAATCCTTTTTACGGCAGAAAGCTAAAGTGCAGTGGGTGGAGGAGGGTGATGACAACACGACTTACTTCCATTCCTGCATTAAGAAGAGGAATGCTGCTAATAAGGTGGCCAGCATTAAAAATAATGATGGTATTCTGAAAAGTGAGCCTGATGACATTAATGGAGCCTTTGAAGAATATTACAAACAGTTGTTAGGTACCAGTACAACTGTGAGGAAGGCTTATAAACCGATTGTACGCAAAGGGAAAGTTATTAATGCTGAGCAGGCGGAGGTGTTGGTTAGACCTTTGACAGTAGAGGAAATTAAACATTGTATGTTTGATATACCTGGCGATAAAAGTGCTGGTCCTGACGGTTACTCTAGCCAATTCTATAAGGATGCGTGGAATATTGTGGGTACGAGTGTTGTGGAAGCTGTGCAGAATTTTTGGAGGAGTGGGAAGCTCCTTAGACAGGTGAATCACACCCTTATTTCATTGATTCTTAAGGTGCCTATGCCCGAGAATGTCACTCAGTTTCGTCTTATAGCTTGCTGTAATACATTGTATAAATGTATTACTAAGATACTATGTCGTAGATTGGGTGGTGTCCTTCCTGATATTATTAGCCAGAATCAAAGCGGATTCGTTCAAGGTCGAGAAATAGTGGAGAATATCTTAATTTGTCAGGATTTGGTGAGGCTTTATGGTAGGAAGTCTTGTTCCCCCAGATGTCTAATGAAGATTGACATGAGGAAGGCTTATGATTCGATTGAGTGGGAATTTCTTAAGGAAATGATGGAGGCTCTGAGGTTTCCGATGCATTTTATAAAGTTGGTGATGGAGTGTGTGACGACTACTAGTTACTCTCTTGTTCTTAATGGGAGTAGCTTTGGTTATTTTCAAGGAAGGAGGGGGTTAAGGCAAGGGGACCCTCTTTCTCCCTTGTTATTTGCAATTTGTATGGAATATCTATCTAGAATATTGCAGGAGGTTCAAAATTTTCAAGGGTTCAAATACCATTCTATGTGTAAGCAACTGAAGATAGCTCATCTATGTTTTGATGACGATCTACTCTTATTTTCATATGGAAATAAAGAGTCAGTTACGATTTTGATGAGAGCTTTTATGACTTTCTCCGAAGCTTCAGGGTTGCAGATGAATAAGGATAAATCAGAGATTTATATGAATGGTGTTAGAGAGGAGAAGGATATACTGAGGGTCACGGGGATGAGGAAGGGGTCTTTGCCATTTAAGTATCTCGGGATTCCTATTTCTTATAAGAAACTTGGGGTGCTTGATTGTGCAATTCTTGTAGAAAAGATTGTTGACCGCATTCGAAGATTAGGGTCAAGACATCTGTCTTATGGAGGCAGATTAACTCTGGTTAAGTCAGTGTTGCAGAATCTTCATTCTTACTGGGCTAGAGTGTTCATTCTACCCAAGACCGTGATCAAGAAGGTTGAAGATATCTGTAGAAATTTTCTGTGGAAAGGGGATTATAATTACATCAATGCACCGCTAATTGGGTGGCAGCAAGTCTGTAAGCCTAAACAGAAAGGGGGCTTGGGAATTAGAGATGTTGTGGACTGGAACTTGGCGTGTATTGCTAAGTATTTGTGGTGGTTGGCTATGAAGAAGGATAGGTTATGGGTGCGTTGGATTCATACAGTGTTTTTAAAGGGGCGAGACTGGCAATTAATGTTGAGTAATTCTAACTCAAGTTGGTCTTCGAAAAGAATTTGCAAGGTTTATAGTAGATTCAAAGAAGGTTTTGTTACTGATGGCTGGCAACAAACAGGTGGGTTGTATACTGTACAGAGAGGTTATGAGTGGCTTAGGGAGGATACACAGGATGTGGATTGGTGTGGGTTTGTGTGGCATAAACTGGTTTTGTCTAAACATTCTTTTATTGCCTGGATTATGATGCAGAATAGATTGTTGACAAATGACAGGGTTGCTAATTGGGGACTGAATACTTGTCTTGTCTGTTGGCTGTGTGGGAGTGAAAAGGAGAACCATAGACACTTGTTCTTCAGATGTAACTATAGCAAGAAGGTGCTGGGTTTGTTATCTGGATGGGTGGGAGTTCAGATTCCTGAAGTTGATGTAGTAAGATGGTGGAGCAGCTGTCGATTTGAGAATGCTGTCCATAAGCGCCTGATTGGTTGTGGAGTGGTTGCTATTATTTATTACATTTGGAAGGCACGAAACTCGGGTAAGCATGAGCAGTGGATTCCTCGACCGGAGCAGGTACTAAGATGGGTGCAGGGTGAAGTAAAGGCAAGACATCGATTTTTGCTAAATCAAGGACAAATTAGATCAATTGATAAATATATGAAATGTTGAGGCGAATTGGGCAGGCTGAATGTGATTGTTTGTCTGGCTCAAAATATGTTGTAAAGGGAACGATTTGTAATTCTTCATGCTATATTCTAATACAAAGCTTACATTTCCCCCAAAAAAAAATACAAGAGGGGGGGTATTTATAGGGTTACAATGAATAGGGAAGAAGGAAAAGCGAAACAACTTTTCGCTGGGATCATCCCGGCCGAGATGGAGGGCATCTCGACCGAGATGGTGTGGTCTCGACCGAGATGGTAGTGATCTCGGCCGAGATCATGCTCCAGTGGCTCGGTTTTGTTCGTCTCTTCATCCCGGTCGAGATGGGGTCCTTCCCGACCGGGATGGGTCTTGTAGGCCTCAAATATGATACCATAGGTCCCCCCTTGCTCTCCCTAGGCTTCTCATCGATTGTCGGTGCTCGGGAACGGGTCTTGAGGGCTCGGTAATGGGTCCCAAGGGCTCGGGATCGAGTCCAGGCCACCGGGTGATCGTTGCTTCTCTTTGTTGGCTCCAAATGCGTCGGAAACGAGTCTTAATCATTCCCTTTCTCTATGATAGGCCGTTGGAACCTAAAACAAGCTAGAAGAAGCGTAAGTAGCCTCGAAAACCGCTCCAAAGAGCGATTCTACAAGAGAAACCGGGACCATACACAAGGAATAAGCACTACAAACCACACTTATCATGCATCCTAGTATTTGCATTAAAAAAAAAAAGAGGAGATTTACGTTCCTAAATTAGCTCCCATGAATTTAGGAAACAATAACTCCCTTGATCACATTCATTCATCATCCACGTTCATTTATCATTCACGTTCATTCAAACCTGAAAAAAAAAAAACTCCTTTCTTCGTTACGTTCATTCATTCATTCAATCAATTCCGTGCTTGAAATCCCGTTACAATGGATTCAATGACCGCGTCATCTTCTTCAACTGTTGATAAGCAATTGATCGAGTGTAACAATAGTGACTTTCAATATTTCTTTCAAGTTTTGATTCAATTTTTATCCATGGATACATCGTGCGCCAATTTGCGTTCTTTTTTTACGTCAATTTTAATGTTGATATTGTTTTCATTGTCATTTCATTCATCATAGTTTCGTATCAATGGTTAATTTCTCTCTCGATCTTTATAGATTCCAGGGTTTTATGTTTGTTATTTAGATTTTCCATTATATCCACTGATACTATTGTTTTGATTTCTATTAATGCAGAAACGTCGTTGAAGTAACATACCTTCTGAGTTAAAGTAACACTTAATTGCAATTACAGTAACACAAATGAACGTTGAGAAAAGGGTTTTGATGATGATGTTAAAGTAACGTACTGTACTCGTTAGAGTAATAAAACTTAGGAATTGAAGTAACACATTATTTGCATGGGTGTAACGCTGTTCAATTTTGTGCAGGTGGTATTGGCAAAGATGCGAATGCACGGGACAACACTGGAAAAGGTGAAATTTTATTCTTTTGATTAATCATGGATTAATAAAAATGGTTCATTACTCTCGTTTTAGTATAGATTCCAGGTTTAACGTATACTTCACTGATATTATTGTTTTGTTTTATGTTAAAGCAGATGAGGTAACTGAAGAAGACACTGATTTTATTGTTTTGTTTTATGTTGACGAAGATGAGGAAACTGAAGAAGACACTGAGGAAGATGAGGAGGAGGAACAAGTGTTTTGAGAATACTTGTGTTTTTAGTCATTCTAAGAATATGTTTTTTTTGGTTTACAAGAATAACTGATTTTGTACACATTTTTTTTACACATAGCGCTGTGCTACGTTGCAATTAACTCTATTTTATTTAATACATGTGTATTTGGTTAGAGTAACATCTCATATCTATTGGAGTAACACCTTTCTTAAGTTACAGTAACAGACATAATCCATGAAAGTAACTGAGCACATCAGCGTTGTTTAAACAAATGATTACCAAAGTAACTGAGGATAACTTGGATTATAACCATTCATTAGCAAATTAACAACTTTCGTTCTGTAAAGAACCATATATAATGCGTTAGAGTGATTGATGATAATATCAATGAAAGTAATTATGAGACCACATCATTATTAATATCAATGAAACTTAATTATGAGACAAAGAATAACATCATTAATCACTTAAAGTAACATCATTTATTCATTTAAGTAACAGTTATAATGCGTTAGTGTAATACACTAATTATGAGGTCACATTTGTATCTTGGGTAAATTCCATTCATTCCCATAGTAACATCAGTCGTTACATAGAGTAACAGGTACAGTCAATCACTGTAGCAGAATGAACAAATTCACAAGGCGACATAATTCATTAGACACATCATTTTTTCCGACCCTTTGTTCGCTTGGTCTTGGGACCGTCGATGATCTTTTGTCTCGCGTCCACATACTTGTCTACGTTTTCCAACAACCGCAACCGCACCCTGTTCTTTTTTGCGTCCACATACTTGTCTGGTTGTGAAGTTGAAGATGAAGATGAAGGTAGCTTTGCTTGAGTTGAAGATGAGAGGATGATGCGCGGGTGTGTTTTGAAAAAAATCAAAAGTTGAGCAATTGTGTTTGGGATGATGAAGGTGAAGGGTTTTAGTTAGGCGGGTGCGTTTGAATGAAAATATTGAATGTGAGGTAATGTGTTTCAACAGTTGGAGAGAATTAAGGGAGGAGAGAGGATTTTATTATATTTTTACCAAAATAGGTTAGTTATTGCCTTTATTACTAAACTCAATCACCACCATCCATCCCCCTTTAGATCAATGGTTGTAAATAGGACTCATGGACTCATAATTGAAAAGAGGACTAACTTGATCTTTATTTTCTTCTATATATATATATATATAGAGGGGAGATCAAATAAGGGCATATTACATATTTAAGGTCCTAAGTTCTAATCTCAGCCGTCAGATTAAATAGAAATAGATGGCTGAGATTGAGTGATATATATAATTATTAAAAAAAAAATCAAGGTTTACGTTTTCCATGCACACCTCTTTTTTCCCACCCTCTGTTTTCCCACCATAATTGATTACTCTGAACCCACCAAACTCCTTTCAATTCTCCAACCCATTTCAATCTCCACTGCACGCTCACATCTTCATCTCCACGAATCGACCTCCTCTTCAGTTACTCATCACTGCTCGCTCTTCAATCTCCACCTATCACAGCTTTCAATCTCCGTCGAATCACCTCCAGTTCTTCATTCCAGGTAAATATTACTGTTCATTTCTTCATTTCAGTTCTTCATTACAATTCTTTGATAAACAGTAAACCCTAATCTGAAATTCGATTAACCGTAATTTCGCATAGGGTTTAGGGTTTTACGATTGTTTATTCAACGATTAGTCATGTGTTTACTGAGATTATGGTTTAGGGTTTTCAACTTTTTGTCTACCATTAAGGATTATTAGTTTACAATCAAAAAAGTTAGGGTTTTTTAGTTATACAATTGAAGTTCGTTTAAAATCAAAAAAAATTATAGGTTTATAGGTTTAGAATCGAAATTCCTTTACAATCATAAAAATCAGGGTTTTTCGGTTTAGAATCGAAGTTCGTTTAAAATTTGTGTGTATTGTTGTGTTGTGGGTTTTGTTTATTTCATTTGGAAGTAAATTTCATTTGGATAGAATTATTTGGTGAATGGGATGATGAGTGGTTCTGTATTGTGAAATGGTTACACTTGATTTTTGTGTCAACAATGTATTCCTTTAAGTTACTATTTTTTGCCATATTTTTTTTGTTTATTGTGTCCAATTGTTTCTGGGTGTTGATAGTTGCAAAAGAGTTAGAAGCGTAGCAATTGTTTTTCATTTGAACATCAAGTGTGTGTACACGAGTTGGATTTAAAGTCTTTAGACTACTTAGAGCTTTGAAAAAACTACCAAGGGAGTAAATGCATATTGATGGATTATTAGCTCAAAGGGAAGAGGAATTTGGCCTATGCTTGGTGACTACCCAACTATCGAGATTTACAAGTGCAAAGCTCCTCGTAAAGCTTTTTCTCCCTCCTTTAAGCATGGGTAGTAGCCTTAGCTGAATATGCATACAGAGGATGTGTTTAAAATTTGTGTGTGTTGTTGTGTTGTGGGTTTTGTTTATCGTTTGTCTTGTTTGTCTTCTTTGTATTGTTTGTCATTGCAGATGTTGTCTTGTTTGTCATTTTTTTGTCCTGTTTATCATTGCAGATTTTCTGGTTGATATGTCTTCCGAAGAACGTCAAATCGTTGAAGCTGCGAGCAATGAGCCATTAGACGAGGAGGAGGAGGAGGATGCAAGTGTTCCTGTCAGATGTAGGGGACAGAGGCTCGCCAAGTTAATTTCCAATCTAAATGACAAGCAGAAACAGTCCGTACGCTCAATCGGGTTTGGTGGGCTGCTGGATTTCAAGATCAGTAAGTACCCTTTGCAGTACGTACTACTGTTTTTGAAAGCGTTTGATGACGGTTCCCATGTATTTCGTGCGTCGGAGGTCAAGGAATTCTGTGTGACGAAACACGACGTCCACGATTGTTTTCTACTGCCACGCGGGCCGAATGAGGTGGAGTTGGCACCGACCGGACGTAAAAAACACTCCTCCGACGAGGAGGTCATGGCATTGAAGGATTTTTGGAGGGCTCGGTACCATGTCGCTAACAACAGCAACCAAGTAAAACTAGGTGGTCTTTTCGACGAACTTATGGCCGATAAAGATGGGGGTGAATTATTCTGTAAGATGTTCGTCCTATTTGCAATGTCATCGTTCCTGTGCCCTACGTCAAACAACGGAATAGACCTGAAGCTGGTAAAAGCCGTGGACGACGTCTCAGGTATTAGCAAGTACGACTGGTGTTCGTACATTCTCAAAAATCTGGTCGATGCAGCTGCTGAGATGAGGAAAAGTCCGAAGCATTTGCGAGGTTGTGTTCCGTTCCTCATGATCACCTACCTCCAGAGGTTCGATTTCCGTGGAGAATCTTGCCCACATGATCTACCCTTAATTAAGCACTGGAACAACGAGAATCTGGCAGCACGACTACATGGTGAGATGATGGCTGGTTCGTTGGGTAGGCAGGTGTGGTCGAAAACGACCTATCCACGGTCTTATTCCGACGGAGTCGAAGTCAACACGGTGCTGCTTATCACCGGTCACGATGACCCGGGACGTACACCTACGTGTTCCAATCACCGAAACAGCGGGAAGAAATTCATCGAGATAGAGCTTCCACATGGGCTCGAGGACGATAGCGAACTTGCCGCTCGGGCTGACGATGTAAGTAAATTTTTACAATCTGTCATATCTTTAATCCTCAATCTGTCATTAACCTTTACGTTAATTATCTACTTTGACACTATTAAATCGCAATTTTTAATGTTATTGCAACGTGTTCAGCTCTTTTTCTATGAAGTTTGACAGTAAAAGAAATCTTAGATATGTTTGAGCATGAAACTTTAGTTCAATGGATTTGAAACTTCAGTGACCTGTCGCCGAACTTTAACACTACTAAATCCCAATTTCAATGTTATTAGGACGAGTTCAGCTCTTTTGATAGGAAGTTTAGCAGTAGAAGAATATTGTATATGTATCAGCATGCAACTTTTGTGCAATGGATATGAAACTTCAGTGGCCTGTCGTACAACTTTAACACTACTAAATCGCAATTTGAATGTTATTAGATCTTTGAGCATGCGACTTTAGTGATATGGATTTGACACTTCAACGGCCTGTCGCATAACTTTTTGTATGAAGTTCGACAGTACAAGAAATCTTAGATATGTTTCACCATGAAACTTTAGTTCAATGGATTTGAAACTTCAGTGACCTGTCGCAGAACTTTAATACTACTAAATCCCATTTTCAATGTTATTAGAACGAGTCCAGCTCTTTTAGTAGGAAGTGTAGAAGAATATTGTATATGTATCAGCATGCAACTTTAGTTCAATGGAGATGAAACTTCAGTGGCCTGTCGCAGAACTTTAGCACTACTAAATTGCAATTTCAATGTTATTTTCACGAATTCAAGTGTGGAAAGGAATCTTAGATATGTTTGAGCATGCAACTTTAGTGATATGGATTTGACACTTCAGTGGCCTGTCGCAGAACTTTTTTGTAGGAAGTTTAACAGTAGAAGAAATATTAAATACGTTTCAGCATGCAACTTTAGTTCAATGAATTTAAAACTTCAGTGGCCTGTCACAGAACATTAACACAATTATGTTGCAATTTCTATGTTATTTGAACGAATTCTATTATTTGCACGCTAATTATTTACTCATCCACTACGGTGAACAATAACGTTGCAGGACGTTCACCTACTGCTCCTCAAAATGCAAAGGAATAAGGTTGCTTTTCCTGCTTGGTTTGGCGAAGCAGCTGGTGAAATTAAGGATCGGACCATGCCGTCTTCTCTCGGAACCGAAACAGATCACTGCCAATCATCCCAGGCGTTCTGGACTAGCGACGAACTCCATCGATATGTTGACCAGGTCTGCGAGTCAGCATTTCGTTTCCGAGATTCAACTGCCAATGTACCAGTGTACGCTGCAGCGGCTGGAAAGACTACAGCCGACATCACACCCATAGATGTGCAGGTAAGCGAGCAACCTGAAGTTCCATTAGAGCAGCCTGCTGGAACTGTGCAGGTGGGCGCCGATGCAGGTTCCGACCAGGTGGACGTTGGCGGTGAGGAACAGCGACCTGAGGCATCATTGGCAGACTCCGCAGTGCAGTCTAACAAACGAGGTCAGCACAACGTACGAGGGTCGTCATCTAAGCGGCAGCGCTCCACAGAAAATCAGCCAGTAAATACTCCAGTGCAAGGTCCCGTTGCAAATTCAACACCGCGGGAAGCATCGTCATCATTGAGGAGCCGCATCCGTGGTCGGGGGGATGGTCTCGGGTGCACTTTGGATTTCGGAGACATTGACACTAAAGCGCTGACGGTGTCAAAAACATTCCGCAGCAACCAACAACTGTTAAGCAACCTCCCGAATTTACGGAAGCATGTATCGGACTATAGCCTGCTCGATGACTACGATTATCCTAACGAGCAAGCTTCCTTTTCAAATTACTGATTTCTTATTTGTTGCAACCTACCCACCCAGTGATAACCAGTTAATACGATCCTTTCGACCTAATTCAGTGAGCTGCTAGCATACTACGGGAAGGACGCAATAATAACTCGCTCCGACGTACTGACCATGCTCCCTGACACGGACATGTCTTCTTCCGTCCTAGAGTGCTGGTCGATACTCCTCACTCGTATTTCCGCTGCAAACCCAGGGAACGGCAATCTTCCAACAATGACGTTCATGGGAGTACGCCACTCGGTATGCACTAACCCCCACTCTTACTATTTCTACATTACTTTTTCTTCGGAAGTAGTCTGCATTACGCTTGAAACTTTAAATCATTTTTTTAAGAACATCAATTCTCAAATTCCGAAACTTTAGACATTGCAGAAAATGTCGATAGAATTAATTTAAAACTTCAGCTAAGTCAGTTCAGAACTTCATAGAACAACAGTGAAAACTTCATCAGCAGACAGTGTCAAGTTGTTCATTATTTTGCTCTAAAACATCAACACATCGGTTTCGCAACTTCAACTCAACTTCTAATTGACTTCAGCACATAGGGTACTATCATTTTCTAATCTTGGCTCAGTATTCCTACATGTTTTAATCTCCACAGGACGTTATAGAGAATCTTGTAGAGAATTGCGACGACCAAGCAACACCTTACCATGATCTCCAACAGAAGCTCTACAGATTTTGGGACGTATTCATCAAAGATTGCCGTCCAGCTGTCAATTTGCAGTCCGACCTTATTTTTGTGCCAGTCAAACTCAACCAACATTTTGTCTGTATTTGTCTCAACTTCAAGAGGAATACAATCGACGTGCTGGACCATTACCTACACCCTGATTTCCCGAACTCGGATGTTTACAAGGCCGCACAAATTATTGTAAGTACTACTCCTGCAAAACTTACTATATTGTACCAGATAATTACAAGCTTACGCAGCTCACTTCAACTTCTTGCAGGCATCTGGAATGAGTAACTACATGGAAGTGAAGGGGGTTACCAAGGCCTTACAACTTCCTTTCTTTGAAATAAGGCAGGTGAAAACAGAAGTGGCAGAGCAATGTCATCAATCAAAAGGAATCTGGATTGTTCACAATGATGCACATGCTACTGCATGAGGGTGAGGATGAGGTGCCACCCCACGAGGATTTGCAGCGTAAAGTTGGTAGGCGATTCCTCATTGTGCAGCTCACTGCCACACTAATTCTCTCCGACTACAACAGAGAACGGAAAACAGTCCGCAAACAACTCGACAAGTTCAACGCGGAGAAAGAACACATTTGGGATATTTTGAAGGAGAAACGTAAGTCATCGAAGGTCTACACTAGTCGTAGGAGGTGAACAAACGATTCCCCGTGGTTACTAAACTTTTATGTTTTCGGCAAGAAGAACTTGTATCCGCTACAATGTAGTTAGCCCTAAACTCGGATTTCGTCATTGTCTTCTGTAAACAATCGTTCCGATTTTCATTTTACGCAATTTTTGAGGAACGTCATATCATTTTCTAACCATGTGCCATTTTCCTCCAAACTTCATAGCCTTGATCAATATTTATCTATTATTGTTTTTGAAACTTTAAGTCGACTGTAACATAACTTCAGCACATAACTTCCAAAACTTAAATAATTATTCGCTGCACATCATCTGCCACTAAAACCAAACTATTCAACGCCTGAAACTTTACATCAAAAACATTACAACTTCAAGTCTAACAATGCGACACTTCAGGATCCTATCATACCATTTCACATTGACAGGCCAAAGTTCTGTGACAGGCCACTGAAGTTTCAAGTTCATTGGATTAAAGTTGCATACTCAAACATATCTACGATTTCTTGTACTGTTCAACTTTTCACTTGAATTCGTTCTAACAACATTGACATTGCGATTTGGTAGTGCTAAAGTTCTGCGGCAGGCCGCTAAAGTTTCAAATCCATTGAATTAAAATCTCACAAAAAGAGATGAACTCGACAACATAACATTGACATTGCGATTTATTAGTGTCAAAGTTCTGTGACAGGCCACTGAAGTTTCAAGTTCATTGGATTAAAGTTGCATACTGAAACATATCTACGATTTCTTGTACTGTTCAATTTTTCACCAAAACAGCTGAACCCGTTCTAATAACATTGAAATTGCGAATTTAGTAGTGTTAAAGTTCTGCAACAGGCCGCTAAAGTTTCAAATACATTGAATTAAAGTTACATGCTCAAACGTATCTAAGATTTATTCTAATGTCACACATCTCACAAAAAGAGCTGAAATGGTTCAAATAACATTGAAATTGCGATTTAGTAGTGTCAAAGTTCTGCGACAGGCCACCAAAGTTTCAAATCCACTAAATTAAAGTTGCATTCCCAAACATATCTACGATTTCTTCTATTGTTAAACTTCTCAACAAAATAGATGAACTACCTACGACATTACAATTCCTGATCACTGAACTCACAAAACAGAGGTTCCTTACTCTACGACGTCGTCATCGACAAAGTCTGAAACTTCGTCCTCGGACGGTGGATGATTCGCAGATGGATTAGGACAATTTCTCTTATCATGGTGAGCCATTCGTTTGCAGTTCTTGCACAGCCGCTTAGGTTTTCTCGCAAGGGCAGCTGCCTTCGTCTTTGTTGACTACATTCTCTTCCCACTACCTTTAGTCTTCGACTTTCGTGGAGGCAGAATAGTTATTTCAGTAGTAGACGTACAACCAAGTAATTTCTCAAATTCCTGTTCCTTCGTTAGTGGCTCGGCAGGCTTACTAACGCTATCAATAAAAGCCCTAACCACTTCCCTCAGTTTCTGAACATCTTCCTTACCCAATTCACGAACCACGCCAACTGCTTCGTGAAATTCAGACCACAGCTTCGTTATCTCTAACTGCTTTTCATCTACCCCGCGAACATAATTTCCTCCCGATGCGTCAACCGACCACCTTCTGCACACGTAAGCTGTTGGTATCGTCTTCTGCCCATGTGACATCAAAATCCAAATAACATGTCTGCATAGAATCCCTCTTCTTTCGTACAATGTACAGGTACACGTCGCCTCCATCAACTCTGACATAGGAAAAGGAACTTCAAAGCACTACCAACGTAGCTTTGGAAACCAAAAATGGAACTTCAACTGTAAAAAAAATAACTGTAAACGAACAACTGCATACCTGGGTTATAACGAACAACGTAAACTCGATTCCTAGATTGATCCTTCACCGTAGTAACCTCAACCCCTTCATTCACCATAAAGCCACATACCGTGCACGTGTCAATAGAATACTTCACCTCGGTCTGGAATTCACTAAATACTTCATGAGTATACAGCTTCGCAGCATCAGCTTCAATAGCTAAATGAGTCTCCAACTTAGGCCTCGAGTGCTTGTTCTCATTGTCAAGCTTCTTCTGAGTATGTCTTTGCTGCTCCATCGCGCTTTTGTAGCGCATCCAGAACTCCACCAAAGTACCGGACTTGCCTTCAAACCTCTTGAAGAAACTATTTGCACTCTCCGACCTTTGCGTTGTTCTCATAACACTGCTCATTTGTATCTCTCGACAATGAGCCATGACCCACTGCTTTCTATCGGCATATGCGGTTTTAAACCAATCAACTTCAGCCACTCCATGTTCCTCCATAATTTCCTTCCACCTTGAGTCAAACTCTGCGTGTTCAATGGCGTCGTCCCAAACAATTCCATTTAGCTTATGTATGAACTCCATGTAATCGCTCCTAGTCGAACAATACTTCACAGGAACCTTATTCATTATGTGCCACATACAGAACCAATGCCTCGCTTTCTTAAAGACAAACGCCACAGAGCTGATAAGACCGGGATCTTGGTCCGTTATTATGTATTCCGGTTCTTTCCCCCCCATTGCGTCCAAAAAACGAGTAAACACCCAATTGAAGGACTCTGTGTTCTGGCGAGCAATGAGGGCACCACCAAATGTCACCGACCTTTTGTGATTGTCAACCCCAGTGAACGGAGTGAAAATCATCGAGTACATGTTCGTCCCATATGTGGATCAAAGGACACAGCATCCCCAAACATTTCGTAGTTCCTCCTACCAACACCGTCGACCCAAATAACCCTACATAAGCTACCATCAGCTGCCAGTTCGTAGTCAAAATAAAACCCTTCCCGGTTCGCCACCATTTCCTTAAAATTATCTATGAAAAGCTGCCCATCCCGTTCATGAAGATAACACTTAAGATCCCTATCAAAATTCTTGAGGTCATTTAAGCTAGCACCAATATTCTCAAATCCATTCACATGCTCCTTAACCATAGCGTATGTACGTGTTGGTCCAATTTTCAACTGCAAAAAATAATACTTTCATAAATGAAGGTACGTCAACAAACAAAACTTTTTAGGTACGTCCACCAATCACTCTACACAACTACAACATATTATAATTGAAACTCCACCACTGAATCTATGAAACTTTAATTACTGGCATAGTACTCTATTACACACTTTTCACTTAACTACAACTTAACTCCAGTACAGTCCATTTACAACTTCAGTAACTAACATTTGAAACTTCATTAACTACACTTAATTCACGACATCAACATGAATCAAATTAACGAAAATCGAAAGCAAGCAATTCAAAGAACTTACTCAAGAGTTGTAAACTATCAACTGCTTGTGGTAGGCGGACAAGTTACAGGACAGCTTCTGGAACTCTCTATCCACCTCAGAATAGAGTTCATGGTTATGACCTTCGCTGAATTCCGAAATAACTACCACACCGCCCTTCGCAAGTAACTTGATACGTGCATTACAGCCCACCCGTGTCACCTTTGATCCACGTATCGTAGTAACAGCTGAACTCTCATCCTCCAATGCAGATTTCTTCGACTTCAACTTCGCGGACATCGCTACCACATCACCTACGAAACTTTTCTTCTCCTCACAGGACTCCGTATTCTTCGGTACGTACGGGAATCCCTCCCGATTGCAAACTATCAGCTTAGAATTTAGCGTACCGTCCCGAAACCTCTTCGTCGACCACCGACGCACATCAAAACCACAAGCAAGACCATACGACTCATAAAACTCAACCGCCTTCTCAACGTTCGCAAACTGCTGACCAACAAACGGCGTCAAATCCTTCGAAACTACCCTACTGTACTCGACCGCACGCACCTCCTCCGCAGTGGGACGATGCTCTGCCACTGCAGCACAGTAATTAAAAAAAAAAAAACACACAAAACTTCATAAAAGATTAAAGCAACTACAAATAAAAATAAACATACCAGGGGACACTTCAACAATCTGGAAATTCTCCATTCCAATTTAATACTACGATCGGAATCGACAGCCGCCTTGACAACGAAATCGGTAAAAGTATGGAACCCTCTGCTTTCGATTCTGAATTGCCGACAAATAACAGAACCGAAGAGCCCAAAAACAATTTATACTGAAAATGTGATGATGAAGTATGAAATTCCAACATCATTGGAATGCCGCTCATATTTAGGACTGCGTTAATTACCACTGAAGATGACATTGGAATGGCGCGCGGGTTTGATTGCCTCGTGAAAAGTTTTCTCGTGAGAAACAATTAGGGGTTAATTACACCCGCCTAATTACTTGTAGCTTTTATTATTCATTCTCATGAATAATTAGGTGAGAAACAATTAGGTGTTGAGAAGCAATCTTAACCGTCCAAGCAAGATTGATCTAATTGCCAGAATTTGGCCTTAGGACCTTAATTTTACTATAGACCTTATTAGAACTCCCCTCTCTCTCTCTCTCTCTCTCTCTCTCTATATATATATATATATATATATATATATAGATTTAGGATCCCGTCCGAACCACAACTTCGGTGCTAACTATTGCTTACGGTCCAAACCCCACTTACACTTCTTTAATGTTCCACTTACACTTTAAAAATAACAAGAAAAAAAAATCCGGCAGGTGGGGGCAGGGGGCCGGTCAGCCGGCCTGGCCACCCTTTTTTTTTGTATTTTTTAAAGTGTAAGTAGAGCCCCTAAAAATGTAAGTGGAAGTTCAAAGAAGTGTAAGTGGGGTTCGCATCGTAAGGAAAAGTTAGCACCGAATATTGGTTCGCACCAGATCCCACCCCTATATATATATAGAGGAAGGATCAAGTGAGTCCACTTATCATAATTGAGTCCGTGAGTGCTCATCTCAGCCATTAAATTAGTGATAGATTAATGGTTAAGATTGTTTTGTCAATTAAGGAAATAACTAACTAAATCTTGATAAATATTTTATTTTTTTCTCTCTCCTCCTTAATTATCTTAATGCAAATTTTCTCTCTCCCATCAAATTTTTAACTGCATCTTTCTATCACACAACAAGTGCATCGTTTCATCTTCATTTTCACCAAAAAAAATCATCATTTCGCTACTGCCATGTTACTCTAACTCATACAATGTGTTACTCTAATCATGAATTGTGTTTAACTCATAAAATCTGTTACGTTACATAATAGTGTCTTACAAAAACAGTACGTTGCAAAATGTATGTTTCTATTAAGGATACTCCAAAACAAAAATTATAAAACTCCATTATAATTCTAATTTTTCACACCTGTTACTTTAAAAACTTGATATAATCAAATTATACTCACAAATTGTGTTACTGTAACTCATTATGTATGTTACTCTAACGCATAATGTGTGTTATTCTAACTCATTTTACATCAACAAATTGGTACAGGAGTTCCAACTGAATCAACTTCATTACAATTCAATGTTTCACACCTGTTACTTATAATCTGTGTTACTGTAACTCATTAAGTATGTTACTCTAACGAATAATGTATGTTACTTTAACAATATACTATCCTACTTAGAATTCTGTCCTACGGATTAACCCGCTTAAGTCTATGTATCCGATATGCCTTGCTAGAGGTCGATGTCGGGTTGACATGTAAATGAGTTACGTGTCTGGTAGTCTTAAGTGGGCCCATTGGGTCACACACAATATGTACGGGATATATTAGTATATATCGATATATTAAATATATCAGGTCAGTAGTAATACGGACCCAGCTGCGTTGTCGGGTTATGGTAATTAGAGTTATACTACTAATCTAATTATGGTAATTAGAGTTATAGTAATAACCTAATTCTACCTTCTCATCTCCTATATAAGAAGGTTCATTTGATGAACCAAGATATGGGAAAAGAGTATTGACTCATAACATATTCGTCTTATAAAGAGTTATAAGAGAGATATAGAGAGAAGTTGTGAGACGGTCTCACGTACCTTTATACTAGCATATACGTCGCATTTCTGTACCCGTGTGGATACCAAAGGAGGCATCACGTTTGGGGTGCTTTATTCTGTCCGTGGGAATTATCTATTCTGTCCGTGGAGATTATTTATTCTGTCCGTGAAGATTATATATATATTTCTGGGTTTATTATACTTCTTATTAATACGATGTTCCGCTGCAAATAAGGTATAATTGTTATCCCTCTACTTTTGTCTTTTCGGTTAATACTCGTAACAGGTCCTTGGGTTTAAGGGTTGTAACCCTACAATTGTAACGCATAATGTGTGTTATTCTAACTCATTTTACATCAACAAATTGGTACAAGAGTTCCACTGAATCAACTTCATTACAATTCAATGTTTCACACCTGTTACTTATAATCTGTGTTACTGTAACTCATTAAGTATGTTACTCTAACGAATAATGTATGTTACTTTAACAATATACTATCCTACTTAGAATTCTGCTTCTTCATCCTCCTCGTCCTCTTCTTCTTCTTCTTCTTCATCATCATCATCATCGTCAGAAGCTTTGATTTAATCTAACCACCGCGCCATCTTTTCGTTGTGTACCTCCTCACATCGAATCCACAAGCCAATGCGTAGATTTTATAGAAGTTTACTGACCCATTCACGTCCTTAAAGATCTGCCCTATGTATGGAGGAGAATCTCACCCACATCCTTACACCATTCATGTGCTTTTGCGTCTACTGAAAAATAATAACAGTGCTAATAAATGTGGCGAAAAAGAAACAATCAGAACTTGAAATATGGATTAAAGTAACAGATGACAAGAATTAAAGTAACAGATGAAGTGCATTGAAGTAACACTGGATTCAATTAACAGAGGATGTATATACACCATGTATAAAGTAACAGACATTAAAGTAACAGATAGTGTGAATTAAAGTAACAGATAATGTTCATTAAAATAACACCAGGTATAAGTTAGTGAAAAAAAATCATATAATGATCAGAAATGAGAGTTTGACGCAATATCTTTCTTTGAATGAGGTCGATATTCTTTGATATTGTTTCCTATTTTAAAGTCAATCACGTCCCATAAATATAGGAAGCAATATCTTTCTTTTTTATTTATTTTTTATACGGCGGTATTCTAAATCCTTTTTGTCACTCCAATGCATTACAGTAACAGATGAAAATAACTAAAGTAACAAATGAAGTGCGTTAAAGTAACACGAGATTCAGTTAAAATTATGTGCATTAAAATAACAAGGGTTAGCCATTAAAATAACAGATTGTGTATATTAAAGTAACACAGTATATGCATTACAATAACTTCATATATTTGTTCGTGCGTAAAATTCATATAATGCTTAGACCTCTTTGTGTTACACTAATTAAAATTAGGTGTTACTGTAACTCAGAATGTATGTTACTTCAACGCCGTGTCTGCTTCAATAGAAAACAAAACAATAGTATCAGTGAAGCATAAAAAAAACGTAAAGAATAAACAAAACAATAACACGAGAGTAATGTACCATTGATATGAATCTATGAATAATCAAATGAATAAAATTCCACTTTTTAACAAATATAAAAATTTGGAATCTATACTAACAAGAGAGCAATGAACCAGATATGAATCTATGATGAATGAAATGACCATGAAAGCAATATCGACATAAAATTCGACGAAAAACATGAAAGCAAATTGACGCAAATTAGTCAAGATGATAAATAAAAATTGACGCAAAACATGAAAGCAATAACGAAAATCACCATTGTTATAGTCGATGAATTGATTATCAACAGTTGAAGAAGATGTCGCGATCATTGAATCCATAGTAACGGGATTTCGAGCACAAATTTGAATGACTGAATGAACGTGATATTGGAAGCGTTTTTTTTTAGGTTTTGATGAACGTGAACGTGAGTGAATGGATGAGTGAATGGATGTGATGTTATTGTTTCCTAAAATTATGGAAGTTATTTTAGGAAGCAGTATCTCTCCCTTTTTTTTCTTTTTTTTTAATGCAAATATTAGGATGCATCTTGTCCCTCCATTCTCATCCCATTCAATGGATGAGATGAAAAGTTAGGGACTCATATATAGAGAAGTACTCATATGAGTCTTAATTAGTAAGTGACTACCAAATTAGGGTTTAGATGAATTTAAATTAGTTAGTGACTAAATTCAGTCTGCAATTTATATTTTCTGATCAGGTTTTGATGTGTTTTTGTTTGTGATGTGTATTTGATTATTGAACAATATGGAAAAACTATTTTATCTTAATATTGTATTGTTTATCTTGTTGAACATCTGATTGTATATGTTCTTTTCACATCAAATTAGGGTTCTTGAATATTTCAACATTTTTTGCGTTTTTTGAATAACGTTTTTTTTGGGGTTGTTGAATAATATTTTTCTTAATCAATTTCGTAGAATCGTGTTTACTGAAATTTTTTGGGGTTATTAGGTCTTCGTGTTTAGTGGTTGATTTCACCCAGAAAGATGTCTAACTGAAGTCTCTTTTTTAATTCATACTATAGTATGCGTCACTAATCAGTTTATATATTTTTGTAACTTCGGTTTATATATCATGTAACTTCAGTTCATATCTTTTGTAACTTCAGATCATATCTTTTGTAACTTCAGATCATAAATTGTGTCTTTGTTGTGTTGTTTTTAATTGGATTGTGTTCTTTAATTTTAGGTTTTATCCGATTTGAATTTTGTCATTAGAATCTATGTGAATTGTTGAAGATTGAATTTCTATTGTTTTGGGATGCATTTGATTTCTGGGTTTTGTTTGTTTGTTTGAGTTAGGGATGAATTTAACGACGAATCATACGTAGTTCAATTCAGGCATCTGAGTTGAAGGAGTTCTGTGTTACGAAACATGATGTCCATGATCGGTTTCTATTACCTCGTGGTCCGAATGAGTGGGAGTTGATATCGATCGGACGAGCTTTATAAATGAGCTGCTTTTTATATATAATTGTAACTTCAGTTCACATATTTTGTAACTTCAGTTCACATGTTTTATAACTTCCGATCGTATATTGTAACTCCCTCCAGTCAATATATTTGTAACTTCAGTTCACATATTTTGTAACTTCAGTTCACATATTTTCTAACTTCAGTTCACATGTAACTTCAGATCGTATATTGTAACTCTAGTCCATATATTTATAACTTCAGTTTACATATTTTGTAACTTCAGTTCACATATTTTGTAACTTCAGTTCACATATTTTGTAACTTCAGTTCACATATTTTGTAACTTTAGATCATATATTGTAACCACAATCCATTTTCTGTAATTTCAATTCTAATCATTTCATATATTTTTGTAACTTCAATTTATATATCACGTAACTTCGGTTCATATATTTTGTAACTTCAGATCATATATTGAAACTCCGGTCATGTTTTGTAACTTTATTTCGAATCGGTTCATATATTTTTGTAACTTTAGTTCTTATATTTTGCAACTTTAATTCATCTCAATTAATATCCGAAACACATATCAATTCATCGAGCCCGAAACACATATCCCAAAGAGAAAAATACCAGAAGAGTTGAAGTTACAGATAGATAAAGTCGTAATCCCTTTAGATAAACGGAATTCGTAGATAAATTTATTGTATAAATACTTTCAACTCCAAGCAAAAACGGAGAAGCTGAAGAACATGCTCATGGGATTTCGTCCGTATTATTGAATTGGTGGAGAAAACAAGAACGTATACCCAGAATCGATGATAATTAAATTGGACTGGAGAGAGAGGGTAGTAAATTGGGTTGTCTTGGTATTTGTTTAGTATGTTAATTGCTTTGGGAGTACTAAGTGCATTAATCATGATTAACTAAATCTTAGCCTTCCATCCTCATCTCATCCAAAGGCTTAAATGTGGACTTATGGACTTATAGGGAGGGTTGTCCTTATGTGAACCCCCCCCCCCTCTCTCTATATATATATGTATGTATTCTGATTCTGTAATCTCTGTAAACACTATATAACTTAATGCATTCCTAATCACTTAAGTCAGAGGATTATCATAACTTTCATGGTATCGATCAGAACATTGGTTTTCGAACCAATCGCAAAAAAAAATTGTAACCTAAAAACACCCGTCATCTCTCTTCATGTGTGTCACTGTCCCCATGGCCGAAGATGACTTCATTGACCAAACCATAGGCAAACAAACAATGTATCCCATGTACACAGTATTGATATGGCTAAGTCACGTCACCATAATCAAAATAAACCTATATTACTACTAACAGTTAGCTAGCGGTAAGTAGGGTAAATTCCATATGGAGACATGTTGAAAGTTATAAGCTAGTTAATTAACTTAACGAGTCACGGTTTTAGGTTGATTTGGGGTGAACTCACAGTCTAATAAAACTAAAGAAATTAATTAGGAAGACAAAAATATGATAATAAAAATTACTGGAGTCGTCAGATCACTTCGGTTAAAACAAGCATACATACAATTTCCAAATAATCAGTTAAGACGAGTTAAAGAATATCGACACGGTCCTCTCAGATCACTAGTCATCCTAGAAGTCACTTAACGGGCTCGCGCTACGTATTAGGGATTTCTATCGATTACAACGGGTCTAATCCGTTCCCGGGCTTTCGCTACGTAGGTCAGAATTACGAGATACAAACAATCTATTAAAACCTATAATTAATTACTCATCATTATAATGTTGTAAGAGCGATTTAACTGTTAAAAGTCGATTATTTAGTTATCACATATAAACTCGGTTCAATTCGTAGTTCACCTAAACTCTAGTGACAAAAATTAGCTAAACATATTTACGATAATAATGTTGCTATTAAAATGAAACTTAAAGAAGAAAGAAACCAGCGGGATGAATAAGAATGAATAAAAAGGAAAACAGAAAATAAAATAAAAAGTTAGAGGAAATAGAAAAATTAAGATGAGAAGAAATAATAACAGTAACAGTAATTGAGAAGAGGATTAGAGGAGAAAAGGAATTACCAAAATTGAATAGCTAATTAGAACGGAGACGTAGAATAATAATAATAATAATAATAATTAATAATAATAATAATAATAATAATAATAATAATAATAATAATAATAATAATAATAATAATAATAATAATAATAATAATAATAATAATAATAACGCTGCTGCCGCTTAGCCACCACGCTGCCACTACGTCGCCACCAGGCCTCACGCCGCTCCACCTGACCTCACGCCGCATCATCACCTGTTCGCCGACAATCCTTCTCCGGCACCGGCTTATCATTAATAATAACAATAGGGAGGGGACGTGCGATTAGGGCGTGCTGCTGCGCCTAGCCACCACGCTGCCACCACGTCGCCACCAGGCCTCACGCCGTCTCCTGACCTCACGCGGCACCCCCTGGCCTCTTACCCGCCGGCCATTCTCCGGCGACGACAACGCGTGTTTTTGGAGGGAGTACGGGTTTTTGGTTCCACCACCCTGCGCCCTTGTCGACGGCACCGTTGGTCTGCGTTGGTTGCTGCGTGTGTCGGGAGTGGGTTGCTGATGGTTAGCCCCGGGCTCGGGTTCGAACCTTGCCGGAGTTTTCGCGGGCCCTTTCGTTGTGCTTAGGTTTCGGTTTCCTTCTTTGTTTTCGGTTTTCGGTTTTTGGTTTTTGCTTGCCTTATTGTTTCGTTTGCCTGGGTTTCTTTGTTTTGGGTCGCTTCTGTGTGTCGGCTTCTGTCTCGGTATGACTGACCTTGTGCGGTTCCACTGTCCTTTTGTGGGCCTCGGTAGGTGTAGGGATGGTTGGGGTAAGAGTTTTGTTAAAACTTCTTTGCTTTACCATCTCCGTGATCATCACTGTAAGAAAGGTGCCCGGGACGCCACGCGACAATCTCTTGCTTCTTTACCTATTTTTTTGGCTGCTGAGCCTACTTTTCGGCGGATGGGTATTTGGCTGTGTGGGGTTTGCTTTCGGACACATACTCATAACAAAGACTGTCGTCACGACGCTGAGCCCTCTGTTGAGGCCCCTAATTGTGGTGATGGTGTTATCCGTTATGTTCTTTACGGTTTTCCACGACCATCTGCCCCTACAGTTTCGTCTTCTTGTGGTGTTGTTGATCCTCCGGTTGTTGGGTTTAACGTGACCTCTCTTGATCACTTGTTGGCTAAGGGGTTACGTTCTGTTAAATCCATCCCTCCAAAGTGTCGTTTAGAGTTTTCTCGGGTTTTTCGAGGGGCTCTTGATGATGTGGCTGCCTCTCCTCGTGATCTCACGTGTTGGGTCACTTTGCTTGCGCCGCCTCTTTGCATACATAAGACTTTCTCCCCTCGGAGTAACCTTGAGTGTCGATCTGCTATTCGACGGATGCGTCAAGAGGAGAGTATTTCTAGTGCCATTCGTTGTTGGGATGAGCCGGGTGGTCGATTGTCGCTCCTGCAGGATACTCTGGCTGAGGTTGCTCCTTCTTTTAGTGTGAATGAGGATCTCGACTTGAGTGAGGTCAATGTTAGGCAGTGTCGTAGGAGGATTTGTGACGGGCACTACACTGCTGCTGTTCGTGTGCTTTCTTCTTCTGGTGTTGCTCCTTACACCGATGATACTCTAGTGGCTTTGAAGGATAAGCACCCCATCCTCCCTTCTCCCGCTTTGCCATCCTTGCCTGATAATCACCACTCCCTTGTCGCATCTGCGTCCGTGGTTTTGGATATGATTAGAGGTTTTCCTCGGAGCACTTCTTGTGGGAGGGACGGTTTTTGTGCCCAACACCTTTTGGATTGATTGAGTGGGGCCGCAGTTGCTGTTTCGGACGATTTGATCGCATCTGTCACTCGGGTGGTTAATCTCTTTCTCGAGGGCAGCTGCCTGCAGGTCCTCGGGGAGTATATTGCTAGTGCTCCGCTTACCCCGCTTGTTAAGCCAGGTGGCGGTATTCGTCCTATTGCTGTTGGTACGATTTGGAGATGCCTTGTCTCTAAGGTTGGTGCTTTCCTGACCGGTCCGACGCTGAGTGGCTATTTTTCTGGTCTTCAGTTTGGAGTTGGGGTATCTGGGGGGGGAGGGGGGGCGAGGCTATTTTGCATGCCTTGAACCGGCTTGTTGAGGATCGGGGTGATGAGGTGGGTCTTTCGATGCTCTTGGTGGATTTTCAGAACGCTTTTAAAATAGTTGATCGTGAAATCATGTTACGAGAGGTTCGTTACCACTGCCCTGTTCTCTCCCGGTGGGTGGAATTTTGTTATTCTAGTCCTGCCCGGTTATATTATGGTGAGCACAGCCTGTGGTCTTGTCAAGGGGTTCAGCAGGGTGACCCTTTGGGTCCTCTGCTTTTTTCTTTGGTGTTACATCCCTTGGTTTGTAAGATCCGGGACTCTTTTGATCTGAGGCTGCAGGCTTGGTACTTGGATTATGGCACCATAGTTGGGGATACCTTGGTTTTGGGGAAGGTTTTGGAGCTGATTTTGGACGATGGTCCCCGTTCGGGACTTCATCTTAATGTCAGTAAAACCGAGATTTTTTGGCCTTCGGAAGATCCTAGGAGCAGGCTCCCTGGTGTCTTCCCCCTACTATCGCCAGGCCGATGCGTGGGGTCAAAGTCCTTGGTGGGCCTGTTAGTGCGAGTTATGATTTCAGCAGTGAGCTCGTGATGAGTAGAGTGACCAGAACTATCGCGCTTATGGGTTCCGTCGCTCTACTTGATTATCCGCAGTGTGAGTTGCTGTTGCTCCGGGCCTGTACTGGTATCTCCAAACTTTATTTTACTTTGCGTACTTGCCCACCGACTATTTTTGAGTCGGCTCAGCTTGCTTTTGACGCAGCTCTTTGTTCTCATTTAGAACGGGTTGTTATTGCGCCTGGGCTGGGATTTGAGGATTGGTAGTGGCGGCTTGCCACCCTTCCCTTTTCATTTGGGGGGCTTGGGGTGTGTGCTGCTGGAGATGTCCTACATTATGCTTTTGTGGCATCCCGACTGCAATCTGCGGGTTTGCAGGCTACGCTGCTTCGCGCTGCGGGCATACTAACCCCTGGCCCGGCTTTCGATGCGGCCTTGTTTAGGCTTAAGGAGGTTTTGGGTTCTGTTGAGTGTAATCCAAGTGAGATCGTTGCCCCTAAACTTATGAAGTCTTTGGCAGATATATATTTCACGAGGGATGTGGCTACTGCGGAATCAGATTTCTCCTTGACCTCTCGTCAGGTTGCCTAGTGGAAGTCTCAGCAAGGCCGTCATGCTTCTGATTGGCTCCGCGCTGTCCCTATTTCTGGGCTGGGCCAGACTATGAACGTTCGGATGTACCGTTGTGTGCTTAGCTATCGGTTGGGCATTTCTTTGTTTTCAGTACCTGGGCCGTGTTCTGCCTGCTCTCGGGTTTTTGGCAACGATATTTTTGGGGACCATGCTGTGTCTTGCGCGGGTGTTGTCGGTATTAAACACTGACATAACCTCGTTCGTGACACTCTTTTGGATATCTGTTTCCGTTTCGGGGTCTCGGCTGGGAAGGAGATCTATATTGGCTTGATTGATGATCATGACAGATCCTTGCGTCCTGCAGATTTGCTTCTTTATTCGTGGGACAGGGGGCGTGACGTTTGCGTAGATCTTACTGGGTCTTCTCCTTTGACTCAGTCCGGGCTCTCTGATTTCGCGCCAGGCCGTGCTGTGGGTGATGCTGCCCGACGCAAATGCGTTAAGTACAGGGACCTATGTTCAGGGCTTGGGTATGGGTTTTTGCCTTTTTCCTTTTCTTCGCTGGGGGAATTGGAGGCGGATGCTATCGGCTTACTCAAGAGAATTCAAAAATTTTAGATAGCACAGGATGCCGGAGCACGCGCTGCTCCTTTTATTTTTACCAGACTTAGCTTCGCTATAGCTAAGGGGGTGGGGGCCCAGATTGTATCTCGGTTACCCACCAATTTTTTGTAACCTACTTTTTGATTCATCAATAAAATTCTCCGTTAAATAAAAAAAAAAAAATAATAATAATGAAAACCGAGTCTTGACGAAATAGTAAATACTATAATTCTGAGAAATTTGATGCTAAATATTTACGGCAAACTATAAACTAAAAGTAAACTAAAGAGATAGATTAGCCTTTGCAATGTGGTACATAAAATTGTGTCGAAGGTGCTGGCAAACAGGCTGAAGGGATTTCTGGGGGAGATTGTGTCGGAAAATGATGCGAATGCGGAAGCAGTTTAGAATAAGAAATGGAAGTTGGGTTGAAGGTTAATGTAACCTTGAGTGATGACGTGGATTTTGGAGTGAAATTGAACTAGTTAATGTAACCCTGGTTCGTGGTTAAAGTCTGTGAGGATTTTGACTTTTATGCCTCGTCTATTTTTGGGAAGCAAACGCTTCGATTTTCTGTATTTTGTGATCCGATGTTAATCGGTGAGTAACCAAAGGATATTTAATCCGTAGTTCGACCTTGAACCCAGAATTAATAGCTCAAAGTTTGGAACACCAACCCTCTAAATGCATCGAAGCAACTTCTCGATGTTTAAACACGTGATTAATAAATTAATCCAGAGTTTGACAAGTTGTTTGTAAATTCATAAATATTCGATGATTTTATTCAAATGGAACGTGGCTTTATATAGCCCTACATGCTCGAGATCCTCTTGGTATCTCTAGTGATATCTTACCTATAATGTTTATGCTAAAATGGAAATAAATATTGTAAACTAGTTAGCTAATCACCACCATATATGGTACGTGATTCTCTCTTATTTTCCTACTATAATTATGTACATTGTGCTAATCCACATCTACTTATTTAAAGAAACAATCTAGGTAATGCACAATTAATTATTGCTTAATCAAATCCTTGCCAAAAGATGATATATGCTTGATTCTCTTCTCACCCATTTGAGATCACGCCTATCTTCAATTTGGGTAAGGATTTCTTGTTAATATCTTTTACTTGATCCTCTAGCCACATATTAAAGATCATGATATCTCCATAATTCATGATATCTCCTCTCTTTAGGTAATAATTCACTTGCTCCATTTTTCCATGTATTTGGACGTGTAAGTTGATTCGGTTAGTCGCATGAATCTGGACACGTTCGAGCAAATACATGCCTATCTGCAGTGACTTATATTTGAATAATTCAAGCGCGTAGTTTGTTGACTTGTCTGGTTCAGTGATTACCGTATCGAACCCCACAATCGGGTCAGAAAATCAGAGTACCTTCACACCGGGCCGACAGATCACGGATAATAAGTTGGTGGCTTTTGAGGCATTTCATCGTATAAAAAACATGAGAACCGAGGAGGGGTATATGGCGGTAAAGCTAGACATGTCGAAGGCGTATGATCGGGTGGAGTGGGGTTTCTTAGACCGTGTTCTGCATAGGATGGGGTTCGATGCTGCCTGGATTGGCAGGGTGATGCACTGTGTAACCACTGTGACTTTCGAGGTTCTAATTAATGGTCGGCCGAGTCGAGAGTTTCTTCCACAGCGGGGATTACGGCAGGGGGATCCACTTTTGCCGTATCTCTTCATTTTGTGTGCCGAGGTTTTCTCAAGTCAGATTCGGAGGGCTATCAAGGTAAAGACTATTCGTGGGATTCGGATCGCTCATGTTGCACCCGTAATTTAGTTTTTTTTTGTAGATGATAGCTTGTTATTCTGTAGAGCCGGGGAGACAGGCCGACACAAAACCGCTTCAATGGTTCCCAAAGCCATTTTCAACGGTCAAGCTCCACTGACCACCGACGGGAGAGCGGGGAAAAATCTTATTTTCGAAAACCCTTTAGTTAGTCGGCCACATAAATCGACGGCCGGCCAACATTGTCCGAGAACCCCATTGTGTCGGAAGCTTGGTGACGAGCCGCCTCATTTCAGTCAACAGCCCAAGCTGACGAAGGGTCGGCCGTTTGAGCCGGCCTCACACAATCGTCCAAATAAGATAGTGTGAAGAGATGAAGAACGGGGAGAGCCCCGACCAAGCATCGTCCCAGTCAACGGACGAACCAACAACTTTGACGAGTCGACGACCCGATCAACGTCTCAGCCTCGTAGTCACTACCACCGACCAAGCGTCGTCCCTGTCAATGGACGAACCAACAACTTTGACGAGTTGAGGACCCGATCAACGTCTCGGCCTCGTCAACACTACCACCGACACTAGCCACCCTAGAGTCGGCTCAGTCTTGTCGCACCGACCATCTTCAACGCCAACAAGCTTGACCATCTGCCACCCTAGAGCCGCCTCAGTCATGTCCCACCGGCCATCTTCAATGCCGACAAGCTTGACCACTGGCCACCCCAGAGCCGGCTCAGTCATGTCGCACCGACCATCTTCAAACGCCGACAAGCTTGACCACCGGCCACCCTAGCTAGAGTCGGCTCAGTCATGTCACATCAGACATCTCAAACGTCGACAAGCTTGACCACCAGCCACACACTTGTGTCGGCCTCGAGCTCAGAAAAGCACGGCCCAACCACCATCAATTTGGGCCGGCCTCGAGCCCTCGACCCCGAAGAGATTACAACAAATCTCGGGAGCAATCCGGTTGTAAATCTAAGTAGTGACAAGCTCGGTCTTGTATTGGATCGGCCGCCCAGCCCACCTTTGGCCGACTACGTGCTCGATCCTAACTAAACGAAGAGCACTACTCACGCCAAAAGAAGAAGAAATCGTTGGTCGGCCTGCCAAAAGTTGTCTCGGAATCAGCCTCATCCTCAGCCCCGACAGACAACTCGATCGGCTACTTGAGTTGGCCACTTGAACTGTCGCGTTTGGCTACTCGATAAATGTCGTCCCTGGCCTCGTAACATGAGGAAAATAAATATGGCGGCCGACAATTTTGAGCGACGAAAAAAAGCTCGATATCTACTCATCATCTGTTCATCACTATCACAAATAATGGGCAGGGGGCAATAAGGGGGAGCCCCTATTGACTCACTACAAGGAATGGATACCCCATCAAAAATGGCTAGGGTCACCCATCCACAGAATGGGGGCATAAGCCCAAGTACGTCTGGGCGCCATAGTCTCAGGCGGCAAACCGACTAGGGTCCCCCATCCATAGTATGGGGGCATAAGCACAAGTCCGTCTGGGTGCCATAGCACCAGGCGGAAAACTGGCTAGGGTCCCCCATGCATAGTATGGAGGCATAGGCCCAAGTGCGTCTGGGTGCCATAGCCCCAAGCGGCAAACCGGCTAGGGTCCCCCATCCATAGTATGGGGGCATAAGCCCAAGTCCGTCTGGGTGCCCTAGCCCCAGGCGACAAACTGGCTAGGGTCCCCCATCCATAGTATGGGGGCATAAGCCCAAGTCCCTCTTGGTGCCATAGCCCCGGGCGGCAAACCGGCTAGGGTCCCCCATCCATAGTATGGGGGCACAAGCCCAAGTCCGTCTGGGTACCATAGCCCTAGGCGGCAAATTGGCTAGGGTCCCTCATCCATAGTATGGGGGCGTAAGTCCAAGTCCGTCTGGGTGCCATAGCCCTAGGTGGCAAACTGGATAGGGTCCTCCTATCCACAGTATGGGGGCATAGCCCAAGTCCGACTTGGTGCCATAGCCCCAGGCGGCAAACTGGCTAGGGTTCCTCAACCATATTATGGGGGCATAAGCCCAAGTCCCTCTGGGTGCCATAGCCCCAGGCGGCAAACCTTCTAGGGTCCCCCATCCATAGTATGGGAGCATAAGCCCAAGTCGGTCTGGGTGCCATAGCCCCATTCGGAAAACTGACTAGGGTCCCCCATCCATAGTATGGGGGCATAAGCTCAAGTCCGTCCGGGTGTCATAGCCTAGGCGGGAAACTGTCTGGGGTCCCCTATCCATAGTATTGGGGCATATGCCCAAGTCTGTCTGGGTACCATAGCCCTAGGCGGCAAATTAGCTAGGGTCCCTCATCCATAGTATGGGGGCGTAAGTCAAAGTCCATCTGGGTGCCATAGCCCCAGGCGGCAAACTGGCTAGGGTCCTCCCATCCACAGTATGGGGGCATAAGCACAAGTCCGTCTGGGTGCCATAGCACCAGGCGGCAAACTGGCTAGGGTCCCCCATGCATAGTATGGAGGCATAAGCCCAAGTGCGTCTGGGTGCTATAGCCCCAAGCGGCAAACCGGCTAGGTTCCCCCATCCATAGTATGGGGGCATAAGCCCAAGTCCGTCTGGGTGCCCTAGCCCCAGGCGACAAACTGGCTAGGGTCCCCCATCCGTAGTATGGGGGCATAAGCCCAAGTCCCTCTTGGTGCCATAGCCCCAGGCGGCAAACCGGCTAGGGTCCCCCATCCATAGTATGGGGGAACAAGCCCAAGTCCGTCTGGGTACCATAGCCCTAGGCGGTAAATTGGCTACGGTCCCTCATCCATAGTATGGGGGCGTAAGTCCAAGTCCGTCTGGGTGCCATAGCCCTAGGCGGCAAACTGGATAGGGTCCTCCTATCCACAGTATGGGGGCATAGCCCAAGTCCGTCTTGGTGCCATAGCCCCAGGCGGCAAACTGGCTAGGGTTCCTCAACCATATTATGGGGGCATAAGCCCAAGTCCCTCTGGGTGCCATAGCCCCAGGCGGCAAACCTTCTAGGGTCCCCCATCCATAGTATGGGAGCATAAGCCGAAGTCGGTCTGGGTGCCATAGCCCCATTCGGAAAACTGACTAGGGTCCCCCATCCATAGTATGGGGGCATAAGCTCAAGTCCGTCCGGGTGTCATAGCCTAGGCGGCAAACTGTCTGGGGTCCCCCATCCATAGTATTGGGGCATATGCCCAAGTCTGTCTGGGTACCATAGCCCTAGGCGGCAAATTAGCTAGGGTCCCTCATCCATAGTATGGGGACGTAAGTTAAAGTCCATCTGGGTGCCATAGCCCCAGGCGGCAAACTGGCTAGGGTCCTCCCATGCACAGTATGGGGGCATAGCCCAAGTCCGTCTGGATGCCATAGCCTCAGGCGGCAAATGGCTAGAGTTCCTCATCCATAGAATGGGGGCATAGTTCCTCAGCAAGTTCGTCTGTAGGTCCTAATCATAGACGACGACCTCCAAGTAAGCGACGACGTCGGCCCCCAAGTGGGTGCCGCCGTCCAACAACCCCATGCGCCAAACGCAGGGGCATAAGCCTCTGAGACCACTAGCGTGTCTCCACACAGAGAGCGGCGACATACACTTGGCAGAGGTTACGTTCCTCCGACTTGTATCGGCCATGGTCTGTCCCTTCCAGGGATCATTTGCTATTTACCGGGCACGGGTTACGTCCCTTCGAGTGCTATATATTGTCAAAATTAAAGGTACAACCCTTCTTTGGCTTATTTCTTTTTTTTAATTACCGGGCATGGGTTACGTCCCTATAGGTATTACCATCTTTCGAGTAAGATCATGATGCCTCAAGTAGCCACGGTTCCGTGATGAGGTTATTCATCATGTATCCTTCGGCTACTGCTGCGCACAGGACCAAACTCTTTATTTGAGCAAATTGAAGAAACAATTCTCGATTATTGATCATCCAAAGTCGGGCAAAAAGCTTCAAACAGTTCCTACCAGATTTGTAATCCTAAATACTTGATACTACTCAAAGTAAGGTAAGGTACGCCGTTCATCCCATCAGTCAACCACACTTGGCACCAGACCCGGAAACTAGTATCTGACTCTACTGAAGGCAAATTTATGGGGGATAAATCCCCCAGACATGTAAGCCGACTTATATAGATATATAGGCCCGACCCCCATGCATATGGGCCGTCTTTAGGCACCGGATCCGGATCCCCAGGCATGTAGCCGGCCCTCGCGTAGACCAGGCTTCGGGTAGACCAAACCCTCGTAGGCCGGACTCCAGGTCGATCAGACCCCTTATTGCCCGGATCTTGGGTCCGCCGGACCCTCGTGCCGGCCGACCGTCCTCACGAGTTGCCACTGGTCGACTCGGAGTAGACTCCTCATGACATCACCCGGGTGACATCACCCCGACGATGTCAATACCTCTCCCTTCCTCTATAAATACCACCACTCCCTTCCTCTATAAATACCTCTCCCTTCATTACTATTCCCTCCACGATCTCGCTCTCATTTATGAGACAACTTATACATAAATATACACAATATACTGACTAGGGCGTCGGAGGCTCCGCTCCGAGGGCAATCCCTTGGGGCCGGAGTTCACCTTGCCGGACCGCCAACGATTCACATTCGGATCCCGAGGAGAGCCGAACCACTCGAGCCGGGGACCCATGTTTGTACCCCAAACAACAGTTTATTACAATATACTGTAATCAAAATAATATTGATATTATAGAATAAGTTATACTTGCTCTGTTCCATTTGATTCTTTGCATTTACTTTTTCACACTTGTCAATGCACGTTTTCTTTTGTCTATATATTTAGTTATATATTTCTAAAAATTAAAAAAAAAGATATTTATAGCGTACTCGATTAGACATTTTAAACAAGATCCAACGTGACTATATTTTATCTTATATATGAAGTTACATTGACTATTTTATTCACCTATGAATAGTACCCAAAAAGCAAGAATCAAAAGGAACGGAGCGAGTATTATCTACTTATATTAGAAGATATTGCGATATCTTCGTAGCCCTATAAATAGGGCGCTATGTAATTGATTTTGATAACGAACTCAATAATACAAAACTACTTTCTATTTTAGCTTGGTATCAGAGCCTCTCTCTTGAGGACAAAAAAAAATTTGCTTCCGCTTTCTTGCCGACGAACGAAAATTTATAGCGCTCATTGGCGGGATATGAAAAAAAAAACTTGTTATGCATAGTTTAAAAAAATGAAATAAACCCTATATCCCCTTTGAATTTGTATTCCACAACACCTTATTCTCCCGCAGATGTGAATCTGACGGTTCTAGTCATTTCTGAATCTACTATGAGTTCGATTAGGGTTCTCAAGCAATTTAAATTAATGGATAATTTGCCGTTTTCAATTTATCAAGTCTGAATCTTGATAATTAATCCTCGACGAGTCCGAAAAACTTTACGTTCTCGTTTGGAACAAATACAAAAAGCCGGAAGAATCTATATGCCACCGTGGAGAACAAGGCTATGAAGACAAGGAAATCAAGATCTAATATCTTTTTTTTTGTGCAACTCATGTAAATATTTACAAATTACCTTGAGTTTGAGAGGTGATGATAGAGGATACCGTAATATTAAATATCGATATTAGAAGATAATGCGATATCTTCGAGGTCCAAAAATATTTATATACTCTTACATGCCCCTTACATGATTGACCATTAGGCTTGAAGTGTGGATGCAACTCATGTGTCGTCATATATACCCGGCGCCAAATATTCCACTTTAGAAACGAGGGGGTAGAGATTCGAACCCGCGACCTTTCGTCGCGCTAGCTCTGATAACATGTCATGAAACCAACTCAACCAAAACCTTAAAAAGATGATTGAAGGCTCAGAAATATTTACATACACTTACACGCCCCTCTCACACGATTGCCTTACCACTCTCAATACTCAATATTCATTATTTATGATTCCAGTCATTTCAATTCACTAGCAACTATTTCATCCACGTGGTGACTAATATTGGAACTAAAGAATAGAACAATTAAAGGTTTTTATGCTAATGGTTTGCAATTTTTATACTTTTAAGGATTTTTATTCATACCCAAATAAAGTTGAAACCATAATTTTCATCTACTTCTCTTCTTATTAATCTCATGATATTTTTTTTTGTTTTTGTATTCCATGCATGTTATATATTTTCAATTTTTTTTCTTGCACAAACCATGATATAATAAATATATACTAACTATTAGTCTATTACCATATATTAATAAACTTGGTATCTCGTTGATAAGTGTAGTTTGTAGTGCCTAATTTGTTGTGTTTGGTACCATTTTCCTTTGTGAAATCGCCCTTTGGAGCGATTTCTGGGCTACTTGTACTTCTTCTAGCTTATTTTAGGTTCCCAAGATCATTCATGGAGAATTGGAACGATTCCGACTCGTTTCATGCACTTTTGGAGCCAACGAAGAGAAGAAACGATCACTCGGTGCCTTGGATTCGATCCCGAGACCTTGGGACCCATTCCCGAGTCCCTTAGACTCAATCCCGAGCTCCGAGAATCAATGAGAAGCCCATGTGAAGCAAGAAGGGACCTGAGAGCTCTTATTGGAGGCCTACAGAGCCTTCCCGACCGAGACCAAGTGCCCTCTCGGTCGGGAAGGAATGCGCATTTGAGCAGGCTGCTGTGAAGGCCTTCCCGGCCGAGACCAAGAACCGTCTCGGTCGGGACCACCTTCCCAGCCAAGACCATAAGTCTTCCCGGGCAGGACGGGCGAGCTGCAGCGCGTGACCTTCTTTTCATCCTCCTTCATTCTTGTAACCTTATAAATACTTCTCCCTTGTATTCTTTAAGTATCCTACATTACCTTAGACTATCTTAGGCCTCTCTACAACATTCAAACCCTAGATTTAGTCTCTCCTCTCATTAGTTTAGTCTTAGATTAATTTAATTAGTGAATCTTGTATTAAGGTTCTCTTGAAGAATCCATCAATTCTTGACAACTTTTGGTGGAGATTTTTGGGTGTTCTTTTAATACAAGTTCTCATCTTTTTCATTCTCTTGTAGTAGGTATAATCTCTTTTCTCCTGTTCTTTATTTATTTCTTCAAGTTTTAATCTTTATATATTGTTTATTGTTCTTGTTTGTTCATTATGGATGTTTGGATTATTATGTTGATTTCTCTTGTTTATGTTAGTATTAGTTGGATAATGAGTGAGTAGATCCCTTGTGGGGTTAGTAGGGGAATTAAGTGTGGATTATGGGTGATTAGGGTTTGATTGTAGGTAAAGCTGAATCCTTAAGTGCTAGTCACTTATTGGGCACTCTATGTGTTTGTTGAATTGCTTGTGTGGGTAGTAGTGGCCAATGCTTCTCATACTTGTCTTCCTCTTCTCATTGTGTGACTAATTTGTGATTGAATCCTTGTGTTTTGAGTAGCATCTAGCATGAGTGTTCGGGTCTAGTCTTTGGCACGAGAGTGCGGACTTTGGCTTTAGCGCGAGAGCGCAAACCGACCTTAGTAACTATATGGCACCTACACCCTTGACCTCCCAATTATCCTACCACACTTGTGAACCCGACCTAACCCTACTCCCTTTCATATTTGATTTAATCTCCTTAGTCATCATTTCTTTAGTTTACTTGTTTCATTAGTCTTTAGTTGTTCTTTTTAGCCCTTGTTATACCTAGTCCATTGTTAGTCCACTTTCTTCACCTCCAACCATCATAGTTTGTCAATTCTCTCATCTTTGTGTTGTTTTGGTAGCCTAGTCTCGTTTTTAGGTCGACCTAGTCTAGACATCATATAACCGTCCCCGTGGAGACGACCCGACTTACCCTAGCTACTGTTAGGATTAGTTGGACTCTATTTGACGGTAGGGACCCACGGCAATTCTCCTGCCATTAATTTGGCGCCGTTGCCGGGGACGGTGCATTGTTTAGACTTAGTTTGCTTATTAGCTAGACTTAGTTACCCTTCTTGTGTTCCTTCTTCTATCTCTTGTGCATATTTTTTAGTTTTTTCTTGTTTTCATAGCTTTCTTTTCTCTTTGTCTTCCGTGGTGTTCGTTTATTGTCTTTGCCTAGTGCCCATAAAGCACTAGGTGTTCTTATGTTTGTTCAAGTGTGTAGTGCATGCGTAGGAGGAGAGGCGACTTCTTTCTCTTCAATCCAGAGCCGGAGAGAGTCTTTAGAGCCTTTCGCCAACGGACGATTGATCGGGTTAGACACTCTCAACCGGGTACTAGCAATACCATTGAAGAGTAAGCTCAAGGATCCGACTTGAACGAGACACCTCGAGAGACGGCCGAAGGGAATTTCATCAATCCCTTTGGTACTTCTAGTCACTCTTCTCAACCTAGTTCCCCTTCTACTTCTACATCAACACCGTCTACACCATCATCTCCCGCCAATCCAACAATGCCTAAGTTCTCTTCTCACTCAACCTTTACGGAAGACGTTTTCCCCGGTCCCACCATTTTACCGGAGGCATATACCAGTAACTTTGTGGGAAAAATGTAATTCATCCAATTGGTCGAAAGAAGTCAATTTAGTGGGTTACCAACCGAAGATCCTCATCAACACATGGAAACCTTTTCGGATTATTGCGATGCTATCTCACAAACGGGAATAACCCAAGACCAAATCCAGTGGGTATTATTTCCTTTTTCTTTAATCGGTAAAGCTAAGCAATGGTTCAAGGGGTTAGACAAGGCGACTCTTGGTATTGATACTTGGAAGAAGCTAGCCTTAGCTTTCTACCAACAATTTTATCCCCCGGAGAAGACAAATCTATTGAGAGCTTCTATCACCGGATTTCAACAACGTGAAGAAGAAAGCCTCTATGAATCGTGGGAAAGATTCAAAGCCTTGATCCGCTCTTGTCCTCACCATGGTCTATCACAATGGTTCCTAGTTCAACAGTTTTGGAACGGGTTATATGAAGACTCAAGGGTCATACTCAACATGGGATCGAATGGAAGGTTTACCGAGGTGGATGATGACCAAACTTGGTCGAGAATCGAGGAGATGGCGGTACACAACTCCCAATACTCAAGGCCTAGAAAGGCGAATCGAGGAGGAAGGCACGAGATCGAAGCCATTACACAATTAAGCATTGATCTTGGAGCTCAACTAAAAACCCACATGGAATCTATAGACAAGAAGCTCCAAAGCCATTTTGATCAAGGTCAAAGTGCAAGTGCCTCCCACCAACATTCAATTCAACAAGTCAATGCTTTGGGAGTTGTATCTCCTACACCTTATTATGGGATGTACGATATTTGTGGAATAGTTGGACATGAGCCTATACATTGTCGAGGTAGTATTGAGCAAGTGAACGCCTTTCAAGCGTTCAAGCAAGGTGCCCCTTATCCTCATATGTTCCAAGCTTCCCAACAACAATCTCTACAACACCGTCCTTATGTGCCACCTCCCTTAAGGGACAACAACCAAGGTTACCAAGGTTATATGGGCAACCCAAGGCCATTCAACAATTTCAAGCAACATAACCAAGGTACCTTCAACAACAATCAAGGGTTCCAACAAGAGAATTTCAGTCAAGGTGGTTTCCAAGGAAACCAACACAACCAAGGACATCAAAACTACAACCATGACAATACTCAAGGCCTTAATCAAGGCAACTCTCATGGGTTCCAAGGGAACCACCAACAACAACAAGGGTCCCAAGGTAATCGACAAGAAATCAAGCCAAGGAGCCGGTCTCTGATTCATGATTATGGTACTCCCTTAGCACTCACCGATACTCCGCACAATCTACAATCTCCACCTCGAGATTTTGACATGCAAAAATCTATGATGGATGTGCAAAAGAGTAACCAAGAAATGCAAAGAAGCCAAATGGAGATGCTAAGAAACCAACAAGAGTTCTTTGCTCATCTTCAAAGGGAGAACATAGCAAGAGATGCTCATATGAAGATGCTCGAGACCCAAATAGCCCAAGTTGCTTTGGGAAGCTCTTCAAGGCAAAAGGGACAACTACCTCCTCAAGGTGAAACAGAGAAATTTGAGCATGTGAATGTTATTACCTTGAGGAGTGGTGTATCTTATGACTCCCCCGTGTTTCTTAATGAGCAAGTACCAATGAAAGAAGTTGTATCTCCATCTCAAGATAAAGTAAGTTCGGGAAATCCAACGGAGGAGCAAGTTTTGTGGGAGATTGAGAAACCCCACGAAGACAAGCTTCCCCCACTTCAAGGAAAAGACAAAGGTAAAGGGAAAATGTCATTTGAGAAGTCCAACCTTAATGAGCAAGACAAGGTACATATCAAGTTGCCTTTCCCAACAAGGCAAATGAAGACCAAGGTGGATGTTCAATATGACAAGTTCCTAGACATTGTGAAGAAATTGGATGTGAGTGTCCCGTTTACCGAGCGCTACTTACCCAAATCCCGGCATATGGAAGATTCATGAAAGAAATCTTGGCTAGGAAGAGATCCGTCGACAAGGAAGAGAGCATAGCGTTCACAAGAGTGGTGAGCGAGCTTATTCTAGGTTCTACGTTTCCCAAGTCGAAGGATCCGGGTAGTTTCTCGATCCCGTGCACCATAGGCAACTTCAAGACTGAGAGAGCACTATGTGATTTGGGTGCGAGTGTAAGCATCATTCCCTATTCCATTTGTGAGCGACTTTGAATGAAAGAGCTCAAGTGTACTTCTATTACACTCCAAATGGCCGATAGTTCACTCAACCGACCATTAGGGATGTTAGAGGATGTGCCGATAAGAATCGGGAAGTACTTCATTCCGGTCGACTTCCTCGTGCTTGATATGCCGGAAGATGCTATCACTCCCATTATCCTTGGGCGCCCATTTCTACATACCGCCGGTGCTATGATTGATGTAAAGAATGGTAGGATCACATTTGAGTTAGGCGACGAGAAGCTCGTGTTTGACCTCCAAGGCAACACCTCGCCTACTAATGGTGAATCTTGTAATATGATCCATGCCATGAAAGACATCGATCTAGGGGATGAGTCGGGTGAAAGCTTGAAGAACAACTTCTATGGAATTGAAGATGATGATTCCGAGCTTAGGACGGATGGATGCCCATATCATGATATCGAGGACAAGTTGCAAGGCAAGAAGAAAGTTGAACCTCCCTTGGGGCCACATGAGGATAGATGGACGTTTGGGTATATATCGAAGGATCGAAAGTACAAGTTCAAGCCATTGAACTTAGTAGATCGGGATGCCCCGGGAACGTCGAGACAAGGTTGTGAAGAACCTTGGAGTGTGGATGGTTATACCACTAGTTTGATTGAAGAATTCTCGAGAGCCTTCGATTTGTTGCTTCGTGCTCTTGATGGCGATGGAATTGGCTATAGTGTTGTTGAAAAATGATTGAAGAATGCACCCTCCTTGGTTTGTCGGAGTTCCAAAAGAACCGTCTCATTGTATATATCTCTTTCTTGTAATTCTTTTAGGTTTTGCGAATTTCTTGTAATTTGGTATTTTGATAAGCGATGTGAGGGAGGGATTTTGATGAATGCTATTTGAGTTTATTTGATAGGTCTTAATGAAGATGAAGTTTCGAGGAGAGTAGATGATGATAGAATCTTGGATTTGAGCAAGGGAGTCGGTTTTTGAAGCTTTGGACAAGCTTTTGGGGATATGAAGGGTAAGAAGAATCCTCCCGGCCGAGAAGAAAACATCCCGACCGGGAAGGTTGAGCCGTCCCGACCGTGAAGGAGCCATCTCGATCGGGATGAGGGTACCAAAAATCGAGCTTTCTGTTGGGCCATCCCGACCGGGACAGGAGCTTCCCGACCGGGACGGGAGCTTCCCGACCGGGAAGGGTGTGTCATCCCGACCGGGACCATCCATCCCGACTGGGACGAGCCCTGCTCCTCTTTTGGTCTCTTCTTTGTCATGTGAGCCCACCCTGCCACTTTATACCCCCGCCCAACCTCCCTACCTATCCTTGCACATATCATATGACCCTACACTTCATATACATTCCCTCACCTTATCTTATCTTCACTACATACCAAGCCTCACATCAAATCCCGCCTCCTTCTACCAATGCAAGCTTAATACTTCAACCATGCGGGCTTATCAAGATTGAAGAGGATTAGCAATGACGAAGACTAGCTATGTGCCGATATTGAACTATGAGACGATGGACCGAGTGAGTTGCTAACCGATGGGTACGGCAACTATCCTTTCTTTTCCGTCTTGTATCGCTTGTCTTCCTTTGTTGTCCCCTTCCCCTTATATCTTTTTGTGTCATGGTGGCCCTCGGGGCCTTGGTAGTTATTGCTCCCGACTCTCGATGACGTGACTACATCGAGAGTCCTTTCGAAATCCAAATTTACAAGAATTTTCACTTTTTCTTTGGTTTTAGTTTCTTTTGTTGGGATTTAGTCGGATTTGGGCGGAATCCGGGCTAGGTGACTTGATTAGACCTAGTCCTCCCCTCCCATTTCCTTTTATTTCCTTCTTTTTATTTCTTCCCCCATCCATATCTTTTCTCGTCTCGGTCCATGGTGACTTGACTACACCCCGGCCGGACACATTCTACCCTTTTCTTCGCTTTATTTTTGATTTTTAGCTTTACTTTCGTAGTTTCTTTTCTTTTCTTTAGTGTCTCCATACACTACGATCGAGCATGAGGACATTGCTCGGTTTAAGTGTGGGGGAGCGATATTCTAGTATAGTTTATTTTTATTTTCGTTGTTTTTCGAAAAATCTTTAAAATCCCTAAAAATTTGAAAAATTTCACAAAAATCAAAAAGATTTTCTTTTGTGTGTTTTTCTTTTGTGTCGTGCTTTTGTTTGTGTGTGTGTTTTGCCTCCCTTTTTCCTTGTAGGTCGCCTAATCGCCGTTAACTTTGGAAGGCTTTCAAGACATCCGGTAACGCCTTTTATCCCTTTTTCCTCTTTACCTCTTGTGATGTTTGGAGAAGATTTATGATGATGTGTGCTCGGGTGGAGCTTTGTGAAGAATTGTGGTTGATTGGTTGCTTATTTGGAAATTCGGGGTGGTGTTTGTTCTCTTTATGTATTTGTTTTGTTTCATTTTGTTTTGTCGTCTTTGTCTCATTTTCTCTCGTTTTTTTCATGTCTTTGTTTTGTGATGTGTAGTTGTGTCTAGTGTATAAAAAGGTTTTCGAAAACCCGGTTTCTAGGCTAGTGTGCAAGTGTTTCCTTTACCTTTCTAGTAGTATGAATCGAGTCTTGGACTTTGGTCTAGTAGAATGACCCTAAATCAATAGTTCGTTGGTCCCTTACCTTGAGTCCACCTAGCTTACTATGGATTTACTACGGGATTTGCATTTTGACCATTATGACCACCCACGGTGTGAAAAGGCCTTGGTTGCCGAGTCCCGTCCCTTAGGTGACCGTGTTAGGAATTGTTTGATTAGTCCAAGATTTCCCCTTTTTGTGGGTTTGAAGGGAAAGCGCGCTCCCGACATACTCATTCCCCTACCTCCTACACATGTCCACAAAATAAAGTTGCAAATTATTGAAATCATCTTTCTTAGTTGCAAAAAGAAATGCCTACAACTCAAATCTAGCCAAAAGGGCAAAGAAAAGAAAAAAAAAGGGGAAAGAAAATGAAAGAAAGAAAAGATTGAAGAAAAAAAAGGGGCACAAAAAGCCAAGAAAAAGAAAATACAAAAGATGAAAAAAAGAAATGGCATAGCAACACACAAAACAAAAATGCGAAAGAAAGAAAAATGCCAAAACAAAACCGTCTCACAAAAAGAATCCCCACATCTCAAAAATAAGCCTTTTTCCGACCGTTACCGTGAAGAGCCTACCAAAGGACCGAGTCCCTAGGAAGTATGATAGCGGTAATGATCGGTCTTCCCTCATTTTGCAAACTTATCCACCTTTTTACTTTGATTAGTTGAGCGGTTTTGAACATGGGACGACCCTCTTGGCTCATCGCTAAAGGGGGCGGGGTCTCACTTACCTACAGTGTCGACTAACACCGTGGTTCATCCTTTTTCCATCCCGCCGATCGTTCCGTAGTACGTTCTTAGAAGGTTAGGAGGACCTAGGTAAGTTACCAACGTTTTTATTGCTTTGTTGTCATACTATTAGGGTTTAGTTCATTTCGATTCGTATGATTAGGTTGGGAACGTTGTTACTTGTCTTGAGTCCTAAACCGGTGCTTCTTTCACCGCTTTTTAGAGGGAAGCGGTATTTATTTCTTTTTGGGTGCAACTGATTACTTGTTTGTTTGTATGTTTGTTTGTTTATGTATTTTTGTGTCCGATTGCATCCACAGTTTTGTCGCAAGACCTTACTTGCCTTGCGGAGTGCACTTTTCCTCTAAGTGTGCTCGCGTGAGTTGAAAGGGCGTAGGGTGCGCTAATACCCGCTCGATTAGTAGTCTAGTTTTTTAGTTAGTTGGTGCTTACTCGAGGGCGAGTAAGGGTTAAGTGTGGGGGAGTTGATAAGTGTAGTTTGTAGTACCTAATTTGTTGTGTTTGGTCTCGTTTTCCCTTGTGAAATCACCCTTTGGAGTGATTTCTGGGCTACTTATACTTCTTCTAGCTTGTTTTAGGTTCCCAAGACCATTCATGGAGAATTGGAACGATTCCGACTCGTTTCATGCACTTTTGGAGCCAACGAAAAGAAGAAACGATCACTCGGTGCCTTGGATTCGATCCCGAGACCTTGGGACCCATTCCATAGCCCCTTAGACTCGATCCCGAGCTCCGAGAATCGATGAGAAGCCCATGTGAAGCAAGGAGGGACCTTAGAGCTCTTATTGGAGGCCTACAGAGCCTTCCCGACCGGGACCAAGTGCCCTCTCGGTCGGGAAGGAATGCGCATTTGAGCAGGCTGCTGTGAAGGCCTTCCCGGCCGAGACCAAGAACCGTCTCGGTCGGGACAACCTTCCCAGCCAAGACCATAAGTCTTCCCAGGCAGGACGGGCGAGCTGCAGCGCGTGACCTTCTTTTCATCCTCCTTCATTCTTGTAACCTTATAAATACTTCTCCCTTGTATTGTTTAAGCATCCTACATTACCTTGGACTATCTTAGGCCTCTCTACAACATTCAAACCCTAGATTTAGTCTCTCCTCTCATTAGTGGTCAATGCTTGTGTGGGTAGTAGTGGCCAATGCTTCTCATACTTGTCTTCCTCTTCTCATTGTGTGACTAATTTGTGATTGAATCCTTGTGTTTTGAGTAGCATCTAGCATGAGTGTTCGGGTCTAGTCTTTGGCACGAGAGTGCGGACTTTGGCTTTAGCGCGAGAGCGCAACCCGACCTTAGTAACTATATGGCACCTACACCCTTGACCTCCCAATTATCCTACCACACTTGTGAACCCGACCTAACCCTACTCCCTTTCATATTTGATTTAATCTCCTTAGTCATCATTTCTCTAGTTTACTTGTTTCATTAGTCTTTAGTTGTTCTTTTTAGCCCTTGTTATCCCTAGTCCATTGTTAGTCCACTTTCTTCACCTCCAACCATCATAGTTTGTCAATTCTCTCATCTTTGTGTTGTTTTGGTAGCCTAGTCTCGTTTTTAGGTCGACCTAGTCTAGACATCATATAACCGTCCCCGTGGACACGACCCGACTTACCCTAGCTACTGTTAGGATTAGTTGGACTCTATTTGACGGTAGGGACCCACGACAATTCTCCTGCCATCACTCGTATATATTACTCCTGATTTATTGCTATTAAATAATTGTGTGATAATTATGTACCATGTTTATTTTCTATTTTTTTCTTCATCTTAGTTTTTCTTGATTCAATGTACATATCATTTACTGACATCCAAATTCTATTAGATGTTGAATCTTTCAAAGCTTGGATTTATAGCGCTGGACATATCAAGACAGAATTATTTGATTTGGACTTTAGATGCTGAAATGCACATAAACGCTTCATCTTTGGAGGAAACCATTAAAAAGGAAAACAAGGAATCCCTTGAGAATCCGTCTAAGGCATTGATTTTTCTCCGTCGTCAGCTTGACGAATCTTTAAAGGCACAGTATCTTACGGTGAAAGATCAATACAATCTATGGACGGAATTAATAGGTCATTTTGACCATCAAAAAACCGTCATTCTCCCACGTGCAAGGTTCGAATGGATGCACCTCCGTCTACAAGATTTTAAAAGTGTCACTTACTATAATTCGGCACATTTTTAAATTGTTTCTCATCTGAAATTATGCGGAGAAACTATCACTAATTCTGATTTTTTGGAGAATTTTTTTTCTACTTTTCATGCCTCGAATGTTGTTTTAAAACAACAATACCGGAGCGTTGATTTCAGAAGTATTCTGAGCTCATATCTTGTCTTTTGGTTGCTGAACAAAACAATGAGTTATTAATGCAAAATCATCAGACTCATCCTACTTGTTCATCACCTATCCTCATTCCTGAAGCAAATGCTAGTGTTTCTGCAAGAGGTGGAAAAAAGAATGGACATAACTTTGGTCCTAAAAAATCCATTCAGAAAAAGACAAGTGATTCTAACTCCAATAAGGGGAAGATAAATGAATTTCTATGTCATCGATGCGGCTCATTTAGACATTGGTCAAATGTTTGTCGTACACCAAGACATCTTGTTCATCTCTATACAGCTTCCATTCAGGCAAGGAAGCTAAAACAAATTTTGCCCAATATAAATATGAAGTGTCTTGTTGACAGTGCAACAACATATATAATCATTCGCAACAAACAATTTTTCTCCCATTTAATGTTAGCTGCAGCCAATGTTAGCACAATATCAGGGACATCAAATCTTATTGAAGGTCACGGAAAAGCATTGTTGATATTATCTAATGGTACGAAAATCAACTTTCGTGATGCTTTACATTCAACAAGATCCGAACGAAACTTGTTGAGTTTTAAAGATATCTGCCTCAATGGATACCACCTTGAGACGACAATTGAGGCTGACACAGAATATTTGTGCATCACTGATATTATCTTTGGAAAAAAACGCATCACATATTAGAAAACCTTCCTTCTTTACCTTTCGGATTATATCATACTATCCTCATTGAATCACATTTTATGAAATATGTGAATGTTTTTAAACTTGGCATGATCGTCTAAGTCATCCAGGATCAACAATGATGCGTTGAGTTATTGAAACCTCGCATGGACATCCTTTAAAGCATCTAAAAGTCCTACGAATCAAAGATTATTGTCCTTGCAAGACTGGTTATAAGAACAAATTGATCATTAGACCATCCTTAATGAAGGTTGGTATTTGATATGCTTAATTTATATCGTTCTTTTCTTGGTTTTTGTCCCTTTTTCTCTTGGTGAAACCGTCCTTGAGTGCGGTTTTGAGCTACTAACGCTCTCTTTAGTGATATTTCTTGCTTATAGATTCTTTTGACATGAAACTCAACACTTGGTGTTTATGTCTATGTAGTAGCAACTAATCCCGAGCATTACTGTCACCTAAGGAACTAAGGAAGAAGCTAGAAGACCGTCCCTTGAGGTGTCCCTTGGGGAGGCTTTCCGTGACAATTATGCCAAGAAAATAAGTGGTACTGACGGCCTACACTACCGTGCAAGCAAGTGTCCCAACCGTGCAACCATCATTCGTCATGGTAGGGACGAGACAGCCCGACACGGCTGGGACTAGGGATGGCAACGGATCGTGGATCCGGTCCAGATCCTCAAGATCCTGTCCTCACGGACCGGATATGGATCGGATCCGGATCCGCTATTTTTAAACGGATCCGGATCTGGATCCCAGTAAAAAGATCCGGATCTGATCCGTAAATCCGTTTTAAAAAAAAAAGATAAATATTGTTGGGCTGTTGGGCAGTTGGGCCGTGGATGGTAATTGGTAAGTGACTAAGTGTTAATTAAAAGTTTGAAACAAAGTCTGCCTCTTTTTCTTCTCCCCTCCTCTCTAAATTTGACCTAGTCTTGAGTTCTGATCTGTGATGCTGCATGCTGCCTGCTGCCTCTATCTTCAAGTTTTCTTCTTCATCGAATAATAAGTCTTCATTTAATCAATCATCAATTGTCGATCAACCATCATCACTCGCCCAGATTCGTTGCTGTTGAAGGAGTTTCTACTCTCTCGTCGTTCCTGTCGCCGGAGTTTCTAGACTTGCATTTTATCACTCGATCGTCGGTAAATTAGGTATACTTCGTTTCGTTCTGTTTCGTTTCGTTCTTACTCTATCTGCCCTTGTTCTTGATGCTGTGATGTTGTCGGTTACTGTTTTTGTCTCGTTAATTCTCTCTATATTTTGTCTCCTCATTCTCTCTATATTTTATGTTGAAGTACGTTATTGTTCACTGCTGTTTTGGGTATGTTAATGCTGCGATTCACAGTTGGTGGTGGTCGTAATTGTTATCGTTATTTGGTTATGTTTGTTCTATTATTCACGTTCTCCCTATACGTTTACTGATGTCGGAGAGCATCTTTGTTGTTGTCACTTTGTTTTGTTGCTATGTTTCTTTTATGACCCGTTTAGCACAGTTTCCTTGTTACTACTGCGTGGCTGCTAGTTGTTTCCATCATTCTATTGCGTTCATCTTTACTTTGTTTTCTGTCACAGATGTTTATTCCTTGCTACTAGCTTGCTGCTATACGTCTTGTAATTGCTGTTTGTTGTCATTATTACTACGGTTTTGTAGCTAGTGTATCTTCCCCTTATTTTCCTTCTCTTTATCAATTGCTTTATTTTTCATGGATTATCAGAATGCAAGGTGAACAATCCAATAATATTTCTTCTAGCGGTAATGAAGAATTAGGCGGTTTCACAGGGCCTTTTGTTAATGTGCCTATAGATGTAGAAAGTAAGGAGGAAGATTTTATTGACGTTCCAGATGATCACGATGTTATCCCCAATAGAATCGAACAAAAAGAATCTGAGGTAAGCGAACCAAAAACTAAAAAGCGTACTTCTGATGTTTGGAATTCTTTTGAATTAGTAAAGGTGAAAGGTGTTTTGATTGCAAAATGCAAAGCTTGTAAGAAAGAACTTTCCTACAATGATTGTAATGAGATTTCTCATCTTGGTAAACATGCACAGAATACTTGTCCAATGAGATTTTTGACAGTTGATGGCTCTCAAAAGAAGCTAAGAACAATAAGAAGGTTGATGGCACTACTACTTTAGAGTTAAAAGAGAAATATAAGGAGTTTGATGAAGATTATACTAGGAGTTTATTGAGTAAGATGGTGGTGGTGCATGAGTATCCTTTATCGATGGTTAATCATCATGTCTTTAGAGAACATTCTAAGAGTTTGAACCCTTACTACAAGATGATCTCTAGGAATACCTTGAAAAAAGATATTTTGAAGTTGTATGATGCCGATAAGCTTTCCCTTAAGCGATTATTGGAGTTTAATGATAGTAGAATTGCGGTGACAACGGATATGTGAACCTCCATTCAAAAAAAAAGGGTACATGGTTGTTACTTCACATTTCATTGATAAAAATTGGAACTTGAGGAATCGAACTTTGAGGTAACCGTTTTCATCTTTATAAAACTTATCTACCATCTCTTGATATTTTATTGTGTGTTTATTTGGATTGTGTGTTTATTTGAATTGTGTGTTTATTTGAAGGTTTCGTTATGTGTCATCTCCACATACAAAAGATGTTCTTGCTGAAGTTTTAATGGAGTGTTTGTCTCAATATGGTCTAGAGAGTAAGATTTCTTCCGTTGTGGTTGACAGTTGTACCACAAATGATGCAATGATGAGAATATTGCTTACAAATTTTGAGAAAAAGTGTCTTATGTTGAAAGGTAAGTTCTTGCATTTGAGATGTAGTGCTCACATCTTAAATTTTATTGTTAGAGATGGGTTAGAGGTCATTGAATCGGGGATAACAAAAGTGAGAGAGTGTGTTCATTTTGGGGTGCTACTCCTAGAAGGATTGAAAAATTTGAAGAGTCTTGTCGTTTTTTGGGTATTAGTAACACTCAAAAGTTGATTCTTGATTGTAAAACAAGGTGGAATTCAACTTTTGCTATGCTTGAATCCGCATTGCCTTATGTGGATGTGTTTAAAAGACTAAAACGACAAATTAGAAAGTTGAGATTTGATATTCCTTCAAATGAAGATTGGAACTTGGCTAGTCTTATTTGTAAAAAGTTGGTAAAGTGTTTTCTGGGAGGCATTATCATACTTCTAACTTATTTTTTCGAAAGGCTTGTGAGATAAAGCTTGCTTTGAGATCTTGGTTTGTTGATGATGCTTTTATTGTTACAACCATGGCTACAAATATGGTTGTGAAATTTGATAAGTATTGGGATCACATAAACATTCTTTTAGCTATTGCCGCCATTTTGGATCCTAGGAATAAGATGGATTGTGTCGAGTATTATTTTAAGAAATTATACGGTGAAAGTAGGAAGAAAAAGTGATTATGGTGAGAAAATATTTGGATGATCTTGTTATTGAGTATCAACATAGAAATGAAGGGAATGTGACACAAGACTTGTCTAAAGAAAATGGGAAAAGAGGTCTTGTTATTTCTAGTGTGGAAGGTGAAGAAGATGGTTTTGCTAGAGAAAAGAAGAGAAAGAAGAGAAAGGTGAATGTAATGGGTGAGGTGGATCATTATTTCGAGGATGAAACATAACCCGAAAATGTCAACTTTGACATTCTTAGTTGGTGGAAAATGGATCATAAATATCCTACACTAAGAAAAATTGCCAAGGATATTCTTGCTATTCCAATTTCTAGTGTGGCTTCCGAAAGTGCCTTTAGCATGGGAGGAAGGGTAATTAGTTCTCAACGCTCAATGCTTCATGTTAACACCATAGAAGCTTTAATGTGCTTGCAAAATTGGAAGGTTGAGGATATTCAAGGTAATATTTATTATTCTGTATTAAACTTCTTACATTATTTTATTTGCAATATCTTCTTTGATACATAATGCTATTTATTACTACTAGGTAATATTTATTTTATTTGTTTTGAAGATAATCTAGAAGACACAAGTGCATGCTTTACTATAAATGAGGATTCAGATAGTGAAGGTGAAGATATTGATGCTATTGACATGGTGAGTTTTTATTGATTGCATTTGTTAGTTAGCCTCTTTTATTGTTAGTGATATTTGTTTTCATATATTAACATGCTATGTGTTCTTTGACATTAGGATATTGATGTTATTTCTTATGAAGACATGGAAGAAAGAACTCAAGAAGCTTCAAGTGTCGACTACTAAATTAGCGGTTTATTTTGTAATTCGTAAACTATGTAACTTGATTTGTAATTCGTAAACTATGTTCTTTAATTTGTATTTTTTTTGTTATTTCTAAGACTGTTTTCTTTGATTATGAATCTTTTCATACGGACTATAATCTTATTTGTAAGATTATCAAAATTTAAAATTGTCACAATACTCGTTAATCTAAAAACTTGAAGAATTCGAAATTTTAATTAAGTCAAATATTGGATCCGCGGATCGGATCCGGATCCGGTCCGGATCCGACGGATCTGGATCTGCAATTTTAGGACCCTTCGGATCCGGATCCGCTGATGGAGATGCGGATCTGGATCTGGATCCATGCGGATTCGGTCCGTTGCCATCCCTAGCTGGGACGAAGCTTAGTGGGCCTTTTTCCGACGATTAATTTCCCTCATTTCCACACCCTATATATACGTCGTCTTGTATCTTCTTTAATTACGAAACCCTAGATCTAGTTTACCTTTAATAAAATCCTTAGAAACTCCTTAATTTGCTCTTAATTACTCTTTAATCTTAGTCTAAATTAGATTATTCTTCATCATTCCGGGTTGTAATCGAAGATTGAATTCCCTATATCTACTTTCTATATTATATTTCATATTTCCACTTCTCGAGTGATATAATTCTCTTTTCCCTTATCTTTATTAGTTCAATCTTGTCTTATTTAGAATCCATCTTTGTTTATGCCCAATTTTGATTGTTACTTTGATATGAATACTTTCTTTTTGTTGTTGAATCTCATTGTAGACCTTAGTATTTCCATGGATATGAGTGAGTAGATCTATTTGCTAGGGTTAATAGGGGGATGGGGTGTCATTGATAGGTAATTGGGGAGAAGCTGATGTTGTGGGAGATTGTTCATGTTGCTTCTTGATGTTATGCACTCATCAAGCTTGTTGATTTGCGTGTTAGACTTGTAGTTGTAAATGCTTGTGTACTCGCCTTCTCTTGTTTGGTTTTGTATCATGTTAGGTTGGGTCTTTTTGTGATAGCATATGACCTTGAGGCCGTTTAGTTGCGAGAGCCCGAACGTTGCCTTGACACATAGATCCACCAACACCCTCGCTTCCCTTTAATTACCTAGACACCCTAAGACCCGACTTAACCCTAGCTTTTATCCCTAATCTTTTATCTCGTTTTTATTCGCTTGTTTCCTTTCTTGCTTATCCTTGCCACAATTTAGACTCTAGTTTAGCAACCCATTGAATCTTAACCATCGACCATTGTTTGACATGAACCTAGTTTAACGTGTATCATCCTTTAGTTTGGAATTCCTGTCCGTGTGGAGATCGACCTTGCTTGCCCTTTGACACCATAGCGTAGGTTTAGTGAGTTTACTTGTTGGTAGGATTTGCGATAAATCCTACTATCAATTTGGCGCCGTTGCCGGGGAGGGTGTTATTCTAGACTTTAGATTGCTTATTTTAGACTTTGTTCTCGTTTTGTGTGTTTTTCTTTCCATTTTTTCCAACAAGTTATCAATAGTACTCATCCGTACAACTTGTGTATGGGCATCAACCAAATATTTCTCATCTTAGAACTTTTGGTTGTGCAATTTACGTCTCTATAGCTCCACCTCAAAGAGAAAAAATGGGACCCTAACGTAAACTCGGTATATATGTCGGCTATGAATCCCCATCTATCATTAAATATTTAGATCCTCTCGTGGGAGACGTCTTTAAAGCAATATTTGTTGATTGTTAGTTTGATGAGTCAAATTTCCCGTCATTAGGGGGAGAAAAGCTTAATCTTGAGGAAAGCCGAGAAATTTCTTGGAATACACCAACACTAGTCTATTTTGATCCCAGTACAAAGTAGTGCTAACTTGAGGTTCAAAGGATCATACATTTGCAAAATATTGCAAATAGCATTTCTGACGCATTTACGGATACAGGAAGAATAACCAAATCACATATTCATGTTGCGAATGCCCCAACAAAAATGTGTATCCAAGTAGAAAATCATGACAACACAAATGAGTCCAAGACACGCTTAAAGCGTGGGAGATGAACTACCTTTCTAGAAAGGGACCCTCTATCTAAAAACTTGATTGAACAATCAAATACGGAGGACATAGTTGCACATGATGAGGATAATGGAGCTCAAAACAAAGAAATTTCCATAAACTATGTTGGTATAAAAGAAAGTTGGGATAGAAATGCAAGCGTTCTTGACGATATACTTGCATTCACAGTTGCTTTGAACGTCATGGAAAATATTGACGATCCTGAACCACAATCGGTAGAAGAATGTCAAAATAAAAAAGATTGGCAAATGTGAAAAGATGCAATCCAAGCCGATTTTAAATCGATCGTTAGCAAAACGGAACGTTTTTGGTCCAATTGTTGAAACACCACAAGGTGTAAAAGCCGTCGGATATAAATGAGTATTCGTAAGAAAACACGATGAGAAAAATGAAATTGTGAGATATAAAGCTTGACTCGTTGCACAAGGTTTTTCACAAAGACCTTGTATCGATTACCAAGAAACTTATTCTCCAGTGATGGATGACATCACATTTTGGTTTTTTATTAGCTTGGCGGCTTCAGAAAAGCTTGGCATGCATTACGGATGTAATCACGGTCTATCTTTATGGATCACTTGCTTAATAGTGACATCTACATGAAAATTCCCGAGGGACTTCCTATACCTAAAAAAATATCCAAACAACGTAGTATATACTCAATAAAGCTTCAAAGAGCTCTATATGGACTAAAGCAATCTGGAAGAATGTGGTATAATAGACTTAGTGAATACTTTGTAAAACAACGATACATTGTTAGAATTATGCTTCAAAAGAAACTATTTGTTGTCTAATTTTTGTGATGACATACACTATGAGTGATGGTGATGTATGATACTTGGATACTTGGAGGCCAAGTCCGTACGTTATCTCCATGACATCATTTTCTTATGTCACACCATGACATCCATGGTGATGTGTTGTGCTTGGTGGCCAAGTACTTTAGTTTATAAATAGATATCAAATCCCATCATTTTCAATCATCCAAAAATCCATCTTCTACGTACTTCTCCTTCTATCACAAAATATTCTCTCAAAAATATTATTAACAATTTATAGTTTGAGTGAAATTTTGGCAACGATTTTGGTAATAACTCATTTACGGTCTTACCTACACAAAGATCGTAGCGGTTGTGCAATCCTGGGGGTCAAATGTCAAGGAGTATGTGCGTAGTAGACGGGGCATAATCGACTTTAGGACAGTGACCTCAAGTCACGTCACAACCTTTCTTCTCAAATAAGATTATTCCTCTTTTCCGTCTTATTTATTTATTCACTACTCGCCTAACATACACTAATAATGCCATTTGTCCATTCGTTTTCTTTAAGAAATCTTATTCAGGTTTTTCTATTATTGCAGTATACGTTGATGATTTAAATCTTATTGGTACTCAAGTAGAGATCACTGAAACCGCTGATTATTTACAAAAGGAATTTGAGATGAAAGATCTTGGTAAAGTAAGTTGTCTTGGTTAACAAATTATTGAACATATCACGAACGAGATATTTGTTCACCAATCCACTTATACTAAAAAGGTCTTAAAACGCTTCTATATAGATAAAGCACATCCATTAAGTTCTCCAATGATGGTAAGATCACTCAATGTGCATAAAGATCTATTTTGTCTAAAGAGGATGGGGAAGAACTCCTTGGACCAGAAGTATCTTATTTGAGTGCAGTTGGCGCTCTCATGTATCTCGCTAACTCTATAAGAACTGACATTGTTTTTTAGTGAATTTATTAGCTAGATATAGCTCTGCCCCAACTAAAAGACATTGGAATGGAGTCAGACACTTACTCTGATATCTTAGTGGTACTATTGATTTAGGTTTATTTTACTCTTACGAATCTAAATCAAAACTAGTTGGGTATAGAGATGCAGGTTACCTTTCTTATCCACACAAAGGGAAATCACAAAGAGGTTATTTGTTCACATATAGAGATACAGCTATATCATTGCGGTCAGTGAAACAAATAATTGCAGCTACTTCTACAAATCATTTTGAGTTACTAGCAATACATGAGGCAAGTCGTGAATGCTTATGGCTAGGGGTAAGCAAAATTATACGATACGATTTTATTATACGTATACGATACGGTGTACGCTTTCAATTATATGAATTTTCGGATATCCGATACAAATAACCGGATATACGATACGGTTTTCCTTAAAAACGTAGTGAATACATATCAGGGAAAATTGAAACCGAATATCCGATTTCCGATCCGGTTTTTTAAAAACAATAAAAAAAAATATGAAAAATATAATCCTAATATGAATTATCAATGAAGAATTCAAAACTCATCAATTATTCTCAAAGGTAAAAAATAAAACTATTAGTAAATTTATGATATTATGTAATGGAACCTAATATTTTGTTAGAATAATGGTACCGTAAGACATATATACCATATGTTTTTGAGTTTTTTTTATGTATTTTTATTATATCAATTTATCTAAAACGTAATGTTACTTAAAAATCAATTAATTACTCTAAGTTAAAAACGAAAAGTTGTTTTAAAAAAAAAGACAAAAAGAAAAATATAAAACCGGATATTCGAAAAAACCGGATCGGATAAGGATCGAATTTATTTATTTTTAAAACCGGATATCCGATATGGTTTACAAAATCGGATCGGATATCTGGTTTTGCTCACTCATACTTATGGCTAAGGTCAGTAATACACCATATTCAAGACTCATGTGGACTCCCTTCTCGATCTATTAAGGATGTGCCAACAATATTGTACGAAGACAATGCTGCTTATATTACACAACTAAAAGAGCGTTTTATCAAAGGTGATCGAACGAAACATATCAGTCCAAAGTTTTTTTTTACACATGATCTACAAAATCATGGTGACATTAACATCCAACAAATGCGTTTAAGTGACAACTTGGCAGATCTAATCACCAAAGCTTTACCTGAAACACCCCACATTGATTGAAGATGTCCTATTTATGAGTTTTGCTTAAAAAGATTTGAAGTACTACTCATATCAACAAAGTGCACTTTCTTTTTTGGTCATCCATGCAAAAGAACTCCGCAGTTAAGCATGCTTGGTTGGGATTAGTCTAAGGATGGGTGACCTCCTGGGAAGGTTTCCGGGATGCGCATGAGTGAGGTCAAAATGCGCTGGAAAGGACACGTGTTAGTCTGTGAGACCAGTACAAAGCCTGTCGAGCTACCGCGAATAATATTTCTTGTCCTAGGATTGGGCCGGGGTGTTACATTACTGATGAGTTAATGGATCCCTAAGTACCTAAGAGGAGGAGAGGGTGAATTAGGTACCTTTTAAAAAATTCAACGTAATCTTTATTGATTAAAGCGAGTTGAATCAAAGTAGAAGACGAATATGTAAAGAAGTACTAGACTTAACATACAACGGACAGTCAGACTGTTACGCTTTGTCTTAGCAAGGAGTACGGCTACAGAACAAGGCCACAGTATGAGCGACTGTTGTCAGACTGTATTCGGTTCGCTTAGCAGAATGAGAAGCTACAAACGAATGTCACAGTATAGACGACTGTTGCATGAAAAGAAATATCACAACTAAAACTAAGTTTGAAGCTTGAGCAAATAAAAGAAAAACAAAATAACATGCTTTTATAGAAAGATGCAGCGGAAAAAATAAAGAACACGAAAAAACACGATATTTTTGAATTGGTTCGGTCAACACTCTAAGGGCCTACGTCCAATGCTTTTCTTATTGCTTTTCTTTAGAAATCTACTCCGAAATCAAAAGACCCTTACAATGAAAAGCGACACATAACCTACTCCGGTTACGACCAACAACCTACTCCGGTTGCGATTTGAGTTTACAAGACTACTATGTCTCTAACTCGCCAATGACCTACTCCGGTCATGACCAATAGCCTACTCTGGCTACGACTCTTAATAACTTAGAAAGTTACACATATTACAATTGAAAACCAAGTTAGACAAGAATGTGTGTGATTCTGTGTGACACTGTGTTCGACTGTGACTTTGAAATTACTAAAGACTTTCTCTTTTGAAAATACTTTGCAAAATGTTTTTAAGATAAAAACCTTTGAAAACAAAATGCAATAAATGAAGTTTTAGTTTGAAAGCCTTGAGAAATAAATTAGGCAGATGAGTTTCTTTTTTAGTAGATGTGGAAATGGGTAAAAGAATGTGTCTCATTAAAAATCCAAAGATTAAAAGGAAACCCTTGACTTTGTTAAAAAAAGAAAGCTTTTTCAAAAAGAAAGGGAAACATGCTTAAGGTTTACCAAAATTGAAGGGCAGATGTTTACTTGAAAGATGATACTTGAAAGAGGAAACATTTCAAGTTCACTTTCAAAAGTGAAGAACCATTTTTTGAAAACTTTGGAGAAGAGGTGCATTGTTTTACACGAAATCAAATCATTCTTTTTTCTTAAAGAAATCAGATTTTTTTCAAAGTCAATTTAAATTTGTAAAAAGATTTTTCTGAAGGTTTAACTTTTGAAATCAAAATCTTTTCGAATCATTAAGAGATGTCGAACGATGTAACAGTCAGTCCGACTGTTACATACTGCTGTACCGAAAAACACACACTTTGCCATTGCTAGTGACTATGGACTTAGACTCGATTTTATTCTCTTCACTTGAATTTCTTGATCTTTATCTTGGGTAGCTTTGACTTGTCTTGATATCATCATTCTTGAATTAGCACATTTGATAATTATCGCACTAATGACGATTAACCTATTAAGATTAAACTAGAAGACAAGTTAAATAGGCATTGTCATCATCAACAAACCCAACAAATTCCCCCTTTGATGATGACAAGCCTAAGCAAAAATCTTGATGTCCTAAGTTCCCCCTCAAAAGGTTAGTCTATCAAGATTAGTAATCACATAGTAAAGGATTTATAAGCTTAGAAGGAGAACAAACAATACTTAGACAAAATATTAGATATAAGAACTAAGGACTATCAAGGAAGGATCAAGAATCAGTTTTGAGGACATGTGTTTTACCTTTTCCCCCTCTTGGCATCATCAAAGAACCTGTCATAATTTCGGACACAGTAGAAAACACATATAATATGGGCACATAATATTACGAAAACAAATTAAAAAGCATCCAGAGGGCAACAGTCACCAGGACTGTTACACAGAATTCAGAAAAGTTAATACAAACCATTGTCTTTCAAAAGATAATACTAAAAATAGTTTTTGATTTTGAAAAGAGAGATTAATTAAGAGGAATCAGAATCCTCATCATCATCATCATCATCATCATCATCATCATCATCATCATCATCATCATCATCATCAGCAGCAGCAGAAGCAGCATCAGAATCCATTTCACCACCTTTTCCCTTCACCAAAGCAGAAATTACCCCGATGTTTCCTTGCATCTCATCCATTCTCGCATCCAATTTATTTATCCATCCTCCCCTCCCTCTCCTCCAAACCCTAGAAAAAAACACCCCTCGGGGCTGCCATCTACCAATTCCGGTAGTGGTAAGCCCCAAATTTTACTCTTTATCATTAATTATTAGTAGTTTCTTTATATTATAATAACTCTTGCCTCTCCTTTTTGGAGATTTGTCCCATTAATTGATGGGTTTTTTCCCATATTTTTTGTGGGTTTGTTCTCTCTTTTGGAGAGGTTCAAGAATTATGTGCAAGATCATGGGATCAACGAAATTTCTACGTATGGCGATACAATTGAGGTCAGATCTCGGTCTAATATTGGTAGAAATAGTGAAAGTTTGTACTTTTGAATATTTTACAATCAAATCCATAGATTCCTTCGCGAAAGGCTGTGTCAATCAACATCGATATATAGAAGGCTGTGCAGAAGCGTGTTATTCGAATAGCGATCTCCGTCTCAAGGATGTTCTTTATTTATTTTTTACAAATATGTATTCAGTTCAATTTGATATCATTTGTAGATGCCGTATCATTTATTATTAATGAAATTGATCTGCACTTCAAAAATAAATGTCAAAGTTGACATTTTCGGGTTGTGTTTCATCCTCCAAATAATGATCCACCTCACCCATTACATTCACCTTTCTCTTCTTTGTCTTCTTTTCTCTAGCAAAACCATCTTCTTCACCTTTCACACTAGAAATATCAAGACCTCTTTTCCCATTTCCTTTAGACAAGTCTTGTGTCACATTCCCTTCATTTCTATGTTGACACTCAATAACAAGATCATCCAAAGATTTTCTCACCATAATCACTTTTTCTTCACTACTTTCACCGTATAATTTCTTAAAATAATACTCGACACAATCCATCTTATTCCTAGGATCCAAAATGGCGGCAATAGCTAAACGAATGTTTATGTGATCCCAATACTTATCAAAATTCACAACCATATATGTAGCCATGGTTCTAACAATAAAAGCATCATCAACAAACCAAGATCTCAAAGCAAGCTTTATCTCACAAGCCTTTCGAAAAAATAAGTTAGAAGTAGGATAATGCCTCCCCGAAAACACTTTAGTAGCATTACTAAATATCACCAACTTTTTACAAATAAGACTAGCCAAGTTCCAATCTTCATTTGAAGGAATATCAAATCTCAACTTTCTATTTAGTCGTTTTAGTCTTTCAAACACATCCACATAAGGCAATGCGGATTCAAGCATAGCAAAAGTTGAATTCCACCTTGTTTTACAATCAAGAATCAACTTTTGAGTGTTACTAATACCCAAAAAACAACAAGACTCTTCAAATTTTTCAATCCTTCTAGGAGTAGCACCCCCAAATGAAACACACTCTCTCACTTTTGTTATCCCTGATTCAATGACCTCTAACCCATCTCTAACAATCAATTTTAAGATGTGAGCACTGTACTACATCTCAAATGCAAGAACTTACCTTTCAACATAAGACACTTTTTCTCAAAATTTGTAAGTAATACTCTCATCATTGCATCATTTGTGGTACAATTGTCAACCACAACGGAAAAAATCTTACTCTCTAGACCATATTGAGACAAACTCTCCATTAAAACTTTAGCAAGAACATCTTTTGTATGTGGAGATGACACATAACGAAACCTTCAAATAAACACACAATTCAAATAAACACACAATCAAATAAACACACAATATAATATCAAGAGATGGTAGATAAGTTTTATAAAGATGAAAACGATTACCTCAAAGTTCGATTCCTCAAGTTCCAATTTTTATCAATGAAATGTATGTGAAGTAACAACCATATACCCTTTTTTTTAATGGAGGTCCACATATCCCTTGTCACCGCAATTTTACTATCATTAAACTCCAATAATCGCTTAAGGGAAAGCTTATCGGTATCATACAATTCAAAATATCTTTTTTCAAGGTATTCCTAGAGATCATCTTGTAGTAAGGGTTCAAACTCTTAGAATGTTCTCTAAAGACATGATGATTAACCATCGATAAAAGATACTCATGCACCACCACCATCTTACTCAATAAACTCCTAGTATAATCTTCATCAAACTCCTTATATTTCTCTTTTAACTCTAAAGTAGTAGTGTCATCAACCTTCTTATTGTTCTGAGCTTCTTTTGAGAACCATCAACTGTCAAAAATCTCATTGGACAAGTATTTCGTGCATGTTTACCAAGATGAGAAATCCCATTACGATCATTGTAAGAAAGTTCTTTCTTACAAGCTTTGCATTTTGCAATCAAAACACCTTTCACCTTTACTAATTCAAAAGAATTCCAAACATCAGAAGTACGCTTTTTAGTTCTTGGTTCGCTTACCTCAGATTCTTTTTGTTCGATTCTAATGGGGATAACATCATGATCATCAGGAACGTCAATAAAATCTTCCTCCTCACTTTCTACATCAATAGGCACATTAACAGGAGGCCCAGTGAAACCGCCCAGTTCTTCATTACCGCTAGAAGAAAGATTATTGGATTGTTCACCTTGCATTCGGATAATCCATGAAAAATAAAGCAATTGATAATGAGAAGGAAAACAGGGGGAAGATACACGAGCTACAAAACCGTAGTAACAATGACAACAAACAGCAATTACAAGACGTATAGCAGCAAGCTAGTAGCAAGGAATAAACATCTGTGACAGAAAACAAAGTAAAGATGAACGAAATCGAATGACGGAAACAACTAGCAGCCACGCAGCAGCAACAAGGAAACTGTGCTAAACGGGTCGTAAAAAAACAACATAGCGACAAAACAAAGTGACAACAAGAAAGATGCTCTCCGACATCAGTAAACGTATTGGTAGAACGTGAAGAACAGAACGAACATAACCAAATAACGATAACAATTGCGACCACCACCAACTGTGAATCGCAGCATTAACATACCCAAAACAGCAGTGAACAATAACATACTTCAACACAAAATATAGAGAGAACGAGGAGACAAAATATAGAGAGAATTAACGAGACAAAAAAAGTAACCGACAACATCACAGCATCAAGAACAAGGGCAGATAGAGTAAGAACGAAATAGAAGGAAACGAAGTATACCTAATTGACCGACGATCGAGTAATAGAATGCGAGTTTAGAAACTCCGGCGACAAGAACGGCGAGAGAGTAGAAACTCCGTCAACAGCAACGAATCTGGGCGAGTGATGATGGTTGATCGACAATTGATGATTGATGAAATGAAGACTTATTATTTGATGAAGAAGAAAACTTGAAGATAGAGGCAGCAAGCAGCAAGCAGCATCACAGATCAGAACTCAAGACTAGGTTAAATTTAGAGAGGAGAGGAGAAGAAAAAGAGGCAGACTTTGTTTCAAACTTTTAATTAACACTTAGTCACTTACCAATTACCATCCACGGCCCAACTGCCCAACAACCCAACAATATTTATCTTTTTTTTAAACGGATTTACGGATCGGATCCGGATCTTTTTACTGGGATCCAGATCCGGATCCGTTTAAAAATAGCGGATCCGGATCCGATCCATATCCGCCGGATCTGAAATTTTAGGCTCCATATCCGGTCCGTGCGGACCGGATCCAGGATCCGTTTCCATCCCTAAAAGTAACTAACTGACTTTTTCGTTTTTTTTTTCGATTTTTTTTTCGTCAGCCAACTACAATAGGAAAAGAAAATATAAGAAAGGGTAATTGAAAGGAGGTAAATATGGGAAGTAACTCGGGGAAGATAACTTATGGGGAAGGTAGAAGTGGTGGTAAATAGGAAGAGTGATGATGATAAAAAAGAGGATGGAAGAAATATTACTTACTAGATATTATATGGTGGATATTTGGTTAATATGAGAGATATTAATTTATTTTTGATAACTTTCCAAAAAAACACAATGGTTAATATACACAATTCAAAATTCATCACATAAGAATACCAATTAATTCATTAAGTAAGATTAAGGACTTAGTCACATGCATGATTATTATAAAAAGAATTATCGGTTCGTCTAGCCAATCATGCAAGGAAAAACGATAAATCACACGTAATCAATTAGAACAATTAATCAAACCAATTTCTAGTCGAAACTTCTCGAATTGGTCTCTTGCTAGTGGCTTAGTAAATATATCGGCAATTTGATCTTCGGTATTGCAAAAAATTAACTTAATGTGACCCTTTTCTATGTGATCTCTAATAAAGTGATGACGTATATCTATATGCCTAGTTCGAGAATGTTGAATCGGATTTTTAGATATGTTTATGCACTCGTATTATCACATATTATAGAAATGGAGTCATAAATCATACCAGAATCGACAAGTTGTTGTCGTACCCATAATACTTGAGAACAACAATGAGCGGCGGCCACATATTCACTTTCGGCCGTAGAGAGAGCAACGGTGTTTTGCTTCTTCGAACCCCATGAAATGAGACACAGACCTAAGAAGGTAGCAGAACCCGAAGTGCTCTTTCGATCGACCGTACACCCCGCATAGTCTGTGTCCGAGAAACCTATTAGATCAAATGGACAACTTAAGGGGTACCATAGATAAAGCTCTTTTGTTCCAACCAAATACCGAAGAATGCGTTTTACGGCTTTAAAATGAGATTCTTTGGGACTTGCTTGGAAACGAGCACACAAACAAACACTAAATAATATATCAGGACGACTTGCGGTTAAGTAAAGAAGTGAGCCTATCATACCTCTATACACCGATTCACTAACATTCTTTTCATCCTTGTCCAATTTGGACGATGATACCATCGGTGTAGTGTATGGCTTAGCATTAGTCATCCCGAACTTAGTTAGCATCTCCTTGATGTACTTTTGTTGGTGAATCATGATTCCTTCCTTCGATTGCTTGATTTGACAAACAAGAAAGAATTCGAGTTCACCCATCATACTCATCTCAAACTTCGATTTCATTAGATTAGAAAAATAAAGAGTAAGGAGTTCACTAGTTGCTCCAAATATGATGTCATCGACATATACCTGGACAACCAACAGTCCATCCGACTGTGACTTTATAAATAATGTCTTATCCACCGAACCTCTACGAAAACCGTTTTCAAGCAAAAACTTTGACAAGCGATCGTACCAAGCTCTCGGGGCTTGTTTTAAACCATAAAGTGCTTTGTCAAGTTTAAAGACATGTTCGGGATAATCATTATCTATAAAACCCGGAGGTTGCTCAACAAAGACATCTTCCTCTAAATAACCATTTAGGGAAGCGGTTTTAACATACATTTGAAAAAGTTTGATGCCGTTGTGAGCTGCAAAAGCTATTAGGAGCCTTATGGCCTCAAGTCTAGCTACCGGTGCATAGGTTTCATCATAGTCGATACCTTCTTGTTGATTATAACCTTGCACCACTAGTCTAGCCTTGTTCCTTACGATTTCACCGGAATCGTCTAGCTTATTGCGAAAGACCCATCTAGTACCAATGACGGTAGGATTAGAGGGCCTAGGGACAACATGCCATACCTCATTCCTCTTGAATTGAACAAGCTCTTCTTGCATTGCTATCAACCAGTCGGCATTAGTCAGAGCGACTATGACATTGGGCAATTCGATTTGAGAAACGAATGTGTTGCAAGTGTAGAAATTGTTGAGGGATGATCTTGTCTTTACTCCAGATTTCAAGTCACTAGTCAGATTTAAGAAAGGGTGTGAGTAGGGATGGCAACGGGTCCAGGACCCTACCCAGACCCTCCGGGTCTTACCCTAGCGGGTCGGGTACGGGTCCTAATTTTTTTGGACCCTGTGGGTACGGGTCGGGTCTGGATCCTTCAAAAATATTCCGGGTCCGGGTCCGGGTCCTAAAAGTCATACCCGGACCCGACCCTTGGACCCGTTTAAAAAGTAAAAAATATATGTATTCCCATATTTGTGTAATGCAACAAAGTAAGAATAATAAGCGAAAAAAAGGAAAGTGATTTGCAAAAAGAATCATTTTACAAAGAGTAAATTAGAAATTACTCCCTTCAAAGATGCGTTTATTAAAATTTACTCCTTTATGATTTTTGTTTTAATATTTTACATCCAAATAGATGCAAAACTTCAAAATTTACTTGCAAATCACTACTCCGACGAGTTAATCCGGTGAGTTTGATTTATTTTGCTTGTTTTCTATTTTTTATACCGAAAGTGCCCCTTTCTTCTTCCTACCCTTCTTTCCCTCTTCCCTTATGCTCTCATTTAGTCTGCAGACTTGTAAAAAAAAAGTCCCCACAATTGATTGATGAATGGATGCTCGAGTTTTGGGTTTGGTGATTTTCGATTTGGAAATTTAGGGTTCTCCTGGAATTGGGACTGAAAGAGTTGGGAAAGTCGAAACGAGGATGAGGTGGGGGGAGGGGCGTACTATTAATGAAGGGCATTTCGGTTAGTAAAATCATAAACTCATCGGAATAGTGATTTGCAAGTAAATTTTGAAGTTTTGCATCTTTTTGGGTGTAAAATATTAAAAAAATCATAAGGGAGTAAATTTTAATAAACACATCTTTGAAGGGAGTAATTTCTAATTTCCTCTTTTACAAAAGCAAGTTTTATATTTGAGACAGAAATATGTCTTTAAAGCTACCGTAAGCTTAACTTTGTAGGTTTACTTGTATATTGTTTATTTTCTTTGCAAGATGAGTTTGTAACCCAAGGGCATGAACTAATAGCTCCTCCAAACTCTTTAAAGTCTGGAGTGGCTGATTTTAATTTGGCTTTTGGAATGTCTGATTATCGTACACATTAAAAATATTGTACACATTAAATTGTCGTGCATAAAACCCGTGACGGACCCAGACCCTACCCGTACCCGACGGGTCCGGGTAAGGGTATAAAATTTCTTGTCCCTTAAGGGTCCGGGTCCAACTTGTGAAACACGGGTCCGGGTCCTGCCGGACCCGGCCCATACCCTACTCGTTGCCATCCCTAGGTATGAGCTTTGATGCTTCCACTTCCTTGAAATGAAAGTATCTTCCCCCTCGACTGTGACAGTCCTTCCGACTGTTGCTTCTTGGCTGGGAGTCGATGCTTCCATAGCAGATTCTAAGGACGCCTCTGGTCCTTGGGCATTAGCTGTTATTTCACCATTATCTCCTTGAAGGTCACTTTCAGTAGAATCATTAATTCCCCCTGAACTCGTGCCTTCGTCATCAGGTAATATTCTGGTAGACTGTTGCTCAGCAACTCCGTTTAGCTTATCTTCAAGTGTGTGTTCTTTTCGAGCAAGGCCTATTTCAAATTCTTCATCTTCTTCATCATCATGTTGTACCTGCTCGAAAAGACTAGATTCATCAAATATGACATGCACACTTTCTTCGATCATCATGGTTCTTTTGTTATAAACCTTGTAAGCTATACTATGATTGGCATACCCTATGAACACGGTTTCGTCACGGGGTTTGAATTTTCCTAAGTTTTTTTTTTTTGGTATAAGGTAAGTAATATGTGTGTGTCCAATATACAAAGAGTGACTACATCAAATTATGTAGCCATCGGTTATCTTGAGCACTAATTGGGTATTGATCTTACACATAATTCTACTTCTAACATCCTTCTGAATCATATTGGCGATACAATCAGGTTGCTGAACAGCTCCCTCAATTCTGCAAATATTCCGCTGCCTCCAAATATGATAGATCGTCGCATTAATCATGGCACTAAGTATGTACCATTATTATGCAGAAGACACTTGCTTCCAAAGCATCTAAAATAGGAAATATTCGGTTTCCTACCACGTAGAAACTCATAGGGAGTCTTATTTATTATACTTCTAACCATGACTCTATTATGAATGTAGCAAGCGGTGTTTACCGCTTTGGCCCAAAAGTTTCTAGGTAGCTTACTACATAACAACATAGTTCTAGCCATGCTTTCAAAAGTTCTATTCATGCGTTCTATGACGCCATTTTGTTGAGGTGTCCTAGGGGCCGAAAAGTTGTGATCTACTCCATTATCATCACAATAAGCACCAAAATATGAGTTCTCAAATTCGGTTCCATGGTCGGTTCTAATTGACACAAGTTTTAGATCAAGTTTGTTTTGAACCCTTTTTAACCATATTAGAAATTCATCAAATGCTTCATCTTTGGAACTTAGAAATATTGCTCATACAAATCTAGAGTAATCATCAACAATCACCAATACATAGCGACTTCCACCTCTACTACGAACTCTCATAGGACCACACAAATCAATATGCAACAGTTGCAGTGGTCGTGACGCGCTGACTATATTTTTGGATTTAAATGAGCTTCCAACATGTTTGCATTTAGCACATTGATCACACATTTTATCAAATTCAAATTTCATGTTAGGGAAACCATCAACAAGATCTAGTCTTCTAAGTGCATTAAGAGTTTTAACACTAACATGTCCAAATCTTTTATGCCATAACCACGGGTCATTTTTCATTACGCTCATGCAAGACATAGTTTGACCATTTAAAGTATTCAAGTTGGTTAAATATACATCTTTGACACGTCTACCTTCAAGAACAACTTCACGGGTAGTGACATTCAAAATACGACACAAACTAGTACTAAACTCAACCAAATTGCCACGATCACATAATTGAGAGATACTTAGAAGATTATGTTTCAAACCTTTGACAAGCCGCACATTGTCGACACAAACCAATGAAGACTTACCAACCTTTCCAAGTCCTATGACTTCACCTTTTTTGTTGTCTCCAAAAGTTACCGTGTCACCATCATACGCTTCTAGTGAGAGGAATTGGCTTCTATCACCTGTCATGTGACGAGAGCATCCACTATCAAGATACCAATCACGGCGTCCCCTCACCAAGCCCTACACGAAATTAAGAGGAGAGTTTAGGAACCCAAACGGATTTGAGTCCCTTAGTTAAAGCATCCTTAATTAATTCCCTTCGTTCCCATGTCTTGTTAGTTACTTTAATACCAAGATCAATACTTTGATCCTTTTTCTCACAAGCATTGAGAAAATGACAGGTTTTACCACAATGATGACAAATGATGTACTCGGGAAGTGCTACATATTTTCTTTTCCTAAAGTCTCTTTTAGTGGGGTTGGAGTTGTGAATTTTACAATCATGACGTTTATTCCATTTGAACCCAAGCCCCTCTTTTTCACGACACAAGTTGTCTTAATTTGTAAGAAAATTTAGCACATTTTGACTTCCTTCCCAAGTTTTGTGGACTCTTCTAGCTTCAACAAGTTCATTAATAGTGTCTTGAATAGAGTGAGTGAGACTCTCATTTTCCTTAATTTTTGTTCGAGCAATTGTTCGGATGTGATACACTTAGCTTCAAATTGACGCAAACTCTTGTCTCTTTGTTCAATTAAGCATTTAAGGTTGAGATTACACGCCTCTAAGTAGAAAATTCTAGCACTTGAAGATCTAGACTCTAGAGTACCATTACTAACAAGTTTCTTTGGAATTTCCTCAACTTTTCTTTAGTCACATCGAGATCGACCTTGAGACGTTCATTCTGTTTGGTCAATTCAATAGTTTGGGGGTTAGGAGACTCATCGGGAACAATAGGTTGGATTGTGACAAATTTCAGATCAAGCAACTCTTTGGACAAGTCTTTGTTGACCTTTCTCAAATTTTTCAGCTCATTTTTAACATCAGTAACAGTCACACTGTCTGTTGCTTTAAGTATTTCTTTGAGTTGGACATTCTCAATAGCAATTTCCTCAATTTTTTCTTGCATGGCAAGCGACCTTTTTGTTTGAGAACGACACTTATCAAAAAGACTATCAAGCAACTTGCAAACTTTTTCTTTGGAGTAAGTTCTAACTTTAGCCTTAAGTCTTTGTACCTCATTATCGGAGTCGGAATCTGAGTCATCGGGATTGGCCATGAGACACCTAAGATGTTCAACTTTGGAGTTATTGACCTTAGTAGTAAAACACACATTAGCATCTAACTCCTCATCCTTGGGTTCCTCGTCTTCTTCCGAACGGACATTCCCCAAATAGCGCACATGACCTTACTTTTATATTCCCTTTCAGCTTTATCACGTTTATCTTTAGAGTGAATATCATTCCATTTAGGACACTCTTTGATTTGATGAGTTTTATCACCACATTTAAAGCACCCTATGGTTGAGCTAGGTCGTTTCATAGGGAATCCTTTCTTATTGAAATTGTTGTTAAACTTACGATTTCCTTGGCCATTTACCATACCAACAATGTTCCTAGTAAACATGGCAAATCCGTCCTCTTTGTCCTCATCCTCATCACTTGAGGCGAACTTGAGAGCAAGACTCTTTCCCCGTTGGTTATCACTAGAACGCTTCACGAGGTTTAGCTCGTAAGCCATTAGTTATCACATTAGTTCATGAAGAGTCAAAGCGGATAAATCTTTGGCTTCCTCTATGACCGTGACCTTTGGTTGCCATTTATCGGTTAGACTACGAATTTTTTTCGAATGATGTCTTCGGACTCGAATTCTCTTCCTAGACTTTTAAGCTCATTAATGATATAAGAAAAACGACTCGATAAGCTATTTATGGACTCATCTTTTGACATGTGAAACATTCCATATTGTTGCATGAGAAGGTCAATACGGTTTTTTTTACTTGAAATGTACCCTCATAACCAAGCATAAGGGAGTCCCAAATCTCCTTAGCCATAGGACATCCACTTATACGACTCACTTCCTCCTCACTGACACACCTTTGAAGTATTGACATAGTCTTAGAATTTTTCTCAACAATTTTAAAGTCATCTTCATCATATTTAGACTCATATTTAAGTTCAGTAGACTTGACATCGACACTAGACACTTTGATTTCAATTGGACCCTCTTTAATAATTTTCCAACATTGATAATCGATACTTTTGATATAGTGTTCCATTTTTAGCTTCCACCAACCAAAATTCTCACCGGTAAAGACCGGGATCTTGGAGTGTTTAGCAGAATCCATATCCAGGAATCAAACTCTAGGTAGTTAGCCTTTAAAAGAGTACGAGGCTCTGATACCAATTGAAGAGTTTATGGATCCCTAAGTACCTAAGAGGGGGAGGGGAGTGAATTAGGTACCTTTTAAAAAATTCAACTTAATCTTTATTGATTAAAGCGAGTTGAATCAAAGTAGAAGAAAGAATATGTAAAGAAGTACTAGACTTAACATACAACGGACAGTCAAACTGTTACGCTTTGTCTTAGCAAGGAGTACGGCTATAGAACAAGGCCACAGTATGAGTGACTGTTGCCAGACTGTATTCGATTCGCCTAGCAGAATGAGAAGCTACAGACAAATGTCACAGTATAGGCGACTGTTGCATGAAAAGAAATAGCACAACTAAAACTAAGTTTGTAGCTTGAGCAAATAAAAGAAAAACAAAATAACATGAATTTATCGAAAGATGCAGCGGAAAAAGAACACGATAAAACACGATATTTTTGAATTTGTTCGGCCAACACTCTAATGGCCTACGTCCAATGCTTTTCTTATTGCTTTTCTTTAGAAATCTACTCCGAAATCAAAAGACCCTTACAATGAAAAGCGACTCATAACCTACTCCGGTAACGACTGATCGCCTCCCAATCGGATCGGTCGTTAACGAAGGACGGGGGATCAAACGATATTTGTAAGACTCGGAAAAACACAAAAACTACTAGAATAATCGTGGTAAGTCGAGGTCGGTCCACAGGGAACGGGGTGTGTTTGTGAAGCTTAAAGTGTCGTGTTCGATGTCTTAGAAGGGGGTTTTTCTAGGGGTCGAGTCTTAAACTAAGGGAATATCTAGAGAAATAGCTAAGGGTGGTCAATCTAGGGAAAAGGTGTTAGGGAGAAGTCGGGATTCGGTACTTGGAGTCTAAGAAGGTCGGAATCGAGTTTTTGTCGCAATATTGATAAACTCACCTAAAATCCCGCTTTCGCGGCGAATGAGGGTAAGTTCCTAGTCATGGTAATTTCTACCCCGAGTTTCCCCATATTGATAGAAATTAGTCAAGGTCGATCTGGTTGGTCGGACTAAAACAACAATGACATAACACCATAAAAAAGATAAACCAACATGCAAGCAACCCACCAACATCCCTATATTCAAATAATCCAAGCCCTCATCCCTAAACTCCCCAACAAGAAATCTACTCACACATCATTATGGAAATCATCACAACATGCATATTAATTAGATCTAAACAAGATGATGATGAGAAAACAACACAAAAACTAAACTAGAGATTAGAGAATGGAAGAGAATTATACCAACTATGTAGATCTATAAGAAATAAGAAGATATCATGAATAAAGATTGAATCTTTGATGAATAAAATGGAGAACTTGTCACTAATCCTCCAATAAACCCAACAAATCATCAAATAAAACTTGAATAATCTTCTTACAACCTTGAAATCTAGATAATTGTTGATGGAAACTTGTAGATCTACTATTAATTACTATGTAAACTACTAGAATTTTGGAGGATTTTTCTAGATTACTACTACTAATGGATGGTGTAATAGGATGGTGGAGTGGTGTAATGGCTTCCCTCCTTAGCACAATGGAGAGGTGACTTAGGCAATGAATTAGGGTAACATATATATAGTAATCTTTTAATGGGTTTTTAACCTAAAGCCCAAATCCAACTTTATGCTCCATTAGTGAGACAATCTCCCTTTGCATCTCCATGGGGTGAAACTTTGCCCTGCGGACTTGACGAAAATTCCCATCGGGTGAAATTTTCGCCCGGTGAGATTTTCTTCCATTTTTTGCGTTTTTGGCACGTCTTCCCATCGGGCGAAATTTCACTAGTGGGCGAAATTTTGCCCGGTCAGTTACGCCCGGTGGGTAAGCTCGGAAATTCTTCGGGAGGCACTTTTACCGTCGGGTGAAATTTCGCCCGGTGGTGTCTCACCGGGTGAAATTTCGCCCGGTCATTTTTTCTGGCCTCGAATCTTGTCTCATTCTTCGTTTGATCGATCGGGTGGCTTTAAACTTTAAGTTGTGTGCTTTGCTCTTTGGACGGTTTTCCCTTCTCTTGTGCTCGTGGAAACTCAATCGTGATTTTTGTAGCAAAACCTATCAAAATTGATAGAAAAACTACCAAAAACACGTAAAACGCACAAGAGGGACGCTAATGCGAGAAGTATGCAAAATATGACAATAATCGCACTCAAGACTCGCAAAACGAGGGAAAAACGGGTCTAAATGGGAGGAAAAACGGTCTAAATTTAGCACACAACAATTCCCCCACACTAAACCGTTGCTCGTCCTCGAGCAAAAACCCAAAAAGAAATTACAAACTACTACTACTAGCTAGACTATGCTAAGCCGATACGGGGGAATTAACGGGCCCGCTCCGTCCCTTCAACTCACATCAAAATACTTATGAGGTAAAGTACTCCCATGCAAGGCAACTTGGCGCTTGCTCAAAATGGTGGATGCGACTAAACACACAAAAACATATAACACGAAAGAATAGACGCATCCAAAGAAAAAATAAAACACCGAATCCCTCATCGAGACGGCAGGGAAAGACACCGATTACTTACCTAAAACAACAATAAACTTCAAAGATAAATCACCCACGTAAACAAGGACCAAAGCCTAATACTACGACAATTAAGCAATATAGATGTTGATAACTTAGCTAGGTCCGCCTAATCTTCTAAAGGGGTACTACGGGGCGTATAATGGAGTGGAAAAAGTGAACCATGGATTCGTTCGACACTGTAGGTAAGTGCAGTCTCGCTCTCTTTGGCTAAGCCAAGAGGGTCGTTCCAAAACTCGAATTTCCTAAATTAGCCCAAATAAAAAGGTGGAGTGTTTACAATTATTGGGATGGATCGACTCATCACCGCTATCTTCCGACCTCGGGACTCGGTCTTCTAGTTGGCACTTCACGGCGACGAATCGATCAAAGGGCTTTTTTTTTTTGAAGGAGACGTTTTTGATAATTTGATTTTCATTTGAAGCTCCTTTTCTTCTCCTTTGTTTTTCTTTGTTTTTCATATTTTTGTGCCCTTTTCTCTTGCTTTGGTTTGCCCTTTTTGGCTTTTTGATGTGGTTTGTAACCAAGCTTGGAGGTTATTTTTGGTGTAAACTTATTGTGATGATGTATAGGTGGAGGAAAAATAGGTAATCGAGAACGCGCGCCATTCCGGATAACCCACAAAAGATGGAAAGAATTTGGACTAAAGGTGCAATGGTCATTCGAGCAAGGTCACCTAGAAAACGGGATGCGGGAACCAAGGCCTAACTCCTCCATGGGTGGTCAAGGTGGTCAAATGCAAACCCCGAAGTAAACCTCTACTAGAAAAGGTGGACTCAAAGCTAAAGGATCAACAAATTCATTGCCTAAGAGTCATTCTACTAGAATAAGGTCCAAAATCTACAATAGGTTATCTACAATGGAATGTAAACTCTTGTAAAAGATTTGTAATTGGGTTTTCGAAAAGTTTTAATCCTAGACACGCTATACAAAAGCAAAACAAGACAAAAAACACGAAAATGAAAAAGCAAATAAAAGAAAACACAAGTAAAGTCATGTTCTCCATACTCCATCAACATTCAAGCACAATCAACTACAACACCAAAATGCTCACTTCGAGAGCCTCCAAATAGCAACAACCTAACTCCTCTACAAAATTAAAGAAGAAAGAAGGAAGGAAGTTACCAAGCGGGTGCTTTCATAATCTCTTCAATTCATGCTATTAAGGTGGTGGTTACCTGTAAGAGTAGAGAACAAGACCATACACGGGACACGAACCATAACGAGAAACGAGAAAAGAAAAGAAAATGTTTTTGATTTTTCGAGTTTTTCAAATTTTTATGGATTTTTGAAAAATAAGAGATAGTAGACTCCTCCCCCACACTAAAACTGTACATTGTCCTCAATGGACAAGTAGGGGAAAGATCGAAAAAAAATGAAAAACAAAAAGAAGAAAAATCTTTTTGGATTTTTATGGTTTTTCAAATGTTTTTGGGTTTTAAAATTTTTTTTGAATGTTTTTGGATTTTTTCAAAATTTTGAGAAAAGGAAAAGAGAAATAAAATAAGGAAAAACGATAAGATAGTGGCGGGCCTAGGTGCAATCACATCACCTAGACCCTAGCCAAGTGGCTAAGAAATGAAAATGAAAGAAAATAAAATGAAAGGGTGAAAAATTGGGCGTAGGTGTAGTCACGTCACCTAGCCCGGATTAAGAAAAATTGAGAAAGATTTGATTTAAAAAATTTGGATTTTCAAAGGGGTCAATGGCGTAATCACGTCGCCAAGAGACCGGAAGCAATACCAAGGCCGCGACGGCCACAAAAAATCATTAAATGGGACGGTGGGACAGCTTGCAATTTTGTTCAAGATAAAACAATCACAATGATTATAATGATGGGACAGGGAACAAGGAACAACATTAATTCACATACAATGATAGATGATTAAGACTCACCGATTCCACACATATTTACCCACAACACATATACGAACCATATAATCTACCGACTCTTGTAGGGGGGGTCTAGTCTGAATAGTCATTTGACGCAAAGGAGGCCGTGGGAGTTCCTTCACCGGCGTACTCCCAAACTCCTACATCCCCCGAGTTGTTCAGTCGGAATTCACAGGGACCTGGAGGTAGGTCCCAATTACGAGGGTTATAAATATTGGTTCGGTTTTTGCTGGGGACAATTAAGGCTCGGTCATGGTTAAGAGAGACGAGGCGGTGGTCAGGTACGTGAAAGATCCAAGTAGTAAAATAGGCCTCGTCAAGCCAGACACGAGGGTCATGTGGTTTAAGATGGTCGGTCGCATAACCCAAATTTCTTGCTATTACGGTCACAAGACCACCACAGTCGACAAAGGGGCGTTGGTCAATAATAATTTGATGAAAGTGTAACGCCACGACAATAGGTAGGTCTAGGGGATAAGGGTTACCGAGTAAAGAGTCACATATCAATTGTAGGATACACACATTGAGGTTAATGATATTGTCGATAGATGGCAAAAGACAGTGTGAAAGGATTTCAGCGAAATAACGAATGGCTGGGTTACGGATTTCAGCGGTAAAACTAGAATTGGGTTCGAAATCACGTTGACCCGGCGCTATGCGCCTCCATAAGTCTCTCCTAGTCGCACTACTTTGCAAATCACTTAGGGGTCTACTTAGTCCGGTACCCGATGAGGGTATTCCTAGAGCTAAGCTAAAGTCGGAAATATTTAAACAGTGATTTCTACCAAACAAATTAAATTTGAACTCTTTAGGTGCGGTCGGGTTATCGATTGTAAAGGTACCTAAAAACTCATAAGTCAAGTCTTTGTTTGTGAAAGGCACAAAATCAAGGAGTTTACTAATACCAATTCTAGACGATAACTCTCTAATATCGTTCTTAATTCCTAGAGTTTTCATTGTGAATGGACAAGGCCATCTCGTACTCTGAAAGTTCTTTTCAGAGAAGATACGAGCAAGAGGTGAATTAGGGCACGGTAAAAGTTTAGGCCTAGCGAACTTACTAGAAGATGAATGCTTAGAAGGATTAGAAGTTGAGGCCATACCTTGTTTACGCGTGGCTCGTTGAGCTCTTGTCTCCATGATAATAATTTGCAAGAAAATCCCAAAACTTTTGCTTCTCCTTTCTTCAAAAACCCAAAATAAATATTCACCCAAGTATGGAAAGGAGTTCTGAATGGAGGTTGAATATGGTGTATGGAAGGTGATGTAATGATTTTGTGATGGTTTAAAGGGTGAAATGATGAGTGAGGTGAAAAAGGTGGTATAAATAAGGGTGTTTGAGGAGGGAAAGTGAAAGTTTAAAGTTGGTGGTAAAAATTTGGTGTAAAAAATATTGGAGGGAAAGTTATGTTGAGGTAAATTGTTGGAGGGAGATGAAAATGTAGTGAGTGAGTAAAAAGTGTAGGTGCTCCGGCCAAGTGGCACCGCCGGGTGAAATTTCACCCGGTCGGGCACCATCGGGTGAAAATTTCACCCGACGACTTTTCGTCGTGAAAATCGCTTTGCCAACTTTTTCCACCGGGTGAAATTTTACCCGGTCAAAATCTCACCGGGCGAAATTTCGCCCAGTGGTATATTCTTCGGTTCCGGCAATTCTGGTAACTTTTCCGTAGGGCGAAGTTTCGCCCGGTCGAGTCTCACCGGGCGAAGTTTCGCCCGGCGGTCTTCTTTGCTGCGTTTTTCCGCCTTGCCATTTCATGGCTCTTCAATAATCACCTAGAGATTCAAATATAGACTCGACTCTCATTACATAATCAATATTTCCCACAAACATGCTTGTGGTCTTCGATTTAAGCTCCATAACTTCTCCAAATGCTTGGTCTTCATCCAAATTTAGCTCCATAATGAAATCCAATTTCAATCAATCTTCTCAAGCTAACAAAACTAATAAACTCAAAGAAATATGATACATATATACAAGGTGGTTGTTGAGGATACCACCAAACCTACATCAATTGCGAGAGGGGTTCAAACATCGCTTCCCGGTGGGAGCTCACCAAGCTTCATAGTAGCTAAGGTCTCACGAATATGAACGGGATGATAAATCTTCAAACGTTGCCCATTAACCATAAATTTCCCGGTTTCCGGGCTAGATATCTCTATCGATCCATATGGTTGCACTCCGGTCACTTCGAATGGACCCGACCATTTTGATTTCAACTTACCGGGGAAGAGCTTAAAGCGAGAGTTGAAGAGTAATACCTTATCACCAACGAAGAAGTCCTTACAAAGAATTCGAGAATCGTGCCATTGGCGAGTTCGTTCTTTGTATATCTTCGAATTCTCGTAGGCTTCAAGTCTTAATTCTTCCAATTCTTGTAGTTGGAGAAGGCGATTATCTCCTACAACACTCTCATCGAAGTTTAGCTCTTTGATTGCCCATTTGGCTTTGTGTTCTAATTCCACCGGTAAATGACAAGCTTTACCATACACAAGACTATAAGGAGTGGTTCCAATCGGCGCTTTGTAAGCCGTCCTCAATGCCCAAAGGGCGTCATTTAACTTCAATGACCAATCCTTTCGGTGTGTATTTACAACTTTCTCTAAAATTCCCTTGATTTGACGGTTGGAGATCTCGGCTTGCCCATTTGATTGAGGGTGGTAGGCTAAGGACATCTTCTGGGTGATACCATATTTTCTAAGAAGGTGTTCAAAGGTATCCTTCCTAAAATGAGAGCCTCCATCACTAATTATGGCTCTAGGCATACCGAATCTCGGGAAAATTACATTCTTGAAAAGCTTGATTACAACCTTGGAGTCATTGGTGGGGGAAGCTACTGCCTCGATCCATTTTGAGACATAATCAACCGCGACTAGAATGTACTTATTACCAAACGAGGGTGTGAACGGACCCATGAAATCAATGCCCCAAACATCGAACAATTCAATCTCCAAGATAGGTTGAAGGGGCATCTCATTTCTTCTTGTAATATTGCCACTTCGTTAGCATGCATCGCATGTGAGAATGAAAGCTCGAATGTCTTTGAACATGGAAGGCCACCAAAACCCGCTTTGGAGAACCTTGGCGATTGTCTTGTGATTGGCCAAGTGTCCACCATAAGATGTCGAGTGAAGGTGCTTCACAATATTATATCCTTCTTCGGCCGTAACAGATCGTCGGTAAATTCCATCTACGCATCGGCGAAATAAATAAGGCTCGTCCCAATAATAGCGTCGGGCTTCATAACGTAGTTTCTTCCTCTCTTGCTTGGAATAATCGTCCGGAATAAAATGAGACACTAAGAAATTGACGATATCGGCGTACCAAGGTGTAATAGTTTCAACGGCCATCAAGGCCTCATCTCTCATAGCTTCATTGATGGGAATGCCATCTTCTTCATTGCTCTCTTTACTTACCGTTAGTCTACTAAGATGATCCGCTACCAAGTTCTCCGATCCGGCTTTGTCTTTAATCTCGATGTCAAATTCTTGTAAAAGGAGGATCCACCGAAAGAGTCGGGATTTTGTCTCCTTTTTGGACATGATGTAACGAATCGCCGCATGATCAGTATGGATAATGACTTTGGAACCGGTAACATAATTTCGGAATTTCTCCATGGCATAGACAACGGCAAGCATCTCTTTTTCGGTGGTGTACCTCGATTGGGCTTCATCTAAGGTCTTGCTTGCATAATAAATCACATGTAGCTTCTTATCAACCCGTTGTCCTAGAATGGCACCAACGGCAAAATCGGATGCATCGCACATGATTTCAAATGGAAGATTCCAATCGGGAGCTTTGATAATTGGTGTGGTAGTGAGAGCGATCTTTATCCTGCAAAAGGCCTCAAGACACGAGTCATCAAAAACAAAAGGTGCATCTTTCATAAGCAAAGAAGTCAAAGGCTTAGGATTCTTGGATAATAAATCGTCTATAAAAACCGGCGTGACCTAGAATACTCCTCACCCCTTTGACATTTGTAGGTGGTGGCAAGTTCTCAATCACGGAGACTTTCGCCTTATCGACTTCAACTCCTCTATTAGACACAATATGACCTTGGACAACACCTTGTTCAACCATAAAATGACACTTTTCCCAATTTAAAACAAGTCTATACTCTTCACATCGAGCTAACACTTGATCATGATTTTCAAGATAAGAATCAAAAGATGTACCATGGACACTAAAATCATCCATAAAAACTTCCATGGATTTTTCAATAAAATCGGAAAAAATAGCCATCATACATCTTTGAAACGTTCCCGGCGCATTACACAATCCAAATGGCATCCTTCTATAAGCATAGGTGCCATAGGGACATGTGAAAGTGGTCTTCTCTTGGTCATCGGGATGAATAGGAATTTGAAGAAATCCGGAATGACCATCGAGGAAACAAAAATAAGAATGATGCGCCAATCTTTCAAGCATTTGATTAATAAAGGGAAGGGGGAAATGGTCTTTTATGGTGGCCGTGTTCAATTTACGATAGTCTATACACATGCGCCAACCGGTAATAGTCCTAGTGGAAATTGACTCACCCTTTTCTCCTTTAACAACCGTCATTCCTCCTTTTTTCAGCACAACTTGTACGGGGCTAACCCATTTACTTCCGGTTATTGGGTATATAATGTTAACCTCATACAACTTGAGGACTTTCTTCATGACAACCTCTTTCATGGTGGTTCAACCTAAGTTGACCCTCAACCGAAGGACGGTGGTCATCATCAAGGATGATCCTATGCATGCAAACATTTGGGCTTATGCCTTGGAGGTCGGCAATGCTATACCCGATGGCCTTTTTGTGCTTTCTCAAAACAATTAAAAGTTTTTCCAATTGAGGTCCATCAAGGGTAGCATTGACGATAACGGGATAATTAGTTCCTTCAAGAAAAGCATATTTGAGGGAAGAGGGGAGTGGTTTAAGTTCAATATTAGATGGAGAAGATACCATACTCTTACCCACCGGTAGTGGTTCTACCTTTTCATCATGCAAACATTCTTCTTCAAGAGGTGGAGAGTCAAATGGTTCCTCTTCTTGCTTATCATCATCTATCAAGCTATACTCAACCAAACTATCAATAACTTCAATGGAATTCATTTGTTCAATCATTGGTTGTTTAAGAGCTTGAGAAAGGGAAAACTCTACTGACTCGTTCCCTATCTAAAATGACAACTTTCCATTCTTAACATCAACTATAGTACCGCCAGTAGCCATAAAAGATCGACCTAAGATAATGGGGGTAATAGTGTCTTCGGGCATATCCATGACAACAAAGTCGGAGGGGATAAAGAACTTACCAACTTGAACGGGTACATCCTCAAGTATCCCAAGTGGGTACTTGACGGACCTATCCGCAAGTTGAATCGACATACTAGTGGGTCTCATCTCCCCCACACTAAGTCTCTTAGCAATAGAATAGGGTAACAAACTAACACTAGCCCCAAGGTCGCATAAAGCTTGATTAACAACAACATTTCCTACCCGACAAGGGATGGAAAAACTACCGGGATCATCTAGTTTCTTTGGCATTTCATTCATAAGAATGGCACTACATTGACCCGTGAGAGAGACACGTTCTTTGTCTTCTATGGTTCTCTTTTTAGTCAAGACATCTTTCAAAAACTTAGAGTAGAGGGGCATTTGAGAAATTACCTCGGTGAAAGGTAAAGCTACCTCTACTTTCTTTAACATATCCACGAAACGGCTAAATTGAGCATTCTCCTTGTGTGGCTTAGCTCGCTCGGGAAAAGGCAATGGAGGAACAAAAGTGGGAGGCGGTGGAACATTAGATTCTTCTTCTTCTTCGGCTAATCGCTCCGCCTCTTTTCTTCTGACTTCTTCCGCTTCCATTTGCTCTTTCTTCATTCTTTGTTCTCCTAATTCATTCTCCGCATTTTGGAGGATATCAAACTCCGCTTGTATTCCCCGGTTTTGTTTGGGGGAAGAGGGAGATGATTCTTGTGGTGCACTTGGTTGATTAACCTTGGATGGGGTAGTCTTGGTGTTCAAGTTCAAGTCCTTATATGGGTCCTCAAGTTCTTTGTCACCTCTCAAAATGACAGCATTTGCTTGGTGTGAAGGATCTCTTGGGTTTTGGGGTTGACCGGGCAAACCATGGGGTGGATGAATTGGTGCGGCTAAGGCTTTTATTGCTTCTTGTGATTCCCAAACCTTTAGCCTTGCCTTAGTATCTTGATGTTCATTCCATAGTTGGCCAACGGTTCTATGCAAATCATTATAGTTCTCCCATGAAGGACCTCCTTGACCAAATTGAGAATTGCTTGATTGGCCATAAGATTGAGAGGGTTGATTGAATGGTTGTTCATTGTAACCTTGGTTACCATGAGAATTTCCTTGGAACCCTTGATTGTATCCATGATTAAAGTGATTACCATGTTGATTTTGGTAATTGTTGTAGTTACTAGGAACATGGAAGTTGCTACCTTGTTGATTGAAGTTGCTCCTTTGATGAGGAGGCATATATGGGGGCATCTTTGGAGGACCTTGGTTAAAGGGCCTTTGTTGACTTTGAATGAATGGCCTCATTTGACTCCCTTGGGCGCGCGGCATCGGATTTTGAACATTTTGATTTCCATAAGAGAAATTAGGATGGAATCTTGTGCCGGGATTGTAAGTATTAGAAAAAGGATCAAATTGAGGTCTTTGCCCATATACTTGTATAGCTTGGACTTCATTTGGCTCTTCAACATAAACTTCTTCATTAGGAATGCAAGAGCTAGAGTCGTGGCCATAATTGCCACAATGATCACATTGAACTTCCCATGTTAATAGCTTTGGAGGTGATGGTTGCCTTGGTGGAACACTCCCTTGAATTTGGTACATACCTCTAGGAGTGGGCTTAGAATTCATGGCATCCATTCTCCTTTCAATTCTTCAAGTTCCGTTTGGAATTTCAATTCATTAGAACTCGTAGATGAGTTCACTTCAACTTTCTTCCTAGAATCCCTCGATTGACCCATTTTAGAATCACTCCTTGCCATCTTCTCAATAAGATTCTTAGATGCCTCATCGGTGAGAGAAGAGAAGTCTCCTCCGGCGGCCGAATTGAGGTTTTCCTTGGTTCTCGATGAAAGGGTGTTGTAAAACGTTTGGGTGGTTAGCCAATCGGGTATTCCATGATGTGGACATTTGCGCAACAAATCTCTAAATCTTTCCCAAGCCTCACTTAGGCTTTCAAATTCATCTTGCTTGAATGTTTGTATCTCCATGCGATATTGATTAGTCTTTGACGGCAGAAAATATTTCTCCAAGAAGGCATTAGATAGTTGAGCCCATGTTGTAAATGTATTAGCGGGATGGCCTTGAAGCCATCTACGAGCTTCATCTCTCAAGGTCTTCGGAAATAATAAACGATGCAATTGGCATGAAGTTAACCCATTGAGACGGGCTCCTACTAACTTTTCTTTGAATGAAGCGATGTGCTCTTGAGCATCTTCTTGAGAAAAGCCGTGAAAAGTATCTTGTTGGACCGCATTAGTCAAAGAAGCTTTCAATTCATAGTCCTCGGGAATCTCTCCGAAATCGACGGGAGAAGGTGTTTCTTCATGTGTAAGTTGAGAGTGCGAACCTAAAGTCGCCATTGGTTGGATTGGTGGTGATGGTGGATTTGGATTTGGAGGGTTTGGAGAATTTGGAGGGGATGGAATTGGTGGTGGTGGTGAATTTTGTGAAGTGGAAGGTATGGAAGGATTGTTTGGAGTGGAGTTATGTGATGTAGAAGGTGTAGAAGGTGAATGTGGTAGGATGGGATTAAGGTTAGGAGGTGATAATGAAGGATGTGGAATGATGGTGGTTGAGTTATTTCCTCGAAAATGCAATGCTCTAAAAGTCCTTTCCGGCTCCGGATCAAACCACAAGGGCATGATGTGTTCCTGGGCATAAAACTCAATTAAACGGTGAGACTCCTAGCACCTTGCGGTACTAGGGATAAGAGAGAAGCGAAAAGAATCAAACACAACAACTAAAAACACAACAGTTACTCGTCGTTCCCCGGGAACGGCGCCATTTTGATCGCCTCCCAATCGGATCGGTCGTTAACGAAGGACGGGGGATCAAACGATATTTTTAAGACTCGGAATAACACAAAAACTACTAGAGTAATCGTGGTAAGTCGAGGTCGGTCCACAGGGAACGGTGTGTGTTTGTGAAGCTTAAAGTGTCGTGTTCGATGTCTTAGAAGGGGGTTTTTCTGGGAGTCGAGTCTTAAACTAAGAGAATATCTATAGAAATAGCAAGGGTGGTCAATCTAGGGAAAAGGTGTTAGGGAGAATGTAACACCCCTAATTTTATAAATTTAATTTAATTAAAGTTATGTTCGTATTTTATTTTGTTTACGATTGAACTCGTAATTCTTAAAATTTTTATAAAACGAATTTATTTTTTAATCGTTTCAAACTCCTAAAACTCTATTTATCTCGGAAACTCTTATATTTAAAACATATTTTTATTTCTCTTTTGATTTATTTTATACATTTAATTAAATTCTTATCGGAAATCTATTTTGACGATTTAAATTCTAAATTCTCTTATTTATTTATATTTAAGCTCGAATTTCTATTTTCGACTCGAAGTTCATTTATTTGAAATTTCGTCAAAACATTTATTTCCTTTCCTCGAGAAATCATTTTAATTCACTTTATCAAAAATTTATTATTTATCGAGAAATATTATTTCATCGTCTAATTATTTATTTATATAAACTTCATCTTTCTTTTATCTCGAGAAACGTTTATTTTACTAATTTTATTAGTCGGCCCAATTATTTTATTAACTCGAGTTTAATTCGGTTCGTGAGTCAGTCAACTTATCGTACGGAATTCGTTTCCTACCCCAATTCATTTAATTATCCGTTTACAGCGTATACTCGTTGTCTCGGGATCCGTACACTTTTGGTGAGTTGAATTCTTCCCACTTGTTAGTACGTTCAACCCCTCATTTAATTACTTACTTTTTCACCCATGTGATTCATATCCCTTTGGCTCCTCATCCACCGCTTCATTCATTCCTTATTAACTTTGTACACCTCCCTCACCTCTTGGGTCATCTTCTTTTTCTTTCCTTGTTTCCTTCGCTAACCCATCTTCATCTTCATCAATTCTTCTTCGTTCATTTTTCGGCGCACCTCTGTCAACTCTTCATTCCTCTGCTTTTCTTCCCTTTTCTTCGTCTTTTGACGCTCGCTGCTGCTGCCTTATCCCGCTACTGCTGCGTCCCCTTGCTACGTTTTGCTGCTATGCTTCGCTGCTGCTGCTGTCCGTGTCTGATGCTTGACATGGCTGCTACTTTAAGTTGAAAGGTAGAGTCTTTCATGTTCCTCATTTCGTTCTTATCGTCAATCAATCGTTTCTCCATCTTCTTCTTCTTCCCCTGCGTTTTATAATTCTCTTTGCTACTGTTCTGCTTTTCCGTTGCTTTTGTGATCAATGTCTGCTTCCTTTCTTCTTTTTTTCTTCTTTTCCTCTTCGCTGTTGATGTCTGCTGTTACGTTTGTGCTGCTGTCCGTTTGTTCATCCTGCTGTACTTCTCTTCTCCTTTTTTTTCCTCCTTTCGTCTTCTGCGTGTGCTGCTACTGTACCGCCCTTTGTTGTGGTTCGATGTTGCTGCTGTTTTGGCCGTCATTTGTGGTTGCTGACGTCTTCTTTGCTCGTCATTTCGGATGCGTATTCCCCTGTTCGTGTTGCTCTATTTACCGTCGGTTTCATGATTGTTTCTCCTTCTCTATGCTGCTAATTACTTATCGTTGATGTGAGTTTGTTACTCTTTTTCTCGTCCTCTGTTCGGTGGTGCGTGTACTGCTTTCCGTCGCTAGTGCCGGTCTTCGTTACCGATGTCGCTTGTCGTTTTTGGGATCTGAGTGTTGTCAATGCTACTGTTATATTGCTGCTTTGGTTATATCAATCCATTGTTCTCCGTTCTTCTCTTTACTCATTCATCCCGCCTTCCCTTCGTTGTTTGCACCTTGTTTCACGGAAGGCTGCCCCTTTTATTTTCCCGACTCATTTTGTAGTTGATCCCTTCTCCTACCCTTTGTCTTCCTTGTCATATTTTCCGTATTGCCTGATTCTTTCCACCTTCGTTAACTTCGAATTTCTTTATTTCTGTTCCTTGGTGTATTCTCGATCATACCGTTGACACATCAGTTTTAGTGAAGAAGTTTCCGAGATGACTTTAGGACTAGTGGAGGGAGGAGCTTGCTTGAACTGATCGAGAAGGACGAATGCGTGATCGTTATGGGTGTCGACTCAAGGTAACTTTAGGACGTTACTCGATTTTATATCGTATGTTTGAGTAGTAGTATGTAGTAAATATTTTAACTTCGATTTTCTAATTTTAGCTATATATTATTGCTAATTATTCTTTTAAATCGTATGCCTTATCAATAATTTTTATAATTTTCGATATCGTTTTATAAATCGTTAGTAATTTAATTATTTACGATTGTTATAATATTTTGTTGGTTATTGCGACAATAGTAACTAAATAATGTCGATTTCATATTTCCGTCATATTTCGTTAATTTATAATTTTAACTCAAAATCGTATTTTTATATTTTAATCGAAATTTGTATACTTGTTAATAAATTAATTTTCATTTTACGATTTATTCTAATAAATGAGAAAATAGTCGATTTCATTTTAAATATATTTTTAGTCGAGACTATTTTCACTAATAATTTCTTATTTATTTTCGATTGACTATTTTTATTAAAATCTGTATTATTTATTAATAAAGGCTATTTGCTAAAAATAGTTCGAAACCTTTGTAAAATTCATTTCATTTCTAAAACTCGTTGACTCGAATAAATTTCGATATCGTTTTTCAAAAAACGTCTCTTTTCTAAAATTTATGGTTTTAACTCGATTTCCTAATTATTTATAAAATACTATAAAATGATTTATTATATTTTATTTATATTTTGAGTAACGAATTTAGAAATATATTAAAGTTACGATAACGACGATAATAATAAAATGTTAATTTCGTTAGAAATGCTATTTTTTTTATACATTTCACTTATTTTAATAACTTACGAATTTACTATAACAATTTTTCTATTTTAAGTAAGTTTCTAAAATTAGGAAGTTTCTATTTATAGAAAGTTTCCCCTTTTAATATAAAATGTTCGTTTCTTTTATCCTCATATTATTCATATTGATTATATTTGTTCTTGAATATCGATAATGGCTTGTTTTGGAGTTATGGAATAAGGACAAGTGTGAGGTTTAGAGTAATATATTCTGGGGTTTACGTTCTTGCCATCAACTATAAGGCTGGTGTATCAGGAATCGGTACATTGGTTGTTGAACCGGGTGACAGGTATCCCGGGAGTTGTGTACATTTTGACCTTAAGCTTAGGCCTCGCAGTAAGTCGCCGTCATAAGTTGAACTGGGTGACAGGTAATCCCAGGAGGGGTGTGCATTGTCTTAAACTAGGGCCACGCATTTATAAGTCGCCGTCCTATTATGGTTGAGTAGCCTAGTTAGAGACCGAAGTTTGATTTGTTTGAACTAAGTTCTCGAAGCTAGTTTTAGTATTCTCCTAGTGAAAGTCTAGCCTTCATCACTAATCCTATCCATAACGCCATTTTGAATATTTTTATTATTATCGATACATTTTGGTTTGCAGGTTGGCAAACATTTAAAGTTTTCTTCTGAAAACTTGTTCTGATTTTATTGTTCCAATATTTTAAGTTTTCTCCGAAAGCTTATTTTCATTATATCACTTAATGTTTTCCATTTTAATTATTTTGATATAGTATTACTATTATTTTTCCATATGATATAATATGGCTGGGAGAACGTCCGAGTTACTCCCCACTGACGTGGCTGTTATGTTTATAACATGACAGGTATTTGCTGCTGGGTTTTGGGTGTGAGCTAGCGAGTAGCATGGATCCTACTCTTTCTTTATTCATGTAATTTATGGATTTGTATAACCCGTTTGGTGACATTTCTCTTTAGCCCTTTTGTAAAAAGAGGCCTTTGTATTGACTTACCATTTCTTTTAATAAGATATAGTTTGTCAGTGTGTTTTAATCCCAACTATACAGTGTTTCCGCCACTGTATTGCGTTAGATTTTCTAGGGGATTACAGAGAAGACGGGATTCGGTAGTTGGAGTCTAAGAAAGTCGGAATCGAGTTTTTGTCGCAATATTGATAAACTCACCTAAAATCCCGCTTTCGCGGCGAATGAGGGTAAGTTCCTAGTCATGGTAATTTCTACCCCGAGTTTCCCCATATTGATAGAAATTAGTCAAGGTCGATCTAGTTGGCCTGACTAAAACAACAATGACATAACACCATAAATAAGATAAACCAACATGCAAGCAACCCACCAACATCCCAATATTCAAATAATCCAAGCCCTCATCCCTAAACTCCCCAACAAGAAATCTACTCACACATCATTATGGAAATCATCACAACATGCATATTAATTAGATATAAACAAGATGATGATGAGAAAACAACACAAAAACTAAACTAGAGATTAGAGAGTGGAAGAGAATTATACCAACTATGTAAATCTATAAGAAATAAGAAGATATCATGAATAAAGATTGAATCTTTGATGAATAAAATGAAGAACTTGTCACTAATCCTCCAATAAACCCAACAAATCTTCAAATAAAACTTGAATAATCTTCTTACAACCTTGAAATCTAGATAATTGTTGATGGAAACTTGTAGATCTACTATTAATTACTATGTAAACTACTAGAATTTTGGAGGATTTTTCTAGATTACTACTACTAATGGATGGTGTAATAGGATGGTGGAGTGGTGTAATGGCTTCCCTCCTTAGTACAATGGAGAGGTGACTTAGGCAATGAATTAGGGTAACATATATATAGTAATCTCTTAATGGGTTTTTAACCTAAAGCCAAATCCAACTTTATGCTCCATTAGTGAGACAATCTCCCTTTGCATCTCCATGGGGTGAAACTTTGCCCTGCGGACTTGACGATAATTCCCATCGGGTGAAATTTTCGTCCGGTGAGATTGTCTTCCATTTTTCGCGTTTTTGGCACTTCTTCCCATCGGGCGAAATTTCACCCGATGGGCGAAATTTCGCCCGGTCAGTTTCGCCCGGTGGGTAAGCTCGGAAATTTTTCGGGAGGCACTTTTACCGTCGGGTGAAATTTCGCCCGGTGGTGTCTCACCGGGTGAAATTTTGCCCGGTGGTGTCTCACCGGGTGAAATTTCGCCCGGTCATTTTTTCTGGCCTCGAATCTTGTCTCATTCTTGTTTGATCGATCGGGTGGCTTTAAACTTTAAGTTGTGTGCTGTGCTCTTTGGATGGTTTTCCCTTCTCTTGTGCTCGTGGAAGCTCAATCGTGATTTTTGTAGCAAAACCTATCAAAATTGATAGAAAAACTACCAAAAATACGTAAACCGCACAACAGGAACGCTAATGCGAGAAGTACGCAAAATATGGCGATAATCGCACTCAAGACTCGCAAAACGAGGGAAAAACGGGTCTAAATGGGAGGAAAAACGATTTAAATTTAGCACACAACAACGACCAACAACCTACTCCGGTTGCGATTTGAGTTTACAAGACTACTCTGTCTCTAACTCGCCAATGACCTACTCCGGTCACGACCAATAGCCTACTCCATCTACGACTCTTAATAACTTCGAAAGTTACGAAGATTACAATTGAAAACCAAGTTAGACAAGAGTGTGTGTGATTCTGTGTGACAGTGTGTTCGACTGTGACTTTGAAATTACTAAAGACTTTCTCTTTTGAACATACTTTGCAAAATGCTTTTAAGACTAAAAACCTTTGAAAACAAATTGCAATAAATAAAGTTTTAGTTTGAAAGCCTTGAGAAATAAATGAGGCAAATGAGTTTCTTTTATAGTAGATGTGGAAATGGATAAAAGAATGTGCCTCATTGAAAAATCTAAAGATTAAAAGGAAACCTTTGACTTTGTTAAAAAAAGAAAGTTTTTTCAAAAAGAAAGGGAAACATGCTTAAGGTTTACCAAAACTGAAGGGAAGGTGTTTACTTGAAAGGTGATACTTGAAAGAGGAAACATTTTAAGTTCACTTTCAAAAGTGAAGAACCATTTTTGGAAAACCTTGGAGAAGAGGTGCATTGTTTTACAAGAAATCAAATCATCCTTTTTTTCTTAAAGAAATCATATTTTTTCAAAGTCAATTTAAATTTGTAAAAAGATTTTTCTGAAGATTTAACTTTTTAAATCAAAATCTTTTTGAATCATTAAGAGTTGTCGAACGATGTAACTGTCAGTCCGACTGTTACACTGCTGTACCGAAAAAAACACACTTTCTCATTCTTAGTGACTATGGACTTAGACTCGATTCTATTCTCTTCACTTGAATTTCTTGATCTTTATCTTGGGTAGCTTTGACTTGTCTTGATATCATCATTCTTGAATTAGCACATTTGATAATTATCGCACTAATGACGATTAACCTATTAAGATAAAACTAGAAGACAGGTTAAATAGGCATTGTCATCATCAACAAACCCAACAATTACCGACTGCAACATTCAAGAAACAAGTCCACAAGATTGGAATGTGTCACCTCAAGGATTTATGTATCTTAAATGTTTTGATAGTAACATCATTGATGATTGGACTTATTACGATGTACTCATTTTCCTTCCTCAAGGTTTTTTTTTTCCACTGGGTTTTCCTTGTCAAGGTTTTAACGAGGCATGTGAGTATGTCCAATACATACTCCGTATTAAGTTTTAGATTTACTCCTTGCCTCTATTGAAAGTTGTAATGGTATACACATTTCCGGGCTATTGGTCGGCCATCATGGGAGTGTTATAAATACTTATCGTAAGGATATCTAGGGTAAATATTTCTTTACATATGTATTGTGATGTCTTTATGTGTGTAACCCTATACTCCCTCCGGACACTATTTTTCGCCCCACTAGCCCAATATATGTGAGGAGTATTTTAATTAAGTGGGGCAAAAAATATTGTCCGGAGGGAGTATATAAGAAGGCATAAGTTGTACTCCCTCCCATCCATTCAATTCTTTACATGGGGGATTTCACAAATTTTAAGAAAAGTCGTAAAAGTAAGGCTATTATTGGTAAATCAAATGCTTTTATGGGTCCACCCAACTTAAAAGTAAGGAAACAATAGTAGCATTTTATGTAATAGAGTAAGGATAGGAGGATTATAAGGTAAACTGTTTTGCCAAAAGGGAAATGTAAATAATTGATTGGATTGTCCATTTATAGTAAGTGTAAAGAATTGAATGGATGGGAAGGAGTATGTCAATATACACATTGAATAAGACTTTTACCTTTTCATCATAGAGACAAGATTATATAGTAAAAGATAAAAAAAATGAAAACATACAAAATAAAAGAAAATAAAATCATTTCCAATTTTTATAAAAAATAAAAAAAAACAAAATGATATTCTCTTACTAAGAATAGGGATATTTTTTAAGAATAAAATATACAGAGTATATTTATGCATAAGGGCCTACGACAATTTTTCTCTAAAATTAGAGAAAGAACCCATATTCCTCTTACTTAGATAATGAACCATGAACATCTATAAAACCATCCTCATCCAAGGGGACGACTTAGGTGATGAGGTTTGGGGGTCACCCTAATGAAGGATTAAGAATTAATCTTCCCAAGGTTTAGTGTGACCTTCTCCCTTGGAAAGTCATGTAATGACCCTCTCCCTTTGTGGATGACCTCTTGTGGGACTCCACCTTCCAACTATTTTAATCTTCAATTGTTAGCAATTCTCCCCTGTGGGACCCCCTTTGTCAGCTATCTACCTTCTACTTTTTGTCCGCAATTCTTTTACTCCAACGTCTCAATGTACGTCTCAAATTATGATAACATTCGCGATAATCCAACTCACGTCGCCCTAAAAAATGACCTCATTGAACATATTTGGATGAACTTTCGCGACTAAATTACGTTAATGTTATTTCTGGTTCCGAAGTATTTTTAATTAACCTTCTTATTTAATGTTATGCATTCCGTTTAAGTTGTATTTTTTTTAATCAATGTATGCAGATCTCATATATCATTGTAATCGCTACCCGTTTATCAGTTGTAATAATTTAATTGTAATCGTAATTTTTTTGAAAAAAAAAATTGATGGTACGTTTTTAATAAATTTCTACATTAAAAAGTAATAATGTTGTTGTTTGGTGTACAAACATGGTTCCCGGCTCGAGCAGCGGTTCGACTCTCCTCGGGATCCGGATGCGAGTCGTCGGCGTTCCTTCAAGGTGAACTCCGACCCCAAGGGATTGCCCCCGGGGCGGAGCCTCCGACGCCTAAGTCATTATATTGTGTATATTTATGGATAAGTCGTCTCATAGGTGGGAGTGAGATAGTGGAGGTAGTCGTAATGAATTGGCCTCCCTTTCCTCTCTACCAGAATGGGGTATTTATAGAGGAAGGGAGAGGTGGTGACATCATCGGAGTGATGTCGCCCGAGTGATGTCGTCCGATGACATCATTTGGGTGATGTCATGAGGAGTCTACTCCGAGTCGACTAGTGGCGACTCGTGAGGACGGTCTGAGGTCTGGCTAACATGAGGGTCCGGCCGAGCCGGGGTCGGGCCGGCACGACGGTCCGACCGACCCAAGGTCTGGCTTGCTCGGGGTCCGGCCGGCGCCTAGGTATGGCCTACCCGCCTAGGAGGTCGGGCCTATACGGCTAGGGGTCGGCCCATAGGTCTATCTAGTCGGCCTACATGTCTTGGGGATTTATCCCCCATCAATTTGCCCTCAGCAGAGTCGGATACTAGTGTTCGGGTCTGGTGCCGAGTGTGGCCGACCTACGAGATGAATGGTGTACTTGACCTTACTTTAGAGTAGTATCAAGTGTTTAGCCTTATAAATCCGGTAGGAGCTGTCGAAGCTTTTTGCCCGGTTTTGGATTATCAATAATCAAGAATTGTTTCTTCAATTTGCTCAAATAAAGAGCTCGGCCTTATGCCCAGCGGTAGCCGAAGGATACATGATAACCTTTTCACGGACCGGGGCTGCTTGAGGCGTCGTGGTTTTCCTCGGAAGACGGTAATACGCAGAGAGACGTAACCCATGCCCGGTAAACAATATGACAACGTCGTGAAGGGAACGACTAATATAACTCGGAGGGACGTAACCCATACTCGGTAGACAACATGATAACGTCGTGAAGGGAACGACTGATATAATCCGGAGGGCCGTAACCCATACATGGTAAACAACAATGGAAATAAGCCTAAGAAGGGTCATACCTTTGCTTTTGACGATAGCGCTCGGAGGGACGTAACCTCTGCCCGGTGTATGTCGCCGCTTTTTGTGTGGAGACACGCCAGAGGACTCGGGGGCTGGTGCCCCTGCTTTTGAGGCATGGGGTCGTTGGACGGCGTCGCCCACTTGGGGGCCGACGTCGTTGCCTACTACTTGGGGGACGACGTCGTCGCCTACTTTGAGGCCGACGTCGTCACCTACTACTTGGGGGCCAACGTCGTCGCCTTCTTGGAGGCCGACGTCGTTTCCTACTTGGAGGCCGACGTCTGTGGTTAGGACCAACAAACGAACTTGTTGGGGGCCTACACCCCCATACTGTGGATGAGGGTCAATGACCGGCGTCACCCACTTGAGGGCCGACGTCGTCGCCTACTACATGGGGGCCGACGTCGTCGCCTACTACATGGGGGCCGACGTCGTCGCCTACTTGAAGGCCGACGTCGTCGCCTACTACTTGGGGCCGACGTCGTCACCTACTTGGAGGCCGGCGTCGTCACCTACTACTTGGCGGCTGACGTCGTCGCCAACTTGGAGGCCGCCGTCTGTGGTTAGGACCAACAGACGGACTTGTTGAGGGCCTATGCCCCCATTCTAGGGATGGGGGTCAATGACCGACATTACCCACTTGGGGGCCGACGTTGTCGCCTACTACTTAGAGGCCGATGTCGTCGCCTACTTAGAGGCCGCCGTCAATGGTTAGGACCTAAAGACGGACTTGTTGAGGGCCTATGCCCCCATTCTATGGATGGGGGTCAATGACCGGCGTCGCCCACTTGAGGGCAGACGTCGTCGCCTTACTACTTGGAGGCCAACGTCTTCGCCTACTTGGAGGTCGCCGTCTATGGTTAGGACCTACAGACGGGTTTGTTTAGGGCCTATGCCCCAATTCTATGGATGGGGGTCAATGACCGGCGTCACCCACTTGGGGGCCGACGTCGTCGCCTACTACTTGGAGGCCGACGTCTTCGCCTACTTGGAGGCCGTCGTCTATGGTTAGGACCTACAGACGGGTTGGTTGAGGGCCTATGCCCCCATTCTATGGATGGGGGTCAATGACCGGCGTCGCTTAAGGCTACGGCCTCCAGGCGGTCTTGGCTTTTGCCCCCATGATTGTGGATGGGGGACCGCCACGTTGCCGCTTGGGGCAACGACCTAGAGACGGTCTTTGGCTTATGCCCCCATAGCTGTGGATGGGGGACCTTTTCCGTGTTGCCGCCTGTGGTTAAGACCTACAGATGGTCTTGGCTTATGCCCCCATAGTTGTGGATGGGGGACCTTTGCCATGTTGTCGCCTGTGGTTAAGACCCACAGACGGTTTTGGCTTATGCCCCCATAGCTGTGGATAAGTGACCTTTGCCCTGTTGTCGCCTGTGGTTAAGACCCACAGACGGTTTTGGCTTATGCCCCTATAGTTGCGGATGGGGGACCTTTGCCATGTTGCCGCCTGTGGTTAAGACCTACAGACGGTTTTGGCTTATGCCCTCGTAGCTGTGGATGGGGGACCTTGTCCATGTTGCCGCCTGTGGTTAAGACCTACATACGGTTTTGGCTTATGCCTCCATAGCTATGGATGGGGGACCTTTGCCATGTTGCCGCCTGTGGTTAAGACCTACATACGGTTTTGGCTTATGCCCCCATAGCTGTGGATGGGGGACCTTTGCCATGTTGCCGCCTGTGGTTAAGACCTACATATGGTTTTGGTTTATGCCCCCATAGCTGTGGATGGGGGACCTTTGCTATTTTTTGTGGGGTGTCCACTTCTTGCGCTAAGTGTATAGGGGTTCCCCCCCCCCCCCGCCTTATTGCCCTCTGTCCATTATCTGTGAGAGTAATGAACAGGTGATGGGTAGATACCAAGCTTTTTTCGTTGCTCAAAACTATCGACCGCCATATTTCTTTTCCTCCTTTACGAGACCGAGGATGAAATTTTTCGGTTAGCGAAACCCGTCATTTCTAGGGGTCGACTCAAGTAGCCGACTGAGCTTTCTGTTGGGGTCGAGGATGAGGTTGATTCCGAGACAACTTTGGCAGGCTGACCGATAATTTGTTCGCCTTTTGGCGTGAATAGTGCCCTTTGGTTAGTTAGGACCGAGGACATAGTCGGCCTAAGGTGGGTCGGGCGACCGATTTAATTTAAGACCGAGCCTGTCACCACTCAGATCTTCAAACGGCTTGCTCCTGAGATTTGTTGTAATTTCTCCGGGGTCGAGGGCTCGAGGCTGGCCCAAACTGTTGACGGTAGGGCCGTACTTTTCTGAGGTCGAGGCCGACTTAAGTGTGTGGCCGGTGGTCAAGCTTATCGTCCTTTGAAGATGGCCGGTGTGACAGAACTGAGTCGGCTCTTAGGAGGTCGGTGTCGGTGGTGGCGTTGAGGAGGCCGAGACGTTGATCGGGTTGTCAATTCGTCAAAGTCGTTGGTTCGTCCGTTGATCGGAACGACGTTTGGCCGGTGAGAGTGACGACGAGGTGATGCACGCTGTCGTCGACACGCATGCAAACAATATTTTTAACACCGACAAACCTAACTAATGTAGTAGTGGTAGGTCGGGATCGATCCACAGGGAGATGGTTAAGCGATATTGGTCAAGTCTAGAGTTTAATCGTGATTGGGATTGAGATGGGGGTTTCGGGTCGAGAGGAGTCGAACTAATGCTAATGAGCTACGCTTACTAAGGCTAGGGACAATAATAGGAAAGGTGTTGGGGAGAGTCGGGATTCGAAAATGGGGTCTAAGAGTCTCGGGATCGAGTTTTAGCTACAACGTTGAAAAGGGAGAATGCCACCTTTCGTTTTCTTCACCCAACCTACCTAAACCCGCTTTCGCGACGAAAGGGTAAGTCACAAATTAAGGTTGTTTCTACCCCGAGTTTCCCCATTTTGATAGAAACGACCCAAGGTCAATCTAGCTGCAGTCTAGGTCAACAAAGACACAAAAACCTTAAAATTGATAATCAACAAGTAAACAACCCACCAACATCCCTCAATTCAAATAATTCAAATCCTCCTCCCTAATTCCCCGACAAGAAAATCTACTCACTAGTCATGACGAATAACAACAAAACATTAACTAAGGAGAAAATAACTAAAGCATGCATAATAACTATACTAACAAATTCTACTAAAGAGAGAAATGAACTAACATACAATCTAAAAAGAAACTAACAAAGAGAGAAAATCATAAACTAATGGAGAAAAGGGAGAGGAAAGAATTTACCAACTATGGAGAAAACTAAGGAGAAAGATGAAGATTAACATAAAGATTGAATCTTGGAAGAAATATACAAGAATTTGTCACTAATCCATGCATAAATCTTCAATCTTCAATACAAGAAATATGAATCTTCAAGAAATAAAACAAGAGTCTTGTCACATAAACCCTTGCAAAACCCTTGAATCTTCAACATAAAACACAATCTTCAATAAAGATGGATGCGTGATTACTAACTATGGAGTAGAATTATACTAATACTAAGTAGATCTACTAATTGTTTGTAGAGAATTTTACTAGAGAGCTTTCTACTACTACTACTACTACTACTACTACTACTACTACTACTACTAAGAATCCTCTGAACTACCCTAGAAATCCTCTAAACTACTCCTACTCCTAAAGGCTCACTTAAGTCACAAAGTGGCACAAAATCCTAGGGTAAGTATATATAGAGTTCCTTAATGGGTCACACAAGCTTAAGGCCCATAATCCAATTCCTCTTCATTTTAGCTAGACCATCACCCTTTGCATCTTCATGGGGTGAAACTTTCGCCCCGCGGCTTGACATAATAATCCCACCGGGTAAAATTTCACCCGGTGAGATTTTCTTCATTTTTTGCGTTTTCGGCCCGGTTTCTCCATCGGGCGAAATTTCACCCGGTGGGCGAAATTTCGCCCGGTTGTTTCGCCCGGTGGAGAGTGTCATGAAAATCTTCGGGGGTGGAAAAATGTCGTCGGGCGAAACTTCGCCCGGTAGTGACTCACCGGGCGAAACTTCACCCGATGGTCTTCCGACTCTTGTCCGGTCTCTTTCTTTGTCGATCAATTTGATTACTTGAACTTTCAGTTGTGTGTTTTGATTTTCGGACCGTGTCTCTCTCTTTTGTGCTCATGGAAGCTCGGATACGTTTTCGGTCGAAAATCCTATCAAAATAGACATAAAACTACCAAAAATATGTAAAATGCAAAAGAGAGACACTAATACGAGAATTACGCAAAATACGGCGATAATCGCACTCAAGTCTCGCAAAACGGAGGAAAAACGGTCCAAATTTGGCACACAACAATTCCCTCGCACTAAACCGTTGCTCGTCCTCGAGCAAAGACCCAAAAAGAAACTAGCTACTACTACTAAGTTAGACTATGCTAAGCCGATACGAGGCAATTAACGGGCCCGCTTCGTCCCTTCAACTCACATCGAGATACTCATGAGGTAGACTACCTACATGCAAGGCAAGTTGGATCTTGCTCAAAATTGGGGTTGTGACTAACACACACACAAACACAAAAAACAAGAAAGACACACGATAAGATAGACGCAACCAAAGAGAAAACAAATCACCGAATCCCTCATCGAAACGACGGAGAAAGCACCGATTCGAGGTTAAGACAAGCGAGAACACTACCAAGTTAGTAACACAAATTGACATGGACAAGATCCTAATAGGATGACAATCAAACAATAAAAACATTGAAAATTTACCAATGTCCTTCTAATTCCACTAAAGACGCCTACAACGGGACAATAAATGGAGTGGATAAGTGAGAACCATGGAGTTAGTAAGCACTGTAGGTAAGTGTTATGCCGTCTCCTAAGCTAAGCCTAGAGGGTCGTTCCAAACTCGAGAAAGCCAATTAGACCAAAAAGATGGATAAGTGTTTGCAAAATGGAAAGGTTTGCCAAATTACCGCTATTTTCCTTCCTCGGGACTCGGTCCTTTAGTAGGCATTTCACGGCAATAAGTCAACCAAGGGATTATTTGGGTTTGGGAACGATTTTTGAGATTTTGATTTTCTTTTTCAGTTTTTCTTTCCCCATTATTTCGATCGAGGGCTTTTTTTTCTTTTTCTTTTTCTTTTTTTTTCATATGCCCTTCTTCTTCATTTTTCCCTTTTTCTTTTGAATAGCCCATTTTTGGCTAGATGATTCATTTGAGATCAAGGTAAAGCATATTTTTGCAAACTTATTTGTGGAAATGGGTGAATGGTAGAGAAATAGGCTCGTCGAGTGTGCACCCCCTTCGAACCCATAAAAGGATGAAAGTTTTGGACTAAAAGTGGCTTCTCAAGTAAGGTCACCTAAGAGAACGGAGAACGGTAACCAAGGCCTTATCACTCCATGGGTGGTCAAGGTGGTCAAATGCAAATCCCGATGTAGACTCCTAGTAGAAAAGATGGACTCATGGTAAAAATCCAATGCAAAAATTGGTTCAAGGTCATTCTACTAGAACTGCGTCCAAAAATCAAAAAGGGTCACTAACAAGGGAGTAATAAACACTCGACCTACACTCAAAATCGGGTTTTCGAAAACTTTACCTAGACAAACTATACACAAAGTAAAAAGAACACAAAGAAGGGACAAAAACACGAAAAGAGCAAAACAAAATAAAATGCACAAGTATAGCCAATCACTCCAAACTCCATTAAATCAACACAATCCACAACCACCAATTCCAAAATGTTCACCAAGTGAACCTCCAAATAGCATATATGCCCAAACTCCATGCATAAGAGAAAGGGATAAAACGAAGGTAGAAAGTATTACCGCGCGGTCTTCATTTCGTTTCCGCTACCTTACGTATCCATGCTAAATGGTTGGCGGTGTAGCTCCAAGAAGGAGAATGCAAGACAATACAAGTGACAAAAAAAATAAAAATAAAGGAAAGAAAACTAAAAAGAGAAAAAAAAATGAAAATTTTTGGATTTTTGGTTTTTTAAAGGAAAAATGAAAAAGAAAAGAAATAAAAATGATAGTAGATCCCTCCCCTACACTAAAACTGTGCACTGTCCTCAATGCACAAATAGGAGAAGAATCGAAAAGGAGAAAGAGAAAAGAACGGAAAATCTTTTTAATTTTTTATGATTTTTCAAATGTTTTTGGATTTTTGATGACTTTTCAAATGTTTATGGATTTTTTCAAAAATTAAGGGAATAAAAAGAAAAGAAAAAAAAACGGAGAAAAAGAGAATATAAAAGATAAAATAAAGAAAATGAAATGGTGGACCTAGGTGTAATTACGTCACCTAGACCCTAGCCAAAGAGAAAAATTGAAAAATAAGAAAAGAAAACGAAGTGAAAAATGAAAAAGAAGAAAAATCGATAAGTGGAGAAAGGGCGTAGGTGTAATCACGTCACTTCGTCCAGATTCCGCACAAATCGGGAAAATTGAAAGAAAAAGAAAATTTTGGATTTTTCAAATGGTCTTGGTGCGATCAATTCACCGAAGAACGGGAGCAACAATTAGGTTCTTCTTCTCTAAGGCACCTGCAATAAACCTCACGTGTGTAATTACCCAAGTAGGGTCACGGAGGGGCTGACAATTTCTCAAACCAACAAAATAACCAATTACAAATCAATCAACAACCATAAATATCAAATGCCAAAAATTGGCGCTGCAAGGACTGACAGTGAACGAGATAACTGAGACAAGAGAACAGATTACTGACGACTGACAACCGACAAATAACACCCCCACACTAACACTAACGACACTCGACCACTCACATAGGACCTGGGGGACGAGGTGGTGGGTAATAAGACCCTGGCGGAGGCATACCGAAAAATCGATCAAAATAGTGTTGCTGCTGTTGCAACATCCTTTGGTTCTCCTCCGCCGCCAACCTTGCTGCTTGGACATCTCTAGCAGCCTCCCTAGCCATCTCAAAACTGGTCCGGACGTACTCAAAACCTTCCCTAGAGTACGAGTACAAACTATGCGCAGTATCGCGCGCATCCCGGGCCACATTGTAGGCGTCCTGGGCCAGGTTTAGTGAGGTGGTCGAGTTCTCCCGAGTCTGACGTGTACGATCATAGACTTCCCCCCATTGGTTATAAAAGTCCTCTGATCCGAAGAACGAGGAGTGTCATGGAGGACTCATGTTGATGTCCTCCTGAAAACTAGGGGTAGACTGGGTGAACGTGGAGTGTCTGTGTGGTTCAAAGTCTGAAAAGTTAGGGGTGAAACATTGCGAGGTCTGGGGTTCGGGTTGGCTGGAGGAAGAGGGTCCGTGTGATGATGACGGTAATGTTCTTTGACCCTCATCTCGAGAGGTTTCAACCTCCGGTTCCTCCTTCGACACGTCTACAACCTCTATATCATCGTCGCCAAAATCTAAAGGTCCCTCGGGGTATTCAGTCTGATAAAACTTACCTCGGGTGCTACCCCGAATGTACTCCCCGGACCTCTTCAGCATGCCGAAGTTCTCTTCAACATCTAGCCTTACCCATTCGGGGTTAGGCATTGCAATAGCGCGCAGCTCAGTAATCTTATACAAAAACAAACTGTTATAATCCCCTTTCTGGGGCCACACAAGGAAAGGACAATAAACTTCATCTATGTAAATTCCCGCCCCGTCAACCGGCGTCAAATCGCTAAAATCAACGCCTAAGGCTTTAGCTAGCATCGTTAAAACACCACCACAAGAAATTCTCTTGTGACCGCCCTTCGGGATCTGGGCGAAGTGAGTAACTAAAGCCTCGGACATATCGATCGACAGGCCTCTCCCTAAAACCGCATCCTCTAACAGATACACAGCTATAGCACTACAGTTGTGGTGCGTATCATAGCTTGACAAGAATGAATTAGCTATAATACGCGCCACATACCGGAGGATAGGGTTTCGGACAGAAAAAGAACGCATCTTCCCTCCCTTAAAGGTCCTTTGGCGGGCAATTTTAAACCAAAATCGATCACGGGCGAACTTGTCGTCCTGACTCTGCCCCGCCCTAGGCCTTCCAAGGACAGAAGAAGGTAAACCGAGCAAAGCACCAAAATCCCTCAAATTGAGAACATATAGAGTTTCTCGCAGCTGAAAACTAACAGTGGTATTATCGTCACCACTCAGCTCAAATGTTAAGAAAACTCACACGTCAACTTTTGAAATGTATCCTCCTCGGAGGCATAAAATCTGATGAGACCAAGGTTTTGGCACATTGCTCGTACCTGCATTTCTATGTCTATACGAACAAGTACATCTCGAGCTGCCCAACGAGTTGGCTCGAGACGACAGATCCATAATTTTTTACATTTATCAACATGGGCTTTCTTAGCGAAATAGAGACCAGATAGAGGTTCACGGAAATTACGACGGATTTTCGGGTAACGTACCTCAAGCGGAACAGGTTGTTCGCGCGGTATAGAGCTTGGTGTTTGAACGGGCATCGGGACAGATTCGTCCCGAGCCTCAGCCTGCTCCTCAGACCGTGAGGATAACGTCGAACCCGAATTGCGATTTAGCATTGAAGATATCCTTTTCCTTGCCATTTGTTTTACCCTTCTCATCCTTGATGCTTGAATTTGACGATTATGTGTTGACGGTCTCGGTTTGGGGCTTGTCGAAATCGGAACAGTTTCTCGAAACAAACTCCAAGAAGGTGATAGGAATATGATAAGGATGAGAAATATATGATTTAATTGAATTTTGGTAAAGGAATGGAGGGATTAGAGGTGGTTTAAAGTGGAGGATTTGGGGTTTGTTTGGGGTTTTTGTGGTTTGATTGAGGAGAGAGATAGAAAAAGTGAATAATGAAGATGGTAAGGGGGGTTTGGCTGATGTGGGTGTCGCGGGGTGATTTTTTGCCCGGTCAGATTACACCGGGCGAAATTTCGCCCGACGGTCTTCGGGCCATCTTTCGTCATTTCCGCGCAATTTCACCACCGGGCGAAATTTCGCCCGGTCGGATTTCCGTCAATTCCAAGTCGCAAAATATTTTTACCGCAGGGCGAAATTTCGCCCGGTGAGATTCCACCGGGTGAAATTTTGCCCGACGGGTTTTCCGTCAATTCCTTTAGTTCGAGCAAAGTCGCCACCGGGTGAAATTTCACCCGGTAAATAATTTACTTCAAAACGGGACCTTGCTACGAAAATTCTCTTCGACTTGGCCCAAACCTTCCTTAACTTCTTTGAAGATATAACCTATATTCTCAATCCATCATGTTCATAATCGTTCATAGCGCAACCCCAAAAATTCCGAAAGAAATCTTCACGATTCGTGCAGGTACCAAAAAGAAAACAAACTCCCAAAAGAAAAAAATCTAAAATCTATTGTTCAAAGAAGATAAAAAGAGACGAGAATATACAGGTATTTACAAAGGTGGTTATTATGGACACCACCAAACCGAATTGAATAGTTTGAGATTAGTTGGGGTTGCTTAAAAAGCAACCCGGAGGGTCTTGATCATTCACTTCAAATTCCACATTACCGATCTTGAGCTTTTCTCTAAACTCCGGCATATTCATAAGTTGTGCTACCTCGGGAAGCATTGCGAATTCTTTGGGAATATCTTCGTCGGAGGTAAAACCAAGTATGAATAGGGCACCGTCGTCTTCTTCATCATCGTAGTCAAGATCTTCGGTAGAAGGCTCTTCATTTGATGGGAATTCCACCATTTGGTTCCAAAACTCCATATTAGGAGGATCTTCGGGAAGGAATGCGGGAAGCACAAATTGAACCGTTTCGTTAGCAACATTGAAGGATAAACGTCCTCGCTTCACATCGATAATCACCCCACCGGTAGCTAGGAAAGTCCGTCCCAAGAGAATAGGATTCCGCTCCTCAATTGGCATGTCTAAAATGACGAAGTCTTTGGGGATATACAAATTCCCCACATTAACCATGAGGTTACGGGCCAATCCATAGGGCTCCTTAGTGGTTCCATGGGCCATTTGCACATTCACGGGAAAGTAATCCAAGTCTTTAATATAAATAGTATGAGCAATGGCTAAAGGCATCAAACTAATGTCGGCGCCAAGGTCGCACAAAGCCCGGTCTATCAAGACATGGTCGATTGAGCATGGAATGGCAAAACTACCCGGATCTCCTAATTTGATAGTAATTGTAGCTTTAGGGTGGGTCCTTGGAGAAACGGGAGCTTTTTCCTTCTCGGCGGGTTTTAAAATGATGTCTCGGATGTAATCGGACGGGGTAGGCATGGATGTGCTTGTGAAAATGTCCTCAATAAGATCGGTGAAGGTTATCATTCCCAAAGCTTGATCATTGAATGGGATTGGTGGCTTGTCATTCAAAGGAGGTACTTCGATTCTAGAGACTAGATTTGTATCCTCTATTGGAATTTGTTCAACAACAAATGCAAGGTCTCCTACAAGATACTTTGATGGATCTCTTCTTGGTTTTTCGGTTACATCCTTGACCACTTTCTCATCGAGTTCATTGATTGAGGGATGAGATACAAGAGTTTGTGGATCAAAAGATTTCACCGGTTTCTTTTTGCTTACTACCTTAATGGCATTCACGGAAGCTTGGTTGAAAGAATTGGTCGATTCTTGAGGAGTTCGAGCTTGCGATGCGGCACGTGCCTCTAAAGCTTCAAGTCTAGCTCGATTTGACGCATTTTCTTTCAATAAGAACTTGATCGTTTGTTGAATGTCATAGAAGGGTTGAGAGTTACCTTGAAAGTTCCTTGGAGGACCTTGGAGGACCTTGGTTAGGAGGTGGATAAGCTCCAAAAGGAGGACCATAATTTGGTCGAGGTGGTCCTTGAGGATAGAAATAGCCTTGATTGAATTGATTTGTGTGAGGAGGTCTCGGTTGATAATGAGGTCCATATGAATTAGGATAAACCCTTTGATTGGGGGCTCTTGGAAAAGGATGTGATCCTTGAGTTGGCATGGAATAGAATCCGGTCCCCAAATTAGGATTGTTCGTTTGAGGCTTTTCATATGTTTCTTGAGTGTTGGCTTGATAAACGTACTCCTTCCTCGCACAAAAATTGGAATCGTGATCATACCTTCCACAATGATCACATGGAATTTCAACTCTATATGGTTTTGGAGGCGAGATAGATGTTCGCCTAGATGGTGTGACTCTTCTTGGTGGGGGCCTCATTTCGGGTTGGAAGGTGTCCCTAGCAACCATTGCCTCAAATCTCTCAAGTAGTTGAGCGACTTGCGCTTCAAGAGTGGCCTCCATGTCTTTTGACGGTTTTGAGTCTCCACTTGGTTCACCCTCTTGCATTTCCTTAGCACACATGCCACTTTTGGCTATCTTATCAAGAAGTTCATGGGATTCATCCTCGTTGAGTAAGAAAAAGTCGCCCCTTGCGGTTGAGTTAAGAATGTCCCTTGCATTGGCGGATAAGGAATAGAAAAATGTTTGGAGCAAAAGCCAATGAAGGATACCATGGTGTGGGCACTTCCTTTGTAGAGTTTGGAATCGATCCCAAGCCTCACTTATGCTTTCATTATCACCTTGTTGGAAGGTTTGAATCTCCATTCGATATTGATTGGTCTTGGAAGGAGGATAGTATTTTTCTAGAAATGCATTGGCTAATTGATTCCAAGTTTGGAAGGTATCATCGTGGTGGCTTTGTAGCCATCTCCTAGCATCATCACGAAGGGTTTTCGGGAACAAAAGCCTATGGAATTGACATGAAGTAAGTCCATTTAATTTCATTCCAATTAGCTTCTCTTTAAATGTTGCTATCTGTTCAAGAGCATCTTCTTGTGGAAGCCCATGATAAGTGTCTTGTTGGACTACGGCAATTGAAAAAATCTTGAGCTCAAAATTATCGGGTATGTTTCCATATGCGACGGGAGAAGAAGTTTGTTCATTGGTGGGTTGGGAGTGAGATCTCAAAGTAGGCATGTTTGTTTGTAGAGGTGATTTTTGAAGAGAGAAGAGGAAAGGGAATTTTGTAAGAGTTTTGAGAATGTTGGATGGGTGAAAAGTTGATGTAAGATATGGATGAGGTTTCACTTTGGTTGATTTGAAGTCCGAAATAATAATATCGCCTCGCTTGCACCGGTATGGAATAAGCATTGCCAAATATGATTGTTCCTGAACACAACTCAATTCAAAGATGAGACTCCTAGCACCGAGCGGTACTAGGGTACAAGGAAAGAAAAAAATTATCCAAACACAATAAAACAAAGCCTTAATCAATTAACTAATCACCGTCTCCCCGGCAACGGTGCCATTTTGATGCGCGCTGTCGTCGACACGCATGCAAACAATATTTTTAACACCGACAAACCTAACTAATGTAGTAGTGGTAGGTCGGGATCGATCCACAGGGAGATGGTTAAGCGATATTGGTCAAGTCTAGAGTTTAATCGTGATTGGGATTGAGATGGGGGTTTCGGGTCGAGAGGAGTCGAACTAATGCTAATGAGCTACGCTTACTAAGGCTAGGGACAATAATAGGAAAGGTGTTGGGGAGAGTCGGGATTCAAAAATGGGGTCTAAGAGTCTCGGGATCGAGTTTTAGCTACAACGTTGAAAAGGGAGAATGCCACCTTTCGGTTTATTCACCCAACCTACCTAAACCCGCTTTCGAGACGAAAGGGTAAGTCTCAAATTAAGGTTGTTTCTACCCCGAGTTTCCCCATTTTGATAGAAACGACCCAAGGTCAATCTAGCTGCAGTCTAGGTCAACAAAGACACAAAAACCTTAAAATTGATAATCAACAAGTAAACAACCCACCAACATCCCTCAATTCAAATAATCCAAATCCTCCTCCCTAATTCCCCGACAAGAAAATCTACTCACTAGTCATGACGAATAACAACAAAACATTAACTAAGGAGAAAATAACTAAAGCATGCATAATAACTATACTAACAAATTATTCTAAAGAGAGAAATTAACTAACATACAATCTAAAAAGAAGCTAACAAGGAGAGAAAATCATAAATTAATGAAGAAAAGGGAGAGGAAAGAATTTACCAACTATGGAGAAAACTAAGGAGAAAGATGAAGATTAACATAAAGATTGAATCTTGGAAGAAATATACAAGAATTTGTCACTAATCCATGCATAAATCTTCAATCTTCAATACAAGAAATATGAATCTTCAAGAAATAAAACAAGAGTCTTGTCACATAAACCCTTGGAAAACCCTTGAATCTTCAACATAAAACACAATCTTCAATAAAGATGGATGTTTGATTACTAACTATGGAGTAGAATTATACTAATACTAAGTAGATCTACTAATTATTTGTAGAGAATTTTACTACAGAGCTTTCTACTACTACTACTACTACTACTACTAAGAATCCTCTAAACTACTCCTACTCCTAAAGGCTCACTTAAGTCACAAAGTGGCACAACATCCTAGGGTAAGTATATATAGAGTTCCTTAATGGGTCACACAAGCTTAAGGCCCATAATCCAATTCCTCTTCATTTTAGCTAGACCATCACCCTTTGCATCTTCATGGGGTGAAACTTTCGCCCCGCGGCTTGACATAATAATCCCACCGGGTGAAATTTCACCCGGTGAGATTTTCTTCATTTTTTGCGTTTTTGCCCCGGTTTCTCCATCAGGTGAAATTTCACCCGGTGGGCGAAATTTCGCCCGCGTTTCGCCCGGTGGAGAGTGTCATGAAAATCTTCGGGGGTGGAAAAATGTCGTCGGGCGAAACTTCGCCCGGTGGTGACTCACCGGGCGAAATTTCACCCGATGGTGACTCACCGGGCAAAACTTCACCCGGTGGTCTTCCGACTCTTGTCCGGTCTCTTTCTTTGTCGATCAATTGGATTACTTGAACTTTCAGTTGTGTGTTTTGCTTTTCGGACCGTGTCTCTCTCTTTTGTGCTCATGGAAGCTCGGATACGTTTTCGGTCGAAAATCCTATCAAAATAGACAGAAAACTACCAAAAACACGTAAAATGCAAAAGAGAGACACTAATGCGAGAATTACGCAAAATAAGGCGATAATCGCACTCAAGTCTCGCAAAACGGAGGAAAAACGAGTCGAAATGGGAGAAAAAATGATCCAAATTTGGCACACAACACGAGGTCGAGACGTTGATCGGGTCGTCAACTTGTCAAAGTTGTTGGCTTATCCGTTGACCGGGACGACGCTTGGCCGGTGAGAGTGACGACGAGGCCGAGACATTGATCGGGTCGTCAACTTGTCAAAGTTGTTGGCTCGTCCGTTGACCGGGACGATGCTTGGCCGGTGAGAGTGACGACGAGGCCGAGACGGGATCGGGTCGTCAACTCGTCAAATTTGTTGGCTCGTTCGTTGACCGGGACGACGCTTGGCGGGTTTCCCGGGACTCCATAATATAAGCCTGGGCCAAACTAACTATCCATTCCATCTTGATTTGGGTCACATGGCTTTCATGGTCTTCACTTTGGCAGCTAATTGACATTGGATGCCAGCTATTCCTTGGAGGGCTCCTTGCATGGGTCATTATCCCACTTGGGCTTTTATCACATTATTATTGTGTGATGACGAATTTTGCGATTCTTGCGAATTTTATCTCGGGTTTTTGCAGATCGTTCTTCGAGACGGAATACTAGATCCGAAAAATTAAATTTTTAGGAGTTTTGACTTTTTGTGGGTCGTTCTTCAAGAGGGAATAGTAGAGCCGAGAAATTGAACTTTTTAGGGAGGTTAATTTTTTGTGGGTCGTTCTTCAAGACGAAATAGTAGAGCCGAGAAATTGAACTTTTTAGGGAGGTTGATTTTTTGTGGGTCGTTCTTCAAGAAGGAATAGTAGAGCCGAGAAATTGAACTTTTTAGGGAGGTTGATTTTTGTGGGTAATTTTTGAGCCAAACTATTCTCGTTCCCTTGGGGTCGTAACATGTAAACGTATCCCATAAATCCTCCTGAAGACTTCTCTTTACTCAAAGTATGACAATACTCTTTTCATCTCTCTGACATTTCACGTGTTGTTGTCCTTCTCTTCCTTTTTCACCATGCTTCTTGATAAGAATGCATGACTGATTTGGGCTTTTGACATTTCGCATGCTCCTGTCACCCTTCTTTGCTCAATCAACCACTTTATTTTAATTTATGAGATAACTATCACCCTTCTTCTTTTGTCCCAGCATACCATCACCGCTATTCCATGGCCGACCTTGATAGGCTGATACCGGCGGCCGACCTAGGTCCGTCACTTGTCGGCTCAGGTGGCCGACTCAGCAGCGTGGACAATGCTAAACAGAGGTGACCGTCCGAGGCAACTCGTAGGCGACGACGTCGGTTTGGAGGCAGAATTCGTTGGCCGTCAACTTGGGTCTTGGTTGTGAGTACAGCTGGATTATGTTCATCGGAGGTTGTCGAGGTTGTCCACGTAGTTGCTTTCATACTTGGTTCTCGATGGCGCTGGCATACTTCTTCGACACCGGCGGCCGTCCCAACTTGGGGGAGCAGACCCGTCAGACACCAACCAGTGTCGTTGGCTTGGAACTTCCGTCGGAGCAGGGTCATGAGGGGCCGACGTCGAGTTGATGCCTATGGTGAGTAAAAAATGGGTCGGCTGGCTGGTGGTTTACGAGGTTGACTCCGCCAACTAACTTCGGGGCGGCTCTGAGTCGGGTTGAGAAGTCGACCAGCAACTAACTTCCCTGGCCTATGCGATGGCGGCCAGGTTTCCCCCACTCTTCCCGTCAGCCTTGTCCTGGAAGGCCATTGCAGTCGTCCGGCGTCGTCCTTCACTTCATTTGTATTTTTCCTATTAAATGACTCTTGAGCCTCTTTTCATCTAATGATTTTCTATTCTCTCTTTTTCTATGCATTGTTTCAATTGTCTTCATTGATAGTATCGTATACTCTTGCTCCTTTGCTTGGTTTCCGTTTTTTATTTTACTCTCTTTTTACTTTACTGTAGTGGGCAGAATGGATAAACATTGAAGGTTAATAGGATTTGTTTTCATCTTCTTTTTCGCTATATTAATTTCATCTCTGCCTTGTTCCTCCAACACACATTCCTCTAATAAAATATAGTAGATGTAGAATACCATGGAAATTCATACACTACACTTGTTTATAAAAATCAATGACATCTAGATTCTTGTCTAATGCTGAGACATAGAATTATCTTTGGAAAAATTGTTTCGGTCGTGGTTGATTTTTTTGCTTTGGGTTTTGATTTTGTGTGGATCGTTCTTCAAGATGGAGCACTAGATCCGAAAAAATTGATATTTTTGAGAGTAGGAACTTTTTGTTCAAGGTCCCCATAGACGGCGCCAATTGTTTGGGGTACAAACATAGTTCCCGGCTCGAGCAGTGGTTCGGCTCTCCTTGGGATCCGGATGCGAGTCGTCGGCGTTCCTGCAAGGTGAACTCCGACCCCAAGGGATTCCCCCCGGGGCGGAGCCTCCGACGCCCAAGTCAGTATATTCTGTATATTTATGGATAAGTCGTCTCATAAGTGGGAGTGAGATAGTGGAGGGAGTCGTAATGAATTGGCCTCCATTTCCTCTCTACCAAAATGGGGTATTCATAGAGGAAGGGAGAGGTGGTGACATCATCGGAGTGATGTCGCCCGGGTGATGTCGTCCGATGACATCATCTAGGTGATGTCATGAGGAGTCTACTCCGAGTCGACTAGTGGCGACTCGTGAGGACGGTCCGGGGTCTGGCTGACATGAGGGTCCGGCCGACCCGGGATCAGGCCGACACGAGGGTCCGACCGACCCGGGGTCTGGCTTGCTCGGGATCCGGCCGGCGCCTAGGTATGGCCTACCCGCCTAGGGGGTCGGGCCTATACGCCTGGGGGTCGGCCCATAGGTTTATCTAGTCGGCCTACATGTCTGGGGGATTTATCCCCCATCAGTTGCTATACAAATTATTTTAATAATAAATATATGCAGGTCATAATTTTCTGAATGAGAATCTATCAAATGAGTGAACGTCAACAAATTAATTAAAACACTAGTATAGGGACGACCTCCATTAAGGTGACCCTTAATGTGATGGTCTAATAAAGAGGATATTCTCTTAAAGGAGAAAGTACCAAAAGGAGGTAAATCCTCACTACTCTCTCTGTTCCAACTAATTGTATACGTTTGCTTTATGCGCGTACATCGATGTTAGTGTTCTTTTGTCTGTATCTTTAATTACGTACTAGTGTAGATCCCGCGCACTAATGCGTGGTATATCTAGGATTTTTTATTTGGTTACTGTATACTTATTTAGTACTCCGTATCTAATTGGTAACATATTAGCTTTTCAAATTTTTAAGTTTTACCTTTTAATTTTAGAAAATAATTTAATGTTTCAAAGATAATCAAGTAATCTCATTTAATACTCTATACTTAAATAAATATGTTTTTTTGTTGCAAAGCTAATGATAATATTTTATAATTTTTAACCTTTAAAAGTTTAGTTTCTTATCATGAAACAAAGCATCTCTAATAAAAAAAACTTTTTTTTTATATTTAGGTTAGTTAGAACTTCTTCCAACAAATTAGAAGATAACATAATACTCCAAATATTAGTATTAGATTAATTTTTTTTATTTATATACTCCATATATTTTTTCATCATCAAATATTTTATAGTATTTGTTTACGTCAATATATGATCTCGATATTTTGTAACACTTATATTTGATTTAAAAAAATGTCTCATAAATGTCTATTTTTTTTTAATAGCCCATACATAATAAATGTCTATTTATTGTCTTATTGAAGAATTTTTTTTATCTTTTAATTTTTTTTTTCCTGATTTTTACATCAATATTTATTTTGTCTTGAATTTAGATATTGTAAGTTTATAACTATTTGAGTTTAATGTTTTATTTTGTTTCCTTATTTGAGTGATAATGTTTGGAGGGAAAATTTGTAATGAGATTTTGACACCTCATCACCTCTTATCCTCTTAATAGCAAGAGGATTACCAAAAGTTATAAAAAATTAATATTTATAATGTATTTGACTAGACGATTTAAACAAGATCCCTCGTGATTATCTTTTATTTTATATATTAAAAGTTATATTGAAGATTTTTCTTACCCATGAATAATATAAAAAAATCAAACATCCTCTTACTATAAAAGAAGGCCCCAACAACAGTGACATGGCACAAGGAGAGCTCCCTATTTCAAAATAAGTCTCTTTTTTTCATCTTTTGGAATTGTAGGTTAGTTTAGGTAGAGTTGTAAAAATCAGGTTGTTTAGGGGACAAGTAATCCCCTAAGCAATTAATGGTAGCTTCTCCGTGGAATGTGTGTCTTCATGGGTTAATGCAATATCTTCCATGGGAATACAATACAATCAATGGCTTCTTTTACCAAGTTCCGCGTGTATTCCCCATGCTTGCAGTTCATCTTCCACGACACACTCATTGAATCTCTTATATATTTACTGTATTTTATCATAATGTTTCAATTCATCTCAAACACTTTCACATTCTTCTTTGCATTCAAAGTTCTCTACAACTCAAAGTCTATAACACCTCCATTACTGTCACTTCGATGTCGACCTCCAACGTTGTCTCCATTGCGACGCTTACCCAGGGTGTAAGGCTGCGTGAGTTGAACGTCAGGGTGATACACATGTGGGAGAGACCGGAGTTCAAGGATAAGTCGAAGACGGAATCAGTTGAAATGCTCATGATTGATGCCGCGGTATGTACTATACTGTCTCTAAGTCCAGGTTATTCACACTACTGTTTCTTATTCCTTGATCTTATACCATGCTTCTCAGAATGATTGTGTCCAAGCTACAATCAAGAAGCCTCTTATTAAGATGTTTAAGGGCAAATTTGCTGTTGGAGAAGTGTACAACATCAAGAGCCTAACTGTATCCAAGAATGGAGGATATGACAAGGCTACTTCGCATTCATGCAGACTCAATGTTGAGTTCTCATCGAGGATTACGCATATGCCGAATGACAAAACCATTCCGTCCATTTGTTATCGGTTCGTTGCTTTCGATGATATTATCAATGGCAGAGCACCAACTACGCAGTACATCGGTAAGAACAGTGTCAATTCCTTGCTTTATCTAAATCTGTATATAACTCATTTTGTCTAATTTATCGCATCCCTCACTTAAGATTTATTGTCGTTCTCCTGGTCAGACATTGTTGGCAAGCTATATGAGATTGGACCAATAATCGAGACGAAGAATGGTTTCAAATGTAGGAGTATCAAATTGGAGAACACAAAGTAAAGTCATCTAATTGAATGTTTAAACACCTGCTATTACTCTTATTACTTTCGTTGTGTATCCCTTCTATTCAGTGTACTAATGCATTTGTCATGTTATTTAATTTTAATCGCTTCATATCAGAGGTGATGTGCTGCAGTGCACTCTGTGGGCACCGCATTACACGGAGCTCCCTGAACTTTTGAAGAGTCTACCAAATCCCGACCATTCCAAAGTCATTGTTTGTAGATGTGTTGAGGCCAAAATTTTTGAATGTACTCTCCTCGGCTCTATACCTTTCGCTATCTCATGTTCTTTGGAAGAGTTTTGTTTGCATAACATCCTTCGATAACTATTTCATACCATGAATCAACAGCTTCCTGGCGCGTGCAAACAACCTTCAACGCCACGAAGTTCTAGGTTAACCCAAATATACCCGAAGTCGACGCGTTCCAAGGGAGGTACGCAGTTGTATTCCGCAACCATACTCTACTTAATGTTATGTACGAATTTTGTATACTTCTAAATACAGTTACTGCAGTCTTTCTTCGCAGGCCCCAAGTAATTCCCTTCAATACGTAGAGGAGGGTCCAGAGCAAGAAAGCTTTGAACTTAGTGTCGACGAGGTGCTGTCAATCAGTCAGATTCTCAAGAATGAGAAGGTTCTGCCTTTTATTCTATACGTTTTACAATTCCCATGAAATTTTCTTTGCCTTCCTTCCCTTTAGACAATGCATAATCACTGAAAATGTATTCAATCAGAGTGGATATTTCTACACCGTTGCCACCATAGTCGACTTGGAGGCTACTGCCGGTTGGTACTATCACAGCTGCAAGTCATGCTGGTCGAAGGCTACAAGGAATGAACATGGACGATGGATTTGCAATCGCCATGGCTGTACTGGCAACACTTCTGGGTTTCCAGGTTCAGTCCCGAGGTAATCGTGACTTAATCGCAATCAGAATTCAGTTGATATTTCCACCATTGTCTACTGTCTGTACCACATTACATCACCATTTACCCTTAATTTTCATTGACTTTCGTTGAAGGTACCAACTGAAGTTTGCCGTCAAATATTACTCAGACATCGAGTGTCACTTCGTTGTTTTCGACACTCAGGTACAGCAATTTGTTGAGGAAACAGCACAAACTTTGCTGTCGAGAATGGAGAAGGTAAATTCCACTGTAACCATAACCTGCGTCTTCGCCTATGCTTCCATCTAATCACCCGACAATTAAACTGCTTAAACTATATGACGCAGGACAATGACGGTGATTCAATTCCAGGAGAGCTTTCTACCTTTCTTGACAAACGTTACCTATTCAAGATCTTTATACACGAAAAATTCAACGTGGAGCATTCTTCAAAGTCGTACACCGTTCAATGGATGTCTGATGACCCAGACAAGATTTTTCATTTTGTCCTTAAATATGAAGAAGCTGTTAAGGTACTGACCACGAAGACGCACCTTTCTACAAATGTGCTCATCAACTATACAGCTCTCATATTACTACTTTAAATTCCTCAATTTACTATGAAATCTAATTCCTCTGTCGTATCTCACAGCTACAAATTGACGATTACAGTCTGACAACGACGAATCTTGAGCTGATATCGGTCAAAGGAAATGTACAGCTTCCTCTACTTATGTTTTACAAAATGTTACTTCCTTGATATATCCAATGTATTACGACAACCTATGTTCTCCTGCAGAAAGGTGGATCCTCCTCAGGTTGTGTCAAAATTAATGATCAAGTTCTGGATATCGGTGAAAGTTCACCTGCAGGAGTGACTTCGAAGGAGGCAGTGAATTCAGATTGTGCTATAGAGGTTTAAATTCACCACTTCAGATGGCCATTATTATCTATTCGCCGCATTTTGATTTACATTTTGAGCATTCATTTCTTTCTCACAACGTTTCAGGTCATCGACTGCGAAACATCCGCTACTCCATCTCGTATCACTCCTACGAAGAGGACCAGCACTGGAATTTTTCTGGACTCCACTTCTGGACTTGATGCGCCACCTGATTTAGGCTCCACCACCAAAGACCCCGTCACAACTAGCAAAAAAGAAAAGAGTTCTTAGGACAAGAACCATATCACATGCAACACCCTTATTTATGCAATTTACTTCCGTTACTGTACCTTCGAATTGTTATTTCCTTCTTTTCAGACACTTGATAAGAATCGAATGTCCGTTTTAGTTTCACTTGAATTTACAATTATGTTCAGTTGCCGAATTACTTCCCGACCTTTCAACTTGAAACGTAAAGTTATTTTAAAAATTGCGGAGTTCTAGCACATTAACTACAAACACGAAAATAACCCTCGACAAAAAAACCTCTTTGCAATACAACTACTTTCATGGAAGTTATATACAAGACATCCTTCTCAACCACCGACTCACAAATCGACGTCCGATTTTTGATTCGCAATTTACTTAGCGCACTTTGTCGCCACACTTCAAATCACATGTTTAAAACCTTAACCCATACTTAGAGTTTCTATTTAAAACCTTAAACAATACGCACAATTAGTAGTTGAGTAACTAGCATGATTGTACTTAATCAAAATAATTTACATTGACAAGTTTTGTCCATTTGTATCATCAAATTGTAAATCACTGTTTAATTTATCAATCCTATTCACTTGATTTCTCCTTTTCGGTCCTGCATATGCAACCTTAAGTGACCAAATTACTGATTCTCCAGTTCGCGAACTCCATCAGTTTAATATCACCAAATTAATTTTCTGTATTAATCTGGCCATGAATGATTTCTCTGATGGATTACGGCTATGTTATACCTCATCGTCTTTCACATTACTCGAACGAAAAAAAACCCGGTATTACGAATCAGTTCATCTTCGCCTTCATAATAATATATCCACTTTTCAAACTATTGGGAACACAATACATCATTTGTCGTTGCAATTACTCAACTGCAAGTCCTTTCCACTTCTTCACATTGACAACCATCAATCTTATATATATACATGTATATGTAACAACTAACTCTGTTTAGTCATATCAATTTGTTTAAAGTACAATTTCTACATTAGACTATAATGGGTAGCTGTAGTAATGAAAACGAAAACAGCATCACAAAGAAAACAAAGCGGAGGACGTCCCGTATTGACACTTCATCAGGTGGATCATATGAACCGTCTGTTATCAAAGGAGGCAAGTCAAATAAGAAGAAGAAAGTTCATGGTTAGTATTCCATAATTTCCTTCTTCGTCTGTAACATTGTACTTTACGTAAGTTTGATTCACGTGCATACACCAACGACATTGTTAACCCATTTTAGTTTTTTTACTTCAGTTGCTTCTAGGTCGCCTTTCAATGATATCACAAATGTGTCTACAAGTCCTGAAATTACGACTTCGTCAACCGTAGACAACGCACTGACACCTGATTCCGCAAATCTCTCCCTCAATCCAGGTCTTACTAATGCACTCTTCGTCACCATTTTGTTTCATGATCTTTCATATGTAGTAACAACAATTTATGACTTCTGTTACAGATGTTATTTCCCAGCGTACTGGCATTGTAGAACCGCTTGATAATTGCAATTCATTTTCGAAGGGAAAAGGTATCGAATGCTAAATTAATGTTCACTTTATTAGAGCACCTGGTTGCAATACACAGTACGTTACGCGCGTATAATTCTCGACTGAGTTTGTTGTACTGTTTCCGTCAAACAACAGGGAAGGAGATTTTCTCGCATCATGCTAACGATGTTAATCCGCCCGACTATGCCTCTCGAAGAAGTGAGGTTGATGCATTTTTAGAGATCAGTCAGAACGATGTATCTGGTGACGTTTTTTTCTTTGTTTGTTGGAAACAATCTTTGCGTTTCTGAAATTGGCGAAAAGGTACCGTGTTCACTTAACGCTCAATGTGTACACCCAAATTATCTTGCAGCATTGACAGTGAACAATGATGACTTCAGAGTTGGAGCTGATGACCACACAGCAGTAGAACACCTTCGTGACGGTATGTTTTTCGGTCCTGTAATTGTCACCTGTCTGTCTCTAGAGCCAATTTACTGTAATGAGTACACCGTTGCGTGAATTTCAATTATTATGCTCCCTGTCTAAAACCAGCTGCTGATCTTGAAAGACATTTAATAACATACCTGGTTGCCAAACAATCGCGCCTTGATCGCAAACACATGCTTACGGATAGGAGGAATGGACATAAATCGTTCGAACAATCAATGTACACTGATAACGACCCATATATGGATTGGCGTACCAAACTTGCACGGAGGAAGAACATGGTGAAAATATCCGCTAGGAGAGCTGAGAAATTAATTGAATCGTCTGTCCATAGCACTCCGGACAAGCGGATTGATGATCTTACTACAGGTTTTTTTACTTTACAGTTTGACTCACGTGCATATTAAATAATTGCGGATATTTCAATCATGTTGAATTATATGTACTCCGTTCCTCTGTAATTGCAGCTGTTGTCGACCGTGTTGTGGAAGACATTCGTGAGGCTGCAGCTAGAGACGGATCCACACCCAGAAGATTGAGTTCCAACAGACACTTCAACTCCTCCACGCATAGCGACGTAATCATTCATAGTTTAGCCCGCGACATATTTGTAGAAGTTACTGAAGAACATCACGAAGTTGATGACCCAACTGAGGAGACAGGTTTGCTTCATGTTTTGTTTCGTAGCGCGTACACCTTAATTATTACTCAGTGGGATGGTTGAGTGGTCGTTTCGTTTTTTATAGGGTGGATAGGCTACGACGATATCGGGGATCCAGAGTACAGGTGCCAAAGATGCGCTGCACTGTTGTGGTACGGCGAGAGAGATAGAATGGATAGAAGACCATTGGTGCCTACTTTCAACATGTGCAGTAGAGACGGTATTGTCGTGCTACCATACTTAACCGAACCCCCACCGCTGTTGAATGATCTCCTCCACGATGTGCACCCGAAAAGCGGTCATTTCAGGGGTAATATCAGGTGCTACAACTCGATGCACGGTTTCACGTCAAGTGGCGGTAAGATTGATCACTCAGTAAATAATGGTAGAGGACCATACACATATAGGATAGGTGGACAGAATTCGCATATGATTGGGAGTCTACTCCCAGTGGACGATCAACCACCGAAGTTCTGCCAACTCTATATATTTGACACCGAGGACGAAATCAATAACAGGAAGAGAGCCCTTATGTAAGTTGCCATTATTAAATCACCACGTTATTTAATCATACATTGTTGGCTGCGTACTACTATATTGTATGGCGGTTTTATTTTTTGAAAGTTGTTTTTCGGGTTTCAACGTTCTCAGGGTGTAATCCCCTAGAAATTCTAACGCAATACAGTGGCGGAAACACTGTAGAAGTGGGATTATAACACACTGTAGCTATGTCTTGATTAAATAAAAATGGTAAGTCAATACATAAGCCATTAAAATAAAAATGGCTACAAAAATAAATAAATAAATAAAATCCATAAAAAGGGTTTTAACAAATCCATAATACAGTGATCTGATTAAAACAAGCAGGATCCATAACTGCTCGCTAGCCCACCCGAAGGAATACACATATACCTGCCATGTTAAAAACATAACAGCCACAATCAGTGGGGAGCAACGTCAACGTTCTCCCAGCCGTATAACAGGATTTTAAAACTGTAATTACTACTACAGAAAAATAGTAAAAATGGAAAACAGTAAAACATCATATTAAAATAAGTTTTCAGCACAAAACCAAAATATTAAAATGGGTTTCCGAAGAAACATAAAAATATTTGCCAACCTGCACACCAATTCATATCGATAATAAATAAAATAATCAAAATGGCGTTATGGATAGAAGTAGTGATGAAGGCTAGACTTTCACTAGGAGAATACTAAAATCTAGCTTCGAGAACTTAGTTCAAACAAATCAAACTTCGATCTCTAACTAAGCTACTCAACCATAATAGGACGGCGACTTATAAATGCGTGGCCCTAGTTTAAGATGATATGTACACCCCTCCCGAGCACCATAAATACTCAGTTCAACCCGACGGCGTCTTACACTGCGAGGCACGAGCTTAAGAAAATATACACACACTCCCGAACACCATATATGCTCGGTTCAACAACCAGTGTGCCCCATAAAGACACACCAGCCTTATAGTTGATGGCAAAAACGTAAACCCCATAATATATTACTCTAACCTCACACCCGTCCTTATTCCATAACTCCAAAACAAGCCATTATCGATATATAAAAGATGTATTCAATATAAACAATATGAGAACAAAAAGAAAAGGATCACTTTCCAAAAGAGGAAACTTTCTATTTTAGGAAAATTCTATTTTTAGAAACTTACTAAAAATAGCATCATATGAACATAGCAAAATATTAGTTTAAACTAATACAACATATTTAGTAAACGATATAGATTTAGAAAACTAGTAATTTCGGCCTTAACGATATTAATTATTGGAGTGAACATTTAATTTTATGAAATCATTAAAATATCGTATAAGCGTTACAAAATGATTAAAAATGTCTTAAACATTTTAATAATACTAATTAGGGTGTTTTCAAAAGTTAAAAAGCTAAAATTCCCCAACTATTGTTAGTTACGACAATACGATTATAAATAGAATTTTACGGCAAATGTCAAATTAAATCTTTTAACGTCTTTTATTTAACTAAACCATTGAATATATTTAGAATATGTTAAGGGATGATTTAACTCTTAAAGTTTCAGACTTAAACACTTTCAAAATAGCTGGAAAAATAATTCTTTTAGGTAAGACGAAGAATTTTAACGATAAAGCACAATTTGTCCGAAAATCAATACTTATTAATTAAAGACTTTAATAAATAGTACAAAAATTATGTAAAATAGTTAAAATGTATTTATGGACATTCTGTCCAGAAAAGAAAATTTTCCAGAATCTAAAACTCGGTTTTTAAAGCGTTTTCTCGTTAATCGTCCAATCTCGACAATAACGATTAATAAAAATAGTAATTACAAAACGATTTAAGTATTAATATCCAAAAATTATTATTACACTTTAAAATCCTAATTTTCCTGAATATAAATTATCCAGATTTTTCCAAAATTCCAGATTCAACAAATTCCAACAAAACCGTCATTTAAACCCGTTTTCACGATTAACGATTTCATTAATAAACTTATCGTTCCTAACATTTTATTCAGGCACTAAAAATCATAAAAATACATTTTAATATGAAATAATCAGAATCATAATTTTTCCAGATTTAAACCAAAGACCATAAATCGAGAATTTAAACAACAAACACGGTTTTAACGATAAACGATGATTTAAAGTGATTAATTAATTCATCCACTTAACAATTCCGAAAAATTATGAACAAATTCAGAAAATTCTATTTCACCAGAAAGTTTCACCATGTCAAAAATCAGATTAAAATAAAATATTTAAGTACTAGAACTAAAAATCGGCTTTTAATTATTTTTGTCCGAAAATGGTAATAATTCAATAATCGATATCAAAAATATCAGAAAAATACTAAATTGTTAAAAATCATCAAAAACAACATTTTCCAGAATATAAACATATATTACATGTTTAGGCCGAATATTATGATTTTACAAATTAATATAACAATTAAATCGTTAATCTCGTAAAAGCGATAAAAATACCGAAACATGCAAATTTTCAACTTTTAAAAATTTTCCAGATTATATGACATACATATGTTGTCAAAAATAAAATATAAAAATTATACATGCAACTACACAATTAAAACCTTGAAATACCGAGTAACATCGACGTTACCTCTACTCCAAGTCTGAATCAACGATATATTCGTCGGCTTCGGGATCGTCCAAAAATCCTTAACGAAGGAATCGGAAAGAGGATTAATACGACGATAAAGACGATGCGATTGTGACTCGAAATGGAGTAAAAATCAGGCCAGGATGAGGATAGAATACTCAGCCAAGAAGGAGAAAGAAAAGATGATGAATATAATTTTTTATGACCAAAATGAATGAAAGGGGATGGAAAGGTTTGTGAGCATAAATGAGAGTGAATGAATTGATAAAAACAATGCTTATCCCACATGATATGGCCGGCCAAATGAAGGAGGAGGAGGACGAAGAGTCTCGACAATAATGCCTCAAATGAATGACACGAAAATAATCTTACGTTTACGTTTTAACGTGATAAAAATGAAACGTTTAAATAAAACGTAATAAAACTTGTGACCAAGAGCTTAGTCGGTCCAAAATGTAAGAAAATAATCTCAAATAATTTATAAGTTGATAAAAGTATAATCGTAAAATAGTTAAAGGCATTTCAAAGTAATTCGAGTAAACCTCACGTAAGAAAATAATTATTCGCGAAGCTTCGTAATAAAATCATTAAAGGCTAAATTTTCGTAAATAAAAATATTTCTTAGTTTTAAATATTATATAAATGTCTTGAGACATTTTTAGGAAAAAGAATAACTTAAATCCGAGTTTCATAACGTCAATTCGAAGAGGAATAGAATTCCTCGCGGAAAATTAGTTAGTTTACGAAGAAAACCAAATAAATGGATTTAAAAAGAATTAAAACCTTTAAAATTAAAAATAAAAATTATTAAACTCAAAAATGAAAATGGAGTTTAGTAAAATGATGAAATACGAGTCCGAAAAGTGACAAAGTTAAGATGGAGTCCTAACGGAAAGAATAAATATGCTAGGAAAAAAAGCGGGTGTTACACAGGGGGAAGTCACAGACATTTGACAAGTTCGACGACGGCCTAATGTCGGAAATTAAAGCTATGATTGACGACTACAATCCACTGGCAAAATCATTCCGAATGGTGAGAGACAGCATTTTGAATTCGGATGACAGGTGTGAGGTCCGATTGCGTCTTATTCATGGGAGAAATACCGTAGGCAGAATTTATAATTTGCCTAACGTGTCAGAAGTTACAGCGCTCATAGTTGGTGACGTTGAGGACATTGTAGACAATAGGGACGTTATCGTTGAAGAAAAGAGTGGACAGCTTCAGCGTATATCAGAATTGCATCCGTCTTATCTCGCTCTTCAGTATCCTCTCCTTTTTCCACGGGGTGAGGATGGTTTTCGCCTCGGGATCAGCCACTGTCAGGAATCTGTTGACTCAAGCTTGAATCCAGAAACTGCACGCAATAAACTCACACAAAGGGAATGGTTCGCATTCCGTTTGCAGGATCGACCATCAGAGGTCGAGCCTGACACGTTGCTCAGAGGCGGTCGACTGCTTCAACAACTAATTGTCGATGGGTACACAATGATTGAAGCCCAACGACTGAAGTTTCTACGATACAATCAGCCTAGCTTACGCTCTGAGAATTACAAACAGTTGTCCGCTGCAGTGTCCAGTGGTGAAACCGATTCCTCATCTGTTGGAGTGAAATACATTGTTCCTTCTAGCTTTGTCGGCGGGAAAGGGTATATGAGGGAGAACTACCAGGATACGATGACGATTTGCAAGTGGTGCGGTTATCCCGACTTATTCATCACTTTCACTTGCAATCCTAAGTGGCCCGAAATTGAACGGTTCGTATCTAAACGTGGGCTGAAAGCTGAAGACAGGCCCGACATAGTAGCACGGGTATTCAAGCAGAAACTTGAAATACTAATGAGGGATTTTAAGGAGAACCACATTTTCGGCAGAACAAGAGCAGGTATTATATTTGCTTTCCCCCTTCCCCGGTGTATCGTCAGTTACATTACTATTTCGATATGTGATATGTGTATCTAAAATACGTATCCATGTTTTTCTTGCAGTTGTTTATACTATCGAGTTTCAGAAACGTGGTCTTCCTCATGCTCACATCCTTCTTTTCCTCCAACGTGAGGACAAATTCCCAGATGCAAGCGATGTTGATAGTATAATATCTGCAGAAATACCAGATCCATTAGATAATCCGACACTGCATCAAGCAGTTTGTGACTTAATGATTCACGGGCCGTGTGGTTTTGCAAATCCGAAGTCCCCTTTCATGGTTGACGGTGTGTGCACCAAAAGGTTCCCCAAGGCCTTTTCAGAAAGGACCACAGTTGATGGTGACGGTTATCCTATGTACAGGAGGAGAGACAATGGCATCACTGTTCAGAAATCGGGTGTCTCCGTGCATAATGGTTTTGTCGTTCCTTACAATCCTGATTTGTTGGAGAGGTACCGTGCTCACATAAACGTCGAGTGGTGTAATCAAGCCCGGTCCATTAAATATTTGTTCAAGTATATTAACAAGGGGTACGACCGAGTAACCGCTGGGGCTGCAACGAGGACGAACCCTGATGAAATTGATCAAATCTAGGAGTACTACGACTGCCGATATATTTCACCGTGCGAGGCAACATGGCGTATCTTCGCATTCGATATTCATTACAGGACTCCACCGGTACTTCGATTGGACTATCATCTCCCTAACGAACAGAATGTCGTATACAATGAGGACGATCCTATTGAAGATATCCTTGCGCGCTCAAGTGGAGGTAGGATGAAATTTACCGCATGGTTGGCCTACAATGCTGACCATGAAGAATCCAGGGATCTTACTTACTCCGAGTTCCCGACAAAGTACGTTTGGCATCAGAAAGACAAATGTTGGGCGCCTCGGAAACAAGGTTTCAGTTTAGGGCGAATGTACCACATGCCACCGACTGGAGGCGAGCGGTACTACATGAGAACTCTTCTTAATTTCGTGAAAGGACCAACCAGTTATGAGGATATACGTACAGTCAACGGCACTGTCCACGATACATTCAAAGACGCATGTTACGCTCTAGGGTTGCTTGGTGATGATAAGGAATACATCGACGCAATAATTGAGGCAAGTGATTGGGGTTCAGCAACATATTTGCGTAATCTGTTCGCAACCTTGCTTCTATCCGGCAGCCTGGTCAAACCTGAGTACGTATGGGAGCAAACGTGGAACCATCTATGTGACGATATTCTACACCGACGAAGGAGAGAGCTGCTAAACTTTGGTATGTCAGTATGCTTCCACATATTCCATTTACTTTTTCTCTCTTAAATTACTTATAATAATCTAACTGACATTTGTATGCAGATCTGCAGATGACAGATATCGAACTACAAAATTACGCCTTGGCAGAAATAGAGTCGTCCCTGCAGGCGAATGGAAGTTCACTTTCCAAATTTCCCGAAATGCCATTGCCGGACTACAACATCAACTGTGTCCACTCTAACAGATTAATATCCGATGAACTGAACTACGATAGGGCGAAGTTGAGTTCTGATCATCAGGTATACATGTCCTCCATAACCGATGAGCAGAGGACAGTGTACAATGAAATTATGGCTGCAGTTCAGAGTAAAAAAGGAGCTGTTTTCTTCTTATATGGTTATGGAGGTACTGGTAAGACCTTCATCTGGAACACTCTGTGCGGAGCGTTGAGAAGTAAAGGGGAAATTGTCCTACCAGTTGCGTCTAGCGGCATCGCTGCAACTCTACTTCCTAGAGGCCGGACGGCACACTCAAGGTTTAGCATCCCAATTAACGTTGACGAGAGGTCTACCTGTTCAGGAATCAAACCCGGCACTGATCTTGCCCAGCTACTCATCAAAACGAAACTAATTATTTGGGATGAAGCACCAATGGTAAGCCGATACTGTTTCGAGGCACTTGACCGGAGTCTGAGGGATATAATGAGAACCGTCCACAACGATCTAGCCGATAAGCCATTTGGTGGGAAGGTCGTCGTTTTAGGAGGAGACTTCAGGCAAATATTACCTGTCGTGCCGAAAGGCAGTAGGCAAGATATTGTCCACGCAACAATATGTTACTCACCTATATGGAGGGACTGCAAGGTATATATGTCTGTTAACTACCCTACCGTTGTTATGTTCTGTTTTCCCATACTCTTCTAACTCCGTATTGCAGGTATTGGAACTTACGCAGAACATGAGGCTACGAACTGGTCGAGTGGGTGCAAATGCGGTAGAGATAGGGCAGTTTTCTGATTGGCTACTCATCATTGGAGATGGTCGTGCAGGTGGTCCGAACGACGGGACAGCTACGGTACAACTACCGCACGATGTTCTTATTGAGCCGGGTCCTGACCCAGTAGCATCAATTGTCAACAGCACTTATCCTGGTCTTCTTGCAAACCTCGACAATACGCAGTATCTGCAAGAGAGAGTTGTCCTCGCACCAACCCACGACGAGGTCGAAAAAGTTAATCAGTATGTTCTGTCACTTATGCCAGGGGAGGAGGCTGTTTATCTTAGTGCAGACGAGATTAGCGTCAATGAAACAAGCCGCGTCATTAAAGATTTGTACTCTACGGAGTTCCTCAATTCAATCCAATGTTCAGGTCTGCCAAATCACGCGCTTACCCTTAAAGTTGGTGCAATGGTAATGCTTCTTAGAAATATTGACCAGGCGAACGGTCTTTGTAATGGAACACGGTTGCTGATATCGAGACTTGGAGAACGTGTTTTGGAAGCTACTATTATTTCGGGCTGCAGAAAAGGAGCCCAGGTGTACATACCACGCATAAAGCTTTCACCTTCCGACGAGAACAAGTTCCCAGTTCGTTTCGAACGGAGACAATTCCCAATTTCTGTTTGCTTCGCAATGACCATAAACAAGTGCCAAGGACAGTCACTCTCTAACGTTGGTCTTTTCCTCCCCAAACCTGTGTTCACTCACGGCCAACTTTATGTAGCCTTCTCCAGGGTTACGACTAAGAGTGGACTGAAAGTCCTCATACTTGATGAAGACTGCTTCGACACAAATGCGACGACAAACGTTGTCTTCAAAGAAATATTCTCCATGTTGCGTTAGATACTCATTGACATTGTTAGGAAAGATGTACCAGTGGACAACTTTAGCGTCATTGATATGCTGTGAACCTTCTGATTCTTATCTTAATCCATGTTCCCTGTTTTACGTCAATATTTACATCTTCATCTACTGCTACTTTTAGACAGTTCCTGGACACACTATTGCAGTACAAAGAATTGTGGCTGAAATCACAATTCTTGAATCGCAAATCCTTCAGTGATGGTCTAACTCAGAATTTGACCCCGTTGTTCAATTGAAGCTGACAGCCTTAAGTTCCATTCCTATAACATTCCATGGTTACATTACAGCATACGTATAATAGTATATATTCATGGTTATCTCCCCTAATATTTCAGATTGTATTTTTTTTAACATTGGCATTTATATCCTGTGATAATTTTCCCAAATTTTTTATATAGGTGTACTAATTTGCAGCAACATTGTTTTCCATGTACGACAGTCTGTCTCGCGTATATATTACTCTAGCAACGCATTTCCGTATTCCATTCCTCAGCCCAGTTAGATAAGTCTGCATCCCCGTTTATGTCATGAAGAGCAGCCCCCTACTCAGAAATCTATTCTTAACCATATATTCTATCGTACCATAGAAACACAGTAAACTACTCAGCATTTGTTTCCAAAGTTACATAAGAATATTATTACTGTTGTCTTATATACGAAGGACAAGGAAATTGAATGAAGAGAAGCTTCGACTTAGATAGGGTTCGATCATTTTATCATAAATCACTTACCAGCAGTACGATTAGGTTGCATACATATTTTAGGGTGTAATAGATTACACCATGAAAATTTGCCCATCTATATGGACCACAGGTGATGACACCTATTACTTATTTTTTACAACCGACAACCAACACGACAACTACCTTACTACAAACCTGGAGCTTTAGCACGAAAGATAAAGACACATTTCATACATATATATATATATTTAGATATTTTCTGATCACGGATCACCGAGTTCTGCAACTGACTACAAACATGGACCACCATTTCGACAACATTGGGTACTGACTGACGTTCTAGGCATTCCTTCTGTAGAACCTTGGGTACTGTCTGCCAAGAAGGTTCATCACAGACATATAGGTCGATACTGGATCATTGTCGTTGTCAGAGTAACCGCCCGCCACGACATCATCAGGAACAAGTGTGAACACTGATCCGTATCTTACATACTCAGTATCATCTTCAGTCAGCACCCAGGCATGCGGACCCGCTGTCGAGTGAGTCTGGGTCTCATAGTTCCCCTTCCCCTTTCCGGCCCTCTCGAACGCGCACTGCAGTTTGAAAGCTTGCCTGTAGGTCTCCATGCCACTCTCAAACTCAAGCACAACTGATCTCATGAAACATCTGGTCCGGCCATTGTATATTGGTCTGTGTTGCCTCACAAGGTATCCTAGGCTCCTGAACTCATCACGTAGGGAACTAAAACTCCTTCCCGTAACCAAGTTGACATTCGTTTCATAGGGTAAGTTTTTCACTATGACCATGGGAGGGTAAAAGCAGTTTTTAGGCATTTTCACGTTTCAGAAATTTTTCTTTTAAGGAGGTTATGCTTATGTGCTGCTTCTAGCACACATCCTATATATATATAGTGGCCAAATCTACCCTATTAGCAACATGTGAACTCTAACCCATTCAAAAACAGTAGAAGTGTACTGTACTTGATTTCAAGTGTGACGAATTTGGTCTGCAATGGTCAAATCAGAAGTCCAGATGCTCGACATGTGTTTAGGGAGAGTTACCATGTCAACCAAACAATCAAAACCAGTCTTCTTTATGGAAGAAAACATTGAGCAAAACCATATTCCCTTTCCAATGTGCACTCTTCCCCATTTGTTCTTCCCTATTTACCAAGATTCCCTATTCTTCTTAGCTGTTGGAACCAAGCTAACACTATTGGATGATTGACCACTCAATCAAAGTTTCAGTATTCATGTGCAGTACACATTGTGTAGGTGAGTTCTACATCTTCACCCGTGCCAAGCAATTCAAACAAGTTAAGGAGAGCAAGGTCCCATTAACTGTCAATAGCTGAAGTACTGGTTTTGTTAACCGATACTTAGTCATTGATATTCACCGCTTTGTTACGAGAAGTAATAGGTTAAATTAATTGCATTTAAAAGAATGCAATTAACAGAGTCAGGCCGTAGAGCATTTGGGACTACATAAGACGTAAACGTTTAATTGCATTCCGATAACATTCCGTGGTCACATTACAACATAACCATACTAAACTAGACCCAGAAAATTTCCTAGGGTACGTACGCTGGTAGTAATAAGGATTACGAATAATTCACTACATCCGACAACAACCCACACAGATGATACACATGAAAATTAAAGACATACACATATGTACAAATACAAATCCTCGGTAATTCATTCATGCCGTCGTAAATCAAAAGTTACTAGACGTTCCTTCCACAGGAGGTTTATTATAGAACCTTGGGTACTTATTTGCAAGCATCCTCATAACAGATGCATAAGTCGACACTGTATCGTTGTCAGCGTCACAGTATCCACCAACGATGAGATGATTTGGTACCAACGAGTAAAACGTTTTCTCTTTCGTGTAGGCATAGTCATCTGCAGTTACAACCCATGCGTGCGGCCCAGCTGTCGAATACAATTTTTTTTCGTAGTCTTTCTTCCCTTTACCAGCCCTCTCGAACGCTCGCTGAAGCTTGAAGGCCTGCCTGTACGTGTCCATTCCAGACTCGAACTCCATCACCACCGCTCTCATAAAGCAGTCTGTTTCACCATTCCAAATAGGCCGCTGCTGTGTAATGGGGTAGCCAAGACTGCTCAAATGATCACGGAGGCAACTGAAACTTCTTCCAGTCACTCTATTACACTGCGTTTCATACGGAAGATTGTGGATTATAACCATGGGAGGGTAGGAATATGCAGTAGGCATTTTTCTTTGTTGGAATTTTTGGTGTGCAGGTCTGTTGCTGCTTTGCTTTGTGCTTCTCAGGCCACATTTATAAAGTATAAACAATTGATATGCATATCCCACGATTATCTATGCTTGACAAATGTTAATCAATCCATCTACAAACAGTGAAAGTGAAACCCCAATTGCTTGCAGATTTGAAGAAAGTTGCATTCAATTGTCAAATCTAGATACAACAATGTTACTAAGTATTGCGTGAAGGTTAAGAGTGCAAGCAACGAATCTACATCAATGCATATGGCTGCTAGAGAATATGGACAAAATGTAAATTACCTTCCCACGATGCAATCTATTACAGATTATCTTCCCTCATTTCTCCAGTTTCAATTAATTCTCAGTCGAAAATGTGTGTAAGGCGACATTGTCCGGTTGATCGATCAATTCCACTGCAGTAGTCCAATGTAGACTGACAGAAGAAGAATTGCTCAATGTGATGGCTGGGTGTGAGGTATTGCAGACCTCACATTTTCGTTTCAAGGATAATTCATGTCTAATCTTGAGATATATAGTCAAGTACTCGGTCATATATCTCATCTCGACGTTCTCTACGGTTAGTGTACATGGTTGAAATAGAGTTATGATTTAATGTGTCAACAAATCATGTACGTTGCTACTTCGTCTACGATTTTATACAATATGTTGTCCATTTTTCGTCTTACCACGCGTCCTTCCCAATCCCGTGACATGTCACGGATATTATACTAGTATATAATTCATTGGAACGTAGGAGGTATTTAAGATGCTCATGGTTAAAGATGAGAGGGGATGATTGTTGGGCGTACAAAAACAAAGCAAAAGCCCAAAAGGCATTCCTGGTATTCCCATTCCTCTCTCCTCCGCTTTCTCTGGGATAGGCCGAGATGACAACCATCATAAAAGCCAAGTTAAACAAAACTTAAAAACGAACCATACAAAATTAAACCCCCTCGATTAAATTAATTAATTAATTAATTAAATCTCTCCGTATCTTAAATCAATAATAGTAATTCTAACTTTCTTCTATTCTATATATAAAACCAACCTTCTTCCCACTTCTCTCACCATCCCATTCCATACCCCCTCTGCCTCTTTTCTCCTCTCCTCCACCTACTCATTCATGGACCATGGCCTTAATGCCTTATTACTTAATTAATTCTCACACAACCCCACTCATTCCTTCTTAACCCCAACTAAATCCAACCCCAATCCCTAATCTCTATTTAAACACAACCCATGTTGCTCGAATCCCACCTACATTTTTCTGGGTTATGAAGATTTCATAAACCCCAAATCAATGGCGACAACATTAGCAGCAACACCAACGACACAGACAACAACAACAGCAGCAGCAGCAGCACTTTACCATGGTGATGTAGAACATGGAATCATAATAACCCCAAATCGCCGGAGCTCCGTCGACGGTGACGAGGAAAGTGGCCGGAGCTCCGTCGATGAAACTACGAGCTCAAGTGTTGCTTCTTCGAATAAGGAATGTGAAGCCTTGGATCTTGAATGCGGTGGGAACGAGGAGGAGGAAAGTGGGAAAGTGGGTGTGCATTTATCAAAAGCCGAGACAGACTGTAGAATATGTCACTTGAGCTTAGATGGGTCGAATCTTGAATCCGGGTTTCCGATTGAGTTAGGGTGTTCTTGTAAAGGGGATTTAGCTGCTGCTCATAAGCATTGTGCTGAAGCTTGGTTTAAAATTCGGGGTAACAAGTATGTCTTCTTCATCATTTTTTTTAGTTTTTCTTATAACTTTGATTTCTATTAATAATTTTTTTTAATGTTTGCTTAACTATTGTGAATTGTTTAATCTGAATTTTTTATGTGTTAGTTGGTACGAAGTACAGTATTTTTTTAATGTATCGTTTATTGCATATTTGCATCTAATCATATGAATTTAGTCTTGGGTTGGTCTAAAGTTGTTGTCTTTTTTGGAGTGGAGAAGACGTTATGATTTGGGTGCTCCATTGATAAGTGAGATAAGTTTATGGTGAAATGGATGGCAACATCATGGTAGTAATGGGTAATCTTCATTGATTAGGATCAATAAAACACTGAATCTCACCCGACTTGGTGTCGATCTTTGATGTTTCACTGAATCGACCCTCGAGGTTGTAGTCTTGGTTTGTTGTCTTTTTTTGCTAAGTGATAATCTTATAGTGTTGAATTTAGTTAAATTGATGGTAATGGCTACTATTTTTCATTGATTAGATGACTAAAAAACACTGAATCTCACCAGTCTTTGTGTCGAAATGGTCCCTGCCTTGGATCTCGTATGAGTGGTCTGACTCATCTTGGATGCCTTGTGTAATTCTATTGAATGTTTGTTTTTATCTTTTTAGGCATATTGGATGGTTTTAAATGGAAAAGCAGAAATTATATCTGTCAAGTTTTCTGAAAGGGATAGTGATAGTGTTAAAGTTAGGTTGAGATAGAGTTTTAGTTTGTTGGAGAAAAGATGGAAATGTTATAAAGAAAGTAAAAGTGGTGTCCATCTGAGTGAAGGAATCATTTAAAGAAACCAAAGGCTGAATGACCATTTTGCTTTCTTAGTTTATCTAATTTCTTTAGATGATGTACAAATTAAGCTTAATCATCTCACTTTTTTTCTTTCTATATTGTCGGTCCCTGCCTAATACGAAGTACTCCCTAATAAATTAACTTCCCCAACTGAGGCTAGGCATATATATAGTGTTATGCATTCATCTATCTATCTATCTATTCATTCTTATGAATTGTGAAACATATCATTTTCAATATCCTCTCAGTCTATCTTTAGCATGCTTGTATCCTTGCGATGTTAATAGTTCTGATGACCATTTGTGGTCAAATGATACTATCGTAGTCACATATTAGTGGACAAATCACAAATGTAACTCCTTTGAATCTAGGAATAGCTTTTTTTGATTCTCTCTTATATACATTCTTCAGTGGGCACTGCACGAGTAGAAGTGACATACTTTACTGGGTTGTTCCCACTATTTACAAGAATGCAATGATTTTTATTGCACTACCATGTGTACTGGTCACTTCTAATATCATTACTACAAACCCTAGTTTTTTTAACTCTTTTATTCCATCCCGTACTAAATTAGCGGCAATGGTTTTCCGCGGATTGAGTGAGCTTCTTGACGTGCCTTTAATGAATGATCAAAATGAGTACATTCAAGTTTATGAGTTGAAACATCGAATATGCCGCCCTTAGTCGACAATCAAATCTGAAGTCAAGTCAATCTGGAGTTACTTCCGTATGTCTTACACATAACTAGGGTTAAAACGGTTTATGTATTGGAATGCATTAATTAGCACAAGTGGTTATAACAATACAAAATAATTAGATTGAATTTTCTTCATCCCAACCAAGTTTGTAATGGGTGTCAACTAGCTGTCTGAAAGTCAGGTATAGTGTATGGTAGCTACCTGTTTGGGGTGCCTTGACAGGCATTTTTTGTCTGAATGTAGGACAACCCATGATTTTGTGAGGAATTGGATGTTCATTTTTTCTTTGAGACGTATTCTTCTGGCATTCGTTTCGTTGGATGTCCCTCCCCACGTTTCTTCCTTTGTTGTATCTGTATGACTGTATCCATGTGAAAGTTGCATTCAACATAAATAGGTGGGTAATCTGTATGAATCTAGTCTCTAGGATTTTTCTTTTTTCAATAATTCATCATACAATTCAGTAGTGATTGAAATGCAATCATTATTTATGTGGTGGACATATACGTGTCAGGGAAATTGAGTTCTGTGAAATATGGATGAAGCCCAAACGATGGTCATTTTTTTTGCAAGGGATAGGGGTTGACTGAATTAATGAGAATGGTGTCACCTCTTTGAGGAGTTCGTAGAAGGGAAAGACATTTTCCATTGTCGGGTTAGGTCGTGGAGATGGTGGGGGATGGGCGTGATCAATGAAGGAACCATTTACCTTCCAAGACAAATTCAATTCTTGTCAATATAGAAAAAATTTGGAGGGAAAATGATTATTTCTCACCCTTAAGGCCTTAACTGTATCCAGACAAAGGCATTGTCTTTATCTTTAGTCGGTTGGTGACTTGGTGTTCTATAGTATCTATCACCTCTTGGTCCTATGGCTACTCTTAAAAGTGTATTTTTTTCCCCCTCTTTTTTTTTTCTGTGTTTACGACTAAGCTTGAAATGTTGTGTCTTTACTAGTTATATATGTACTTGTATAAGATTTATGTACTCGTATGTTATTGTACGAGATTTGCCTTGATTGATATGCAGTGAACTTTAAAAATCTCTCCTTGCTAGTTATGACTTATGACACCTGTTTGACTGCACATGTTGTGGCTGCTTTGTATCCTCAAACCTCCTCACTGTGAATATCCGACTTCTGGCTTTGCTTTTCTCAATTTTTTGTTGAGCACGCTTTTATAATCACCTTTCATTTCTAAACCTTTTTCTCCATCCATAATGTAGAACCTGTGAAATCTGCGGCTCAACAGCTCGGAATGTAATTGGGGTAAATGAAGTTGAAATGATGGAGCAATGGAGCGAGGCTAACGATACTACATCAACAGCTGCTGTGGCCCCACACCCTGCTGAAACACGCCATTTCTGGCAAGGACACAAGTTCTTGAATTTCCTGCTAGCATGCATGGTCTTTGCCTTTGTCATCTCCTGGCTGTTTCACTTCAACGTTCCCTCATGAATCATGGCATTTGTGTACAAAATCAGCAGCTGAATGAAACGTGACAGTCTTTCTTCTAGACACGGAGCCTATTTCAAAGAAACCTGACAATCTCCTTTGGCTTTAAAGTTAATTATGAATTGTGTAGACTTAGTAGCAATGTAGCATTGGGCTAAAGTGTGTTTATATCGGCGGTTGGTTAGAGGCCCAAGAGGTCTTAGGGAGGGAGGTGTTGTAATTTCATGTTGTAACTTTGTGCAATTTTTGTTTGTTTAAACTTTAGATGTAGGTGGATCATAACCTTCACGGCCTGGCGGGTTGTGGTTGGATCTGTAAGAGTAGCACTTAGTATTAATGTTAGGATCCACTGGGAAGAACCAAGGTGTAAGCGATGGTGGTGTACTTATGATTATGAACAGATGTCATTCCTGGATTCTCAGTCTTTTCCATGAATGTAAATGTTTCTAGGTTTTGGTTTTCTTTTGCCGAAGAGTGGTATGTGGTAAAAGGAGACAAAACCCGTGATTTTTGATCGTTTTCTTACTTTGACTATTGCTATCACTTACCACCTGATGGGTTCTAACCTTGACCTTGGTTTAATATTTGTCCGAGCTAAAAGTAAGTTGTCCACGGCTTCCTTAACCCTTGCGCCAGAAAAAAAAATTCATTTTCTAACAATACTCAAACACATCTCCTTTCCTGGGTTGTACTCAGTATTTCGTGCTTAATCTTACAAAATTCAGACTGAAACAATGACCATCTCCAGCTGGTCCTGGAGGAATTGTAGAATCAAAGAGAAATTTATCGGGGGTACACGTAAAACTGGTGGGGAGAACAGAAAATCCATACGCAATGAAGCAAGGATATGATTGGTTGAGGACTGATAAACCTGAGGTTGTTTGGAGTAAATTAATTTGGCATAGACTGCTTCAATCAAAGCACTCCTTTATTGCTTCATTGTGAATTACCCTGATTTACCCGGCTTGAATAAGTCAATCCTAACCCGAACTAAAAATACGAGTTTGACTTATAACCCGAATTGACCTGAACTAATCCGGAACTAACCTGCCTATTATGATAGAAAACAAGTTGATATTTAAAAAAATTGACACGACCAATTATCTTATGTTAAATGGGATAATCTTATGTTATCATTATCCTAAATACTTTTTTTCGTGTCAATCATTTATTTACTTTTATTCGGAGTAAACAAATAACGGAGACGGATGAATGAATAAATATTGTTAGAAAACGACACGTGTTGAGACTGGAGTAGCTTACATGATCACATCGAACCCATAGTGTGTGGTCCAGCCCATCAACAATAACGCATTTAAACCCAAAGCCCACAACCCAAGATTTTATGGCCTAACTTGTTTTCCAAGGCGAAGCTGTTAGCGTACTTGCATATATATATATATATATATATATATATATATATATATATATATATACTAGTTTTGTACCGCGGTTGTATTTTCAAAAATTGTATAAATTTTCATTAAACATGTCATGACAAAGACTATGGCTAAATAACTAATAGTTTACATCAACCCATAGCAAAACATCGGGCTAACAAAAAAATTAAACAAAGATAATGATTTTCTTTATTTAAAATGACATACACATTAAAATATAGACGTAAGTAGTAAGAAAAGACAGAAGTCAATATCTACGCGAGTATACAAATTTAATTAATACTCCATATTACAATTAATTTTATGGCTAACAATGACGACACCATGTTAGAATATTTAATAATATTCGTGTGGCCTAAGTGTTTCGGTTTAAATATAAATTAAGTTCATATTAAATATTAGGAGACTTTAGTATAAAAGACGACACCGTGATGGATCGGTTTCGATTAATGTACTTAAAGTCGGGAATTACTATTCCTTCCGACCTTACCCAGTATCAAAAGACGTCTTTTCGCGAAAAGGTGTGAATGGTTTGATTTGAGATCAAACACGTATCTCTTGGCTTGTATTTATATATCAAGCAAGATGTACGTACTATCTCAATCCACAAAAGAATAAAACACACAATTACAGACATTAAAAGACAGAGTTCCATCTCCATCATCAAGGAACATTAAAGAAGGGTTAAGGAGGAGAATCAATCGTATTTTCTTATTATATATTGAGTGCGTCTGATAGACATGGACCAAGGTTAGTCCTTACTGTTAATCAATTGTATTGGGTTGAATTAAATCAAATCTATAACGATTATTGTGGGACAGAATTCATTATCGATTCATAAACTACTACTTACATTTGGTATCAGAGCAGTATATAGATTTGTTTAATTTACCCATAAAAGTTCATACATGCATACTGTATTTCTTGTATGTATACTGTTTTTCACGGATGTTGAATGATTGTTTTCTTTTTAAGGTAAATTGTATGCAATTGTATACCTATCACGGTATTATTTATCCGCTGCAAATGGATCATAATAATAATCATTTGTTTATCCGCTGCACATGTTGTTCACATGGATCATTAATAATAATCATGAAAATTATTCAGTTGTTGGGTTAATTCGCAAACAAATATGCTGTATTGCTGTTTACTGTTTCGCAAACTTTGCAATTAATGTAATTATCACATGACGGTTTATTAATGATGACCTAAGTTACTTTATATACATGTTTTCTGATGATTACCTAATTTCATTCTAGTTAATGACTATTAAAAGAAATTAAAAAATTATTGTAATATGATGATGACACGCCAAACTCATATATATGCAAGTTGTATTGATTTTGTCCTTTGTTACGTGATTATATATTGAGTTACGTAGTTCATCCAATTCGTTTGTTTATCATGTGACCATTAATTCATATATTAAAGTATGCATATGACTAAGATAACATGGGTAAATTTTATGTTATGAAATATTAACACATTATGATACAAATTTGCCATTATAGTTAAAAACGTTTATATTGTATGTGACATGTTAGTCACCAAAGTGGCCTTGTTATATTATATGTAAACTTTTTTCAAAATAAAAGTTATGTAATTGATCATGATTAAAGAGATGTTAAAATGATATTATAGTTCGATTGATCAATTGATTTATTATCTATATTTTAGGAGATCACCCAAAGGTGGGTCATTAAATATAGTTGATAATATAAAAGGATTAATTATTCATAATTGGGTCTAATAGTGTGTATATCCAAAGATAGCATTCTTATTTGACTTGTATATGTTATAGTTAATTGTTAAAGTATATATAACATCAATGGAAGTTACTTGTATTTAATATGTTGCCCAAAGGTCATTTAAATACATGTATAAAATGTTTATATGATATTGTTTGAATTTGTATGAAAGTATTTCAAAGCACTAATAGGTAATCATGTATAAATGTCGCAGCTTCTCCTAATATGTTTGCATCTGCTAGCTCTGTCGTCAAGTTTAATGGGCTTAATTATGATGAATGGGCTGAAAAGATCCGGTTTACACTGGGTATAATGTCATTAGACATTGCCATCCTCACAGATGAAGAACCTGCAACCATTAATGATGGTAGCTCCGAAGTCGAGAAATGTCGTTATCAGGCTTGGGAGCGATCTAATAGGTTGAGCTTAGACCTTATGAGGATGACAATGGCCGATAACATTAAGCCGTCTATGCCCAAGACAGAGAAAGCAAGGGAATTCATGCTCAAAGTAAAGGAATGTTCACAGTCGGATTTAGCTGACAAGTCAATTGTAGGCAGCTTAATGAGTGAGCTGACTGCGAAAAAGTTTGACTGGTCTCAGCCGATCCATGATCATGTGACACATATGTCTAACTTGGCAGCAAAGTTGAAGACCTTGGGGATGACGGTTAGTGATTCATTCTTGGTTCAATTCATCATTAACTCTCTACCTTTTGAGTTTGGTCAGTTCCAGGTGAATTATAACACCATTAAAGATAAGTGGAACTTTCAAGAATTAAAGGCCATGCTCATACAAGAAGAGGGGAGATTAAAGAAGATGAAGGAACAAGCAATTCATCTCCTAGGTCATGACGGTGCCAGCAGCAGCAAGGATAAACCGGGTAAAAATGGTAGGAAGGGAAAGTCTTTCTTTAAAGGACCGGAGAGTGCTATCCAAAAGGAAAAGAAGTGTCACTTTTGCAAGAAAGTTGGACATTTCAAGAAGGATTGTCCTAAAAGAAAGGCATGGTTCGAAAAGAAAGGTAAACATTATAGCTTTGTTTGCTTTGAATCAAATCTTATAGAAGTACCTAATAATACTTGGTGGTTAGATTCAGGTGCTACCACTCACGTTTCTCATATTAAACAGGGATACCATATGATCCGGCCCATAAGAGGAGCTGAACAGTTCGTGTCCATGGGAAACAGGATGAAAGCACGGATTGAGGGCATTGGGACTTACAGATTAATCTTAGACACTGGTTGTCATATAGATCTTACCGATTGTCTCTATGTTCCTGATTGTGCACGTAATCTTGTATCGTTAAGTAAAATGGATAATTTAGGTTTTAATTTCAAGTTTGGACGTGGTGTATTTTCGTTGTACCGAAATGATTACTTTTACGGTAGTGGTACTTTGATTGACTCACTTTATAGGTTTGATCTTGATGTTAAATTTTCTGATTCCCTGTTTTATGTTGAAAATCAAGGTATTAAACGTAGTGCATCGAATGAAAATTCAGCTCTCTTGTGGCATCAAAGGCTAGGTCACATATCCAAAGAAAGGTTAACGAGGTTGATGAAAAATGAAATTCTACCTCAATTGGATTTTAGTGATTTAGATGTATGTATAGACTGTATTAAAGGTAAACAGACTAAACATACAGTAAAGAAGCCAGCTACAAGAAGCTCTCAGCTATTAGAGATTATACACACTGATATCTGTGGACCTTTTGACATTCCGTCTTGGAGTGGCGAAAAGTACTTTATCACCTTTATAGATGACCTATCACGGTATGGTTTCACTTATCTCCTGCACGAAAAGGCTCAATCTGTGGATGTCCTTAAGATATTCATTGATGAGGTAGAAAGGCAGCTAGAAAAGAAAGTAAAGATTGTGAGGTCGGATAGGGGTGGTGAGTTTTATGGTAGGTTCACTGAAAATGGACAATGTCCTGGTCCATTTGCAAAGTTACTTGAAAGTCGAGGCATTTGTGCACAGTATACAATGTCCGGTACACCTCAGCAGAACGGTGTTGCTGAAAGGCGAAATCGTACTTTAATTGAAATGGTTAGGAGCATGTTAAGTAATTGTTCCTTACCTTCTTCCTTATGGATCTATGCGTTAAAGACTGCAACCTATGTTTTGAATCGGGTTCCTAGTAAAGTAGTTCCTAAGACTCCTTATGAACTATGGACGGGAAGGAAACCGAGCTTAAGACATCTTCGAGTCTGGGGCTGCCCAGCTGAAGTAAGGTTGTACAATCCGAATGAAAGGAAGCTAGATCCTAGGACAGTCAGTGGATTTTTCATTGGCTATCCTGAAAAGTCAAAGGGGTATATTTTTTACTGTCCTAACCACAGTACGAGAATAGTAGAGACCGGAAATGCTAGATTCATTGAGAATGGTCAAACTAGTGGGAGTATTGAATCACGAAAGGTGGACATTAAAGAAATTCAGGAAGAAGTTCCTTCTCCTGAAGTTGCACCTGAAATTGTTGTTCCAGTTGTGCAATCACAATCAAATGACATAATGGAACAACAACAAAATAACGTGCAAAACCCACAAAATGACAATAACAATGATGATCAAGTCACAAATCAAGGGGAGAATAATATGTCATGTGAACAATTAAGGCGATCTGTAAGAGAAAGAAGATCAGCCATTCCAGATGACTACCTGACATATAACATTGAGGTTGATTGTGACTTGAGCATTATGAAGGATCCCGTCTCATTCCGTAAGGCCATGGAAAGTGACAATTCTGAAAAGTGGTTTGATGCCATGAAAGAAGAGATGAAATCAATGGATGACAACAAAGTTTGGGACTTAGTTGTGTTACCTGAGGGTTCTAAGACCGTTGGCTCGAAATGGGTCTATAAGACCAAAACAGACTCTAAAGGTAACATTGAAAGGTATAAGGCCCGACTAGTTGCCAAAGGTTTCACTCAAAAGGACGGTATTGACTATAAAGAAACTTTCTCTCCAGTATCAAAGAAAGATTCTTTAAGAATTGTCTTGGCTTTGGTAGCTCATTATGATCTTGAGCTTTACCAAATGGATGTAAAGACCGCCTTTCTAAACGGTGAGCTTGAGGAAGAAGTGTACATGGACCAACCCGAGGGGTTTACATCCCCGGGTAATGAAGATAAGGTGTGTAGGCTGAGAAAGTCGATATATGGACTAAAACAAGCTTCCAGACAGTGGTATTTAAAGTTTAATGATACCATTACGTCATATGGGTTTGTAGAGATCATCGTTGATCGGTGTATCTACATTAAGATCAGTGGGAGTAGATTCGTTATTTTAGTCTTATATGTTGACGATATTTTACTTGCTGCAAATAATCTAGGCATGTTACATGACGTAAAGAAATATCTATCTACGAACTTTGAAATGAAAGATATGGGCGAGGCATCCTATGTGATCGGAATTGAAATTTTTCGTAATAGATCAAGGATTGTTAGGATTGTCTCAGAAAGCTTACATTGATAAAGTTCTAGAGAGATATAGAATGAGTGAATGTTCTGCAGGGATAGTTCCTGTACAGAAAGGGGACAAGTTCGGTACAATGCAATGTCCCAGTAATGAATTGGAACGAAAAGAAATGAAGAATATTCCTTATGCATCTGTGGTAGGAAGTTTGAATTATCTTCAGACATGTACTCGACCAGACATCAGCTTTGCTGTAGGAATGTTGGGTCGATTTCAATGTGATCCCGGAATGGACCATTGGAGAGCAGCGAAGAAAGTCCTTAGGTACTTGGCGAAGGCAATGAAGTGGAAGAAGCGATTGGAAGGCACCAAGGAGTTCATGCTTACGTACAAGAGATCCGATCATCTTGAGGTGATTGGTTATTCAGATTCTGATCATGGCAGGTGTACTGATAGTCGAAAATCGACATCTGGCTATGTATTTCTTTTAGCTAATGGGGCAATATCATGGAGGAGTAAGAAGCAGTCTATTATTGCTACTTCTACTATGGAAGCTGAATTTGTGGCATGCTTTGAAGCCTCTGTTCATGCATTGTGGCTACGGAACTTTATTTCAGGACTTGGGATTATCGATAGTATAGCCAAGCCGTTGAAAATTTATTGTGATAATACCGCAGCCGTCTTCTTCGCTAAGAACGATAAGTACTCCGATGGTGCTAAGCACATAGAATTAAAGTATTTATCGGTTAAGGAGGATGTCAAGAAACAAAGAGTGTCAGTTGAGCATATAAGAACGGATATGATGGTGGCAGATCCATTAACTAAAGGATTACCACCCAAGGCGTTCCTTGGCCATGTTGAACGTATGGGTGTTATAGATAGAGCCTTGCTATTGTAAAGATAAAATGCCTATTATGAATATGACATCTAGAATTCACTAATTGTTTGTTTCTGCTTTTACGAACATGTTGTCATTAAAGTGTAGGTATACATTACAGTTATTAGACTACATGTGACTAATAGTGAGAATTAAGGTTTTTCTCAACTTAAAGATTACTTAAATTTGGAATTGATTCGTGATACATGGAAGGAATCATGTCGATTAATATATGACGTATGACCGCCATGATTCGATTAGTTCTAACTCGATTAAGGATATGAAAGTTAATGAACTTAAATATCAAAGTGCACATTATGGTTATTTAACCATTAAAGTCAACACATAGGCCAAGTGGGAGAATGTTAGAATATTTAATAATATTCGTGTGGCCTAAGTGTTTCGGTTTAAATATAAATTAAGTTCATATTAAATATTACGAGACTTTAGTATAAAAGACGACACCGTGATGGATCGGTTTCGATTAATGTACTTAAAGTCGGGAATTACTATTCCTTCCGACCTTACCCAGTATCAAAAGACGTCTTTTCGCGAAAAGGTGTGAATGGTTTGATTTGAGATCAAACACGTATCTCTTGGCTTGTATTTATATATCAAGCAAGATGTACGTACTATCTCAATCCACAAAAGAATAAAACACACAATTACAGACATTAAAAGACAGAGTTCCATCTCCATCATCAAGGAACATTAAAGAAGGGTTAAGGAGGAGAATCAATCGTATTTTCTTATTATATATTGAGTGTGTCTGATAGACATGGACCAAGGTTAGTCCTTACTGTTAATCAATTGTATTGGGTTGAATTAAATCAAATCTATAACGATTATTGTGGGACAGAATTCATTATCGATTCATAAACTACTACTTACACACCAACGATGATGATGATGATGATGATGATGATGATGATGATGATAATAATAATAATAATAATATGTTATAATGTGGATGTTATTATCCTTCCAAGCAATACGTCTCTCCACGAAGAGACGTGTCCTTTATGTTCGATATCTATATATATCGATCAACTCATGTATTGTAATGTACGCATCAATATAATCTCATTCCAATTTACTACTTACGACTTTGTTCTACGATATATTTATAACACGTTATCAGCACGATTGTCTTTAAAGATTACTTATTGCTAACGAAAATATCTTCATTGTTGAATTCGGGGTTTATCGTAAAAGGCAGTCGGTTTGTTCTTGTCTTCTTCTAATTATTTGATTCCTACCTCATGAAGTCAAATCGGTAAGTTTTATTGCAATTTATTCGAACCATAATCAATTCTTTATCTTAATTATCTGTGTTCTTACCATATTCAAGATCGAATCTAAATTGACTAAAAATCTGAAATTTTTGTATGAATATGCACGTACTAGTATCAACGAATTGGTATATTTATCAGTTTAATTTTTGTTATAATATGAAGAAACACAAACGAATAAATAGATTGTTTTTTTTTGATGATAAACGACACACACCAAACACTCCGTATATGTATTACCCAGAACCAATAACTTTCCTAGATATTTTCATTGATTTTTAAATGCGTTAATCATGTTTGGTGATAGACTTAATTGCATTGCAGTGGCTTTGGATCATTAAGTTCAATTATATTGATAAAAATATGTGTTTTCATCTGTTGGGGAAACTATTCCTTCAATAAAAAAAATAGATGAATCTGATTTGCATATCATATCAATAAAAATATTTTGCAGCATGAATGTGTGTATATGATTGTTGTTTAAATCACTAATACTCTGTAATTTTTTTTTTGTGCCTTAAATTACCATTTCTTCTAATTAGATTATGTAAATCAATTTCATCATCGTAAGTCACTATAAGTCAGAATTAAACAAAGATTTTACCATCATTTTGTGAAATCTAATCGTATTGATTACATTCATATCCCATATAATATGTTACGTACTAATTATCAAAAATGTGCATCTTTGTTATGAATGGTAGGTTAACCTCTATTTGATTAATTTCATCCATAGTTTAATTTCATTATTTAGTGTAATGATTGCATGATTGTTTCATGCATATATGTTCGGTGCATTTATCATATGATTTTGGTTATAATATGTTACAAGTTACAATAAATTTTATTGATACTTTTCACCACTATAAAGAATATGATCGATCCATTTGATTTTTATCTAGAGATTTATTAATTTTGAATTCAATTGAGTTATGTAAACCAGAAGTTTACCCATACGGTCATACTTATATTGTTAAACACGTTTAGTTAGATCATTCTTCGGAATTGTAATAAGACAATGAGAATATCTTTGCTATTGAGTTGTAACCTGAAGTTCGCAAGACTATTACAACGATCAATTGACAAGAATGAAGTAAAATATATTAAGTACACACGTAAAATGGATAAATTATGTTGTTTAAAATGCTCAAAGAAAGAAAAATATAGTGATATTCCCTGTAGGAAACTTGACAAGTCTTGCCTATTTATATGAGACACCAATTGTGTCCTATCACATCTATCATTTCGTTTTGGCCATATGATAAAATACAATTATTGTGCACATACGATATATATAGCTAACCAGAAGTTTAGCATGATGAGATTCAGTTAACTGAAAATACGGCGTAAGATAAATAGATTTACCGAGATATAGCCAAATGTATAAGAAAAATTGCAATGAATTAAAGCCAAAATTGACAAGAAAATGTTAAAGATGTGACAAATTGAGGCCATCCGGGTTCTTGTTACACCCGTTTATAAACCCGTAGTTTATCTTGAAAGAAACGTAATAAAGTGCTGAACTTCTCTCGTGTATCAATGAAATTTTATTTAAGGCAAGACAATACACTGAGATGGAAATTTATGTTGGAGATTTGAATACTACTCGTAGTTGGAAGATGAAAAGAACGTTTATGTAAGTTTAATTATGTGACCTGTAGTCACAAAGAATTTTACGAGTAGGTCGGGTAACAAAGTTCACAATTTGAGTACTATGTGAACAATGTAATCTCCTGAATGGGCAATTTTAAGTCAGCACGTGGAAAACCAACTGCGTTATATATCTAGCTCCTCAATATATTATTCGATTGAAAAGAAACAATTGTTAAAGCTTATGAAATATGAAATAATTTCTAGCTAAGGTGGATATAATTGCGCCCTTTAAATCTATCAGGTAATGATAGTTTTTACCACCTTAGGGGGAGATTGATAAGGATAAGCTGGTAAAAAGAACAAACAAGTAATAATTGGTCCCCAACTGAACTCGAAGTTCAGTGACTTGTTAAAACATGAATTTATCAATCCGAGAATCAAGAAAACTCCGTATGAATTATGATTTACATCACTTGGATATGATGAAGATGATATATCAGCATCTTATCATACAAAGATATAAATTGAGAAGCTTGCCAAAATCATAAATTAATCACATTTGATGTGTAGAATGAAAATAATATTCGGTTCATATATCATAAGTAAGAAAATGGCAAGCATGTGCAGTTTGGTACTAAAGTTTAGAGAAAAATAAATGTCCTAGAAGTGACATAGATATCTGAAAGAAAATAGATGGCCTATACGAAATATGTGAATTCAGATATCAAGCAGTACTGATAATATAAGAAATTATATCGATATAAATACTTTTTAGTTACGAATACAATTTGCGCGCGATATAAAATGGACACTAGTGGGAATCTTATATAAAGTTCATCTAGAAAGTCGACATATAATTTATGGTTAAAATGAGCTCATGGATCTGAAGTCCACCTATTGACCCGAAGTCAATCAAATTATGAATATTGGTTAAAAGTCCCGTGTAATTTACATTTGGTCTTCATGTGCATGTAAATAGAATTTCAAATTTTGTTTCATACATTATCATCATTAGCTTAAGACATTTATCATAAAACATTGTTTATATTATATTACATGCCTGCACACTATTATTGTTATTAAATGTTTTATTGCAGGATAAATGAATTATACTCGTAAATGTTGTCATGATCTATGACTCCCTGAAGGAGCTTGTGTTTGAATGATCATGAAATTGAGAGTAATGAATGAATTGATTATTGTATAATTATGTACAACTTCTTCATTATGATGTAAAGCTACCTGAGTTAAAATGGAATATTAATACTCGTGAAGAGTTTATTTGAATAATCCAATATCGTTTGAACCAAAAATCTAATTGTAATATTATCTTGACCAGAAGTATGAGCATATGAGAAGTAATAGAAGAATGAATATCTTGCAAAGTATATGAAATAATTTGTGGTCTAGAAGTACCATAAAGATTGAAAATCATGACAACTTATTTGCTGATCGGATTGATTCTCCTGAAGAGATCAAAATGGATAGATAACTTCTACACTCTTTTTCCCTTCGACTAGGGTTTTGTCCCACTGGGTTTTACCTAGCAAGGTTTTTAACGAGGTAGATGTGTGTCTTTTATGTTGTTGACATGATAATTATTGTGAACAAGTTACGTCACGAAGATACCACAAAACAGTATATAATACTTGAAATAAGTGGTAGATGACTCATTAATATTATGAGTTTGAAGACACATGATGATTACAAGTATACCAAGAAGTTTTATTAAACGAAGATATCAAGTTTACCAGCTACAATGGAATCGACATCGATGATCAAGAGTTTTCGCCAATTATGTATCATTTCAACATATTAAGTTATGTAATCATGAGGAGGAGTAATGCGAGCTGTACTCTTTTTCCTTAACCATGGTTTTTTCCCACTGGGTTTTCCTGGTAAGGTTTTAATGAGGCAGCGGTTCATTCGCATCATGAAATGTCATTTTTTTGGATAATAAACATCCAAGGGGGAGTGTTATAATGTGGATGTTATTATCCTTCCAAGCAATACGTCTCTCCACGAAGAGACGTGTCCTTTATGTTCGATATCTATATATATCGATCAACTCATGTATTGTAATGTACGCATCAATATAATCTCATTCCAATTACTACTTACGACTTTGTTCTACGATATATTTATAACATAATAATAATAATAATAATAATAATACTAATAATAATAATAATAATAATAATAATAATAATAATAATAATAATAATAATAATAAGAAGAAGAAGAAGAAGAAGAAGAAGAAGAAGAATTACTAATGATATTAACATGAACAACAATAATAATAATAATAATAATAATAATATATGTTAAGCTATCTTATCGAACGTGGGCACATAAACTTGACTAAACATTTTTGAATTTTTTTACGTAAAACCAACACAGAACGGGAAACCAAAACAAAACCGAACCGGACATCAAAATATTTCTTAAGAAATAACTAAATGGCCCGGTTAGACCTGGCAAAACAGGTCAATGCGTCGAGTTCGGGTCAATCCAGGCAACTTGCATCTAACTAAAATAGTCTTTTGTAAATCTTTTATAATAACATATCATTAAACTGCAATTGAAACTAAGGTTCAACTAACAGGGTTGTAATACTTACTGTGCTGTCCACCAAGATGAGCTCAACTTCGTAAATTATCGGTTTTCTGCCTATTTGTTCCGGATCGGCATCTGGCTTTTTGGATGTACGTTGCCACTTTCTCATAATGCGGACTGTTATCTGTACTGATTTTGTTGATTCTGAAATTTGTGGAATCGATCGTGATCACCTTGCATTGGAATGACATTATGAATGACAATTGAAATGTTGAATCAGGAAAACAAATGGAGCAAATATATATATATATATATATATATATATATAGAGGAAGGATCAAGTGAGTCCTTCTATATAAATTGATTCCATGAGTCCAATCTTGGACCATTGATCAATTGGAAGATGAATGGTTGTGATTGCTTGAGGTGAAATAAGGAAATAACTAAAAAATCTTGGTAAATATATCATTTCTCTCTCTTCCTTAATTATCTCAATGCAAATTTCTCTCTCCTATCAATCTTTTAATTGCTTATTTCTCTCACACAACAAGTTTATTTAAAATTAAGTTTTTTTCATCTTCACCAAAAAATCATCATTTTTCTATTGTCATTGTACGTATGTTACTATGTTACTGCCATAACCCATAAAATATGTTACTTTAACTCATACAATGTGTTACTTCAATTCATGAATTGTGTTACTTTAACTCACACAATGTGTTACTTTAATTCATGAATTGTGTTAACTCATAAAATCCGTTACGTTGTATAATAGTCTCTTGCAAAAACTGTTACTTTAACTCATACAATGTGTTACTTTAACTCATGAACAGTGTTACTTTAACTCATAAAACCTGTTACGTTGTATAGTCTCTTGCAAAAACTGTTACTCTAACTCATACAATGTGTTACTCTAATTCATGAACTGTGTTACTTTAACTCAGAAAATCTGTTACGTTGCATAATAGTTTTTGCAAAAACAGAACTTCCAATCAACCAAAAGAATAATGTAAGTTTCTATTAAGGATACTCCAAAACAAAAATTATAAAACTCCATTATAATTCCAATATTTCACACTTTCACACCTGTTACTCTAAGAACTGGATATTGGAAATCAGATTATACTCATAAACTGTGTTACTGTAAGTCATTAAGTATGTTACTCTAACGCATAATATGTGTGATATTGGAAAATCAATCAAACTCATAAACTGTGTTATTGTAACTTATTCAGTACGTTACTTTAACGAATAATGTACGTTACTCTAGCAATATATTGTCCTACTCAGAATTGTGCTTCTTCTTCAATCTTCATCATCATCATCTTCTTCTTCTTCTGATTATTCTTCTTCATCGTCAGACGATGACTTACATGACGTTTCCTAATGATTCTTCTTCGTCTTCTTCTCATCTACATCTTTGAAGATCTGCTCTATGTATGGAGTGAAACTCTCTCCCACATCCCGGCACCATTCCTGTGCTTTTGCGTCTACTACAAAAACAAGAACCATGCAAATAAACGTGGCGACAAACAAACAATCAGAACTTGAAATATGACGGTATTCTAACCAAAACATTAATAACTAAATCCGATGATATGTTACTCCAATGCTTCAAACGTGTTACTGTAATACATTAGGTATGTTACTCTAATGATGATGACTCGTTATTCTAAATCCTTTGTTACTCCAATGCATTACAGTAACAGATGACAAGAACTAAAGTAACAGATGAAGTGCATTAAAGTAACACGAGATTCAATTAACAGAAGATGCCTATACACAGGGGTTAAACATTAAAATAACAGATGGTCTATATTAAAGTAACATATTTCGTGCATTACAATAACTCCATATATATATGTTTGTGCGAAAAAATCATATAATGATCAAATCTTTAATAATATGCAGTTTCTATACTATAAACGTAAAATCTAACAATATGGAGCATCTTAATGACTTCCATGGCAATGAAAGCATAACAATTGATGAAGATTATAAAAAACCTAAATAATAATCCGTGAAGATTATGAAAAACCTAAATAATAAACATAATAATCTAGAATCTATACTAACACGAGATCAATGATATGAAAATATGATGAATGAAATGAATACAATTGACGCAAAACATGAATACAATTGACGCCATATCGGAATTCACCTTTTTTGTGCTTCACGAATTGCTTATCAACCGTTGATGAAGATGTCGCAATCATTGAATCCATAGTAACGGGTTGTCGATCACAGATTGAATGAATGAATGAGCGTGATATTTGAAGGGTTTTTTTTAGGTTTGATGAACGTGAATGAATGAATGAATGAATGAATGAATAATGAATGAACGTGATATTACTGTTTCCTAAAATTATGGGAGTTATTTTAGGATGCAGTATCTTATTTTATTTTTATTTTTTTAATGCAAAGATTAGATTGAATCTTGTCCATCCATCCTCATCTCATTCAATGGATGAGATGAGGACTTAGGGACTCATATATAGAGAAGGACTCATACGAGCCTTACTCTATATATATATATATATATATATATATATATATATATATATATATATATATATAGAAAAAGGATCAGGGAAGTTGGGGTAAAAGTGGGAAGTTGGGAAGTTGTGTTTATGCCCCTTGATTTGGGTTGGATGGATGGCCTAGATTAATCACAATAAAAAAAAAAAAAAAAAAAAAAAAAGAGGAGGTGTGCTGCGTGGAATGACTAGCAGCAGAGAGGAGTAGACAGGAGCAGAGCAACAGTAGAGCACTCTCACTCAGTCTTTCATCATTTCCATCACCAAAACCTACCTTCTTTCTCTCAATTGCTCAGCATTCGCAATCTTTCAAAATTCACTTTCTTTCTCTCAATCTTTCATCAAAATTCACTCTCTCACTAAAATTCAAAAATTCATCCTATTGCTCACCATTTCATTTCATTCAAATTCAAAAATTCATCTCAAATCAATATTTATACTATCAAGCAAAATAACTGAACTCTAATTCGTAAATGGTGCTGTTTCTTGAAGATTCGTCTGTGCTTCAGTCGAAAATTCCTGTTCAACCTGCAGGAGGTAAGATGAGTACATACATATATATTTGGTATCTTGCATTTCGAATTCCATTTTTTTGTTTGGTTTGTTAATTTCAAAAGTTACACAGTTGTAATGTCACAACCACTCTCTATATGATGGACAGTCGCACAGTTATAACGTGGTAGTCACACTTAATATGATAGACAGTCGCACAGTTACAACCACACTCTATATGATGGACAGTCACACTTAATATGATAGACAGTCGCACAATATTTTTTTTGGTTGTCGAGTATTGTACTTATGATGGTTGTCGCACAGTATTGTACTTAAGTAGTTCTTATGCGTTGTCGAGTATTTATTATAGTTTAACCCATGCAACTTATATCACGTGATTATTTCCAACTATTTCTAACTAGTTTTTAGTAAAATCATGCTGTTATACGAGCAATGCCACAGTCGAGTATTTATTATAGTTAGAGATGAATGTGTGCGTTGCAATGTTGATAGCGTGTAATTGTAGACACCCGCATTTTCACTGCCACGTGTCTATGGTAGTCTCCGAAAAACACCCGATGATGATCGGACGTCAACGTGACTTAGTATACTCGGATTTGGGCTCGGAATTCATAATATCCGACATGGACTTTTAGTGGAGTAAAAATCTCACAAAACAGACCTCAAATTCAAGCCCAGTGGGTCGTCCCGAGTCAAATGAGACTAATTTGGGCCAAAACCGACACCAAAAATAATTCCCGTCTTTTGGCGACCGGGTCAAAACCCGGTCAAAGACGAAATCGTCTCATAAATCAGCCAAGTTCTTTTGGCGCACAAATCAGAATTCAAAAAAGCAATCAAAACCAACAAGATCAAATCTTTCCTTATTTGTCTCACTCAATTGATCCACTCGATCGAGTGGATTGACCCACTCGGTCGAGTGGAGCGCCTTGAACTGGGCTTGGCCCGTTTTCAAAGGCACTCGATCGAGTGCACTAGGGCCACTCGATCGAGTGCCCCTAGGTCGAGGGGTGAGGCCTATAAATACCGCTTCACCCCCATGCATTTGGGAGACTTTTTTACAATCACTTTTTACCCTACATTTTTCAGCTACATTTACCCTACTTCAACCCTACCATCCTACACATCAAAGCCTTAGAAAACCTAAGCAAAAAACCTACAAAAACCGAGCTCTTGTCCCTCGATAAACCGACACATACACACATACACCCATACACACCCTAACTCGCATACATCCTCGATACTCCCAAGCCGTGCCGCTATTTACGAGTCCATTTCCGAGGCCAATACCTAGCATGTATGTTGAGGGTGTCCTAAATTCCCTTTCAATCTTTATTTACTCCGTCATTTTGTTCATCTTTATTGTATTATTATCGTAGTAACACCGACACTAACACTAACGTTCTTTATACTTTTTGCATCTTTATTTTTGTATCGTCATTTTTACTACTAACATCATTTTAATCATACCGCGTATATATAATATTAACATCAAAAGTCGGTTTTAAAACGTTGGACTACGATGATCACTTTTGGTCCGTCTAATCCCTTTACGAGCAACGACGGAGGTGGACCCCTTTCGAGGAGCCCCGCCCCAATGTACTCAAGGGCGTGACGCGACCGTGATCGGTCGTAGTTGAACGGATTTAACTCCTTTTCCATAATTGGTACGAAACCCGTTGACACGAAAACCGACATCACGTAACCCGAAAGGGTTAGTTCCGATGTCGTGACGTAGAGGGATACATTTCGTCACCAATTCAAAATTTCCTAATCTAACGTAAACGTTTTCCTAAAGCTCCGGTGACGGTGTTAAAAAGATGCATTAAATGACGTAGTTAACGCAAAATTCACATGCTTAGACAAAACGCTGTTTGCATATCATTTAATTATTTTACTAGCGCGCGTACACGAACACGAACGATGTCTTAGTAGAGGCCGCCATGTGCGGGCGGGGTTGGGTGTCCTTAGTGGGCTTCCCAACACGTACCCTCACCCCTTACTCAGAACCTTTGGTTTCCGGATGTCCGAAACCCTTGGTGCACGAGAGTCATTCTTTACACGATTACCGGTATAGATGGTATCGGTATCGCAATGCAAAGGGACGAGCCCCATGAACTCTGAAATCGGAGGGGGCTTACTTTTTGTACAGCCCATAACGACATAGAGTGGGCTCGTATGGTTCCGAATAACCACAAAATTCGGTGGCGACTCCATTTTGACTTAAATTTCGAACCCGAGAACAATCTTACCACGAGATTCATTCGCCGCGTCGGGGTGGACCTACGTCATGTCCACAATTTGGCGACTCTGCTGGGGATACCTGATGTACCACATGTCATCGGGGTTCCTAGGGTGAGACTCGAAGAGAAATCGTTCGTAGATTAGTGTGCGCGCATTAGTTTAATGATTCATGCATAACCCAAATATGCCCGGGCCGGTTACCTGTGACCGACGTCCCACTATACCACGGTGCATTCCTACATGGGTGCGCTAAAGACATCGATGGTGGAACTCGTCTCGGTTTCGCGGCATGTCCTAAGACCAACTCGGCTTAGGGAGTCCGTCCATCACACGAGAAAGCCATCGTTGTTGGTATAGACCCTATTTTGACCGACCGAGACTTAGCGTAATGCATACATAAGCGTCGTTATAATGCTTGTTTGACTACATGCTATGTGGTTTCCGTGTCATTTTTCAAAAACCGTCATTTCAAGATTGCATCTTTCCAAAATACCAAATTTCAAAAAACCCGAAATACTGTCCGTTTCGGGACCCATCTTTCCAAAACACCAAATTTTGAAAAACCTGAAATACCGTCCGTTTCGGGACTCGTCTTTTCAAAATATTCAAATTCAAAAACTCGGAATGCTGCCAAAATTTAGACTTACGATTTGACTCAAAATAGCCTATTTTTAGCCGGCATGCTTCCCATTTCAAATTTCGAATTTCCGATCCACCATTCGATTTTCGAATTTTCAAAATTCAATTTCAATTTTCAAATCTTCGTGATGCCATTCGCGATTTTCAAATCCTCGAGATTCCATTCTCGATTTTCAAATCTCCAAGATGTCGTTTTCGATTCTTAAATCTTTGGGATCTCATCTTCTATATTCAAATTTTCAAAATTCCAAAAATTCAACTTTTCAAAAAACCGGTCTTGTCGGCATGCTGCCAATTTCAAAAAAACGGGACCGTCTCCCAATTTTTCAAAACGCGAAATTACTCGCAACCATTCCAACATTTCAAAATGCCCGGTCCTATTGGCCCACTACCAATTTCAGGACCGTCCTCTCAATTTTCAAAATTCAATCATTTTTCAAAACCTTCCGATTATAGGACCTACCGTAATCCGTGTGTCGGGTCTTTTTATGATTTGTCGAAGGTCGTTAGCGTCGAAACTCCGTCGATCCTACATCTCGGGTTTCTTCCCCATCCTAGTCCGCCTTATCCTAAAGGCATAACCAACCAACACGAGTCATACACTCGTAAATGGAAGGTTCGTAAACACTCGAGTCCTAACTAGAAAGTCACACGCAATTTTCCCTCCGACAGGACGGTCCCCACGACCTTTCCTAAGGGAATTTTGCCCGTCTTTCAATCCGTTAGTCGAGTCATCCCAATTCAAAAATCCTTTAACTTAAGGGTCTACCCTAATCACAGGGTCATCCTTATTCAAGTCAAGTCAAGGGTCTCTAGCGTCGAAACTCCGCCGATCTTACATCGCAAGTTTCTTCCCTTACACGTCTGCCTTCATCAAGGCCGAGTCAACCTTTTACAAGGCATAGGCCTATAACAAAAGGTTCGTGATCCTTACATCTAAGGGTCACTCGTCCATCACTCGAGTCTTAGCAAAACATGCAATCTCACTCAGGGGCTACCCTTCAGCAGAGCGGTCAATCACGGTTGCTCTAAGGGTCATGTCTTACACGTGTTGTCTCACGTACCCCACTTTTGAGTCACTTGGATGCCACACCATCTGAGTCCTATAAGAGTCCTTAGTCTCACCTGGGGGGCTATTCTCCGTTGGAGTGATTAATCACAGTCGCTTCGAGAATCGCACCTTACACATTTTTAGGAGAGTCTAACCCGAGTCAAACCCGAGTTGTCTTTCCTCCCGCGCTATTTCCTATGCCTTGGCGTATTCAAGTTCCGAAGCAACATTTCTGATTACATGGGTATTCTCGCAGAGTATGGCATCCACAACCGGGAATAAGGACATGGAAAACACCATTAAGGAACTCAAGGCTTTGCTAGAAACAATGGTTAGTAGGCAGGCCATAACCGAAACCCATATAGGGTTCCTGAAAACCAACCAAGAGGCCATGAATGCTCGTTTAACTGTCATTGAACGGCAAGACTTCAGTTCTGAATCGGTAAATACTGGGCCATTTGCCAAACTGATCAGCACGGTGCGTGAGCTCGAACAACAGTTCCACGCCCTTCAAGGGAATAACATTCATATTGAGAACTCCCGAGACTATACACCCATCAGTGAGAAACTACCAACAGATCTCAACTTAGAGGGGTTACCCATATTCGAAGGGACGGAGGATCCATTACTACACCTCCGAGCCTTCAAAGCATTTATGGCGATCAAGGGGGTCAAGGCCGACATGTTCATCAATTTGTTCGGCACATCCCTCGGGAAATATCCAAAAGCCTGGTTCTATAGGCTTAATACAAAAAGATTCCCCACTTGGGAGGATGTGGCTACCGAGTTCGCTAAAAACTATTCTGATAATACCGAACTTCAGACTACCATGCGGACTTTAGAAGTCATGGCCCAAGATCCGACAGAGGGTTTCACCAAATACCTTCAACGTTGGCGGGCTGAGAGTGTTAAGCTGGTAGACAAGCCCAGCGAGAAGACACTAGTAGATGCATTCATCAACAACCTCCTACCCTCCTATCGCGTCCATCTTAGGTATGCCGGCATCTCAAACTTTGTTGTGCTTACCGAAATGGGCACTAGGATTGAAGACGATCTTCGACATAACGAAGATTTGGGTGAAGCTTCTACCAAAGTCTACACTGGACATCTACTTGAGTCCTTAGAGACTACTGACAACCCCATCCAAGAGTCCATATTTGATTTGGGTCCGAGTCTGAGTCCGAGTCTAGGATGTTCTATCTCTTTCAATTTCAAAGTCAGAGTCAGAGTCAACTGTATTCTGTCCTCTTTTTCAATCCAATAAAATCAGCTTTTTTTTCAGTCTCTCATATATGCTTCCCTTTTGTGTTTCCGAGAACATGATGAACACCATCATACACTGTGAGCACATGCACGTGACTATTATAGGCACATCTATGATGACTGCAGGAACTGAGGCCCGTGTTTTCCTTTACCTGTTCCATGTCTGGTATAGAAAGCCACATAACTACCCTTAGCAGGAGCGGTATCGAATCCTATGACAAATCTAGGTAGTCTCCTAGTTTGGGTTCAAGATGGGAGGCAAGCCCATTTCCCACAATAAACACCCCTCCAATAAAACTGACCAATCCCTATCTTAGGCGTTAGTCTGACTTGATGCCAAAAATACCCAACTCGGGACGATGCTCCCACTAAGCCTGCTCGGAATTATGATGACAATACCGAGATCCAAACCACCATGCTTACCATAGAGTACTCCACCGCGAGTTGCACTCACACAAACACCAACTAGGCTCACACCTTACAAGGGTTTAGCTTCACAAGCCAAATCCAACCGATGGGCCCACCCCCATATCCACCCCACAACACCATAGGAGGGCAGCCGTAAAAAAAAAAAAAAAAAAAAAAAAAAAAAAAAAAAAAAAAAAAAACAGGACAAAAAGAAAAATCAAAAGTCCAAGAAAAAAAAGCAAAAGGCCCAAAACAAAAGAGCTGGCCATCAAAAAAAGAACTCTCAGCATCCCCCGACCAGATACGGTCAATCCCACGACCGGGGCTAAGAGGTCAACCCAAAAAAAACAAAACAAAAAAAAATATTCAAATACCCATGACCGTGGTCAACGGTCAACTCAAAGTCCCTTGACCAGGGAACGGTCAATTCAAAATTATCGATGCCCATACCATCAAATAGAGGAGAAACAATCAAGCTGGTTAGCTAACACTACATTTAGCCTCCCCATATTACAACCCTCAAGACCTTCCCGAGACCTAGGCTAAGAGACAGCCCGGAATTTTGAGGATTCTAGCCCCATAGGATACACCCTAACCATTAGGGCCAGACATGGAAACCAGATCCCGCATTATCAAACCTGCCTGATCGAAGTCCGAGTCATTTTTACTCGACTTCCCCCTTTCCTACCACATTGCAATACCTTACCCTCGAAGCCTTAGCTCCACAAAATCGAGCTTCAGATTTCGAAGCGTCAAAGCCACTTATTGCCTGGCACCACATTTCCAAAAACATCCAAACCAGTTACCAGCCCCAAACACGGGAACTCAACCTGCGGTCGGCATAGAACATGCTCAAATAGTTCACACCACCTCTGGGGGCTACCCCGGAGAACGCTCACATCACGGGATCAACATCCTAATTGTTCCAGCCCTTTGATCAAGACATCATTGGGAACACACCTAGCCTACACCATCGTTGTGGCTAGTTACACACAAAGCCCTAATAAACTAGGCACCATAACATATCTTCCAATCCACTGAACTACGGCTTGGTTTGATTTCACTACACGTGAATACGTAGGCAGCCTTTCAACAAAGGCACAACCACCCACATTGACACAAATTTCAAAGGCACCATCATTCCGGTCACGACACTGTCATGTTCTCAGCAGCTAGCTTTGTCGTCACTGGGGGCTTCTCCTGAGCAGAAGTTCTCCATCCACTCACATAATCCAAATGACTTTCAAAACCTAGCCTCCTTTCTTTAGTGTGTCCTAGTACTCGGCTCAGTCGAAGACGAGAATCCGTCAGGGATTCGAAGCGACACCAGGGATTGTACCCAAAACCAAAGATCCAAAAGAACATCAGTCTACAGCATTGCTACTGCTAAGCCTTGTCCTGCAGAAACAGTCTCATTACAGGCTACTGCAATTACCCTATGTCACATCCTTCCCATTTCGACGTTCGACCGTGCTACCACTCGCCTAGGCTATGGATTAGCGCAGCATAAGAGTCTTGTCGTCTTAGGTGGCCCATCCCCCTACCGAGTCACGGTCCAACCCCTCGAAAGCCCAGTCATGTCTGTCAACTCGTCCTGTCACGTCCGGAGTCGAGTCTGTCGATATGTCTCTCTTCAAATTCTCATTTTAAAATTTGCAAAACTTAGCCATTTGATAAAATCCTTTTCGACAAGGTCAAATTTTGGTCTATTTATACTGCAAATTTCTTTTCTACCCCTTTCAATTTTGAAAACCTATCTCCTAGCACACGAGTTGCTTTCAGGACTTCGATTTCAAAATGAAGCGAAAACCATTTTCCCCAGCGCAAGCCAGTCTATAGATGCTAACTGCATTTCCTATGTGCTATCTTGCTATATACTATGCCTGCTATTTCTGCCTATGTATCTAACATTTCAGGTACCAGCATTGCTTCCCAACGGAACAACAAAGACGGTGTTTCTCCTGGAATGCTACATCCAAGATGTGATGTGTCGGCATACGGGTACACCCAAGACTTCAGAAGCAAGTCCCCGCGCAGCTACTTTTCTCCCCAGCGAGAGTCGGTGTTTTGCCTATGTGTTACATACAAGTCGTTATGCTTCAGCATACAGGTACACCCCGGACTTCAGAAGCAAGTCCCCGCGAAACTATTTAACTTCCCCAACGAAGTCAGCTGTCCCCGGTATGCTACGTCCAAGGTGCGACGTATCGGCATACGGGTACACCTGCTCCCCAAGAAAGGCAAATTTCACTCCCCACGGAGCATCATCACCAGCTCAAGTACGACTCAAGGCTTCGAAGGCAAGCTCGTACAGCTCGCATACTTCCCCAGCGGAACGCCCGAGGCGGCATTTTCCCCAAAATGATGCGGGATGGGCCCACACATAGGCGCGCCCAGGACTTATGCTACAAGTCTGACTTCCCGTGAAGCTATCATCATCAGGACAGGTATGACCCTCTGCTAATGGCTGGCGAGCCCTTCACGCAAGTCCACTGGACTATAAACGACCCGACCGGAAGTCTACCAGGTCTTAACGGGCTTGGTAGCTACTCTGACTTTCGCCTTGTCCAAGCCTCAGTCAGAGTGAGGGCTCTGTAGACACCCGTATTTTGACTGCCACGTGTCTATGGTAGTCTCCGAAAAACACCCGATGATGATCGGACGTCAACGTGACTTAGTATACTCGGATTTGGGCTCGGAATTCATAATATCCGACATGGAATTTTAGTGGAGTAAAAATCTCACAAAACAGACCTCAAATTCAGGCCCAGTGGGTCGTCCTGAGTCAAATGAGACTAATTTGGGCCAAAACCGACACCAAAAATAATTCCCGTCTTTTGGCGACCGGGTCAAAACCCGGTCAAAGACGAAACCGTCTCATAAATCAGCCAAGTTCATTTGGCGCACAAATCAGAATTCAAAAAAGCAATCAAAACCAACAAGATCAAATCTTTCCTTATTTGTCTCACCCAATTGATCCACTCGATCGAGTGGATTGACCCACTCGGTCGAGTGGAGCGCCTTGAACTGGGCTTGGCCCGTTTTCAAAGGCACTCGATCGAGTGCACTAGGGCCACTCGATCGAGTGCCCCTAGGTCGAGGGGTGAGGCCTATAAATACCGCTTCACCCCCATGCATTTGGGAGACTTTTTTACAATCACTTTTTACCCTACATTTTTCAGCTACATTTACCCTACTTCAACCCTACCATCCTACACATCAAAGCCTTAGAAAACCTAAGCAAAAAACCTACAAGAACCGAGCTCTTGTCCCTCGATAAACCGACACATACACACATACACCCATACACACCCTAACTCGCATACATCCTCGATACTCCCAAGCCGTGCCGCTATTTACGAGTCCATTTCCGAGGCCAATACCTAGCATGTATGTTGAGGGCGTCCTAAATTCCCTTTCAATCTTTATTTACTCCGTCATTTTGTTCATCTTTATTGTATTATTATCGTAGTAACACCGACACTAACACTAACGTTCTTTATACTTTTTGCATCTTTATTTTTGTATCGTCATTTTTACTACTAACATCATTAATCATACCGCGTATATATAATATTAACATCAAAAGTCGGTTTTAAAACGTTGGACTACGATGATCACTTTTGGTCCGTCTAATCCCTTTACGAGCAACGATGGAGGTGGACCCCTTTCGAGGAGCCCCGCCCCAATGTACTCAAGGGCGTGACGCGACCGTGATCGGTCGTAGTTGAACGGATTTAACTCCTTTTCCATAATTGGTACGAAACCCGTTGACACGAAAACCGACATCACGTAACCCGAAAGGGTTAGTTCCGATGTCGTGACGTAGAGGGATACATTTCGTCACCAATTCAAAATTTCCTAATCTAACGTAAACGTTTTCCTAAAGCTCCGGTGACGGTGTTATAATCGTTCATACACGATTATAGCACCGGAGGTCGAATTAAATACAAATCGTGCGATATTTGTATTTGATTCGGCCAATTATCGATTTCAAGTCATAAAACAAGGCGAGTTACCTCTCGTACAGGGGGCACTCGATCGAGTAGCACCCCAAAAAGTGGTCAGTAGCCACGATAAATGTGCACTCGACCGAGTCACACCACCACTCGGTCGAGTGGGTCCTGTAACCCACAAAACCGAGGGGTTTGACCCATAATTGAAACCCCGACCCTTTTATCGACTTTAGTCATCACGTGCAAAGACTATCACGTGACTATCCCATTTTCAAAACTATACACATCACGACACGTAGAACGACTTTGACCACTTTGACGTGATAAGTCGGGACAAGACTACGGGACGTGAGATTAGGCTAGCAATATGCCACAGACTCATGTTCCCGTCCTTCGTTTAATATGCGACATAATGCGTATTTAATCGGGGTTAGTCCGTCTACATATTTTCGCGGTCTAGTTTACATACGGGTCCGTCTCTTTCATTATATCGCGTTATTTTTATTCCATTCATTATTTTTACGTAACGTGGTATTGTGAATTCCGGGTTGTATTTCCGCCCGTGTAACTTGTACGTTATTTATTTATTTTCGAGCTTCGTTTATTTACTTGCTTTTACGCTTTATAAATGAACCTCGCATGCTAAATCACTTCGACGAATAACAAGATGCATTAAAAGACGTAGTTAACGCAAAATTCACATGCTTAGACAAAACGCTGTTTGCATATCATTTAATTATTTTACTAGCGCGCGTACACGAACACGAACGATGTCTTAGTAGAGGCCGCCATGTGCGGGCGGGGTTGGGTGTCCTTAGTGGGCTTCCCAACACGTACCCTCACCCCTTACTCAGAACCTTTGGTTTCCGGATGTCCGAAACCCTTGGTGCACGAGAGTCATTCTTTACACGATTACCGGTATAGATGGTATCGGTATCGCAATGCAAAGGGACGAGCCCCATGAACTCTGAAATCGGAGTGGGCTTACTTTGTGTACAGCCCATGACGACATAGAGTGGGCTCGTATGGTTCTGAATAACCACAAAATTCGGTGGCGACTCCATTTTGACTTAAATTTCGAACCCGAGAACAATCTTACCACGAGATTCATTCGCCTACCCAAACCCGCGCTTCGCCGCGTCGGGGTGGACCTACGTCATGTCCACAATAATATATGGATTTTTTTTATCGACAGCAGTTTAACCAATGCAACTCATTATATCACGTGATTGTACACCTCAATACGCGTGACTATGCAACTCATAGCATGTGATTGTACACATCAACATGTGTGACTATGTCAAGTGAACTTTGTGATTATTTCTAACTATTTCTAAGTAGTTTTTAGTGTGTAATATATTGTTCCAACCACTGATAGTTTTTTTTGTTTTTATTGTTCCAACCTATATGCCAGTGGAAGACACAGGGATTGTTCCTTACGTAGGGCAGAAGTTCGCGGACATCGATGGAGCATTCAAGTTTTATCAAGCTTACGCATTTTATCTTGGTTTCGAGGCGAAGAGGTATACGACAGCTAGATCATTTGATGGTTCGATCAAGAAGAAATTGTTGGCTTGTAACAAGGAGGGCAAAACAGCCAACCAGAGCATGGTGAAGCTGTCGAGCACCGGAGAGAAGGAGGGGCAAGTGTATGTGGGATCGTACGAACCCAAAAGGATTACGAAGGCGACGAGGACGCAATGTGGAGCAAGAATTAGGCTCTGTGCAATGGTCGGGGGGTTTTATATTGAAGAGATTACGGAGGAACAAAACCACGATCTTGTGATGGTTGAGGACCGAGAGTTTCAAAAGTCATCTCGAAATGTATCAAGATATCACAAGGAGATGATCGTTTGTAACTCGAGGGTGCGTAATGTATGTCAACAATGTTGTTAGTGTATGGTTGACTTCTAACTCTGCGCGACTAATGCAGTTGCAATTTTGTGTGTGCAGCTGAAGATCGGGGCGACTCGGACATACAGGATGTGCAAGGAGTTGTCGGGCGGATATCAGAATATCGGAGCATCGTTGGTTGATTTCAAGAACTGGGGGAGGGACATCAAGTGCTTCGTCCACGAGCAGGATGGTCAGTTGTTCATAGACCGGTTCAAGAGTTTGAGGGACAGTCAGGAGGATTTCTACTTTGACTACGATGTGGATACAGACGGGAGCTTACGCAGGGTCATTTGGGCGGATGGTGCATCTCGAAGGAACTACGCGGCATTCGGGGATGCAGTTTCGTTCGACCCAACGTACGGAACCAACGTGTATTCCATGGTGTTCACACCGTTCACTGGCATGGACAACCACAAACGGTCTGTCACGTTCTGTGGGGCGTTGCTATTAAAGGAGGACTACGAGTCATTTAAATGGGTCCTCTCCCGGTTTCTGGAGGCCATGGGCGGGAAGGAACCGTGTTATATCATTACAGATCAGGATCCCGAAATTTTAAAAGTCGTCCCGGAAATATTCAAAGCAGCACACCAACGGTGCTGCACGTGGCACATCATGAACAAGGTTCCAGCAAAGTACGGCAGATCAAGAGAGGAGGCCTCAGAATTCGTAAAAGCCCTCAATGCAATTATATGGGACGATGACATCGAGGCGTCGGAGTTCGACGACAGGTGGGGGCGGATCATGATCGACCATGATGCTGTTGGGATCGAATGGTTCGAAAATATGTTCGAAGACAGGAGCAAATGGGTCGCCGCGCATTGCAGGGAGGTGAGGATGTCCGGAATTATGAGGACAACGCAGAGATCAGAGAGCGAGAACAGCTTCTTTAAAAAGTTTGAAGACAACAACGGTACGTTGGTCCAGTTCTGGATGCGTTTTGAAAGTGCGATGGACCAACAGAGGCACATGCAGAAGAGGCTAGACAACGATAACCGGCAGTCAGTTCCCAAAATTGGATCGACAAATCCGATGGAGAGCCACGCGGCAAGTATGTACACGCACGTGGCTTTTGCACACTTTCAGGAAGAGGTCAAGTTTTCGCTCTACACGTGCAGCGTCCGTGGGTATCAGGAGAAGGACGGGATCGAAGCGACAACAGTACTGGACTCCATCCGGGACCGCAACTACATTGTTGAATACAACCCAGGTACTGGCATAGAAAGTCACTGTCCATGTCGTGTAGCCATAATCAGATAGCCTAACTATATGATCCAAACGTAACGAGTTTTATTCCATAATTCATTGAATGTGACTGTACTTAATAAAGGGTGCGACTCTGGAACGCGGTGCGTATGATTGTGAAACGCAATTCGTTTGATTCTGCGACGTAAGGACTGTGACTATGCAGCATAACGGGGTGTGACTGTATTCTGTCATACCTTTAGAAAGCCACATCCCGTACGTTGCGTAGCCACTGTCCGTACGGTCAGGAGTCGCACTCTTTATGCGTTTCTTAATGCACTCGCAGGTACCTGTGAGATCAGATGTACTTGCAGGAAGTTCGGTCGGTATGGAATTCTTTGCAGGCATGCCATTTGGATATACTCTTCGAAAGGACGGGAGACGATCCCGGAACGGTACGTGGCATGTAGATGGACAAGGGATGCTCTAAGTAATGTTAATGCGTGTCCCCTGTCAGAGAGTCGACTAAGCGATGATAAGGCTGTTACAGTCACGAGGCTATTTTCGGAGTTCTATGAGACCGTCAGTCATGTCAGCAAAATGGGTAAGGAAGACGTTAGTAATCTAGCTGACGTCATTCGTGACTTCAGGTCCGATATTGCCCTTGCTGGCCCCTGTAGCAAGACGCAAGAATTAGAGGAGATCCTCGGCTGTACGAGCGCAATTGAAATAACCATATTCCCCCCGAAGAAAGCCAAGAACAAGGGCAGTGGGAAGCGGATTCTTTCTTCTAAGGCGAAGGCTGCTGCAATTGCCGCCAAGCCTAAACGGCTGTGTAAGAACTGCAAGAGGATGGGTCACCATGACAAGAGGAACTGCCCCAACCCATTTGCTGAGTGCCCACCGATTGCTGACTTGTCTGTCGATGTTGAGGAGGAGGAAGATGAGGACCCGGCAGGGATTGCCGAGGAGGATTGTCCATGAATATCATCCGTTACTTAGGAACATTCTTTTTGGGAACACAAAGGTTGTCAACGTTTGAAATGGTCAAGGTCCGCGACATTGCTTTCGTATACTACGGACCTCAATCATTTCTAATATGGTGTAAGTCGTAGATCATGGGGTTTTTTTTTTATTTTTTGTGAAATATAAAGACTTGGCGGCATTTGAAATTGTCAAGGTTCGTGATTTTGTTTACGTCTATTGCGGACCTTAATTATTTCTAATATGGCGTAGTCGTAAAGCATGGGGGTCCGTTAAATTGGTTTTGTTTTTTGGATTGTAAGAATACATTGAGGAACGTAGTCGTTTTCATTCTGGAATGCATCATCTTTGGCTACAAATACAGCTGTACAGGAACATCATGCCCTTAATATTTGGTTGACACGAAACAAGTGAGTGTGATTGTTCAACGCAATGAGTGCGACTTTACAGTAGGCAGTGCGTGACTGTAGAACAAGAGATGGAGTGTGATTGTAATTATGGGAGTGTGATTGTACAAGGCAATGACTGTGATTCTACAATACACTGTCTGTGATTCTTCAAAATGAAGTTAGAAATCTAAACCATGTTTAGTGTGACTATAAAACTTGTGTCCGTACATTAGAACAATAGCAAAGGAAATAGAGAAATAGCGAAATAGCGATGGAAATATTTGTACATTAGAAAAAGTCAATCTTTTACACAACATATAATACTTGCATACCATTAAACGCCGAAAAAATTCTACGACACAACGCGGAAAACATCCATTGCATACCATTTAAACGCTACATTTTAACATTCATTAGAACTTAAAACACATAAAAAAGTTCGTTACTAAACGCTAACATACATACTTAACCTTCGTACTCTTTAAGCATCTTCTTCAAGTTGGCCAAGTCGCGCTGGAACCCCTTCCTTGTGCGGAAACAGTACATAGACCTCTTCATGAAGAACTGGATGCAGTTATCTAGTTCTGCCTCTTTATGTGTATCGCCAATGGACGCTGCGAAGTTCCTCGCGTCAACTGCAGTTGCGGCTTGCTGCACGGCCTTTAATTCAGTGGACATAGTGGTATTCAATAAACCCTTGTACTCCTCGATCAAATTTCTGATTTCTTCCATCTTGCTCGCCATTTTTTTGTAAGTTTGAAGTTGTGGAGTTGTGACAAATGCGTTGGTATTTATAGAGGGGGAGGTAGTAAATAGGGGGCTGAAAATGCATGGGATAGGCAGTAAATGTGGGGTGAAAGTTGAAAAGGGTAGGTGGGGGTGAAAATTTAATGGGTTAGGTGGGGTGCTTACCCTCATAAATTAATTAGGAGTTTGAGGTGGGTGTTTGTGTTTCTCAATGTTTCATTGAGAGTCACAAACGTCCGTTCAGAGTCACGTCGATTTTTTACATTCGTCGTCGACATCATTTTTTTGAACTTTTTTACGATTATTTCGCTATATAATTTACAATGTATTCACGAACCATGCGTCGTAAAACCAATAATTTGATATATGTGGCGATTCAAATTGCATATTATGAATTATTTGATATATGTGGCGATTCAATGAATTATTCAAATTGCATCTTATGAAAATGGATGGTGACATATGTGGGGGTGATTAAGTTAAATTAATCCAGCGAATTTAGTTAATTTGTGGTTGTCTGTCATGACTCTGCTAGAGTTTGACTGTGACTGTGAGTCAGAAGTTGCGTGACTGTATCAAATCGCACACGCGACCCTGATACTGACTTGTCATTCATTTGATACTTAGAAGATACTCGGACATGAGATTTTTTCTATTTTCACAAAAAAAGTGTTTTTACTTCACTACAGATTCATGCCTTACATTTTGTGGAGGTCTTTCGTACCACGATACCGCGTATCTTACGACGTGCGTCGATTGGTTCCCATATTGTTAGCGCGTCGTCCATGAAAGCACGAATTTTCGGCAACACGTCCTCATGAGCTCCATTCATGTCAGCAAGTACGAGGGCTGCCGTAACCTCGAACGACAAGTAACGCCTCCCGAGCTTCGTCCCAATATCAGGGTGGGTGAACGGCGCACCGTCGTACAGGCACATGTGCATCAAGCAGAAAATGTCGGACTCCGTATCGTTCTTTTTGGCGCTCTGCCATTCCAATTTTACTTGTCGATGTGTAAATGTTGACATGTGACTGCCCTTAATCAGCCCCTTTTCTTCTACGTAGTCGGTAAATGCTCGAAGCTGATGCAGTATTAGTTAACAGTAAATGTCAGCACTTATGGTGGCAGTATAATATTTTGACGCGGTGAAATAAAGCATATGGTTGCAACTTACTATTATGCTGGACATCCGGAACATATGCGACCCTGGGGCGTGTGTCTGGTGATCGAGAATATCAACTGTTCTATCTCTAAAGTTGACGCAGATGCACGCGTAGTGCCCCATAGTATGCACCGGGAAAAACAACAGTTCGGCGTCCAAGTCGAATGTCCCGGCGCAGTCTTGTATGAATCTGTCCCACGCTTCGTACATACCGTCAGTGTCTTCGTCCGCGGGGGTACTTGAGTCGGGTTGTTCCATTATACGGGTCAGTGAGTCCTAACAGACGGTGAATATTAGTTGCCACCAGTGACGGGGCCCGAGACAGTACTATATCATGTGCGTGACTGCACATCGCGAAGTGTGTGATTGTACAGACTAAGCTGTGTGACTTTGCAGCGTACAGACTGTGACTATACATGACTACATCATGTGCGTGGTTGTACATTTTATATCACGTGATTGTACACCTCAACACGAATGACCCTGACAGTGACTATGCAATATCTAGCATGTGATTGTACACATTAACATGTGTGACTCTGCAATTCATGACATGTGGTTGTGCACATCAACATGTGTGACTGTGCTACATGAACCTTGTGATTATTTCTAACTATTACACGGACTTTACATCTTTTCAGTTAATGTGAATGAGGGGTCATTTGTACTATTGAATGCGATAGGTAAGAGGTAACTGGGGCATACCATGTGTTGAATTCCGAACCATGCCATCGTTGGGTCGGCGGGGGAGGATAACCCACGATTGTGGTCGTCTGATTCGCACCAGTTCATGAGGTGCGACCAACACTCCAGGACAGCAGCGCTCATGCTATCCCCGGACAATAGCGTTTGAATGTCACGTCTCTGCAGCTGCGCATGAGTGCTGTAAGACCCTAATTTTTCACTGCGAGATTTTGTACACCGGTCAGTACGTGTAGTATGCAACTCGTATCAGTAAACAAAGACTGTTACTCACCTTTCGTCGTACCCATTATCGTCAAGGAAGCAGTAGTCGGCGGTGTGCTTCCGCAGGACGGGCATCTTACTCGTCAGCGGTCGGTGCAGGCGAAACAAGGTCGACATGACAATGGTGTCGGGGTCAGGACACCCTTGGTTCAAAGAGCAACCCAACCCATCCCCACAGCCCCGTATCCGAGACCTAATTGCCGACTGTCTTTCCTCTGGGACTGATCGAGGGGTGGGTGCAGGTGTTTTCGGTGATTTGGGCCGACGCTTGTCGGTGGTTTTTTTCACAGGAGTGGCTTCAAGCGTACGGGCAGAGTTCAACGTTTCCTTATATTTTCCGAATTTTGCCACTCTCTCCAAAACACTATCCCTCATTTTGTTCACGTCGCTCAGTATAAGGGTCGCCGTGATTTCCGCCCTGCACATATTCATGGCCGCCATTGTCCCCAAGGAGCATTCGAACGTGGACCCGTTGTACAGCATCATGTGGATCATCAGGTACACTCCGCAGTCATTGGCGGAGTACCCCACCCCCTGCCATGATAAGGGAACGTTTACGAATTTAAACGCACGGATCTTCTCACCTTTCTTCAGCCCTTGCTGTACCATGAACTCCCCCATCTTACTAGCCTGCAAAACAAGTTCAAACAGGATCAGGCGGTGAATACGTTCGCCGTCACATAATTGATTTAATATTAAATTTAAAGGGCCTGACCGTTGTCCGAGCAATGCCATAGTAAGGCAAGTTTGTAAAATCTTCATCGTACTTCCTGTTGTCGAGGTACTCTATTTGCTCAGTATTGAAGTTGATTCAGGCGCAACTGTAGTGGCCCTCGTCACCCGTTAAGATCGGGACGAACACCTGCAAACAATGTGTCAGGATTATAGGGCAGACATGGTATTATCCGTGCCGATAACTACGAATAAACAGTATGCGCAGGGTAATACCATGTCCGAGTCCAAAGCAAAATCGGAAAAACTGTTTTGTATCCACTCGTTCCAAACGTAAAATATTTCTGAGTCATGACTTTTGCCCTGGCCTCCTTTCCTCCACAATGCCAACATTGGGTTCTGCTCACATGCATTGATTGTAATACATGTAGTTAGTGTGTGTTTGACATGAGCGTAAAAGGTGTGACTGTACTGCAACCAGTGCGTGACTGTACAGCCTGAAGTGCGTGACTGCGCAGTTTATAGTGGTAAGTGGACAACATAATGTGTGTGACTGCACAGCCTGAAGTGCGTGACTGCGCAGTTTACAGTGGTGACTGGACAGCCTGAAGTGCGTGACTGTACAGCCTGAAGTGCGTGACTGCGCAGTTTATAGCGGTGATTGGCCAACATAATGTGTTTGACTGTACAGCTAAATTGGGGGGTGAACGTACCGTATGTCCAAGAGAGAAGTAACATCTACTGGTTACTCTTGGTGCTCTTTTTTCGTACACCAGCTGGTTCAGCAGCCTACACCAGCAGTCAATGACGTTATTCATCACCTAATGGCCAGGCTCGAGAGTCTGCATGTCACCCCTCGCTATACAGTCGTAACCTGTGAACTCGACCAGCATTTCCCTGCAGACCAAACGAAGTCCCGTTTAGCACATGCATGTTTTTAAAAACGACACGAGCAGCACAATAAATACGTACCCCGACGGACGTGGTGTTGAGTGGTCAAAGACGTAGTCTATTACATCTTTCCGTACGTGGAGAATATCCGAGAAGATGACGACATTGGAGCACATGAATCTAGAGACCACAAACTGCCCCCTCAATATTGTCCCACAGTCCAACGTGCAGCCCAAATCCTCCGGAATCGTATCCATGCATTCGAAATTCACGTTGGAGTGGAAGATGTACCGATGATGTAGTTCTATGGGGTGCGTCCTGGTCCCCGAGCCCTCCTCTGTCTGCTGATCATCGTTCGTGACGATCTCCGCCGTCGCAGGCGTGGTGGCAACAGCGTCCGCTATAGACCAGCCTGCTTTTTTAAGTTCCTTCTCAAGACTATAACTCACTGTCCCTGAGGGCATTACATCACGCGTTTCCTCCACATTGGAAGCCGATCGTGCGTCAGTTGTCTCCCCTGCTGCTTGCCGTAGAGCCACCACTATGGTCGGACTCCTGTCAACTGAACCCTGCACATCGTCCTCAGCGGCATCATCCTCTTCAACGCTGATTTTTTCATAGGCATCATCTTCTTCACATTCTTCCTCGCAGAAACCCGGTGTCACGACGCCACCATCAAAAGTGCCCTCATCATCGTAACCATCTGTTCCGTCACCATATCCCACACAGAAATCTGTTTTCTCAATTTCTTCTTCCGTGTATCCAGATTCACGCATGTCTTGCAGCATTTGGTTTATCAGATTGCATGCTTCAGCATCGCGGTGCTCCCCGCCCTCAACGACGGGGGCGTTCTCGGTAGTCTGCTTCAACTGGCCGGCCAACGAAGTGACCTGATCGACATACAGGAGGACAGCTGGATCTTCCCAGAATTGTTGGGAGGACGGGTCTTGACTTGGATCTGCGTTGTTCCTCGTCGATATTTCTCTTACTTTAATGGCAGCCTGCTCACAGAAACCGCAAAAGGCTAGAGCACACCTCCGGAAATTCATGAAAAATTGTCGGTCGTCCTATAATTCAGTTGAAGTCAAATCATTAGTGTGAACCTCAGTGGTGTTGAGGCTGGCAGTGTGAGTATGACTAAGCAAGTAATTGTGTGATTCTAAGCAATAAAGTGTGTGACTGTATAGAATAAAGTGTGCGACTGTACAGTTTCTAGTGTGTGACTGTGCACGTTATAGTACTGTCTGGACAACCTAATGTGTGTGTACAATAGTGTGTGACTCTTCAGCTAATAGTATGTGACTACACAGCCAATAGTATGTGACTATACATCAGGATGAGTGTGATCATAACAGTTTTATGAATTGTATATGCTGTTATAAACATAGGTAAGGCTGTCAGATTAAATCGTTTAACGGACAAAGAGTTGATGATTCATTGATGATTTATAGAGTGGCTGGGAGATCACTTACGTTAACCTCCTCGATGTCTTCCAACTGATTGTCTCTCTTAATCCCTGTCATTATTCTCTTGGGACTAGAGTGCTGGTTGTCAGAGGGCATCGTTATAGCGGGGGCGCCCTCGCTGCCTGTTGTCCCACATGTACGTGGGTACGTCACCTTCGAACGTAGCTGATTACCCATCGACCCTGTCTCCAGTTCCCCAGCGAGACGATCGCATATTCTCCGTGCATCCCAATGTGCGATGAACGGTATGTCGCATCTGCAACTCTCGCTACGGAAATCGTAGCGCTGGAAGTATGCAATCATTAGAATGGGGATGCATCCCCGGAGGTACTTGAGGACTTTGCTGGGGTCACGCGTCCCCTTACCTGCCCGCACCAGATCATGCAGGACAAAGGTACACCAGTCCTGTTCCCGAATCGAGTCCACGTCCTCCAGTGCGGCCAGCAGACTCAGGTCCAGTGAATTGTTCGTTGTAGGCGCGAGGAATGATGACAACGCGAACAACACAAACCTGCGGACAAAGTCGTCGTCAGCGGTTTTGGTTACCATCAATTGTTCGTGCACCCTCCCTAATGTTATTGGATTGCTGCTGTCCACCACACCGAAGTCTTTCCTCCAGGTACTCTTTAACCTGATCACGTCAGGTGAGTCTGCCCCTTTCTTGTTGCTGGTTGGGATTACTTTCAGCGGATGAGGGCCCAAAGGTAGCTGGAGGCAGTCGTGGATGTCGTACTTTGACATCATGAATGCCTCCTGGCGTGAGGCACGAAAAATATGGGACCCGTCAGAAAATGCACGGAGGAACATAACCGCGTGCTCAGCGGGTACCGATTCAAGCCTCAGATGCAACAGCCCGCCGAATCCAACAGCCCGCACCCTCTCTTTCTGATCATTCGATAGTCGCCCAATTAGCTGGTGCAACCGCTTGGGCCTACATTGAATATCGGGCTGACCCTGTCGGCGGTCCCCCCCTCTCCTCCTCCGAGACACACACACGTATGTGGGGTCGGCGGTTGTATCAGTTTTGACCCTCCTCATTTTTTTCGGCCTGCCTTCCTCAACACTTTCTGTCTCAGCCACATCCAGATCGGCGACCGGTGTATCAAAAGTCACCCTTTTTTTTTCTTTTGTCTGCCTTCGTCTACGATTTCTGTCCCCCCCACATCCGTCTCGGCAACGATGTGGTCCCCGGATGTATCTTCAACAGACTTTACAACAGTCTTCTTCTTCTTTTTTCCTTCTTACCCAAATTTTGGTCCACAACCAATCTATCATCAATAACATTTTCGCAAACCGATGTCTCTGCCATGGCTTCCTTCTTCTTACTGGTCTTCGCTCGAACTTTCTTCTTCGCACCCGACTTTCTGTTGCAATAATAACATGCGTAATGAGTGTGATTTTACAGTAAAAAGAGAGCGACTCTGCAACATAACGAATGTGACCATACAGCCTCAAACGTGTGACTATACAACCAACACTGCATGACTATACAATATAAAGTGTGTGACTTTGCATCATAACAAGTGCGACTGTGTAGATCTGAAGGTGTGATTGTACGTCATTCTATTACTTCACAACAAAATGTAACGAGTGCGACTATGTACCCTCATAGGGGTGACTGTATAACCAATTCTGTATGACTGTATAACTAACTCTGTATGACTTTACAACTCTGTGAGTATACAATATAAAGCGTGTGACTTTGCATCATAACAAGTGCGACTGTATAGATTCAAAGGTGTGATTGTATGACTATTCAAATGTTAATTTTATTTCTTCCCAAACACAAAGTCTGTGACTACAAGACTGCTTTTACGTAAGCTTCAACATGGAAGCATGCAAAACTTCAACAAAAAAACTGTCTACTTTGCTCTATAAATACAACTACTGTACAACTACGACCCCTTCAACTCAAAATTAGGGTTATAACTAGAGGAATAACGATTAATCAAGAAAAAAATTGTATGAAAAAACTTCAACTTCGACTCTATAACTACAACAATTGTACAACTACAACAACTTCAATCAAAATTAGGGTTATCGTGTTGGAAAAATGCTCTTTCAACATTTTTTATTGTTCATGCATGCCGGAGTTCTTGACCACATTTTAGGGTTTGTGAAAAAGGAATAAAAAGGGTTGAACAAAACGAAAATTGGAGGTCGAAAATCGAACATTCAACATACCTTTGTAGCATCACCGGAATTTTAGGCATTATCGGAGACGGAGAAGCTGCGGAAACGGAGATGGAGATGGAGATGGATTTTTTTTAGAGAGAGGAAGAGAGCGTTGAGTGATTGAGAGCTGGTGAATGGGGAAGTGCAATGGGTTGGGCGGGAGAATAGAGAGGAGGGAAATTAATTGGGGATAGGTTGAAGGGGCTATTGACTGTTGATGGGTGATGGGTGATGGTTGTCCGCAGCGTGTCAGTTCCGCAGCGTCCTTTTTTTTTTTTTTATTAATCTAAACCCATCCATCCACCGTCCATATTAATCTTAATGGATGGGTGGGATTAAGACTAAGGAAGAGTCAGGGAGTTACTAACTTCCCTGATCCTCCCTATATATATATATATATATATATATATATATATATATAGGCAGGATCTGGTACAATTAGCAAATTTGGTACAATTTACCTTTTAATGACAGTCATTAGATTTCATGGGATCAATGGCTAAGATGTAAGTATTTTACATTAAAAATATCTCATATTCCTTAACAGTTACACATATATATCAGGATTCATTTGACCAAAAATTGTTAAACTCTCAAAAAAAATTACGTTCTTCGTTTTTTGTTCAATTTAATTATCTCCTTTCATCGTTTAATTTCGTTGTTCTTCAATTTCTTTAATTCAATGTTTTTATATTCAATTTCTTTATAATCAATATATTTCTGCAATATATTTTTTCGTTATTTTTTCTATAATAACTGCGATCATTAATAATTAAACATTAAATTTGAAACAATAACTAAATGAATACTACATAGTATAAAATAACTAAATTAATATTATGAAATAACTGGATAAACACTTTACAATAACTTAATGAACACCAATTACAATAACTATTTAAGAATTATAATAACTGTATAAACACCTTACAATAATTATATTTGTGGATTTGAAATAACTAGATAACCACCTTACAATAATTAATTGGATATAAATAACAAGTACAGTATGTTCAATTGTGATAACTATGGCAAATTGAAATACAATAACCTTATTTAAGCATTAAAATAACTAAATAAATATTATGTAAATTGAAACATCTTGCATATCATTGAAGGTGCACTCAGCCTCAGCAAAAATCAAAAACCTCACTGAAAAACAAAAAAAAAACAAAAGAGAGAGGATTAGTTGAAGGTATAAAAGCTGAAATACAATAATCACATATGTGCGATAGAATAACAATAAAAACACTATAAAATAACTGTCTATAAAACACATTGACTAATATAATGAAATAACTAGAAGAATAATAATATAGAATAATCGCAACAATAGCATAGAATAACTGAAATAACATAACAAATACATTAACTGGGTATTTCATAGAAATAATTATGTACCAAAAATAGAAAAGTCTACTTTGAAATAAAATGTAGTTATTTCAATGTTGATATTCATGTATTTCATTCTTCATATTCAAGTATTGCGATATTCTTAATTACAATGTTTAATCTCTAACATTATCCAAGAATTATCCTAAAATCCCTAAAATTATCCAAAAACCCTAGAATTTACTCAATTATCATCAATAATGTTAATCTGATAACCGTTCATCTGATACAATAACTTGAAAAGTTCACCCTAGAATTTACCCAAAAATCCATAAAGCGTTCATCTGATAATCAATAAAAAGAAATCAGAAAGAAATCAAAAATCAAAGGTAGAAACCCTTAAAGCGTTACCATAACAAGATGTAGAAATCAAAATTATAAATTATGATTGAAATCAAAATTACATGATCTCACAAAATTACGACAGGATGTTAGCATTACGACAGAATTTATCCTGTATCGAAATCGATAAAATCGAAAATTCAAAATTAACAAAAAAAAGTATGAAAAGAACAAAATTAAAAAGTTAGAGATTGAAATTAGATTAGCTTGAAAATTTACTTTTGAACGGAAACTGATTTGATTGAGAAAATGAAGAACGAAATTGAGAAAGTAAAGTGAGTTATGAAAAAAAAAGGAAGCATTGGAATAAACTGAATGATACGTAAAGAGGGGAGTGGAGAAATAAATAGGGTTTTAGTAGGATTATGTATTTAATCTCGGACAATTGATCTAATAAAATCTAATGGTTAGGAAAAGATGGTAAATTGTACAACTTTTGAGAAGTTGTAAAAGATTCTAATTCTATATATATATATATATATATATATATATATATATATCCGTGAATGTGAAATAGAGTGAAACTGGTTTGTAAAAAATTAAAAAATAAATAATAAATTAGACATAACTGCATACAAACCACCCACTACTAATGATGATAGGAGTTAAGCGGAGAAGTTACTTTTTTTTTCAATTGCCATGTCAGCTTCCACTTGTAAGCCACATGAGATGCTGATGTGGTTCATTGTGGTGCAAGGATTTTCCTTGGCTTTAATATATAAAATATATATATATATATATATATATATATATATATATATATATATATATATATATCCATCCGTACAGTACTCCACTCCACTCCACTCTACTTTACTATTCCTTCCAGTAATTCCACTACCAAACAAAAAACAAAAACGGAGAATATCCCAGCAATATAAATATAATATAATATAATAATGGGGTCCACATTATCAGTACTGAAAGCACCGCTGTCCTACTTGAGCGGCGAGAGGGAGGGGGAGGGGGAGTCAGTGGAGTGGAGGGAGACGGAGTCGGCATTCGTGGTGCGGGTTCGGGCCCCACAGGTGAGGAAGGGCGTCCCCGTGAATGTTGAGTTGGTTGAGTGTCCGGGTCGGGTGATGAAGCTCAGGATCTCCGGTAAGACGTTCACTAAGTTGATCAAGCTTCCCCAAGACGGTGGCCTCCTTCATCGGACTTACGTCAATGTTGATGACGATGCCTCTCTTGTTGTCACTGTTCCTAAGGCTGAAGAAGTTTAACCACCATCCAGTAGCAGTACGTAACCACTACATACAACTACATACTCCAATACTAGTACTCCCATCCATCTTACTACTTACTAGTACTCCTAATTGATTAACTAATCAGTAATTAATGCAAATTATTGAATCAAAGGTAGATTAATTAATTAATTAATTAATGATATATATATATATATATATATATATGTGGAGAATTTGATTAAGGTGCAATGGACGACTGTAGATCTATAATGCAGTATACTATGATAGTTATTTACTTACTTGACTGCCTAAGGCTTCTTATGTATGGATTTTGTTAATTAATTACTCCGTATGATTATGATATACGGAAGCTTCAAACCCAACTATCGTTTTTAGTATTTCCAAATTATTATTATTATAAATATAAAATATTGGTGTAATTTTTTTGGTTACATTTTGTTTTCATGTAAGATATGATTATTTTGTGATAAATCAGTTTCGCAAAGCTAATGTTGAATGAACTTTGGAATCAGTTACGGTAGTCAAATAAGAAAGCAAAATTTCTAAACCTAATCAGTTTTCGTTAACGATCATCTATGCATGGTGGTTAAGGTCTCAAGGGAACCTAATCAGTTTTCGTTAAGGATAGAGATTCGAGAACAATACCGACCCAACCCAAACTCATTACTCAAAAATGCAACAACTGCACTGCACTTGTCAGACCCGTCAGTGTCGGTCTCCAGTCTCCACATTTCCGTCAATATGGAGTTGTAAATGTTTAAAGGAACGTAGAAACTCAATTCCGGATGTAAATTGTTCTTAAATGGAAAAAATAAATTAACCACCAATTATTTTAATACTTCCTCCATTTTTTTTATATCTTTCCAATTTCTGTTTTGTCTACTTTTTTTTATCTTCTTATTTCATTTCTTTTCATTTTGATATTTGATCCATAATTTTTACCATACTATCCTTACTATTTACAATACTTTACACCTTTATTTTTATTTTTTTTACACACACTTACCATTCTACTCTCAATATTTCTTAAATTTATTATTTTATATTCATTACCGAAAAAAGTGTGCCAAAAATGAATGGGGAGATAAAATAAAAATGGAGAAAGTATTAATATATGGAAACTAGATAACCCACCACAGAAAATTCCCAACCAGCGTCATTGCTGTCATATGGGTAGAGAATGGATTAGGGCCCTCAATTTCGGAGGCCCAATTCAAATGGGACTATAGTGCTATGCCTAAAACAGGCCCGAGAAGGTAGATGGCTATCCTCACTTAGAAAGTCAAAAGTGTAGAGTTGAAGATCACTTATTTACTCCGCAAAGAATCAAACAAAGATGGAGTTATCGAATTTTCAGCCTGCTATGAGATCAGTACAGGTACATCATACTCCGCTTTGACTATATATATTTTTTTGCCGTAGAATTCAACACATCAGTATTCAGTAGTTGTATTCTACCCATATTACAAATTACAATAACACCTAGCTAGCACGGCTTAAAGAGGAGGATAACATTCTTAAGCGGGACTTGGTTCAATCGTAATCAAAGTGTAACTATTATCCTTTATTTTTTTTGAGATTCGAACAAATTAAAATGTAAATAATTTGCTCAGAGTTGAAATAAACGTTAGTCAAATGCTACGTGTTACAACTGTTTCATTTTGGTTGATTGTACACCTTTGGTGTAATCACCATTTGAAATATATACTCCATATCAATCAATGCAAAATATAATACTCATAAATATTTTCAGAATTGCGTAAATAACACCAAGGTCGCTTATAATTTATAAAGCCAAATTATGGCTTTTAAGATACTCAACCCATTTGAATGATTCGATTATCCACTATGTTTTACGTATGCTGGGCTAAATATGAGTCGATTCCTACACCACCCATTTGAATCGGAAGCTCATTTGATGATTTGAGTCTGTTTTTATTATTTAGTAAACTTAATAGGAGGATTTGTTAATTGCGGTTTTTTAAAATCTATTTTCTCTTTTCATAATTTTTTTGTTCTAATTATATGTATTTTGGATTAGTTATTTACAAAAATAATGAAAAGGATACAACATGCTAAGCTTAAGTTTCAATTATCTATATATATATATATATATATATATATATATATATATTAATTTGATGCATCATTGGCCACATGGCAAGGTGTAATAGAAGTATTGATGATGTGTCAAAATTATATTAACTATCCATAATTAACCTAGGTACATTATTATAAATAAAAAAAAGAATATTCCTTCTCAATTCATATTTATTTAACATGATGAAAAAAATTCAATTTTACATAAAAAATTATTTACATTTGCAATTAAGATAAATAATATAAATATTATCTACAAAGTTTCACAAAAATCACATTGACCTACAACATTTTTCACAATACATGAAGCAGAACATGTATTTCAAAAGAATTAATTAATCGGTTATTGTATAACTATTTGGGATCAGAGTATGTAACACTCGACTTGTATTATGACCCGACCCATAACCTGATTATCCATCCGACACGTTTAACATGTCTAATCACAAGTAAGAAAATACATATGTATCATTTTTCACAATACATGAAGCAGAACATGTATTTCAAAAGAATTAATTAATCGGTTATTGTATAACTATTTGGGACCAGAGTATGTAACACTCGACCTGTATTATGACCCGACCCATAACCTGATTATCCATCCGACACGTTTAACATGTCTAATCACAAGTAAGAAAATACATATGTATCATCATTTCGTCATAAAACATGTAAATAGCGATTTGGGAGAAATTTGTACTCTAAAAATATTTTGGACATAATTTTAAAAAATATATCATAAAAAAAAGTAATATTAGAAAAGTGTGCATAAGGCATATAGTATTTGTTAATTTATTCAACCAAAAATGAAAATTTGATGAGTAACACTATAAGGAGTGAAAATTAAAAAGGAAAAAAAAACCTCAACGAGGGAAAACATTCTTACTAATACACCCCCAATCTTTCTGCGATTTTTTATATAAATTTATCATCATAACATTTTTATTATTTTTATCCAGCAAAAAAAAAATATTATTTTTTATTATTTTAAAAGTATTATTATTATAATCTTTAATAATATTGTTTGTACTTCAAAAATATTAATTCAATTTTAAAAAATATTTTATTATTAAATGATAAAAAAATGTTTAATAAAAAAAGTAATATTAGCACCCCGAACTCTTTAATTTTATAGTTAAGGGTTGAAAATTAACATCGCCAATTAATGTTACTCAACCCCGCAAAAAAAAACAGTGAGATTGTAATATAAAGACCTATCAAACGGGTGCAGCTGATCGGGTCATACGAGTCGGATCAAATATGAGTCGGGTTATACGGATCAAGGGATCGGGTTAGGGTTAGGGTCAGAAATAGTATCGAATGCATATATTTTTTAGCAACTTTTTAAGTCCAGCAAATAAAATATATTTTTTCTTATTATTTTAAAAGTATTATTATTGTAATATTTAATAATAATGTTTGTACTTCAAAAATATTAATTCAATTTTAAAAATTATTTTATTATTAAATAATAAAAAAATGTTGTATTAAATTGAATATTTGTAATTTACAATACATATTTATTTTTTAAATATAATATCCAAATATAATACTTTATTAATTTCAATAAATTCCCATTGACCCAACGGGTGGAACGAGTTGGGTCAGGTTTTGACCCTAATCATATTGGGGTCGATCAAACGGGTTGTGGGCCAAAAAAATGAGTTCACGATCCTAAAAGAGGGTTGCTTGCAAAAATCAAAAGTGAATCTAAATATTTGAAGTGATTTAAATAATTAATCATGTACGTATTCGATTCTTTAAAGAGTTCATATATGTCTAAAAATATTGAGAGCAAAATCGATTAAAAGATATTTAAGGGTAAGATTAGTACCCGGATTACGCTTCTAATTCCGTTTAAGGGTCTAAACTCTAATCTTTAAGTTTACGGTTAAAGGTTGAAAATTAACACTAAAGTTATTCAACCCCTCAAAAATAAAGCCGAAGCGTAGTATGTATACGTGTAAAATGGGTCCAGCGGGTCGGGTTATACGAGTCGGATCCAAATACGGGTCATACCAAATATGAGTTGGGTTATACGGTCACGGTTCGGATTAGGATTAAAAATATTTTTGAACGCCTATATTTTTTTACTACTTTTTTAAGTCCAATAAAAATATTTTTAATATTTTTTTTTTAATATTAATGTTGTACTCTTTAATAGTAATGTTTATATTTTTAAAAATAATTAATTCAATTATTAAAATTACGAGTATATTACAATTAAATGATAAAATAAGTTGTATGTATTAAAATGAATATTTGTAATATAATATATTTATTTAATTATAAATTCAAATATAATATTTAGATATAAATATTTTATTTAATTTTAATAGATTCTCACTGACCGAACGAGTCGGCTAGGGTTTCGATCCTAAATTAAGGAGTTATTTTGGGTTCTATCAATCAAGTTGTGGGTCTAAAAAATCAAAAATGGGTTTATGACCCTATAGGGGGGTGTCGATTTCTTTTTTTATTAACTAATCTCTGAGATAGTATATAGCCTCCTTTCAGTTTTTTTTTTAGTTAATCAGTATGATAATGCACATACATAGTGCGCGTTTGATTAAAATAATCCACCGATATATTGATGAAATAGGGCCATAAATAAAAATCGGAGGGAGTACCATGAATACTCTTTTTCTAATACATATTTTATTTGAGTTCATATATGATATATATCTCATTCATAATTTTTAGTTTTATTTCAATTTATATATAACACAACTATAAACTGACCCGTGAATTTTCACGGGTGATAAAACTAGTTTAGACTTAAGCCGAAACTTAAGCCTGAGTTGAGCCTCAAATATGAGTCAATCTCAAGCCTATTGGATCTCAAGCTAAGATCGTTTATGTTAATTAGTACACTAGGCCTTAATGCTCTAAGATAAAAAGGAACTAAAGAAAATGGCAAACCTCATGAGAGAAATACTCCGATCTGTATATATGAACCAAGATCGAACTGGTTCCAAAAATAAAAGAATCCATATCAAATAATAATTTAAGGATAGTGATAGGGCGCCACCTGGTGGCGCCGAGATTTAGCGCCACCTGGTGGCGCCGAGATTCAGCGCCACCGGAATAAAATAATAAAAAAAATAAAATCTTGAAAATCTTTATTTTGATTTTGGGTAAAATTCAAAAGGACATACATGTAATTTTACCATTTATTATTTATTACTATAAATTACGGAGTATTTAATTAAGAATATTTTAATTAAAATAATGTTTACTGTATCTTTTAATTGATTCTTCACCATTAATTTACGTATTATTGATTCATTGTTATTTTTTGGAATTTTTTTTCACCATTACCACTTTAAAACTTGAAAAAAAGATCGAAATTAGTTACGATTAGAAGACTATTCTCAAATTAATTTAATTTTTTTAATTATTAGACGATCAGCCCGACTTCGTATATATGTACTTTTAGTACTACGTAATTATAAATTATAAATTACTGGTTACTTTGATATTTTTTTATTATTATACTAAAATTATTATTCTACGGAGAAATATATTTATGGTCAATTTTCGGGCACAAGTTCTTGTATGAGGCGGTTTCCACGGTCTCAGAATGAGTTTATCGTGAGACCTCTCACATAGAAAGTAGTTAGTTTTATTATTACTTTATTCTTATTAATAGTTTTCACGATAAGTTATGTAACAACCCGGATTTTCGATGACTTAAATTAATAGATAATACGGAAATTATCTAAATCATTTAATTAAAATTATATGAGAGTTTAAATAAATTAAATCCGGATCGCTACGGATCCTTACAACAAACGACTATTAATTACATAGGGCTCGTTTGGTTCACCATGGGAAGATGAAGTTACCGGGAACTTTAAATTCAGGTGAATTTGTATTTCATGGGAATTAAAAAATATTGTTTGGTTGTCATGTGGGAAATGACTTCATGCGGGAAGTTCTACACACCGAGGGGGGCTTGGTGAGTAACTTCCCCATTGTGGAGGAAGTGGCAGTTCCCGGGAAGTGGCAATTCCCGGGAAGTGGACAACCAAACAACTCCCTGAAAATGCACTTCCTGGAAACTTGCACTCCCCGGTAATTGGATGAGTAACCAAACGACCCCATAGTCTTGATTCACTTAGTAGAAGGTCACTCTATATCGAGTTTTGGTCCGTTTCTCGTACAAACGTCTTTCTTTATTTCTTATTATAAAGTTGAAATATAAGATTATGGAAATAAAATAATGAAAACCGTAAAATTTATTTTTAAAAAGAAATTTGTGAGAAGGTAAGTAAAATAGACGATAAATAGTTTTATGGGACAATAATTCGATAAATTAATTCCCATGTTTTTAATACGAAATAATTTTTATTTTAATTTAACGAAAATAAAATATTTTATTCACGAAAATAATTTTTCAAATGTTTAAAATTTTAACACTATTTAAAAATTACTTTGTGTTACAAGTTATCGTGAGACTCAGGGCTGTCAAATGATATTTGGTGGTACTGTGCAAAAAAAAATTTGTAGGCCCGGTAAGATTTACGAGTAACGATCCCAGTATTAGTTATCAAGTAATATTTTTTTAAAGTAGTTTCTATCGGTCATCCATACATAGAGTATTAGTTATCAACCAATCCTACAATTAATTTTTTTTTTTTTTTTTTCATCACGCAAATCTTCATAACGCAATCTTCAGATTCTTTTGTTGTTTTCTTTGATTTTTTTTAATTATATATTATAAGTTATTTTAAATATGTGAATTACCAAATTTACCCTTAATAACTAACTTAATTTAAACTAATATTTTAATAGTGATAAATAAAATAAGTATAGTAAATTACTAAAATATCCTCGGTGGCGCACAAATTCAGCGCCACCGGGTGGCGCTGAATTTATTCTTAATTTAAATAGTTGGAGCTCAACATCATCGGGCTCGGGTTTGTTTTTTTAATATACGAGCTCATATTGAGTTTAGCTAAGCTACTACATTTCGTCAAGTATCCACTGCTTCGTATACTTATAGTACTATTGACCATTTGACCCTCTTAAGTTTATTTCATAATTAGTGATCAATCTTATGGACGGTTAATCAATTTAGCCACTTACTTTTAACTAATTACACTATTACTAATGACTAGTATTGGATAGTGACTTGTTTTCTTCAATTGCGATAAATGTGCTCTAATACATACTAATTTAAGTTAGAAAATTATATTTACCAGAAACTTGCTTTTGATAATTTGATAGTTGAATCTAACACTGGACTAGACGACTAACAAAACAAAAGAGATTAAGAAAATAATAAGAGGCCCTCTATTATTCAAACCATTTGGTTCCATTCTCATTTGTGATTTAATACAAGCTTATTCAGGAAGGAAGGGAGGAAGGAAGGAAGTCTACGAGTAATACTACCTCCGTCCCATTAAGATTGTCACATTTTATTAAAATACTCCTCACGTATAATAGGCAAGTGAGACAATCTTTTAGGGACGGAGGGAGTATATAATTAAGAGGATATAAATAGGATAATTATCTTAGGTATTTTCTCATTTGTACCATTATAACGGAGTGTACTGATCTGATCTCTTTGTTCAAAAAATATTTCAATTGTCTACAAGCTCCAAACATTGTAAGTTTTTTTTTTCTAATCAAAGATCGCACAAAGATGGTAACTTTATACCGAAGATGTCTTAGCCTAGTGGTTAGGACTAGGTACTCTGGGACAGTAGGTCTCAGGTTCGAATCTCCCTCCCCCTATATTGTAATGCGATTAAGTGCGCTCTTCGTTGAACCAAAAAAAAAAATGGTAACTTTATAAACATTTCAACTGCGTCACCGAAAGTTATAGTCGCCTAAACTATGTTCCTTTTAGAAACTCCAACTCACCATAACTCTCGAAGGCGAGCTTAAAATTGGAGATTTATTTTTCCAGATCAAAGATTTCATCAGATCTATGAATTTAGTACTCGTACGACTTAGGGAGTACAAAATAAATTTCTTCTGATAACGTTATGTACAATCCCCTATATACTAAAAGGATAGAGGAGCTAGAAGTATGGTGACGTGTCATAACCTCCTTCATTCGTTTTCCCGTCTAATGTTACTCTACTACTTAATGAGCTACCTAAACAATGAATGAAACTGTAAATCTCATAAATCTTATATAAGGTCTAATGTAAATTTCTAATCAACTTTAACTTACGTTATGGAAAAAGTACGTAAATTAAATTAAAAACATATACTCAGTGTACAAATTATATAATAATTTTACTTTTAAGACTTAAAAACAACGTGACTAAATTAAATTAAATTGAAATGTAATAAAAAATATTCATCATCATCTAGAGAGTGTAAATTAAACATTTATTTCAAAATGATATTGTAGTCTATAAAAAAATTTAACATAAATTCACATGTTAATTTAAATAAAATTTATTATTAATTTATTTATTGATAAATTTATTTCTAATATAAGCCGTGCATTTTGCACGGGACCTAAACTATTACTCCCTCCGAGTTCCTGTTATTGTCCCATAAGGTTTTAGAGAGAAATGAGAGAGTAATTGTGAACCACACATTGATAACCTAAAAAGAAATTAAAGGTGGGACAAAAATCAAACTCAGCCAAAAAAGAAAAGTGGGACAATAATAAAAACTCGGAGGAAGTACTTAATTATGTGGTTGCTGACTTGGCCTGGTGTGATATGTGGTTGGTGTGAGCATGCTCTTTATTTGTAGAGTATGTAATTGGTAAATTTTTGGGCTAGACACTTTTTCATCGGTCTCAGTCAATAGTAACTCAATCACATCTAGTCAATATCTTCGTTCCAAAGAGAACTTATATATTTATATTTTAGAGAATAAAGTAGAAAATCTGCATGGTAAATAATCACTACGAGTATTTTTTTTTTCCCTCATTTTTGTTCTAAAAACAATAAATTACCATTGATCATGATAGAAAAAGAACTTATACTCCCTCCGTTCCAATTATTTCCATGCATTTGGATATTATGCACTATTTATATATGAGAAGAATTATCGATATAACTTTAAATATATACGATAAAATATAGTCATGTGAGATTTTGTTTAAATTGTTTAATCGAATGCATCATGAATATCAAATTTTTATAATCTTTAGAAATATTTAGCTAAAGATATAGATAAAAGAAAACGTGCATTATCGACAAGTGTGAAAAAGCAAAAGTATGGAATTGATTGGAACGGAGGGAGTATAAAATTGTTTGAAACTATATGAAAATTTATTGGGATGAAAACGAATTTTACAATCAAAAATCCCGATTTAAACTAGATAAAAAAGCGAACAAAGAAGACAAAAATTACGTACAAAGATGAGTTTTTTTTACGTTAATTTTATACTCCGAAACAAACAATATTAACTTAGACTATGCCTTTTTCAAAAAAAAAAAAAAATCGCAAACCTAAACTAATTTCACATTTTTAGTTTCCCGAACATGCATAAAAACTACAGTTAAATTAGATTTTAGCGATATTATATAAAGTTAAGACCAACTTTGCAATGTATTTACTTCCCTCTTTCCATTTTGATTTCATAAATTTACTTCTTAGACACTATTAATACTTCGTAAGTGATAAGAATCTTAGATATATCCACGTACTAATATACTCATCGAGATCTTCGATATATCCAAAGAGAACTTATATAGATTTCATAAATTTACTTCTTAGACACTATTAATACTTCGTAAGTGATAAGAATCTTAGATATATCCACGTACTAATATACTCATCGAGATCTTCGATATATCCAAAGAGAACTTATATATTTATATTTTTGAGGATAAAGTAGAAAATCTGCATGGTAAATAATCACTACAAGTATTTTTTTTCCTTCATTTTTATTCTAAAAACAATAAATTACCATTGATCGTGATAGAACTATGTAATCGAGTGCATTAATGAATATCAAATTTTTATAATTTTTAGATTAGAAATATGTAACTAAAGATATAAACAAAAGAAAAATGTACATTGATGTACGTGTATAAAGCAAACGTATGGAATCATATGGAATGGAGGGAGTACATTTTTTTTTTTTTTTGTAAAACCAAGATATGAGAAATTAAAGACAGTCACTCTTTTAATTACAAATTGCTATGCAACTACTTAGGTCAGTACCACATAATATTAAAATAATGCATTATTTGATGAATCATGTTTTCCTTGCTGACAAAAATAAATAAATTAAAATGATGATTCTAAAAGAAAATTTGAAGTTGTTGTAAAGAAAAAAAAGCATGAAAAGAAACCCGAACCATCCATGACGGCCAACATAACTGTCTTCTGTCTACACATGGCCTCGTAGTAGTCGTACTACGTCAAAAAACAATTACTCAATAATTAGTGTAGACCCATGTCCAGCACGGTATATATATAGAAGTTTACTTTTTAGTTGATTATTTATACGGAATAAATTTTGATTAACAATTCATTATTTTCTAATACTTTTCAAATAAACTAATTAAAATATGGAGCTTAACTAATAGTACCATAAAATGTGTATTCTAACATTAATACAGATGTTTTTTAATACGTCATTCATATTTTTCGAGTCCGTCATACTTTTCTTCTCAATATTTATCAAAACATATGACTAATTTTTGTTAAACTTATAGTTATATAAATGTTATTTTTAAAATAATTTTAATTTAATGGTATAATTTTATAAAAATTTTATGTGATATAACTTTTTATAATTATAGATGTGTATGGAACAATTTTTTTTATATGTTACTGTGAAAATAATGGGTTATCCATAAATTCATTCTGCTATCATTAGTTTAATTTTCTTATTTAGGTATGCATGGATTGTAAGTAAAGAAATACGGAGTATATGTATTGGCCAATGATATATTAGCCCACGGTTAGTTAGAAGAAATATGTATTGGTCCACTCTTAATTAGAGGAATAGATTGAGCGGGAAAGTGGGAGAATGAGGTGTTGACATCTCATCTATTTTCTAGACATCGCTATCAGATTAGGTTTATCGACAGATTCATCTTTTTTTCTCATACTCGGCTACCCCAGTTTTACACTCACTTTTAATTTTTCAGACTCAGACTCAGACTTACTACAAAAGTACACTTTATCCACATACTCATTTCAGACTTTCTCACCTCACCTACCTTATTTTATATTATTTTTTATTCATCTCACCTCAACTTTTTACCCACCATGTTTTATTCTTTTATTCTTTTATTTACCCCTTCTCACTTCAAGTTTCTACCTACCTTATTTTATTTATGGATGTACCTCAATATCTATGTTTATTTTATAACTCTAATAATTACAATTAAATAATTAATTGTTAAATAAATCTTGTGACATACGAATAATTTTAAATCCAAGTGGTCATTATTAAAGGTTGCAATCGGGCGGGTGGGTCGAGTTCGGGTTGGGTTGTCGGTAGACCTGGCAAACAAGTCAACCGGGTCGGGTATGGGTCAGGTGAGTTTCGTGTTGACTTTGGGTTTGGCCAGATCATTTCGGGTTTGCTATTTTCATCTTTTTTAGGGATATCAACTCGTTTTTTTATAATAATAGTCGGGTCAATTTCGGGTTAGCTCGGGTCAGTTCAGGTAACGAGTCAACCTTGAATCTTTAGTTTGGATATCGTCAGATCGGGTTCGGGTTGGCTTATTCGGATCGCCGAGTCAGTTTTGTCATGTCTAGTTGTTGGGTTTGGGTCAGATGCGAATCATTTCCGAGTCGGATCGTTGGTTCGGGTCGGGTTTGGTCATGTTCATGTCGACTAGGTTTTGTTTGGTTTGGTCGGGTATAACCATCAATTCATTATCCATTATTACTACTACGTGCAGTATTATTTATCATTTATTATACGAATTTAGTTTATTTTCATCTATATAACTATATCATCTAATACAAATTATTTTGGACATGTCCTTTATTTTGTAATGAAGTGAAATGAGGTAAAGTGGAATTAGTTGAACTGAACTGAGATGAGGCAAACTGAACTAAAGTAGCTTGAAATACAGAAATAACAACAACAACAAGTTTACTTGTTACTAAAAAAATATTACTCCGTAAATATTATTGTAACAACAAATAATAATGTCAATTATTGTATCAAAAATATTAATTTTATAATAATAATAATAATTATTAATAATAATAATAATAATTAATAATAATAATAATAATAATAATAATAATAATAATAATAATAACTTATTTGAAAGTGAACAGAATGAACGAGTCTGAAGATGAGTATTTGAAATCAAAGACTCAACTTCAGACTTATCTTAGCCTCAGACCGTTTCAACCACTTTAGGTATGAGTCTGAGACTCAAAGAATCTGAGTCTCAGATTTACTCAACTTCAGACCCCCTTTAAACTTACATCCGTCTTAGATCTGTCTGAGGTATGAGTCCAGACTCAGACTCTTACTCAGACTCATGTTCAGATCACTTTAAACTTAGCCTTAGCATGACTAAAGATTTGCAAAGCAGCGACATACAGTGAAATACTAATCAAAGGCAAAGGCAGCCAATAATCCAAGTTCTCAAACTTTTGATTATCATACATGAAGTATACGTAGCAGTTAACCCTAAGCCAAAACATCATATCAGGCGCGTACATACAATTCTTTGAATGATGTGGATAATAAGACCAAGATATTTATTTTAATGCTACAATTCTGCATGCACGATTGATTAATTCTTACCCTGATGAATATAATAAACCAAAAGGGTAGAAAAATCAGAGAGACTAATCAATAGAACTCTAATTTTGACTAACTAACCAATGCTGTATTATCCTTTCAAAAAAAAAACCAATGCTGTATTATTATTATTATTATTATTATGCTATAAATAAGAATGATCCGAAGAGCAACGTATGTACAAGTAAGTATTAATTGCAAATAAGATCGAGTAGTGTTATTAACTAACTCAAAGCAATAAAAACTAACGAGTAAGACAAAAATAGTGTCATATACTCCAACCTAATTAAGATAGTCGATCGTGATGGAGACAAAGAATATCCTTCACATGACTATTGGTGATGGAGAGTTCAGCTATGCTCACAACTCCAACGCTCAGGTAATACAACATATTACAGCGTATATATGTATCACATTCCTATTTATTTGATAAATTCAAAACCCAATCTAATTATTGTTTCATCAGATCGATCGAGATACATTTACAATAATACAAACAGAGTATATGCGATCAATGTTATTAGGATTGATGAGGGAACTAGATCGAACCATAAGTTCACAAGATGCTACATACATACATACGTAGTAATTTACTACGAGTAACACACATTATATTACATTGTTAGTGTAAATTACATAATCATGCATGATAAAATCATGTTATTGAATCTCAAATAACTACTACGGAGTATGGAGTATATATTATTATATACCCGCAAATTGTTTATTTCTAAAGTTTATGAAATATTTTAGGGTTTAAAATATAACATATGCTACTAGCGTAGGATTAGGTCATACAATCAATGAAGAACCAAGTCTAATAATTTTTGGAACAAGTTGATCGACTCCTAAATTCTACTCCTTCCGTCTTAGTATAAAATTCACACATTACACCTATTATTAAACAACTATTAACAAGGAAGTGTTAACGAACTCTCTCAACCAAAACCTTAAGGCAATGGTTGATGCCCGTTTATATTCTATTACGCCCCCTTACTCGTGTGCTGAGATTCCGGCTCTGATACCATATTAACGAACCATCTCAACCAAGGCGATGGTTGAGGCTCGTCGTACCGTGTGCTCTTGTAAGGAAGAACAATATGTTATGGAAAATAAAAACCGAGAAATTTGTTATAGGTCACAATATACCAGCATCCCAAAAATCAATCAAAAATAAATAAATAAAGTATGTAAAAGCGTAGTGAACCTTATTGTGAGACAACACGAAATAGAAAGCGTGAATCTTATTACGAGACGGAATGAGCACAAAACAAAATCATAGTACTCCCTCCGTCCAATTCATTTATTTCTATACATTTGATTTTTTTGACACTATTAATAATTAAGAAGAATTTTTGATGTAACTTCTAATATATGTATGTATGTATGTATTAGAATAGTTAAAAGAAAACGATGATCGATGTACGTGCATAAAATAAACGTATAGAAATAAATAGAAGGAAGGGAGTAGTTAAGATTGGGATCATTCATTCACCTCCATTTAATTTGGACCTTAGAGATATGGTAGTAGTGCATGAATTATACTCTCTACGTAGCGTAATCCGTATAGTTTGCTAAAAAGTGCATGAAATTAATAGTACTCGTATAATTTTAATTAGTGGTACGTAAACTTGAAGTTGTATTAATTGAATTGGATGATGCATGCAGAATCGGGCATTCTCTTGTGTGATAAAGCCACTGCTTGAGGCGTCGGTGAGATCCGTCCTTTATGATATGCAGTCATCATGCGACGTCCTAAATGTGGCGGATTTAGGGTGTGGAGTGGGTCCTACTCCAATTTCAGTAATATCAACTGTACTAAAAACTGTGCACAAAATATGCAAGGAGATGAAATCTGAAGATGATGATGAAGAAGTGCCACAAGTGCAAATATTTATGAGTGATCTTCCATCCAATGATTTCAACCTCTTATTCCGAGAAGTTGGAAAGCTACACTTTGGAGATAAACCATCCTGCTTTATCATGGCTGCTCCAGGCTCCTTCCATGCAAGACTTTTCCCTTCTAATTCCCTACAACTTGTTCTCTCTAATTATGCCATTCATTGGCTCTCTCAGGTACGTACTAACTAACTAATTCATTCATTCTTCACCCACACTTCCAACCCACTATAAGTTCATTTAAGACCCAACACACATGAGACACAAAACTTAAAATACGCACACACAAAAAATAAAAAAAAAACTATCATCATATAAATGTTATTTTGTTAATATTATTAAAAAATCATGTTTCATGTTCATTGATATCTTTCACATTTCTTTTTTCAAGATACCTAGGTATTTTATTAAGAAATGTGTCACTTTTAAGGCGGAAGAAATCAATTTTCTTTTTTCAAGATACCTAGGTATTTTATTAAGAAATGTGTCACTTTTAAGGCGGAAGAAATCAATGAAACGGAGGAAGTAATTAAATTTTTGTGATTTTCTATCCTCTTGCCAATTTTAATCACAAGTTTATTTTGTTAAGAACTTCCTTCACCTCATCATTATTTATGCTAATGTTTTAAGTACAGAACTTCTTCTAACAATACGTACATTAAAATACATGGTGAATACTTGTTTGAGCATCAACAAAATAAAGTTAGTCGACTTTTGTTTATATTTGATTTTTCGGAAGAGAAGGTCATTTAATTTATTAGTAGCAGAAATAATACTCATAGATAACCGTAGCTAAGATAAAAGTATTTGAGTTAGGTATACTAAAATTTGTTACTATTATGGAAAATGAGTATGTAGCTTAAGTGAGTGAGTGAGTGTTTGGTTATGAGTGGACGTGTATGCATGGATAAAATGTTGGATTATCTAAAGCTGGTGTGGCATATATATATATATGGGATTGTGAAGGTACCCAAGGGTCTTTCCAATGAAAAGGGGACGCCTATGAATAAGGGGAAGATTGTTGCGTCAGAGAGCAGTAAACCAGAAGCACTGAAAGCTTACTATGCTCAATTCCAACAAGACTTTTCTAAGTTCCTCAGCTGTCGTTCCGATGAAGTCGTCCCCAATGGTTACATGCTGCTCGCCACTCTCTGTCGTCCATCCACTAACCCTATGGAAACACGTCTGCTTAGGTTCCTTTATCAAGCTCTAGCTCGTCTTGTTCTCAAGGTACCTACCTACCTACGTTTATCTCATTTCCATTGCTAACGGTTTATTCTATCACTTTGTCTTAGTCTAGCTAGCTACCTCTTAAAACCCGATAATAATTCTCTACATACAGTCATACCGATTAATTACGTGCTTATTTTAAAAAATAGCACTCTAGAACTACTAACAAGATAACACATATATACGTTAGCAAAATACGCTATGAAATAGGTTATCCATCTCCTCGTAAGAAAAAAACTTCATTTGTCGTCCAGATATGTAGAAATTCTCCCAATACGGCTACGTTGAAATTGCATATAATGTCTCCCACCCCTTATACTCTTAGGGTGCATACAAATGAAAGACTATCTTTATAATGATTCACCAAATATAATAGGACGAAACCCCAAAATTAAATCTATGAGGATGAGAGACAACAATATTGTATTATATTATTATTATATTATGAACTGTAAATACGAAATCTATTACGAATTTACGAGATACATAAATAGCATCCGCGCCCAAGTTTCTATATACCTCGAATTACATGACATGACACGATGCTTTTGCATTGCGGTAAATTTTTTCAAATATTTCTGTAAAAAAAAAGGATGTCAATTCCTCAATTATGGACCATATTTTTCCGTTCAACAATGCGGTGGGTGATATCGGATGATGATTTTTACATTAATATATTTATATCTTTATTAGGAGATTTAGTCCAGATGTGTGTGTGTTTTACTGTTGACTGTAATAATATTGTCAAACATGGAATTTATTTAGGCATAATAATAATAATGCGAATTGTGTTGTGAAACAAACAGGGAGTGATAAAGGAGGAAAAGCTTGATTGTTTCAACCTACCAGTGTACTTCCCATGCAAAGAAGAAATCCAGGAAATTGTATTAAAACAAGGCTCATTTTCAATACAACATTTGCAAGTGACGTATGATGAAGTTCAAAATGACGTGAAAGACGTTACATCAGGAGCTGAATTCCTAGCTAAAGTCGCAAGATCCATCTCTGAAGCTTTGATTTCCTACCATTTTGGAGATGATATATGGGATCAGTTGTACGATGTTCTCTACCAAGTTGTTTTGAAGCACTTAAAGCTGGGTACCTATCCAAGTGATATCTTCAATATTGTTATTGTTCTTAGGAAGTTGGACAATTAATTCATGTTTCTTCTTTTTCCCATGTATCCAAATTAATTTGTGACCATGTATCATTGTATGATCAAACGTCTTCAATGTACCAATAATAATAAAGAGAAAATAATAATAATAATAAAGTGTAATAAAGCAATATTTCGGGAATTTACACTTATCAATAGTTTCGATTTCATGTTCGTGGTTTTAAGATCATCCCCAAGCAAGACCGTCTTAAATAGGTCATCACAACCCATGTTTTACTCCTAATCCCACCTTGTTCATTTTGAATCACTTTCACCCTCCCAAACAGAAGGCCACGATAGGTCACAAAGCTAATCATTTTCCACTTTAATTACAGTTTTTCCAACCAATACATGATAGACTTCTAAAAGCAAAAAGGTCACGACCTAGGTTACAAGGAAGGTCACAAAACTCGACAGTTGTTCTCCTATGACATTTTCTCATATTGGGTCATGTTAATTTTTTTGTTAATTGATGATTAAGGTGACACCCTCTCCTGACTTAGTTCATGACCTTGCTTGGGAGTGCATGGTCTAAGTGTTGGAAATAAAGGATCACTCTAGAGGAAATATATAATTAAAGAATACTCCCTCCGAGTTCCTATTATTGTCTCAAAAGTTTTTGGGGTGAAAAATAAGGAAGGGGAAATGAGTGGTTCAAAAAAGAAGGGGGAAGAGAGAGAAATGAGAAAGTAATTGTGAACCACATATTGATAGCCTAAAAAGAAAAGTGGGACAAAAATCAAACTCAGCCCAAAAAGGAAAGTGGGACAATAATAGGAACTCGGAGGGAGTAGATGTTATTGTGTCATGGTAGGGAGGCACCTGAATGAGAAACAAAATCGTCCCGACTACGGTACAAATCGGAATGGCCGGGTATCGTCCGTCCAAGGTCACAACACAACACTGCTGAAAGTTGTATACTCAACCATTAAGAGTTGGAACTCACATTGTATGCTCAAAATTATCATAGAGAAGAAGTAGATGAGATGAAAGATCATGTCCCTAAAATGACTACAAGCTTCTCATTTTTATAGTGGTACGAGAGGAAAACCAAAGACCAAAGTGATTAATTGACACCATAACCACCAAGTTAATGACATTCCCACCACCACAAACATAAGCCATAAACGTACACAAAGTTTAATGGCCATAATCATGCTATTAGTGACAAAATTCTTTTACGATGTTATGAATGGATTCCCTACAATACAAATGAATATGGTCAACATTGCTAGCCATTGCATTATATCCAACAATCCCACACTAATGCAAAGGATAGACAAAATTCTGAGCATATGAGAAGGTTGACACTTAGATGTTAATATCTTTCGATTTGAATTAACGTATTAGTGAAACGAGGCAACAACTTACTTATAACAAGAGAATATCTTTCGATTTGAATTCCTTATTGAACTTCGGTTGAATTATTCTCACAACATATATCATACCTTAAGTTCCACACGAGTTCCGCGATATGATTCAACAAATTTATGGTCAAATGAACCTTGGGATTCTAATGAGTGCTCTAGAGAGATAACTCAATCTCTTATAGAAGGAGACCAACCCTTCACACTCACTTAGGAGCTATAGAATCATTAAGAGCTATAAAGCTCAACTTCTCAATACTACGGTGAATCCATCAAGTCATCCACAACAGGACCACCCAAACATAGAGATATGGATTCATTAAGAGAAATATCTCCACCTTTATCATTACGGTGATCTCATCAAGTCCGTCTCACAAGGACCACCCAAATTTGGGCTATAAGACCATTAAGATTTATATGCTCAACCTTTTAAATACACAAAATCATATTTGTTGATCGATTTCAACTCTCTCTCAAATCTGCATAATACATGTGTGTTTGTGATTCACTACACATCATTTTTAGCAATATGAAGCTGAAATTAGCATCAAACATTGCATAACAATTGATGTCCCACAATTATGCAATAAATATTAAGCTCCCAGTTATATCATGCATCTTATCCGGTAAGGTTAAGAGAGCAAAATAATACGCATACACAATAGATAAAATTATACTCCCTAATTGTCTTCTTAATAGACTTAAAGGGTTATTTAATGACAATAATACCAACTATAGGGCGTTGACGTAGAAATTTGTGTGGATTCCCACAATCAAATAAGAACCAACTCTACTAACTGGGTAGCTAGGGTAAGTCGGGTATCGAATCCACAGAGACAGTGAGCTAAATGAAAAGTCTCGGTTTAGTTAAACTTTTAGTCGTAGAAATTCGGTTTGGGCTGAATAAGTCTAAACTAATGAGCTAAACTAACAAAAAAGGAAAACGGTAACAAATATAATAAAAGGGACTAGGGTCAAGGTCAACAAGGTAGTCTCAGGGGAGTTGTCGGACTCATAAAGTAGTTGATTAAGGTCTTTAATAGGCATAAGATAGGCTCTCTCGAGTCTCTATCTACCATAGGGCGGTCCTAGCGGGTTCTCGCTACTTACTAGGTCGACCTAATCCACTGAACGCAAGTCTAACCTAAACTCAGCTCTCGATCAGAAGTTTAGGTCAACTAAATTGATTAACTAATTTGGGCAGGACAAGTAAATCATACAGATATAACGTAAACGGAGATTAATAACGATTAATCAACAACTAAATCAACTCGAGACAAAATCCCAATTAAGACGAACCGTGCTAACCCTAACCCCTACCCAAACATAATTGAAATTAATCTAAAATCAACTAAAGATTGAAACTTTGATAAAATCAACTAATATGAACTAATAAATATAAAGACAATAATAAAGAGAGAAATGGAGAGAAAATTATACCAACACGAAAGAGATTGGAAACGATGAATAATAAACAATAGAAACGATCTCATAGTATAACAATTAAATCTTCAATTGCCGATCCAAAAAGGGGCAATTGGGTCATCTCCTTCTTTGTTTTGAGCAAATCCGGTAGACTAACATAAGTGGCCAGCACATGGTTAGGAGGATTTGGGTCAAGGTCAAACACGACCTTGACTCCGGTTTTACTAATCATGATCCGTCTTTACTTCATTATTTCCGAGTCGATACCTATAAGATAGAAACGAGACAAAGCAGTACCAAATTCTCGGAAAATACCATTATTCCAAAAAGTATAAAATAAAACTACTAACTATAAAATAAACTATAAAATGAGCTATAGGACAATAAAGGTACACAAAATCAGACTAAATAACGGGTAAAAATAGAGATAAATCACTACTAAAATATCACTTATCAGGCGTCTTCCCAAAATAATATCAATTTTAATTAATCTGATAATAAAACGTATTATTGAATTAGTTAAACCAGAGTAGTATAGATGACCGATTACCAATAGAACCCTTCAACCTTCCTTTTCCACATTTAATATTATTTAACGATAATAATACCAATCATAGGGCGTTTTCGCAAAATAATATCAATTTTAATAAATATAAGAATAATAGGTACTATTGGAATAGTTAAACCAGAGTAGTATAGGTGACCAGTCACCAATAACCGTTCACCTTTTTTTTTTCGCCTTTAATTTATTTCGTATTACCTCACTCCCTTTAACTTACTCAGTGTACGGAGCACTAAACGTCATCAATGTCCTCCGCCTTCCTCGTCCTTCAACCTCACAAAATCTAGCTAACAACACAATTCTACAACAAAATCAACACGTTAATCTAAACAAAACCTATGGAAAAAAAAACAATTAAATAATTTAGAAAACCATGAGAGAATCGGAAGCATTCTTGAGCTCAATCTAAGTTTCATCATAGTAGTAGCCTTACTAAATCTAATAAGTAGTAACAGATGCCAAAGCTTGTATAATAGCCTCCGCCTCCGCCAAATCCGGTTATTTCCTCCAGCTATTGAACTCAACGACAACACTCTCCCCCCCATTGACCACACTAAGGAGGAAATGCAGATTGAAGTGCAATTTTGAAGACCAAAAATTTTTAGACTTTTTTTTAGAGATGCACATCTGCCATCAATAAAGAGAATGTGCAAAGTGATAGAGATAGATGATGAAGGAGAACTAATGAGGAGTAGACCAGCAAAACTGACCTGAACCGAATGACCCGACCCAAATAAGCCAACCCAAACCCGTCCTGATACCTGAACTGAATACCCAATTTTGACCCGTGACCCGAATTGACCTTAGCTAACCCGAAACTGACCCGACTATTATTATAGAAAACGAGTCGATATCCCTAAAATGGTTGAAAATAGCAAACCCGAAAATGACCGGAACCAAAAATGATCTAACCCGACCCGAAGTCAACCGAATTATTATAACTCGAAAGTGGCCCTGACACGAATTTGATCCGACTGGTTAACCCGTTATCCACGTCTAAGGAGAATGATGGAGTATAAACAGTCGGTTAAGTATTAATCAGGCTACCTACAAGTTACCTGATGTAGTAGGTTATAAAGTTTTCTATACAACTCTAGTTTAACTAGTCCAATAATACGTATTATTCTCAGATTTATTGAAATTGGTATTATTTTGGAAAGACGGCCTATAGTTGGTATTATTGCCGTTAAATAACCATATAATAAAATTATTATAAAGATGAAAGCTTAATCGATCATTGTGCATCTCACCTTCTGATCCAACATCTTTATAAATATCAAACATAGTGCAATTCTCAATATTGCACCATAACACGAAATAAGATTTTGGTAATATACACAAACGAAATGTACTAACTACATAAGCTACATTTATACACGTTACACGAAGTGTTTGTGTTTTTGCACCCAGATCATACTCCGCATTATTTTATTTTGTTGAAGTCTCTATATATACATCACCATTCTTATACTCCTCTCTCCCCTTCCCCCCCCCCCAGTTTTTTGCTTCTTTACGTTTTACTTTTTGACACTATTCATGGGTAGGGAGAATTTCTAATATAATTTCTAATGTGTAAGTTAATTAAAAGATAGTCATGTGGGATATATTTCTAATGTGTGTAAATAAAGATATAAACAAAACAAAATGTGCATCGACAAGTGTGATAAACCAAACGTAAAGAATCAAACGAATCGGAGGGAGTATTAGAGAACAACGAATCTCGATGATTGTTTCACTTATATTTTCTTTTTGAAAATCCACAAATCAAAATATACTCGTATATCCTTTACTCACATAAAGCCAATCATCATAATCTCATGTAGTGTGGCGTAAGTCAAGTATATATAACATAAATTATTGAACATTACACAACCATTATTTATTTACATAGCCAACAAATTAAAACTTCTTTTTTTTTTTTCCAAAAGAGATCCCACTCGGGCTCAATTCATTAACGAAATATCATGGCTAATCGCCAAATCAACATTAATCGGGAACATACCGTCCCAAGACCTAACTCCCTCACGTTCCATCTCTAAATGTGCGAGCAGATGGACAACGGAATTACACTCCGGACAAGCGAAACTGAAAGTTACAGACTCAAAACAAAGCAAATAGGAATAAATGTTCAAGTAAACCAAGTGCAAGTCAGCAGCCCCACGTCTTCCAGCCTTCAAATCAGTAACCACCTTCAAGTTATCGCTCTCCACAACGATCCGAGCAAGTCCTCGCCTGTGAGCCTCCTTTAGGCATTCCAAAATAGCCTCTACTTCAGCCATAGAGCTATCTCGGGTCTGCGTTCGCTGCCACGACACAGCCCAGCTCGCCATTCCCTCATGGTTCATGCACACTAAGCTAACTCCGTACCCGACACCCTCAACAACCCCAACATCTACATTAATCTTCCACTCGTCAATACCTGGTCTGACCCAGTGTTTGCTCGTTCTAAAAGTAGCAGAAATGCCATCCACCACCTGCCCAACTCGTGGCTCCTTCTGTCTTCCTCCCCGTCGCACCGCCTTCCTCTGACCTGAGCCCGACGCCCGCACCCACCTCACCTCACCCTCCGCATCACGCAGTTCTCATAACAGGTCCTCGACCCGTTTCAAGACCTCCTTCTCACCGTTACGCACCCCATCAAAAATCAATTTATTCCGTCTCTCCCACAATGCCCAACACACTAGCAAATATAAAGGACGGTCCCCCTCTGCCAGATTCCGTAACACAAATTCCAACCATTCTCGGACATGCAGTAGGCCATTGTCGATATAATAGCTAACCCTACTCCCTCGCCACAACCACACACCACATGAAGGCAAGCCTCTCTTTTACTAGCACAGAATAGGCACGCCTTCTCCTCCTGACTCGTTCTCTTTGCAATATTAAATCGAGTAGCAACCGAGTCTTGGCCCAATTGCCACACAAATAACTTCACCACAGGAAAAATCGGGGTTTTCCAAATCTTCTTCCATAGCCATTCATCACGATGTGCCTTAGCGCTTCCCTCCTCCACCATCCCCCATGTATCAAATGATAGGCTGATTTTACCGTATAAATCCCAAGCTTATCATGCTCCCAGTTCCACTCATCCATCGGTTTCGACTCACAACTCTTAATCCGCTAGGGCTGTGCACCGGTCCGAACCCGGCCCGACCCGGACCGGACCCTGTTCGACCCTGAACCGGAATTGTAAATTTCCCCGACCCTGACCCTGAATCAGTAAACGTTGACCCTGAACCGACCCTGAAAATTCCGGGTCGGACCGGGTCCGGACCGAATTGACCCTGTTTTGTCTCGACACTGTACTGTACAAAGTCTACAACAACAGTTTTCAATATTTCATTGCTTATGTCTTCAATTCTTCATAGTTCAATCTCACCCAAATTAATAAACCATTCAAAGAAATTAAAGTAAAAGTCCGGATGTCCAAACAACAAGTTTTCAAAACGATCGAATGATGCATCGTTAAAATGTCCAAACAACAAATTTAAAATACTAAGAGTCCAAGACCAAGAATTAAAACATCAAAGATTTTCAGCAAACATAGATCGTTGCATCGTTCAAGCTCATCTTCTCATAATCTGTAATAGAAAAAACTAAATAAAAAATAAGTTTAACATCAATAAAGCCTTTAAGATAATACTACGAGTTCAACACAAAATTAGATAAATTAAACATATTCAAGCACAACACGAAAAAACTTGTTACCTTTCTCTAATTTCTCAAGTTCGTCCAAGTTCTCTTCCATGTCAAGTTTTGATTCACGAATTGAAGCTCCAATCTTGTGCACATATTTGAGCTTGCACCATCTTAGACAATTTAAAGCAAGAAAATAACGTCATCAATACATTACTAAGGTATCTTTAAGTGGATAAATATTATATCGTTTTTTTTACAAAAAATAAACTTTACCTTTGGCGTTAAAGAACTTCTAAACGCATCAAGAGTGCGACCTCCAACACTAAATGCAGATTCCGATGCTACCGTAGATATTGGCATAGCCAAAACATCTCTAGCCATATGTGCCAAAATAGGGAATCTAATTGCATTTCCTCTCCACCAAGCTAGTATATCCCTCTCTTCATCATCTCCTTTTTGCTCATTCAAGTAACGATCAAATTCGCTTCTAATAAGAAGATTTGCCCCACTCATTTGCCTCTTGACTTGTTCTTCAATGTTACTCATGTATCTCAAGGCGGATTGTGAGCTTGCTTGTTGATGACACATTAGACATATTCTGACCGACTTCACCACTCTCACCACTTATTGGTGCATAAATACGTCTATACTCATCATACATCTCATATGCAAACTGTTTTACCTTCCCAGCCAACAATTAACCCTTTTCCACCCCATACATATTACATAGAGCAATACTCACCTCAAGATATTTGAAACTCGGATCCAAGATAACAGCCAAATAAATCAACATATTCATTTTTTCCACATCACCCCAATATTTATCATACTTTGCTTTCATTTGGGTGGCCATTGCTTTAAACTCAGAATCATCTTTTTTCAACCATTCATTAAGCAAATCATGGGTGTGGCCAATTTGGAAGAAGAGAGTGTTACTTGTTACATACAATGAATCCGAAATAAGATGTGTTAAATCGTAAAACTCCTTTAAAAACACAAGTCTCTCAAGTTTATCCCAATCATCATCATCAATAGGACCCAAGTACTCTGGTTCCAAAACAACGGGAAGCTCTATTCGACCAAATACATCTTTATACTTTGTAGCACTATCAAGCATTAAATAGGTCGAATTCCACCTTGTAGAAACATCAAGTGACAATGACAACTGACAATCAATTTTACACCTCTCCACTTGTTCATTAAACAAGGCAATTCTAGCGGGGGAGTTCCTAACATATTTAACTGCAGCCCGTACCTTATCTACATATTTCCCATGATCCTTTAGGTCATCCCAAACAATAAGATTAACTATGTGGGCTATACATCTCATATGCAAATACTTCCCATCACTAATGCCACCATTTTTCTTAACAAACCTTTCCAAATAAGCACATGCAACATCATTTGAGCTTGCATTATCAACTGTAACTGTAAATAATTTACTACCCAAATCCCATGCATTCAAACAATCCTCAACAGTTTTGCCAATAGCTTCCCCTTTATGACTTGAAATTGGACAAAAGTTTAAGATTCTTTTTTGTAACCTCCATTTGTCATCAATAAAATGAGCAGTGTGACACATGTAGTTTATCCTTTGATTTGAAGTCCAAGTATCAGTAGTTACACATACCCTTTGACAAGAATTTTTAAGAAAAGTCTTCAAAGTCATTTTCTCATCAAGGTAAAATTGGTAACAATCTCGTGCTATAGTAGTACGAGAAGGTATGCGAAACAGATACATAACAACAGACATAAAATGTCTAAATCCAGGCCTCTCCACAAATCGATATGGCAACTTATCAAGTATGATCATGTAAATCAATGCTTTTCTGACATCTTCTAAAGTAACTTCCTTATGCTTAAATCTAACCTCTTGTTCCTCTTTACTAAGTGGATCAAAGACCAAGTGAGATTGTTTACCTTTGCTCTTGTTGTTGCTACTAGCTGGATTCTTTGAGCAAGTTTCCCAATGTTTACCAATATTTTTCGACCCATTTACGGTGGAATCAGCTGCAAAAGTCGCATCTTCACAGAAGTTACACTCAGTCCTTAGACAACCAAAACGATCCAAGTACTCGGTGAAGTCTGCCCAATAAAGTGCCCGTCTCTTACTGTTGCGTATGATATAACGACGTCCATCCTTTGGTAGTTTGGTCGGATGTGGTTTATACTCACCAGTAAACGGACGTTGTCGACTATTAGTTGTCCGTTGCTCTTCCATATCTTCATCTAAAATGTCCACAATCACATTCTCGGTTGCTTCATAGGATGACAAATTGGGATTGTGTTGTGTGCTAAATTTAGACCGTTTTTCCCTCCATTTAGACCCGTTTTCCCCTCGTTTTGCGAGTTTTGAGTGCGATTATCGCCATATTTTGTGTACTTCTCGCATTAGCGTCTCTCTTGTGCGTTTTACGTGTTTTTGGTAGTTTTTCTATCAATTTTGATAGGTTTTGCTACAAAAATCACGATTGAGCTTCCACGAGCACAAGAGAAAGGAAAACCGTCCAAAGAGCAAAGCACACAACTTAAAGTTTAAAGCCATCCGATCGAACAAACGAAGAATGAGACAAGACTCGAGGCCAGAAAAAAATGACCGGGCGAAATTTCACCCGGTGAGACACCACCGGGCGAAATTTCACCCGACGGTAAAAATTGCCTCCCGAAGAATTTCCGAGAACTCCCCACCGGGCGAAACTGACCGGGCGAAATTTCGCCCACCGGGTGAAATTTCGCCTGATGGTGAAGACGTGCCGAAAACGCGAAAAAAGAAGAAAATCTCACCGGGCGAAAATTTCACCCGATGGGAATTACTGATGAGTCCGCAGGGCGAAGTTTCACCCCATGGAGATGCAAAGGGAGATTGTCTCACTAATGGAGCATAAAGATGGATTTGGGCTTTAGGTTAAGGATCCATTAAGAGATTACTATATATATGTTACCCTAATTCATTGCCTAAACTCACCTCTCTATTGTGCTAAGGAGGGAAGACATTACACCCTTCCACCATCTTATTACACCAACCATTAGTAGTAGTAATCTACAAAATCCCCAAAAATTCTAGTAGTTTAATAGTAGATCTACAAGTTTCCATCAACAATTATTTAGATTTCAAGGTTGTAAGAAGATTATTCAAGGTTTATTTGAAGATTTGTTGGGTTTTATGAAGAATTGGTGACAAGTTCTTCACTTTATTCATCAAAGATTCAATCTTTATCTATGATATCTTCTTATTTCTTATAGATCTATATAGTTGGTACAATTCTCTTCCACTCTCTAATCTCTATTTAGTTTTTGTGATATTTTCTCATCATCATCTTGTTCAAATCTAATCAATATGCATGTTGTGATGAATTTCATAATGAATTGTGAGTAAATTTCTTGTTGGGGAGTTTAGGGATGAGGGCTTGGTTTATTCGAATATAGGGATGTTGGTGGGTTGCTTGCATGTTGGTTTATCTTATTTATGGTGTTGTGTCATTGTTGTTTTAGTCCGGCCAACTAGACCGACCTTGACTAATTTCTATCAATATGGGGAAACTCGGGGTAGAAATTACCATGACTAGGGACTTACCCTCATTCACCGCGAAAGCGGGTTTTTAGGTGAGTTTATCGACATTGTGACAAAAACTCGATCCCGACCTTCTTAGACCCCAAGTACCGAATCCCGACTTCTCCCTAACACTTTTCCCTAAATTGATCAACTCTAAACCATCATCGCACTAATCCCTCTAGTATAGACTCGACCCCAAAAAGAAAACTCCCCTTCTAAGGCATCGAACACGACACTTTAAACTTCACAACACATACCGTTCCCTGTGGACCGACCTCGACTTACCACGATTACTTGTTTGTTTTTGTGATAATTCCGAGTCTATAAATATTGTTTGATCCCCCGTCCTTCGCTAAAACGACCGATCCGATTGGGGCGCGATCAAAATGGCGCCGTTGCCGGGGAACGGCTAATTGTTGTGTTTTTAGTTGTTGTGTTTGATTCTTTTCTCTTCTCTCTTTTCCCTAGTGCCGCGAGGTGCTAGGAGTCTCACCGTTTAATTGGGTTTTATGCCCAGGAACACGTCATCGCCCTTGTGGTTCGATCCGGAACCGGAAAGGACTTTTAGAGCATTGCGTTTTCGAGGAAATAACTCAACCACCATCATTCCACATCCTTCATTATCACCTCCTAACCTTAATCCCATCCTTCCACATTCACCTTCTACACCTTCTACATCACATAACCCCACTCCAAACAATCCTTCCATACCTTCTACTTCACAAAATTCACCACCACCACCACCATCACCGAAAACACCACCACCAATTCCATCCCCTCCAAATTCTCCAAATTCTCCAAACCCTCCAAATCCAAATCCACCATCACCACCAATCCAACCAATGGCGACTCTAGGTTCGCATTCTCAACTCACACAAGAAGAAACACCATCTCCCGTCGATTTCGGAGAGATTCCCGAGAATTACGAATTGAAAGCTTCTTTAACCAATGCGGTCCAACAAGATACATTTCATGGTTTTTCTCAAGAAGATGCTCAAGAGCACATCGCTTCATTTAAAGAAAAATTAGTAGGAGCACGTCTCAATGGGTTAACTTCATGCCAATTGCATCGTTTATTATTTCCGAAGACCCTAAGAGATGGAGCTCGTAGATGGCTTCAAGGCCATCCCGCTAATACATTTACAACATGGGCTCAACTATCTAACGCCTTCTTGGAGAAATATTTTCCGCCGTCAAAGACTAACCAATACCGCATGGAGATACAAACGTTCAAGCAAGATGAATTTGAAAGCCTAAGTGAGGCTTGGGAAAGATTTAGAGATTTGTTGCGCAAATGTCCACATCATGGAATACCCGATTGGCTAACTACCCAAACGTTTTACAACACCCTTTCATCGAGAACCAAGGAAAACCTCAATTCGGCCGCCGGAGGAGACTTCTCTTCTCTCACCGATGAGGCATCTAAGAATCTTATTGAGAAGATGGCAATGAGTGATTCAAGAATGGATCAATCGAGGGATTCTAGAAAGAAAATTGAAGTGAACTCATCTACGAGTTCTAATGAATTGAAATTCCAAACGGAACTTGAAGAATTGAAAAGGAGAATGAATGCCATGAATTCTAAGCCCACTCCTAGAGGTATATACCAAATTCAAGGGAGTGTTCCTCCAAGGCAACCATCTCCTCCAAAGTTATTAACATGGGAAGTTCGATGTGATCATTGTGGCAATCATGGCCACGACTCTAGCTCTTGCATTCCTAATGAAGAAGTCTATGTTGAAGAGCCAAATGAAGTTCAAGCTATACAAGTATATGGGCAAAGACCTCAATTTGATCCCTTTTCTAATACTTACAACGCCGGCACAAGGTTTCATCCTAATTTCTCTTATGGAAATCAAAATGTTCAACACCCGATGCCGCGCGCCCATGGGAGTCAAATGAGGCCATTCAATCAAAGTCAACAAAGGTCTTTTAACCAAGGACCTCCAAAGATGCCCCCATATATGCCTCCTCATCAAAGGAGCAACTTCAATCAACAAGGTAGCAACTTCCATGTTCCTAACAACTACAACAATTACCAAAATCAACATGGTAATCACTTTAATCATGGATACAATCAAGGGTTCCAAGAAAATTCTCATGGTAACCAAGGTTACAATCAACAATCATTCAATCAACCCTCTCAATCTTATGGCCAATCAAGCAATTCTCAATTTGGTCAAGGAGGTCCCTCATGGGAGAACTATAATGATTTGCAAAGAACCGTTGGCCAACTATGGAATGAACATCAAGATACCAAGGCAAGGCTAAAAGTTTGGGAATCACAAGAAGCAACAAAAGCCTTAGCCGCACCAATTCATCCACCCCATGGTTTGCCCGGTCAACCCCAAAACCCAAGAGATCCTTCACACCAAGCAAATGCCGTGATTTTGAGAGGTGGCAAAGAACTTGAGGACCCATATAAGAACTTGAACTTGAACACCAAGACTACCCCATCCGAGGTTAATTAACCAAGTGCACCACAAGAATCATCTCCCACTTCCCCCAAACAAAACCGGGGAATACAAGCGGAGTTTGATATCCTCCAAAATGCGGAGAATGAACTAAGAGAACAAAGAAAGAAGAAAGAGCAAATGGAAGCCGAAGAAGCCAAAAGAAAAGAGGCAGAGCGATTAGCCGAAGAAGAAGAAGAATCCAATGTTCCACCGCCTCCCACTTTTGTCCCTCTATTTCCTTTTCCCGAGCGAGCTAAGCCACACAAATAGAATGCTCAATTTAGCCGTTTCGTGGATATGTTGAAGAAAGTAGAGGTAGCTTTACCTTTCACCGAGGTAATTTCTCAAATGCCCCTCTATTCTAAGTTTTTGAAAGATGTCTTGACTAAAAAGAGAACCTTAGAGGACAAAGAATGTGTCTCTCTCACGGGTCATTGTAGTGCCATTCTTATGAATGAAATGCCAAAGAAACTAGATGATCCCGGTAGTTTTTCCATCCCTTGTCGGGTAGGAAATGTTGTTGTTAATCAAGCTTTATGCGACCTAGGGGCTAGTGTTAGTTTATTGCCCTATTCCATTGCTAAGAGACTTAGTGTGGGGGAGATGAGACCCACTAGCATGTCAATTCAACTTGCGGATAGGTCCGTCAAGTACCCACTTGGGATACTTGAGGATGTACCCGTTCAAGTTGGTAAGTTCTTCATCCCCTCCGACTTTGTTGTCATGAATATGCCCGAAGACACTATTACCCCCATTATCTTAGGTCGACCTTTCATGGCTACCGGAGGCACTATAGTTGATGTTAAGAATGGAAAATTGTCATTTAACATAGGGAACGAGTCGGTAGAGTTTTCCCTTTCTCAAGCTCTTAAACAACCAATGATTGAACAAATGAATTTCATTGAAGTTATTGATAGTTTGGTTGAGTATATCTTGATAGATGATGATAAGCAAGAAGATGAACCATTTGACTCTCCACCTCTTGAAGAAGAATGTTTGCATGATGAAAAGGTAGAACCACTACCGGTGGGTAAGAGTATGGTATCTTCTCCTCCTAATCTTGAACTTAAACCACTCCCCTCTTCCCTCAAATATGCTTTTCTTGAAGGAACTAATTATCCCGTTATCGTCAATGCTACCCTTGATGGACCTCAATTGGAAAAACTTTTAATTGTTTTGAGAAAGCACAAAAAGGCCATCGGGTATAGCATTGCCGACCTCCAAGGCATAAGCCCAAAAGTTTGCATGCATAGGATCATCCTTGATGATGACCACCGTCCTTCGGTAGAGGGTCAACGTAGGTTGAACCCCACCATGAAAGAGGTTGTCATGAAGGAAGTCCTCAAGTTGTATGAGGCTAACATTATATACCCAATAACCGGAAGTAAATGGGTTAGCCCCGTACAAGTTGTGCCGAAAAAAGGAGGAATGACGGTTGTTAAAGGAGAAAAGGGTGAGTCAATATCTACTAGGACTATTACCGGTTGGCGCATGTGTATAGACTATCGAAAATTGAACATGGCCACCATAAAAGATCATTTCCCCCTTCCTTTTATTGATCAAATGCTTGAAAGATTGGCGCATCATTCTTATTTTTGTTTCCTCGATGGTCATTCCGGATTTCTTCAAATACCTATTCATCCCGATGACCAAGAGAAGACCACTTTTACTTGTCCCTATGGCACCTATGCTTATAGAAGGATGCCATTAGGATTGTGTAATACGCCGGGAACGTTTCAAAGATGTATGATGGCTATTTTCTCCGATTTTATTGAAAAATCTATGGAAGTTTTTATGGATGATTTTAGTGTCCATGGTACATCTTTTGATTCTTGTCTTGAAAATCTTGATCAAGTGTTGGCTCGATGTGAAGAGTATAGACTTGTTATAAATTGGGAAAAGTGTCATTTTATGGTTGAACAAGGTGTTGTCCTAGGTCATATTGTTTCTAATAGAGGAGTTGAAGTCGATAAGGCGAAGGTCTCCGTGATTGAGAACTTGCCACCACCTACAAATGTCAAAGGGGTGAGGAGTTTTCTAGGTCACGCCGGTTTTTATAGACGATTTATTAAAGACTTTTCTAAGATTGCTAAGCCTTTGACTTCTTTGCTTATGAAAGATGCACCTTTTGTTTTTGATGACTCTTGTCTTGAGGCCTTTTGTAGGATAAAGACCGCTCTCACTACCACACCGATTATCAAAGCTCCCGATTGGAATCTTCCATTTGAAATCATGTGCGATGCATCCGATTTTGCCGTTGGTGCCGTTCTAGGTCAACGGGTTGATAAGAAGCTACATGTGATTTATTATGCAAGCAAGACCCTAGATGAAACCCAATCGAGGTACATCACAACCGAAAAAGAGATGCTTGCCGTTGTCTATGCCATGGAGAAATTTCGAAACTATGTTACCGGTTCCAAAGTCATTATTCACACCGATCATGCGGCGATTCGATACATCATGTCTAAAAAGGAGACAAAGTCCCGACTCTTTTGGTGGGTGCTCCTTTTACAAGAATTCGACATTGAGATTAAAGACAAAGCCGGATTGGAGAACTTGGTAGTGGATCATCTTAGTAGACTAACGGTAAGTAAAGAGAGCAATGAAGAAGATGGTATCCCCATCAATGAAGCTATGAGAGATGAGGCCTTGATGGCCGTTGAAACTATTACACCTTGGTATGCCGATATCGTCAATTTCTTAGTATCTCAATTTATTCCGGACGATTATTCCAAGCAAGAGAGGAAGAAACTACGTTATGAAGCCCGACGCTATTACTGGGACGAGCCTTATTTATTTCGCCGATGCGTAGATGGAATTTACCGACGATGTGTCACGGCAAAAGAAGGATATAATATCGTGAAGCACCTTCACTCGACATCTTATGGTGGACACTTGGCCAATCAAAAGACAATTGCCAAGGTTCTCCAAAGCGGGTTTTGGTGGCTTTCCATGTTCAAAGACATTCGAGCTTTCATTCTCACATGCGATGCATGCCAACGAAGTGGCAATATAACAAGAAGAAATGAGATGCCCCTTCAACCTATCTTGAAGATTGAATTGTTCGATGTTTGGGGCATTGATTTCATGGGTCCGTTCACATCCTCTTTTGGTAACAAGTACATTCTAGTCGCGGTTGATTATGTCTCAAAATAGATCGAGGCCGTAGCTTCCCCCACCAATGACTCCAAGGTTGTAATCAAGCTTTTCAAGAACGTAATTTTCCCAAGATTCGGTATGCCTAGAGCCATAATTAGTGATGGAGGCTCTCATTTTAGGAAAGATACCTTTGAACACCTTCTTAGGAAGTACGGTATCACCCACAAGATTTCCTTAGCCTACCACCCTCAATCAAATGGGCAAGCCGAGATCTCCAACCATCAAATCAAGGGAATTTTAGAGAAAGTTGTTAATACACACCGAAAGGATTGGTCATTGAAATTAAATGACGCCCTTTGGGCATTGAGGACGGCTTACAAAGCGCCGATTGGAACCACTCTTTATCGTCTTGTGTATGGTAAAGCTTGTCATTTACCGGTGGAACTAGAACACAAAGCCAAATGGGCAATCAAAGAGCTAAACTTCGACGAGAGTGTTGTAGGGAATAATCGCCTTCTCCAACTACAAGAATTGGAAGAACTAAGACTTGAAGCCTACGAGAACTCGAAGATCTACAAAGAACGAACTCGCCAATGGCACGATTCTCGAATTCTACGTAAGGACTTCTTCGTTGGTGATAAGGTATTACTCTTCAACTCTCGCTTTAAGCTCTTTCCCGGTAAGTTGAAATCAAAATGGTCGGGTCCATTTGAAGTGACCGGAGTGCAACCATATGGATCGATAGAGATATCTAGCCCGGAAACCGGGAAGTTTATGGTTAATGGGCAACGTTTGAATATTTATCATCCCGGTCATATTCATGAGACCTTTGCTACTATGAAGTTTGGTGAGCTCCCATCGGGGAGCGTTGTTTGACCCCCTCTCGTAATTGATGTAGGTCAGGTGGTATCCTCAACAACCACCTTGTATATATGTATCATATTTCTTTGAGTTTATTAGTTTTGTTAGCTTGAGAAGATTGATTGAAAATTGGATTTCACCATGGAGCATAATTTGGATGAAGATCAAGCTTTTGGAGAAGTTATGGCGCTTAAATCGAAGACCACAAGCATGTTTGTGGGAAATTATTGATTATGTAATGTGAGTCGAGTCATATATTTGAATCTCTAGGTGACTATTGAAGAGCCATGAAATGGCAAGGCGGAAAAATGCAGCAGGAAGACCACCGGGCGAAACTTCGCCCGGTGAGACTCGACCGGGCGAAACTTCGCCCTACGGAAAAGTTGCCAGAATTGTCGAAATCGAAGAAGTTACCACCGGGCGAAATTTCGCCCGGTGAGATTTTGACCGGGTGAAATTTCACCCGGTGGAAAAAGACGGCAAAATTGATTTTCACGACGAAATGTCGTCGGGTGAAATTTCACCCGATGGTGCCCGACCGGGTGAAATTTCACCCGGCGGTGTGTCTTGGCCGGATCACCTCTGCACATTTATTTACTCACTACATTTTCACTTTCCCTCCAACAATTTACCTCAACATAACTTTCCCTCCAAATATTTCTACACCAAATTTTTACCACCAACTTTAAAACTTTCACTTTCCCTCTCAAACACCCTTATTTATACCACCTTTTTCACCTCACTCATCATTTCACCCTTTCAACCATCACTAAATCAGTACACCACCTTCCATACACCATATTCAACCTCCATTCATAACTCCATTCCATACTTGGGTGAATATTTATTTTGGGTTTTGAAGAAAGGAGAAGCAAAAGTTTTGGGATTTTTCTTGCAAATTATTATCATGGAGACAAGAGCTCAACGAGCCGCGCGTAAACAAGGTATGGCCTCGACTTCTAATCTTTCTAAGCATTCATCTTCTAGTAAGTCCGCTAGGCCTAAACTTTTACCGTGTCCAAATTCACCCCTTGCTCGTACCTTCTTTGAAAAAGACTTTCAGAGTACGAGATGGCCTTGTCCACTCACAATGAAAATTCTAGGAATTAAGAACGATATTATAGAGTTATCGTCGAGAATTGGTACTAGTAAACTCCTTGGCTTTGTGCCCGTCACAAACAAAGACTTGACTTGTGAGTTTCTAGGTAGTTTTACAATCGATAACCCGACCACACCTAAGGAATTCAAATTGAATTTGTTTGGTAGAAATCACTGTTTAAATATTTCCGACTTTAGTTTAGCTCTAGGTTTGCCCTCATCGGGTACCGGACTAAGTAGACCCCTAAGTGATTCGCGAAGTAGTGCGATTAGGAGAGACTTGTGGAGGCGCATAGCGCCGGGTCAACGTGATTTCGAACCCAATTCTAATTTTACCGCTGAAAGCCGTAACCCAGCCATTCGTTATTTCGCTGAATTCCTTTCTCACGGTTTTTTACCTTCTACAGACAATATCATTAACCTTAATGTGTGTGTCTTACAATTGATATGTGACTCTTTACTCGGTAACCCTTATCCCCTTGACCTACCTATTGTCGTGGCGTTACACTTTCATCAAATTATCATTGACCAACGCCCCTCTGTCGACTGTGGTGGTCTTGTGACCATAATAGCAAGAAATTTGGGTTATTCGACCGACCATCTTAAACCACATGACCCCCGTGTCTGGCTTAACGAGGCTTATTTCCCTACTTGGATATTTAATGTGCCTGACCATCGCCTCGTTTCTCTTAGCCATGACCGAGCCTTAATTGTCCCCAGCAAAAACCGAACCAACATTTATAACCCTCGTAATTGGGACCTACCTCCAGGTCCCTGTGAATTCCGACTGAACAACTCGGGGGATGTAGGAGTTTGGGAGTATGCCGGTGACGGAACTCCCACGGCCTCCTTTGCGTCAAACGATTATTCGGACTAGACCCCCCTACAAGAGTCGGTAGATAATTTGGTTTGTTTGTGTTATGGGTATTTATGTGTGGTTTATGTCGGTGAGTCTTAATCATTTTCAATTGCATATGAACTAATGTTGTTCCTTATTCCCTGTCCCATCATTATAATCATTGTGATCATTTTATCTCGAACAAAATTGCAAGTTGTCCCACCGTTCCATCAAATGATTTTTGTGGCCGTCGCGGGCTTGGTATTGCTCCCGGTCTCTTGGCGATGTGATTACGCCATTGACCCTTGTGAAAAAACCAAATTTTTAAATCAAAACTTTCTCAATTTTTCTTAATCCGGGCTAGGTGACGTGACTACGCCTACGCCCAATTTTTTCACCCTTTCATTTTATTTTCTTTCATTTTCATTTTCTTAGCCACTTGGCTAGGGTCTAGGTGATTTGATTGCACCTAGGCCCGCCACTATCTTATCGTTTTCTTTATTTTCTTTTCATTTTCTTCTTCTCAAATTTTCGAAAAACACAAAAACATTCAAATTTTTTGAAAAACCCAAAAACATTTAAAAATTATAAAATCCAAAAACATTTGAAAAAATCATAAAAATCAAAAAAGATTTTTCTTAATTTTCTTTTCCATCTTTTTCGTTCTTCCCTAGTCGTCCATTGAGGACAATGTACAGTTTTAGTGTGGGGGAGGAGTCTACTATCTTTTATTTTTCAAAAATCTTTTCAAAAATCCATAAAAATTTGAAAAATTCGAAAAATCAAAAATATTTTCTTTTTCTTTTTCCTTCTTGTTTCTTGTTATGTTTCATGTCCCGTGTATGGTCTTGTTCTCTACTCTTACAGGTAATCACTACCGTAATAGCACGAATTTAAGAGATTAAGAAAGCACCCGCTTGGTAACTTCCTTCCTTCTTTCTTCTTTAATTTTGTAGAGGAGTTAGGTTGTTGCTATTGGAGGCTCTCGAAGTTGAGCATTTTGGTGTTGTGGTTTATGCTTGAATGTTGATGGAGTATGGAGTTCATGACTTTACTTGTGTTTTCTTTTATTTGTTTTTCCTTTTCGTATGTTTTGTTTTGTTTTGTTTTTGTATAGTGTGTCTAGGGTTAAACCTTTTCAAAAACCCGATTACAAACTTATAACAAGAGTTTACATTCCATTATAAATAACCCATTGTAGATTTTGGACCTTAGTCTAGTAGAATGACTCTTAGGCAATGAATTTGTTGATCCTTTAGCTTTGAGTCCACCTTTTCTACTAGAGGTTTACTTCGGGGTTTGCATTTGACCACCTTGACCACCCATGGAGGAGTTAGGCCTTGGTTCCCGCATCCCGTTTTCTAGGTGACCTTGCTCGAATGACCATTGCACCTTTAGTCCAAATCTTTTCCATCTTTTGTGGGTTATCCGGAATGGCGCGCGTTCTCGATTGCCTATTTTTCCTCCACCTATACATCATCACAATAAGTTTACAAAAATAACCTCCAAAGCTTGGTTACAAACCACATCAAAAAGCCAAAAAAGAGCAAACCAAAGCAAGAGAAAAAGGGCACAAAAATATGAAAAACAAGAAAACAAAGGAGAAGAAAAGGAGCTTCAAATGAAAAATCAAATTATCAAAAGTGTCTCCTTCAAAAAAAAAAAAAGCCCTTTGATCGATTCATCATCGTGAAGTGCCAACTAGAGGACCGAGTCCCGAGGTCGGAAGATAGCGGTGATGAGTTGATCCATCCCAATAATTGTAAACACTCCACCTTTTTATATGGGCTAATTTAGGAAATTCGAGTTTTGGAACGACCCTCTTGGCTTAGCCAAAGAGAGCGGGACTGCACTTACCTACAGTGTCGAACGAATCCATGGTTCACTTTTTCCACTCCATTATACGCCCCGTAATACCCCTTTAGAAGATTAGGAGGACCTGGCTAAGTTATCAACATCTATATTGCTTACTTGTCATAGTATTAGGCTTTGGTCCTTGTTTACGTGGGTGATTTATCTTGGAAGTCTATTGTCGTTTTAGGTAAGTAATCGGTGTCTTTCCCCGCCGTCTCGATGAGGGATTCGGTGTTTTATTTTTGCTTTGGATGCGTCTATTCTTTCGTGTTATGTGTTTTTGTGTGTTTAGTCGCATCCACCATTTTGAGCAAGCCCCAACTTGCCTTGCATGGGAGTACTTTACCTCATGAGTATTTCGATGTGAGTTGAAGGGACGGAGCGGGCCCGTTAATTGCCCCGTATCGGCTTAGCATAGTCTAGCTAGTAGTAGTAGTAGTTTGTAATTTCTTTTTGGGTCTTTGCTCGAGGACGAGCAACGGTTTAGTGTGGGGGAATTGTTGTGTGCTAAATTTAGACCGTTTTCCCCTTCATTTAGACCCGTTTTTCCCTCGTTTTGTGAGTTTTGAGTGCGATTATCGCCATATTTTGTGTACTTCTCGCATTAGCGTCCCTCTTGTGCGTTTTACGTGTTTTTGGTAGTTTTTCTATCAATTTTGATAGGTTTTGCTACAAAAATCAGGGTCCGGTCTTCTTCACAATCCCGGTCTGGTCCGGTCTATTTTTCCGGTCCGATGATGGGCAGGATTTGTCGCGGATCCCGCCGTCAAATAATAACCAACTAACCTAACTGGGGTAGCTAGGGCAAGTTGGGTCGAATCCACAGGGACGGAAATGCGTTCGGACTAGTGGGTGCTACGGTTTCGGACTAGGTTCCAGACAAGCTAATCTAGGGGAGGCTAAGGACTAAACTAGGTCTAAAACACGGGAAAGGAAAACAAAACCAAAGACTAACGACTAAGGGAAGCTAATAAATCGATAAGAAGGAAGACTAGGGTTAGGCCGGGTTCATGGAGTGATGGGATGGTCGAGGAGGAGCTAAGGTGAAGGGGTAGTCGGGTAATCTAGGTGTAGTCCGGGCTCTCGCTACGTAGACCGACCTAGAGGTTCTTGATAGAATCCACCTTAGCGACACATATGACAAACGGGGTTACTAGCGTGCTATCGTAGCCTAGGTCACGTCCGGGCTCTCGCTACGTAGACCGACCTAGGGGTCGTCCTCACCGGGCTCTCGCTACGTAGTGAGGGAACCAAACCCACGAGCAAACCACCACCCACAAGAGAAAAGGCAAGAAAAACAAGCATATGCATATACATGTCATTCAAGCATTTCATCAAACATGTTCCATGCATCTAACCAAGAGGAAACCCAAAACTTCCACCAACATCTCCAACAAACCCTTAATCATCCACAATCACCCAAATCACCCTAATAACCCTAGCAAGAGTCTACTCAAACATATCTAATCTAAATCTAACACTAACAAGAGGAATCAACATAAGAATCAAAACATCCATAAAGAAACTACAAGCAAGAACAACAAACTAGATATAAAGATGAAAACTTGAATACATAAAAAAAGATTAAGAGTAAAAGGATGAGAAGATTATACCAACTAACAAGAGAATGAAAAGATGAGAACTTGTATATAAAGAACACCCAAAACATCCACCAATGTTGTCAAGATTGGATGGATTCTTCAAGAGATCCCTTAATACAAGATTAGCTAACTAGATTAAGGACTAATTACCGACTAATCTACTCTAATCTAAGCTAATCTATGCTAAACTAGTCTAGGGTTTAGTGGGTAATGAGGAACATAACATAAGAATACAAGAGGAAGGGTATATATAGGGTTACAATGAGTAAGGAGAAGAAAAGAAGCAAGGGCGTGCTGCAGCTGCTTCGTCCCGCCCGGGACGGATTGGTCCCGCTCGGGACGAGATGGTCCCGACCGGGACGAGTTCCTTCTCGGCCGGGACGGGCTCAAGACAGTGGCCTCTCCTTTTGTGCACTCCTTCCCGGTCGGGAAGGCATTATCCCGCCCGGGAAGGACCTTGTAGGCCTCCATTATGATCTTTTTGGTCCCTCCTTGGTTCTCATGGGCTTCTCACCGATTCTCGGGTCTCGGAATCGAGTCTAAGAGGCTCGGGATTGGGTCCCAAGGTCTCGGGGTCGAATCCAAGGCATCGAGTGATCGTTTCTTCTTTTTGTTGGCTCCAAAAGTGTATGAACCGAGTCGGAATCGTTCCAATTCTTCATGAATGGTCTCGGGAACCTGAAACGAACTAGAGGAAGCATGATAGCCCATAAACCGCTCCCAAGGAGCGATTCCACAAGGAAAATGGGATCAAAATACAACAAAATAGGCACTACAAACTACACTTATCAACTCCCCCACACTTAACCCTTACTCGCCCTCGAGTAAGCACATACTAACTACTAAACTAGCCGAGTGGGTATTAGCGCACCCTACGCCCTTTGAACTCACGCGAGTACACTTAGAGGAAAAGTGTACTCCGCAAGGCAAGTGGGGTCTTGCGACAAAACTGTGTATGCAACCGGACACAAAACACATAAACAAACAAACACACAAACAAACAAATAATCGGTTGCACCCAAAAGAAAACAAATACCGCTTCCCTCAAACAAGCGGTGAAAGAAGCACCGGTTTAGGACTCGAGGCAAGTGACAACGTTCTCAAGCTAATCATACAAATCGAGATGAACTAAACCCTAATAGTATGACCACAAAGCAATAAAAACGTTGATAACTTACCTAGGTCCTCCTAACCTTCTAAGAATGTACTACGGGACGATCGGCGGGATGGAAGGTGATGAACCACGGTGTTAGTCGACACTGTAGGTAAGTGAGACCCCGCCCCCTTTGGTGATGAGCCAAGAGGCTCGTCCCATGTCCAAAACCGCCTAACTAGTCCAAGTAAAAAGGTGGATATGAATGCAAAATGAGGGAAGACCGACCATTACCGCTATCATCCTTCCTAGGGACTCGGTCCTTTGGTAGTCTCTTCACGGTAATAGTCGGTAAAAGGCTTATTTTTGAGATGTGGGGATTCTTTTTGTGAGACGGGTTTTCTTTTGGCATTTTTCTTTCTTTTGCATTTTTGCTTTGTTTGTTGCCATGCCATTTTTTTTTCTTCTTTTCTATTTTCTTTTTGGCTTTTTGTGCCTTTTCTTTTTCTTCAATCTTTTCTTTCTTTCTTTCATTTTCTTTGCCCTTTTGGCTTGATTTGAATTGTAGACATTTCTTTGCAACAAGAAAGAGAGATTTCAACAAATTGCAAATTTATTTGGTGGATATGTGTAGAAGGTAGGGAAATGGGTGAGTCGGGACGGGCCCTTCCCTTCAAACCCACAAAAAGGTGGAAAACTTGGACTAATCAAACGATCCCAAACACGGTCACCTAAGGGACGGGACTCGGCAACCAAGGCCTTTTCACACCGTGGGTGGTCATAATGGTCAAAAGTGCAAATCCCGTAGTAAATCCCTAGTAAGCTAGGTGGACTCAAGGTAAAGGACCAACGAAATCATTGATTTAGGGTCATTCTACTAGACTAAAGTCCAAGACTCGATTTATACTACTAGAAAGGAAAAGTAAACACTCGCACCCTTGCCTCTAAACCGGGTTTTCGAAAACCTTTTTACACGAAAGACACAACTACACACGCAAAACAAAGACACAACAAAAACGAAAGAAAAAGAGACAAAAAGGCAACAAAACAAAACAAGATAAAACAAACACATAAACAAAACAAACACCACTCCGAACTTCCAAATGAGAAACCAATCATCCACAAATCTTCACAAAGCTCCACCCGAGCACACAAAATCACAAATCTCCTCCACACTCCACAAGAGATAAAGAGGAAAAAGGGATAGAAAGGCGTTACCGGATGTCTTGCAAGCGTTCCAAAGCTAGTGGTGATTAAGCAACCTATAAGGAAAAAGGGAGGCAAAACACGCACAACAAAATAAAAATACGACACAAAAGAAAAACACACAAAAAGAAAATCTTTTTGATTTTTGTGAAATTTTTTCAAATTTTTAGGGATTTTTAGATTTTTCGAAGAAAGTACGAAAATAAAACTAGACTATACTAGAATATCGCTCCCCCACACTTAAACCGAGCAATGTCCTCATGCTCGATCGTAGTGTATGGAGAGCCCAAAGAAAAGAAAAGAAACTATGAAAATAAAGCTAAAAATCAAAAAGAAAGCGGAGAAGAGGGTAGAATGTGTCCGGCCGGGGTGTAGTCAAGTCACCATGGGCCGAGACGAGAAAAGATATGGATGGGGGAAGAAATAAAAAGAAGGAAATAAAAGGAATTGGGAGGGGAGGACTAGGTGTAATCAAATCACCTAGCCCGGATTCCGCCTAAATCCGACTAAATCCCAAAAAGGGTGAAAAACTTGTAAATTTGGATTTTGGAATTGGGAGGGGAAGACTGCTTGCTTTGCTGCAGTACCAGCAGCCACATACTCTACTTCAGAGGATGGCAGTGCTACTATCTCCTATTTCTTTGAACTCCAAGTGACTACTCCAGAACCAAACCCAAACACTTACCCCGATGTACTCTTTCTGTCGTCTAGACTGTCAGCCCAGTCAACGTCAGTATATCTAACTAGCTTGAACTCTTCAACTTTTGAGTATCATAGTCCATGTTCTATAGTTCCAACAACATATCTCATAACCTTCATTGTTGCTAGCTCCATAATGTTCTTTAGTTGGATTGTGGAGGTACCTTGATACCACCCCTACACAGTAGGATAGATCAGGTCTTGTATGAGTAAGATAGTAGCCCATCTATCATACTCATGTACATCTTCTCATTTGCAGGTGTTGTACCATCTTCTCTCTGCAATTTCTCATTGACATTCATTGGTATGATTGCAGACTTGCAATCGTCCATCTTGAACATTTTTAGCAGATCCCGTGCATACTTCCCTTGGCACAGAAATAATTAATATACCCTCTTTGCTCTGCCTTATCTCAAATTCCTTCATCATTGCAGTCTTAAACTCAAGTATGTAGCAAACTATGAGATGAACTGAAATAGATAATATCATCAACATAGAGACATACCACCAGAAAGTCTTGCTTCATCCCTTTATTGACATAGAGTGTTGGTTCATTGTCACTTCTCTTGAACCCATCTTTCAGAAAGAAGGTGTCAATCATGTTGTACCAGGCTCTTGGAGCTTGTTTCGGCCCATACAAGGCTTTGTTGGGCTTGTACACCTTTACTTTTTCTCCTTCTTTGACAAATCCTTGGGGCTGCTCTACAAACACTTCCTCCTGATGATCTCCATTCAAAAAAGCTGACTTTACATCAATTGATGCACAGGCAGACCAAACTGAGATGCTAGAGCCAGGATGACTCTCACAGTCTCAAATCTTGCCACTAGTGAAAATGTCTCACCAAAATCTACTCCCTCTAGTTGAGCATATTCCTTTGCTACAAGTCTTGCCTTGTGCTTTTGTATGCTTACATTTGTGTGATACTTAGTCTTGAACACCCACTTGAGACATATTGCTTTCTTTTCTGAGGGTAGATCAACAAGTTCCCAAAGTGTTGTTTTTGTTGATGGAACTGATCTCTTCGTTCATAGCTTTCTGCCAATATTTTGTACTGCTTCATTGAATCCTGGTGGTTCTACAGTCATAAGAGCAAAACCACGGGTTTCATATATATTTGCCAAGGATCTTACTTTCCTTGGAGGTGAATCTTCTGAAGATTCAGAAGAGTATGAGAAGCTGCAGCTTCTTGGAGGTGAATCTGGAGTGTTTGGACCTTCTATGTAATCCCCTAGAAATTCTAACGCAATACAGTGGCGGAAACACTGTAGAGTTGGGATTAAAACACACTGACAAACTTTATCTTATTAAAAGAAATGGTAAGTCAATACAAAGGCCTCTTTTTACAAAAGGGCTAAAAGTAAAATCTCCAAACGGGTTTATATAAATCCATAAATAAACATGAATGAAGAAAGAGTAGGATCCACGCTACTCGCTAGCTCACACCCAAAACCCAGCAGCAATTACCTGTCATGTTATAAACATAACAGCCACGTCAGTGGGGAGTAACTCGGACGTTCTCCCAGCCCTATTATATCATATAGAAAAATAATAGTATTATTATATCAAAATAATTAAAATGGAAAACATTAAATGATATAATAAAAATAAGCTTTCGGAGAAATCTTAAAATATTGGAACAATAAAATCAGAACAAGTTTTCAGAAGAAAACTTCAAATATTTGCCAACCTTCAAACCAAAATGTATCGATAATAATAAAAATATTCAAACTGGCGTTATGGAAATATTCAGTGTAGAAGGTCAGACTTTCACCAGGAGAATACTAAATACTAGCTTCGAGAACCTAGTTCAAACAAATCAAACATCGGTCTCTAACTAGGCTACTCAACCATAATAGGACGGCGACTTATAAATGCGTGGCCCTAGTTTAAGACAATGCACACCCCTCCTGGGATTACCTGTCACCCAGTTCAACTTATGACGGCGACTTACTGCGAGGCCTAAGCTTAAGGTCAAAATGTACACAACTCCCGGGATACCTGTCACCCGGTTCAACAACTAATGTACCGATTCCTGATACACTAGCCTTATAATTGATGGCAAAACCGTAAACCCCAGATTATATTACTCTAACCCCACACTTGACTTTATTCCATAACTCCAAAACAGCCATTATCGATATTCAAGAGATATAATCATTATAAATAATATGGAGATGAAAGGAATAAACATTTTATATTATGAGGGAAACTTTCTATAAATAGAAACTTACTAATTTTAGAAACTTACTTAAAATAGAAATAATTTTTTTTAAAAAATACGTAAGTGATTAAAATTAGTGAAATGTATAAAAATAGCATTTCTAACGAAATTAACATTTTATAATTATCGTCGTTATCGTAACTTTAATATATTTCTAAATTCGTTACTCAAAACATAAAGAAAATATAATAAGTCAATATAGAGTGTTATTTAAACAATTAGGAAATCGAGTTAAAACTATAGATTTTAGAAAAGAGATGTTTTAAGAAAAACGATATCAAAATTAATTGAATCAACGAGTTTTATAAATAAAATGAGAGTTACAAAGACTTCAAATTATTTTTAATAAATAGCTTTTATTAATAAATAATACGGATTTTAATAAAAATAGTCAATCGGAAGTAATTAGTGAAAATAGTCTCGATTAAAAATATATTTAAAACTAAATCGACTATTTTCTCATTTATTAGTATAAATCATAAAACGTTAATTAATTTATTAAACAAGTGTACAAATCTCAATTATAATATAAAAATACGATTTTCAGTAAAAATTATAACTTAACAAAATATGACGAAAATATGAAATCGATATTATTTAGTTACTAGTGTCACGATAACCAACAAAATATTATAACGATCGTAAATAATTAAATTACTAACGATTTATAAAATGATATCGAAAGTCGTAAAATATTTATAAAGCACACGATTTATAAAATAATATTTTTAGCAAATAATAAATAGCTAAAAAAATAGAAAACCGAAGTTAAAATATTTACTACATACTACTACTCAAACATACGATATAAAATTGAGTAACGTCCTAAAGTTACCTTCGGTCGATAGCCAAAACGAACACGTACTCGCCCATGATAAGTCCAAGCTCCAAAACGTTAGTGATGTCTTTAAGCTCCAATGGAAATCGAGACAAAAGAAATAGAAACAAAGAAATCGGAATAAGGGTCGAAGGAAACGAATGACGAGAACGATAGAATAGGAGGACGGAAAATGAAGCTTGCGAAATAGGAAAACAAACATTGGACAGTAGCAAAATGACGGAACAGCAGCGAGCACGATGCAGTAAACCGTGGATAGCAACACGAAAACACGAGAAAGAAAAGAATGGAGAAGAAGAATGAGAATTAAGGACAAAACAGTAGCATCAACGACCACAAAACGACAACATCAGCTGAACAAAAACAGGACGAAGAGGAAGAAGAGCAGTTGAAGAAGAGAAGAGAAGAGGAATAAGAAGAAGAAACAGCAGCGAACATCAACAACGAACGGGACAGCAGCAGCAAAACAAATATTACAGCAACAGTAGAAGCATAGCACGCAGCACACAACATCGACTCGTTACCGAGACAAAAATGAAAGAACAGAAGATCAACGACATTAATTAGTATCAACGGACAGCAGCAGGACGGAAACTAAAACGATAACGAGAAAGGCGAAGGTCGACGAACTCGTCCTAGATCAGCGAAAACACTCAAGAACAGCGGAAAAGAAAGAGGAGAAACGGAGAAGAAACAGCAGGTACAAAACATGAGCGATAACAAAGCAGCAGCAGGAAGGCGACACAAAAGACAGCAAAATGGATTGAAGAGAAGAAGAGGAAGAAACGAAAACAGCCAGAAATTATACCGTAACAGCAACAAAACGCAGCAGCAGAATCGAACGAAGATGGTGAAAGGGAAAGATTGATTACGGACGAAGAAGAACGAAAAGGGAAGAAGATCAGGCGACATCAACACGACCAGCAGCAGCATAGCGTCGTACAGCAGTTAACAACAGTATAGAGCAGCAGCAGGGCATCGGACCAGATTGATGATGATGGATGAACGAAAACAGCAGCACACACGAACCACCAGTAGCAGAGCAACGCACAGCAGAAGCAGCGAAACAGAGGCAGCAGCACGTAACAGAGGACGAAAACAGGGGCTCGATAGCGGGTAAGACGATGAACCGTTGACCATTGGCGAAGAAGAATGAACGAAAAAGACAATGAAAATGGTGATGATTGATGATAATAGAATAAGAAGGGAAGGCAGGAGGACGAAAAAAGAAATGAAGGAGGAGGTAGAGAGATGGTGAAGCGGTGGGAATATGAAGAGAAAGGAAAAGGAGAGTGTAAGCTGGTAAGGGGGGGTGTACGCGTATAGAGTGGGAAAGCAATTGAATCAATCGGTCAAAGGGGGTTAAATTGGGTTAGAAAACCGATTAATGAATAGACACTAAGTAGGAGACGGTTTCCGAGATGAAAAAGTTGACTAACCACCAAACCGAATTAAAATCGAATTAATAAAATAAATAATTGGGCTGACTAATAAACTGAGTAAATAAAGTAATCGAGATGAAAAATGAAGTTTATAAAAGTAAATAATTAGACGATCAAATAGTATTTCCCGATAAGTGATAAATTTTCGACAAAGTGAACTAAATTAATTTCTCGAGGAAAGGTAATAAATGTTTTGACGAAATTTCAAATAAATGAACTTCGAACCAAAAAATAGAAATTCAAGCTTAAATAAAAAGAATTTAGAATTTAAATCACCGAAATAGATATTCGATAAGAATTAAATTAAATGTATCGAAACAGAAATATATTTTTAAATATAAGAAGAGTTTCCGAGACAAATAGAATTTTAGGAGTTTGAAACGATTAAACGATAAATTTGTTTTACAATAATTTTAAGAATTACGAGTTGAATCGTAAAAATAAAAATGTGAACATAATTTTAATTTAATTTAAATTTATAAAATCAGGGGTGTTACAATCTTCCCCACTAAAAAGAAGTTTCGTCCTCGAAACTTAGAAAAACACGCAAATAGAATGAAAAATGAAGTTATATCACTTGAACAAAATGGGAATGCTTAACTCACATCACAATCCCGATTAAAAATTTTTTACAACTTCAAACGTGATATGAAAACGAAATTAAAGTGAAAATTTATTTCAAGAAGAGTTGGGCTCAATTCCCAAAGTTTAAAAGCATTTAAATTAATAAAATCGCAAGTTAAAAATTATTTTATAAAATAATGACGATAAATATTATTTGTAAACGAACGAGAGGGAAGAGTACCCAATTTTTTTCAAAACAACAGTAAAAAGTTTTAATTAAGAAATTCGACAATACTTTGCTTTAAAATCAAACAAAATTTTGATAAATCAAATTTTGTAGCTAGTAAACGAAAATCGAACCATTCGTCAAACATTTTCAATAATAGATTTAAAGTTTATCGACAATAAAATAAAAATATAGACGTACCAAGCTTTTCGAAAATGTTAAATCGTTTTACATAATAATCTTATAGAAATCAAAATATTAGCGATTATGTAAAATTCAAACGCTCGAAAATAGAAATTTGAAACAATTTCGAAATACTTTAAAATAAATTATTAAGGCATTTTGAAGCATGACTAAATATATGTTATCAACCAAAAACAAAACGAAGTACAAAGTTTTGAAATTTATAACTCAAAATGTTAAAATTTCACGATACCCAAAATTTTAAAATAGTCAAACTTTTCATAACATATGTTCGGGAAAATGGTAAACGGATAGATAGAGTTATAGTCAATGACAAATCGAAACAGAAGTTTTCAAACCCGATGAGGAAGTCAAGGGGATTGGCTGAAGAGAAGTAGCAAGATTTAAGGAAAGCTAATGGGAGGAACGAAATTGAGAGTCAAACGGGGCTCTCAAGGAATTACAGAAGAAGTTAACCATCTCGAGATTCCCGGTACGACTCCCACAACACGGGGTCCTAATTTTCATCAAATACGTTAAGTCCAATATTAGGCGCTAGGTGGTACTATTCGGTCACAATCTCCAAAAATGTCTTTCGTGACTATCCAATCATTCAAACGACACGATACTAATCCCCAAATGCTTTAAAAACCAATCTTGTCAATTAAAGTTCCAACGGTCATCAGACAAACCGAAACTCGCAAACGATAAGGTTCCTAAATCCAAAGCTCATAAAGTTTGAACTCGAGGTACACTACAAATCTCTCGAGTAAGGATCATTAAACAAGATCCACCAATTTAACAAGGCTCGGGTACGAAATCCTCAAAAATGATCATCAACATATTTAATATGCCCTAAGTACAAAACTTGGAAAAGTACAACGAATCCTCAAACACGCTCAAACCTATAGGTAATGGCGCGAACACTCCCATATTCAAATACGTCATTCAACTAAGGTTTTTGGGAATTCCATCAAATCTCATATCGTACCAGCGAAACCACCAAAATATTTATTAACTCAACGAAGCCACAATCTCGTTGGTCTAAGGTTCTAAACTGAAAGTCCCAAAAAGATGATATGTACTATAATATTCCTCAAAACAACACAATAAGCTCAAATTATGGTTGTGCGAGATACTTCTCTTCTTCGAGATTAAGAATAATTCACCCAAGTTAGATCACTCAACTCCAAATTTCATAGGTTACAACCCTGAACAATGATCAACGATCTAATCCACAAGAAATACGGGTAATCTATGTCAACCAAAATTTCTAACAACATTAATGAAAATCCTTAATGGTACCACAACACTCAGCCTAACACTTTAAACAATACTCCTTGATCCCAAATATTCACGATGCATCCATCAAATAAGCATTAGGTAAGAATCCCAAAGTGATATTATCAGTTACACTTAGTTCGGTTCTAGGTTAGGTACTAGGTATCCATCAAAATATGATACACTCTTACTACTCCAAAATATATTCAACTCTAAGTACCCCAAAATAATCAAAGTAACCTATAACCCGAGGTTCAGTGTCTAAGGTATCATCCTAATTCCATCAAGCAGCAATTTACCATTCATATCAATCCTCAAAATTTCTCACTCGCTTAGAAGATAGAGTAGGCTCACAATCCTCAAAACCAGGTAACAAAGGGTTTATTAAACCTCAAATATCTATAACTTAATTCTTACGGGGTTTACTAAGACAGATTTGATCACACCAAAGAATCTCAAGAAGGAAGACGGTAAAATAAGAGAATTAATCAAAGATTTAACACAAGAATTAAGACGAGAATATATAAGAGAAGAATTGAAAGAAGGCAGAAGCAGGAAGAAAAGAATTAATTATTCTAGATGATAAAGACCTGAGAGGAGAAGAGAAACTTTGGACCTCTAAGGTTCATGAGGGAAGTAAATGGATTACTTCATCTCCTTGTAGGGAACGAGCACACAAGTCTTGGGTCGCTCCATCTGGATCTACTGCAACATCATGGAACAGGAATCTACTCTTAATCATCTGGCCTGTAGCTGAAGCAAACTAAATCGAAGCTGAAGAGTCACCAACGACATCTTTCTTGGAGCACCAAGTTGTCCACTCGAGTCGGCAGGCGTTGAGAGTTCTAAGCAGGTCTCATTCCGAACTGGAGCAGCATCCTATCAACATCTTGTTCATTCATCTTCTTCCAGACAAAAGCAACAAATATTCAATGCTAATCATTGAGTTACAAGAACATATAAACCTAACAGTTAAGTCCTTACTTGGATTTCTACCCATCTCTCACTAATATTCTTTTAGATGTTCAAATCATTTACGAGTATTTTTCCTAGAATCAGGTGTAAGCGTCGGGAGCAACAATGCTCTGATACCAACTGTAATTCCCCTTAAATTCTAAGGCAATACAGTGGCGGAAACACTGTAGAGTTGGGATTAAAACACACTGACAAACTTTATCTTATTAAAAGAAATGGTAAGTCAATACAAAGGCCTCTTTTTACAAAAGGGCTAAAAGTAAAATCTCCAAACGGGTTTATATAAATCCATAAATAAACATGAATGAAGAAAGAGTAGGATCCACGCTACTCGCTAGCTCACACCCAAAACCCAGCAGCAATTACCTGTCATGTTATAAACATAACAGCCACGTCAGTGGGGAGTAACTCGGACGTTCTCCCAGCCATATTATATCATATGGAAAAATAATAGTATTATTATATCAAAATAATTAAAATGGAAAATATTAAATGATATAATAAAAATAAGCTTTCGGAGAAATCTTAAAATATTGGAACAATAAAATCAGAACAAGTTTTCAGAAGAAAACTTCAAATATTTGCCAACCTGCAAACCAAAATGTATCGATAATAATAAAAATATTCAAACTGGCGTTATGGAAATATTCAGTGTAGAAGGTTAGACTTTCACCAGGAGAATACTAAATACTAGCTTCGAGAACCTAGTTCAAACAAATCAAACATCGGTCTCTAACTAGGCTACTCAACCATAATAGGACGGCGACTTATAAATGCGTGGCCCTAGTTTAAGACAATGCACACCCCTCCTGGGATTACCTGTCACCCAGTTCAACTTATGACGGCGACTTACTGCAAGGCCTAAGCTTAAGGTCAAAAATGTACACAACTTCCGGGATACCTGTCACCCGGTTCAACAACTAATGTACCGATTCCTGATACACTAGCCTTATAGTTGATGGCAAAACCGTAAACCCCAGATTATATTACTCTAACCCCACACTTGACTTTATTCCATAACTCCAAAACAGCCATTATCGATATTCAAGAGATATAATCATTATAAATAATATGGAGATGAAAGGAATAAACATTTTATATTATGAGGGAAACTTTCTATAAATAGAAACTTACTAATTTTAGAAACTTACTTAAAATAGAAATATTTTTTTAAAAAAATACGTAAGTGATTAAAATTAGTGAAATGTATAAAAATAGCATTTCTAACGAAATTAACATTTTATAATTATCGTCGTTATCGTAACTTTAATATATTTCTAAATTCGTTACTCAAAACATAAAGAAAATATAATAAGTCAATATAGAGTGTTATTTAAACAATTAGGAAATCGAGTTAAAACTATAGATTTTAGAAAAGAGATGTTTTAAGAAAAACGATATCAAAATTAATTGAATCAACGAGTTTTATAAATAAAATGAGAGTTACAAAGACTTCAAATTATTTTTAATAAATAGCTTTTATTAATAAATAATACGGATTTTAATAAAAATAGTCAATCGGAAGTAATTAGTGAAAATAGTCTCGATTAAAACTATATTTAAAACTAAATCGACTATTTTCTCATTTATTAGTATAAATCGTAAAACGTTAATTAATTTATTAAACAAGTGTACAAATCTCAATTATAATATAAAAATACGATTTTCAGTAAAAATTATAACTTAACAAAATATGACGAAAATATGAAATCGATAATATTTAGTTACTAGTGTCACGATAACCAACAAAATATTATAACGACCGTAAATAATTAAATTACTAACGATTTATAAAATGATATCGAAAGTCGTAAAATATTTATAAAGCACACGATTTATAAAATAATATTTTTAGCAAATAATAAATAGCTAAAAAAATAGAAAACCGAAGTTAAAATATTTACTACATACTACTACTCAAACATACGATATAAAATCGAGTAACGTCCTAAAGTTACCTTCGGTCGATAGCCAAAACGAACACGTACTCGCCCATGATAAGTCCAAGCTCCAAAACGTTAGTGATGTCTTTAAGCTCCAATGGAAATCGAGACAAAAGAAATAGAAACAAAGAAATCGGAATAAGGGTCGAAGAAAACGAATGACGAGAACGATAGAATAGGAGGACGGAAAATGAAGCTCGCGAAATAGGAAAACAAACATTGGACAGTAGCAAAATGACGGAACAGCAGCGAGCACGATGCAGTAAACCGTGGATAGCAACACGAAAACACGAGAAAGAAAAGAATGGAGAAGTAGAATGAGAATTAAGGACAAAACAGTAGCATCAACGACCACAAAACGACAACATCAGCTGAACAAAAACAGGACGAAGAGGAAGAAGAGCAGTTGAAGAAGAGAAGAGAAGAGGAATAAGTAGAAGAAACAGCAGCGAACATCAGCAACGAACGGGACAGCAGCAGCAAAACAAATATTACAGCAACAGTAGAAGCATAGCACGCAGCACACAACATCGACTCATTACCGAGACAAAAATGAAAGAACAGAAGATCAACGACATTAATTAGTATCAACGGACAACAGCAGGACGGAAACTAAAACGATAACGAGAAAGGCGAAGGTCGACGAACTCGTCCTAGATCAGCGAAAACACTCAAGAACAGCGGAAAAGAAAGAGGAGAAACGGAGAAGAAACAGCAGGTACAAAACATGAGCGATAACAAAGCAGCAGCAGGAAGGCGACACAAAAGACAACAAAATGGATTCAAGAGAAGAAGAGGAATAAACGAAAACAGCCAGAAATTGTACCGTAACAGCAACAAAACGTAGCAGCAGAATCGAACGAAGATGGTGAAAGGGAAAGATTGATTACGGACGAAGAAGAACGAAAAGGGAAGAAGATCAGGCGACATCAACACGACCAGCAGCAGCATAGCGTCGTACAGCAGTTAACAACAGTAAAGAGCAGCAGCAGGGCATCGGACCAGATTGATGATGATGGATGAACGAAAACAGCAGCACACACGAACCACCAGTAGCAGAGCAACGCACAACAGAAGCAGCGAAACAGAGGCAGCAGCACGTAACAGAGGACGAAAACAGGGGCTCGATAGCGGGTGCGACGATGAACCGTTGACCATTGGCGAAGAAGAATGAACGAAAAAGACAATGAAAATGGTGATGATTGATGATAATAGAATAAGAAGGGAAGGCAGGAGGACGAAAAAAGAAATGAAGGAGGAGGTAGAGAGATGGTGAAGCGGTGGGAATATGAAGAGAAAGGAAAAGGAGAGTGTAAGCTGGTAAGGGGGGGTGTACGCGTATAGAGTGGGAAAGCAATTGAATCAATCGGTCAAAGGGGGTTAAATTGGGTTAGAAAACCGATTAATGAATAGACACTAAGTAGGAGACGGTTCCCGAGATGAAAAAGTTGACTAACCACCAAACCGAATTAAAATCGAATTAATAAAATAAATAATTGGGCTGACTAATAAAATGTGTAAATAAAGTAATCGAGATGAAAAATGAAGTTTATAAAAGTAAATAATTAGATGATCAAATAGTATTTCCCGATAAGTGATAAATTTTCGACAAAGTGAACTAAATTAATTTCTCGAGGAAAGGTAATAAATGTTTTGACGAAATTTCAAATAAATGAACTTCGAACCAAAAAATAGAAATTCAAGCTTAAATAAAAAGAATTTAGAATTTAAATCACCGAAATAGACATTCGATAAGAATTAAATTAAATGTATCGAAACAGAAATATAATTTTAAATATAAGAAGAGTTTCCGAGACAAATAGAATTTTAGGAGTTTGAAACGATTAAACGATAAATTCGTTTTACAATAATTTTAAGAATTACGAGTTGAATCGTAAAAATAAAAATGTGAACATAATTTTAATTTAATTTAAATTTATAAAATCAGGGGTGTTACATTCTAGCACAATGTTCCCATCTTGCATCACTTTATCAGTTTGATCAAAAGTAAAATACATTTGATTCCCATCATTGTTTGATTCTCTTGCCCAATCCCACTCCAATTCTTCATTGAAGATCATATTTCTACTTATTATAACCTTCCCATTCTCATGATTATACAATATGCATGTATGCCTTTGCTTGTGTGACATAGCCAATAAAGATACATTTGACTGATTTCTCATCTAGCTTGCTTCTTAGATTCACCAAAGAGTAAGCAACACAACAAAATATTTTGACATGACTTACGCTTGGTCTTCTCCCCTTCCCTACTTCATATGGAGTCTGGTTTGGCAGTGCTCTGATGGGTGAGATATTAAACAGGTAGACTTAGACCTGTCGAACGGTCAGGCGGTCGGGTTTCGGGTTCGGTCATTTCGGGTTCGGGTAAAATGAGGGTCGGGTGTACTTTGGGTTCGAAAAATACGGGTTTTATACGGGTCGGGTTTATACGGGTTTCGGGTCGGGTTTTGGGTTAAATATGGGTTATTAACGCACTTTGAAAACATTGATTTTCTTTACTTTTTTTATCATAAATATAATTTTATTCTTAATTTTCTTAATCATCTCATTTAATATATGATATTAGTGTGAATAAACATGTTTTATTTAGGGCAATCATAAATCCACGGGTGAATGATACTAAGACCATCCGCATTGGTTTTTCATCTTCTTCTTTTCATCTTACCTTCTCTTCTCATTTCAATCATCTACCTCATTTTTCCACTCACCATCTTTTTATTTTTCATCTTACAAAAAAACACCCCACATTGATTTCATCTTCTACTTTCATTCTGTCTTCTATTTTATTATACCCCACACATTTACCCATCAAATTTACCTTAACCCAATCATTTATTTTCGTACTATTATAATTTCTACTCTTAATTTGCTTACATTTTTTTAGTATTACTGTTTCTAAAAAAATGAAAGTAAGAAATGAAAATAAAACATACGGATGTAATCGCTTAAAGATAAATAAATTAAAATCTTACGTTTATAGTTCTACTTTTTTTTTCAAAATTGGGTAGCGTCGATCTTATAGACTACAAGACGGTCCTATAGAAGAGTTACTCCATTTTTCATATTCCTTTTTCCCATTATAGTGGATGGTCTAAAATTTAATTTTTAATTACTACGAAGTATAATTTTTTTGCATTTACTATAATTATGACAATATCTAATATAAAGTATAATCAAAAATACAACTTCAACTTAATTTAGGACAATTGGCCCACATAAGATTTATAAAAAAAATATATATATATAAAATTTAAATTGTTAATTCGAAAATAAAAGTACGGCCCTGAGCCCCGGATAAATGATAACTTTTTAATAAAAAAAAAGTTACAAAATAAATTATAAGGTCGGGAATATAGGCGTCGAGAAAAAAAAAAATTACAAGATCGGAAATATAGTCGTCGAGAATGATCAAATTTGGACGTTGGAACCGAAAGAAATAAACAAACACAAAAAAAATGGAAGGCCCACCCACCATCTTCACATTCTTTTTTCATCAAATCCTCCCCTGCCACTCCTCCCTCTCTCTTTCCAATTTCAACATTCCATCTTCCTAAAATCTCAAAAAAAAAAATAAACTTCATCTTCATCAATTTCAACCATTAAACCACCTTTTTCATCTTTCATTTCATCATTCTCTCTAAATCAACCATTTCATCTTCTAGTTTTTGAATGAATGTGGATGGTCTAAGCCACGGGATTTTCACATTTGTTTCTTGGATTGACCTTGCATGTGGCCCACTAATGGGGACAACTTACTTTGCAGAAAAGGGTATTTAAGGCATAAAGCAAACAAATATAGTGCTCCAATACATTTTAGTCGTGGCTTTAGTAGTGCCCTTTATTTAATACTCCGTATGTTTTTTAATATAAATTGATATTTTATTTCAATAGAAAGTACGAATATATATAACGAACTTTGACTCGATTTATTGTTTTTTTTTTCTCATTATAATAATCATGTTATAAAAATATGATTTTAAAGATATATATAAATATTATTTCTTAAAATTTTGAAAATAAAAAAAATATTTCTTAGTGTTTTTGAGAAACTTTAGTGTATAATAGCAATATTTTTTAAATTTATCTATTTTCGGGCGGGTAATGGGTTCGGGCGGGTTTTGACCCAATATATTCGAGTTATTATCGGGTCGGGTCACTTTCGGGTTTCTCGGTCATTTTCGGGCAGGTTTTTTCGGAGTTTTTTCGGGCGGTTTTGGGTCAGGTCAGTTTTTGACAGGTCTAGGTAGACTGCTTTGGCTATTGCTTCACCCCAGAACTCTTTTGGCATCCATTTAGCAGCTAACATACTCCTCCTCGTTTCAACTACCGATCTGTTCTTCCTCTCTTTTACCTCATTTTGATCAGGGGTGTACGGAGCAGTTAATTCCCTTGTATCCCGTGAGTATCACAAAACTCATTGAATTCATTTGAGGTGAACTCTTCTCCCTAGTCAATTCTTAAGGTTTTAACCATTTTCCCACTTTGATTCTCAACCATTGCCTTAAACTTTTTGAAATTCTCAAATGACTCATCCTTGGTTTGTTAGAAATAAATCCAACTCATTCTACTACTGTCATCAGTAATTACCAGAAAATACATGCTCCCTCCTAATGAATCAGTCCCCATTGGACTACAGAGATCAGCATGTAATAATTCTAAGCATTCACTTGCTCTCTAGGAATTCTCATTTGGAAAAGAGTCTCTAAAATGCTTTTCATACACACACCCTTCACATATACTTAACTCTCCTAATTTTGGTAGACCATTTACCAATTCTTTGTTGCTTAGAAGCTAAAGACTCTGTAGGTTTAAATGACCATAACGTAGATGCAAGAGTTTGTCATTCTCATCCCTTTTCACAGTTAAGGCCCTAATACTCACATTCTGAATTAAGTCTATGCAAAACATTCTATTTCTACCCATAGATGCTTTAGCAACAACCTCATTACTTTTATTATCTTTAATGACACGTGAATCATCATCAAACAACAGAAAAAAGACACAACTCAGTAACTGACCTATACTCAACAGATTATAAGTCAGATGTGGAACATACTGCACATTGTGTAACGGCTTGGTGTTACCTTGCTTGCTTTTGATGGCCACAGTTCCAGTTCCCTCCACTGCTAACTGCTTGTCATCCCCCGATCTAACTGTGCCTTTGATTGACTCATCAAGCTCCTTAACCATGGACCTAGTACTTGACATGTGTTTCGAGCAACCACTGTCAATGTACCAAGCCTCACACTCTTTTTCCTGAATTCCACCCTTGGTGATGAAGAGTTTTTCTTCCTGCTTTACTAAGTGATCCCTTGAGTTGCCCTTTTGATCCTCTTGATCCTTCTCTTTTTGCCAACAATTTGCAACCTTGTGCCCTGGTTTAGTCCAGTAGTAGCACTTTACAGGTCTCTTTGATGACTGGTTGTTCTGCTCTTGATCCTTAAGTGCTTGGCCAGAAGATCTCCCTCGTCCTTCTCTGCCTCTATTGCCACCTCTTCCTCTACTTCTTCCATTGAACCTATTGGTTCGTTCCATGAAGATTCATTCTAGACTTTGAAGGCTTTTTTTTCCTTCTATGATGATCTATTGAGTCTTTCTTCATGTGCTAGCCCATTAGTTCATCGAAGGTGTATACCTCCATGTCCTTGGAATCTTCAATATCAGCTACAACAACATGGTCAAACTTGCTGGTAAGGCTCCTCAGAACCTTCCCAACCACGTGCTCATTAGCTTAGCCATTTTTTCTCCATAAACCTTCATTTGCTACACCACCCCTGAAACCCTTGACAGATAGTCATGCACAGACTCTTTGTCATTCATGAGAGCGGTCTCAAACTCCTTCCTAAGTGACTTTAGTCTTACTATGACTACCTTTTTGTCATCTAAATACTCTTGCTTGAGTATGTTCCAGGCTTGCTATGAGGTGGTTGCAGATGTTATTCTTGGAAACATGTACTGTCTTCATCAAGAGCCTATTATATTATGAATAGCGCTTTTGAGTCCTTCTTCCTCTTCTCCTTAAGCTGCTGATCAGGTTCTGCAGGGTTTGCACCTGTGAACTCATCTTCAACATACTCCCACAACATTCGTGGCTTGAACTTAGTCTTCATCTTCAACTCCCAAAATTGGTACTTTACCCCTTTGAATATAGGCAGTTGAGACAGACCATTTGAGTTGTTTTCATTGCTCGTGCTTTCCAGATTGTAGGACATGAACCTGGTTAGCTCTAATGGCAAGCGTTGTATATTAGTGAAAATGTAATGCAACAGCTAGATAGGAAGGGAAAGCTTCTGTTTTTATTGAATGAATAACTAAACTGAATTACAATGCTTAAATAGAAATTAGGAAGGTCACTAACTAACCCCCTCTTCCCGTGAATACCATGATGCTAAGCTAGGTTGCACCAATACGGACACGGACACGGGACACGGGTACGTATTGGACACGTGACACGACATTTGAAATTTTGTAGGACACGGACACGGCAGGAAAAAAATCAATATACATATTTAAACAAAGAGAATTTGAAGATTTTTATACCTAAGATATATGTTTGGTTACTTACACTATCACAATTATCATAAAATAATAAAATAAAAATTAAAGTCTATAAATTTGAAGTTAAAAATCAAATCTTAAAAATTCAAACAATTGTACCACTATAATATAATTATTAGTTAGTTATTTAGTCTTATAATAAGCGTTTATAGCATCAAATAACCACCATAAACCTACAATATTGTCATTTATTAAATTCGGAACCCAATAAAACAACGTTAGGTATGTCCAACTAGTCTCTAAATATTACGAACTGGGTCGGACACGTCTCCAAATATGACGAACCGTGTCCGATACGTGTCCAAATACATTAAAAAAACCGGACACGGTTTTTCAGGTGTCCGACACGTATTGTCGTGTGTCCGACGTGTGTCGGTGTCCGACACGTGTGTCCGACACGACACGTTGGTTTGGAGGAGTGTCCGTGCAACATAGATGCTAAGTCATGCCGACTTACATGGGGCACTATGAGCTCACCATTTCCCAGTCTCCCGGCTTCCGTAGAAAATTCAGACTTTCGCTTTCAAAGGCGACCTTCTCGGGGTTCCGGCTGTTTCACAACAATGCAACTACCTAGTGTAGTAGTGTAGCAACCATATTGGCTTAGTGTTGGGTTACAGTACATTTCAACAAGCAAAGAATCAAATGGAACGGAGGAAGTACTATATTTCAATTCACACAAATTCTTGTTTATGACAGAGTTATCCGTCATTTTCTTATAACGGATTAAATATAACTCGTTTACATAGAAAAAGACAAACCAATACAAAAGTAATGTGTTGTCTTTTCCACATAAATAAACTAGTTTTCATGCCCGTGAAATTCACAGGTCTGGCAATGTATATATTATACGATTTTTCTTTATTATTACCATAAATTTATTTGTGGCCAAATTTTTTCAACCTCCGTACCATTTACAAAAGAGTAAACATAGTTTTTTTTAAAACAAAAAATAAAAATAGTTAATGATATGTGAAAATAGTATTTAAATGTTGATAACACTTACTGCCTTCGATTTTAAATTATTACCCCAGTTGGGTAATATATGTGAGGAGTCTTATAACGAAACGGGGCAATCATTTAAAGAAGACGGAGTATTATTCTAGTATGACGCATACAGGCTCGTTTGTATTAGATATTTAGGTAACTAACAATAGTATGTACGTATATAATTTTCCAAATTTTGTTGGTAGACTCCTTAACTAACAATAGTATCTAACAGTTGTGTCGAAACCTTTGCAGTTCTAGTATTCCCCTCCGTGATTTTTTCTTCCTCTTCAGTTTCATATCTGCGATGATGATACACATACTTGGTTACTTGGCAAGCATAATCAGACAAATAGCAGATTATTTGTAAATGTAATTGACTTCATACTTACTCTTATGGTCCTGTTTTATCACTTTTATGTGACGTACTGAGAAGCATATATTGTTTGTTTATCATAGGTTGTTTTATCTTCTTGAATGATAATATCATTATGTTTTACTTTATAGCTTGCAATTTCATATCGTTCGAGTTATGTTTGAGTTTATGATAGCTACTAAAATACCGAACATAATAAGAGAAAAAATTTACTCGTAAGGTATAGGGTGGGGTGGTCCGGTGGTGGTAGTGCCAACGTGACATAGTTGTTAAATAATTAGTAACATGATAACACTACAACAAAATCACCCTTTCGCGGCGATTATTTTGGTAATTCGTGGCGATTCTATTCGACGCGAAAGGTTATCCCATCGATTGTGTATTCGTTGAGGTAGGCGGCGTTGCCGTAGCCTTTCGTGTCGAATATTCTATTCGCTGGGTTAGGTTCTTAAAAGCGACGCGAAAGAAGATGAGGTTTAGTGGCAATTTTAGTGTCGATTATTAGTGATGCGGTAAATATTTTGATTTTCCCACTAATAAGAATTGTAGCGATTACATTCGATACAATAAGTACAGTAAAACGATAATTGCTGTAATAGTATTCGACACGATAAGCAAGTACAATAATGTCATTCCTTTTACAATTTTATCAATAGTATTCGACGCTATAAGTATTACAAACAATCATAAAAATTGCATTCGACACGATATGTAATACAATTGGAACCACATAGTAAACTGGTATCGATTTCCGTTGATACGAAATATCATTTCTCTCTCTCAATTACGATGCGAAAATAAAAAGAAAGGACACGCGAAAAAACATGACACTTATATATTACTCATAAAATCCCAAAATTATATGTATCCAACATCGACTAATTTTTTTTTTGGGAAAGTGTAAGTTGTATATTAATCAAAGAATAATCAAATATACATTAAGTATTCATCGACTAAATTAATTTAACATCGACTAAATTAATTTAATAAAAATAGGTCCAGAATAAGTGCAAACAATCCCTTTAAAACCTAAAAAAATTAACTAGGTCTTCAACCCCAAAGCAAAGCTTCAAACCATCTATTCCAAATTACATAGAGTAGCTGCGCCTCGAAAAAACTGCAGCAACAAAGATCATGTATATACCAAGTTATAACAAATGTTTAGTCATTTCCCACGTGCAAGTAAATAAATGAAATAGATTTATATATGTATGAATTTTTGTTTCATACTAACTCTTGTAATTTTGTTTCATTAATTCCTAATGTATATAATTTTTTTTTGAAATAATCATTGAAATAGTGACCAAGAGAATAAAAAAAATAAAAGGATAAGCGCTACTACTTCTATTGCTTTTAAAGTGTCGATTTCTAATGGTATTGAACTCTACGTTAAAAAAGTGTGCAATAATTAAATAAAACTTACAACTGCTTTTGCCGACTTTTCATCAATTTTCGTCTTCTCTCTTGTTTTTCTATCCTTGTGAGTCTCAATGAAAATTTGAGCGCGGCGGGGTTCAACACCATTAACCGTCTAGATAAAGAATATAAAACACTAGATTATTTACTGCACAAAAATAATAGAAAGTAACAAAAATATTAAACAATTTATGAAAAGAGTATCACCCTTTTAGCTCTTAGTTGAGCAAAACTTTGTCTCCCTGCGCAGTGAGGCATAGTTTGATTTGATATTTGAATGATCAAGAATCAAGAACATGCAAATATAGGGAAAAAAACAAAATTTCATTTGAAAGCAATGAAATTAGGAAAATGACTGATATAGGCAGGCTACAACTGGTTTTTCTTCTTATTTCGAAATAGCAATCAATTAGTAACGCGGTTTTCATCAAGGGTTATCCGGAAATAGCCTCTCATCTCACGATTTTATTTATATAAAAGACGATGACGCACTTGGACAAACTAATCTGGGTTAGAAGTAACCTGGAGGTGCAGTGGTGCCCACCATATATTCTGGGTTTTTAGTACACTCGCCATGTGCTGCCCATCTTTCACAGTTCTTATTATGATCATTGCAGTCATCTTCAAGGATTTTATCAAAGTTATCGACATGAATCCACTTGGTTGCTGACCATTTCTCACCCTCGATCATAGGACACCCTCCATGGAGACTTAACTTGTCCGGAATGACACTTGGGTAGAGACTAAAGAATAAGAGAGCATTTCTTTTCCTGGGTTTCACTTCTTACATTTTACAAAATTAGGTGATATAAAGGCACGAAAGGCAACTTCAAAAACCATTATGTTATACCTGCAATGCCCTTTTTTGCACAATCGAAAAAGTCATTATTTGCTTCAATTGCTGTTTTTTGACGCTCAGAAAGCTGCAAAGAAACATAAATTTAGTTCTAGGATATATTAAGGTAAGAAAAAAAAACATCAAAGTCTTTGGTTGAGAATGTTATGAGCTGTTTTTAGTGACTAGAGAGATTAGTGGAGTTTTTATGTGTTAAGGCTATTTTGCTAATTCCTAACTTAAGACACTCCCTAAACTTTACAAACCCATGTCATCTTCCACAAATTAAAGACTACTGACAGAACCTTTGCTTGGAAGAAGGCAAATCAACCAACCTCAGCATTAGGAAAAACCGTCTCACCGCCTTTCTCAACATTGGATAGATACATAAGCACCGTTGCATAACGGTGGCAACCACGCATAATATTAACCTTGTCAGCAAAATAATCAAAGTGGGCCTCATACTTTTGTCCTTCCTCATATCTCAGAACCTAAATGTCTTCTCCATTCTCTGTGTATAAGGTAAAAGTGAAGTTATAAGAAACCTATTCAATTGCACATTATAATAACAGATCCTAGGAAAACAAACAATTTATTATGAAGTGTGAAGATTGACAATTTTCAAGAAAAGTCCTTCGATTCACTTCTAGATGCATTTTTCATCTTGGGTTAATCGGAAATAGTCTCTTTTGTACTTGAGGGGGGAAATAGATCGTTTTCTCTTAAGAAGCATCAAGTAAGAAGATTCAAGGATAGCTACAATAAATTAGCATAAAAGAAGATTGCAAAATTCATATAGAGGTGGATAAAAGAGTAATTGAAACTGTAAATCATTCAGTATATATCCTAAAATAAAAGGCTCAAGTATTAACTATAGCAAAAAAAAAGAGTTATAGCATATGAAATGAGTTCTATCATGTAACTTAAAGATTTATAAACTTAAAGTAATACACAAACAGATGAATCGCTTGTTTTCATATCTCCAATGCTAATAATATGCGAAATATATTGCCGAAGCTATCACCTGCACTTGAATGAAACTAGCTGATACATTAAGCTAACACAGTTAGTCAATTACAGGAAAAAACATAAGCATATATAATGAATTCTAGCGCCAAATAAAATTTCACAAAATTGGACTTCTACAAACAAAAATTTCATGTCCTTCTGTAAGTTAGAAAAAACTACAACGCGAGAATATCTTTTTCAAGACTCAAATTCAGTGAGTAAGGATAAATTAAGCGACTAACCTTTGTTCGACATCAAATTTCTAAAATTATAGATAATTCAGTAGAAAAATCCTATGAAATTCAAGGAACATTCACAACAACATTCATAAGGATGCTCTGTAACATTCTAAACTTAAAAATCACAACGAAAACAAAATCAAGCAAATTACGTAGTTTTAGAACACGGGTGAGATGATGAGAGAGTACGAAAATTCCAGTTCGGATGATACAATAAACTGAGCAACATACACTATTTACAGCAATTCATCTGCAGAAATAATAGAGAAATTAAGTAGTATACACTGAAATTAACTTAACCCTAACTTTATAATTAACGAAAACCAAAATAATTGAAGATTAAAGCGGTACGTAGCCAGGGACATGAGAGACTCGAACATACATAATTTGAATTTATCCTATAAGAGGGCATCTGTAGTTGAGAAAGTCGAACATACATAATAGCATCTGCAATTGGACAAAAGTCGAGAAACCTTCGATTTCAATTTGAAAGCTACTCGATTTCAATTAAGAGGGCATCTGCAGTTGCGTTCTGTTGGTCGGAGGATGAATCTGTAGTATGCTGCCATGGTGGTAGAGTAGGGAGAGCGTGAGGTATTTTTTGGGTAGAAGATGAAGAAACCCTAGGACGACCTAATTGAAAGTTCTAATGGTCGGTTAAATGAAAAAATAAAAAGAAATAGGAGGTGCTACCCCATCGTTTAATGGGGTGTATTAGTGGCGGTTTGTATTCGTTACGATAAATTGTTAATTATTGGAGTAATTGTGGGTTATTTATGTCAATTTTTCAATAGCTACGAAATAATCGTCGCGAAAAGGCTTTTTTGTTGTAGTGTGATAATTACTCCTTACTACTCAAAGTAAATTCTGATAAGGAAAAAATTAAGTAAACATCAGGGTTTAGAATTTACTTGTGAGGTTGGGACACTAATTGGAAAGTTCCGATTTTGTTCTACGGAATTTTATTTAGTTTGAGTAATTAACGTAATGCTAAATATAATAGACAGATGATTATACTGTTCTGTATATTGAGTAATTCCCCAAAACACATCTTCTTTGATGAATCGTCACGGGCTTATGTTCTACAAATGACAAACATATTTTATCCAGTGAAGTAGACTAAACTCGAATCATGTAGGGTGCATTATACTAACATACGGAATACATTAAGAGAAGGTGACGCATACCTGTGTGCAACCAAAAACTAAAGATGAAATACTAATAATAATTCAATTGAACCAATTTTAAGAGGAAAAATACTCAGATAAACCTACATTTTAAAAAGAATGGTGGCGGTTTTGAGTCAAGCTTGACTATTTGCAACAACGATTGCCGGAGCCGTGATTTGAGACAAAAAAAATGTTGTGGGTTAGTTCGTTGTAGAAGTCAGTTTGTGATTTAAGTCACTATAAATTGCTTCATTTTCTCCTTTAATCTTCTCCTTTGGCCGGTAAAAAAAAATCAATTTGCAAATAAATGAAAAAAAGATAGTGTTGCCACTTGTCACTCATAAGAATCTCTTAAAAAACTTGTTGGGATGCCTTTTTTATGTTTATATATAGATAATAGTATATAACTCGTTATAACAAAGTGACGGAAACCTCCATCACAAGAAAGAGTAGTTGTTCAATTCATTATTCACACATGTATTTACGTTTTACTCCGTACTATTCAAGTGTCTGGTGCAAAATTGAAAAACATATCAACAAATTCCTTATTTTCATTTTATTTACATTTAATTAAGTAAGATTCGATCTCGCCGAGTCGCCGTATTGGTGTCCATTGTATACATGTGAAATGGGAAAACAGTAACACTACGGAGTATATACTTACCAAATGATACTCGTAGTAATGTGGCAAGATAGCGGTGAAGACAACGAATTCACTGAAACTTGTTCCTCATGCAAAGCTCATTCATAACACGTGTATTATCACGTGGCACATTCCTCTCATCCTTTAAAAACATACATTTCCTCACCCACTCACTCACTGACTTAACTTCATTGCATGCTACACAATAACGCAAACCCTCTTCTACATATTATCACAATCAATCTTCCTCCTTTCAAACTCAGAAACGAGAGAAAAAAATAAAGGAAAGCAAAAATGGAGCGTGATCGCGATAGCAGGGACACACGTCACGTGCAAGTGCACGGACCAACACACATGACGACGACAACGCAGCATGGGTACACGGGCGGGTCAACAACCGGGCCAACCGCGTCTCAAATGATTGCCCTGGTCACCTTGGTTCCGCTGAGCGGGATCCTCTTCGTGTTGGCCGGGATAACCTTGGTGGGGTCCCTCATTGGGCTGGCGGTGGCCACTCCGGTGTTTCTCTTCTTCAGCCCGGTCATAGTCCCAGCTGCCCTGTTGATCGGGCTGGCGGTGACGGGTTTCCTTTCGTCGGGGGCGTTCGGGCTGACTGGGCTGTCGGCGTTGTCGAGGGTTGTGGGGTACATAAGGCTGGTGGGGCAGAGGATGCCTGAGGAGCTGGACTATGCTAAGAGACGCATGGCGGATGCGGTTGCGTACACGGGTCAGAAGACTAAGGATGTGGGTCAGACTATTGAGAGCAGGGCCCGTGAGAGTGGAACTACTACTGCCAGCGGCACTGCTCGGACTTAATTAGCAGTGATCGTGATCGTGATGGGGCCTGCCTGGGGGGTTTAATTTGGGCTTCTTCTCCTCCTCCTTCTGTATGTTTGTCTAAGTTTGGGATGGAGTCGTACGTTATAGGGCTGTGTATGTAGATCGTTGTTCCTTCTGTCTTTTGCTTTTGGTTTTAAAGAGAGGTCCAATAACTTCATTTTGGGTCTTAATAATGTGTAGAATCTTTGTTTGTATCCCCTGAATATGTGTACTTTCCTCTTCATATCTAAACATTTTAATTGCCATTTCATATCCTTTCTAGTTTCTGGTGACTACGATCGGGCAATCGGGTTGGACTCTAAACTGTGTTAGGACTGGAGGAGTGTTTTGAGTTAATTGTGTTTCTGATTTCATTCATCAAATAAGGTAGAATAATGATAGGGCGCCACCGGGTGGCGTCGAATCTGAGCGTCATCCTTCTTAATAAATAAGAAAAAAATAAAAATCGAAAAATTATATTTTGATTTTGAGTCAAATACAAAAGGGTATACATGTCATTTATTATTTATTACAGAGTATAACTTATTCAATTAAGATATGATTTTAAATTAATTAATACTCTTATTTACTCCGTATCTTTTAAATTTTAGGTAAATTAGTAGTATTATTAGTTAGGTTTTTTTACGATTATTTTTTTCATCAATAAAATGATAAAACAATACGATACGAAAGTTGAAACCTGACTCAAACGGGTCGACCTTTTGAATTGAGGCTGTGTCGTCAATTTTTTATGATCAATTTACGGGACCTCAATTTAATTGTCTGACAAATTAATTTAATTTTTTAAATTATTAGATCGTGTGGACTCGTGCTCATTTTAGACCCGAGAAGATCGTTTGCACTTGTTTTTAACTTTTTATTAGGCCCGAGAAGATCGTTTGCACTTGTTTTTAACTTTTTATATAGGTAGTTTTAGTACTCCGTAATAATAAATTCTAATAATTCTAAACTATATGTTACTTTGATTTTTTATTGTATACTACAATTATTACGTTCTAATATATTTATGGTCAATTTTTGGAACCTCAATTTGATTTTGTGACAAATTAATTTATTTTTTTAATTATTTGAGAACGTCTAATTCAAGCTAATGGATATAAATGAGAGTCATACATTTAATCGTATTGCCTACGTGAAAATTTAAATTAGTAATAGTAGATAACAACGAACGTAAGTAAATTGTTTGGACTAAAATAATTAAATACGACAAAACTGAATAATTATATTTTTTTTCAAGTATACGCCTAACAAACACCTATAATTAAGCTAGATTTTTTTTAATAATATTTCTTTCAATTATTATTTGATTTTTTTTTCTTTTTTTAAATTATATAGTTATAATTTATTTACAAGTGGAATGTCGAATTTACCCTTTACAACTAACTCATCTTAAAATCAATTTTTAAAAGAGATAAATAAAATAATGTTAGTCAATTACTAAAATATCCTCGGTGGCGCACAAATTCGGCGCCACCGGGTGGCGCCATCTCATTTTCCAATAAGGTATTTACATAAGCTAATCATCAATCATCAATATATATAATTAAAAGAGGTTTTTTTATTTTATTTTACAAACATTATTACCTACATTTTACAAGAGGGACATACAAAGAATATAATAGACTTCTTAATTCTAATCAAAGATGTAATTCTAACCAAAGATGAAAATTGAGTGTAGGTAGAATTATTATTATTATTATTATTATTATTATTATTATTATTATTATTATTATTATGAAGTTTCTCAACATACGTACATCCATCCCTCCACATACTTTGGATTGATTAATAATAATAATAATAATAATAATAATATAAAATATTATTATTCCTATTCTTAAGCATACGTACATCCATCCCTCCACATACTATAATAATAATAATAATAATAATAATAATAATAATATAAAATATTATTATTCCTACTCTTAATCTTATAAGATAGATTTTGATGGATTATGTAGAATTCTTACGTCTAACCTAAGATAATGAATATAGCAGTACAATTCTACATCAACACATAGTCTAAGTTAAACGATTATATTTTATACTCCCTCCGAGTTCCTATCATTTACTCATATTTCTTTTTGGGCTGAGTTTGATCTTTTACCCACTTTCCATTTTAGAACATAAATGTGTGGTTCATATTTACCCATTCATTTCTCTCTCTTCCTCCTTCTTTTTTGAACCACTCATTTTCTTTTCTTTATTTTTCACCCCAAACCCAAATGGGGCAATCATAAGAACTCGGAGGGAGTATGTCCTATATCAACCCGGAGTAGAAAACGCTTGATTCTATAAATATAAGTCTCCACGAATATTATTCATTCAAACATAGATTGATTGACTCTAATAATCTCTTATCACACCGATAATATTCTCTTATTGTGGACATGACATAGGTCCACCCCGACGCGGCCACGCGCGGGTTTGGGTAGGCGAATGAATCTCCATATGAGAATGGATCGAATTGAAATTTAGGTCGAAGTGGAGTCACCACTGAATTTTGTGGTTATTCGGAACCATTCGAGCCCACTCTATGTCGTAGTGGGCCGTATACAAAATACGGCCAATTTCCAATGTTAGAGTTTATTGGGCTCGTCCCTTTGCATTTGATACCGATACCGACGTTATCGAATATCGTGTATTGAATGACTCTCGTGCGCCAACGGTTTCGGGCATCCGAAAACCGAGGTTCTGAGTAAGGGGTGAGGGTACGTGTTGGGAAGCCACAAAGGACACCCAACCCCGCCCGCACTTAGCAGCCTCTACTAAGATCTCGAATGACTTTCTAATACGCGCGTTAGTTGAACGGGAAAATGATATGCAAAGATTATTTTCCCTAAGCATGTGAATGGAATTGAAAATGGTTTCTATGTCAATTTAATGCAACTAAAATTAACGTCAAAGTTGTATTTTAGCATGCGGGTTCATTTTAGTACAATAAAATAAACAAGAATTAAATTGACAAAAGAACAAACGGTTAGTAACGAGATGATGATAATAACGGTTTGCAAATTATTGAATAAAATTGAATGATGTAGCGAGATGATGCATGGTTTGAAAAGATAGTAGTGCACGTGATTAATTAGGCACGTGTTGACCTAAGTCATAAAATACTATCGAATTTAGAAAGAAGAATGTACGACTCACGGTATTGGTCGTGATGAGGCCACTCGATCGAGTGGTCGATGGACTCGGTCGAGTGGACCTCTAAAAAAGGTTTCTGTTTCGTATTTTAGACCTTACTCGGTCGAGTTATTGGCCAACTCGATCGAGTACGTAGCCACTCGACCGAGTCACTGTGGTACTCGACCGAATGGAGGTCATGAAAACATTATGACTCGATTTTTTTGGGGCTAGGCACTCGGTTGAGTGCCCCCTGTACGAACATGTGGTTCGTTCGCAATTTCGTATCGGTTTTGAAATTGCTTTTGATTTTTGATAATTTGATGAGTTTGTTGAATCAGGCATAAATATTGTGAAATTTATACTCGAAACTTGTCCTCGATACTCGTCATATCCCATATTCGATTATTGAATCGATATGGAATACTAGAGTGAAAATAAAAGACAAAATTGCTTTGAGTCGTTTTAGATTAACTATCGCGATATGAATAGATTTTCTCCGCGTTTAACAATGTCGTGATTCTAACGAATCGTATGACAATTATTTTAGCATCAACGAAAAAATCGCATTAGTTAATTAAATTGACTAGATCGTTAGATTCGACATCCAATTATGGAATTGGTATCAAATCTAACGGATCGACACTTTAGACGAATTGAAAGGACTTGATTCCCTCGGCTTCTCCAACATCGAAATAAATCCCTAAGGATTGCGAGATGTCGGATCCGCGTCAACGGGTTTCGACCCTTATTGAATAAAATACTTGTTTTGAAAATCGATATAAATATGCGATGTGAATAATGATGCCAACGAAAATAAACGAAATATTGTTTAATATAACTTATCTCAATAATCAAATAGTCGAGGTATCGGAATAAACGACCGGCAACGCTGTGTGCAATACACTTGTATATTCGGGTTTCCTTATTCCGATATCCCTCTTATTCGACACAAATCGATAAGTATTTTAATGCTTTGATATTAACGGTATTATCGATATTATGATGTAATGAACAAAATAAAAAAACGAAAATAAGGACGCGAAAAAGGAGAAGGACGACGAGAAGAGAAGGAGAAGAGAAAGGGGTTTTGACACCCTCAACCTACATGTTCTTGTCTCGGATCCGACTCGTAATCGTGGCTTTAACACAAGAGTTTCGAGGTGTATGAAGGTTGAGTTATGGTGGCTCGGGTTTCGATTCCCAAATCTAGGTTTAGGGCTTGCTAGTGCGATGCTTAGGGTTTGATTAGGGTTGTAAGATTGCTCAAAAGTGTGTAGAAATTAGGGTTGTCCAAAAGTTGTTTTTGTGTGTTGCATGGGGTTGCTTATATAGGCAAAGCTAGGGCACCCGGTTAGGGTTACTCGACCGAGTAGGAGGCTAACTCGGTCGAGTGGCCCGTTACGCTTGCAGCCGGGCTCGAAACAGGCCCACTCAATCGAGTGGGTCGGGCACTAGATCGAGTGGCCCAACTGGGTCGCGAGAGTCTGTTGACTTTGGACCGTGACTTGGATTTGTGTTTGACTTGGACTTTTGATGATGTGAGGGTTTGTTTTGTATCTCTCGAAAACGACTTTGACCGGGGTTGACCCAATCGTTAAAAGTCGGTTTCAATTCCGGTGTCGGTTTTGGCCCAAATTAGTCTTGTTTGACTCGGAATGATCCACTGGGCCTGGATTCGAGGTTGATTTTGTGAGATTTTTACTCCGTAAGTGCGTTAGCCAGCAACTAATGGATTTGAGCCCGTATCCGAGCACGTAGAAACATGTTAGCGTCCGATCATCATCGGGTGTTATTTTGGAAACTGCCATAGACACCTGGCAGTCAAAATGCGGGTGTCTACAGAGCCCCCACTCTGACTGAGGCTTGGACAGGGCGAAAGTCAGAGTAGCTACCAAGCCCACTAAGACCTGGTAAACTTCCGATCGGGTCATTTATAGTACGTTAGACTCGCGTGAAGGGCTCGCCAGCCATAAGATAGAAATCATACCTGTGTTGATGATAATACTCCGTGGGGCATTTGGAGTTGTCGCGTAAGTCCTGGGTGCGCCTGTGTGTAGGCCCATCCCGTGAAAATGCTGGGGAGATTGAGTGGGTTGCATGTTCCTGTTTGAGTCGTACCTGTATAAGTCACATAAAAATGCATGCAACACATAGGTAGTAAAATGACTCGTGCTGGGGGAAATGATTTTTTGAAATTTTTGAGATTTCTTGAAATTTTAAATTTTTTTGAAATTTTGGAATTTTTTTGAAATCTGAAGCTTTGAGATTTTTTTTGAAATTTTGACTCCTAAAGAAACTAGGAAAGTTCGGGATGAATAGTCCGTGCTAGTATCGGGACTAGGCTTATGGGTTGATGTTGATTAGAATTAGGAAAATTTTCCTAAAAGTGATATGGAAAGAGGTTTGCAAGGCTAATGCTATATATAGCCCTCTTTTGCCCTTGATTTCTTCATAATCCCATCACAAATCAATCTTCTTAAAAGAAAATCTCTTTATTCTTAAGGCAAAAAAGGAAGTCTCTTTATCCTTTTAAGAAATCTAGCATGGGAATCGATAGATTGAGCGCCATGTTGCAGGCATGGTCCCGTCAATTTAGGGATGATGACAGGGTGGTCTTGAACCAGACGGGTATAACTCAGCTGTACCCGTTCCGTCAGATGGTGGTTGATCGCTATTTCTTGGATGCATGCTTGGCTTACTGGGACCACATATATCATGTCTTTGCCTTTCCTCGGGGCGAAGTCTGCCCTTTACCTGAGGAGATTGCAGCTGTAGGAGGATGGAATCCAATGCTTCGACCCGCCGTCCCATATTCGGTCTATGACTTGAAGAGGAAGCTTCGAGAATTCTTAGGCCTCTCCCATAACGAGGTGTCTCGAATGGCCCGGGATGACAACACGGTTTCTTTGATCGATCTGGCCGAGAAGTTTATGAACCCGCACGATGTCCAGGTGAGATCAATTCACAGCCGTAGGGCTTTTTCTTTCTGCATGCTCCATGTTTATGCCTTTGAGGGTCACATGGACTTATTATCATGCATGGGTCATATCCGTCTATTAACCGTGGTTGATTTAATGGAGACGGAGCATAGCCCGCCTTGGCTGATTACGGGTGAAATAATCCAAGGATTGGACCATCGCAAGAGGGATTCGTCCGTCCGTCTCACCGGAAGTACCCGTTTGCTGCAAGTATGTCGGATTTTTATTTTTCTCGATTTCTTGATTTTTTGATTTTTTTCGAGAATTTGGCTACTGCAGTGGGCACTCGATCGAGTCACCCTGGCACTCGATCGAGTGCCTTCGTAATGAGCCCTCTGTTCGTTCTCAGGGATGCCACTCGATCGAGTCACCCTGGCACTCGATCGAGTGTCATCAGGCGGACGCCTGTTTCGTCTCGGGATCTCATGTTTTTTGTTTCCCTTTTCAGATTTGGCTATACGAGAGGCTATCAGTGATAGACCCTCCCCTTGATGCGAGCAACTACCGTCACAACCAAGTGATGACGAGGAGACGTGCCATTGACTTTTCTCGTCAGATTACGCAGAAGTATTGGGACGAGGTGCTATCAATCCATGGCGGGCGGCTAATTCGATGGGTCGTGCCGTCGTGGCCCATCTACGCTTGGTCCGGCTTGGACCCGAGGGATAGAGCCCGCTACCAAGTAATCTTATCTTTCAGGCAAACAGTTCATCTTTACCCGGATCGCATACTAAGGCAGTACGTACGGGCTCAACGGATACCAGAAGTTGAAGCAGTTGTGAGTGACCCTACCCAACTGACTGACGTGATGTGCGACACGTGGATGCAGAGATGGTACACCCGGCATACCTGGCCCGTTCCCAAATCTCGCCACTCGATTTGGGTTTCAGACTCATACGTGAAGTGGACCAAAGCAGGTGATGCCAAGGCCCGAGCTGCTTTGAAGGTTGACGAAGCCTTCGACCTGCTGAGAAGGGAGCAGGCTAAACACAACAGGGGATTCTTTGATGAAGGAGACACTCCAGCTACGCTAGTTCGTCTAATGTCCGGTCAGAAGAAAAAGACTAAGACTCAGGCTGGAGGGTCTAGTTTTAAAGGTGCTTGGGGGAAGGTGAGCCCCCAGACTGACTTGGAAAAGAGACTAGGCCCCAGACTAGCTGTGCAGGACCGACTTGGCCCACGGGACAGGCTACCCGAGCATGTGCGAGCCCGACTTGGACCGAAGACTGTGATTGAAGACCCATCGTCAAAGAAGCGGGTTCGTGCTAAAGAGGTTCCTCTTGTGATTAGGGAACGCTCATCCCCACCTCGGCGACCTCGGGCTCCACGCGACCCGAAGGACAAGGGAAAGGGGAAGATGCCCGAAAATTAGTCTCCTTATTTTATTATTTGAATATTACTATTATTTTTGTGGTGCGTTTTTATTGTGTTGTTTTTTTTCCTACCGTGTTTGGCACGTTTTTTTTTTTTTTTTTTTTTTTTTTTTGTAATTCCCGAGTTTATCGAGATACTAATAAAAGACGTATTATTTGAAAATCGTTCCCGTCTTTTCGTTATTGCAGTGGTTGTGCCCTTTTGAGGGGTTGCGTACGTATCCACAATTAGTGGAATCAAACCAAACGTAGTTCGAAATTTGATTTGATTGATTTTTTTGCAATTTTTGAAATACATCAAGATTTTAAATTCGAGATGTGCGATGGTAGAATAATTAATTCTAACTCATTAACTTGTCTAAAATTTTGAAAATTTATAAAAAGACAAATTTTTATAAACTTTTGCAAATGACATTGAGATAGGGGTTTATGGGTAATAGCGCTTCAGCTGGTCCAAGTTGGTCGGGTTGACGAACTCATTCCCGTCCAAGTCTGTCAGCATCACCGCTCCTCCTGATAGGACCTTCTTGACTAAGTATGGCCCTGCCCAATTGGGTTTGAATTTTCCTCTTGGGTCAACCGGCAGTAGGGCACGAACCGGTTTTAGGACCAAATCCCCTTCCTTGATGTTCCTGGGCCTAACCCGTTTGTTGAAAGCCCGTTGAATCCTTTTTTGATATACTTGGATATTGTTGAGGGCCCGGGATCGCCGTTCGTCTAAAAGGACTAGCGAATCGTATCGGGCTTGGACCCAATCCGCTTCAGGTACCTGACTTTCAAGCAAAATCCTTAGGGATGGTACTTCTAGCTCAACCAGTTGGACTGCTTCCATTCCATATGTCAGGTAATATGGAGTTGCTCCGGTTGCGGTGCGGATCGATGTTCGATACCCCCATAATGCAAAGGGTATTTTGTCGGGCCAGTCCCGATAATTCTCAGCCATCTTTTTAAGTATGGTGACAATTGTTTTATTGGCCGCTTCTACCGCTCCATTTCTTTGAGGTCGGTAGGGTAAAGATGTATGCCTCTGAATTTTATATTTTGCCAGCAATGCGGCAGTTTCGGCTTGAAAGTGGGTCCCGTGATCACTAATAAATTCGTGAGGGATCCCATATCGGCATATGATCTTATTTTGAATAAATTTGGCCACGTGCTTGGCGTTCAAGACACGGTATGACTCGGCTTCAACCCATTTGGTGAAGTAGTCGATGGCCACTAAAATGAAGCAATGACAGCGTTCAAGACACGGTATGACTCGGCTTCAACCCATTTGGTGAAGTAGTCGATGGCCACTAAAATGAAGCAATGACCTCCCGTCCCGGAAGGATGCACCTTTCCTATTATGTCAATACCCCATGTCGAAAACGGCCATGGTGATGTCATGGTATATAATAGGGAAGACGGCATATGCTGTACATTGCCGAAGATTTGACAGTTATGGCTGTGCTTGACATATAACTGGCAGTCTGTTTCCATGGTGTTCCAGTAATACCCGAGCCTCATGATTTTACGGGATAGCATATGCGGACCGTTTTCACCGTCGTGGACCTCGGCCATGACCTTGTCGGCCTGCGTTTTGTCGATACAGAAGAGGAGAGCCCCCTGTGCCGTCTTTTTGTACGACTGCCCGTCGTCTGTACGAACAAATTGGGTTGCCAACCTTCGCAAAGCCTTCTTGGCCCAGTTTTCGGTTTCCGGGGGATATTCTCCCGTTGCCAAGTAGGTTAGGACGGATTGATACCAAGGTTCTGGGTCAGTTATCTCGATATCTTGAATAGCATGGATATAAGCCGGCTCGGACCGTCTTTCAACACAGATAGGCATGCTAGTAAGGTGATCCGGGATGTTCAGTAAAGATGCTAATTTGGAAAGTGCATCTGCGAATTGATTTTCTTCTCGGGGCAGGTAGATATATTCTACCTTCTGGAATTATTTCTCTAGAACCCTTACCCGTGCTTGGTAAGCCACGAGGTTGGCGTTCTGAGTTTTCCATTTTTGGAGAGCTTGATTGATGACCAGTGAGGAGTCACCGTGGACCCGGAGGTTTGTTACCCCTAAATTAGCGGCGGCTTGCAACCCGTGAATGCATGCTTCGTATTCGGCTGCGTTGTTGGTCACGTCGAAGTCCAACTTGATGGATAAGGGAGTGTGTTCCCCTCGGGGTGAGATCAACAGAATTCCGACCCCAAATCCTCGGAAGTTGGATGCTCCATCAAAATACAAATCCCATGTTTCGGTATCGGTATGGAATATATCTTCGTCAGGGAAGGCCCAAGTATCGGTGTGGCCTTCTTCGGATATCGGGCTATCGGCGAGGAACTCGGCTACTACCCGACCTTTGATGGCTTTTAATGGTACAAACTTGAGGTCGAACTCAGATAACATTAAAGTCCATCTGGACATCCTGCCATTGAGGATGGGCTTCTCGAATAAGTACTTGATAGGATCCATTTTGGATAAAACATGTACCTCTTGACTAAGCATGTAGTGTCTGAGCTTTTTAGTGGCCCAAACCAAGGCTAGGCACGTCTTCTCGAGCATTGTGTACTTGCATTCGTACTCGAGGAACTTTTTACTGATGTAGTAAATAGCCCGTTCTTCTGAATCAACTGTCTGGGCCAGCATAGCCCCCATGGCTGACTCGGTCGTCGTTAGGTATAACGACAAAGGCAAACCGTGTTGAGGTGGCATTAGTACCGGCGGAGCAGACAAGATCTCCTTGATTTTATCGAAAGCTGCTTGACATTTGTCGTCCCATAGCACCCGTTCCCCGATCTTCAGTTTCTTGAAAATGGGCTCACATACCATGGTTAGTTTCGAGATGAAACGGCTGATGTACTGGACTTTCCCGAGAAATCCCCTTATTTCTTTTTCGGTCTTGGGAGGTTGCATCTCGGTGATGGCTTTGATTTTAGCTGGGTCGACCTCGATGCCGCGTTGGCTAACGATATGGCCCAGTAATTTGCCCGACGTTACCCCAAAACTGCATTTTTGTGGGTTCAGTCTCATGTTGTACTTACGTAGCCGGATAAAGAACTTTCTTATGGCCGAGATGTGCCCGCTTCAGTCCTTGGATTTGACGATCATGTCGTCCACATAGACCTCCACTTCCTTATGCATCATGTCGTGTAGCAAAGTAGTGGCGGTCCGTTGATAAGTAGCCCCGGCATTGATAAGTCCAAATGGCATGACTGTGTAACAATAAGTCCCCCATGGTGTGATGAAGGTGGTCTTACCCATGTCTTCTTCCGCCATTTTAATTTGATTGTATCCGGCATACCCGTCCATGAATGATAGAAGGGAATGATCGACCGTATTATCCACCAAAATGTCAATATGTGGTAACGGGAAATCGTCTTTTGGACTGGCCTTGTTTAGGTCCCGAAAGTCTACGCATACTCGCACCTTGCCGTCCTTCTTGGGTACCGGCACGATGTTTGCAAGCCAGTCTGGATATTCAGACACTTGTATAAAGCCCGCTTTGAATTGTTTGTCTACCTCCTCTTTGACTTTGAGGGACCATTCAGGCTTCATTCTTCGGAGCTTCTGTTTTACCGGTTTGCACCCATCTTTGATGGGTATTCGGTGCTCAGCTATTTCCCGGTCTATACCCGGCATGTTCTTGTAGGACCATGCGAAGACGTCTTTAAATTCCTGGAGGAGGTCTGTGAATTGTTTTCTCTCCTCGGGATCTAAGGATAGGCCCAACTTAAGCATCTGGGGCTCTAAAGTGGTTCCCACATTGATGGACTCGGTTTCTTTGATTACCGGATCTCGGGACTCCCTTTGCTCGAGCTGCTCGATCAGATGCGGGGACAGAGGTACCTGTTCGTCGTGTTTCTCAATGTCATTGCATATAAAATTTTAGAAATTGAGAAAATTTTGCAAATAAGACAAGTCGTAAGCAGAACGGTTTTCGATATTATTATTAATAGTAAATTTTGAAAACAGCTCGAATAGAGCGGCCATCTGATCGTTGGTCAGTGGCGGGATAGGGAGAGGTCTTGGGACAGGCCCCGAGACCTCAGTGGCTAAAGGAAGAGGGGTTACAGACTCGACTCTAGCACCAGACCCTCTAAACTCAGACTCAGACTCCGACTCTGACTCAGACTCGGACTCAGTATCCGGCATGTCCCCCTCGCCGGTGGTCAGCTTGTAGACCCGTCCTTGACCGTCGGTCCACTTGATGGTCTTTTTCCATGCCCGCTTCCTCGTATCTGCACCAACTTCGGTGATCAACTTTGTTGGGTCAAACCGATTGCTGCGGAGGATCAGGTTGACCAAATCATCCTTTGGAGCAGGGACGACCCTGTCTTCTCCGAACAAGAGTCCTAGTACGGCTCGGAGTTGTTTTTGCCCTCGTTGGACTCAGCCTGGACGATGGTGAATATATCGTCAGGGATGAAATTGCATTCCCGAGCCGTTTTGGTCTCGGGATATGTGATGGTGGGTTGGTAGAGGCCCACTTGAACGGCTTCGAAGACTGGAGTGACAAATTTGATTGCATCGGCCCGGCCCACATTCTCTTAGCTTATAGTATATCCCAATCCGAGTCGGGACTCTCCATTGTCTAGGACCTCGATGATCTTCCCTGCCGGAAGATACGGCCTTGAGGTAGCTCCAGGTAGGTAACCCAGATTTTGTAGCATCGTGTCGATGCTAGGGGCGAAGTAGGGCTTGAAGAGATATTCCTCTTCAATCATGCCCACGAAATCGAATCCTCGTGGTTCGGCCCGGCTTGTGGCGTTACAGCTAGCCACAGTCATTGGGGTTGCCTCCAGCGTGATGATACCGTCTTTAAGGGGCATCTTGACTTTTCAGTGGAGGGTAGATAACACGGCCTTGACTGCGTGGATCCAAGGCCTTCCTAGCAAGAGGTTGAATGATGAGGTGACATCTATCACCTGGAATTCCAACTCTTTTTCAATTGGGCCCGTTATGATCTTCAATTTAACGGCCCCGACGACTGGTTTTGGGCTTCCGTCGAAAGCCTGGATAGTTTGTGTTGTCGGGAGATAGTCGACATCAGTGATGCCGAGGGCTCTAGCAGTCCTTAGAGGTAGGACGTTCACGGCTGATCCATCGTCGATAAGGGTCATCGGAAGGTACTTACCCTTGCAGATGACCGTGATGTATAGGGCCAGGTTGTGATTGGGCCCAAACGGAGGCAGATCAGACTCGGCGAAGGTTATGAGTTGGCCTTCGTTCTTGGACTTGCCCTTGAGGTAGGGCATGATAGTAGCTACCATTTCAGCAGGGGTAGCTTGTGAATCGACCTTGATTTCATCAAGAGCCTTAGTCAGTGCTTCCCGATGCGCTTGTGAGCTAACCAATAGTTGCCAAATAGTTAATTAGATCAGTTCGAACCCTCTTCAGTTGTTGGACTAGGGCCGTGTCGTTGTTTGGCTCTTCGAGGGTAGACCCCGTCCTGGCATATTCAGTGATGGGTGTTGGAGTGGCACGTCCAGCAGTGGCGAGGTGGTTGGGACTTGGCTTTTCGGACCTCTTCAAGGGTGATGGGGACAGCTTCCCCTTTGGCCAGGTACACGTCGTCCTCGTCATCGAACCATATCCCATTGATTTGTGGGATAAAAGGAGAAATGAGGTGAGAACAATCAATTACTTCCCCCGTGAATATTGCATGGGCGCTGAACGGATTTTCTTTGTTGCTCGGTTTGTCTCCGGGCAATGGGATTTTCCCGCTCTCGATCAGATCCTGGATCAGGTGCTTCAATCTCCAGCATTTTTCAGTATCATGTCCGTTACCCCGGTGATACTGACAGTAGGCTTGGGCATTATAAGTTTTGGGCCTCTTCTCTACTCGAGGCTCTGCAGTTGGGCCTATCGGTTGGATCAGGCCTTTGGAAGACAGCCTTTGTAAGGCATAAGTATAGGTAGTCCCTATATCTGTGAATACCCGATTTGGTGTATTGTTTTTAGATGAGGTGTCGAGCAGATTTACCTCGTCAAAGATGCTGCGGGCTGCAGCTGCATGTGTGGGCTTGTTTGTAGATGAACTAGCTCCTTGATAGCCCTTGGTAGAGCCCTTAGTCAGGCTCTCTAGTCTCAGATCATCCTCGATTCTTGTGCCCATTTCAGTAAGGACAACAAAGTTTGGGATGATAGCATACCGGAGGTGGACCCGGTAGGATGGGAGGAGATTTTTGACGAAAGCTTCCACTAGGGCCTTCTCGCCGGGCTTGTTGACCAGCTTCACACTCTCGGCCCGCCATCGTTGCAAATATTTTGTGAACCCTTCTTTGGGCTCTTGGGCCATTACCTCCAGAGTACGCATTGTAGTCTGGATTTCAGTGTTATCTGCGTAGTTCCGAGCGAATTCGGTCGCCACATCGTCCTAAGTTTTGTATTTCTTGGGATCGAGCCTGTAGAACCAGGCCTTAGGATGCTTCTCCAGGGAGGAAGAGAATAAATGCTTGAACATAGTTGACTTCACCCCTTTGACCGCCATGAAGTCCTTGAAAGCCCGGATGTGGTGGACCGGGTCTTCGGTACCCTCAAACATAGGAATTCCCGTAAGGTTGAGTATAGCAGGGAGCTCGTTATTCAGAGGTGAATAAGTACGAGCATTTTCAGTGTGGATCGAGTTGTTCGTCGATAAGTGGACTTGTTCTTCGAGCCTACGAACAACACTGATTAGTTCGGCTATGGGCCCAGTGGGCTCAGATCCTTCAACTGGGGCCGTCTTTTCTACGGCACTTAGGCGAGCGGCTAACGTTGCTTGGTTAACCTGAATGGAAGTCAGCTGAGTCTCGATCTTGGTTAGTGCCTCTTTCAACTCGTCCATCTTACGTTGATGTCTTGTCACGGGTAGCCTGTCTGTAAGAACACCGCGTAATCAGAAACTACCCAACACCCGGAATAGAAAGTACATCCCGAACAAGACTCAAAAAGGGAAATGACTCGGAAAAGACACCTAGACGGGTGACTTGTGAAATGTGGGCCCTCTTTAGGATTCGGCGAGTGGGCCTAGTCCTGTTCGAAGGAAGGTGCACGTGAGACATCCCCAGACTTACGGACTCGATTGTGTTGACGGGCCCTCCTTTGTAGGGGTTTGTCCTACGTAGGTGGGCCTTGCCTTAGTCTAATGAGGCGGACCGGGATAGGGAAGAAACTCCTGATGTAAGATCGACAGAGTTTCGACGTTAAAGACCTTGACAACTTAAGACACGACCCGACACTGCTAAATACGGGAATTCCTAAGGAGAAGGAGGTTTTGAAAATTGATTGTTTTTGAGAAAGGTCCGAGAAAACTCGGTTGAGGGCCCAATTTTCGGAAAAAAAAACGAAAAGGGTATTGGCCACGGTTTTTTGAAAGTTCGAAAACGTTTTTGAGTTTTGAATTGGGCAGCATACCGGCTAGAAAATAGGCTATTTTGAGTAAAATCATAAGTCCTAAATTCGGCATATGTCCCGGGTTTTGAAATTGAATAGTTTGAAAAAAGATGCAATCTTTAAAAAAAGACGGTTTTTGAAAACGACTCGGAAACCAAGTAGCACGTAGTCATACAAGCATTATAACGACGCCATGTATGCTCTATACTAAGTCTCGGTAGGTCTATAGAGGGTCTATACCAGTGTACATAGTCTAGACGTTGATCGGGACGGACTTCCTAAGTCGAGTTGATCTTAGAACATGCCGCAAAACCCACTCGAATCGACTATGGACACCTTTTGACATATCCATATTGGATTACATCAACGGTATAGTGGGACGTCGGTCGCGAGTACCGGCCCGGAAAATATGGGTTATGCATGAACCGTAGAACTAAAACGCGTATTGTATTTGTCAAACAATTTCTATTCGAGTCTCACCCTGAGGATGCCGATAGTAAGTCACGCATCAGTTAATCCCCAGGGGAGTCGCCAAATTGTGGACATGACATAGGTCCACCCCGACGCGGCCACGCGCGGGTTTGCGTAGGAGAATGAATCTCCATATGAGAATGGATCGAATTGAAATTTAGGTCGAAGTGGAGTCGCCACCGAATTTTGTGGTTATTCGGAACCATTCGAGCCCACTCTATGTCGTAGTGGGCCGTATACAAAATACGGCCCATTTCCGATGTCAGAGTTTATTGGGCTCGTCCCTTTGCATTTGATACCGATACCGACGTTATCAGATATCGTGTATTGAATGACTCTCGTTCGCCAACGGTTTCGGGCATCCGGAAACCGAGGTTCTGAGTAAGGGGTGAGGGTACGTGTTGGGAAGCCCACAAAGGACACCCAACCCCGCCCATACTTAGCGGCCTCTACTAAAATCTCAAATGACTTTCTAATACGCGCGTTAGTTGAACGGGAAAATGATATGCAAAGATTATTTTCCCTAAGCATGTGAATGAAATTGAAAAAGGGTTTCTATGTCAATTTAATGCAACTAAAATTAACGTCAAAGTTGTATTTTAGCATGCGGGTTCATTTTAGTACAATAAAATAAACAAGAATTAAATTGACAAAAGAACAAACGGTTAGTAACGAGATGATGATAATAACGGTTTGCAAATTATTGAATAATATTGAATGATGTAGCGAGATGATGCATGGTTTGAAAAGATAGTAGTACACGTGATTAATTAGGCACGTGTTGACCTAAGTCATAAAATACTATCGAATTTAGAAAGAAGAATGTACGACTCACGGTATTGGTCGTGATGAGGCCACTCGATCGAATGGTCGATGGACTCGGTCGAGTGGACCTCTAAAAAAGGTTTCTGTTTCGTATTTTAGACCTTACTCGGTCGAGTTATTGGACAACTCGATCGAGTACGTAGCCACTCGACCGAGTCACTGTGGGACTCGACCGAGTGGAGGTCATGAAAACATTCTGACTCGATTTTTTTGGGATGCCACTCGACCGAGTGGGCTAGGCACTCAGTCGAGTGCCCCCTGTACGAACATGTGGTTCGTTCGCAATTTTGTATCGGTTTTGAAATTGCTTTTGATTTTTGATAATTTGATGAGTTTGTTGAATCGGGCATAAATATTGTGAAATTTATACTCGAAACTTGTCCTCGATACTCGTCATATCCCATATTCGATTATTGAATCGATATGGAATACTAGAGTGAAAATAAAAGACAAAAATTGCTTTGAGTCGTTTTAGATTAACTATCGCGATATGAATAGATTTTCTCCGCGTTTAACAATGTCGTGATTCTAACGAATCGTATGACAATTATTTTAGCATCAACAAAAAAATCGCATTAGTTAATTAAATTGACTAGATCGTTAGATTCGACATCCAATTATGGAATTGGTATCAAATCTAACGGATCGACACTTTAGACGAATTGAAAGGACTTGATTCCGTCGGCTTCTCCGACATCGAAATAAATCCCTAAGGATTGCGAGATGTCGGATCCGCGTCAACGGGTTTCGACCCTTATTGAATAAAATACTTGTTTTGAAAATCGATATAAATATGCGATGTGAATAATGATGCCAACGAAAATAAACGAAATATTGTTTAAGTTAACTTATCTCAATAATCAAATAGTCGGGGTATCGGAATAAACGACCGGCAACGCTGTGTGCAGTACACTTGTATATTCGGGTTTCCTTATTCCGATATCCCTCTTATTCGACACAAATCGATAAGTATTTTAATGCTTTGATATTAACGGTATTATCGATATTATGATGTAATGAACAAAATAAAAAAAACGAAAATAAGGACGCGAAAAAGGAGAAGGACGCCGAGAAGAGAAGGAGAAGAGAAAGGGGTTTTGACACCCTCAACCTACATGTTCTTGTCTCGGATCGGACTCGTAATCGTGGCTTTAACACAAGAGTTTCGAGGTGTATGAAGGTTGAGTTATGGTGGCTCGGGTTTCGATTCCTAAATCTAGGTTTAGGGCTTGCTAGTGCGATGCTTAGGGTTTGATTAGGGTTGTAAGATTGCTCAAAAGTGTGTAGAAATTAGGGTTGTCCAAAAGTTGTTTTTGTGTGTTGCATGGGGCTGCTTATATAGGCAAAGCTAGGGCACCTGGTTAGGGTTACTCGACCGAGTAGGAGGCTAACTCGGTCGAGTGGCCCGTTACGCTTGCAGCCGGGCTCGAAACAGGTCCACTCGTTCGAGTGGGTCGGGCACTCGATCGAGTGGCCCAACTGGGTCGCGAGAGTCTGTTGACTTTGGACCGTGACTTTGGTTTGTGTTTGACTTGGACTTTTGATGATGTGAGGGGTTGTTTTGTATGTCTCGGAAACGACTTTGATCGGGGTTGACCCAATCGTTAAAAGTCGGTTTTAATTCCGGTGGCCCAAATTAGTCTTGTTTGACTCGGAATGATCCACTGGGCCTGGATTTGAGGTCGATTTTGTGAGATTTGTACTCCGTAAGTGCGTTAGCCAGCAACTAATGGATTTGAGCCCGTATCCGAGCGCGTAGAAACATGTTAGCATCCGATCATCATCGGGTATTTTTTTGGAAACTGCCATAGACACCTGGCAGTCAAAATGCGGGTGTCTACACTTATCAAGTAGTCTCATTGTATAGTCATGGCACAAAGCAAGTATGATTCTATAATTTTCTCTAATCATGTTTCATTGTTTACTATGGCACGTAAATATTGCTATTACTTAGCTAATATTATACATATTGTTATTACTTAGGCACGTAATAATGCCATTGAGTATTATTACTTAGGCACGTAATGTTGCCATTGATTGCACGTAATAATGCCATTGATTATAGTTAATCTTATTTTATTATTATTATTATTATTATTATTATTATTATTATTATTATTAAACATGATTATTGCTATAGCCATTAATGAGTAATAAATTGGAGATAACTTAAAGACGTATTATCACTTGGAAATAATTGTCATTAATGACTAATAAGCATAAATATATTTATCCGTGCTATGGAGGATTAATAATATATAATTTGGTTGATTACTAACAATTGATATGCTATATAAATATAGGTCATATGCCCTAATTACAGATCTTAAGTTGAGTGCAACAGAGGTAGATTCAAGCGCAAAGAATTTGAGATTAAAAGTCCGTGTCACCAGATTATGTAACGTTCGCAATCCAAATAAAAAAGGGGATCTACTTTACGTCTCGATGGTGCTCATTGATGAAGAAGTAATATTCATCCCACCACCTTTACTTAATATTTTTTAAAGAACACAATAAAATAAATATGCTATACATGGTCCAATGTGCAGGAAAATTACATTTACGCAACTATTCCGAGCTTCATCTGGGATCGTTTCAGTTCAAAAGTTGATGATGGAAAAATTCACTTAATTAAAAGATTTGATGTCCTCCCAAACAAAACCGAATATCGAGTCGTCGGCGACAATAAGCTAATGATCAAGTTTTTGTTCAACACATATATCAAGGTTCTCGAAGAGGATAATCATTTAATCCCTAAACATAGGTTCGATTATATAAAGTTCCACAATATAAGCCATCGACGAGACAATCACTCGGTTATAACAGGTATTTAAAATTTATTAGAATTTTTTATCAAATGTTGATAATTTGAAAGCTTTCACCATCTTTGTTTACTAAAATTCAAAGATTTAATGGGAGTTGTGATGGCTGAGCATTCAAAAGGGAATTATTTCGCCATCGAAATTGAAGATGAAAGGTATAATTTACTATGAAGCACTATATTTTATTTTATTTTATTTATATCTATTTAATTCCCTTCTTTTGAACATTATAATATATATATATATATATATATATATATATATATGTATATATATATATATATATATATATATATATATATATGACATGACATTGTAAAGAGGGGAACGTGTAAGAGTTACACTATGGGACCAATGTCGTATCGATTTCCAAGATCAGAAGAAAAAACTCACTGAAGGTAACATTATAGGCTCTATTGCAATTATCACATCTTTCCTTGTGAAGGACTACAATGGTAAACGTCTATTACAATTCTAATATTATTATCATAATTTATGCTGTTTGTACTTACCTGATATCTGATCTCTTGAATAATAAAAGGTTATAACAGTGTGTCAACGTCAATCTCAAGCAACCTTTATATTAATCTTGATCTCCCGGAAGTAGTAATGCTTAAGGAAGCTTGGAGGTATATGTTTTTTTAGTTCAATTTCAGATTCTAATCTATGTTGCACCCTTCATTAATTATAACTACTATTCATATATTTTTAGTGTAAAGAACGGAGAGTCTGATATGAGAAGTCTTAACAATCATACTACTACTATTACTGAAAAAGATCTCAATAGCATTCTTACGCATTGTACCTTAGAATACAAAGAGGTATGTTCATCCTTCTCTTCTCAAAACTTTAAATTTAATTTAATTTTAAAGACTCGCTATAATCTAACAATATTGTGTTTCGGGTAGGATATGATTTGTCATTGTGTTGCACAAGTCAAAGAAATTGTTGCAGAAAAGCCTTGGTATTACCCATCATGCATGTATTAACTGCACAACAAGGCCGCAATATAACACTGAAAGGTTGTATTTTTATTGCAACAACTGTGAAGAGACAGTGGAGACTCAAGTCACCAGGTAAGCTACGACATTTAACAATATTTTTTTAAGATCATTTAGCATGATTTTTTACTCACTTTATTGCGATCACCTTCGAGTTTACCCTTTTATGCCTCTAACAGATATAGAATTGAGTTAAGAGTTCAGAACAACAATCACACCGCAATTTTTATCATATTTGACAAGGAAGCCAGGAAGATAATAGGTCAAGATGCTGAATCCCTCCACGATGCGCTACAACATGAGGTATCAGTATTCTGATGTTACTTCAATAGATTTGACTATCATCAATACTTTAGCTCTAATTATTGTAATATTAAATCTATGTGTATTATCTCTATAGGAAAAAGATCATGAGGACTACACCGAACGCATCAACTGGGGGTAAACGAGGTCATTCTGTTACTAATGTTGATGTTGATACTGATGTCTTAATCGCTCGACAAGAGACCAAAAAAATCAAGAGAAACAACCCATCACAAAAACAGAGGAAAAGGGTATGCTTTTTAAGTTGTTTCATCATTATATTATTACTCCTACTCTCTAAAACGTAGAGAGACTTAATCCAATTATTTGTTGTATTATATTGTACAGGTTAATCAGGAAAGTTAAATTAATCGATGAGAAGAATTAACGAGGAGGTATTTCGTAAGAGAATGAAGCAATCTTCGCGCGACGTTTCAAGATTCAGCTTCGAATCGTGTCCATACAACTATTATAAGTACTATTATTATTAGTAGTAGTGGCAGAAATTATCTACTCATATTGTTATTTTTATATTACCAGCGGAAGTTATCTACTTATCGCATTTATTTGTAAATTTCGAATTATTCATCTACTCTTTCAATTCGTAAATCAATCATCTTATCTTATTATGTGTTACATATAGAGTTTTGTGTTATTTCATCTACGTTATTTTAAGCTACTCAACGATTGTTCTGCAACCACAAATATGATTAATACCGATGCATAAGAGTTTCAATTTTGCAAATACTCTATATGACATATTTAGAGTATATGAGTATGTCGACATATGAAAAAAAAACCTCAACAAAATTTAGAATAAGTTACTAAAAATTCTGGATGACTCGGCCCGTTATCTCACCATATTAAATTGAATACGTTTATTTGTACTCTATTGAATTTGTACCATGATCTCTAGAAGTTGGGTCATAGACTAGATATTATATTGAAAATTATAATACTTTAATATATATATTTGAGGTTAAATTTATACAAAGTTCAATGTAGGACTGAGAAAGCTCAATTATAACTAAAAACATGGAGAAATTTGTGGCCCAAACTCGGCCCAAAAACACTTCGGGCAATTTAGGGCCGATCCATGAACTTATGCGAGCCCAAACCCTTTAAAAACCGAGTCGGAACAGACTGCACCTATGGGATTGGACTCTTGAACCATTTGATCACCTATGAAAAAAATAAAGAGAATTAACGGATTACCGACTACAAAACCACAAACTAATCGAACCTGAAATTGACTCGACTCAATCCAACTCGAATATACGGTTTGTTAGCTATGAATCTATGAACAGTCGATCGTGGAAGGAATGTTGTGTTCTTGTATAGTTTGTCCGCCCCGGCTAATCTCATCTGTCATCTGTAAACAGAGAGAAGAGAAAGAGAGAGAAAAGAGAGAAATCATTGAAAATTGAGGGAATCGAGGACGAAGAGAAATGGCTTGCCGAAGTAATCGCCACCGTTCAACACAACGTCTTCTTCATGCTCCGCGCTCGCGTAATTTTTTCAATTTTTCCAATTTATGTTTTTTTTGCTATTGATTGCTGAATTTCAATGATTTTCTTTGAATTGAATTGCAGGAAGCTGGTAATCTAAGAGAAGCACTGAAGTTGTCGACGCAAATGTTGTCTGAGCTTCGGACTTCCAATCTTTCTTCTCATAGGTAATTTGAGCTCTGTAAGATCTTCAATTATTCTTACTGCATGCTTTTTTACTTCAATTTTTTCTTGATTTTTGTCAACTTTTGATTATTTCAGCATGATTCTGTTTAAATTTTCCGATTTCTCGTCTATGGATGCATGGATGGTTGATGAATGTAGTGTGTTCTATATACACTGGAGCTAAAGACTCACATTTCTCTTTAAATTGTCAGTGCCTATTGAATACTTACTATGGAGTATGAATCAGGGATTTTCAAATGAATTTTCATATTATAATTTGAAACACGGTGTAGATCCGATCCCCTTACCTTGCCAATTTGTCATAGGCTAGAGCCATAGATGCATACTATAATATATATATATATATATATATATATATATATATATATATATATATATATATATATGTATGTATGTACTGTTTCGATTTGATTTTGTTTAATTTGAAGTTGTAGTAGTTGTTACGTTACTGGATTTTCGATCCTGACTGCTTTTGCAAACTTTTGAACATGAAAGATACCCGTGTTAAGATTCCAACTCAGATGTTTTTTTAACTGGATATTAGTATATATAGCGAATTAAATTTTTAAGATAGTTATCGTAATTTTGTGTTTTGTCACACATGCTATGGTTTAGGAGGACATGCGAGTATTTGATGAATTGGAGAAGCTGGAATTGTTCTTCAAAGATGAAAGTAGGCATGGTGTTTCAGTGGGTGATCTCTATGAATTAGATGTTATCACATATTCACATGGAGTTATTTAGTAAGGTAAGGTTTAAGTACTCTATTACACTAAACCTCCGTTAAAATTAAGATCTCTATAACCCCTATGAAATTGGTCTCATGGTAGAATTACTAAATCAATCGTAATAACTATCAATATAGTTATTCTTTGTATGATTATGAATCATGACTTCTATTAGGATTACTATTTCATATTTCTACCCACAATCGTATTGGTTATCAAACTATATATATATATATATATATATATATATATATATATATATAATCATGTTATTCTTAAGTTATATTCATCATAATAATTTATCGTGACATTATACAAAGAATTGTCTATTATTTCATCACAAAGTAAAGAAACATCCATGGACAAAAGGAAAAGGCAAGCGCCGGATACGACAACGTAGACGCATAAATAACCCGCCGACGGAGGCTCAGTCACACCCAAGTGACCACTCGGAAGTTGTCAACCGAACTCAATCCACAGGTATTGCGCTGTATTGTGCTTTTTATGATTTTTCCGACTTTTTCACCTCTATTATATTAAATCCGTTTACCATTTCGTAATAATCATACAAAACAGATACATTCAACCGACATTATAAAATACGTTGATGGATCATGATGTTAGATGTTATCACATGGAGTTACGGAGTATTTAGTAAGGCATCGTATGAAACACAACGTAATTCAACATAAAGTTTAAGTATTACACTAAACCTACGTTGGAATTAAGATCTCTATAATCCCTATGAAATTGGTCTCAGGTGATAAGTGTAGTTTGTAATGCCTATTTGTTGTGTTTTGGTCCCTTTTTCCTTGTGGAATTGGAGCGATTCATGGGCTTCTTATGCTTCCTTTAGTCCGTTTCAGGTTCCCGAGCCCGATTTGGAAGAGTTGGAGTGATTCTGACTCAATACATACACTTTTTGGAGCCAACGAGATAAAGGAACGATGACTCGAGGCCTTGGAATCGACCCCGAGACCTTGGGTCCCAATCCCGAGCCTCCGAGACCCGATCCCGAGTCCCGAGAATCGACGGGAAGCCCACAAGATACAAGGAGGGACCCTAGAGCTCTTATTGAAGGCATACAAGACCCTTCCCGATCGGGAAGGGAGGCACATTTAGAAGCGCCACTATGGGCCCTTCCCGGTCGGGTTGAGCCCTTCCCGATCGGGATGGAAGAACCCTTCCCGATCGGGATGATCCGTCCCGGTCGGGATGGGCTACAGCTCACCCGCATTTCTTCTTTTCCTCTCCTTCATTCTTGTACCCATATATATACTCCCTTCTTGTAATTTTAAGACATCTTATGTTACCCTACATTAGTTTAAGCCTCCAAAACCCTCGATTTACTCCCACTCATTAGCTTTAATTTTCCCTTAATCTTAGTTAATCCTTAGTTAATTATTGTAATTAGTTTTTGCATTAAGAGGATACTTGAAGAATTCTCCAAGATTGACAACCTTGGGATTGTATTTGGGTATCTCATTAATACAAGATTTCATCTTTTCATCTCCTTAGTGTTGGTATAACCTTTCTTACTCTTAATCTTGTTTATTTAATCTTGTTTGAATCTTTTCATATTGTTAGTATCATTGTTCTCATTGTTCATAATGGATGTTTGGTTTATGAGTTTGTTTTCTCTTGTGAATGTTAGTTTCTCATTGATAATGAGTGAGTAGTCTTCTTGTGGGGTTAGTAGGGGGATTAGGGGTAGATTATGGATGGTTAGGGTGGATTAAGGGGAAAAGGTTACATTTTTGTTGTTAGTCACATTGTAGGCACTCTATGTGTTTGTTGTTATGCTTGTGTGAGTTTGTGTGACATAGCCTAGTTTTTAGTGGACCTAGTCTAGACTTTACTCTACCGTCCCCGTGGACATCGACCCTACTTGCCCTAGCTACCCACTAGGAATAGTCGGTTTAATATTGACGGTTAGGACCCACGGCAAATTCCCACCATTATCAGGATAGAATAAATAAATCATAAAAACTATCAATATAGTTGTTCTTTGTATGATTTATGAATCACGAGTCCTATTAGGATTACTATTTCATATTTCTACCCACAAGGGAATTGGTTAACAAACTATATTTTATACAATCATGTTATTCTTAAATTATATTCATAATAATTTATTGTAGCATTATACACAAAATTGTCTATTATTTCATCGCAAGATAAAGAAACATTCATAGACAAGGGGAAAAGGCAAGCACCGGATACGACAACAAATAGACGACAACGTACACGCATTAATAACCCGCCGACGGAGGCTCAGTCACACCCAAGTGACCACTCGGAAGTTCTTGACCAGACTCCGTCCACAGGTATTGTGCTTTCTTCATATAGTACCATTAATAACCTACCAAAATATGATGATCTTCTTTCTGTCTTCTTCATACATAATTAATGTTGTTTGCTACTAATGGCTTCCTGTACCATGCTCTCCTTGATACTTCTTGACCTTTTTGCTTTCAGAATGGTGCACATGTGGAAATCAATTAATGATTTTAATGAAGTCCAAAACCATATAGTGCAACCAGTATGCGGTCTTAAGTCAGTCCTTATTAGTGGAATTAAGTATTAATATTTACTTCATATTTTACTTAACTGACCGAACGCAGAAATTAGTTTTCAAGTTCTTGGATTTCAATTCATTTATTGTGCTTACTCATTTCACACCGCTCAAGCATGGTCATCATATTTCCTCTGTTATATTGGGATGTTGTTTCATTGTAGAGTTTTTTTGAGGAGTTAACCAGTTTACCAATGTAGGTCCAGCAAATCCAGTGAGCAAGTACCTCTACTTGGACGACCCAGAACACAAGTGTACCAAGTGCGACGCTATAATGTGGTATGAAGAAAGAATAAAGAAGACAAGCACTAAAAAATCAATCAAGTTCAACATGTGCTGTAGAGACGGAAAAGTTTGTCTACCAAGGATAAAAGATCCACCAGATTTCTTATACAGACTAATGACAAGCGACGATGCGGACGCTAGAGCGTTCAGAGAACATGTTCGCTGTTACAACGCATGCTACGCATTCACTTCAATGGGAGCAAGGATAGATAAATCAATAAATATGGCACCTGGGACATATGTTTTTAGAATAAGCGGTCAAGTTCTTCATTGTATAGGTTCCCTCCTCCCGACAGAAGGTGAGGATCCTGTATACTCACAACTATATATTCACGACAGCACAACCGAAATATCAATGAGGGAGAAAGCAGTGGCGAGACAGGAACGCAGTCCGAGATTAAACTAGGATACTTTATTATAAATGAAGACCATTTTAGATGAAGTTAATCCCCTCGCTCAAACATTCAGGATGGCACGGGAGAGGATCAAGGAGGATGTTGGAGTGAAATTATCAATTAGGTTACTGGGCACAAGGAATCACAGGGACAGGGTATATAACACACCTACTGCATCTGAGATAGCCGCGCTTATGGTATATCCTGACAGTGATCCGACAAGGGGCAGAGACATAGTAATTGAGCATAAAGCACACGGATACAAAATATTAGCGAGCTACACCCATCGTATATGGCCTTACAGTACCCATAATTATTCCCCTACGGAGAAGATAACTTTTGTCTGGAGATCCCACATTGCGGTGATCCACAATCTCTACATACATCTAGCCGGAGGAATGTGACTATGCGGGAGTACTACGCATACAGAATACAACAACTTATATCAGAAGGCCACATATTGCAATGTGGGGGACGATTATTCCAGCAGTTTTTGGTTGATTGTTATTGTGCAATCTAAACAGATAGGTTACGATACATAAGAAATAATCAAGACATATTTCGTTATGATGTTTTGAATAATATATGCGACGCAGTTGAGAAAGGAGATTCAATTGAGCATGCAGTGAGAACGAAATTTTATCTTCCTCCCTCATTTACGGGCTGCCCGCGGTACATGCAACAAAGCTATCAAGACGCCATGGCTATCTGCAGATGGTATGGGAACCCCCATTTGTTTATAACATTCACAGCTAACCCCAGGTGGCCAGAGATAGAGGCTATGTTAAAATACATTCCACATCAAAGAGCGGAGGATAGACCCGATATATAGTTGCACGAGTGTTCAAGCTAACATTAATACAGTTGATGAATGTCCTCATACATGAACAGTACTTTGGTGCAACGATAGCAGGTGATCTTTACACAGCCATCCATGTTTACTTACCGCTATTTTATCGGTATCTATAACTAACATTTTCAGATTTCAATGTGAACAGATGTTTATACCATAGAGTTTCAAAAGCGAGGGTTACCTCATGCACATATTTTGTTGTGGCTGAAGACAGAGGACGTTGAACTATCCACAGGATTTATTGATAGCATTATTCACGCGGAAATACCCGACAAAGACTTGGAACCAGATTTATATGATATCGTCTCTCGGTCCACGTTGCATGGCCCATGCGGTGCCGCAAATCCTAAGTGCCCGTGTATGATTAACAACACCTACAGTAAGAATTATCCGAAGAATTTTAATGAAGAAACAACATTAGATGACAACGGATATCCAGTATACAGACGGCGACAAAACAACAGGTTCTCCCCCATAATCCTTAGCTACGTATTTTTTAAGCATTTTCTTTTGGATAAATTTCAACAATAACCCTGCTTATAATTATAATTTAAGTTATCTCATTTTTTTATTGAAAATCTACGAATCTCACCAATAATCTTTCGTAATTATGTACAATACGAACATCATTTAAAAAAGTAATGAAATAAACAATAGAATTAGGATTATTACCATATAAAAACATGTATTTCATTTAACAAGTTTTATGTTGGGGCCAATGAAACGAAAATCCATGAATACCGGACTTAATAATTACTCCCTCTATCCATTTTTAATCTTCCTACTTTCCTTTTTGGATTGTCCATCTTTAAACTTCCTACTTATAATATTTCCTCTTTTGGCTGATTTTTGTGGTTCATATTATTTCTGACCCCACATTTTCTCTCAACTTTCATTTTCCACGACACACTACCCTTCACTCTTAATTTTTGTGCCTACTCCCCCATGAAGTTTAAATTTGGATGGAGGGAGTATCAAATTTTCCTATCAATCGTATGAATTAAGACTAGATTATTTGTTTACATGGATTAAACTATTGTGTATAAGGTTACATTAGAAAAATCATTTGCCACTACACTACAAGAATTCATTAGTTTTGCAATAGGCACTATCACTGGCCATTAGTTGTGTCCAACTTGCCTCGACCCGAGAATCCAACACGCCCGATTGGTATTTTGGTCACCTTCTGTTCTTTTCAACCCATGACCCGTCTATCCCGTACACGGAGTGACCCGCTAATTTAGGCTCGAAGCCCAACCCGTCAGTTTCAACCCGTTAGTTAACCAAGAGTTTTTCAAAATAGTATTATAATTATAATATATGATTAAAAACCTGATACTTTTAATATTTTAAATTATAAATAGAAAACTATTACGTTTACTCTCCCTTTTTTATCATTCAATAATAAGCAGTTCTTAAAACATTTGTACACTCCACAGGTTCATCACCAAGGGTCAACTTCAAATGGATAACCGCTCTATAGTACCTTACAACCCGGGTCTTCTTTTGATGTTTGATGCTCATATCAATGTAGAATGGTAACACTGCCCGTGCCATCAAATATTTATTCAAATACATATCAAAGGGGCCCGACAAAGCCACAATGGTCTTGCATGATGACGCAACCGACGAGATCAAAGCATACCAAGATTGCAGATACCTATCTGCGTCGGAGGCGGCATGACGGATATATGAATTTGAAATTCAAGAGAGAAACCCGTCGGTTATACGCCTCCCGGTACACTTGGAAGGTGAACAGGCTGTAGTAATAAAGGACGACGATATACTTAAGGTGGTCATAGAGAGGCAAAATAATGCGGAAACGATGTTCACATCCTGGATGGCCATGAATGACATGGATTCTGCGGTGAGGACTCTGTCTTACGCTGAATTCCCGAAATATTATATGTGGGATAAGGGGTGGAAAAAGAGAAAGCAAGGTTCATGTATTGGAAGAAGGTGTTATGTTCATCCTACTGCCGGTGAAAGGTATTACCTTCGGCTGCTTCTCAATATAGTCATGGGGGCAAGACGGTATGAAGACATAAGGACTGTAAACGGCCAGGTATATCCCACGTTCAAGGACGCTTGCTAAATAATGACAAAGAATGGAATGACGCAATGCGGGAAGCGAACCAATGGGCAATGCCACCGCAATTATGGGAGCTATTTGTCACGATGCTCTTATTCTGTGAAATAACAGATATCGCTGTTCTCTGGGAGAAGAACTTTGTTATCCTCTCGGAGGACATAGAGAGAAGAAAGAGGAAGTTATTTAGGTATCCAGATCTTGTGTTAACGGAATCAGCCAAGAGGACATACACGCTGATAGAGCTAGACAAAATCCTAATGAAGTACGGAAAGAGACTCAGTGATATAAAGAATATGCCTCAGCCGGAGCAATCTGCTATCACAGGGATGGAAAACAAACTCAAAATGGAGGAAAGAATGTATGACAAGAAACTATTAGAATCAGATTGTGAGACGAGGCTTCGAAAGCTAAACGATAATCAATTAGGTTCGTACATAATAATAACAGAACAACGAGTCGTTATTACAATTAATATTAGTTGTTAATTATTATGTCATTTTGTTTACGTACTTGACTGCAGCTGTATACGAGGAAGTCATTGCGGCTGTGCATAACCGTGCCGAGGAGGTAATCTTTGTTTACGGTCATGGCGGAACCGGGAAAACTTTCTTATTGATACGAAAATAAGAGTATCTAATTAGTCGTTTAGGAAATTATTAATATTGATATTCTTTATTTAATCGTTTTCCTTATTTACAAGTATAAGTATCTAATTAGTTTATTTTCTAGTGATATTTAGGAAATATATTATTCTAGTATAATTTTTATACTTGGGATTATTTTATGTTAGTAGTATAAATATGAGTCTTTTTATTCGTTATAAAAAAGAAGTTTTATGAAAAAGAATTTTGAACCTTTGCGTTGCAATTGTGTTTATCGGTTCGACGAGTTTCGATCCAAAGTTTGTTATTGTTTGACGCATATCAAACATTGACTCGGGTAACAATTAATAGGTCTTAACTGTTCTCACCATTATTCGTCCTATAGGTCTAGGTCGAGTAAATATTCCTTTGTTTCACAAAACAAAACCTTCCAAAAAAGTCTTCCGCTACGTTAGACATACGAAAGTCGTAATTTTCGCATCATAAGTGGTATCAGAGCGTAATTTTCGTATCAAAAGTGGTATCAGAGCGTAATTTTCGCATCATAAGTGGTATCAGAGCTTCGGATCTAGATTTTTCTTAAAATCGAGATGGTCCTAAGGTGTGTCAAGATCAAGTTATTGGTTGAATATCCGGTTACGATTGGAATTCAAAGATTAAACTCGAGCGAGGTAGGTCGAGGGTTAGTTGGTTTTGATTGTGTTGTGGTTCTTTGTTGAAGCTCCGATTTTTTTCAAAAAAAAATATTGTTACTATTCACGTGTACTATTCACGCAGGGAAAAAAATTATTGTTACTGATCACGTGTACTGTTCACGGAGAGAGAAAAAAAAGAAAAAAATGTTGGGAATATTTTCGTTGGAAAATACAGACAAGGAAAGTGTGGCTTTTGATCCAACATTGCCACCTATTTTTGATGATTACGGAGATGAGGGAGCCATTGTTACTGATGTTAAGGAGCCGTGTTTTACACTTGATTATGGTTTTGGGTTCAATCTAACAGCTACGCCAAACAAGAACACAGTTGATTATGTTGGATTTCAAGGTCAAGCCTATTATTTGTTCATCAATGCGCCTCGTGAAAAATTGTTTACACTTGTGCATGGAGGGTGGTGGGGTGGATGGCACAAGAGGTTTCAAATATCAAAAGGATAGCACAAGAGACTTCTCAGATCAAAAGGAAGGACCGAGGTGAAGGTTAGCTTCGAGGTTGGTTTGAGTATACATTCGGGTTTGATGTTGGTGATTTTCGTTTTCGATCCCGGCGGATTAAAGTTACAAGAATTGAGGACAATTCTCTTCAAAGGAGGAGGGGATGATATGAAAATAAGAGTATCTAATTAGTCGTTTAGGAAATTATTAATATTGATATTCTTTATTTATTCGTTTTCCTTATTTACAAGTATAAGTATCTAATTAGTTTATTTTCTAGTGATATTTAGGAAATATATTATTCTAGAATATAATTTTTATACTTGGGATTATTTTATGTTAGTAGTATAAATATGAGTCTTTGTAGTTGTTATAAAAAAGATGTTTTATGAAAAAGAATTTTGAACCTTTGCGTTGCAATTGTGTTTATCGATTCGACGAGTTTCGATCCAAAGTTTGTTATTGTTTGACGCGTATCAAACATTGACTCGGGTAACAATTAATAGGTCTTAATTGTTCTCACCATTATTCGTCCTATAGGTCTAGGTCGAGTAAATATCCCTTCATTTCACAAAACAAAACCTTCCAAAAAAGTCTTCCGCTACGTTAGACATACGAAAGTCGTAATTTTCGCATCACTTATATGGCACTATTTCAGCCAAGATTCGTGCCGAAGGGAAGATTGTAGTAAACGTAGCCTCATCTGGTAAGACCTGAGGAGACATTTTATTATTATGTCGATTACATTACTAATGACATGAGATTAACAACTTCAGTGCAATTAACAGGTATCGCTGCTTTGCTTCTGCCCGGTGGCAGAACAGCAAATAGTCGCTTTGATATACCGATTGAGTTGTTTTATGATTCTACATGTAATATCAAGCAGAACAGCCAGCTTGCAGAACTACTGAGGCGGACATCATTGATAATATGGGACGAGGCGCCGATGGATCACCGGCACGCTTTTGAGGCCCTTGACCGTACATTAAGAGACATTGTTGGTTTTAAAGATCCTGACGCATCATCAAAGCTATTTGCAGGGAAGGTTGTCTTACTCGGAGGTGACTTCAGACAAGTCCTTCCTATAGACTTCATACATATGGAAATCATGTAAAGTATTCGTCCCGAAGAAAAGTATGCGCGTTCGTGAAACAGACGCTTCAACTATTTAACGAGTGGTTATTGGCCATGGGTGACGGAAGACTTGCGGCGAAGGCGGAACCCCAAGAAGATGAAGCTACATGGGTAAAGATACCAGATGAGTATCTCTACGGTACTGGTTCTATAGATATACATAAAATTGTCCAAGAGTTATATCCTGATTTCTTGAATAAAACTGCCAATGATAATTACTTAAGGGAGAGAGCGATCCTAACTCCGTTAAATGAGAGCGCTGATGTCATCAATGAGTACATGGTCAATTTGATGCCCGATGACTGTAAGATATATAAGAGTTGTGATGAAGTGTGTGCATCATCAATGGACGCTGAAGAGCAATTCATTCCATATCCAGAAGAGTACCTCAATTGCCTCAAGCTACAAGGTCTGCCTAATCACGAGTTAAAGCTCAAGGTCGGGATGCCGTTGATGCTTCTGAGAAATATAAGTCCATCTAAGGGTTTGTGCAACGGGACAAGGCTTATAGTCACGAGAATAGGGAATTTCGTTGTTGAGACTAGAATTATAACCGGTTCAAATATCGGGACCCATGTTCTCATACCAAGAATTATGACAATCTCTTCGGATACTAAAATACCATTTGTATTGAAGAGACGACAATACCCTCTTAAACCATGCTATGCAATGACTATAAATAAGAGTCAGGGTCACTGACACATGTAGGGGTCTTTTTACCTAAGCCGGTCTTCAGTCATGGTCAGCTATATGTTGCCGCATCAAGGACAACATCACCCGAGGGACTAAAGTTTTTCATCGATGATTCTGGCCAAAGTTACAAGGGACATACAAGGAATATAGTATACAAAGAGGTCTTCTCGAATTTACCAATGGTTTGAGTTACACGCAGTTTGTCGGTGTCATCTGACCTTGGAGTATATACCCTTAGCATGTTTATAAGTATAGTTTCACTTTCCACTTCTTTGTATTTCTACTTTTGATTGTTTGACAATTACCATGGATTATTCAATAACCATATAACGCAGGCCATGATTTCTACGTTTCCGGCCCGCCACCTCCTTGATTCACTCCTTATTATCATTATCCTGATTCACTTGAATTTTCTCAACCCCTATCATTCCACGATTTCACTCGAGATGATCCCGGGACGATTAATATCGATAGTGGATATCATCATTATAAACATGTCAATCCTTTCAAATATATACACAATTACTTCATCGCGGTAACAGCTATTACAAGGAATATTATTTCCAATTTCGTAAACTTATTGATGCTCCCGTGCATCGCACGGGCATCAAAACTAGTTTTATAACATAGTACTCTGGATTTATATTAGGGGTGAGCAAAACCGGATATCCGATCTGGTTTTGTAAACCGTATCGGATATCCGGTTTTAAAAATAAAAAAATTCTGATCCGTATCCGATCCGGTTTTTTCTGGATATCCGATATCCGGTTTTATATTTTTCTTCAATTTTTCTTTTTTTATTTAAGAGTAATTAATTGATTTTTAAGCAACGTTACGTTTTATATAAATTGATATAATAAAAATACATTCAAAAAAAACTCAAAAAAATGGTATATATGTCTTACGGTACTATTATTCTAACAAAATATTACGTTTCATTACGTAATATTATAAATTTACTAATAGTTTTGTTTTTTACCTTTGAAAATAATAGGTGTGTTTTGAATTCTTTATTGTATAATTCATATTAGGATTATATTTTTCATATGTTTTAATGTTTTTAAAAAATCGGATCGGAAACCGGATATCCGGTTTCAATTTTCCCCGATACGTATCCGCTACGGTTTTAAGGAAAACCGTATCGTATATCCGGTTATTCGTATTGGATATCCGAAAATTCCTATAATTGAAAGCGTATACCGTATCGTATACGTATAATAAAACCGTATTGTATATTTTTGCTCACCCCTAATTTATATTACATAAATCCTACTTACTTCTAATACCCCGGAATCGTAGAGGTTTAGGCCTCGCTTGGAATGGGGGGTAAATATTCCGGGGGCAATAAAGGAAAAATGAACTAGAAAATGACGGAAAGTAGTGATGATGTTAAGCGGAAATAGAGAAAATTAAGGAAATCTAACTTATTTGGAGGGGAATTATTACTCACCTCTATCCCCAAGTAATGTATTACCCTCAATGGGGGTAATTATTCCCCCCTCATATGCCTTTTACACCATAAAATGTCATAACCAAGCAACAAACTCATTCATTTTTAGTTCATTTTTGCTCTCTATTACTCTAGAATAATTACCCCCATTTCAAGCGAGCCCTTAGTAGAAATTTTATGATTGGAGAAATTTTTGGATGTTGAAGGTTTGGAAAGTCATTTTGTTTAATTAAGCTCCTCCCACCTCGGTGGTGGGAAGATTGGTTTTTTATTTAGGATGATGACAGGGCGCCACCCGGTGGCACCGAATTTGGGCGCCACCATAATAAAAATAATAAAAATATTGAAATTGAGATTTTAAGACTTGAGGGTAAGTATGTAATTTTATATCTATTCAATTAAACAATTAAAATGGTGTAAAATACTCATCACATTTAACATGACTACATGGATGGTAGTACGTACATATATATCATGTTGACAAATAGATCGAGTCGTGTCAGGTTCAGGTTTATGTCACATGTAAATGCGCCACGAACCTGCAACCAAAACTCGACCAATTATATTTTTTATGTTCTTTCCATGTTGAGGTTTCGATCTACTTACATAAATGAGTCAATAAGCCTCAATCTGAACCCATAAATTTTGTGTCGGATTTTCATTTCATGGCAGTTTATGAAATGCGTAAGTATATGTATTTATCTATTTAAAAATTACGATAATTTAGACTAATTTAATAAATAGGTTATTCGTGTCGAATTCGTATATTTAGTCTTGATCCAAACCCGACTCAATTAAATCTTATGTATTGTTCTGTCAATCGACTTACCTAATGAGTTATTAAGTCTTGACTCAAGTCATTAATTACGTGTCAGGCTCATATCATGTTATCAATTCGTGTTGTTATAAGCCCTATCACTACTACAAATCCCTCATTTTTATGATGCTTTATCAATGACGCTTTGCAAGAGCGTCATCCTCAAAATCTTCCTCTTTTTTTTTGTGACACCTTTTAATGTCACATGCTAAGTTTGCTATAATTAACCAAAACAAAAATTGCTAAATGAAATTTTGAAAAAATTTAAGTGGAACAAATTGAAAAACTTAAAAATTTTGGGACTCCCGCACAAATTAAAGAAAGAATCCCGCACAACTAACCCACTACTAATGAAACCCTAATCAATCCAGGCCACTAAAATCTTATTAATAAACCACACGTGTTATTCTTTCTCTCTCCTAAATAATCCCCATTCGAGAGAAATAGAAACCCCAGCCCAGGAATTATTGCAGATTGCAGACGACAACCCTGAAATCGAAGAAGACGGTACAAACCGACGTCCATCAGCAGGTGTGATAAGGCTAAAGTCGTATCACCTATATCAAAATAATCCTAACGAACAACTAACAAGTAGCTAGTAGTAAGTAAGCGTCGAATCCACAGAGAGACGGATGAAAATCGCTAATTATCTAAATTCGATTCTAAACTATTTAATTCCGGTTTATTTGATTTTGATCTAAACTAATGAGATTATGTAAAATAATGAGGTTCTAACAATATTAAAAGGATCTAGAGTCTTACGGTTCACTATGTAATTAAATTGGGTAAAGTTAATTAATCATTCAATCAATCAATCACAGTTATTTAGGGCAAAGACACGGCCTTTCGGATCTTATGTCAACCTTAGGATAGATTCTGACGGGCTCTCGCAACTTAGCAGATTATCCTACCCACTTACTTGTAAGTCTACCTTTACCAGGCTTTCGATCTTAGGTTCGGGTTCCTAAACATTCGACTAGTTCAACGTCTCAAACTAATCAAACAATAATACAAGACAAGTAGTAAGGCAATAGCATATGAATGAACAATTAAACAAATAATCAATCTAACATCCCCAATTCAATTAACATAGATCCCCTTCAACCCTAGATAAATAAATTAGCTACTCATACTAAAACATAAAGCAATAAAGAAATCAAGCATAATAAAAGACAATATGAAACTAAGAGAAAAGAGAAAAATACCAATTACGTAGAACTGAAAGATTGACGATCTAAAAGTAGGATTACAAACTAGAAGAATTCTAATGCTAATAAAAACTAAACTAAACTAAGAATATGAAAGTGTAAACTAAACTACTGAATGAAAAGTGAGAAAAGTGTTCTTAAATCTAACCCTAAGGAGGGTATATATACTCTAATAATGATAAAGAGTGTCATTACTCCTACTTTCCTAAAACTAATTAGGAAAGAATATCCCGTAAAATAGGAGTCATGGTAAGTGAAGGAGTCCAAAAATAGAAATCCCACGAAACAGCCTCAAACCGGTCGGTTTGGGTCTGTCCCGAGCGGTTTGGGTCCGTCCCGAGCGGTTTGGGTTCATCCTGAGCAGTTCGAGTTCCTTTGCACTGCGCGATGAATTTGAAATGCTTTCTGTTTCTTTGTTACTTATCGGAATTGGACGTGTGATACACCTTTGAAAAGCTAAGAGAAATATCTTTCCAACGCCACAAAAATCAGCTCAATAGGAGTTGTAGAACTCAAGATATGCATGTTTGAAGTTGACCTTGTTTTAGTGATCGTTCTTTTTTTTCTCGATTTGCATTGGTTTGAGCTTTCCAACTTATTTCTTTGTCGTTTCTTAATGTTTCTTGACTTCACGTCCTTTTTCAACTCTTCACTTAGCATCCTCTAACTTTTATCACTTCTTTCTTGTAGATTTCATGGCTCGACTCTCGTCATTGCCCAAAATATAGCTCAATCGCCTTCATTTGTCTCGTTTCTTACAAAACGTAAACAAAATACCCGGCATAACAAAGAGGATGAAAAGCTAGAAAAAAAACTCCTAGGATACATAAAATGAGCCAAAATAAAGGAAAAGTTGGGGTTAAATATGTATACAAAATGAGTTCATCAAATCCCCCCAAACCAAACCTTTGCTTGTCCTTAAGCAAAACAATCATCAAAGAATATGGACAAGACTAAAAACAATGGCTCCGAACTAATTACCAACACGAATCCCAACATCGAATACTCCAACAAGCGAATGACACCTAGGCTAAAGAAACGAATTCATTAGCAAAAAGATAAAGAGTAAAAGAATTTCAAAAATCAAGCTTCAATCAATATTCAAATGCCAAACTTTTATTTAATCTTGCACAACCTTCTATGTCGAGATTCCTCACGGTTTGCACTCATCACTTAATAGGGGCAATATTGTGAGTTTATGTAGAATCGGAAAGACAAAACACTCACCTAACTGCGACTTATAAAAACATGCATGCAATCTAACATGATACCAATCACTACCAACCGTACATATACATTCAATCGGACCAAGACACATGTCGAGGACTTACATATGGTATAAAGTGAGGCTAATCGGGTAAGAAGGGGCAAAACGATTTGGATATGTGGAGGTAAAAGTCAAGCTAGTACAAGCGTAACCAAACTAAACTCATTTCATTCTTAACAAACTTCAATCAAAGGAATTACAAGTAGTACCAAGCACCTTACTTTCAACCTTTCTTAATCGACTTTGTACCAACAACTACGAAAATAGAGAGATCAATTCTTTTCTCATAGCAAAAACACATTCCTTTTCTTGTTTCACTTTTTTCTTTCTTTCTTTTCAACTATCGCATTTTTTTTCTTTTCTTTCATTGATTTTTTTTCAATTCATTCATCATTTTTTTTCCAATTCCCTTTTTCAATCGACATGGTACCAAATTTCACCCGCAAAAAATAATTCCGTCTAATTAACCAACTAGCTTGACTAGGTAGGCAAATATGGCATGTAGTTAATAAACGGGTCAAAACAGGTCAAATTATGGCTATGTGAAGTTCATGGGAATTAGATAAAAGAAAGGGGATTGCCTCTTCTACATGTGTCACAATCACAAATTGAATGTATACAGGTATTTAAGAGACGAATGTCATATTCTAGCTAATTGTAGATAATATCATAGCTAATCATAGATAGAATATTCTCATGTATTAGTATATATACCTTATGTACAAACGTAATAAAGCAAGCATCATTTCACACAAATCTTACATGGTATCAGGAATCCTCACGATCTTGATCATACTCTCCGCTGCTTACTTCGGTATACCCATGGCTTCCCAAAATGCTACCATTCCCAACTCCGACGAACCCTCAAAACCCTTCATCACTGTTCACGCCTCACAATGCGTTGAACTCAAACCCAACACCTATCGCACATGGCGATTCCAAGTTACCCGACTCCTCCTAGGCTACGGCCTATTTGCCTTTGTCAATGGGACACTCCCACCCCCACCTGAAACTATAGTCCCTGACACCACCGAAGCCAAATCCGACAAAACCCCAAAACCCATCCCCAACCCTGCCTATAACACATGGTTCCGACAGGACCAACTCATATTAAGTGCCATTACTACCACCCTTCACGAGAATGTCGCTCCGTTCATTCTCAATGCCACCACCTCCAAAGAAGCATGGGACATCCTCGCCCAAACCAATGCCAACCCATCCCGAGGCCATATCCTCCAAATTAAGGATCGTCTCAATAACCTATCTCTTGGCACGTCCACCGTCTCTGACTACCTCCTTGCTGTAAAATCTTGTACTGACCAATTAGCACAACTAGGCAAACCCGTAGATAATGAGGACATCACGTCCAAAATTATCAACGGCCTTGATTACGAACTCTATAAACCCGTCATCGATGCTGTTCGTGCACGTGATACACCCATATCATTTGATGCTCTCCATGAGAAACTAATCCAGCACGAACTCATGGTGAAACAAAAACCAACCATGACCTTCAACCCATCTGCCCTCGCTGCCACACACCGTTACCAACCGCCACGACCTCAATACACCTCCCCACCTCAACGCTCCTCCCAACCCAACACCACCAATACCCAACCCAAACCCTTAAAAGGCAGATGCCATTTCTGCCGGGAACACGGGCACGTTACGGGTCAATGCCCTGACTTCCGTCTCGCTTATCCTAATGTAGTGTTTCCCCCACCCAAAACCAACCCCAGATTCTCCAAACCGCAAGCTCACAAGGCCACAGCCAACCCATCCGACTCCTCTTCTTGGACTATTGACAGTGGTGCCTCCCACCATGTCACCAATGACCTCCACATGCTATCTCTCCACAACCCATATACCGGTCCCGATGATCTCATCATTGGCGATGGAACTTCCCTGCCAATAACTCATCTTGGTTCTTTTTCTATTCCCACATCTACCTCTCCTCTTATTTTTAATAATGTCTTAATTGCACCCACCATTTCTCGTAATTTATTTTCTGTCTCACAATTTTGTCGAGATAACCATGCTATTGCATATTTCTCACCAACTTCCTTTTGTTTTAAGGCAATCTCGACGGGGACAATACTTCTCCACGGCCACTTCCATAACGGGACGTATGAATGGCGTCCTCCCCAACCACAAGCAAACTTGGCTCACACCAACCTATCCCTCCTATGGCACCACCGATTAGGACATCCGTCCAACATTACTACTCAATTTATTAATCGTCAATTACATTTTCGCAATTTACCTTTCTCGCATTGTAACTCGTGCCTCATTAATAAGAGCCATAAATTGCCTTTCTCAGTCTCAACTCTTAAATCTAACGCACCACTTGACCTTATTTTTTCCGATATTTGGACCGCACCCATCGCTTCGCATGAAAATTATAAATACTACATTATTTTTGTTGACCATTTTACCCACTACATATGGTTATACCCGCTCAAAAATAAGTCTGACACTACCACCACTTTTCTTCGATTCAAAGCGATCATCGAAAATTACTTTAAAAAACCAATCAAACAATTCTACTCGGACAATGGAGGAGAATTCAAAAAATTAAACCACTCTCTACTCGACCACGGTATTAATCACTTAACCTCCCCACCTCATACACCCGAACACAACGGTTTCGCTGAAAGACGACACCGTCACATAGTTGAAACCGGTCTCACCCTCCTTACCCATTCTCACATACCCCACATTTTTTGGCCATATGCTTTCTCTACTGATGTCTATCTTATTAACCGCCTCCCCACCCCAACTCTAAAAAATGATTCACCTTACAGTAAACTTCTTGGCCAACAACCTAATTATCTCAAACTCCGACCCTTTGGGTGCTTATGTTTCCCGTGGCTCCGACCCTACAACCATCATAAATTTGACCCAAAATCCTCTCCGTGTATTTTCCTCGGATACTCCACAACTCAAAGTGCGTACCAATGTCTTGACCCTACCTCGAATCGTATCTATGTATCTCGACATGTTCGCTTTGTTGAAACCAATTTCCCTTACCCTTCCCTAACCCCCACTTCACCCGAACCCACCATCACCACCCTCGACAACTGGTGCACCGTTACCCTACCTCTCCTCCTTCCACCATCACCAGACAATACTACCCCTCTCCCTCAACCTGACCCTCTTAACTCCCCCATGACCCCGCAACCACCACTCACCCCGAACTCCCCTGCCTCACCCCCTACTTCTCCTCCATCCCCTGCCCATATTCCCCCTATCAACCCTACTCCCATCTCCACTCCACTACCACCTCCCCCACCTCCCCCTCCTCGTGCCATAACCCGTTTGTCTAATAATATCCGTAAGCCAAATCCTAAATATGCTAACCTTGCCATTAATCCTATGTCCCACACCACCCCCAACACCACAAAACAAGCTCTCCTTGAAACCCGTTGGCGTGATGCCATGACCACCGAGTACAATGCTCTACTCAAAAACAACACATGGCACCTCGTACCCCGTCACCAAGCCAGTAACATTGTGGGATGCAAATGGGTATATCGCATAAAATATAATCCGGATGGTAGTTTGAAACAATATAAAGCTCGGTTAGTCGCCAAAGGTTTTCACCAAAGACCGGGAATCGACTACTCCGAGACATTTAGTCCCGTCATAAAACCAACAACTATTCGACTTCTTCTTACTCTTGCTGTCACAAATCAATGGAATCTCCGTCAAATTGACATCAACAATGCCTTCTTGCAAGGCACACTTACCGATACCGTATTTATGAGTCAACCTCCCGGTTTCTCTGATCCAGAAAAGCCGAGCCATGTATGCAAACTTGATAAGGCCATTTACGGCCTTAAACAAGCACCAAGAGCCTGGTATACCGAGCTCCGCACATACCTACTTACCTACGGGTTTGTTACCTCCGTCTCCGACCCCTCCATTTTCATCCTTCGACACCCCTCCATTAAACTTTACGTCCTCGTTTACGTCGACGATATAATAATCACGGGCCCACACTCTGTTCATATTCAAAAATTCATCTCTGACATCTCACAAAAATTTTCCCTCAAAGATTTAGGACACCTCTCATACTTCCTTGGGATAGAAGTTACGCCCACCGGTCACGGTCTTCATCTCAACCAAACAAAGTATGTCTCCGACCTCCTCCTTAAATACAACATGCATGAAGGCAAACCCATGCCAACCCCCATGGTCTCATACCCACACCTAACCAAAAAACCCGATGAACCCATTGAAAACGAAACAGATTACCGTGCCATAGTAGGAAGTCTTCTGTACCTTTCACTCACCCGACCCGACATTGCTTTTTCCGTAAACAAACTTGCTCAGTATCTCCCACAATTACTCATTGGATTGCACTTAAGAGACTTTTACGCTACCTCAACGAAACCGTCAACTATGGCATCCATATTAACAAAAACTCCCCTGCTCTACTCCACGCCTACTGTGACTCAGACCATGCCAGTGACACCGACAATTATGTCTCCACAACTGGCTTCCTAGTCTACCTAGGCACCAACCCTCTCTCCTGGAGTTCAAAGAAACAGACCGCCTTATCTCGGTCCTCTACTGAGGCCGAGTTCCGTGCCATCGCAGATACCACCGCTGAAGTGGTATGGCTCTTGTCCCTGCTCCAGGAACTCAATGTTCCAGTTCCGACGTCACCAACAATTTTCAGCGACAATCTCAGTGCAACCCATTACTCCGTCAATCCCGTATTCCATTCTCGCATGAAACACGTAGCTCTAGCCTTTCACTTCGTCAAAGAACAACTTCAAAAACACACCATACGGGTCCAACATATCAGCGGGGCTGATCAGCTAGCTGATAGCCTCACAAAACCACTTTCCAAACCACGGTTCCACCATCTCGTCATCAAGATCGGCATTCGAAACCGACCGCTGATCTTGTGGGGAAATATTGAAGATAATACGACCAAATCAAGTGATACACCTTCCAAGGATAGCAAAGATCAACGGAATCAATTATCTTTGTAATTATAGTAGTCAATTATATTGTCTGTAAATCATCTCCTTTACTAGCAAGTATTCTAGCTAATTGTAGATAATATCATAGCTAATCATAGATAGAATATTCTCATGTATTAGTATATATACCTTATGTACAAACGTAATAAAGCAAGCATCATTTCACACAAATCTTACATGTCATGCTTATGCAATTTTATGTTACATGTCTCATAAGGAGTGCTACTCTCAACCTATATGAAACTGATCATGGATGTCATCAGTTTAGGCTCTAAGTCTCACAGTATAAGTAGCTTACTCGACAACAGGTCAATTGACTCATTTGGCATTCAAAACACAATCGGCGACAAGATCAAAGAAATCTCAAACTCAAATAACGGGAAATAAGTGTCATTCACAAGAAAGAGCAAAGAAATAGGGAAAAGCATGCGACAAAAGCAATATCATCATCGCCGACACGACTCTAAACTAAAATACACGAAAAAACGAAAAAATAAATAAATAATGTTTTTTTTTTGAAAATTAAAACACACCTAAAAGAAAAAAACACTAAACACAAAATATCCCCCCAAACCAAATTACACAATGTCTTCATTGTGAACCAAGAGAAATAAAATAGGACAAAAATATAACGGGTAAAGGAAGACAAAAAAAACGAGAATAAAAAGTAAATTAAGAGAGAAAAGGGAAAGGTACCGACAATATATTTACCGTAAATAAGTCCCCCCAAACCAGCAACCAACCGGGACTAAGAATCAAACTCCACCATAAATAACAAAATCATAGTAGCTCAAGGCTCTCAAAAGTTGATCAAAAAACTGCGCATGTGCTACACAAGAGCATAAGTAGCACCAAGATATAATAAAGACATCATATAAAATCAATGTCAAAGACCGTCTCAGCTTGTCGTACTTCCTTTGAAAACTTTCATAAGGCCTCGATATATAATCCCATCCCTCAACAAATGGTGGAAAATAATAACGTAAATTATCGGGTATGTAAGACAACTTAATGCCTCTCAAATTAACAATATTATTTTTCACAATTAATTCATACGAAATGGGAGGAATACCTGTACTAACATCGAAGTTAGGAGGAAGTTCAAGTGGATGAAAATGTTCTATTACCTCAACGGGTGTATCCACGATCCCATATACCTCAAGATTTTCTGTTTCGAGGGTTCCTGGACGATTTAGCGCGCTTCTAACGCATCTACCTCCGCTTTCCAAGGGTTAACTTTTCCTGCACAACTCTCAAAACGCATCAAATCCTCTAAAGGGGTCTCGGTGAGGAGCCCTTGTGTAGAATAATCAACAAAATCATCAATCACACATGAAGCATCAATACATGAGTTAGGAATAGTGATTTCAGACGAAAGCTCAGTAGGCTGAGAACTAGAATTATCATTTGAGTCACAATTAGGCATATTATTAGTGCTCAAAACTTCAAGATTTTCAGCCAAAGATTGGACCTGTAAATTGTCAGTCATAGTAGAATCAATTTCAATGACCGAAGAATGGACTTTCGAAGCAAAAATCAAAGGCTCATCATCATCGTCATCAGATAGGTCAATATCCTCTCTAACATGTGCAACGGACGTACTCATAACACAGTCAGTTGATGATGGTGCAGGATCAGCTCTCAAATTTGACTCACGTAGTGTAGCCGTTAATTTTTGCAATATCGCCTTACATTCCGCCACGAAATCAATCTACCTCTTCTCTGACTCAGCGCTGTTTCGGGCTGAATATTTAAGGAGTTCCCATCGCTCCTCATAAGGCATATAATTAAACATCCCATTGCAATTTGCCTCTATATTAGCCCGTGTCTCATCATCCACACCAGCCCACAACATATCACACATCTCCCAAATATTAACATGATAGTCACTTTGAAAAATAAAACACTCAAGTCTTTCCCAGTAAGTATGCAGTGACTCATGATTAAATAGAGGAAAGTAGAAGATAGTCATAATGGTGAGACAAATTATAAAAAAATTGAAAATAAAATAAAAATATATATATACGAAATAGAAATAAATAAATATATACAAAATAATCTAGAACCCAAAACAAATAATAAGCAATAATACAAAACCGTCTCTCCGGCAACGGCGCCAAAATTGATAAACCTAACGAACAACTAACAGGTAGCTAGCAGTAAGTAAGGGTCGAATCCACATATGATAAGGCTAAAGTCGTATCACCTTAATCAAAATAATCCTAACGAACAACTAACAGGTAGCTAGCAGTAAGTAAGGGTCGAATCCACAGAGAGACGGGTGAAAATCGCTAATTATCTAATAATCGATTCTAAACTATTTAAATTCCGGTTTGTTTGAATTGTTTTTCTAAACTATTGCAATAATGTAAATTAAGAGGTTCTAACAATATTAAAAGGATCTAGGGTCTTACGTTCACTATGTAATTAAATTGGGTAAAGTTAATTAATCATTCAATCAATCAATCACAATTATTTAGGGCAAAGACACGGCCTTTCGGATCTTATGTCAACCTTAGGATAGATTCTGAAGGGCTCTCGCAACTTACAAGATTATCCTACCCACTTACTTGTAAGTCTACCCTTACCAGGCTTTCGATCTTAGGTTCGGGTTCCTAAACATTCGACTAGTTCAACGTCTCAAACTAATCAAACAATAATACAAGACAAGTAGTAAGGCAATAGCATATGAATGAACAATTAAACAAATAATCAATCTAACATCCTCAATTCAATTAACATAGATCCCCTTCAACCCTAGATAAATAAATTAGCTACTCATACTAAAACATAAAGCAATAAAGAAATGAACCATAATAAAAGACAATATGAAACTAAGAGAAAAAGAAAAATACCAATTACGTAGAACTGAAAGATTGAATAATAATTAGAAGCTAAAAGTACCGCTACAAGCTTGCAGAATTTCAATGCCCATAAAACTAAATTAAGGTTTTTGAACAATGAAAAGAAGTAAAAACCCAGTCCTTAGACCTAACCCTAAGAAGGGTATTTATACTTGTTACAATGGGTCTAATTAGGAAATAGGATATAATTTAATAAAATAATCCCGTAGGATTCTAATTAGGGTAGAATAAGAATTCTTCAGAAATTAGGAAAGCCTCTCTGACGAATCGCGAACCGCTCGGTTCACAAACAAACCGAGCGGTACAAATACGAACCGACCGGTTCGATATCAAACCGCTCGGTACAGTATCAAACCGACCGGTTCGGCCTTCGTTGTCCTCCTTACTGCCTTGTTCTTCGTGTTATCTTCATTTGTAGCTCTTAACTCCGTCTTTTGCTCATATACCCAACATAACAAACTACGGATAAAAGGCTACTAAATTATTCTTAAGGCATGTGAAATCGGTGAAAAACGGAGAATAAAATGAGAATAAATATGCATATGAACTGCGTTCATCAATTTCCCCCAAACCGAACCTTTGCTTGTCCCCAAGCAAACTCACACTGCACAACATAAAAGGTGGCTCAGAGCAAACTTTGTCAACACGCACCATCTCAAATCTAACACTCTAACAATTTTGGCTAAAGTCAAAAGTCGTATCACCTTAATCAAAATAAATTAATTACGTAGAACTAAAAGATTGACTACTCATACTAAAACATAAAGCAATAAAGAAATTGTTTTGGTAAAATTTTACCGGGTTAAGATTGAGTTTGCGGGTTAAAGCGATCGGATTAGCCCTTCACGAATTAACGAGATGAATCGAATCTAGCAAATGAAAGCGTAATGAAAGAAAGCAAAGGGACTCGAGTTTTGGTGACGCGGAAACCCAAATGTGGGAAAAACCGCGGGGGGAGTCGGAATCCCGCCAAACTTCTACTATGAATGAGTGGAATGAAGTACGAAAGATAATACAAATATTTTGACGGTATTAAGCTATGAGAGATTTTGCTAGTATGTTGGCTCCGAATGACTTGTTGTTGAAGATTGATTGACCGTACTTCTTATACCCCTCTGTTGCGCTTTTTACTCCCTCTTCCTTAACCGTCGCCTTCCTCTTCTCTTGATTTCTCTCCTGCTCTGGTGGCACTGCCCTGGAATTTAGGAAATTGGTTGTTGGACTGGGTCTTGTGCTTGAGATAGGGTTTCCTTGAATGGCTGGCTGTCTTCGGCCCATTTGGGGGCTTGGATACTTTCTGGCCCAATGTTGTTGTTGGGTTTGACTTTGCTGATTGTCTTGACTTTCCTTGTATCGGATCTTGAATTTTACGACTTTAGGTTTCCCGAGTATTGTTTCGTGACTTTCCCTGTCAATTCTTTGACTTGTTGACTTTGACTTTTGACTCGGAGAATTTCCACGTCATATCCGAGGGTGCGTATTTTATCCCAAACAAATGCCCCCAAATTTCCGACTAAGCTCATCTTAGGCGGGAATTTCCGTTTGCGTTTTGACGTTTTGGTTCTGATGACGATTTTTTTCCACAGAGTTTGTTTTTGAGTCTGTCACTTCTCGTTTCCCTAACTGACTCTTCTCCTTCCTCATGATGATTTTATTCTTCCCCCTCATTATTATTTGCGTTTCCCCATACTTCCTACCCTCTTTACTCTACCCACTCCTAACTCCTTTCTCATTTACTATCATCCTCCTCACTTCACTCACATCCCCAAATCTTCCTTTCAAAATTCGAATCATCCTACCTCTCCATTCTTCGTCGTTCGCCGTCACTGCACTTCACACTCCCGTTTTGCTCAGGTGATCCTCCGTCTCCGTTTGTTCTTTTTTTTCTTTTTCTTTTCATGGCGTCTAAATCGGTCCGGGGTAAATCATCGGCTCCTGCTTCATCGTCGCCGGCGATGGCCTTTTCTCCTTCTAATAAATTAGGCAAAACTCATTCCTGTGACTCTTTCTTTGCCGATGTGGACCCTTCCTTTGTCAGGGGGGTTTTTGGCTTCGATGAGGGGGTCGAGATTTACCTTCCCTCCTCAGGTCAGCAGGCAGATTTCGTCCTTCCTGGATGGGTCTGCATGTATGCTTACCCCTTCCTCTTGGGCCTTCGCTTTCCCTTTCCCCCAATTGTTCAGCAACTCTTAACCTACTACAAGCTTGCCCCATGCCAACTCGCCCCTCACACCTGGAGGGTGCTGCTATCCTTCTGTGTTCTCAATCGCCGCCACCAGAAGGACTTTTCGTTACTCGACATCTGCGCCGTATTCCAGGTAAGGCCCCTGGGGAATGGTCAGGTGACGATGCGCGTCAAGGATAAAAACTTCCCTGGCATAATCTTCCCTCCTAACCCTCCTGATGCGGGGTGGTTCAAGGGCTTTATCTTTGTGAAGGCTGACTCTCTCTCTCCCTCCTGTGATTATCTCTTTTCTCAATGAGCGCCTGTCGCAGGTATTCATCGTATCACTAGCTTTTCGGTTCCTCGCACACTTATGGTTCTTATTGGTTTCATATTGTAGGTCTCCAGCAGCCGGAGGGAGTAACGCCGATCGTTGATCTTGCTGCCAAACTCTCTGACTTAAGTTCCGAGCAGCTCTCCTTCAATAATCTGTTCGTTCCCTCTGCCGGCGGAGCCTGTTCCCCTTTTGACGACACGATGTCTTCTGGTGAGAATTACTGAATAGATTCTTGCTTTGTCTTTTTCCCTCTCAGTTTTTGCTTGCGAGATTTATGTGGTATACTCGCCCTTCTCAGGCAGTGCCAAGGTTCCCATGACCCTAGACCGGGTCAGGAGAAAGAGTATGGCTACCCGCTCTTCATCCCGGAAGGTTACTGGCTCCTCTCCTGCCCCTTCGACTAGTTCGAAGAGAAAACGCAGCTCCTCCCCTCCAACTCAGGTAGATTCTGCGGAGAAGCCACATGTGATTCATGTGCCTGATTCTCCTCAGCCCTCTGCTCCTCATTCGGCTGGGTGCAGCTCTGACGAAATCACGATGACCTTTCCCCGGAATTTTAGGGTCATCAGGAACCTGGAAGACCTTTCTGTCCTGGACCAGTTTCTCTTTCCAGGCTCTGAGGCTGTGATGGCCAAGGATCCTCTGATGGAGACCGCGTCCCACATCGTTGCCCATGGTTTCGAGGTAATTCTGTTTTTTTTTTTTTTTTTTTTTTTTTTTTTTTTTTTTGCTCTGAATTTGTTCCAGCTTCGAGTTGCATTACTGACTGCTGTCGTTTTATTCAGAGTCTTCAGCTGGCTATCTTTGTGAAGGCCCATATATCACACCTCCTAGAATTGGGGAGCTGTCTTCAGGCGGACAATGCCCGTCTGATGGAAGAGGCTACTCAAGCCAAGGAGAAGGTCATGGAGCTTGAGGAGGAGGCTAAGGCAGCTAAGGAGGAGGTCATTGAGCTGAGAGGAGAGCTGGACCAAGTCAAGGGGAAACATGCTGAAGAGGAGAAGCAATGGGAGGAGGCTGCTGCGGGGGTGAAGGCTGAGCTTGCCAAAGTCCAAGATGCCAACTCTGATCTTCAGGGGAAGGTGGCAGCTTTGCAGGAGCAGATGGTCGGTGCTCTCAGCTGGTCAGCCCTGAGCACTGAGATCCAGATGGTTGAAGCTCACGCCCAGGGGGAGCACGTGCACTGGGATTTGGCTGCTCTGAAGGAGAGGATGCAGGTGGAGTTTCCCCATGGCTTCGATCTGGAGGTGCTGGCTGATGGTGAAGGGGAAGTAGTGGAGGAGTCGGTTTCTTCCCCTCCAGCAGTCCAAGAGACGCTTGGTCTTATGGTGACCACTGAAGATGCTGCTGTGGTGGTGCCCCTTGCCTCTCTTCCCCCGGAAAATGATGTCTAGGCTGTTTAGCCTTCTTATCTTTTGTTAACTCTGGCCCTGCGTGGCGAAAAGAATATTTTGTTAAAAATTTGTTATATCCTGAATTTTCACTCTGCTCAGGGGAGCAGAGTGCCTGAAACCTTTTTTCTGCTCAAGGGAGCAGAATCGTTTTAGACTTGTTTCTATGGTACTCGTTTTGTTTACTTGTGGTGTTTGTTTTGTTTGTTTGGTTGCTGTCAGCTGTTTGTATGCATGCCTTTGTCCGTATGGTCGACCCTGATGGTTGGTGGCCTGGGATTTAGTATGCCCACTCAGTCAGAGGTGCCACGCTTTGCGTGGGTGCTGAGTGGCGCAGGGGACTTGTATTGCCCTGGTTGTAGGCATTCAGCACAAGACGCACGCCTTCTGTGGAAGTTATACGCTCCACCAGATTAATCGTTAATTTTGAATTGAGGATAAAATGAGATTGTAAAAAGGAAACTCAGTTTGGTGATATAAAGAGAGAATAAGAGGAGAACATGTAAGAGGAGCTTTAAAATTCAAAAAATTGCGTCTCAAAAATACACAAAAAGAAAGGAGGTTCAAATGGTTGGATTTGAAGAAACAACAAGAATTTCTTTTCAACTTTCATGATAATCGAGTCGAATTTTGAGGTATGAAAATGAGATAAGTTTTGGAGGGAAATTTTAAAAGACTTTGTAAACGGAGTAGACTTAAAAGGTATAGCAGGTTTAAAAGAAAGACCCTTGAAAAGAAATAGGCTTAACAGAAAGACCTTGAAAAGAAATAGGCTTAAAAGAAATGATAAGTGAGATTGAACCTTGGTTCTGGTGGAGGCGTACCTGGCAGATTGAATGCCTCAGCTCTGGCGACAACGGCCCTTGCTATTGGTGATTTTTACTTAGAAGAAGTATTTTTTTAAGTGTATTATGTTCCAAGGTTTTTGGATGATTTCTCCTTTCATGGTCATGAGTTGATATGCTCCATTTCCAACTACTTTCTCCACCTGGTAGGGCCCCTCCCAATTGTAAGCAAATTTCCCTGCTTGTTGGTTTCTGGTGTTCTGGAATACTTTCCTGAGGACCAAGTCTCCTTCCTGTAGAATCCTGACTTTAACATTCTTGTTGTAGCTCCTGGCGACAGTTTGTCTGTAGGAGGCCATTCTGATCTGAGCATCAGTTCTAAGCTCGTCTATGGTGTCTAAACTGTTTGCCATTTCCACTTGGTTTCCTTCTTCTGTTGTGCAACCATACCTGTGGGTGGGTACCCTTACTTCTGCAGGAATGACCGCCTCAGCACCAAAGACCAAACTAAAGGGTGTCTGCCCAGTAGCTACCTTAGGTGTGGTTCTGTCAGACCACAGCACCAGGGGGAGTTCATCTGCCCATCTGCCTCCTGCTTCCTCCAGCCTCCTCTTCAGGTTATCCATCACAATTTTGTTGCTGGATTCTGCTTGACCATTGGATAGCGGATTTCTGGGAGTAGACTTGTTGAGAGCAATGTTCCATTTGGCGCAATAGGCTTCCATCTTATTGCCAATAAATTGGGACCCATTGTCGCAGATGATTTCTGAGGGGACTCCAAACCTGCAGATAATGTTACGTTTAATAAAGGATATAACCTGCTTCTCAGTCACCTGAGGGAATGCTTCTGCTTCTATCCACTTGGAGAAGTAGTCGGTCATTGCAAGCATGAAGACTCTGTTTCCTGGTGCTCTTGGCAATTTACCTACAATATCCATTCCCCACTTCATGAAGGGCCAAGGAGAGATAATTGGATGTAATGGTTCTGCTGGCTGGTGATTGACTGGTGCGTGTCTTTGGCAGGCGTCACATTTTTTAACATATTCCTTGGCATCCCTTCGCATTGTTGGCCAATAGTAACCTTGGCGGAGTGCTTTGTTGGATAGACTCTTGCCCCCTGCATGATTTCCACATTCTCCACTGTGGAGATCATGCATTACCATCTCTGCTTGCTCCTGGTTTAGACATCTTAGGTATGGCCCGGCGGTAGATCTCTTGAATAGCACACCATCAATGAGTGTATATCTTGACGCTTTCATTCTGAAACTTCGCGCTTCTCTTCTTTCTGCTGGCAGAATATCGTTCTGCAGCCAATCTTTGTAGGGTTTTCTCCAGTCGAAGATTTCCTCCTGTTCTACAGTGTTGCTATAAATCCTTGCTTCCTGAAACCATTGCAGCCCTATATCTGGTGAGCCTTCTTCCGGTGTTCCCTGCTTCTGCACGCTTCTCCGGATTGCTGGTTCCAGTACATGGACTATGGGTATGGTAGACACTTCTCCTGGTTTGAAGGTTGCCCCCAGAGTTGCTAAGGCGTCGGCTTCGACGTTATGCTCTCTTGGGACTTGGTTAATTGAAAACTCTGCAAGCCTTAAGGAGAGGTCTTTTGCCACCTCGAGGTAAGCCATCATTTTCGAGTCTTTTGCGGTATATGAACCGTTCATATGGTTGACTATCAGTTGGGAGTCGCCGTACACTTCCAGCTGCTTGATTTTAAGGTTTAGGGACAACTGGAGACCCAGGATCAAAGCTTCGTATTCTGCTTCATTGTTTCTTGTTCGGAATTCGCATCGGACTTCTTGAACTATGAGATCTCCCTGAGGTGACCTGAGTACCAGCCCTGCTCCGGATCCTCTCATGTTCGAGGCGCCATCTACGTTGAGTTTCCACACCTGTTCACTCTTGTTTTCCTCCAGAAGAATGATGTCTTTCTCTGCCTGTGTCTGCAGTGTTGGGCTGAAGTCGGATATGAAATCTGCTAGGGCTTGGGACTTGATTGCTGTTCTGGGGACAAATCTTAAGTCGAAACCGCTCAAGTGCATGGACCATTTCGCCATCCTTCCTGACAACTCAGGTTTTCTCATAATGGTTTTCAGTGGGTAATTTGTTATTACAGATATAATGTGTGATTCAAAATAGGGACGCAGTTTATATGACGCAGTAACTAATGCAAGTACAAGTTTTTCAAGGGACGTGTACCTGGTCTCTGCAGGAAGCAGAGACTTACTGACGTAGTAAACAGGATGCTGTGCCCCATCATGCTCCCTTACCAACACTGCACTAACTGCTACCTCAGTTACTGAAAGGTACAGAAAAAGTGGTTCTCCAGGCTCCGGTTTTGATAGGAGTGGTGGAGTGCTCAAGTAGTGCTTTAGTTCTTTGAACGCTTTCTCGTGCTCTTCCGTCCAGTCAAATCTTTGGGCCTTCCTCAGGATATCATAGAATAAGCGGCATCTATCTGAGGATCGGGAGATGAACCTGTTCAGGGCGGCAATCCTTCCGGTTAATCGCTGCACATCTTTCGGCTTCTGTGGGGACTCCAGTTGCAGGATGGCTTTGATCTGCTCTGTGCTGGCTTCGATTCCCCTCTGGGTGACCATGTACCCCAGAAATTTCCCACAGGATACTCCGAACGTGCACTTGGAAGGATTTAGCTTCATCTTATACTCCCTGAGGGTGTTGAAAGCGTCCTCCAGATGTGTCGTGTGCTATGTTGCTTGTGTGGACTTAACGGCCATATCATCAATGTATACCTCCATGGTTTTGCCAATTTGCTTCTTGAACATCATGTTAACCAGCCTCTGGTAGGTGGATCCTGCATTTTTCAGACCAAAGGGCATAACATTGTAACAATAGATACCTCTCTCAGACCTGAACGCAGTTTTCTCCTGGTCTGCTGGATGCATCTTGATTTGGTTATATCCACTCCAGGCGTCAAGGAAGGTTAGCATCTCATGACCTGCTGTGGCGTCTACCATGGCATCTATGTGCGGCAGGGGGAACGGGTCCTTTGGGCACGCCTTGTTCAGGTCGGTGAAGTCGACGCACACTCTCCACTTGCCATTCTTCTTTGGGACTACTACCACGTTGGACAGCCACTCTGGGTATTTTACTTCTCTGATTTTTCCGGCAACCAGCAGATTATCCACCTCCTGGTTTAAGACTTGGTTCCTCTCTGGAGCGAACTTCCTCCTCTTCTGCTGGATTGGTTTGTAGCTCGGGTCCACGCTTAATCTGTGAGTTGTGATATTCGGATCTATTCCTACAATATCATCATGGGACCACGCAAAACAATCCATGTTAGTTTTCAACAATTCAATAAGGTTTTGTCGGATATTACCTGTGCATTCTGAGCCGATCAATACTTTCCGCTCTGGGTGTTGTTTGTCTAGGTTTACTTCATCTACCTCTGCCTGAGGGGGTTCAAGGTATTCCTGCAGGGGTAGGTGAAGACTCTGTAATTGCTATGCTGGGGGACTCGTCGTCTTCTTCAATGCCACTCTGTAGCAATCTTTGGCTTCCCTTTGGTCGCCACTGATCTTCTGCACTCCCCAGGGTGTAGGGAACTTCAAGCACTGGTGGTAGGTGGATGTAATGGCCTTCATTTCGTGTATCCATGGTCTCCCCAGGATCACGTTGTAGGTGAACGGACCATCAATAACCAAATACCGCACTTGCTTGTTTACCCCTCCAGCATAAGTGGGAATCGTAATCTCTCCAAGGGAGTATTTAGTTTCCCCACTGAATCCTATGAGGGGAACCGCTCTTTTGCTCAGGTCTTCCTCACTGAACCCCATGTTTTGCAAGGTTTCCAACATGATGAGGTTGACAGAGCTTCCAGTGTCCACCAGTATCTTCCTCACAGTGCAGTTTCCTATGGAGAGCGTAATGATTAGGGCATCATGGTGGGATTCTGGAGATGGTTCCGCATCGGATTCGTCGAAGGTGACAGCGGGGAGGTCTGGGCAGCTGATTCTACAGGAATGTTCTGGTTTGTCTCCTCTGGACTGGGAAGCGTGTCTTTTAGCTGCTGAATAGGTCAGACCGCTCAATTCTGATCCTCCTGTGATCACGTTGACAATTCTGGTGCACAGGGGAGGGGGCGAAGGTAACACCTGGTCTGCCGCGTTCACTCTGCTGGAGCTCCTTGATATCAGGTGATCTAGATTTCCCTGGTCATAGTGATATTTCACTTCCTTCCTGAGGAGGACACATTCTTCGGTGGTATGCTCAATATCATCATGGAATTCACATCTCTTACTGGTGTCCCGTCGGTCGTTGGCGTACTCCTGTCTTCTGGGCCATCTGACTTTGCGCCCTAACTCCTTTAGTTCCCTGAGCAGACCAGACACGTTGGTGGAGAACCCGTAATCGCTGATTTTAGGTGGGAGTCCTGGGTTCTCCTTCCAATCTTTGTCTTCTGAGATCCTGTGAACATTTCTGTCGTAGGGTTTGGATCTTTCGCCTCTCCTCTCTGCTGGTGCCTTCCTGGAGACATGCTCAGATCCATAGGTAGCTCTTCTGGGGCCCGAATCTTCCTCCAGCCTAATGGCTGCCAATGCTTTGGTTTGCACATCCTCGAATGTAGCACAAGGATACTTAGTGAGATCTTTGTAGAGATCCGAGTCTTGGAGAAGCCCTTGACGGAAGGCTTCGATGGCAGTGGCTACGTCGCATCTGGGGATAGTCACTTTCTCCTTATTGAATCTGTTAAGGAAATCTCGCGTAGATTCATCGATTCTCTGTACCACCCTGTACAGATCACTAGTTTGCTTCTCCGGTTTTCTGCTGCTGGCGAATTGTTGGTTTGCAATGGAAGCAAAGGAAGCGATACTACTATTTGGCAGGCCGACGAACCAATGCAGGGCTGCTCCTGAGAGGGTGGAGCCGAACCCTTTTCACATGCAAGCTTTCTTCAGAGGCCCTGTGGCGGTTATCACCATCATTTTCTGCTTGTACTGGTTGATATGATCCATGGGATCTGCAGTGCCATCGTAAAGCGTCATTGCTGGTGGTACAAAGCCCTTGGGCACCGCAACACAGGCCAGGTCATCTGTGAAGGGTGAGTTTGCATAGCTGTCTCTAGACGCTCTCTCCATGGGGCGTGGCATTCCAGGAATTTTGTTGATCAGCTCCCTCAGCTCCTTCAATTCTCGGGACTGCTGATCTGCAGCGTTGTTGGTTCCCGCAAGAGGGTTAGGAGCAGGGGGAAGAAAACTGAAAGGCGTACTTCCTGTTTGGGGTCCCCCAGGGTGCAGACTGTTTGGAGGAGGCGGCGAAGGGAATGCAACCGTTTCAGGCCTGGGTTGCCACTCTGGTGTCTGCTGGTTGGGAGCAAGTGCTGCCCATGCTCCTCCAGAAGGTTGGCTGCTGGACAGGGGATACACTCCTGGCGATTGCGTTGGTTGCCATCTTAGCGTCTGATGGATCGGGGTACCTGCAAGAGATAATGCGTTAGTCTCTCGGTTTTCAATGCCGGAGAAGAGATTACCTGAGACGCGCGATCTGTCGGATGCGGGCCCGTGGGTCAGGTAGCCTAGCCCCTGTGGCGCAACGGTTTGGACGGGTGGCGATAGCTCCAGATCCAGCCTAGTGACCACCTCTTGAGGAATTGCCCTCGATGCTTGTCCGCTGACGGCAGGTTCTCTGTGGAGGCTTGGCTCTCCTCCAGATATCAGAGGCAGGATCTCTGGTGGTGACTGAATTGGAGCAGATGGTGGCCTTGACACCGCTTTTATCTGAGCCCTGATGTCACGGTTATCCTTCTGCAGGGTCCTCACCGCTTGCTGCAGAGTATTGATCCCCTGAAGTATTTCCATCACAGGATCTGACGCTGACGGAGTCCTGAGCGCATCTCCAAACAACCCTCCGTGAGTTGGCGTCTTAGATGGTGCTCCCTCCTTACTAGATCTGAGTGTTTTTGACATCGGGGGCCCTTGAGGTGGTTTGGAGATTGTCGGTGCAGGTCCTGCTGTTAGACTGACAGGAGTCGCCTGAGTGAATGGCGTGGTGGGCTGACTTGCTGCCCCTGAGGATGGTGTCCCTCCAGCAGACTGAGTGGAGGCATCTTGGCTACCAACAAGGTTTTGATCGGATCCAGACATGACAATAGGTTGAATCTCTGCAGAATTTTGGCTAACAAACAATCACTTTGCCCCACGGTGGGCGCCAAATTGTTTTGGTAAAATTTTACCGGGTTAAGATTGAGTTTGCGGGTTAAAGCGATCGGATTAGCCCTTCACGAATTAACGAGATGAATCGAATCTAGCAAATGAAAGCGTAATGAAAGAAAGCAAAGGGACTCGAGTTTTGGTGACGCGGAAACCCAAATGTGGGAAAAACCGCGGGGGGAGTCGGAATCCCGCCAAACTTCTACTATGAATGAGTGGAATGAAGTACGAAAGATAATACAAATATTTTGACGGTATTAAGCTATGAGAGATTTTGCTAGTATGTTGGCTCCGAATGACTTGTTGTTGAAGATTGATTGACCGTGCTTCTTATACCCCTCTGTTGCGCTTTTTACTCCCTCTTCCTTAACCGTCGCCTTCCTCTTCTCCTGATTTCTCTCCTGCTCTGGTGGCACTGCCCTGGAATTTAGGAAATTGGTTGTTGGACTGGGTCTTGTGCTAGAGATAGGGTTTCCTTGAATGGCTGGCTGTCTTCGGCCTATTTGGGGGCTTGGATACTTTCTGGCCCAATGTTGTTGTTGGGTTTGACTTTGCTGATTGTCTTGACTTTCCTTGTATCGGATCTTGACTTTTACGACTTTAGGTTTCCCGAGTATTGTTTCGTGACTTTCCCTGTCAATTCTTTGACTTGTTGACTTTGACTTTTGACTCGGAGAATTTCCACGTCATATCCGAGGGTGCGGATTTTATCCCAAACAGAAATCAAGCATAATAAAAGACAATATGAAACAAAGAAAAAAGAGAAAAATACCAATTACGTAGAACTGAAAGATTGACGATCTAAAAGTAGGATTACAAACTAGAAGAATTCTAATGCTAATAAAAACTAAACTAAACTAAGAATATGAAAGTGTAAACTAAACTACTGAATGAAAAAGTGAGAAAAGTGTTCTTAAATCTAACCCTAAGGAGGGTATATATACTAATAATGATAAGGAGTGTGATTACTCCTACTTTCCTAAAACTAATTAGGAAAGAATATCCCGTAAAATAGGAGTCATGGTAAGTGAAGGAGTCCAAAAATAGAAATCCCACGAAACAGCCTCAAACCGGTCGGTTTGGGTGTGTCCCGAGCGGTTTGGATCCGTCCCGAGCGGTTTGGGTTCATCCCGAGCGGTTCGAATTCCTCTGCACCGCGCGATGAATTTGAAATGCTTTCTGTTTCTTCGTTACTTATCTGAATTAGACGTGTGATATAGCGTTGGAAATCTAAGAGAAAGAGCTTTCCAAAGATACAAAAATCAGCTCAATCTGAGTTGTAGAACTCAAGATATGCAGGTTTTAAGTTTACCTAGTTTTAGTGATCGTTCTTTCTTCTCGATTTGCATTTGTTTGAGCTTTCCAACTTATTTCTTTCTCGTTTCTTAATGTTTCTTCACTTCACGTCCTTCTTCAACTCTTAACTTAGCATCCTCTAACTTTTATCACTTCTTTCTTGTAGATTTCATGGCTCGACTCTCGTCATTGCCCAAAATATAGCTCAATCGCCTTCATTTGTCTCGTTTCTTACAAAACGTAAACAAAATACCCGGCATAAAAAAGAGGATGAAAAGCTAGAAAAAAAACTCCTAGGATACATAAAATGAACCAAAATAAAGGAAAAGTTGGGGTTAAATATGTATACAAAATGAGTTCATCAAGGTGTTGATTACAACAACTCGCACGTCAAACTTTGCGATCCTACTAATCCGACGTCAATCAGGTATTAAATCCCGTAAGTCTACAACAGACTTTCCGATTCTACTTCCACTTGACTACAAATCGCTCGTCAATCAGGTGTTGTTTCGATCTATTGCATAAGTCTTTTAATTTTAAGTATCCATGATTGTAGTTTCTAATAGTTTTCGCTAAAAGGAATTCAATACGTTATCATGCTTCTGATAATTTCTGTTAATCTGCGATTTTCTTAGTAATTGAATTTGATATCATTATATTTCACTTGCTCGCTGTATTTGGATGTTAATTCGATATCGTTTTATTCTGTTTTGGTGTTTGTTGCTCTATATCGGTTTGGTATATGGTTATACCATTTTACTCTGTCTTTTTTTTCTTTCTGATTTTCATTACTGTTATTACCTATTTTCGTTAGTAATTGAATTTCCGATTTCCGATTTCCGATTTCCGTTTTATTTTGTTAATTTTTCTATTTCGTATTGTCCATTATTTCTAACCGCTGTTTTCTGTATTTCTCTGTATATGTCTGCATTTTTGGCCTATAATTAATTCCGTTTATGTTGTATTTTGTTCTAATGATGAGTCTGATCATGAGTTCTGTCTGCATTTTTTCGTTTATGTCTATTTCTCATTTATGTTGTATCTTGCTCTAATTGCTTTGTTTCATTTTTAATGCTATCGAATTGGGTTAGTTAATTTGTTTTTGACGAATTTTCGTTAAATTGAACCTTATGTTACTAATTATTTGCTACAGTTGAGTTTTTGAACTGATTTAGGACTTTTGTTACTAATTTTGTATGAATTTGTTAGAAGCTGAAAAACAAATTGAAACAAAGTTAGGGTTTACGATAAATATGATAGGGTTTTTGTTACTAGAGTAATTTTGAAAGGCATGAAGTATGATTAATAGCAAGTGCAGAATCATTTTATAACCAAGCATTAAGAGCAGCTATATTAATCTTGAAAATTGTTAAACTCTTAAGAATGAAGGAGATGAGATCAATTTCATAGTTTCATAAATAAGCTCTTTGTTTTGATCTGTGATGATGAAAAAGTGTAAGGAGGTAAGGACACACTAATTACTCTTTATCGGAATTAAAAGTCGTCTAGTGAAACCTTTCTCTTACAACAAAAAATAAAAAGTAGTGTAAGATTTTCATAGTGTCTTATAAATAGTATCTTATAAATAAGTTCTTTTAATATGCATTTTAATTAGTTCTTGCCTATTTATTTACTTAATCGCCGCTAACAGGTTCGAGGGTAAAAGTTGTCTGTACGATGAAATGTACAAGACCTAAACAAGAATTTGTGCCCCACATCACTGCTTATAAAACATTTCCCCTTACCTTACCTCAATTCCATTAGCATACAACAACAAAACATCATCACCCATTACCTAAAAGGCACAAATTATGCTTACACAACGCTGTTAATAAGTTGCAAATAGAAAAGGATACGTCTTATAATGAGTAACTTTGCTTTATCCTATAAGAACCCATCATTTTGTTAGCATATTAGCCAACTAGACAGTGACTATATATAGTAAGAGCATGTGATCAAACATAAAAAAAATGGGAAAGTATTATTAAACTGACTTTAAGTAAATCTGTATCAAAAAGAACGGAAGCATGATTCTGCAACAAAGCTACGTTAGCTTGAATGACACCGGGAATAGCAAGAAAAGCAGATTCAACGGAGTTGGAACAAAATACACCAAATGTAGAGAATAATCAAAAATTACAATGAACAGGAGCACAATCAAGACAAAACAGTCTCAAATTATACAAAACAAAGACAAAACAATCCAAAATCAAACAAAATTAAGACAAGAAAATCCCAAATTACAATAAAAATGACAACACAATTACAAAATGACAATGAACAATCCCAAATTACAATCAAACAATAAAAAAAAATCGAATGAAAAAGAAAGCAAACCTGGAACATCAACAGTAGAAAAAAATCCAGCATGTCTATGTTGATCATGACCTCTAATTGGCTTAGACAAATAGAAATGGACAGATTTCCTAATGTGTGCCTAAGAAGAAAACCAGTTGTTAATACCTAGTAAACCAAAACGAGATTCGAACATCTTCAGCAAAACTGTAAAATGATAAGAACTTTGATCAATCACCTTATTTTCTGTCGATGCTTCCCTCGATAAACTAATCAAAAACCTTCTTTTGATTTCGATCTTCCACAAAACCCTAATTGAAATTCAGAAATGAGAATTATAAGCAACGATATAATCGTTCGATATAAACTCACCAGAAATCATAGAAATGCATCAAAATTAAGTTGAGTTACAAGCACAAGAATGAATCATTAAAATCTTTTTTTATTCCATCTTTTACGTAGATAAAATTGCATCAATAGGTGTTCTCTATCTTTTCCATAGATAACACTTGCATTAGTAGCTGTTCTCTATTAATCTTTTAGATAACAGTTATTGGTAAGGTGCGTTATTTATAATCTTATAAAACGGTTATCTAAATAGCGTGTTCTCTATTTAGTGTTTCTTATTCCATATTTTGTAGTAGTGACTTATTGTTATATTTATGACGTTTTCATCTTGTTAATCTGTAGCCATGGATACTAGTTGGATAAATTTGCCAAACAATCATTCTAGATACTTAGATGGGTGAACAAAGTTTATGGAGTTAGCTAAGAAAAGTCTTGTGGAAGGAAAAACAAAATGTCCGTGTAAAATTTGTAAACTTCGATATTGGTTGACACTTGATGAAGTAGAGGAACATATCTTGTTTAAAGGGTTCTATCAATTATATACAAAGTGGATTTGGCATGGGGATGAGGACATTATTGATCATTTGCACGAATATGATGTGGGGAGCACTATTAAAGGACCCTTTGTAGGTCGGGATGATATGGAAGGGTTACTAAGTGCAACTTTTCTTGGTAATGATAACCATTTGGTTGGAGATCTTAGGAACGAACTTCCTGTTGGCACAAATGATGTTGAAATAGATGAAGTTGACGATGTGGATATAGAATTTTCTTCTAATGAGGAGTCTGATCAGGAGTTGACGATGACTATATGCAAACCCCTAAACCACACAACTTTGAGGAAGATGTAAAGTACAAAAGATTGTTCGAGGCCGCAAAAGAGGAATTGTATGAAGGGTGCCAAGCTTTTTCGAAACTTTTGTTTCTTTTACACTTATTTCATATCAAATGCATGTATCATTGGTCTGCTGAGTCATTCAACAAGTTAATTGATCTTATACTTCAAGCATTTCCACAAATGAGTGGATTCCCATCATCTTACTACGAAGGTAAGAAGATAATCAATGATTTCGGCCTTGGATATGAAAAAATTCATGCTTGTCCGAACAATTGCATACTTTACTGGGGAGAGTTTTCGAAGAAGGATGAGTGTCATGTATGCCATACATTAAGATGGAGAAAACGCGCATGCAATAACATCGATAAAGGTAAGAGTAGTAATAAGAAAGGTGAAGCGGCCAAGGTAATGAGATATTTTCCACTTATTCCTAGATTAAAGAGGTTATATATGTGTACTAAAACCGCAGAAGACATGAGGTGGCATCATGAGAGTCGTGTGAATGATGGAAATCTTAGACACCCATCAGATGGGCTTGCTTGGAAACAATTTGATTCTCGTTATCCTGAGTTTGCCTCCGATCCTCGAAATGTTAGGTTAGCTTTGGCAACAGACGGTTTTAACCCATATCGTCTAATGAACACCACATATAGTACATGGTCTGTCATACTGATATCATACAATTTAACACCTTGGTTGTCCATGAAACCATCATCATTTATATTGTCATCTATTATTCCAGGGAAATCTAGTCCTGGTATTGACATTGATGTGTACTTGCAGCCTTTGCTTTATGAATTGCAATTGTTGTGGAAAGGTGTTAATACATATGATGCTTATGAGGGAAATTATTGTACATTAAGAGCTGCTTTACATAGTACTATCAATGATTTTCCTGCGTATGCTATGTTATCTGGATGGAGTACTATAGGTTATGAAGCTTGTCCACGATGCACTCATTCAACAAATTCTGGTCGATTTGGAGGCAAAATTTGTTATGTTGGCCATCGAAAATGGTTGCCTCATGATCATTCTTATCGTTCTGAAGCTGATTTGTTTGATGGAACTACTGAATATGGTAATGCTCCTAAGTCCGTAAGTGGAACTGATATTTTGAGGCAACAAGAAAGCATCGTCTATATTTATGGGAAATCAACTAAACCTCGAAAAAGAAAAGGCAGAGCAAGGGAATTTGGTGTGTCAACGAATATTATTAGTGATGACCATAATGTGGATAATGATTCTACTAATTTGTGGAATAAGAAGAGTGTATTCTTTCAGTTGCTTTATTGGGAGCATAATCCACTAAGACATAACTTGGATGTAATGCACATTGAGAAAAATGTGTGTGACAATATTTTGGGAACCCTTTTGAATATGGATAAATGTAGAGATGATCAGAATGCAAGACTCGCTCTTGAAAAATTGGGCATTAGGAAACATCTTTGGCTCCAACAGCAACCCAATCGTGATCCATACATGCCTCCCGCATCATACTCAATGTCTACTCAAGAGAAAGACAGATTTTTGAAAGTCTTACAAAATATTAGAGTTCCTGATGGTTATGGCTCTAACATATCTAGATGTGTTAATATCAAACAACGAAAACTGAACAATCTCAAGAGTCATGACAACCACGTGTTGATGCAAGATATCCTTGTCGTAGCATTGAGAGCATCTAAGGCCACCGATGTTACTGATTTGCTTGGAGATTTATCATCTTGTTTCAAATATTTGTGTTCTTCAACTCTAGATAACAATGAGTTGGATACTCTTGAGGTGAAAATTACACTCACACTATGTCAGATGGAAATGGAGTTTCTTGCAACATTTTTCACAATCATGGTTCATTTAATAATTCACTTGGTGGAGGAGGCTAAACATGGTGGACCTGTTCAGTATAGATGGATGTACCCGATCGAAAAGTTAATATTTAAACCTTCAATGTTTTTGTGTTCTGATTAATCTTTTTTCTTATTACTAATAGCTTTTTTATTTAAGGTATCTGGCTCACTTAAAATCCTATGTAAGCAAAAAAGCTCAACCAGAGGGATCCATTGCAGAAGGCTACATTTTAGAAGAGACTATCACATTTTGTTCTAGGTATCTCCGAGGCATGGAGACCATTTTTTATAGATCCAAGAGAAATGATGATGGTATATCAGACATGAGCCATTTCCTTTATAATTCGGGTGGTCGTGTCATTGGGATGAAGGAAATTATGCGCTTAGATGATAGAAGTTTAAAACAAGCACACCATTATGTTTTACTTCATTCTGATGAAATGAAAGAGGTTCTTAAGTAAGTACTTATATAAGTGTCTATATTTTAATTTGATCGTATATGATATAAATCTTCACTATATTAATATTTTTGTTATTTTTAGTGGATTCCTTCATCAGAAAAAGCAAGATTATCACCAAGTCGTTACTCAAAGTATCGAAAATGAGTGGATCATTAATGAATTTGGTGAATGGCTTCAACTTCAGGTCTCCTAGCCTTGTTTTAATTTTGGAATATAAAGTATATATAATAAAATTTGTACTTGGTTATTTTCTAAGATGAGAACTATTCTTATAGGTACAAAACTTAGACGGAAGCACCAAAGAAGGAAAACTACGCAAAACATTGGCTGGTGGCTTAAGTAGTTATTGTACAAGAATGTCGGGGTATATGATCAATGGGTATAAGTTTTAGACGGTTGATCATGAGCAAAATAGAAAAACACAGAATTCTGGAATTATGGTCGAAGCAGATAGGCAAAATTATTACGGAAAGCTTAAAGGAATTTATGAGTTGGATTATTTTGAGGCTTACAAAGTTGTAGTATTTCATTGTAATTGGGTGGACATATATAGAGGGATAAGGTCAAATGCAGACAAGAGTGTTTGTGTTAACTTTTCAAAGTTGATGCACACTGGTAGAAATTTGTCGGATGACCCTTTTGTCTTCTCATCTCAAGCAAAACAGGTTTTCTATGTTGAAGATGAGATACAAAAAGGATGGTTACATGTTATTACAACTAAGCCTAGAGACTTGATTGACACAGGGGAGAATTTAGCTTGATTAGTTACCTTGTGTAATTGCTTTATATTATTAATAAATGCTTGCATGAGTGTATCGGTACCTAATTCTCTATTTTTGTATTGATAACAGTTTTTAGTCCTCACATTTATTTAACAACATTTACAGTTTTGTTTAGTGTATGAGATTGTTTTATAGATAGTGTCATTTCTTTTGCAAATGTTTTGCTTTCAGATTAATGAAGCTGACTAAATTTGTTATTATTTCAGGATACCTTGATTGACAATGAGTTATCAAAGCAAAAGAACACTTGCTGCTATGAGTACAAATGCTGCTTCACCACTAGTGAATACAAGAGACCATGTTATCGGTGAGAGATGGGGACCATTTACTCCTCCCCTTGGCAAAACTCAACAACGTGTCGCTGACAATCATTCAGGTGGAGTTGCTACCTTTAAACCAAAGGAAGTTGGAGAACCTCAACCAAAACAAGCGCCTTCTCTTAGATTCGCACATCTGAAAAACCATGTCTCTCGTTCACTTAAAGCTGATATATCTTGCAAAGAGAACAGACCACGACCACATGATGCATTTAAAGAAAATTCGCTTCCTAATGTTGATGCTAGCGCACAAGTACCGAACACCAGCAAATCTTCTCTTATTTGGAAGAGCCCTTTAACCGAAGCACCAAAAGTAAAATCTTCAATGGTAAATCGACATGAATCTCCCCTAGATAAGATATCCCAAAGAAACACCACATCCACTAGCCTCCATCCCAATCATCGAAAAAGAACTTTCGAAAGTACTATGCACTACTAGAATAACCACAAAAGAAATCATTAATAAGAAACCATTTAATTATAATCAATGATTTCTTTGGTTAAAGAAATCAATTATCCTTGATAAATGGTCTCTTATATAATAACAAAAACACCATTTTTTAGACAAATGATTTCTTACCCTATATAAGTTAATATCAAAGACATCATTTTAAAAAAATGATTTGTTAGTAATACGATTCTATGCCAAAGACATCATTCTTCAAAAAATGATATGTTAATAAAACAACCCTATGTCAAAGACATCAGTTCTCAAATAAAAGTTTTGTAACTACTTTTTCTTTTTCTTTTTTTATAATTTCTTTCTATTTTTCGTATTTACTGTAAACAACATCGCAACTTCCCCATATTCCTATTTTCCATTTCTTAATCAACTTTAGTTTTCCCCCAAATCAATTAACCCTTTCTCCGTCGCGTTTCCTCACTGCACTCCGACGAGCAGTAAAATTCTGCACTCCGACTCACCGGTTCCTATCATTATTTGGACACCATCAAATTTGTTATTTCACAAATTTCCCAATTTAGTTTGTAAGTTTACTGTCGATTTTAACTTTCAAATGTTCCGATTATGTTTGGTTTTCATTCGAATTAGTTTATTGTTTGTGTTAATCTGAGTATTATTGATGGAATTCCTATTATTTATCTGAGTATAATTATCAAATTTTCTTCTAGTTTGTTTCCCTAATTTGCAATTGGAAACAATTCAATCAAATTTCTTCTAATTTGTTTGTATAATTATCAATTTAGGGTCAATTTATTTATTAATTTATCATCGGGTGGTTTAGTATCAATTTAGGTTTCTTAGCTCTTTTTTAGGAATTTAGTATCAATTTGTTTAGGGTTTAGAGTAACCTTCGGGTTTGGGTCTGTTTAGAGTAACTATTGTGTCGTTAAGTTGCCTCGTTTTTATTTATTCATACTCTATTCTATGTTCGTTGTATTGCTCTCATTGCTGATGTTGATGGTCGTTATTCACTAATGTTACTGCTGCTGTTTTGTCGCTGTGTGCTGATTATTCGTGCGTGGCTGGTTTCTTCCGATCCTAAACGATACATTTTTAGGGTTTTTGACAGCTCTGTTTGATTAAATGTATAGTTTGTGTTTCATTGGTTTGATATTTTATTTTCGTTACTGTTAATTTGTAGCAACTTTTCCCTGATTTTGACTGATAATCTGCTTTGTCTTTGTTGGTATGCTGATACTCATGATTTGATTATTCTTTTAGTTCAGATATGATCTATTATTCTTTTATTTTTGTGTAACTGTCTTTTGTGAAATTTATGTATTTGTCTTTGTTTTAGTCTATCAATTCAGTCAGGGCTTATATGTACATATCATGTGGATGAAACGATTGACTGTTGGTGATTACAGTTCGACTCCATAGGAGATAAGTGGAGTGGAGGGACAGAAAGCAAGCAAGGAAGGAATTGCAGTGAAATGAGTGGTCTTACTGGGATATATAGTGTCCATCATCACATCACACAAGTATGTCCATATGGAAGCAAATGAGGAATATATATATATATATATATAGGTGGAATGAAGTGAAGCTAATTGAGGTGAGTCATTCATTAATTACAGGATTTTATGATTTTTGTTTTGTTTTTCAAGTTTGATCAGGTGTCCTTAATCAATCTTTGGAGGAATTCATCACTCCTCCATGTCAGTCAACCTTTTACTCTTTCTGTCAGTCTATCTTTTAAGTATTTTTAAGAGTCTCTTATATCCACGGAGTCTTTGAAACTAGTTACTCGATCTGAATGTGATCGATGTTGGTATTCACATTACAGTAGCTCTCTTCCCTTTCCCTCCAAGGACAAATTAGTGGGATGGAGGGAGGGAGGGACTCTTAAGATCACACCTCAAATGATCTTAACAAACACACACTCCTCTCTACTTAACAAACAAATATAAAAAATTATGTTGATGATATTCTCTCCTCAAATTACGTTGATGATATTCTTTCTATATAACAAACAAATAAACACACACCTCAAATTATGTTGTGATTTGTGGTGGTGGTGTTGGGTTTACTTTAATCATCCTAAAACTCATCCTTAACTTCATTAAAGTAAGTACTCCATTATGCTGTTTAATTAAATGAGCTAATGTATTAAGTAGTAGTAGTAAATCAGAGGTTTTATTTTATCAGTCTAGTACTCATACTTGTTCATTCTGGTAAATCTAGTGACCAAACTTGTACTATGTACACACCAACCAGACCAAACCATGACCATGACCATACCTAGGCGACAAAAGACTACTGTAGTAACTATGATTAGAAATATAGGTAAGATTTGTTGATGATGATTTCATACATGATGATTGGTGTATCAATTATGTTAATAATGTAATATTAGTAATACCTAATTTAGTTACGTTTCTTAAAAATGAGCTGTCATTTTAATGACCGACCTACAACATTTTTCCATACTAAAAAATGTTTGTGTTTGTGTTTGTGTTGATTGAAAATCATATTCTCTTTAGGTGAATTTGGCATAATTTTGAATTTGGTGTAGAGAAATGGATCGAAGTGATTTGGTTTTATTCAATCGTCATGTGATTCAATTGAAAGTGTTGTGTTGTGTTGTATTTTTTGTTGATGACATGTTACTTTGAATTAGTAAATAATTAGAGCCAGCTTTATTTGATTTTAGGGTTAATTTCAATAATCTGGTCTGAATATGGACTTAAGATTTTAAAAATTGTGTTAAGAAAAAAGGCCGACATGGTGTAATTAGAGGGAGTTTATGGATATTTAGTTGGGCCCATCTCTGTGCGAGCCTTGTATTATTTGTACAGAATGTGAATAGGTATTGTAAGGGAAGATTAGCTAACTTAATTCGAGGCTGGTCAACCTTAGATGTTTAGTTTTTGTTGTGGGATTTTGTTCAATCAGAGAAACGTAATCTGTTTGTTTTTTTTTTTCGAGTTGACAGGGGTGACATCTGTTGGTGGTTACGTTAATGTTGTACCCTTGAGATGAATGTCGTTTGGCTTCTCTAATGTGACGCGATGCGAACATCGTGTACTTGCTATAGCTTGGTTTAAGGTGAAAATTTCTTCGACTCTTATACTTGTTATCATGAATCTCATTTGGCTGCTTAAATGGGAAAATGGATGCAACACAGTTGTATGGTGGAGTGTTACTGTAACCTTGTAAATGGGCCATATGTTAAAGTAAACTATAGACATGCCCGCAACTTTGTAAACTGTAACAAGTTTAGATATTGTAGTGAGCAATTGACTTTGATGTAGTAGATATTGAAAGCACACATGCCTGGTACTTTGTATACTACCTTTGCGTTTCCAAGTGTATGAGCCTAATGTTGATTTTTTTTGTTGATGTAGTATTTTAAAGATGTACCGAAATCGTATACACAAGAAATGATCTACGAGCTACGAGAGATGTGGATTACGTTTGTTCTCAAGCACAAAGAAGTAGAAGATGAGGATGATTGACTACAAATCATATACTCATTTTTTACACATCTTACCATAATTTTGGGCCTATTTATGTTTACAAGTTAAGTGAATACTAATTTTTTTGGGATAGTTTACTCTTCTAATGTAATTATGAATTATTTCAGGATATATATCTATATATATGAGATATTTTGTGGAATTTCGTCTCTTTTTTGGTTGATACTTGAAAAAGAGTACATTTTATTGTAATAGTTGAGTTATAGTCTAAATATTAAAATAATTTAAAAGTTAATTAAAGAGACTAATTTCATATAATAATTGTAATGGAAGTAAAGAAATCATTCAAGAGTATTAAATGGTTTATTATGTTAGTAGGCAAAGAAATCATTTAAGTGTGGTACATGGTTTATTAAGGTTAAGCAAAGAAACCATTTAGGTGCATTACATGGTTTTTTAAGTTTAGATAAGAAACCATTTATCTCTCCCAAAAGGTGTATTTCTCATGGATCAAAGAAACCATTTATCTCTTAAAATTGATTTCTAAAGCATAAGCAAAGAAACCATTTTTCTCACATGGTTTCTTACCCTAAGACACCTTTGACCTGGAGATCATCTCCAAAATGGTGTCTTAGGGCATTTTAACATGGTTTCTTTGCCATATTTTCTAGTAGTGATGCCTAGTAGGCTTGATGGTGTAAATTCTGTTCACAAATATGAGCTTCAAAATTTACCAGGTAAGTTATTCTAATTGGCTACTTTCTAGTTATTTAATACTTCTAATTTAATTGGTCGAACGTTATTGATCTGATGCTGGAAGTTTTGTGTATCTATGTTCTGCTAATTTTTGTACAGTATAAGTATATTTTTCCCGACGATTTCAGCTATACATTGAGGTTTTCCCTCAATTATGTAATTATGTTATATTTTCTGTTTATATGCAGTTTTATGGCTGCCATGTGTTGCTGAAAATTTTAACTCAAGAAGGGCCTTATACAGTAGATGCTCCTCAATTATCGAAGCTGAGACGTCACGCTACAATGCCAAGTAGGCTCAATGATGTGAATTTCGTTGAAAAAGATAAGGTCCTTACTAGTGGTAAGTTAAGTACCTACAAATTCTTTAGTACTTCATTAGTTTAAATAAATCAAATAAATACACCAGAATGGTTATTCGATTCGTATTTTGCTCGACTATGATCTATATATATATATATATATAGTATCTTTTTCCCGACGATTGAAGTTTACATTGAGGTTTACTTTCAATTATGTATGTATGTTTTGTTTTGTGTTTATATGAGGTTTAATGACTTTCATTGTTGCTGAAAGTTCCAGCTCAAGATGGGTCTTTTCCTCTGGATACTCCTCAATTATCGAAGCTGAGACGTCACGCTACAATGCCAAGTAGGCTCAATGATGTGAATTTCGTTGAAAAAGACAAGGTCCTTACTAGTGGTAAGTTAAGTACCTACAAATTCTTTAGTACTTCATTAGTTTAAATAAATCAAATAAATACACCAAAATGGTTATTCGATTCGTATTTTGCTCGACTATGATCTATATATATATAGTATATTTTTCCCGACGATTCAAGTTTACATTGACGTTTACTGTCAATTATGTACGTATGTTTTGTTTTGTGTTTATATGGGGTTTAGTGACAAAATCATTGTCGCTGAAAGTTCCAGCTCAAGATGGGTCTTTTCCTATGGATACTCCTCAATTATCGAAGCCGAGATGTCTCACTACGATGCTAACGAGTGGGACCGATGACGTGAATTTTTTGAAAAAGACGAGGTCTTTACTCATGGTAAGTTAACCACCTACAAAATTTTTAGTACTTAGTTTATATAAATCAAATACTCAAAACAGGGATTTGATTCGTATTTCGCTTCACTATGTCTTATATAGTATATTTTCCTCGATGATTTCAGCTATACGTTTTGGTTTACAGTCAATTATGTAAGTATATTGTGTTGTGTGTTTGTATGAGCTGTTATGGCTACCATTTGTTGCTGGAAATTTCAGCTCAAGAAATGCCTTTTACGGTGGAAAACGGCGGCCAGTACATATCAGATACTACTCAATTATCGAAGCCAAGACGTCGCACTTGATGCCAAATAGGCCTGATGATAATTTTGTTGAAAAAGACGAGGTCCGTACTAGTGGTAAGTTAACTAACTATTATTTTCAATACTCCATTAGTTTATGTAAATCAAATACTCTAGAACGGTGATTTGATTCTAGTATTTATAATGGTATATTTTCCCGATGATTTTAGCTTCACATTGAGGTTTACTATCAATTATGTACACATGTTGTGTTTTGTGTTTATATGGAATTTAACGGCTACCATTTGTTGCGGAAAGTTTCAGCTCAAGAAGGGTTTTTTCCTGTGGAAAATGGCGGCCAAAATATATTAGATACTCCTAAATTATTCAAGCCGAGACGTCGCACTTTGATTCCTAACTGGCCTGATGATATAAAATTCGAGGAGAAAGACGAGGTTCTAACTGTTGGTAAGCTTCTTGAACCCTTTGTTATGTGTCGTCCGTCATCTATTAACGCTCCTAACTCATCTAGCTACAACTTGCATCTTCAGTTGTTCATGTGTGCTGCTTATTTAATTTACAGAATGCTTCATCATGTATTCCATTGTTGTTCTCTGATGACATTGATGTTGAGAACTACTCCTAATTTCCAGCTCTATTTTGTTGATTAAAATAGACAGCAGAGGAAACTATAAAAATGTCAAAGATGCAATTCAACCCCATCATGTTTGGTTTCTGAAAGGCATAAAGTACTTTGTGAGCTTCAATGAGTTCTATCAGCCACTCAGAAAAGGAGGACATATTCTCATTAGATTTATTGGGGACGTTGTGAAAAAGGAGAAATATTGTCCAATTAGAGAAACAAATTGACATCATGTCAATGAACAATACAAAGTCGACATCATTGAGCTTATCCGAGTAAGTGTATATCACAATAAAATGATTTTAATTTATTTACGATGACTATATATGTTTTTTTTAAATTAGTACTTTTTCTTGTTTCTTTTAAGGATCATTTTATTATTCCCGAAGGATATAACTATGATCAAGGAATTCTCAAGCGAGCGGGGAGAAGTTTGAGACAATATAGACATATGCTAAAGAAGTCTTATTTCAAACCTTCATTAAAGACAAAAGCGCAAATATATGAAAATGTACCTGATGGTCATACTCGTGACAGCTGGTTACATTTGGTCGATTATTGGTATTCTGAAGCAGGACAGGTATACATTTCTTGATTCGTGCCTATGATGTTGTAAAAAAGATTACGTAAGAAAGCATGCATTATTTAGCCTGAATAAGGACTAACCTTTCTTACAAAAAATATTTTCTTATAACAGTTGTTGTGTTGTAGAAATTCTCGAAATGTGGAAAAGAAGCACGTGGAGCTCAAAATTACGTTCATACAAGTGGAGCTAAAAGTTATGCAAATATTCGAGCTGATTTGGTATAAGTTTGTCTATTTTTTTCTATAATATTTTTTCAATAGTCTAAAGTTAAAATGTTTACTATATATTTAGACTGAAATAACTTTATTGGTCCTACACTTCAGGAAGAAAAAAATAATAGAGAGCCTACTGCTTTGGAAATGTTCAAACATACCCATCTAAAGAAAGACGGAACGTATGTGAAGGATACTTGTGCAGAAGATTTTGTGGTAATCAAATTTTCACTAACCAAACTTCCGTGTATAGTAAATCCACTTACGAAGTTAGTTATTTTAAATGTTAATATTATTCTTTTTTTTGTAAAGGATGATGTTCATGCCAATGTTGATAACGTATTATTGACAAATCCATCAAATACCAAGGCTCGTGAACAAATTGAGAATGAAGCTTTCAATAAGTTAATGTATGGAGGAGAAATACCTAAACGTCCCGTCGGTTATGGATACGGTGTGAAACAAAGTTATGTGTTTGGGATAAGTAGTAGGATGTTAAGGAAAGAGGAATTCAATTGTGGAAATATGGAGGAAGTTGTGGCTAATCTAGTTGAGAAAAGTGAAGGGTTGATGAAGACAAATGAACAATTGATGAAGCAAAATGAAAAGCTAGAGGTTACATGTAACGAGAATAATGACTTGATGAAAAAAATGACAACACAGTTCACTCACATTCTTGATGTTTTGAGTAGTGGGACAGCACCAAGTGGGTTTTTAGATTTAGCTGTTAGAAATAATGCAAAGACAATATGTTGATTATTGTTGCATTGTAAGGGTATCTCCCATTAAGTAGCATATTGACACCATTTTTATGATGGTTATGAATATCATTATCTTCATAGTAATGACAATTCATTACCTATCATAAAGTGACTTTGGATACCTTTTGAGGTTAGTCTCATATGCAATTATTATATAAGTATGAGAATGATAAGACATATGGGCATATACATCAAATACTTCATCATCCAAATGTCTTGATAAAATTCTAAGTATACCATCGAGTTCCAACTCCTAATGGTTGAGTACACAAACTTTTAGGAGTGTTGTGTGACTTTGGGGGACGACGCCCATTCCGATTTGTACCGTAGTCGGGGCGATTTCGTTTCTCATTCAGTGGCCTTCATACCACGACACAACAACGTGTGTTTACTATTTATATATCGCCCCTATAGTGACCCTATATTTCCAACAATTGAGAAACGAAATTATGTCACTATTATTGTGGTTGTGTTCATCACTTGTCATGGGAATTATTTCTATTGGCTATCTTGTTTCGTTGGTAAGATTCATCTCGTTGAGGGTGAGACAGCAGTTCGGTATTATGGCAATAACTCCGTCTCTAGACCTCCGATTTGGACGTGTAATATGGCGTTGGAAAGCTAAGAAGAAGAGCTACAACTCTTTAGTTGAAGTCATGAGCTGATTCTGCAATTTACCCTTCGGAAAATGGGATACAATGTCTTGGTAGTATGCTGAAAGTTTTTGAAGGTTTATGAGTGGATGGTATTATCTTATTTTATTATCAATATTCATCCTTGAGAATGAGGTATGGTATTTATGAGTTTAGTTCTTGTCGTCTCGTGATTCATGATGATAAAATAATTATGTTTGATAGATGAGTATTATTTATCGTCATTGATTGGAAGATGAATTATCTGATAAGAGTAAGATGTTATGTTGTTTCTGAACATATGTTGAATGTGTTAGTCTCAATATTTCTTGATGGATGATGAATTTGCACACATGTTTGTATTAGTATACAACTATAAGGTGAATGTTTTTCTGTGTTATGAAAAATATTATATGACTACGATCAAAATAATTAATGTGATTATTAGTGGAGTAATAATTAATTATTAATAATTTTGTGCAAATTATGTTGTCTTGGGAGATACCATGTGGAGATTATAAGCTCTTATGAGTAATGAGGACAATATTTGGATTTTTTATATAGCCGTTATAAATTTATTCTATGCACTTAATATATATGATATTGAATATTATTCATTAATCAATTTAAGAACATTATGTATGTTTTGCTTGAGAAAATTGAATATGTATAATATATGTTGGGATTATATATTAGTGTGATTTTTCGTATCCTTACTAATGTTTTGAAAAGACATGTGTGTACTTGTCTTGTAAATTATTTTGGATACATTTGGAAGGAGAATTTAACTTCACACTAGAGACGCATCAATGCTCACTTGAGTAAAATAAGCTATATGTGGGGATTAAATATTTTATTTTTATTGACATGCATAATCTTGATCAAGTATGTATTAAATAATTGGATGAATTATTTGATAAATTACTCTAAGAATAGATTATGGAATAGATAAATTGTCAGGCATAATTATTTGATATCTAAAAGTTGGGATGATTAATGAATGAATAATTTGTATATTTTGTTTGAACGATTATGTTTGTCACTATTTCGTGGTGTGACAACATGTGGGGGAAGTCATTCAACTTATTTGATAAAATTATTCATGCATCAACTTTAGAGTTGATATCTTATAATTTGTGAAGAGTATGTATATCTCTAATTGTGGGGGAAAGTGATGATCGATAACATGTTTTATACATGAATAATTGAACCAAATGTAAGAGTTTTAATTTGTTGACTAAGTCAATAAATAATGGTTGCGTAAGGTCCATTTGTTTATGTTGTACATTTGGCTTACACCACACTATATGAGATTATGATGATTGATTTTATGTGAGTAAAGGATATATATTTTAATTTGTGGATTTGCAAAAAGAAAATATAAGTGAAACAATCATCGAGATCGTTGTTCTCTAATATAAGAATGATGATGTATATGTGGTGCAATATTGCAATATTAAGAATTGCAACATGTTGGATATTTATAAAGATGTAGGATCACAAAGTGAGATGCACAATGATCATGAGTAAGCTTTCATCTTTATAATAATTTTATTATAAGTCTATTGAGAAGACTGTTATAATGTATTATGTATGCGTATTATTTTGCTCTTTTAACCTTACCGGAGTAATGCATGCTGATTGTGAGCTTAATATTTATTGCATAATTGTGGGGGCGTCAATTGCTATGCAATGTTTGATGCTGATTTCAGCTTCATATTGCTAAAAATAATGTGTAGTGAATTACACACATGTATTATGCAGATTTGAGGGAGCTGTAATCATCAAATATAATTTGGTGTATTTGAAAGGTTGAGCATATAGCTCTTAATGGTCTTATAGCCCATATTTGGGTGGTCCTTGTGAGACGGACTTGATGAGATCACCGTAATGGCAGAGGTTGAGCATATAGGTCTTAATGGTCTTATAGCCCAAATTTGGGTGGTCCTTGTGAGACGGACTTGATGAGATCACCGTAATGGTAGAGGTTGAGATATTTCTCTTAATGAATCTATATCCCTATGTTTGGGTGGTCCTGTTGTGAAGGACTTGATGGATTCACCGCAGTATTGAGAGGTTGAGCTTTAGAGCTCTTAATGATTCTATAGCTCATAAGTGAGTGGGTTATGTGGAGATATCCTTGATAGAATCGCCTAAGTGAGTGTGAAGGGTTGGCCTCCTTCTATGAGAGATTGAGTTATCTTTCTAGAGCACTCATCAAAATCCCAAGGTTCATTTGGCCCTAAATTTGTTGAATCGTGTTGCGGATCTCGTGTAGAACTTAAGGTATGATATGTGTTGTGAGGGTAATTCAACCGAAGTTCAATAAGGAATTCAAATCGAAAGATATTCTCTTGTTGTAAGTAAGTTGTTGACTCATTTCACTAATACGTTAATTCAAATCGAAAGATATTAACGTCTAAGTGTCAACCTTTTCATATGCTCAGAATTTTTGTTTTCGGTTTGTCATTTGCATTAGTGGGGGATTGTTAGAAATAATGCAAAGACAATATGTTGACTATTGTTGCATTGTAAGGATATCTCCCATTAAGTAGCATATTGACACCATTTTTATGATGGTTATGAATATCATTATCTTCATAGTAATGACAATTCATTACCTATCATAAAGTGACTTTGGATACCTTTTGAGGTTAGTCTCATATGCACTTATTATATAAGTATGAGAATGATAAGACATATGGGCATATACATCAAATACTTCATCATCCAAATGTCTTGATAAAATTCTGAGTATACCATCGAGTTCCAACTCTTAATGGTTGAGTACACATCTGTTATAGACATGTCGAATCCACAGGTAAATTCTCGATTTCTTTATTTCATTGATATTAAATTTTCATTGTACAAGGGATAAGGTAGTATTGGACTAGACTTAAGAGTCTAGAATGATTCTTGTTGTGCAATAAAACTATGTCACATAGAAGACTTCATAAAACATCCTTCTTATCTCATCTTCTTCTATCGTTTGATAATCTGATAACAAATAAATTGACCAAAGTGCTTGTTATTTATGATTCATGTATAATCGATTGATAATTGTCTAAAATGCTTGGTTATTTTATTAGTATAAAACTCCATGTTGGTACGTTGGTAGCGGTACAAACTTAACCGAAGCCATTATTATTGTATAGCTAGTGAGTCGTTATAAGAAACAAGCGCATCATTGTTTTGTTATGTAATTATAAGAGTGGGTAAATGTTTGATTTTAGATACGTTTCAGTTATGTCACTTATTAATTGTTGTTTGCCTTCTTTATAGGTTTCAAACACTACAACTAGTGAAGATTCGCCAAAAGAAAGATTGGAGAACACATATGTCCACCTTAATATCATAGCTAGGTTTCCATGGATATTTTATGGATCAACAACATTTGTTTTCATTTTTATATTTGTTCTTAGAGTTAAGGAGGACATTAATGTAGTTTAAATTTCATAAGAAATTTAACGCACATATATAGATATTATGTTTTACTTGAATAATAATATTACTGAAAGTTTTGGTTTATTTATCAAATTCCTACGTTAGTTTGATTTTGTACGTATGTATATCGTAAACTAATTAATAATACGGTCGAATATATTAATTCTGAATCCTGTGACGCTTATTGATGCCAATTTTTGTAGTATATACTCGTTAGTGAATTTTTTTTCTATGCATTTGTGATGCTTATTAATGTCATTTTTTTAGTGTACCTCTTAAGTGAAATTTTTTTCTACGCTTTTCGTCATTACAATGTGCTTATATAGAATTCCAAAGATAATGCTCATGTATGAATTTGACGGTAAATGGTGTCACAAAATAATGGCATGACGATTTAGTTTGTCAATTATTTTGTTGCCAAAAAGCGTAGTAATTTTGACGCTTAAGTGTGTCGATATAAGCGACACAAAAGGGTGTCACAAATTTGTGACGGCAAGAATTTTGACGCTCTTATAGAGCGTCAAAAAATAAAATTGTGATGCTTTTTTATGTTGATAATTACCCATAAAAGTGTTGTAAAAATAGGGGATTTCTAGTAGTGTATTAATATACGGTCCTTTGTTGTAGTATCAAAATAATAGCTCTGCACATATTTTATATTTATACATGAAAATCAACCTAGAAAAAAAAGTGAGAAATTAATTTTTTTTGTTTTAATTTCTTAATTTGTTGAAATTTTTTTATTCCAAATATATAGTTTATAAAATTTTTTGTATAGTTATTTTTATTATGAATTTGAATTTCCGAAACTACCCTTTTATAACTAATTAATTTTAAATTTTAAATTTTAAAAAAACAAAGTAAATTATTATAATAACCCGGGTGGCGCACAAATTAAGCGCCACCGGGTGGCGCTAACTCATTTTCCTTTTATTTATAAAGCTTCCCATCCATCCAATGCATTATCAATAGTGCTGACTTGACCCAAGCCAGCTGGGGTTAGCTAAGGTGTGGGTTGTGTGTTACTTTCAAGTGTCTTAATTGAAGGCTAATTAAGAGGCTGTTTTTGGCTCCTCTACTCGAAATTTCTATACTCAAAATTGCTATATAAATAGAACAATATTTTCCTTCAAAAAACACATCCTCTCCTTCTCCTCTCCTCCTCATTTTCCCGTTCAATTGTTGTTACAAAGCTTACAACCTCGAGTGGACGGGTCTGTACGCTACTGTGTTAACCTTAGCTTGGGAAACTGTTGATGTTTATCGATTACCACCTTGGTCGTACCGAACAGTTTTCAAGTCAGTGGCATCTGCCACGATCCTGCCGATAAGTTCTTCCATTTATGTCTTCCTCTTCGCGTCATTGTTACTCACTACATTCTAACAATTTGAAAACTGTTTTTTTGTTGTAACAATGTTGATTTTGTGAAAAATCATTCCTAACCTGTCGAAGTTGGAGCCTCTCAATGGCAACAATTGTAGACGTTGATCACAAAAATTGTTGATGTTTTTTGAACAACTAGAGGTCGACTATGTTTTATTTAACGAACCTCATGTCCCTGTGTCGATTAATACCACTGAGGCCACTCCACCATTGACTACTATCGTAAACAGAAATCAGGAATTAGTGAAAAAATATGAGAAAGATAATAAAATGGCTAGGTGTCATTTACTAAATCATATGACTAATACTCTATTTGACCTTTTCATGGTCCATAAGTCGGCTAAGTTCATTTGGAAGTCTTTAGAGAAAAAGTATGGGGCTGTGTGGACATGACATAGGTCCACCCCGACGCGGCCACGCGCGGGTTTGGGGAGGCGAATGAATCTCCATATGAGATGGTCAAATTGAAATTTAAATCGAAGTAGGAGTCGCCACCGAATTTTGTGGTTATTCGGAACCATTCGAGCCCACTCTATGTCGTAGTGGACCGTATACAAAATACGGCCCATTTCCGATATCAGAGTTTATTGGGCTCGTCCCTTTGCATATCGATACCGATGCCGACTGGAGCGGCTAATCGTATATTGAATGACTCTCCTTGCCAATGGTTTCGGACATCCGAAAACCACGGTTCTGAGTAAGGGGTGAGGGTACGTGTTGGGAAGTTCACTAAGAACACTCAACCCCGCCCGCACTTAGCGGCCTTTACTAAGATATCGTTTGTTTTTGGTGTACACGGGTTAGTTCGACGGTTGAATGATATGCAAAGATTATTTTTCCTAAGCATGTGAGAAAAATAAAGTGGGTTGCTAAGTCATTTAATGCATATTAAACTAATAACGTCAAAGTTATTTTAGCATGCGAATTTGTTTTAGTCTAATAAAACGATAAAAACAAATAAAAAGCTACAAACACGAGAAAACGAGTTAGTAACGGTGAATAAATCGAATAAAGATGGGAATAAATAATATGCATGACTCGAAAAAGTTTTAATGTCACATGATGGATTAACACGTGTTGACCGTGGTCTAAAAAGAGTATTTATCGAAATATGTCGCGAAAGTCGCATTTTAATATAAGGTTCGAAAGGAATTAAAAATAGAAAAGCGAAGAAACGAAAAAAAAGGAGCCGACGAAACAGGCAGCTGCGCGAGTCGCCTGACAGGCGCGCGACTCGCGTGGCAGCCTGTTCGGGTTTTTTTGTTTGTTCGAAAATCGTTAATTTTTATAAATCGCATACAAATATGGATCAATTTATACCCGATTTATATTTTTGATATTCGTCGTATTCGATATTCGATTATGAAATCGATATCGAATAGTTAGAATGCTTTTAAAAAAAGTTTTGAAAAAAAAAAAAACTTGTTTTGAACAAAAAAAAGCAAAAAAAAAGAATTTTTTTTGAACGAAAACGATGTTAATTCTCTCCGCGTTTAAAATCATCGAATTCTGTAAAAAAAAAGGTAATGATTTTATTAGCATCGACGAGAATTAATTTAATTTAGTTCTTGTGGATACGATATTCGATTAGAGAATCGGTATCGCATTTTAAGAACGTTACAAAAAAAGTTTTATTATCGAAAATAAATAGAAATATGACGCGACAAACGACCCATATTAATAATCCGAAACGATCGATAACCCTTAAAATAAAATAAAAAGGGACGGACGAAAAGAGAGGAGAAAGACGTGAGAGAGAGAGAGAGAAAGGAGAAGAGTCGGGTTTGATTTACCCCCTCAACCTACATGCTTTGTGTTCTCGGTATAAGGCTCGTCGGACGGTGGCTTAGGCACGGGAGCGTCGAGATGATGCGGATGAGTTAAGATGGTGTGGATTTTTGTGTGTGAGTAGCGTCGGGTTCGGCCGGTTTTGGACGGGTCAATTTCGTCGGATTTTTGAAGCTACTTCGGGATTCCTTCGGACGTGTGTCGAGACTATCTTTTGCTATATATTGAGTATGTATGACTAATAATTATGGTGTATTGATCGATGATTCAGGTGTGTCGGAATTATTGATGTTTCATGTGTATTTTTTGTGTTGAATATGAGGTCCTATTTATAGGAGTCGAGGTAGCCTTGCTTGTGTGGCAAGAAATACCGGTTTGGATAGGAAATACGAGAGTTCGTAAGGGAATAAACTTCTTGTTTCTTGGTGAAGAAGCCGAGCAAATCGGCTGAAACAGGGATATCTCGGCTGTCCTGGCCGAGTATCTGAGCTCGGGTTGTAAACTGTCTCGGTTTCCGGATAGAATTCCTACTTGAGATCGAATTCCATCCTTAAACGGATTTGTTTAATATTATTCGAGGCTGATTTTTGCGGTGTTTGAGTCCGAACTGGACGTGTAATGTCACGGCCAGCTCGAGTGACTCGGGAAAAAATATCTTTGACCGGGTTTGACTCGGTCGCTAAAAGACGGTTTTACTCCTGGTGTCGGAATCGACCCAAATTAGTCTTATTTGACTCGAAACGACCTACTGGGCCTGGATTTGAGGTCCTTTTTGTGAGATTTGTACTCCCTAATAAGCCTAAACCAAATGTCCATGATTTCGAGCCCATATCCGAGTCCATTAAAGCACGTTTGCGTCCTATCATCATCGGGTGTTTGGCGGGACCTACTATAGACACCTGGCGGTCAAAATGTGGGTGTCTACAGAGCCCCCACTCTGACTGAGGCTTGGACAAGGCGAATGTCAGAGTAGCTACCGGGTCAATCGAGGATTAAGACCTGGCAGACTTCCGATCGGGTCGTTTAGAGTCCATTAGACTTGCGTGAAGGGCTCGCCAGCCATAAGATAGAAATCATACCTGGATAGATGTCTATAACGGCGCGGGGACTTTCTACTAAAAAAGTCTTGGGTTTGTCTATTTGCAGACAATCTCCATCTTGAAATTGCGTGGGAGTTTGCCTTGGAGGCTATGGGTGTACCGCTTACTGATACGTCCCATCTTTGAATTGCGCGGGAGCCTCTATTAGAAGCTGCGGATGTAACGCTTACTGATACATCCGATTCCTCAGCGAAAATGTTGCTTGGATTTTCACTGAGAACTTTGAAAATTCTCCGGGAGTCTTGGGATACCTGTCTGTTTTGCATGCAACATACAGATAAAACATCGACTTGTGCTGGGGAAGAAAATGATTTTTGGTTGATTTTTTTTTAAAAAAAAAACGATTTTTTTTTGAAAATGGCGGAAATTTTGAAAAAATTGGAAGAAAAGGAATGTTTGGGATGACTTGATTCCTGATCAGATTCTGACACGGATTCCTAAAAATCTCTGGTTACGCTTGTATACCTAAGTGAAGTAGGGAATACTGCAAAAAAATCCCTATTCCAGGGGTGACTAGGAGAGGGGATTTCTCTATTATAAATAGAGAGTTCTTTGCCTTAATCTTCTCATATTCCAACCTGAAATATTTCCTTCTTATCTTAAAAAAAATCCTTTAGACTTTTTAAGATAAAACCAAAACTTTCTGCTATGGGTATCGAACATCTGACCGCGATGCTTCACGCGTGGGCCCAGGATTTCCGAGATGGAGATAAGGTCCAGCTTACTCAGATGGGGATTGTGGCTTTGTTCCCGCTCCAGCGACTTAAGGTGGATGCACATTTCCTGGATGCTTGTTTAACTTTTTGGGATACTACCCACCATGTTTTCGCCTTTCCCCGGGGAGAAATATGTCCCCTTCCCGAAGAGATTGCAGCCGTAGAGGGTTGGTGCCCCAATGCTCATCCCCTATTCCTCCTTTTTACCCTGATCCAAGGAGGAGGCTGAGGGACTTTCTTGGGTTGTCTCATGCTGAGACTTCCCGTATGGTGAAGGGAAATTCTGTTTCCCTGTTTGACTTGGCTGATAAATTCATGGATCCAAATGGGGCCAGAATTTCTCCTATCCATAGGCGTAAAGCTTTTGCCTTCTGTATGCTACATCGATACGCTTTCGAGGGTCGGATGGATGCTGACTCATGTTTAGGCGAGATCAGGCTAATCAGCATAGTGGAACAAATGGAGGCAGGTTACAGCCCAGCCTGGCTGATAACTGGGGAGATCATCATGGGCCTTGATGCGAGGAGGCTTGATCCAGATCGGCAAATAACGGGCAGCATTCGTCTTTTGCAGGTATTTGACCTTTTTTTTTCTTTTTTTTTCGAAATTTTTTTTCTAATAATTTCCGAATTTTTTTTTTTCGAATTTCCGAGTTTCTTTGAATTTTTCGAATTTCCGATTTTTTTTTTTGAATTTCTGAATTTTTGAATTTTTCGAAATTTTTTTTTTTGAAATTTTTTTTTTTCGGGATTTTTTGATTTTTCGAAAGTTTTTGACTTTTCGAAAATTTTTGCAGATTTGGTCATCCGAGCGCCTGTCAATTATAGAGCCCCCGGTGAGCATATCCAGATATCGAAGCTGTCAAATAGGCTCACGGTCTCGACGAATCAGCTCTAGTCATCACATAAATCGGAAATACTGGGATGAAGAGCTAAAATTCCATGGCGGACCCTTGATTAGGTGGAACGTGATCTGGTGGTTCCTCTCGAAGATGACGGGCCTAGCTAAAAGAGATAAAGCCCGTTACCTGGTGATCTTGTCTTTGGATTGGACCGTCCATATTTACCCAGATCGTCTTCTAAGGCAGTTCGGTTCATTTCAGCAGATCCCCGAAACTGAAGCAATTATTAGCGTTTCGCTCCAATTGACGGACGCTATGTGTGACACATGGTTGCAACGCTGGTTTACCCGTGTGATGTGGACTATACCTCGTCCTTGTCAGACCGCTTGGGTTTCTGAATCATACCTTATGGGCTTCTGAAGAATCTAAAGAGGCCCGTGAAGCTTTAAAGACCGATGAAGCCTTTGACTTAGCCCGTAGAGAATCGGTGAAGGATAATAGATGGTTTTTTGAAGAAGAAACTCGAACTACCTTTGACGGGCCGGAGTCAGGTTCTAAGTTAAAGACTAAGACTCAGGCTAAAGAGACCGGTGCTAGTGACTTAGAGAGAAGGCTCGGACCCAAGCTAGCGGTCCGAGACAGGCTTGGGCCGCGGGAGCGGCTACCTGAGAGAGCACGGGTTCGGCTAGGACCGACCGAAGTGACCGGGGAGTCAAGTTCGAAGAAACGAGCCCGGGTTAAGGAGATTCCCTTGGTGATTCGGGAGCGTTCACCTCCGCGCCGACGCCGGTGGACCGAGAAAGAGGCTAAGGACAAAGGAATGGGAAAAATGCCTTAGATTTTTTATTATTTAAATATTAGTACTATTTGTGTGTTTTTTTTTTGGATTTTTTTTGAAATTGAATTTTTTTTGAGATAAATAAAAAAAGTTTATTAGAAACCGTTCCTGTTTTTTCGATTGCAGTGGTTGTGCCCTTTTGAGGGGCTGCCTACGTATCCACAAATAGCAGAATCAAACCAAACGTAGTTCAGACTTTAAATTGCAATTTCGAAATACATCAAGACTATTGGTTTAAGATGTTTATAACAGTAGAATAAGTAATTCTAGCTTTTGACTTGTCTTCAAAAGTTTATTTTGAAAAGATGTTTTTAATAAAATTTTGCAAATGACATTGAGAGAAATGGATTTAAGGGTAATAACGTTTCAGCTGGTCCAGGTTAGTTGGGTTGACAAACTCATTCCCGTCCAGATCTGTTAGCATCACCGCTCCGCCCGATAGAATCTTCTTTACCAGATATGGTCCGGCCCAGTTAGGTTTGAATTTTCCCCTTGGGTCTACCGGTAATAAAGCTCGTACGGACTTGAGAACCAGATCTCATTCTTTGATGTTCCTGGGCCTTACCCTTTTGTTGAAAGCCCGTTGGATTCTTTTCTGGTAGATCCGTATGTTATTGAGGGCACGAGATCGTCGTTCGTCTAGAAGTACTAACGTGTCATATCGTGCTCGAACCCAATCGGCTTCGGGTACTTGACTTTCGAGTAGGATTCTGAGTGACGATACCTCCAACTCGACAGGTTGGACCGCTTCCATCCCGTATGTGAGGTAATACGGTGTTGCCCTGGTCGCAGTACGAATCGAGGTTCGATATCCCCAAAGGGCAAATGGCATCTTATCGGGCCAGTCCCGATAATTGTCAGCCATCTTTTTGAGTATGGTGACAATGGTTTTGTTAGCTGCTTCCACCGCTCCATTGGTTTGGGGTCGGTAGGGTGAAGACGTATGTCTTTGGATCTTGTATTTGGCTAACAAGGATGTCGTCTCGGCCTGAAAGTGGGTCCCGTGGTCACTGATGAATTCATGGGGCATCCCATACCAGCATATTATCTTGTTTTGGATAAATTTGGCAACATTGCTGGCGTTGAGGATGCGGTAAGATTCTGCTTCGACCCATTTGGTGAAATAGTCAATTGCTACCAAAATGAAGCAGTGTCCACCGGTTCCCGAGGGGTTTATCTTTCTGATTATATCGATTCCCCATGTCGAAAACGGCCAGGGTGACGTCATGGTATACAGAAGGGATGGTGTCATGTGCTGTACATTAGCGAAAATCTGGCAATTATGGCAATGTCTGACATATAGCTGACAATCGGTTTCCATGTTGTTCCAGTAATATCCAAGTCTCATGATCTTTCGGACTAGCATCTGAGTGTTCATGTAAGGACCACACTCGCCGTCATGTACTTCGGCCATGACCTTTTCAGCATTACCCTTGTCGACACATAAAAGGAGAGCCCCCTGCGGTGTCTTTTTGTAGAGTTGTCCGTCGTCAGTACGGATGAATTGGGTCGCCAACCTACGCAAGGCCTTTTTGGCTCGATTGTCGGCCCCGGGTGGATACTCCCCGGTTGTCAAATACATCTGGATCGCCTTGTACCACGGCTCGGGATCGGGTATTTCGATATCCTCGATATCGTGGATATATGCCGGCTCGGACCGTCTTTCGACGCAGTTCGGCATGCTGGTCATATGATCGGGAATATTTAGTAAAGATGCCAGTTTTGAAAGTGCATCTGCGAACTGATTTTCTTCCCGAGGCAGATATATATATTCTACCTTTTGGAATTGTTTCTCGAGATCCCTTACTCGTGCCTGGTAGGCCACGAGATTGGCATTTCGGGTTTTCCATTTTTGGAGCGCTTGGTTAATGACCAGTGATGAGTCGCCGTTTACTCGGAGGTTTGTGACCCCTAAATCGGCGGCGGCTTGTAGCCCGTGGATACATGCTTCGTACTCAGCAGCGTTATTGGTGACGTCAAAGTCCATTTGATAGACACGGGAGTATGTTCCCCTCTTGGCGAGATTAAGAGGATTCCGACTCCAAATCCTCGGAAGTTGGATGCTCCATCGAAGTATAAATCCCATGTCTCGGTGTCAGTATGGAAAATATCTTCATCCGGGAAGGACCAAGTGTCGGTGTGTCCTTTTCGGTTACGGGACTGTCAGCGAGAAATTCGGCTACTACTCGGCCTTTGATGGCTTTCAATGGTACGAACTTTAGATCGAATTCTGCCAACATCAGGGTCCATCTTGATATCCTGTCGTTGAGGATGGGCTTTTCGAAAAGATACTTGATCGGATCCATTCTTGACAGTACTTGTACCTCATAGCTGAGCATGTAATGTCGGAGCTTTTTAGTGGCCCAGACCAGTGCTAAACACGTCTTTTCGAGCATGGTGTACTTACACTCGTACTCTAAAAACTTTTTGCTGATGTAGTATATTGCTCGTTCTTCGGAGTTGACCGTTTGAGCTAACATAGCCCCCATGGTTGTCTCTGTCGTGGTTAGGTACAACGACAAAGGTAAACCGTGATGAGGTGGCATCAGGACCGGCGGTGAAGACAAGATTTCTTTGATTCTGTCAAAGGCTGCTTGACACTTGTCGTCCCATAGTAACTGTTCCCCTATTTTCAGCTTTTTGAAGATTGGTTCACACACCATGGTTAGTTTTGAAATGAACCTGCTGATATATTGGACCTTTCCGAGAAAACCTCTTATCTCCTTTTCGGTCTTAGGAGGTTGCATCTCGGTGATGGCCTTGATTTTAGCTGGATCGACTTTGATACCGCGTTGGCTGACGATGTGACCCAGTAATTTGCCAGAGGTTACCCCGAAACTGCATTTATGAGGGTTTAGTCTCATGTTGTATTTGCGTAATCGGGTGAAAAATCTTCTCAGGGCGGTGATGTGACCGTCCCTGTGCTTGGATTTGACGATCATATCGTCTACGTAAACTTCCACTTCCTTATGCATCATATCATGTAATAAAGTTGTGGCGGTTCGTTGATAGGTGGCCCCGGCATTAATGAGACCAAATGGCATGACGGTATAACAATAAGTACCCCAAGGTGTAATGAAGGTGGTCTTATCCATATCTTCCTCTGCCATTTTTATCTGATTGTACCCGGCATACCCGTCCATGAATGATAGAGGGGCATGGTCAGCTGTGTTATCCACCAGTATATCGATGTGTGGTAACGGGAAATCGTCTTTCGGGCTCGCCTTGTTAAGATCCCGAAAGTCCACACAGACACGTACCTTACCGTCTTTCTTAGGAACTGGCACGATGTTTGCAACCCAATCGGAGACTCGTATGAACCCAGCCTTGAATTGTTTGTCGACTTCCTCCTTGACCTTGAGGGACCACTCGGGCCTCATGCGTCGGAGTTTCTGCTTAACCGGCTTGAACCCTTCCTTGATCGGTATATGGTGCTCGGCTATTTCGCGGTCTATCCCCGGCATGTCCTTGTAGGCCCATGCGAAGACGTCTTTGAATTCTTGAAGGAGATCAATGAATTGTTGTTTCTCCCCGGGATCTAGAGATAATCCTATCTTAAGCATCTGAGGCTCTAAGGTTGTTCCCACGTTGATGGATTCAGTTTCTTCGATTACCGGATTGCGGGATTCCCTTTGCTCTAGTTGCTCGATCATATGCGGAGGTAAGGATACCTGTTCGTCGGGTTTTTCAATGTCATTGCACAGAATATTTTGAAAATTTAGGAGTTTTTGAAAATGAGACAAGTCGTAAGCAGAACGGTTGTTATTATTCATAAATAGAGAGAAAAGCTCGAAAAGAGCTGCCATCTGATCGCTAGTCAGTGGCGGGATAGGTAGGGTGCCCGAGACAGACCCCTAAGCACCAGAAAAAGCTAAAGGGAGAGGGGGAGTTACAGGAGTGACCCTAGCACCGGACTCACTAGACTCGATCTCAGACTCATACTCGGACTCTGACTCAGACTCAGACTCAGATTCTGGCATTTCTCCTTCCCTTGTGATCAGCTTGAAAGTCCTTCCTTGACTGTCAGTCCACTTGACAGTCTTCCTCCAGGCTCTCTTACCTGTCCCGGATCCAACATCCGAGATCAGTTTGGATGGATCGAAGGTGCGGCTGCGGAGAATGAGGCTGACTAATTCCTCCCTCGGCGTCGGGGTTGCGAGCTCCTCCTTAAAAAGTAGCCCCAGTGCAGGCTCAGCATTCTTAGCATCCTCGGACTGGACGAGGGCGAAGATGTCGTCGGGTATGTAGTTGCAGACCTGGGCCAAGTGGGTCCCAGAGCGTGTGGTTGGGGGCCGATATAGGCCCGTTTGGACGGATTCGAACACCGGCTTGACGAAGATGACTTTACCAGTTCCGGTTTGGCCCATATTTTCCGGGGTCAGGGTGTAGCCCAGACCGGTTTGAATTCTCCCGTTGTCAAGGACTTCAAGGATTTTTCCTGCAGGGAGATCGGGCCTTGATGTGACCCCTGGTAGGAAGCCCAGATTTTGTAACATCCGGTCCATGCTAACCATAAAGTAGGGTCGGAAAAGGTATTCTTCTTCGATGGCCCCTATGAAGTCGAACCCCCAAAGATCGGTGCGACCCGAGGTGTTGCAGTTAGCCACAGTCATAGGTGTAGCTTCTAGAGTGATGACGGTATCGTGCAAAGGTAGCTTGATTTTCTGATGTAGAGTGGAGGACACAACCTTGGTCGAGTGGATCCAGGGTCTTCCTAGAAGAAGGTTAAAGGAAGAGGTTACGTCAATCACTTGAAATTCCAGCTCTTTTTCTATTGGGCCTGTAATGATAGTGAGTTTTACGGCCCCGGCTACGGACTTTGGACTTCCGTCGAAAGCCTGAATAGTTTGAGTTGTAGGAATGTAGTCGGCCTTGGTGATACTGAGGGCTTTGGCGGTCCTTAAGGGGAGGACGTTGACTGCGGACCCGTCGTCAATAAGAGTCATTGGCATATATTTTCCACGGCAGATTACCGTGATGTAGAGAGCCATGTTGTGGGTTAGCCCAAATGATGGCAGATCAGCATTGGAGAAGGTGATGAGTGGGCCTTCTTCTTTAGCTTTCCCCTTTAGGTGGGGCAAAACCGTGGCTACCATTTCAGCTGGAGTAGCCATAGAGTCGATCTTGACTTGATCGAGGGCCTTAGTGAGTGCCTCTCGATGTTCCTGAGAGCTAACTAGGAGTTGCCATATAGAGAGGTCAACTCGAGTCTTGCTCAGCTGCTTTACCAGAGCCTTTTCAGTAGTTGGCGGCTCTTCCGGGACAACCTCCGTCTTAGGCGGTGGTTCGGTGATGATGAGGGCGTGACTGCTGGTTAAGGCCTTGGACTTAACCTTCTGGATCTCCTCGGGTGTGATAGGGACAGCTTCTCCCTTAGTGAGATAGACGTCGTCTTCATCGTCACACCAGATCCCGTTGATTTGTGGAATAAACGGGGAAATGAGATGTGAGCAGTCTATGACTTCCCCGGAGAAGATAGCGTGGGTGGCCAACGGGTTGTCTTTGTTGTTGGGCTTACCTCCAGGCAGGGGGATTTTCCCGCTTTCAATGAGATCCTGGATAAGATGCTTCAGCTTCCAGCATTTCTCGGTATCATGTCCCTTACCCTGATGGTATTTGCAGTAGGCTTGGGCATCGTAGAATTTGGAGCGACGTTCAACTGGAGGATCAGGTGTTGGGCCTATCGGGGCGATGATGCCTTTTGATGAGAGCCTTTGTAAGGCATTCGCATAGGTAGTACCTATGTCGGTGAACACTCGGGGTGGCGCATTCTTCTTGAACGGGTTATCAAGTAGATTCACCTCGTCAAAAATGCTTCGAGTAGCAGCGGCGGATGTGGGCTTACTTGTTGATGAGCTGGCCCCTTGGTATCCCTTGGTAGAGGCCTTAGTGAGGCTTTCCATCCTTAGATCATCCTCGATTCTCGTTCCCATTTCGGTTAGGACCGCGAAGCTAGGTATGATGGCGTACTGGAGATGGATCCGGTAGGCGGGCAGGAGATTCTTGACAAAGGCTTCAACTAGGACTTTTTCACTGGGCTTGTCGACCAGTTTAATACTTTCAGCCCTCCAGCGCTGAAGGTACTTTGTAAATCCTTCCTTTGGCTCCTGGGCCATTACTTCCAGGGTGCGCATCGTGGTTTGGATCTCTGCATTGTCGGCGTAGTTCCGGGCGAATTCCGTTGCTACGTCGTCCCAAGACTTGTATTTCTTGGAATCGAGCCTATAGAACCAGGCTTCCGGATGCTTCTCTAGCAAGGAGGCAAACAGATGCTTGAACATGTCTGACTTGACTCCTTTTAGGGCCATAAACTCTTTGAAGGCCCGGATATGTAATACCGGGTCTTCTGTTCCGTCGAACATCGGGAGGCTTGCCAAATTGAGATTGGCAGGCAATTGGTCGGTCAGGGGAGAATAGGTTCGAGCATTCTCCATATGGATCGAGTTGTAGGTCGACAAATGGACCTGCTCCTGCAGTTTGAGGACTGCGCTAGTCAATTCGGCTAATGGTCCATGAGCTTCATCCCCGTCCTTGGGCTTGTCCTGTTCGATGGCGCTAACCCGGGTAACAATGGCGATCTGATCACCCCTAATTCGATCAAGTTGCTCTTGGATCTTGGACAACGAGGTGTTCAGTTGATCAATAGCGTCCTTAGTCATGGTTCGGGTGTGAGGTGGCCTGTCTGTAAGAACACCGTGTAATCAGAATCGGACCCAGATCGAAAGGTGCATCCCGAGAAAAACGACTAGACTCGGAAACAGACTAAAAACCGACTCCTAGACGGGTGTGTGGACATGACGTAGGTCCACCCCGACGCGGCGAAGCGCGGGTTTGGGTAGGCGAATGAATCTCGTGGTAAGATTGTTCTTGGGTTCGAAATTTAAGTCAAAATGGAGTCGCCACCGAATTTTGTGGTTATTCGGAACCATACGAGCCCACTCTATGTCGTCATGGGCTATACACAAATTAAGCCCACTTCGATTTCAGGGTTTATGGGGCTCGTCCCTTTGCATTGCGATACCGATACCATCTACACCGGTAATTGTGTAAAGAATGACTCTCGTTCGCCAAGGGTTTCGGACATCCGGAAACCAAAGGTTCTGAGTAAGGGGTGAGGGTACGTGTTGGGAAGCCCACTAAGGACACCCAACCCCGCCCGCACATGGCGGCCTCTACTAAGACATCGTTCGTGTTCATGATACGCGCGCTAGTAAAATAATGAAATGATATGCAAACAACGTTTTGTCTAAACATGCGAATTTTGCGTTAACTACGTCATTTAATGCGTCTAATTATGGTCGAGTTGGTTAGCATGCGAGGTTCATTTATAAAGCGTAAAAAGCAAATAATAAATGAAGCTAAAAAAAAGAAATAAAAGCGTACAAGCTACACGGGCGGAAATACAACCCGGATTTCACAATACGACATAAACAAAATAACGTAAAACAAAGATAACAACGGACCCATATGTAAACTAGACCGCGAAATTATGTAGATGGACCACCCCGCTTAAATACGTATTATGTTACGTATTAAGCGAAGGACGGAAATATGAGATTGTGGCGTATTGCTAGCCTAGTCTCACATTCCGTAGTCTTGTCCCGACTTATCACGTAAAAGTGGTCAAAGTCGTTCTACGTGTCGTGACATGTGTAATGTTTTGAAAAATGATGAAGGGTCGGTCAATGGTCTAAAGTCGATAAGAACGGGGCTCGGAATATGTGTCCAAGCCCTCGGTTTTCTGAGTTGCCAGACCCACTCGACCGAGTCATTGATTGACTCGACCGAGTGCGCTATTAACATGGCTACTGCCCATTTTTTAGGGGGGTACTCGATCGAGTGCTTTATGGCACTCGGTCGAGTGTGTCGTTAATGGGGCTACTGCCCTGTTTTTGGGGTGCAACTCGATCGAGTGGCCTATGGCACTCGGTCGAGTGCCCCCTGTACGAGTAGTGATTTGCTCGATTTTATGACTTGAAATCGATGGTCGGCCGAGTCAAATACAAATATCGCATGATTTGTATTCGACTCGGCCTCCGGCATTATAATCGTGTATGAACGATTATAATACCGTCACCGGAGTTTTTATAAAAACGCTTGTGTTAGATTATGAAACTTTGAATTAGTAACGAGATGCATCCCTCTACGTCACGACATCGAAACTAATCCTTTCGGATTATGTGATGTCGGTATTCGTGTCAACGGGTCTCGAACCAATTATAGAAAGGGAGTTAAATATGTTCAACTACGACGAATCACGATCACGTCACGCCCTTGAGTACATTGGGGCGGGGCTCCTCGAAAGGGCTCCACATCCGTCGTTGCTCGTAAAGGGATTAGACGGATCGAATGTGATTATCGTAGTTCAACATTTCAAAACCGACTTTGGATATTAATATTATATGTACGCGGTATTAATAATATAATGACGATAAGATGATATAAAACGGAAATGTAAAAGATGCAAAAAAGTGTTAGTGTTAACGTTGTGACGATTACGATTACAATACAAAAATATGATCAATCAAATGAAAATAAAGCGAGACAAAAGAGATTAGAACGGGGTTTAAGACACCCTCAACATACATGCTAGTATAGAACCTCGGAAATGGACTCGTGAATAGCGACAAAGCTCGGGAGTATTAAAGATGTATGAGAGTTGTGGTGTGTATGGGTGTATGTGTCGGTTTCCGAGGTATAGAGGCTCGGATTTTGATGTGTTTTGCTTAGGGTTTGTAGTGTAGGTATGTAGGGTTGTAGTAGGGTAAGGGTGACTGAAGGTGTAGGGTTGAAGGTGAAAAAAAAAAGTCAAATGCATGGGGGTGTCGTGGGGTATTTATAGGCATTACCCCACGACATAAGGGCACTCGATCGAGTGGCCCTAGTGCACTCGATCGAGTGCCTACACAAATGGGCCTTATCCGGGTAAAAAGGCTCCACTCGATCGAGTGAGGTCAATCCACTCGATCGAGTGGGTCAAACGGTTGAGCCAAAATAGGGAAGTTTGACTTTTGTAGATTTGTTTATTATTTTGAATTTTGATTTGTGCGCCAAATGAACTTGGCTGGTTTTATGAGACGGTTTCGTCTTTGACCGGGTTTTGACCCGGTCGCCAAAAGACGGGAATTATTTTTGGTGTCGGTTTTGGCCCAAATTAGTCTCATTTGACTCGGAACGACCCACTGGGCCTGAATTTGAGGCCTGTTTTGTGAGATTTTACTCCGCTAAAAATTCCATGTCGGATATTATGAATTCCGAGCCCAAATCCGAGTATACTAAGTCACGTTGACGTCCAATCATCATCGGGTGTTTTTCGAAGACTACCATAGACACGTGGCAGTCAAAATGCGGGTGTCTACAGAGCCCCCACTCTGACTGAGGCTTGGACAAGGCGAAAGTCAGAGTAGCTACCAAGCCCGTTACGACCTGGTAGACTTCCGGTCGGGTCGTTTATAGTCCAGTAGACTTGCGTGAAGGGCTCGCCAGCCATAAGCAGAGGGTCATACCTGTCCTGGCGATAATAGCTTCGCGGGGAGTCAGACTTGTAGCATAAGTCTTTGGCGCGACTATATGTGGGTCCATCCCGTATTTTTCCGGGGAAAATGCCGCCTCGGGCGTTCCGCTGGGGAAGTATACGAGCTGTTCGGGCTTGCTTCTGAAGCCTTGGGTCGCATTTGATGATGATGCTCCGTGGGGAGTAAAGCTTGCCTCTTTTGGGGAGTAGGTGTACCCGTATGCCGACACATCGTACTTCGGATGTAGCACATCGGAGAAAAGTTGACTCCGTTGGGGAAATTAAATAGTTTCGCGGGGACTTGCTTCTTGAAGTCTGGGGTGTACCTGTATGCTGACACATAACAACTTGCATGTAACATGTAGGTAAAATGTTGACTCTCGCTGGGGAGAAAAAGATTGAAAATTTTGGAAGGACAAAAAAAAAATTTGACACAAAGAAATTTTTAGAAAATCTTAGGGAAGCTCGGGACAGCTTGATTCCTATTCTGGGTTCAAGTTTGAAATCAGGCCTGCGCGCGCATAAGGCCCAGCTTGCTGAGGAGGCAGGGTAGTTAGGTTTTCTGTTAGGTTTTCCCATTATAAATATGGGAATCCCTGCTTCAGTTTCTACATCACAACTCAAACTCTCCTTCTCCCTTCTCAAAATCTTGTAGTCTTTCAAAAAAGCTTAGAAATTTCTGCTATGGGTATCGATCATTTGACGGCTATGCTTCTCGCCTGCTCCCAATACTTTCGGGACGAGGAGAAGGTCAGGCTGACTCAAATGGGGATAGTCAATCTGTTCCCCTTTCAACGTCTAATAGTGGATTCGCACTTTCTGGATGCCTGTCTGTCGTTTTGGGACACCACCCATCACGTGTTTGCATTCCCGAGGGGCGAGATGTGTCCTTTGCCCGAGGAGATTGCGGCCATAGGCGGCTGGGGCCTTGCTATTCAGCCCGCCATTCCCCCGTTCTACCCGGATCCGAGGAGGAGATTAAGGGAGTTCTTGGGTTTGTCTCATGCTGAGGCAAACCGAATGGTGCAGGGAGATAACGTTTCCCTATTCGATTTGGCCGATAAGTTCATGAACCCACGGGACGTGAGAGCCACCCCTGCTCATAGGCGTAGGGCATTTGCCTTCTGCATGCTGCACTGCTATGTTTTCGAGGGGCTAATGGAGCTTGACTCGTGCAGGGGTCAAATCAGGTTAATCGGAGTGGTTGACCAGATGGAGACTGGTCATAGCCCTGCTTGGCTAGCCACTGGGGAAATTATTACGGGTCTGGACGCCAGACGGCCTGACCCAACTCGACCGCTGACGGGGAGCACCCGTTTTCTTCAAGTATGCACCTCGATTTTTTTTTTATTTTTTTTTTTTTCACGTTTCGCGCGAATTTTCTGGTTCTCGTAAGTCACTCGATCGAGTGGACCTGTCACTCGATCGAGTGACATTCGTACTGGGCTACTGCCCGTTTTTGACAGGCTTACTCGATCGAGTCGGATTTCGCACTCGATCGAGTAGGCTGTAGCGAATTGCTCCGTCGCTTATTAAGCTTGTATACGCTTTTCAGATATGGTTGTCGGAACGGCTGTCAATCATAGAGACCCCTCCAAGCATTCCCAATTACCGGAGCAGTCAGATTAGCTCCCGAAGGCGGAAGATAAGCTCGAGTCATCGGATTGATCGAGCTTACTGGGACGAGGAGTTGGTGTTTCACGGGGGTCCCTTGATCAGGTGGACCGTCGCTTGGTGGTTCCTTTCAAAATTGATCGGACTGGCTAAGAGGGACCAAGCCCGATACCTGACGATCTTGTCCTTAGACTGGACAGTTCACATTTATCCGGACCGCCTTCTAAGGCAGTTCGGTTCGTCTCAGCGCATCCCTGAGAAGGAAGCCATTATCAGCGTCCCGCTCCAATTGACGGACGCTATGTGCGACACTTGGTTGCAACGATGGTTCACTCGTCCCACATGGACGATACCTAGCCCTTGCCAATCCGCTTGGGTGTCACGGGCTTATCAGAAGTGGACTTCTGAAGAGTCCGAGGAAGCTCGAAAGGCCTTAAAAGTTGATGAGGCCATCGAATTGGTTCAGCGTGAGTCGGCGAAGGATAACAGGGATTTCTTCACCGGGGGACACAGTCCTGAGACCACGGTTCGGGGAGAATCGGGTCTTAAGTCACAAAATAAAACTCGATCTAAGGAAGTCGGTTCTAGCAGCACTCGAGGGCAGACTGACTTGGAACGACGACTTGGGCCGAGGTTGGCGGTCCGGGACCGACTTGGTCCGCGTGACCGGCTCCCTGAGCCCGTCAGGGCTCGACTTGGGCCCATTGATATGACAGGGGAGTCGGGCTCAAATACTCGAGCCCGGGCTAGAGAAGTTCCCGTGGTGATTCGGGAACGCTCCCCTCCGCGTCGTCGCCAGTGGACGACTAGGGATGCCAAGGACAAGGGGAAGGGCAAGATGCCCTAAATGCCGAGTCCTTAGATTTATTATTATTTAAGTATTATTATTATTATTATTATTTGTTGTGTGCCCCTTTTTTGTGTATATTTTTTTCGAATTCCTGCATTTTGTAATTTTCCGAGTTTATCGGGATTTTTTTTTTTGAATTAATAAAGGAAGTTTATTATAAAACCGCTCCTGTCTTTTCTTGATTGCATTGGTTGTACCCTTTTGAGGGGTTGCCTACGTATCCGCGATTAGCAGAATCAAACCAAACGTAGTTCAGGCATAGGAAATTTGCAATCTCGAATTACACCAAGACTATTGGTTCAAGATGTTTATGACAGTAGAATAAGTAATTCTAGCTCATTGACTTGCTTTTTGTAAAAAAATGATTTTGATAAAATTTGCTAATGACATTGAGAAATGGCTAAGGGTAGTAACGCTTCAGCTGGTCCAGGTTGGTTGGGTTGACAAATTCGTTCCCATCCAGGTCCGTCAGCATCACTGCTCCCCCCGATAGGAATTTCTTCACCAGATATGGCCCAGCCCAATTGGGTTTGAATTTTCCCCTTGGGTCAACCGGTAGTAGAGCCCGAATTAACTTAAGGACTAGGTCGCCCTCCTTAATGTGTCTGGGCCTTACTCTCTTGTTGAAGGCCCGTTGGATCCTCTTCTGGTAGATTTGGATATTATTGAGGGCACGAGACCGTCGTTCGTCTAGTAAAACCAGTGAGTCATATCGTGCTCGAACCCAGTCAGCTTCGGGTACTTGACTTTCTAGCAGAATTCTGAGGGACGGTACCTCCAGCTCGACTGGTTGGACTGCCTCCATCCCATAGGTTAGGTAATATGGTGTCGCCCCGGTTGCGGTGCGAATTGACGTTCGATATCCCCATAGGGCAAAAGGTATTTTGTCGGGCCAGTCCCGGTAATTGTCAGCCATCTTTTTGAGTATGGTGACAATTGTTTTATTAGCCGCCTCTACTGCTCCATTTGTTTGGGGACGGTAAGGCGAGGAAGTATGCCTTTGGATTTTATACTTGGTCAGTAGGGCCGCAGTCTCGGCTTGAAAATGAGTCCCGTGATCACTGATAAATTCAGCGGGAATCCCATATCGACATATTATCTTGTTTTGGATAAACTTGGCGACATGCTTGGCAGTGAGGATGCGATATGATTCAGCTTCGACCCATTTGGTGAAATAGTCGATAGCTACCAAAATAAAGCAGTGACCACCGATACCCGAGGGATTTATTTTCCCGATTATGTCGATACCCCACGTTGAGAATGGCCAGGGTGACGTCATGGTATAGAGTAGTGATGACGGCATATGTTGCACATTGCCAAAAATTTGACAGTTATGACAATGTTTGACATACGACCGGCAATCGGCTTCCATGGTATTCCAGTAATAACCGAGCCTCATGATTTTCCGGACCAGCATGTGGGCATTCATGTGTGGGCCGTTCTCGCCATCATGTACTTCGGCCATAACTTTTTCAGCCTTGTATTTGTCAACACAAAGGAGAAGAGCCCCCTGTGCCGTCTTTTTATACAGTTGACCGTCGTCGGTGCGGATGAACTGGGTGGCTAGCCTCCGTAAGGCTTTCTTGGCTCGACCTTCCGTCCCGGGAGGATATTCTCCGTTTGCCAGGTATTTTAACACAGCTTGGTACCATGGTTCGGGATCAGTTAACTCAATGTCTTCAATATCGCAGATGTATGCTGGCTCGGACCGTCTTTCGACGCAAATTGGCATACTAGCCACGTTGTCGGGAATATTCAGTAAAGATGCCAATTTTGAGAGTGCATCTGCGAACTGATTTTCTTCCCGGGGCAGATATATGTATTCTACCTTTTGGAATTGTTTCTCGAGATCCCGTACTCGTGCCTGGTAGGCCACGAGATTAGCATTTCGAGTTTTCCATTTTTGAAGTGCTTGGTTAATGACCAAGGATGAGTCACCATGTACCCGGAGATTTGTAATCCCCAGATTGGCGGCGGCTTGTAGCCCGTAAATGCATGCTTCGTACTTTGCTGCATTATTAGTAACATCAAAGTCCAATTTGATGGAGATGGGAGTATGTTCCTCTTTTGGTGAAATTAGGAGGATCCCAACTCCGAACCCTCGAAAATTAGATGCACCATCGAAGTATAAATCCCATGTTTCAGTATCAGTATGGAAAATATCTTCATCTGGGAAGGACCAAGTGTCGGTGTGTCCTTCCTCGGTTATCGGGCTATCGGCGAGAAATTCAGCTACTACTCGACCTTTAATAGCCTTTAACGGTACAAACTTTAAGTCGAACTCTGCCAGCATTAGAGTCCATCTAGAGATTCGGCCGTTGAGAACGGGCTTTTCGAAGATGTATTTGATGGGGTCCATCTTGGATAGCACATGGACCTCGTAACTGAGCATATAATGTCGGAGTTTCTTGGTGGCCCAGACTAGAGCCAAACACGTCTTTTCGAGCATGGTATATTTGCACTCATACTCTAAAAACTTCTTGCTGATGTAGTAAATGGCTCTTTCTTCGGAGTCAACTGTCTGAGCCAGCATAGCCCCCATGGCTGTCTCGGTCGTCGTTAGGTATAACGACAGAGGCAAACCGGGTTGAGGTGGCATTAAGACTGGAGGAGCAGACAGCATTTCCTTGATTTTGTCGAAAGCAGTTTGGCACTTGTCATCCCATAGTACCCGTTCCCCTACTTTCAGTTTCTTGAAAATTGGTTCGCACACCATGGTTAGTTTGGAAATGAACCGACTGATGTACTGGACTTTCCCGAGGAATCCCCTTATTTCTTTTTCGGTTTTAGGAGGTTGCATCTCGGTAATGGCTTTGATTTTAGCTGGATCGACTTCGATACCTCGTTGGCTAACGATATGACCCAGTAATTTGCCTGATGTTACTTCGAAGCTGCACTTTTGAGGGTTTAACCTCATGTTGTATCTGCGCAATCGGGTGAAGAACTTTCTTAGGGCGGTGATGTGACCGTCCCGTTCTTTGGATTTGACGATCATGTCGTCTACGTAAACTTCTACCTCTTTATGCATCATGTCGTGTAGTAAAGTGGTAGCAGTCCTTTGATATGTGGCCCCGGCATTAATGAGACCGAAAGGCATGACGGTATAGCAGTAAGTACCCCAAGGTGTGGTGAAGGTAGTCTTACTCATGTCTTCTTCCGCCATCTTGATTTGATTATACCCGGCATACCCGTCCATGAATGATAGAAGGGCATGATCGGCCGTGTTATCCACCAGTATGTCGATGTGTGGTAACGGAAAATCATCTTTCGGGCTCGCCTTGTTAAGATCCCGAAAATCTACACATACCCGCACCTTACCGTCCTTTTTAGGAACCGGCACGATGTTTGCCACCCAGTCCGGATACTCGGACACTTGTATGAAGCCGGCTTTAAATTGTTTGTCGACTTCTTCTTTTACCTTGAGAGACCACTCGGGCCTCATCCGACGAAGCTTCTGTTTGACCGGTTTGCACCCGTCTTTGATTGGTATGTGGTGCTCGGCTATTTTCCGGTCTATCCCCGGCATGTCCTTGTAGGACCATGCGAAGACATCCTTGAACTCTTGGAGGAGGCTTATGAATTGTTGTTTCTCCTCGGGATCTAAGGATAACCCTATCTTAAGTGTCTGAGGCTCTAAGGTTGTTCCCACATTTATGGACTCGGTTTCTTCGATTACCGGGTTCCGGGACTCCCTTTGCTCTAGTTGCTCGATCAAATGCGGAGGTAAGGGTACCTGTTCGTCTGGTTTCTCAATGTCATAGCATAAAACATTTTTAAAAGCAGAATTTGAAAGAGACAAGTCGTAAGCAGAACGGTTATTATTATTGATTGAAAATTTGGAGAACAGCTCAAAGAGAGCAGCCATCTGATCATTGGTCAGTGGCGGGATAGGTAGGGCACTTGGGACAGACCCCGAAGTGCCAGCAGCAGGAATGATAAAAGGGAGAGGGGTTACAGGAGTGACTCTAGCACCGACTTCCTTAGACTCGACCTCAGACTCTGACTCAGACTCCGACTCAGACTCGGACTCAGACTCAGGCATGTCTCCCTCTCCGGTGACCAGCTTGTAGATCCTTCCCTGACTGTCAGTCCACTTGACAGTCTTCCTCCAGGCTCTGTTTCCTGTCTCGGAACCAACATCCGAGATTAGCTTGGTCGGGTCAAACCTGTTGCTGCGGAGGATCAGGTTGACCAGGTCTTCCTTTGGAGTTGGAGCTACGGTGTCTTCCCCAAATAGTAGCCCTAGAGCGGGCTCAGCATCTTCAGCTCCATTGGACTGAATGAGGGCGAACACATCATCAGGAATGTAGTTGCAGTCCCGGGCCAAGTGGGTCCCGAGCTGCATAGCATTGGGTTGGTATAGACCAACCTGGACAGCCCCAAACACCGGTGTGACGAAGTAGTCAGCCAACCGTGGGCTATAAGGGCTCAAGTAGATACCCTTAAGGATGTTGTAGGCCTTTTCGATCCCTGCTCGGACAACATTGTCGGGGGTGATGTCATAACCAAGGCCAAAGTGAGATTCTTCGTCTTTGAGAACCTCGATGATCTTCCCAGCTGGAAGATCGGGTCGAGAGGTAGCCCCCGGAAAGTATCCTAGGTTTTGGAGCATCATGTCGATACTCGTAGTGAAGTAAGGCCTAAAGAGGTACTCTTCCTCGATCATCCCCACAAAATCGAACCCCCAGAGGTCCGTGCGTCCCGTGGCGTTACAGCTAGCCACAGTCATTGGCGTTGCCTCTAAAGTGATGACATCGCTAAGCAGAGGCATCTTAATCTTTCGGTGGAGGGTGGAGGACACCGCCTTGACCGCGTGGATCCAAGGCCTACCCAGGAGCAGGTTGAATGATGAGGTGACATCGATCACCTGAAACTCGAGCTCCTTCTCTATCGGGCCAGTGATGACGGTTAGTTTCACGGCCCCAGCTACCGACTTCGGGCTCCCATCGAAGGCTTGGATGGTCTGAGCAGTCGGAACATAGTCAGCCTCGGTAATGCCGAGGGCTTTTGCGGTCCTTAGAGGAAGGACGTTCACAGCAGACCCGTCATCAACTAGGGTCATGGGAAGGTATTTTCCTCGGCAGACCACCGTGATGTAGAGGGCCAGGTTATGGGTGGCCCCAAATGGTGGTAGGTCGGCTTCGGAGAAGGTGATCACCGGTCCTTCTTCCTTAGCCTTGCCTTTTAGGTGGGGCAAGACCGTGGCTACCATTTCAGCAGGGATAACCAAAGAGTCAACCTTGATTTGATCGAGAGCCTTTGTGAGTGCTTCCCGATGTTCTTGAGAGCTAACCAGGAGTTCCCATATAGTGAGGTCAACTCGGGTCTTCTTCAATTGTTTCACAAGAGCCGTTTCACCAGTTGGCTCTTCAGAGGCGACTTCCGTAATGACGGTTGTTGGGATAGGGGTGTCCCTAGAGCTAGTGGCTTGAAAGGGACGACCAAGGTGGTTACTGGTTAAGACTCGAGATTTAGTCTTTCGAATCTCCTCGGCGGTAATGAGGACAGCTTCCCCTTTGGTGAGGTAGACGTCTTCCTTGTCGTCGAACCAGATCCCGTTCACTTGCGGGATAAACGGGGAGATAAGGTGGGAGCAATCAATCACCTCCCCGGTAAAGATGGCGTGGGAGCTGAAAGGATTCTCCTTGTTACTAGGCTTATCTCCGGGCAGCGGGATTTTACCGCTTTCGATCAGGTCCTGAATCAAGTGCTTCAGCTTCCAGCACTACTCGGTATCATGTCCATTGCCTCGGTGGTATTGGCAATAGGCTTGAGCATTGTAGTTCTTGGAGCGTCGCTCGACCGGAACTTCAGGAGTTGGGCCTATCGGTTGGATTAGGCCTTTCGAGGACAGCCTTTGTAAGGCATAAGTATAGGTCGTACCTATATCAGTGAAAACCCGAGGTGGGGTGTTTCTCTTGGACGGGGCATCTAGTAGATTAACCGCGTCGAAAATGCTGCGGGTTGCAGCTTGAGGCTTGGTTGTGGAGGAAGAAGCCCCTTGGTAACCCTTAGCAGCGGCCTTGGTGAGGCCTTCCAGTCTCAGATCATCTTCAATCCTCATACCCATTTCAGTAAGGGTGGTGAAATTGGGTATGACGGCATATCGGAGGTGAACCCGGTAGGATGGGAGGAGGTTCTTAACAAAGGCCTCCACTAGAGTCTTCTCACTGGGCTTATCGACCAGTTTCACGCTCTCGGCCCTCCATCGTTGAAGGTATTTGGTAAAACCTTCTTTCGGCTCCTGGGCCATAACTTCCAGAGATCTCATTGTGGTTTGGATCTCGGTGTTGTCAGCATAGTTCAGAGCGAACTCGGTGGCCACATCATCCCATGTAGGGTATTTCTTCGGGTCTAGCCTATAGTACCAGGCCCGAGGGTGCTTTTCAAGAGACGCAGCAAAGAGGTTCTTGAACATGGTGGAGTCCACCCCTTTGATGGCCATGAACTCCTTGAAGGCCCGTACATGTAGTAACGGGTCTTCAGTCCCTTCGAACATAGGCAAACCGGTGAGGTTCAGGTTTGCTGGCAGCTTGTCACTTAGCGGGTTATACTCCCGACTGTTTTCCCGGTGAATGTTGTTATTCCCAGTTAAATGAACTTGTTCTTCTAGTCGGCGGACCGAGCTAACCAGTTCAGCTAAAGGTCCGGTAGTTCCGGTAGTAGGAGTCCTGTGCTCCACCGAAGCCAATCGAGTGACGATAGCAACTTGCCCAACCCTCATTTCATTCAGTTGGGCATCGATGTCGGCCTGCTTCTCGATCATGGCATCAACGGAGGTTTTCAGTTCAGCTAAGGCAGTTTCCATCCTGCGAGTGTGTCTGGTTGATGGTGGCCTGTCTGTAAGAACACCACGTAATCAGAAACCGAACCCAGTCTTGGAATCAAAGGAAACAGTACATCCCGAGCGACCCAAAAAGAAAGGACTGAGTGGAAAAGACTCAAGAAAGACATCTAGACGGATGACTCGTGGGTGGTATGACTTCCTTAGGATTTCGGCTTTGTGGGCCTAGTCCCGTTCGAAGGAAGGTCCACGTGAGATTACTCCCTAGACTTTTGACTCGAGTGTATGGACGGACTTTCCTTTGTAGGGGTATGCCCTATGCGGGTTGGTCGTGCCTTGACAGATAAGGCGGACTCGGGAAGGGGGGAAACTCGTGATATAATATCGACGGAGTTTCGACGCTATAAACCCTCTACGTACTATGCAAAGACCCGACACACGGATAGACGGTAGGTCCTACACTAAGGAAGGTTTATTTTAGGAAAGTCGAAAGCTCGAAAAGGTTGAAGTTTGAATGCAAAATGAACGAATTTCCGAGAGTTTTGAAAACTGAAAACGGAAGTTCGAAAACCGAGATTAGAATTTTTTTTTGAAAAGGAAAATTCCAAAAATCAAGGTGGTGAAAATTTGAGAATTAAAACGGACGGCATGCCGACTACAGAAAAGGATATTTTGAGTCAAATCGTTGATCCTAAATTTCGGCGGCATTCCGAGTTTTGAAAATTGGGTATTTTGAAAAGGTGAGTCCCGAAATGGGTAGCATTTCGGGTTTTTCAAAATTGGGCGTTTTAGAATGACGGGTCCCGAAATGGACAGTATTTCGGGTTTTTCGAAAGGTGGGTATTTTGGAAAGATGCAATTTTGAAATGACGATTTTTTGAAAATTGACACAGAAACCAAGTAGCACGTAGTCAAACAAGCATTATAACGACGCTCATGTATGCTTTACACTAAGTCTCGGTCGGTCAAAATAGGGTCTATACCAACAACGATGGCTTTCTCATGTGATGGACGGACTCCCTAAGCCGAGTTGGTCTTAGGACATGCCGCAAAACCGAGACGAGTTCCACCATCGATGTTTTTAGCGCACCCATGTAGGAATGCACCGCGGTATAGTGGGACGTCGGTCACAAGTAACCGGCCCGGGCAAATTTGGGTTATGCATGAATCATTAAACTAATGCGCGCACACTAATCTACGAACGATTTCTCTTCGAGTCTCACCCTAGGAACCCCGATGACATGTGGTACATCAGTTATCCCCAGCAGAGTCGCCAAATTGGCGACATGATGTAGGTCCACCCCGACGCGGCGAAGCGCGGGTTTGGGTAGGCGAATGAATCTCGTGGTAAGATTGTTCTCGGGTTCGAAATTTAAGTCAAAATGGAGTCGCCACCGAATTTTGTGGTTATTCGGAACCATACGAGCCCACTCTATGTCGTCATGGGCTATACACAAAGTAAGCCCACTTCGATTTCAGAGTTTATGGGGCTCGTCCCTTTGCATTGCGATACCGATACCATCTACACCGGTAATCGTGTAAAGAATGACTCTCGTTCGCCAAGGGTTTCGGACATCCGGAAACCAAAGGTTCTGAGTAAGGGGTGAGGGTACGTGTTGGGAAGCCCACTAAGGACACCCAACCCCGCCCGCACATGGCGGCCTCTACTAAGACATCGTTCGTGTTCATGATACGCGCGCTAGTAAAATAATGAAATGATATGCAAACAACGTTTTGTCTAAACATGCGAATTTTGCGTTAACTACGTCATTTAATGCATCTAATTATGGTCGAGTTGGTTAGCATGCGAGGTTCATTTATAAAGCGTAAAAAGCAAATAATAAATGAAGCTCAAAAAAAAGAAATAAAAGCGTACAAGCTACACGGGCGGAAATACAACCCGGATTTCACAATACGACATAAACAAAATAACGTAAAACAAAGATAACAACGGACCCATATGTAAACTAGACCGCGAAATTATGTAGATGGACCACCCCGCTTAAATACGTATTATGTTACGTATTAAGCGAAGGACGGAAATATGAGATTGTGGCGTATTGCTAGCCTAGTCTCACATTCCGTAGTCTTGTCCCGACTTATCACGTAAAAGTGGTCAAAGTCGTTCTACGTGTCGTGACATGTGTAATGTTTTGAAAAATGATGAAGGGTCGGTCAATGGTCTAAAGTCGATAAGAACGGGGCTCGGAATATGTGTCCAAGCCCTCGGTTTTCTGAGTTGCCAGACCCACTCGACCGAGTCATTGATTGACTCGACCGAGTGCGCTATTAACATGGCTACTGCCCATTTTTTAGGGGGGTACTCGATCGAGTGCTTTATGGCACTCGGTCGAGTGTGTCGTTAATGGGGCTACTGCCCTGTTTTTGGGGTGCAACTCGATCGAGTGGCCTATGGCACTCGGTCGAGTGCCCCCTGTACGAGTAGTGATTTGCTCGATTTTATGACTTGAAATCGATGGTCGGCCGAGTCAAATACAAATATCGCATGATTTGTATTCGACTCGGCCTCCGGCATTATAATCGTGTATGAACGATTATAATACCGTCACCGGAGTTTTTATAAAAATGCTTGTGTTAGATTATGAAACTTTGAATTAGTAACGAGATGCATCCCTCTACGTCACGACATCGAAACTAATCCTTTCGGATTATGTGATGTCGGTATTCGTGTCAACGGGTCTCGAACCAATTATAGAAAGGGAGTTAAATATGTTCAACTACGACGAATCACGATCACGTCACGCCCTTGAGTACATTGGGGCGGGGCTCCTCGAAAGGGCTCCACCTCCGTCGTTGCTCGTAAAAGGATTAGACGGATCGAATGTGATTATCGTAGTTCAACATTTCAAAACCGACTTTGGATATTAATATTATATGTACGCGGTATTAATAATATAATGACGATAAGATGATATAAAACGGAAATGTAAAAGATGCAAAAAAGTGTTAGTGTTAACGTTGTGACGATTACGATTACAATACAAAAATATGATCAATCAAATGAAAATAAAGCGAGACAAAAGAGATTAGAACGGGGTTTAAGACACCCTCAACATACATGCTAGTATAGAACCTCGGAAATGGACTCGTGAATAGCGACAAAGCTCGGGAGTATTGAGGATGTATGAGAGTTGTGGTGTGTATGGGTGTATGTGTCGGTTTCCGAGGTATAGAGGCTCGGATTTTGATGTGTTTTGCTTAGGGTTTGTAGTGTAGGTGTGTAGGGTTGTAGTAGGGTAAGGGTGACTGAAGGTGTAGGGTTAAAGGTGAAAAAAAAAAGTCAAATGCATGGGGGTGTCGTGGGGTATTTATAGGCATTACCCCACGACATAAGGGCACTCGATCGAGTGGCCCTAGTGCACTCGATCGAGTGCCTACACAAATGGGCCTTATCCGGGTAAAAAGGCTCCACTCGATCGAGTGAGGTCAATCCACTCGATCGAGTGGGTCAAACGGTTGAGCCAAAATAGGGAAGTTTGACTTTTGTAGATTTGTTTATTATTTTGAATTTTGATTTGTGCGCCAAATGAACTTGGCTGGTTTTATGAGACGGTTTCGTCTTTGACCGGGTTTTGACCCGGTCGCCAAAAGACGGGAATTATTTTTGGTGTCGGTTTTGGCCCAAATTAGTCTCATTTGACTCGGAACGACCCACTGGGCCTGAATTTGAGGTCTGTTTTGTGAGATTTTACTCCGCTAAAAAGTCCATGTCGGATATTATGAATTCCGAGCCCAAATCCGAGTATACTAAGTCACGTTGACGTCCAATCATCATCGGGTGTTTTTCGAAGACTACCATAGACACGTGGCAGTCAAAATGCGGGTGTCTACAGGGTGACTCATGGACGTGGGCTTTCTTTAGGATTTCGGCAGAGTGGGCCTAGTCCCGTGTGAAGAAAGACCTATGTGTGAGCTAATCCCCAGACTTTGGACTCGATTGTGTAAGTGGGCTTCCCTTTGTAGGAGTTTGTCCTACGTAGGTGGGCCGTGCCTTGACTAATAAGGCGGACTTGGGATGGGGTGGAACCCGTGATGTAAGATCGACGGAGTTTCGACGCTATAGACTCTTACTACTTATGACAAGACCCGACACTGCTAAATACGGGAAGTCCTAAGAAGAAGAAGGTTTGAAAAGAGGATTTGAATTTTGAAAACCGAGCAAAGTCGGGTTGGACGGCACGATCTTTTTTGAAAATCGAAAAAAAAAGGGTTTATCGGGCCGAGATTTTGAATTTTTTTTTTTTGAAATGGTTCGGACAGCATACCGGCTAGATAATAGGCTATTTTGAGTCAAAATCATAAGTCCTAAATTCGGTAGCTTTCTGGGCTTTGAAAAATGGATAGTTTTCGAAAAAAGATGCCAGTTTTTTGAAAACTCGGTTTTTTGAAAAAAGGATGAGACACGGACCAGGTAGCATGTAGTCACGGAAACAGTATAACGACACCATGTATGCTCTTAGTCTAAGTCTCGGTCGGTCTAATATGGTCTATACCAACGACGATAGCTTTCTCGCAAATCAGGACGGTCTTCCTAAGCCGAGTTGGTCTTAGAACCTGCCGTAAAACCCATGCGAGTTCCGCCATCGAAGTCTTTAGTGGGTCCAAGTAGGAACGCACCGTGGTATAGTGGGACGTCGGTCACAAGTAACCGGCCCGGGAAAGATTGGGTTATGCATGGCCCATTGAACTAAAACGTGTACATTACTATTCGAACGATTTCTTTTCGAGTCTCACCCTAGGGATGCCGATGGTAAGTGACTCATCAGTTAATCTCCAGCAGAGTCGCCAAATTGTGGACATGACATAGGTCCACCCCGACGCGGCCACGCGCGGGTTTGGGGAGGCGAATGAATCTCCATATGAGATGGTCAAATTGAAATTTAAATCGAAGTAGGAGTCGCCACCGAATTTTGTGGTTATTCGGAACCATTCGAGCCCACTCTATGTCGTAGTGGGCCGTACACAAAATACGGCCCATTTCCGATATCAGAGTTTATTGGGCTCGTCCCTTTCCATATCGATACCGATGCCGACTGGAGCGGTTAATCGTATATTGAATGACTCTCGTTGCCAATGGTTTCGGACATCCGGAAACCACGGTTCTGAGTAAGGGGTGAGGGTACGTGTTGGGAAGTTCACTAAGAACACCCAACCCCGCCCGCACTTAGCGGCCTTTACTAAGATATCGTTCGTTTTTGGTGTACACGGGTTAGTTCGACGGTTGAATGATATGCAAAGATTATTTTTCCTAAGCATGTGAGAAAAATAAAGTGGGTTGCTAAGTCGTTTAATGCATATTAAACTAATAACGTCAAAGTTATTTTAGCATGCGAGTTTGTTTTAGTCTAATAAAACGATAAAAACAAATAAAAAGCTACAAACACGAGAAAACGAGTTAGTAACGGTGAATAAATCGAATAAAGATGTGAATAAATAATATGCATGACTCGAAAAAGTTTTAATGTCACGTGATGGATTAACACGTGTTGACCGTGGTCGAAAAAGAGTATTTATCGAAATATGTCGCGAAAGTCGCATTTTAATATAAGGTTCGAAAGGAATTAAAAATAGAAAAGCGAAGAAACGAAAAAAAAGGAGCCGACGAAACAGGCAGCTGCGCGAGTCGCCTGACAGGCACGCGACTCGCGTGGCAGCCTGTTCGGATTTTTTTGTTTGTTCGAAAATCGTTAATTTTTATAAATCGCATACAAATATGGATCAATTTATACCCGATTTATATTTTCGATATTCGTCGTATTCGATATTCGATTATAAAATCGATATCGAATAGTTAGAATGCTTTTAAAAAAAGTTTTGAACAAAAAAAATAACTTGTTTTGAACAAAAAAAAAAGCGAAAAAAAAAAATTTTTTTTGAACGAAAACGATGCTAATTCTCTTCGCGTTTAAAATCATCGAATTCTGTAAAAAAAAGGTAATGATTTTATTAGCATCGACGAGAATTAATTTAATTTAGTTCTTGTGGATACGATATTCGATTAGAGAATATGTATCGCATTTTAAGAACGTTACAAAAAAAGTTTTATTATCGAAAATAAATAGAAATATGACACGACAAACGACCCATATTAATAATCCGAAACGATCGATAACCCGTAAAATAAAATAAAAAGGGACGGACGAAAAGAGAGGAGAAAGACGTGAGAGAGAGAGAGAAAGGAGAAGAGTCGGGTTTGATTTACACCCTCAACCTACATGCTTTGTGTTCTCGGTATAAGGCTCGTCGGACGGTGGCTTAGGCCCGGGAGCGTCGAGATGATGCGGATGAGTTAAGATGGTGTGGATTTTTGTGTGTGAGGAGCGTCGGGTTCGGCCGGTTTTGGACGGGTCGGTTTCGTCGGATTTTTGAAGCTACTTCGGGATTCCTTCGGACGTGTGTCGAGACTATCTTTTGCTATATATTGAGTATGTATGACTAATAATTATGGTGTATTGATCGATGATTCAGGTGTGTCGGAATTATTGATGTTTCATGTGTATTTTTTTTGTTGAATATGAGGTCCTATTTATAGGAGTCGAGGTAGCCTTGCTTGTGTGGCAAGAAATACCGGTTTGGATAGGAAATACGAGAGTTCGTAAGGGAATAAACTTCTCGTTTCTTGGTGAAGAAGCCGAGCAACTCGGCTGAAACAGGGATATCTCGGCTGTCCTGGCCGAGTATCTGAGCTCGGGTTGTAAACTGTTTCGGTTTCCGGATAGAATTCCTACTTGAGATCGAATTCCATCCTTAAACGGATTTGTTTAATATTATTCGAGGCTGATTTTTGCGGTGTTTGAGTCCGAACTGGACGTGTAATGTCACGGCCAGCTCGAGTGACTCGGGAAAAAATATCTTTGACCGGGTTTGACTCGGTCGCTAAAAGATGGTTTTACCCCTGGTGTCGGAATCGACCCAAATTAGTCTTATTTGACTCGAAACGACCTACTGGGCCTGGATTTGAGGTCCGTTTTGTGAGATTTGTACTCCCTAATAAGCCTAAACCAAATGTCCATGATTTCGAGCCCATATCCGAGTCCATTAAAGCACGTTTGCGTCCTATCACCATCGGGTGTTTGGCGGGACCTACTATAGACACCTGGCGGTCAAAATATGGGTGTCTACAGGCTGACGATGCTGGTAAAAAGAAATATGTGGTGGTTCAATGACTAAATTTCAAATGGTTGATGATAAACCTATTATGGATCAAGTCCATATTTATGAAAAATTATGTGGTGATGTCGTTAATGAGGGCATGAAGTTAGATGAAGATTTTCTTGCTAATGTTTTGTTAGAGAAATTTTCCCGTTCCTGGAGTGACTACAGAAATCAGTTGAAACATAAAAAGAAATATTTGTCACTTCAAGAGCTAATTGTTCATAAGAAAATTGAGGAGGCTAATCGCCTAAAAGATAAATCTCTTAATTTATCTCTGAATTCAGTCAAAGATAATCTCGTTGAAACTAGTGGGTCTTCTAAGGGAAATAAAAACAAGGGAAGGGGAAATAAGGGAAATACTAAGGGTGGTCAAGGCAAGGATTAGGGGAAGAATACTAACAAACGAAGCCAAAGGAAATGCACCAAGGCAGTTCCAAAAATCCATAAACCAAACACTAATTTGTTGTGCTATTTGTGTGGTCAACCAGGTCACAAAACTTACCATTGTCCTCAAAAGAAGAGTGGTCAGGCTGGTCAGATTAATCTTGCTGAAGCAGATGATATCATTGCAGCTGTAGTAGTTGAGGCAAATTTGGTAGCAAATGCAAGTGACTGGATTTTGGATACAGGAGCATCGAGACACCTCTGTGCTAACAAGGAGCTATTTGCTGAATTTGAAGAAGTAGCCGATGGAGTATACATCTACATGGGTAATTCTTCTTCTGTTGTTACCACAGGAAAAAGCAATGTGTTTCTTAAACTTACCTCATGGAAAACTCTTGCCCTTAGCATTGTTTTGTATGTTCCTTCATTGCGTAGAAACCTAGTGTCTGGTGCCTTACTTGACAAAGTTGGTGTGAAATTTGTGTTTGAGGCTAACAAGGTTGAATCTCAGAGGGAGCAAACATTATTATGTCACTTTTGTAGATGATTGTTCTAGGTACACTAGAGTGTATCTACTTAAACATAAAAGTGAAGCTCAAGATATGTTTGTAAAGTTTAAGGCTGAGGTAAAAAATCAACTTGATAAGAAGATTAACAGAGTTAGGTCCGATAGAAGTGGTTAATAAGGCTCTTATTATTTAATAGATTTTTGTGAGAAAAATGGATTAATACACCCTACACACCTCAATCAAATAGAGTAGCTGAACGTAAAAACAGAACATTAAAAGAAATGATGAATGTTATGCTTTTGAGTTCTGGCCTTTCAGATGATATGTGGGGGAAGCAGTTCTTTTGGCTTGACATATTTTTAATAGGGTACCTCATAGAGGAACTAGACAAGACATCCTACGAGTTATGGAAGGGATATGCTCCCAACCTAAGTTTCCTTAGAGTGTGGGGATGTTTAGCTAAAGTAGGTTTACCTAACATTAGGAGGCCTAAAGTAGGACCTATGACTTATGATTGCATTTTCATTGGATATGCTCAAAATAGTGTTGCTTATAGATTCAAGTCATTGAGTGACCATTCTACCTTCAAAGCTAGGGATACTGAGTTTTTTTAGCATGTTTTCCAATTAAAGAAAGATGTTGTTGTGTCATTGCCTAAACTGTCTGATAATCTTGTTAATAGTTCCATGCATATGCTAGGAGTAGTACCTTTGTTGATCATGATGTCGAACCTAGAAGGAGTAAAACGCAAAGAGTTGAAAAGAATTTCGGGGATGAATTTATTAAAGTTTTCTTAATTGAAAATGCATGTGATAATTGTGCTTGTGATGAGTTTGTTTCTGCCTTTTAATAAAAGATGATCCAAAAACGTTTGATGAGGTCTATTGATTCTAGCTTTTGGAAAGATGATATTAAAAACAAACTTGATTCTATTGTTTCAAATCAGACGTAGAAGTTAGCTGATTTACCTAAAGGTAGTAAGCCAATTTCTAGTAAATGGGTATTTAAAAAGAAACTGAGCCCTGGCGGTATAATAGAAAGGTTCAAAGCTAGAATTGTGGTTAGAGAGTTTACACAAAAGAAAGATGTTGATTATTTTGCAAAAAAAAGACATCTTCGAATCAGACATGGTGTGGTTAAAGAACTTCTGAAAAAAGGAGTAATTGTTGTGGAGTATGTGAAGTTCAAAAGAAACCTTGCTGATCTATTCACTAAAGGGTTGCCAAAGAGAGTAGTTCTTGACATGTCGAGGGGGATGGGACTTGGGTCCTTGAGTCAAAGAAGTGTGTGATTTGACATGGACAAAAGTTTCTATTCCTATGGCACTTAATAATCCATAACCTTCATGATGGTGTTGTTTGAGAAGCACTTAATGGATTTGTGATTTTGTTTTTGCAGGATGGACGACTTTTATGTCCTTAATGGTTCTAGTGAGAAGTGCTATTGAGAAGCACTTGAACCACCTATACGAGTGAGATGGTTTGGCCGCCGTCTATGTTAGACTTTGAAAAGTCTTACTAAATCACTTGTTATATGGAGGTAAACGCATGACCTTTAAAAGCGTTGCACATTGAAATCGCAGAACAAGCATGATTTGAAGGTATAATATTATTGTGAGGGTCTCAATCGAAAATCAGTAAGGAATTGAAATCGAAAGATATTCTCTTACTAGAAAGTAAGTTGTTGCCTCATTTTCACTAAAGTGTAAATTCAAGTTGAAAGACATTGATACTTAAGTATTCAATCATTCCTTAACCCAAAATTTCCTCTTCTCTTGTATTTCCTTCGCCTTTGTGGGGGATTGTTAGATGTTAAAGGCTTGCAAAGCCATTTTGTTTTATTAAGCTCCTCCCACATCGGTGGTGGGAGGATTGGTTTTGTTATTTATAAAGCCTTCCATCCCATGTGTTATCAATAGTGTGTAAATGGGTCTTTTGTGGAGAATGATTGGGCTTGGACTTTACAGCACACGCGCGCGCCGACCCGACCCGGCTCGGGCTGGGAGTTGGGTTTGGGTTTGAGTTTAGGTTTGGGTGGAGCACCTGCGCTGCGGGTTGTGCAATGCTTATAGTCAAATAGACTGTTACGGTTTCTGTAATTAAGTGTGTTGATTACAGTATTGAAGGCTAATTAAAAGGCTATTTTTGGATCCTCTACTGCTCGAATTTCTGTATAAATAGAGCAGTATTTTTCCTTTAAAAGACACACTACAGAACACATCCTCTCCCTCTCCTCTCCTCCTCATTTTCCTTCTCTAAATTATGGGGTCTGTTCAATTGATGTTCCAAAGCTTACAGCCTCGAGTGGACGGGTCTGTACGCTTCTGTGTTAATCTTGGGAAACTGTCGGAGTTTATCGATTACCACCCCGGTCGCTCGTACCGAAACAGTTTTAAAGTCAGTGGCATCTGCCACGACACAGTCTCTTCGTTCCTGTCGATAAGTTCTTCGGTTTCTGTCTTCCTCCTAGCGTCATTGTTACTCACTAGGCTCCAATAGAAAGAAACTTATGATGGAGTATAAGATTATATAAAAAAAAAATCTTCAATCTTCATCTCCGCTCTTTTTTTACAATCATCCCCTGGTGTGCATATCATAAACTCATTAGGTTTACTTTCGAATGAGAACGCTAATTTTTTGGATTCATCGAGGTGTGTGATTATTTTCAAAAGAGGGGATCTCGGCTTGCATAGCCTGATGTCATCCTTCGTCTTTAATGGCTTCAAAGAAAGATGGTAGCTAACTCTCGTATAAATATCACCAACGAATATTTTGTGTCTGTTGGAAAAATTACGACAATCAATATATTTAGTCAAAGGATAGGACGTACCTACGGGTGATGAAGTGGAGAAAGAGGATGGAGGACCATGTATTGAACGAAGGACGTAATCACAAAGATGAGAGGGAGTCGTCTTATGTCGATATTCGCGGCCCAAAGGAGCAGATTAGTAGGCAATTTCATCTTAGGGCTGATTGCAGGATAAGGGTTGTTCTGGGACATTTTGTTCAACGAGCTTATCTATCTCATTTTGTTCAGTGGGCTGATCTAGAACATGGAGCTGGGTGTTCTGATCTGGGGTATGAGGTGGGATAGGTGTGTTGGGCTCAGAAGGTACTACTTGAAGAGAGGTCTCATCATTTTCAGAATCACACCATAGAACAAAAGGAGGCTGATAAGTGGGTGTGTTATTCTGAAAACTTAAATAGGACGGTTCCGCCTTCAAGCGTCCTATTTGTCATCAATTAAATAGGACGGTTTGACTTTCTTTGAACCGCACTATTTGATTTAATAGGACGTTGACCTAAAGAACAGTTCCTTATTCAATATAGAATGGTTAAGAACCATCCTATTTAATCTTAATTGTAGTAGTGATGAGATGGATCAATCTCAAATGGGAAGACGGTCTCATAAAAAATATCGTGTGAGACAAAGTATGTCTTACTTTCCAAATCGTAGAAACGACATCCCTTTTAATTGTGGGGGATACCCTACATAAATATACCTACGTCTTCTTTTGGTAAATTTACCCCCTCCCATTTTTTTATTGTGGGCAAAACAGAGACACCCAAAAACCTACTCCCTCTGTTTTTTAATATAAGTCTTTCTCACTTTTCGAGACAACCTCTTCTCTCTTCAATATCTCTCACAACATAAGAAAAAATACTATGAAATGTATACTCATTTGAAAGCTCTTTTCGTAAGGAATTTTATGGTGCAATTTTTTAAAAATTTGGAATAATATATGGTGAGCCTAGGTCATATGCTCCCAAAGATAAATAATTAAGTCCTATTACCTTTAACAATATAATATAGGTAAGTCGGGTGTCGAATCCACAGGGAAGGCGATGAAAATTAATGTGCGAATAATATAAATAAACGTAACAAGAATATGGGGGGTTTTGTGAGTGATTTGTCTAATAACTAAATTAATGAAAGTAAAATAACTAATAATTAGAATTCAGATGATTAAGAAACTCGACTCAAAGAAAATCCACTAACTAGTTAAACAATTGATCATCGACTACTAACCTTTATCTAATCCTTGAGTATTCTATTGTGAAACTGAAAGTTTCAATTGTTCCGTAGATAATATTACTTAGGTCGAAACGCGATACTAAGCAACCTAATTATTAAACAACCTAATCCACGCGTCTAGATTTAATTCAATAACAGCATGAACGATATAAACAAATCAATAGAAATAACGACCTTTAACACACGCGGTTATTGGTTCGAATTGTATGTTTATCCCTCCCTTTTACCCAATTACGATGAAACGCATATAAATAATCATGTCTAAAGGTTTCAACTTTATCTAGTGAATTGAACAATTACGGATTCAAACACAAAGAATTGCAATAGATTGAAGATTGAAATAATCAATTGGCCAAAAAGATTAAACAAAGAACAATCATAAAATTAGCACAAGGAATAAACAATACTCAAGTAATTAAATATAGATTAAGAAAGTCTCACAATCAATTAACTAGAAAGCTTCAAATCCTTGATCCGAGATTGAAGGCTTAGTTCTTCATATTCTTGATAGAATCCTCAAAGTAGGGTTCTTTCTTCTCTAATGATGATAATTAACATACAATCAAACTAATGATGGCTTAATAATAGTAGTCTAAAAGTCATGGGCAAAGGTGAAATACAAAGGCCCAAAAGTTTCGGAACAAACCGAGTTAAAACAGTCTCGCAGCATAAGTACCACTTATAGGAGAGTGAACTGCTGAAGTGAATTAAAGTTGAGGAGCACTCGTGGCCTGGTCGTGGGGCGGTCGTGATGTGGTCGTGGGGCGGTCGTGCGGCACTCGTGGCTGTACACGACCCCCTCTTTTTCCCTTCTTTTCCGAATTCTCTTCGAGTTCTTTTGTTTCTTCATGCTTCTCAAGGTATGTTGACCCCATTTGGGCTCCTCTTTGCTCGGTCCAAATATATCGACCACTCTCGATTAATTCTCGAGCATAACAATTGGGTTAAATCCAAATAATCGACACAAAACGACCAAATGAACTAAAACCAATTAACACCCAAAAACCCATTATTTCGTCATTTTTTCTCATTCAATTCAACTAATTCCAACCCACTAACTATGACTAAACGAGTCGTATCAAATTCCCCACACTTGAACTTTTACTTGTCGTCGATGTAAAATCAAAGGATAAAATAACAACACACCAACACAAGCTCGATATGCACGGGATAAAGACAATAATGCAACGACCCTCACTCGTCATCCTTCCAACTCCCTCATAGTAAGGCAAATAAAGCAAGCTCAATCTACCTTCTCAAGAAAAATCAAAACAGATGCTCATGCACACTATCACAACAACACATCAAACTATCCTCCTCGGCTCACTTCATCACAACAATAGGCATTAGCAAATAAAGAGATTTTAATACTAACATCTAACGCCCCTTATCGCTCCAATCCTAAGATGGATCACATGTGCTACAAATGTCACCGATGGTACATAAATTTTATACCACAATTCTCCACAACCCACACATGTGATCAATCCTAACGCCTAATAGTTCAACGAACAATAAACATCCACAATCGCAAGTAATAAAGTGATACGACTACACCGCACAGGGATACTTCTCACCTTAGCCACTATCCTACCCGACCTTCCTTCTATGTCGCCCTTCTTATGACGCCACACCAAAAATGGGGAGAATATAAGTGAGTTTTTTCCTAAATCCCTCATTTTGCCTAGAGTGTCCGCCCTTGCGGATTTTCACTCTAGCTTTTCATTTTTTTTTCAAACTCACCCTACTCTCGTGGCACGCAACTCGATTTTTCTTTTACCCGAAGCGCCCTTTCGGGTTTTCACTCCGTCCTCGGCCACTTTTCCCATTCTTGCCTAGGCGCCCTTTCCGAGTTTTCACCTAGCCGGGTATTCTTTTCTTTCTTTTTTCAATTTCTTTTTTTTTGAATAAAGAAGTAATGTAAATAAAGCATATCGTATAAGTAAAAAGCTATTAGAAATCGGAACGATTCTCCTCCCCACACTTGAATGAAACATTGTCCTCAATGTTGAAAAGGACACAAGGCACACAACATAGAAGGGAAAAGAACAAACCTCATCAGAAAAATGTGGATCAACCTTGCACCAAACTCCTCCCCACACTTGGTCAATATTAGCATTGAAACTAGCTCGAGTATAGCACAAGGAGCTCTCAAACATAGCTATTTGAATAACCGATACCCAAATCCCAATTCATTCCACAACACTTAATAATGTAATAATCCCAAATGAAACAAATCAGTCCACCATGAAAACTTCATCGAACATTCCAAGTTTCAGCCATCAGAATGTAATCTAGCAACCCAAAAGTCAACCAAAACTTCATTGAAACATTCCATCAAACACACTTAACCAATCCCACTGATTTCGATCTTGCTACCATGTTGTAATCCAAAAATAAAACCGTCAATTCCAATTAATAACGATGAAGGCGAGTATATGGTGAGGGTGTTGATGAAAGGACGAGTATAGTAATCTCAAAGGCCGAGCAGAAGTTCAACTGGATGGGGGAGTAGGCAAGAAGCCGTGGAAAGTAACAGAGGCTGGTGGCAGCGCGCCGAAAAATGGCGGAGATGGAGTTGCCGGAGCACCGGCGAGAAGGGATGCGGGGTTAGGGAGGGAAGCAAAATGACAGAGGAGGTGAACAAGAATAAGAAGATGGGAAACTGGGTAAGTTAGCAGTTTTTCGATTTTTTTTTTTTTAATTCAGTCTTGAACTGAGCTAAGGTCGAGGGGTGGTCGTGGGATGGTCATGGGGTGGTTGTGGGGAATATTCTGGACTTCTTTTTTTTTTTTTCATACGACCTCACTTCAAGTACCCCTCAAGTCCTCCTCGAGTGTAGCTATTTTCAACACTTGTATTTTTTTTCAATTCAACTCACCCCTCTCTCACTTACGCACTAGTCACTCTTTTTTTTTCTCTCTCGATTCTCATATTCTGAATGAGACGGTGACATCAATCCGACCTGAAAATAGTCAAACTTAGATAACTAGTAAATAATAAAATTAAAAACAAACAAACTAAATAAAAATATAGAAAAACTAAAATAAAATAGAAACTCGGGTTGGCTCCCGGAAGCGCTCTTGTTTTACATCGTTGACCCGACGTGAAAGCGGAATCTTCATTAATTGGGTCGGAAATATCAATTCTCTCGACTGCTGCCTCCATCCAATTTCAAGTGAAGTCCACAAAATAACTTATTCAAAAACAAAAAAAAATCATCAAATAACAAAAAGCGGGTTGCCTCCCGTAAGCGCTGATTTAACGTCCCGCACGACGGTGAAGGGTCACACAGCACTACCCCTCTATGAAGTAACCCATTTTGTATCAAGATCGGAACAAGTCAATGCTCGTAGGAGACGATCAAACAAGCTAGAAAAAGAGTTAGTTAAAACCGTACAAAACATTACAAAAAGAATGTACCGCACACACCGCATAAATATAGAGGTACATAGATAGTCGGATTCTTGGTATGGTTCTCTAGATAACGGCGTCATCTAAAACAATTTTTCTGTGTCCCTACTCCTTCTGGCTGTGTCTTTCAAATCCCATAATATACCACCCGACTCGCCACACAAAGAGGGATCAATAAAATATGTGGGTAACGGTAAGTGTGATACGGGTTCTATACGGTCAATAAATACGAGTCACCATCCTCTCCCTCATCATCTAGTGGGGCACCCTCGACATGAGTAAGGGAAGTAGGATACTCAATTTTGGTCACATCATCACAAAAAATCGATTCATGTTTAGGAGACTCAAAGTATTGAGGAAGTTCAAGAAATAAAGTGGTTATCTCTAATTCTCGAGCATTGTTAACCAAAATATCAATCACATCCCATTTTTCCTGACGATCTAACTCAAGAAATCTACCTTCACATTCAACTTGCAAATCAATTTGAGTAGCTCGATTAAAGTTATGGTAAATTGCTACCAAGAGTTGTTTGTTACTCATAAGTAAATATGTGCGTTCTAGCACATAGTCCGTGAGTCTTTCAATATAGTGATGTAGTAACTCATTATCAAGTTGGGGACACCAAAAACTCATTTCTAGATGACAAACAAAAGGACCCTTAATTAAAATATACTATATATATTTACAAGAGACACAAAAACAAATAATCACACAAAAACAACTAATTGCCTTCCCCGGCAACGGCGCCAAAATTTGGTGAGCCTAGGTCGTATTCTCCCAAAGATAAATAATTAAGTCCTATTACCTTTAACAATATAGTAGAGGTAAGTCGGGTGTCGAATCCACAAGGAAGGCGATGAAAATTAATGTGCGAATAATATAAATAAACGTAACAAGAATATGAAGGGTTTTGTGAGTGATTTGTCTAATAACTAAATTAATGAAAGTAAAATAACTAATAATGAGAATTCAGATGATTAAGAAACTCGACTCAAAGAAAATCCACTAACTAGTTAAACAATTGATCATCGACTACTAACCTTTATCTAATCCTTGAGTATTCTATTGTGAAAATGAAAGTTTCAATTGTTTCGTAGATAATATTACTTAGGTCGAAACGCGATACTAAGCAACCTAATTATTGAACAACCTAATCCACGCATCTAGATTTAATTCAATAACAGCATGAACGATATGAACAAATCAATAGAAATAACGACCTTTAACACACGCGGTAATTGGTTCGAATTATATGTTTATCCCTCCCTTTTACCCAATTATGATGAAACGCATACAAATAATCATGTCTAAAGGTTTCAACTTTATCTAGTGAATTAAACAATTACGGATTCAAACACAAAGAATTGCAATAGATTGAAGATTGAAATAATCAATTGGCCAAAAAGATTAAACAAAGAACAATCATAAAATTAGCACAAGGAATAAACAATACTCAAGTAATTAATTAAAGATTAAGAAAGTCTCACAATCAATTAACTAGAAAGCTTCAAATCCTTGATCCGAGATTGAAGGTTTAGTTCTTCATATTCTTGCTAGAATCCTCAAAGTAGGGTTCTTTCTTCTCTAATGATGATAATTAACGTACAATCAAACTAATGATGGCTTAATAATAGTAGTCTAAAAGTCATGGGCAAAGGTGAAATACAAAGGCCCAAAAGTCTCGGAACAAACCGAGTTAAAACAGTCTCGCGGCATAAGTACTACGTATAGGAGAGTGAACTGCTGAAGTGAATTAAAATCGAGGGGCACTCATGGCCTGGTCGTGGGGCGGTCGTGCGGCACTCGTGGCTGTACACGACCCTCTCTTTTTCCCTTCTTTTCCGATCCTCTTCGAGTTCTTTTGTTTCTTCATGCTTCTCGAGGTATGTTGACCCCATTTGGGCTCCTCTTTGCTCGGTCCAAATATATCGACCACTCTCGATTAATTCTTGAGCATAACAATTGGGTTAAATCCAAATAATCGACACAAAACGACCAAATGAACTAAAACCAATTAACACCCAAAAACCCATTATTTCGTCATTTTTTCTCATTCAATTCAACTAATTCCAACCCACTAACTACGACTAAACGAGTCGTATCAATATATTTACATAAAAATTAAAGTCAAAGTCTCACCTCGAAAAAGTAAAACGTCACATAAAAAAATACGGAGGGAGTTTAAATTTGTGTAATAGGGAGGAGAATCGAAAAGTAATTCATACGGAGTTTTTTGACCGTGGAGCGCCGAAGGAGTGCGATTAATTAAATAGGCGGCACTTAATATACATCCCCTAAAAAAAATTAGGCAAATGACCTTGAAAAATAAGGGCATGAGTAACATCTAAAATGTGACGGTGCTTGCGCTTGACACCACCATTTTGTTGAGGGAAGCTAACACAAGAGGTCTAGAAATGAATCAAATGCTGAAAAAAATACCCGGTCATACAATTAAATTCAGTCTCAGTATCACTCGTCACTTCGAACCGTTTTAACCCGCTTAGAACATTGAGTCTCGACCATGGCTAAAAATTCATGAATATAGATGTGACTTTCATTTTATCAATAAGGAGATAAACCCAAATCGACAGAGAATAATCATCAACAAGGGTAAAAAAATATTTAGCACCGTACGATGAGGGGATCCGATAAGGCCCCCATAAATCACAATGAATAAGCTTAAAAGTTTCGGAAGCGGAGTTTTTATTCAAAGAAAAACTATTTCCATGTTGTTTAGCAAGATGACAGATATCATACACATTATGTTTATTGGTACTAAGATCACTAGAAAAAGGCAGAGATTAGATAATATTATCACCTGGATGACCTAAGCGTTTATGCCAAAGCTCGTAACTTTCCTTGCGTCGTCCCACTAGATGCACTATTAGTTTCGTGATTATGCCTTAGAAATAATAAAGCCCTTTCCTTTGCTCACCGACTCCAATCATCACCCTCGAAACAAGGTCTTGTATATGACAAGAATCGTTAGTAAATTGGATAACTAGTCGATTTGCGGCAAGTAATTGAGAGACGGTGATAAGACCACAAGTAAGACAAGACACATATAACACACGTGTAAGTATAATATTTTCAGCCAATTGTACGATCCCCTCAACCGTCGCTTCGCTGAATTCACCGTTTAGTAGTCCCATGGAACGTAGAGAAATAGGCGTTGTATTTTGCAGCCATTTTAAGTTACCTGTAACACGATTAGATGCTCCTATATCAATTAATCAAATATCGTACACACCAATTTCGGTATGGTTGGTGTTGTTTTTGTCACCGGTCATTGATGTTTGTGTAGCTCGGTTTTTTTTAAAAGTGTGGTTTGCAGGAAGAACGTTGCTCTGATACCATAATAAGAGAAGTGTTTTGAGTGAATTGTGTTGTTGATTTCATTCATCAAATGAGGTATTTATACAAGGTAATTTCATAACCTATGACATAACAAAGGTTTTTTATTTAGTACTCCCTCCATCCCTTTTAAATCTTCATGGTTCAATGGGCACAACTATTAAGGGTGGTAAGAATATGTGGTGTAAAATGAAGGGCGAGAAAAGATGTGGGGTCAGAAATAATAGTGGCCACAGAAAATTGACAAAAGAGGAAAGATTGTCAAGTAATTAAGAAGTTTAGATATGGACAACCAAAATAGGAAAATAGGAAGTTTAAAATTGGAGGAAGGGAGTACTAGGATTTATATGACATAAATACTATTTACTCCTAATAAACTGTTGGGTTTCCCGATAGGAAGGAAGTTCGCATATCCTCTGTACTGTGGAGGAATCCTTCATGAATTAGGACAACAGATTTCAGTTCTGATATACTACACTTCTGCATTCCGAATTTCCTGACATTCAACCAGCTGATTAATATAGTTTAGACCAAATGTTTTCATGTTCTTGATTAGGAATCAAAAGGTCTTTCAGTCACTAAGCTAGCAAAATTTAGCCTACTAAACTTAATTAAATTGGGACCTTAATAAGTCACTACGCGTCCCACATCTTAAATTGGAACCTAACTAGTCACTACACTACCCTATAGTATAGTCGGAGTCCGACCATCAATCCAACAATGTATATTATGCCCCAACTTAAACGATCTCTTAGCTTCGCTCAGCCAACTTAATTAGATTGTAGTTGGGACTATTAAATACATATTTCGTGAATATTATTGTTAATGGGGATGGTTTACCGTCTCGCCCACACGACCCAACGATCATATCTTCGGCCACATGAGGCTTCGACCCGTAATTAGACCACAGACCTAGTTTGGCTTGTGGGGGCCGCCCCGCAGACTCATAAGGCGACTGCACATCTTGCCCTATCGAAAATCACGACCATCCTGACTAAGCACTCAAACGGGTATCACGTGAAGTGTAACACCCCGTATTTTTTCAAATAACGTTAAAATTTTAAACATTTATTTAAACCAAGTTTAACGTTTGAAAAAACAAAATTCCGTGAATAAAATATTTTATTTTGGTTAAATTAAAGATTATTCCATTATAAAAACATGGGAATTTATTTATCGAGTTATTAAAAATAAAGTTTAAAACTCGAAAATATTTCTGTTAACTCGAGTTATTTCCGTTAAATAAAGTTTAAAACTCGAAAATACTTTTAATATTGACCTATCATTTTAACATTTTCTCATCTCGTAAAAATTTTAGAAATAATTTATCAAATTCTTAAAATAATAGTTACTTATAATTGTCTCACAAAATTATTTAACGTCTCACAAAATTCCTTTCTAAAAATAAATTTTACGGTTCCCATTATTTTAATCTCGTACTCTTATACTAGTGTTAGATCCCGCGCAGTAATGCGCGATATATCTAGGTTTTTTTATTTAGTTACCGTATCACTCATTGAGTACTCTGTATCTAATTGACAACATATTAGCTTTTCATATTTTTAAGTTTTACCTTTTAATTTTAGAAAATAATTTAAAGTTTCAAAGATAATCAAGATAATCAAATAATCTCATTTAATATATACTTGAATAAATATGTTTTTTTGTTACAAAGCTAATGATAATATTTTATAATTTTTAACCTGATTAATTAATTAAAAGTTTGGTTTCTTATCATGAAACAAAGCCTCTCGAATAAAAAATATTTTATTATATACTACATACTTACTATACTATATTATATACTCCGTACTACATATTATATTTACTCCCTCGTCCTTTTATATAACTGGAGCATCGGGAATGAGGAGCTGTCCAGTATTTGGCGGAATCACTTTTCTGGAACCGTATTTGGGTCAAATCATTTCGATCCGAAATTTTCTTTAAAAGAGGAAAAAGATGACTTTTCTAACATAGACAGTATTATTAACCTCGTCGACCTTTCCTTTTTAATAACGTTAATAAATACTTTGTAATAGCTTATTAAGGTAACCAAATTTTTCTTGTAACAACATTTTGTATATATAAGTATAGTGTTATTAACTTAATAAATTGTTTACTTAAATATTTAGGCTTATTTGTACGACTAAATTACTTATATATAATAAAATGTTACGTGATATTTTATTTATGTTATATATTTATTTATGACTAAATTCAACTTAACTAAATTATCACTTGTTTAATTTATTTATCACCTTTACATTTCTGTTTATATGAAAATTGAGTAAATGAGTAAAAGAACTTAAAATAATAAAATTTACTTATATCATTTTCATTGTACTTTATTTATTTAATTCTATTTGTTATATATGTTTATTCTAGGGTTATTTCATGAGAATAATACCAACTATGCGTGTGCTTCTTAAAGTAATACAAACTATACGTAATACGAACTATGTCTCCATTAACCTCGCTTTACTATGAGTGACCGGCTACCTGTTTAACCTCTCTTATTCAACTCTTTCTCTAACTCTTGTTCTTCTGATTTACATTTCGTGTTCATTTTCGGCCATTGAAAAAAAAAATTAAATTTTCCGAAAATTCATCTTCCATTTCTTTTTCATTTAATCTTACAGAAGCTATGAAAAAAAAAATTATTGTTATTTTCGCTTTCCCGATGACTGCAACGGACCTAATAAAACTCTAGAAAGTTACAACAAGTCACTATGACCTGTAATAGCAAGTCATAATTTCATACATAACAAAACGAGATTAATGAATGCGTAGTTCATATTAAAATGAGATTACGTATAGTTTGGATTATTTTAAGAAGCACACACATAGTTGGTATTATTTCCATGAAATAACCCTTTATTCTATGTACTTTATATTTTGTACATATTTTATATAATTGTAATTTTGGTCATATTTAATTTTCTTTAGTACTTTTACATTTGTTTATATATTATAATAATAGAGTAAATTAGTAACCTACAAAATATTTTATTTTAATAATACTTTAATTATTATTTTTATATAGTTATAAATTTATAAATTTCATTTTCTAAAACAAATGGATTTATTTTATTCCGAAACTTTTACACGACATTTATAAATATTTAAAAAAAATGATTTTACGTCAAATTTTATAAATCGACTAATTATGACTTAAATTATATTTTTCAGAAATAATGAATTTTAAAATAATACTTTATACCTTAATTTTTATTTTAATATAAAACTTCATTTTAAGAATTTACTATTTAATAAAAATATAAGTTATACGATATTTGGGATATAATGTTTCGGGTGACACTTGAGGATTAAAGTACAATGTTGTCACACTGAAAGTAAGTATTTGAGGATTTGACTGTTTCAAATGAGTCAGACCGATTATTAATGGTCACCAAATAAAGTACTACTTGTTCACGGGCGACTTTTATATAAAGTTTACGATGCGAGTCTGGGACGAATAGCTTGTGTTGGATTCTACCATCCGTGGTGTTTCGACTGCACTTGTAATGAAAAGTAGACTAGGAGGCTGCGGTCCGAGAGTCGACCTAGTGTTTAAGGTAGTCGTCCTACGGTAGTGAGAGTTGCGGTTCAAAAGTCTGTGTAGGGTATGTGCGCATGTATAGACAAGTACTTGATCAGTATTACCACCTAGGTAGCGGGGGCAGAACAAGATTCTGAAAACTGCGGGTTCTCTCTTGGTGATGCATAGAATGTAATCATCAGCTTTCATTTCGCCCAGAGTCCCGTTTGAATAAACGTATAATATAATAGAAGTTCGGGCCCAATTGAGCCTTATGGGTGAGATGTAAACCTCATAAGATCGGTTTGTTCTACGAGTTGGTAACACGGTTACTTCTATTGGTGATGCAAGCCAATAGAATGTAGCGGTGATACTAGGAGCCACGACTCGTGTGTTTTATCTGTTTATGTGAAAAATGATTTAAAAAATCAAATGTCTGCCAATGTCCCATCTTTTAAGCTTTACCGTTTTCATCACCTCACATGCTGGTTAATTGAATTAAAGGAAATTATCTGTTACGTGATATCCTTTAATATTTTTATAAGCATATTATTGGTTATTCGCATGGTTGTCTTATATGTATGAGGTGATGTTTGATGAACGGCTTGGTTGTTGTCTCGCTCAGCGTCCACTGTTTTATTTTATTTTTTGCAGGTCTAAGACGTTTGGGAATCGAGTGAGAGAGATTTAAGTAATAATATGTTTGTATAAAATACAATTTATATTCTATACTAAGTGAATCAAGACTATGTAATTAATAGTCGTCTGTTGTAAGGATCCGTAGCAATCCGGATTTATTTACACTCTGATATAATTTAATTAAATGACTTAGATAACTTTCCGCATTATCTATTAATTTTAAGTCATCGAAAATCCGGGTTGTTACATGAAGAGTCGGCATGTATGGACATGACATAGGTCCACCCCGACGCGGCCACGCGCGGGTTTGGGGAGGCGAATGAATCTCCATATGAGAATGGATCGAATTGAAATTCAAATCAAAGTGGAGTTGCCACAGAACTTTGTGGGAGTTCGGGCCCGTTCGAACCCACTCTATGTCGTAGTGGGCCGTGTACAAAATACGGCCCATTCCGATTTCAGAGCTTATCGGGTTCGTCCCTTTGCATTTGATACCGATACCGACATTATCGGATACCGTGTACTGAATGACTCTCGTTGCCAATGGTTTCGGACATCCGGAAACCGAGGTTCTGAGTAAGGGGTGAGGGTACGTATTGGAAAGTTCACAAAGAACACCCAACTCCGCCCGCACATTAGCGGCCTCTACTAGGATATCGTTTGATTTTAAAATACGCGCGTTAGTAATACGATGGATGATATGCAAACATTGTTTTTCCTAAACATGCGAAAAATTGAATGGGTTTCTAAGTCGGTTTAATGCATGAAAATTAACGTCAAAGTTGAATTTAGCATGTGAGATTCGTTTTAGTATAATAAAACAAGAGATAGAAAGAAGTTGCTAAAAAGATGAACAAACGTGTTAGTAACGATTGAATAAAAAAAAATACGATAATATGCATGATTTTGAAAAGTTTACGACACGTGATGGATTAACACGTGTTGACTAAGGTCGAAGAAAAAATATATCGAGATCTGAAATATGCCTGAAAACCCGCTATTTTGTCTAAAAAACGATGTTCGAAGATTAAATAAAAAGATGACACTATGTCACGTTTCCAGACGGTCGCGCGACTCGCCCGGGATGCCGGCGGGTCGCGTGACGGGCTGCCTCGGAATCGATCTTTTGAAAATCGATAATTTTATTAAACCGCGTACAAATATTGCCTAATTCGTACTCGACTTAATTTAGCGATATTCTCTATATTCGATATTTGATTATGAAATCAATATCAAATATTCGGAATAGCTTTTTTTAGAAACGATAAAAAAAGGTTTTTTTGTAAATCGTTTAAAACAAATCGAACTAAAAAAATGATGTTTGATTCTCTCCGCGTTAAAATCGTTGTATTTTGTTTTAAGAAAACCATGTAACGATTTTTAGCATCAACAAGATTAATTTAGTTCTTTTTTAGTACGATATTTGATTAGAGAATCGATATCGTATTTTTAAGAATCATATCGTATATATATGAAAATAGTTTTGTAATATCGATATTAGAAATAAAAAAATGCGACGAACGACCCGTAAAAAAAACGACCGACGACGACGCTAGGACGAGGAAAAAGGTGAGGAAAAACGAGAGAAAGGAAGAGAGAAAAGAGAAGTCGGGTTTGATTTTACACCCTCAACCTACATGCTTTGTTTATTCGGATCGGGGCTCGTTGGAATGTGGCTAGGGCATGGGAGCGTCGAATCAATGTTGGTGAGTTATGGTGGTTTTTTGGTTTGGACGTGTAAAGGGTAAGAGGTGGCCGGTTTCGTCGGGTCTCGGATATACTATCGGTTTCTCGATGCTAAGTGTATTTTTCGTGGATTGTAGATGTGTGATGAATAATAAAGTTTATGTATATTTGATAGATGAATATTGTGTGTGCAAGGGGCCTATTTAATTTATAGGAAAATTCTCGACCTTGGTTAGGAGAAGTGTTTGGGTGAAGAACGAGAGGAACGTAAATTTCGTTACTTGGTGAAGAAGCAACGAATCTCGGCTGAAAATAGGCTGCTCGGGCGAGTATCCCATGCTCGGTCGAGTGTTTGATTCGGTATTCGGATAGAATTCCTACTTGAGATCGAATTCTATCCTCAAACGGATTTGTTTAATATTTTGTGTAGCTGGTTTTTTGTAGCGTTTGAGCTCGAATCAGTCACGTGGGGTGACACGGCTGACTCACACGTTTCGAAATATCTTTGACCGGGTTTTGACTCGGTCGCTAAAAGACGGTTTTGCCCCTGATGTCGGATTCGACCCAATTAAATTAGTCTTATTTGACTCGAAACGACCCACTGGGCCTGAATTTGAGGTTGGTTTTCTGAGATTTGTACTCCGTAAGAAGCCCAAGCCAAATGCCAATGATTTTGAGCCCGTATTCGAGTATGTTAAAGCATGTTTGCGTCCGATCATCATCGGGTGTTTGTCGGAAACTGCTATAGACACCTGGCAGCAAAATGCGGGTGTCTATAGCATGATGAGTAGTATCACATAAAGAGCCGACAACATCCCAAGGGGGAAGTTTGTAAGAACTAGCGGAACAATAAATTAAAGGTGTAATACCTCGTATTTTTCAAATAATGTTAAAAATTTAAAAATTTATTTAAACTAAGTTTAACGCTTGAAAATTTATTTTCGTGAATAAAATATTTTATTTTCGTTAAATTAAAAATTATTCCGTATTAAGAACATGAGAATTTATTTATCGAATTATTAAAAAAATTATCTTTCGTTAAATAGAGTTTAAAACTCAAAAATAATTTTCATATGGATATTTCCCACGGTACCCTCGAACTTTGACAGATTACACATGGTACCCCTCATTTTAAGTTTGTTCCTGTAGTAACCTTGTGTTTTGTGTTTAGTGCCCATGGTACCCCTGTTCAATTTTCCGTTATAACGGCGTTAAAAGTTAGGTTAGTTAATGGTTAATTAATTTTGGATGAAAAATTAGTTAGAATCATTAACGAATTGAACTTCAAATTAAACTGATAATTGAGGGAATGCCCATAGTACCCCTATGTTTTCAATGTTTTAACCATGGTGCCCCCGTGTTTTCGACTTTTTTCCTATGGTACCATTGTGATTTAAATTATTTGTCTGTGGTACCCCTAAATGAATTTCAACGACGAGTTTAATGAACTAGTCATTGTTCATTTGCTTATAAATACAAAATTACTGGGATTGAGGGTCAGCACAATAGCATAACAAATAAAGAACATAATTCACTTCACACAATAATGTCATTTTCATATTTTTCAAGAGGAGTTAATGTAAAAAAAATCATGTTCGAGATATAATATAAGAACAAATATACGAGCATCAGGTCATACTGCAACAAACTCATTTAAACTATACTACAAGTGCGATAAATGTGGTTGGTTTTAATGGTGCAATTGAACAAGTCCTCTTACAAACTTTATGACTATCATCTTCCGTTCTAACTTTGCAAATGAACAATGACTAGTTCATTAAACTAGCCGTTGCAATTCATTTAGGGGTACCACGGACAAATAATTGAAATCACAAGGGTACCGTAGGAAAAAAGTCGAAAACACAGGGACACCATGGTTAAAACATTGAAAACATAGAGGTACCATGGACATTCTCTCAATTATCAGTTTAATTTGAAGTTCGTTAATGATTATACCTAATTTTTCATCCAAAATTAATTAACCACTAACTAACCTAACTTCTAACGCCGTTATAACAGAAAACTGAACAGGGGTACCATGGGCACTAAACACAAAACACAAGGTTACCACAAGAACAAACTTAAAATGAGGGGTACCATGTGTAATCTGTCAAAGTTCGAGGGTACCATGGGAAATATCCCTTTTTATATTGACCTGTCGTTTTGACATTTTCTCGTCTCGTAAAAATTTAGAAATAATTTATCGAATTTTTAAAATAATAATACGTATAACTATTGTCCCATACTACTATTTATCGTTTATTTTACTTACCGTCTCACAAATTTCTTTTTCAAAATAAATTTAACGATTTCCATTATTCTAATTCCGTAATCTTATATTTCAACTTTTTAAGAAAGAAAGAAAAACATTTGTACGAAAAACGGACCGAAACTCGATCTCCTATTGACCTCTCACGTCAACTATTATTACACTACTCATCTTACCTATTACTAGTACTAACCTACTACATCACTCACCTAGCCTACTTAGACCATCCACATTGGTTTTCATTTTCTTCATTTTCATCTTACCTTCTCTCCTCATTTCAATCATCCACCTCATTTTTCCACTCACCATGTTCTTATTTTTCATCTTACAAAAAAACACCCCACATTCATTTCATCTTCTACTTTCATTCTCTCTCCTATTTTCTTATACCCCGCACATTTACACATCAAATTTACATTAACCCAATCATTTATTTTCATACTATTATTAATTTGCTTACATTTTTTCTTTGAATATTATTGTTTCTAAAAAAATGAAAGTAAGAAATGAAAATAAAACACACGGATGTAATCACTTAAAGTAAAATAAATTTGAAATTAAAACAGGCCAAGACTTAATACTTAATACACTGTAAAACCTAATTTAATTAAGACTTACTAAATTTAAACAAGCATAAAATAAATAAAAAGGGAGGACGACAACGACAGTACTTAAAGACTCTTACAAACAGAAAGACTCGACGATTAATATTGGACAACATCCATTATTTTCTAATAGGCTCACATGGTCCCCATCGTAATCGTAATATGAATTGTTCATCCAACCATATGGGTTTTCGTCTCCCTCCTCCGTTGTAATTTTGTCGTAAATAGTCCAATAGTAAACCTCTTCACGCTGGACAAATGTTCATCCACGACCGGACAAAAGATCACTTAAAATTTCTTTATCAACTATTTTCAACAGTTTACGAATCATCGAAACAACTTCACTTTCTAAGGATGTAAGTTCTTCGTTTTTAGCCATCCATGCCTCTGAAATATTAGAGATAATATAATCAAAATTTGCATATATCATAGAATTTCATATATAGTAATAGTAAGAATCATACCATAAGTATTATTGACTGCCATTGGAGGACTAAGTACAACTTCTGCATTTCCAATAATTATATCGTGGAGTTTGGTTAAGGCGGGTGGACTATTTAATAATAACATATACATGCTTTCTATTACGATTAAGTTAACACGAGTAAAAAAGTTGGGAGCTTCATCCCTAATCTTATTGATTTTCCACTGAGTTTTTTCAATTTCCTCATCATAGTGGGCAGACATATTATATATTTTAGTTAATTTTATGTAGGAGTGAAAGAGTTGTGAGGAAATGTAAAACGAAGTCGTAACTTATATAGAGCTATTTTTGTCCATATATTTTCTTTTTCTTTTTTGGTACTTTATTAATTAAAGCATCCGTCAGAAAATACAATTGAAATATATATTTTGGTGTAGTGTGTAGTCACTTTGTTTTTTAAAATCGTATCAATTAAAATATTTGACGGGCATAATAAATGATGGAGTTGTCAATTTTTAACACAATTATTTTGTATTGTCTTATCAAAATAGTGTACGTCGGAATGGTGTAGTGTGCAGTCACTTCGTTTTTGAAAATCGTATCAATTAAAGCATCTGACATAATAAATACTAGAGTTGTCAACTTCTACCACATTGATTTTGTATTATCTTATCAGAATAGTGTATGTCGGAAAGGTACAGTGTGTAGTCACTTTGTTTTTGAAAATCGTATCAATTAAAGCATCTGTCTTAATAAATACTAGAGTTGTCAATTTCTACCACATTGATTTTGTATTGTCTTATCAGAATAGTGTACGTCGGAATGGTGCGGTGTGTAGTCACTTTGTTTTTGAAAATCGTATCAATTAAAGCATCTGTCTTAACAAATACTAGAGTTATCAATTTTTAACACACTTATTTTGTATTGTCTTATCAGAATAGTATATATCGGAATGGTGCAGTATGTAGTCACTTCATTTTTGAAAATCGTATCAATTAAAGCATCGTAGCAATTAAATTCGTTTTCAGAATAATTAAACAAAAGTTTTCAGAATAATTAAACATAAGTTTACAAGTACGTAGAAGGAAAATTAAGATCTGATTAAACAAAACAGGTTACGAATACATTGAATAAAACTTAACCTAAGTGGCGAAACCTTTGCCAAAGATTCTCAATAAGGTCATTTCTGAGAGATAAATGTCGAGATGAATCTTCCATACGATCTCGATTAGACACAAATGGATGTATATCAAGAATGTATCCCACATCGTACTCAGGTTGTAAACACTAGTAGATGCTTCCTCATTATCTTCTTCCATATACTCATTTTCAATTTCGTATCCAGCATATGTATCACGTTCATCTTTCTAGACACCCACATTTTGACCGCCAGGTGTCTATAGCAGTTTCCGACAAACACCCGATGATGATCGGACGCAAACGTGCTTTAATATACTCAGAAACGGGCTCAAAATTATTGGGATTTGGCTTGGGCTCATTATAGAGTACATATCTCACAAAACCAACCTCAAAATCAGGCCCAGTGGGTCGTTTCGAGTCAAATAAGACTAATTTGGGTCGATTCCGACACCACGGGTAAAACCGTCTTTTAGCGACCGAGTCAAAACCCGGTCAAAGATTTTCCCGAGATACATGAGTCAGCCGTGACACCTCACACGGCTGATTCATACTCCAATCCTACAAAAATCAGCTACACAAAATATTAAACAAATCCGTTTAAGGATAGAATTCGATCTCAAGTAGAAATTCTATCCAAAAACCGAATCGAACATTCGACCGAGCTTGGATACTCGGCCGAGTAGCCTACCAACCAGCCGGTTCCCTTTCTTCCTTCACAAGAAAGCGGAATTCTCATTCCTCTCAAATTCTTACATTTCCTATCCTAAACGGTAGTTCAAACTCTCCTAGCCAAGGTTGGGAACACCCTATAAATAGCCCCTTGCATACAACACTTTAGAGACATCAATCAACATTCAGAAATATTCATATACACAACGAATAATTCCCACACACTCATAAGCATAAAACTTAGCATCAAGAAACCGATATTACAAACCCGAAGGAAACCGGCCCGATACCCGACACCCTTCACACGTGTCACGTCCAAACCAAGCCACCACAACTCACCGACATACACTCGACGCTCTTGTGCCCAAGCCACGTTCCGACGAGCCCTGATCCGAGTAAACAGAAGCATGTAGGTTGAGGGTGTAACAAAACCCGACTTCTCTTTTTCTTCTCCTCTCCTCCTCGTCGTCCGTTTTTTCTTTTACGGGTCTTCGGTCATCCTTTTTATTACGGGTCGTTCGTCGCTTTTATTTTATTTTCTAATATCGATATTACTAAAAAACTATTTTCATACATCGAACATTCTTAAAAAATATGATATCAACTCTATAGTTGAATATCGTATCAAAAAGAATTATATTAAATCTCGTCGAAGCTAAGAAAATCGTTACATCTTTTTATACAAAATACAACGATTTCAAACGCGGAGAGAATTAACATCTTTTTCGTTCAAATTCTTTTTTTACAAAACCCTTTTCTAAAAATCATTCCGAATACTCGATATCGATTTCATAATCGAGTATCGGATACGACGAATATCGAAAACATGAATCGAGTATAAATTAATTCATATTTGTACGCGATTTATCAAAATTAACAATTTTCGAACAACAATGGAACCGGGACAGACCCGCACGCGAGTCGCGCCCCACCCAGGCGACTCGCGCACGGGCCTGAAACCCGAGTCCCTTTTTTAGCTTTTCTCGTTCGTTTTTTATTATTTATTCTACGAAACGATTTTTAAAATTTATATCTTTTCTAAAACTATTCCGAGTATTTGATATTGATTTCGTAGTCAATTATCGAATATAACGAATATCGAAAATATTAGATCGAGTGCAAATTATGCGATATTTGTACGCGATTAAATAAAAGCATCGAACTTTCAAAAAAACCGATTTCAAAAACAGGCCGTCACGCGACCCGCCGGCATCCCGGGCGAGCCGCGCGGCCGGCTGTCACACACCCTTTCTTTTTTATTTATTTTTCGAACTTCGTGTTTTATACAAAACCGCGTCTTTTAGCAATATTTTCAGATTTCGATCTCGTACATTTATTATTTTTGCTATATTATTATTCACAAATCGATACTAACTCGTTTGTTTATCCTTTGTAGCAAATTCATATCTTTTTCTCATTATTTGTTTTATTATACTAAAACGAATCTCACATGCTAAATTCAACTTTGACGTTAATTTTCATGCATTAAACCGACTTAGCAACCCATTCAATTCCTCGCATGTTTAGGAAAACAATGTTTGCATATCATTCATCGTATTACTAACGCGCGTATTAAAAAATCATTCGATATCCTAGTGGAGGTCGCTAATGTGCGGGCGGGTTGGGTGTTCTTAGTGAACTTCCCAACACGTACCCTCACCCCTTACTCAGAACCGTGGTTTCCGGATGTCCGAATCCATTGGCAACGAGAGTCATTCAATATACGATTAACCGATCAAGTCGACATCGGTATCGAACTGCAAAGGGACGAGCCCAATAAACTCTGACATCGGAAATGGGCCGTATTTTGTATACGGCCCACTACGACATAGAGTGGGCTCGAACGGTTCCGAATAACCATAAAATTCGGTGGCGACTCCAACTTCGATTTAAATTTCAATTTGACCATCTCATATGGAGATTCATTCGCCTCCCCAAACCCGCGCGTGGCCGCGTCGGGGTGGACCTATGTCATGTCCACAATTTGGCGACTCCGCTGGGGATAAGCTGATACGTTACTGACCTTCAGCATCCTCAGGGTGAGACTCGAATAGAAATCGTTTGACTAGTATAATACGCGTTTTAGTTTTACGATTCATGCATAACCCCATATTTTCCCGGGCCGGTACTCGTGACCGACGTCCCACTATACTATCGATGTAGTCCAAATTGGATATGTCGAAGGTGTCCATTAGCCGATTCGGATGGGTTTTACGGCATGTTCTAAGCTCAACTCGACTTAGGAAGTTCGCCCCGATTCTCGATAGGCTGTGTACACTGGTATAAACCCTTACAGACTGACCGAGACTTAGAATTAAAGCATACATGGCGTCGTTATACTGTTTCCATGACTACGTGCTACCTGATTTACAAGTCTTTTTCAAAAACCGTCATTTTTTTCAAAAATTGCATCCTTTTCAAAATACCCAATTTTCAAAACCCGTGACATATACCGAATTTAGGATCCACGATTTTACTCAAAATAGCCTATTTTTAGCCGGTATTATGCCCATTTCAAAATTCAAAAATATTTTCGAACTTTCAAAACCGTCGCCCGACCCACCTTTTCCGTTTTTCGAAAAAAGGGCCGGTTCTCCCCGAATTTTTCGGGCTTTCAAAAATTCAATTTCAAAACCTTCCTTTTCTTAGGGCTTCCCGTATTTAGCAGTGTCGGGTCGTGTCTTAAGTCGTCAAGGTCTCTAGCGTCGAAACTCCGTCGATCTTATATCACGGATTTTCTCCCTATCCCAGTCCGCCTTATTAGACTAAAGCAAGGCCCACCTATGTAGGACACACTCCTACAAAGGATGGCCCGTCTACACAAATCGAGTCCAAAGTCTGGGGAATGTCTCACGTAAACCTCCTTTCAAACAGGGCCCAGCCCACACAGCTGGATCCTAAAGGAGGCCCACCTTTCACGAGTCGCCCGTCTAGGAGTCTCTCCCGAGTCAACCTTTTACAAGGCATAGCCCTATAACAAAAGGTTCGTGACCCTTACGTCTAAAGGTCACTCGTCCGGCACTCGAGTCTTAACCAAATTTTTGGTCCCACTTGGGGGCTACCCTTCATCAGAGCGGTCAATCACGGTTGCTCTAAGGGTCATGTCTTACACGTGTCTCACGTACCCCACCTTTGAGTCACTTAGATGCCACACCATTTGAGTCCTTAGTCTCACTTGGGGGCTATTCCCCGACGGAACAATTAATCACAGTCACCCCGAGAATCGCACCCTACACATTTGTCTTAGGAGAGTCTAACCCGAGTCAAACATGGTCGCCCCATTTTCGGACTCACCCTCGTGCAGCTTGAGTCTCATCGTCAAGTCCAAGCCAGGGTCGTTACCTCGTCTAGGTCAACGTTCGAGTATCCTGGTCCATGAATCTTAGTCATTCTCGTCACCCCGGGCCGTGTCTAGTTTGACTCCCTCTCTTGCATTTGCACAAAACCGAGTTTAGGCGAGTCGTGGCACCTGTCGAAGACCTTACCAAAAAAAAACAACCAACCGAGCATCCGAAAGTCCGAATTGGATTCGAGTCTAAGTTTGAGTCCGAGTCTAGGATACCCTACATCCTCATTTCCAAGTCAGAGTCAGAGTCTTTTGCATTCTGTCCTCTTTTCAAAGTTCAATAAAATCAGCTTTTCTATTGCTCATATATACTTTCCTTATGTGTTTCCGAGAACATGATGAACACCGTCATACACTGTGAGCACATGCACGTGACTATTACAGGCACATCTATAATGACTGCAGGAAATCGAGACCCGTGTTTTCCTTTACCTGTTCCATGTCTGACATAGAAAGCCACAAAACTACACTTAGCAGGAGCGGTATCGAATCCTATGACAAATCTAGGTAGTCTCCTAGTTTGGGTTCAAGACGGGAGGCAAGCCCATTTCCCACAATAAACACCCATCCAATAAGACTACCAATCCCTACCTTAGGTGTTAGTCTGACCAACAGGAAAAAAAAAGTTGGAAAAAAAAATCAAAAGTCCAAGGAAAAAAGCAAAAGGCCAAAACAAAAAAGCAGGCCATCATAAAAAAAGAGCATCCACGACCAGAACGGTCAACACAAATGAAGATCCCATGACCGGGGCTAAGAGGTCAACCAACAAAAAATATTCAAATGCCCATGACCGTGGTCAACGGTCCACTCAAGATCAATACTCATACCATCCAATAAGGGAGAAACAATCAAGCTGGTCAACTAACACCACATTTAGCCTTCTCACATTATAACCCTCAAGACCTTCCCGAGACCTAGGCTAAAGACAGCCCGGAATTTTGAGGATTCAAGCTCCATAGGATACCCCTAACCATTAGGGCCAGACATGGAAACCAGATCCCGCATCATCAAACATATCCCGGTCAAAGTTCGAGCCATTTTACTCGGCTTCCCCTTTACATAACAAAATTCACAATCACCACACAAAGACCCGAGATCAAAACTCGTCAAAGACCCGAGAGCAAAACTCGTCAAATCCCTTACTTAATCATACACAATCCCGAGAGCAAAACTCGTCAAATCCCCGAGAGCAAAACTCGTTAAAATCTCCGAGAGCAAAACTCGTTAAAATCCCCGAGAGCAAAACTCGTTAAAATTCCATCCCAATTCCTCTCATCCAAACCAGTTACCAACCCTAAGCACGGGAATTCAACCTGCGGTTGGCATAGAACATGCCCAAATAGTTCACACCACCTCTGGGGGCTACCCCGGAGAACGCTCACAGTCACAGGATCAACATCCTAATTATTCTAGCCCTTTGATCAAGACATCATTGGGAATGCACCTAGCCTACACCATCGCTATGGCTAGTTTCACACAAAGTCCTATTAGACTAGGCACCATAATATATCTTCCAATCCACTGAACTACGGCATGGTTTGATTTCACTACACGTGAATACGTAGGCAGCCTTTCAACAGAGGCACAACCACCCACATTGACACACATTCAAAAAGCGCCATCATTCCGGTCACGATACCATCATGTTCTCAACAGCTAGCTTTGTTGTCCCGGGGGCTTCTCCTAGGCAGAAGTTCTCCATCCACTCACAAAATCCAGATAAATTCAAAAAAAAAATCTAGCCTCCTTTTTGTAGTATGTCCTAGTACTCGGCTCATTCGAAGACAACAATCTGTCAGGACTCGAGACAAAACCCACTTTGGAAATGTACCCAAAAATCATAAATCCAGAAGAGCACTGGGCTACGGCATTGCTACTGCTAAAAGTCCCGTCATGTCAAAACAGTCTCATTACAGACTATTGCAATCCCCCCATAGCACATCCTTCCCATTCCGAGGATTCGACCATGTTGCCACTCGCCTAGGCTACGGAATAGCGCAACTTAAGAGTCTTGTTAGGTGGCCCACCCCCCTACCGAGTCACGGTCCAACCCCTCGAGAGTCCAGTCGTGTCTGTCAACTCGTACGGTCATGACCAGAGTCGAGTCTGTCGGTATATCTCTCTCTTCAAATTCTCATTTTTTTAAAAATTTGCAAAACTTAGCCATTTGAAAAATCCTTTTCGACAAGGTCCAATTTCGGTCTATTTAAATTGCAAATTTCTTTTCTACCCATTTCAGTTTTGAAAACCTATTTCCTAGCACGTGAGCTGCTTTCAGGACTTCGATTTCAAAACTAAGCAAAAATCATTTTTATTCCCCAGCGCGAGTCATATTTGTTTCACCTACATGTTGCATGCAAAATTTTATGTAACTTATACAGGTACAATTCAAGACCGCGCAATTCACATAACTCCCCAGCGGCATAAACTTATACGACAAGTCCGATTCCCCACGGAGTTATCATCATCAGCTCAGGTACATTTCTAGTCTCCGGCCGGCGGGCCCTTTACGCAAGTCTACTGGACTATAAACGATCCGACCGGAAGTCTGCCAGGTCTTAATCTTTGATTGGCCTGGTAGCTACTCTGACTTTCGCCTTGTCCAAGCCTCAGTCAGAGTGGGGGCTCTGTAGACACCCACATTTTGACCGCCAGGTGTCTATAGCAGTTTCCGACAAACACCCGATGATGATCGGACGCAAACGTGCTTTAATATACTCATAAACGGGCTCAAAATCATTGGGATTTGGCTTGGGCTCATTATAGAGTACATATCTCACAAAACCAACATCAAAATCAGGCCCAGTGGGTCGTTTCGAGTCAAATATGAGAATGGATCGAATTGAAATTCAAATCAAAGTGGAGTCGCCACAGAACTTTGTGGGAGTTCGGGCCCGTTCGAACCCACTCTATGTCGTAGTGGGCCGTGTACAAAATACGGCCCATTCCGATTTCAGAGCTTATCGGGTTCGTCCCTTTGCATTTGATACCGATACCGACATTATCGGATACCGTGTACTGAATGACTCTCGTTGCCAATGGTTTCGGACATCCGAAAACCGAGGTTCTGAGTAAGGGGTGAGGGTACGTGTTGGAAAGTTCACAAAGAACACCCAACTCCGCCCGCACATTAGCGGCCTCTACTAGGATATCGTTTGATTTTAAAATACGCGCTTTAGTAATACGATGGATGATATGCAAACATTGTTTTTCCTAAACATGCGAGAAATTGAATGGGTTTCTAAGTCGGTTTAATGCATGAAAATTAACGTCAAAGTTGAATTTAGCATGTGAGATTCGTTTTAGTATAATAAAACAAGAGATAGAAAGAATTTGCTAAAAAGATGAACAAACGTTTTAGTAACGATTGAATAAAAAAAATACGATAATATGCATGATTTTGAAAAGTTTACGACACGTGATGGATTAACACGTGTTGACTAAGGTCGAAGAAAAAATATATCGAGATCTGAAATATGCCTGAAAACCCGCTATTTTGTCTAAAAAACGATGTTCGAAGATTAAATAAAAAGATGACACTGTGCCGCGTTTCCAGACGGTCGCGCGACTCGCCCGGGATGCCGGCGGGTCGCGTGACGGGCTGCCTCGGAATCGATCTTTTGAAAATCGATAATTTAATTAAACCGCGTACAAATATTGCCTAATTCGTACTCGACTTAATTTAGCGATATTCTCTATATTCGATATTTGATTATGAAATCGATATCAAATATTCGGAATAGCTTTTTTTAGAAACGATAAAAAAAGGTTTTTTGTAAATCGTTTAAAACAAATCGAACTAAAAAAATGATGTTTGATTCTATCCGCGTTAAAATCGTTGTATTTTGTTTTAAGAAAACCATGTAACGATTTTTAGCATCAACAAGATTAATTTAGTTCTTTTTTAGTACGATATTTGATTAGAGAATCGATATCGTATTTTTAAGAATCATATTGTATATATATGAAAATAGTTTTGTAATATCGATATTAGAAATAAAAAAATGCGACGAACGACCCGTAAAAAAAACGACCGACGACGACGCTAGGACGAGGAAAAAGGTGAGGAAAAACGAGAGAAAGGAAGAGAGAAAAGAGAAGTCGGGTTTGATTTTACACCCTCAACCTACATGCTTTGTTTATTCGGATCGGGGCTCGTTGGAATGTGGCTAGGGCATGGGAGCGTCGAGTCAATGTTGGTGAGTTATGGTGGTTTTTTGGTTTTGACGTGTAAAGGGTAAGAGGTGGCCGGTTTCGTCGGGTCTCGGATATACTATCGGTTTCTCGATGCTAAGTGTATTTTTCATGGATTGTAGATGTGTGATGAATAATAAAGTTTATGTATATTTGATAGATGAATATTGTGTGTGCAAGGGGCCTATTTAATTTATAGGAAAATTCTCGACCTTGGCTAGGAGAAGTGTTTGGGTGAAAAACGAGAGGAACGTAAATTTCGTTACTTGGTGAAGAAGCAACGAATCTCGGCTGAAAATAGGCTGCTCGGGCGAGTATCCCATGCTCGGTCGAGTGTTTGATTCGGTATTCGGATAGAATTCCTACTTGAGATCGAATTCTATCCTCAAACGGATTTGTTTAATATTTTGTGTAGCTGGTTTTTTGTAGCGTTTGAGCTCGAATCAGTCACGTGGGGTGACACGGCTGACTCATACGTTTCGAAATATCTTTGACCGGGTTTTGACTCGGTCGCTAAAAGACGGTTTTGCCCCTGATGTCGGATTCGACCCAAATTAGTCTTATTTGACTCGAAACGACCCACTGGGCCTGAATTTGAGGTTGGTTTTCTGAGATTTGTACACCGTAAAAAGCCCAAGCCAAATGCCAATGATTTTGAGCCCCGTATTCGAGTATGTTAAAGCATGTTTGCGTCCGATCATCATCGGGTGTTTCTCGGAAACTGCTATAGACACCTGGCAGCAAAATGCGGGTGTCTACAGCATGATGAGTAGTATCACATAAAGAGCCGACAACATCCCAAGGGGGAAGTTTGTAAGAACTAGCGGAACAATAAATTAGAGGTGTAATACCTCGTATTTTTCAAATAATGTTAAAAATTTAAAAATTTATTTAAACTAAGTTTAACGCTTGAAAATTTATTTTCGTGAATAAAATATTTTATTTTCGTGAATAAAATATTTTATTTTCGTTAAATTAAAAATTATTCCGTATTAAAAACATGAGAATTTATTTATCGAATTATTAAAAAATTTATCTTTCGTTAAATAGAGTTTAAAACTCAAAAATAATTTTTATATTGACCTGTCGTTTTGACATTTTCTCGTCTCGTAAAAATTTAGAAATAATTTATCGAATTTTTAAAATAATAATACGTATAACTATTGTCCCATACTACTATTTATCGTTTATTTTACTTACCGTCTCACAAATTTCTTTTTCAAAATAAATTTAACGATTTCCATTATTCTAATTCCGTAATCTTATATTTCAACTTTTTAAGAAAGAAAGAAAAACATTTGTACGAAAAACGGACCGAAACTCGATCTCCTATTGACCTCTCACGTCAACTATTATTACACTACTCATCTTACCTATTACTAGTACTAACCTACTACATCACTCACCTAGCCTACTTAGACCATCCACATTGGTTTTCATTTTCTTCATTTTCATCTTACCTTCTCTCCTCATTTCAATCATCCACCTCATTTTTCCACTCACCATGTTCTTATTTTTCATCTTACAAAAAAACACCCCACATTCATTTCATCTTCTACTTTCATTCTCTCTCCTATTTTCTTATACCCCGCACATTTACACATCAAATTTACATTAACCCAATCATTTATTTTCATACTATTATTAATTTGCTTACATTTTTTCTTTGAATATTATTGTTTCTAAAAAATGAAAGTAAGAAATGAAAATAAAACACACGGATGTAATCACTTAAAGTAAAATAAATTTGAAATTAAAACAGGCCAAGACTTAATACTTAATACACTGTAAAACCTAATTTAATTAAGACTTACTAAATTTAAACAAGCATAAAATAAATAAAAAGGGAGGACGACAACGACAGTACTTAAAGACTCTTACAAACAGAAAGACTCGACGATTAATATTGGACAACATCCATTATTTTCTAATAGGCTCATGGTCCCCATCGTAATCGTAATATGAATTGTTCATCCAACCATATGGGTTTTCGTCTCCCAGAAGTTCAATTTCACGGAGTCGGTCCTCCTCCGTTGTAATTTTGTCGTAAATAGTCCAATAGTAAACCTCTTCACGCTGGACAAATGTTCATCCACGACCGGACAAAAGATCACTTAAAATTTCTTTATCAACTATTTTCAACAGTTTACGAATCATCGAAACAACTTCACTTTCTAAGGATGTAAGTTCTTCGTTTTTAGCCATCCATGCCTCTGAAATATTAGAGATAATATAATCAAAATTTGCATATATCATAGAATTTCATATATAGTAATAGTAAGAATCATACCATAAGTATTATTGACTGCCATTGGAGGACTAAGTACAGCTTCTGCATTTCCAATAATTATACCGTGGAGTTTGGTTAAGGCCGGTGGACTATTTAATAATAACATATACATGCTTTCTATTACGATTAAGTTAACACGAGTAAAAAAGTTGGGAGCTTCATCCCTAATCTTATTGATTTTCCACTGAGTTTTTTCAATTTCCTCATCATAGTGGGCAGACATATTATATATTTTAGTTAATTTTATGTAGGAGTGAAAGAGTTGTGAGGAAATGTAAAACGAAGTCGTAACTTATATAGAGCTATTTTTGTCCATATATTTTCTTTTTCTTTTTTGGTACTTTATTAATTAAAGCATCCGTCAGAAAATACAATTGAAATATATATTTTGGTGTAGTGTGTAGTCACTTTGTTTTTTAAAATCGTATCAATTAAAATATTTGACGGGCATAATAAATGATGGAGTTGTCAATTTTTAACACAATTATTTTGTATTGTCTTATCAAAATAGTGTACGTCGGAATGGTGTAGTGTGCAGTCACTTCGTTTTTGAAAATCGTATCAATTAAAGCATCTGACAAAATAAATACTAGAGTTGTCAATTTCTACCACATTGTTTTTGTATTGTCTTATCAGAATAGTGTATGTCGGAATGGTACAGTGTGTAGTCACTTCGTTTTTGAAAATCGTATCAATTAAACCATCTAACATAATAATAATGGAGTTATCAATTTTTACCACATTGATTTTGTATTGTCTTATCAGAATAGTGTATGTCGGAATAGTGCAGTGTGTAGCACTTCGTTTTTGAAAATCGTATCAATTAAAGCATCTGATATAATAAATACTAGAGTTGTCAACTTCTACCACATTGATTTTGTATTATCTTATCAGAATAGTGTATGTCGGAAAGGTACAGTGTGTAGTCACTTCGTTTTTGAAAATCGTATCAATTAAAGCATCTGACAAAATAAATACTAGAGTTGTCAATTTCTACCACATTGTTTTTGTATTGTCTTATCAGAATAGTGTATGTCGGAATGGTACAGTGTGTAGTCACTTCGTTTTTGAAAATCGTATCAATTAAACCATCTAACATAATAATAATGGAGTTATCAATTTTTACCACATTGATTTTGTATTGTCTTATCAGAATAGTGTATGTCGGAATAGTGCAGTGTGTAGCACTTCGTTTTTGAAAATCGTATCAATTAAAGCATCTGATATAATAAATACTAGAGTTGTCAACTTCTACCACATTGATTTTGTATTATCTTATCAGAATAGTGTATGTCGGAAAGGTACAGTGTGTAGTCACTTTGTTTTTGAAAATCGTATCAATTAAAGCATCTGTCTTAATAAATACTAGAGTTGTCAATTTCTACCACATTGTTTTTGTATTGTCTTATCAGAATAGTGTATGTCGGAATGGTACAGTGTGTAGTCACTTCGTTTTTGAAAATCGTATCAATTAAACCATCTAACATAATAATAATGGAGTTATCATTTTTTACCACATTGATTTTGTATTGTCTTATCAGAATAGTGTATGTCGGAATAGTGCAGTGTGTAGCACTTCGTTTTTGAAAATCGTATCAATTAAAGCATCTGATATAATAAATACTAGAGTTGTCAACTTCTACCACATTGATTTTGTATTATCTTATCAGAATAGTGTATGTCGGAAAGGTACAGTGTGTAGTCACTTCGTTTTTGAAAATCGTATCAATTAAAGCATCTGACAAAATAAATACTAGAGTTGTCAATTTCTACCACATTGTTTTTGTATTGTCTTATCAGAATAGTGTATGTCGGAATGGTACAGTGTGTAGTCACTTCGTTTTTGAAAATCGTATCAATTAAACCATCTAACATAATAATAATGGAGTTATCAATTTTTACCACATTGATTTTGTATTGTCTTATCAGAATAGTGTATGTCGGAATAGTGCAGTGTGTAGCACTTCGTTTTTGAAAATCGTATCAATTAAAGCATCTGATATAATAAATACTAGAGTTGTCAACTTCTACCACATTGATTTTGTATTATCTTATCAGAATAGTGTATGTCGGAAAGGTACAGTGTGTAGTCACTTTGTTTTTGAAAATCGTATCAATTAAAGCATCTGTCTTAACAAATACTAGAGTTATCAATTTTTAACACACTTATTTTGTATTGTCTTATCAGAATAGTATATATCGGAATGGTGCAGTATGTAGTCACTTCATTTTTGAAAATCGTATCAATTAAAGCATCGTAGCAATTAAATTTGTTTTCAGAATAATTAAACAAAAGTTTTCAGAATAATTAAACATTAGTTTACAAGTACGTAGAAGAAAAACTAAGATCTGATTAAACAAAACAGGTTACGAATACATTGAATAAAACTTAACCTAAGTGGCGAAACCTTTGCCAAAGATTCTCAATAAGATCATTTCTGAGAGATAAATGTCGAGATGAATCTTCCATACGATCTCGATTAGACACAAATGGATGTATATCAAGAATGTATTCTACATCGTACTCAGGTTGTAAACACTAGTAGATGCTTCCTCATTATCTTCTTCCATATACTCATTTGGAATGTCGTATCCAGCATATGTATCACGTTCATCTTTTTAGACTCCCACATTTTGACCGCCAGGTGTCTATAGCAGTTTCCGACAAACACCCGATGATGATCGGACGCAAACGTGCTTTAATATACTCAGAAACGGGCTCAAAATCATTGGGATTTGGCTTGGGCTCATTATAGAGTACATATCTCACAAAACCAACCTCAAAATCAGGCCCAGTGGGTCGTTTCGAGTCAAATAAGACTAATTTGGGTCGATTCCGACACCACGGGTAAAACCGTCTTTTAGCGACCGAGTCAAAACCCGGTCAAAGATTTTCCCGAGATACGTGAGTCAGCCGTGACACCTCACACGGCTGATTCATACTCCAATCCTACAAAAATCAGCTACACAAAATATTAAACAAATCCGTTTAAGGATAGAATTCGATCTCAAGTAGGAATTCTATCCAAAAACCGAATCGAACATTCGACCGAGCTAGGATACTCGGCCGAGTAGCCTACCAACCAGCCGGTTCCCTTTCTTCCTTCACAAGAAAGCGGAATTCTCATTCCTCTCAAATTCTTACGTTTCCTATCCTAAACGGTAGTTCAAACTCTCCTAGCCAAGGTTGGGAACTCCCTATAAATAGCCCCTTGCATACAACACTTTGGAGACATCAATCAACATTCAGAAATATTCATATACACAACGAATAATTCCCACACACTCATAAGCATAAAACTTAGCATCGAGAAACCGATATTACAAACCCGAAGGAAACCGGCCCGATTCCCGACACCCTTCACACGTGTCACGTCCAAACCAAGCCACCACAACTCACCGACATACACTCGACGCTCTTGTGCCCAAGCCACGTTCCGACGAGCCCTGATCCGAGTAAACAGAAGCATGTAGGTTGAGGGTGTAACAAAACCCGACTTCTCTTTTTCTTCTCCTCTCCTCCTCGTCGTCCGTTTTTTCTTTTACGGGTCTTCGGTCGTCCTTTTTATTACGGGTCGTTCGTCGCTTTTATTTTATTTTCTAATATCGATATTACTAAAAAAACTATTTTCATACATCGAACATTCTTAAAAAATATGATATCAACTCTATAGTTGAATATCGTATCAAAAAGAATTATATTAAATCTCGTCGAAGCTAAGAAAATCGTTACATCTTTTTATACAAAATACAATGATTTCAAACGCGGAGAGAATTAACATCTTTTTCGTTCAAATTCTTTTTTTACAAAACCCTTTTTCTAAAAATCATTCCGAATACTCGATATCGATTTCATAATCGAATATCGGATACGACGAATATCGAAAACGTGAATCGAGTATAAATTAATTCATATTTGTACGCGATTTATCAAAATTAACAATTTTCGAACAACAACGGAACCGGGACAGACCCGCACGCGAGTCGCGCCCCACCCAGGCGACTCGCGCACGGGCCTGAAACCCGAGTCCCTTTTTTAGCTTTTCTCGTTCGTTTTTTATTATTTATTCTACGAAACGATTTTTAAAATTTATATCTTTTCTAAAACTATTCCGAGTATTTGATATTGATTTCGTAGTCAATTATCGAATATAACGAATATCGAAAATATTAGATCGAGTGCAAATTATGCGATATTTGTACGCGATTAAATAAAAGCATCGAACTTTCAAAAAAACCGATTTCAAAAACAGGCCGTCACGCGACCCGCCGGCATCCCGGGCGAGCCGCGCGGCCGGCTGTCACACACCCTTTCTTTTTTATTTATTTTTCGAACTTCGTGTTTTATACAAAATCGCGTCTTTTAGCAATATTTTCAGATTTCGATCTCGTACATTTATTATTTTTTCTATATTATTATTCACAAATCGATACTAACTCGTTTGTTTATCCTTTGTAGCAAATTCATATCTTTTTCTCATTATTTGTTTTATTATACTAAAACGAATCTCACATGCTAAATTCAACTTTGACGTTAATTTTCATGCATTAAACCGACTTAGCAACCCATTCAATTCCTCGCATATTTAGGAAAACAATGTTTGCATATCATTCATCGTATTACTAACGCGCGTATTAAAAAATCATTCGATATCCTAGTAGAGGTCGCTAATGTGCGGGCGGGGTTGGGTGTTCTTAGTGAACTTCCCAACACGTACCCTCACCCCTTACTCAGAACCGTGGTTTCCGGATGTCCGAATCCATTGGCAACGAGAGTCATTCAATATACGATTAACCGATCAAGTCGGCATCGGTATCGAACTGCAAAGGGACGAGCCCAATAAACTCTGACATCGGAAATGGGCTGTATTTTGTATACGGCCCACTACGACATAGAGTGGGCTCGAACGGTTCCAAATAACCATAAAATTCGGTGGCGAATCCAACTTCGATTTAAATTTCAATCTGACCATCTCATATGGAGATTCATTCGCCTTCCCAAACCCGCGCGTGGCCGCGTCGGGGTGGATCTATGTCATGTCCACAATCTTCCACAATCATGTTATGTAATATTATACATGTTCTCATAACTTTTCGCAAAGTTATTGTATCCCACGATAGTGCTGTTCTACGAATTACCGCAAACCTAGCTTGTAGGACACCGAACGCACGCTCCACATCCTTCCTTACACTCTCTTGTCTTTTTGAGAAGCAAAGCACCTATCTTTAGGTGTTTGTGGATGTCTTATAGACGAGATTAAAGTAGACCACCTTGGGTATATCCCATCTGTTAAGTAATAAGGAGTATTGTGGTGATTACCGTTTACCCAATAACTAACACGTGGAGCTCGCCCGTTCAAGAGATCATCAAAGATGGGGGAACGATGAGGCACGTTTAGATCGTTAGCTGATCCGGGCGTGCCAAAATAAGAATGTGATATCCACAAATGTTGAGAAGCTATAGCCTCAATTATCGACAGTTTTGTTGACCGTCCTTGATATTGGCCTTGCCAAGCCACTGGACAATTTTTCCAAGTCCAGTGCATACAATCAATACTCCCCAACATACCTGGAAATCCTCATGTTTCATTGATTTGAAGTAGCCTTTGAACATCTGCAGCTGTTGGAGTTCTGAGATAATCTTCACCAAATTGAGCAATGATAACTTCGACGAACACTAAAAGACATTTTCGTGATGTTGATTCACCAAGTCTTAAGTATTCGTCGACCCTATCAGCGGCCTCTCCGTATGCTAACATACGAATTGCTGCAGTATATTTTTGCAAAGCTGATAAACCTGGTCTTCTAGTAGCATCACGTGTTTGTCGAAAATATTCGTGACTGGACTCAGCAGCATGTACCAAACGTAGAAACAGATGTCTTCGCATTCGAAATCTACGTCGAAACATCCTATCATCGTACACAGGTTCATTAGCGAAGTAGTCGTTGTAGAGTCTACGATGACCATCTTCTCGGTTTCTTTCAATGAATTTCCTTCATTTCCGAAGTGGTGGTTGGTTTTGATGGTGAGTATTTTGTGCTTGTATTAGTAATAGTCGAGTACTTAGTAAATTTATTAATTGAATCCTTTGAGCTCGACGTCTATTGTAGCCTTCTGAGGATGAGGAAGAATGTGTTGAAGATGGTGGGGAAGATGGTGGGGATGAAGAATTAGACATGATGTGTGAATGATTGAAAATGGTGTGGATTATTTTGAAGTATAATCATCCATATATATAGAGCCATTTTTTATAAGGATATGGATAAGAAGATGAAATCTATATGGATATTCTTTAGATAAGGATAAGGATATCCACACACTCCAGATACTCTAACGACTTTAATACAAATAAGGAAAATCCAGTAACGACTCTATTTTTCAAATACAAATCATCGAACGGCTCAAATTCAAATACTCCAATGACTACATTCAATTGAAAGCACAACTTAAAAACTAATATAAATTAAATACACAACTTGAATACAAATAAGTAAAAACTTGAGTACATAACGACTACTACAAATTTGAAAAAATAAAAAAGTACTCCCTCCTATTCACTCTTTTCCTCCCACTTTCCTTTTTGAGCTTAGTTTGGTTTTCTTCCCACTTTCCTTTTTTGGAAATAATTTTAATCATTCTTTATTCTTCCTTCAATTCTTTATTCTTTTCCTCCACACCTAAACCCAACCCCTTTTCACTTTATACCCCACCTTTTACACTTCATACCCCACTTTCTATTCATCTCTTTTACTTTATCTCCACTCTTTATTATTATTATACTCCCTCCTTGGTTTCCCCCCAAAAAAAATTGGGGAGGAAAAGAGAGAATAGGAGGGAGTAACATTCAAAGACTGCCAAACTTATTAAGCAAATTAATCTTCAAAGTTTCTAGCTGTAGTGGTAGCGAACTAGCGATGGAGTTTACAGCAATTGTTGAAGCATTTGCCAGTCTTGGTCCTTTCTCTTTCTTTCTTCTCTTTTGTTATGCAATGCCAATTGTTGTAAAGCAACCTCCACATTTTTCTTCTTAAATTGCAATTTCTCCCTCTCCAAAACTAGATCAACTGCAGTTGTTTCATTCATCGCTGCAAATTGCAAGTTTATTTCATCTAACTCAACATTACTATTTTTTTTCTTACCTTTATTTCTCTTTGCCTACTGTCAACCCTCAGGACATTGAGTGTTTGCACTCTCAATATCATTAGAGGTAGGATTTGACTGCTCATCATCAAGTCGTACTCTTTTACCACTACTGCTGTTGTCTTCATTTCCACCGCCGGTAGATGTCCCTCTAACGACACCCGTTTTGGAAGCGTTGGCAGCGAAGGGAGCTAAATAGCCTTTCCATTTCAGATGCCCTTTTGTAGACACCCGCATTTTGACTGCCAGGTGTCTATGGCAGTTTCCAAAAAATACCCGATGATGATCGGACGCTAACGTGTTTCTATGCGCTCGGATACGGGCTCAAATCCATTAATCGTTGGCTAACACACTTACAGAGTACAAATTTCACAAAATCATCCTTGAATCCAGGCCCAGTGGATCATTCCGAGTCAAACAAGACTAATTTGGGCCAAAACCGACACCGGAATTAAAACCGACTTTTAACGATTGGGTCAACCCCGGTCAAAGTCGTTTCCGAGACACACAAAACAACCCATACAACCATCAAAAGTCCAAGTCAAATGCAAAACCCATCAAGCAATCAAAGTCAAGGTCCAAAACAAAGGACCCGTGCACCCCGACTGGGCCACTCGATCGAGTGACCCACCCACTCGATCGAGTGGGCTTGTTTTGAGCCCGACGGCTGGCTTCACGGGCCACTCGACCGAGTTAGCCCTATACTCGGTCGAGTAACCCTAAATCGCGTGCCCTAGCTCTCCCTATATAAGCAACCCCCATGCAACACAATTACACATCCTTTAGCAGTCTTAAAAAACCCTAGTACACTCTAGGACAACCCTAACACATCTACACACACTTCAGAACCCTAGCAATTCTACACTAGCAAAAACCCTAAACCTAGTTTTAGGAATCAAACCCGAGCCACCATAACTTAGCCTCCATACACCTCGAAGACTCTTGTATTAAAGCCACGGTTACGAGTTCGCACCGAGACAAGAACATGTAGGTTGAGGGTGACAAACCTCGTTCTCCTTTCCCTTTTCTTCTCGTCGTCCATCTCTTTTTTTATGCCTTTTTTCGTTTATTATTATTATTATTATTATTATTATTATTATTATTATTATTATTATTATTATTATTATTATTATTTACGCATTTTAATATCGCATATTCATCTTGTTCTAATCAATTATTTTTTAAGGGTCGAAACCCGTTGACGCGGATCCGACATCACAATCCCTAGGGATTTATTCGATGTCGGAAAAGCCGAGGGAATCAAGTTTTATTATTATTTAAAACACCGATTTCCTAAATCACATAAAATTAATTCAAAACGCTATTTTCGTTGATGCTAAATAATTGTCAAAACAATTCTTCGGAATTATGACATTATTAACGCGGAGAAAATTTAATCACATCTCAATAATTAATTTAAAACGATTTTCGGCATAAACACGATTTTTGCAAACAAACCGGGTTCGTACAGGTGCCACTCGACCGAGTGCCTTAGTCACTCGATCGAATGACACCCTAAAATCGAGTCAAAATACATGTCACGACCACCACTCGGTCGAGTCTCACAGTGACTCGATCGAGTGGCCACGTACTCGACCGAGTTGGCCAATAACTCGGCCGAGTACGGTCCGTAATGCAAAACAGAAACATCTTTTAGGGGTTCACTCGATCGAGTCTATCGACCACTCAATCAAGTGACCCTATAACGACTAAAACGCAAGTCGTACATTATTCTATTTTCAAAACTCGATAGTATTTTACGACTTAGGTCAACATGTGCTTAATCAATCACGTGTATACTATCTTTTCAACCATGCATCATCTTATATCTCATCTCATATTTCGCACAAACCGTTATTATTCGTTATTTTATTATATCGTTACTAACGCGTTTATTGTTTCTTTTGTCAATTTAATTATTGTTCGTTTATTGTACTAAATGAACCCACATGCTAAAATTCCACTTTGACGTAGAATTAATTGCATTAAATTGACATAGAAACCCACTTTTCAATTTCATTCACATGTTTAGGGAAAATAAATCTTTGCATATCATTTTCCCGTTTTACTAACGCGCGTATTGTAAGTCATTCGAATTCTTAGTAAAGGCCGCTAATGTGCGGGCGGGGTTGGGTGTCCTTTGTGGGCTTCCCAACACGTACCCTCACCCCTTACTCAGAACCTCGGTTTCCGGACGCCCGAAACCGTTGGCGCACGAGAGTCATTCAATACACGATATCCGATAATGTCGGTATCGGTATCAAATGCAAAGGGACGAGCCCAATAAACTCTGACATCGAAAATGGGCCGTATTTTGTATACGGCCCACTACGACATAGAGTGGGCTCGAATGGTTCCGAATAACCACAAAATTCGGTGGCGACTCCACATAGACCTAAATTTCAATTCGATCATTCTCATATGGAGATTCATTCGCCTACCCAAACCCGCGCGTGGCCGCGTCGGGGTGGACCTATGTCATGTCCACACCTTTTAACATATCCCAAGCATGATCCAAGTTGAATCTGGTTTTATATAAAGCTCTGGTCTCTGCTAAGACGATTTAATTTCTTCATTCCACCCACCGACCCTTCTTCTACAAGCCGTCTCATAGCACGAACGCCATTTCATGATTATGGTAGATATTCTTCTAAATCGATTATCGAGCATTCCAATAGAGTGTTGTCGTAGTGTAGGATTGTAAGCTCTTGCCAATTCATATTTTTCAAATACATGCTTCCAGAAAACATTCTTGTTTTGGTTAATATCAATAGCACCATCTTTAGAAATAGTAATAAAAGAGGAAATTAGTGCCTCATCCTCTTTTACAGAGAAAGTAGCCCTGTTTGAGTTTCGTGATGTTGGGGTCGATAAATTTTCGACTACATTTTCATCAACATTGTCATCAACATGATATTGACTCTGAAAATTTGCACGAGTTTGGGGCAGAGAATATAGGAAAATGGTTAGTATTATCATATGTTGATTGACTTGAATTTTGTGTAGGTAATATTGTATTATCTGGAAATTGTTGTGTGTCTTGATATTCATCTAAATATTCTGAATTGATATCAAAATTGTAATGATAATTTGATGAATTGTTATTATTATTATAACTCATAATTATAATTAGTAAATAATATTATATAATTGTGAGAATGAGTAGGAAAGAGTTGTGTGAAAAGAGGTAAATAATGGAGTATATTTATAGAAGTGGAAATAGGGTCAGTCGGGTCGGGTTGGGTAATATTGTGTTCGGGCCGTAAGTTTCGAGTTATTTAGGTTCGAATGAATATGAAAATAAAAGTACGGCTCGGGAAATGATAAATTTTTAATAAAACAAAATTACAACGCAAACGTAGTGAGTTCGGAAATATAGTACGGCACACTTTGAAAAAAAAATTAACCAACACAAAACGCTAGTAATTTATTTTACGAACAATAATTTCTAAATAGTGTCGTATCGATTAATTTTTTTTAATCTGTGCCACGATTATATTTTGTTTACCAATTCGTCACTTCGGTACAACTTTTTTACCTATTTGGCACCGGTGACATTTTAAAAATATCCGTCACTAGGTCGGGTTCGGGTCATTTTGCAAAAGGTTTGGGTAGGATCGGTTTCGGGTTACAAAATGTTCAGGTTAAATTGTAAATGTTAAACTAAAAATATACATACGACCCGGGTTAATGATAATTTTTTAATAAAAAAAATTAAAGAAAAAAAATATACGTTCGGAAATATAATCTTCGAGAAAGAGTAAATACGGACGTTGGAATCGAAAGAAATTAAGAAATAATAAAGCTAAACCATATTGGCCAACTTGGGTGTGCCTTCCCATCTGCAAACATACACTTTCTCTGTGCAATCCACCCTCTCTCCCTCTCTTCATTTGCAGCATTTCATCTACACGAAAACACTTCATCTTTTCATCTTCATCCTCTTATTCTTCATCAAATGCAATAGTTATTTCATCTTCCTCTTCATCCCTCTCTCCATTTTCAGGTTTTCATCTTCTTCTTTTTCATCTAATGCAGATGGTCTTAGAGCATACTTACCAAAGAATGAATTTTTCATTCTTGGGTGGGACCTACTTATTCCACCTCAAAATCTTTACTCCAATTTCTCTATCCAAAAAAAACTTCTCCATCCAAGAATGGATATTCTATTCTTCAATTGGACCCAAAAAACACAAATAAAAGTTGGCGAGGAAATTAATCCTCAATGACAACGCCACATGTCATTTAACCAATGGCTCAATTGAGTGGCATGTTTGGTGGAAAAAAATTAAAAAAAAATGCAAGGACCCACGTCATTCTCCGCCATCCTCTTCGTGTAAACGAATAGTCCATCATTCTCCTTCATGGAGAATGGATTCTTCTTGGATGGAGGAGCCCAATCTCTCCATTCTCCTCCAAGAATGGATGAAGATTCTCTAACTACTCCCTACTTACTACTATATACTCCCTCTGTCTCAATGAATTCTTTACGTTTACTTTTTCACACTTGTCGAGCTACATTTCATTTCGTTCATATCTTTATTTACGTGTTATTAAAAATTCTAAAATTTTGATATTCTTACTGTACTTATTAAGACCATTGAAAAAGTAACTTAATAATTTGCTTAGGAGTCGTTTGGTTGCCCTCTTAAAACATGGGAAGTGGAACTTCCCATGAATTGATAAATTGGGACGCTGTTTGGTTGCCCACTTCCCGGGAATCGCCACTTCTCAGGAATTGTTACTTCCTCCATGATGGGGGAAGTTACTCACCAAGTCCCTCCTTGGTGGGTAGAACTTCCCACATGAAGTTATTTCCCACATGACAACCAAACAATATTTTTGTACTTCTCATGAAATACAAATTCACGTGAATTTAAGTTCCCGATAACTTCATCTTCCAATGGTGAACCAAACGAGCCCTTAGTTAAATATTTGGGCTTATATTTTCATGACTAAATTATTTATATATAAAAATGTTATATGTTATTCAAATTTTGTTATTATTTCAATTATGACTAAATTCAATTTAAGTATATATACAAAATTTTGTAAGAATTATGGGTCTGATACAATATATGCTGACAATATTATTTGGACCTACTGTATTTATTAGCTGTCACTTAAGGTGAGCCCAAACATGTGATCCGTTATAATAATAATGACGCGGGCTTATTTACGTCTTATAAAGTATGGGCCGGATACAATAATAGTGTAGAGACCCGTTAGGGCTTTAAGTGATGCATGATGGGCGTATCAACTAAAGCGACTAATATGGGTGATTAGGGTTTCACACCCCTCCCTATATATAGTCAGGGTTATGGTCCCTGACAGCACACTCCAACCTAAGCTCTTATACATCCCATCAGTAGAGAGAAACCAAAAGGCGAGTGTAACTGTTAGAAGGCCTTAATCAGGAGACTCTCGTTCCACCTCTCTTTACCGATGGAGTCAGGTACGCTTCCGCAACTCAACATACCAATTAATTTAGTATGAAGTTTTCAGTATTTAGTCGGATTATTTCTAACAAGTGGTATCAGAGCCGTCTTCATATTAAATTTTTTGGGTCAGAAATATTGTTCGGTTTTCTCGTAGATTTCGTTTTGCGTAATCATTATGCTTAGACTTTTATTCATTCTGATCTGATTTGTTTACGCTACGGAACAAGTGCATATTTGTGATTAAGATTTAACCTACTATTAATGATTGAGCGTCTGTCATACAGTAGTAATTATAGTCAGAACATGATGTATTTTGCCGCACTTATTTCGTTCTCTCGCACACTTGATTTTTTCTTTTTGCATGGACATATGAATTCGTTACTGTTCATTGAAGTCAAAATCATCTCTCCTGCATCATTCTTGCATCATCATGCTCATCATGACTTTGTTACTGTTCGGCATAAATTTGTTACTGTTCACTGCTCATCATCATTGCTTAGTACAGTATTTTTTTTTTTTTGGAATACTGTCATATTCTGATTTATACGTATTATATATGATACTTCGTACGTATTTTTGGAGTATATAGAATATGCAGTTATAATTTGATTATCCTAATATATACGAAATATTCTTTATCCCTGCCATAATTTATTATCGCGAGTTTACGATGTCACATGAATAATTTTTATAGATTATTTTGCGTTCATTTAATTAGGTTGGTTAAAGAATCATAATTCAGATATTAAATTTTCAGATTCATATAATTGGCTATTCAGTTTATAAGGCGTCTAGTATTTTAGACCGTTTAATTGAAACAATAAGTTGCCAAAGTAACCTCTTTTGCGTAAATTGAACGTTTTAAAATATCAAGACTTTTGTGTGATTAATTTTCATGCGGGTAATGGTCGGCACAAAGGAAGGCTATTATTTGGCCGAAATTTAATCATGCTTGTGGTAATAAATATGTAACGATTATACGGTTTTCATGTGAATATTAAGTCGGCCCAAAGGAAGTCGTAGTATTTGACAGGAATTTATTGTTAATATTTGATTACTACACCAAGATGACCACTTACAAGTTAATTTTAAGTCCAAAGACGAAAATTAATGTTGTGCTAGGTGTCTTGTTATGATGAAATTATTTGCCAATACTTGAATCTGATTATTTAAAGTTGAATTTGGAATTTATTGTGGGCATGTTTGTATTTTTTTTGTTCTTTTCAGTGAATGCTTCTGCTAATACGATATCTGCTAACATCAATGCAATTCCAATGCTTGACGGAACAAATTTTAAGTATTGGAAGGAGAACGTTATGATCGTTCTGGGTTGCATGGATCTAGACCTTGCTCTTCGGGAAGAGCGCCCCACTGAGATTAAGGACTCCAGTGCCTCTGATGATAAGATGGACATGGAGAAATGGGAGCGCTCAAATCACATGAGTCTAATGATCATGAAACGTGCAATTCCAGAATCATTCAGGGGCACTATGTCCGAAGAGGATAATGCCAAGAAGCTCCTCGTTGAACTTGAAAAGCATTTTGCGAAAAACGAAAAGGCTGAGACAAGTACTCTGTTGACGAGTCTTGTTTCTATGAAGTATAAGAGTTCAGGGAACGTAAGGGAGTACATTATGGAAATGTCTCAAATTTCTTCAAAACTAAAGGCACTCAAGCTGGATTTGTCTGAGGACTTATTAGTGCATCTAGTTTTGATCTCTCTTCCTAAAAGTTCCAGTTAGTTTAACGTCAGTTATAACTGCCAAAAGGAGAAGTGGACTCTGAATGAGCTCATTTCTCATTGTGTTCAAGAGGAGGAGAGAATTAAGAAAGAAAAGACAGAAAGTGCTCATTTGGCTTCATCCTCTAAGGATGGTAGGAAAAGGAAGAAGGGTAAGGACGTTGCAGTTGCGCGACCACCAAAGAAGCAGAATACGGAAACTAAGGAACCTGAGAAAAATTCAGAAAATAAGGACTCAGGATGCTTCTTTTGTGGAAAGCCATGTCATAAGAAGAAACAATGCATAGGGTATCACGGTTGGCGTGTAAAAAAGGGTATGTTTCTTTCTATTGTCTGTTCTGAGGTCAATTTAACTTCGGTACCTAAACACACTTGGTGGATAGACTCCGGTGCTACTACTCACATAAGTGTGTCCATGCAGGGTTGCCTGAATTGCCGAAATCCGGTTGATGCTGAAAGATACATCTATGTAGGCGATGGCAAGGCAGTTGAAGTTAAGGCTATAGGGACATTTAGGTTATTGTTAAAGACTGGAAATTATTTGGATTTGAAAGAGACTTTTGTTGTACCGTCATTTAGACGGAATTTGGTTTCAGTTTCTACTTTGGACAAGTTTGGTTATTTTTGTTCTTTTGGAAACAATAAGTTTAGTCTTTTTCATAATTCAAAATTGGTTGGTTCTGGTTCTTTATCTGGATATGATAACTTATACTTGCTAGAAACGCAAGTCTCTATGAATGAAACTTTGCATGTGAGCTACAGTGGTACTAAAAGAAAATTGATAAATGAAAATTCATCATCACTATGGCATAAACGTTTAGGGCATATCTCTAAACAATGAATTGAAAGACTCGTGGCTGATGGAATTCTCGATTCCCTTGATTTTTCAGACTTTAATGTATGCATTAATCTTCTTTATATAAAAGAAGACACCACACTTAGCTATGTGGCACAATGTGGGAGCTCAATTTTGAAATAAGTCCTTATTTTTGATACAATTCCCCCTCCCCCCCAGTGTGAACACGATTGTGAAGGCATCCAAAGCAATTCCAAAATCTCCTCCAAAAACTTCGACAACAGGAATAGAACCCGCGACCTCCAAGGACAATCTTACAAGGCATATTTCTAAACAAAGAATTGAAAGACTCGTGGCAGATGGAATTCTCGATTCCCTTGATTTTTCGGACTTTAATGTATGCATTAATCTTCTTTATATAAAAGAAGACACCACACTTAGCTATGTGGCACAATGTGGGAGCTCAATTTTGAAATAAGTCCTTATTTTTGATACAATTCCCCCCCCCCAGTATCAACACGATTGTGAAGGCATCCAAAGCAATTCCAAAATCTTCGACAACAGGAATAGAACCCGCGACCTCCAAGGACAATCTTACAAACGCATACCACTGATCCAAGAAATCAATTAGTGTTCAATTTGTAGAAAATAGATATAGTAGGCTATTCACATACCGAGAATGAGTGTAGATTAGCCTCGAAAATTGTAGTGTTTCTTCCACTTAACCTCGAAAATTGTCCTACGATGGAGAACTAAATGAAGTTAATTACTGCAACGAAAAACGTAGTAGCTTCCTTGAAAAGACCCACTAATTAACTTACCTTTAACTCTAAACTCTTGCAGATTCATATAACAAAAAAAAAACAGTTTCGATTCACCACCAATCTCTCAAATTTGAAAAATCAACATCCTCTTCTTCATATACTGCTCTTTTTTTTTCCATTCATATTCTATTTTTTTGAAGATTTGTTCTCATAGTCTTCCATATGAGTGTCGGTTCATTCATATTGTCAATTTTAAGATTCTTACCAAGGTAAATTAATATAATTTTTATGCCTAATTTATTTAATTTTTGATTTGTTTTGATTTCAGAAGTGTGATCTAATTTTGTTGTTTTATGCTATATTTCTACTGTGAACGTTGCAAATTATCATTCCAATTTACTTTTTGTAAATCTTGGTATTTTGGTAGAAATTTTTACCCTTTTTTTTCCAATTATGTGTTCATTCCGATTTATATATTACGGGTAGTAATGTAATTCCTTTATCATTCTAATATAAGGTTTATATATTGACAGGAAACAGATGGAAATTATAATCATGGTGAACAAATTGAAGCAGGTGCAAATTTACGGCAAATTATAATCTTGGTGACAGGAAACTATTCTAATGACAAGTACATTTCGTATGTTTGTATCATGATGGGTAGTTGAGGGATTAGGATTCATGAAACTGGAATTAAAGCATACTCTATTTTAACTGAGGGATTTGAAGCATATATACATAATTTTAATTTTGGGATTTGAAGCATACCTAATTTTAATTTATTGTAGATGTGTTTTTTGGTATGTATTGTGTAGAAAATTGATGGTGATAATTGTTCGCTCGACATTGAAGATATGTGCTATGAGTATCTAAAATCGCGGTATGTTTGTGTTTGTAAATTGATTTTTGAGTATTTTCAGACTTTATTTGTCTTGCAATGTTGCAAATTGTCATTCCAATTTACTTTTGGTAAATCTTGGTATTTTGGTAGAAATTTTTACTTCTTTTTTTCAATTATGTGTTCATTCCGATTTATATATTACGGGTAGTAATGTACTTCTTTTATCATTCTAATATAAGGTTTATACATTGACAGGAAACAAATGAAAATTATAATCATGGTGAACAAATTGAAGCAAGTGCAAATTTATGGCAAATTATAATCTTGGTGACAGGAAACTATTCTAAGGACAAGTAAATTTTTTCATTTAGGTATGTGAAAACTAATTGATATGTTGACTTATTGAAATCATTATGGACTAATTCTATTATTGGAGTTAATTCTCTTCGACGATTTTACATGGAACTACACATCGAGCTAAGGGAAGTTGATGGTGCGGAGTAGTTATTAGATTTTGTCAAAAGAATGGGATCAAACATGAGGCTAATCAAAATCATACTTTTGTAAGAAAGTCGTAGAATTTTACACCGCAGAAGGAGAGAAAATGTCTCCCGATTTGATTTTTCACTTATGTTGATTGTAGGTAGCATTGAGTTCCTGAAAATGAGTAGGACGAGAATGCGCCTTAATTACAAGACTGTGGCTCCGTCTCACTGCAAAGGCCAACAGTTTCATAGAAAATCGAATACTTATCAATAGTCAATGTGTTTCACTGTCATTTACTTTGCCGTCTATGGTTGTCTTATGTTTTTGAATTTACTTTGAAATGACGATGTGAGACTAATAGGGATGTAATTATTTCGATCCAAACTAATTTGCGTGTCTAAGTGTCTTACAATGACAGAAGTTAAACACTGCTCAGTTGAGAAGCGAGTTCCTTCGGAAATACCTGACCTGATTTCACCATGTGAGTATACACCTCCCTTCACTTTAATTTTGTTCATTGCCATATCTTGAAAACTGGAGTAATTAGTAGTAAGGAGCAAAATTACCACCATCAAAACCTTAATTATTCTTCAAACTTTCCCAAATTTTCCAATCGACAAAGATGAAGTCCACCAATTCACTCTTCTCAACAAAGGGTTCTTCCTCTCCAATCAATTTCTCAACTCCTTGAAAAAATGGATTCTCTAAAACCCTTAAGAACTTCCTCAAAGAAGCTCAAGTTCATGTTTGATTTCCCCCCAATTTTTTAGCTTTTTTTTTTACTTTATTTTGCCGAAGTTTCAATGTTTTATGTTTGTATTCTGATGGGTAGTTGAGGGATTAGAGTTCACGAACCTGGAATTAAAGCATTCCCTATTTTAACTGAGGGATTCGAGGCATACATAATTTCAATTTTGGGATTTAAAGCATACCCAATTTTATTTTATTGTAGCTGTGTTTTTTGTATGTATTGTGCAGAAAATTGATGGTGATAATTGTTCGCTCGACATTGAAGATATGTGCTATGGGTATCTAAAATCGTTGTATGTTCGAGTTTGTAAATTGATTTTTGTGTAAAATCACGAAAATCTTTTTTTAAATTTGTTTTCAAATATGTAAATATTACTCAATTACTAAAATATACATGTCGGGTGTATTTCGGCTGTTCTTCGGCTTTCGGGTTCGGGTAAAGCACGGGTTGGGTGTATTTCGGGTTATCTGGTAAAATATGAGTTTTATATGGGTTGGGTGTATTTCGAATTATTAACGCACTTTGAAAACATTAATTTTCTTGGACACGGTTTTTTATCATCGACTATGCATACTATGTAAAGCAAGGAATAACACTACCTATATACGATACACTGCATACTATGTAAAAACACTTCCGTTCTTATGCACTTAATCGTCATACAAGTCTCGATAGATTTCGTTTAAAGCGTCCATAATGTGTTCGTAGTGAACATACTCCTCGGACTCCCCCAAGTATATATTGCTCAGTCATTTTAACATAGTTTAGAAACCGGCGAGAGATTTTAATGTTCTAAGCGGCCTAAAGCTTTTAATGTGTCACGACGATTAATTTACGTTACTCTATGTCCCCGCACGTATTTCATATTTAATTTCTCTCTGTGAGTTGTAAACCGCGTCACTACCAGATGTAGTTCATGTGTATTAATTCACCCCCGAAATTAGTGATTTGAATATTTTCTTACGTTGTGCTCGAAATTTACCCAAACAAAATGGATAGCAAGTGAAATTTTTTTCACTTGCATAACACTACTACTAATCTAACATTCTTCTTCGACTAACGTAATCAATACTCCAGGATTATCAAAATAATAGTGGGCAGCCCGTGAAAGTTTTTCACGGGTATTATCAAAAATAAGGACCTAAGCATTTGTAACGCGTTTGACAAAGGTTAATAAACCGTTAAAAAATGTCAGGCTTCGGGTCAAAAACCGTTAAAAAATGACGGGCTTCGGGTTAAAAAAGATGTCAAAAATGTCGGGCTTTGGGTTAAAAAGTGTTAAAAAATGACAGGCTTCGGGTTAAAAATTGTTAAAAATGTCGAGCTTTGGGTTAAAAAACCGTTAAAAATCTTTAATAACACGTTCGAAAAATGTTGACTATATTTACTTTTTTATTAAATGTAAATACATTTTCATTCTTAGTTTGAATTCTTAATCATTTATTTCCCTTTTATTTAATATTGCATTTATATATATTAGAATACTGATATATGGATTATATATATTTTTTTCACATAACAAACTTTGGCTCGATTCATTGAAATTTTTTATCATTATAATAATCATGTGATAAAAGTATGATTTAAAACATACTACACCGTATTTTTTTTTATAATAATATTATTACCACAGAAATGTTGAAAAGAAATAATAAATACTCCCTCCCCTTCTTTTATATGATCCACATTAGTGATGGGAGGACTTGCCGTGGGTCCTACCGATCAAGTATACCAACTATACCTAACTAGTAGCTAGGGTAAGTCGGGTCGAGTCCACGGGGACGGTAGTAGGTGTCTAGACTAGGGTCAACTCACAAACAAGACTAAATTACCAACATAACACAAAGGGAGACTAACTAATAAGAATTGATTAACTATGATGGTTGGAGGAGATGAAAGTGGACTAACAATGAAATATGTATGACATGAACTAATTGAACAACTAGAACTAATACAATCAACTAACTAGATAAATGTATGCTAACAAGATGGAGATATCAAATATGGGAAGGAGTAGGGTTAGCTTGGGTTCATAAGTGTAGTAGGATAGTTGGGAGGTCAAGGGTGTAGATTTCACCTAGTTACTAGGGTCGGTCCGCGCTCTCGCGTGAAAGCCAAAGTCCGCACTCTCGTGTCAAAGACTAGAACCGAGTACTCATGCAAAGTATTACCCAATAAACAAGAATTCAACCACAAATCGATCACAAAATGAGAGGATGTAAACAAGCATGAGAAGCATGGTCACTACAACTCAAACAAGCAATTCAACAAACACATAGAGTGCTCAACATGTGACTAGTAACAAAGATTCCATCTTTTCCATTAATCAAACCCTAATTACCCAAAATCCACACTTAATCCCCCTACTAACCCCACAAAGAGTCTACTCACACATAGTGAAACTAACAATAACAACAATAAGAGAAATCAACACAAACATTGAAACAACCATAATGAAAGTGAAACTAGTAAGAACAATGAACAATAAACAAAACAATGAACAAAGATTAAAACTTGATAAATAAACAAAGATTAAGAGAAAAGAGATTATACCAAAAAACAAGAGAATAAAAAAGATGAGAACTTGTATTAAAAGAGCACCTAAAAATCTCCACCAAAAGTTGTCAAGGATTGATGGATTCTTCAAGATATCCTAAATACAAGATTAACTAACTAAATTAATCTAAGATTAACAAAAGTTTAAGGAGAGATTAGTCTAATGAGAAGAGGAACTATATCTAGGGTTTTGAATAATGTAGAGGAGTCTAAGATGCTTAAACAATACAATGGGAGGGTATTTATAAGATTACAAGAGCAAAGGAGAAGAAAAGAAGAGGTGCGGGCTACAGCTGGCTCATCCCGGTCGGGATGGTGGTGGTCCCGACCGGGATGAGCTTGGTCCCGGCTGCGATGGCCCAATCAGTAGCCGCTCTAAGTTTGCACTCCTTCCCGACCGGGAAGGCTACTCTTCCCGCCCGGGAAGGGTCTTGTAGGCCTCCAATATGATCATAAAGGTCCCTCCTTGCTTCTCATGGGCTTCTCATCGATTCTCGGTGCTCGGGATTGAGTCTAAGGGGCTCGGGAATGGGTCCCAAGGTCTCGGGATCGAATTTAAGGCACCGAGTGATCGTTCCTTCTCTTCGTTGGCTCCAAAAGTGTAGGAAACGAGTCGGAATCGTTCCAATTTTCCATGAATGGCCTTGGGAACCTAAAACGAACTAGAAGAAGTATAAGTAGCCCAGAAACCGCTCCAAAGAGCGATTTCACAAGAGAAACCGGGACCAAACACAACAAATAGGCACTACAAACTACACTTATCAACTCCCCCACACTTAACCCTTACTCGCCCTCGAGTAAGCACCAACTAACTAAAAACTAAAAGAACTAGACTACTAACCGAGCGAGTATTAGCGCACCCTACGCCCTTTCAACTCACGCGAGTACACTTAGAGGAAAAGTGCACTCCGCGAGTCAAGTAAGGTCTTGCGACAAAACTGTGGATGCAACCGGACACAAAAACACATAAACAAGCAAACATACAAACAAACAAGCAATCGGTTGCACCCAAGAAGAAATAAATACCGCTTCCCTTTACAAAGCGGTGAAAGAAGCACCGGTTAAGGACTCAAGGCAAGTGACAACGTTCCCGAACTAATAATACAAACCGATATGAACTAAACCCTAATAGTATGACAACAAAGCAATAAAAACGTTGGTAACTTACCTAGGTTCCTCCTAACATTCGAAGAATATACTACGGGACGATCGGCGGGATGGAAAAAGGGTGAACCACGGTGTTAGTCGACACTGTAGGTAAGTGAGACCCCGCCCTCTTTAGCGATAAGCCAAGAGGGTCGTCCCACGCTCAAAAATCACCCAACTAGTCCAAGTAAAAAGGTGGATAAGGTTGCAAAATGAAGGAAGACCGATCATTACCGCTATCATCCTTCCTAGGGACTCGGTCCTTTGGTAGGCTCTTCACGGTAACGATCGGAAAAAGGCTTATTTTTGAGAGGTGGAGATTCTTTTTGTGAGATATTTTCCTTGGCATCTTCTTTCTTTTGCATTTTTGCTTTTGTGTTGCTATGCCATTTCTTTTTCTTCTTTTGTATTTTCTTTTTGATTTGTTGTGTCTTTCCTTTTTCTTCATTCCTTTCTTTCTTTCATTTTCTTTCTTTTTCCTTTTCTTTGTTTGCCCTTTTGGCTAGATTTTTTTTTTGTGTTGAAGGCACTTCTTTTTGCAACTTAAGAAAGAGATTTCAACAATTTGCAACTTATTTTGTGGATATGTGTAGGAGGTAGGGGAATGGGTATGTCGGGAGCGCGCTTTCCCTTCAAACCCACAAGGCAGGGAAAACTTGGACTAATCAAAAAGTTCCGAGCACGGTCACCTAAGGGACGGGACTCGGCAACCAAGGCCTTTTCACACCGTGGGTGGTCATAATGGTCAAAATGCAAATCCCGTAGTAAATCCCTAGTAGACTAGGTGGACTCAAGGTGAAGGACCAACGAAACTATTGATTTAGGGTCATTCTACTAGACTAAAGTCCAAAACTCGATTCATACTACTAGAAAGGGAAAGTAAACACCTGCACACTAGCCTCAAACCGGGTTTTCGAAAACCTTTTTACACATTAGACACAACTACACATCACAAAACAAGACGCGACAAAAACGAAAGAAAATGAGACAAAGACAACAAAACAAAACAAAACAGAACAAACACACAAAGAGAACAAACACCACCCCGAACTTCCAAACAAGCCACCAAATCAACCTCAAACTCTACAAAGCTCCACCCGAGCACACATCATCACAAATCTCCTCCAAACTCCACAAGAGACAAAGAGGAAAAAGGGATAAAAGATGTTACCGGATGTCTTGAACGCCCTCCAAAGTCAACGGTGATTAAGCGACCTACAAGGAAAAAGGGAGGCAAAACACACACAACACAACAAATGTACGACACAACGACACAAAAGAAAAAGACACAAAAGAAAATCTTTTTGATTTTTGTGAAAATTTTGAAATTTTTAGGAATTTTTAAGGGTTTTTTTTAGGAAAAACTACGAAAATAAAACTAAACTACACTAGGATATCACTCCCCCACACTTAAACCGAGCAATGTCCTCATGCTCGATCGATAGTATGTGGAGACACTAAAAAGCAAAGAAACTACGAAAATAAAGCTAAAAATCAAAAAGAAAGATGAAGAAGAGGGAATGTGTCCGGCCGGGGTGTAGTCAAGTCACCATGGGCCGAGACGAGAAAAGATATGGATGGGGAAAGAAATAAAAAGAAGGAAATAAAAGGAAATGGGAGGGGAGGACTAGGTGTAATCAAGTCACCTAGCCCGGATTCCGCCCGAATCCGACTAAACCCTAACAAAAAAGAAAGGGAAATCAAAGAAAAAGTAAAAATTCTTGCAAATTTGTATTTTGAAATGACTCTCGATGTAGTCACGTCATTGAGAGTCGGGAGCAACGACTACCAAGGCCCCGAGGGCCACCATGACACAAAAATGATAAGGAGAAAGGGAACAAACAAAGGAAAACAGGCAATAAAAGACGGAAAAGAAAGGATAGTTGCCGTACCAATCGGTTAGCAACTCACTCACTCCATCGTCTCAATGTTCGATAACGGCACATAGCTAGTCTTCATCATTGTTATTCCTCTTCATTCTGGATATGGTTGCATGGTTGAAGTACTAAGCTTGCAATGGTATAAGGAGGTGGGATTTGATGTGAAAGTCGGTGTATAGTGAAGAGAAGATGAGATGAATGTATGTAAATGAAGTGTACGGGTCATATGATAGGTGCAAGGGTAAGTAGGGAGGTTGGGAGGGGGTATAAAGTGGTTGGGTGGGCTCATATGTCGAAGAGGAAGCAAAAGGAGGAGCTTGGTACCATCCCGGTCTGGATGGACTCCTCTCCGGTCGGGATGAACTCGATCCCGGTCGGGATCACACTCCAGAAAACCCCTTTTTCAGCACACTCATCCCGATCAGGATGACATCCTTCCCGGCCGGGATGGGTCATCCTTCCTGGTCAGGATGCTTTCTTCCCGGTCGGGATAAGTCTTCTAACCCTTCATATTCTTGATAGCTTCATCCAGAAGGCCACCAATACAACGAGACCTAGAATCTCGTCCCCAAAAGCTTAAGAAAAGCTCAAAAACCTGACTTCCATGCTCAAAATCCAAGCTCTATCAATAACCACTCCTCTCTAAGATTCATCTTCACTTCACACCTATCAAATAAGCTCAAAACATCCATCAAAATCCCTCCCTCACATCGCTCATCAAAATACCAAATTACAAGAATTTCACAAAACTTAAAAGAATAAGAAAGAGATATATACAATAAGACGATTCTTTTGGAACTCCGTCAAACCAAGGATGGTGCATTCTTCAATCATTTTTCAACAACACTAAGGATAACTCCATCGCCATCAAGGGCACGAAGTAACAAATCGAAGGCTCTCGAGAAATCTTCGATCAAGCTAGTGGAATACCAACCTCCACTCCCAGGATCATCACATCCTAACCTCGACGTTCCCGGGGTATCCCGATCTACTAAGTTCAACGGCTTGAACTTGTACTTACGATCCTTCGGTATATACCCAAACGTCCATCTATCTTCATGTGGCCCCAAGGGAGGCTCAAATTTCTTCTTACCTTGCAACTTGTCCTCATTCACTTCACATGGGCATTCATCCGCCCCAAGCTCGGAATCATCATCTTCAATTCTACCCAAGTTGTCTTTCAAGCTTTCACCCGACTCATCCCCTAGATCGATGTCTTTCATGGCGTGGATCATGTTACATGACTCATCATTTGTAGGCGAGGTGTTGCCTTGGAGGTCAAACACGAGCTTCTCGTCGCCTAGCTCAAATGTGATCCTACCGTTCTTTACATCAATCATCGCATCGGCGGTATGTAAAAAGGGGCGTCCTAGGATAATGGGAGTGATGGCATCTTCCGGCATATCAACTACAAGGAAGTCGATCGGGATGAAGAATTTCCCTATTCGTAGTGGCACATCCTCTAACATTCCTAGTGGTCGATTAAGCGAACGATCGGCCATTTGGAGTGTAATAGAAGTACACTTAAGCTCTTTCATCCCAAGTCGCTCACAAATAGAGTAAGGAATAATGCTTACACTCGAACCCAAATCACATAATGCCCTTTCAATCTTCAAGTTCACTATGGTGCACGGGATTGAGAAACTACCCGGATCCTTTAACTTAGGAAGTGTAGAACCTTGAATGAGCTCGCTCACCTCTCTTGTGAACGCTATGGTCTCTTCCTTGTCAACGGATCTCTTCCTAGCCAAGATTTATTTCATGAATCTTCCATATGCCGGGGCTTGGGTAAGTAGCTCGGTAAAAGGGATGCTCACATCCAACTTCTTCACAATATCAAGGAACTTGTCATATTGAACATCCACCTTGGTCTTCATTTGCCTTATTGGGAATGGCAACTTGATGTGTATCTTGTCTTGATCATTAGGGTTGGACTTTTCAATTGACATTTTCCTCTTTCCTTTGTCTTTTCCTTGGAGTGGGGGAAGCTTGTCTTCATGGGGTTTCTCAACCTCCCACAAGACTTGCTCCTCCATGATATTTCCCAAACTTGCATTGTCTTGAGATGGAGATACAACTTCTTTCATTGCTTCTTGCTCACTAGGGAATAAGGGGGAGTTATAAGATGCATCAATCCTCAAGGTAATAATAGCTATACATGTTCAAATTTCGCCGGTTCACCTTGAGGAGGTAGTTGTCCCTTTTGCCTTGAAGAACTACCCGAAGCAACTCGAGCTAGTTGGGTTTCCAGCATCTTCATATGAGTATCTCTTGCTATGTTCTCCCTTTGAAGATGAGCAAAGAATTCTTGTTGGTTTCTTAGCATCTCCATTTGAGTTCTTTGCATTTCTTGATTACTCCTTTGCATATCCAACATTGATTTTTGCATGTCGAAATCCCGAGGGGAAGATTGTTGGTTATGAGGAGTGTTGGTGATGGCTAGAGGAATGCCATAATCATGAATAGGAGACCGACTCCTTTGCTTGCTTTCATGTTGAGTACCTTGAGACCCTTGTTGTTGTTAAAGGTTCCCTTGGAACCCATGAGAGTTGCCTTGATTAAGGCCTTGAGTGTTACCATGATTGTAGTTTTGATGTCCTTGGGAGTGTTGTTTTCCTTGGAAACCACCTTGATGATTGAAGTTCCCTTGATTTTGGAACCCTTGATTGTTGTTGAAAGCTCCTTGGTTATGTTGTTGGAAGTTGTTGAATGGCCTTGGGTTGCCTACATAACCTTGGTAGCCTTGGTTGTTGTCCCTTAAGGGAGGTGGAACATATGGACGGTGTTGTAGAGATTGTTGTTGGGAAGCTTGATGGGAAGCTTGGAACATGTGAGGATTTGGCACATTTTACTTGAAGTTAGAGTATGGGGCACCTTGCTTGAACGCTTGAAAGGCATTCACTTGCTCAATACTACCTCGACAATGTTGAGGTTCATGTCCAAATATCCCGCAAATCTCGCATATCCCATAATAAGATGTAGGAGATACAACTCCCAAAGCATTGACTTGTTGAATTGAATGTTGGTGGGAGGCACTTGTGCTTTGACCTTGATCAAAATGACTTTGGAGCTTCTTGTCAATAGTTTCCATGTGAGTTTTTAATTGTGCTCCAAGATCAATACTAAGTTGTGTAATGGCATCGATCTCGTGCCTTCCCCCTCGATTCACCTTCCTAGGCCTTGAGTATTGGGAGTTGTGTACCGCCATCTCCTCAATTCTTGACCAAGTTTGGTCATCATCTACCTCGGTAAACTTTCCATTAGATCCCATGTTGAGTATGGCCCTTGAATCTTCATATAACCCGTTCCAAAACTGTTGAACAAGGAACCACTGTGATAAACCATGGTGAGGACAAGAACGGATCAAGGCTTTGAACCTTTCCCACGATTCATAGAGGCTTTCTTCATCACGTTGTTGAAATCCCGTGATTGAAGCTCTCAATAGGTTGGTCTTCTTCGGTGGATAAAATTGTTGGTAGAAAGCTAAGGCTAGCTTCTTCCAAGTGTCAATACCGAGAGCCGCCTTGTCTAAACCTTTGAACCATTGCTTAGCCTTGCCGATCAAAGAGAAGGGAAATAATACCCACCGGATTTGGTCTTGGGTTATTCCCGGTTGTGAGATAGCATCGCAATAGTCCGAAAAGGTTTCCATGTGTTGATGAGGATCTTCTGTTGGTAACCCACTAAATTGACTTCTTTCGACCAATTGGATAAATGGCGTTTTTTCCACAAAATTGCCGGTATATGCGGCCGGTAAAGCGGTAGGACCGGGCAAAACATCTTCCGTAAAGGTTAAATGAGAAGAGAACTTAGGCATTGTTGGATGTGCGGGAGATGATGGTGTAGATGGTGTTGATGTAGATGTAGAAGGGGAACTAGGTTGAGAAGAGTGACTAGAAGTACCAAAAGGATTTATGAAATTCCCTTCGGCCGTCTCTCGAGGTGTTTCGTTCAAGTCGGACCCTTGAGCTTGTTCTTCAATGGTATTGCTAGTACTCGGTTGAGAGGTTCTAACCCGATCAATCGTCCGTTGGCGAAAGGCTTTAAAGAGACTTTCCGGCTCTGGATTGAAGAGAAAGAAGTCACCTCTCCTCCTAGGCATGCACTACACACTTGAACAAACGTCAGAACACCTACTGCTTTATGGGCACTAGGCAAAGACAATAAACGAGCACAACGGAAGACAAAGAGAAAAGAAAACAAGAAAAATAAGAAAAAGACTACAAATATGCACAATGGATAGAAAAAGAGCACAAGAGGGGTAACTAAGTCAAGCTAATAAGTAAACAAAGTCTAAACATGCACCGTCCCCGGCAACGGCGCCAAATTGCTGGGAGGACTTGCCGTGGGTCCTACCGATCAAGTATACCAACTATACCTAACTAGTAGCTAGGGTAAGTCGGGTCGAGTCCACGAGGACGGTAGTAGGTGTCTAGACTAGGGTCAACTCACAAACAAGACTAAATTACCAACATAACACAAAGGGAGACTAACTAACAAGAATTGATTAACTATGATGGTTGGAGGAGATGAAAGTGGACTAACAATGAAATATGTATGACATGAACTAATTGAACAACTAGAACTAATGCAATCAACTAACTAGATAAATGTATGCTAACAAGATGGAGATATCAAATATGGGAAGGAGTAGGGTTAGCTTGGGTTCATAAGTGTAGTAGGATAGTTGGGAGGTCAAGGGTGTAGATTTCACCTAGTTACTAGGGTCAGTCCGCGCTCTTGCGTCAAAGCCAAAGTCCGTACTCTCGTGTCAAAGACTAGACCCGAATTCTCATGCAATGTATTACCCAATACACAAGAATTCAACCACAAATCGATCACAAAATGAGAGGATGAAAACAAGCATGAGAAGCATGGCCACTACAACTCAAACAAGCAATTCAACAAACACATAGAGTGCTCAACATGTGACTAGTAACAAAGATTCCACCTTTTCCCTTAATCAAACCCTAATTACGCATAATCCACACTTAATCCCCCTACTAACCCCACAAAGAGTCTACTCACACATAGTGAAACTAACAATAACAACAATAAGAGAAATCAACACAAACATTGAAACAACCATAATGAAAATGAAATTAGTAAGAACAATGAACAATAAACAAAACAATGAACAAAGATTAAAACTTGATAAATAAATAAAGATTAAGAGAAAATAGATTATACCAACAAACAAGAGAATGAAAAAGATGAGAACTTGTATTAAAAGAGCACCCAAAAATCTCCACCAAAAGTTGTCAAAGGATTGATGGATTCTTCAAGAGATCCTTGATACAAGATTAACTAACTAAATTAATCTAAGATTAACAAAATTTTAAGGAGAGATTATTGTAATGAGAGGAGGAACTATATCTAGGGTTTTGAATAATGTAGAGGAGTCTAAGATGCTTAAACAATACAATGGGAGGGTATTTATAAGGTTACAAGAGCAAAGGAGAAGAAAAGAAGAGGCGCGGGCTACAGCTGGCTCATCCCGGTCGAGATGGTGGTGGTCCCGACCGGGATGAGCTTGGTCCCGGCCGGGATGGCCCAATCAGTAGTCGCTCTAAGTTTGCACTCCTTCCCGACTGGGAAGGCTACTCTTCCCGCCCGGGAAGGGTCTTGTCGGCCTCCAATATGATAATAAAGGTCCCTCCTTGCTTCTCATGGGCTTCTCATCGATTCTCGGTGCTCGGGATTGAGTCTAAGGGGCTAGGGAATGGGTCCCAAGGTCTCGGGATCGAATCTAAGGCACTGAATGATCGTTCCTTCTCTTCGTTGGCTCCAAAAGTGTAGGAAACGAGTCGGAATCGTTCCAATTCTCCATGAATGGTCTTGGGAACCTAAAACGAACTAGAAGAAACATAAGTAGCCCAGAAACCGCTCCAAAGAGCGACTTCACAAAAGAAACCGGGACCAAACACAACAAATAGACACTACAAACGACATTTATCAACTAGTTTTGGGGAGAAAATTAATAAGGGTGGACTGGAATGTGGATGAAAATAAATAATAAATACTTCATCCACATTAGTTTTGGGGAGAAAATTAATAAGGGTGGACTGGAATAATATGGATGAAAATGGAAGTGGAAAAAGAAAGTGGAGTCACAAATAATAATAAGAACCACATTAGTGGATAAAGAAAGTGGATGAAATTGTGTTTATATGATCCACATTAGTTTTGGGGAGAAAATTAATAAGGATGGACTGGAATAATATGGATGAAAATGGAAGTGGAAAATGAAAGTGGAGTCACAAATAATAAGAACCACAAAAGACGTACTAAAAAGGAAAGTGAAAAAATAATAGAAAATTACCAAAATGGAAAATGTGTAAGATTATAGAGAAGGGGATGGAGTATTTTTTATTCCGTACTATTTTGTGAAATTTTAGTCTAAAATATTAATATTTTTTAATTACTAATTTCGGTTCGGGTGGGTTCCGTCCCAATAATATTTGCGTTTTAGAGACCATAATGTATAATATAGGCCTTCTTTTTTTTTGTATGAATTGTGTCAAACACATACTATACACGTACTCATTTTGACGTCATATGTCGTTATACGTAAGACATCTACATTTATCATACACTCTCCGAAATTGTTATTTACCTACATACTCACGTGGTTCTTTGACTTCGATATTGAACATACTATAATAATCATATGTGTCAATATTCATTTCATTTACGCTATTTTAAGCCAATATCGTCTTTCCGTTCACCCTCACATGGGTTGTGATTTGACTTTTTTATGCAAAAAAACACTTCAACCCCGTGAACACGGGTATTGCACTTTATTTTTAACTTTTTATTATTTTCAAAAAAATGTTCACAAACCCGTGACGTGTCACGGGTATTACACTAGTTGTATCAAAGGGAAACAAACATACAAAAGGAGATTAGGTGCTGAGAGAGCTTCATATGTCTTAGAACTTATTCATACGGATATTTGTGGTCCATTCCCTACGGCATCTTGGAATGGTCAACAATACTTTATAACGTTCATAGACGATTACTCTCGATATGGCTACCTATATCTGATTCATGAGAAATCTCAATCATTGGACGTGTTCAAATCATTTAAGGCCAAAGTTGAAATAAAATCAACTAGGCAAAACAATAAAGAAAGTCAAATCTAATCGTGGTGGTGAATATTACGGCAGAAATGACGGATCCGGTGAACAACGTCCAGGACCATTTACCAGATTCCTAGATGAGTGTGGTATCGTCCCACAGTACACCATGCTAGGTACTCCACAAATGAATGGTGTCGCTGAGAGACGAAACAGGACCTTAAAGGACATGGTGAGAAGTATGATTAGTCATACATCTTTACCAGAATCACTCTGGGGAGAGGCAATTAAGACTGCAACCTACATCCTAAATAGAGTACCAACTAAAGCAGCTTCTAAAACCTCTTACGAATTATGGACTGGTAAGAAACCCAGTATAAGGCATCTTCACATTTGGGGTTGTCCGGCTGAGGCAAGGCCTTATAGGCCACATGAAGGAAAACTGGACACTAGAACTGTTAGTTGTTATTTTGTAGGATACCCTGAAAGATCTAGAGGTTACAAGTTTTATGATCCCACTACTAAAGTAATTTTCGAGACGGGGAATGCCCGATTTCTTGAGGATGTTGAGTTTTGGGGGAAGATGAGATCAAAGATTTCATCTTTGAAGAAAAAAATATCATTATCCCTACAACGATTACTCAGGACCAGTTTATTAATTCTGATACAGTTCAGGAAACAACTCCAGAAATTCAAGTTGATCCTGGAATTCAGAATCCTGAGGAGCAACCTCGACCACCTCAAGAAGAATTGCCCTTAAGGAGATCCATTAGAGAAAGGAGAAGTGCAATTCCAGATGACTGCATCACTAACTTCCTTTTGGAAGGTGAGGATAATGATGGAGTAACAGAAAATCTTATGGCACTTCTCTCTGATAAAGAGTTAGATAATGGAGTGGTGGATGGTCATCCAATCACCGTTCGTCATGCCGTTGAAGGCCCTAATTCTCAAAAATGGATTGATGCCATGAATGAGGAAATAAAGTCCATGACAGACAATGACGTTTGGGACCTCGTTCCATTACCGGAAGGAAAGAAACCCATTGGTTGCAAATGGTTATTTAAGACCAAAAGGAATTCGAATGGTAATGTAACAAGGTATAAGGCACGTCTCGTCGCCAAGGGCTACACTCAAAAGGAAGGCATTGATTGCCAGTTTCATCGAAAGACTCCTTCAGGATTATAATGGCAACTGTGGCATATTTTGATCTTAAGCTACATCAAATGGATGTTAAGACAGCGTTTCTCAATGGTGACATTGAAGAAACTATTTATATGCAGCAACCAGAACACTTTGTTTCAGACGATTCAAAGGACATGGTCTGCAAATTAAAGAAATCCATTTATGGGCTTAAGCAATATTCTCGTCAGTGGTACCTCAAATTTCATCAAATAATCATGTCTTATGGGTTTGAGACGAATTTGGTTGATGATTGTGTATACCACAAGTTCAGTGGGAGTAAGCACATATTTTTGGTTTTGTATGTCGACGACATATTGCTTGCCAGTAACGATATAGGTTTATTGCACGAAACCAAGAGATTTCTTTCACAGAGTTTCGAAATGAAAGATCTTGGGGACGCCTCTTTTGTTTTAGGAATTCAGATATACCAAGATCGTGCCCAAGGCACTCTTGGTTTATCACAAAAAAGCTATATCGAGACAGTACTGAAAAAATTTGGCATGTGTGGACATGACATAGGTCCACCCCGACGCGGCCACGCGCGGGTTTGGGGAGGCGAATGAATCTCCATATGAGATGGGTCGAATTGAAATTTAAATCGAAGTTGGAGTCGCCACCGAACTTTGTGGGAGTTCGGGCCCGTTCGAACACACTCTATGTCGTAGTGGGCCATGCACAAAGTATGGCCCATTCCGATGTCAGAGTTTATTGGGTTCGTCCCTTTGCATTTGATACCGATACCGACGTTATCGGATACCGTGTATTGAATGACTCTCGTGCGCCAACGGTTTCGGACATCCGGAAACCGAGGTTCTGAGTAAGGGGTGAGGATACGTGTTGGGAAGTTCACAAAGAACACCCAACCCCGCCCGCACATTAGCGGCCTCTACTAAGATATCGTTTGATTTTGAAATACGCGCGTTAGTAATTCGATGAATGATATGCAAACATTGTTTTGTCTAAACATGCGAGAATTTGAATGGGTTTCTAGGTCGATTTAATGCATCCAAAATTAACGTCGAAGTTGTTTAAGCACGCGAAGTTCGTTTAGTATAATAAACAGCAATGAAAATAAGATGTAAAGACATAGAACAAACGGGTTAGTAACGGTTTGTAAATTGAATAAATAACATGAATATGATGATATGCATGATTTTGAAAAGATGATTCGCGTGATGGATTAAACGCGCGTTTGACCGAGGTCATAAAAATATTTATCGAGACCTGAAATATGCTGAAAAACCCGCTGTTTTGTTAAAGAAACGATGTTTGAAAAATTAGGACGAAATTGCTTTTTTATGTCGCGGTTTTCAGGGGCTCACGCGACCCGCGTAAAGTGGGCGCGACTCGCGCGGCTATGTGACTCGCACGAGGTGCGTGTGACTCGCATGGCAGCCTGTTTTCGGGATCGTTTTTTAGAAAATCGACGGTTTTGTTAAATTGCTTATAAATATAGCATAATTTATACTCGACTTAAATATTGATACTCGTAATATTCGATGCTTGATTATATAATCAATATCGGATATTTAGAGTGGAGTAAAAAAACGTTGTTTAGAAAATCGATTTGAATGTTGTTAAGACGAGATAATTCCTCCACGTTGTAATATCGTAATTACTCGGCTTCAACGGTATTATGCTTAACATGATTTGATGATTGATTCCTTTAGGTCCGATATTCGACTATAGAGTCGATATCGAATCCTTAGGGACGACTCTTTATTGAAAATAGTACGATAATATCGATATTAGGAACGAGAAAATAAAAAAGAAAAGACGTGACGACGACCCGTATAAAAAGACGGACGAACGAGAGAAAGAGAAGGAAAGGGAGAAGTCGGGATTTGTAACACCCTCAACCTACATGCTTGATTATCTCGAAAACGGACTCATAGTAGCGGCCTAGGTGCAGGAACTTTAAGATGTATATAGGTGAGTTATGGTGTGTATGGTTAGGGATTTGGCGAGTTTTGCTCTCGGGTTTGTATATGGTTTGCCTAAAATTGTCTAGAATTTCGGGTTGTGAATGGTCGGGAATCCTATAGGATTTCTAGAGGGAAGATCGGAATATAATATGCCTAGTATTGCTGGAATTCCGGGTTGTAATTTTGATGATGTGTGTTGATGTTGTAATTGATGTCGGGAATTGTGTGTCTTGTTGATTTGTGTGTGCAAGGGTGGGGTATTTATAGGATGAAATACCGACTTGGGATAGGAGATTGATATCTTGCAAAGGAAGAAAATAACCGGTTGAGATGAAGTGGGATTCCGTCTTTGGATAGGAAAAGGTTACTTGCATGGGAAGAAACACCCGGTTTAGATAGAGTAGGATTCCGACTTTGGATAGGAAAGGATTCCTACTTTGTAGCTGATATTTGTGTAGTATTTGACTTCGAGTCAGATTTTTGAAGTGGCGTGACAGATTTTTATGTCTCGGAAACATCTTTGACCGGGGTTTGACCCGGTTGCTAAAAGACGGTTTTGCCCTTGGTATCGGTTTTGACCCAAATTAGTCTCATTTGACTCGAAACGACCCACTGGGCCTGGATTTGAGGTCTGTTTTGTGATATTTTTACTCCGCTAAAAGTTCGTGCCAAGAACTATTGATTCCGAGTCCGAAAATCGAGTGTATTAAGTCATGTTTGCGTCCGATCATCATCGGGTGTTCTTTGGAAACTGCTATAGACACCTAACGGCCAAATGTGGGTGTCTATAGAACCCCCACTCTGACTGAGGCTTGGACAAGGCGAAAGTCAGAGTAGCGACCAGGCCAATCTAGGATTAAGACCTGGCAGACTTTCGGTCGGGTCGCTTAAAGTCCATTGGACTTGCGTGAAGCGCTCACCAGCCATAAGATAGAGATATACCTGAGCTGATGATGATAACTTCGTGGGGAATTGGACTTGTCGTATAAGTCCCGGGTGTGCCTATATGTGGGCCCATCCCGTGAAAAATTCCGCCTTGGGCTTTCCGCTGGGGAGACATGTGAGTTGTGCGGTCTTGTGTCGTACCTGTATAAGTTACATAAAACTTTGCATGCAACACGTAGGTAAAACACGACTCGCGCTGAGGAAAATGATGTTTGCTGCATTTTGAAATCGAAGTCCTGAAAGCAACTTACGTGCTAGGAGATAGGTTTTCAAAATTGAAATTTGACCTTGTCGAAAAGGATTTTCTCAAATGGTAAAGTTTTGCAGATTCAAAGCAAGAATTTGAAGAGAGAGGTATATCGACAGACTCGACTCTGGACATAACAGGACGAGTTGACAGACGCAACTGGACTCTCGAGGGGTTGGACCGTGACTCGGTAGGGGGGTGGGCCACCTAACAAGACTCTTAAGTTGCGCTATTCCGTAGCTTAGGCGAGTGGCAACACGGTCGTACATCGAAGTGGGAAGGATGCGTTGTAGGGGAATTGCAGTAGTCTGTAATGAGACTGTGGTAGTCTAGTGCTCTTCTGGATTTTTGTTTCGGGGTATATTCCCAAGGTAGGTGTTGTTTCGAGTCCCTGACGGATTCTCGTCTTCGACTGAGCCGAGTACTAGGACACACCATAGAAAGGAGGCAAGATTTTGAAAGTATTTATGTGAGTGGATAACTTCTGCCTAAAAGAAGCCCCCAGGACAACAAAATTAGCTGTTGAAAACATGACAGTGTCGTGACCGGAATGACGGTGCTTTTTGAATGTGTGTCAATGTGGGTGGTTGTGCCTCTGTTGAAAGGCTGCCTACGTATTCACATGTAGTGAAATCAAACCAAGTCGTAGTTCAGTGTTTGAAAGATATATTGTGGTGCCTAGTCTATTAGGACTTGGTGTGTAACTAGCCATAGCAATGGTGAAGGCTAGGTACATTCCCAATGATGTCTTGATCAAAGGGCTAGAATGGTTAGGATGTTGATCCTGTGACTCTGAGCATTCTCCGGGATAGCCTCCAGAGGTGATGTGAACTATTTGGGCATGTTCTATGCCGACTGCAAGTTGAGTTCCCGTGTTTGGGGTTGGCAACTGGTTTGGATGTTTTTGGATATGTGGTGCTAGGTTGTAAGTGGCTTTGATGTTTTGTCATCTGGAGCTTGATTTTGTGAAACTAAAGCTTCGAGGGTAAGGTATTGCAATGTGGTAGGAAAGAGGGAAGTCGAGTAAAAATGACTCGGACTTCGATTGGGCAGGTTTGATAATTCGGGATCTGATTTCCATGTTTGGCCCTAATGGTTAGGGTGTATCCTATGGAGCTTGAATCCTCAAAATTCCGGGTTGTCTCTAGCCTGGGTCTCCAGAAGTTCTTGAAGGTGGTAATGTGGGAAGGCTAGATGTGGTGTTAGCTGATCAACCTGATTGTCTCTCCCTTATTTGATGGTAAGGGTTTTGATAATTTTTGAATTGACCGTTCCCCGGTCAAGGATTTTCACTTGAGTTGACTGTTGACCATGATCATGGGTTTTTAAATTTTATTTTGGCTGACCTCCTAGCCCCGGTCATGGATGCCTTTTTTTTTATGATGGCCTGCTTTTTTTTGTTTTCTTCTTTTTTCTGTCGGTCAGGCTAACATCTAAAGTAGGGATTGGTTGATCTTATTGGATGAGTGTTTATTGTGTGAAATGGGCTTGCCTCCCATCTTGAACCCAAACTAGGAGACTATCTAGATTTGTCATAAGATTCGATACCGCTCCTGCTAAAGGTAGTTATGTGGCTGTCTATGCCAGACATGGAACAGGTAAAGGAAAACACGGGTCTCAATATCCTGCAGTCATTATAGATGTGCCTGTAATAGTCACGTGCATGTGCTCACAGTGTATGATGTTGTTTATCATGTTCTCGGAAACACATAAGGAAATATATGAGAAATAGAAAAGCTGATTTTATTGAATTTGAAAAGAGGACAGAATACAGCTAGGATGTATGGTACCCTAAACTCGGACTCAGACTTAGACTCGAATCAAATCCGGACTTTTCAGATGCTCGGTTGGTTGTTTTTTTTTGGTAAGGTCCTTGATTGGAGAGAACGACGGGTGCCACGACTCGCCAAAACTCGGCTTTGCGCAAACGCAAGAGAGAGAGTCAAACTAGACACGACTCGGGGGCGACGGGAATGACTAAAATTACTCGAACATTGACCTAGACAAAATAATGACCGCGAATTAGAGAAGGGCGAGTCCGAAAAATGGGGCGACCGTGTTTGAACACGTCGCGTGCTCGGACCAACCGTGATGACCTAACCCTAGGTGACTCGAGTATTCGTAGTATAGGTACGACTCGAAGAAGGCATCATAAGGACGCCGGTGTAGGATGAACGTGGGATGCCCCCTAAGGTGACCGTGGTTGACTGCTTGGGTGGAGGACAACCCTCGAGTGAGACTAAAGACTCTAGTAGGACTCAGATGGTGTGACATCTAAGTGACTCAAAAGTGGGATACGTGAGACACGTGTAAGACATGACCCTTAGAGCAACCGTGATTGATCGCTCTGCTGAAGGGTAGCCCCCAAGTGGGATCGAAGGTTTTGCTAAGACTCGAATGTTGGACGAGTGACCCTTTGACGTAAGGACCACGAACCTTTTGTTATAGGGCTATGCCTTGTAAAAGGTTGACTCGGAAAAGACTCCTAGACGGGTGACTTGTGAAAGGTGGACCTCCTTTAGGATCCAGCTATGTGGACCGGGTCCTGTTTGAAGGGAGGTTCACGTGAGACATACCCCAGACTTTGGACTCAATTGTGTAAACGGGCCATCCTTTGTAGAAGTATGTCCTACGTAGGTGGGCCTTGCCTTAGTCGAGTAAGGCGGACTGGGATAGGGGAAAACCCGCGATATAAGATCGACGGAGTTTCGACGCTAAAGACCTCGATGACTTACGACACGACCCGACATTGCTAAATACGGGAAGTCCTAAGAAGAGGAAGTTTTTGAAATAGGATTTTTTTTTAAGTCCCGAAAAAATTCGGAATAGGACCCGATTTTTTCGAAAAAACGGAAAAGCGTATCGGGCCATGGGTTTGAAATTTCGAAAATATTTTCGAGTTTTGAAATGGGCAGAATACCGGCTAGAAATAGGCTGTTTTTGAGTAAAATTGTAAATCCTAAATTCGTTATATGTCTCGGGGTTTTGAAATTGGATATTTTAAAAAGGATGCAATTTTTGAAAATGACGTTTTTTTTTTTTTTGAAAAACGACGTTAGAAACCAAGTAGCATATAGTCACGCAAGCATTATAACGACACTATGTATGCTTTACACTAAGTCTCGGTCAGTTTATAAAGGGTCTATACTAGTGTACATACCCTATCCGAGAATCGGGACGAACTTCCTAAGTCGAGTTGAGCTTAGAACATGTCTTAAAACCCATTAGAATCGGCTATGAACACCTTTTGACATATCCAATTTGGACTACATCAATGGTATAGTGAGACGTCGGTCACCAGTACCGACCCGGGAAAATATGGGGTTATGCATGAACCATAAAACTAAAACGCGTATTGTACTAGTCAAACGATTTCTATTCGGGTCTCACCCTGAGGATGCCGATGGTAAGTCACGCATCAGTTAATCCCCAGCGGAGTCGCCAAATTGTGGACATGACATAGGTCCACCCCGACGCGGTCACGCGCGGGTTTGGGGAGGCGAATGAATCTCCATATGAGATGGGTCGAATTGAAATTTAAATTGAAGTTGGAGTCGCCACCAAACTTTGTGGGAGTTCGGGCCCGTTCGAACCCACTCTATGTCGTAGTGGGCCATGCACAAAGTATGGCTCATTCCGATGTCAGAGTTTATTGGGTTCGTCCCTTTGCATTTGATACCGATACCGACGTTATCGGATACCGTGTATTGAATGACTCTCGTGCGCCAACGGTTTCGGACATCCGGAAACCGAGGTTCTGAGTAAGGGGTGAGGATACGTGTTGGGAAGTTCACAAAGAACACCCAACTCCGCCCGCACATTAGCGGCCTCTACTAAAATATCGTTTGATTTTGAAATACGCGCGTTAGTAATTCGATGAATGATATGCATGCAAACATTGTTTTGTCTAAACATGTGAGAATTTGAATGGGTTGCTAGGTCGATTTAAAATTAACGTCGAAGTAGTTTTAGCATGCGAAGTTCGTTTAGTATAATAAACAACAATGAAAATAAGATGTAAAGACAAAGAACAAAAGGGTTAGTAACGGTTTGTAAATTGAATAAACAATATGAATATGATGATATGCATGATTTTGAAAAGATGATTCGCGTGATGGATTAAACACGCATTTGACCGAGGTCATAAAAATATTTACCGAGACCTGAAATATGCTGAAAAACTGATGGTGGGATTCGTCGTGGGTCCTACCGTCAATAAATAACCGACTATTCCTAGTGGGTAGCTAGGGCAAGTAGGGTCTATATCCACGGGGACGGTATTGTAAGGTCTAGACTAGGTCCACCTAAAACTAGGCTAAAACACCAAACAAACACAAAGAGAACTATAATTGACAAACTATGTTGGAGAAGAGGTAAGAACTAGACTAACAATGAACTAGCTAAAACAAGGCTAAATGAAATAACTAAAGATTAAACAAACTAGCGAACTAGAGAAAATGACGACTAACTAGGAGGATGAATCAAATATGGAAGGAAGTGGGGTAGGTCGGGTTCTTAAGTGTAGTAGGGTAATTTGGGTGATCAAGGGTGTAGGTGTCTCCTAGTTGCTAGAGTCGGTTCGCGCTCTCACGTCTAAACCTAGGTCAAGGTCGGTCCGGGCTCTCGCTACGTAGACCAAAGTCCGCACTCTCGTGACTAAGAATATACCCTAACACAATCACACACTAGCCAAACAATGAGAAGAAGAGAAACAAGTATGAGAAGCATTGGCCACTACTACCCACACAAGCAAATCATCAAACACATGGTGTGCCCAATATGAGACTAGCAACAAAGATGTAACCTTTACCCCTAATCAACCCTTATCACCCATAATCCACACCTAATCCCCCTACTAACCCCACAAGAGAACTACTCACTCATTATGAGACTAAGATTAACAAAAACAAGAGAAACCAAACCAAGCATCCAAACATCCATGATAAACAAACAATAACAATAATAACAATATGTAAAGATTCAAACTTGATAAATAAACAAAGAACAAAAGTAAAAGGGAGAAGAGGATTATACCACACTAACAAGGATGAAAAAGATGAGAACTTGAATTAATAAGAAACCCAAATAAAACCCCAAGGTTGTCAAGACTAATTAATACAAGACTAATTACAATGATCAACTAAAGATTAAAGGAAGATTAAAACTAATGTGAGGAACACTAATCTAGGGTTTAAATGTTTAATGGAGGCTTAAGAGAGTCTAGGGTGAGATAAGATACATAAACAATACAAGAGGGAAGTATTTATATGGTTACAAGAGTGGAGGAGAAGGAAAGAATTAAAGGCGTGCAGCAGCTCCACGGTCCCGACCGGAACGGATCGGTCCCGACCGGGACGGACCCAGGTCAATAGATGCTTCAATTGTGCACCCCATCCCGGACGGGATGAGGCCTTCCCGACCGGGATGGGTCTCGTAGGCCTCAAATAAGAACTTTTTGGTCCCTCCTTGCTTCACATGGGCTTCTCATCGATTCTCGGGACTCGGGATCGGTTCTAAGAGGCTCGGGATTGGGTCCCAAGGTCTCGGGGTCGAATCCAAGGCATCGAGTGATCGTTCCTTCACTTCGTTGGCTCCGAAAAGTGTATGTATTGAATCGGATTTGCTCCAATTCTTCACAAATGGTCTCGGAACCTAAAACGAACTAAAGGAAGCATAAGTAACCCATAAACCGCTCCCAAGGAGCGATTCCACAAGGAAAACAGGACCAAAACACAGCAAATTAGGCACTACAAACTACACTTATCAACTCCCCCACACTTAACCCTTACTCGCCCTCGAGTAAGCACATACTAACTACTAAACTAGCCGAGCGGGTATTAGCGCACCCTACGCCCTTTCAACTCACGCGAGTACACTTAGAGGAAAAGTGTACTCCGCAAGGCAAGTAAGGTCTTGCGACAAAACCGTAGATGCAACCGGACACAAAAACACATAAACAACAAACACACAAACAAACAAATAAACGGTTGCACCCAAAGAGAAATAAATACCGCTTCCCTCTATAAAGCGGTGAAGTGAAACACCGGTTTAGGACTCAAGGCAAGTGACAACGTTCCCGATCTAGTAATACAAATCGAGATGAACTAAATCCTAATAGTATGACGATAAAGCAACAAAAACGTTGGTAACTTACCTAGGTCCTCCTAACTTTCTAAGAACGTATTACGGGACGATAGGCGGGATGGGAAGTGATGAACCACGGTGTTAGTCGACACTGTAGGTAAGTGAGACCCCGCCCCCTTTAGCGATGAGCCAAGAGGGTCGTCTCATGCCCAAAACCGCTTAACTTGTCCAAGTAAAAAGGTGGATAATATTGCAAAGTGAGGGAAGACCGACCATTACCGCTATCATCCTTCCTAGGGACTCGGTCCTTTGGTAGCCTCTTCACGGTAATATTCGGTAAAAGGCTTATTTTTGAGAGGGGATTCTTTTTGTGAGACGATTTTCTTTTTGGCATTTTTCTTTCTTTTGCATTTTTTTACTTTGTTTGTTGCCATGCCATTTCTTTTTCATCTTTTCTATTTTCTTTTTGGCTTTTTGTGCCTTTTCTTTTTCTTCAATCTGTTCTTTCTTTCATTTTCTTTCTTTTCTTTGCCCTTTTTGGCTAGATTTGAGTTGTAGGCATTTCTTTTCCAACTAAGAAAGAGATTTCAACAATTTGCAACTTTATTGTGTGGAAATGTGTAGGAGGTAGGGAAATGGGTAAGTCGGGGGTCTCGATCCCTCTTCAAACCCACAAAAAGGTGGAATACTTGGACTAATCAAACAATCCCTAACACGGTCACCTAAGGGACGGGACTCGGCAACCAAGGCCTTTTCACACCATGGGTGGTCATAATGGTCAAAATGCAAATCCCATAGTAAATCCCTAGTAAGCTAGGTAGACTCAAGGTAAAGGACCAACGAAAATATTGATTTAGGGTCATTCTACTAGACTAAAGTCCAAGACTCGATTTACATCACTAGAAAGGGAAAATAAACACTTGCACACTAGCCTCAAAACCGGGTTTTCGAAAACCGTTTACACACAAGACACAACTACACAACACACAACAAAGACGCGACGAAAACGAAAGAAAAAGAGACAAAAGGCCACAACACAAAAACAAAACAAAACAAACATACAAAGGACCAAAAACCACCCCGAACATCCAAATAAGCAACCAACCAACACCAAACTTTACAAAGCTCCTCCCGAGCGCACATCATCACAAATATCCTCCGAACATCACAAGAGGTAAATAGGGAAAAGGGATAAAAGGCGTTACCGGATGTCTTGAAAGCCTTCCAAAGTTAGCGGCGATTTAAGCAACCTATAAGGAAAAGGGGGGCAAACACACACAACACAACAAAAGCACGACATAACGACACAAAAAGGAAAAGACACAAGAGAAAATCTTTTTGATTTTTTTGTGAAATTTTTCAAATTTTTAGGGTTTTTAAAGATTTTTCGAAAAAAACTAAGAAAATAAACTAGGCTATACTAGAATATCGCTCCCCCACACTTAAACCGAGCAATGTCCTCATGCTCGATCGTAGTGTGTGGAGACACAAAAGAAAAGAAAATACGAAAATACGAAAATAAAGCTAAAAATCAAAGATAAAAGTGAAGAAAGGGTAGGATGCGTCCGGCCGGGGTGTAATCAAGTCACCGTGGGCCGAGACAAGAAAAGATATGGAAAGGGAGGAAATAAAAAGAAGGAAATAAAAGGAAATGGGAGGGGATGACTAGTTGTAATCAAGTCACCTAGCCCGGATTCCGCCCAAATCCGACTAAATCCTAAAAAAAGGGATGAAAAACTTGTAAATTTGGATTTTGAAAGGACTCTCGATGTAGTCACATCATCGAGAGTCGGGAGCAACCATTATCAAGGCCCCGAGGGCCACCATGACAAAAGGGAATGGGAGTTTTCAAAGGGCAACAAGCATCAAAAGACGGAAAAGTAATGAGAGTTGCCTTACCAATAATTGAGCAACTTACGAACTCCATCGTCTTCAATGATTCAATAAATGCACTTGCTTGTTGTCTTCATTGTCATCCCACTTCATACTTGAGAAAATCGGATGGTTGAGGTAGTAGGCTTGCCATAATGTGAGGAGGTGGGATTTGATGTGAATATCTGTGTAGAGTGAAGAGGATATGAAGTGAGGGTATGTAAATGAGGTGCATGGGTCATATGATATGGGCAAGGATAGGTAGGGAGGTTGGGAGGGGGTATACAATGGTTGGGTGGACTCAAATGTCGAAGAAGAGGCATAAGGGGGAGCAGGGGACCATCCCGGTCGGGATGGATGGTCCCGGTCGGGATGACACACCCATCCCGGTCGGGAAGCCCCCGTCCCGGTCGGGGTGGCACTCCAGTAAACTCAAAATATGGCACCCTCATCCCGATCGGGATGGCTCCTTCTCGGTCGGGATGACACACCCGTCCCGGTCGGGATGACTTCTTCCCGGTCGGGATCATGCTCCAGTAAGCTCGAATTTTGGTGCCCTCATCCCGATCGGGATGACTCCTTCCCGGTCGGGACGCCTACTCCTTCCCGGTCGGGATGCCTTCTTCTCGCCCGGGAAGAGTCTTCATCACCTCTATAACCCCAAAAGCTCATCCAAAGCTTCAAAAACCAATCCTCTTGCTCACAATCCAAGCTCTATCGATAATCATTCCTCTCTAGGAATCATCTTCACTTCACCTATCAAACAAAGCTCACATACACATCAAATTCCCTCCCTCACATCTCTCATCACAATCCAAATAACAAGAAATTCACAAAACCAAAGAAACTACAAGAAGGAGATATATACAATGAGACGGTTCTTTTGGAACTCCGTCAAACCAAGGATGGTGCATTCTTCAATCTTTTTCAATAACAACAATAACCAATTCCATCTCCATCAAGGGCACGAAGAAACAAATCAAAGGCTCTCGAGAAATCTTCGATCAAGCTTGTGATATAACCATCCACACCCCAAGGTTCTACATGACCTTGTCTTGACGTTCCCGGGGCATCCCGATCTACCAAGTTCAATGGCTTGAACTTATACTTGCGATCCTTCGGGATATACCCAAACGTCCACCTATCCTCATGCGGCCCCAAGGGAGGCTCTTTCTCCTTGTCATTGCACTTATCTCCAAACCCATGATATGGGCACTCATCCTCTCCAACCTCGGAATCTTCATCCTCAAGTTCATAGAAATCATTCTTCAAGCTTTGTCCCGACTTAACCCCTAGATCGATGTTTCCCGTGGCGTGGATCATATTACAAGACTCGTCGTTAGTAGGCGAGGTGTTGCCTTGGAGGTCGAACACGAGCTTTTCTTCGCCTAACTCGAAGGTGATCCTACCGTTCTTCACATCGATCATGGCACCGGCGGTGTGTAGAAATGGGCGCCCAAGGATAATAGGAGTGATAGCATTTTCCGGCGTGCCGAGCACTAGGAAGTCAACCGGAATGAAAAACTTTCCGATTCTTATCGGCACATCCTCTAACATTCCCAATGGTCGGTTGAGTGAACTATCGGCCATTTGGAGTGTCACGGAAGTATGTTTAAGCTCCTTCATCCCAAGTCGGCAACAAATAGAATAGGGAATGATGCTTACACTCGCACCCAAATCACATAGCGCTCTCTCAATCATGAAGTTGCCTATGGTGCAAGGGATTGAGAAACTACCCGGATCCTTCAACTTGGGAAGCGTGGAACCTTGAATAAGCTCGCTCACCACTATTGTGAACGCAATGGTCTGTTCCTTGTCGATGGATCTCTTCCTAGCCAAGATTTCTCTTATAAATTTTCCATATGCCGGGATTTGGGTAAGTAGCTCGGTGAATGGGACACTCACATCCAATTTCTTCACAATATTGAGGAACTTGTCATATTGAGCATCCACCTTGGTCTTCATTTGCCTTGTTGGGAAAGGCAACTTGATATTAAACTTGTTTTGCTCAATAGGGGTGGACTTCTCAAATGACGTTTTCCCTTTACCTTTATCTTTCCCTTGAAGCGGGGGAAGCTTGTCTTCTTGGGGTTTTTCGATCTCCCATAAGACTTGCTCCTCCATTGGATTTCCCAAGCTTGAATCTACTTGAGTTGGAGACACAACTTCCTTCATTGCTTGTTGCTCACTAGGGGGTAAGGAGGAATCATAAGATGTACCACTCCTCGTGGTAATAGCATTTACATGCTCAAAACTTGGTGTTTCACCTTGAGGAGGTAGTTACCCCTTTTGTCTTGAAGAACTTCCCGAAGCAAGTTGAGATATTTGGATCTCAAGCATCTTCATATGAGTTCTTGTTTCCTTGTTTTCCATTAAGATTTGGGCAATGATCTCTTGTTGTGACCTTTGTGTCTCCAATTGACTCCTTTGCATCTCCAACATTTGCTTTTGCATGTTGAAATCCCGAGGTGGAGATTGTGGATTGTGCGGAGTATCGGTGAGGGCTAATGGAGTACCATAATCATGAATAGGAGACCGGCTCCTTGGCTTGCTTTGTTGTTGAGTACCTTGAGTTGCTTGTTGTTGTTGATGGTTCCCTTGGAACCCATGAGAGTTGCCTTGATAAAGGCCTTGATTGTTGCCATGGTTGTAGTTTTGATGCCCTTGGTTGTGGTTTTGGTGTGCTTGAATGTTTTGGTTTCCTTGGAAACCACCTTGATTGAAGTTCCCTTGTTGGAACCCTTGATTGTTGTTGAAGTTACCTTGGTTATGTTGCTTGAAATTGTTGAATGGTCTTGGATAACCCACATAACCTTGGTAACCTTGATTGTTGTCCCTTAAGGGAGGTGGAACATATGGACGAGGTTGTATAGCTTGTTGTTGAGGGACTTGATGAGAAGCTTGGAATGTATTAGGATAGGAGGCACCTTGCTTGAACGCTTGAAAGGCGTTCACTTGCTCAATACTTCCTCGACATTGCATGGGCTCATGTCCAACTATCCCACAAGTATCGCACATCCCATAATAAGGCATAGGAGACACAACTCCCAAAGCATTAATTTCATGAACCGAGTGTTGGTTGGAGGAACTAGAGCTTTGAACCAAGGATTTAAACCGTTCCCAAGCTTCATAAAGGCTCTCTTCATCCCGTTGTTGGAAACCGGTGATGGAGGCCCAAAGCAAATTTGTCTTCTCCGGAGGGTAAAATTTTTGGTAGAACGCCAATGCAAGTTTCTTCCAAGTATCGATACCCATGGTTGCCCTATCGAGACTCTTGATCCATTGCTTTGCCTTTCCTATGAGAGAGAACGGGAAAAGTACCCAACGAATTTGATCTTGAGTAACCCCGGTTTGAGAGATAGCATCGCAATAATCGGAGAAGGTCTCCATGTGTTGATGCGGGTCTTCGGTGTGCAAACCACTAAATTGGTTTCTCTCCACAAGTTGTATGAATTGTGTCTTTGCCACAAAATTCCCGGTATATGTATCCGGCAAAGCACTCGGTCCCGGCAAGACATCCTCGGTGAAAGTGGAGTGAGATGAAAACTTCGGCATATTTGGATGTAAGGGAGACGATGGTGTAGACGGTGTTGAAGAAGATGTAGAGGGGGAACTTGGACTAGAATTACCGAAGGGATTGATGAAGGTCCCTCCGGCCGTCTCTCGAGGTGACTCGTTAAAGTCGGATCCTTGAGCTTGCTCTTGATGGGTATTGCTAGCGCTTGGTTGAGAGATTCTAACCCGGTCAATCGTCGTTTGGCGAAAGGCTCGAAAGAGTCTCTCCGGCTCTGGATTAAAGAGAAAGAAATTGCCTCCCCTCCTAGGCATACACTACACACTAGAACAAACGTGAGAACACCTAGTGCTTTATGGGCACTAGGCAACGACAATAAACAAGCACAATCGAAAGACAAAGAGAAAAGAAAGCTAAGAAAACAAGATAAAACTACAAAATATGCACAAGAGATGATAGAAGAGCACAAAGAAGGGTAACTAAGTCTAGCTATAAGCAAACTAAGTCTAAACAATGCACCGTCCCCGGCAACGGCGCCAAATTGATGGTGGGATTCTTCGTGGGTCCTACCGTCAATAAATAACCGACTATTCCTAGTGGGTAGCTAGGGCAAGTAGGGTCGATATCCACGGGGACGGTATTGTAAGGTCTAGACTAGGTCCACCTAAAACTAGGCTAAATCACCAAACAAACACAAAGAGAACTATAATTGTCAAACTATGATGGAGAAGAGGTAAGAACTAGACTAACAATGAACTAGCTAAAACAAGGCTAAATGAAATAACTAAAGATTAAACAAACTAGCGAACTAGAGAAAATGACGACTAACTAGGAGGATGAAATCAAATATGGAAGGAAGTGGGGTAGGTCGGGTTCTTAAGTGTAGTAGGGTAATTTGGGTGATCAAGGGTGTAGGTGTCTCCTAGTTGCTAGAGTCGGTTCGCGCTCTCGCGTCTAAACCTAGGCCAAGGTCGGTCCGGGCTCTCGCTACGTAGACCAAAGTCCGCACTCTCGTGACTAAGACTATACCCTAACACAATCACACACTAGCCAAACAATGAGAAGAAGAGAAACAAGTATGAGAAGCATTGGCCACTACTACCCACACAAGCAAATCATCAAACACATGGTGTGCCCAATATGATACTAGCAACAAAGATGTAACCTTTACCCCTAATCAACCCTTATCACCCATAATCCACACCTAATCCCCCTACTAACCCCACAAGAGAACTACTCACTCATTATGAGACTAAGATTAACAAAAACAAGAGAAACCAAACCAAGCATCCAAACATCCATGATAAACAAACAATAACAATAATAACAATATGTAAAGATTCAAACTTGATAAATAAACAAAGAACAAAAGTAAAAGAGAGAAGAGGATTATACCACACTAACAAGGATGAAAAAGATGAGAACTTGAATTAATAAGAAACCCAAATAAAACCCTAAGGTTGTCAAGACTAATTAATACAAGACTAATTACAATGATCAACTAAAGATTAAAGGAAGATTAAAACTAATGTGAGGAACACTAATCTAGGTTTTGAATGTTTAATGGAGGCTTAAGAGAGTCTAGGGTGAGATAAGATACATAAACAATACAAGAGGGAAGTATTTATATGGTTACAAGAGTGGAGGAGAAGGAAAGAATTAAAGGCGTGCAGCAGCTCCACGGTCCCGGCCGGGACGGATCGGTCCCAGACGGGACCGATCGGTCCCGACCGGGACGGGCTGGTCCCGACCGGGACGAACCCTGGTCAGTAGCTGCTTCAATTGTGCACCCCATCCCGGACGGGATAAGGCCTTCCCGACCGGGATGGGTCTTGTAGGCCTCAAATAAGAACTTTTTGGTCCCTCCTTGCTTCACATGGGCTTCTCACCAATTCTCGGGACTCGGTATCGGGTCTAAGAGGCTCGGGATTGGGTCCCAAGGTCTCGGGGTCGAATCCAAGGCATCGAGTGATCGTTCCTTCACTTTGTTGTCTCCGAAAAGTGTATGTATTGAATCGGATTTGCTCCAATTCTTCACAAATGGTCTCGGGAACCTAAAACGAACTAAAGGAAGCATAAGTAACCCATAACCGCTTCCAAGGAGCGATTCCACAAGGAAAACGGGACCAAAACACAGCAAATTAGGCACTACAAACTACACTTATCAAAAACCCGTTGTTTTGTTAAGGAAACGATGTTTGAAAAATTAGGACAAAATTGCTTTTTTATGTCGCGGTTTTCAGGGGCTCACGCGACCCGCTCAAAGAGGGCGCGACTTGCACGGCCGTGAGACTCGCATGAGGTGCGTGCGACTCGCATGGCGGCCTGTTTTCGGGATCATTTTTTAGAAAATCGACGGTTTTGTTAAATCGCGTATAAATATAGCATAATTTATACTCGACTTAAATATTGATACTCGTAATATTCGATGCTTGATTATATAATCAATATTGGATATTTAGAGTGGAGTAAAAAAAAGTTGTTTAGAAAATCGTTTTGAATGTTGTTAAGACGAGATAATTCCTCCACGTTGTAATATCGTAATTACTCGGCTTCAACGGTATTATGCTTAACATGATTTGATGATTGATTCCTTTAGGTCCGATATTCGACTATAGAGTCGATATCGAATCCTTAGGGACGACTCTTTATTGAAAATAGTACGATAATATCGATATTAGGAACGAGAAAATAAAAAAGAAAAGACGTGACGACGACTCGTATAAAAAGACGGACGAACGAGAGAAAGAGAAGGAAAGGGAGAAGTCGGAATTTGTAACACCCTCAACCTACATGCTTGATTATCTCGAAAACGGACTCATAGTAGCGGCCTAGGTGCAGGAACTTTAAGATGTATATAGGTGAGTTATGGTGTGTATGGTTAGGGATTTGGCGAGTTTTGCTCTCGGGTTTGTATATGGTTTGCCTAAAATTGTCTAGAATTTCGGGTTGTGAATGGTCGGGAATCCTATAGGATTTCTAGAGGGAAGATCGGAATATAATATGCCTAGTATTGCTGGAATTCCGGGTTGTAATTTTGATGATGTGTGTTGATGTTGTAATTGATGTCGGGAATTGTGTGTCTTGTTGATTTGTGTGTGCAAGGGTGGGGTATTTATAGGATGAAATACCGACTTGGGATAGGAGATTGATATCTTGCAAAGGAAGAAAACAACCGGTTGAGATGAAGTGGGATTCCGTCTTTGGATAGGAAAAGGTTACTTGCATGGGAAGAAACACCCGGTTTAGATGGAGTAGGATTCCGACTTTGGATAGGAAAGGATTCCTACTTTGTAGCTGATATTTGTGTAGTATTTGACTTCAAGTCAGATTTTTGAAGTGGCGTGACAGATTTTTATGTCTCGGAAACGTCTTTGACCGGGGTTTGACCCGGTTGCTAAAAGACGGTTTTGCTCTTGGTGTCGGTTTTGACCCAAATTAGTCTCATTTGACTTGAAACGACCCACTGGGCCTGGATTTGAGGTCTGTTTTGTGAGATTTTTACTCCGCTAAAAGCTCGTGCCAACTACTATTGATTCCGAGTCCGAAAATCGAGTGTATTAAGTCATGTTTGCGTCCGATCATCATCGGGTGTTCTTTGGAAACTGCAATAGACACCTAACGGTCAAATGTGAGTGTCTACAGCATGTTTGACTGCAAACCACTGGATACCCCTGTGACTAAAGGAGACAAGTTCAGTCTCGATCAATGCCCAAAGAATGATTTTGAGATTAAGGAAATGCATACAATTCCATATGCTTCGGCAGTTGGAAGTTTGATGTATGCACAGGTTTGTACGCGACCCGACATTGCGTTCATAGTTGGGATGTTAGGCAGATATCTCAGCAATCCAGGAATGGATCACTGGAAAGCAGTCAAGAGGGTTTTGCGATACCTCAATGGAACAAAAGATTACATGCTTACTTACAAGAGGTCAGATCAGCTTGAGGTCATTGGGTATTCTGACTCTGATTTGGGAGGATGCCTAGATAGCTTGAGATCCACATCAGGATACCTCTTCATAATGGCCGGAGGAGCTGTGTCTTGGAAAAGTGTCAAGCAATCGCTCGTATCTACTTCCACCACGGAAGCAGAATATATAGCTTGTTTTGAGGCATCTAATCAGGCACTATGGGTTTGCGCATAGTGAATGGCATGGATAAGCCACTTCGGATGATGTGTGACAACAAATCTGCAGTGTTGTATATAAACAACAATAAAAGCTCGACACAGTCAAAACATATTGATATTAAGTTTCGAGCCTTGAAGGAAAGAGTGCAAAGTGGTCAATAGTCTGTACAACATATCGGAACAAACTCCATGATTGCGGATCCGCTTACTAAGGGCCTACCGCCCAAAGTATTTCTGGGGCATACTGCTCGTATGGGTGTCATACCATTTTAGAATATACAGTTTCAGTGGGAGTTTGAATTCGTTACAATGCTTGTATGACAATTTTATTTGGTTAAGGATATGCATGCAATAAAGTTTTCAGTTATTCAGTTTTTTCTCTGCTTCTTGCTTATGTTGTTGACCTCAATTAAGAGGACCAGTTGGAAATATGCATATTTGGATCACATTTGGTTGCTGTTGTCATGCTACACTCCTATACTAGATTCATGTCGTTAGTCATGTTTGCATATGTGATCATTGATGGGTCCTGTTACGATAAACTGTGGCAAAGGCCGCTTTGGTTCTATGTACATATGATTAATGGACCGAATTGCATAAGACGGTTAGAATGTTTGATAGCATTATTGAGCTCATAAGGTTACAATAAATACATTTCTGTTGTCACATGTATATTTGTATATGACCCAAGTGGGAGATTGTAAGAATTATGGGTCTGATACAATATATGCTGACAATATTATTTGGACCTACTGTATTTATTAGTTGTCACTTAAGGTGAGCCCAAACATGTGATCTGTTATAATAATAATGACGCGGGCTTATTTACGTCTTATAAAGTATGGGCCGGATACAATAATAGTATAGAGACCCGTTAGGGCTTTAAGTGATGCATGATGAGCGTATCAACTAAAGCGACTAATATGGGTGATTAGGATTTCACACCCCTCCCTATATATAGTCAGGGTTATGGTCCCTGATAGCACACTCCAACCTAAACTCTTATACATCCCATCAGTAGAGAGAAACCAAAAGGCGAGTGTAACTGTTAGAAGGCCATAATTAGGAGACTCTCGTTCCACCTCTCTTTACCGATGGAGTCAGGTACGCTTCCGCAATTCAGCATACCAATTAATTTAGTATGAAGTTTTCAGTATTTAGTCGGATTATTTCTAACAAATTTTACATGTTATGCACTCCGTATTATGTTTATGACTAAATTTAACTTAACTGAATTATCACTTGTTAAATTTATTTATCACCTTTACATTTCTGTTTATTTGAGAAACTGATAAAATGGTTAAAAGAAGCTAAAGAGAGTAAAATTTACTTACGATATGTTAAATTCATGTTAATTGTACTTTTATGTGTCATTTAAGTTCTTATACTTGTAAACTCCATTTTATATTATTTATTCATCTTGTTAATTTTTACTTACTTATAGTCTGTTCAAGTTTAAATTGCTTTAATACTTTTATTGTTTATTTACGGATGTAATTTTTACTCCACTTATATTGTATAAAGTATAAACTTATAATTACGTTATCTTTAATAAATGAATTTAATTTATTCTGAAACTTTTATACGACGATCATAATTATTAAAAGTAATTCCACGTCAAATTTTATAAATCGACTAAGTATGATTTAAATTGTATTTTTGAGAAAACGTTTAAATTTTGAAATAATATTTTATTTTACCTTAAGTTTTAATTTAATATAAAACTTGATTTAAAAGAATTCCTATTTTAAAAATAATTTTAAAACAAATGTTACTCCGTATACGATATTTGGGATATGATATTTCGGATGACACTAGAGGAATAAAGTATCACATTGTCTCACCGAATGTAAGAATTTGGAAAATTGAATATTCAAATGAGTCCAGCCAATTATTAAAGGCCACCAAATAAAATACTACTTGTTCAAGGTGCGAGTCTGGGACGAATAGCTTATGTTGAATTCTACCATACGTGGTGTTTCGAATGCACTTGTAATGAAAAGCAGACTCAAAAGCTGCGCCGAGAGTCAACCTAGTGTTTAAGGTAGTCATCCTACGGTGGTGAGGACTGCAGTCCAAGAATCTGCGTAGGGTATATGCGCATGTATAGTCAAGTACTTGATCAGTATTACCACCTAGGTAGCGGGGGCAGAACAGTATTCTGAAAACCGCGGGTTCCTTCTTGGTGATGTAAAGAATGTAATCATCAGCTTTCATTTCGCTCAGAGCCCCATCTGAATAAAATAATCATCTAATTGAAGTCTGACATCTCCTCATAAGATCGGTTCGGTCTACGAGTCAGTAACACGGTTACTTCTGTTGGTGAGATGCAAGCCAATAAGATGTAGCGGTGATACTGGGAGCCACGACTCGTGTGTTTATCTGTTTACGTGTGTGGACATGACATAGGTCCACCCCAACGCGGCCACGCGCGGGTTTGGGGTGGCGAATGAATCTCATGTGAGATGGATCTCGAATTGAAATTTAAATCGAAGTTGAAGTCGCCACCGAACTTTGTGGGAGTTCGGGCCCGTTCGAACCCACTCTATATCTTAGTGGGCCGTGCACAAAGTACGGCCTATTCCGATTTCAGAGTTTATGGGGATCGTCCCTTTGCATTGCGATACCGATACCGACATTATCGGTAATTGTGTATTGAATGACTCTCGTATGTCAATGGTTCGGACATCTGGAAACCGTGGTTCTGAGTAAGGGGTGAGGGTACGTGTTGGGAAGTTCACAAAGAACACCCAACCCCGCCCGCACTTAGCGGCCTTTACTAAGATATCGTTCGTTGTTCGTGTACGCGCGTTAGTTTGACGGTTGAGCGATATGCAAAGAGCGTTTTGACTAAACATGTGAATTATGTTTAACTACATCATTTAATGCATCTAATACTAACGTCAAAGTTGTTTTAGCATGTGATGTTCATTTTAGTAAAATAAAACAAACAACGAAGAAAAAACGATAACAGATTACAATATACGAGTGGCATACCACCCGGAATTACAATGCGACAAATGATAATTGCGACAATTGCGATAAAAACGAGTTAGAAGATGTAAACATGGTACGATGCGGTTTTGAAAAGACTACATCACGTGATGGGCTTGACATGTGTTGACCAAAGTCGTTTGAAAAAGGTTTGTCGACACTTGTAGCGTGTAAGACGCGTTTATTTAGGCGTAATTGGGGCTACTCGGCCTAGTCACGGAGGGACTTGGTCGAGTGTCCTTTGAAAAAAGTTTCTGCCAGTTTTTTTGGGGTGTCATTCGATCGAGTGGCTATGGCACTCGATCGATTGGCTATAGCACTCGATCGAGTGCCCCCTGTACGAGTGATGACTCGCTTTGCAATATTAGCATCGGTTTTGAAATTGCTTTTAATTTTGAAAATTGACAATTTTGCAAAGTCGTGTAAAAATATGACACGATTTATACTCGACTTTAAATTTTCAAAACTCGTCAATATTTTGTATTTGATTATGAAATCAATATCCAATGTTTAGAGCAATTTTTAGAAGAAAAAAAGATGTTTAGAAATTGTTTTGAATTGAAATAAGTCCCTCCGCGTTATAATGTCGTATTAGTCTTTTTAGGACTACGTGACGATTATTTCGTCATCAACGAGATTATGCTTACAAAAAAGTTTTTTGATTGATTCCTTTAGATCCGATATTCGACTATAGAGTCGATATCGAATCCTTAGGGACGACTCGTTATTGCTAGAAACGATCGTAGTAATAATAATATTAGAAACGATCGTAGTAATAATAATATTAGAAACGAAAAAAAACGATGATAGACGAGAATAGACAATGGACGAAAAAAAAGAAAAAAAACGTGAGGAGGGAAGAGAAGAAGAGAGAAATCGGGATTTGGGACATCCTCAACCTACATGCTGATTTCGGTCTCGATTAGGAACTCGTAGTAACGGCGCTTGCGTAGGAGTAACGAGAATATAGGAGGAGTTAAGGTGTTGTATTTTTGTATGGTTTGCCTATAGGATTTCTAGGGAAAATCGGGACGGTATTCTGGTATAGTTTTCCTAAAGTTGCTAGAGATTCGGGTTGTGAATTGATGTCGGGATGTTGTGAATGTGTGAATGAATTGATGTGTCAAATTGTGTTGCGAGGGTGGGGTATTTATAGGATGAAATACCCGACTTGAGATATATGGCTTGCAAAGGAAGAAAACAACCGGTTGGGGTGAAGTGCACTACAAGAAAAACAATCCCGGGCATCCACTTGGCGGGCGTCCTGAGCATACGGACGCCAATATGGCGTCCGAAAATGCAAACGGGCGTCCACAGTCAGACGCCAAATTTGGCGTCCGACTGAACATGGGAACGAAATTCAGAATGAACGGGCGTCCAAAATGGCGTCGGACAACGGACGTCATTTAGGGTATATGGCGTTCACTGTCGGACGCCAAATTGGCTGGAATTGGCGTCCACTTTGGCGTCCCATAGTGGACGCCCGTCTCACTGAATTTGGCGACAAATACACGCCCACCCCCCTATCCCCCTTCACTCTCTAAAAAAAAACTACTCTCTACAACTCGCCTCCCATCCTCGCCGAGCCCATCTCCAATTCTCTCTATTTTTCATCCTTCTTCTTAATTTTTGGTATGTTTTCTTCCTCAACTTAATTCTTATTCATTATAATTAGTTATTGTTTTTTATTGTTATTGTTATTTATTGGTAGTTTGCTAGTTAATATTGTTTAGGTCTAAATTTCGATTAGGTTGATTAGTTTAGCCCAGATTCGATTAGGTAGATTAGTTTTGCCCATCACAAATTGAGATAAAATGATGAATTGAGATAGAATGCCCTCTAGGGCCACCCTTGAGGTTTTGTGTGACTTAGGACGGACCAAAAGGTGTCATAATAATGTCGGATTTTCACGAAACCACTTCTATCGTGATCGGGATGGTGAATATGTGTTATCGGTGCTTTCGAAGTTATGATATCTTTATCCGAAAATTTGACCTTATTTGACCTATTTGAGCTGTTTCTGTGTGACCTAAGCCATGAATTTTTGGGTTTTATCTTGTTAAATTGGGATTAAATTGATAAATTACGTAGTGTTTTCGTAAATTGGGATTAAATTTTGGTTACATTTGTGATTAAATTCGCTGAATAATTTTTGTAGGTCACTTCAAAATTAATAAGACATTCGGGTATACTTTGACGTATTAGTGATTAAATTAAGGAAACTCAGTTATGAAATTAAGTTAGAGAAATTAAGTTTAAGTTAAATGGCGATTACATTTGTGTTTAGTATAAATTAAGTTAGGCAAATTAAACTTTAATTTGTTATATATATTTTTTGAACATAGAAAATGAGGAGAATTGAACGGAAATGGATGTATGAGGGAAGACTTGATAAGAAGAGACGTCTCACCGTCGAATTTTTGAGGGGTGTTGAGTCATTTGTCGAGGTCGCTAAAAGGTCGGTAGACTATGCATCGAGGAGGGAGGTTAGGTGTCCGTGTACTAAATGCAAGAACCTAAAATTTTTTGATGTCCTTACCGTTAAGGAACATGTCATCTATAATGGTTTCTCACCCGATTATTATAATTGGATTTGTCATGGTGAGTCATCTCAGTCTGAGGAACCCGAAAACCATCAAAATGAGGGGGGGTTGAGAGGTATGATAGTTGACGTTGTGGAGTGCAACTTGTTTAACAACGAGAACCCACGAGACTCACCCAACCCACAAGACTCACCTAACCCACAAGAGCCTAACCCACGAGCAAAGGCGTTTTTTGACATGTTGAACGCTTCGGAGAAACCGTTATACGGAGGGTGCAATGTGACTTTGTTAGAAGTCGCATCTATGGTAGTTAGCCTTAAATGTGAATTCAATCTACCCTTCGCTTGTGTCGATGGTGTTGCTGCCTTGCTCGAGAGAGTTATCCCAAAAGAAATATCATGACCCGAACTTTCTACACAACCAAAAAGGTTGTGAAGGGCCTTCAACTCCCGCATCAAAAGATTGATGCTTGCCCAGATGGATGCATGTTATTTTGGAAGGACGATGCGATGCTTGATGAATGTAGGAGATGTGGTAAGGGTAGGTATAAGACGGTCGAGGGGGACATTGTTTTGAGGGGTAGAAAAGGGAAGAGCGGTGTTAGGGGTAAGAAACCAATCCCAATAAGTCAGCTTACGTACTTCCATATCGCACCTAGGCTTCAAAAATTGTATGCCACAAAAACCATAGCGGAGCAAATGAGGTGGCACAAGGAGGACACTAGGGTACCAGGGAAGATGTGTCATCTGAGTGACGGTGAGGAGTGGAAGCGTTTCGATAGACTACATCCCCACTTTGCGTTAGAACCCCGAAATGTAAGGCTTGGGTTATGTACTGATGGATTTGCACCTTTCGGCCAATTTGGGAAGTCGTACTCATGCTGGCCTGTGATGACCACACCTTATAACCTACCTCCTTGGTTGTGTTTGAAGAAGCCTTTCATCTTCCTATCTCTTATTGTGCCTGGACCCAAAAACCCGAAAAATCATTTGAATGTTTACTTGCAACCTGTTATTGAGGAATTGAAACAACTGTGGGAGGTAGGGGTCGAAACTTATGATGTCTCCCTGAGACAAAACTTTCAGTTGAAAGCAGCTCTGTTGTGGACTATAAACAACTTTCCCGCGTACGGTATGCTCTCGGGGTGGTCTACTGCGGGTCAGAAAGCATGTTCGTGTTGTATGGATGAGAGCAAAGCTTTTTATCTTCCCAATTTCAGTAAAATTAGTTGGTTCGACTGTCATAGGCAGTTCCTACAAGAAGGTCACCCATATAGAAAGAATAAGAAGGCGTTCAAGAAGGGTGAGGTTGTGCTTGACGACGCACCTGATCGACTCCCCGGAGATGAAGTATGGGAGTTGATTTCCGATTACCCGTCCACTATCGACGGAACAGAGCAGGAGTTCAAAGACCTCAAGAAGTTGAAAAATGGTTGGTTTAAACGTAGCATATTTTTTGACCTACCATATTGGAGGACTTTGTTACTTCGTCACAATTTAGATGTGATGCACATAGAGAAGAACTTCTTCGAGCAGTTGATTCACACTATCATGGATGTGGAGGGGAAGAGTTGTGACACTGCAGGCTCCCGGCGAGATGTAAAGCATTTTTGTGACCGTCCTCAACTGCACATAAAAAGGGATGGATTCAAACCGAGAGCCTTGTTCACCCTTGACAAACCTCAGAGGAAGGCGTTGTTGGAGTGGGTGGGGAAGTTGAAGTTCCCCGATGGGTACGCCTCCGACTTCGTTCGTTGTGTTGATCTCAAGAACCTAAAGCTGCAAGGGTTAAAGAGTCACGACTGTCATGTCTTCATGGAGAGGTTACTTCCGGTTGCACTTAAGCAATTTCTGCCACCGACGGTGTGGAATTCTATAACTGAGATATCTCAATTTTTTCGAGATTTGTGTTCTTCTACAGTATCAATTGAGGACATGACTCGGCTGGAGGATCAAATTCCACAGATACTATGCAAACTTGAGATGATCTTCCCACCGTCGTTCTTTAATTCCATAGAGCATTTACCTGTCCACTTGCCCTACGAGGCTAAGGTTGGAGGACCTGTCCAGTATAAATGGATGTGCCCATTTGAAAGGTATGTAAATTTTAATAACTTCATTTACAAATTTAATAAACACTTAGCTAATTTTTATTAATTGAAAAACATTACTTGTGTACTTAGGTTCCTCAATCATCTGAAGAAGAAAATTGGTAACAAGGCGAGGGTGGAGGGTTCTATTTGCAATGCATATTTGACAGAAGAGATTGCAAACTTCTGCTCCCTCTACTTCGAGAAAGATGTCCAAACAAAAACAAAGAACCTGAACCTAGGGCACTCGGTGTCCATTGACCCCACTATACCCGAGTTTTTTTCAAAAGAAGGACGATGAAGGAACTTCATCCATTGAGGGTTCTAGGACGCTAGATGAGAAAGAGTACAACCGAGAGCACCTTTACGTACTCTCTAATTGTGAGATCTTGGAGCCTTATGAGAAGCAATTTGTAATTGAATTCGTCGCTGCAAACCCTGACGTGAACCCCGATGACGTTTGGAGTAAGCATGACGAACATTTTCCTAAGTGGCTCAAGGATCACGTAGTTGCCTTAGACATACGAGATGATTGGTTAGAAGTTTTGCATACAGTCCAGTGAGAGCAGTTAAATATTGGAACCGGTACTCGGTGAATGGGTTCAATTTTCACACATTCAACTACAGGAAGAACAAGGCTAGATGCAATTTTGGTGTGAGTGTGTCATCTCTTGATGGTGATGAGTACTATGGTATTTTGGAGGATACTTTCGAGTTATGTTATGCTGGCAGAGAACGGGGGTATAGATCTGTGATATTCAAATGTGAGTGGAAAGACAGCTCCGTGAACGGGACCCGAGTGCATGAACGCTACAAGATTGTGGAAGTGAACCACACCAAGAAATATCCTACGTATGATCCGTTCATACTCGCGCATCAGGCGAAGCAAGTCTACTTCGCTCCTTTTCCTTACACGAAAAATGACAGAAATCAGAGTCAATGGTGGGCAGTCTTTACGACTAAACCACGGGGGCAAATAGACTGTTCTCTGTTCCAGGAAGATACGGCTTCAAGTGGTACACGCTTATTTTCTAGTGAAGAGGCCATATTCTCCAAAGATGTTCAGAATGAAGGGGCAGAGGAAGATTTTGTGGATGACGATGATGATGGAGAAGGAGATTACATGGTTAGGGATGTTCCGAACATCCTTGAGGAGGATGACGGACACGATGAAGAGAATGTGGAAGACGATCAAGTGGACGGCGAGGAGACGGAGGAGGAGGATCAGACTGAGGAGGATGAGGGTGAAGACAATAACGACAGCGAAGATGACTACTAGAGTTGTTGCAGTAGGTTAATCATATTGATCATTGTTGTACTTATTTTGTGCATTATTTCAATCAACTTCAATTGTAATTGCTAATTGTTGCTAATTGTTACTAATTTGTTGCAAGGTAAAGATAATGGCAGGCGGTAGATCGACCTGGAGATGTGGCGGAGGAAGTAGGTCTGTGCACACATCCACCTCGCAGCAGGATGAGGAGGAACGGGTCCCCGAAACAGTACCGGAGCAGAACGATGAGGAGCAGCAGGAGGACCAGCAGGAAGACCAGCAGCAGGGGCAGGAGGATGAGATACAGAGGGACGAGAACGGTCGGGTGATTCTCGACCCTGGTCGCGTATGGTAATATAATAAAAAAATGTCCATTCTTTTGTAACGTATGAATTTTTGGACTACGTACATCTTGTAATATTTCGTACATATATGTTCTTCTCTTCTCGATGCAGGTTTCTGCATGGGATCGTCACCAGAGGCTGTACTGCCAGTTACATGACGGACAAAGGGCGGGGGTATGCCTGCTGGACTCAGGTCCCGATTGACGTACGGGAGTGGTGGTTTAATGCCTTCCGGGTACGTGGATTGTTTTGTGTACCGAGTTTTAAATTTATAATGTAGACTTCGTAAATCATTTTGGTACTAATTAATAATCCGCCTTGATTGTGTAGTTGAAGTTCACTTAGAAGAAGGAGTTGGAAGGAAGGGTCTGGGAGCGATACAACGAGACTTGCACTCGACGCTTCGCTGACGTAATGAACAAACGTCACAGCCGGGGGACAGCGCTGAATGACCTCAAAGGTGTAGTTTTTAATATTTCTCAATTTCAACAAACAATCTAACTTCAATCTGTTACTGTATTAACTAATATATTAGTGTCGTCATATTTCAGGGGAAGATTTGGAGAGGTGGGTTAAGTATCACAACGACAACGACTTCATGGTCAGGTCGAAGAGGGCACAGAGTAACAAAATGAAGAACTGTGAGCTTGAAGGGAAGGCAGACCCAACACATCATCGGGGTTCCCAGTCTTCGTTTCTTCGTGCCAAGAGGGTACGATTTCTACTAATATTGTACTTTTACTTGAATAATCATAAACTATGTATGTTCACATAATATATATTCGACTAACGTTCGTACTCATTTAATAGCTAGCAGCTGAACTCGGGAGGACGCCAACCGCACCGGAGGTATTCTTCGACATGCACGGGAAGAGCGGTGATAAAGGGCATACTCTTCAGACGAGTAAAGATCAGGCTATCTGGGTGAGTACTAACTATTTCAAATAAATCAACTTTGTCTATACTTTAGGTGGTAGATTATCTTTAATGATTTCATCTAATAATAACTTGAATTGAAATCGTTGTTGTGTACGCAGGATGCCTACCAAGAAGAGCTGACGAACCTCGAGAATGCTCCTGATGCTACCGACGTCGACCCGAACCAGATTTTTTTCAAGGCTGTCTCGGGCTACAAGAAGGGAAGTGTGTATGGTGTTGGAAATGCACACGGTATGTACTTCACACCTCCCCCAGAACGTCTCGGCACCTCCACACAGATGGAGTACACGCCGGCCGGGTCTCAGCAACCCGATCCGAAGAAGGAGGAAATGAAGGAGCAGCTGACAGCGCAGCAGCAACAACTGAAGGAGCAGGCCGAACACATCAAGAAAATGCAGAAACAGATGGCCATGTTTCAGGCCATGTTCAAAAAATGCAACCAAGGTCGTCCACCTTTCCCTCCAGACGACAGAGACCCCTTTAGCGGGGATGGCGGTAACTCTGGTGCTTCAGCTAGCTTCTTAGTTAGCTGATTGTTTTTTGTTGTAACTCGATTTATGGATTATGTATCTTCGAACTAGTTTAGATTTTTGTACCTTCAAACCGTATGTTAAAACTTTTTTATATGAATGTTTTTTCAGCATAAATGTGTGGAGAGATGAAGTCTTTTGGTTGATTGAGAGTGAATGAGGTTGAGATATTGTTGATGGTCAACAGTTGTGGTTCGTTGAGAGTTGTGGATGTGGTTTCTTTTGCAGGTTTTGGCTAGACATTGAACACATGTTTACGGCCATGCACCACCATAAATGGCGTCCATTAAAGGACGCCATGTCAGACGCCAGGGGAAGCTAAAATCGGCCAAATCAGCAACTGTTCAGGGACAATGGCGTCTGACTGTGGACGCCATCCATGTGTACGTGGCGTCCACAGTCGGATGCCAGTTCTAAGCAAATAGCGTCTAACTGTGGACGTCATCCACGTGTACCTGGCGTCCACAGTCGAAAGCCAGTTTTAAGCAATTGGCGTTTGACTGTGGACGCCATCCATGGGTACCTGGCGTCCACAGTCGGACGCCAAATTTAGCGTCCACTGTCAAACGCCAATTTAATTGGCGTCCAATTGTTTTCCTTTGAGACGAAGAAAGACAGTGTGTACAAGAGGCTAGTGGGAGTGCATTTATCGTTATGATTTAGTAGGTAAGTGACATACTTCTCTAACTAAACGACGTTTGATTGCTTTGCAAGAAATGTGTTTATTATGTGCTCTTATGACGAGTAGATACTAATCTGGTGAGTGTCACTAGAATGCTATCTAAGAATTGTTCCTTTGCGCTTAAGAAGCAAAAGAGGAATTATTTAAGAGATGCGCAGGATGTGATAAGCGAATTATTGTAAACAAGTTACAACGATTCATATTTCAAATAGACAAAGATGACGTGAGATTGTAATCTCAGTAAATTTTGTTTTAGATAAGAAGTTGTGTGTTGGAACAGTTTCAAAGGACAACTTTATGACTAATATTATAACTAATTAAAGTTAGTATTCTATTGCTTTTGAAGCAAATAGACGTTTGATTACGAATCAAGCACACACTCAACTTTAAAGTTTATGAAACAATTGTTGATTATGAAACTAACAGTTTGCCTTATTTAAGAGAAGGTAGATTGATCATATGCTTGTAAATAACCGATACAAATGTTGTATGTCCCGAAACCTCCTTTACGTAAAGATCATATTGATTATGATCGGTATAAGACGCATGGGCGAGTGGTCTTAGTACTTTTAGAGGTGTTTGGTTTAGTGGGAGTTATTTCGATAATTGATACATGTATGACATATTTTCACTTGGTTAATGTAACCGAGTTTTGTCCCTAAATAATTTACATTGATGAAATAGATCACTAAGTACGTGACTTAGTCTTGGAACTCTATTTGGATGATGTAATTATTTTGTCTCTAGTCAGGGTATTGGGTTGGGACATTTGAATACCCTTGAATGACTAGTGTGTGAGTTGGTTGATGATTAAGTTCCTTGAGTCATAGGTATTGAGATACTAAACCAGGCACACAGGTGTATGTTAAGAACATACATTAGACAGACTCGTCGAAAAGGATTTTACTAAGATTTCGCTTAGTGTCAGTAAAGTTCTTTGCAAGTTATGAACTTGTATGGTCTTAGACCTGAGTCTTTGACTATTCTGTACATGTGATGTGTATGCTTTGATACTATTCCTCGTCAGCTGTGAAAGGGGGCTATGGATGGTTATTGGGCATGCATGGATCATGTGATAGGATGTGGTTAGACAAGAGGGGATTTGCTCTTCTTTTATTGAAAGGAATTTATTGTTTCTTGGCCGCTCGAAGAGTGTGACTTGTGCAAATGCGTGGCCGCGCTCAGATAAGATGATTGTCATGTATCTGCTCTTTTAACAAGTCAACTCAGAGATTCGAGTAAAAGATTGAGAGATGCGAGGATGACACTTCTTCTGACCTCATTCTCAATTGGAGACAATAGTAGCAAAGAGACTTAATGCCGTTCTTGAGAGGACATGTACAAGTGGGAGACTGAAGGAGTTATGTCCACTGTCCTACGGATTAACCCGCTTAAGTCTATGTATCCGATATGCCTTGCTAGAGGTCGATGTCGGGTTGACATGTAAATGAGTTACGTGTCTGGTAGTCTTAAGTGGGCCCATTGGGTCACACACAATATGTACAGGATATTATTACTACGTAATATATATCGTATATTAAATATATCGGGTCAGTAGTAATACGGACCCAGCTGCGTTGTCGGATTATGGTAATTAGAGTTATACTAATAATCTAATTATGGTAATTAGAGTTATGGAAATAACCTAATTCTACCTTCTCATCTCCTATATAAGAAGGTTCATACGATGAACCAAGATATGGAATTAAGAGTATTGACTCATAATATATATACGGAGTATTCTTCTTATAAAGAGTTATAAGAGAGATCTAGAGAAATTGTGAGACGGTCTCACATACCTTTATACTAGCATATACGTCGCAGTTCTGTACCCGTGTGGATACCAAAGGAGGCATCACGTTTGGGGTGCTTTATTCTGTCCGTGGGAATTATTTATTTTGTCCGTGGAGATTATTTATTCCGTTCGTGGAGATTATATATATTTCTGGGTTTATTATACTTCTTATTAATATGTTGTTCCGCTGCAAATAAAGTATAATTGTTATCCCTCTACTTTTGTCTTTTCGGTTAATACTCGTAACAGGTCCTTGGGTTTAAGGGTTGTAACCCTACATATATAATAAAATAGTGGACTAGATCTAGAGTTATATAATGATGGGCTACAAGGTCCAATATATATACATCCACATATACTCCGTATATTACATAACACTCCCGTTGGATGTATATATATCAGTGAAGAACCTACCCCGTTAAAACTTTGACTAGAAAACCCGTGGAAAAAAACCCTAGTGAAGGAGAAAGAGTACATATATATATGTTTATACACGCATAACAAGTTGTCTCGTTAAAACATTTGCATGGAAAATCCAGTGGAACAAAACCATAGTTTAGGAAAAAAAGTTCCTAATTACGGTCCCCCCATTGGAAAAGCCTTTTGTAACAACCCAGATTTTTGATGACTTAAATTAATAGATAATGCGGAAAATTATCTAAGTCATTTAATTAAAATTATATCAGAGTGGAAATAAATCCGGATCGCTACGGATCCTTACAATAAACGACTATTAATTACATAGTCTTGATTAATTAGTACAAAATATAGATTGTAATTTATATTTTAGATTGTAAAACCTATATCTTAGTAAAGGCCGCTAAGTGCGGGTGGGGTTGGGTGTTCTTTGTGAACTTCCCAACACGTACCCTCACCCTTTACTCAGAAGCCCCATAAACTCTGAAATCGGAATGGGCTGTACTTTCTGCACGACCCACTAAGATATAGAGTGGGTTCGAACGGGCCCGAACTCCCACAAAGTTCGGTGGCGACTCCAACTTCGATTTAAATTTCAATTCGAGATCCATCTCACATGAGATTCATTCGCCGCCCCAAACCCGCGCATGGCCGCGTCGGGGTGGACCTATGTCATGTCCACAATTTGGCGACTCCGCTGGGGATTCCTGATGTACCACTTGTCATCGGGGTTCCTAGGGTGAGACTCGAAAAGAAATCGTTCGATTATTAATGTACGCGTTTTAGTTCGATGGTTCATGCATAACCCAAATCTTTCCCGGGCCGGTTACTTGTGACCGACGTCCCACTATACCGCGGTGCATTCCTAAATGGGTGCGCTAAAGACTCCGATGGCCGAACTCGTATGGGTTTCACGGCATGTTCCACTACAAGAAAAACAGTCCCGGGCGTCCACCTGTTGGGCACCGACAGTAGACGCTATAAAGGAACGGGCGTCAGCAAACGGACGCCAGAAAGCGGAAGCCACGATCAGTCGCCCTTTTTTAAAACGGGCGTCCACTATTGGACGCCAAGGTAAATAATGACCGACAGCGGACGCCAGGAGTGGCGTCCGACTGCAGACGCCAGGTGCCCCTGGATGGCGTCCACAGTCGGACGCCATGGTCCTTAAGTTGGCGTCTGACTGTGGACGCCATGGTCCTTAAGTTGGCGTCTGACTGTGGACGCCATGGTCCTTAAGTTGGCGTCTGACTATGGACGCCATCCAGGGGCACCTGGAGTCCACAGTCGGACGCCATTTTAGCTTTCCCTGGCGTCCGTCGTGACGTCCGTTATTGGACGCTATTTACGCTGCTGCATGACCGTAAACATACGTTCAATGTCTAGCCAAAACCTGCAATATAAACCACATCCAGAACTCTCAACCAACCACAAATGTCGACTATCCACAATACCTCAACCTCATTCACTCTCAGACAACCAAAACACTTCATCTCTCGACTCATTTATGCTGAAAAAACTTATATCAAAAAGATTTAACATACGGTTTGAAGGTACACAAATCTAAACTAGTTAGAAGATACATAATCCGTAAATAAAGTTACAACAACAAAAAACAATCAACTAACTAGGAAGCTAGCTGGAGCACTAGAGTTACCACCATCCCCGTTAGAGGGGTCTCTGTCGTCTGGAGGGGATGGGGGACGACCTTGGTTGCATTTCTGAAACATGGCCAGAAACATGGCCATCTCTTCTTGCATCTTCTTTATGTGCTCCGCCTGTGCCTTCAGTTGTTGTTGCTGCTCCGTCAGCTGTTCCTTCATGGCGTCCTTCTCCGGGTCGGGTTGCTGAGATTCGGCCGACATGTACTCCATTTGTGTACATAATCCGTAATCCGTAAGAGGGGTCTCCATTAGTTAGAAGATACATAATCCGTAAATAAAGTTACAACAACAAAAAACAATCAACTAACTAGGAAGCTAGCTGGAGCACCAGAGTTACCACCATCCCCGTTAGAGGGGTCTCTGTCGTCTGGAGGGGATGGGGGACGACCTTGGTTGCATTTCTGAAACATGGCCCGAAACATGGCCATCTCTTCTTGCATCTTCTTTATGTGCTCCGCCTGTGCCTTCAGTTGCTGCTGCTGCTCCGTCAGCTGTTCTTGGTAGACGTCCTGCGTACAGAACAACGATTTCAATTCAAGTTATTATTAGTTGAAATCATTGAAGATAGTTATCCACCACCTAAAGTCGATTTATTTGAAATAGTTAGTACTCACCCAGATCGCCTGATCCTTTTTCGTCTTAAATCCAGTCCCTTTGTCATCAGTCTTCCCCTGCATGTCGAAGAATATCTCTGCCGTGGTTGGCGCCCTCCCGAGCTCAGCATGCAGCTATTAAATGAGTACGAACGTTAGGCGAATATAAATTATGCAAACATAGTTTACGATTATTCAAGGAAGAGTACGGTATTAGTTAGTAGAAATCATACCCTCTTGGCACGACTGATAGAAGACTGAGAACCCCGATGATGTGTCGGGTTTGCGTGGCCCTCATGCTCACAGTTCGACAATTTGTTCTTCTGGGCCTTTTTCAGACCTGACCTTAATGTCCTTCTTGTCGTGGTAGGCGACCCATCTCTCCAACGCGTCCCATAAAATATGACGACCCAATATATTATTTAATACAGTGAAAGATTGAAGTTAGATTGTTTGTTAAAATTGATTACCAAAAAAACACCTTTAAGGTCCTTTAACGGAGTCCCTCGCGTGCGTCGTTTATTCATCACACAACAGAAACGTCGTGTGCACGTCTTATTGTACCGGTCCCAAACCCTTCCATCTAACTCAGATTCCCAACTGAATTTGAACTACACACTCAAGGCGGATTAATAATTAGTATGAAAAATATTTACAAAGTCCAATTATAAATTTAAAACTCGGTAGCAAAAACAATCCACGTACCTTGAATTGGTTGAACCACCACTCCCGTACCTCCGCTGGCACCTGAGTCCAACAGGCATACCCCTGCTCTTTGTCGACCATGAAGATGGTAGTACAGCCTCTGACGACCTGTTTATGCAGAAACCTGCACCGAGTCGAGAAGCACATATATGTAGAAAATCATACAAGATGTAGTCCAAAAATAAATATGTTACAAAAGAATAATCAACATGTTAGATTATATTACCATGTGCCTGTAGGTTTGAGAATCACCCGACCGACATCGTCCTTCTCCAGCTCCTCCTCCTGCCCCTGTTGCTGCTCCTCCTCCTCATGCTCATCGGTCTGCTCCGGTCCCATTTCGGGGACCATTTCCTTCTCCTGCTGCTGCGTGGTGGACGTGTGAGCAGACCTACTACCCCCACCACGTTTCCTGGTCGATCTACCGCCTGCCATTATCTTAACCTTGCAACAAATTAAACAATGTTAACAACAATTAGCAATTACATTCTAACTTGATTCAAGTAATGTACAAAATAAGTTGCACAGTGACCCAACCATGTAAAAATCAATATAACTTACTACAACAACTCTAGTAGTCACCTTCGCTGTCGTTATTGTCTTCACCCTCATCCTCTTCAGTCTGATCCTCCTCCTCTGTCTCCTCGCCCTCCACTTGATCGTCCTCCAAATTCTCTTCATCGTGTCCGTTATCCTCCTCAAGGATCTCCGGAACATCCCTGACCATGTAATCTCCTTGTCCATCATCATCATCATCATCCTCAAAATCTTCCTATGCCCCTTTATTCTGATCTTCTTCGGAGAATATGGTCTCTTCAATAGAAGATAAGCGTGTACCAGTTGAAGCAACATCTTTCTGGAATAGAGAACTGTCTATTTGTCCCCGTGGTTTAGTTGTAAAGACTGCCCACCATTGACTTTGATTTCTGTCATTTTTCGTGTAAGGAGAAGGAGCAAAATAGACTTGCTTCGCCTGATGCGCGAGTATGAACGGATCGTACGTAGGATATTTCCTTGTGTGATTAACTTCCACAATCTTGTAACGTTCATGCACTCGGGTCCCGTTCACGGAGCTGTCTTTCCACTCACACTTGAATACCACAGCTCTATACCCTCGTTCTCTGCCAGCATAACACAACTCAAAAATATCCTCCAAAATACCATAGTACTCATCACCATCAAGAGATGACACACTCACACCAAAATTGCATCTAGCCTTGTTATTCCCGTAGTTGAATGTGTGAAAATTGAACCCATTCACCGAGTACCAGTTCCAGGTTTTAACCGCTCGCACTGGACCAAATGCCAAACTTCTAACCAAATCATCATGTATGTCTAAGGCAACTACGTGATCCTTGAGCCACTTCGGAAAATGTTCGTCGTGCTTACTCCAAACGTCATCAGGGTTCACGTCAGGGTTCGCAGCGACATATTCAGTTACTAATTGCTTCTCATAAGGCTCTAAGATCTCACAATTAGAGAGTAGGTAAAGGTGCGCTCGGTTGTACTCTTTCTCATCTAGCGTCCTAGAACCCTCAACGGATGAAGTTCCTTCATCGTCCTTCTTTTTGTTTGGACATCTTTATCGAAGTAGAGGGAGCAGAAGTTTGCAATCTCTTCTGTCAAATATACATTACAAATAGAACCTTCTACCCTAGCCTTGTTACCAATTTCCTTCTTCAAATGATTCAGGAACCTAAATAAACAAGTTATATATTTCAATCAATACAAATTTGTTAAGCTAATTTTTTTTAAATGAAGTTACTAACAGTTACGTACCTTTCAAATGGGTACATCCATCTATACTGGACAGGTCCTCCAACCTCAGCCTCGTAGGGCAAGTGGACAGGTAGATGCTCCATGGAATTAAAGAACGACGGTGGGAAGATCATCTCAAGTTTGCATAGTATCTGTGGAATTTTATCCTCGAGCCGAGACATGTCCTCAATTGATACAGTAGAAGAACACAAATCTCTGAAGAACTGAGATATCTCAGTTATAGAATTCCACACCGTCCGTGGCAAAAGGTGCTTTAGTGATACCGAAAGCAACCTCTCCATGAAGACGTGACAGTCATGACTCTTTAACCCTTGCAGCTTCAGGGTTCTTAAGATCAACACAGCGTTTGAAGTCGGAGGCGTACCCATCAGGGAACTTCAACTTCTCTACCCACTCCAACAACACCTTTCTCTGAGCCTTGTCAAGTGTGAACAAGGCTCTCGGTTTCGACCCATCCCGTTTTATGTGAAGTTGAGGACGGTCACAAAAATTCTTTACATCTCGCCGGGAGCCTATAGTGTCACAACTCTTCCCCTCCATATCCATCACCGTGTGAATCAACTGTTCGAAGAAGTTTTTCTCTATGTGCATCACATCTAAATTGTGACGAATTAACAAAGTCCTCCAATATGGTAGGTCAAAAAATATGCTACGTTTAAACCAACCATTTTTCAACTTCTTGAGGTCTTTGAACTCCTGCTCTGTTCCGTCGATAGTGGACGGGTAATCGGAAATCAACTCCCATACTTCATCTCCGGGGAGTCGATCAGGTGCGTCATCAAGCACAACCTCACCCTTCTTGAATGCCTTCTTATTCTTTCTATATGGGTGACCTTCTGGTAGGAACTGCCGATGACAGTCAAACCAACTTATTTTACTAGAATTTGGAAGATAAAAAGCTTTGATCTCATCCATACAACACGGACATGCTTTCTGACCCGCAGTAGACCACCCCGAGAGCATACCGTACGCGGGAAAGTCGTTTATAGTCCACAACAAAGCTGCTTTCAACTGAAAGTTTTGTCTAAGAGAGACATCATAAGTTTCCACCCCTACCTCCCACAGTTGTTTCAATTCCTCAATAACAGGTTGCAAGTAAACATCCAAATGATTTTTCGGGTTTTTGGGTCCGGGCACAATAAGAGATAGGAAGATGAAAGGTTGCTTCAAACACAACCAAGGAGGTAGGTTATAAGGTGTGATCATCACTGGCCAGCAAGAGTACGATTTACCAAATTGGCCGAACGGTGCAAATCCATCAGTGCACAACCCAAGCCTTATATTTCGGGGTTCTAACGCAAAGTGGGGATGTAGTCTATCGAAACGCTTCCACTCCTCACCATCACTCGGATTACACATCTTCCCTAGTACCCTAATGTCCTCCTTGTGCCACCTCATTTGCTCCGCTATGGTTTTTGTGGCATACAATTTCTGAAGCCTAGGTGCAATAGGGAAGTACGTAAGCTGACTTATTGGGATTGGTTTCTTACCCCTGACACCGCTTTTCCCTTTTCTACCTCTCAAAACAATATCCCCCTCAACCGTCTTATACCTACCCTTTCCACATCTCCTACATTCATCAAGCATCACATCATCCTTCCAAAATAACATGCATCCATCTGGACAAGCATCAATCTTTTGATGCGGGAGTTGAAGTTTCTTCACAACCTTTTTGGTTGTGTAGAATGTTCGGGTCATGATATTGTCTTTTGGGATAACTCTCTCGAGCAAGGCAGCAATACCATCGACACAAGCAAAGAGTAGGTTGAACTCACATTTAAGGCTAACTACCATAGACGCGACTTCTAACAAAGTCACATCGCACCCTCCGTATAACGGTTTCTCCGAAGCGTCCAACATGTCAAAAAACGCCTTTGCTCGTGGGTTAGGCTGTTGCGGGTTAGGTGAGTCTTGTGGGTTGGGTGAGTCTCGTAGGTTAGGTGAGTCGTCATTCCCATATGTGTTCTCGTTATTAAACAAGTTGCACTCCACAACATCAACTATCATACCTCTCAATCCCCCCTCATTTTGATGGTTTTCGGGTTCCTCAGACTGAGATGACTCACCATGACAAATCCAATAATAGTAATCGGGTGAAAAACCACTATAGATGACATGTTCCTTAACTACAAGGACCTCAAGAAATTTTAGGTTCTTGCATTTAGTACACGGACACCTAACCTCCCCCTTCGATGCATAATCTACTGACTTTTTAGCCACCTCGACAAATGATTCAACACCCCTCAAAAATTCGACGGTGGGACGTCTCTTCTTATCAAGTCTTCCCTCATACATCCATTTCCATTCAACTCTATTCATTTTCTATGTTCAAAAAATATATATAACAAATTAAAGTTTAATTTCCCTAACTTAATTTAGAACTTACTAAACGAAAATTTAATCACCATTTAACTTAAACTTAATTTCTCTAACTTAATTTCCATAACTGAGTCTCCTCAATTTAATCACTAATACGTCAAAGTAAACCCAATTTTTAATTTGCAAATGTCATATTAATTTTTAATTGACCTTACAAAAATTGGTCACCGAATTTAATCACAAATGTAATCACAATTTAATCCCAATTTACAAAACCCCTAGCTAATTTATCAATGTAATCCCAATTCAACCGAACAAAACACAACAATTCATGGCTTAGGTCACACAGAAACAGCTTAAACAGGTCAAAAAATGTCAAATTTTCGGATGCAGATATCAAAATTTCGAAAGCGCCGCTAACACCTATTTACAACCCCGATCAGGATAGAAGTGGTTTCGGGAAAATCCGGCATTATTACGACACCTTTTGGTCCGTCCTAAGTCACACAAAACCTCACGGAAGGCCCTAGAGGTCATTCTAGCTCAATTCAACCAATTTCATCAAACCCTAATCATAATTGTGATGGGCAAAACTAATCTACCTAATCGAATTTGGACTAAACTAATCAACCTAAGCGAATTTGGGCTAAACGAATCAACCTTTCGGAATTTAGACCGAAACAATATTAACTAGCAAACTATCAATAAATAACGATAACAATAAAAAATAAGAACTAATTATAATGAATAAGAACTAAGTACAGTAAGAAAACATACCACAAATTAAGAAAAAGTATGAAAATTGGAGAGGAATGTGGAATGGACTCGGCGAGGGAGTGTGGAGAGGGTGTAGAGAGTAAATTTTTTTTAGAGAGTGACGAGAGAAAGGGGGGTGGGCGAGTATTTGAGGCCTCATTGAGTTTGGCAGGCGTCCATTGTCAGACGCCACAGCCAGCCAAATTGGCGTCCGACTGTGGATGCCATTTTCCCTAGATGGCGTCTGACAGTGGACGCCATTTAGGGAATATGGCAACCGTTTGTGGACGCTCGCCAAGCCTGAATTTCGTCCCCCAGATTCAGTCGGACGCCAAGTTTGATGTCCGACTGTGGACGCCCGTATGTTTTTTCAGACGCCATGTAGGCGTCCATATGCCCAGGACGCCAACCAAGTGGACGCCCGAGACTGTTTTTCTTGTAGTGTTCTAAGTCCAATTCGGCTTAGGAAGTCTGTCCTGATTTACGAGAAAGCCGTCGTTGTTGGTATAGACCCTATTTCGACCGACCGAGACTTAGATTAAGAGCATACATGGTGTCGTTATACTGCTTCCATGACTACATGCTACTTGATTTACATGTCATCTTTTTTTAAAAACCGTTATTTCAAAACTTGCATCTTTTCAAAAATTATCCATTTTTCAAAACCACCGGACCCTTAGCTGGACTCGTCAGTGCAGTCCGAAAACTGGAAGAGCAGGTCCATCTGTCGACCAATAACACTATCCACACGAAGAACGCCCGTGCCTACTCACCTTTGTCTGACGAGTTGCCCGCAAACCTCAACCTGACGGGCCTACCAATGTTCGACGGGACTGAAGATCCGGTACTCCATATCCGGGCCTCCAAAGAATTCATGGCTGTTAAGGGGGTCAAATCATCCATGTTCAAGCATCTCTTTGCTTCCTCCCTCGAGAAGCATCCGAAAGCCTGGTACTACAGGCTTGATTCCAAGAAATACAAAACTTGGGATGACGTGGTTACCGAATTTGCTCGGAACTATGCCGACAACACTGAAATCCAGACCACAATGCGCACCCTGGAAGTCATGGCCCAGGAACCCAAGGAAGGATTTACAAAATACCTTCAACGCTGGAGGGCCGAGAGTGTCAAGTTGGTCGACAAGCCCAACGAAAAGGTGTTAGTGGAGGCCTTCGTGAAGAACCTCCTCCCCTCTTACTGGATCCATCTCCGGTACGCTGTCATACCCAACTTCACCACCTTAACTGAAATGGGGATGAGGATTGAGGATGACTTGAGATTAGAGAGCCTTACTAAGGCCTCTACCAAGGGCTATCAAGGGGCCAGCTCATCCACAAGCAAGCCCACATCTACAGCTGCTACTCGCAGCATTTTTGACGAGGTTAATCTACTCGATACCCCGTCCAAAAGGAATACCACACCTCGGGTATTCACCGATATAGGTACTACCTATACGCATGCCTTAAAAAGGCTATCATCAAAAGACCTGATCCAACCGATAGGCCAACGCCCGAAGTCTCGGTCGAGCGTCGTTCCAAGGCCTACAACATCCAGGCCTACTGCCAATACCATCGAGGCAATGGGCACGACACCGAGAAATGCTGGAAGCTGAAACATTTAATCCTGGATCTGATCGAAAGTGGAAAGATCCCCTTACCCGGAGGCAAACCCAGCAATAAGGACAATCCTTTAGCTACTCACGCCGTTTTTTCTGGAGAAGTAATTGATTGCTCACACCTCATTTCTCCATTTATCCCGCAAATAAACGGGATTTGGTGTGACGACGAAGATGATGTCTACCTTACCAAAGGGGAAGCTGTCCCCATCACTCCCGAGGAGATCCAAAAGGCTAAGTCCAAGGCTTTAGCCAGTAATCACCTTAGGAACGCTTCTACTTCAATAACCGTCACTGAACCAGTTAGGGTAGAAGCCGTCCCGGAAGAGCCAACCACCGACAAGGCTCTCGTAAAACAGCTTAAGAAGACTCGAGTGGACCTCTCTATATGGCAACTCTTAGTCAGCTCGCAAGAACATCGAGAGGCACTCACTATGGCCCTCGATCAAGTCATGATCGACTCTACGGCTACTCAAGCTGAAATGGTAGCCACTGTACTACCCCACCTAAAGGGCAAAGCTAAGGAAGAAGGCCCGCTAATCACCTTCTCAGAAGCCGATCTACCATCATTCGGGGCTACCCACAACATGGCCCTCTACATCACAGTAGTCTGTCGTGGAAAGTACCTTCCGATGACCCTAATCGACGATGGGTCAGCTGTCAACGTCCTCCCCTTGAGGACCGCCAAAGCCCTCGGCATTACCGAGGCTGACTATATTCCGACCGCTCAAACCATCCAGGCTTTCGACGGAAGCCCAAGGTCGGTAGCTGGGGCCGTGAAACTAACCGTCATAACGGGCCCAATAGAAAAGGAGTTGGAGTTTCAAGTAATCGATGTCACTTCATCCTTTAACTTGCTCCTAGGGAGGCCATGGATCCACGCAGTCAAGGCGCTGTCCTCCACCCTACACTGGAAAATCAAGCTGCCTTTACACGATAACGTCATCACCTTAGAGGCAACCCCTATGACTGTGGCCAGCTGTAACACCTCGGGCCGCACGGATCTTTGGGGATTCGATTTCATAGGAATGATTGAAGACGAGTATCTCTTCCGACCCTACTTCACGGCTAGCATCGATAGGATGCTACTAAATCTAGGGTATCTACCGGGGGCTACTTCAAGGCCGAATCTTCCCGCCGGGAAAATTATCGAAGTCTTAAATGACGGGAGGTCTCGATTCGATCTAGGGTGCACCATGACCCCAGAAAATGTGGGCCAAACAGGAACTAACATTGTTACCTTTGTTACTCCAGTATTTAGGCCTATCCAAATGGGCCTATACTGGCCCAATGCCACACACCCTGGGACCCACTTGGCCCAGGACTGCAACTTCATACTAGAGGATATCTTCGCCCTTATCCAGTCCGAAGATGCTAGCAATGCTGAGCCCGTCTTAGGGCTATTTTTCGGGGAGGAAATCGCAGCCCCGACACCAAAATAGGATCTGGTCAATCTTATTCTTCGCAGCCATAAGTTTGATCCGACTAAGCTAATCTCGGATGTAGGATCCGAGACGGGAAGAAGAGCCTGAAGGAAGACTGTCAAAGGGACTGATAGTCAAGGAAGGACTTACAAGCTTATCGCCGGAGAAGGAGAAATGCCTGAGTCTGAGTCTGAGTCTGAGTCCGAGTCGGAGTCCGAGTTAGAGTCTGAGATCGAGTCTAGTGAGTCCGGTGCTAGAGTCACTCCTGTAACCACCCCTCTCCCTTTAGTTACTCCTGGTGTGTTGGGGTCTGTCCCGAGCGCCTTACCTATCCCGCCACTGACCAATGATCAGATGGCAGCTCTTTTTGAGCTATTTTCAAAATTTACAATCAATAATAACAACCATTCTGCTTACGACTTGTCTCGTTTTCAAAATTCTTTCAATTTCAAAAATGTTTTGTGCAATGACATTGAGAAACCCGACGAACAGGTACCCCTACCTCCACATTTGATCGAGCAACTAGAGTTCATGAACCTCCTCCAAGAATTCAAAGACGTCTTCGCATGGTCCTACAAGGACATGCCGGGGATAGACCGGGAAATAGCCGAACACCATATACCGATCAAAGATGGGTTCAAACCAGTTAAACAGAAGCTCCGTCGAATGAGGCCCGAATGGTCCCTTAAGGTCAGGAAGAAGTCGATAAACAATTCAAGGCCGGGTTCATACAAGTGTCCGAATATCCGGACTGAGTTGCGAACATCGTGCCAGTTCCTAAAAAGGACGACAAGGTGCGCGTCTGCGTAGATTTTCGGGATCTTAACAAGGCGAGCCCGAAAGACGATTTCCCGTTACCACACATCGACATATTGGTGGATAACACAGCTGATCATGCCCTTCTATCATTCATGGACGGGTATGCTGGGTATAATCAGATAAAAATGGCAGAATAAGATATGGACAAGACCACCTTCATTACACCTTGGGGTACTTACTGCTATACTGTCATGTCATTCGGTCTTATCAATGCCGGGGCTACTTATCAACGAACCGCCACAACTTTATTACATGACATGATGCATAAAGAAGTGGAAGTTTATGTAGTCGATATGATCGTCAAGTCTAAGAATAGGGACGGTCACATCACCGCCCTGAGAAATTTTTTCACCCGATTACGCAAGTACAACATGAGGTTAAACCCTCAGAAATGCAGTTTCGGGGTAACGTCTGGCAAATTACTGGGGCATATCGTTAGCCAACGTGGCATCGAAGTCGATCCAGCTATAATCAAAGCTATCACCGAGATGCAGCCTCCTAAGACCGAAAAAGAAATAAGAGGATTTCTCGGGAAAGTCCAGTACATCAGCAGGTTCATTTCAAAACTAACCATGGTGTGTGAACCCATTTTCAAGAAGCTGAAGATAGGGGAACGAATATTATGGGACGATAAATGTCAAGCAGCCTTCAATAAAATCAAGGAAGTCTTGTCTGCACCGCCAGTTTTGATGTCACCTCAACCCGGTTTACCTTTGTCGTTATACCTAACAACGACCGAGACAGCCATGGGGGCTATGCTAGCTCAGACGATCAATTCCGAAGAATGGGCTATCTACTACATCAGCAAAAAGTTTTTAGAGTACGAGTGTAAATACACCATGCTCGAAAGACGTGTTTAGCTTTGGTCTGGGCCACTAAGAAGCTCCGACATTACATGCTCAGCTACGAAATGGATCCGATCAAGTACCTCTTCGAAAAGCCCATTCTCAATGGCAGGATATCCAGATGGACTCTAATGCTGGCAGAGTTCGACCTAAAATTCGTGCCATTAAAAGCCATCAAGGGTCGGGTAGTAGCCAAGTTTCTCGCCGACAGTCCCGTGACTGAAAAAGGACACACCGACACTTGGTCCTTCTCAGATGAAGACATTTTCCATACCGATACCGAAACATGGGACTTATACTTCGACGGGGCATCCAATTTCCGAGGATTCAGAGTCGGAATCCTCTTAATTTCGCCAAGAGGAGAACACACTCCAGTGTCTATCAAACAGGACTTTGACGTTACCAATAACGCTGCCGAGTATGAAGCATGTATCCACGGGCTACAAGTCACCGCCGATTTAGGGGTCACAAACCTCCGAGTACACGGCGACTCATCCCTGGTCATTAATCAAGCACTTCAAAAATGGAAAACTCGGAACGCCAATCTCGTTGCCTACCAGGCATGAGTAAGGGATCTTAAGAAACAATTCCAAAAGGTAGAGTATATATACTTGCCTCGGGAAGAAAATCAGTTTGCAGATGCACTCTCAAAACTAGCATCTTTACTAAATATTCTCGATCATGTGATCAGTATGCCAATTTGTGTCGAAAGACGATCTGAGCCGACATACATCGACGACATTGAAGACATCGAGATACCTGATCCCGAGCCATGGTATCAAGATGTGCTAACCTACCTGACAAACGAAGAATATCCTCCCGAGACCGACAGTCGAGCCAAGAAAGCCTTATGAGGGCTAGCAACCCAGTTTGTCCGCACCAACGATGGACAACTATACAAAAAGACAGCACAAGGGATTCTTCTCCTATGCATTGATAAATCTAAGGCTGAAAAGGTCATGGCCGAAGTACATGAAGGTGAATGCGGTCCGCACATGAATGCCCAGATGTTAGTCCGAAAAATCATGAGGCTCGGATACTACTGGAATAATATGGAAACTGACTGCCAATTATACGTCAAGCATTGCCATAACTGTCAAATCTTCGCTAACGTTCAACATATGCTGTCATCCCTGTTATATACCATGACGTCACCTTGGCCATTTTCGACATGGGGTATCGACATAATCGGGAAGATAAATCCTTCGGGTACCGGCGGACATTGTTTCATTTTGGTAGCCATCGACTACACCAAATGGGTCGAGGCCGAATTTTATCGTATTCTCAACGCCAAGCATGTTGCCAAGTTTATCCAGAATAAGATAAAATGCCGATACAGGATCCCGCACGAATTTATCAGTTATCACGAGACCCATTTTCAAGCCGAAACAGCAGCATTGCTAACCAAGTATAAGAATCAAAGGCATATATCATCGCCTTACTGACCCCAAACAAATGAAGTGGCAGAAGCGGCCAATAAAACGATTGTCACCATACTAAAAAAGATGGCTGATAATTACCGGGACTGGCCCGATAAAATACCCTTTGCATTATGGGGATACCGGATGTCTATTCGCACCGCAACCGGAGCAACGCCGTATTACCTTACATACGGGATGGAAGCTGTCTAGCCTGTCTAGTTGGAAGTGCCTTCCCTTAGGATTCTGCTCGAAAGTCAAGTACCTGAAGCTGATTGGGTTCGAGCACGGTATGACTCGCTAGTCCTATTAGATGAACGACGATCTCGTGCCCTCAATAACATCCAGATATATCAAAAGAGGATCCAACGGGCCTTCAATAAAAGGGTGAGGCCCAGAAACATCAAAGAAGGGGATTTGGTTCTCAAGTCTGTTCGAGCCTTATTACCAGTAGGGGAAAGTTCAAACCTAATTGGGCCGGGCCATATTTTGGTAAAAAAGATTCTATCAGGCGGAGCTGTAATGCTGACGGACCTGGACGGAAACGAGTTTGTCAACCCAACCAATCTGGACCAGTTGAAGCGTTACTACCCTTAACCCCTTTTTCTCAATGTCATTAGCAAAAGTTTATTAAAGTCGTTTTTATAAATAAACTTTCAAAAGCAAGTCAAAAGCTATAATTATTCATTCTACTGTTATAAACATCTTGAACCAATTGTCTTGATGTATTTCTAGATTGCAAAATTTCAAAAATCTGAACTATGTTTGGTTTGATTCCGCTAATCGTGGATACGTAGGCAACCCCTCAAAAGGGCACAACCATTGCAATCGAGAAAAAACAGGAACGGTATAAAAAATAAACTTCCTTTATTTAAAAAAAAATCCGATAAACTCAGAAAATTACAAATCGCCAAAAATTCAAAAAAAAGCAATTCCAAAAAAAAAAGCACACGACACTAAAATAAATAGTAGTAATACTTAAATAATAGAAACTAGGGTCTCGGAATTTAGGGCATCTTGCCTTTTTCCTTGTCCTTTGCTTCTTTCTCCGTCCACTAGCGACGACGCGGAGGCGAGCGTTCCCGAATCACCACAGGAACCTCCTTGGCCCGGACTCTTTTCTTCGAACTCGGGTCTTCAATCACTTTAGTTGGCCCAAGTCGGGCCCACACCCTTTCTGGCAACCTGTCTCACGGGCCTAGTCTGTCTCGAGCCGCCAATCTCGGTCCTAGCCTCCTCTCTAAGTCCGTCCGGGGACTTGATTGTCCCTGAGAGCCGCTAGCACCGGTCTCTTTAGCTCGAGTCTTAGTTTTTGACTTAGAACCCGACTCTAATCAGACAAGGGTAGCAGGAGTCTCTCCTTCATCAAAGAAACCCCTGTTGTCTTTTACCGTCTCCCTACGAACTAAGTCAAAAGCCTCGTCAGTCTTCAAAGCTTCACGGGCCTCCTCGGATTCCTCGGAAGTCCATTTGCGATATGATTCCGAAACCCAAAAGGATTGGCAAGGGCGGGGTATAGTTCATATGGCATGGGTAAACCAGCGTTGTAGCCACGTGTCACACATAGCGTCCGTCAATTGGAGCGAAACACTGATAATTGCTTCAGTCTCAGGGATCTGCTGAAACGAACCGAACTGCCTCAGAATGCGGTCCGGATAGCGGGCCTTGTCTCTCTTGGCTAAGCCCATCAATTTCGAGAGGAACCACCAAGTAACGGTTCACCTAATCAAGGGTCCACCATGGAATCTAGCTCCTCGTCCCAATAAGTTCGGTTTATGTGATGACTCGAGCTTATTCGTCGTTTCCTTGAACTAATCTGGCTACTGCGGTATTTGGACATGCTCACTGGGGGCTCTATGATCGACAAGCGCTCTGATAACCAGATCTGACGAAGAAAAAGAAGAAAAACGAATTTCCATAAGTGAGTATCTGTCCGTTGGCAGGCACTCAATCGAGTGTCATGTCTGACTCGATCGAGTGTCTCATCTGGAGACGAATAGGAGGTTTTATCGAGGTCACTCGATTGAGTGACAGATCCACTCGATCGAGTAGCCCCTGTACGTCAGAATTTCGCAAAAAAATAATAATAAATAAAGCGCAAGAAATAAACCTGCAAAAGACGGGTACTTCCCATCAGTTGTTGGTCCGGGTCAAGTTTTCTAGCATCGAGGCCCATAATGATCTCTCCAGTTACTAACCAAGCCGGGCTGTGACCCGTCTCCATCTGGTCAGCTATGCCGATTAGTCTGATCTGACCCAAGCACGATTCATTATCCATTTTTCCCTCGAAAACATATCGATGTAGCATGCAGAAAGCAAAGGCCCTACGCCTATGAGTGGGAGTAACTTGTACAACCGCCGGAATTCATGAATTTATAGGCTAGATCGAATAAAGAAACAGAATCTCCTTCACCATACGGTCCGTCTCAGCATGGGACAAACCAAGAAAATCCCTCAGCCTTCGCCTTGGGTCAGGATAAAATGGAGGAATAGCCAGACGAGCGATAGGGCACCAACCGCCAATACCTGCAACTTCTTCGGGAAGAGGGAATATTTCTCCACGAGGAAACGCGAAAACATGGTGGGTAGTATCCCAAAAGGATAGGCAAGCATCCAGAAAGTGCGAATCTACCCTAAGTCGTTGGAGCGGGAATAAAGCAGTAATTCCCATTTAAGCAGTAATGCCTGAAGTATTACAGTCAAATGTTCGATACCCATAGCAAGAGCTTTTTCTTAAAATTTTAAAGGATTTTAAGAAAATAGAGGAAGATTTGGGTTGAGATATGAAAATTAAGAGCAAGGAACCCTCTATTTATAATAGAAAAAATTCTTTCCTAATTGCCTTAGGAATAGGGGTTCTTATCATATCTCCTAATTCACATAGGCATACAGGCCTAATCTAAGACTTTAGGAATCCTTTTCAGAATCTGATACGGGAATTGAATCATCTCGAGCATCCCCGTTTTCAAAAATTTTGAAATTTTCAACATTTTCAAAAAAATCAAAAAAAATCATTTCTTCCCCAGCGTGAGTCGGTGTTTCGCCTAAATGTTACATACGAATTGCTATGTCTCAGCATACAGGTACACCCAGACTCCAGAAGGGATCTCCTCGCAACTCATTGAAAATTCCCCAGCGGAAAGCCCCAGGCGGCATTTCTACTAAGGAAACACGGGATATATCTGCAAACGGATACACCCAGGACTTCTTAGACAAGTCCCCACTGACCTATTAGCGTCAACTCAGGTATGATTTTTATCTTATGGCTGGCGAGCCCTTTTCACGCAAGTCTAATGGACTATAAACAACCCGATCGGAAGTCTACCAGGTTTTAATTCTCGATTGACCTGGTAGCAACTATGACTTTCGCCTTGTCCAAGTCTCAGTCAGAGTGGGGGCTCTGTAGACACCCACATTTTAACCGCCAGGTGTCTATAGCAGTTTTCAAAAAACACCCGATGATGATCGGACGTAAACATGACTTAATACGCTCGATTTTTGGACTCGGAATCAATGGTAATTGGCGTGAGCTTTTAGCGGAGTAAAAATCTCACCAAACTGACATCAAATTCAGGCCCAGTGGGTCGTTTCCAGTCAAACGAGACTAATTTGGGTCAAAACCGAGACCAAGGGCAAAACTGTCTTTTAGCGACCGGGTCAAACCCCGGTCAAAGACATTTCCGAGACAGAAAATTTGTCACGAAGCGTTCGGGAATCCAAGTGGAAGTTCGATTCCTCACAAAAATCAGCCACGGAGAAGGATTAAGCAACCAAAACTCTTCCTTAAAGATAAAAATCGATCTCCAAAAGGAGACTTCTACCCGGCTCAGACCCACTCGATCGAGTGGACCGCGGCCACTCGGTCCATAAAAACCGCCAAATCTGGCATCGGACCGGGCACTCGATTGAGTGTTGTGCATTACTCGATCGAGTGACCCTTGTTCCAGCTGAAAACCGAGTGTTTTTTCCCCTACAAGTAACCTTTTCCTATCCAAAGACGGAATCCCACCACTACAAGAATAGATGCTCCGGGCGTCCATCCAGTGGCTTCCGTCAGTGAACGCCATAAAGCTCCGGGCGTCCGCAAACAGACGCCAGAAAGCGGAAGCCACGACTGGTCGCTCGTTTTCTTAACGGGCGTCCACTATTGCAAACACCTTTGAATTACCACATTAAGAACGAAGATACTACTCCATAATACTTGCTCCAATCAAATTGGATCATTCACATTTGTCTAACAATTTTAATAATATGAAATTCATACGAAGTATGGCACACATCATATTGCATCCCTTTCAAGAAATGTATTTCACATATATATGTCCAAAACTCATCATAATGAGTGATGACATTTAAAATGCTAAATCAATCTTAATAGATTTAAGCATAATATTGTAAAAAGGATTTTTCTATAGTCATTACTATGAGATCAGTCCTTAACTACCAAATATGCTTCACAGATACTCTTATATCAATCTACATTGTCTTTATATTGAAGACCATTCTTCACTATAAGACCCATTTAACCCAAGTCTATACTTGGTAGTTATGGTATATAGAATCTATTAGATTTTATGTGACTATTGGAGTCTTTGCCCATTATTGTTTCATCATAGGTCAAACCTATGTAGGGTAATATTTTGCAGGTAAGATGATCATGACTTTTCATGGATGCATCAATATCTCCTTCAACAGTTGTAGAGAATTCCTGTTAATCTTGAACAATTCAAGGTCGATTCTACTCCCAATGTTTCTATTAGAAATCACATATTTTTAAAAGAAACATACCACTGCATGCAACAAAACAATTTTGTTCTTTTGATGGTTTGTAGAATTAACATAATACCTCTAATAAAACACATGCCATAATTGAGTCTAAGTTCTAGAAAACAATTTTCTTTAAACTTTAAGACTTGAAAATTAAGAAAAGACTATTTTAGAACATTTTCAATCCATATCTCATATGGTGTCTATTCTCCGACTTACATGGACAATCTCATCAACATTTGTACAAAGACTTTTATAACTTTCTAAAGCGTCAATAAAATCTGCAAATAACTCATTATAGACCAAAACATATCAAATATGGTTCGATGTAGTTTGAAACACTTTTCACTACTTCTAAGATGATCACAATCTTTTAGTTCAATTCCTCCATGTTTCAATCATATCGAACGACTCGTACCAACTTATCAAGTTGATCTTGTACTTACCTCTGAATTTCATTGAACAATTCAAAGCATTCAGTTTTAAATTCATCAAATGAACAAAACCATACATGTTACCCATTTTGCAACATCACTAGTTAAACTCACATGTATCTGTATATATGTGATCCAACAAGTCTAAGTACCCTCCCACTACAATTAATAGGAGTTACTTCTAATGTCATTTATCCATCTAAACAATATCCATTCACCTCAGTTGATCCTTATCAATAAGGTTAATAATTTCATCATTATGAAACTTATTCTTATGTTTCTTGTCTCATGGATTAAGGACAATGTCATAATAGGTAAAACTCAGGTCGAGGGACGGAATCTTTTGGTCGTTATGTTACAAATAAAAGCATTCACTACTAAGAATGTAGATTCCAACAATCATGTTAGCCCTATTGTACCTCATATTTATGCAAGGTATAGAGCAACAATTGTTCTACTTTTATTAAAACTTTTCATGCCCATACATGAAACAGAATCAATATTCTTGCTTATGACTAGTACAAGAATAACAATTATTCAATTCTAGTATTCAGCTTTATGGTTAAATTAAGTGATTTTTCTTTTATATATGAAACAACAACATTTGTTCATTTCATCATAAAACACTTCACTTATATACCATTATTCCACCCTCTTTGAATAATCACATCCACAATGTAATAGTTGCGTTTGGTATCTTATACCAAAACAGTAGAATGAAAGTAACAATTACTTTAGTAACATACACACGAGAAGTCATACTTCAATAATTGATTTGCAGATTTTCTAGACACTTCTAGAACGCTATCTACCAATGCCTTATATTTGTCATTACATTAATGATAAATAATTTCGTACCTAATCTAAACTTGGGAACAAGTTTGGGTATGACAACAATTATCCTTCCCTTACTTTAATCAATGTCTTAGATATTCATTAATCATTATCTCAAACAATTCTTAATGAACTCATAGAACATTAGTATTATTTGCCTTCTTGATACAATGTTCAACCATCTTTTAACATCTCATGCTAAAAGGTAAGAAACCTTATTAAGTCACTTGTTTATTCATAATAAAGTGACCTAAACTTAGGACTAATTGAAACGATTTCAATTCCTAATTCTTTAGAAAGAAGCATCCAAATTTTTCTGATTAATCATTCATCATATGACATGGATTAATTGGATCATCTTTAACATTTTCTCACTCAATGGGAACGGTTCCCTTTATTGAAACAATTGATTTTGGTATTTATAGTAGTCATCTTCATGACTCTAATTATACAGTCCATACTGTACATTAGCACCGGTTATAATTTGTCGAAATTATCCTTCACAAGGACAAAATCCATATCTCTAATTTTGAAAACAATTCTCAAGATACCAATCGACAAGGTTGAACAATTCAAACTCATCTTTAATAAATGTGATAAAGCAATGGACTAAATTACAACTACAATTATATGCTAAGTAAAACGATAATTAATATTTATAATCTTAAACAATTTTAAAATAAAATCATGAAAACTACCCTCAAGTTCGCATAATATTCCAAGATCCTAAACCTTTTGTTGCTCAAGTGAACTTGGGCTCACCGCTCAAACTCCAAAAGTAAAGGTAGACAACAAACTTGTCAATTACATCTCTATGTAATTCCTGGTTCGTCGGAATTAGTCATCATATGACACCAACTATTTGCCTCAAAGCCCAAGTCCGACTTGATAGCAATGTTAAGTAAACCAGACTGAACCTGTGGGTAACCGTTACCCACCTACTCAGTCCACACACATCGTCAAAGCACCGCTTAGGCAGTCACTTCAACCAATGATATGAAATTGTTGTACTGGTCAATTCTGGAAAGACAATACTTAATATTTGTGCGAGGGATTAAATGCATTATGGGTCCTAAACATGCTGCTAGGTCAACTTACAAGGCAACCTAAGCACACAAGTCACAAGTCTCAAACAATAAAAATCATGCATCATATGACATAAGAATTCAATTGTTACTAGTGATTTATGTATAAAACAAGTTAAGAGATCCCATATTTTGATTCATAATCATATTACAATTCATAATTACTATTTGGTTTGAACAATTTCAACAATATCTTTCATTTTTCCAACTACGAAGAACAATTCTCCACCCGGGAAAATTGAACGGATATACAAAACTCGATTCACAATCGATCTGCAACTTATAATTGTCATATAGATGAACAATTCATCAAAAATCAAATAAGACTCGAGAAACTATTTTTCCGATCTATTTATGATAATATGATAATTAAAATGCAAAACATTATTTAGCCAATTTAGAAAACTAATTTTTCATTGAATCGGAAAAATAAAGTATAATCCATGTTTGATTCATAATCAACACACAAACGCAAGAAAACGACTTTTCTTAAAAGTGTCGCTCGACCCGACACCATGTCGTTCGAGTAAATATTGTGTCGTCTTTGTCAAAATTTTGCCGCCCGGGTCATCCCGTTCCGACCGGGACACACCCGTGCCTACCGAGTCATACTCGTGCCAACCGGGTCACACCCGTTCCGACCGAGTCACACTCGTGTCGACCGGGTTGACCTTGTTTCGTTCCATCTCCACCATAATTCAAACGGGTCTTGTCTTAATCTTATTAGGACTCATCGTCAGTAATAAATTCTAGTAATTTTATGTTCCCAATTTCAATCGAATCTTGACTAATCTAATTAGTCTCATCGTCAACAAGGAAATTTGGGATTATGATAAATCAATTTAGGGCAAAATTAAATTAAAATGTAATCAATATTAGATCTTAAATTAATTTTAAGAATTAATTTCATAATTTAACAATTTAAATTCATAAATTAAAACAAACCCCAAAGATAATTGATAATCTGGACGAGACGAAGAAGAGTGCATCTATAATTGATTAACTTTGATCTCGTAGCTAAATTTACTAATTCAATTACCAAATCAAAAACATGATTATCAAATAATCTTATTTGTTAATCATATACAGGTGGCGACGTACAAAACATGGAAGAGAATTTAGTGATACCACATGCATCAAGAACTAAAAAAACAGTAAGAACAATTCTCATCACGCCATAATATAATCAGATTAATACGCAGTAAAAGAATCCCTCATAACTAATTATGAGACAAAGATTCAAGTCGATTTGATTAATACTACATAACAGAGGCTCTGATACCACTGTAGGGTTACAACCTTAAACCCAATGACCTGTTACGAGTATTAACCGAAAAGATAAAAGTAGAGGGATAACAATTATGGGGGTGTTTGGTAAATGGCGGATCCGTCAAAAATCGGCATATTGAGAGCAAATGGCGGGTTTGACCACAAAATATGCTAATGGTAGTGTTTGGTAAATGGCGGATTGTAATAGCATATTGGGGACGAATATGCCGTTTTGCAATATGCTGCTCGGAGCAGCATATTGAGCTTAGCGGATTACTTTTCTTCTTTATTTACCACTTTACCCTTTTACAATTTAAACCATACTTTCATTATTCTTGTTTTCGTTATTCTAAACTGTTCCATAGAATTCATCATTCTAAGTACGATTTCCTCCCTTCGATTTTTTTATACTTAGCTTCCCTATTTTTTTATCTTCTCATTCTTTTAATATATAAGTGGAGTATTATATTAAAATGGGAAGATAAAAATTAAATGGAAAAAGTACATAAATTTGATAAACAATTATTTGTTGCAGTAATTAATTCATGACTCGCAAGCTTCGGCGGAGACTTCATAAACTCAAGAAATATCAACTCTCTGTTTTAATATTTGTTAAACTTTAATCGATATTAGAATATATTGGCGTATATTTAATTAAAAATTGTTTATGTCCTTTTTTGTCATTATACAAAATAGTTAAACAATCCGCTAATCTAAAACAGCTAATAACCAAACACTATTAAAAATTTCTGCTAAATAAATCTGCCAGTCAAACCTGTCAATTGATTCTGCTAGTCAAATCTGCTTTCTAAATCTGCTTCTGCTAATATCATTCCGCTGTTTACCAAACAGGGTCTATACCTTATTTGCAGCGGAACAGCATATTAATAAGAAGTATAATAAACCCAGAAATATATATAATCTCCACGAACGGAATAAATAATCTTCACGGACAGAATAAATAATTCCCACGGACAGAATAAAGCACCCCAAACGTGATGCCTCCTTTGGTATCCACACGGGTACAGAACTGCGACGTATATGCTAGTATAAAGGTATGTGAGACCGTCTCACAATTTCTCTAGATCTCTCTTATAACTCTTTATAAGAAGAATACTCCGTATATATATTATGAGTCAATACTCTTAATTCCATATCTTGGTTCATCGTATGAACCTTCTTATATAGGAGATGAGAAGGTAGAATTAGGTTATTTCCATAACTCTAATTACCATAATTAGATTATTAGTATAACTCTAATTACCATAATCCGACAACGCAGCTGGGTCCGTATTACTACTGACCCGATATATTTAATATACGATATATATTACGTAGTAATAATATCCTGTACATATTGTGTGTGACCCAATGGGCCCACTTAAGACTACCAGACACGTAACTCATTTACATGTCAACCCGACATCGACCTCTAGCAAGGTATATCGGATACATAGACTTAAGCGGGTTAATCCGTAGGACAGTGGACATAGCTCCTTCAATATATACCCCTCGTTGATATAAATAAATGGACGAATCGATTCATCTCCTTATGTCTAGTCTCTCCTTATTTATTTCACAACAATATAAAGTTTATAAACTTTTATACCGAAATTGTTAGTCTACAAACTGAAATATCAATAAAGAACCTCTTATTTCTATTCATTATTACACAAACTGAAATACTCATATCTTTTAATGATCGTGGAATAATAGAAAAAAAACAAATAACCCGTAATTTATTGTGAGTGTTGCACTTAGTTCAGCATCAAAATTAAGTTGAGTGCAGGCAACAAAAAGGAAATAAAGGCAGAAAATAAGCCGCTTAAGTTAGTCGACGAGTCCACGTCCCTCCCACTTTTCAACGACCTTCCCTTAAGTCTAAACCTAATTGTACCGCAAAAAATACTACTCAGTACTACGAGTAGTAACAAAAAAGGTAAATAAAATACAAAACACTCGCAACAATTATTTCATCCCCGCAATCATCCCTCTCTAGTCCTTCCTCTTTCACCGGCACTAACAGACGACCGGCGACGGCGAGGTTTGAGCTTGGACGACGAGTGGAGTCGGGGTTTGTTTATAATGCGCAGTGAGATTCGGAGGAGTTTATCCGGCGATTCGAGGTTGCGATGAGAGGTTCGCCGGTGAGTCGCCGAGTGGTTCAACGATTCCGGCAGCTCGCGTTCTCCTCCGTTGGATCTGTGAAGATCAATCTTCTGCTGGGATTTTGCATCGTCTTCGCTTTGATCTTGCTCGCTTCTCGTGCTTCCTCTTTCTCCCAATGGAAACATCCTCACAGCTTCCTCCTCAATCACAATCACAATCACAATCACAATCACAGGTATATCATCCACTCCTTCACTTATGCTCCGTCTTCCATAAACAATCTCCTTCGATCAAAAAGGTAAAACAATGATCAATGTAGTGATTGTTGACCTATTATCCAACTATGTCAGCTTAAAAATGGACGATTCTGCTCCCAAATGTTAGTATTGGATAATTAATCTGTCAAGTTTGATGATATGTTACTATTATAGGGGTAGGTATTAATTAATCACTGTATACTTGTTGGGTTGATGTTGGATTCTGTTTGATACGAGCCAGTATTTATTTATTAATGGAAATAGTTCTGCGTTGTTGGAAAAATATTTAGAATTGCTAATTCTGGTGTCATATTGAAGATTCTCGAAATCTTATGTAGGGGATTTATAAATGGAAGTTTTTTTTTTAGAGGCGATAGGGGATAAAAGCGACATCAAATTTCACATTCTTAAGATGTTGCCACCTGAAACTCATTATTGAAAGAGCACAAATTCTTTGGAGAGACGGTCTCTCAATAACTTATTGAGAGATCACTCTTCAGTACCATCCTATGTCATATTCGTACCCTTAAATGACAACTTTGTTTTGTACCTGTTTTTATAAGAAGCGTACTCTCTTTATATTTGTATACTCTTTTATGTTAATCGTACCTACTTTTATTAGGTTTGGTACCACTGTTACTTCCATTTGTATTTAGTCTCTCAATAAAGTTAACGAGAGACCGTCTCTCAGGAGACCTACTCTTGTTTTCATTCATCCTTTATCACTCGCCCACACAACTTTCAATCTAGAACTGGTTTTTTTTTTAATGAAATTGCTTCTCTAACACTCCATCCAACTCTTTTTTTAAAAAAAAAAAAATTAAAGGTGAACGAATGAATGAGACGGAGTGAGTAATCGATTTGTTTATTCCTCTAACATGGAAAGTATTGAATGATAAACTTCTTCGCTCCATTCCCCCCTTCCATCCTAAAAAATATATTCAAGCAAGCTATGTGTGTTTTTTAAACGCTTTCGGTAGCCGTAGTACCCATAGTGCTTGGTTTTTTTAAATGCTTGACACAGCTATACTTGATTTTCAGGAAAGGATACACGCTCTTAATCAACACCTGGAAACGAAATGATCTTTTGAAGAAGTCCGTCTCTCATTATGCCGAGTGTCCCAGACTTGACTCCATACACATTGTATGGAGTGAGCCCAATCCACCATCAGAAGCTCTTGTCGATTACTTGGAGCGTGTCGTCCTTGAAAACACAAAAGATGGGCATGAGATGGAAGTGAAATTTGACATTAATAAAGAAGACAGTCTAAACAACAGGTTTAAAGAGAACAGAGATCTGAAAACTGATGTGGTCTTTTCAATTGATGATGATGTCATCCTCCCGTGCTCATCTGTTGAACTTGCATTTAGCATCTGGCTGAGTGCTCCTGGTACAATGGTGGGATTTGTGCCACGTATGCACTGGGTGGATAAATCTGTATGCCTTTCTCTTCAGTTATCAGGTTTTCTTTGTAACTTGCATGTTCACACTTATGCCATTTAACTCAATTACCACATTTCAATGCAGGGAAACAGTAAGGATTATTATGTTTATGGGGGTTGGTGGTCTGTTTGGTGGATGGGGACTTATAGTATGGTTCTATCCAAGGCAGCATTTTTCCACAAGAAATATCTGGGAATGTACACAAATGAGCTGCCAGCATCTATTAGAGAATATGTTGCCCTGAATAGGTACTCTGATTGGATTTGGACTGAAACAAATTCATTTTCTTTATTGTAGAGCAAGACTTCTGGATTTGTTTTAGTTTATTTTCCCTCCATTCACTTGAATTTGCTATATTTTGTTTTGAAGTTTTACGAGGTAAAAAATGTGAGCGAAGATTATTGCTTACAGCTCTAATGTGGTGAGTTCAAATGGATAGGGGGGGTATGTGCTCTAGACTTAAGGGTCTGCACTTGCTTACTGCAATGTCATGACATTGTTTGGAAGACTATGCAGGAATTGTGAAGATATTGCAATGTCCTTTCTTGTTGCAAATGCAAGTGGCGCTCCTCCTATTTGGGTGAAAGGTGACGAGACTATCTTTTATCTTGGATTTTAAACTGATGTTGTCTTCAGAATCAGCTGCCTAGTAAAGTTTTTGCTTTCGAAGTTTACTATAGGCAATTTCTATTTGGGTCGAGGATTGTGTTTTATTTAATTGGCACCAGTAGCATCACATAATTTCTGTAAGTGTGAACTGTCAATAGCACTCGTGTTCAATAATGTTCTTCTCGTCGTTTAGATTATTGACTTCAAACACGTCACCTTTCTTACTGATGGCATTTTAAACCTTTGATCTTTTTCATCTAATCTAATTGTTGGTTGAGTTGGTTGGTCACCTAACGTCCTAACTAAAGGATTGGCTAATCTTTTACTCCAATAGTCATGGACTCATGAAAGAGTGTTTTCTGGTAACTTAGTTACTTGCCATACTCATTTTCTGCTATGCCCATGCACTTTTAGGGCTGCTTGGGATGGGGGTAATGTATCTTAGGGGTAATAGAGCTAAAATGAACTAGAAAATGACGGAGAATAGTGATGATGCTAAGCGGAAATGGAGAAAATGAGGGTAATATAGGCTATTTGGAGGGGGAAAACGTTACTCCCTCTCCCCCTAAGTAATGCATTACCCAATGGGGGTAATTGTTCCTCCCTCCTATCTCCTTTAAACTATAGATTGCCACAACCAAGCACCAATCTCCTACATTTCTAGTTCATTTTAGCACTATTATCCCCGATACATTACCTCCATCCCAAGCGAGCTCTTATAGTTTTATTAATGACTGTGTCTGAAGTGTATTCTAGTGACACTTTGATAGATGGTTTATTTCTGAGTTTGCCTTGGTGTATGTAGGTGCCTTATTGTGTCCATTGGGATTCTGTACTCTATTAATAATAGTTTCATCTAAGAAAATTGTCGGTTTCTACCGAACAAAAAATCTCCACTTTGCTAATAATGGTTTCTTCTAGATTAATCATTGTATATTATTCAGCATATGAAAGTGTGAAAGATAAATATTAAAGGAAAACCTTATTGTGAATTCACATAGTTTGGAAAACAAAAAAATCCTTTTATACCTTGCATACATTATCATGCTTGAAAGTTACTCCCTCAGTTCCTTGTATTCTTTGAAAGTTTTTATCATCCTTGTCTTTGTCCTCATCCAATTAGTATCTTCTAATCTCACTCCTGGTTGCACACTACAATTAACCAACCCACCGCTCTTTTCCCTTTTGAAACTCTCCTCATCCCGAGTCTCCACCTTGGAAAACCCAAGATCGAGGGGTTTTCAGGGTGGGGGTGTTCCGGGGATTGGTCTTGTTTTTCGGAGTGCAGAGGTTTAGGGCTGGGGTTGGTGATTTCAGACCATCATATGTGTCAGGAAGACAAGGACTTGGGGTGTCTGGAATCATCCACTTTTTTCGGTCATTTACTTATCTCTTATGCAATGGCACCCCAACTTTTGTCGTCCATACGTTTATATTGTGTGTTACATTTCTTGAGAATTGTTCCATTTTAGAAGAAGGGGACATTTTCAAAGGAAATGAGGGAGGGTTTATGTCCTAAATAGGAAAGTGGAAACTAAGGGAATGGGAGTCCATTCAAAAAAGAAATATGGAACCAAGCTCCAGCTATGTGTCATAAGTGAAAATAGGACAAACCCTCAAGGCACCAAAAACTGATGATTTTGTCATTATTTACATAAAAATGTAATCTATCAATCATATGTAAATGTATAGATATTTTTACAATTGAAGCTGAAACAATTTCATGTTTGTATGATGTTGCAGGTAAAATATCTGAGATTGGTTCCACAGGAATCAGTAGCTTGGGAGGTCACAGCGAGAAAAGGACGGAATGCGTAAACAGATTCGTAGCCGAGTTTGGTAGAATGCCATTGGTTTCAACTTCCCTTAAAGTTGTTGACAGTCAAAACACCTGGTTTTGGTGAAGTGCTGTTTGGGTTTACACTTTAAATTCATTTTGTTTTTGCATAGTTGAGGAAATCCTTCCACTATTCTTGTTAGGTCAATATTCCACTTCCACTTCCATGTATGATTACTGTACTTGATTCTCAATAGTAAATCATGTGGTGATTAGGATTTATCAATATTAGAACATCATTTTCTCTTGCTGTAATTTTTGCTGTTTGTAGCTCTTGTATATGGAGTATAGTTTAAGCTTGCTGGGTAGAGTATTAAATTAGGCGCCACTACTAATTTACTAATTTCATGCTTGGCCAAATTAGATTCAGAAGTTCATTCCTTGACTGACAAAAAATAGGCTCAAAATCGTAAATAACCTACCTACCCCTTATTAAGGGAAAACCATATTGATTTACTAATTTGGATTGGGCTACAGTGCTAGAAACATGAAATTGTTTTTTGTAAGTTAAGAGATGGCGTAAAAAATGCCTCCTCTCTGTCGAAAGGTTGTGAGATGAGAGACAGACGCAATGGCAGCAAAGGCAATATAGGAATTAGGCTTTTGTTTTTTGGATTGATCCTCTTCAAGAGGTTTTCATTTTTCAAAAAAGAACATCCATGAAATTTTTACCCTCCACAACAGGAAAAAAAAAAAACTAAATCAGAAAAGAGTAAGGGTAGAGGTGAGAATTCAAGGACTTTCATAATTAGCGAGTTGAGACAGCTAAAATATACTCTCGTAACTAAAGTGAGTTCAACCAAACAGAACAGAAAATGAAGTTGAACGTAAATACGGAGCAAGACCTAATTAGCCATTTTTCTGACATTCTGAAATCACTAATTATACAGTTGACAACCCCCATTCCTGCATCATCACAAGCCAAATACCTCACACACAAATCACCCAAATCCAGATGAGAGGAGAGAAAAGAAGATAAAAACTTACAAAAGGGCTTTAAACTCAAACAGGCACTTTAAAGGATACCCAGGCAAAAGGAAAGGACGGGAAACTTGAGAGGCTGACTAGGAGGGGAGCTGAGGGAGTTAATGGTTATAAGTTGTAACACTCAAATTTCAAGCTATACCTACAAATCTATGAAAATTCTGACTGAATCTATTTTGTGAAATCATAAAGTACTCCAGAAAACAAAATTAAGAAAAATTCAACACATACTATGATATAATAATCCAGCACAAGGAAGGGAAATAACTAGCTAGTCAAATCTAGCTCAACAACAGTGAAAACATCCTAATGGTAGAATTCAGGCATTGATAGAAAGACAACTTAGTCAAATAGACTGAAACCCAAGTCATCATCAGACTCGTCAACAGGCTCTTCCTTCTTCTCCTCCTCTTTAGCAGCAGCTCCACCTGAAGAACCAGCATCAGCTGCAGCAGCCGGTGCAGCGGCAACAGCAAACTTGCTGGGATCCTGCAAGTGACAAAACAACCATTAAGATCACCAAGAAATTCAGATTCATGTAATAATGATTAGAGTTTAAAATATTGGTCTGCTAAAAGAATAATCTCGTGTTAACCCACCAAACAGTCATTAAAAGAACTGTAGGAACAGGTTCATACCTTGAGGTACTCCTTGACCTGCTCAGCCTGAGGGAAGTCATACTCAGTGGCAACAGCAATGGCCAAGACATTCTTGTAGCCGTTGATGAACATGTGAGGAGCAGCAGCCAGAGTAGGGTATGATATTCCGAGGGCAAGGGCAGTGACCATCGACAAACCACTTGCAAACTTTGCTAGGAGATCCTCTTCAGTCAGGTCAAGGACATCAGGGCTGAAGATTGATCCATTGTCATACACAGACTCAATGTTCAATCCATATGAGAAGGGCCTGATTCCAAGCTTGGCAAGCAAAGCTGCCTCAGAGGACCCCACCTTCTCACCTTTCCTGATAAGTTCAACAGGGGTTATGATTTCAACAGTACCCTTGTTAATCTTGGTTGGAATGTTGAGAACCTGTACACATAAGGAGAACATCAGCGATCAAGAAAAGGGAAGCGGTTAGATTTCAAAACCTGTGGAAGTAAACAAACAAACCTGGAAAAAAGAGGTCTGGGATGGGTCGAGACCAGTGTTGCCGGGTGGGACAACAACATCAATAGGAGCAACCAGACCAACACGAGCAGGAGCACCAACCTATTCATTCAGAAGAAATAGTGTCAAACAAGAGCTACGTTGCTAGATCACTAAATTAAGTACTGAATACTCCGTATAAGAATAACAATTATGTTCAGAACTCTAACAATTATTTTATTTATTCAGCTTCAGTAACACAAATAAAATAAAAAATATCACAATTTATAAATTCAAGTCAGTTCAACAGATAGAACAACGATTCAAAACATGACGCAACTTTCATTCAGCAGATGCTTTAAAGTTTAAAGCATTAAAGCATCTCAAAAATAAAATAATTCAAATCACAGACATCAATGACTAGAATTAATATGGCAACGGGAATCTGGGATCAAGAGGCATTATACACTGATAAAATTTGTTCAAAAACAAATACAAACCATTAGACCTAAGCATGTACTCACTGTCTCAAACATTTGCTTATAATTGCATTCATATAAAAATAAAGTAAACAAATGACGGAAACAAAACGAGCACCAAATGAACAGTAACAACAGACTTAGCAGCGTGAAAAACATCTCACAGCTTTAAAAAGTATTTTTTTTCAACCCGAAAATTAAAGGATTAACAAACCACAAAATGGGTAAATCTTCAATATTGAAAACATAACTTGTAAAAAAACTGATCTTTCATATAATAAGAACTCAAAGCCCCATATAAAAATGGGGGTTCAGAGCAGAAAATTAGGGTCGTAGAAAACAAGTTCAATTGAAATTAGGTTGTTAAAATACGTATTAAAGAGTTCACAGAAACATTAAAAACTACTACTACTATTACAATACAAAGATACAAAAACAATAGAACAAGAAAAAATCGCAACAAAAAAAAATAAGAATACAGACCTTGTATTTGGCAATCTCCTCTCTGACTTCCTTCAAATCTCCCTTGGTGAATATCAACCCAACATTGCCCTACACACATTCAATCACACCCACAACTTTAAAAAAAATACACACAGAAATTGTAAATAAAAAAAAAGGTAGAAGATAGTGAATGACGTACCACCAACAAAGTGACGAGATTGAGGAGATCGGCATTACCAGTCCTGTCAGCATGAAGCTTGATGGTCCTCTTCATCATAGTATTCTTACCCATCAGAACTACGGAATCTCCCCTCAAACCCTTTCGGATTCCTTGGAGTTGGGTGGACCCCACATTGTCGGCCGACGCAACCAGCACCTGACTGAACTCATCCAACAGATTGCACAACTTCTGGTCGTAAGCTATCTTCTTCTCCGCCTTGGTTGGTTTCGGGGCCATTGCTACTTCTTCTAACTCTTTTCTTTCTAACCCTAGAGTAGTAGATTACAACAACAAAAACGAGGGCCAAGACTCAGCGATCTTCGTCAAGGCGGACAACAATGGTGTCGTCTCTTTAACCCCTAGGGATATGTCCGACTGTGTTTTTGTTTTGGTTTTTTTGAAACCCTAGATGATTTTGCTGCGGTAAGATTGTGCAGGCAAATAAATGGGGATTATATAGTGGGGGAGAGATTAGGGTTTAGATTGAACCTAAATCTGAGAGTTATGGGTTATTGTTTGAGTGGACCTTGATTTTAGGATTTGGGATTTATGTTGTTAGTATTTTGGGCTTCATGAGTAAACAACTAAATTTGGGCTTGACTCACCTGAGCACCAAACAATCAACGGTAAATCTTCCTTGTGACGGGTATATCGTCTCAAATTTATAATGGGTCAAATATAATCATATGAATGGAAAAAGACCGTGTTTTCCCCAATGATCATGTTTTTTTTGTCTTTTCTCTTCTATTTGACCTACCTATCACAAGCATATGACGGATAACGAAACAATTGGCACTCTTCGATAAGAAGCCAATGATTTTTTTTTTCTTTTTTTCTGTGCATCTGAAGCATGTGATTTTGAAGCCTTTGGAAGATGGTGTTGATTTCACATGGAAGGAGGCCATTGAGGTCTATATAGGTCAAACTTCGGGATTTCAATATCAAATTCGGGAGAAAAAAGTTTATCTAAGACGGTAGGATTATAGAGAAATATGTCAAGTGTGATGCAAATACTACCCTGATAACTTTCTCACGGAATGCTCGTCCCATGGTGACTGTGGCATTAGAACAGGACTTCCCTAGGAACATTCGATTCTTGGATGAGGAGTATTAGCACTGAGATTGAGTGTGGCATCTGTGCTGCAGCTACTGAATCCCATATACACTTGTTTTTTTAATACGCCTTTAGCTCGAGATGTCTAGAAAAAATGAAATAATGGTCATAAGTAGATATACTTGTTGCAGGCTACAACAATGGTGGCGACAACTGAATAACAAAACCTAATTTGAAGAAAACAATAATATGTGGTGTAGTCATTAATGCATTGATATATCATGTATGGAGGATGCGTAACAAAAGCATTCATGAAGTTGTCTTAGTAGTGCCTGGTAAATTATGTGATATAATTCAACGGGATATCAAGATGACTAGATGAGATTAAGAAGCTGTTTAGCTAAGGGAAGTATTAAGGATGAGCATGACATTATAAAGACGTTATGCTATTATTAAATTGACTAATGTAATGCTTTGGTGTTATAATATAACTAGTCGCGTAGCCGCGCGCGATGCGCGCGGTGTCCAGGGCGTAACCGAGTTGTCGAAGTCGCGATATTGGAGTTTTTTTTAACATTCATTGAAACGTTTAGGCACATCGCGCTCTGGCGATTAGGTTTATGTATCTTGCCGTGTGTCTGTCAAGGGATTTGTAAAAAAACTTTGAGGTAATTCGTAACAAGTAATTATAGTGATAGGTGAGTCCGGGTTGGTCCAACCTGGGATCTTGAAGAGAGAATAATAATTAAAGTTGATTTAAGCACAAAATAGCGTAGCTTTTTCGTCAGAGGAAAAAACGTCCTTCGCCACAGAACAAAAGGATGAGAGGAAAGACAAGTCATAAAATACGGCCATTAAATACTAAGTTACGATACATGCATTAACAAAACATGATTGTATAATGATATTCGTATTAGAAAACACTACTTGAACATTCCTATTTCAGGTCCATCAAGCAACATTCTAACTATTATATATATTGGCATCATTTCTTCATCTGGAACTTCGTCGTCATTTTATTCAGTAGTGCATTCGATAATGTCCAAATCCAAATTCAAGCTATTATTTGACGCTATCTGGAATCTATGTAGTAGTGTCCTAGCGTGCATGTTATAAGTGTGGTAGCACTGACATCTTCGTGGAACCTCTTTTGAGCCTCTATAAGTGGACGTCGTTCCAATGCGGTGTTCGAGGCATTATCGAGTTAGCGAAATCGCGAGATTGGAGTACTTTTTCCCCGCATGTGAAATGTTTAGGTGCAGCACGTTCGACCAATTAGGTCTATGTTTCTTGACGTGGTTTATATCGTAAGCGGGTGGGTCGGGTTATTTCCGAGTTTGCTATTCTTAAAAATTACAAATATCGACCCGTTTTGTATAATAGTAGTCGGATCAGATTCGAGTTAGCCGAGTCATTTCGAGTTATGGGTCGGGTTCGAATTACATTTGAAATTAGATCATCAGATTATGTACGAGTAATCAAGAATATTACGAGCAATCAGGAATATAAGCATCGCGCGCGGTCTGCGAGGCGAAAGCGAGGTAGTAACCTTGCGATATTGGAGTATTTTTTCTGTATGTGAAACGTTTAGCGATAGTGTCCTCGATTACCATTTTCGGTTGTTTGCCGGCTGTGTATTTAGAGCTTTCTAGCTATGTTCGCACCCATGCTCGTTAGCGGACCCAAATTAATATGCTAGCATATTCAGTAGAAGAAGCGCTCGAGTACTCGACAGTTGATTCGACAAAAATAGGAAGGGACCGTATTAGGTGGCTGTGACATCCTAGAAGAAGAAATTTTAGTATAACAAGCATCCTAAACTGTGATTCTGACATTCTGTGAAGCGTGTCTAGTTCTCACAAACACGGGAAGTCTGTTCCAGCAACATACACCAAAAGATAGCTATCGACATGTAAAAATAGGCAGATGTTATCTTCATTGCTTGAGAATGGAAAGCACGGAGCTGAACTCACTTGGTCAGGTGTACGCCGTGTACAGCCATTAGGATGATGTTTAGTGGAGAGGCAAGGGAGGAACATGCACATTTCCATGAAAGACCTAAGCCTGGTTACCAAGAGTGAAGAACAAAAATGCATTAGTGCCTACATTAAAAAAGGTCAGGTAACGACTCCCTAAAGTCGGGAGGTTGAGTGTTTCAACGCATTATCAGAATTTATGACAGTACTCAGATACCTATATACAAGCTTTTTCAAGTCTTCATTCCAACCTTCAAGGAGCTTATCTAGAAGAACATGTGACAGAGCTAATCCGGAAAACATCTGGCGAGACCAATACGATTTCAAAGAATACTACACCAACACTCCACATAGCATACCTGCCACAGAGAGATCTCATCAAACATGATTGACAGAAAGATTGACAGAAAGATATAGAAAAATTTTAGCCGTCATACAAGACTTTATAAGTATCTATTCTACAGTATTTTAAAAGATTGAACTCCTTTTCAAGCATTAGAGTTCCTTTTTAAGAAGCATCCGTCAGTACTCCGATTTTCAATGCATACTACCATGTTCTCTGCAGAAAACACATGCTCAATTCAATAAAGTAGAAATCACATGATTCTAGAAAGAGTAGGGAATGGACGAAAATACAAAAATACAAACATTAACCGACTATCCATCAGCGTTCATAATGAATTAGCTAAGCACGAAAAAAAAGAGATTTAAGTGCCATCAACTGAGTCAGAAGAAAGGACGAATATTAGAAAAATTGGAAATTGTTACAGAGAGTAGAGCAGACAGTAAGCATGCAATATTTTTGTGAGAGCGTACCAATTGCCGAACGAGATTTCTCATTTCATCATGTCCTGCTTTCGTCGTCTTCAGCCAATGCCACCATTCTGATGGATGTATGACTTGAGCATGTCCAGCTCTTTCAGACGAGATTTCATACGCGTCCCCAGCTGTATACATAAGCTTTGACAAAGATATGCCATCATGCCTGAAAAACAGCCATATCTCATTAGATTGTGACTCAAAAGATTCGATATATTCTGCAATATGATTGAGCCCTTCTCCATAGACCACAGTCCAAGTTCTGTTCCCACGAGTGAATGTATCTTCAGTACTGTCGGAGTTATCAGTCTCCCGAATTACTTTCGCTCTTTGAAATGAATCATATGAATAAAGGCCGGAATGATTCGGAAACGAGCTTGAAACTGTCGAATGAAAAACCATCAATTAAACACTCAATTAGCAACTTCAACCAAAGATTAAACAAACACGATATAAAAAACTCGCAATTTTCATAATTAATCAAACTTCACACAATCAAAATCATCAATTAAACACTCAATTAGCAACTTCAACCAAAGATTAATCAATCGTAATACAAGGACTCACAATTTTCATAATTAATTAAACTTCACTCATCAAAATACATCAATTGAACAATGAATTAGTACCTTCAATCGCAATACAGAAGTTCAATCGATTGAAGTAAAGAACTCGCAATGTTCATAATTAATTAAACTTCACAGAGCAAAATACATCAATTGAACAATTAATAAGTAAATTCAAACGCAGTAACAAAGTTAAATCAACCAAGACAGGTTCACTACTACTTAATTAGACTCTGAGTTCCCTATTTTTTCAAAGAGAACCTTATCTACAATGTAGCTATGCCAAACCCTAATAATAGCTGGATCATCCCCAAACCCTAAAAAGGGCAAACTTCAATCACATAACCTACAAAATACTAATTCACTCCTTAATAGTTTGTCCGTTTAGAGCTTCATGGAGAGTTCCACTCTCGACAAACTATTCTGAAAACCGAAGGATCAAATAATGATAAAATGGAGGGACGAGATCGCTAATTTTTATCGACATTGTTTTTCAAGATGCAAAGAGACGATGAAAAAAAGGGAGGAATTTGAAGGATCTCTAAAGATTCGAACAGAACACCTGAGAATATCACCGAAGGGACACTTAATATATTACTCATAATCTAAGCAAATCTCAAACTATCAAAGTCACCTCATAGATCATAATTTGACACAAATGAAAGCTCAAAACAATCAAAATCACGCCATGAATCATAAATTAACACAAATCAAAGCTCGGAAACAATCAAATTCACGCCAAGCACTGTCGTTAATCCAACTCCAAAACTTCCACAACATACAACAAAAAACGCAAACGAAAATTCGATCATACCTACAAGCACGAGTGCAAGTATTACCGAGAATAAATTATAAATTTTTAACACAAATCACAGGTCAAATACACAAATTTGTGTAACTTGACACAAATTAAAGCTCAAACACTCAAATTCACACCATGAATCATAATTTAGCACAAATTCGAGCTCCAACAATCAAATTAACGCCGCAAATCAAAGTTCATCAGAAATCAGAGCTCCAACAATCAAACACAGGCTACGAATCCGAACTAATCAAGCTCCGAAACAAATGAAATTAACAATTGGATCATACATTCATACCTACAAGCTACAGCTCGCAGGTCGAACACTTAAATGCACACCATAGAAACATAAAAACAAAGCTCACACACTCAAATTCACGCCACAAATCAAAATACAACACAAATCAGAGTTCAAACAATCAAATTCAGACCACAAATCAGAGCTCAAACATTCAAATTCAGGCTACGAATCATAATTTAACACAAAATCTGAGCTCATACACTCAAATTCACGCCGCAAATCAAATTCAACACAAATCAGAGGTTAAACAATCAGATTCATGCCACAAATCAAATTCAACACAAATCAGAGCTCAAACATTCAAATTCAGGCTACGAATCATAATTCAACAAAAAATCAAAGGTTGGACAGTCAAATTCATGCCAAAAATCAAAATTAAACACAAATCAGAGGTCAAACAATCAAATTCACGCCACAAATCAAAATTCAACATAAATCAGAGCTCAAACATTCAAATCCAGGCTACGAATCATAATTTAACATAAAATCAAAGCTCGGACGCTCAAATTCACGCCGCATATCAAATTCAACACAAATCAGAGCTCAAACAATCAAATTCACACCACAAATAAAAATTCAACACAAATCAGAGCACAGACAATCAAATTCAGGCTACAAATCCTAACTAATCAAGCTCCATAACAAATGAAATCAACAATTGAATCATACATTCATACCTACAATCGCGAGTGCAAGTATCACCAAGAGTCATGATTGCAACAGTAGCAGTACCGGTCTTTCCACCAGACCAACACTCACCTAAATTCGGACACTTTGCCCCTTCACAAACCGTATGCAACTTCAAATCGCGAAGCTTCTTCTTGATCTTCATGTACTTCTCGCCTCCAGGAATTGACTCCTTCATTCACTTAGGTTTCGGTAATTGATTCTTCTTCGCGATCCGCCAAAGAGAACAAAAGTGAAAAGAACAGACATGAACAACTGCCAACACATACAAATATTCAGCAACAACATATATTCATATCCATGAGGTAATGATTAATGAATTACAGAGTACAAAATAAGGCGAGAATGACGTATTTGAGCTACGTTATCGGTTTGTTTAAGTTTGGTTTCGGATCATAAGTGAGTCGGTTTCTTCTCATGGGTGTTCACTTGTCATGAACCAAAACGGGACGGACCGACGAACTTGGAGGTCGGACAACAAAAAATGCCCGAACTCAAAGATTAGGGTGGATGGAAACCAAACCGAGTCATCTTTAGAATTCTTCTTACAACATACTCCCTCTCATTCTTTGGAAAAACACACTTTGAATAAAATATATCACTCGTTTGAATTAATAGGTGTGTTTTTCCAGCGAATGAGAGGGAGTACTTGGTAGAATAGAACCAAGGAAATCAGACTACTTTTCTACCATAGGTAATCAGACATAAAATCGAACGAACAAATTGAACATCTCAAAGGATTGATTGAATCTGACAATAAGTAAAGAATTGATGATGGGCTTCAATGACATACACAGGTACCAACGAATTCACAAGTATACATCGATGGCCTTCAATGATCGTCATCCTACCTGCCAGCATATCTTTCAGAATTATCGAGTAACAGGGTTGGTGCACATTAGTAAAGTACTCCATGCAATAGTAGTCTGGTTCTCAGAACTACAGTAAGCGTAACAAACAATGAAGAATGGAGAAGATAGAGTGTCTCTATATGATTACCTTATTCAAGTAATTCATTGGTGTAACCACACAAGCAGCTACAATCATAATAAAGGGCCATGTTTGAAGGTATATAAGCAAAAGTGTCAACTTCATAGCAATTCCTAGTGCTTTCACACTCATGACTTGTGGTCAAAAGAAAAGTTATAAAATTTTACTCCTAGCTAACAAAAACAAACTTTATGATTCATACGACATATATCACATACCGATAAGGAGCCTACTAATGAACAAACTCCAATATAAAGGATAATATGTGTTTGCCCGAATGACGTACAATAAAAATGTGATTCTGTTGGTTTAGCCAAGGAGTAGGATACCGTTGAAGGTCGTTGGGGTTAGTTCTAGCTTGTCAAAGCATGACCATAGCACCTATTTTCCCGAAATTAGGTGACGAAGTCATAATTAGAAGGTGAAAATTGAAGAAAGATTCACAGGTCATTAATATAAACAATCAACAGTTTCTCTCAAGAAATCGCACTTCCTTTAAGTGATTAATTGAGCGTTTCGTCACATGGTCGATTTCCCTAAGGGGGAACTCGGAAAGGCACCAAAATGGGAACACGGGTGGACAACATACAAGGGAATTGAACACCGGGATTCAGAGGCCGGCCTTCGAAACAAGAACAACCTCATTATGATCCCATTTCTTCTTTCAAGAAAACAAAATCCAATTTCTCTAAATTGCATCTAAAATCTGAAATCACTGCCAAAATTCATCAAAATCCAACACGATCTTGTTTACCAAGAAGAACAACGACATTATGATCAAATTCATTCTTCCTAACAATCCCAATTCTCGAAGTTGCATCCAAATGCTGAAATCGTTACCAAATCCTCCAAAAACCAACATGAACTCATTTCCCAAAAAGAACAGCAACATTGTGATCAATCAAATCCATTCTTCCCACTAATATCATCTCTCTAAATTATTGCATCCAAAAACCGAAATGGCTATACCATATTCTCCTAAAGCCAACATGAATTCATCTCCCAAAAAAAAACATTATGGTCAATCAAATTCATTCTTCCCACACCAATCCCATTTCTCAAAAATGGTTCCAAAACCTAAAATCACTATCAAATTCTCCAAAATCCCACGTGAACTACAACATCAAAGCATTAGCCTGAAAAAGATTTGGGGTTAACTAACGTGAATCATTATCCGAAATTGTCAGGTCGTCTCCAAAAACAATCATATAAAATCCAATATGAACTTGTTTCCTAAAAAGAACAGCAACATTATGGTCAAATTACTCTTCCTAACAATCTCATTTCTCTAATTGCATCGAAGAAACTGGAATCACTCACTACAAAATTCTCCAAAATCCAACATGAACTACAAGAACAATAATTTCAGCTAACACAAATCATTATCTGCAAACGTCTAAGTTGTCTCCATACTCTCCAATACCAATCATACAAAATTATAGTTAAACGAACATCATTATGATCACATTCATTCTAAACAACCATCCCACTTCTCAAGATTGCACCCAAAATCTGAAATCCCTACCAAATTCACCAAATTCAACATGAGCTCATTTCCCGAAAAAACCAACATATGATCAAAGTCATTCTTCTCACCAATCCCATTTCTCTAAATTGCATCCAAAATCTGAAGTCACTACCAAATTAACCAAAATCCAACATGAATTCAGTTCCCTAAAAAAAGTATTATGTTTAATCAAAAATTTATTCTTCCCACCAATCCCATTTCTCAAAATTGCATCCAGAAGCTCAAGTCACTATCAAATTCACCACAATCCAACATGAACTCATTTTCCAAAATAACAAACAACATTATAATCAATCAAATTCATTCTACCCGGCCATCAACCCCATTTTTCAAAATTGCATCTAAAAACTGAAATCACTACCAAATTCTCCAAAATCTAAAAATACAGCTTTTAATGCTAGTGAAGGGTCATAGAATGAAAAACCACACAACAAACGTTTCAATATACAGCAAGAAAACCTTACCACAGGTCCAATGCACACAATAACGTGATATTTTTCCAAATTTTCCAAGTCTCTGTGCAATAACACCAAGCTCAAACCAGCCATGAACCCAAATAACCTGTGATAAAAAAAAAGTAAAAATATTGTGATATAGTTACAGTAAGAAACCAAGGAAACAGGTAAAAGATGGTACCTTACACACTTTTAACAGATTCTTTAAAGTACTCTTCAGTTAGTTTGCCAGTTTTAACAAATAGCATAAGAAGTAAATATAAAATGACATCAGGAACAAGGCTCAACTTACATCAAATATGTTCATTGACGGAACACTTTTTAAATGTGTGAAGAGCTCCTTCCATTAGCCACCTCGTCAAAAATTCATTGAACGTAGCCACAACCCTGATAAGGAAAGCGATAACAAGTAATAACCGATTAGTAATGGAAAACAAAAGCACAGTTGAACCGCAATCAATTAGAGACGAAGCAAAACACTAAAACATCAACATAAAGCTCTTGTTCCCAGTTCATAACCTCACAACTCACAACCCCACAATAATTTATACTCCTTTGTTCACTATTTTTGCCCCGTTTTGTTAAAATATCCCTCACAAATATTCATGAGCTGGGGTGAAAAATAATGAACGGAGGAAATATATTTGAACAATATATAGCAAGAAAACCAACCAAATTCACTTCAATTTCAATTCAAGCAAGAAGGTCAACCAAAACCGCTTCATTTTCAATCCAAGCAAAAAAATAGCCAAAATCGGCATTATTTCAATTCAAGCAAGAAAATCTCAACTAATTTCAATTACAGCAAGAAGAGCAATCAAAAAATCACTTCAATTTCAATTAAAGCAAGAAAATCAACAAAAAAAACACCTCAAGTTCAATCCAAAGCACCCGATTAAACAATTACGAGAACTACAATCAAACACTTACGAAATTCAGAGCATACGATCCTATTGAATGAGGTGACGGAGCATCTATTCAGTTTAATCGTAAATAGAACAGGAGGTGGGGACAATCCTGCTCTGTCACCTATTCCAGAACATATAATCAAGCGAAAAAGTTGAAGATGATGATGGATTAGGTTAAACGAGGGAAATTGCGAAGAGAGAAAATTGGGAATGATACCAGTTTTTTGAGATTAAGAGCAGCATCTTGATGAACCCTTAATTCAAACAAACAAACAAACAAAAATCAGAAATCCCTAATTCAAACAAACAAACAAACAAAAGCTAGAAATCAAAATCGTCCCAAAACAATAGAATTCCAATCCTAAACATTCACATAGATTCTGATTACAAAATTCAAAATTGGGTGAAACCTACAACTGAAGAACACAATTTAAAACTTACATCAAATCGATGTCGGAGAAACGACAAACATCAAGATCGGACAACCGATGAACCTCTAAAAAACGCCAGATTACCTGAAGCAATAAAAAACCGATGGTCGTTATAATTGCATCATCAAGGAGGAAGTCAATTTACTTGAATCGATGAAGTTACTTGAATCATCAGGTTACCTGAAGCGAAAGGCAAAAAAGCAACACCAAAATGATAAACAAGGTTAGAGCAAACTAAAACTTCCGTAAAATCGATCTCGGAGATAGTAATAACATAAGAACCGAAAAAAAAAAACATATTCTACAAGAATTAATATAAAATCAATTTCTGCTGAAAAACTTAAGATCAAAATCAAGCAATCAATAAATCAGATGAAGAAAAGTTATCAAATCAAACGAAACCAGATGAAACAAGCTCAGATAATGAAAAAAAAAAACTCACATTAAAGCTGACCTGAATCGATGAAGGTACCTAAATCAACCCGGTCACCTGAAACGAAAGGCAAAAGCAGGAACATGAATCAAGCCTGAAAATCAAACTTTGTGTAGAAAAGAGCAGATCATCATAACCCTATCAATCAAATATCGAAACTTCTTTAAAAAAATTAATCTACCTGAAAACATGAATCAAACCTGAAAATCAAACTTTGTGTAGAAAACAGCAGATCATCAGAAACCTATCAATCAAATATCGCAACTTCATTAAAAAAAACTAATCTGAAAATGCAGAAAACATCAGGTCATGAAAACCCCATCATCAAATCCAAACAGAAATCTAAAAAAAAAAATGCAAAAACAAAAGGTCAGCAAAACCTCCATTATCGATTTCATACTAACAATGCTCAAAATAAATCATGAAATTACAGTTACAAATCTCGTAACGGAAATGATAACTTCTATACAACATACGAGTATGAATTTCACTAAATTTGTTCACAAAATCGTCAAATTAATCGAATACCACAAATCAGCAGCACCCAGATGAAAACAAAGAGTACCCATACCACAAAACTACAGATAATAATCAATCAAACACAAAAGACACAAATTTTGAAACCCAAAATTGATTTCGGAATGATTACCCGGAGAAAATCGATCGATGATCAGCGATAAACAGTGATCGATGAACGATCAACGCGAGCCACTAACCAAGACCCCGAAATTCGTCAACCTGCAAATGCAAATGGAAATTAGACAACAAATAGAGAAGGAGAACGAAAAAGTAGAGAGAGAAGTAGTGCAGCGAAGTGGACGAAAGCAGAAGACAGAAAGAGAAAGCAGTGAGAGGGAAGCGTGTAAGGGAAGTCAAGGCTTTTTTTTGTGAGTTATTGTTGCAGAACTGTAGCAACACTGTAGCTAAGTTACAGTGCGCCCAACTTTCTCTTTTTAAAGGGTAGAGGATTCTTACATTTCAACTAAAAAAAAGTTAAATCAATAAAAAAGAAAACTTACTGTCATGCTTAAGAAATGACTACGATAATGAAGATAGAGAGAGGGAGCCATGATGAACACCTGTGATAATGGTTATGAATTTGAATGGTTGAGAGAGAACGACGAGTAAAACTGTAAAGGATCTCAAAAGTATATATAAACAACAAGCAAAATGAGGCAAAAACAAAATCTCAATGGATAAGTGTAGCATTGAAGTCCATTGTGAGTAGTTTTACTATGGGTGTATAATTTGACTTGTTGCAAATGGGACGACGACCACAAATTTTAACCACTGTACGTATATACTCTACACTTCCAGTTATTTGTTTTAGCGACTTTTTGTCAAACTAAACAAACCTCTGTCGTACATCCCTTGGCTATCCAGTGTGAAACGCGCCTGTTTCTGCGCGGGACGAAGGACATTGAAGATAAGATTTTTCAGAAAAATCTCCCAAGTTTCACATTTCGGCCAAATATCTCTCACAACTCCACTTTTGTTCCCATAAACATCTGCAATTGAATTGCAATGAAAAACCCATCATAAACCATAATAAAGCTAACATCCAAACATGAGTATTCCATTAGCAGGTCGCTGGGCTGTCTCACACTGTTCTTCATGCTCCCTCATCCACCCTCACCCTCACCCTCATCCTCAGCCGTTAATTGCATCCTCCTCTTTCACCTTCCGTCGCCAGTTTCGCCATTGCGCCCTTCGTTTTCTTGCCGTTTCCAGGTTCTTCCTTAAGAGTGTCGTATTTAGAGATTGCTTTGAATTATCGATTGTTGATTGTTGATTGTTGATTGTTGATGGTGTAGGTTAGGGAGTAACAGAGAGGTGGACTTGGTTTGTAGAGTAAGTGAGACGGAGGACGCTCAAACTGATGCCGGTGATGATGAGGTAAACGCTTTCCTTCTTCACTTCCAAATATATCTCTCAAATCCTTCAATCCGCGAGTCAAGCTAACATTTGTTTGCATAGAGGAATTTGAGTGGAGGGATTTGGAGGAGACAATTACTTTCCTTTGTTTGGGCAGGGAATTAACGGTTGACATATTTTGAGGGAATGGATCCCTCTAAAGATATACTTAGAAAAAAATGAATAAAACAAACTCGAAAGGGTACTTCTCATTCTGTGTGGATCCTCCATCCCACTTTTGTAATATGATGTGTCGTCTAGTATATGGGGTGGCATAAAATTGGGACACAAAAGTGGGACGGAGGATGCGCACTGGGCTCGTTAGTGAAGTTAGCTCGGGTACTTATTCCCAATAAACCACCCTATAGCGCTAGTGCTTCACTGTTCTTTCTATACCAGGCAAATTCCCCTTCCAAGATGAGGTTTTTGCCGCAACGTAGAGCTCCCTTGGTGCCAACATTTTCAATTGAGAGACCGAAGATGTCTTAGCCCAGTGGTTAAGACTAAGTATCCTAGAAAATAGGTCACAAATTCGAATCCTCTTATATTGTTTTGCGCTCTTTGTTGAAAAAAAAAAACATTTACAATTAAGAGGATAGGTGCTGGTCCTTCGTCAAGCAATATTACTTCCCCTTCAACAAAGGAAAAACCAAAAACTCTCCTCCCTTCTCCTCCTTCCCTTTCCCTCCTTTTTCATGTCCAAACAAGGCACTAGTAATTGAGGGAATTTGAGTACAAATTGGACTCAGTTATGCTCCACTTAAAAAAAAAAAAAGCAGTCTCAATCAATTATTCGCATTGCAAAAAAAAAAGACTGCTTGATGATCGAGTAAATCTTGAATAGAGTTACATTTATCAGTTGATGACCAAGTTAGTTTGTTGTCTCAGAGTTTAGAACTGATGACCCAGCTAGTCTCAAATAAGTAGATTCATTTATGCTCATGGGAACTTGAACGGTATTTACGGTTCTTTTTCAGTGATCAAGTGTTGTTTGGTTTGAAAGTGGACCAAACTATAATTATATAGAAGTTGTCAACTTGAATATTATTTGCATTCGAAGATTGAGTGAGCTTGAGCTCAGACTTCAGAGTAGGCTCGAGTATTTGTTATGAACAGGAGTGAGCTTGAGTTCAGACTTGACAGTAGGCTCGAGTATTTTTATGGATGGGAATCACAGTTAGATTTATGCGCAATGAAATATAAGATGCATATTTTGAATTTGATTCTCTCTCTGGATGCATCATAACTAGTTGCATGAGTCCGCAGACGTTTTTCCTTCCACTACTTTTGATTCAATGGGTATTAATGCTCTTGTAGTCCTTTATTCAGCAGATTACGCTGAATCTTTCTGCCCTATACTAATTTTATTTTATATTATTTTCAGAAAAATAATGAGAATGCAAGCATGGACAGCACAAGCTCCATCGACCCTAATACACCCAGCAATGCAGAGCAACCTCAGGTAGTGATTAATAATTTGCTAAGTAGTTATCATGTTAACGCGCGTTTCCTATTCATCCTTGTCCCTAAATCCAATTTAGATGGTTTAATGTACTATTCATTAGGAAGTGGAGCAGGTGTCAGCCGAGGTTATGAATTCCGATAGCAACGTCACAGGAAATAATGAAATGAAAATTAACGGCCAGGGTGCCCAGGTACTTTATTAGTTACGGTTGCACCTTGATCTTGATCTCTTTTTCTGAATATTGAGTTTACAGTCTATGCTAGATACATTTTTTTCAGTTAACTTCAATTCGACGTTCATGTTTACTGGTGTTAATTTATGGGAATCTTTGCTTAAAACAATGTAAACAATCCATGTTGATGACTCGTGGGAGAAGTAATTCATCCTCTTGGGTGAAGAGGTAATTCCCATAAAAAAGAAATATATTAAAGTACTGCAAAATAAATCTCTTATCTATTTCTGTTTGTTGGTTCCATTTGATTTTATGTGGTTTCCAAGATGGCACTTTAATTTATATATTCCTTTAAATTTTGTGAAAGAATTTTCTCACAAATGTTAATATGTCAATACTAAGATATAAATTTTTATAATTTTACCTATTTACTGTCAAAATTTTGAAACCTTGACCAGAAAAAGTCAGTTATGAATATGAAGTGCATTGAAAAATGGACGATATAGTATTTTATTTCCTAAACTACATCACAATTTTTTCATCTACAGTCATATATGACTGCTTCTTAATTACAGTAGATTTGGAATGAAAAATAATTAAAGTTACTAAGCAAATGAGCTTTACTAAACACATGAGGCTATGAAGCTATCTTCTAAAAAATCCAATACTTCTCCATGTTCTAATACGCATGAGGCTATGAAACTATATATATATATATATATATATATATATATATATATATATATATATATATATATATATAGGTTCAAATAAGGTCAACAACTATTTTAAGGTCATAAGTTCCAGTGTTAAAGTTACACAAAAAGTGCTTAAAGTTACACGAGATGAGTGATAAAGTTGCACTTTATCACTTGAAGTGATAAAAGTGCTGAAAGTTACACAAAAAGTGCTTAAAGTTACACTTGAAGTGATATATATATATATATATATATATTTATTTATTTATTTATTTATTTATTATTTGAAGTCCTTTGAATCCTCTATCTATACACGAGACACAAGTTCAAGTAATCTAGCTCATACGTTTTGCGATAAGTTTGTTGTATATGATGTAATATTGCTCTTGTGATAGAGAGACATGGTAAAAGTGTTTCCTATTTTGTAGTACTCCTTAATAAAAAGATTGATGAACATGATATCATAGGTGAAGTTGCAAAGTTCAAATATTCTTCACATAATTTCTTGACGACTCACATTGTAGTATTGTAGTATTCTCAGTAGTAGGAATTGGCTGTAAGCGATTAATAATTTAATGCGGAGGATTGCTATTGTCAACTTATCACTAATGATTTCGTTTTTGATAGCTTGGGGACGTGTAAGGATTAGTTTCTTGCTAATGGGCAATATCTGCTGGTGTTTCTTATATGAACTTGATAATCATTGAACGATCACAGTATCTCTTAATTATCTGACCTTAGATGTCAATATTTCATGGTGGCAGGACGAAGATGGTTTTAAAGTTGCTATTGGCTCACCTTTACCAGGTGTGAAGGTATTTGTATTCAATACCACTTGCCTGTTTCCAGCTCTGCTAGTTTGATTATTTTCCCATCCCTACTGCTCTGCCAATCTGGTAAAAGTAATACTCTGGTGCTCTTAACAGCCACGACAATTCGATGAAGCCGATAGGATTCCAAAGGAGACAATTGACATACTTAGAGATCAAGTATTTGGCTTTGACACTTTCTTCATTACAGGGCAAGAACCATACGAGGTTAAGTTATTATAGCTTAAGCTTATACATTAAATTCCCCATTACCCCCCTCTCTCTCAAGAGGCTTTTATTTTATTTTATTTTAATTCCTTTCCCCTTGTATGTCGGTTCTAGTTAGTAAAATAACCGCGACTCTATTATGGGCATGATTGTAGTCCTATGAGGAATGCTACGTGGGTATAAAGGTAGTACTGGTTCATTTGTCTCTGCTTTTTGCGGCTTGTGAGGGAGATAGCGAAGTCGGCCCGTCAGGAAGAGATATATTGGAAGCAGAGGTCGAGGGCTCTTTGGTTGAAGGAGGGAGATAGGAATACAAAATTTTTCCATCGTAAGGCGGGACAAGGGAGGGTGCGAAATAAAATTGTGAGGCTAGTGGACGACGGGGGACGGGTATGGGAGAGGGAAGGAGATATTGAGCGAGTGGCCTGTGATTACTTTGGGGATCTGTTTTCTTCCGGAAATCCGAGTGGTCTCGACGAAGTGCTGGAAGGTATGGAGGGACGGGTGACGGAGAGTATGAAGGAGGTGCTTCGAGCGGAGTATCGTGAGGAGGAGGTGATTAGCGCGCTGGAGCAGATGCACCCTTTGAAGGCCCCGGGACCTGATGGAATGAACGAGTTGTTCTACCAAACCTATTGGCATATTGTGGGAAAGCGGGTTGTTAATATGGTTTTGAGGGTCTTGAGGGGGGGCGACCTCCCCCCGGAGTGTAACAAAACTTATATCGTGTTGATTCCTAAGGTGAAAAATCATGTGCGAATGGGGGAGTTTAGACCGATCAGTCTATGCAATGTTATCCATAAGTTGGTTTCGAAGGTTCTTGCGAACCGGCTTAAGGTGTTTCTTGGCGAGGTGGTGTCTATCAATCAAAGCGCGTTCACTCCGGGGCGCCAAATTACGGACAACATATTGGTGGCGTTCGAGATGTTTCATCATATGAAGAATACTAGGTCAGGAGATGGACATATGGCGGTCAAGCTTGATATGGCGAAGGCATATGATAGGGTGGAGTGGGTGTTTGTTGAGAAGGTGCTTCGGTGTATGGGGTTTGAGGAAGGGTGGGTGAACCGTGTTATGATGTGCATCTCGTCGGTGTCTTTTGCTGTTTTAATTAATGGCAAGCCTTCGATGGAATTCAAACCTGGTAGAAGAATTCGACAAGGTGACCCCATTTCACCTTACCTATTTATTCTTTGTGCTGAAGTGCTATCAAATTTGATGAGACGAGCGGCAGAGCGGGGCACTATTCACGGTATTAAAGTAACGAGATAGGCTTCTATGGTTACTCACTTGTTATTTGCTGATGACAGCATATTCTTTGTACGGGCTAAAGTGGAGGAGGCAGCGAGGGTGCGGGAGATTCTAGCTAGGTATGAAGCGGCGTCGGGACAGAAGGTAAATTTCCAAAAAAACTACTGTTTCTTTCAGTATGGGAACGAGTCAGCATAGGAGGGAGTCTGTGGCGGCGAGGCTAGGGGTTAGGGTGGTTGATAATCCGGGGATGTATTTGGGATTGCCGACTAGGGTGGGCCATTCAAAGCGGGAACTGACTAATATTATTCGGGATAAATTGTGTAAAAAACTACAAGGTTGGAGGGGAATGCTCCTTTCGAAGGCGGGTAAGGAAGTTTTGATAAAGGCTGTAGCCCAATCAATCTCTACCTATTCTATGAGTGTGTTTAAACTTGCGCAGAACTTTTGTAGTGAATTACGTGCCTTAGTCTCGAAGTTTTGGTGGGGCTCGGATAATGGGAGACGGAAAATATCTTGGATTGCTTGGAATAAGCTGTGCAGGCCGAAACATCTTGGTGGGTTGGGGTTTAAAGACTACCATGCTTTCAATTTGGCGCTATTGGGGAAACAGGCTTGGCGATTGATGACGGAGAGAGACACGTTAATGGCTAGGGTCCTAAAAGCCAGATACTTTCCGAATTCAACCTTTGAACAGGCTGAGGTGGGGAGGAATCCGAGTTACACTTGGCGTGGAATATGGGAGGCTCGTGGGGTGGTGATAGGTGGGGCCCGAAGGATGATAGGGAATGGGGCGGATACGTTGGTGTGGCGGGATAGGTGGGTTAAGGGGGGTAGGGGACTGCTCGGCGCGAATTGGGTGTCAATGGAGAATGATCCAAATTTGCGTGTCGGAGAGCTTCTGAGCCCGGATGGGAAAGGCTGGGTCGAAGAGAGACTTGAGGGTCTGTTCTTGCCGGTGGACCGTGGTTTGATTCTAAATATGCGAGCGGATTGGAGGGATAAAGAGGATGGGTGGTGTTGGGATTTGGAAAAGAATGGAGAGTATTCGGTGAAGTCGGCCTACAAGTTGATCATGGGAGGATGGATGGGGGAGGAGGGCCCGTCGTCTCATGATGGGGGACGGAGGATTTGGAAGATGATTTGGCAGGCGAATGTCATCCTGAGGATCAAGCTTTTCTTTTGGCAACTCTGTAACGACGCTTTACCGACTAATGGTAACCTTGCTTCTCGGGTTGTTTCTATGGATGCGACTTGTCCGGTGTGTCAATGCGAGGTGGAGACTTGTCTTCACCTTGTGAAGGGGTGTGGGTGGTTGGGGGGGTTATGGGATGGGGAAGGGATGGAGATTAAGAAGGTTGATGGGCATGAGTGGGTGAGGGAGTGGGTGGAGGATTTATGGAGAGATATGGAGGTGGAAGATCGGGAGAGGTTTATGGTGGTGTGTTGGGGTGTCTGGGAAGCTCGTAATAAGTGGGTTTTTGAGGGTAGGAGAGCGGAATGTTGGGAGGTTAGGCGTCGGATAGATGATATCTATAAGGAGATGCGAGAGGAGGGGGGTAAGGTGACAGGGCAGGGGAGCGGTGATGCGGGGCAGGGTGAGGAGGGGATGTCGATATGGAGGAGACCGGAGAGGGGTTGGAGGAAGGTGAATTGTGATGCGGGCTCGAAGGAGGGGTGTGGAACGGGGTTGGGGGTTGTGTGTAGGAATGAGGGTGGCACGATTGAATGGGTTCTGGCGAGGAGGGATGCGGTGGTGGATGAGGTTGATGAGGCGGAGGCTCGGGCGATTTTGGAAGCAGCGAGGGAGGTGGTGCGGAGGGGGTTGACGAGAGTGGAGTTCGAAAGTGACTGCAAAGGTGTGATCGACATTCTCCGGGATGGCAGGGAGGGACGCAGCGAGCTCTTTCTAGCCTGCAAGGAGATACGACGGATGCTAGCCAATGTTTCGGAAGTTAAGGGGTCTTTTGTAAAGCGAGAACGGAACAAGCTTGCTCATGCCGTGGCTCATTTTGGTTTTAATGTGCTGCCGGGCTGTCAAACTTGGGAGGAAGATTGTCCGTTGCATTTCGTTCAATTAGCTGAAGCTGATTTGGCTGTTTGTTATTAAGTTTCCCATTGTGGAAGTCAAAAAAAAAAAAAAGATAGTTAATTGTTGGCCACAAGCACTTCGTTGCCCTCATTTTACCTATTTTGGAGATATTTTGAATGGTCTTTAGTATTGTTAGGGTGCAAACCCATGTCCCAATTTGGTGGTGTAAATATGAAAGAGGATATTTATAAGTGTCCACCAACCCTAATAGTACGAGGCCTTTTGGGAAGGAGTCCAAGAGTGAATCCGTGAGGGCTTGCCCCAAAACGGACAATATCGTACTATTGTGGATGATGTTCACCGTCATAACAAGGGCCCAACAGTAGATATCAATGCTTCCGCACAACAAGTATACAACCTCAAATCTTATGCATATAACCTCAGTAAGTTATTAGTCTTTCTAGATTATCATTCTTGTACTATTGGCCTAAAATTGAGGTTTTATTCGGCAATACCCTAGAGTTATGAGGAGATTGATTATGGTTCACGGATCTCGTACAAGTAGTGAAAGGAATCGGTACTACCACCCATACAAAAGTTCATCCTCAATTCTGGAAGCTCATGTGATAAGATGTTAAGAACATGGCGGATAAGCCTGTCTTTTGAGGGATTGTTTTATGATGATTGATCTCCTACTCTCCTAGGGAGCTTCTCAGGATGCGTATGGCTGAGTTGAAAGTTTGGGTTGGACGAGTTTTGGCTAATAGTTAATTTGAAATCCCTGCTAGTTGCCATAGGTGGCTGCTGAGGGTTGAGGTCTTACAAGTTATATTATAATAATCACGCCATCAGTAGTGATCCTTGGTTCGGAATAAGGATAGCCAAGGTCATCTATCTAGCTGGGAAAATATATTGGGTGAGATACTGAGATGGTGGTCAGTCGGCAAGCGCAATGAAAATGTTGCATTCTTAAAGTGATTGTAATAACCCAGATTTATGAAGAGATTGATTATGGTTTAAGGTGTTGAGATGAGTCATGAGTGTTAAAAAGCATTTATAGTACTAGTGTACTATCCACACCAACAAAATACATGCCATCAGTAGTGATACTCCCTCTAACTACCACAAACCCATTTTCTTCTTCTTTTGGAAAAATTTTAGCATAATCTGTAAAGTGATATTAATGGCACAAGAATAACGGAAGACATTCGCTGAAATTGTTGGCTACCTTCAATTGTTGTTGGTTACGTTAAGTTAAACTATGTCTCTATAATTTCCAGAATTCACTCTGATAAACATCTACAAAAAAGATGAGCATCAATATCATCAAACAAAAGTTGCTATTATCGATCAACATGTAGCTATGGAAAAGAAAATTTCCAATTTGTGTTACAGTAGTTGAAGACGAGTATTGGAATAGTTGAATAGGAAATTTTGGTTAAAAGTTAATATTAGAATAGTTGAATGTTAATATCAAAATAGTTGAAGCTTTATGTTATTAGATACACTTTTAAGGACCTCAGTTACACTTTCCTTTGTTACACTTTTAAGGATATATGTTTTTTTTTGAATTTCTTTTAATGGATTTACATGGATTGTTATTGTGACGCAAACCAATTCAAGTTACATTGATTTTTATTGTGGTGTCGGCATTCCTTTTCAGAGTGGAGTATTATTTAAAGGAAATCTGCGTGGGGTTCCATCTAAAAGTTATGAGAAAATATCGAAGAGGATGCAGGTGTGTCCTGTCTCTAACTCTATTTTGTGTTAGAAGAAAAGTATATCACTTGTTATGTTTGAGTTACATTTCTAGTGCAGGATAAATTTGGTGACCAGTATAAACTATTCCTTCTTATCAACCCTGAAGATGATAAACCTGTGGCAGTGGTGGTTCCCAAGAAAACATTGCAACCAGAAACAACGGGTACCCATACTTATCTCCTTATTGGACGAGAGTGCTTTTAATTTTATTTCTAGATACTAATAGGCATGTAGTGCATATAACATAAATTTGTTATGTTTTGCAGCTGTTCCAGAGTGGTTTGCTGCAGGGGCTTTTGGATTGGTGACTGTCTTTACGCTGCTTCTTCGAAATGTTCCTGCACTACAGTCAGACTTGTTGTACGTCCTTGTATATGCTCTGACTCATCTTACATTCATACCTTTTCAAGGTGTCCACCTCTTACATTCATACGTTTGGAACGGCATAAGTTTGATTCTGTTCTTATGAAACTGTTGTGGTTATAGCACCTTCTTTTTCGCTATCGTTGTCATGTCCATTTCTACTGTTGATAATGTCAAAGATACAGTATACTAATACATAATTGGTATTGAGGCTTTTTTTTGGTGGGTGGTTGGAGGCAAGGGGTGAATATGATGGACTTGCTCAGGTTTTGAAAGCCTAATGTATTTTGCGATTAATGCTGTTCGTATTTATATTTGGCATCTCAGATCAAGTTTTGACAAGCTTGACCTACTGAAGGATGGTGTTCCTGGAGCACTCGTGACTGCTCTGATTTTAGGAGTGCATGAGCTTGGACACTACATTGTTGCAAAAGACTGTGGAGTGAGGCTTGGTGTGCCTTATCTCGTCCCAAGTTGGCAGGTGAGATGTGACATCTATATATATGTTGCTGAAGTCGCTTCCATTTTGTGCTCACTCAGTTCATGGTATTACTTGCTCGACTCTTGAGAGAGGTTCTACAGGTTGCATTGGCTCACTGCCATAGGCTCACACCTTAGTTTGGATATTATATATGCCTAAATTTTGGTGGATTATCATGCAAATATGATTTATAAACCTCATAGCCACACTCAAAACAGTTTCTTAGATTGCATGCACATTGAATGTCTAAAATTTACTTTTGTGGGCAGATAGGCTCTTTTGGTGCCATCACAAGGATTGTGAATATTGTTCCCAAACGTGAGGACCTTTTAAAAGTTGCTGCAGCTGGACCCCTTGCTGGCTATAGTTTGGGTCTCTTACTTTTCTTGTTGGGGTTCATTCTCCCACCTACTGACGGCCTTGGTGTTGTTGTTGATGCTTCTGTTTTTCACGAGTCGCTTCTAGCTGGGGGCATTGGTATGAAAAACTCTGTTACATCTTAATAGCGTGGATGTATCGCAGAATTACATATATATGTAACTTGCTCTCGACTCTTATCCTTATTTTGTCTGACTGAGCAGCAAAGCTTCTTCTAGGAGATGTTCTCAAGGAAGGTCAAGCGATTTCACTCAACCCTCTTGTGATATGGGCGTGGGCTGGGCTGCTGATCAATGCCATTAATAGCATACCTGCTGGAGAACTTGATGGCGGACGTATCTCATTTGCCATATGGGGAAGAAAGGTATGACCGTATATTCAATTACCAACATACAACATCATTACCCCCAAGGCTTAAAAGACTCTTAGGCCTTGTTTGGATTGAGGGATTGTTTGGATAACTAATGAGGGTGGAGGGATCCATTTTCGGCAGATCAAAATCCTTCCTCCATAGGAATGATTTGGAGGGAAATGGTGTCTAGACAACCTCACCTCATTCCCTTCCTCTCTCTTTCCCTCCTATTTTGGTATCCAAACAAGCCTTAAAGATCTTGCAAATAGTGAGGTAAGGGTTGGCAAAACTGAGATAAGCTTTGACCAGTGACCCAAAATAGACCTAAATTGGACAAGCTAATTATGACCAGACTGGACCCATACCTGACACAAAGTTGAACTCCACGAAATGACCCAACCCTAAAGACCAAAGCTACATGACCCAGAAATGCCCAAATTGAAATGACAAAGTTCGTCAAAACGGACTCCAAAAGACATTTGAAATTGCATTTGAGATTAGTATAGTACCAGTAGAACATAGAAGGATCTTGTTAACAAGTGCCCTGACAAGGATAAATTTAGACATGATCCCTTTCTTCATGTTTGTTTGACAACTTCAATGATTCCTTTTCCCCACCCCTACATCCTTCAAAATGACTTGCGGATTTCGGCTGTATGACCTGCTTGTGAGCCTAGGTCACAAGTACACAATCCTAATACGATGAGAATTGTATCGATAACTGCATCAAACAATAGCTACTTTATTATACGTAGAAAGAATCGTAGCCACTTAATAGTGATTTTATTTTATTTCATCGTTATTCGAGACTATTTGGTAAGCTATCATGAAAATCATTCTAATTCAGAGTTGCTTTAAATCTTTTGATGATTTTTTTTGTGATGCTGAAAAACAGGCGTCAGCTAGGTTGACAGGCGCCTCGATTGTGCTCCTAGGACTGTCTTCATTGTTCAGTGACGTAGCATTCTACTGGGTGGTTTTGATATTCTTCTTACAAAGAAGATCAATCGCCCCACTTTCCGAGGAAATCAGTGAACCTGACCAGAAATATGTTGCTCTTGGGGTGGTTGTACTACTCATTGGGCTTCTTGTATGCTTGCCTTACCCCTTCCCCTTCTCGATTGAAGCCATGACAACCTTTTTGGAATCTTGATCTTTGTGCGTAATATATTGTACAATCGAAATGGAAAATCGTTGATAATGCGGCATCACCGAAAATTTTGCTATGTATTGATTCCTTTCACTGTATCCTGGCTACCTTTGATGTGCCTACCAATAACTCCTCTTGTGATATCAAATGTGTGAAGCATCCATTCGTCTTCTCCTTTGGTGTGGACAAAGTATGAGTGTAAAATATAGAAAATCGAACTTGAGTAGCCTTCAGAAGCTAGTTCTCTTAATAGTACTTTGTTTGGAAACATCCATTTCATTCTAAAATTTTGATTTGGGTCAAATTTGGACATGCATTTGATCCAAAGTCCAAACACACCCCATCAAAAGAGGGAGAGGGATATGCTCAAAATCCTCCAAAGTCCAAACTGATTTTAATCATCAGGGGTTTAGGAAACTTTTTTGGTGATTTCAGGTTTACAATCAGGATCGACCAATGTCCAATGCTGAGAAAAAATGATACTATAACTTACAATTTAGATATAAACTAGTTTGCACGGGACGTGTTTATTTTATGTTGAGAAGAATTTATATCCCCTTAGCCTTGAAGTGTTCTATAGTCTCAAAGAGGTCTTGGACAATTTTTGGGGTTTTATTAATATTTATAATGGACGTAAATTAGATCTTTAAATCGTCAATTACTTGTTTAATTATTTTGTCTAAATATTTTTTAAACTTATGCAAATGATTAAATTTAGTGTTAAATAATTGTTTAATTATCGTTTATGTCATGATCGTTTAATTGTAAAATGTTAATTATGTGTCTTATTATTGTTAATCTCATTAATTACCGTCGTTGGTTATCAATTGATATTTTTCTGCTTAAATTATTAACATCGTTAGTTATGTGTTTAATTATCGTTATCGTCTTTATTATTAAGTTAAAAAATATATTAGAAACTAATAAGGAGGGAAGGGTATAAATGTCATTTGTGTAATTAATATCGTCATTCTAAAAGCAACATGCTAAATTCTAAATTTTGGTACTCCGTATTTTATAATTAGAATAAGTTAAAAAATATTTTTATAGAAACATATTATCTTTTGATTATATTTATAGATAAAAATACAAAGATACTTCGAAGTCACCAACTTGTTAATCTTCCGTAGTGATGAATAATATTACTCTTCAATAATGAATTACACTTATTATCAAAGGAATTTTTTTTCTAAAACAAAAAATCAAACACCTTCATTTAGTAGCCTAAGGATTGAGTTGTAGTGATGCTACGTGTCGGCTTATAGTGATGCCACGTGTCGGCTTATTAGAAAGGAGACTTCTTAGTTTGTCTTTTTATATTATTATATAGATAGATTACAGAGTATTAAGCTACAATGCAATCATTGGAGAAGAAAAAACCGGAGTTGCTTGAAAGCAACACCTGCTCAAGCAAGCTATGGAGTAGTGTACAAGTTAGAGTGGAAAAAAAAAAGAAACTGAATTTACTTTTTCATCCTACAACTGAATTTAGATATTATCCTTTTCTATTCCTAAAACGAATTTCATATTTTCTCCCCCCGATCAATAGTAACACTTTTCTTTTATGGATTTATGGGTGTATAGTCAATAGTTTACGGTTCCATTTTTGATATGTTTACACTCTCAACTTTATCTTTCAATAATATCAAAAGTAATTGCTCACTTTCTTAACTTAATCTTTGTGTATAAAGAATATGTAAATTTTTTATTGAGATGGAAGTGTTTTTTTTTCTTCTTCTTATTTTAAACTAATTTTTGAAAAAAAATCTCTACTAAACATCATTAATTCTAAAAATCAGTCAACAATTACTTGCGAGTTGCAACTTCACTATGGATTATAATTCGGTAATCGATACGAAGTATATTATTATAAAAAATTATACTCCGTACTTTATTAAAGTTTCTTTTCATCTACGGAGTAATAAATTAGGGTTGTAGGGGTGGTGGGAGGGTGATCGGAATTGGGTGGGACTGGTGGGGGAGGGTGGTGGCAGATTGGCGGGAGGGGGGAAGCTCGTAAGTAGAATTATTCAAGAGATCAAACAACTCAAAATCCAAAAATGGAGATTGGACTAATTAGAAGAGGCCTAGCTAGGAACGATTTGGATCAGAAATTCTTAGATCTGATTTTCTAGACGAAGTTCGAAGTCCTTAAGTATTCGGTCTGACCAAGACCGTCAAAGTAGACTATATTTGAACCAATATTTTAGAATCCCGGAAACCATACGGATCAGACTTTTTGAGCCACCTTCGTTGCAATTTGCGAGTAGTTCTAGTTCTAGTTCTAGTTCTAGTTCTAGTTGGTAAGATAAAATCATAAAAGCAGGAGGTTCACATCATTTTATATCCTCCAATTTTCTTATCTTCAGACTCTAGTCTAGAACCTCCAACATTCCTCCAAAGTCCAACCATGGCTTCCCTATTGCTCGGAACCTCATCTATGGCTTCCCAAATTGTTTCTTTATCCTTGGCTAGCTCTCATTCCCTCACCGGCATTTCTCTCTGCTCTCCGCCCACCACCGTATCTCTCTCCACTCCTGTTACCACTTCTCCCGCAATTCCATTGAGTAATTCTCCTCTAATTCATTCATAATTCTGTCCTTTCTTCAATTAATTCACTTATTCATTTTTTTTTGTTGCAGTTTATTGTGGCAGAGGTGACAAGAAGACTGCCAAAGGCAAACGCTTCAATAAATCCTTTGGAAATGTTCGTTTCTTCCTTCCTCCTATTCTCTTTCACTCTTTTTTAATCTGGTAGTATAATTGTCTGTGTATAGTAGATTGGTCGATAATGGTGGGTATAAATAGTTTCAATAACGTACTCCCTCAGCCTCCAATGGCCTTGAATTAGCCACATTTCCTATGCTTTTTTTTTGTGTGAGGGAGGGAGGGGGAAGTGTAGAAGATAAGAGGGCGTAGTATAAAATATCCTAATTAGTGGCAAGAGTTTGAGTTTCTGCAATTTGCAAATGTGCCATCCCTCTGACTAAGTTAAGAGCAACTAGGAAGCTCGAAACGAGAGATGAGAGGAATTAGTGTGATTATTTTGGTAATGCTCCTTGTTTCAGAGGGAGTAGGTATGATAGCTAGAGTGATTCCTCTAATGTAGATACGTAAAGCAATTAAGCAAAGCGTACCAAGTTGAGAGCTGTTGTTGCAGGGCTTGGAAATGGATCCTCAACTTTAACCGTGGCACTTTGTCGAGTATTTGATCAAATTATTATCTATGAAGAGAACTCAGTGCGGCAGTGACACGGGTGGGTGGGTATGACACATAGCAATGTGGTTTAGGATCACGATCACCAAATATCATCTTCAGCTTCCCGCACATAATCCTTCCTCTACCTTTGTCACAACTCATGCTAGCCTCCATTTCTGGCTCAAACAAGGGATGCGTTGAGTGGTAACTGTACAGATTCCATACCCATATATTTGAGTGCCCCTGGAATTAAAACAACCAATATATAGATGACAAACCGTGATATTTGGTTGTTTCTGTACGACCTTCTTCTGTATTTATATTATGTTGAGTGAGTAAAACTTCTTCCATGATAGCCGGAGTATCAATTTATCAAGCGGCCGCTTTAGTTTCTTTAATTTATGCATAGAATGATACATCATTATTATAGTACGTATTTGATTAGTAGTCATATTATACAACTCGTAGTATAGGGTGATTATTGAGTGGGAGTGGAACTGAATGTTTCCTTTGCGTTGGTTTGATCTTAAAATTTAGGCAAGGCCAAGGAACAAGAAGATGGGGAGAGGTCCACCAAAAGCTCCAATTCCTTCTGCAGCACCTAAACCAGACCCATTTGCGACTGATGAGCCCGTGAAGATTGAGATGGACGAGTAGTTATGATATAAGTAGCTTTTAAGAGTACGGATGTTGCGGTTTTCTCCTTGTGTTTAGTTTTCCATCTTGTAATCTTTGTGTCCAGTATTGGAGATACCAACCCATTTATTTGATCAATTTTTACTATTCTACTGCTTTAGTTTGATCCGTGCTTTTCAATTTCAAATATTTGTTGTTATATCCCTGCTTTTGGTGAATTATTATGAGTTCATTTTGAGAAGCTTTGGGGCTTGATGATCATGACTCAAATTGGTCAATGTCTGTGATGTTGCCAACTTATTCTGGGACGAGTCCTTGTAAAACGCCACTGCTGCTGCTGCTGATGCTGATGTTGTGAACTTTTATCTAACACCTATCTACAAGTATATGAAATTCCTATTAAGACGGAGGGTGTACTTCTAACTTTTATCTGAATAATAAAAAGATACTCGTAAATGAATTGAGGAATTTGCAGTTGTGTGGTGTCGTTAGCCAAAGCTGTTTGGCGATTCGAGTAGTAGAAGTAGGAGATGAGATGTAAGGTGAATAGATGGTGAGTCTGTGTATGGAATGACTATTGAGCTGTGATGTGTAACTATAACAAAGACACTGTCCAACTAAGTGTCCCTCTCAAAGTCTTTATCTACCAGCCAGAGCCAGAGCCGGAGCCGGAGCCAGATATTATTCTTGACTTTAGACAACCAAGAAATCAACATTTCTACTCACCATCTTCTTTACTGCCTGCCCCTGCCCCCTCCCCCTCCATCTTTCCATAGCGATCCATTTTCCATATATGGGGAAATTGGATTCCAGGTTGTTGTTTTTCACTTTCCCTTATCTTTGATCTACGTGACTCTATTTTTCTCAAAAAGAATAACCGACTAATGAAAGAAACTGTGACGAGTATATCAAACTGTACCTGCGTGCTTCAATTATCATCTGATCATTTCTAATTTCTAATTTCTAATTTCTAATGATTATTAGCTGCTCAAGCATAATACTACTGAATGCTCACCAAACAACATACATAAATTCCCACAAGTAACAAGTTGTAGCTCACAAAATACCATTTGATTTCTACAGTAGTGAGTGATTCTTAAGGTTTGTGCGCACCAGGAATTCACTGTACAACATGAAGCTCAAGATCCAATTGAGCCAGCCAGGCAGCATGAATAAACACAATTTCAACCCAATTCCATTCCATATACAACAGAACTCAACATTCATTTTTGATTAACAACAACAAACAAACAACCAACAACAAATCAAAACAAGATGAGATGAGATGAGAAAGCATGAGAAGTAGGAGTGAGTGAGTGAGTAAGAGTTTCATTGATTACTATCATAATCAACAATCTCGCGATCAGTAACCACAGATCTGGAGTGTTGAACAATAGACCTACCAATCGAATTAATCCAGTCCTCCTTATCCTTCTCCGAATCGGCAATGAAGTACATGGTGTCGCTCCTCGTCGACAGCTCGAAAGCGAACTGCCGGTTCAGCACGTCCTCCGCCCCCTTCACCGTCAGGCACGACGACACCGGGATCACCCCACGCGCCTGCGACGTCCGCCTGATCACGCTCTCCTTGAACCAGAACAGCTTCCCCTGCTTCAGTACGAACCAGCGCCGCCGCCACGTCTTGATGTACTCCCCCTGCTTCGTCAGCCACCCCGCCCTCTCCGGCTCCGACCAGAACTCCACCCCCTCGTACTCAGGGTTTGGGGATCCCGAGTCGCCTCCGGTTATCCGATCCAAAGCGGCTCGCCATAGGCTCGACATGTGTGTGTGTATGTGTATGTGTGTGTGGGGCGTGGGTAACGAGGCGGTAGTGCTACTAGTTGTGTTGTGTGTTATGTGTTATGTGTTGCGTCCTGATTCCGTGGAATTTTTTGTTAATGTGATGTGGGTACTCTTTGATGTTATCTCCTCCCCCCTATCAGAGATACGGATTACGTACTCGTATTTCTGTTTACAATAATATTAAATACAGTCCTAAGGCTTGTATTTACGCATTAAAAATCATCTATATTTAGTATAAATTTATGGATTGAAACAAAAATTACACAAATATCAATACAATTCATGTATGCATTAAAATATTACTCCATTTCCTTTTATGGTTTCTTAGATACAGTCCTTAGGACTGTAAGTATTTATCATTTTCCTTCTGTTTAACTGAACGAGGGATTTTATAAATTTATTCATATCCAAAGGATACATTTGCTTTCATAAATTTATCGAGACGCATTGTACATCATTAGTGTCTTTTATTTTACCTTAACAAAAATTATACAAAATTAATATTTTTAATCTACTCGTAAGGACGAACCTAACACAATCCCAGATGGACAGATGACAATATTTTCGCTTATAGATTGTCAAAAATATTAAAATTCCATTTAGTTGTGAATAACGTTTCAAAAGAGAAATGTAACATTTGGATATAAATGGAGAGAGTATTCTTTTCTTACTTTTATTTGATTTTCCCAATTTTACCTTCTCCTTTTCTTGAAAAAATGTTTGTTCAGACACAACTCTAGTTTACGAATTTCGAAATAAGTACGGAGTATTTTCTTTTCAAATTGACTAGTATTAACCCCGTGCATAGCATGCACGGGCGACCGCTAAAAAATGTTTTGCAATTTGTGTTTAAGATATTATCACGGTTGTGTACTTCCAATAAACACTCATACAAACAAAAAAAATGGCGCATTGATTATCGTCGAAGTAATTGAAAAAGAAATGGCGTAGTCCGAACAGATCTAATATATCATAATTTTTGAAATATTTCCTTGTACACTACGTTTGTCGTCGCATTCGATGCACCCTTTATCCCCTCAAATAAGAACGTTCAAAAGTAATTAAAGCAACTAATTACATTAATCTATGATTATGATATATATAAAAAATGAATAACATGTACTTAAAAAAAGTTTTTTGTTGTAAATTCATGTAATTACCTTTTCATAAACCAACAATATCTCTAGGAACGACGACAACTACAATTACCTTTATGCCACCCTAATAAAATCGGAAAGACGACAACTCGTAATCGAAAAAAAAAAATGTTAAGTTCAAGCGTCCAGTCGCTTACGTCTTGTCACTCTTATAAGGTCGAAAATGTGGCAACCGTAATTGTTGTTGAGTTATAATTTAGCAATTTTAAATTCTCAATGTTGATCGATTTTTTAAAAATCTGAGAGAATTAATTTATATTACATTGTAATTTTTAATTTTAATATTTATTGTCATATTTAAATTTTTCTTTTGTAATTTTTTAATGGATTGGAATTTGTGCTACATTATTTTTAACTATGCACTAGTTTATATAGCTTAATAATGTTTAAATTGGGTCATCTGTTAATTAACTTAAAAAATTGAGATTTAAGTTAAAAGAATATCGGGATAAAAATACAGTGGGAGTTGGGGAATATAAGATAAATGTTGGTATTATTTTGTAAAAATCAAAATACATGGTGGTAAATTACAAAATATGTTAAATATATGGTGGTAATTAGAGGTGTTCACCGGTCCAAACCCGGACCGGACCGGACTGGACCGGCTTGACCCGCGGACCGGCAACCCAAAAAACCCAAACCCGCGGACCGGACCGGTTAACAAAGAAACCCGGACCGGACCTCTTAAGACCGGACCGGACCGTAAAAATACACTAAATTTGATATTTTTTTAAAATGTGGACCGGACCGGACCGGACCGGGGACCGGTAACCATCTTTTTTGGGACCCGGAGACCGGATCGGTACGTGCCCCGGTCTGGACCGACCCGGACCTTACGGTCCGGTCCGGTCCGGTTTGCCGGACCGGGTCAATTTTTGAACACCCCTAGTCGTAATTTGTAATTTTTCCTTTAATTAATTTAGATTTTCATCGAATTATGATAAATGTCCTTCAATATATTAAATGACATGAAATACATATTTCGCATACGTCAATGAAAACTGAAGTATTAAATTAATTTAAGTATAACTGTAGTTAAAATTGGTTTAATTTTAATATCAAATTGAATTAATTGTAGTTAATTAGCGGTGGTTAAGTTTTGGCAAGTTAGAGTTAAGTGTGGTTAATTAGTAGTGGTTAAGTATGAGAATAAAATATTCCCCAAAAATTTGATAGCTTGACACGTAGGCGAAATTGGTTGAGAGTGAATGTGGAGGCTTAAAAAGACATTGCTTTAATAAAATAGGGATTTTTTTTTTGAGTTCATCGGCGTGACAAAAGTAATCACTGTTTTTGGAACTTGTACTTAAGAATTTTACTCACTCTAGTTTTTAACCGAATAAAATTTGACTGCTCATAATTTTCAGTTATGAATTCTGCAAGCGTTGAATTTTCTTACCATAAGTTGTAAGAAAGTTGATAAAAAAAAAAAAGTAAGAACATTATTGTTAAATAATAAGGTCTCATGAGTCTCTCAAATTAAAGTTGATAAAAAGTAATGACATTTTGTATCAATGGAGAATTATATTGTAAAGTTTTTTAATCAAAGAGGAAATGTAAAATTTGTATTTGATGGTAAACTTTGAATTAGTACGAAGTACTCATAATTATCTTTGCAAGAGGCTTGGTTTGGAAAATAATTTATCGTTTTACGAAGTCGGAACTAAGAGTTGTTCTCGATCAAAAGTTGTTTTCAGAAAAGAAAGAGTATACGTGCGAAAATCAAATACTCCGTAGTTATTTTCTACCGATTTTCAAGTGTTGCTAATAAGGTTTGGTTGGGTACCAAGAACAACAATTAGATCTGCTTATTATTTTGCTTTCTTGAGGTCATTGATTGAACCCACGCGCACGCTTCCTCTCTTCTAGCTTGGTGATGCAGTTACAAAAGTTGCTGCAAGACAGTAATTTTAGATAGTAGACAACTTATCACGATAATATATGAAAAGTTTTCAAGATTTCTAAATTAGTCTACAAGGGCTCAGTATGTTATGACAGTACACTGGTTGTTAATAGAAACATAATTGATGCTTAATAGTTGATAACTTTACACACCGTAACACATCAACACCGTACAATTCCGAAATCACACCTTGTTTTTAATTCCCAGATTGTTGGCAGAACAAGATTAGGCAGACAATCAGACAATGGGTTGCATCAGAAATTATTCGCGAGCAGTCACCTACCATGAACACTGATTGGTGAAGAAGAATGACCGTTCCTTTCACTGGAGAAATCATCATCAAGCCCATCCAAGGCAATGAGATGGTTACTAACACTATGCTCTGAACTGGCATTGCTACTCGTGGCGATGGGGGAATCAGAAACGCTAGCGGTCCTGCTCCCAGTTGGCCCCGACCTCACACTGTACATTGAGGATGCTGGAATTTTTGTCATCAATGGGCGTAAATTACCCGGGATGCTTCGCCTTATATCCTACATCACACAAATGAATTGAACCAATGATGAATAACTTTTCCCTAAGTTGGTCTAGGCCTTTAGATCCACAGGAGGACCAAAATAGGCTGAGCACAACAAACAACACTAACCCAGTGTGTCAAGGGCTCCCACAAATCATGGGGTATGACCGTATGGGAACCCTCCTCCGTTAACAAATTAAAGAGAGGTTTCCAGTCAAGATAATGAAAATTGCTTCAATGATTGCATCACTTCCCGTAAATAAAATAAAATTTTGAAAAGAAAAAAAAAGAACATAAAGTTTTAGGAAATCATTTTGCTTTATCGCATCTTAATCAACTAAAATCGGGAGTCTTTTACTACACAGAATTGAAACACCAAAGTGGGGAAGAACTATGCTGTAAATTGATCCCTGACTTTGCGTGCTTACAAAAACAGGAAAAAAGAAGACAAGAAGAAACAAAGAATGATGCACCTACCATATGTCGTATAGCCATATCCAGAGACTTCTTAGAAAGTGTACGTCCGAAGCCAGAGCTATCTGGAGAAGAAGCTGACTTTCCTGATAAACCAGGTGAATTTTTGTCATCCTGTCTTGGTGGTGCTAATTTCCGCATGTGAACCACCCTTTCAACCATCTTTGTTCCTATAACTACAGGACTAACATCGTCGTTGACCTTGGAATGAGCTCGACTCATTGCTGGAACAGAGCTACCACTAGCATAACCGTTTTGGGCGCGGCCTCGAGAAGGAGACCGTGATTGACGTCGTTGTCTCCCATTAATGGCAGGCTCTACAGATGAAGATCGTGGAGATGGAGCAGCGGGCCTCCCCCTTGTTGCTGAAAGGGGTCTATCTGGAAGGGTCGTCCTCAGATTTGGTGGAGCATCCAAAGAGAAACCCGGCATCTCAGACGGGTTCCATGGCCTAGATCTGACAGTAGGAGAAGAACCCCTCGAAGGAACTGGATTCCTAGATGGCGCAGACCCTGACTTGCTGCTTAAGGAGGAAGATGACTTGTTGAGAGATGCCGATGACATTGCACTTGGCAAACTCGATGCTGTGGATGGGCGACGAGTCGGAGTAGATGTTCTAGAAGTAGGTCGGGACGTAGGAGCTGTGGGCCTGGCGGTAGGGGTGGAAGATCTTGCAGTGGTCCTTGTTGGGGTCGAGGACCTGGCAGTTGACCTAGTTGGAGTAGAAGATCTAGATAGCCCAGCTGATGGGGCTGCCGGCCTTGCCGTGGACCTTGTTGGGGTCGATGACCTTGATGGGCCTGCAGACCTGGAAGAAGAAATAGAACTTGTAGGCCTTGTTGACAATGAACCACTGGGCTTGGGCGATGAGGAGTGAGCAGCTGACTTAGCAGAAGGCAGTGTGGTCCGAGAAGTTGGTGTAGAAGGTCTTGAAGATTTAGAAGAAGTTAAAGTAGGGCGGCCTGTTGGAGTTGCAGGCCTGGACCCTCCTGGCGTCACGGGTCTGGAACCAGGACCACCTGATGAGGCAGGTCTTGTTCCAAGACCACCTGATGAAGGAGGTCTGGATCCAAGACCACCAGACGAAGGAGGTCTTGATCCGGGACCACCGGACGAAGAAGGCCTCCGCATCCCGGAAACTGAAGAGGTTAACCCCGTTGACCCGGATGGCTGCCTGGATAACATATTACTTCTCCCTGTCTCCAATGGGGGGTTTGCCAACTACATTGAAATAACAAAGTAGAGAAAGTTAACACAATTCTGATGGTGATTAACTGATTATACATTGTTAACCTCATATCCTTAATACGACCCTACCAGGGAAAATGTACCATTTTCATCCCAATCATATTGACCATTTTGACTTTGATGGTCAATATTGACCATTCAAATTTCGAAATGTATGTGAAGATAAAACGTCAAAATTTGTCACGTCTGTCGTCTGTTTCATCAAACCAACTGTGAAAGTCACATGGGTCATTTTGAATGGATGGAGGGAACAAAACACGCTTCATTTTGAGTTCTTCCCGTAGTAGCGGGCATATCAGACAAAATCCAAGAATACGATGTAAGAGACGTTTATTATACATAGGTGTTAGAGACATGTGAGCACAATAAAACAAGATGAACAACAAGAAATCAACATGGAAATGGGCAGTGTTGCAGTATCAGGTGCAAGGATTTTTACATCTCGCTATCTCAGAATAAAATTACGCTTCCTAGAATGTGGCAAGTATCTTTGTAATACAGGAGCAATAACTTACATCCTCTTTGGTAAGCCACCAAAAAGTAGAGATAGTGACCAGTTGACCAATTCAAATATCAATTTATTTTGTACTCCATAGTAACCTTCTTCATCTTCTTTTAAGACTAAATAGTGTGAAAGATTGGCATGTTTGAGTGGACCAGTATATAAATTTTATTATCAGTTTTTCCCTAGAAACTTGAAGGATTTAGAAGACAGGAAAGACTAAGGGTACCATAGTCCAAGCATGCAATTATGGCCCTGATTTGTTGGTGATACGAACAAATTGATCTACAACATTGTTTTGTATTTACACCAAATCTGAAACTTCTCCTTATAGAACGACGGACAATCTTATTGACTTGCCTACAAATGAGATCAGCTCATACAAGTTATACATCCCTGCTCCATCAAAATAATGCTAAGTTATACATCCCTGCTAGTCACAAAGCACTACAGGCCCAAACTTGGAGCTAAGAAAGCTATGATCGACCAGACTAAAGCAGAAGCACACAACAAGCATACTGCCATGGTTCTTAATATAAGAGTTCCAAAAATGCAAATAGGCGAAAGATTGAAAACACTTCTACCCAAAAAAGTATGGTCAAATACCAAAAATTTACAAGAACATACAACATTTTTAACATATAAACGCAATCATGCATTGAAGATAAATTTTCTTACTCTCGATCTCAGAGCAGTAGGCTGTGCTTTTGGAGGTTCAACCTCGTCCATATAAGTTCTCCTTGACTCCATCTCCAATGAAGGGAATAGAGGTGTCCCGGGCGGAGTTAGAAGCCTGAATCCAAAAAAAAAAGTTCTTAAACAATAGAATTATTTTCTCATCAACTCAATAAAAGTAGAATGAACTCTCGCACACACAGACAGCCACCAAAAGCCAAAGAAAAATTATACTTCTTTGTTAACCAACCCATTTGTTGTACTTGGTCACGAATCTGCCACTCCCACATGGTAACTAAAAAGCTGCTAGTTTTTATGAAATTATGAAGATATGCCAGCTTCATTACCCCATGTTATGCCGAAAGCATGACCGCAATGGCAGAAAGTTACCAAATTTTCCACAATCCCCCGATATAATAAAACATTAACATTAGCACACCCATCACCCAGACAGATATATACGTCATCTGAAAAGTTCCACATAAGTTACATGCTTTAGCTGCAAGGTGGAAATATTAGATTCCTGACTCTCATATCGCTTCTGCCCCTTCCCAATTCCTATGGTAGATTGGTAGTAACACAATCACTCATAAAATCTGAAAGGATAGCCTAAGGAAACCAAGAGAATAATGCGCATGATGAAGAACAATAAACTCGACAGATAGAGACACCCACAAAAAAATAACAAAGCTTTCAACTGAAAAGTGTTACGGAGCCACTTTTGGCATCATGTGATATCGAACATCTTCAATCCACAATCTTTAATATCATGTGATATCACACATTTGTACTAGCGTCGCCATCTAGAATGTGTGTTCCCCAATCTTTGATATACATATGATAATGCACCACAAACTTTCCGTTACATATCATTAATTGCACCTCGAACTGAGATTTATGTATCCAAAACAACAGATAATCATAATGTTTCCCATTCTGTTCCGAAGATATAGAAAGGTGCGGCTAATGGGGTATCAAATGCATTATCCGCAATCTAAACACAACGCCAACGTGTCAACTAGGACGAGAAAGATTGGCTTTAGCAAACATCCATATTTCCTTCCGAAAACGCTAGAACCTCAAATATAAGCAAGAATCCATCCCAGAAGTCAGAGACAGCTAAAATGTTAGAATAAGTCCATAACATAATGAATGTAGCTACCAGCCGCATTCGATATCATAATCATCATAAATGCACACAACACATAGCAATCAAAACACATTGACCAGTTTCCTCCCAAAAATATCAAAACAGCAAAACAAAACAATCCTTTAGGAAGTTTAGTTACCAGTCATAGTCATTCTTATCGCCATCCGAGTTAAGAAATTCATCAGGACCGGTTTTCCTGGCCGGTTTCGCCATGGGAATCTCGAAAAGAGGGGAACTTCCCGGTTGCGACACTGTCAACATTTTACAAAAACCCCATGATTCGGCAGGTGAGGTCAACGAACACCAAATCAGAGAAGAGAAGAGAAGAGAAGAGAAGAATACCTAGAGAATCATCAAGGTCATCGGAGCTGTTAAGAAGCATAAGATCAGACTTCTCCTTATCACGTTTACGCATTTCGAGGAACAAGGCGAGATCATCCTCTTTATCTCTAATAGAAGCAGCGGCTGATGAATGAAGACTCTTCAACTGCGGAACACTCTGCCTAATCGACGGCATTAGCGACTCCCTCCCTCTAAAACTCCGATTCATGGCGTAATTATTCATACAGCTCCTCACCAAACCCTAGCCTCCCCCCCAAGCTCAACCACCAACTCCACAACGAAAAACCCTAATTTATGAGGGAAATAGAAACAGCGAGCTGGAAGATCTAAGAGTAGAGCTGCAATGGCGGAAAACGAGGGGTTTTCGTTTTCGCGGGAGTTGAGAGATAATGGGGGTTTGATTAAAGAGAGGGGAGGGAAGTTTGATCGGAAGAATACAAGGAAGGAAGAGAAGTGGGAGTTTGAAAGAGGCAGGACACCATGGAAGAGAGAGAGAGAGAGAGAGAAGGTGGGGAGGAGTGTTTGAAATGCAGTAGGAGGAGGAAGAGAGAGAACTCAAGGAGGAGAGGTTGTTTGGATTTTAATTTAAGTTTAGGGAGAAAAAAATACTACGGATAAAAAGGACAGGTAAGCTAACACATTTTAAAACGTGGTTTTGTTTTCACTGACACTGCTACTACTCTTGTCGTCCCCCTCCTCTTATTTCTTGTCTAACCCTCTCTTCACAATAATTCTAGTTATCCCGACACATGTCTACTAATCAAAGTAGAGAAGGTTTTCTGAGAGATGATCTCCAATTAATTTTACTGAGAAATCAAGTAAAAATTGAAGTAACAATGGAACCAAACCTAATAGAAGTAGTTACGATTAACATAAAAGAATATACAAATATAAAAATGGTACGCTTGTTATAAAAATAGTACAAAATAAAGTTGTCATTTAAGGGTACGAATAGCACATAGAGTGATACTGAAGAATGGTCTCTCAATAAGTTATTGAGAGACCGTCTCTTCCAAGATTTTATGATCAAAGTAACTACTCTGTAATTTGTAGATGGGAGATGTTACAATAAATTTACGATGAGATCATTTTATATAAAAATTTGTAGTCTTTTTATTTCTCCTATTAGTTTCGATATATCTGTCATGTTATTAAGCATATACTCCTTACTTTGTATTTAGATAAACATTAAGCATAATTATTCTCTAAACCATGCTTGCTTACGATTTTTTTATACAAGATAGAATATGTTTATCACAAATAAGAATGTTTATTTTATGTCTTAATTTAAATTGGCATCCAACGTTATTGTTCAATGATTACCTACTATTCCTAGCTAAATACGCTCAACTCTCCCTTGGAGAGTTGGGTCCTCATGACAAAGTGTTCTTGGTTCAATTATCATTATTGCCGTCTCCACATTCCAACTTCTATAATGGGTATGCTATCCTTTTGGTTTTAATCTTTTATTATGAAGTTAGTCTTCCGTGCAACGAAGCATCCTGTCATATTGTTAAAATGCGTCGATATTTATAAATTTAGTTCGATAAAGACAAAACATTGTTTTCGTGGACTAATAATGTTTTTGTTTGCATTGGTCTACCTAAATGGGTAAATAATTTACTCGTTATAACAATATGACGGATATCTCCATCACGAACAAGAATTTGTGATGTTTTATATGGTTAAAACTTAACATTATCATTCACTTCACCATTACTTTAGATTACCAAGGTCATATTCATCATCGATGGATAGAAATGTTATTCATGGAAAGGACAGAGTGGAGAAGACTTGTTTATCAATGAAGTGGTTATCCTCCATGGAGAACTAAAGAAAATTCTGTGTCACCGCAATGAGAAAATGAAAGGAGGGGAAGAGTATTAGGCCATAATCTTTTTTTTTTGCCAACTGTAAAACCAAGGATTAACAGTTATGTCGTGTGCTCACAGCTACATTGTGAGCGCACTTATTAAATTTCTAGGAATGTAATTAACAGTGAAAGTTAGTGATGATGGAAAGAAAGTCTTTGATGACGCTCTCCAGTTCATTACCTTGAATTGGTCCCGAGATAGGATAGCAAGCAAGAGTGTTGGGTTGTTGATGATGACTAACCTATTTAATTTGTGTTTTTCTAGTTTAAACTTTTCAGGTTATGATTAATCAAGAATTAGTCGATGAATGTTGAGAACGATTGAATGAAGATCAAGACAAGTCACCCAAAGAATCGAGAATGAAATAGAGTGTCATAATGTAAAGATATAAGAACTTTTGACATCTTGTAGTTAGTTCAAGTAACTAGCCAACCAAACTGTTTGTAACAGTCTGGTTGACTGTTACTTCTATTCGACATGCTTCATCTAAAAGAAAAGATTTCAAGCCTTAAAGTTTTACTCTTTCAAATCTTTTCAAAAGTGACTTTGGAGTTTGTTGTGGTATGCAAGCAACTGATTTTGTGTCATCAAAACACTTTCCCAAATAATCCCCAATATGGTTGGAATACTTTTTACCAATCAACAAAAGAGAGGCTTCTCTCTCTCCCAAAGAGTTCACCTCAAAAAGTGTGTTTGGCTTGTTTGTGCTTGTCCCAACCGAGAACCCTTTCACTCCTACACATTTGGTAAAGGTCTTAGTTGCTTTCCTTGTTCCACTCCATCAAGATTGTCTTCCTTATGCTTCATTGATAAAAGTTTGTAGACACCCACATTTGGCCGCTAGGTGTGTAGACACCCGCATTTTGACTGCCAGGTGTCTATGGTAGTCTCCGAAAAACACCCTATGATGATCGGACGCAAACATGACTTAGTATACTCGAATTTGGGCTCGGAATCAATAATATCCGACATGGTCTTTTAACGGAGTAAAAATCTCACAAAACAGACCTCAAATCCAGGCCCAGTAGGTCGTTCTGAGTCAAATAAGACTAGTTTGGGCCAAAACCGACACAAAAAATAAATCCCGTCTTTTAGCGACCGGGTCAAAACCCGGTCAAAGACGAACCCGTCACGCAAATCAGCCAAATTCACTTCTCGAAACTGGCGCCCAAATCAAAATTCAAAAAAAGAATCAAAGTCAACTTCTTCCTAAAATAGCTCGATCCTCTTGATCCACTCGATCGAGTGGATTGACCCACTCGGTCGAGTGGAGCGTCCAAAAATCGGGTCAGACCCGTTTGCAAGGGCATTCGATCGAGTGCACTAGGGCCACTCGATCGAGTGACCCTAGGTCGTGGGGTAAAATCTATAAATACCCCTCAACCCCCACTCATTTGGACAGATTTTTCCATGCATATTTGCCCTACATTTTCACCCTAACCCTCCTATACTCTCCATACTACAACCGTAGCAATACCAAGCCAAAAAACGAGCCATCGTCCCTCGAAAACCGACGAGTCATCCACGCACACACACACACACCATAACTTGCATACATCCTCGATACTCCGGCGTCCCGTCGCTATTTCCGAGTCCATTTTCGAGGTCCTTACTAAGCATGTATGTTGAGGGTGTCGTAAACCCCATCTCTACCTTTTTCCTATTACGTTTTTTTATTTACATTTTCGCATTTTCATATTGTAATCATGTTAATCTAGTAACACTAACACTAACACTTTCATATTCGCATCTTTTTTTTGTATCATCTTTTTATTCCTAACATTATTATACCGCGTATGTATATACACTAGTATTAAAGTTCGGTTTCAAATACGTTTGACTATGACGATTACCTAAAGTCCGTCTAATCCCTTTACGAGTAACGACGGAGGTGGCACCCTTTCGAGGAGCGCCGCCCCAATGTACTCAAGGGCATGATGTGATCGTGGTCGATCATAGTTGAACGTATTTGATCCCATTTCCAAGATTAATGCGAGATCCTTTGAGGCGAAAACCGACATCACGTAATCCGTTAGGATTAGTACCGATGTCGTGACGCGGAGGACCACAATCTCGTCACTGATCAAACATTTTCAAATCTCATAACATCATTTTCATAAATTCCGATGACGGTGTTATAATCACATGCATACACGATTATAGCACCGGAAACCGAATTAAATTCTAATCGTACAATATTTGTATTTAATTTGGCCAACCATCGATTTTGGACAATAAAATGAAACGAGTTATCACTCGTACAGGGGCTACTCGACCGAGTACGTAGGCTACTCGATCGAGTAGCACCCAAAAAACTGGGCAGTAGCTACTCTAAAGACACACTCGACCGAGTCAGACCATGACTCGATCGAGTGGGTCCTGTGGCCCAGAAAACCGAGAGCTTTAATGCAACATTCGAGCCTCGTCTTTTTACGACTTAGTCGTAGCGTGCATAATTGATGGTAGGGATTTGTCACGTCCCTAACCATCAATAAACTACCGATTACACCTAGTGGGTAGCTAGGGTAAGTCGGGATCGTATCCACGAGGACGGTATTGTAAAGTTTAGACTAGGTCGGCCTAGAACGAGACTATGCTACAAAACAAACACAAAGAAACGATAAATGGAAAACTATGATGGAGGAGAAGAGATAGCTAGACTAATGATGAACTAACTATGAGAACTAACTAAATAATGGAACTATAGAAATGATGACTAACTAAGACGATGGATCAAATATGGAAGAAAGTGGGGTAGGTCGGTTTCATAAGAGTAGATGGGTAATTTGGGTGATCAAAGGTATAGGTGTCTCCTAATTGCTAGAGTCGGTCCGGGCTCTCGCAACTTAGACCGATGTCAAGGTGGGTCCGGGCTCTCGCAACTTAGACCCTAGTCCGCGCTCTCGCGATTAAACTATTCTCAACATTTCCGCATCATAGACAAACAATGAGAAGATAAACACAAGTATGGGAAGCATGGCCACTACAACTCACACAAGCATATCAACAAACACATGGAGTGCCCACAATGTGACTAACAACAAAGATTCACCCTTTTCCCTTAATCAACCCTAATCATCCATAATCTACCCCTAATCCCCCTACTAACCCCACAAGATTACTACTCACTCATTATCATGAACAAACTAACTACAATAAGAGAAAACAATATGAATATCCAAACATCCATAATGAACAATAACAATAACTATATGAAAAAGATGAAACTTGATTGAATAACAAAGAACAAGAGTAAAGAAAGGTTATACCAACACTATGGAGATGAAAAGATTCAATCTTGTATAAATAAGAACCCAAATAGAATCCCAAGGTTGTCAATCTTGGAACAATCTTCAAGTATCCTCTTAATACAAGAACTAATTACAAAGATTAACTAATAATTAAAGGAAGATTAAACTAATGAGTGAAAGTAAATCTAGGGTTTTAGGGTTTTTGAGAGGCTTAAGGAATGCTAAACTATCATCAGATATGTTACTAATACAAGAGGGGAGTATATATATGGGTACAAGAATCAAGGAGCACGAAATAGAAGGACCCGTGCTGCCTCTGTAGCTTCCCGACCGGGACGGATCATCCCGATCGGGACGGCCCTGTCATCCCGACCGGGACGGGATGGTTCCGACCGGGATGGGCTCACAGCAGCCTCCTTCAAAGTGCACCTCATCCCGAACGGGATGGGTCTTGTAGGCCTCCCTTAAGAGCTCTTTGGTCCCTCCTTGCCTCTCATGGGTTTCTCGCTGATTCTCGGGACTCGGGATCGGGTCTCGGAGGCTCGGGATTGGGTCCCAAGGTCTCGGGGTCGTTTCCAAGGCATCGAGTCATCGTTCCTTTACTCCGTTGGCTCCAAAATGTGTATGTATAGAGTCGGAATCGCTCCAACTCTTCCGAATCGGTCTCGGGAACCTGAAATGAACTAAAGGAAGCATAAGAAGCCCATAAATCGCTCCCAAGGAGCGATTCCACAAGGAAATGAGACCAAAACATAGTGAAAAAGGCACTACAAACTACACTTATCAATAATCAATCACGTAATTCTAATTTTCAAAACACATGCATATCACGACACTTAAAATGACTTTGATCGACGGTCTCGCACTATTAATTTTGTGTCGACAACTCTTTAGTCGTATCCGACACATAATTAATTTAGACTCCATTTCTCGAGGTGATAAGTCGGGACAACGCATCGAGGTTCGAGATCGGGTTAGCACCACGCCTAGGTCTCGAACCTCCGTCCTTTGATTAATACACAATATAATGCGTAATTGATCGAAGTTCGTCCGTCTAACTAATTCACGATCTAGTGTATGTTTGTTTATACGGGTCCGTTTTGAGTCATTTATTTTATTTATCGCTCTTCTTTTTTAGCTTATTATTTCTATTAATCGTTGTATTGTGAATTCCGGGTTGTATTTCCGCCCGTGTAACTTGTACACTTTTATTTACAAGTTTTGTTTATTTACTTGTTTATCGCTTTATAAATGAACCTCGCATGCTAAATCACTTCGACCATAGTTAGATGCATTAAATGACGTAGCAAACCAATAATTCACATGCTTAGCCAGAAAACGCTGTTTGCATATCATTTAGTCGTTTTACTAGCGCGCGTACACGAACACGAACGATGTCTTAGTAGAGGCCGCCATTGTGCGGGCGGGGTTGGGTGTCCTTAGTGGGCTTCCCAACACGTACCCTCACCCCTTACTCAAAACCTTGGTTTCCGGATGTCCGAAACCATTGCGCACGAGAGTCATTTTATATACGAAAGCCGGTGTAAACGGTATCGATATAATAATGCAAAGGGACGAGCCCCATAAACTCTGAAATCGAAGTGCATGGGCCGTACTTTGTGTATAGTCCACGACGACATAGAGTGGGCTCGAATGATTCCGAATAACCACAAAATTCGGTGGCGACTCCATTTTGACTTAAATTTCGAACCCGAGAACAATCTTACCACGAGATTCATTCGCCTACCCAAACCCGCGCGTGGCCGCGTCGGGGTGGACCTACGTCATGTCCACAATTTGGCGACTCCGCTGGGGATACCTGATGTACCACATGTCATCGGGGTTCCTAGGGTGAGACTCGAAGAGAAATCGTTCGAATATTAGTTTGCGCGCATTAGTTTAATGATTCATGCATAACCCATTTTTTCCCGGGCCGGTTACTTGTGACCGACGTCCCACTATACCGCGGTGCATTCCTACATGGGTGCGCTAAAGACTTCGATGGTGGAACTCGTATGGGTTTTGCGGCATGTCCTAAGACCAACTCGGCTTAGGGAGTCCGTCCTGATTTACGAGAAAGCCATCGTTGTTGGTATAGACCCTATTTTGACCGACCGAGACTTAGCGTAATGCATACATAAGCGTCGTTATAATGCTTGTTTGACTACATGCTGCTTGGTTTCCGTGTCATTTTTCAAAAAACCGTCATTTCAAAAAATGCATCTTTCCAAAAATACCCAATTTTGAAAAACCCGAAATGCTGCCCATTTCGGGACCCGTCCTTTCAAAATATCCAATTTTCAGAACTCGGAATGTCGCCGAAATTTAGGATCAACGATTTGACTCAAAATATCCTTTTCTATAGTCGGCATGTTGTCCGTTTTAACTCTCAAATTTCCGACATCATCTTGATTTTCTGAATTTTTCAAAATTCTAATCTCGGTTTTCGAAATTCCATTTTCAATTGTCGAACTCTCGGAAATTCACCCATTACATATTCAAATTTTCAATTTCAAAATTTCAAACATCCAACTTTCCTAAAATGAATCTTCCCTATTATAGGACCTACCGTCTATCCGTGTGTCGGGTCTTTGCATAGTATGTAGAAGATTTATAACGTCGAAACTCCGTCGATCTTACATCATGAGTTCCCCCCCCTTTCCCGAGTCCGCCTTATTTGTCAAGGCACGACCAACCCGCGTAGGGCATACCCCTACAAAGGAAAGTCCGTCTGTACACTCGAGTCAAAAGTCTGGGGAATAATTTCACGTGGACCTTCCTTCGAACGGGACTAGGCCCACAAGGCCAAAGTCCTAAGGAAGTCATACCACCTACGAGTCATCCGTCTAGGTGTCTTTCTCGAGTCTTTTTCACTCAGTCCTTTTCTTTTGGGTCGCTCGGGATGTACTTTTTTGATTCCAAGAGCTGGGTTCGGTTTCTGATTACACGGTGTTCTTACAGACAGGCCGCCGGCAACCAGACACACCCGCAAGATGGAAGCTGCTTTGAACAGTCTGAAAACCTCTGTGGACGCCATGGTCGTCAAGCAGACCGACATTGAAGCCCAACTGACTGAAATGAGGGCTGGTCAAGTGGCTATTGTTGCTCGCATGGCTGCAGTGGAACAAAGGACTCCAAATACCGAGACCAATGGGTCTCTAACTAAGCTACTAAGTGCGATTCACCGGCTGGAGGAACAAGTGCACTTAGCTGGGAGTAACAACATTCATCGGGAAAACAGTCGTGAGTATACCCCGGTGAACGACAAGCTACCCCCGAACCTGAACCTCACCGGCCTACCCATGTTTGAGGGAACCGAAGACCCGTTACTACATGTACGGGCCTTCAAAGAATTCATGGCCATCGAAGGAGTGGATTCGTCCATGTTCAAGAACCTTTTTGCCGCATCCCTTGAGAAGCACCCACGGGCCTGGTACTACAGGCTAGACCCGAAGAAATACCCTACTTGGGATGATGTGGCCACCGAGTTCGCTCGGAATTATGCTGACAACACCGAGATCCAAACCACAATGCGATCTCTGGAGGTTATGGCCCAAGAGCCGAAAGAAGGTTTTACCAAATACCTTCAACGCTGGAGGGCCGAGAGCGTGAAACTGGTCGATAAGCCCAGTGAGAAGACTTTGGTGGAGGCTTTTGTCAAGAACCTCCTACCCTCCTACCGGGTTCACCTCTGGTACGCTGTCATACCCAATTTCACCACTCTTACTGAAATGGGTATGAGGATCGAAGACGACCTAAGACTGGAAGTTCTTACTAAGGCCGCTAGCAAAGGGTACCAAGGGGCTTCCTCCTCCACCACCAAGCCCCAGGCTGCAACCCGCAGCATTTTCGACGCGGTTAATCTACTAGATGCCCCGTCCAAGAAGAACACCCCACCTCGGGTTTTCACTGATATAGGTACCACCTATACTTATGCCTTACAAAGGCTATCCTCAAAAGGCCTAGTCCAACCGATAGGCCCAACTCCTGAAGTTCCGGTCGAGCGACGCTCCCAGAACTACAATGCTCAGGCCTATTGCCAGTACCACTGGGGCAATGGGCATGATACCGAGAAGTGCTGGAAGCTGAAGCACTTGATCCAGGACTTGATCGAAAGCGGTAAAATCCCGCTACCCGGAGATAAGCCTAGCAACAAGGAGAACCCTTTCAGCTCCCACGCCATCTTTACCGGGGAGGTGATTGATTGCTCTCACCTTATCTCTCCATTTATCCCACAAGTGAACGGGATCTGGTTCGACGACGAGGATGACGTCTACCTCGCCAAAGGGGAAGCTGTCCCCATCACCTCCGAGGAGATCCGAAAGACCAAATCCCGAGTCTTAGCCAGTAACCACCTTGGTCGTCCCTATCAAGCCACTAGCTCTAGGGACACCCCTATCCCGACAACCGTCATTGAGCCACTCAGGACAGAAGTCGCCCCTGAGGAGCCGACTGCTGAAACGGCTCTCGTGAAGCAGCTGAAGAAGACCCGAGTTGACCTCACCATATGGCAACTCCTGGTTAGCTCACAAGAGCATCGAGAAGCACTTACTAAGGCTCTCGATCAAATTAAGGTTGACTCTTTGGTTACCCCTGCTGAGATGGTAGCCACGGTCCTGCCCCACCTGAAGGGCAAAGCTAAGGAAGAAGGCCCAATGATCACTTTCTCCGAAGCCGACCTACCGCCATTCGGGGCCTCCCATAATCTGGCCCTCTACATTACGGTGGTTTGCCGACGGAAATACCTTCCTATGACCCTGGTTGATGACGGGTCCGCTGTAAATGTCCTTCCTTTAAGGACCGCCAAAGACCTCGGAATTACCGAGGCCGATTATATCCCGACTGCTCAGACCATCCAAGCCTTTGATGGGAGCCCAAAGTCGGTAGCTGGGGCCGTAAAACTGACCATCATAATGGGCCCGATAGAAAAGGAGCTCGAATTTCAGGGGATCGTTGTCACCTCATCATTCAACTTGCTCCTAGGGAGGCCTTGGATCCACGCGGTCAAGGCGGTATCCTCCACCCTCCACCGAAAGATCAAGATGCCTCTGCTTAACGATGTTATCACTTTAGAGGCAACACCAATGACTGTGGCTAGCTGTAACGCCACGGGACGCACGGACCTCTGGGGGTTCGATTTTGTGGGGATGATCGAGGAAGAGTACCTCTTTAGGCCTTACTTCACTACGAGTATCGACACGATGCTCCAGAATCTAGGGTACTTTCCGGGGGCTACCTCTCGACCCGATCTTCCAGCTAGGAAGATTATCGAGGTCCTCAAAGACGAAGACTCTCACTTCGGTCTTGGTTTTGCCGTCACTCCGAGCAATGTTGTCCGAGCAGGAATTGAAAAGGCCTGCAACATCATTAAGGGTATCCACTTGAGCCCTTACAGCCCACGGTTGTCTGACTACTTTGTCACACCGGTGTTTGAGGCTATTCAGGTTGGTCTATACCAACCCAATGCTGTGCACCTTGGGACCCACTTGGTCCGGGACTGCAACTATATTCCGGATGATGTGTTCGCCCTCATCCAATCCGAGGGAGCTGATGATGCCGAGCCCACATTGGGGCTACTATTTGGGGAAGACACCATAGCCCTAACTCCAAAGGAAGACCTGGTCAACCTGATTCTCCGCAGCAACAGGTTTGACCCGACCAAGCTAATCTCGGATGTTGGTTCCGAGACGGAAAACAGGGCCTGGAGGAAGACTGTCAAGTGGACTGACAGTCAGGGAAGAATCTACAAGATGGTCACTGGAGAGGGAGACATGCCTGAGTCTGAGTCTGAGTCAGAGTCTGAGTCAGAGTCTGAGGTCGAGTCTAGGGAACTAAGGGAAGTCGGTGCTAGAATCACTCCTGTAACCCCTCCCCCTTTTATCATTCCTGCTGCTGGCACTTCGGGGTCTGTCCCGAGTGCTTTACCAATTCCGCCTCTGATCAATGATCAGATGGCTGCTCTTTTCGAGCTGTTTTCCAAATTCTCAAGCAATAATAACAACCGTTCTGCTTACGACTTGTCTCTTTTAAATCCTGTTTTCAAAAATACTTTATGCAATGACATCGAGAAACCAGACGAGCAGGTACCCTTGCCTCCGCATATGATCGAGCAACTAGAGCAAAGGGAATCCCGGAACCCGGTAATCGAAGAAACCGAGTCCATAAATGTGGGAACAACCTTAGAGCCTCAGACACTTAAGATAGAGTTATCCCTAGATCCCGAGGAGAAACAACAGTTCATAAACCTCCTCCAAGAGTTCAAGGATGTCTTCGCATGGTCCTACAAGGACATGCCAGGGATAGACCAGGAAATAGCCGAGCACCACATACCAATCAAAGACGGGTGCAAACCGGTCAAGCAGAAACTCCGCCGAATGAGGCCCGAGTGGTCTCTCAAGGTAAAAGAAGAAGTCGACAAACAGTTCAAAGCCGGCTTCATACAAGTGTCCGAATATCCGGACTGGGTGGCAAACATCGTGCCGGTTCCTAAAAAGGACGGTAAGGTGCGGGTATGCGTTGATTCCGGGATCTTAATAAGGCAAGCCCGAAAGATGATTTTCCGTTACCACACATCGACATACTGGTGGATAACACGGTTGATCATGCCCTTCTATCATTCATGGACGGGTATGCCGGGTACAATCAGATCAAGATGGCGGAAGAAGATATGAGTAAGACTACCTTCACAACACCTTGGGGTACTTACTGCTATACCGTCATGCCATTCGGTCTCATTAACGCCGGAGCCACATATCAAAGGACCGCTACCACTTTATTACACGACATGATGCATAAAGAGGTAGAAGTTTATGTAGACGACATGATCGTCAAATCTAAAGAACGGGATGGTCACATCACCGCCCTAAAAAAATTCTTCACCCGACTGCGCAAGTACAACATGAGGTTAAACCCTCAAAAGTGCAGTTTCGGGGTAACATCAGGCAAATTACTGGGTCATATCGTTAGCCAACGAGGTATCGAAGTCGACCCAGCTAAAATCAAAGCCATTACCGAGATGCAACCTCCCAAAACCGAAAAAGAAATAAGGGGATTTCTCGGGAAAGTCCAGTATATCAGTCGGTTCATTTCCAAACTAACCATGGTGTGTGAACCAATTTTCTAGAAACTGAAAGTAGGAGAACGGGTACTATGGGATGACAAGTGCCAAGCTGCTTTCGACAAGATCAAGGAAATATTGTCTGCTCCGCCGGTCTTAATGCCACCTCAACCCGGTTTGCCTCTGTCGTTATACCTAACGACGACCGAGACAGCCATGGGGGCTATGCTGGCTCAGACAGTTGACTCCGAAGAACGAGCTATCTATTACATCAGTAAGAAGTTTTTAGAGTATGAGTGCAAATATACCATGCTCGAAAAGACGTGTCTGGCTCTGGTTTGGGCTACTAAGAAGCTCCAGCATTATATGCTCAGCTACGAGGTCCATGTGCTATCCAGGATGGACCCCATCAAATACCTCTTCGAGAAATCCATTCTCAATGGCCGAATTTCTAGATGGATCCTAATGTTGTCAGAATTCGACCTTAAATTTGTGCCATTAAAGGCCATTAAGGGGCGGGTAGTAGCTGAATTTCTCGCCGACAGCCCAGTAAGCGAAGAAGGACACACCGACACCTGGTCCTTCCCAGACGAAGATATTTTCCATACCGACACTGAAACGTGGGATTTATACTTCGACGGAGCATCTAATTTTCGAGGGTTCGGAGTTGGGATCCTCTTAATCTCACCAAGAGGGGAGCATACTCCCGTCTCCATCAAACTGGACTTTGATGTTACCAATAATGCAGCAGAGTACGAAGCATGCATTTACGGGCTACAAGCCGCCGCCAATCTGGGGATCACAAATCTCCGGGTACATGGTGACTCATCCTTGGTCATTAACCAAGCACTCGAAAAATGGAAGACTCGGAATGCTAATCTCGTGGCCTACCAAGCACGAGTAAGGGATCTCGAGAAACAATTCGAAAGGGTAGAGTACATATACCTGCCCCGAGAAGAGAATCAGTTTGCGGATGCACTCTCAAAATTGGCATCTTCACTGAATATTCCCGACCACGTGACCAGTATGCCAATTTGCGTCGAAAGACGGTCCGAGCCGTCGTACATTCACGACATCGAAGACATTGAGATAACTGATCCCGAACCATGGTATCAGACTGTGTTAACGTACCTAACAAACGGAGAATATCCTCCCGGGATGGAAGGTCGAGCCAAGAAAGAGTTACGAAGGCTAGCCACCCAGTTCATCCATACCGATGACGGACAACTGTACAAAAAGACGGCACAGGGGGCTCTTCTCCTTTGTGTTGATAAATATAAGGCTGAGAAGGTTATGGCCGAAGTACATGATGGTGAAAACGGTCCACATATGAATGCCCACATGCTGGTCCGAAAAATCATGAGGCTCGGTTATTACTTGAATACTATGGAAGCCGACTGCCAGTTATATGTCAAACATTGTCATAACTGTCAAATCTTTGGCAACGTGCAGCACATGCCGTCATCATTGCTTTATACCATGACGTCACCCTGGCCATTCTCGACATGGGGTATTGACATAATCGGGAAAATAAATCCCTCTGGCACTGGTGGACACTGCTTCATTTTAGTAGCTATCGACTATTTCACCAAATGGGTCGAAGCTGAATCATATCGCGTTCTCAATGCTAAGCATGTCGCCAAGTTAATTCAGAACAAGATAATATGCCGGTATGGGATTCCTTATGAATTTATCAGTGATCACGGGACCCATTTTCAAGCCGAGACTGCAGCCCTGATGACCAAGTATAAAATTCAAAGGCATACGTCCTCGCCCTATCGTCCCCAAACTAATGGAGCAGTAGAGGCGGCCAATAAAACAATTGTCACCATACTAAAAAAGATGGCTGATAATTACCGGGACTGGCCCGACAAAATACCTTTTGCCCTGTGGGGGTACCGGACGTCAATTCGCACCGCAACCGGAGCAACACCGTACTACCTGACTTATGGGATGGAGGCTGTCCAACCAGTTGAACTGGAGGTACCATCCCTCAGAATTCTGCTAGAAAGCCAAGTGCCCGAAGCTGACTGGGTTCGAGCACGGTATGACTCATTGGTTCTACTAGACGAACGACGATCTCGTGCCCTCAATAATATCCAAATCTACCAGAAGAGGATCCAACGGGCCTTCAACAAGAGAGTAAGGCCCAGAAAAATTAAAGAAGGGGATCTGGTCCTTAAGTCTGTTCGAGCTTTACTACCAGTTGACCCAAGGGGAAAATTCAAACCCAATTGGGCTGAGCCATATCTGGTAAAGAAGATCCTATCAGGGGGAGCAGTGATGCTGACGGACCTGGACGGGAATGAGTTCGTCAACCCGACCAACCTGGACCAGCTGAAGCGTTACTACCCTTAGCCCTTTCTCAATGTCATTAGCAAATTTTATCAAAATCATTTTTTTTCAAAAAAGCAAGTCAATGAGCTAGAATTATTTATTCTACTGTCTCAAACATCTTGAACCAATAGTCTTGGTGTAATTCGAGATTGCAAATTTACTAAGCTTGAACTACGTTTGGTTTGATTCTGCTAATCGCGGATACGTAGGCAGCTCCTCAAAAGGGCACAACCAATGCAATCGAGAAAAGACAGGAGCGGTTTAATAATAAACTTCTTTTATTAATTAAAAAAAAAGAGTCCCGATAAACTCGAGAAATTACAAAATGCAGGAATTCAAAAAATACAAAAAGCACACAACAAAAATAGTAATAATACTTAAATAATAATAAAAGCTAAAGGACTCGGCATTCAGGGCATCTTGCCCTTCCCCTTGTCCTTGGCCTCCTTAGCCGTCCACTGGCGACGACGCGGAGGAGAGCGTTCCCGAATCACCACGGGAACTTCTCTAGCTCGGGCTCGTTTGTTTGAGCCCGAATCCTCTATCACCTAAATGGGCCCAAGTCGGGCCCTCACGGGCTCAGGGAGCCGGTCACGCGGACCTAGTCGGTCCTGGGCCGCCAGCCTTGGCCCCAGGCGTCTCTCCAAATCAGTCTGGGGGCTTGGCTGCCCCCGTATGCTGCTAGAACCGACCTCCTTAGATCGAGTCTTAGTTTGTGACTTAAGACCCGATTCTCCTCGGACTAAAGCATCAGGAGTATCTCCCTCATCGAAGAAATCCCTGTTATCCTTCGCTGTCTCTCGGCGAACTAATTCGAAGGCTTCATCAACCTTCAAGGCTTTGCGAGCTTCCTCGGCTTCATCAACCTTCAAGTCTAGACTAGGTCCACCTAAATCGAGACTAGGCTACCAAAACAACACAAAGGAGATGATAATTGACAAACTATGATGGAGGAAGAGGTATGAACTAGGCTAACAATGACTAGAACAATGAAAAGATGCAACATAAACTAATTGAATTAACTAGGATTAATGAAACTAACAACTAAAGGAATGATGACTAACTAGCTAGAGAAATCAAATATGGAAAGGAGTAGGGTTAGGTCGGGTTCTTAAGTGTAGAAGGGTAATTGGGTGATCAAGGGTGTAGGTGTCTCCTAGTTGCTAGAGTCGGTCCGGGCTCTCGCTACGTAGGCCGATGTCAAGGTAGGTTCGCGCTCTCGCGTCTAAACCCTAGTCCGCACTCTCGTGTCTATGACTATTCTCAACACAATCACAAACTAGACAAACAATGAGAAGATGAGCACAAGTATGGGAAGCATTGGCCACTACTACTCACACAAGCAATTCAACAAACACATAGAGTGCCCAATATGTGACTAACAACAAAAGAGTCAGCTTTACCCCTAATCAAGCCCCAATCACCCATAATCTACCCCTAATCCCCCTACTAACCCCACAAAGAGACTACTCACTCATTATCAAACTAACCATAACAATAATAAGAGAAAACAACATCATAAACCAAACATCCATTATGAGCAACAAGAACAATAACAATAAACAAAATATAAAGATTCAAACTTGATTAAATAAACAAGAACAAGAGTAAAGAAGATTATACCAACAACAAGATGAAGAAAAGGTGTAAACTTGCATAAATAAGAACCCAAATCAACTCCAAGGTTGTCAAGCTTGGATGAATCTTCAAGAACCCACTTAATACAAGATTATCTAAACTAGATTAAAGGAAGATTAACTAAAGATTAAAGGAAGATTAATCTAAATGGATGAACACTAAATATAGGGTTTTAAAGTTGTAGAGAGGCTTAAGAGAGTCTAATGTAATATATGATACAAAAACAATACAAGAGGGAAGTATTTATATGGGTACAAGAATGGAGGAGGATGAAAGAAACAAGTGCGTGCTGCCACTATTGCTTCCCGCCCGGGACGGTTTGGTCCCGCCCGGGATGGTGTGGTCCCGACCGAGACGGTCTGGTCCCGGCCGGGACGGGCTCAGGTCAGAACCACCCTTAATTGTGCACTTCTTCCCGGTCGGGAAGGCATTATCCCGACCGGGAAGGACCTTGTAGGCCTCTTTTAAGATCTTTTTGGTCCCTCGTTGCTTCTCATGGGCTTCCCATCGATTCTCGGGACTCGGGATCGAGTTTAAGGGGATCGGGATCGTGTCCCAAGGTCTCGGGGTCGAATCCAAGGCATCGAGTGATCGTTCCTTCACTTCTTTGGCTCCAAAAAGTGTATGTATCGAGTCGGATTCGCTCCAACTCTTCATGAATGGTCTCGGGAACCTGAAACGAACTAGAGGAAGCATGAGTAGCCCATAAACCGCTCCCAAGAAGCGATTCCACAAGGAAAATGGGACCAAAACACAGCAAATTAGGCACTACAAACTACACTTATCAACTCCCCCACACTTAACCCTTACTCGCCCTCGAGTAAGCACAAACTAACTACTAAACTAGCCGAGTGGGTATTAGCGCACCCCACGCCCTTTCAACTCACGCGAGTACACTTAGAGGAAAAGTGTACTCCGCAAGGCAAGTAAGGTCTTGCGACAAAACTGTGGATGCAACCGGACACAAGACATAAAGACAAACAAACATACAAACAAACACATAATCGGTTGCACCCAAAAGGAAACAAATACCGCTTCCCTCAAACAAGCGGTGAAAGAAGCACCGGTTTAGGACTCGAGGTAAGTGACAACGTTCCCAAGCTAGCAATACAAACCAAGATGAACTAAACCCTAATAGTATGACGATAAAGCAACAAAAACGTTGGTAACTTACCTAGGTCCTCCTAACTTTCTAAGAACGTACTACGGGACGATCGACGGAGTGGAAAAAGGGATGAACCACGGTGTTAGTCGACACTGTAGGTAAGTGAGACCCCGCCCCCTTTAGCGATGAGCCAAGAGGGTCGTCCCATGCCCGAAACCGCCTAACTAGTCCAAGTAAAAAGGTGGATATGAATGCAAAATGAGGGAAGACCGACCATTACCGCTATCATCCTTCCTAGGGACTTGGTCCTTTGGTAGGCTCTTCACGGTAATAGTCGGTAAAAGGCTTATTTTTGTGAGGGGATTCTTTTTGTGAGACGATTTTCTTTTTGGCATTTTTTTCTTTCTTTTGCATATTTGCCTTGTTTGTTACCATGCCATTTCTTTTTCTTCTTTTCTATTTTCTTTTTGGCTTTTTGTGCCTTTTCTTTTTCTTCAATCTTTTCTTTCTTTCTTTCATTTTCTTTGCCCTTTTGGCTTGATTTGATTGATAGGCATTTCTTTGCAACTAAGAAAGATAGATTTCAACAAATTGCAATTTTATTTGGTGGATATGTGTGGGAGGTAGGGTAATGGGTAAGTCGGGACGGGCCATTCCCTTCAAACCCACAAAAAGGTGGAAAACTTGGACTAATCAAATGATCCCAAACACGGTCACCTAAGGGACGGGACTCGGCAACCAAGGCCTTTTCACACCGTGGGTGGTCATAATGGTCAAAAGTGCAAATCCCGTAGTAAATCCCTAGTAATCTAGGTGGACTCAAGGTAAAGGACCAACGAAATCATTGATTTAGGGTCATTCTACTAGACTAAAGTCCAAGACTCGATTTATACTACTAGGAAGGAAAAGTAAACATTCGCACACTAGCCTCTAAACCGGGTTTTCGCAAACCTTTATACACAGAAGACACAACAACACACACAAAAACAAAGACTCAATGAAAACGAAAGAAAAAGAGACAAAAGGTAACAAAATAAAACAAAACAAGATAAACACAAAAACAAAACAAACACCACCCCGAACTTCCAAACAAGTCACCAAATCGACCACAAATATGCATCAAGCTCCACCCGAGCACACAACATCACAATCTCCTCCAAACTCCACAAGAGATAAAGGGGAAAAAGGGATAGAAGATGTTACCGGAGGTCTTGAAAGCTCTCCAAAGCTATCGGTGATTTAAGCAACCTATAAGGAAAACGGGAGGCAAAACACGCACAACAAAACAAATATACGATACAAAGACATAAAAAGGAAAAGACACAAAAGAAAATCTTTTTCATTTTTGTGAAATTTTTTCAAATTTTTAGGGATTTTTAAGATTTTTCGAAAAAACTAAGAAAATAAAACTAACTACGCTAGAATATCGCTCCCCCACACTTAAACCGAGCAATGTTCTCATGCTCGATCATAGTGTGCGGAGACACAAAAGAAAATGAAAGAAACTACAAAAATAAAGCTAAAAATCAAAAAGAAAGGGGAGAAAAGGGTAGAATGCGTCCGGCCGGGGTGTAATCAAGTCACTGTGGACCGAGACAAGAAAAGATATGGAAAGGGGGAAATAAAAAGAAGGAAATAAAAGGAAATGGGAGGGGAGGGCTAGGTGTATTCAAGTCACCTAGCCCGGATTCCGCCTAAATCCGACTAAATCCTAAAAAAAAGGGTGAAAGATCTTGTAAATTTCGATTTTCGAAATGACTCTCGATGTAATCACATCACCGAGAGTCGGGAGCAAAAACTACCAAGGCCTCGAAGGCCACCATGACACCACGACACATAAGCGTGAACGGGGAAGGGGATAAACAAGGAAAAATAAGCAACAACAAAAACGGAAAAGAAAGGATAGTTGCCGTACCCATAGGTTAGCAACTCACTCTCTCCATCGTCTTCAATGGTCAATAAATGCACTTGCTTGTTGTCTTCATTGTTATCCCACTTCATACTTGAGAAAATTGCATGGTTGAGGTAGTAGGCTTGCCATAATGTGAGGGGGTGAGATTTGATGTGAGGTTTGGTGTAAAGTGAATAGGAAATGAAGTGAGGGTGTGAAAATGAAGTATGTGGGTCATATGATATGAGCAAGGATAAGAAGGGAGGTTGGGAGGGGGTATATAATGGTTGGGTGGACTCAAATGTCAAAGAAGAGGCATAAGGGGGAGTAGGGGACCATCCCGGTCGGGATGGATGGTCCCCTACGAGATGACACACCCGTCCCGGTTGGGACGCTCCCTTCCTGGTCGGGATGGCACTCCAGGAAGCTCGATAATATGCACCCCTATCCCGACCGGGACGGCTCCTTCCCGGTCGGGATGCCGTACCCTTCCCGGTCAAGAAGCCCTCTTCTCGGTCGGGAAGAGTCTTCTAGCCTTCCACAAACCCAAAAGCTTATCCTAAGCTTCAAAAATCCGTTCCCTTGCTCACGATCCAAGCTCTATCGATAACCAATCCTCTCTAGGAGTCATCTTCACTTCACCTATCACAATAAACTCAAATACAACATCAAATTCTCTCCCTCACAATGCTCATCACAATCCAAATAACAAGAAATTCACAAAACCAAAGAAACTACAAGAAAGTGATATATACAATGAGACGGTTCTTTTGGAACTCCGTCAAACCATGGATGGTGCATTCCTCAATCTTTTTCAACAACAACAATAACCAATTTCATCTCCATCAAGGGCACGAAGAAACAAATCGAAGGCTCTCGAGAAATCTTCGATCAAGCTTGTGATATAACCAAACACATCCCAAGGTTCTTCATGACCTTGTCTCGACGTTCCCGGGGCATCCCGATCTACTAAGTTCAATGGCTTGAACTTGTACTTGCGATCCTTCGGTATATACCCAAACATCCATCGATCCTCATGTGGCCCCAAAGGAGGCTCATCTTTCTCCTTGCTTTTCAACTTGTCATCAAACCCATGATATGGGCACTCATCCTCTCCAATCTCGGAGTTATCATCCTAAAGTTCATAAGAGTAATTCTTCAAGCTTTGTCCCGACTCTTCCCCTAGATCGACGTCTTTCGTGGCATGGATCATATTACATGTCTCGTTCATAGGCGAGGTGTTGCCTTGGAGGTCAAACACTAACTCTTCGTCGCCTAATTGAAAAGTAATCCTACCCTTCTTGACATCGATCATGGCACCGGCGGTATGTAGAAATGGGCGCTCAAGGATAATGGGAGTGATAGCATCTTCCGGCATGTCGAGCACGATGAAGTCGACTGGAATGAAGAACTTCCCGATTCGTACCGGCACGTCCTCTAACATCCCTAATGGTCGGTTGAATGATTTATCGGCCATTTGGAGTGTAATGGACGTACATTTGAGCTCCTTCATCCCTAGTCGCTCACAAATAGAGTAGGGAATGATGCATACACTTGCACCCAAATCACAAAGTGCTCTCTCAATCTTGAAATTGCCAATGGTGCATGGGATCGAGAAACTACCCGGATCCTTCAACTTGGGAAGCGTAGAACCTTGAATAAGCTCGCTCACCACCCTTGTGAACGCTATCGTCTCTTCCTTGTCGATGGATCTCTTCCTAGCCAAGACTTCTCGCATAAATCTTCCATATGCCGGGATTTGGGAAGTAACTCGGTAAACAGGACACTCACATCCAATTTCTTCACAATGTTTAGGAATTTGTCAAATTGGACATCCACCTTAGTCTTCATTTGCCTTGTTGGGAAAGGCAACTTGATATGGTACTTTTTTTGCTCAATCGGGATAGATTCCTCAAATGACACTTTCCTTTTACCCTTGTCTTTTCCTTGAAGAGGGGGGAAGCTTGTCTTCATGGGGTTTTTTGATCTCCCTTAAGACTTGCTCCTCCATTGGACTTTCCTTACTTGAATTGCCTTGAGAGGAGGGTGTAACTTCTTGCCTTGGTTCTTGCTCACTAGGGGGTAAGGGGGAATCATATGATGTACTACTCCTCGTGGTAATAGCATTTACATGCTCAAATTTCGGTGTTTCACCTTGAGGAGGTAGTTGCCCCTTTTGTCTTGAAGAGCTTCCCGAAGCAAGTTGAGATATTTGGGTCTCAAGCATCTTCGTGTGAGCATCTCTTGCTATGTTATCCCTTTGAACATAAGCAAAGAACTCTTGTTGGTTTCTTGCCATCTCCATTTGGCTTCTTTGCATTTCTTGAGTACTCCTTTGCATATCCATCAAAGATTTTTGCACGTTGAAATCCCGAGGTGGAGATTGTGGATTGTGCGGAGTATCGGTGAGGGCTAATGGAGTACCATAATCATGAATAGGAGACCGGCTCCTAGGCTTGCTTTCTTGTCTATTCCCTTGAGTTGCTTGTTGTTGTTGATGGTTCCCTTGGAACCCATGAGAGTTGCCTTGATTAAGGCCTTGATTGTTGCCATGGTTGTAGCTTTGATACCCTTGGTTGTGGTTTTGGTTTCCTTGAAAACCACCTTGATTGAAGTTCCCTTGTTGGAACCCTTGATTGTTGTTGAAATTACCTTGGTTATGTTGCTTGAAATTGTTGAATGGTCTTGGATTACCCACATAACCTTGGTAACCTTGATTGTTGTCCCTTAAGGGAGGTGGAACATAGGGACGAGGTTGCATAGCTTGTTGTTGAGGGACTTGATTGGAAGCTTGGTATTGATTGGAATAGGAGGCACCTTGCTTGAACGCTTGAAAGGTGTTCACTTGCTCAATACTTCCCCGACAATGTGTAGGCTCATGTCCAACTATCCCGCACATATCACACATCCCATAATAAGGCATAGGTGGTACAACTCCCAAAGCATTAACATCATGAATCGAGTGTTGGTTGGAGGAACTAGAGCTTTGAACTTGGTTGAGGTGGCTTTGGAGCTTCTTGTCAATAGTCTCCATGTGGGTTTTTAATTGAGCTCCAAGGTCAATGCTCAATTGTGTAATAGCATCGACCTCATGCCTACCTCCTCGATTCGCCTTTCTAGGCCTTGAGTATTGGGAGTTATGCACTGCCATCTCTTCGATTCTCACCCAAGTTTGATCGTCATCGACCTCGGTAAACCTACCATTGGAGCCCATATTGAGTATAGCTCTTGAGTCCTCATATAGACCGTTCCAGAATTGTTGGACTAAGAACCATTGTGAAAGTCCATGGTGGGGGCATGATCTAACCAAAGATTTAAACCGTTCCCAAGCTTCATAAAGGCTCTCCTCATCCCGTTGTTGAAAACCGGTGATGGAGGCCCTAAGCAAATTTGTCTTCTCCGGAGGGTAAAATTTTTGGTAGAACGCCAATGCAAGTTTCTTCCAAGTATCGATACCCATGGCTGCCCTATCGAGACTCTTGATCCATTGCTTTGCCTTTCCAATGAGAGAGAACGAGAAAAGTACCCAACGAATTTGATCTTGAGTAACCCCGGTTTGAGAGATAGCATCGCAATAATCGGAGAAAGTCTCCTTGTGTTGGTGCGGGTCTTCGGTGGGCAAACCACTAAATTGATTTCTCTCCACAAGTTGGATAAATTGTGTCTTTGCCACGAAATTCCCGGTATAAGTATCCGGTAAAGCACTCGGTCCCGGTAAGACATCCTCGGTGAAAGTGGAGTGAGATGAAAACTTCGGCATAATTGGATTTGCGGGAGAAGATGGTGTAGACGGTGTTGATGTAGAACTAGACGGGGAACTAGGAGAAGAAGAGTGGATAGATGAACCAAAGGGATTTATGAAGATCCCTTCGGCCGTCTCACGAGGTGACTCGTTAAAGTCGGATCCTTGAGCTTGCTCTTGATGGGTATTGCTAGCGCTTGGTTGAGAGATTCTAACCCGGTCAATCGTCCGTTGGCGAAAGGCTCGAAAGAGTCTTTCCGGCTCTGGATTAAAGAGAAAGAAATCGCCTCCCCTCCTAGGCATACACTACACACTAGAACAAACGTGAGAACACCTAGTGCTTTAAGGGCACTAGGCAAAGACAATAAACAAGCACAATCGAAAGACAAAGAGAAAAGAAAGCTAAGAAACAAGACAAAACTACAAAATATGCACAAGAGATGATAGAAGAGCACAAAGAAGGGTAATTAAGTCTAGCTATAAGCAAACTAAGTCTAAACAATGCACCGTCCCCGGCAACGGCGCCAAATTGATGGTGTAGGATTTCGCCGCGTCCCCAACCGTCAATAGAGTCCAACTAATCCTAGTGGGTAGCTAGGGCAAGTAGGGTCGTGTCCACGGAGACGGTATTGTAGAGTCTAGACTAGGTCCACCTAAAACGAGACTAGGCTACCAAAAAAACACAAAGGAGATGATAATTGACAAACTATGATAGAGGAAGAGGTATGAACTAGGCTAACAATGACTAGAACAATGAAAAGATGCAACATAAACTAATTGAATTAACTAGGATTAATGAAACTAACAACTAAAGGAATGATGACTAACTAGCTAGAGAAATCAAATATGGAAAGGAGTAGGGTTAGGTCGGGTTCTTAAGTGTAGAAGGGTAATTGGGTGATCAAGGGTGTAGGTGTCTCCTAGTTGCTAGAGTCGGTCCGGGCTCTCGCTACGTAGGCCGATGTCGAGGTAGGTTCGCGCTCTCGCGTCTAAACCTTAGTCCGCACTCTCGTGTCTATGACTATTCTCAACACAATCACAAACTAGACAAACAATGAGAAGATGAGCACAAGTATGGGAAGCATTGGCCACTACTACTCACACAAGCAATTCAACAAACACATAGAGTGCCCAATATGTGACTAACAACAAAAGAGTCACTGTTGTGTGCCAAATTTGGACCGTTTTTCCTCCCATTTAGACCCGTTTTTCCTTTGTTTTGCGAGAATAAAGTGCGATTATCGCCGTATTTTGAGTAATTCTCGCATAAGCGTCTCTGTTTTGCATTTTACGTGTTTTTGGTAGTTTTCTGTCCATTTTGATAGGATTTTCGACCAAAAACGTGTCCGAGCTCCTATGAGCATGAGAGAGAGAGATGGATATCGTCCGAAAAGCAAATCACAACTTAAAATCCAAAGTCCAAACCCAAGAGGTGAAACCTTGAGTGAAAAGGAAAAACTTCAAGTCCATTGTGCATCTTCACCGGAGAGGTCGAACTTCAAATGGATATATCTAGAGTTCTAGACCTCGGATCGAAGCGATTCCAGTTGTAGGTGAAAGCTTATCTTCTTAGCTTTCCAACGACATATCACACGCCCCAATCGGAGATCAAACGAGAGAGTTGTGGCCCTCTGAAGTTACAGGGCGAAATTTCACCCGATGAGAATTTGACCGGGCGAAATTTCGCCCGACGGTGTTCCTCCCCAGATTACCATTTTGGACAAAAAGTTCATAGGGTGAAATTTCACCCTATGAGATGACCGGGCGAAATTTCGCCCACCGGGTGAAATTTCGCCCGATGGAGAAAAGCGCCAAAAATGACGATTCGGGAAGAAAATCTCACCGGGTGAAATTTCGCCCGGTGGTGCTAATGTCGTCAACCGCAGGGCAAAACTTCACCCTATGAAGACTCATTGGGCAAAGTTGCATCTCAAAGGACAAGGACTCACTAATGGGCAAGGATTAGATTATGGGCTTTAGGTTAAATACCCATTAAGAGATTACTATATATATGTAACCCTAGATTATTGCCCACCTTACCTCTCCATTGTGCTAAGGAGGGATGAAGTTACACCACTCCACCATCCTATTACACCATCCATTAGTAGTAGTTTAGTAGTATTCTAGTAGAAATCCTCCAAAATTCTAGTAGTTTACATAGTAATTAATAGAAGATCTACACAATTCCCATCAACAATTGTTTAGATCTCAAGTTTGTAGAAGATTATATCAAGTTTTATATGAAGATTTGTGGGTTTATTGAAGAATTAGTGACAAGTTCTTCATTCTCTCCATCAAAGATTCAACCTTTATTCATGATATCTTCTTATTTCTTATAGATCTACATAATTGGTATAATTCTCTTCCACTCCCTAATCTCTAATTTAGTTTTTATGTTGTTTTCTCATCATCATCTTGTCTAAATCTAATTATTATGCATGTTGTGATGAATTTCATAATGAATTGTGAGTAAAATTCTTTGTTGGGGAATTAGGGAGGAGGATTTGGATTATTTTATTCAAGGGATGTTGGTGGGTTGTTTACTTGTTAATTATCGATGTTAAGGTTTTTGTGTCTTTGTTGACCTAGACTGTAGCTAGATTGACCTTGACTCATTTCTACCAATATGGGGAAACTCGGGGTAGAAATTACCTTAGATTGAGACTTGCCCTTTCGTCGCGAAAGCGGGTTTAGGTAGGTTGGGTGAGGAAATCGAAAGGTGGCACTCTCCTTTTTAACGTTGTAACAAAAACGCGATCCCGAGACTATTAGACCCCATTTCCGAATCCCGTCTCTCCCCAACACCTTTCCTACTTCTTGACTTTCTCGACCTCTCTCGACCTCTCTCTTAACCTCTCTCGAGTCTCGACCCAAAACCCCCCTTTTTCTCGACCCTATCACGCTTAGACTTTGACTCGACCGACTTTACCTAGCCCGTCCCTGTGGATCGATCCCCGACTTACCGCTACTACGTAGTAGTTAGTTGGAGTTTATAAATATTGTTTGACCGCGTTGGATAGGCGACGATTCGACGCGCATCAAAATGGCGCCGTTGCCGGGGACGGCGATTAGTTAGTTGAGTCTTAGTCTTTTCGTGTTTGGTTATTGTTCTTTCTCTACCCTAGTACCTCTCGGTGCTAGGAGACTCACTTTCTATTTGAGTGTGTTTACCAGGAACAGGTTATTGCCTTTTCGGTTCCATTCCGAGCCAAAGATGGCATCTCGAGCCTTGAGATTCCCGATAAATATCTCAACTAGAGTGATTCCACATCCGTACCTCACACCACCAACCATACATACTAACCTTCCACCTCCTCCAAATCCATTCATATCACAAACTACTACCATTCCCACCATTAATAATCCACCCACTCATTTCACTCCACAAAATTTACCTTCTACAACTCTCATCATTCCAAATTCGCAAGAAACACCATCTCCACAAGAAAATTCTCCAACCCATTCACCTCCCAAATCACCCACATCATCAAAAAGCCTTCAAAAAGCAAACATGATAACTCTTGATTCACATTCACAACTCACTCACAAGGATTTACCTTCCCCCGTTTCCTATGGAACCATTCCGAATGAGTTTGAGCTTAAAGATTCCTTGATCAATGAAGAAAAACTAGACACCTTCTATGGGCTCCCTCAAGAAGATGCTTTTCAACATGCATGCTCTTCCAAAGAGAAGTTGGTTGAAGCCGAGCTTATCGAGAAAATGGGAGACGAAAATTCTCCTATGACCAATGAAATGAAACTCCAATTGGAAAAGGAAGAGTTAACCAAGGAACTTGAGGCTATGAATGCAAAGTATACTCCAACGCAAGACCCTTTAATCCCAATCAACAAACATTTTCCAACCAAGGGTCTGTCAAAGTGCCTCCACATATGCCTCCTTATCAAAGGGAGAACTTCAACAATCAAGGTAGAAATTATCATGTTCAAAGGGACTTCCATAATCAAGGTACAAATCAAAGGAATAATCACCATAATCAAGGAAGCAATTATCATAAAGGGTTCCATCAAGGCTATCAATGCAACTATCAAGGTAACCAAAGGCCAAATCAAGGGTACCAAGGGTTCAATTTTCAAAGACATAAACAACCCTCTCCTTTTTATGGAAATCAAGGAAATTTTCAACATGGTCAAGGGTATGGTTCGACCATTGATATGAGAAAGCCTTTAGTCAACGAAGTGTATCAAGGAAACCCGAATTGCCAAGGTAATCAAGGTCATAGAGGATTACACTCTCAAAGCTATAATGGACCCTCTCAATTCTTTGGAAACCAAGGTCATCCTCAACAAAGTCAAGGAAGTGGTCATTGGGACAATTCATTAAATGAATTGCAAAGAACAATAGAGTATTTGATGAATGAGATTGCGAAAGACAAGGCAAAGCTCGAACTCTTGATATCTCAACGAGCATCCGAAGCCTTAGCTACTCCCATGCACCCACCTCATGACTTTCCCGATCAACCTCAACACCTAAGGGATCCACCATGCCAAACCCATGTTGTTCTCAAAAGAGAAGGAAAGGAGCTTGAAAACCCTTATAATCACTTGAGTACCGAGGCAACCCCAAATTTGCAACAACAAAAAGCACTACATGCCACTACTCCCGATTCTCCCAAACAAAACCGGGGAATTCGAGAAGAATTTGAGTTAGTTGCAAAGGCCGAAGAAAAACAACGAAAATTGAAGGAAGCTAGAAGGCAAGAGACCGAGAAAGCGATTGAGGAGAAGGAATTCAATGTTCCACCTCCATCGATCTATGCGCCACCATTACCATTTCCAAAACAAGCTAACATTCAAAAAGGTTATATCAAGTGTAGCCGACTAGTGGACACGATCGAAAAAGTAGAAGTCTCCTTGCCATTCACCAAGGCCGCTCAAGAAAAATCAACCCTTACTAATGGGATGAAAAATGGTGAAAAGTCTATGGACATCAAGTTTCCTTACCCCACAATGCAATCCAAGAAAGCAACTCAAGGTGAAGTAGTGATCATTGACGATATCGATGAGAATGACAACATCTTGTCATCAAGGATAGAGATCACCACTTTTACTCCCAACAAGAAACTCGAATCCCAAAATTGCCACATGGAAAATGCAATCGAAAATGTAGAGGATACGAGTCTCTGGGATGAGTTGAATGATGTTATAGGCCTTGTTAAGTCTTCGAATGATGATGAAATCAAGTTGCCCTTGTGCAAGAATGTTGAAGAACATCACGAGTCCTTTGTTAGTGAGCTAAACTTTGGTTTAGGAGAAATAGAAACCGCCGGTAAAAGTTTCGAATCTCTCCTTCACAATGATATGGGGACAAGTGACGTTTTGAGATCTAGGGATATGGGCCCGCAACTTGAAGAAGATATGGGGATGTACAATATGCCGGGGATTTTTGAGGAACACCCTTTAGAGGATACCATTGTTGAGAACGATTTCTCTAAACCGTGTATTCGGGATGAACCACTCACTACCATTGACTCTTTATGCTTTGAATCCCCTACCCATGAAGAATTTGACACTAGCCCTTCCTATGAATCTATGATCGAGGATGATTGGAAAAATTCTTTCAATAAACTTTATTTAATCCTTGATTTGTCTTTTGGAAGGAATGTGGTTAAAAACAAAGAAGATGGGGTTTGGAAGGGTGAGGAGTTGATTGATGAGACTAACCAAGTCTCTTATGTCATTGTTAGTGACTCATTCATTCCCGATAGAGAAGATATGGGGATGTTCAATGGGGAATTAAAGCCTAAACCGTATTTCATCTTGAGTGGTGAGATTATGAAATTTTGGAATGGTAGAAGGCATTTTGGGAAGAAATGGTCGTTGGGACTTGTGAAATGGAAAGACCCGGGTGACCATTACAAGTCCAGGCTTCGTGGATTTGAAGACTGCTTATCGCTTCCGACTTGGAAGCTTCTCATGATAGCTTGGCTCGGCTACATGAGCCTTTCGGAAGACTCTTCTAGAGCCTTTGACTTACTCCTCCGAGCCCTTGATGGGTATGGTGGAGATTACACTCTGAAGACAAATAAACTTTAAGGTTTGGCGGTCCTAGCCAAAACCGCGCTTCTTGGGAGGCAACCCAAGCTTTTTAGTGCATGTTTACGTTTTTTTTATTAGTTTATTAGTTTTGTTAGCTTGAGAAGATTGATTGAAATTGGATTTCACTATGGAGCTAAATTTGGATGAAGACCAAGCATTTGGAGAAGTTATGGAGCTTTAATCGAAGACCACAAACATGTTTGTGGGAAATATTGATTATGTAATGTGAGTCGAGTCAATATTTGAATCTCTAGGTGATTATTGAAGAGCCATGCAATGGCAAGGCGGAAAAACGCAGCAAAGAAGATCGCCGGGCGAAACTTCGCCCGGTGAGACTCGACCGGGCAAAACTTCGCCCTACGGAAAAGTTGCCAGAATTGCCGAAATTGGTGAAGATACCACCGGGCGAAATTTCGCCCGGTGAGATTTTCACCGGGTGAAATTTCACCCGGTGGAAAAAGACGGCAAAAATGATTTTCACGACGAAAAGTCGTCGGGTAAAATTTCACCCGATGATGCCCGACCGGGTGAAATTTCACCCGGCGGTGTGACTTGGCCAATCACCTACACCTTTTACTCACTACATTTTCATCTCCCTCCAACAAATTACCTCAACATAACTTTCCCTCCAAAAATATTTTACACCAAATTTTACCACCCACTTTAAAACTTTCACTTTCCCTCCTCAACCGCCCTTATTTATATCACCCTTTTTATCCCCCAATTCACTCCACATTTTCACCCATCATAAACACATCAAACCACCTTCCATACACCCCAACCACATTTAAGCCTCCATTCATAGTTCCATCTCCATCTTAGGTGATTATATTTGGGTTCTTTGATGAGGTGAAGTTCAAGTTTTTTGGGGATTATTCTTGCAAAATTATTATCATGGAGACAAGAGCTCAACGAGCCGCGCGTAAACAAGGTATGGCCTCGACTTCTAATCTTTCTAAGCGTTCATCTTCTAGTAAGTCTTCTAAGCCTATGAATTTACCTTGTCTAAATACTTCTTTGTCTTGGACCTTCTCTGAAAAGATCTTTCAGAGTACTAGGTGGCCTTGTCCCCACACAATGACCAATCTAGGAATAGTAGACGATATTAAAGAGTTATTGTCGAGGACCGGAACTAGCGAGCTCCTTAGCCTCGCGGCCTTCACCTATAAAGATCTTACTTGCGAGTTCGTAGGAACTTTCGCCATTGACAGTCCGACCACACCTAGAGCGATTAAATTTAGACTATTCGGCAAACCCCATCGTTTAACTATTTCCGAGTTCGGCCTAGTGCTAGGCCTACCCTCATCGGGTACCGGACTTAGTGCACCCTCGAGCAACGTACAAGCCTGTGTATCTAGGAGAGATCTTTGGAAGCGCATATCACGCTGTAAAGGGGGTTACGAGGCTAATTTATCCTTTGCCTCCGAAATCCGTAACCCCGCAATTCGCTATTTTTGCGAGATGCTCTCCCACTGCTTGCTACCCTCGGCCGATAATATTTATACTCTTAATGTGTGTGTCTTGCAATTGATCTGTGACTCTTTGTTCGGTAACCCTAACCCCTTAGACCTACCACTTGTCGTGGCGTTGCATTTCCACCGTATCATTGTTACCCAACGCCCCTCCTTAGATTGTGGAGGTCTCGTGACCATAATTGCAAACAAATTTGGTTATTCGACCGACCACCTCACCCCACTAAACGATTCCATATGGCTTGACGAGGCCTATTTTCCGACTTGGATTTTTCATGTACCTCATCAGCGCCTCGTCTACATTAGCCGTGGAAGAGCTTTAATAGTTCCGAACACACACCGAACCACTATCCTTGTTCACCACAATTGGGACCTACCCTTAGGTCCCGGTGAATTCCGACTAACCAAGACTGAGTCGGGAGGAAGGGGAGTTTGGGAGTATGCACACTATAAGTTGCCCAAAGGTCGTACGATCTACGACCTTTGTGAGATTGAATCCGACTTTGCCCTCTCGCTTAGCGACGGTCCGGAGGAGTTTTCTCCCGAGCCATCCTCCGATGGTATACCCTTTCTATGGGTCTCCTAGCGCTTCATTTGCGTCGGACGATCGTTCAGACTAGACCCTCTCCTGGAATCGGTGGTGTGTGTGTGTGTTGTGTATTTGTGTGTGGGTTGGGTCGGTGAGTCTTTAATAATCTATAATTGCATGTCCTTTGGTTGATTCCGTTCTTGTTCCTTTTATCCTATTGTCATTGTGATTGATTTATCTCTAACAAAACTTTGCAAGCTGTCCCATTGTTTGATTGTTTTGGCCAAAGCGGCCTTGGTAAAGCTCCCGGTCATTAGGCGATGTGATTACGCCATTGACCTTTTGAAAATCCAAATTCTTCCCATTTTCTCAAATTTTTCTTAATCCGGGCTAGGTGATGTAACTACACCTACGCCCATTTTTCATCCTTTCTTTTAATTTCTTTTCTTTTCATTTTCTTAGCCACTTGGCTAGGGTCTAGGTGATGTGATTGCACCTAGGCCCGCCACTATCTTATCGTTTTCATTATTTTATTTTCATTTTCTTTTCTCAATATTTTTGAAAAACCCAAAAACATTCAAAAAAAAGCCTACAAAAATCCAAAAACATTTGAAAAATTATAAAAAATCCAAAAAGATTTTTCTTATCTTTCTTTTTCCGTCTTTTTCGATCTTTTCCCCTACTTGTGCATTGAGGACAATGCACAGTTTTAGTGTGGGGGAGGGATCTACTACCCTTTTGTTTTTCAAAAATCTTTCCAAAAACCATAAAGATTGAAAAATTCCGAAAAACCAAAACTTTTTCTTTTCTCGTTATCGTTATGTTTTCGTGTCCCTTGTATTGTCTTGTTCTCTACTCTTACAGGCAACCCACCACCTTAATAACGCGAATTGAAGAGATTAAGAAAGCATCCGATTGGTAACTTCCTTCCTTCTTTCTCCTTTAATTTTGTAGAGGAGTTAGGTTGTTGCTATCGGAGGCTCTCGAAGTTGAGCATTTTGGGTGTTGTGGTTGATTTTTGTGCTTGAATGTTGATGGAGTATGGAGTGCATGACTTTACTCGTGTTTTCTTTTATTTGCCTTTTCTTTTTCGTGTGTCCCTTTTGCTTTTGTATAGCGTGTCTAGGACTAAATGTTTTCGAAAACCCGATTACGAACTTATTGCAAGAGTTTACATTCCATTATGGATAACCCATTGTAGATTTTGGACCTTAGTCTAGTAGAATGACTCTTAGGCAATGAATTTGTTGATCCTTTAGCTTTGAGTCCACCTTTTCTACTAGAGGTTTACTTCGGGGTTTGCATTTGACCACCTTGACCACCCATGGAGGAGTTAGGCCTTGGTTCCCGCATCCCGTTTTCTAGGTGACCTTGCTCGAATGACCATTGCACCTTTAGTCCAAATTCTATCCGCTTTTTTGTGGGTTATCCGGAATGGCACGCGTTTCCGGATACCTATTCATCCTTTCACCCATACATCACCAAAATAAGTTTACACAAAAATAACCTCAAAACTTGGTTTCGAACCACATCAAAAAGCCAAAAAGGGGCAAACCAAAGCAAGAGAAAAAGGGCACAAAAACATGACAAAAACATGAAAAAGAAAAACAAGGGAGAGAAAAGGAGCTTCAAATGAAATCATATCATCAAAAACATCTCCTTCAAGAAAAGAAAGAAAGAAAAAAAAAGAGAACAGAAAAGAAAAAAAAAAAAAAGAAAAGAAGAAAAAAAAAAAAGAAAAGCCCTTTGATCGATTCATCGCCGTGAAGTGCCAACTAGAGGACCGAGTCCCGAGGTAGGAAGATAGCGGTGATGAGTCGATCCACCCAATAATTGTAAACACTCCACCTTTTTATTTGGGCTAATTTAGGAAATTCGAGTTTTGGAACGACCCTCTTGGCTTAGCCGAAGAGAGCGGGACTGCACCTACCTACAGTGTCGAACGAGTCCATGGTTCACTTTTTCCACTCCATTATACGCCCCGTAGTACCCCTTTAGAAGATTAGGAGAACCTGGCTAAGTTATCAACATTTATATTGCTTAATTGTCATAGTATTAGGCTTTGGTCCTCGTTTACGTGGGTGATTTATCTTGGAAGTCTATTGTTGTTTTGGGTAAGTAATCGGTGTCTTTCCCCGCCGTCTCGATGAGGGATTCGGTGTTTTATTTTTGCTTTGGATGCGTCTATTCTTTTGTGTTATGTGTTTAGTCGCATCCACCATTTTGAGCAAGCCCCAACTTGCCTTGCATGGGAGTACTCTACCTCATGGGTATTTTGATGTGAGTTGAAGGGACGGAGCGGGCCCGTTAATTGCCTCGTATCGGCTTAGCATAGTCTAGCTTAGTAGTAGTAGCTAATTTCTTTTTGGGTCTTTGCTCGAGGACGAGCAATGGTTTAGTGTGGGGGAATTGTTGTGTGCCAAATTTGGACCGTTTTTCCTCCCATTTAGACCCGTTTTCCCTTTGTTTTGCGAGAATAAAGTGCGATTATCGCCGTATTTTGAGTAATTCTCGCATAAGCGTCTCTGTTTTGCATTTTACGTGTTTTTGGTAGTTTTCTGTCCATTTTGATAGGATTTTCGACCAAAAACGTGTCCGAGCTTCTATGAGCATGAGAGAAAGAGATGGATATCGTCCGAAAAGCAAAGAACAACTTAAAATCCAAAGTCCAAACCCAAGAGGTGAAACCTTGAGTGAAAAGGAAAAACTTCAAGTCCATTGTGCATCTTCACCGGAGAGGTCGAAGTTCAAATGGATATATCTAGAGTTCTAGACCTCGGATCGAAGCGATTCTAGTTGTAGGTGAAAGCTTATCTTCTTAGCTTTCCAACGACATATCACACGCCCCAATCGGAGATCAAACGAGAGAGTTATGGCCCTCTGAAGTCACAGGGCGAAATTTCACCCGATGAGAATTTGACCGGGCGAAATTTCGCCCGACGGTGTTCCTCCCCAGATTACCATTTTGGACAAAAAGTTCATAGGGTGAAATTTCACCCTATGAGATGACCGGGCGAAATTTCGCCCACCGGGTGAAATTTCGCCCGATGGAGAAAAGCGCCAAAAATGACGATTCGGGAAGAAAATCTCACCGGGTGAAATTTCACCCGGTGGTGCTAATGTCGTCAACCGCAGGGCAAAACTTCACCCTATGAAGACTCATTGGGCAAAGTTGCATCTCAAAGGACAAGGACTCACTAATGGGCAAGGATTAGATTATGGGCTTTAGGTTAAATACCCATTAAGAGATTACTATATATATGTAACCCTAGATTATTGCCCACCTTACCTCTCCATTGTGCTAAGGAGGGATGAAGTTACACCACTCCACCATCCTATTACACCATCCATTAGTAGTAGTTTAGTAGTATTCTAGTAGAAATCCTCCAAAATTCTAGTAGTTTACATAGTAATTAATAGAAGATCTACACAATTCCCATCAACAATTGTTTAGATCTCAAGTTTGTAGAAGATTATATCAAGTTTTATATGAAGATTTGTGGGTTTATTGAAGAATTAGTGACAAGTTCTTCATTCTCTCCATCAAAGATTCAACCTTTATTCATGATATCTTCTTATTTCTTATAGATCTACATAATTGGTATAATTCTCTTCCACTCCCTAATCTCTAATTTAGTTTTTATGTTGTTTTCTCATCATCATCTTGTCTAAATCTAATTATTATGCATGTTGTGATGAATTTCATAATGAATTGTGAGTAAAATTCTCTGTTGGGGAATTAGGGAGGAGGATTTGGATTATTTTATTCAAGGGATGTTGGTGGGTTGTTTACTTGTTAATTATCGATGTTAAGGTTTTTGTATCTTTGTTGACCTAGACTGCAGCTAGATTGACCTTGACTCATTTCTACCAATATGGGGAAACTCGGGGTAGAAATTACCTTAGATTGAGACTTGCCCTTTCGTCGCGAAAGCGGGTTTAGGTAGGTTGGGTGAGGAAATCGAAAGGTGGCACTCTCCTTTTTAACGTTGTAACAAAAACTCGATCCCGAGACTATTAGACCCCATTTCCGAATCCCGACTCTCCCCAACACCTTTCCTACTTCTTGACTTTCTCGACCTCTCTCGACCTCTCTCTTAACCCCTCTCGAGTCTCGACCCAAAACCCCCCTTTTTTTCGACCCTATCACGCTTAGACTTTGACTCGACCGACTTTACCTAGCCCGTCCCTGTGGATCGATCCCCGACTTACCGCTACTACGTAGTAGTTAGTTGGAGTTTATAAATATTGTTTGACCGCGTTGGATAGGCGACGATTCGACGCGCATCAGTCACCTTTACCCCTAATTAAGCCCTAATCACCCATAATCTACCCCTAATACCCCTACTAACCCCACAAAGAGACTACTCACTCATTATCAAACTAACCATAACAATAATAAGAGAAAACAACATCATAAACCAAACATCCATTATGAGCAACAAGAACAATAACAATAAACAAAATATAAAGATTCAAACTTTATTAAATAAACAAGAACAAGAGTAAAGAAGATTATACCAACAACAAGATGAAGGAAAAGGTGTAAACTTGCATAAATAAGAACCCAAATCAACTCCAAGGTTGTCAAGCTTGGATGAATCTTCAAGAACCCACTTAATACAAGATTATCTAAACTAGATTAAAGGAAGATTAAATAAAGATTAAAGGAAGATTAATCTAAATGGATGAACACTAAATCTAGGGTTTTAAAGTTGTAGAGAGGCTTAAGAGAGTCTAATGTAATATATGATACAAAAACAATACAAGAGGGAAGTATTTATATGGGTACAAGAATGGAGGAGGATGAAAGAAACAAGTGCGTGCTGCCACTGTTGCTTCCCGCCCGGGACGGTGTGGTCCCGAACGAGACGGTCTGGTCCCGGCCGGGACGGGCTTAGGTCAGAACCACCCTTAATTGTGCACTCCTTCCCGGTCGGGAAAGCATTATCCCGACCGGGAAGGACCTTGTAGGCCTCTTTTAAGATCTTTTTGGTCCCTCCTTGCTTCTCATGGGCTTCCCATCGATTCTCGGGACTCGGGATCGAGTTTAAGGGGCTCGGGATCGGGTCCCAAGGTCTCGGGGTCGAATCCAAGGCATCGAGTGATCGTTCCTTCACTTTGTTGGCTCCAAAAAGTGTATGTATCGAGTCGGATTCGCTCCAACTCTTCATGAATGGTCTCGGGAACCTGAAACGAACTAGAGGAAGCATGAGTAGCCCATAAACCGCTCCCAATGCAAGGAGTGATTCCACAAGGAAAATGGGACCAAAACACAGCAAATTAGGCACTATAAACTACACTTATTAGTCCTGTAGCCCAGAAAACCGAGAGCTTTAATGCAACATTCGAGCCTCGTCTTTTTACGACTTAGTCGTAGCGTGCATAATCAATCACGTAATTCTAATTTTCAAAACTCATGCATATCACGACACTTAAAATGACTTTGATCGACGGTCTCGCACTATTAATTTTGTGTCGACAACTCTTTAGTCGTATCCGACACATAATTAATTTAGACTCCATTTCTCGAGGTGATAAGTCGGGACAAGGCATCGAGGTTCGAGATCGGGTTAGCACCACGCCTAGGTCTCGAACCTCCGTCCTTTGATTAATACACAATATAATGCGTAATTGATCGAAGTTCGTCCGTCTAACTAATTCACGATCTAGTGTATGTTTGTTTATACGGGTCCGTTTCGAGTCATTTATTTTATTTATCGCTCTTCTTTTTTAGCTTATTATTTCTATTAATCGTTGTATTGTGAATTCCGGGTTGTATTTCCACCCGTGTAACTTGTACACTTTTATTTACGAGTTTTGTTTATTTACTTGCTTATCGCTTTATAAATGAACCTCGCATGCTAAATCACTTCGACCATAGTTAGATGCATTAAATGACGTAGCAAACCAATAATTCACATGTTTAGCCCGAAAATGCTGTTTGCATATCATTTAGTCGTTTTACTAGAGCGCGTACACGAACACGAATGATGTCTTAGTAGAGGCCGCCATTGTGCGGGCGGGGTTGGGTGTCCTTAGTGGGCTTCCCAACACGTACCCTCACCCCTTACTCAGAACCTTGGTTTCCGGATGTCCGAAACCATTGGCGCACGAGAGTCATTTTATATACGAAAGCCGGTGTAAACGGTATCGATACAATAATGCAAAGGGACGAGCCCCATAAACTCTGAAATCGAAGTGCATGGGCCGTACTTTGTGTATAGTCCACGACGACATAGAGTGGGCTCGAATGGTTCCGAATAACCACAAAGTTCGGTGGCGACTCCATTTGGACTTAAATTTCGAACCCGAGAACAATCTTACAACGAGATTCATTCGCCTACCCAAACCCGCGCGTGGCCGCGTCGGGGTGGACCTACGTCATGTCGACAAGGTGTCTATAACAGTTTCCAAAAAACACCCGATGATGATCGGACGCGAACATATTTCCACGCGCTCGGATATGGGCTCGAAACCATTAGTTTCTGGCTTAGGCTTTTTACGGAGTACAAATCTCACAAAACCAACCTCAAATTCAGGCCCAATGGGTCGTTCTCAATAAAATAAGACTAATTTGAGTCAAAACCGACACCGGAAATAAAACCGACTTTTAGCGATTGGGTCAAACCCCGGTCAAAACCGTTTCCGAGACATAAAGAGCAGCCATGCAAACATCCAAAGTCCAATCCAAATACAAGACCTACAAAAAAACCCAACTCAAGGTCCAAAAGTCCGGACCCCTCGCTCCAGCTGACGCACTCGATCGAGTGTCAGCCCACTCGATCGAGTGGACCCTCAAACAGGCCCAGCTGCGTTGCTTTGGTCGAGTAACCCTAGACGAGGGTGCATGGCAATATCTATATAAAGACCCTCTTGCATGCACAATTAAACACTTTTTCGAAACCCTACTTTTCAACCATAACTCTCATACATTCAAGAACCCTAATTACTACCCTAAACCCTAGCATCTAGGAATCCAAAACCCTAACCACCATAACTCAACTTACATAAACCTCGATACTCCCGTGCTAAAGCCACAACTAACGAGTTCTATGCGAGACTAAGAAACATGTAGGTTGAGGGTGCCAAATCCCGCTCTTCTCTTTTTCTTTCGTCTTCCTCTCGTCCTCTTCGTCCTTTTTTTTTTTTTTTTTTTTTTTTTTTTTTTTTTCGTTTTTTTTTCGTTTATATAATATCTATAATATTACTAATATAAGACATTAAAATACTTGTGGATTTGTGTCGAGTGCGAAGGATGACGGGATAAGGAAATCCGAATATACAAGGGTGTTTCACCCGATGTTGCCGATCGCTTATCCCGACACCCCTAGCGGTTGATTGTTGAAGAAAGTCAACGTAAATAATAGTTTTTTTTATTTTGTTCGTGTCGTCGTTAATTGCATATTTCATCGATTTTAAAACTATTTTCGAATTAAACATCTTGTTTAGTTAAGGTCGAAACCCGTTGACGCGGATCCGACATCACGCAATCCGCAAGAATTTATTACGATGTCGAGATGCCGAGGGAATCAAGTCAAGACTTTCAATCAAGTAAAGTGTCAATCTATTAGATTCGATACCAATTCAATAATTGGATGTCGAATCTAAACGATTTAGTCAATAAATTAAATTAATACAATTTTCGTTGATGCTAAAATGGTTGTCACCTAATTCGATATAATCAATACGACACTTTAAACGCGGAGAAAATCTATATCGTTTTAGTTTAATTTAAACGACTTATAGCATCTTTTTTTAAGTTTCGCTCTAATACTCGATATCGATTCAATAATCGAATACCAGATATGATGAGTATCAAAGTCCGAATCGAGTATAAATCTTGCAATATTTATACCCGATTCAACAAAATCAATGACTTATCAAAAATTAAAACGCAATTTCAAAATCCATAAGAATTGCAAAGTGAACCCTAGTTCGTACAGGGGGCACTCGATCGAGTGCCTAACCCACTCGGTCGAGTGGCACCCTAAAAACCGAGATTGAAGGGTTTTTCGACCACCACTCGGTCGAGTCTCGTAATGACTCGATCGAGTGGCAGCGTACTCGACCGAGTTCTTCAATAACTCGATCGAGTAACATCTAAAAAACGGGACATAAATCCTTTTCTGAGGACCACTCGGTCGAGTCCTTCAACGACTCGATCGAGTGGCCTTATCACGTCAACACCGTGAAGTCCCGTAACACTTTTCTAGTCTCGATAATACTTTTTTTATGACTTCGGTCGACACGTGTCAAGTCTATCACGTCGTCTACTACTTTTCCAAAACCATGCATCATGTTTACATTATTCTATAGCATTCTATATTTTTCGCGAACCGTTATTATCGTTATTACCGTTACTAACATGTTTGCTTCCATCTTTGTCGATTTTATTTTCGTTATTTGTTTTATTGTACTAAAACGAATCTCGCATGCTAAATATAACTTTGACGTTAGTATTGAATGCATTATATCGACATAGCAACCCATTCAATTATTCGCATGTTTAGTTAAAACAATGTTTGCATATCATTCATCGTATTACTAACGCGTGTATTAAAACGTCAATCGATATCTTTGTAGAGGTCGATAATGTGCGGGCGGGGTTGGGTGTTCTTTGTGAACTTCCCAACACGTACCCTCACCCCTTACTCAGAACCATGGTTTCCGGATATCCGAATCCAGTGGCACACGAGAGTCATTCAATACACGGTATCCGATAATGTCGGTATCGGTATCAAATGCAAAGGGACGAGCCCAATAAACTCTGACATCCGAATGGGCCATACTTTGTGCATGGCCCACTAAGATATAGAGTGGGTACGAACGAGCCCGAACTCCCACAAAGTTCAGTGGCGACTCCACTTCGATTTAAATTTCAATTCGATCCATTCTCATATGGAGATTCATTCGCCTCCCTAAACCCGCGTGTGGCAGCTTCGGGGTGGACCTATGTCATGTCCACAAAGTTACAACCTTTTTGTGTATTCCAAAAAGTGTTGACTTCTTAAGAAGGTTCAATCTTCCATTTGCTCCACTATATAAGGAGATGCTTACCACACACAATACTTAAGACTTTTCAGCCAAAATCTCTCTTTACAAATTGTGATTTTGAAGTTTCAAAACCTAAGAAAACTCTTTGCAAAATTTATTTTAAAGTCTTCAAAAGTCACAGTCGAATGAACTGCTACTTCTTGTCATGAGTGATCTTGTCTAACTTAGTTAGATTGTAATATTGTAACTTCTTTGTAAGTTGTTTGGAGTGGTGACCGGAGTAGGTCATTGGAGAGTTAGGAGACGGAGTAGTCTTCCGAACTCGAGAGTCGTAACCGGAGTAGGTTATTGGTTCTTATTGTAAGGGTTTAAGTTTTCGGAGTAGATTACTTAACAATTATTAATAAGAAAAGCATTGGACGTAGGCCTTTAGAGTGTTGGCCGAACCAATTCAAAAACACAAATCTGTTCATGTTTTTCTATTCACTTTCGTTGCATACAAAGTAGAACACATGTCGTTTAGCTTCACTCTCATTTGTTCGTGGATCAATATTAGTTTTAGTTGTGTTTTTCAAAGTAATTGTAACAGTCGATATACTGTAACATTTCTCTGTAACATCACCTTTGGTTAAGAGAAATAGAGGCAGTCAGACCACAGTCTACCATACTGTAACTTTTGCTCTGTGGCTTAATCCCTCGCCAAGGCAAAATTGTTACGGTCAGGCTGACTGTTACATTTACCAGTTCTTACTTATTCAAGCTTTTAGTTGTCCAAGTAGTCTAACTCACTTTAATTAATAAAGTTTGAGTTAAAATTTTTAAAAGTACCTAATTCACTCCCTACCCCTCTTAGGTACTTAGGATCCATAAACTCTTCAATTGGTATCAGAGCCTAGTACTCTTCGAATGGCTGACCACCCTAGAGTTTGATCCTACAATATGGATTCTTCAAAACACTCCAAGATCCCGGTCTTTACCAGTGAGAATTTTGGATGGTGGAAACTTAAAATGGAACACTATATCAAGAGTATTGACTAATGTTGGAAAATTATAAAAGATGGACCTATAGAGATTAATGTTGTTGATACCACGACTGGAAAATTCACAACCAAAGATGAGTCTAAATATGATGAAAATGACATTAAAATTGTTCAGAAAAATTCCAAAGCCATGTCTATCCTCCAAAGATGTGTCGGAGAGGAGGAAGTGAGTCGTATAAGTGGATGTCCTACGGCTAAGGAGATTTGGGACTCCCTCGAGCTTGCTTATGAGGGTACGTCTCAAGTAAAAAAGCACCGTATTGACCTTCTCATGCAACAATATGAGATGTTTCACATGTCAAAGGGCGAATCCATAAATAGCTTGTCGAGTCGGTTTTCTTGCATCATTAATGAGCTTAAGAGTCTAGGAAGAGATTTCGAGTCGGAAGACATCATTCGGAAAATTCTTCGTAGCCTTACCGATAAATGGCAACCCAAGGTCACCGCCATAGAGGAAGCCAAAGACCTATCCAAATTGACCCTTCATAAACTAATGGGGCCACTAATGGCTCACGAACTAAACCTCGTGAAGCGTTCTAGTGACAACACCAAGGGAAAGGGTCTTGCTCTAAAGTCCACCTCAAGTGATGAGGAAGAGGACGAAGAGGATGGGTTTGCCATGTTTACAAAGAACCTAGTCGGGTTGGTAAATGGTCACGGAAATCGAAAGTTCAACAACAACTCCTACAAAAAACATTTTCCTAAAAAACGGCCTAACTCAACTATAGGATGCTTTAAGTGTGGTGATAAAAATAACCAAATTAAGGAATGTCCTAAATGGATGACATTAGGTCTAGGGAAAAACGTGACAAGGCTAAAAAGGAATATAAACACAAAGTCATGTCGGCTATTTGGGGTATGTCGGATTCCGAGGAAGAGGAAACCATAGAAGAGGAGTTAGAAGCTAAAATGTGTCTCACCAAAAATAATAACTCCAAAATTGAACACCTTAGGTGTCTCATGGCTAATCCCGATGATTCCGACTCCGACTCCGACTCCGATAATGAGGTAATCAAACTTAAAGCCAAGGTCCGAACTTATTCTAAAGATAAAGTGTGTAAGATTCTTGATAGTCTCTTGATAGGTGTCGTAGTCAAACTGAAAGGTCGTTGGCTATGCAAGAGGAAATAGAAGAAATAGCCATTGAAAACATTCGTCTTAAAGAAACTCTCCAAGCAACAGACAGTGTGACTGTGACTTCTGAAGTTAAAGAAGAGATAAAAAATCTGAAAAAGACTAATAAGAGTCTAATGAACGAACTTCAAGGTCTAAAAAGGGAAACGTCTAATCAGCCCAAGTGTAATGAGTCTATGAATACTAAAGTAATAGAGTTGTCCACCGAGAATGAGCATCTTAAGACTAATCTCAACGTCACTAAAGGCGAGTTGAGAAAACTTCACGAAAAACTCGTAACCATTAAAGCCTTGAAATCTAATGCTAAATCTCCGAGAATGTTTCACTTAGAAGCATGCACTCACAATCTTGAATGTCAAGTTGAGCAAAAAGATAAAATCATTGGTGAACTCAAGGTCAACATTAACACTCTTAAAGAAAAACTCATGAAAGTGTCTAAAGAAAATGAGTCTCTCACTTCGACCATTCAAACCACCATCAACGAATTAATCAAGGCTAGGCGTGTGTATAGAACTTGGGAAGGAAGTCAAAACGTTCTAAACTTTCTTGCTAAACAAGATGATTTGTGTCGAAAAAAGGGTGGAAAAGGGTTCAAATGGAACAGACGTGAAGACTGTAACATTTACGACCCCGATCCCTCTAAAAGAGATTTTAGAAAACGAAAATATGTCGCACTTCCCGAGTACATCATATGCTATCATTGTGGTAAAACCGGACACTATCACCACGATTGTAAGCTTAAGTATCATGGTCCGAAAAAGAACAATGGTCCGAAAAAGAACAATGGTCCAAAAAGGAACAATGGTCCGAAAAAGAACAAAAAAGGTGTGGGTTAGGAAAGATACAGTCACACCGACTGTAACTAAGGGACTCAAACAAGTTTGGGTTCCTAAAACTAACCCATGATTTGCTTGTAGGGCTTGGTGAGAGGCCGCCGCGATTGGTACCTAGACAGTGGATGCTCTCGTCACATGACGGGAGACAAGAGCCAATTCCTCTCACTTGAAGCATATAATGGTGGCACGGTAACCTTTGGAGACAACAAGAAAGGTGAAGTTATAGGTCTTGGAAAGGTTGGTAAGTCTTCATCGGGTTGTGTCGACAATGTGCGGCTTGTCAAAGGTTTGAAGCATAATCTCTTAAGCATTTCTCAATTATGTGATTGTGGTAATGTGGTAGAATTTAGTGCTAATTTTTGTCGTATAATTGATGCCGCTTCTCATGAAGTTGTTCTTGAAGGTAGAAGAGTCAAAGATGTGTACCTAACCGACTTGAACACTTTAAATGGTCAAACTATGTCTTGCATGAGTGTAATGAAAAATGACCCTTGGTTGTGGCATAAAAGATTTGGGCATGTTAGCACTAAAACACTTAATACTCTCAAGAGACTAGATCTAGTTGATGGTTTCTCTAACATGAAGTTTGAGTTTGATAAAGTATGTGAACAATGTGCTAAATGCAAACATGTTAGAAGCTCCTTTAAATCCAAAAAGATTGTAAGTACAACTCGACCTCTACAATTGTTGCATATTGACTTGTGTGGTCCTATGAGAGTTAGGAGTAGAGGTGGTAGTCGATATGTTTGTGTGATTGTTGATGATTACTCTAGATTTGTGTGGACTTTATTCTTAAGTTCCAAAGATGAAGCATTTGATGAATTTCTTATTTGGTTAAAGAGGATTGAAAACATACTTGACCTAAAATTAGTGTCTATTAGAACCGATCATGGAACCGAATTTGAGAACTCATCTTTTGGTGCTTATTGCGATGAAAATGGAGTAGATCACAACTTTTCGGCCCCTAGAACCCCTCAACAAAATGGTGTTGTTGAAAGAATGAATAGAACCCTTGAGAGCATGGCTAGAACGATGCTTTTGTGTAGTAAGTTGCCTAGAAGTTTTTGGGCCGAGGCCGTTAACACCGCTTGCTACATTCATAATCGAGTCATGATAAGAGGCATAATCAACAAAACACCATATGAATTGCTACGTGGAAGAAAACCTAGTATTTCCTACTTTAGATGCTTTGGGAGCAAATGCTTTGTACACAATAATGGTAAAAATAATCTAGGAAAATTTGACCCACGTAGTGATGTGGCCATGTTCTTGGGCTATTCTAGTCATAGTAAGGCTTATAAAGTTTATAATAAGAGAACTATGACTATGGAAGAAAGTGTGCATGTCATTTTTGATGAATCTAGTCTTCTTGAGCAGGTACAAAATGATGAAGAAGACGATGATTTTGAAATTGGACTCGTTCGAAATGAAGGCACACTTCAAGAAGGAGAAAATGGTGAAGCTGCTGGGTTACAGTCTGATGGACCGTTACTTTCTGACGAGGGCACAAGTTCAGGGGGAACAAACAACCCTCCTGATACTGACCCTTCACGTACCATCCATGCAGCTTTTAAAGGAAAGGGACCAGCAGAGTCCACTAAATCTAGTGTGGAGTTACTTTCCAGCCATGAAGTTACAGTCGAAGGGACTGTTACAGTCGAGGAGGAAAATGAAGCTTTCACCCCAAGGAGATGGAAGCGTCAAAGCTCACATCCTCTCTCAAATCTGACCAGCGACTTAAGATCCGGAGTGAGGACAAGATCATCCTTCAACAACTACTATGCATGCAATGCCTTTGTCTCTCAAATCGAACCACCAAATATCACGGTCGCCTTGACCGATGCCGATTGGTTAATTGCCATGCAAGAAGATCTCAATCAATTCAAGAGGAATGAGGTATGACATCTTGTCTCTAGATCACCTAACCGTACCGTCATTGGTACTAGGTGGGTCTTTCGCAATAAGCTAGACGATTCCGGTGAAATCATAAGGAATAAAGCTAGACTAGTGGTGCAAGGTTACAATCAACAAGAAGGTATTGATTATGATGAAAACTATGCACCGGTAGCTAGACTTGAGGCAATTCGTCTCCTAATAGCTTTTGCGGCCCACAAAGGCATCAAGCTTTTTCAAATGGATGTTAAAACCGCTTTTCTAAATGGTTACCTAGAAGAAGATGTCTTTGTGGAGCAACCTCCGGATTTTATAGATAATGATTATCCCGAACATGTTTACAAACTCGACAAATAACTTTATGGTTTAAAACAAGCTCCAAGAGCTTGGTATGACCGCTTGTCGAAGTTCTTGCTTGAAAATGGTTTTAAAAGAGGTTCGGTTGATAAGACATTGTTTATAAAGTCACAGTCAGATGGACTGTTAGTTGTCCAAGTATATGTCGATGACATCATATTTGTAGCAACTAATGAACTCCTTAATCTTTATTTTTCTAATCTAATGAAATCGGAGTTTGAGATGAGCATGATGGGTGAACTTGGATTCTTTCTTGGACTTCAAATCAAGCAATCGAAAGAAGGAATTATGATTCACCAACAAAAGTACATAAAGGAAATGATAAAGAAATTCGGGATGACCAATGCCAAGCCTTTCTCTACACCCATGGTATCTCCATCCAAAATGGATAAAGACGATAGTGGTAAGAATATTTGCGATTCGGTGTATAGAGGTATGATTGGCTCGTTGCTCTACTTAACCGCTAGTAGGCCCGATATACTATTTAGTGTTTGTTTATGTGCTAGGTTCCAAGCAAATCCGAAAGAATCCCACTTCAAGGCCGTTAAAAGAATTCTTCGGTATTTGGTTGGAACACAAGTACTCTACTTATGGTACCCCTCACATAGTCCTTTTGATCTTATAGGTTATACCGATGCGGTTTATGCGGGATGCACGGTCGATAGGAAGAGTACATCCGGTGTTGCCACCTTCTTGGGTCCGTGCCTCATTTCTTGGGGGTCTAAGAAGCAAAACACGGTTGCCCTATCAACGACCGAAAGTGAGTACGTTAGTGCCGCTCATTGTTGTTCTCAAGTCTTGTGGGTGCATCAACAACTTGTAGATTACAGTATGTTTTTCGACTCCATTCCCATTATGTGTGATAACACTAGTGCGATTAACATTTCCAAAAATCCGATTCAACATTCAAAAACTAAGCACATAGATATCTGTCATCATTTTCTTAGAGATCATGTTGAAAAAGGTCATATTAAGCTTCTTTTTTGCAATACCGAGGACCAAATAGCCGATATATTTACTAAACCTTTAGCAAGAGACCAATTCGAGAAATTCCGACTTGAACTTGGTTTGATTAATTGTTCGACCTAATTCCGTGTGCTTACTTGCTTCCTCGTATGATTGGTTAGAAGAGTCGCATTCCCTTATTCTAGTGATATCATATATTCTTCAGTAGTGTGATTTGTATGTGTTCTGTTAATATTTGTGTTCATGTGTGTTATGATATTATTTGTTACGGACCATTGGATGGAGTATCCTTCACTACATAAACTACCTCCCATCTTTTACCCACAAATTAATTCATCCTTGTTGTTTTACGTACACCTCACCCCATCACCCACAAAATAAAACCTCTACCCTCACCCCTATGTCTACCTCTAAAACCTATCCCCTATAAATCCTACTCCCTAAACCTTTCCCTCTTTATTCTTCCTCCTTCCCAATGCCCGCCACCTTCTCCCTTTATCATTAATTCCTCTCACTCTTCCCCTTTAATTAATCTCTCTTCCCAATCTCATCTATCTACCATCATCATCATCATCTCGTCCCATTTGAACTCCATTCACCCAATTCATCTCCGTTTGGATTTTCTCAATCTTTCAAGTTGTTAGTTTGAATTTAAAAAAAAAAAAAAACTCAAAAAAAAATAAGGGCAAAAGAAACGTACGTTATTTCTTGCTTTTTGATTTCCTGTATATTCATTACTCATCTTATTATCCTTCCCTTACTTTCTTTTCTTTCCTTCTTCTCTCTAACAATGGTGAAAACCTCCCTCAATACCACTCTTCATATCACTTCTCTTGCCACCATGGTAGAAATCGCCACAAACCCCCCTCCAAACTCCAAAACTGCTACAATGGCCTCCAAAGATAACATTCCCATCTCAAATTTCAAAAATAAAAAATCCAAGAAACCCTCCAAAAGCTCTAAGGCAAAAGAAACTGAGACCCAACCTGATATGGCCACTGAAATTTCGGCTAGAGATAAGTCACCGGTTCCGAAGGTTCGAAAGCGCACGATAGGACAAAAGGCTCAATTTACTCCTATTGAGGAACCCGAAATTGTGTCAGGAAAATGAACTCCTTCCCCTTCTGGCATAATTCGAGATGTACTGCATGATATTGATGGGTCTGAAAAAACTGTCTCAAACAAAAGGGCAAGGTCTACCGAGTCTCACCATTCCGGGTCTAGGTCACAAAATTCAGAGGAATATACTGTATCCAACCCGGTTCCTACGAAGGAGGCTCCGAAATCGAAAGAAAAGGCGTCTTTTATTGGGAAAGATGATCCGGTGGAATTAACCCCCAAGTGGGACAAAGAGTCGGTTTTAAAGCAGCTTGGTAAGCTTCAACTTTCTACCAATGTTCTTCAAAAATGAAAAACCATACTCAAAACTGACATAATCCGGACATCCCGAGTATTTCCTCCCGACTGGTATGATTCTTCTCCTGCCTTTCTTTCCATTCGTGAGGCCATAGAAGCACAAGGGTGGGTCGACCTTCTAAATATGCAAGAACCCGTCTTTATTTGTGAGGTAATTCACTTTTCTGCCACTCTCAAATTGACTCCTGCTGAAAACCTAAGTGCAAAAGTTAATGGAAAATCCCTGACCATCTCCTGTAATGATTTTGCTGAAATATTGGGAATTCCTCAAGAAGGGTTTGATGTACTGCCTTCTACAAACTGGGTTACTGTACCGGGTGTTTCTTCTAACGAAATTACCCCGACCCTTGACCCAAAATCCGAGCCCCTAAGTCCTCTAGAAGCCCACCAACTTAGGCTCCCTCACCGAATTCTCTTTAATTTGTTGGGTCAGACCTTAATGCCTAAGCACAAACCGTCAAATGATAGGGGAAAACTTACCATTGCTCAGCAGTACCTACTCTACCATATTGTCAAACACAAACCCATCAACCTACGCAAGCGCCTAATGATCCGTTTTACCCGAATGGCAACCGAGATTAAGAACCGAACCACGAGTACACAACTTAGCTACCCTTATTGTATGTGGTTGTTCTCTATCTTGAAATTCAAGGGAGTTCTTTTGACCACTTCCGTGGGTGCTCTTCATATGTTCGATTTTATGAACTCGGTGAACCTTAAGAGAATGCATCTTGCCGTGGCTAAAAATAAGCTTGTAACGCTTCGTCTTGCTACCAAGAATGTCGGGGTCGAAACGGGTAAGGTGGGTATAACGGGTGAAGAAGTATCTACTATTGTGCAATCGGGTATTTCCGGGTTAAAGGAATGGATGGAAAAGTAGTTTAAAGTCTGGATGGAACAGGAACTTCGTTCGATTAGGGATGCGTTGCAGAAATTCAAGCGGATGTGAATGTGCTCACCTCCCTTCAAGTGAAGGCGGGTGATGATGATGATATTGATGATGATGATCTTTGAACCTTATTCCTCTTATAATCCTTCTGTTAAACATAAAAAACCTATTTTAATCCCTCTTTTTTTATCCTGCTCTTCTTAAAACTCCTTGGTTTGTAACTGTGATACTATTTGTAACAGTCCATGTGACTGTTACCCCTTGAACCTATCTTAACTTTACTCTTATTGATCTCATGCTTATTTTGTTATGATATGGCTGTGTCCAGTGTTTGCATTCGTGATTCTTTGATGATGCCAAGAGGGGGAAAAGGGTAAAGCATGCGTAGTTGGTCGTCTTTTGATCCTTCCTTGCTAATTGTGTCTAAATAAATATGTTAGCTAATCGGTTTAAGTATTGCTGACCTCTTTTTTGCTTAATCTTCCTTTTCTATGAGATATCTAAAATCGTGATGATTGTGATCGACTAACTTATTGAGGGGGAACTTCTAAACACTTATTTTTTATTGGGCTTGTCATCATCAAAGGGAGAATTTGTTGGGTTGTTGATGATGACTAGCCTATTTAATTTGTATTTTTCTAGTTTAAACTTTTCAGGTTATGATTAATCAAGAATTAGTCGATGAATGTTGAGAACCATTGAATGAAGATCAAGACAAGTCACCCAAAGAATCGAGAATGAAATAGAGTGTCATAATGTAAAGATATAAGAACTTTTGACATATTGTAGTTAGTTCAAGTAACTAGCCAACCAAACTGTTTGTAACAGTCTGGTTGACTGTTACTTCTATTCGACATGCTTCATCTAAAAGAAAAGATTTCAAGCCTTAAAGTTTTACTCTTTCAAATCTTTTCAAAAGTGACTTTGGAGTTTGTTGTGGTATGCAAACAACTGATTTTGTGTCATCAAAATACTTTCCCAAATAATCCCCAATATGGTTGGAATACTTTTTACCAAACAACAAAAGAGAGGCTTCTCTCTCTCCCAAAGAGTTCACCTCAAAAAGTGTGTTTGGCTTGTTTGTGCTTGTCCCAACCGAGAACCCTTTCACTCCTACACATTTGGTAAAGGTCTTAGTTGCTTTCCTTGTTCCACTCCATCAAGATTTCCTTCCTTATGCTTCATTGATAAAAGTTACAACCTTTTTGTGTATTCCGAAAAGTGTTGACTTCTTAAGAAGGTTCAATCTTCCCCTTGCTCCACTATATAAGAAGATGCGGCCGCACACAATACTTAAGACTTTTCAGCCAAAATCTCTCTTTGCAAATTGTGATTTAAAGTTTCAAAAGCTAAGAAAACTCTTTGCAAAATATTTTAAAGTCTTCAAAAGTCACAGTCGAATGAACTGCTACTTCTTGTCATGAGTGCTCTTGTCTAACTTAGTTAGATTGTAATATTGTAACTTCTTTGTAAGTTGTTTAGAGTCGTGACCGGAGTAGGTCATTGGAGAGTTAGGAGACGGAGTAGTCTTCCAAACTCGAGAGTCGTAACCGGAGTAGGTTATTGGTTCTTATTGTAAGGGTTTAAGTTTTCGGAGTAGATTACTTAACAATTCTTAATAAGAAAAGCATTGGACGTAGGTCTTTAGAGTGTTGGTCGAACCAATTCAAAAACGCAAATGTGTTCATGTTTTTCTATTCACTTCCGTTGCATACAAAGTAGAACACATGTCGGTTAGCTTCGCTCTCATTTGTTAGTGGATCAATATTAGTTTTAGTTGTGTTTTTCAAAGTAATTGTAACAGTCGATATACTGTAACATTTCTCTGTAACATCACCTTTGGTTAAGAGAAATAGAGGCAGTCAGACCACAGTCTATCATATTGTAACTTTTGCTCTGTGGCTTAATCCCTCGCCAAGGCAAAATTGTTACGGTCAGGCTGACTGTTACATTTACCAGTTCTTACTTATTCAAGCTTTTTGTTGTCCACGTAGTCTAACTCACTTTAATTAATAAAGTTTGAGTTAAAATTTTTAAAAGTACCTAATTCACCCCCTTCTCCTCTTAGGTACTTAGGATCCATAAACTCTTCAAAAAGAGAAAGGCATTGTTCGTTGAGGCTGATATGTGATAAAGACCCGTTGAAAGAGCCTAATTATTAGCGTGTAGAGAGCTATTCCTTCAACAATAATAGACAGATCGGTTGTCCTGAAGATCTTCGAGCATGTTCATGTTCTAAGGCATTGTTCGGTGTCATTGAAGATAGCCTAAGTGCCCAACCTCCAACAACTTTTGTTACTTGAAGCCCATGAAGCATCAACCTTTTAGGTGAAAGGGATTACATTTATTAGAATCCTCTATAAGATAGATGTTCATTCCATTGAAGAGATCACTTACTTATGACGTCCACCCTTTCACTGTGAGGAGTTTGAATCGTCTTATGCTCAGAGGAATCGATATACTCTACCTATGTCTCGATCATCAATTAACCGCAAACAAAAATTGACATGAGCAATGCTTTTAATAGAATTGAATGGTCTTTCTTAAGGCACACAATGATGGGCATGGGCTGGGATTCCGCTAAAAAATGACTATGCTCATAATGAACTGTGGAAACAGTATCTTACAAGACGCTTCTCAATAGCTGCCCTTTCAGGAGTATTTACACGAAAAAAAGGCCTTCGACGGGGTGACCCTCTTATTGGATACCTTTTTAACATTCTAATGGAAGTCTTATCGGCAAATCTCTTAAAAGCACATGAAACTTTTTTTTTTCGCCATCAAAAGCACAGGAAACTGAGAGTCTAGAGGGACTCCAAATCAATAAGAGGGCACCAACTATCTCTCATATCTTCTTTGCTAAGAGCAACTACCAATCTGCATAGACCTTATACTGTACTCCATCATCAGTAAATATTGTAGGTCCTTGGGGCAATTAATCAATAAAACCAAGTCAGCCATCATCTTCAGCCCCTCAATATTCAAATCGAATAGGCAAATATCTTGGAATTCCCATTCCCAAAAACTTTATATGATGAGATCATCAACATGAACATGGGCAAATGCAAGATAACTTCCTGATGATTGACTCTTATCTCCTCGGTCCTAGCTTCACTTACTTACTGTTATTCTCTATCGGTATTTCGCATACTGGTAAGTATTGCCAAGGCAGTCAACTCTCTCTTAGCACATTTTTTTGGTGGACTAGAAGAATGAATAAGAGAACGATCCATTGGAGAAGCATCAATTATACTATAAGCATGCCTAAGAAGGAATGAGGGTTGGGAATTTGTAATCTATCTCATCTTCTCACACAAAATTCTTTTAAATATTGATTGTCCCCCAAAAATGGAAGATTTTTCTACCGAAAGTGTTTTTCTTGTGTTGTATGCCATAATCCCTGTGAGATCGAAACTGATCATCATCTCTTTAGGGAATGACCTTAGCCACTATAATGTAGAATTTGGATGGGAGGTAATTTGGGTATCCGAACATGGTGGGGGGGGGGGGGGGGGGGTTAGAATGATTCACGATCCGATTGGTTTCTTTAAGGCTAGGGAGCAAATTAAGAACTCACTCTACCCAATCTTCTAATTATGAAGAGACTAGTGTACTAACCCGTAAAAATTCACGGGGTTTGAGGCGCTTTTTTTGACATTAGAACATATCGAAAAAAATTAATAAGCAATATAACAGAAAGACGTTATTGCGTGAGACATTTGTGAAATTATTGACATTATTGATATTAATTATTGATAATTAATAAATAATAATATTATTATCAATTAATCAATAATAAGTAACTGAAATATTCAATTAAAATACAAAATCTAACGACGATTTAAGCTAAAAAAATATTTATTTAAGAGTATAGCATTATTTTTATATTTTTGAACTATAATATTCATATTTAAAAAAATATTAAATTCATTTTTTTTAATTATTTTATTATTAAATGGTAAAAAATACGGAGTACGTATTAAATTAAATATTTGTTTATATTTTAATTTAAAATATTAACTACTTAATATAAATCCAAAGATAATTATACTATATAAATATAAATATAAATATTTGATCAATTTTAATTTTCGTTGACCCAACGGGTCAAATTGCGATCCTAAAACATTATCATTACTTAATTTAGTGTTTTTATTGTCAGACGATCTTTCATAACCTTTTTTGTTGAGTATATTTTATAGGAGCAGTATTCAACTATTCATGTACAAAATGAATTAGGAATAGAGTAGTGTAATACCCGTGAATAATCACAGGACTATGTACAACTTTTTGTTGGACGATTTCGTTTAAGACATTTTAGATTTGGTACGTGGCATAATCAAGAATGTCGGCCAAAGATTTACTTGTAATACACGTAAATGAATGAATGATGTATGACTTATTCAACAAATAACTTGTGAATTTAAATTTTTCAATTAATTAGATACAGGGAAGCAGTATAGTTCTCAAGTGTGAATTATAGGGAAACGTGAATTAGTAGCTTTGCAATTCTTTGGAGCCTAAAACAGCATATGTATTGTTTTTATACAATTTAAACAATGAATATTGGAGTGGTGTAGTGTTTAAGGTGTTGGAATTTGGTTTGAATGTTTTGGGTTCGAAACCCATTGATGCAATTCTTTGAAATGATTTTTTAGTTGTGCCTGCTTTGTATGCAATTATTTGAAGTGCTTTTTAGTTGTGACTGCTTTGTAAAATTACCCTATAGGAAGTAAATTGAATGAGAGAACTTGATTTCCAAATAGTGGATTAAGAAGGCGTCACCTCATTGTTAGTGGTGTCTTCTTTAATATATGAGAGATATACATTCGCTATTGATAAGAATAAGTAGATTGGGTAATTTTTTTATTTAAAAGATTCAGTTCCATATCAACTTTAAGTTATTAGGGTATAAAAGTTAGGGTTATTTAATAGCAATAATACTGACTATTGGACGTATTCCAATAATAATACCAATTAGGCCCGGTTCTTTTCGGCTAAAACAAGGCTGAGCTGAGCTGAGCTGGTCTGATAGGAGCTGAGCTGGACTGATAAGAGCTGAGCTGGTCTGATAGAAGCTGAGCTGAGCTGAGCTGAATTTATAGAAGCTGAAACTAATAATTTCTTATATAAATTATCTAATAATTTTAAGAAAAATATTGGAGCTGAGCTGAGCTGAGATGATAAGAGCTGGGCTGAGCTGATAAGAGCTGGGCTGAGCTGATAAAAGCTGAGCTGGTCTGAAACGGGCTGAAATTAAGCCGAAAAGAACAGGGCCTTACAGTTAATCCCAGAATAATACATTGAATTGAAGTATTCTAATGATAATGGTACAATTGACCGGTTACCTGAATAACCGGTCCACCTCCCCTTAAGCGCCTCATTCAATTCCTACTATCACCATTACCATTTACTTCACTCTCCATTTACTTCTCACTCTCCCTTGAGGATGAATCTAGACCTGGTAAGAGGAAGAAATCTGGTACAACAATTGCGAATGACAAAATTGATTTCACAAAACTTAGTGGACAGTTTATTAAAACACAAACATAAACTCTTGAATTGGACCTAGAAACCATAATCGAAACACTAATCGAATAAATAAAAACCCAGAAAATAAACCTAATCAAAACAAAACCCCAAATTGTCGAAATTTGCAGAAAGATAAAATAGTATTTGATTGACCAAGTGAATTGTGCTAAAATTGGAAATTAGAAGCGAATCAAGTCCCGAATTGGACCCAGAAATCATAATCGAAACGGTAATCGAATAAATATGAACCCAGAAAAAAAAACCTAATTGAAACCAAAACCCCAAATTTGTACAAAATAAAACAAATTAGCAATGCTTAAAACCGAAAAGAAAGTACCTGGGAGTTGAAGGAGACAACGAATCAGAGATGGGGCAATAATTAATTTCGATGGTTTGATTGATTTTCACATTGGATAATGCTCCGTATGTTTTTTTTTAATTAATGAAGTTTATGTCTTGATAGCGAGCCCATTATTAGATTTAATGAGGAGAGGAGGGTAATGGAAATAACACTTTTTTAAAAATTTTGCAGAGTTGCCATTGAAGACAAGGATTTAAGTAGAATGGAGATGAAAAAATAGGGTAAGTGGGTGTGGATTGAATAGATTGAAGTAGCAGGTTATTTTTCAGAAAGGTTACCTGCTGTTGCAGGTAACAAATGCAACTGTACCATTATCATTAGAATACTCCAATTCGATGTATTATTCTGGGATTAACTGTAATTGATATTATTATTGGAATACGCTCAATAGTCAGTATTATTGCTATTAAATAACCCTAAAAAATATTTTGTAACATCATGCCTTATTCTGTAAAATAAAAATATAATATCCGGTAAATATTAGTTTACTTTTTGGTTATAATTTCAGTATAAAAGAATCCAGACTGTTTCAGATAACATTATCAGAAGGTATGTGTCAAATTAATTAGTGTTTTAAAGAATATATAAAAATTGACGGACAAAATAGCATCTTAAATGCACAGAATTTCTTTTTTAAAAAAAAGTCAGATCAGGAAAAATGATTGCAAATATTAAAGAATACTGTAATAGATGCATTAGGGATTCATATTTTGAATCAAGGATTAATTTAGCTAGTATAATGTCCAGGTTAATTCAGTGTGAAGACGGGATTGTGAAGAGGGATTGTCCAGTCCAAAATGTGCAACCCAAGACGTTGAATGCAACATATTATAGCTTGATTAGGAAGAGCGCTTGATTAGGAAGATTTTGCGTAATTACCTAAAATAACTCTGGATTAATGTGGGTGGAGTATTTTAGAATGGAGACCAATGAGCTGCGCCACTTCAGCTGCCTTGGTATCTGTCTCTCTCTCTCTCTACCCAAATTCTGTTCCTTCTTTCTTCCGTAACTTTCCAATGGCCTCTGCCCTAACTCCCCAAGATGTGATCAGTTGCGACGACGAGTACACACTACACCAGGGTTGTACTGTGTTTTTTAAGGTACTGAAATTATGACGAACTTGGGTTCCCTGCCGACGACAATGAAGCCTGGAGTCATCGAACAATACTGCTCCAAAGGTATCATTCCTAAGCAAACTGAGGCTTGGGTGCTTGTTGATTTACTAGTGCGTGTGGACTGGTATTGTCCTGATTTGGTAGATTTGTATGAAATATTTTTCAAAATAGGGGCGCTTCAATTCCTTTCTCTCCTTTGATGATTGATTTCATCAAGGCGGTTCAACTTTCTCCCTGCTAGAAAATGCGTACAGTCTAGTATTTAATATATTCAATTGAAAATGTTTGCAAGGTCGATCAGCTGGAGTTTATGTTGGCTGATTTGAAGGCTTGTTATAAGTTGCAAACTTACGGGAAAGGTCGGCTGACGGTTAGGGTTCGTTATGGTTGTGCCCACTCATTAATCACTTGGATTTTGCAGACAACAAGGGATGGGCAACAAGCTTTTTCTTTGCCAAGGTTGTTTCTTTGGGTTTTGATTTTGCGTTGGTCTGTTTTCCTCTCTGTTCAAAAGGTATTTTGATTTCTTTCTTTTCCTATTGTTTGGTTTGGGTTCTTGGATATCTCTTGATGTGTTGTGTGATTTTACAGGTCTAGCTTCAAACTAATGGGAATTGATTGCTAAGGATACATGCTCTCATGGTCGGATTAGGGCGCTCTTGACCATTCCTGAGAATTGTCAATCTTGGCATTTATGTATAGAGGCGCATCCGATAATTGAACCGGCCATGCAGGTTGAACCGATTCAAATAGTCATGCCTAACAAGGAGACAATTCTGATAAGCGAACCTGTCAGAGGACTGAATCAGGTAGTCGTCCCTGTTAAACCTTCATTGTCTAGTTGCAGCAAGTACAATAAGGGGAAAGGCATGGCCACTTTAGAAGGGATTTTGTCCAGGATCCAACAAGTTAAGAAGGAAAATCCAGTAGGCAAGACCGCTGGTTTGGCTGGTAGCAATCAGGATGAGTCGGTTAAGGTTAACTCGACCAAACCTGACCTGACCAGTTCAACTACCTCTCCTATCAAAGCTTCTTCCCCAGGTCAACCTTCTAAGAAACGCAAGGTTGCCACAGCTGGCAGTCCTGTTCCATCTCCAGACTTTTCAGATGGTCTAGACTTTCACGTGATAGATAAGGCTAAAGTCGTATCACCTTAATCAAAATAATCCTAACGAACAACTAACAGGTAGCTAGCAATAAGTAAGGGTCGGATCCACAGATAGACGGGTGAATATCACTAATTATCTAAATTCGACTCTAAATTATTTAATTTCGGTTTATTTGATTTTTAACTAAACTAATGCAATAATGTAAATTAACCGAGGTTCTAACAATATTAAAAGGATATAGGGTTTTCCGGTTCACTATGCAATTAAATTGGGTAAAGTTAATTAATTATTCAATCAATCAATCATAGTTATTTAGGGCAAAGACACGGCCTTTCGGATCTTATGTCAACCTTAGGATAAATTCTGACGGGCTCTCGCAACTTACCAGATTAGCCAACCCACTTACTTGTAAGTCTACCCTTACCAAGCTTTCGATCTTAGGTTCGGGTTCCTAAACATTCAACCAGTTCAACGTCTCAAACTAATCAAACAATGATACAAAATAAGTAGTAAGGCAATAACGTATGAATGATCAATCAAATAATTAATTAAACTAACATCCCCAATTCAATAATCATAGATCCCCCCTTCAACCCTAGAAAAATAAATTATCTACTCATAACGAAAGATAAAACAACAAAAGAATTGAGCATAATAGAAAACAATATAAAAATAAGGGAAAGAGGAAAAATAACATTTACGAAAAACTGAAGGATTGAATAACTAAGAAGTATGGTTACAGACTTAAAGAATTCCGAAACTAATAATAATAAGTCTAAACTAAAGTTCTGAATATGAAAGTGTAAATAAACCTAACTCCAAGGAGGGTATTTATACTTATTACAAGGAGTCTAATTAGGAAACTAAGTAAAGCCTAAGAGAATAATCTCGCAGGATATTAATTATGGTAAGATACGGACTCCTCAGCGGATTAGGAAAGTCCGACTGAAGTGAAACAAACCGCCCAGTTCAAAATTGTACCGACAGGTTCACATTCGAACCAACCGGTTTGATCTTGTAGCGATCGGTTCAGTATTATACCGACCGGTTCGCCTGACGGGTCAAGCTCTTCGCCCGTTTTCTCTTGTATTCCTCACTTGTAGCTTTAAATTCCTCGATTTACTATGTTTCCTGCAAAAACATAAACAAAATACCCGACATAACAAATTATGGGTAAAAAGCTACTGAAGCTATTTATAAAGCATGCTAAACGGGTTAAAACGGAGGACAAGATGAGGCTAAATATGTATATGAGCTGAGTTCACAAAACACCCCAAACCGAATCTTTGCTTGTCCCTAGCAAACTCACATCGGACAAGACAAAAATGGTGGCTCAGAGCAAACTTCATCAACATGCATCATTCCAAATCTAATACTCTAACAAGCAAATGACACAAAGGCTAAAGAAACAAATTCTAAAGCAAAAAATGTCGAGATTCCTTACGGTTTACTCTCGTCACTCAATAAGTGCAATATTGTGAGTTTATGTAAAATCTGAAAGGCAAAACACTCACCTAACTGCGACTTATAAGAACATGCATGTAATCTAACATGATACCAATCTCTACCAACCGTACATACACATTTAATCGGACCAAGACACATGCTGAGGACTTACATATGGTATAAAGTGAGGATAATCGGGTAAGAAGAAGCAAAACAATTTGGATATGTGGAGGTAAAAGTCAAGCTAGTACAACCGTAACCAACATTAGAATTATTCCATTCTTACCAAACTTCAATCAAAGAAGTTACAAGTAGTACCAAGCACCTTATTTTCAACCTTTCATAACCGGCTTCGCACCAACAACTACGAAAATATAGAGATTAATTTTCTTTTCTTCTTATAGCAAAAACAAATTCCTCTTCTTGTTTCACTTCATTTTTTTTCTTTTTCTTTTTTTCAACTATCTCTTTTCTGTTTTTTTTCATCATTTTTTCTTCTTCTCCAATCAACATGAAATAGTAGCAAATTTCACCCAAAAAAATAATTCCGTCTAATTAACCAAACTAGCTTGACTAGGATAGACAATTATGACACGTAGTTAATAAACAGGTCAAAACAGGTCAAATTATGGCTATGTGAAGTTCATGAGAATTAGATAAAAGAAGGGGATTGCCTCTTCTACATGTGTCACAATCACAAGCCGAATGCATACATGTATTTAAGAGACGAATGTCATGCTTATGCAATTTGATGTTACATGTCTCATACTACTCTCAATCTATATGAAACTGATCATGAATGTTATCAGTTTAAAGCTCTAAGTCTCACAATATAAGCAGCTTACTCGACACAGGTCAATTGACTCATTTGGCATTACACATATAACGGGAAATAAGTGTCATTCACAAGAGAGAGCAAAGAACTAGGGAAAAGCATGCGACAAACGCAATGTCATCATCGCCGACACGACTCTATACTAAAAAACCCAAAAAACCAAAAAAATAAATAAATAATGTTTTTTTTTCTGCAGAAACTATGAAAACACACACCACGCAAAATATCCCCCCAAACCAAATCATACAATGTCATTGTGAACTAAGATAGAAAAAATAGGACAAAATATAACGGGGAACAGAGGAAAGACAAAAGAACAAGAGAAAAAAGGTTAAGGGAAGGAACCAATAATATATGTTGATGGGGGGATTTATCGTGGATCCCGACACCAAGTAAACCAACGAACCTAGGCTATGTAGCAAGAGTAAGTTGGGTCAAACCACGAAGACGGAAGAGGTTAGACTATAGTTCACCTAAAGACACAACTAAGTAACGAGATAACAATGGAGGAGGATTTTTTCGGTTTGGACAAAGACTAGAAACTAAGATTAACATAAACTAAGCGATTCAACTCAAAATAAATTAAAACAATAAACAAGAAGAACTATAGCTAAGATGATGAATAATTCAATAAAGGGAAAGAGTAGGGTTAGGTCGGGTTCATAGGTGCATTAGGCTAGTGGGGAAATCGAGGACAAAGGTGTCACCTAGTCGCTAGGGTAAGCTCGCGCTCTCGCGACAAGAATGAACCCTAAAACTTATTCAAGGAGCTACCCAAAACAAGAGAATTCAACCACCAATCATGCATACAACAGGAAGGAAGAAACAAGCAAGAGTAGTATTGGCCACTACCACCCTAACAAACATTTCATCAAACATAAAACATGCATGACAAGAGATTAGCAACAAAGATTCAACCTTTACCCACAATCAATCCTAATCACCTGTGATTAACACCTAATCCCCTTACTAACCCCACAAGAATCTACTCACACATGTTTAAACTAAGACTAACATAAACTAGAGAAACCATCATAAGAACAAAAATATTCATTATAAAGATTAAACAAGGATGAACAATAAACAAAAGATAAAGATTGAAACTTTACTAACAATGAAAGATTAAGAGAAAAGAGAGAAGAAAGATTATACCAACTAGAAGATGAATGAAAAGATTGAAACTTGCTTATAAGAAAACCCAAAATACATCCACCAAAGTTGTCAAGATTGATAGATTCTTCAAGAAATCCAATAATACACGAGTAACTTGCTAGGACTAAGATTAAAGAAAGATTAAAGAAAGATTAAAGAGAGATTAGGCTAAAAGTAGGAGTTTTCTATCTAGGGTTTCGTGCCTAAAACATTACAAGAGGGGGGGTATTTATAGGGTTGCATGAATAAGGGAAATGAAACGACGAAGCGCGAGCAGGATAAAGGCCTCACGGCCGTGAAGGGTGGCCCTCATGGTCGTGACACCGTTCAGTCTGTTTCTTCCTCTCGTCTTTACTTCACGGCCTACTACACGGCCATGTAGCTTCCCGGGTCGACTCCTTCTTGCTTTTCCTTGGCCCTATGGATATCTCGTGACTCAAAATAGGTCCTTAAGACGTAGAAATGGACTCTAAAGGCCGCGTTCTTGCCATACGAACGTAGAAACACAAAAAAAATCTCTAGAGAAGACATTAATACCACAAAAACCGCTTCTAAAAGCGATTAAACTAAGGAAAAACAAGTAAAGCAAGAAGAAAAGGCGGTATAAATTAAGTATATCCACTCCCCCACACTTAACCCTTACTCGCTCTCGAGTAAGCACAAACTAAATAATAAAAATTAAACTACTAACCAAGCGGGTATTAGCGCACCCTTTGCCCTTTCAACTCACGCTAGAACACTTAGAGGAAAAGTGCTCCCCGCAAGGTAAGTGAGGTCTTGTGACAAAACTGCGAACACAAACGAACACGAAAACACACAAACAAACAAACAAGCAATCGATTGCATCCAAGAAGAAAAACAAATACCGCTTCCCTCAACAAAAGGGTGGGAGAAACACCGGTTAAGGACTCAAAGCAAGTGGCAACGTTCCCAAGCTAAGCACAAACCGATATGGACAAAACTCTAATAGTATGATAACAAAGTAATAGAAACGTTGATAACTTACCTAGGTCCTCCTAATCTTCTAAGAATGTACTACGGGACGATAGGCGGGATGGAAATGGGATGAACCACGGAGTTAGTCGACACTATAGGTAAAGTGAATCCCAGCCTCCTTTAGCGATAAGCCAAGAGGGTCGTCCCATGCTAAAAATAGTCTAACTAGTCCAAGTAAACAGATGGAAAATGTTGCAAAATGAGGGAAGACCGACCATTACCACTATCCTCATTCCTAGGGACTCACTCCTTTGGTATACTCTTCACGATAACAATCGGTAAAAGGTTTATTTTTGAGGGGTGAGATTTTTTTGTGAAATGATTTTCTTGGCAATTTTCTTCTTTTGTATTTTGTTTTTGATTTCTTTTGCCCTTTCTTTTTCTTCTTTTGTGTTTTTGTTTGCCTTTGTGGCCAAATGATGCGACTCGGGATCTGCAAACATCATGACTCCCGCTTAGCGGCGCAGGGCACAACCTCCTCTTGGAGTATGCCTAGTACGTTACTAGAGTTCCCAAGTCTACTGAATCACACTCAACATGAATAACCAAATAAATGTAGAAGTCTTAATAAATTGCAACTTATTTGTGGAAATATGTGTAGAAGTGTAGACACCCACATTTTGACCGCCAGGTGTCTATAACAGTTTCCAAAAAACACCCGATGATGATCGGACGCAAACGTGTTTCTATGCGCTCGGATATGGGCTCAAAACCATTAGTTGCTGGCTTAGGCATTTACGGAGTACAAATCTCACAAAACCGGTCTCAAATTCAGGCCCAGTGGGTCGTTTCCAATCAAATAAGACTAATTTGGGTCAAAACCGATACCGGAAATAAAACCGACTTTTAGCGATTGGGTCAAACCCCGGTCAAAGCCGTTCCAGGACATAAAAAAACAGTCATTCAAACATCAAAAGTCCAACCAAGTGCAAAGCCCATAAAATACCCACCTCATGGTCCAAAATACCGGACCCACGCGCTCCAGCTGACCCACTCGATCGAGTGTCAACCCCACTCGATCGAGTGGGCTCTCAAACAAGCCCGTCTGCGATTGATTGGGCCACTCGACCGAGTCAAGGGGCTACTCGGTCGAGTAACCCTAGACGGGGCATGGGTGACATGCCTATATATACACCCCCTTGCATGCACAATTGAACATCTTTTTTTTACATTATTCAACCCTAATCAAACCCTAATCCTATACACTCAAACCCTAACCCTAGTACTTAGGAGGCAAACCCTAAATCACCATAACTTAATCTACGTAAACCTCGAACTCTCGTGCCTAGGCCACAATTAAAGAGTCCCGTCCGAGAACAAGAAACATGTATGTTGAGGGTGTAACAAACCCGACTTTCTCTTCTCCTTCTCTTCCTCGTGTCGTCCATTTTTTTGTACATCGTCGTCGTTTTTTTTATTTATTTTATTGTCGCGTCTATAATATCGATATTATTACTAGTATAAGACATTAAAATACTTGCTAATTCGTGTCGAATATGAGGGATGACGGAATAAGAAAACATGAATGCTAGGGTGCTTCACCCGACGCGGCCGGTCGCTTATCCCGACACCCCGAATATTTGATTGTTGAAGCGAGTCAACATCAACAAAATCGTTTTTACTTTCGTCGCGTCATCATCAACATCGCATACATCGATTTCTAAAACCCTTTTTTTTTAATTCACATATTTTTTATTCAAGTTGAGTCGAAACCCTTTGACGCGGATCCGACATCACACTATCCGCAAGGATTTATTACGATGTCGGGATGCCGAGGGAATCAAATCGAATAATTTTTTATTAGTGTCAATTTATTAGATTCGATACCAACTTAATAGTTGGATGTCGAATCTAACGATTTAGTCAAAAGATTAAACTAGTACGATTTTCGTTGATGCTAAAATAGTTGTCACCTAATTCGTTTGAATTAATTACGACACTATAAACGCGGAGGAAATTCATGTCGTTCTAGTTTAATTTAAACGACTTACATTATTTTCTTCAAGTTTTCGCTCTAATATTCCATATTGATTCAATAATCGAATATGGGATAAGACGAGTATCAAAATTAGAATCGAGTATAAATCCCATAATATTTTTGCCCGATTCAACAAAATCAACGATTTATCAAAATCCGAATCGAGCATAAATTACATAATATTTATGCCCGATTCGGCAGAAACAAAGACTTATTCAAAATCGAAAAGCAATCTCGCAATCAATAATAAATTGCGAGGCGAACCTTATTTTGTACAGGGGGCACTCGATCGAGTGCCTAGTCCACTCGGTCGAGTGGCACCCCAAAAAGCGAGACATGAGGTTTTTTGAGAACCACTCGGTCGAGTCCTGCAATGACTCGATCGAGTGGCCGTGCACTCGGTCGAGTTCCCTCATAACTCGGTCGAGTGACGTCACGAAATTCGGGACAGAAGCTTTTCAGAGGCTCACTCGGTCGAGTCCCTCAATGACTCGGTCAAGTGGCCCCTTTATCACGTCAAACCGTGAGTCCCACAACGTGGTTTTAGTCTCGTTAATACTTTTTTATGACTTGGGTCAACACGTGTCAAATCTATCACGTGAAATATTACTTTTCAAAACCATGCATCATCTTATATTATTCTATATTTTCGCAAACTGTTATTACCGTTATACCGTTACTAACTTGTTTGTTCATGTCTTTTCGATCTATTTTTCCGTTGTTTATTTTATTATACTAAAATGAACCCGCATGCTAAATATAACTTTGACGTTAGCTTTAGTTGCATTAAATCGACTTAGAAACCCATTGATTCTTTTTCGCATGTTTAGGGAAAATAATGTTTGCATATCATTTTCATCGTTCTACTAACGCGCATATTAGAAAGTCATTCGATATCTTAGTAGAAGCCGCTAATGTGCGGGCGGGGTTGGGTGTTCTTTGTGAACTTCCCAACACGTACCCTCACCCCTTACTCAGAACCTCGGTTTCCGGATGTCCGAAACCGTTGGCGCACGAGAGTCATTCAATACACGGTATCCGATAATGTCGGTATTGGTATCAAATGCAAAGGGACGAGCCCAATAAACTCTGACATCGGAAATGGGCCATACTTTGTGCATGGCCCACTACGACATAGAGTGGGTTCGAACGAGCCCGAACTCCCAATAAGTTCGGTGGCGACTCCACTTCGATTTACATTTCAATTCGATCCATTCTCATATGGAGATTCATTCTGTAACAACCCGGATTTTTAAAAACTTTTAATAATATAGATAGTATAAATAATAAGGTCAAAGGTGGCGGAAACACCCGACCAAATCCGAATCGTCACTATCTCGACATTCAACTAATACATTATTCAAAGAGTTCAAACTGAAAATTAAAGACATACAATAAAGGGGTCTCTCTCTCCACAAGTCTTCCCCAACAACGAAGCAGTCAACAGCATCCTGAAAGACCTGAAAGGGGGGGGGGGGGGGGGGGGTCCACAGTTAGTGGGGAGTAATTAGATGCTCTCCCAGTCGTCTTCACAATAGGATGAAAGCAACTAATAATCAGCAATCAATGAATAATACGGATAAGGAGTACATGAAAGCATTATCATACTCGACCAATTAGAATTATACCTATTACTAAGAAATTCCAACATCCAAACCGGACTGATTACTCACAATTAACCTTCTTACACTACGTCTAGGGTATAGAGCGAACACCGGCTCGAGTGTATAACTGACACTCTCACCTGCCAGAGCATATAACTGATACTCTGACGGACGGGTCGTATAACAGACTTGCCATCGGTGTGGAGCATATAACTGATACCCCACGGTACTATGTATAGCCGTATAACTGACAACTATATGTCTAAGCCTAGCTAGGGCTCTCGATGCAATAACTGTACACCGAACGACACACGGGACCCAGAGCGTATAACTGACGTCTCAAGGCACGCCCGAACATAGACCTTCGGCATTTGGCGCTTTTTCATTCCGATTGGTATATAACTGATACCGCACGTCATCTTTACCACTATCTTTCGTGTAACTATACAGTATAACTGACTGTACAAGGCTCTCGAGAATAACGTCACGACTCCAATCCTAGTACAGTATAACTGACTGTACTAAGTGGCAACCCATCCTAGTATAGTATAACTGACTATACAAGGTAGTAATCAGACTTAGTATAGTGTCTGTAACACCCGCTATTCTCCCTAACATTTTTATCCTTTCCGTTATGACTTCGTCATAACTCTGTCACATTTTGACCTTATGTTTCATCTTTTTCCAAGTTTTATTTTCATTTTTGGGTTTAATGATATTTATTTTTTATTTTGAAGGATTTTAATTCTTTTAAATCTATTTATTTAATTTTCTTCGTAAACTATTTATTTTTCTGCGAGGAATTTTATTACCCATCGTATTTAAGCTCGGCTTTGAGTTATTCCTTTTTCTACAAATGTCTAAATATATTTTTATAATATTTTCAACTAGTAAATATTTTTATTTACGAAAATTTAGCCATTAATGATTTTATTACGAAGTTTCGTAAATAATTATTTTCTTACGCGAGGTTTACTCGAATTACTTTGAAATGCCTTTAACTATTTTACGATTATACTTTTTATCAACTTACAAATTATTTGAGACCTTTTTCCTCATATTTTGGACCGACAAAGCTCCTTGTCACAATTTTACTACGTTTTATTAATACGATTCATTTTATTACGTAAACCGAAAAGATATGATTATTTCCCTTCTCATTTAATTGTTGCATTATTGCTTAAACTCTTCACACTCCCTCTTAACCTCATTGGATTCCTTATTGGATTCCATATTGATGATACCACATTGGATTCCTCAAATTTTTTATTCTCATTTAACCTTAAGAAATCTTCCAACTCTTTTACATTCATTTCTCATAAAAAAATAATTCAATACCCTATTTTCTTCTTCCTTGGCCGTGAGACTTCTTCCTCCTTCTTGGCTGATACTTGCTCTATTTTGAGTCACAATTAATCCTCCTTAAGAGCCTATCGTTAAGGTAATAATCGATTATGTTTTCGATCGTTATTCACCTTGATTTTCTTAGTTTTTCTCATGGTATTTTTCTACCATGAATTTCATGTATGGTAGGTTTCGTGGACGATCCCGAGGTCGACGAGTATATTATTGATTCCGATTTGGATTAGAGGTAACGTCGATGTTACTCGGTATTTCGTGATTTTAATTGTGTAATTGCATGTATATTTTTATATTTCATTTTTGACAATATATGTATGTAATATAATCTAGAAAAATTTTGAATGTTAAAAATTTGCATGTTTCGATATTTTTATCGCTTTTACGAGATTAACGATTAAATTGTTGTACTAATTTGTAAAATCGTAATATTCGGCCTAAACTTGTAATATATGATTATATTCTGTAAAAATGAAGTTTTTAATGATTTTTAATAATTTGGTATTTTTCTGATATTTTTGATATCGATTATTGAATTTTTACCGTTTACGAACAAAAACGATTAAAAACCGATTTTTATTTCTAGCACTTAAACATTTTATTTTAATCTGAAATTTGACATGGATAATCTTTCTGATGAAAAATCATTTTCTGAATTTTCTCATAACTTTTCGGGATTATTAAGTGGGTGAATTAATTAATCACTTTAAATCATCGTTTATCGTTAAAACCGTGTGTGTCGTTTAAATTCTCAATTTCTGGTCTTTTGTTTAAATTTTGGAAAAAAAATATTAGTTTCTGGAAAATCATTATTTTTAAGTTTAATAATAATTTTTGGATATTAATACTTAAATCGTTTTGTAATTACTATTTTTATTAATCGTTATTGTTGAGATTAGACGATTAACGAGAAAACACTTTACAAACCGAGTTTAAGGATTCTGGAAAATTCTCTTTTCTGGACAGAATGTCCAAAAATATTTTTTTATCTATTTTACGTAATTTTTGTACTATTTATTAAAGTCTTTAAATAATAGTAATGATTTTTGGACAAAATTTCGATTTATCGTTAAAATGGTTCGTCTTACCTAAAATAATTATTTTTCCAGCAATTTTGAAAATATTTAAATCTGAAACTTTGATAGTTAAATCACCCCTTATCATATTCTAAATTTTTTTTAATGGTTTAATTAAATAAAACACATTAAAAGATTTATTTTTACATTTGCCGTAAAATCCTATTTATGTTCGTATTGTCGAAACTAATAATAATTGGGGAATTTTAATTTTATAAATTTTGGAAACACCCTAATTAGTAGTATTAAAATGTTTAAGACAATTTTAATCATTTCATAAACACTTGTATGATATTTTAATAATTTCATGAACTCAAATGTTTTCACTTTAACAATTAATATCGTTAAGGCCGAAAGTATTAGTTTTATAAATCTACATCTTTTACTAAAAATGTTTTATTAGTATGAACTAATATTTTTGCTATTTTGATATGATGCTATTTTTGTAAAGTTTCTAAATATAAAAGTTTCCTAAAATAGAAATTTTCCTCTTTTGGAAGGCGATCCGTTTTCCCTTTTGTTCTCTTATTATTTACAATGATTATATCCTTTTGAATATCGATAATGACTTTGTTTTGGAGTGTTATGGAATACGGACAAGTGTGGGGTTAGAGTAATATAGTCTAGGATGTACATTTTTGCCATCAACTGTAAGGCTGATGTGTCTTTATGGGGCACATTGGTTGTTGAACTGAGCATGGTTTGTGTTCATGAGAGTGTGCATTGTGCCCTTAAACTTAGATATCGCATCGTGTAAGTCGCGTCGGGTTGAACTGGATATGGTTTGTATCCAGGAGGGGTGTATACTACTTAAACCAGGACCTCGCTGCACGCAGTCCTGTTATAGTTGAGTTGGCTAGTTAGAGACTGGATTCTGTTATGAGTTAAGTTTACAGTTCTCGAAGCTAGTTTCCAGTATTATCCTAGTGAAAGTCTAGCCTTGTGCACACTGATCGAATTTCCAAAACGCCATTTTGACTATTTTTATTATTATCGATATAATTTTGATTTGAAGGTTGGCAAATGTTTATGTTTTCTTCGGAAAACTCATTTTTATTATATTGTTTCGTTACGTGAAGTTTTTCACTGAAAGCTTATTTTCCTTATAATCTTTTAATGATTTTTATTTTTACTATTTTCATATAATAGTAATTACAGTTTTAAAATCATGTTATACGGCTGGGAGAACGTTGACGTTGCTCCCCACTGATTGTGGCTGTTATGTTTTTAACATGGCAGTTATATGTGTTTTTTTTCGGGTGGGCTAGCGAGCAGTTATGGATCCTGCTTATTAATTTTAATAATTATGTCTTATGGATAGTTCAAACCCCCTTTTATGGATTGTTTTAATTTTGCCCATTTTATTTAAGGCCTATTGTTTGACTTTACCATTTTAATTTTACTAAGACATAGTTTTCAGCGTGTTTTAATCCCGACTCTACAGTGTTTCCGCCACTATATCGCGTTAGAATTTCTACGGGATTACAGTTGGTATCAGAGCATCATTGTCTCCAACGCTTACACCTGAAATTAAGGAAGATACCAGTAAATTATTTAAACAGTAAATAAAAATATTATTAGAGATGGGTAGAAACAAGTAAGGACTTATTTGTTTAGCTTTCCTGTTCCTGAAACTCAATGGTTAGCATTGAATATTTGTTTTATTTGTCCAAGAAGAAGATAAGTGGACAAGAGGTTGACATGATGCTGCTCCAGATCGGGACAAGACCTTCTTAGAACTCTCAACGCCTGCTGACTCGAGTGGATAACTTGGTACTCCAAGAAAGATGCCGATGGTGACTCTTCAGCTCCGGTTTAGTTCGCTTATGCCACTGGCCAGATGATCAAGAGTAGATTCTAGTTCCGTGACGGTACAACAGACTCAGATGTGAAATCACTTTGGATCCGGATGGAGAGACCCAATTCTACTATGCTCGTATCTCTACGAGATGTTGAAGATATCCCGCGATTTCCTTTGTGGAACCTTAGAGGTCCGAACATTTCCGTCTCATTTTAGATCTTAGTTATCTAGGATCATCATTCTTTTCCTTATTCCTCCACTTCTTTCAACTCTTTTTTTCTAAATTCTTGCCTTTATTCTTGAGGCAAATCTTCGACTAATTTTATTACTTTACCATCTTTCCTCTTGAGATTCTTGGTTTGACCAAATTCCGTCTCAGTGGACCCCGTGAAAAGTCATAGATGTTTGAGGTTTAGTAAACCCTTGTTACATGGTGTGAGGATTGTGAGTATACTCTGTTATCTATCTTAGTAAGCTTTTGAGGATCGATTTGAATGATAAATTGTCGATTAATGGAATTAGGTTGGTACTTGAGACACTGAACCTTGGGTTATAGGTTACTTTGATTACTTTGGAGTACTTAGAGCTGAATATATTTTGGAGTAGTAAGAGTATGTCATATTTGATGGATACTTAGTACCTAACCTAGAACCGAACTAAGTGTAACTGATAATATCACTTTGGGATTCTTACCTAATGCATATTTGGTGGATGCATCGTGAATATTTGGGATCTTAGAGTATCGTTTAAGATGTTAGCCTAAGTGTTGTGGTACCATTTCAAGTCCTCGTTAATGTTTCGTAAATTTTGGGTTGACATAGATTAAACCTTGTTTCTTATGGAATAGATTGTTGATCGTTGATGTAAGGTTGTAACCTACGAACATTGGAGTTGAATGACCTAAATTTTGGGATAGATCATTGTTAACCTTGAAGAAGAGAAACATATTACACAATTAGTGGTTGGATTTATTGTGTTGTTTTGAGGAATACTATAATACAGATCATCTTATTGGGACTTTCAGGTGAGAACTCTTTGACCAGCGAGATTGTGCCTTCGTTGAGTTATTAAATATATTGTGGTTGCACCGTGGTGATTTAAAATTTGATGGGCTCCTAGAAATATTAGTCGAATGACATATTTGAAGATGTGAGTATCCGCTATTACCTATAGATTTGAGCGTGTTTAAAGATTTGTTATTCGTTCCTAACTCATGTACTTGCGGCATTATAAATATGTTGATGATCATTTTTGAGGATTTCGTACCCGAGCCTTGTTAAATTGGTGGACCTTATTAGTGTTCCTTACTCGAGAAATTTGGAGTATACTTCGAGTTCAAACCTTATGAGCTTCGAGTTTAGAAACCTTATCGATTGCGAGTTTGGGTGTGTTTTGATAACCGTTGGAATCTTAATTAATGGATTAGTCTAAATCATTTGTGGATTCTTACCATACCAATTGAAAGATTATATAAGTATGGAAGACTTAATTTTGGAGGCTATGGCAGTTAATAAATTTGGAGGTTGTAGATTAAGTAGGACCACCCTGTACCGATATTGGACTTAGCGTTAGTTGATGGGCCAATTAGGAACCCGTGTTTGTAGGTGTCGTGCTAGGAATCTCGAGATGGTTAATTTCCTCTATAATCCTTGAGAGCTCTGTCTGACTCTCAACTTCGTTTTTCTTTCTGCTTCTCTTGAATTCTGTTACCCCAAATGCTGCCAACCCCTTTGACATTTATCGATTTTGAAAACTTTTGTTTTAATTTATTTTATCCTTGTTCTATTTACCCGTTAACCATTTTTTTTATTTGAACTTCCTATTTTATAAAAAGTTTGACTAACTAAAACTTTTCAGATATCGTGAAATTTAACATTTTTGAATTTTAATTTAAGAACTTTATACTTCACTCTTGTTTTATCTTTGGTTGATATTTATATTTAGATCTGTTTCAAAATGCTCTAATAATTTATCTTAAATTATTTCGAAATTATTTCAATTTCTAATTTTCAAGCGATCGGAATTTTATGAAGAATTTCATATTTCCAAATACTTCAATTTCTATAGGATTATTATGTAAAAAGTTTTAACATTGCCGAAAATATTTTGTATGTTCAAGTTTGATAACATTTTTGAAAACTTTCATAGTTACTTTGATAACATTTTCGAAATTTTAACGTTTTGAAAATTGAATTTCGTTTTATTTCTGGTGGATTTTTGAATCCGTTATTGAAAATGTTTGACGATTGGTTCGATTTCTACTAACTAAAAAAATTTGATTTCTCCAAACTAAATTTTTTTCATCAGAAAAAGAAAAATTATCGAATTTCTTAATCAAATTGTTTAATTTTGTTTTGAAAATGTTTTCGGTTACCCTGTTTCCTTCAAGTTTGTTTACAAATGTTATTCAACAATATTATTTTATCAAATAACTTTACTTTACGATTTCATTAACTTAGAAGATTTTAAATTCCGGGTGGCTTAGACCAATTCCTCTTGGAATAAATATTTGCATTTGATTTCGTATCACTTTAAAAGTTGTAAAATTTTCTTTTACAGAAAAATTATTATACAAATTTGTATCCCCATCTTTTCGAGGAGGTAATCTTGATTCCCTTTCTGCTTATTCTTAGTTTCGAGGACGAAACTTTCTTTTAGTGGGGTGGATTGTAACACCCGCTATTCTCCCTAACATTTTTATCCTTTCCGTTATGACTTCGTCATAACTCTGTCACATTTTGACCTTATGTTTCATCTTTTTCCAAGCTTTATTTTCATTTTTGGGTTTAATGATATTTATTTTTTATTTTAAAGGATTTTAATTCTTTTAAATCTATTTATTTAATTTTCTTCGTAAACTATTTATTTTTCTGCGAGGAATTTTATTACCCATCGTATTTAAGCTCGGCTTTGAGTTATTCCTTTTTCTACAAATGTCTAAACATATTTTTATAATATTTTCAACTAGTAAATATTTTTATTTTCGAAAATTTAGCCATTAATGATTTTATTACGAAGTTTCGTAAATAATTATTTTCTTACACGAGGTTTACTCGAATTACTTTGAAATGCCTTTAACTATTTTACGATTATACTTTTTATCAACTTACAAATTATTTGAGACCTTTTTCCTCATATTTTGGACCGACAAAGCTCCTTGTCACAATTTTACTACGTTTTATTAATACGATTCATTTTATTACGTAAACCGAAAAGATATGATTATTTCCCTTCTCATTTAATTGTTGCATTATTGCTTAAACTCTTCACACTCCCTCTTAACCTCATTGGATTCCTCATTGGATTCCATATTGATGATACCACATTGGATTCCTCAAATTATTTATTCTCATTTAACCTTCTCATTTAACCTTAAGAAACCTTCCAACTCTTTTACATTCATTTCTCATAAAAAAATAATTCAATACCCTATTTTCTTCTTCCTTGGCCGTGAGACTTCCTCCTTCTTGGCTGATACTTGCTCTATTTTGAGTCACAATTAATCCTCTTTCCGAGCCTATCGTTAAGGTAATAATCGATTATGTTTTCGATCGTTATTCACCTTGATTTTCTTAGTTTTTCTCATGGTATTTTTCTACCATGAATTTCGTGTATGGTAGGTTTCGTGGACGATCCCGAGGCCGACGAGTATATTATTGATTCCGATTTGGATTAGAGGTAACGTCGATGTTACTCGGTATTTCGTGATTTTAATTGTGTAATTGCATGTATATTTTTATATTTCATTTTTGACAATATATGTATGTCATATAATCTGGAAAAATTTTGAATGTTAAAAATTTGCATGTTTCGATATTTTTATCGCTTTTACGAGATTAACGATTAAATTGTTGTACTAATTTGTAAAATCGTAATATTCGGCCTAAACTTGTAATATATGATTATATTCTGTAAAAATGAAGTTTTTAATGATTTTTAATAATTTGGTATTTTTCTGATATTTTTGATATCGATTATTGAATTTTTACCGTTTACGAAAAAAAACGATTAAAAACCGATTTTTACTTCTAGCACTTAAACATTTTATTTTAATCTGAAATTTGACATGGATAATCTTTCTGATGAAAAATCATTTTCTGAATTTTCTCATAATTTTTCGGGATTATTAAGTGGGTGAATTAATTAATCACTTTAAATCATCGTTTATCGTTAAAACCGTGTGTGTCGTTTAAATTCTCGATTTCTGGTCTTTTGTTTAAATTTTGGGAAAAAAAAAATATTAGTTTCTGGAAAATCATTATTTTTAAGTTTAATAATAATTTTTGGATATTAATACTTAAATCGTTTTGTAATTACTATTTTTATTAATCGTTATTGTTGAGATTAGACGATTAACGAGAAAACCCTTTAAAAACCAAGTTTAAAGATTCTGGAAAATTCTCTTTTCTGGACAGAATGTCCAAATTTTTTATATATCTATTTTACGTAATTTTTGTACTATTTATTAAAGTCTTTAAATAATAGTAATGATTTTTGGACAAAATTTTGATTTATCGTTAAAATGGTTCGTCTTACCTAAAAGAATTATTTTTCCAGCAATTTTGAAAATATTTAAATCTGAAACTTTGATAGTTAAATCACCCCTTATCATATTCTAAATTTTTTTTAATGGTTTAATTAAATAAAACACGTTAAAAGATTTATTTTTACATTTGCCGTAAAATCCTATTTATGTTCATATTGTCGAAACTAATAATAATTGGGGAATTTTAATTTTATAAATTTTGGAAACACCCTAATTAGTAGTATTAAAATGTTTAAGACGTTTTTAATCATTTCATAAACACTAGTATGATATTTTAATAATTTCATGAACTCAAATGTTTTCACTTTAACAATTAATATCGTTAAGGCCGAAAGTATTAGTTTTTATAAATCTACATGTTTTACTAAAATTTTTTTATTAGTATGAACTAATATTTTCGCTATTTTGATATGATGCTATTTTTGTAAAGTTTCTAAATATAAAAGTTTCCTAAAATAGAAAGTTTCCTCTTTTGGAAGGCGATCCGTTTTCCCTTTTGTTCTCTTATTATTTACAATGATTATTTATATCCTTTTGAATATCGATAATGACTTTCTTTTGGAGTTATGGAATACGGACAAGTGTGGGGTTAGAGTAATATAGTCTAGGATGTACATTTTTGCCATCAACTGTAAGGCTGATGTGTCTTTATGGGGCACATTGGTTGTTGAACTGAGCATGGTTTGTGTTCATGAGAGTGTGCATTGTGCCCTTAAACTTAGATATCGCATCGTGTAAGTCGCGTCGGGTTGAACTGGATATGGCTTGTATCCAGGAGGGGTGTATACTACTTAAACCAGGACCTCGCTGCACGCAGTCCTGTTATAGTTGAGTTGGCTAGTTAGAGACTGGATTCTGTTATGAGTTAAGTTTACAGTTCTCGAAGCTAGTTTCCAGTATTATCCTAGTGAAAGTCTAGCCTTGTGCACACTGATCGAATTTCCAAAACGCCATTTTGACTATTTTTATTATTATCGATATAATTTTGATTTGAAGGTTGGCAAATGTTTATGTTTTCTTCGGAAAACTCATTTTTATTATATTGTTTCGTTACGTGAAGTTTTTCACTGAAAGCTTATTTTCCTTATAATCTTTTAATGATTTTTATTTTTACTATTTTCATATAATAGTAATTACAGTTTTAAAATCATGTTATACGGCTGGGAGAACGTTGACGTTGCTCCCCACTGATTGTGGCTGTTATGTTTTTAACATGGCAGTTATATGTGTTTTTTTTTCGGGTGGGCTAGCGAGCAGTTATGGATCCTGCTTATTAATTTTAATAATTATGTCTTATGGATAGTTCAAACCCCCTTTTATGGATTGTTTTAATTTTGCCTATTTTATTTAAGGCCTATTGTTTGACTTTACCATTTTAATTTTACTAAGACATAGTTTTCAGCGTGTTTTAATCCCGACTCTACAGTGTTTCCGCCACTATATCGCGTTAGAATTTCTACGGGATTACAGTTGGTATCAGAGCATCATTGTCTCCAACGCTTACACCTGAAATTAAGGAAGATACCAGTAAATTATTTAAACAGTAAATAAAAATATTATTAGAGATGGGTAGAAACAAGTAAGGACTTATTTGTTTAGCTTTCCTGTTCCTGAAACTCAATGGTTAGCATTGAATATTTGTTTTATTTGTCCAAGAAGAAGATAAGTGGACAAGAGGTTGACATGATGCTGCTCCAGATCGGGACAAGACCTTCTTAGAACTCTCAACGCCTGCTGACTCGAGTGGATAACTTGGTACTCCAAGAAAGATGCCGATGGTGACTCTTCAGCTCCGGTTTAGTTCGCTTATGCCACTGGCCAGATGATCAAGAGTAGATTCTAGTTCCGTGACGGTACAACAGACTCAGATGTGAAATCACTTTGGATCCGGATGGAGAGACCCAATTCTACTATGCTCGTATCTCTACGAGATGTTGAAGATATCCCGCGATTTCCTTTGTGGAACCTTAGAGGTCCGAACATTTCCGTCTCATTTTAGATCTTAGTTATCTAGGATCATCATTCTTTTCCTTATTCCTCCACTTCTTTCAACTCTTTTTTTCTAAATTCTTGCCTTTATTCTTGAGGCAAATCTTCGACTAATTTTATTACTTTACCATCTTTCCTCTTGAGATTCTTGGTTTGACCAAATTCCGTCTCAGTGGACCCCGTGAAAAGTCATAGATGTTTGAGGTTTAGTAAACCCTTGTTACATGGTGTGAGGATTGTGAGTATACTCTGTTATCTATCTTAGTAAGCTTTTGAGGATCGATTTGAATGATAAATTGTCGATTAATGGAATTAGGTTGGTACTTGAGACACTGAACCTTGGGTTATAGGTTACTTTGATTACTTTGGAGTACTTAGAGCTGAATATATTTTGGAGTAGTAAGAGTATGTCATATTTGATGGATACTTAGTACCTAACCTAGAACCGAACTAAGTGTAACTGATAATATCACTTTGGGATTCTTACCTAATGCATATTTGGTGGATGCATCGTGAATATTTGGGATCTTAGAGTATCGTTTAAGATGTTAGCCTAAGTGTTGTGGTACCATTTCAAGTCCTCGTTAATGTTTCGTAAATTTTGGGTTGACATAGATTAAACCTTGTTTCTTATGGAATAGATTGTTGATCGTTGATGTAAGGTTGTAACCTACGAACATTGGAGTTGAATGACCTAAATTTTGGGATAGATCATTGTTAACCTTGAAGAAGAGAAACATATTACACAATTAGTGGTTGGATTTATTGTGTTGTTTTGAGGAATACTATAATACAGATCATCTTATTGGGACTTTCAGGTGAGAACTCTTTGACCAGCGAGATTGTGCCTTCGTTGAGTTATTAAATATATTGTGGTTGCACCGTGGTGATTTAAAATTTGATGGGCTCCTAGAAATATTAGTCGAATGACATATTTGAAGATGTGAGTATCCGCTATTACCTATAGATTTGAGCGTGTTTAAAGATTTGTTATTCGTTCCTAACTCATGTACTTGCGGCATTATAAATATGTTGATGATCATTTTTGAGGATTTCGTACCCGAGCCTTGTTAAATTGGTGGACCTTATTAGTGTTCCTTACTCGAGAAATTTGGAGTATACTTCGAGTTCAAACCTTATGAGCTTCGAGTTTAGAAACCTTATCGATTGCGAGTTTGGGTGTGTTTTGATAACCGTTGGAATCTTAATTAATGGATTAGTCTAAATCATTTGTGGATTCTTACCATACCAATTGAAAGATTATATAAGTATGGAAGACTTAATTTTGGAGGCTATGGCAGTTAATAAATTTGGAGGTTGTAGATTAAGTAGGACCACCCTGTACCGATATTGGACTTAGCGTTAGTTGATGGGCCAATTAGGAACCCGTGTTTGTAGGTGTCGTGCTAGGAATCTCGAGATGGTTAATTTCCTCTATAATCCTTGAGAGCTCTGTCTGACTCTCAACTTCGTTTTTCTTTCTGCTTCTCTTGAATTCTGTTACCCCAAATGCTGCCAACCCCTTTGACATTTATCGATTTTGAAAACTTTTGTTTTAATTTATTTTATCCTTGTTCTATTTACCCGTTAACCATTTTTTTTATTTGAACTTCCTATTTTATAAAAAGTTTGACTAACTAAAACTTTTCAGATATCGTGAAATTTAACATTTTTGAATTTTAATTTAAGAACTTTATACTTCACTCTTGTTTTATCTTTGGTTGATATTTATATTTAGATCTGTTTCAAAATGCTCTAATAATTTATCTTAAATTATTTCGAAATTATTTCAATTTCTAATTTTCAAGCGATCGGAATTTTATGAAGAATTTCATATTTCCAAATACTTCAATTTCTATAGGATTATTATGTAAAAAGTTTTAACATTGCCGAAAATATTTTGTATGTTCAAGTTTGATAACATTTTTGAAAACTTTCATAGTTACTTTGATAACATTTTCGAAATTTTAACGTTTTGAAAATTGAATTTCGTTTTATTTCTGGTGGATTTTTGAATCCGTTATTGAAAATGTTTGACGATTGGTTCGATTTCTACTAACTAAAAAAATTTGATTTCTCCAAACTAAATTTTTTTCATCAGAAAAAGAAAAATTATCGAATTTCTTAATCAAATTGTTTAATTTTGTTTTGAAAATGTTTTCGGTTACCCTGTTTCCTTCAAGTTTGTTTACAAATGTTATTCAACAATATTATTTTATCAAATAACTTTACTTTACGATTTCATTAACTTAGAAGATTTTAAATTCCGGGTGGCTTAGACCAATTCCTCTTGGAATAAATATTTGCATTTGATTTCGTATCACTTTAAAAGTTGTAAAATTTTCTTTTACAGAAAAATTATTATACAAATTTGTATCCCCATCTTTTCGAGGAGGTAATCTTGATTCCCTTTCTGCTTATTCTTAGTTTCGAGGACGAAACTTTCTTTTAGTGGGGTGGATTGTAACACCCGCTATTCTCCCTAACATTTTTATCCTTTCCGTTATGACTTCGTCATAACTCTGTCACATTTTGACCTTATGTTTCATCTTTTTCCAAGCTTTATTTTCATTTTTGGGTTTAATGATATTTATTTTTTATTTTAAAGGATTTTAATTCTTTTAAATCTATTTATTTAATTTTCTTCGTAAACTATTTATTTTTCTGCGAGGAATTTTATTACCCATCGTATTTAAGCTCGGCTTTGAGTTATTCCTTTTTCTACAAATGTCTAAACATATTTTTATAATATTTTCAACTAGTAAATATTTTTATTTTCGAAAATTTAGCCATTAATGATTTTATTACGAAGTTTCGTAAATAATTATTTTCTTACACGAGGTTTACTCGAATTACTTTGAAATGCCTTTAACTATTTTACGATTATACTTTTTATCAACTTACAAATTATTTGAGACCTTTTTCCTCATATTTTGGACCGACAAAGCTCCTTGTCACAATTTTACTACGTTTTATTAATACGATTCATTTTATTACGTAAACCGAAAAGATATGATTATTTCCCTTCTCATTTAATTGTTGCATTATTGCTTAAACTCTTCACACTCCCTCTTAACCTCATTGGATTCCTCATTGGATTCCATATTGATGATACCACATTGGATTCCTCAAATTATTTATTCTCATTTAACCTTCTCATTTAACCTTAAGAAACCTTCCAACTCTTTTACATTCATTTCTCATAAAAAAATAATTCAATACCCTATTTTCTTCTTCCTTGGCCGTGAGACTTCCTCCTTCTTGGCTGATACTTGCTCTATTTTGAGTCACAATTAATCCTCTTTCCGAGCCTATCGTTAAGGTAATAATCGATTATGTTTTCGATCGTTATTCACCTTGATTTTCTTAGTTTTTCTCATGGTATTTTTCTACCATGAATTTCGTGTATGGTAGGTTTCGTGGACGATCCCGAGGCCGACGAGTATATTATTGATTCCGATTTGGATTAGAGGTAACGTCGATGTTACTCGGTATTTCGTGATTTTAATTGTGTAATTGCATGTATATTTTTATATTTCATTTTTGACAATATATGTATGTCATATAATCTGGAAAAATTTTGAATGTTAAAAATTTGCATGTTTCGATATTTTTATCGCTTTTACGAGATTAACGATTAAATTGTTGTACTAATTTGTAAAATCGTAATATTCGGCCTAAACTTGTAATATATGATTATATTCTGTAAAAATGAAGTTTTTAATGATTTTTAATAATTTGGTATTTTTCTGATATTTTTGATATCGATTATTGAATTTTTACCGTTTACGAAAAAAAACGATTAAAAACCGATTTTTACTTCTAGCACTTAAACATTTTATTTTAATCTGAAATTTGACATGGATAATCTTTCTGATGAAAAATCATTTTCTGAATTTTCTCATAATTTTTCGGGATTATTAAGTGGGTGAATTAATTAATCACTTTAAATCATCGTTTATCGTTAAAACCGTGTGTGTCGTTTAAATTCTCGATTTCTGGTCTTTTGTTTAAATTTTGGGAAAAAAAAAATATTAGTTTCTGGAAAATCATTATTTTTAAGTTTAATAATAATTTTTGGATATTAATACTTAAATCGTTTTGTAATTACTATTTTTATTAATCGTTATTGTTGAGATTAGACGATTAACGAGAAAACCCTTTAAAAACCAAGTTTAAAGATTCTGGAAAATTCTCTTTTCTGGACAGAATGTCCAAATTTTTTATATATCTATTTTACGTAATTTTTGTACTATTTATTAAAGTCTTTAAATAATAGTAATGATTTTTGGACAAAATTTTGATTTATCGTTAAAATGGTTCGTCTTACCTAAAAGAATTATTTTTCCAGCAATTTTGAAAATATTTAAATCTGAAACTTTGATAGTTAAATCACCCCTTATCATATTCTAAATTTTTTTTAATGGTTTAATTAAATAAAACACGTTAAAAGATTTATTTTTACATTTGCCGTAAAATCCTATTTATGTTCATATTGTCGAAACTAATAATAATTGGGGAATTTTAATTTTATAAATTTTGGAAACACCCTAATTAGTAGTATTAAAATGTTTAAGACGTTTTTAATCATTTCATAAACACTAGTATGATATTTTAATAATTTCATGAACTCAAATGTTTTCACTTTAACAATTAATATCGTTAAGGCCGAAAGTATTAGTTTTTATAAATCTACATGTTTTACTAAAATTTTTTTATTAGTATGAACTAATATTTTCGCTATTTTGATATGATGCTATTTTTGTAAAGTTTCTAAATATAAAAGTTTCCTAAAATAGAAAGTTTCCTCTTTTGGAAGGCGATCCGTTTTCCCTTTTGTTCTCTTATTATTTACAATGATTATTTATATCCTTTTGAATATCGATAATGACTTTCTTTTGGAGTTATGGAATACGGACAAGTGTGGGGTTAGAGTAATATAGTCTAGGATGTACATTTTTGCCATCAACTGTAAGGCTGATGTGTCTTTATGGGGCACATTGGTTGTTGAACTGAGCATGGTTTGTGTTCATGAGAGTGTGCATTGTGCCCTTAAACTTAGATATCGCATCGTGTAAGTCGCGTCGGGTTGAACTGGATATGGTTTGTATCCAGGAGGGGTGTATACTACTTAAACCAGGACCTCGCTGCACGCAGTCCTGTTATAGTTGAGTTGGCTAGTTAGAGACTGGATTCTGTTATGAGTTAAGTTTACAGTTCTCGAAGCTAGTTTCCAGTATTATCCTAGTGAAAGTCTAGCCTTGTGCACACTGATCGAATTTCCAAAACGCCATTTTGACTATTTTTATTATTATCGATATAATTTTGATTTGAAGGTTGGCAAATGTTTATGTTTTCTTCGGAAAACTCATTTTTATTATATTGTTTCGTTACGTGAAGTTTTTCACTGAAAGCTTATTTTCCTTATAATCTTTTAATGATTTTTATTTTTACTATTTTCATATAATAGTAATTACAGTTTTAAAATCATGTTATACGGCTGGGAGAACGTTGACGTTGCTCCCCACTGATTGTGGCTGTTATGTTTTTAACATGGCAGTTATATGTGTTTTTTTTCGGGTGGGCTAGCGAGCAGTTATGGATCCTGCTTATTAATTTTAATAATTATGTCTTATGGATAGTTCAAACCCCCTTTTATGGATTGTTTTAATTTTGCCCATTTTATTTAAGGCCTATTGTTTGACTTTACCATTTTAATTTTACTAAGACATAGTTTTCAGCGTGTTTTAATCCCGACTCTACAGTGTTTCCGCCACTATATCGCGTTAGAATTTCTACGGGATTACAGTTGGTATCAGAGCATCATTGTCTCCAACGCTTACACCTGAAATTAAGGAAGATACCAGTAAATTATTTAAACAGTAAATAAAAATATTATTAGAGATGGGTAGAAACAAGTAAGGACTTATTTGTTTAGCTTTCCTGTTCCTGAAACTCAATGGTTAGCATTGAATATTTGTTTTATTTGTCCAAGAAGAAGATAAGTGGACAAGAGGTTGACATGATGCTGCTCCAGATCGGGACAAGACCTTCTTAGAACTCTCAACGCCTGCTGACTCGAGTGGATAACTTGGTACTCCAAGAAAGATGCCGATGGTGACTCTTCAGCTCCGGTTTAGTTCGCTTATGCCACTGGCCAGATGATCAAGAGTAGATTCTAGTTCCGTGACGGTACAACAGACTCAGATGTGAAATCACTTTGGATCCGGATGGAGAGACCCAATTCTACTATGCTCGTATCTCTACGAGATGTTGAAGATATCCCGCGATTTCCTTTGTGGAACCTTAGAGGTCCGAACATTTCCGTCTCATTTTAGATCTTAGTTATCTAGGATCATCATTCTTTTCCTTATTCCTCCACTTCTTTCAACTCTTTTTTTCTAAATTCTTGCCTTTATTCTTGAGGCAAATCTTCGACTAATTTTATTACTTTACCATCTTTCCTCTTGAGATTCTTGGTTTGACCAAATTCTGTCTCAGTGGACCCCGTGAAAAGTCATAGATGTTTGAGGTTTAGTAAACCCTTGTTACATGGTGTGAGGATTGTGAGTATACTCTGTTATCTATCTTAGTAAGCTTTTGAGGATCGATTTGAATGATAAATTGTCGATTAATGGAATTAGGTTGGTACTTGAGACACTGAACCTTGGGTTATAGGTTACTTTGATTACTTTGGAGTACTTAGAGCTGAATATATTTTGGAGTAGTAAGAGTATGTCATATTTGATGGATACTTAGTACCTAACCTAGAACCGAACTAAGTGTAACTGATAATATCACTTTGGGATTCTTACCTAATGCATATTTGGTGGATGCATCGTGAATATTTGGGATCTTAGAGTATCGTTTAAGATGTTAGCCTAAGTGTTGTGGTACCATTTCAAGTCCTCGTTAATGTTTCGTAAATTTTGGGTTGACATAGATTAAACCTTGTTTCTTATGGAATAGATTGTTGATCGTTGATGTAAGGTTGTAACCTACGAACATTGGAGTTGAATGACCTAAATTTTGGGATAGATCATTGTTAACCTTGAAGAAGAGAAACATATTACACAATTAGTGGTTGGATTTATTGTGTTGTTTTGAGGAATACTATAATACAGATCATCTTATTGGGACTTTCAGGTGAGAACTCTTTGACCAGCGAGATTGTGCCTTCGTTGAGTTATTAAATATATTGTGGTTGCACCGTGGTGATTTAAAATTTGATGGGCTCCTAGAAATATTAGTCGAATGACATATTTGAAGATGTGAGTATCCGCTATTACCTATAGATTTGAGCGTGTTTAAAGATTTGTTATTCGTTCCTAACTCATGTACTTGCGGCATTATAAATATGTTGATGATCATTTTTGAGGATTTCGTACCCGAGCCTTGTTAAATTGGTGGACCTTATTAGTGTTCCTTACTCGAGAAATTTGGAGTATACTTCGAGTTCAAACCTTATGAGCTTCGAGTTTAGAAACCTTATCGATTGCGAGTTTGGGTGTGTTTTGATAACCGTTGGAATCTTAATTAATGGATTAGTCTAAATCATTTGTGGATTCTTACCATACCAATTGAAAGATTATATAAGTATGGAAGACTTAATTTTGGAGGCTATGGCAGTTAATAAATTTGGAGGTTGTAGATTAAGTAGGACCACCCTGTACCGATATTGGACTTAGCGTTAGTTGATGGGCCAATTAGGAACCCGTGTTTGTAGGTGTCGTGCTAGGAATCTCGAGATGGTTAATTTCCTCTATAATCCTTGAGAGCTCTGTCTGACTCTCAACTTCGTTTTTCTTTCTGCTTCTCTTGAATTCTGTTACCCCAAATGCTGCCAACCCCTTTGACATTTATCGATTTTGAAAACTTTTGTTTTAATTTATTTTATCCTTGTTCTATTTACCCGTTAACCATTTTTTTTATTTGAACTTCCTATTTTATAAAAAGTTTGACTAACTAAAACTTTTCAGATATCGTGAAATTTAACATTTTTGAATTTTAATTTAAGAACTTTATACTTCACTCTTGTTTTATCTTTGGTTGATATTTATATTTAGATCTGTTTCAAAATGCTCTAATAATTTATCTTAAATTATTTCGAAATTATTTCAATTTCTAATTTTCAAGCGATCGGAATTTTATGAAGAATTTCATATTTCCAAATACTTCAATTTCTATAGGATTATTATGTAAAAAGTTTTAACATTGCCGAAAATATTTTGTATGTTCAAGTTTGATAACATTTTTGAAAACTTTCATAGTTACTTTGATAACATTTTCGAAATTTTAACGTTTTGAAAATTGAATTTCGTTTTATTTCTGGTGGATTTTTGAATCCGTTATTGAAAATGTTTGACGATTGGTTCGATTTCTACTAACTAAAAAAATTTGATTTCTCCAAACTAAATTTTTTTCATCAGAAAAAGAAAAATTATCGAATTTCTTAATCAAATTGTTTAATTTTGTTTTGAAAATGTTTTCGGTTACCCTGTTTCCTTCAAGTTTGTTTACAAATGTTATTCAACAATATTATTTTATCAAATAACTTTACTTTACGATTTCATTAACTTAGAAGATTTTAAATTCCGGGTGGCTTAGACCAATTCCTCTTGGAATAAATATTTGCATTTGATTTCGTATCACTTTAAAAGTTGTAAAATTTTCTTTTACAGAAAAATTATTATACAAATTTGTATCCCCATCTTTTCGAGGAGGTAATCTTGATTCCCTTTCTGCTTATTCTTAGTTTCGAGGACGAAACTTTCTTTTAGTGGGGTGGATTGTAACACCCGCTATTCTCCCTAACATTTTTATCCTTTCCGTTATGACTTCGTCATAACTCTGTCACATTTTGACCTTATGTTTCATCTTTTTCCAAGCTTTATTTTCATTTTTGGGTTTAATGATATTTATTTTTTATTTTAAAGGATTTTAATTCTTTTAAATCTATTTATTTAATTTTCTTCGTAAACTATTTATTTTTCTGCGAGGAATTTTATTACCCATCGTATTTAAGCTCGGCTTTGAGTTATTCCTTTTTCTACAAATGTCTAAACATATTTTTATAATATTTTCAACTAGTAAATATTTTTATTTTCGAAAATTTAGCCATTAATGATTTTATTACGAAGTTTCGTAAATAATTATTTTCTTACACGAGGTTTACTCGAATTACTTTGAAATGCCTTTAACTATTTTACGATTATACTTTTTATCAACTTACAAATTATTTGAGACCTTTTTCCTCATATTTTGGACCGACAAAGCTCCTTGTCACAATTTTACTACGTTTTATTAATACGATTCATTTTATTACGTAAACCGAAAAGATATGATTATTTCCCTTCTCATTTAATTGTTGCATTATTGCTTAAACTCTTCACACTCCCTCTTAACCTCATTGGATTCCTCATTGGATTCCATATTGATGATACCACATTGGATTCCTCAAATTATTTATTCTCATTTAACCTTCTCATTTAACCTTAAGAAACCTTCCAACTCTTTTACATTCATTTCTCATAAAAAAATAATTCAATACCCTATTTTCTTCTTCCTTGGCCGTGAGACTTCCTCCTTCTTGGCTGATACTTGCTCTATTTTGAGTCACAATTAATCCTCTTTCCGAGCCTATCGTTAAGGTAATAATCGATTATGTTTTCGATCGTTATTCACCTTGATTTTCTTAGTTTTTCTCATGGTATTTTTCTACCATGAATTTCGTGTATGGTAGGTTTCGTGGACGATCCCGAGGCCGACGAGTATATTATTGATTCCGATTTGGATTAGAGGTAACGTCGATGTTACTCGGTATTTCGTGATTTTAATTGTGTAATTGCATGTATATTTTTATATTTCATTTTTGACAATATATGTATGTCATATAATCTGGAAAAATTTTGAATGTTAAAAATTTGCATGTTTCGATATTTTTATCGCTTTTACGAGATTAACGATTAAATTGTTGTACTAATTTGTAAAATCGTAATATTCGGCCTAAACTTGTAATATATGATTATATTCTGTAAAAATGAAGTTTTTAATGATTTTTAATAATTTGGTATTTTTCTGATATTTTTGATATCGATTATTGAATTTTTACCGTTTACGAAAAAAAACGATTAAAAACCGATTTTTACTTCTAGCACTTAAACATTTTATTTTAATCTGAAATTTGACATGGATAATCTTTCTGATGAAAAATCATTTTCTGAATTTTCTCATAATTTTTCGGGATTATTAAGTGGGTGAATTAATTAATCACTTTAAATCATCGTTTATCGTTAAAACCGTGTGTGTCGTTTAAATTCTCGATTTCTGGTCTTTTGTTTAAATTTTGGGAAAAAAAAAATATTAGTTTCTGGAAAATCATTATTTTTAAGTTTAATAATAATTTTTGGATATTAATACTTAAATCGTTTTGTAATTACTATTTTTATTAATCGTTATTGTTGAGATTAGACGATTAACGAGAAAACCCTTTAAAAACCAAGTTTAAAGATTCTGGAAAATTCTCTTTTCTGGACAGAATGTCCAAATTTTTTTTATATCTATTTTACGTAATTTTTGTACTATTTATTAAAGTCTTTAAATAATAGTAATGATTTTTGGACAAAATTTTGATTTATCGTTAAAATGGTTCGTCTTACCTAAAAGAATTATTTTTCCAGCAATTTTGAAAATATTTAAATCTGAAACTTTGATAGTTAAATCACCCCTTATCATATTCTAAATTTTTTTTAATGGTTTAATTAAATAAAACACGTTAAAAGATTTATTTTTACATTTGCCGTAAAATCCTATTTATGTTCATATTGTCGAAACTAATAATAATTGGGGAATTTTAATTTTATAAATTTTGGAAACACCCTAATTAGTAGTATTAAAATGTTTAAGACGTTTTTAATCATTTCATAAACACTAGTATGATATTTTAATAATTTCATGAACTCAAATGTTTTCACTTTAACAATTAATATCGTTAAGGCCGAAAGTATTAGTTTTTATAAATCTACATGTTTTACTAAAATTTTTTTATTAGTATGAACTAATATTTTCGCTATTTTGATATGATGCTATTTTTGTAAAGTTTCTAAATATAAAAGTTTCCTAAAATAGAAAGTTTCCTCTTTTGGAAGGCGATCCGTTTTCCCTTTTGTTCTCTTATTATTTACAATGATTATTTATATCCTTTTGAATATCGATAATGACTTTCTTTTGGAGTTATGGAATACGGACAAGTGTGGGGTTAGAGTAATATAGTCTAGGATGTACATTTTTGCCATCAACTGTAAGGCTGATGTGTCTTTATGGGGCACATTGGTTGTTGAACTGAGCATGGTTTGTGTTCATGAGAGTGTGCATTGTGCCCTTAAACTTAGATATCGCATCGTGTAAGTCGCGTCGGGTTGAACTGGATATGGCTTGTATCCAGGAGGGGTGTATACTACTTAAACCAGGACCTCGCTGCACGCAGTCCTGTTATAGTTGAGTTGGCTAGTTAGAGACTGGATTCTGTTATGAGTTAAGTTTACAGTTCTCGAAGCTAGTTTCCAGTATTATCCTAGTGAAAGTCTAGCCTTGTGCACACTGATCGAATTTCCAAAACGCCATTTTGACTATTTTTATTATTATCGATATAATTTTGATTTGAAGGTTGGCAAATGTTTATGTTTTCTTCGGAAAACTCATTTTTATTATATTGTTTCGTTACGTGAAGTTTTTCACTGAAAGCTTATTTTCCTTATAATCTTTTAATGATTTTTATTTTTACTATTTTCATATAATAGTAATTACAGTTTTAAAATCATGTTATACGGCTGGGAGAACGTTGACGTTGCTCCCCACTGATTGTGGCTGTTATGTTTTTAACATGGCAGTTATATGTGTTTTTTTTTCGGGTGGGCTAGCGAGCAGTTATGGATCCTGCTTATTAATTTTAATAATTATGTCTTATGGATAGTTCAAACCCCCTTTTATGGATTGTTTTAATTTTGCCCATTTTATTTAAGGCCTATTGTTTGACTTTACCATTTTAATTTTACTAAGACATAGTTTTCAGCGTGTTTTAATCCCGACTCTACAGTGTTTCCGCCACTATATCGCGTTAGAATTTCTACGGGATTACAGTTGGTATCAGAGCATCATTGTCTCCAACGCTTACACCTGAAATTAAGGAAGATACCAGTAAATTATTTAAACAGTAAATAAAAATATTATTAGAGATGGGTAGAAACAAGTAAGGACTTATTTGTTTAGCTTTCCTGTTCCTGAAACTCAATGGTTAGCATTGAATATTTGTTTTATTTGTCCAAGAAGAAGATAAGTGGACAAGAGGTTGACATGATGCTGCTCCAGATCGGGACAAGACCTTCTTAGAACTCTCAACGCCTGCTGACTCGAGTGGATAACTTGGTACTCCAAGAAAGATGCCGATGGTGACTCTTCAGCTCCGGTTTAGTTCGCTTATGCCACTGGCCAGATGATCAAGAGTAGATTCTAGTTCCGTGACGGTACAACAGACTCAGATGTGAAATCACTTTGGATCCGGATGGAGAGACCCAATTCTACTATGCTCGTATCTCTACGAGATGTTGAAGATATCCCGCGATTTCCTTTGTGGAACCTTAGAGGTCCGAACATTTCCGTCTCATTTTAGATCTTAGTTATCTAGGATCATCATTCTTTTCCTTATTCCTCCACTTCTTTCAACTCTTTTTTTCTAAATTCTTGCCTTTATTCTTGAGGCAAATCTTCGACTAATTTTATTACTTTACCATCTTTCCTCTTGAGATTCTTGGTTTGACCAAATTCCGTCTCAGTGGACCCCGTGAAAAGTCATAGATGTTTGAGGTTTAGTAAACCCTTGTTACATGGTGTGAGGATTGTGAGTATACTCTGTTATCTATCTTAGTAAGCTTTTGAGGATCGATTTGAATGATAAATTGTCGATTAATGGAATTAGGTTGGTACTTGAGACACTGAACCTTGGGTTATAGGTTACTTTGATTACTTTGGAGTACTTAGAGCTGAATATATTTTGGAGTAGTAAGAGTATGTCATATTTGATGGATACTTAGTACCTAACCTAGAACCGAACTAAGTGTAACTGATAATATCACTTTGGGATTCTTACCTAATGCATATTTGGTGGATGCATCGTGAATATTTGGGATCTTAGAGTATCGTTTAAGATGTTAGCCTAAGTGTTGTGGTACCATTTCAAGTCCTCGTTAATGTTTCGTAAATTTTGGGTTGACATAGATTAAACCTTGTTTCTTATGGAATAGATTGTTGATCGTTGATGTAAGGTTGTAACCTACGAACATTGGAGTTGAATGACCTAAATTTTGGGATAGATCATTGTTAACCTTGAAGAAGAGAAACATATTACACAATTAGTGGTTGGATTTATTGTGTTGTTTTGAGGAATACTATAATACAGATCATCTTATTGGGACTTTCAGGTGAGAACTCTTTGACCAGCGAGATTGTGCCTTCGTTGAGTTATTAAATATATTGTGGTTGCACCGTGGTGATTTAAAATTTGATGGGCTCCTAGAAATATTAGTCGAATGACATATTTGAAGATGTGAGTATCCGCTATTACCTATAGATTTGAGCGTGTTTAAAGATTTGTTATTCGTTCCTAACTCATGTACTTGCGGCATTATAAATATGTTGATGATCATTTTTGAGGATTTCGTACCCGAGCCTTGTTAAATTGGTGGACCTTATTAGTGTTCCTTACTCGAGAAATTTGGAGTATACTTCGAGTTCAAACCTTATGAGCTTCGAGTTTAGAAACCTTATCGATTGCGAGTTTGGGTGTGTTTTGATAACCGTTGGAATCTTAATTAATGGATTAGTCTAAATCATTTGTGGATTCTTACCATACCAATTGAAAGATTATATAAGTATGGAAGACTTAATTTTGGAGGCTATGGCAGTTAATAAATTTGGAGGTTGTAGATTAAGTAGGACCACCCTGTACCGATATTGGACTTAGCGTTAGTTGATGGGCCAATTAGGAACCCGTGTTTGTAGGTGTCGTGCTAGGAATCTCGAGATGGTTAATTTCCTCTATAATCCTTGAGAGCTCTGTCTGACTCTCAACTTCGTTTTTCTTTCTGCTTCTCTTGAATTCTGTTACCCCAAATGCTGCCAACCCCTTTGACATTTATCGATTTTGAAAACTTTTGTTTTAATTTATTTTATCCTTGTTCTATTTACCCGTTAACCATTTTTTTTATTTGAACTTCCTATTTTATAAAAAGTTTGACTAACTAAAACTTTTCAGATATCGTGAAATTTAACATTTTTGAATTTTAATTTAAGAACTTTATACTTCACTCTTGTTTTATCTTTGGTTGATATTTATATTTAGATCTGTTTCAAAATGCTCTAATAATTTATCTTAAATTATTTCGAAATTATTTCAATTTCTAATTTTCAAGCGATCGGAATTTTATGAAGAATTTCATATTTCCAAATACTTCAATTTCTATAGGATTATTATGTAAAAAGTTTTAACATTGCCGAAAATATTTTGTATGTTCAAGTTTGATAACATTTTTGAAAACTTTCATAGTTACTTTGATAACATTTTCGAAATTTTAACGTTTTGAAAATTGAATTTCGTTTTATTTCTGGTGGATTTTTGAATCCGTTATTGAAAATGTTTGACGATTGGTTCGATTTCTACTAACTAAAAAAATTTGATTTCTCCAAACTAAATTTTTTTCATCAGAAAAAGAAAAATTATCGAATTTCTTAATCAAATTGTTTAATTTTGTTTTGAAAATGTTTTCGGTTACCCTGTTTCCTTCAAGTTTGTTTACAAATGTTATTCAACAATATTATTTTATCAAATAACTTTACTTTACGATTTCATTAACTTAGAAGATTTTAAATTCCGGGTGGCTTAGACCAATTCCTCTTGGAATAAATATTTGCATTTGATTTCGTATCACTTTAAAAGTTGTAAAATTTTCTTTTACAGAAAAATTATTATACAAATTTGTATCCCCATCTTTTCGAGGAGGTAATCTTGATTCCCTTTCTGCTTATTCTTAGTTTCGAGGACGAAACTTTCTTTTAGTGGGGTGGATTGTAACACCCGCTATTCTCCCTAACATTTTTATCCTTTCCGTTATGACTTCGTCATAACTCTGTCACATTTTGACCTTATGTTTCATCTTTTTCCAAGCTTTATTTTCATTTTTGGGTTTAATGATATTTATTTTTTATTTTAAAGGATTTTAATTCTTTTAAATCTATTTATTTAATTTTCTTCGTAAACTATTTATTTTTCTGCGAGGAATTTTATTACCCATCGTATTTAAGCTCGGCTTTGAGTTATTCCTTTTTCTACAAATGTCTAAACATATTTTTATAATATTTTCAACTAGTAAATATTTTTATTTTCGAAAATTTAGCCATTAATGATTTTATTACGAAGTTTCGTAAATAATTATTTTCTTACACGAGGTTTACTCGAATTACTTTGAAATGCCTTTAACTATTTTACGATTATACTTTTTATCAACTTACAAATTATTTGAGACCTTTTTCCTCATATTTTGGACCGACAAAGCTCCTTGTCACAATTTTACTACGTTTTATTAATACGATTCATTTTATTACGTAAACCGAAAAGATATGATTATTTCCCTTCTCATTTAATTGTTGCATTATTGCTTAAACTCTTCACACTCCCTCTTAACCTCATTGGATTCCTCATTGGATTCCATATTGATGATACCACATTGGATTCCTCAAATTATTTATTCTCATTTAACCTTCTCATTTAACCTTAAGAAACCTTCCAACTCTTTTACATTCATTTCTCATAAAAAAATAATTCAATACCCTATTTTCTTCTTCCTTGGCCGTGAGACTTCCTCCTTCTTGGCTGATACTTGCTCTATTTTGAGTCACAATTAATCCTCTTTCCGAGCCTATCGTTAAGGTAATAATCGATTATGTTTTCGATCGTTATTCACCTTGATTTTCTTAGTTTTTCTCATGGTATTTTTCTACCATGAATTTCGTGTATGGTAGGTTTCGTGGACGATCCCGAGGTCGACGAGTATATTATTGATTCCGATTTGGATTAGAGGTAACGTCGATGTTACTCGGTATTTCGTGATTTTAATTGTGTAATTGCATGTATATTTTTATATTTCATTTTTGACAATATATGTATGTCATATAATCTGGAAAAATTTTGAATGTTAAAAATTTGCATGTTTCGATATTTTTATCGCTTTTACGAGATTAACGATTAAATTGTTGTACTAATTTGTAAAATCGTAATATTCGGCCTAAACTTGTAATATATGATTATATTCTGTAAAAATGAAGTTTTTAATGATTTTTAATAATTTGGTATTTTTCTGATATTTTTGATATCGATTATTGAATTTTTACCGTTTACGAAAAAAAACGATTAAAAACCAATTTTTACTTCTAGCACTTAAACATTTTATTTTAATCTGAAATTTGACATGGATAATCTTTCTGATGAAAAATCATTTTCTGAATTTTCTCATAATTTTTCGGGATTATTAAGTGGGTGAATTAATTAATCACTTTAAATCATCGTTTATCGTTAAAACCGTGTGTGTCGTTTAAATTCTCGATTTCTGGTCTTTTGTTTAAATTTTGGGAAAAAAAAATATTAGTTTCTGGAAAATCATTATTTTTAAGTTTAATAATAATTTTTGGATATTAATACTTAAATCGTTTTGTAATTACTATTTTTATTAATCGTTATTGTTGAGATTAGACGATTAACGAGAAAACCCTTTAAAAACCAAGTTTAAAGATTCTGGAAAATTCTCTTTTCTGGACAGAATGTCCAAATTTTTTTTATATCTATTTTACGTAATTTTTGTACTATTTATTAAAGTCTTTAAATAATAGTAATGATTTTTGGACAAAATTTTGATTTATCGTTAAAATGGTTCGTCTTACCTAAAAGAATTATTTTTCCAGCAATTTTGAAAATATTTAAATCTGAAACTTTGATAGTTAAATCACCCCTTATCATATTCTAAATTTTTTTTAATGGTTTAATTAAATAAAACACGTTAAAAGATTTATTTTTACATTTGCCGTAAAATCCTATTTATGTTCATATTGTCGAAACTAATAATAATTGGGGAATTTTAATTTTATAAATTTTGGAAACACCCTAATTAGTAGTATTAAAATGTTTAAGACGTTTTTAATCATTTCATAAATACTAGTATGATATTTTAATAATTTCATGAACTCAAATGTTTTCACTTTAACAATTAATATCGTTAAGGCCGAAAGTATTAGTTTTTATAAATCTACATGTTTTACTAAAATTTTTTTATTAGTATGAACTAATATTTTCGCTATTTTGATATGATGCTATTTTTGTAAAGTTTCTAAATATAAAAGTTTCCTAAAATAGAAAGTTTCCTCTTTTGGAAGGCGATCCGTTTTCCCTTTTGTTCTCTTATTATTTACAATGATTATTTATATCCTTTTGAATATCGATAATGACTTTCTTTTGGAGTTATGGAATACGGACAAGTGTGGGGTTAGAGTAATATAGTCTAGGATGTACATTTTTGCCATCAACTGTAAGGCTGATGTGTCTTTATGGGGCACATTGGTTGTTGAACTGAGCATGGTTTGTGTTCATGAGAGTGTGCATTGTGCCCTTAAACTTAGATATCGCATCGTGTAAGTCGCGTCGGGTTGAACTGGATATGGTTTGTATCCAGGAGGGGTGTATACTACTTAAACCAGGACCTCGCTGCACGCAGTCCTGTTATAGTTGAGTTGGCTAGTTAGAGACTGGATTCTGTTATGAGTTAAGTTTACAGTTCTCGAAGCTAGTTTCCAGTATTATCCTAGTGAAAGTCTAGCCTTGTGCACACTGATCGAATTTCCAAAACGCCATTTTGACTATTTTTATTATTATCGATATAATTTTGATTTGAAGGTTGGCAAATGTTTATGTTTTCTTCGGAAAACTCATTTTTATTATATTGTTTCGTTACGTGAAGTTTTTCACTGAAAGCTTATTTTCCTTATAATCTTTTAATGATTTTTATTTTTACTATTTTCATATAATAGTAATTACAGTTTTAAAATCATGTTATACGGCTGGGAGAACGTTGAAGTTGCTCCCCACTGATTGTGGCTGTTATGTTTTTAACATGGCAGTTATATGTGTTTTTTTTCGGGTGGGCTAGCGAGCAGTTATGGATCCTGCTTATTAATTTTAATAATTATGTCTTATGGATAGTTCAAACCCCCTTTTATGGATTGTTTTAATTTTGCCCATTTTATTTAAGGCCTATTGTTTGACTTTACCATTTTAATTTTACTAAGACATAGTTTTCAGCGTGTTTTAATCCCGACTCTACAGTGTTTCCGCCACTATATCGCGTTAGAATTTCTACGGGATTACAGTTGGTATCAGAGCATCATTGTCTCCAACGCTTACACCTGAAATTAAGGAAGATACCAGTAAATTATTTAAACAGTAAATAAAAATATTATTAGAGATGGGTAGAAACAAGTAAGGACTTATTTGTTTAGCTTTCCTGTTCCTGAAACTCAATGGTTAGCATTGAATATTTGTTTTATTTGTCCAAGAAGAAGATAAGTGGACAAGAGGTTGACATGATGCTGCTCCAGATCGGGACAAGACCTTCTTAGAACTCTCAACGCCTGCTGACTCGAGTGGATAACTTGGTACTCCAAGAAAGATGCCGATGGTGACTCTTCAGCTCCGGTTTAGTTCGCTTATGCCACTGGCCAGATGATCAAGAGTAGATTCTAGTTCCGTGACGGTACAACAGACTCAGATGTGAAATCACTTTGGATCCGGATGGAGAGACCCAATTCTACTATGCTCGTATCTCTACGAGATGTTGAAGATATCCCGCGATTTCCTTTGTGGAACCTTAGAGGTCCGAACATTTCCGTCTCATTTTAGATCTTAGTTATCTAGGATCATCATTCTTTTCCTTATTCCTCCACTTCTTTCAACTCTTTTTTTCTAAATTCTTGCCTTTATTCTTGAGGCAAATCTTCGACTAATTTTATTACTTTACCATCTTTCCTCTTGAGATTCTTGGTTTGACCAAATTCCGTCTCAGTGGACCCCGTGAAAAGTCATAGATGTTTGAGGTTTAGTAAACCCTTGTTACATGGTGTGAGGATTGTGAGTATACTCTGTTATCTATCTTAGTAAGCTTTTGAGGATCGATTTGAATGATAAATTGTCGATTAATGGAATTAGGTTGGTACTTGAGACACTGAACCTTGGGTTATAGGTTACTTTGATTACTTTGGAGTACTTAGAGCTGAATATATTTTGGAGTAGTAAGAGTATGTCATATTTGATGGATACTTAGTACCTAACCTAGAACCGAACTAAGTGTAACTGATAATATCACTTTGGGATTCTTACCTAATGCATATTTGGTGGATGCATCGTGAATATTTGGGATCTTAGAGTATCGTTTAAGATGTTAGCCTAAGTGTTGTGGTACCATTTCAAGTCCTCGTTAATGTTTCGTAAATTTTGGGTTGACATAGATTAAACCTTGTTTCTTATGGAATAGATTGTTGATCGTTGATGTAAGGTTGTAACCTACGAACATTGGAGTTGAATGACCTAAATTTTGGGATAGATCATTGTTAACCTTGAAGAAGAGAAACATATTACACAATTAGTGGTTGGATTTATTGTGTTGTTTTGAGGAATACTATAATACAGATCATCTTATTGGGACTTTCAGGTGAGAACTCTTTGACCAGCGAGATTGTGCCTTCGTTGAGTTATTAAATATATTGTGGTTGCACCGTGGTGATTTAAAATTTGATGGGCTCCTAGAAATATTAGTCGAATGACATATTTGAAGATGTGAGTATCCGCTATTACCTATAGATTTGAGCGTGTTTAAAGATTTGTTATTCGTTCCTAACTCATGTACTTGCGGCATTATAAATATGTTGATGATCATTTTTGAGGATTTCGTACCCGAGCCTTGTTAAATTGGTGGACCTTATTAGTGTTCCTTACTCGAGAAATTTGGAGTATACTTCGAGTTCAAACCTTATGAGCTTCGAGTTTAGAAACCTTATCGATTGCGAGTTTGGGTGTGTTTTGATAACCGTTGGAATCTTAATTAATGGATTAGTCTAAATCATTTGTGGATTCTTACCATACCAATTGAAAGATTATATAAGTATGGAAGACTTAATTTTGGAGGCTATGGCAGTTAATAAATTTGGAGGTTGTAGATTAAGTAGGACCACCCTGTACCGATATTGGACTTAGCGTTAGTTGATGGGCCAATTAGGAACCCGTGTTTGTAGGTGTCGTGCTAGGAATCTCGAGATGGTTAATTTCCTCTATAATCCTTGAGAGCTCTGTCTGACTCTCAACTTCGTTTTTCTTTCTGCTTCTCTTGAATTCTGTTACCCCAAATGCTGCCAACCCCTTTGACATTTATCGATTTTGAAAACTTTTGTTTTAATTTATTTTATCCTTGTTCTATTTACCCGTTAACCATTTTTTTTATTTGAACTTCCTATTTTATAAAAAGTTTGACTAACTAAAACTTTTCAGATATCGTGAAATTTAACATTTTTGAATTTTAATTTAAGAACTTTATACTTCACTCTTGTTTTATCTTTGGTTGATATTTATATTTAGATCTGTTTCAAAATGCTCTAATAATTTATCTTAAATTATTTCGAAATTATTTCAATTTCTAATTTTCAAGCGATCGGAATTTTATGAAGAATTTCATATTTCCAAATACTTCAATTTCTATAGGATTATTATGTAAAAAGTTTTAACATTGCCGAAAATATTTTGTATGTTCAAGTTTGATAACATTTTTGAAAACTTTCATAGTTACTTTGATAACATTTTCGAAATTTTAACGTTTTGAAAATTGAATTTCGTTTTATTTCTGGTGGATTTTTGAATCCGTTATTGAAAATGTTTGACGATTGGTTCGATTTCTACTAACTAAAAAAATTTGATTTCTCCAAACTAAATTTTTTTCATCAGAAAAAGAAAAATTATCGAATTTCTTAATCAAATTGTTTAATTTTGTTTTGAAAATGTTTTCGGTTACCCTGTTTCCTTCAAGTTTGTTTACAAATGTTATTCAACAATATTATTTTATCAAATAACTTTACTTTACGATTTCATTAACTTAGAAGATTTTAAATTCCGGGTGGCTTAGACCAATTCCTCTTGGAATAAATATTTGCATTTGATTTCGTATCACTTTAAAAGTTGTAAAATTTTCTTTTACAGAAAAATTATTATACAAATTTGTATCCCCATCTTTTCGAGGAGGTAATCTTGATTCCCTTTCTGCTTATTCTTAGTTTCGAGGACGAAACTTTCTTTTAGTGGGGTGGATTGTAACACCCGCTATTCTCCCTAACATTTTTATCCTTTCCGTTATGACTTCGTCATAACTCTGTCACATTTTGACCTTATGTTTCATCTTTTTCCAAGCTTTATTTTCATTTTTGGGTTTAATGATATTTATTTTTTATTTTAAAGGATTTTAATTCTTTTAAATCTATTTATTTAATTTTCTTCGTAAACTATTTATTTTTCTGCGAGGAATTTTATTACCCATCGTATTTAAGCTCGGCTTTGAGTTATTCCTTTTTCTACAAATGTCTAAACATATTTTTATAATATTTTCAACTAGTAAATATTTTTATTTACGAAAATTTAGCCATTAATGATTTTATTACGAAGTTTCGTAAATAATTATTTTCTTACACGAGGTTTACTCGAATTACTTTGAAATGCCTTTAACTATTTTACGATTATACTTTTTATCAACTTACAAATTATTTGAGACCTTTTTCCTCATATTTTGGACCGACAAAGCTCCTTGTCACAATTTTACTACGTTTTATTAATACGATTCATTTTATTACGTAAACCGAAAAGATATGATTATTTCCCTTCTCATTTAATTGTTGCATTATTGCTTAAACTCTTCACACTCCCTCTTAACCTCATTGGATTCCTCATTGGATTCCATATTGATGATACCACATTGGATTCCTCAAATTATTTATTCTCATTTAACCTTCTCATTTAACCTTAAGAAACCTTCCAACTCTTTTACATTCATTTCTCATAAAAAAATAATTCAATACCCTATTTTCTTCTTCCTTGGCCGTGAGACTTCCTCCTTCTTGGCTGATACTTGCTCTATTTTGAGTCACAATTAATCCTCTTTCCGAGCCTATCGTTAAGGTAATAATCGATTATGTTTTCGATCGTTATTCACCTTGATTTTCTTAGTTTTTCTCATGGTATTTTTCTACCATGAATTTCGTGTATGGTAGGTTTCGTGGACGATCCCGAGGTCGACGAGTATATTATTGATTCCGATTTGGATTAGAGGTAACGTCGATGTTACTCGGTATTTCGTGATTTTAATTGTGTAATTGCATGTATATTTTTATATTTCATTTTTGACAATATATGTATGTCATATAATCTGGAAAAATTTTGAATGTTAAAAATTTGCATGTTTCGATATTTTTATCGCTTTTACGAGATTAACGATTAAATTGTTGTACTAATTTGTAAAATCGTAATATTCGGCCTAAACTTGTAATATATGATTATATTCTGTAAAAATGAAGTTTTTAATGATTTTTAATAATTTGGTATTTTTCTGATATTTTTGATATCGATTATTGAATTTTTACCGTTTACGAAAAAAAACGATTAAAAACCGATTTTTACTTCTAGCACTTAAACATTTTATTTTAATCTGAAATTTGACATGGATAATCTTTCTGATGAAAAATCATTTTCTGAATTTTCTCATAATTTTTCGGGATTATTAAGTGGGTGAATTAATTAATCACTTTAAATCATCGTTTATCGTTAAAACCGTGTGTGTCGTTTAAATTCTCGATTTCTGGTCTTTTGTTTAAATTTTGGGAAAAAAAAAATATTAGTTTCTGGAAAATCATTATTTTTAAGTTTAATAATAATTTTTGGATATTAATACTTAAATCGTTTTGTAATTACTATTTTTATTAATCGTTATTGTTGAGATTAGACGATTAACGAGAAAACCCTTTAAAAACCAAGTTTAAAGATTCTGGAAAATTCTCTTTTCTGGACAGAATGTCCAAATTTTTTTTATATCTATTTTACGTAATTTTTGTACTATTTATTAAAGTCTTTAAATAATAGTAATGATTTTTGGACAAAATTTTGATTTATCGTTAAAATGGTTCGTCTTACCTAAAAGAATTATTTTTCCAGCAATTTTGAAAATATTTAAATCTGAAAACTTTGATAGTTAAATCACCCCTTATCATATTCTAATTTTTTTTAATGGTTTAATTAAATAAAACACGTTAAAAGATTTATTTTTACATTTGCCGTAAAATCCTATTTATGTTCATATTGTCGAAACTAATAATAATTGGGGAATTTTAATTTTATAAATTTTGGAAACACCCTAATTAGTAGTATTAAAATGTTTAAGACGTTTTTAATCATTTCATAAACACTAGTATGATATTTTAATAATTTCATGAACTCAAATGTTTTCACTTTAACAATTAATATCGTTAAGGCCGAAAGTATTAGTTTTTATAAATCTACATGTTTTACTAAAATTTTTTTATTAGTATGAACTAATATTTTCGCTATTTTGATATGATGCTATTTTTGTAAAGTTTCTAAATATAAAAGTTTCCTAAAATAGAAAGTTTCCTCTTTTGGAAGGCGATCCGTTTTCCCTTTTGTTCTCTTATTATTTACAATGATTATTTATATCCTTTTGAATATCGATAATGACTTTCTTTTGGAGTTATGGAATACGGACAAGTGTGGGGTTAGAGTAATATAGTCTAGGATGTACATTTTTGCCATCAACTGTAAGGCTGATGTGTCTTTATGGGGCACATTGGTTGTTGAACTGAGCATGGTTTGTGTTCAGGAGAGTGTGCATTGTGCCCTTAAACTTAGATATCGCATCGTGTAAGTCGCGTCGGGTTGAACTGGATATGGTTTGTTTCCAGGAGGGGTGTATACTACTTAAACCAGGACCTCGCTGCACGCAGTCCTGTTATAGTTGAGTTGCCTAGTTAGAGACTGGATTCTGTTATGAGTTAAGTCTACAGTTCTCGAAGCTAGTTTCCAGTATTATCCTAGTGAAAGTCTAGCCTTGTGCACACTGATCGAATTTTCATAACGCCATTTTGACTATTTTTATTATTATCGATATAATTTTGATTTGAAGGTTGGCAAATGTTTTATGTTTTATTCGGAAAACTCATTTTTATTATATTGTTTCGTTACGTGAAGTTTTTCACTGAAAGCTTATTTTCCTTATAATCTTTTAATGATTTTTATTTTTACTATTTTCATATAATAGTAATTACAGTTTTAAAATCATGTTATACGGCTGGGAGAACGTTGACGTTGCTCCCCACTGATTGTGGCTGTTATGTTTTTAACATGGCAGGTATATGTGTTTTTCTTCGGGTGGGCTAGCGAGCAGTTATGGATTCTGCTTATTTATTTTAATAATTATGTCTTATGGATTGTTCAAACCCCCTTTTGTGGATTGTTTTAATTTTGCCCATTTTATTTAAGGCCTATTGTTTGACTTTACCATTTTAATTTTACTAAGACATAGTTTTCAGCGTGTTTTAATCCCGACTCTACAGTGTTTCCGCCACTATATCGCGTTAGAATTTCTAGGGGATTACAGTGTCACTAGCTATACCAGGGATAACCAAGCCCTAGATAGTGTAACTGACTATACGAAATATTACTCCAATCCAATATAGTATAATCGACTATATTAGTTACCAACCATGTCTCAAACATAGGACAATATAACTGACTGAACTATGAAGAACATACATAGAAGTAACCTTTCAACAATAGGTGAATAATAGATAGTACAACTAACTATAACCATAAAGTTAACCTTGCATATCTAATGCCTAATAGTATTCAAGGTTAAGGTTCGCTGACTATAACCTTGTCTACTAAGTTGAGGTTGACCTAACTTCAACCATAACCTCGCGGAGTTACATAAACTGCAACAAGATTACGATGCTACGACGATGTTACATTAATCTCAAGTGAAGTGGTGTAGTAACTTCTCAATGAAGGTACATTAACTTCAATCAAGGTCACATTAACCTCGGCTATAACATTAGCTTCTTGCTAAGGTTACATTAAACTTGGATATAACCTTAACTCCATGCTAAGGTTACCTTAACTTTCGCCCTAACCTTAACTCTAAGTTAAGGTTACAATAACCTTGACTATAACCTTGCAAAGTTCGGGAACCTCGACAAGATTATAACCCCGTGTTGAAGTTATCTTAACCTCAAGTGAAGTTGCATAGTACTTCTCGACGAAGTTACATTAACTTCAAGTAAGGTTATATTAACCTCAACCCTAACCTCAACCACCGGGTGATGGTAGGTTGAGTCATCATTGAATCTAGGGTTTGAAACCCTAAATGCATCGATGAAACACCCTAGAATCTCCACCAAGGGAGGCCACGGCCTGTTCGTGCGCGTCCTAGAATTCTCTCACGAAACGACTCACAACTTTATAATTCGCACAAAACGGTAATAATTAACGTCTTAACGAAAATTAACGATATAATTAAATCGTGCAATTATCCACGAAATAATAAACATGTATAATAATACCACACAACATCCAATATCATATTAAACATTCATTCATCATATTAATGGCATTCACATATCATAAACGCGATTAAAAGGCACATCTAGTTACCTTGAAGCGTGCTAATTCTCGATCTCGTCTTCTATGACGTTCACCCGGACCCGTCTCCACGCCTAGACCACCATCAATCACGTGCCAAACACCAAAAGAAAACCCTAATCAAACACTACTAAAAGAACTACGAAAAACTAGCGCGAAAAGAAACGAAACTTACGAAATCATGCGAAGGATTGCGCTAGGATCGATTAGGATTAGCAAGAGATTAAGATCTATGCTTGAATGTGGAGGAGGCACGAAATTATGGAGAGGAAGAGGGGTGTGTCGTGGCTAGGAGGAGGAGAAGAAAGGAGAGGGTGAAACCTAATTTTAGGGTTTTGCAAATGAGAATAAGAGGTGAAATCTCCACTCTAATCACATATATATAGGGAAATATCATGGGCAAAGCTTACTTGGGCCCAAATCCCAATGCTCCCTCATCAAACCACATGTGGAAATCAAGGATGGTTTAGTCTTGGCCCAAAATCCAAGCTAAACCGACAATAGATTACCGGATACGATTTTCGGACAACTAGACATGAAAAAGGGAATATCCGAATAGGAAAATTATAGGAATTGAGTTAGATAAATAATTTCGGATATTAAAATATATGAAATGGAATAAATAATTATGTCCGAAAATTCGGGGTGTTGCAATCCAACCCCCTAAAAAGAAGTTTCGTCCTCGAAACTGGAAGGATGATTACCTCAATCAAAGAGATGCGGATGCTTCTCCCGCATAGACGCCTCGGTCTCCCAAGTTTCTTCTTCGAACCCCTGGTTCCTCCAGAGTACTCGCACCAAAGGAACCACCTTATTTCTCAGAATCTTATCTTTCCTATCCAAGATATGGACTGGACGTTCCTCATACGTCAAATTCGGCTCGAGCTCAATCACATCTGCTTCTAATACATGAGAAGGATCACTGCGATAACGTCTCAACTGAGACACATGAAACACATCATGAACCTTCGACAGATTCGGAGGTAGGGCCAACCTATAGGCCACCTCGCCAACTCTCTCAAGTACCTCGTAGGGGCCAATGTACTTAGGGCTTAGCTTGCCCTTGATTCAAAATCTCTTAACACCCTTCATTGGAGATACCTTAAGAAGAACCTTATCCCCGACTTCGAGCTCGATTGGTCTACGTCGTAAATCTGCATACGACTTCTGACGATCTTGGGCAGCCTTCAATTTCTCACGAATCAATCTCACTTGCTCCATTGATTCCTGTAGAATTTCTGGACCAAGCACAACTGCCTCGCTGCTGTCATCCCAAAACATTGGGCTACGACACTTTCTCCCATACAGAGCCTCAAAGGGAGCCATCTGGATACTGGCATGGTAATTGTTATTGTAGGAGAACTCAACCAAAGGTAAACTCTTCTCCCAACTCACTTGGAACTCCAAGACACATGCTCGCAACATATCCTCAAGTGTCTGGATAGTCCTTTCAGTTTGACCATCAGTTGCTGCATGAAATGCTGTACTCATCTTCAACTAACTTCCCAAAGCTTCTTGTAACTTCCTCCAAAACTGAGAACAGAACCTCGGGTCACGATCTGAGATGATGTCCTTAGGAATTCCATGCAAACGAATGATCTCTCTCTGATAGGCATTTGCAAGCCCATCGAGACTCCAAGTCTCTTTCATTGGGATGAAGTGGGCAACCTTCGTCAACCGATCCACAACCACCCAGATAGCATTCATTCCCCTCCGCGTTCTCGGTAGCCCCATTACAAAGTCCATCGAAATAGAATCCCATTTCCAGGTGGGGATCTCAAGAGGTTGCAACAAACCTCCAGGTCTCATGTGCTCGAACTTAACCTTTTGGCACACTAGCCAACGACTGACGAACTCGGCGATCTCCTTTTTCATACCAGACCACCAAAATCGTAGCTTCAAATCCTTGTACATCTTGTCACTTCCAGGATGTACGGAATACGGAGTACTGTGAGCTTCCTTGAGAATCTTACCCTTCAAGATTTCACAGTTCGGGATGCACCATCTTCCGTGGAACTTCAAACCACCATTGGCTCCAACCTCAAAACCCTCAGTACGACGCTCTCCCAAAGCAACCCGAATGTCTTCAAGGAAGTCATCTTCTCGTTGCTTAGTTCGGATCTCATGGAAGAACTCAGGCTCAGCAACCATCGCGCCCAAATTTAAGGAACCCGGCAAAACTACTTCAAGGTTCAACTTCTGGAACTCTCGAACTAGGTGTAGACACCCAAATTTTGACCGCCAGGTGTCTATAGCAGTTTCCAAGAAACACCCGATGATGATCGGACGCAAACGTGACTTGGTATATTCGGACTTGGGCTCGGAATCAGTAATATCCGACATGGACTTTTAGCGGAGTAAAAATCTCACAAAACCAACCTCAAAATCAGGCCCAGTGGGTCGTTCCGAGCAAAATAAGACTAATTTGGGTCAAAATCGACACCAAAAAAAATTCCCGTCTTTTAGCGACCGGGTCAAAACCCGGTCAAGACAAACCCGACACACAAAAATGACCGGATGCATTCTCGAAACATGCACCAGGTTCGAAAATCAACCAAAATCATCCAAAAATCAGCCAAAATTAATCACAATCAATTAAAATCAATCACAATCAAATTAAGGCTAATCAAGCCTTAAATTTTGCGGCTTGATTGATCCACTCGGTCGAGTGGATTGACCACTCGATCGAGTGGAGCCTCTCTGAACCAGTCCAGGTTCATTCACGAGGGCACTCGACCGAGTGCACCCGCGCCACTCGATCGAGTGACCCAGGGTCGGGGCTCCCTATAAATACCCCATGACCCCCATGCACAACACACACTTTTTTGCAACTACACAACTCTTACAACCTTCACGACTTGTTGCATGCGTACTCATCCCATACACACAATACTACGTCCCTAGCAACCTTAGGCAAAAACACATCAAACCCGAGCCCCTCGTCCCTCGGAGAACCGGCGAAGCACACACACATATAGACACCATAACTCACATACGTCCTCGATACTCCCAAGCCCGCGCCGCTATTACGAGTCCATTTCCGAGGTCCTTACTAAGCATGTATGTTGAGGGTGTCCTAAACCCCATCTCGATCTCTTTTTTTTCTAGTCTCATTTTCATTTTATTTATCGTATTTTCGTATCGTATTTATAATCGTAATCATAATAGTAACACTAGCATTAATATTGTCGTACTTTCGCGTCTTCATTTTTGCGTCATCTTTTCTTTATCATTATTATTGTCATAATATCGCGTAAATATATTTTAGTATGAAAATTCGGTTTCGAATGCGTTGGACTATGATAATCAACCTAAAGTCATAGTTGAACGCATTTAATCCCATTTCCAATTGGTACGAAACTCGTTGACACGAAAACCGACATCACATGATTCGCAAGAATTAGTTTCGATATCGTGACGTAGAGGGACATCTTTCGTCATTAATTCAAAATTTCTAAACTAGCAATAAACGTTTTCCTAAAACTCCGGTGACGGTATTATAATCGTTCATACACGATTACAATACCGGAGGCTAAGTCAAATACGAATCGTGCGATATTTGTATTTGATTTAGCCGATCACCGATTTTAAATCATAAAAAGAAACGAATTATCATTCGTACAGGGGCTACTCGACCGAGTACGAATGCTACTCGATCGAGTAGCACCCATAAAAACGGGCAGTAGCTACGTAAAGGACGCACTCGACCGAGTCAGCCCACGACTCGATCGAGTGGGTCCTGTAACCCAGAAAACCGAGAGCCTCGACACACATTTCGAGGCTCGACCTTTTTACGACTCTAAGTCATCACGTGTAAAAACAATCACGTGACCTTCCTTTCTTCAAAACTCACGCATATCACGGCACCTAGGACAACTTTGATCGATTTTTCGACGTGATAAGTTGGGACAAGGCATCGGGATTTGGGATCAGGCTAGCATCACGCCTAGGTTCTATATCCCCGTCCTTCGATTAATATATAAAACAATATGTATTAAATTGAAGTTAGTCCATTTACAAAAATTTACGGTCTAGTTTATACACGGGTCCGTTTATAATTATTGCTCATCACTTCCATTATACATTTCGATTATTGTTCGCCGTATTGTGAATTCCGGGTTGTATTCCGCCCGTGTAACTTGTAATCAATTTATTATTGCTTTTGCTTTATTTATTTACGTTTTACCGTTTATAAATGAACCCTCGCATGCTAAATCACTTCGACAATAAATTATATGCATTAAATTGACGTAGCTCACATTTAATACGCATGCTTAGCCAAAAATGCTGTTTGCATATCATTTCACCGAATCACTAACGCGCATATTAGAAAGTCAAACGATGTCTTAGTAGAGGCCGCTATGTGCGGGCGGGGTTGGGTGTCCTTAGTGGGCTTCCCAACACGTACCCTCACCCCTTACTCAGGACCTCGGTTTCCGGATGCCCGAAACCGTTGGCGCACGAGAGTTATTCAATACACGATAACCGGTAGTGACGGTATCGGTATCATAATGCAAAGGGACGAGCCCAATAAACTCTCAAACCGAGATGGGCCATACTCGGTGTATGGCCCATAGCGATATAGAGTGGGCTCGAACGGTTCCGAATAACCATAAAATTCGGTGGCGACTCCATTTCGACTTAAATTTCAATTCGATCCATTCTCATATGGAGATTCATTCGCCTACCCAAACCCGCGCGTGGCCGCGTCGGGGTGGACCTATGTCATGTCCACAATTTGGCGACTCCGCTGGGGATTAACCGATGAGTGCCTAACCATCGGCATCCTCAGGGTGAGACTCGAATAGAAATCGTTTGACAAATACAATATGCGTTTTAGTTTTACGGTTCATGCATAACCCCTATTTTTCCCGGGCCGGTACTGGTGACCGACGTCCCACTATACCACGATGTATTTCGCCTTGGATACGTTAAAGGTGTTCATAGTCGATTCGTATGGACTTTGCGGCATGTTCTAAGCTCCACTCGACTTAGGAAGTCCGTCCCGTTTCTCATCTAGACTATGAACACTGGTATAGACCCTCTATAGACCGACCGAGACTTAGTGTAAAGCATACATAGCGTCGTTATAATGCTTACGTGACTATGTGCTACTTGGTTTCCGTGTCGATTTTCAAAAAAAAAGTCATTTTCAAAAACCATCATTTTTCAGAATGCATCTTTTCAAAAAAAATTCAAATTTCAAAAACCGGGACACATACCGAATTTAGGACTTATGATTTTACTCAAAATAGCCCATTTTCTAGCCGGTATGCTGTCCAATTCAAAACTCGAAAATATTTTCGAACTTTCAAAACCAAGGCCCGATGTACTTTCCGATTTTCTAAAAAAAAAATCGGGCCTTTCCCCGAGTTCTCTCGGACTTTCCAAAATAATCCTTTTCAAAACCTTCCTCTCCTTAGGACTTCCCGTATTTAGCAGTGTTGGGTCATAAGTCGTCAAGGTCTATAGCGTCGAAACTCTGTTGATCTTATATCACGAGTTTCCTCCCTACCCCCATTCTGCCTTATTAGACTAAGGCAAGACCCACCTACGTAGGACATACTCCTACAAAGGAGGGCCCGTCTATACACTTAGGTCCAAAGTCTGGGGAATAGTCTCACGTGAACCTTCCTTCGAACAGGACTAGGCCCACCAAGGCCGAAATCTTAAGGAAGTCATACCACTTATGAGTCATCCGTCTAGATGTTTTTCTCGAGTCTTTTTCTTTTGGGTCGCTCGGGATGTACTTGTTTTTGGTTCCAAGATTTGGGTTCGGTTCCTGATTACGTGGTGTTCTTACAGACAGGCCACCATCCACCAGGCTCACCCGCAAAATGGAAGCTGCTTTGGCTGATCTGAAAACCTCTGTGGACGCCATGGTCGAGAAACAGACCGACATTGATGCCCAACTGACTGAAATGAGGGCTGGACAGGTGGCGATCGTTGCTCGCCTAGCTACGGTGGAGCACAGGACTCCAAATGTCGAGCTTACTGGGCCGTTGGCTGATTTGGTTAGTTCGGTGTGCCGACTAGAGGAACAAGTCCATTTAACTGGGAGTAACAACATCCATCGGGAGAATAGCCAGGATTATAACCCGTTAAGTGACAAACTGCCCGCGAACCTGAATCTCACGGGCCTACCTATGTTCGAAGGGACTGAAGACCCGCTACTACATGTGCGGGCCTTCAAGGAGTTCATGGCTATTAAGGGAGTGGACTCTTCTATGTTCAAAAACCTCTTTGCTGCATCTCTGGAGAAACACCCAAAGGCCTGGTACTACAGGCTAGACCCAAAGAAGTTCTCAACCTGGGACGATGTGGCTACGGAATTCGCTCGGAACTATGCTGATAACACCGAGATTCAGACCACCATGCGGTCCCTAGAGGTTATGGCCCAAGAACCTAAAGAGGGCTTTACCAAATACCTCCAACGTTGGAGGGCCGAGAGTGTGAAACTAGTCGATAAGCCTAGTGAGAAGACCTTAGTGGAGGCCTTTGTCAAGAACCTCCTCCCTTCCTACCGGGTCCACCTCCGGTATGCTGTCATACCCAATTTCACCACTCTTACTGAAATGGGCATGAGAATTGAAGATGATCTAAGACTAGAGAGCCTGACTAAGGCCCCTAGCAAGGGATACCAAGGGGCTTCCTCATCCACCACCAAGCCTTCGGTCGCAGCCCGAAGCATCTTCGACACGGTTAATCTTTTGGATGCCTCATCCAAAAGAAATACCCCTCCTAGGGTATTTACTGATATAGGGACTACCTATACATATGCCTTACAAAGGCTGTCTTCCAAAGGCCTGGTCCAACCGATAGGCCCAACTCCTGAAGTCCCAACTGAAAAACGCTCCAAAAGCTACAATGCCCAAGCCTATTGCCAATACCATCGGGGCAATGGACATGATACCGAGAAGTGTTGGAAGCTGAAGCATCTGATTCAGGATTTAATTGAGAGCGGGAAAATACCATTACCCGGGGACAAGCCAAGCAACAAGGACAACCCCTTTGCAAGACGGCATTATCACCCTAGAAGCAACCCCTATGACTGTGGCTAGCTGTAACGCCACGGACCGCACCAACCTGTGGGGATTCGATTTTGTAGGGATGATTGAAGAAGAGTACCTTTTTAGGCCCTATTTCACCACAAGCATCGACACGATGTTGCAGAATTTGGGATATTTACCGGGGGCTACTTCGAGGCCATATCTTCCAGCTGGGAAGATTATTGAAGTCCTGAATGACGGGGAATCTCATTTCGGTTTAGGGTATGCTATAACCCCGGGAAATGTGGTCCGAGAAGGAATTGAAAAGGCCTGCAACATCATCAAGGGTACCTACTTGGGCCCTTATAGCCCCAGGTTGTCTGACTATTTCGTCACACCGGTATTCGGGGCTATTCAAGTTGGCCTGTATCAACAGACTATCACATATCCCGAGACTGAACTAGCTCGGGAATGCAACTACATTCCAGATGACATATTCGCCCTCATCCAAGCTGAATCCAAGGAGGGTGCTGACAATGCCGAGCCCGTGCTGGGGCTCTTATTCGGGGAAGACAAAGCTGTTCCGAACCCCAAAGAAGACTTGGTGAACCTGATCCTTCGAAGCAACAGGTTCGACCCTTCAAAGCTAATCACGGAAGTCGGTGCTGATACCGGGAAAAGAAGCTGGAAGAAGACCGTCAAGTGGACCGACGGCCAAGGTCAAGTCTACAAGCTGACCACCGGGGAAGGAGACATGCCAGACACCGATTCTGAGTCTGAGTCAAAGTCCGAGTCAGAGTCTGAGTCTGAGTCTGAGTCTGTATTCGAGTCTGAGGGGTCTAATGCTAGAGTCCAGATTGTAACCCCCCTCCCTGTAGTCACTGCCTACGGAGCCTCGGGGTCTGTCCCGAAAGCGCTCCCAATCCCGCCTCTGACCAATGATCAGATGGCTGCTCTCTTCGAGCTATTTTCCAAATTTTCTATCAATAATAACAAAAACCGTTCCGCTTATGACTTGTCTTATTTTCAAAATATTTCCAAATTCAAAAATATTTTTTGCAATGACATTGAGAAACCAAATGAACAGGTATCCTTACCTCCGCGTCTGATCGAACAGCTAGAACAGAGGGAATCCCGAGATCCGGTAATTGAAGAAACTGAGTCTATCAATGTGGGAACAACCTTAGAGCCCCAGATGCTTAAGATAGGGTTATCTTTATGTCCCGAGGAGAGACAACAACTCACAAACCTCCTTCAAGAATTCAAAGATGTCTTCGCATGGTCCTACAAGGACATGCCGGGGATAGACCGGGAAATAGCTGAACACCGCATACCCATCAAGATGGATACAAACCGGTAAAATAGAAGCTTCGAAGAATGAAGCCCGAGTGGTCTCTCAAAGTCAAGGAAGAAGTAGACAAACAATTCAAAGCAGGCTTTATACAAGTGTCTGAATATCCAGACTGGGTTGCGAACATCGTGCCGGTACCCAAGAAGGACGGCAAGGTTCGGGTATGTGTAGATTTCCGAGACCTTAACAAGGCTAGCCCAAAAGACGATTTTCCGTTGCCGCACATCGACATATTGGTGGACAACACGGCGGATCATGCTCTTCTATCATTTATGGACGGGTATGCCGGATACAACCAAATCAAGATGGCAGAAGAAGATATGGGTAAAACCACTTTCACTACACACTTTCACTACACCATGGGGTACTTATTGTTATACAGTTATGCCATTTGGCCTCATTAATGCCGGGGCCACTTATCAACGAATAGCCACGACCCTGTTACATGACATGATGCATAAGGAAGTGGAGGTCTACGTCGATGACATGATTGTTAAGTCTAAAAACCGAGATGGGCATGCTACCGCCCTGAGAAAATTTTTCACCCGATTGCGTAAATACAACATGAGGTTGAACCCTCAAAAATGCAGTTTCGGGTTAACATCAGGCAAATTACTGGGCCATATCGTTAGCCAATGCTGCATCGAGGTCGACCCAGCTAAAATCAAAGCTATCACCGAGATGCAACCACCCAAGACCGAGAAAGAAATAAGGGGGTTTCTCGGGAAAGTTCAATACATCAGCCGGTTTATCTCAAAGCTAACCATGGTGTGTGAACCCATTTTCAAGAAACTGAAGATAGGGGAACGGATACTATGGGACGATAAATGTCAAATGGCTTTTGACAGAATCAAGGAGATCCTGTCTGCTCCGCCGGTATTAATGCCACCTCAACCCGGTTTGCCTCTGTTGTTATACCTAACAACGACTGAGACAGCCATGGGGGCTATGCTGGCCCAGACAGTCGATTCAGAAGAACGGGCTATTTACTACATCAGTAAAAAGTTCCTGGAATACGAATGCAAGTATACAATGCTCGAGAAAACGTGCCTAGCTCTGGTTTGGGCCACTAAAAAGCTCAGACACTACATGCTCAGTCACGAGGTACATGTTCTGTCCAAAATGGATCCAATCAAATACTTGTTCGAAAAACCCATTCTTAATGGAAGAATGTCCAGATGGACTTTAATGCTAGCTGAGTTTGACCTCAAGTTTGTACCGTTAAAAGCCATCAAAGGCCGGGTGGTAGCCGAGTTCCTCGCCGACAGCCCAATATCTGAAGAGGGCTATACCGACACTTGGGCCTTTCCTGACGAAGACATATTCCATACTGACACCGAAACATGGGACTTGTATTTCGATGGAGCATCCAACTTTCGAGGGTTCGGAGTCGGTATTCTCCTTATATCACCACGAGGGGAACACACACCGTTATCCATCAAATTAGACTTTGATGTGACAAACAATGCGGCCGAGTATGAAGCATGCATCCACGGGTTGCAAGCGGCTGCTGATTTGGGAATTATAAATCTCCGGGTTCACGGGGACTCGTCCCTAGTCATCAATCAAGCCCTTCAAAAATGGAAAACTCGGAACGCCAATCTCGTGGCTTACCAAGCACGAGTAAGGGTTCTGGAGAAACAATTCCAGAAGGTAGAATATATTTACCTGCCGCGTGAAGAAAATCAGTTTGCGGACGCACTTTCCAAATTAGCATCCTTACTAAACATCCCGGAACATATGCCCAGTATGCAAATCTGTATCGAAAGACGATCCGAGCCGGCGTATGTCAACGCCATTCAAGATATTGAGATCACCGATCCAGAACCTTGGTATCAGGCTGTTCTAACCTATTTGACTACGGGAGAATATCCACCAGGAACTGAAAATCGGGCCAAGAAAGCCCTGCGAAGACTGGCCACCCAATTCATACGTACGGACGACGGTCAGTTATACAAAAAGACGGCACAGGGGGCTTTACTCCTATGTATCAACAAAACGCAGGCCGAAAAAGTGATGGCCGAAGTACACGACGGCGAAAAAGGTCCGCATATGAACGCCCATATGCTAGCCCGAAAAATCATGAGGCTCGGATACTACTGGAACAGTATGGAGGCCGACTGTCAATCATATGTCAAGCACTGCCATAATTGTCAAATTTTCGGTAATGTTTAACACATGCCATCGTCCCTACTGTACACCATGACCTCGCCATGGCCATTTTCGACATGGGGGATTGACATAATTGGGAAAGTAAACCCTTCCGGGACGGGAGGTCACTGTTTTATTTTGGTAGCTATCGACTATTTCACCAAGTGGGTCGAAGCGGAATCATACCGTGTCTTGAACGCCAAGCATGTAGCCAAGTTCATCCAGAATAAAATCATATGCCGGTATGGGATCCCGCATGAGTTTATCAGTGATCACGGGACCCACTTCCAAGCCGAAACCGCTACTTTGCTAGCGAAATACAAAATCCAGAGGCATACATCTTCGCCGTACCGTCCCCAAACAAGTGGAGAGGTAGAAGCTGCCAATAAAACAATTGTCACCATACTTAAAAAGATGGCTGATAATTATCGGGACTGGCCCGACAAAATGCCCTTTGCCCTGTGGGGGTACCGGACGTCGATCCGAACTGCAACCGGGGCAACTCCATATTATTTAACATATGGCATGGAGGCAGTCCAGCCGGTCGAATTGGAGATACCGTCTCTCAGAATTCTACTAGAAAGCCAAGTGACCGAAGCGGATTGGGTTCAAGCTCGATATGACTCGTTAATACTCTTGGACGAACGACGGTCGCGGGCTCTCAATAACATCCAAATATATCAAAAAAGAATCAAGCGGGCCTTTAACAAGAGAGTCAGACCCAGGAACATCAAAGAAGGCGATTTGGTCCTAAAATCGGTTCGTGCCTTACTACCGGTTGACCCAAGGGGAAAATTCAAACCCAATTGGGCTGGGCCATACCTAGTCAAGAAGGTTCTATCAGAAGGAGCCATAATGCTGACGGACCTGGACGGGAACGAATTTGTCAACCCAACCAACCTAGACCAGCTGAAGCGCTACTACCCCTAAATCTTATCTCAAATGTCATTTGCAAAAATTATTTAAAAACATCTTTTTCAAAATTTATAAGCAAGTCAATAAGTTAGGATTATTTATCCTACTGTCGCGCATCTTGAACTCATAGTCTTGGTGTATTTCGAAATTGCAAAAAATCTACGCTTGAACTACGTTTGGTTTGATTCAACTAACTGTGGATACGTAGGCAACCCCTCAAAAGGGCACAACCACTGCAATAACGAAAAAAGACAAACGGTTTCACTAAAATAATACTTTTATTATTCCAAAAAAAAACACCGATAAATTCGGTATTTCAAAGTTTCAAAAAAAAAAGCCACAAAAAGCCACGAAAAAAAACACACTACAAAAATAGTAATAATATTTCAAATAATAATAAAAGAGAGACTAGTGGTAACCGGTCATCTTGCCCTTGCCTTTGTCTTTCGGGTCTTGAGGAGCCCGGGGACGTCGAGGCGGGGGCGGAGGCGGGCGCTCCCGAATAATAACAGGAACCTCCTTAGCTCGAATCCTCTTCTTTGACAGAGGATCTTCAGCTATAGTCACAGGCCCAAGTCGAGCCCGTACATGCTCCGGCAACCTATCCTTAGGACCAAGTCGGTCCTGGGCTGAAAGTCTCGGCCCTAGTCTTCTCTCCAAGTCGGTCTGGGGGCTCACCTCCCCCTGAACACCTCTAGCATTGGACCCCCTAGCTTGAGTCCTAGTTCCTCTTCTCTGACTTGGCCTCAGACGGACTATCGGAGCTTGAGTCTCCCCTTCAGCAAAGAAATCCCGGTTGTCTTTGACTTTTTCTCGCCTAAGCAGGTCGAAGGCCTCGTCGATCTTCAGAGCAGCACGAGCTTCGGCAGTCTCGGCTTTGGTCCACCTTTCGTAGGAATAAGACACCCAGGTAGAGTGAAGCGACTTGGGAACGGACCAAGTAACTCCAGTATACCACCTCTGAATCCAGGTGTCACATAAAATATCGGTCAGCTGGGTAGGTGCACTCACAACTGCCTCGTTCTCCGGGATGCGCTGAGTCCACCCATACTGTCTGAGTATGCGGTCTGGGTAGAGGTGAACTGTGTGACTAAAGGACAGAATCACCAGGTAGCGCGCCTTGTCTCCAGACGCCAGACCCGTCCAAGCATAAATAGGCCACCATGGAACCACCCATCGTATCAACGGACCACGATGGAATGTTAATTCTTCCTCCCAATATTTCTGGGTAACAAGGCAAGATGAATCGGTAGGCCGCCTCCTTGTCATCACCTGATTGAACCAATATTCACTTGGGTTGGGAGGAGGCTCGATCTTGGACAACCTTTCAAATAGCCAGAGCTGAAAAGAAAAAGCAACGCTTATGAGATTCCGGACAATTCAGCGTCCGCATAAGGGCACTCGATCGAGTGCCGGGGTCACTCGATCGAGTGGCACCCCTAAAACGAGGCAGAATGCTCCTTTACGAGAGCACTCGATCGAGTGCCAAGGTGACTCGGTCGAGTTCCCCCCTGTAGCAGCATGTCGCGAAAAAAAAAAAATCGAAAAGGAGAAAAGCGATATACCTGCAGCAGACGGGTGCTCCCAGTGAAACGGGCTGATTCATCCCTCTTTCGGTTGTCCAAGCCCTGAATAATTTCCCCCGTGATCAACAATGCGGGACTACACTCCGTCTCCATAAGGTCAACAATTATGAGAAGACGAACGCTACCCATGCAAGACAGTAGGTCCATATGGCCTTCGAAGGCATACACGTGCAGCATACAGAAGGCGAACGCCCTACGGCTATGAATAGGCGTAACCCGGATGTCATACGGGTTCATAAACTTCTCAGCTAAGGCAAGCAGAGAAACGGTATCCCCTTCAAGCATGCGAGATACCTCAGCGTGGGAAAGCCCCAAAAATTCCCATAGTTTCCTCCTGGAGTCCCGAACCGAGAAAGGGAAGGCAGGGCGGAGCAGTGGATTCCACCCTCCTATGGCAGCAATTTCCTCAGGGAGAGGACAGATCTCGCCCCAAGGGAAGGCGAAAACATGGTAAGTGTCATCCCAGAAGGTCAGACAGGCGTCGAGGAAATGGCGGTCCACGTGCATTTGACGAAACGTGAACAACTGAGTTATGCCTGACTGCCTCAAAGCTACTTTGCTCGCATCCCTAAAACGGTGTGCCCAGTCTTGCAGCATGTTGATCAGACGATCGATAGCCATGATAAAATTTCCTGAAAGGAACAAGGTTTTCTTTTGAGAAGATAAAGCTTTTTTGAGTTGTGACAAAGGAAGGAGCCAGGGTGATGTATTTATAATACCAAAACCCTGGAGCTTTCCCTGCAGCTGTGCCTCCTTGGCCCAAGCGGGCCTAGACATACAGGCCCGACCCATGACTCTCCCCACAGACACAGGAATTCAGTCATCCCGAGCAGTCTGTCAAAATTCTAAAATTCAAAAAAATACATTCTTTTTTTTTTTCAATTTTTTTTTTTCAATCATCCAAATTTTTATTCCCCAGCACGAGTCATTTTACTACCTACGTGTTGCATGCATTTTATGTGACTTATACAGGTACGACTCAAACAGGGACATGCAACCCTCTAAATCTCCCCAGCAGAAGCCCGAGGCGGCATTTTCCCCGGAATGGTACGGGATGGGCCCACATATAGGCGCACCCAGGACTTATGCGACAGGTCCGATTCTCCACGGAGATATTATCAGCAGCTCAGGTATGATTTCTAACTTATGGCTGGCGAGCCCTTCACGCAAGTCTAATGGACTATAAACGACCCGATCGGAAGTCTACCAGGTCTTAATTGACTTGGTAGCTACTCTGACTTTCGCCTTGTCCAAGCCTCAGTCAGAGTGGGGGCTCTGTAGACACCCAAATTTTGACCGCCAGGTGTCTATAGCAGTTTCCAAGAAACACCCGATGATGATCGGACGCAAACGTGACTTGGTATATTCGGACTTAGGCTCGGAATCAGTAATATCCGACATGGACTTTTAGCGGAGTAAAAATCTCACAAAACCAACCTCAAAATCAGGCCCAGTGGGTCGTTCCGAGCAAAATAAGACTAATTTGGGTCAAAACCGACACCAAAAATTATTCCCGTCTTTTAGCGACCGGGTCAAAACCCGGTCAAGACAAACCCGACACACAAAAACGACCGGATGCATTCTCGAAACATGCACCAGGTTCGAAAATCAACCAAAATCATCCAAAAATCAGCCAAAATTAATCACAATCAATTAAAATCAATCACAATCAAATTAAGGCTAATCAAGCCTTAAATTTTGCGGCTTGATTGATCCACTCGGTCGAGTGGATTGACCACTCGATCGAGTGGAGCCTCTCTGAACCAGTCCAGGTTCATTCATGAGGGCACTCGACCGAGTGCACCCGCGCCACTCGATCGAGTGACCCAGGGTCGGGGCTCCCTATAAATACCCCATGACCCCCATGCACAACACACACTTTTTTGCAACTACACAACTCTTACAACCTTCACGACTTGTTGCATGCGTACTCATCCCATACACACAATACTACGTCCCTAGCAACCTTAGGCAAAAACACATCAAACCCGAGCCCCTCGTCCCTCGGAGAACCGGCGAAGCACACACACATATAGACACCATAACTCGCATACGTCTTCGATACTCCCAAGCCCGCGCCGCTATTACGAGTCCATTTCCGAGGTCCTTACTAAGCATGTATGTTGAGGGTGTCCTAAACCCCATCTCGATCTCTTTTTTTTCTAGTCTCATTTTCATTTTATTTATCGTATTTTCGTATCGTATTTATAATCGTAATCATAATAGTAACACTAGCATTAATATTGTCGTACTTTCGCGTCTTCATTTTTGCGTCATCTTTTCTTTATCATCATTATCGTCATAATATCGCGTAAATATATTTTAGTATGAAAATTCGGTTTCGAATGCGGTTGACTATGATAATCAACCTAAAGTCATAGTTGAACGCATTTAATCCCATTTCCAATTGGTACGAAACCCGTTGACACGAAAACCGACATCACATGATTCGCAAGAATTAGTTTCGATATCGTGACGTAGAGGGACATCTTTCGTCATTAATTCAAAATTTCTAAACTAGCAATAAACGTTTTCCTAAAACTCCGGTGACGGTATTATAATCGTTCATACACGATTACAATACCGGAGGCTAAGTCAAATACGAATCGTGCGATATTTGTATTTGATTTAGCCGATCACCGATTTTAAATCATAAAAAGAAACGAATTATCATTCGTACAGGGGCTACTCGACCGAGTACGAATGCTACTCGATCGAGTAGCACCCATAAAAACGGGCAGTAGCTACGTAAAGGACGCACTCGACCGAGTCAGCCCACGACTCGATCGAGTGGGTCCTGTAACCCAGAAAACCGAGAGCCTCGACACACATTTCGAGGCTCGACCTTTTTACGACTCTAAGTCATCACGTGTAAAAACAATCACGTGACCTTCCTTTCTTCAAAACTCACGCATATCACGGCACCTAGGACAACTTTGATCGATTTTTCGACGTGATAAGTTAGGACAAGGCATCGGGATTTGGGATCGGGCTAGCATCACGCCTAGGTTCTATATCCCCGTCCTTCGATTAATATATAAAACAATATGTATTAAATTGAAGTTAGTCCATTTACAAAAATTTACGGTCTAGTTTATACACGGGTCCGTTTATAATTATTGCTCATCACTTCCATTATACATTTCGATTATTGTTCGCCGTATTGTGAATTCCGGGTTGTATTCCGCCCGTGTAACTTGTAATCGATTTATTATTGCTTTTGATTTATTTATTTACGTTTTACCGTTTATAAATGAACCCTCGCATGCTAAATCACTTCGACAATAAATTAGATGCATTAAATTGACGTAGCTCACATTTAATACGCATGCTTAGCCAAAAACGCTGTTTGCATATCATTTCACCGAATCACTAACGCGCATATTAGAAAGTCAAACGATGTGTTAGTAGAGGCCGCTATGTGCGGGCGGGGTTGGGTGTCCTTAGTGGGCTTCCCAACACGTACCCTCACCCCTTACTCAGAACCTCGGTTTCCGGATGCCCGAAACCGTTGGCGCACGAGAGTCATTCAATACACGATAACCGGTAGTGACGGTATCGGTATCATAATGCAAAGGGACGAGCCCAATAAACTCTCAAACCGAGATGGGCCATACTTGGTGTATGGCCCATAGCGATATAGAGTGGGCTCGAACGGTTCCGAATAACCATAAAATTCGGTGGCGACTCCATTTCGACTTAAATTTCAATTCGATCCATTCTCATATGGAGATTCATTCTCCTACCCAAACCCGCGCGTGGCCGCGTCGGGGTGGACCTATGTCATGTCCACACTAGGTCATCAGGTAACACCCTCATGGCGTGACAAGTCTTGCGGCTCAACGCATCAGCGACCACATTAGCCTTACCCTCATGATACAGAAGCTCAACCTTATAGTCATTGATCAGCTCTATCCAACGTCTTTGTCTCATGTTGAGATCTTTCTGTGTGAAGATATACTTCACGCTCTTATGGTCGGTGTAAATGTTGCAAGAAATACCATACAAGTAGTGTCTCCACAACTTCAGCGCGAATACTACAGCAGCTAACTCCAGATTGTGAGTTGGATAGTTCACCTCGTGAACCTTCAACTGCCTCGAAGCATAGGCAACTACTTTGCCCTTCTGCATTAAAACACAACCCAATCCAGACTTCGATGCATCACAATACACATTGAATCCAACACCTTCCTCGGGAAGTGTAAGCACTGGAGCAGTAGTTAACCGCTTCTTCAACTCCTGGAAAGCAGCCTCACAAGCTTCAGTCCAAAGGAACTTAGACTCCTTCTTCATCAATTGAGTTAATGGCCTTGCTATCCTTGAGAAATCATTGACAAATCGGCGATAATATCCAGCGAGACCAAGGAAGCTGCGGATCTCGTTGACATTCTTCGGACTCTGCCAATCGACTACGGCTTGAATCTTAGTCAGATCGACCATAACTCCTTCACCAGAAATCACATGACCTAAGAAGGTCACTTCTCTTAGCCAAAACTCACACTTCGAGAACTTTGCGCACCATTTCTGCTTTCGGAGAGTCTCTAAGATGATGCGGAGGTGACTCTCATGTTCTTGATTATCCCTAGAGTAAATGAGTATATCATCTATGAACACCACAACACGCTTATCCAAATACTCACTAAAAGTACGGTTCATCTGATCCATGAACACCGTAGGTGAATTCGTCAAACCAAACGGCATAACCACAAATTCATAGTGACCATACCTCGAACGGAAAGCAGTTTTTGGAATATCACTCTTTTTCACTGGGATATGGTGATACCCTGACCTCAGGTCAATCTTAGAGAACACTCTAGCTCCTCGAAGTTGATCGAACAAATCTTTAATCCTCGGCAGTGGGTACTTGTTCTTGATTCTAACCTTGTTCAATTCTCGGTAGTCGATGCACAACCTCATGCTACCATCTTTCTTGCGAACAAACAAGACTGGGGCACCCCAAGGAGAAGCACTCGGCCTTATAAAGCCCTTTTCTATCATCTCCTCAAGTTGCTTCTTCAGCTCTTGCAACTCAGCTGGTGCCATACGATAGGGAGCCTTAGAAATTGGACCTGTACCAGGCAACAGATCGATAGAGAACTCAACATCTCGCTCGGGTGGGATACCCGGAATATCTTCTGGGAAGACATCAACATACTCCCTGACCACTGGAATATCCTCCAACTTCAGCTCTTTAGACACATCACGCATACTACACAAGTAGTTCGGATGGCCTTTCCTACCCATGCTGACCATCTTCATCGCAGACACCCAACGAATAGTTGGTCTAGTCTTGACACCCTTATACGAAAGCCTTGCACCATCTGGACTCTTGAACACAATCTTCTGGTCGCGACACTGAAATCTTGCATCATAACGAGCCAACCAATCCATGCCCAAAATGATGTCGAAATCAGCTAGCTGGAAGCTGATCAAATCAGCCGGAAAGGATACCCCCATAATGGAGATCGGGATGTCTTTGAACCGAATTTTGCAAGGGACTGTCTCACCCGTGGGAGTGGAAATAAGAGTATTCACGGATGATGATGATGAAACAAGTCCAGCTCGGACAAAAAAAGATTCAGACACAAAGGACATCGACGGACCCGTATCAAAAAGAACAAAAGCAGGGAAAGAGTTAACAAGGAAGGTACCCGTAATCACATCTGGATTAGCCTCAGCCTCTGCACGGGTCATTACGAACACTCGGCCTTTCTTGGGGGCTTCCTCCTTTTTCTTCTAAGGACAATCGTAGGACTTGTGATCGGGAGACTTGCAAATAAAACAGACGATCGGATTCCCGTCACAATACTTGCCCGGATGGTAAGGTTTCTTGCACTTGTACCACGTCCAATCACTCTTGGACTGGCCTGACACTAGCTTGCCGGATGTCTTAGCCTCAAACTTTTGATTCTTCTTTGAAGGTTGGTAAGATGATGAAGAACCGTAAGGCTTCTTGGAATAACCACCGGACTTCACGCGGTCCTCAGACTCAATAGCCATCACCGAGCCATAGATGCTCAGAGCGCGGTCATAAGCTTGTTGGAAAGACGTAGAAAGGATCCCAGACATAGCAGCTCGGACTCTGGTTGCCATATTATTCTCATAACGACGAGTCTTAGAGGCCTCATCCATGGCGACCAATGTGACAAAGCGGGACAACTTCAGGAACTTGTTGGTGTATTCCTCAACGGTCATCACGCCTTGCTCCAAGCGAAGGAACTTCTGTTCCTTTTGCCACCTCAGTTCCTCCGGATAGAATCTCTTGGTTAGAGCCTCAGTGAAGTTGCGCCATCCGAATTCAGCCTGTGCTTGCAGATCCACCCTAGCTACGGCCCACCAGGTGTCAGCCTCTTCCTTCAAGTAATAAGAAGCCACGTTCACCTTCTGCGCGTCCGGACACTCCGTAGCCAGGAACAACTTCTCCATTTCTCGTATCCATGCCTCCAAGGCGACAGGGTCAGTATTACCTTCGAAGGTGGGAGGACGATGACGAGCAAATCTGTCGAACACCGACTGGTTGTTGCGCGGCTGATTGTTGAGCTGATTGTTGGCGTTGTTGACATGAGTGGCCAAACCTTCAGCCATGGTTGCCAACGCTTCCTCAATACGTCTGAGGCGAGCGGCCTCCTGATCATTGTTGTTCCCATTGCGTACCATTTGCAACAACGTACCCTAGGTTATCAAGTGGTTCAAGCCTAGGCACCACTTGCAAGCAACTACTCAAACATTCTACAATGCCACTAAGGCAAGAAAGTCCTTAATTGTTTCTACCCCATTTACTCTCACTCATTTACTAAGTCAAGTTATTCTTTTAGTGGTTAAGCGAGAGTTGGGAGCGTGTTCGCTCTGATACCAACTGTAACAACCCGGATTTTAAAAAACTTTTAATAATATAGATAGTATAAATAATAAGGTCAAAGGTGGCGGAAACACCCGACCAAATCCGAATCGTCACTATCTCGACATTCAACTAATACATTATTCAAAGAGTTCAAACTAAAAATTAAAGACATAAAATAAAGGGGTCTCTCTCTCCATAAGTCTTCCCCAACAACGAAGCAGTCAACAACATCCTGAAAGACCTGAAAGAGGGGGGGGGGGGTGTCCACAGTTAGTGGGGAGTAACTAGATGCTCTCCCTGTCGTCTTTACAATAGGATGAAAGCAACCAATAATCAGCAATCAATGAATAATACGAATAAGGAGTACATGAAAGCATTATCATACTCGACCAATTAGAATCATACCAATTACTAAGAAATTCCAACATCCAAATCGGACTGATTACTCACAATTAACCTTCTTACACTACGTCTAGGGTATAGAGCGAACACCGGCTCGAGTGTATAACTGATACTCTCACCTGCCAGAGCATATAACTGATACTCTGACGGACGGGTCGTATAACAGACTTCCCACCGGTGTGGAGCATATAACTGATACCCCACGGTACTATGTATAGCCGTATAACTGACAACTATATGTCTAAGCCTAGCTAGGGCTCTCGATGCAATAACTGTACACCGAACGACACACGGGACCCAGAGCATATAACTGACGTCTCAAGGCACGCCCGAACATAGAACTTCGGCATTTGGCGCTTTTTCATTCCGATTGGTATATAACTGATACCGCACGTCATCTTTACCACTATCTTTCGTGTAACTATACAGTATAACTGACTGTACAAGGCTCTCGAGAATAACGTCACGACTCCAATCCTAGTACAGTATAACTGACTGTACTAAGTGGCAACCCATCCTAGTATAGTATAACTAACTATACAAGGTAGTAATCAGACTTAGTATATAGTGTCACTAGCTGTACCAGGGATAATCAAGCCCTAGATAGTGTAACTGACTATACCAAATATTACTCCAATCCAATAAAGTATAACCGACTATATTAGATACCAACCATGTCTCAAACATAGGACAATATAACTGACTGAACTATGAAGAACATACATAGAAGTAACCTTTCAACAATAGGTGAATAATAGATAGTACAACTAACTATAACCATAAAGTTAACCTTGCATATCTAATGCCTAATAGTATTCAAGGTTAAGGTTCGCTGACTATAACCTTGTCTACTAAGTTGAGGTTGACCTAACCTCAACCATAACCTCGCGGAGTTACATAAACTGCAACAAGATTACGATGCTACGACGATGTTACATTAATCTCAAGTGAAGTGGTGTAGTAACTTCCCAATGAAGGTACATTAACTTCAATCAAGGTCACATTAACCTCGGCTATAACATTAGCTTCTTGCTAAGGTTACATTAAACTTGGATATAACCTTAACTCCATGCTAAGGTTACCTTAACTTTCATCCTAACCTTAACTCTAAGTTAAGGTTACAATAACCTTGACTATAACCTTGCAAAGTTCGGGAACCTCGACAAGATTATAACCCCGTGTTGAAGTTATCTTAACCTCAAGTGAAGTTGCATAGTACTTCTCGACGAAGTTACATTAACTTCAAGTAAGGTTATATTAACCTCAACCCTAACCTCAACCACCGGGTGATGGTAGGTTGAGTCATCATTGAATCTAGGGTTTGAAACCCTAAAAGCATCGATGAAACACCCTAGCATCTCCACCAAGGAGGCCACGGTCGGTTCGTGCGCGTCCTAGAATTCTCTCACGAAACGACTCACAACTTTATAATTCGCACAAAACGGTAATAACTAACGTCTTAACGAAAATTAACTATATAATGAAATCGTGCAATTATCCACGAAATAATAAACATGTATAATAATACCACACAACGATATAATTAAATCGTCATTCATTACTTGTTATATTATTTGTAAAAAATATTTTATTTTGTGTAATTTGTGAAGAGTATTTTAATAAAATGTAAACAAATGACTGAGAGTGATGGTGTATATTTTATTTTCTTTAAATAAATTAAATTAGCTAAGTTATTGAGTTAATTTCTAAATAATTATTTATTTTGAGAGTAGAGAATTAATAATGATTGAAAGTAATGTATTCTACTATGTTTTCTTACTTAGAACGATCGTGTTTTTTTCAACCGAGGTGGACTACATTAAACTCAAATGAAATGAGCTCAAGTGGATTGAATTGAAGTGATTTAGATCGACAAATGAACCTAATTATTAGCATGCTTCAAATAAATGACAATTTATATAAATTCAACAACCATTACAATTCAATAACCTTATAAATCAACTGTTTTAAGCTTTAGAAGAAGAAGAAACAGACATTAACCAAAGAGTATATATGTATTAGTTCCGAAACTCTCTTTCTCATTTTAATGTATGAAATCATGCTTCTTACTTATCCATTCATGGAAACAAATTAACACAATATCAACGTAACAATGGTATTAGAGAAACTAACCGACTCATTTGACCCGTGATTGATGGTATTAATGGTATTCAATATAAAGTGTCAAAGATTTGACCCGTGACCCGACTCATATTTGACATGATTCGGTTGATAGATCTAGTTGCTAAAGTTCTAAATGCCTCTTTCTTCCCCTGTTAACAGCTTCGTGAATCTCTAATGGCAGGAGAACTCCTCCACCTTTCAAATTCTTCAATTCCAGCTTAAAAATAGATGCTTACGTATTAATGAAAAATATTCAATCTTTAAGAAAAAATATTGAAGAGACTGAAATTGAAGTACGCTAGGTAAAGTTAGGTATGAACGTATAGTCGATTGAAATCTTCAAAGTCATCATAAATACGTTCAACTACACATGTATAGTCGACTATGACTCTCTAATGATGAAAATTCTCTAAACACCCACGCGACAAATGCCTTCATTGGTGCTGAATTCGGATGAGTCTGCGTCCTCAAAATTAGCAATTATTCAACATTTGCTCACAAAAATCACTCCCAAAACATTGACGATTACCAAAAGCTCATTTGATCCATTATCTTGGGTCAAAACTGGCATCAATTTCACAATCAATCACTCCGCCCTCCAAGGTCAATGACACATCACAACCCTAAACAACATTTTCACAACAATATGACGATTCAAGTCAAATTGACAAATTATTACAAAATTCATTAGGTCTTAGAGTTGAGTCCATCAATATTACCCTAAAAAACTATCTATGATGAGAATGATAAGGAATGCTTTTTCTGTGTCTGAAACATTGTGAATAATCTTTATACTTTGTGATTCCGTGAACCTGATTAGAGTCATCTGCGCAACAAATCAATAAACAGAACAATGTTTTATAGATAGAAGCACATTGTTTTATATCTTTGTGTTATTGATCAATCAATCAAAAAAAAATCAATCACCCATCAAATGAACATAGTCCTTCAAATTCTGACTTACAAAAACCACTCTCATTCCAAGCAAACCCTAAGTCGGATTAAAATATCTAAATAAGGAAAACAATTGAATAAATCCAACCTATTTAGACAAACTAACACTCAAAACCTCTCAAGTGACAACTCCCACACCGATAATATTCCGTCACTAAATAATGTTAATATATAAACATGTAACTGTTAATATAATACTCCGTAACACTTAAACATTAACAGATATTATAACTAAATACATAAAATGGACAAACGAATAAATTGCAATGACCGAAGTTTCAATGCTACAATTGATTCATCAAATTTCCACATCACCAATATAAATTATTGCTAAACACCGTTAAGGCTTTAATTAATCGGCCAGGTAAGAAATTAGAAAGAAGAAAGTGGATGAAAAAGATGAACATAAAAATGCACTTGCCAATACGTAATTGAAGCAACAAACCATCAGCGTCCAACACAATACAATAAATCAATAGTACAATAAAATTGAGATGTGCACATCAGCGCAAATCCATGAGTATTTGTAAAGGAAATATAGTAGAAGACGCAAGACTGACCTTGATCGATAGATTGCACAACCATTTGTCCGTAACTTGTGACTCCTCCGAGAAAGTCGAGTAAAATGTTTCCCATGGTAAACCTTTCAATGCGTTTCCGATAGAATTTCATGAATGCCTGCACCCCAAAAATATGCCGTAATGAATAAAATTTTCAGGTAGCTTCAGTTATATCGTAGAAGTCTTATGGCTAAAACAATCGAGAAACGCATGAGTTCATAAATAGAGGCGGTTCTAACCTGAGGAATATATTTGACGACAGTCATCGCATGAACACTTCTGGAAGATTCCGAAAAATAAAACACCTTTAAATTTTCGGGAAAAAAATCATCACAGAGAATCAAACTGCATAATGTCAACTGACGCAAGCACAACTAATAGCAATCTTACTCATGTGTCTTAAGTAATTTTAGCACTTCTTCCTCTTTCACCTCTCTTCTCTAAACAAAATTAATCAAATTCTATCAAATACCCACATCATCAAATTACGAAAATCAAACTTATCAAACTAATTAATTAAAACTACAATTAATACGGAGTACAAATTAATCACATAATCAAATAATGAAAATTAATCAAGTTTATCCAATCCCCGCATCATCATAATTGAAACTAATACAGAAAATTAAGACCGGCCTTCATTATCAATGCCTCCACGGCTCCACCTTTGTTTTCGGCTACGCATTCCACATCATTCGTACTGCAGGTAACCTAACACTTAATCTCAGTTTACTTAAGTTGTATAGAACTTTAGAAATACACTCCACCGCAAAAATATGGAGCACATAACTCTAAACCATCCAACAATGATGAACGTCAACTCTCAAGCAAGCAAATATTACTATATATGAGCAAAATAATTCAATTAGCATACATAGGTACATCTAGCAGTATGTCTAAAAACATGCAAAATAGTGATTCTCAAGGTTTTGAATGTCGCACCAAAAAACGAAAAAAAAATTGTATCAATAAAAACACATGGGAATCACAATAAAAGAAACATAAACGGGATCAAAATATAAATCATGTAAAAGCACGCATTAATCCTACAACTTCAGGTTACAAAACAGAACTAATACTACCAAATACGAAGTACAAAACAGCTTAAAGAGAAAAGAAGCAAGGTTGTAGAGAAATTACCCATATGACGTTATATGTTAGACACATCAATGTCGGCCTATGATGATTAGGAAAAATGGATGGAAATGGCGAGCTCCTCTGCTATTGGTATGTTATATGTGTCAATGCGAGAATATAAAATGTATACAAATATATGTATTCAATCAATATAGACAACTTCTGCAGAAGAATAAATAGCGGAAAAATGGTGTAAATTTTGAACAAACAACTACAACGAAACTAAAGTATTTCTCACTTGGGATGAATTACAATTGTTCTCATCGCTGGGTGACTCTTATTCTCTTTATCAAGATCGATGACATAATTCTCTCAAATTAACCATAAAGCCGATTGTATTCTTCATGACACTCACATATAGACATAAGTAAGATTCATTTCGGTAATCCATATATCTCCATTTGTTTCACCATTTACTTATACTAAAACTCACACCACAATTTAAACAACTCAACGATGGCTTATCCAAAGCAACTCCAACTATTGCTTATAGTCATAGAGCAAAGCAACTCCAACTATGGCTTATAGTCATAGAACAAAGCAACTCCAACTATGGCTTATAGTCATAGAACAAAGCAACTACAACTATCATCATACGCAATATTGACCAATTCTTAAAGGCTCAAACTATACAGTTCATACAACGACTCTTGATCAATAAAAATCCATTGTTACTTGATCATGCAACAATAAATGGGATAAATCAATAATCTTCCAAATTCTGCAATTTTTCATTTCAAATTTTATCAAATTACTAAAAAAAATGAGAATACTGTCACTAATTTACTGCAATTCCATCCCAAAATCCAGAATCCACAGTACTTACCCATCAACATTGCATTCACATTCATAACCTAAAGCCACCAAATTCACATAAAACTCACAAATTTTAAACAACTCATTTGCTGAAAAACCTCAGAAATATGTTCTTTACAAAATCAAACCTATAAACCACCCAATAAAGATGAAGAAAATCAGGAATTTGTGTTTGAAAAGATGTTTTCTAATCTTAATCAAGCTTATTTGAAGCATGAACCTGGTCAAAATCCTATCTTTTCTCACTAATTTTTTGTTGCTTTTTTATCTAAATTGTAAGAATTATTATTGAATTTGGAGCGGTTTTTAAGAAATTAGACAAACCCAATGCTCAAATTCTTCAAAAATTATGCAATTATCATGGCTTAGATGAAACTAAGCAACTTTGAGCCATATCATAACATCAAACCAACCACAAAGGAGATCAAACAACTATGAATTCGCAAAAAAAGCAAAGAACTTGAATTAAAACTTAAAAAATAAAGAAAAAATGTATTGAGTTCGGCGAAGAAGAGCAATGCTCCGATTAAGGCAGAAAAAATGGTGATAATACCGCCAGAAAAATACTCTTATAGAAATCTTCGTTCATCTCTAAGTATGCATCAAAATCTCAAAGCTTTTGATAAAAAATCTCCATTTCAATCTACCACCAAATTAAACCACCCTACAATTTTAACCAACTTTCATCAATTGCGGATCACACCATTAAATCGGTTAAATTTCAAAAAATTTTGGTGAGGAGAATTGGGTGTTTGAAGGTGAAAGAATCTATTTGTTTGGTGAATGTGAATGATGTGATTATCACGTTAATCACATTGTAGGTGACAGTTAATTTTCCTTGTCAACTCTTAAAACTCCAACTATGAAAGAAAATAACATGATCGATAAATGAAAAATCAATAAGCGAGGTAGACAGAAAAAAAGTGTACCTTGTAAAAATATAAGGGTGAAAATTTCAAGTAGATATCCGGTTCGAGTAGATATCCGGTTCAGTTCTCAGATTTAACGGGTCTGATTTCGAATCGTCTTCTATCTTCTCCGTCGGAAAGCTGCCACTGCGGTTGTTGTCACCGCGGGTTGTCTTCTTCTCCTTCTAATGCCTTCAACATGATCATCATATATCAATGATTTATACAAACAATATGCAAATTCAATCAAAGAAATCGCAGAAAACTTGTAAAATGACGGCAAAATTACTGTAATCAAAGTCCAAACGACAGCAGTAAGATCAAAGAATGCACATTTAATCAAAGAAATCGCAGAAAACTCGTAAAATGACAGCAGCGACATCAACGAATGCACATTTAATTATAGAAATCACAGAAAACTCGTAAATGACAGCAAACTAAACTCAAACCGTTATAAGAAATGATGAAACAGAATTGGGTGTACTTCAAAGATAGAAAAATTGATTTACCTATGGATTTCCTTGATTGAATCCAAAGCTTTAACCTTCATATCTACATAAAAATCAATGAAGATGAGAAGAAACACCACATTTGAAATACTTAAAAAATAAATTGGGCACATAATAAAAGGGAGGATATTGATGGTCGGAGATTATATCGGAGATTATACCGGAGATCCTCCGTTGACGGCGAGCGCATCTGCATCACCTCACAGCTTTGATTTCTGATTTTACATCTTTCCAATTCCAATATAACGCTGTTAATCGACATTTGAAGCTCCAAGTTCATCTACTATGACGCCTGTGAAGAATGAATAAATTAGTAGTAATAATCGATGGAAAATTATTGGATGAATAGAAATTATAGGTTAGGAATTAGGGGATTATATAAGAGTTTCTAATTTTTAATACAAAAGTGAGAACTGATTGATTGAGAATTTAGGGGGAGCGGCTGGGTAGCAGTGGAGTAGAGGGTGATGGTGAGTTAAATGGAGTGTGGGAAGTTGATTTGAAATAGGGAGTTATATGTGAGTGGGAAGTTAAGAGTTTGAGTAGGGAGTTGAAGATAGATTGAACTGCTGACGGTTTATTTGGGTTGGTTACAATATTTTTTTTTAAGTAACAACCACGTCGGATGCAACATGGCGCCAAATAGGACGATGACTCGGACGCTGACGTGGGTGAATGTGGTGCGAGTATTTTCTTCAGCATTAATATATAAGAGATGTGCCACTTTTAAGGTGGAAGAAATCATAGAAACGGAGGGAGTACTTGGTTTCCGTGTCGTTTTCAAAAACCGTCATTTCAAAAAGTGCATCTTTCCAAAAATATCCAATTTCAAAACCCGGGACGTATACCGAATTTAGGACTTATGATTTTACTCAAAATAGCCTATTTCTAGCCGGTATTCTGCCCATTTCAAAATCGGGACGTATACCGAATTTAGGACTTATGATTTTACTCAAAATAGCCTATTTCTAGCCGGTATTCTGCCCATTTCAAAATCTGGGACGTATACCGAATTTAGGACTTATGATTTTATTCAAAATAGCCTATTTCTAGCCGGTATTCTGCCCATTTCAAAACTCGAAAATATTTTCGAACTCTCAAAATTGAGGCCCAATACATTTTTTTCTAATTTTTGAAAAATCGGGCTCCCCTCCACCGAATTTCTTTCGGATTAAAAAAAAATCCTTTTCAAAACCTTCCTCTTCTTAGGACTTCCCGTATTTAGCATGTGTCGGGTCGTGTCATAAGTCGTCGAGGTCTTTAGCGTCGAAACTCTGTCGATCTTACATCACAAGTTTCTTCCCTATCCCAGTCCGCCTTATTTGACTAAGGCATGGCCCACCTACGTAGGACATACTCCTACAAAGAAAGGCCCGTTTACACATTCAAGTCCAAAGTCTGAGAAATATCTCACATGGACCTTCCTTCGAACAGGACTCGGCCCACATAGCCGAATCCTAAGGAAGGCCCACCTTTCACAAGTCACCCTTCTAGGAGTCTTTTCCGAGTCAACCTTTTACAAGGCATAGCCCTATAACAAAAGGTTTGTGGTCCTTACGTCTAAGGGTCACTCGTCTGACACTCGAGTCTTAACAAAATTATCGATCCCACTTGGGGGCTACCCTTCAGCAGAGCGATCAATCACGGTCCCTCTAAGGTTCATGTCTTACACATGTCTCACGTACCCCACTTTTGAGTCACTTAGATGTCACACCATCTGAGTCCTATCAAAGTCCTTGGTCTCACCTGGGGGCTATTCTCCGACGGAGCGATTAATCACGGTCACTCCGAGAATCGTACCCTACACATTTGTCTTAGGAGAGTCTAACCCGAGTCAGGCTGGAGTCGTCTCTCCCCCCGCGCTATTTCCTATGCCTTGGTGAATTTGAGTTCCGAAACAATTTTTCTGATTACGCGGTGTTCTTACAGACAGGCCACCGAAAGCCAGACGCCAGAAAATGCAAGAAACCTTGGACCAACTGACCGCCGCGCTGGCCAAGATCGAGACCCAATTGACGGCCATCAGGGCCGACCAAACAACCCTTGCCACCCGTTTGAGTGTCGTGGAGAAAAGGACCCCCAATGCTGGATCTGAGACTACTGGGCCTTTGGCTGAACTAGTTAGCGCAGTCCGCAAACTGGAAGAACAGGTCCACTTGTCAACTAACAACACTATCCACACGGAAAATGCCCGTGCCTATTCACCCTTGAATGATGAACTGCCCGACAACCTCAACCTTACGGGCTTGCCAATGTTTGATGGGACCGAAGACCCTGTACTTCACATCCGGGCCATAAAGGAGTTCATGGCCGTCAAAGGAGTGAAATCGACCATCTTTAAGCACCTGTTTGCCTCTTCCCTCAAGAAGCATCCGAAAGCCTGGTACTACAGGCTTGATTCCAAGAAGTACCCGACTTGGGATGACGTGGCAACAGAATTCGCTTGGAATTACGCTGATAATACCGAGATCCAAACTACGATGCGTACTCTGGAAGTCATGGCCCAAGAGCCCAAAGAAGGTTTCACTAAATACCTTCAAAGATGGAGGGCCGAGAGTGTGAAGTTGATCGATAAGCCCAATGAAAAAACTTTAGTGGAGGCCTTTGTCAAGAACCTTCTCCCTTCCTACCGGGCCCATCTCCGGTATGCTATCATACCCAACTTCGCCACTTTAACTGAAATGGGCACTAGGATTGAAAATGATCTTCGACAAAATGAAGATCTGGGTGAAGCTTCTACTGAAGGCTATAATGGACATCAACTCGAGTCCTTAGAAGCCGACGACTAATGACAACATCATCCGAGAGTTCGGATTTGATTTAAGTCCGAGTCTGAGTCCGAGTCTAGGATGTGCTATTTCTTCAAAAGTCAAAGTCAGGGTCAGAGTCAGTTGTATTCTGTCCTCTTTTTCAAAATTCAATAAAATCAGTTTTTCTATTTCTCATATATACTTTCCTTATGTGTTTCCGAGAACATGATGAACACCATCATACACTGTGAGCACATGCACGTGACTATTATAGGCACATCTATAATGACTGCAGGGAATCGAGACCCGTGTTTTCCTTTACCTGTTCCATGTCTGACATAGAAAGCCACATAACTACCCTTAGCAGGAGCGGTATCGAATCCTATGACAAATCTAGGTAGTCTCCTAGTTTTGGTTCAAGACGGGAGGCAAGCCCATTTCCCACAATAAACACCCCTCCAATAAGATTGACCATCCCTACCTTAGGTGTTAGTCTGACCGACAGAAAAAGAGAAAAAAAAGCTGGACAAGAAAATAAAAACAAAAGTCCAAGAAAAAGCAAAAGCCGAAATAAAAAGCAGGCAAAAGAAGCACCCATGACCGGGACTAAAAGGCCAAAAAAAAAAAAGAAAAAAAAAAGCAAAAGGCCTAAAAGAAAAGAGCTGGCCATGATCAAAAAGAAAACCCATGACCATGATCAACGGTCAATTCAAGTGAAAGTCCCATGACCAGGGTACGGTCAAAATTCATATCATCAAATAAGGGAGAGATAATCAAGCTGGTCAGCTAACACCACATCTAGCCTTCCCACATTGCAACCCTCAAGACCTTCTCGAGACCTAGGCTAGAGGCAGCCCGGAATTTCGAGGATTCAAGCTCCATAGGATACCCCTAACCATTAGGGCCAGACATGGAAACCAGATCCCGCATTATCAAACCTACCCTGATCAAAGTTCGAGCCATTTTTACTCGACTTCCCCCTTGCACAACAACTACAACACAACACAACACGACACAACAAAATTCACAATCACCATACGCAAACCCGAGATCAAAACTCATCAAAGACCCGAGATCGAAACTCGTCAAAGACCCGAGATCAAAACTCGTCAAAGACCCGAGATCGAAACTCGTCAAAGACCCGAGATCAAAACTCGTCAAAGATCGGAGAGCAAAACTCGTCAAATCCCATCCCAATTCTGCTCATCCAAACCAGTTACCATCCCCGAACACGGGAACTCAACCTGCGGTCGGCATAGAACATGCCCAAATAGTTCACACCACCTCTGGGGGCTATCCCGGAGAATCCTCACAGTCACAGGATCAATATCCTAACCATTCTAGCCCTTTGATCAAGACATCATTGGGAATGCACCTAGCCTGCACCATTGTTATGGCTAGTTACACAAAAACTCCTATTAGACTAGTCACCATAATATATCTTCAAATCCACTGAACTACGGCTTGGTTTGATTTCACTACACGTGAATACGTAGGCAGCCTTTCAACAGAGGCACAACCACCCACATTGACACACATTCAAAAAGCGTCATCATTCCGATCACGACACCATCATGTTCTCAACAGCTAGCTTTGTCGTCCTGGGGGCTTCTCTTAGGCAAAAAACCTCCATCCACTTACAAAATCCAGATAAATTCAAAAAAATCTAGCCTCCTTTCTGTAGTGTGTCCTAGTACTCGGCTCAGTCGAAGACAAGAATCTATCAGGACTCGAGGCAATGCCCACTTTGGAAATGTACCCTAAAATCAAAAATCCAGGAGAGCACTAGACTACAACAGTCTCATTATAGACTATCGCAATCCCCCCATAGCACATCCTTCCCATTCCGAGGATTCAACCATGTTGCCACTCGCCTAGGCTACGGAATAGCGCAACTTAAGAGTCTTGTTAGGTGGCCCACCCCCTACTAAATCACGATCCAACCCCTCGAGAGTCCAGTCGTGTCTGTCAACTCGTCCGGTCACTTCCAGAGTCGAGTCTGTCAATAGGTCTCTCTCTTCAAATTCTCATTTTAAAATTTGCAAAACTTAGCCATTTGAGAAAATCCTTTTCGACAAGGTCAAATTTCGGTCTATTTAAACTGCAAATTTCTTTTCTACCCATTTCAGTTTTGAAAACCTATTTCCTAGCACGTGAGTTGCTTTCCGGACTTCGATTTCAAAACTAAGCAAAAATCATTTTTATTCCCCAGCGTTAGTCATATTTCTTTTACCTACGTGTTGCATGCAAAATTTTGTGTAACTTATATAGGTACGACCCAAGACCGTGCAGCTCACGTATCTCCCCAGCGAAAGGCCCAAGGCGGCATATTTCACGGGATGGGCCCGTATATAGGCGCACCCGGGACTTACACGACAAGTCCAAATTCCCCCACGGAGTTATCGTCATCAGCTCAGGTATGACTTCTATCTTATGGCTGGGGAGCCCTTCACGCAAGTCCAATGGACTATAAGCGACCCGACCGGAAGTCTGCCAGGTCTTAATCTTCGATTGGCCCGGTAGCTACTCTGACTTTCGCCTTGTCCAAGCCTCAGTCAGAGTGGGGGCTCTGTAGACACTCACATTTTGACCGCCAGGTGTCTATAGCAGTTTCCAAAAAACACCCGATGATGATCAGACGCAAACGTGTTTCTATGCGCTCGGATATGGGCTCAAAACCATTAGTTGATGGCTTAGGCATTTACGGAGTACAAATCTCACAAAACCAGCCTCAAATTCAGGCCCGGTGGGTCGTTTCCAATCAAATAAGACTAATTTGGGTCAAAACCGACACCGGAAATAAAACCAACTTTTAGCGATTGGGTCAAACCCCGGTCAAAGCCGTTCCGGGACATAAAAAAACAGCCATTCAAACATCAAAAGTCCAACCAAGTGCAAAGCCCATAAAATACCCAACTCAAGGTCCAAAATACCGGACCCGCGCGCTCCAGCTGACCCACTCGATCGAGTGTCAGCCCCACTCGATCGAGTGGGCTCTCAAACAAGCTCGACTGCGATTGATTGGGCTACTCGACCGAGTCAAGGGGCTACTCGCTCGAGTAACCCTAGACGGGGCACGGGTGACATGCCTATATATACACCCCCTTGCATGCACAATTGAACATCTTTTTTTTACATTATTCAACCCTAATCAAACCCTAATCAACCCTAATCCTATACACTCAAACCCTAACCCTAGTACTTAGGAGGCAAACCCTAAACCACCATAACTTAATCTACGTAAACCTCGAACTCCCGTGCCTAAGCCACAATTAACGAGTCCCGTTCGAGAACAATAAACATGTAGGTTGAGGGTGCAACAAATCCGACTTTCTCTTCTCCTTCTCTTCCTCGTGTCGTCCATTTTTTTGTACATCGTCGTCTTTTTTTATTTATTTTATTGTCGCGTCTATAATATCGATATTATTACTAGTATAAGACATTAAAATACTTGCTAATTCGTGTCGAATATGAGGGATGACGGAATAAGAAAACACGAATGCTAGGGTGCTTCACCCGACGCGGCCGGTCGCTAATCCCGACACCCCGAATATTTGATTATTGAAGCGAGTCAACATCAACAAAATCATTTTTACTTTCGTCGCGTCATCATCAACATCGCATACATCGATTTCTAAAACCCTTTTTTTAATTCACATATTTTTTATTCAAGTTGAGTCGAACCCTTTGACGCGGATCCGACATCACACAATCCGCAACGACTTATTACGATGTTGGGATGCCGAGGGAATCAAATCGAATACTTTTTTTATTAGTGTCAATCTATTAGATTCGATACCAACTTAATAGTTGGATGTCGAATCTAACGATTTAGTCAAAAGATTAAACTAGTACGATTTTCGTTGATGCTAAAATAGTTGTCACCTAATTCGTTTGAATTAATTACGACACTATAAACGCGGAGGAAATTTATGTCGTTCTAGTTTAATTTAAACGACTTACATTATTTTCTTCAAGTTTTCGCTCTAATATTCCATATCGATTCAATAATCGAATATGGGATATGACGAGTATCAAAATTAGAATCGAGTATAAATCCCATAATATTTATGCCCGATTCAACAAAATCAACAATTTATCAAAATCCGAATCGAGCATAAATTACATAATATTTATGCCCGATTCGGCAGAATCAACGACTTATTTAAAATCGAAAAGCAATCTCGCAATCAATAATAAATTGCGAGGCGAACCCTAGTTCGTACGGGGGCACTCGATTGAGTGCCTAGTCCACTCGGTCGAGTGGCACCCCAAAAAGTGAGACATGAGGTTTTTTGACAACCACTCGGTCAAGTCCTGCAATGACTCGATCGAGTGGCCGTGCACTCGGTTGAGTTCCCTCATAACTCGGTCGAGTGACGTCACGAAATCCGGGACAAAAGCTTTTCAGAGGCCCACTCGGTCGAGTCCCTCAATGACTCGGTCGAGTGGCCCCTTTATCACGTCAAACCGTGAGTCCCACAACGTGGTTTTAGTCTCGTTAATACTTTTTATGACTTGGGTCAACACGTGTCAAATCTATCACGTGAAATATTACTTTTCAAAACCATGCATCATCTTATGTTATTCTATATTTTCGTAAACTGTTATTATCGTTATACCGTTACTAAGTTGTTTGTTCATGTCTTTTCGATCTATTTTTCCATTGTTTATTTTATTATACTAAAATGAACCCGCATGCTAAATATAACTTTGACGTTAGCTTTAGTTGCATTAAATCGACTTAGAAACCCATTGATTCTTTTTCGCATGTTTAGGGAAAATAAACTTTGCATATCATTTTCATCGTTCTACTAACGCGCGTATTAGAAAGTCATTCGATATCTTAGTAGAGGTCGCTAATGTACGGGCGGGGTTGGGTGTTCTTTGTGAACTTCCCAACACGTACCCTCACCCCTTACTCAGAACCTTGGTTTCCGGATGTCCGAAACCGTTGGCGCATGAGAGTCATTCAATACACGGTATCCGATAATATCGGTATCGGTATCAAATGCAAAGGGACGAGCCCAATAAACTCTGACATCGGAAATGGGCCATACTTTGTGCATGGCCAACTACGACATAGAGTGGTTTCGAATGGGCCCGAACTCCCACAAAGTTCGGTGGCGACTCCACTTCGATTTAAATTTCAATTCGATCCATTCTCATATGGAGATTCATTCGCCTCCCCAAACCCGCGCGTGGCCGCGTCGGGGTGGACCTATGTCATGTCCACAAGAAGGTAGGAAAATGGGTGAGTTGGGCGTGCTTTTCCTTCAAACCCACAAAAAGGTGGAAACTTGGACTAATCAAAGAAATTTCGAACATGGTCACCTAAAGAACGGGACTCGAAAATCAAGACCTTTTCAATCCGTGGGTGGTCAAGGTGGTCCATATGCAAATCGCGAAGTAAATCCCTAGTAGACTAGGTGACACAAGGTAAAGGACCAACGAAATTATTGATTTCAAGTCATTCTACTAGACTAAAGTCCAAAAATCGATTTATGTCACCAGAAAGGGAAACTATACACTTGCACACTAGCCTCAAAATCGGGTTTTCGAAAACATTTTCTACACTAAACACAAACTATACAAGACAAAAACAAAAACGAAACAAAACAAAACAAAACAAAACAAGACAACCACACAAAGAAATAAACAATCACCACCCCAAACTTTCCAAATAAGCAACCGCACCAACCACAATCTCCAAAAAGCTCCACCTGAGCACACACCACCACAAAATCTCCTTCAAACACCGAAATGGAAAAAGGAGAAAGAGATAGGAGGATATTACCGAATGACAAGAGCTTTCTGAGACTCACGGCGATCAACCAACCTACAAGGCAATCGGGAAGCAAAACACACATGCAACAACAAATATACGACACAAAGACACAAAAGAAAATCTTTTTGGTTTTTATGAACTTTTTTAAATTTTTAGGAATTTTAATTTTATTTTTGAAAAAACTACGAAAATAAAACTAAACTAAACTAAGATATCGCTCCCCCACACTTAAACCGAGCAATGTTCTCATGCTCGATCGGTAGTGTGTGGAAGACACTAAAAAGAAAAAAAAGGGAATTAAAGCGAAAAATCAAAATAAAGGTGAAGAAAAGGGTAGAATGCGTCGGGCCTAGGTGTAATCACGTCACCTAGACCCGAGACGAGAAAATATATGGATGGGGGAAGAAATAAAAAGAAGAAAATAAAAGGAAATGAGAAGGGAGGGCTAGGTGTAATCAAGTCACCTAGCTCCGATTCCGCCTAAATTCTACCAAAAGGAAATAAAAATAAAGAAAAAGTGAAAAGAACTTGTCGATTTGGATTTTTCAATTGGTTCTCTATGTAATCAAGTCATCGAGAACCGGAAGCAATAACCAAAGGGCCCCGAGCGCCACCACGACACTAAAGGCATAAAAGGAAGGGGGAACAAAGGAAGACTAAGCAATAAAAGACGAAAAAGAAAAGAGATTTAAAGTATCGGGTTTGAATTGGTGAATTGGAGTTGGGATTTAAGAGGAACTATGGAGTTTAATAGTGAAGATAGTATGAAGATGTATATAATGAAGTAATATGGATGTAATGATAGAGGTATAGGTGAAGAGGGAGGTGGGTGGGGATGTAATGAGGCGGGGTGGGGTTTAAACGAAGAAGAAGAGCGAAACGGCGGCGGGCTGCACCCCTCACGGCCGTGAGGGGGCCTACACGGTTGGGAAGCCAAGGTCATGACCGGGAGCCACGGATCACGGCCGTGATCGACTACAGTGAGCTGCAGTTTTTAGCACAGATCGACACGGTCGTGAGGTCTTCATCACGACCGTGTCACTTCTTGAGCATGACCCCTTCGACATGGTCGTGAAGGAGTCCATTGGAGTGTCATTTTTGACACAAAATCGACCCTACCATGTCCAAACCGACATGGCCATGTTCAAAGCGACATGGCCATGTCACTCCTCTAGATCTTCATTCTTCTTGATCATCTCAAGTCTTCCACCCTAAGAACGATATGAACTACGGGATCAAATTCCCGTCCCTAAAAGCTCATACTAAGCTCAAAAACCGACTTCCTCGCCCAAGTTTAAAAGCTTCTATCATCCAAAAACCCTTCATAACTCTTCATCTTCACTTCCAACCTATCAACCAAACTCAATAACCACAATCAAAAATCCCTCCCTCACATCACTCATAAAAACTCTAAATGACAAGAACTCCATACAACAATTAAATCCTAGAAACCAAACTCACACAAATAGAAACACAAAAGTTTAAAGAAGGGGAAAGAGATATATACAATAATGACGGTTTTTGAGGAACTCTGTCAAACCAAGGCTTGTGGTGGATTTTCATTCTTTATCAACATAAGTGCACACAATTCCATAGCCCTCAAGGGCACGGAGCAACAAGTCGAAGGCTCTTGAACAATCTTCACTAAAGCTCGTAGAATACCAACATATGCTACAAGGTTCTTCATAATTTTGCCTCAACGTCCCCGGGTCATCCCGTTTGGCTATATACAATGGCTTAAGCTTGTACTTGCACCTTTTCCCTTCATAACCAAGTTTCAGTTTCCCTTCATAGAACATTAAAGGAGGCTCAACCTTCCTTTTTACAACTAGCTTTTCCATATCAACATGACAAGGGTATTTATCCACCCCAAGCTCCAAAGCATCATCATTATGCACATTATCAAGATGGAGAGATTTGAAACACAAGCTTTCAAGTTTTCATACAAGGGCATTACACTTTCACTTGCTTCATCCCAGTTATTGACAACATCTTTCATTTCACCCAAATCATTCCCTAGCTCGGTGTCTTCAAAGGCATGGATCATATGACATGACTCTTCATTTGTTGCTGCGGTAGTGCCTTGAAGGTCAAAAACAAGCGTTTCATCACTGAACTCGAAAGTGATCCTACCTCTCTTGACATCGATTAATGCACCGGTGGTGTGTAGAAATGGTCGCCCAAGGATAATGGGAGTTTTAGCGTCCTCGGGCATATCGAGCACAAGGAAGTCAACCGGAATGAAGAACTTTCCGACCCTTAACGACACATCCTCCAACATACCCAATGGTCGATTAAGTGAACGATCCGCCATTTGAAGAGTAATCGAGGTATATTTGAGCTCTTTGATACCGAGTTTTTCGCAAATAACATAAGGGAGAATGCTTGCGCTTGCCCCTAAATCACACAACGCCCGCTCAATTTTCACATTTCCGATGGTGCATGGGATTGAGAAACTACCCGGATCCTTAAGCTTAGGTAGAGTGAAGCCTTGAATAAGATCACTCACCTCTTTCGTAAATGCTATTGTCTCTACCTTGTCTAAGAATTATTTCCTAGCCAAAATTTCTCTCATGAATTTCCCATAAGCCGGGACTTGGGTAATTAACTCAGTGAAAGGGATGTTCATATCTAATTTTTTCACAATATCGAGGAACTTTTCAAATTGAACATCCGCCTTTGTCTTCAATTGCCTCGATGGGAAGGGCAATTTGATGTTGTTTTTGTCAAGTTCCTTAGGCTTGGATTTGTCACTTGGCACTTCCTTTTTGTTTGTTTCAATTGCCTCATTGGGTGAAGAGAGCTTGTCTTCAATTGGTTATTCAACTTCCCATAAGACTTGCTCTTCCATGAGATTCCCTAATTCTTCATAGTCTTGTTTTGGATATTCCATCTCTTTCATAGCTTCTTGTTCATTAGGAAACAACGGATAATAATAAAATTCACCACTCCTCAAGGTGATAGCGTGTATGGTCTCAAACTTCGGTGGTGCTCCTTGAGAAGGTAATTGGCCTTTTTGCCTAGATGAGCTTCCCGAGGCCACTTAAGTCAATCGAGTCTCAAGCATCTTCACATGAGTATCTCTTGCCTTGTTATCCTTTTAAATTTGAGCATAGAATTCTTGTTGGTTCCTTTGCATCTTCAATTGACTACGTTGCATCTCTTGGTTGCTCTTTTGTATGTCTAACAACGTTTTTTTCATGTCAAAATCGGTTGTTGGAGATGGTTGGTTATGAGGAGCATTGCTGATTGCAAGAGGAAAACCATAGTCATATGTAGGAGATTTACTCCTAGGCTTGTTGTCTTGTTGTTGATTTTAGAAATTACCTTGACCTTGAAAATTGCCTTGATGTAGGCCTTGGAAATTACCTTGATTGTGATTTTGGAACCCTTGGGAGTGTTGATTACCTTGAAAACCATGTGGACCTTGATTAGTGAAGCCTTGGTTGTTAAAACCTTGTTGATTGTTAAAGGCACCTTGGTTTTGGTAAGCATTTTGTTATTGGAAGTTGTTGAAAGGCCTTTGATAGCCTTGATTGTCCCTTAAGGGAGGAGCAACATAAGGTTGTAGAATTTGTTGTTGGCCTTGTTGTTGAGCTTGTTGAGAAGCTTGGTACAATTGAGGGTTTTGCACATTTTGAGCCTTGTAAGGGGAGTATGAAGTACCTTGTTTGTGCGCTTGAAAAGCATTGACTTGCTTAATGTTACTTCGACAATGTTGAGGCTCATGTCCATATATTCCACAAATTTCACACATCCCATATAATGAAGTTGGAGAAACCACTCCCATAGCATTAACTTGGTGGATGGCTTGTTGGTGAGAAGAACTTGTGCCTTGAGTTTGGTTCATGTGACCTTGAAGCTTCTTATCGATTGCATCCATATGAGTCTTCAATTAGGCACCAAGATCGACACTAAGTTGTGTGATAGCATCAATTTCATGCCTTCCTCCTCTATTTGCCTTCCTAGGCCTACTATATTGAGAATTATGAACCGCCATTTCTTCGATTCTAGACCAAGTTTGGTCATCCTCGACCTCGGTAAACCTCCCATTGGAATCCATGTTAAGTATAGCCCTTGAATCTTCATATAAAGCATTCCAAAATTTTTTGACAAGGAACCATTGGGACAACCCATGATGGGGGCAAGAACGGACCAAGGCCTTAAACCTTTCCCACGATTCATAGAGACTTTCTTCGTCACGTTGTTGAAACCCCGTGATTGAAGCTCTCAACAAGTTAGTCTTCTACGGTGGATAGAACTTTTGATAAAAAGCTAGAGCAAGCTTCTTCCATGTGTCTATACATAGAGTCGCCCTGTTGAGACCTTTAAACCATTGTCTCACCTTGCCAATCAAAGAGAAGGGGAAAAGAACCCACCGGATTTGATCTTTGGTTATTCTCGCTTGTGAAATGGCGTCACAATAGTCGGAAAAAGTCTCCATGTGTTGGTGAGGGTCTTCCGTTGTCAAACCACTAAATTGACTTCGTTCAACCAATTGGATAAATTGCGTTTTGGCCACAAAATTTCCGGCATATGCGGCCGGTAAAGCGGTTGAACCGGGCAAAACGTCTTCCGTGAAGGTTGAATGTGAAGAGAACTTAGGCATAATCGGTTGTAGTGGAGAGAATGGTGTTGAACTTGTAAGATAGTTAGTTGAAGATGTGGGAGGTGAAGAAGGTGGAGAGTAGAAAGGTGAGGTAGTTTGAGATGTGGTTGATATGGGGGTGCTGAAAGGATTTAGGATACTCGCTTTGGTGGCTTCTATAGGTGGGGAGTTTAGATCAATCTCCAAGTTTTGCTCGAAATCTTGGCTTGTACCCGGTTCGGAACCTCTCAATCTAGCAACCGTCCGTTGATGAAGGCTTTGAAAAAACCTTTCCGGCTCTAAGTTGTAAAGAAGAGGATGTTCACCACCTCTAGGCAAAAACTGTAAACAAGGAGTAAACGTGAGAAGTCTAGTGCTTTTTGGGCAGTAAACAAGAAGGAAATAAACTGCACACACACAAGAAGTAAAGAATAACAAAGAAGAACACAAAAACAAAGACAAAGTCAAGAAAATAAGCAAACAAAGTCTAAATATACACCGTCCCCGGCAACGGCACCAAATTGATGGGGGGGGGGGGGATTTATCGTGGATCCCGACACCAAGTAAACCAAAGGACCTAGGCTATGTAGCAAGGGTAAGTCGGGTCGAACCACGGAGACGGAAGATGTTAGACTATAGTTCACCTAAAGACACAACTAAGTAACGAGATAACAATGGAGGATGATTGTTTCGGTTTGGACAAAGACTAAAAACTAAGATTAACATAAACTAAGCGATTCAACTAAAACTAAATTAAAACAATAAACAAGAAGAACTATAGCTAAGATGACGAAGAATTCAATAAAGGGAAAGAGTAGGGTTAGGTCGGGTTCATAGGTGCATTAGGCTAGTGGGGAAATAGAGGACAAAGGTGTCACCTAGTCGCTAGGGTAAGCTCGCGCTCTCGTGTCAAGAACGAACCCAAAAACTTATGCAAGGAGCTACCCAAAACAAGAGAATTCAACCACCAATCATGCATACAGCAAGAAGGAAGAAACAAGCAAGAGTAGTATTGGCCACTACCACCCTAACAAACATTTCATCAAACATAAAACATGCATGACAAGAGATTAGCAACAAAGATTCAACCTTTACCCACAATCAACCCTAATCACCCATGATTAACAACTAATCCCCTTACTAACCCCACAAGAATCTACTCACACATGTTTAAACTAAGACTAACATAAACTAGAGAGACCATCATAAGAACAAAAACATTCATTATAAAGATTAAACAAGGATAAACAATAAACAAAAGATAAAGATTGAAACTTTACTAACAATGAAAGATTAAGAGAAAAAAGAGGAGAAAGATTATACCAACTAGAAGATGAATGAAAAGATTGAAACTTGCTTATAAGAAAACCCAAAAGACATCCACCAAAGTTGTCAAGATTGATAAATTCTTCAAGAATTCCAATAATACACGAGTAACTTGCTAGGATTAAACTAAGATTAAAGAATGATTAAGAAAAGATTAAAGAGACATTAGGCTAAAAGTAGGACTTTTCTATCTAGGGTTTCTCACTAGTACAGAAATGACATTTGGCAAATAGCTAATATGACGGTTGTTATAAATAACCATTGTATATTATAAAAGGCAACGGTTATTGGAAGGCGACCGATGCGAAATGTTTATAGCAAATGTAATTGCATCAGTCAAACTATACGACCGATGCGATAGATATTGATGGGCCGGATTTAGTCGTAGTTATTACGACGGTTTTTGTGTAATTTTGTGAGCTTAATCGTGTGTTTTGTAGTGCATTTGTGTTATTTTGGTACGAGTGTAATACAAGCGTTTTGGAGGATTCTAATCTCGACCGTTGATTTGGGCTAAGAACGAAGGAAAAGGAAGCCCGCTTGAAGACCCGGAACGATAAGAATCGAAGAATGGAACGAAGCATTCCAGCTCGCCACGCGAGTCGCCCAGAGCTCAGGCGAGTCGCAAGGCTGTGCGAGTCGCGCAACCTTATGCGACTCGCACGGCGGCCTGTAACGTATCACGCATTCCGGCTTATTTTGCTTTAATTATTACGTTTTAAGACTTGGATTTTAATTAGGAAACTTTATTATTACCTTAGGATATTTTTATTACTATTTTATTATTAGTAAACTTTTATTAGGTTAAGTTTAGCTTTAGTTTTTAGATGGATATCATAATCATTCACATCGAGTTTTTTACAATCCATCAAGGAAGAAAAGGGAGAACTTTGAAGAACCCTAATTTTCCACCGCAAGTATGTGTAACTAATTTCTCTACTTAGATTCAAGCCTTTGAAATACTCGAGAAACGTTTGTGAGTTTGAATGTTTTGATTATTAACCTTGATTATTATGAATTGCTTTGTTATTAATTCTATGAATGTTGTTGTTGATTGCTAGGTGTACAACTAGTATTTAATTGCATCGTTCTACCGTTAGTATCGTTAATTGAGTAGGATTTACTGATTGACTTTACATTAGTAACAACTAGGAATTAATATTGAACGGGATACGTTGATATTAGTACTTAGAAGCGGTTCATATAAATATCTAAGGCACGACTGGATTGTACGTGCTATTTATTCTCTATCGAATTCTCAGATCTATATTGCTTCCGTCTAATTGAACCTAGAACTGGATTGTTTAGGTTGTTTTACGGTTAGGGTTAATTAAGAACGGGATTCGTTTTAGTTAACTATTCTTAAGAGAATTGGAATTTCATGTTCACGATAGAGTAGTCAAGGTTATTAATTGAAACCGTCTTACGATGATCAATCGCTATTAGTGTGGATTTGTGCTTGTGTCTAAGTTATTTCTCATCCTTTGATTTACTTAAAGTTTTAATCTTTATTAATTTTAGTTGTTAGAAAATCATCCAAACCCCCCCTAGTTACTACGGTCTTTAATTACGTTAGAGATCGATTTCATCTACACTTTAGTTAGCATAATTAGATTAATCTGATTCCCTTGGGTTCGACCCTTATTTCCATTATACTATTGTTTTAGTTAGTTGGTTATAAGTGATTATAAATTTTATTTGAGGCATACGACTTTAGCCCGTCAAATTTTGGCGCCGTCGCCGGGGAATCGGTGTTAATTATTTTTGTGTTTTCTAGTGTAGTTTTATTTTTATTTTATTTATTATAGCTAATTTTATTTTATTTTATTTTATTTTGTGTAGTTTATGTATAATACTCGTTCTTCTAACTTGAACCTCGAGGCATTCGACTCAGAGATTGAACGCACTCTTCACAGGTCACGGAGAATCGGAGAGGGAGCAATAGTCATCGGAACACAGGAATTCGAGGATCTAGAGTTTAATAACGATATTCTTGTTATTCCAGAGGTGAATGAAGTTTCTTCCGAATCCGAAGACGAGTCGAATAACATGGCCAACACAATTAAGCAGCTGACGGCACCCGATCTCGCACAACAACCTCTGTGCATTACGTACCCACCATTGGGTGCGAATGCCACTTTCGAATTGAAGTCGGGTTTGATCCATCAACTACCCACATTCCATGGCTTAAGCGATGAGGACCCTAACAAGCACTTGTCGGATTTTCATATTGTATGCTTGAGTATGAAACCGGCATCTGTCACTGATGAGCAGCTGAAGCTAAGGGCCTTTCCCTTCTCATTAAAGGATTCTGCTAGGGATTGGTTGTATTACTTGCCACCGACAAGTATTGATACATGGGTGAAGATGAAGAAGGTTCCTTGAGAAGTACTTTCCGGCATCTCGAGCTTCCCAGTTGAAGAAGCAGATTAGTAATGCGGAGCAACGAGATGGTGAGACTATGTACGAATATTGGGAACGCTTTAAGAAGCTGTGTGCTACATGCCCATATCATGGCTACAATCCTCAAGACCTTGTGATGTATTTTTGTGGAGGTCTTTGTGTGGAGGATGCTCGCACTGTGAATGCGGCATGTGGGGGATCGATCGTGAAGAAGAGTCCAGATGCCACTATAGAGGTGATTCAGGAGCTAGCTGAAAGCTCTCGAGATTTTTCCCGAAAATATAAACGGGGAGTGCATGCCTTAGGTAATTCATCATCCTCGAGCCTTGAAAATAAAGTTGATAGCTTGACCAACCTTGTCCAAAATATGATGTCGGGGAAAACAAATCAAGCTATGGTGTGTGGTATTTGTTCGAACGAGGGACATCCGAGTGAGCATTGTCCTCAAATGTATGAAGGGCAAGAGGAGGTGAACGGAGTGTGGGAAACCGGGCAAAACAAAAAATGGGATCCATACTCTAACACTTTCAATCCCGGATGGAGACATCACCCGAACATGAGGTGGAGGAATCGGGAAGGCGACCAAGAAATTAATCAAGGTAATCAATTTGGTCAATCGAATCAACAATTATTTGCTAAGCAACAAGTAGCAAATACGGTTCCTACTAAACCTCCACCTAATGGACAAATGTCCACCGAGGACATGATCCGCGCTTTGGTTGCTAGTCAAGCTACGGTAACCACCCAAATGTCCAATCTTCAAGCTACGGTTCTTCAACATCAAACGGAGAACAAAGCTAGCATTCAGAATTTGGAAGTTCAAATGGGCCAAATGGCGACCGCTATTGGTAGGTTGGAGGCTCGAGATTCGGGGAAACTACCTAGTCAAACCATTCTTACGAAGGAAAACGTGAGTGCCGTATCTTTAAGGAATGGGAGGCAATTGGTGGAGGCCGACAAGCCGAAGAGGAAGGCCAAAGAAGCTATGGTTCAAGAAGAGGAGCTAGTGATCAAGGAAGGTGAGGAAACTCCGAATGAACAAGAGAAGGAGTTAATTACTCCTACAACACCGGTGGCGGAACCGGATGTTCCTTTTCCCGAGGCACTCAAGAGGACCCGTCGTTATGAGCACGACAAGGATATCTACGAGGTATTTGAAAAGTGCGAGGTAAACATTCCCCTTCTTAATCTTTTAAAGAGTATTCCTAAATATGCTAAATTCTTGAAAGAATTATGTACTATTAAAAGGAATAACAAGTTAAAGGGAGCTAAGAAAGGGAAGGGTAGTGAGTATGTGTCCGCTATTTTTCAAAAGAAATTACCCCCTAAATGTGGTGACCCGGGCATGTTCACTATACCTTGCACCATAGGAGATACCTTGTTTGACAAGTCTATGTTAGATTTAGGAGCCTCGATTAATGTCATCCCTCTTTCTATCTACGAATCTCTTAGACTTGGTCCTATGAGGGAAACCAGGAAAGTAGTGCAACTAGCAGATCGATCGAGTGTCTATCCTAAGGGAGTTGTAGAGAATGTTCTAGTTAAAGTTGATAAGTTGGTCTTTCCGGCCGATTTTTATGTGTTAGACATGGAACATGACTATAGTGCAACTCCTATCATTCTAGGACGACCGTTCCTAAAGACCGCGGGAACAAAAATCGATGTCCCTAATGGCTCACTTAGCATGCAATTTGAGGGTAGAGTCGTTAAATTCGACATAAATAAGCCTAGTTCCCACTCCCCGAAAGACAATACCTTGTGTCGTGTTGATATTTTTGATCATTTATCTCCTAACTCACAAGAAGAAGTGGTGAAATCGGTTCCTAAACCGATTTCGTCTACCCCTTCTAGCAAGGAATTTTTGTTTTGTGAGCATGTGCAGGAACCTCCTTCTAAGGGACCCAAGTGTGTCATTCTTTGGGAGTCGCGTAAGGACGCGGAGGTAAACAAAGGTAAAACGACGTCATGGTTCGATCAATGGATGGTTCGGAAGAGCTCAAGCAAGCGTCCAACGGTCTTGCAATTTCAAAATGGAAAAGTGAAAGATGTAGTCGGCATAAGGCTTAAGCCGACTCATACAAGGAGTGACGAATCGGGTGTCGGGAGAAGCAAGCTCTCGGACATGACGATTTCTATCTAACCTCCGTCTCAGTCGAGCGAACGACTTTAAACAAAAGCGCTTCCGGGAGGCAACCCGTTTTGTAGACTTTTATTGTAAAATTTTATTTTACGGGTCATAGGTCGTATTATTAATTTCGTTGTTTATCTTAATCGTTGTTTTTCTTAAACTTAGTTTTTATTACTAACTTTTGATGTTTTATTAGGAGAAAAGCGTCGATTTTCCAGGAGGTTGGGCGACTAGCATGGGTCTTGGGCGACTAGCATGGAGATCCCTCGAAATCTGAGTGAAAATTGAAGAAAAAGAGGATGGATTTCCAGGCAGCCGCGCGAGTCGCGCGGACCCTATGCGACTCGCGTGGCTCTCCTCTCACAGGTATTATTTTATGATTTAAAAAAAAAAAAAAAAAAAAATTAAAAATCAAAAAAATTGAAACCGACTCCCTCTCTTCACCTCATCTATTCCTATTCCTATTCTAATCTAATTACCCCCAAATTCCAAACCCTTCACCATTACCCTAATTCACTTCAAAACCCTAATTCCTTTTCCCCCAAATCAATTTCAATCCCCTTCTTCCCTAAATCAAATTCAAATCCTTCAACATTACCATCAATCCTTCCTCCTCACTTCAAATTTCAATTCAAGTTGTCGGTTTCTGCGTAAATTCGTGGGTCGTCGTGGTTGCTGGGTGTGTGTCATCCGTGGTCGTTGCCGGAGTCAGTTGTCGTCGGTGCAGGTGGTCCGGTGAGCGGGAGCGCGCCGAGTGAGGGTCGCGCGACTCGCGTGGGTGTCAGGCGAGTCGCGCGTGGGTCCGTAGTCAGCTGTCGCTTGTGCTGCTGCGTGTCTGTCGTCGGCCCTTCATTTGGTTCCGGTTTGTGGTGCGTGAGTCGGGCGTGTCTGTGGTTCCGGTTTCCGTTCCGTGGCTGTCGAGGTTGTAAGTCATTAACTCCATCCTCTCATCCTCTCTGTTTCATTTCTATGATTCCATAATTGTGTACTGTCTATGAGTTGCTAGGTCTAAGTTGGGGAAAGTTTGATTTCTGTCTATTCCGTGTGAATTAAGCAAGCCTAGTTGTAGTCAACACCTCGTTTCGTTTCACGATTCGTCTACGTGTTTGGGTTTGAGTTGGGTGTCGTCCGAGTTCATAGTTTACATATTTTAGGTAGTTTTCACTAGTTAGTGTCAGCTGTCCTAGAAACTCTTGAGTTATGGCCCCGAAAAAACAAAAGACGACCGCGGTGGATTATATGGGGTGTAAGAATTTGAGTACGAAACAGAAAGCGGTATGGCGCCAACTATTTGATCGAGTTGTTATGTCGACTAAGTTTGTCGATAATTTGGCATTGAGATTGCTTGGGATAATTGATGAGGTGTATACGTTATTGACTCGTATTGGGCTAGCGAACTTTTATGATAAGCACGCGGACACGTATAAGCGCTACACACTTGAATTCTTGTCCACCTTAGAAGTACATCGTGATGACGACCCCCCTCACATTACTTTTCATCTCGGAGATGCGGAACGAAATGTAGATTTCACAGAATTGAGGGAGGCGTTGGGTATAGCACCGAAAGGGGGAGCGGAGTTTTTGACCCCTACGTCTCGAATGATGATGCGTTTTGGTTGAAAATTGCCGGTCATGCATATGGTAACGTAGGAGCTAAGAATGCTGATATTCGTCACCCCGCCCTTCGTTATGTTCACCGACTTTTGAACTCCACATTTCTTTGTAAAGGTGAACCGACACATCTAATTAGGGCGGATTTGATGTATTTGTGGGCCATGATGCCCGAATGTTTAGGAACCCCGGATTGGGTCGATATATTCTTGACTCGTTGTGAGAAGCACCAGAAGGCGGTATCGGGGAATATTCCGATGGGAGGTATGATTACTCTTTTAGCTCGGTATCTTGGACTACCCCAGATGACGGATTCTCCTGTCGTAGGTGATACTACTATCAGCATTAAGTTTATGGAGAGTTGTTCTATGATTTCGCGACCGATTGCTAAACACCACCTAATCTGGACGCTCGGCACGTCCCACCAGCATTTCTTGATTTTGCCTCGTCCGGATGGAAAATCGTTACCATTGGGGCCTACTGCGGCTGATTTTTACATTGAACATGATAAGCAATTTCCTAAGCCGACTACCGAGTCTAGTGCCCCGGTTGTGGAGGAGCCCGAGGGTACGCCTGATTTCGATCGTTGGAGAGATTGGCGCGAATCAATAGAAGATCGAGTCGAAGAATCGGTTGATAACAGTAGGTTGGCCGCTGAGTTCGGTCGGTGTATGAATCGGTTGCAGTTGAAGTTGCACCCTAATGACTACTCGGAACCATCTCCCGAGTTTTATGAAGAGCTTGCAGCCCGTGAGCAAGCAAGATCATCTAGGAGGGCGGCACGTGAGGCTAAGTCACGTGACGTCGGCTCCTCTTCTCACTCTTGAGCCCGAGGTATTTCTCTCCCCGTTTCTTTTATTTGTCCTTAGTTCACACATTCGAGGACGATGTGTTATTCAAGCGTGGGGAGGGGAATTATCTCGTTGTATATAGTAGTTAGCTTGTTTACGTCTTTTAATTTAAAAAAAAAAAAAAAAAACGGAAAAAAAAAGAGAAAAAAAAAAATAAATAAATAAACCCGGCTAGGTGAAAACCCGGAAAGGGCGCCTAAGCAAGAATGGGGAATGTGGCCGAGGACGGAGTGAAAACCCGAAAGGGCGCTCCGGGTAAAAAGAAAAATCGAGTTGCGTGCCACGAGAGTAGTGTGAGGAAAAAAATGAAAGCTAGAGTGAAAATCCGCAAGGGCGGACGCTCTAGGCAAAATGAGGGAATTAGAAAAAAAAAATCACTACTACTTTCTCCGTTTTTGGTGTTGGCGTCATAAGAAGGGTGACATAGAAGGTCGGAAGGGTAGGATTAGTTGGCTAAGGTGAGAAGAATCGCGATGCGGTGTAGTCGTAGCACTAAATTCTATGCGAATGGTGATGTTTTGTTTGGTATATTGAACTATTAGAGGCGTTTAGGATTAATTGCATGTGTGGGTTGTGGAATATTGTGGTATATGTTTTGTACCACCGGTGACATTTGTAGCACATGCGATCCTTTCTAGGATTGGAGAAATAAGGGGCGTTAGATATCGACATTAGCTTATCCTTATTTGCTAATGTCCCTTGTTTTGATAATTTGAGTCGATAATAGTAGTTTGGTATTAGGTGTGTTGGTTCACTTGAACATTGGAGTTGAGTTTCATTCAAATGGTGGATTAACTTGTGCATAGTCTCAGAATGAGGGAGTTTGGTGGAAGACGAGTGAGGGCCGGTGTGTAATGTTATTCTCACGCATTTTGGACCGGTGACGGTTGTGTTTATTGTGTTCCTTGAGTTTTACTCGAGGACGAGTAAAGGTTCAAGCGTGGGGATATTTGATGGGCCGGATTTAGTCGTAGTTATTACGACGGTTTTTGTGTAATTTTGTGAGCTTAATCGTGTGTTTTGTAGTGCATTTGTGTTATTTTGGTACGAGTGTAATACAAGCGTTTTGGAGGATTCTAATCTCGACCGTTGATTTGGGCTAAGAACGAAGGAAAAGGAAGCCCGCTTGAAGACCCGGAACGATAAGAATCGAAGAATGGAACGAAGCATTCCAGCTCGCCACGCGAGTCGCCCAGAGCTCAGGCGAGTCGCAAGGCTGTGCGAGTCGCGCAGCCTTATGCGACTCGCACGGCGGCCTGTAACGTATCACGCATTCCGGCTTATTTTGCTTTAATTATTACGTTTTAAGACTTGGATTTTAATTAGGAAACTTTATTATTACCTTAGGATATTTTTATTACTATTTTATTATTAGTAAACTTTTATTAGGTTAAGTTTAGCTTTAGTTTTTAGATGGATATCATAATCATTCACATCGAGTTTTTTACAATCCATCAAGGAAGAAAAGGGAGAACTTTGAAGAACCCTAATTTTTCACCGCAAGTATGTGTAACTAATTTCTCTACTTAGATTCAAGCCTTTGAAATACTCGAGAAACGTTTGTGAGTTTGAATGTTTTGATTATTAACCTTGATTATTATGAATTGCTTTGTTATTAATTCTATGAATGTTGTTGTTGATTGCTAGGTGTACAACTAGTATTTAATTGCATCGTTCTACCGTTAGTATCGTTAATTGAGTAGGATTTACTGATTGACTTTACATTAGTAACAACTAGGAATTAATATTGAACGGGATACGTTGATATTAGTACTTAGAAGCGATTCATATAAATATCTAAGGCACGACTGGATTGTACGTGCTATTTATTCTCTATCGAATTCTCAGATCTATATTGCTTCCGTCTAATTGAACCTAGAACTGGATTGTTTAGGTTGTTTTACGGTTAGGGTTAATTAAGAACGGGATTCGTTTTAGTTAACTATTCTTAAGAGAATTGGAATTTCATGTTCACGATAGAGTAGTCAAGGTTATTAATTGAAACCGTCTTACGATGATCAATCGCTATTGAGTGTGGATTTGTGCTTGTGTCTAAGTTATTTCTCATCCTTTGATTTACTTAAAGTTTTAATCTTTATTAATTTTAGTTGTTAGAAAATCATCCAAACCCCCCCTAGTTACTACGGTCTTTAATTACGTTAGAGATCGATTTCATCTACACTTTTGTTAGCATAATTAGATTAATCTGATTCCCTTGGGTTCGACCCTTATTTCCATTATACTACTGTTTTAGTTAGTTGGTTATAAGTGATTATAAATTGTAATTTGAGGCATACGACTTTAGCCCGTCAGATATGTATAAAATATAACCGCATCAGTCAGGATTTACGACCGTTGCGAAAATATTTTGTATAATATTTAACACAACGACCATTTTGACCGTTGCGAAATATATATGTTTGTAAAACGTAACCGCATCAGTTAAAAATTACGACTGTTGCGAAAATGTTTTCTATAATATTTAATACGACGGTCATTGTGACCGTTGCGAAATGTATATGTTTGTAAAACCTGAATAAAGTTCAAAAGTTGACCTTATTCAGGCTCGTACCTGGGTTGCCAGGTATGCAACAACACAGTCAAACCACTCGACTCCAAGGAGATTACTACTACTGTAGTCATTAAAATGTATATATTTGGACCCTTTAGGATTGGAGCCCCGGTTCCAAGAACCGGTTGAACACTCCAATCGATGGGCCTACTTGTTACGAGTATTATTGTAAGATCTCTCACATAGTCACTGTATAACACCCCGAATTTTCTAAATTAATTTCGTATTCGTATTTTAATTTTGTTCGATACTTAATTTCTACATTTACTTTTAAACTCAAATATCTAATTTCTGATCAGATTCATTTTAATTAAACCTCTCAAAATATCTATTTTTCCCTAATCAATTTAATTCATTTTCATCGAACATTTATTAATTTTCTCGTGAAACTTTATTTTTATCACGAAGGTCTATTTTATTCTTGAGATACACTTTATTTTTATTCCTTTTGAACTAATTAATTATTTTCCTTAGCTTAGTTTTTATTTGTCTCGGATATTTATATTAACCTCGTGAAGTATTTTATTAATAAGTTATTTTATTTGGCCCAGTTACTTATTTTTCTAAGGCATTTTTAATCCGATTTCTTACTTTGGCTAACTTTTGACATGATCTTTTCATATATACTAAAATGTCAAAATCATTTATTAACGGTTAATCAAATCATAACGGACAATCGCTTCGATAAACAGAGACAGTTCAAAATATGTACTCGTATTAAAATTGATCCACTTCTAGTTCAAATTAAAAATCGTAATGAAATGAATCAAGTTGAACCGGGCCGGATAAATTTCGAACCGGGCCGGGCCTAAACCCGTAAACCTTAACCTCCCTCATCAGTCATCTACTACTCCCTCCGTTTTTTAAGTTTCTTCTCATTTTTTTTTGCATTTAGATTAAGAAAGTTGTTAAAATATTGTAAAGTAATGAATGTGGGCCTTATGAAATGACTTGTATCCAATAGGATGAATTCAATGAGAACAAAAAGCTAAAATAAGATGAACAAAAAAAGAAAATTAGAAATGAGAAGAAACAAAAAAACGGCCCAAAAAGGAATACGAGAAGAGACATAAAAAACGGAGGGTATTTTTGCTCTACCATCCCTATTTCTCTGACAAACCTCAAATCCCTAATTTCTCTGCGCCTTTTCTGTCTTCTCTCTTCTCACTGTCATCTCCGTAACGCCTCCCTCCGCCGCCACCGAATTCCTCCGTCCGCCGTCGTCGGTTCAGCATATCAGGTACTATTTTTGAGGCCTGATTCTAATGTCTTCTCACTTGTCATTTCTATGTCCGCAGGTCCCTAAATGTTTACTTTTTTCTGCCTTAATCATCTCGGTTCAGTTATTTTATATTCCTGATTCTATGTTTGATCATTGTTTCACCGTCTCCTGTTCATTTCTTCTTCGTTTTTAGCTTTTCTTCTTCCTTCCCCTTTCTGTTTCCTTTAATTCTATGATTCGCGTCCTACTGCTACTATTCTCGTTGTACGATTGCTGTTTTTCGTCATCTCGTCGTTTGCGTTACTACTGTTGACGTGAGTTGGGTCAATTACTGCTGTTGTACGTTGTGTGCTGTTGGTGTTGCTTCCTTGGTTGTGGATTAATCTCTCTAAAGAATGGATGTGCTGAGTTTGATATTTTTTTTTCATACTATTACGTTGGCTGAAAGAGGAACCCTGATTGATTGATTAATGAGGAAGAAGATTATATAGAAACGGAAAGAGAACAATTAAAAAAAGAAGAGACAAAAACCCAGAAACTATAGGTAAATAAATGGGTTATGGGCGAGTGGGTTTGAAGAAGAAGAAGAAGAATGACCAATCCAAATGGGGTTTGATTAATTCTTGATTAAAAAATGATTTGGATTCATTTAGCACATCACGCAAGATAATTAGGCATCTCAGTGTCAAAGTGGTTTGTAAGATTACGTAAGAAAGTGATATTTAATTAGTGTTACTAGTAAATTAGAGACTTCTAGTTATGGAAAAGTATTAAGTACCAAAAAATGGAATCAATAATGTACGTGTAGCCGACTTCACCTCCACAACTTACCTACAGTAACTTTCCGGGACGTTTGCTTCCAGAAAAGGGTATGGAGTTCGAATCGGGAATCAAACTAATGTAGTAAATGATTGAATTGGAATTGAACGTGATTCCTAATACAAAAAGATAAGTTTGTCTCATCAATTAACCCACCCTAAATACAACGGAATAATTACAGTAATAAATACTCAACTGGTATGAGCAGCCAAATACAACTATATCACTCAAATACTATATACAACAGAGGTAAAATGAACACAAATGACACATAATTGAATAAAACTAGCTGCTACTGCTACTACTAAACTCACTTAAAGATGTTGTCACTGCTCCGTAGCTGAGTATTAATTACTCCGTAGTAAGTTAGGCCAAAACTAACATTAGGAATGAAGTTAGCCACATCACATCATGAGCATTACAGCTTGCATTATTAATGATGAACTAACTAACTAATAAATGGTGTAGCTAATATTATGGTAGCAGTAGTACTAGCAGCATTATGATTAGGAGGATTATGATGGGTAGCATTAGCAGTAGGGGTAGGAGTAGCATTATCCCTCGTGTGTTTTCCCCACTTCCTCATTTGAAGTTGCACCATAGCAAACATAGCCAAAAAATCCACACCTTGTTTTGGAGTAAGCACATCCAAAACACCCTTCAAAGTCTTAAGCCTGACATAATCAGCCATCTTCATAACCTTCTCAAGCCCATCCAATATCCCCTTAACCCCTCCGCCGTCTCCGTCGCCATCGCCGTCACCATCACGGCTTCTGCCAGCAAGCTGGGCGAGATGGGCGAGGTTGCGGTCACCATTAGTAATACTGTATTTGATAAAATGGTGTATGTCACATTGTTAAAATGGATAAATTATTAATCATCATTTAGTTAGTTAGATAAAAAGACTACAGTAGAATCGAAAAGCTACTCCCTGGCCATAACATTAGAGTATGTAACAGGTAGGTTTTACTAAAAAAAATTAAAAAAAATGAGATGTTTCGCACAGATGGGGAACGAGTACTTAAGTATCTGATTTATAATTTTTTTTAAAAAAATTTCATAATCCGTAATATAGCCATGATGATTAATTTTAATTTCTCACAAGAATGTTGATTATTACTGTAGTTTATTACGAGTAGAATTGTAAAGTTCATGTAAGTGTGGTGTGACCGTAAGAGAGAATAAAAGGGTAAACTCTAGAATGAGATGATGTTTAGATTCCCAGTCTTTCTCTTGCCGCCACATTTCAAAGACTGACATGTGAAGAATGAAGAATACCCATACACACACGGCCTCTTCATAATCCATGACACATGAATCAAAAAGAAACAAAAGAATCCTCCGTATGTTTGTTAGTACATAAATAAGTTTGGTTAATTAAAGTTAGTACATGGGCATAAGATACGTAACAAGAATTTTGGTCCATCTTGGGGATATGTAGGTTTGATAGCCACGATATCAGACCACTCAATCTTAATCTCATTCTTAACAAAAATTAAGGCCTCTACTTCATGGTTCATTAGAGTTTATATGGTTGAATATTGTTTTTAGGTAAGAATTCTTTTTTATTGAATGTGGTGTTCTTTCGTGTCTATAGAGATGGATCGAAGTTGGATGTATAATATGAAACGTTCCACCCCCGAATTTGTGAATTTTGTGAAAGAGAACTTTGTGAGAAGTGCCATGGAGAAGGTATTTACTAGTTAAATATCTTCACTTGACGTTTAATTTCCAATTATTGTATTTTTTACTTGATTGGTTTTTTGAATAAAAAAAATGTAAGAATAATTGATTTGGGTTACTTGTATATGTTTTGTGGTCTAATACAAATCTTTTGATTTGGTAGTGGTTCGGAACGAAGAATGTTTATACGGTTGAAGAGATGAATGAGGTTCAAGATTTGTGGGCTACCTATTTTATGGAGAATCATCTTTAGCTTGAATTGGTCGTAGATATAATATTGGTATATATCGTATGAATTAGAATATATGTATTTTCTTCTATATATATTTTTGGAAGAACGATGGCTCCTACTACTTGATTAGTTCGGCATTATTGCTTAATCATGCACTACTTGATTAGTTTGGCATTTTTGAAAGAACGATCACTCCTACTGTGTATTTAATTTTGGGGTTGTGCATGATTATTAATTTAACGTACACCATATGTAATTGGATGGATTTTATATATCTATATATACATTATTATTAGTTAATTGTTCGTGGTTGAGGTGCGATTATTTGTGCGAACTATGTACTTTTGTAGTTGTATAAGATTATTTATATAATGTTATGGTTCAATCGTGGCATATCAGCTACAGCAGCTATATTATTTATTTATTTTAAAAAAAACTTTTCACAACAGTCATTTGTATTGACTGATGCTAATTTATTACCACTTCAAGCAACGGTCATTGATGTCAACCGATGCAAAATGTACACTTTTTGCAACGGTCAAAATTAATAATTGATGCAGAATGTACACTTTTTGCAACGGTCACCCTTTACAACCGTTGCGATATATGAACTTTTCGCAACGGTTACCATTTTAACCGATGCGCAATGTACATCTTTAGCAACGGTTATTTTATTTAACCGATGCGAAATATGTTTTTGCAACGGCTTAAGAACCGTTGCGATAAGTGGTGGACCTATTGCAACCCCGCGGAATACAACGGTCAACGACCGCTGCGATATGCAGTTTTTGACCGTTGCGATAAGTAATTTTTGTACTAGAATTCGTGTCTAAAACATTACAAGAGGGGGGTATTTATAGGGTTGCGTGAATAAGGGAAATGAAACGACAAGCGCGAGATGGATAAAGGCCTCACGACCGTGAAGGGTGGCCCTCACGGTCGTGACACCCTTAAGTCTGTTTCTTCCTCTTGTCTTTACTTCACGGCCTACTACACGACCATGTAGCTTCTCGGGTCAACTCCTTGCTTTTCCTTGGCCCTATGAATATCTCGTGACTCGGAATAGGTCCTTAGGACGTAGAAATGGGTTCCAAAGGCCGCGTTCTTGCCATACGAACCTGGAAACACAAAATATCTCTAGAGAAGACATTAGTAGCACAAAAAATAAGTAAAGCAAGAATGAAAGACAGTATAAATTAAGCATATCATATGTACTGCAAATAAGTCCCCCAAACCAGCAAGTCAGCAACCAACCGGGGACTAAGAATCAAACTCATACCCATCAATGTCACAATCATCCTCAGCTGCCTCTGGGCTTGACATAAGGTCTACGAACTCATGACCACTATGTTGAGTCTCATCATCAAAACTAGTACCTCCATGTAGAGAAGCATCATGGTAGGAGTATGCATCATCATGTCCATAATAACTGACACCGTGATCAAAGTCATATTGAACTCCAAAGTTGGACTAACCAAGAGGAGGGGGACCGGTAGGTCCTCGAAACGAACCGTCAAGGCCGAACCAGGAGGTAAGTGATCAGTCGGCTATAACTAGCCCTGCTGCTGAAGCTGTCGGAGGTGTGGATTGACCGCATCCAATAGAGCATCTCCGTATAACCCGGCTGAGGCTGATAATAAGTATCTATAGGAGGGACAAACGACCTCTGATAGGGTGGAGAAGGAGCCTGGTGTCGAAGGACCTGAGACTGAGGAACATATGACTGAGGTGGTTGACGAGACCCGGAACCTTCACCGAATTCAAAGGTGGTACGACCTTGGTTACCTTGTGGAGCAGCTCTAGGGGTAAGGGTGTATAAGAAAGCCCAAAAAAGAATTCAGAAAGTGCACTCCCGCTTAATGAACCGATCGGTTCAATCATGAACAGCTAGGTTTGGTCCTGTACCGATCGGTTCAAAATTGAACCGACCGGATCGCCACTATACTTCTCGGTTTGAACTTGTACCGAGCGGTTCACCTGTCGTACCTGCAGTTTTATCTTGAACGAAGATCATTACCCTCCCTTACATTCACTTAAAAAAAGAAGAAAAATAAAAAATCTAAACACACGACGAAAAGGAAATTACAGAATTTGTACACACGGGTTGCCTCCCGAGAAGCGCTAGTTTTTACGGTCCCGCACGACCGATATTACCTCAAGAAGAAGAAGAAGGTCGTAGGTAAATTACATCGATATTACCTACGACGGCATCTTCATGATATAGTTTCAATCGGTGACCATTGGCCATAAAAACCTCTCACGAGTCACTTTTTACTTTGATTGCTCCTGATTTCTTGACATTGGTGACGTTCTAGGGACTAGACCATCGAGATCGTAGCTTACCCGGGAATATGCGAATGAGAATTATGTAGCAAAATTCTATCACCCTCCTTAAATTGCTTCGGGAGGATACATTTATCGTGCCACTTCTTCGTACATTGCTTATAGACTCGGGAACTCTCATAAGCACTGAGACAGAATTCGTCTAATTCATTCAATTGGAGTAATCGCTTCTCCCCACTCAGAGTCGGGTCAAATTTAAGCTCTTTGACTGCCCAAAACGCTCTATATTCTAACTCAACGGGTAGATGACATGCCTTACCATATACCAAACGGTAGGGAGATGTGCTAATGGGTGTCTTGAATGCGGTGCGATAGGCCCATAATGCATCATCTAGTTTGGCACTCCAATCCTTCCTAAATTAAGAGATTACCTTTTCGAGAATTGATGTAATTTCTCGATTAGATACCTCCACTTGTCCGCTTGTTTGGGGATGATAGGTCAATCTGATACGTTGCATAACTCCATACTTGCGCAGTAAAGTCTCTAATAATCTCTTTTTGTGGAAGTGTGAACCTCCATCACTAATAATGGCTCGGGGAGCCCCGAACCACGGAAAAATTATCTTCTTAAAGAGATTTATAACTACCTTAGCATCGTTTGTAGGACAAGCAACTGCCTCGTCCCATTTGGACACATAGTCTACCGCAACTAGAATATAACGATTACCGAAAGAAGAGGGAAATAGACCTTGATAGTCGATTCCCCATACGTCGAAAATTTCGACCTCTAGTATGCCCATTTGGGCATCTCATGTCGCCTAGAAATATTGCCGGATCATTGGCAAGCATCACAAGCGAGGATGAATGCTTGAGCGTCTGTAAATAAAGTTGGTCAATAAAATCCGGATTATAATACTTTAGCAACGGTGCAAAATGGACCATGATGACCACCATAGGGAGAAGAATGACAACCCTCCAAGATACCTCTTACTTCCCAATCGGGTACGCACTTCCGAAAAATTCCATCCGCACAGTCTCGAAATAGGTAGGGATCATCCCAATAATACTTCCTCACATCGGATAAGAATTTCTTCTTATGTTGATAAGTACAATCGGGAGGGAAATAACCACCAACCAAAAAGTTAGCACAATCGACATACCATGGTTCATTGGTAGTTAGCTCGGCAAGGGTGATCGCTAGTAAGGAATCGTCGAGAAAAGAGTCATCAATTGGTAGGATTATTCCTCCATCATCAAATCTAAGTCATGATAGATGGTCAGCTACGACGTTCTCGGCTCTCTTCTTATTCCGAATCTCTAGATCAAATTCTTGGAGTAGTAAGATCCAACGAATTAATCTAGGTTTTGCTTCCTTCTTGGCTAGGAGATACTACAACGCGGCATGATCACTACAAACAATCACATTAGAACCAATTAGATAGTTTCGGAATTTATCGAGGGCGTATATGATGGCTAGTAACTCCTTTTCCATTCTCGTGTAATTGATCTGAGCTTCGTCTAAAGTCTTACTAGTATAGTAAATAACATGTAAAGCTTTATCTTTTCTCTGACCCAAAACTGCTCCTACAGCATAGTCACTTGCATCACACATAATCTCGAAAGGTAGATTCCAATCTGGCGATCGAATGATAGGTGTTGAGATTAATGCCTCCTTTATCCTGTCAAAAGATTCACGACATGCATCAGTAAAGAAAAAAGGGGCATCCTTTAGAAGGTGCGGGGTAGTGGTTTAGCAATTTTTGGGAAGTCCTTGATAAAGCGGTGATAAAATCTCGCATGAGCAAGGAAGCTTCTAAGCCTCTTAACATTTGTGGGAGGGGGCAATTGCTCGATCACTTGTATTTTAGCTCGGTCTACTTGAATGCCCTTATCGGAAGCTACTAGATGACCAAGCACTCCCTCGTTGACCATAAAGTGGCACTTCTCTCAATTAAGCACCAAGTCAACTTCCTCACAGCGACCTAAGACCTTGGACAACACTACTACAAATGTTGTCATACACATCAGACTTTTAGACTAACAGACATCATAGGCGCAACTGATGTTAAGTTAGCACTCATCTATTGTGAAAAGTTTATACAGCAGTTTTAAAACTGATGTCTATTAATATAATAGACATCAAATTTTAAAATATCCGTTGTGTATGTAACTTGATGTCTATTTAAGTAAAATAGACATCTGCTCCCTGTATCAGATGTTTAATTCACATGCTTTGACATCTATTTTCCTTTGATCTGAAGTCTATCTCGCAATATACATCCAAGTAACGTTATGTAATTCATTTACACATAAACATCGTAACTGAGAAACGCTGATTTCGTAACATCGTAACCCAAAAATGTTTCATCTTTGAAAAGTCATCATTTCATTATCAATAATAATTAAATGGTAAATCGTCGTAAGTGTACTCCGAATATATCAATACATCCAATCCATCATAAAATCTATGACTACAAATTGTCATCCGAAGATTAAATATTAAGATAGTAGTCCGCCCATAAGTCTCGAACCTCGTCGATTTCCTCTTGAGAATATGATATAGTGTCTTGAAAATACTGGAAGCCAAACAATTTAGACAATATAAGAATATAATTTAAAATAAGCGTGTAATTTTTTTTAAAAAAATTTGGATTAGCATACATAAAAATATATGTCAAACAATAGTTCTCACCTCATCTATAGCTCTTATCGGATTAGCACGAGTGACAATTTCAATCATGTACCTCATTATGCAATAGCCGGATTCGTGCATACCTGACTGGCGAGGACACTAAAACAACATACACAATAAAATCAATGAAAAAGTCGCAGTTATGCGTATTAAGTAAAGCAAAAAATCAGCACATTTTTACTAACACTTACACCAAGTTTCACCCACGTCGGCAATTTTGTACTCTTTCTAGTGCCTCCACTATAACCGTATACTCGTATAGACCTATAATAAATAAGGAAAATGAAAGAGAAAAAAGAAAAAAAGGTGAGAGCTCTACAAGTACAAATGTAGTTTTTACGTGGACAATGTGAAAAAAAATAGACATGAACTCACGTATTAATTAAAGTTTTGATTCCCGGAGGCTGTAAGCATCCTAATGGGTCAAACCAATATACATAATTATGCTCAACGATATCTAATACAGCAAGCATCCAATGTTCCCTGTATCAATACAATCAGCTTCATCAATATCGATGAAATCACCAATATTGAATTTTTTTATCTCTATAATTAAACAAAGACAATATTACTAAAAAAGTACTAGACTTACTCTTTGTAATATGAAGCCAAGTAAATCGGTTTTCTCTCTTTATTCATCCAATCAGATATATATGTTGCGGATTCATCGGCATCATGACCTATCGAAGATATCATTTGCGGACAAAGGAACCCATATATGTTACCAAACTTCCTCTACCTACCTGAACAAGAATAAAAGAGTTTGAATTCTAGTTGTTACTTGTTTCATGAATTTGATATATAGCATTGAAGGATTACATTATGTAGGGAAATTAAAACAAAGAAACACTAATAGTTTTAACATTAAAAGAAAATACACACCATGGCATATGGGACAAGAGCTAATAATAGTCAACTCCTCGATTTTAATACTTTGTAAATTAGCATCATAAATAAGGGGTCTAGCCTCCAAGGACAAAGAATAGACCAATCAAACAAACACTCTCTACGTAGAATCGACCAAAATAACCTGACTCGAGATCGACCCAACAGTACACCCAGTTGAACACCAGTGTTACACTCGTTTCACGAATTGACCCACCCTAACCCGAACTAAACACAATGTTTATTCTAACACCTGAGTCCGACCCAACACTTACAATTTTTTAGCTTTCAATTCCACCTACAATTTTTAATTAAACCATAAGTCTATCCAACCTTGGTCCCTAAATAAGATAGGCTCCAGATACTAAATGAGATAGGCTTCCAGATAGGTAAACTCCACTTAACCTGTTGTATTACCCGTTAACATTATGATTTTCTAAGTCTATCATCGATTTTCTAAATCTATGATTTTCTTAACCTGTTTAAACCTCCACTTAACCACTTAACCATAAGTCTATACAATCTGTGACATTTAACATTATGATTTTCTATAGTACATCAAAATTACCAATGAAAAGACAAAAATTAATAACAAAAACAAAGAATCATTCACATAATCTGCCATGACAGGAATGAGAATATCAATTTAAACCAAAAATTCTTAATACTCTAAACCCTAAATTTTATTAAATTAAATTAACCAAGAAAAATTACCTATGAGACTATAGTGCGTTAATCGTCGTTGCAGGATTCTTATTAATTTGTGAGCAATTGAACTAATGGTGGAGGGAATTATATAGGAGCAGGAAATTCAACACGGTGGAGGCAGATATTAGGAGAGCAAAAATATGAAAGAGATTAGGAGAGGTTTAGGAATTTAATTTCAGTGGAGGGAAAATATTAGTATGAGAAGTATTTCGGCGGTAGTTCTGAATTAAAGAAAGAAAATTCGGAGAAGTAACTGTTACAGACGCGGTATATTTAGAGGTGGCAATCGGGTCACTCGGATAGGTTATGGGTCGAGTCATCCCGGGTTCAGGTTTGAACGGGTCAGTATACTTTGTCGGGTCGGGTCAGGTTTGAGTCTAGTCGCTTACGGGTCGGATTTACTCGGATTAAAAATCGTAACGGATCAGTTATGGTTCGAGTCGGTTATCTAATAAATAGGGTTATATCGGGTCAATGATCGGTTCTGGTTCGGGTCGATTTATCTAATCGGGTCTATTCGGTTAAATCATCGAGTCTTCCATGAGTTAGTTGAGTCACTTTAGTGTATTTTCGGGTCTAGTTTTGAAAATAATCGGGTCAATTCAGGTAATACAATAAATCGGGTCAGTTAAGGTTAGACAATGAATCGGATTAATTCGGGCTAGACAACTAATCAAGTCAATTCGAGTAAAAATAACGAATCAGGTCAATGTGTTGTATTCAAATTAAGTCATTTATAATTTTTAATTTCGAATGTTAGATACATGAACTCAAAATAATACATTAATCGGGTTACGGGTCAAGTCAGATTGGGTCACAAGTCGGTTCAAGTCTTGTCATTTCGGGTCCTATCAGGTTCGCGGTTAGCCTTCAGGTCGGGACGGGTCAGGTTCGGTTCATAGTATTTCAGGTTGTATCGGTTATCAGTTTGTCAATTGATCGAGTCGGGTCGGTTTCGGTTCATTAAAAGTTCGGGTTCTATCGGATCGGGTTTCTCGGGTGGGTCGCATCGGTTTCGCGGGTCGGAACGGGTCAGCTTTTGCCGGCTCTAGGTACATTAGAAATAAACTATCAAATTAAATGGGTTTGGGCGAGTAAGTACGGGTTACGGTACGGATTACGGTTCGAGTTAGGTCGGAATACGGGTCGATGAATGCATTTAATATTTTAATAAGTTTAACTACATGTCATCTCATTCGAGTCACGGTTAAACTTTACAGACCATGACCCTAAAAAAATGGTCGAATCAAAATTTGACAGGTCCATATAAAATAATTAGAAACATAATTGTGATGCGCCACAATTTTGGACTACTTTAGAGTAATAGACCTGTGTTATACAAGTTGTGTACTATATACTGTTTTGTAAGAATAGACATCGGTTATAATACTATAAGATGACTATTAATGGAACAAGTACATGCTAACCAATGGGCATGTGATTTTACAATGATGTGATGTCTACATATCTATAATAAACATCGGATATTTCAAATAATCTGATGTATAAATACTATACATCAGATTTTTTTAAAATCACATGTGTATTAGGTGATGTCTACGACAACATTTGTAGTAGTGCAAATTCAGCAAACAAGAATCAAAGTCAGAAGCATATACACTGAAATCATCAATAAATACTTCCATAATTGATTCAATGAATTCAGAAAAGATACTAATCATGCATCTCTGAAAAGTGGCGGAGCATTACATAATCCGAAAGGCATCCTACGATAAACGAAGGTACAATAAGGACAAGTAGGGATGTTTACCGGTCCAAACCCGGACCAGACCAGAGGACCGGCAACCCTAAAAATTCAAACCCGCGGACCGGACCGGTTAACAAAGAAACCCGGACTAGACCAGACCGAACCCTCTTAAGACCGGACCGTACCGTAAAAATACACTAAATTTTATTTTATTTTAAAAGTGTGGAACGGACCGGACAGAGCCGCGAACCGGTCACCAAGTTTTTGGCGACCCGCAAACCGGACTGGTAGGTGCCCCGGTCCAGCTCACTTTTTGAACAGCCCTAAGGACACGTAAAGGTGGTTTTTTTTATCCTCGGGATGAATGGGGATCTGGAAAAAACCGGAGTAGCCATCTAGATGACAAAAATACTTATGACAAACTAATCTTTCCAACATCTGATCAATAAATGAAAGTAGGTAATGGTCTTTCTTAGTGGCGACATTCAATTTTCTGTAGTCAATGCACATACGCCACCCTGTAACAAATCTTGTAGGAATTAATTCAATCTCATCATTCTTCACTACTGTGGTGCCTCCTTTATTAGGCACCACTCGAACTAGACTGACCCATTTAGAGTCGGATATGGCATATATAATACCGACATCTAGAAGTTTCATAACTTCTTTCTTAACAACTTCCCGCATATTCGGTTTCAGTTGACGCTAACCCTGGATAGATGGTCGATGACCGTCTTCAAGATGAATGCGAAGCATGCAAAAGTCAGGGAAATACCTTTTAAGTAACTTAAACAGTACCCCAAAGCCTTCTTATATTTACTCAATACAGTCAATAAACTAGTTAACTGAGACTCAGTCAAAGAATTACTTACTATAACTGGGTTTAGCTCACCCTCATCGAGAAAAGCATGTCTGAGATTTGTGGGTAGCGGCTTAAATTATGGTTTTTGTACCTCGACAAAATAAGACATACCAAGGTTGACGGTTTCGACCGTCTCGGCTTCTTTCAGCTCCCCTAAATATAAAAGAGCTTCTAGCTCATCTACTTCAACTTTCCAAATTCCTCCATCACCTATATAACTTGGTTCACATATTAGTAACTCCAAGGGATCCTTAGTTAAGGATCCGAGTAAGGTAGAATCAACAGTGTCATCCACATAATCGAAACTGTCTAAATAGTAGCATCACTCATCAGTTATACGGGCTTTTAAAGCTTTATCAAGATTAAATGTGACTTTATCTTCCCCCACCTCAAGTGTCAAACTACCATTTTTGACATCAATAATCGCGCCTGTAGTGTGAAGGAATGGACGACCAAGTATAATAGGGATATGTGTGTCCTCAGCAATGTCTAAGACAACAAAGTTGACAGGGAAAAAGAACTTCCCGATCTTAACCAGGACGTCTTCTAAGACACCTAAAGGGTTTACCGACTAATCGATCAACGATCTGAAGCGTGATACTGGTGCATTTCAAACCCCCATATCAAGCTTCTCATAAATGGAGTAGGGCATAACACTAATACTTGCCCCAAGATCACATAATGCATTATTAACTACATGAGTATCTTTAGTGCATGGAATAGAAAAAATACCAGGATCCTTAAGCTTTGGAGGTGATTTGCTTTGATGGAGTGCGCTGCACTCCCCCATAAAAGTAATCGTCTCGACTTCATTAAAGAACGCTTCCTGGTAAGTATGTCTTTCATAAATTTAGCATAGGCAGACACTTGTGTAGTTAACTCAGTAAATGGAACGGTTACTTGAAATTTCTTCACAACGTCCATGAACTTACTGAATTGACTGCCGATCTTGCTATTGGCTTGACGACCTAGAAATGAGAGCTTCACGTGTTGTGCTGATGGCGACTTCGGCTGCTGCAATTGCTGAACCGATCAGTTTAACTTTGAACCGGTCGGTTCAGCTATGTCTCGATCGGTTTGTTTTTGTACCGGTCGGTTTGCCTTTGTTCCGATCGATTTGTGTGTCATCAATGACCTTTGTTTCCTTTACGACATCGTCTTCTAATTCTGACATCTGTGGACCATCATAAGCCGTCCCACTCCTTAACGTAATGGCATTGACGTGTTCATTCCCTTGAGGTGGATTACCTTGAGGTGGTAAAGTTCCTTGCTGACGGGTAGCTTGAGAATTAGCTAACTGGGTGACTTGTCTTTCGAGCACCTTATGACTGCTCTGGAATTGGGCCATCATGTTCATCATCATGTTTCTCAGTTCAGCTATTTCAAGGGACTGTTGATGAGCTTGGGCCTCCAAGGGAGGAAGTGGTGGAACTTGCGCCTGATTATTCTGAATTATGTTTTGTCCGTGAGGCCTTTGAGAATTCTGCTGATTTCCTTGCGTTCAACCGTGAAAATTGATAAGGCTAAAGTTGTATCACCTTAATCAAAATAATCCTAGCGAACAACTAACACGTAGATAGCAATAATTAAGGGTTGGATCCACAGAGAGACGGATGAATATCGCTAATTATCTAAATTCGACTCTAAATTATTTAATTCCGGTTTATTTGGTTTTTAACTAAACTAGTGCAATAATGTAAATTGATCGAGGTTCTAACAATATTAAAAGGATCAAGGGTAAATTCAGTATGCAATTAAATTGGGTAAAGTTAATTAATCATTCAATCAATCAATCATAGTTATTTAGGGCAAAGACACGACCTTTCGGATCTTATGTCAACCTTAGGATAGATTCTGACGGGCTCTCGCAACTTACCAGATTATCATACTCACTTACTTGTAAGTCTACCCTTATCATACTCACTTACCAGGATTTCGATCTTAGGTTCAGGTTCCTAAACATTCAACTAGTTCAACGTCTCAAACTAATCAAACAATGATACAAAATAAGTAGTAAGGCAATAACGTATGAATGATCAATCAAATAATTAATTAAACTAACATCCCCAATTCAATTAACATAGATCCCCTTCAACCCTAGAAGAATAAATTAGCTACTCATAACGAAAGATAAAACAACAAAAGAATTGAGCATAATAGAAAACAAAATAAAAATCAGGGAAAGAGGAAAAATAACAATTGCGAAAAACTGAAGGATTGAATAACTAAGAAGTATGGTTACAGACTTGAAGAATTCCGACACTAATAATAATAAGTCTAAACTAAAGTTCTGAATATGAAAGTGTTAATAAACCTAACTCCAAAGAGGGTATTTATACTTTTTACAAGGGGTCTAATTAGGAAACTAAGTAAAGCGTAAGAGAATAATCTTGCAGGATATTAATTATGGTAAGACACGGACTCCTCCACGGATTAGGAAAGTCCGACTGAAGTGAAACGAACCACCCGGTTCAAAATTTTACCGACAGGTTCACATTCAAACCGACCGGTTCAGTATTATACCGACCGGTTTGCCTGACGGGTCAAGCTCTTCGCCCGTTTTCTCTTGTATTCCTCACTTGCAGCTTTAAATTCCTCGATTTGCTATGTTTCCTGCAAAAACGTAAACAAAATACCCGGCATAACAAATTATGGGTAAAAAGCTACTGAAGCTATTTTTAAAGCATGCTAAACGGGTTAAAACGGAGGACAAGATGAGACTAAATATGTATATGAACAGATTTCATCAGTGATGAAGGAAAGTTTCGGAGGAAAGGTAATTTCAGATGATGGCAAGAAATTAGTCAAGATGATTGCCAAGAGTGCTTCCCTTAATTATGCCAAGGACATCGACTTCCTTGAACTAGCTTATCAGGCTGTGAGAACTACTTGAAAGGTAAAAGATTTAACAAGTTTTTTTTAATTTTGTATTTTGTGGTGTATGGCTTATGTTTTTTTTATGTAGGCTTTGAATGCCATAACTTTTGTGGCTTATGTGGTAAGGAAAGAGAGGTTTCTTACGACAACCTTCCCGTGGACCTTGAACATAAGTCTTCCAGCTTGCAGGCGAAGACTATAAAACTTCTAACAGTGTCAGCTAAAGAGGAATTCTTAATGGGGTTTTTGTTTGGTGAATGCTTTATGCATTTAAGAGGTTCTTTGTTTCTAGACCTGTGCTTAGCGACGCTTCTCTCAAGTTGCTAAGGCGTACGCGTTGGAGGATCTGATGGGGTTATACCGGTTACTGGTGTGGGGTACTAGCTCTTGGTGGAATTGGTGGAGGTGAAGACATCTTAATTTGTAGGGTATTTTTTGCGAGGTTTTTGCTGCTTTTGTGGTTTGATAAACTAGTTACCCCACGATGGGCGCCAATCTGTTTCGGTAAATTTTCAGACTAGGTCGAGGAAGGTCGTGTGGTATACTGGTAGTGGGTTAACTAGTATCAACTTATGTTAGTCTTAGCAGGGTACATATATAATGTTGAACGTAAAAGTAAAGAGACAACGAATTATACGTTGAAAACCCTTAGGAATAAAGGGAAAAAAAACCACGGGTGGCAAGCCAGAACTAGCAATATCAATATACTTGTAATCAATAATTTAGCATTAGAATTGTAAATTGAGTAAAGTAGGTTATTCCTTAGAGTTGCCCGATCAATGTTGCTTATCCTTTTATACTAATCGCCTGGCTTCTTGAATGCTCGTTACTTAGCAATCAAATCTCCTTCTTAATGATAGACATTTATTGGCATTTATTGTCAAGTTTGGTTAGGAAGATACTTGATGTTATATTTGATGGTTCTGTACATTATGATCTCAATTACTAGTTAAATAGAGAGTTTGAGGAAATAAGTGAATTTCAGAAAAGTTAGAGGGTACTTGTGTGCTTATTGGAAAACAAAGGTACAAGTGAGATTTAACTTATAATTGAGGGGTGTGCAGGTAGGCTTTTTGAAAACATAGAGTATAAGTGAGATTAGTCCATATCTGAGAGTCTGAGACACATTTGAGAAAATTCCTTAAATTAAAGAACATGAAAGTAAGCAAAGAATGTAATATAAATGTAATAGAAAAGCTTGAAGTTATCATTGATAATGCATGTCAATTTATACAAAGTTACGTAGTCTAGAATACAAGGCATGTACCTATTGGAATATGTGTAACTAAGGGTTGATTTACAATGATCACAATTAGTGATTATAATTGGATTATTTACAGCAACTATTTGAATTAGAATAGTCAATTAGTGATTATTTACTCTCCTTAGATGATTGCATGGGATTGGTAGAATCAATTGGTGGGAGTGCATCTAGACATGATTCCGTATCCGGACTATTATCGTTAATATGCTCCCGCAAATTGGAGGAGTTGAGGACGAGACCAATTTTGTGAAGAAGAGGCGTGAGACGCGGGCTTGAGAGGGGCTTTGTGAGTGCATCGGCGTGAGATATGTTGAAGTCGTAGTAGACCTTGGTTGACTTGTTCACGAACGAAATGAAACGAGAGAGCGACGTGTTTCATTCTCGAGTGGAAGATGGGGTTGACGGCATAGTTGGCTGCACCAAGATTATCACAATAAATCACGGGTACATTGGGAACCTTGATGTGGAGTTCGATAAGAAGGGAGGTGAGCCACATAATTTCTGATGTGGCTTCCACGACAGCACGAAATTCTGCTTCGGTGGAGGAACGGGATAAACCCTTTTGTTTCCGGGAGACCCAAGATATAGCATTCCTGCCCAAGTAAATAATAAATCCAGTGGTAGACACATAATCATGTTTATCACCAACATGGTCAGAATCACAATAAGAATGTAAAGGGAGTAGTGCGATGTAACTGTAGACCCATATGGAGAGAACCTTTTAGATACCGGAGGAGGCGTTTTAGCGCTACCCAATGGGCTTCTTGAGGATCCTGTAAGAATTGAGCAAGTTTACTGACATCGAAAGCAATGTCGGGATGGTGAGGGAGAGGTATTGTAGGGAGCCAACGATGGCTCGGTAATCGGTTGGGTTGGAGATGGACGGCCCAGTCGAGGGAAGTAGGGGCGGGTAGGCAGTAAGAGGGGAGGTAGCAGGTTTGCAGTCGAGCATGTTGTGTTTAGCTAGGAGATCGTAGGTGTATTTATATTGGCTTAGATGAAGGCCGGCTGTATTAGGGGTGACTTCGATGCCTAGAAAGTATGATGGAAAACCGAGATCCTTAAGAGAGAAACGGGTGGCAAATGCGGTGAAGAAGGATTTTAGGTGTGAAGACGTTGGACCTGTGACGATTATATCATCTACATAGACAAGGAGATAAATAGGGTTATTGTGATTTAAGTATAAGAATAAAGAGGGGTCAGAGATGGATTGAGAAAAACCAAAAGACAGAAGATAGGATTTGAGTTCATTATACCAGGCCCGGGGGGCCTGTTTTAATCAATATATGGCTTTTGTAAGTTTGCAAACATGATTAGGGAAAGACGAATTAATAAAACCAGGTGGTTGACTCATATAGACAGTTTCTGAGAGAGTACCTTGTAGGAAAGCATTATTGATGTCAAGATGCTTCAGAACCAGCCACGAGCAAGTGCCAACGTGAGTATGAGACGAACAATTACTGGTTTTACTACCGGACTGAAGGTCTCAGAATAGTCAACTCCGGGACGTTGGTGGAACCCTTTGGCGATAAGATGGGCTTTATATTTGTTGATGGTGTTGTCGGGATTGTATTTAATGCGAAAATCTCATTTACAGCCAATGACGTTAAAGGAGGAATTAGAGGGGACAAGAGTCCAGGTTTTATTAGTTTGAAGGGCGGTGTATTCAGAGGTCATCGCAGAATGCCATTCGGGTATCTTGAGAGCTGTTTTGACTGTAGTAGGGGGAAGGGAGGAAGGAGGAAAAGCGACATAGTGGACATATTCGGGGTTGGGTACCCGAATATTATTCATCGACCGGGTGACAACGCGAGTGGGAATATGGTTGGCGGGTTCGGGCTCGGTTTCAGGGAAGTGTTGTGAGGTCCGAGGAGGAGTACTAGGGGAAGAGGTAGTGGGCTTAGAGGGAATTAAAGTGGTAAGTGGGTTGTGAGAATTAGTGGAAAGAGAAGTAGTGGGCATAGAGGGAATTAAAGGGGCAGGGAGTGTAATGTCAGTAAGTGGGACAGATGGCCAATGATAGTTAGGGGGACGGTGTAAGAGAGGAATTAGGACAGAGGGTAGTGTATGGAAAAATGTCATCAACAAATTTGACGTGTCTAGATGTGTAAACCTTGTTTGAGACGGGGTCAAGACAATGATTGACACTTTGTGTGGAAGAGTAACCTATGAAGATACAAGGAGTGGACTTGGGGTCAAGTTTGTGTTGAGTATAGGGACGTAACCATGGATAGCAAAGGCACCCAAAGCTGTGGAGCTTGTGATAGTTAGGAGCGGTGTTGAAGAGCTTGTAGTATGGGGTAGAGTTAGAGAGAGTTGGGGTGGGCATGTGATTGATAAGGTAGGTGGCGGTAAACATAGCGTAGGACCAATATTCTAGTGGGAGGGAGGAGTAGGATAAAAGAGCTAGACCAGTCTCGACTATGTGACGGTGTCGTCTTTCGGCGTACCCATTGTGTTCGGGGGTATGGGGAGGGGATGTGAGGTGACCTATGCCATCGTTGTTTATGGTGGGAGTAAGTTTAATGTATTCTCCTCCATTGTCGGAGAAGAGTTGACGAATGGGTTTATTAGAGTACTTTTCGACTAAGGCACGATAACGATGAAAAATAGGAGTGGTGTCAGATTTATTTTTAATCGGATAGATCCAAATGTACTTAGTGAAATGGTCCACAAATATAACGTAGTATTTATAGCCATCGATTGAGTGTATTGGTGAGGTCCATACGTCGGAAAAAATTAATTCTAACGGAGAAGTAGTGGTAAGACTTGAGAGAAAGAAAGGAAGTTTGTGACTCTTGTTAATGTTACAAGAGTAGAAATCTGTTATAGAGGTGAGATTGAAATCGGTGGGCGTAAATAAAGATGACAATTTATTAATAGTCGTTAACACAAGAGACGAAGGGTGGCCTAATTTGTGATGCCAAATTAAATTTTTATTATTATTGTTGAAGGGGGAGGGGACCGATTTATTTGTGGAAGGTGGGGTGGCCGAATTGGCTACATATAGGCGGCGGGTGGAGTAGGGTCCCACTCGTAGAGCCCGGACTTGACTTGACCTCTAAGTAGCACCTTGCCCGTGGACTGATCCTGTAGACAACAAGACAAGGGTGAGAAAATAACAACAGCATTATTATCGTTGCAAAATTGAGAGACGGATAATATTGGACGAGAAATTTTTGGAACACGTAAAACGTTAGAAAAATGTAGAGAAAATGAGGGAGTTTGAATAGAAAAGGAACCAATATGATGGACGGGTAATGGAGACCCGTCTCCTATGAGGAGGTTGTCGTTTCCATCGTACGGGGCATGAAGGGCAAGTGTGTCAAGGTCATGGGTAATGTGGTGGGTGGCTCCACTATCTATGAGCCAAGGGGGGGAGGTGGAAGAGGATAACGTGGCCGAATTGGTCCGGGGGAGCGGGGCGTCGGGCATTGGGGGGCGGTGGTGGTCGGGACGGAACTTGGATATGAGGGTAAAGGCTTTTGAAAATAGCACAACTTCCTAAGAAGTGTGCTTGGGTGTGACACCACTGACACTTACCTTTGAAGGGGGTGAGTGTTTGGGTAGTGTTTTGGGAAGTAGGGGGTGTGGGTAAGATAGGCGTGGGGTTGTGGGTACGAGGGGGGTGGCGAGAGGAAGAGGGACGGAAGGCAGCGGCATGGACCGAGGTGGGGAGGTGAGTGGTATTTTTGGTGGAGTGTTTGAGGGATAGTTCATGTTGGATGATTTTTTCATGGAGTGCTTCGAAAGTAATGGTGGTATCCCTAGCTTTCACCGCGTCAATAATGGGACGGTATTGCTCATAGTCGAGCCCATTGAGTATTTTTACTATAACGTCCTCGGGATCTAAAGTTTTTCCCAAGTGAGCGAGGTCATCGACACAACCTTTTATGGCTAGCATGTATTCGGGGATGGTTTTGTCCCCTTTGGTGATAGAGTTAAAACGGTCTTTTAGTTGGAGGATATGTCCTCGGGAAGGATTGGCATAAGTTAGAGCAAGTGTGCTCCAAAGTTCGTGGGATGTTGTGTTATTGTCGAAGATCGGCAAGATGGAATCATCAAAGGTGCCTCGAAGGGCTCCGACAACTAGGCTATCTTGACGTAGCCAAGTAGTGTAGGCCGGGTTGGATTTTTCAATTTTGGTGGGTTTGTCCTTGGTTGCTTCATTGGTGTCTACGTTAACAAGGATTGTGGGTGTAGGTGCAGAGTGTGTTCCATCAAGGAACTTGAGAAGGTCGTATCCGAACATGAGCTCTTTTATTTGTCTTGCCCATGATCGATACGTGAGTGGTGTGAGTTTGATGACATGGGAGAGAGTGAGAGAAATGATTGGGTTGTTGGGATCGTTGGGGTTCGTGATGATGGTAACGGTGCTAGCCATGGTGGTGAGAGAGGCGTGAAAAATGAGGTTCGAGAGTGAATGTTTTATTGATCGGTATGCTCTGATACCAAAGAAATGTAATAGAAAAGCTTGAAGTTATCATTGATAATGCATGTCAATTTATACAAAGTTACGTAGTCTAGAATACAAGGCATGTACCTATTGGAATATGTGTAACTAAGGGTTGATTTACAATGATCACAATTAGTGATTATAATTGGATTATTTACAGCAACTATTTGAATTAGAATAGTCAATTAGTGATTATTTACTCTCCTTATATGATTGCATGGGATTGGTAGAATCAGTTGGTGGGAGTGCATCTAGACATGATTCCGCATCCGGACTATTATCGTTAATATGTAACAAGGACTAACCGTAAACCCTTCTCCCTCCTAAAAAATCTTGGGGCTACCACCATTAACTGGTGGTAAGCCCCCCAATTTTAACTATTATATCGTTTTAACATTAGTATCGGTATTAGTATTCTAGTTATAATAAGTTCTCTTATTTTGGAGAGTTTCGCTCCCATCAATTGATGAGTTTCACTCTCTCTTTTAGGAGAGATATTAAATCTATGATAGCGGAGACGACGAGGAAGATCAGTACCACAATCGTTCATTGTATGGTATCTCAATTTATATCAGACTGGCGGCTACAATCTATCAGGTTAGATGTAATTGATTTTTCTCAAAACCTTGGAAGATCCGAAGACCCCCTTGTGAAAAGTTGTATCATTAAATAACGATATGTTGAAAGAGGATGTGCAGAAGCAGAGATCAAAATCATAGTGAGTGATCTTTGTTTTAACGAGAATTTATTTTACTCAGATTTTATAGTATTGTATCCGTTCAATGATAGTATGACTTTTTATTAATGAAATGATTTATTCGCTAAAAAAAAAAGTAAGCAAAGAATCAATCAATATTATATATTAATAAAGCAGGAACTTTTCGAGCGATGTGATTGGTCCAAATTTTTTTATATATTTTTTTATGTTAAATAAAGAATATAAAAATTTGTATATGAAAAAAAAAATCCTACTCAGCCAAAGACTCGATTTAAAAATAAAAAAAATAAATTTAAAAAAAAAACAAAAAAAAAACAATCCTACTTTATTTAAGACACAAAAAATTATCACCATATAAACCTGCGATTATCACCTCATAAGGTAACAAAAATTGGACAGCGACAGCGTGAAACGGTTAGTTAATTCTGTTTGATAATTGTTTTAATATTTATTCACGCTCAAAAAATATAGAATTAAAATTTTGAATTTTTTAACAATTATTATTTATATATTTTTTTAATTTAAATAAAGAATATATAGAAATTAATTAAAACTAAGTAAAATTATCGCATATCGAAAAATTATGATGAGGTGATTAAATTATGAGTATATCATAAATAAGAGACATCATTTGTTTTTAGATATAAAAAAAATGTAGTCTTATAAATGCTTTAAAAGCTACTTATAAATTTAAGTAAAATTATCTCACATCGAGAAATTATAATAAGACGATGAAAATTCTACTATATAAATAAAAGTAATCATTCGTCTTCAGATACTATCGAGAAATCTTGAGTCATAAAAAGCATTCTTAAGACTATAAATTCAAATAGAATAATCCCACATCAAACCCCCACTTGTTTTTCTATGTTGTACCCTCTTGTTTTTCCGTTTTCTACCATATACCCCTTTTATTTTTTAAACCCCCACTTATGCCCATGTAGTTGATTAATTTCATTAAACGTGACCTAATTACAATTATTCTACTCAAAAACTCTAATTAATTTTCATCTCTGTCTCCTATGTTTTCTCTAATTCTGATTTTGCATGCATAATTTCTGATTTTTTTTCATTTAATCATAATTCTTTCACTCTTTATTTTAAGTGTAACATCAATGCTTTGTTTGTTAATGTGATTAAATTAATTTCATTGAAAATCAGTAAAATATCATTATTTTAAGCTAAAGAATAAGCTGGGGTGAAAGTGGAGGGAAATCAATAAGGTAAAAAAGAATAAGAAGTTGATGTATAAAATGAGAAAAATGGGGAAAATTAATGAAATGGAAGAAAAGTTGGGGAAAATGGAAGAAATACAAGTCAAGGTCGTCAAAACTGGTTATGTCATAGCCTAGAATCACTGTCATGCCATCTAATTAACGGAACATTAGGATAATTGTGATTAGGTCACGTTTTATGAAGTTAATCAACTACAGGGGTATTAGTAGGGGTTTTGAAAATCGGAGGGGTGCATGGTAGAAAACGGAAAAACAAGAGGGTACAACGTGGAAAAACTCTTAATTGAATTTTACTTCGTATTACTCATAATATAGAGTAATCATTCGTATATCTCAACCTGAAATCTTTTAAGTCCTAAAAGAAATTTTAAGACTATAAACAAAATTATGATGAGGTAATGAAATTGTACATCAATAAGAGAAATTTTTCGTTTATAGATGTCAAAATTTTTTTGAGTCATATAATAGTTTTTAAGGCGATAAATTGAAATACCTCTATCCATTTTTATTTTTCATACTTTCCTTAATGAGTTGTCCATCTTTAAACTTTCTACCTATAATTTTTTCTTTTTTGTTGAATTTTATGATCAACATCATTTCTGACCACACATCTTCTCTCAACTTTCATTTTTCCACCGCATACTTCATTCTCTTCTTAATATCTGGTTCACTCCATGAAGTTTAAATATGGATGGAGGGAGTAAAAATTATTCTACATTGAAAAAATTACAATATGGTGAGAAAATTCTATTTTATAAATAAAAGTAATCATTCTTCTTTAGATATCAACAAAAATCTCTTCAGTCTTATAATAGCTCTTAAGGCTATAAATTGAAGTAAAAATTAGTATCCCACATCGAAAAATTACAATAAATATTATAAAAAAACTCTTAATAAATCATACTCCCACATCGAGTTTTATTTGTGATATACAAATTACAATATCGAAAAATTATGATGAGTTGATAAATTTTATACTACATCATAAATAAGAGAAATCATTCGTTTTTGATATTAATGCAAAATCTTTTAATTCTTATAACTTTTAAGGTTATAAATTGAAGTAAATTATCCTATATCGAGAAATTATAATAAGATGATGAAATTCTATTATATAAATAAAAGTAATCACCCGTCAACCAGAAATGTTTTGAGTCATAAAAAGAGTTCAAGCAAAATTATCCAACATCGAGTATTTTGAGTCTTATCATAGCTCTTAATTCTTATAAAAAGCATTCTTAAGACTATAAATTTAAAGAGAATAATCTCACATTGAAAAATTATAAGTTTTTTTTAACGAATAAAAAAATTAGAAGTTGCTTGAATTTTATTATATAATTAAGAGTAATCATTCGTCTTTATATCTCAATCTAAAATCAACTTACACATTGAAAAATAATAAGTTTTTTTTGAACGGATCAAAAAATTATAAGTTGATTGAATTTTATTATATAATTGATTAAGAGTAATCATTCGTCTTTATATCTCAATCTAAAATCTTTTGAGTCCTAAAAGAGCTTTTAAGACTCTTTTATATAATTGATTAAGAGCTTTTAAGACTATAAACTTAGTAGAATTATCCACATCGAAAAATCATGTGTAGACACCCGCATTTTGCCTGCTAGTGTCTATAGCGGTTTCCAACAAACACCCGATGATGATCGGACGTAAACATGACTTAATACGCTCAATTTTGGACTCGGAATCAATAGTATTTGGCACGAGCTTTTAGCGGAGTAAAAATCTCACCGAACCGACCTCAAATCCAGGACCAGTGGGTCATCTCCAATCAAATAAGACTAATTTGGGTCAAAACCAACACCAGAAATAAAACCGTCTTTTAGCGACCGGGTCAAACCCCGGTCAAAGGCATTTCCGAGACATAAAAATCAGCCACTTCGAAAGTCCAACTCGAAGTCAAAAACCACAAAAATATCAGCTACGAAGAAGAACCAAGCAATTAAACCTCTAAACTCCTTAAAACATAAGGAGAACAAAAAACATAAGAAGTCTTCCACCCGTCTAGACCCACTCGACCGAGTGGACCAACCCACTCGGTCGAGTAGGCTTGCAAAACCCCACTGAACTGGCATCAGGTCGGGCACTCGATCGAGTGCAACACACCACTCGATCGAGTGGCTCCTTTCTGTCCAAAACCGGACTCCTTTTCTATCCAAAACCGAGTACCTTTCCTATCTAAAAATCGGGTACCTTTACTATCCAAAACTGGGGTATTTTCCTATAAATACATCCCTTTGCAACACATAATACACATAATTCATACCCCAAAAGTTTCAGCAATCCTAGGCAAACTATACCGATCTTTCCTCTAGAAATCCTATAGGAAACCCGAGAAAAACCGATCCCACAAACAAACACCTTAACTCTTCCTATATCCTTGTTACTCCCGCACAAACGCCGTTACTACGAGTTCCTAATTGAGGCCGAAATTAGCATGTAGGTTGAGGGTGTGACAAAATCTCGTTTTCTCTCTTTTCTTCTTCTCCCTCTCGTCTTTCTCATTTTTTTCCTTTTTTTTTCCTTTTTTTCCGTTCTTTTCGTTATCGTCGTAATTAGATAATAAACATCGCATACAATCACGTAAAATTCAATACAAATTTCATATCGAGTATACCTAAAGATAAATCCCATTCTAAGATCCTCCTAATCCCTTTACGAGTCGTAGCAGAGGTGACACCCTTTCGAGGAGCACCGCCCTAAACACTGAATGGCCCAGTGCGATCGCGGAAATTTATCGTTAGGTGTACTAGGTCCTTTTTTTTAAGGTTAGAACAAAACTTGTTGATGCGAATCGAACATCACATAATCCGCAAGGATTAATTACGATGTCGTGACACGGAGAGAATCGATTTTTGCTCTAATCCAAACAAATAAAACATTTATTCTTAAGATGCGATATCGACTCCATAGTCGAATATTATGTCTAAAAGAATTAGTCACTAAATCGAGCTGGCATGAACCTGTTGATGCCGAAATAATTGTCACATAGTCCGAAAGGATTAATTACGACATTATAACGTGGAGGGGATTATTTCGTCCTAGTTCAATTTAAAACGACTTATAACGTCTTTTCTAAAATTCACTCTTAATATTGAATATTGGTTCCGTAATCAAATATCGAATATGACGAGTATCGAAAATTAAGTCGAGTATAAGTTATACAATATTTCTACGCGATTTAATAAATTATCGATTTAAAACTAAAGCAAATTCGAGACTAACAAAAACGGACAGCAGCCCGTACAGGGGGCACTCGATCGAGTGCCACAGCCCACTCGATCGAGTGGCACCCCAAAATCAGAGGCAGAAGGTTTTTCGAGGAGCACTCGATCGAGTGTCACGCCTGACTCGATCGAGTGGCCCCTATCACGTCAAAATTGTGAGTCTTCCACATATTTTGAGCCTCGATAAAACTATTTTAACGACTTTGGTCATCACTCGTCAAGTCTATCACGTGATTTACTTTTTTCAAAACCATGCATCGCATCATCTTATGTCATCTAATCAATTTACAATCCGTTATTATCGTTACTAACTCAATTATTTCTGTTTTTGCACCTTTATTTTCGTTGTTTGTTTTATTATACTAAAACGAACCTCACATGCTAAAACAACTTCGACCTAATTCAAAGATGCATTAAACGACGTAGTTAAACATAATTCACATGTTTAGTTCAAAAAGCACTGTTTGCATAAAATTTAACCGTCAAACTAACGCGCGTACACGAAAAACGAACGATATCTAAGTAGAGGCCGCTAAATGCGGGCGGGGTAGGGTGTTCTTTATGAACTTCCCAACACGTACCCTCACCCCTTACTCAGAACTGTGGTTTCCGGATGTCCGAAACCATTGCCATATGAGAGTCATTCAATACACGATTTTCGATAATGTCGGTATCAGTATCGCAATGCAAAGGGATGAACCCCATAAACTCTGATCGGAATAGGCCGTACTCTGTGCACGGCCCACCAAGATATAGAGTGGGTTCGAATGGGCCTGAACTCCCACAATGTTTGGTGGCGACTCCTAATTAGATTTAAATTTCAATCCGAGATCCATCTCACATGAGATTCATTCGCCTCCCCAAACCCGCGTGTGGCCGCGTCGGGGTGGACCTATGTCATGTCCACAATTTGGCGACTCCGCTGGGGATACCTGATGTACCACTAGTCATCGGGGTTCCTAGGGTGTGACTCGAAAAGAAATCGTTCGATTAGTAATGTACACGTTTTAGTTCGATGGTTCATGCATAACCCAAATCTTTCCCGGGTCGGTTACTTGTGACCGACGTCCCACTACACCGCGGTGCATTCCTAAATGGGTGCGCTAAAAACTTCTATGGCCGAACTCGTATGGGTTTCACGACATGTTCTTATACCAATTCGGCTTAGGAAGTCCGTCCTGATTTACGAGAAAGCCGTCGTTGTTGGTATAGACCCGATTTCGACCGACCAAGACTTAGTTTAGAGCATACATGGCGTCGTTATATTGCTTCCATGACTACATGATACTTGATTTACATGTCATCTTTTTCAAAAACCGTTATTTAAAAAAAATGCATCTTTTCAAAATTATCCAATTTTCAAAATCCGGGATGCTACCGAAATTAGAACTTATAATTTAACTCAAAATAGCTTATTTCTAGCCGGTATGCTGCCCATTTCAAAATTCAAAAATATTTTCGAACCTTCAAAAAAAATTCGGCCCCAACGACATTTTGCCACTTTCAAAAATCGGGACCGTTCTCCGATTTTTCTCGGAATCCAAACCTTTTAAAAAAAACCTTCCTTATCTTAGGACTTACCGCATTTAGTAGTGTCGGGTCTTTTCCTAAATTGTCTAAGTCAGCGTTGAAACTCCATCGATCTTACATCACGGGTTTCCTCCCTATCCCAGTCCGCCTTATTTGCCCAAGGCAAGGCTAACCAACGTAGGGCATACCCCTACCAAGGAAAGCCCGTCTACACATTTGAGTCCAAAGTCTGGGAAATATATTACATGGACCTTCCTTCGAACAAGACTCGGCCCACATAGCCGAATCCTAAGAAAGGCCCACCATTCACAAGTCACCCGTTTAAGTGTCGTTTCTGAGTCATTTTCTTTTCAGTCTTTTCCTTGCTCGGGATGTACTGTGTTGATTCCAGGATCTCGGTCAGTCTCTCATTACGTGGTATTCTTACAAACAGGCCACCGGTAACCAGACGCAAGCGCAAGATGGAAGAAGCCTTAGACAAGTTGTCCGTCTCATTGGACGCTATGGTCGTCAAGCAGGCTCAGATCGAGGCCCAATTGACAACAATAAGGTCTGACCAAATAGCTATTGTTACCCGCTTGAGTGTCGTGGAGCAAGGAACTCTTAACGCTGGGACTGAAACCACCGGGCCCCTAGCTGAACTGGTCAGCGCCGTCCGCAAGCTGGAGGAACAGGTCCACTTGTCAACGAACAACACTATCCACACGGAAAACGCCCATGCCTACTCGCCCCTGAATGATGAATTGCCCGCCAACCTCAACCTTACGGGCCTACCAATGTTTGACGGGACCGAAGACCCGGTACTTCACATCCGGGCCTTCAAAGAGTTCATGGCCGTTAAGGGAGTGAAATCGACCATGTTCAAGCACCTGTTTGCCTCTACTCTCGAGAAGCATCCGAAAGCCTGGTACTACCGGCTAGATTCCAAGAAATACAAAACTTGGGATGACGTGGCAATGGAGTTTGCTCGGAACTATGCCGACAACACCGAAATCCAGACCACGATACACACCCTGGAGGTTATGGCCCAGGAGCCCAAGGAAGGTTTTACGAAATACCTTCAACGCTGGAGGGCCGAGAGTGTGAAGTTGGTCGACAAGCCCAACGAAAAAACCTTAGTGGAGGCCTTTGTCAAGACCCTCCTCCCCTCCTACCGGGTCCATCTTCGGTATGCTATCATACCCAACTTCGCCACCTTAACTGAGATGGGGACAAGAATTGAGGATGATTTGAGGCTAGAGGGCCTTACTAAGGCCTCTGGCAAGGGTTATCAAGGGGCTACCTCTTCCACTACCAAGCCCACAGCTGCAGCTGCAACTGCAACTCGTAGCATTTTCTCTACTTGATAGCCCGTCCAAGAAGAATACCATACCATGGGTATTCACTGATATAGGTACTACCTATACACATGCCTTACAAAGGCTATCATCAAAGGGCATGATCCAACCGATAGGCCCAACTCCTGAAGTCCCGGTAGAGCAACGCTCCAAGGCCTACAACGTCTAGGCCTATTGCCAATACCATCGAGGCAATGGGCACGACACTGAAAAATGTTGGAAGCTGAAGCACTTGATCCAGGATCTGATCGAGAGCGGTAAGATCCCATTACCCGGAGACAAGCCGAGTAATAAGGACAATCCCTTAGGTGCTCACGCCATTTTTTTCCGGAGAAGTAATTGATTGCTCACACCTTATTTCTCCATTTATCCCGCAAATAAACGGGATCTGGTACGATGACGAGGACGATGTGTACCTCGCCAAAGGGGAAGTTGTCCCCATTACTCTCGAGGAGATCAGAAAGGCTAAGTCTAAGGCCTTAGCCAGTAACTACCTTGCTCGTCCCTATCAAGCCACTAGCTCTAGGGACACCCCTACCTCGGTAACCGTCACTGAGCCAATCAGGACGGAAGTCGCCCCTAAAGAGCCAACCACTGAAAAGGCTCTCGTGAAGCAACTAAAGAAGACCCAAGTTGACCTCTCTATATGGCAGCTCCTAGTTGGCTCACAAGAACATCGAGAGGCCCTCACTAAGGCCCTCGATCAAGTCAAGATCGACTCCTCGGCTACTCCTGCTGAAATGGTAGCCACGGTCCTACCCCACTTAAAAGGCAAAGCTAAGAAAGAAGGCCCGCTGATCACCTTCTCTGAAGCCGATCTACCACCGTTCGGGGCTACCCACAACCTAGCCTTTTACATTACGGTAATTTGCCGCAGGAAGTATCTCCTGATGACCCTAATCGATGATGGGTCCGCAGTCAACGTTCTCCCCTTGAGGACAGCCAAAGCCCTCGGCATTACCGAGATGACTATATCCCGACTTCTCAGACCATCCAGGCTTTTGATGGGAGCCCGAAGTCGGTAGCTGGGGCCGTAAAACTCACTGTCATAACAGGCCCAGTAGAAAAGGAGCTAGAATTCCAGGTGATCGATGTCACCTCTTCCTTCAACCTGCTCCTAGGAAGGTCATGGATCCACGCTGTCAAGGCGGTATCCTCCACCCTTCACCGGAAAGTCAAGTTAGCCTTACAAGATAATATCATCACCTTAGAGGCAACCTCTATAACCGTGGCTAACTGTAACACCACGGACCAATCGGACCTTTGGGGATTTGATTTTGTAGGAATGATTGAGAAGGAGTATCTTTTCAGGCCATACTTCACCACTAGCATCGACACAATGCTACAAAATCTGGGCTACTTCCCGGGGGCTACCTCCCGACCAAATCTTCCAGCTGGAAAGATTATCTAGGTCCTTAAAGATGAAGACTCTCATTTTGGCCTCGGTTACGCTACAACTTCGGGCAACATTGTTCAGGCAGGTATCGAAAAGACCTGCAACATCATTAAGGGTATCCACTTGAGCCCTTATAGCCCACGGCTGACGGACTACTTTGTCACGCCAGTATTTGGGCCCGTCCAAGTTGGTATGTACCAACCCAATGCTGTGCACCCTGGGACCCAATTGGCCCAGGACTACAACTACATTCCGGATGACATCTTTGCCCTCATCTAATCTGAAGATGCCAATAATGCTGAGCCCGCGCTAGAGCTACTATTTGGGGAAGAAGCCGTAACCCCGACTCCGAAGAAAGACATGGTCAACCTTATTCTTCGCAGCAATAGGTTTGACCCAACTATGCTAATCTCGGATGTTGGCTCCGAGATGGGGAACAGGGCCTGGAGAAAGACCATCAAGTGGACAGACAGTCAGGGCCGAGTCTACAAGCTGATCACTGGAGAAGGAAATATGCCTGAGTCTGAGTCTGAGTCCAAGTCGGAGTCTGAGTTAGAGTCTGAGGATGAGTCTAGAGAGTCCAGTGCTAGAGTCACTCGTGTAACCACCTCTCTCCCTTTAGTTACTCCTACTGCCAATGCTTCAAGGTCTGTCCTGAGCACCTTATCTATCCTGCCACTGACTAATGATCAGATGGCTGCTCTTTTCGAGCTATTTTCAAAATTTTCAATCAATAATAACAACCGTTCTCCTTACGACTTGTCTTATTTTCAAAATGCTTCCAATTTCAAAAATGTTTTGTGCAATGACATTGAGAAACCGACGAACAGGTACCCCTACCTCCACATCTGATTGAGCAGCTAGAGCAAAAGGAATCCCGGGACCCGTTAATCGAAGAAACCGAGTCCATTAATGTGGGAACAATCTTAGAATCTCATATGCTTAAGATAGGATTATCCTTAGATCCCGAGGAGAGACAACAGTTCACGAACCTCCTCCAAGAATTCAAAGATGTCTTCGCATTGTCCTACAAGGTCATGCCGGAGATAAACCGGGAGATAGCCGAGCACCACATACCGATCAAAGACGGGTTCAAACCGGTTAAACAGAAGCTCCGCCGAATGAGGCCCGAATGGTCTCTTAAGGTTAAAGAAGAAGTTGATAAACAATTCAAGGCCGACTTCATACAAGTGTCCGAATATTCGGACTGGGTTGCAAACATCGTGCTGGTTCCTAAAAAGGACGGTAAGGTGGGTGTCTGCGTAGATTTTCGGGATCTTAACAAGGCGAGCCCGAAAGATGATTTCCCGTTACCACACATCGACATACTGGTGGATAACACAGCTGATCATGCCCTTCTATCATTTATGGACGGGTATGCCGGGTATAACCATATAAAAATGGCAGAAGAAGATATAAGTAAGAGAACCTTCATTACATCTTGGGGTACTTACTGCTATACTGTCATGTCGTTCGGTCTCATTAATGTCGGGGCCACATATCAACGGACCGCCACAACCTTGTTACACGACATGATGCATAAGAAAGTGGAGGTTTATGTGGATGACATGATCGTCAAATCTAAAAACCGGGACCGTCACATCACCGCTCTGAGAAAATTCTTCACCCGACTACGCAAGTACAACATGAGGTTAAATTAAACCCTCAAAAGTGTAGTTTCGGGGTAACATCTGACAAATTACTGGGTCATATCGTTAGCCAACGTGGCATCGAATTCGATCCAGCTAAAATCAAAGCCATTACCGAGATGCAACCTCCTAAAACCGAAAAAGAAATAAGGGGATTCCTCGGGAAAGTCCAGTACATCAGCCGGTTTATTTCAAAACTAACCATGGTATGTGAACCCATTTTCAAGAAGCTAAAGATAGGGGAACGAATATTATGGGACAATAAATGTCAAGCAGCCTTCGATAAAATCAAGGAAATCTTGTCTGCTCCACCAGTTTTGATGTCACCTCAACCCGGTTTGACTTTGTCGTTATACCTAACAACGACCGAGACAGCCATGGGGGCTATGTTAGCTTAGACAGTCAATTCCGAAGAACGAGCTATCTACTACATCAGCAAAGAGTTTTTAGAGTATGAATGCAAATACACCATGCTCGAGAAGACGTGTTTAGCTCTTGTCTGGGCCACTAAAATGCTCCAATATTATATGCTCAGCTACGAGGTGCAGGTACTATCTAAATGGATCTAATCAAGTACCTCTTCGAAAAACCCATTCTCAATGGCAGAATGTCTAGATGGACGCTAATGTTGACAAAGTTCGACTTGAAATTCGTACCGTTAAAAGCTATTAAGCGCCGGGTAGTAGCCGTATTTCTCGCTGACAGTCCCATATCCGAAGAAGGACAAATCGAAACTTGGTCCTTCCCAGATGAAGATATTTTCCATACCGATACTGAAACGTGGGACTTATACTTCAACGGGGTATCCAATTTCCGGGGATTCGGAGTCAAAATTCTTTTAATCTCGCCAAAAGGGAAACACACTCCCGTATCCATCAAACTGGACTTTGATGTTTGTGGACATGACATAGGTCCACCCCGACGCGGCCACGCGCGGGTTTGGATAGGCGAATGAATCTCCATATGAGAATGGATCGAATTGAAATTTAGGTTGAAGTGGAGTCGCCACCGAATTTTGTGGTTATTCGGAACCATTCGAGCCCACTCTATGTCGTAGTGGGCCGTATACAAAATACGGCCCATTTCCGATGTCAGAGTTTATTGGGCTCGTCCCTTTGCATTTGATACCGATACCGACATTATCGGATATCGTGTATTGAATGACTCTCATGCGCCAACGGTTTCGGGCATCCGGAAACCGAGGTTCTGAATAAGGGGTGAGGGTACGTGTTGGGAAGCCCCCAAAGGACACCCAACCCCGCCCGCACATTAGCGGCCTCTACTAAGATCTCGAATGACTTTCCAATACGCGCGTTAGTTGAACGGGAAAATGATATGCAAAGATTATTTTCCCTAAGCATGTGAGCAATTGAAAAGGGTTTCTACGTCGATTTAAAGCAATTAATTCTACGTCGAAGTAAAATTTAGCATGTGGGTTCATTTTAGTATAATAAAATAAACGACAAAAATTGACAAAAGAAACAACAAACGGTTAGTAACAAATAACGATATTAACGGTTTGTGCAAATATTGAATTGTGTAGAATGATGCAAATGAGTTAATGCATGGTTTTGAAAAGATGTTTCACATGATTAATTAGGCACTTGTTGACCTAAGTCATGAAAAGATATGAACGAGACTCGAATAACTTATAGGACTCGCGGTTTGACGCGATAAAGGGGCCACTCGACCGAGTCATTGAGGGACTCGACCGAGTGGACCTCTGAGAAAGGTTCTGTCTAGATTTCGTGACCCTACTCGACCGAGTTACTGACCAACTCGGCCGATTACGTTGTCACTCGATCGAGTCATTGCGAGACTCGACCGAGTGGAGGTCGGAAAACGTATTCTGCTCGGTTTTTGTGATGTCACTCGATCGAGTGGCCTATTGCACTCGGTCGAGTGGCACCTGTACGAACTACTGGTTCGTTTGCAATTTTGTTGTGATTTCGAAATTGCTCTTGATTTTGAAAATTTGACGATTTTACCGAATTGGGCATAAATATTGTATGATTTATGCTCGATTCGGATTTTTATAAATCATTGATTTTGTTGAACCGAATATAAATATTGTGGGATTTATACTCGATTCCGAATTTGAATACTCGTTGTATACCATATTCGATTATTGAATCGATATGGAATACTAGAGTGAAAATATTAAATTGATTTTAGTCGTCTTAAATTAACTATCGCGATATGAGTAAATCGCGTTAATTAATTTATGTGACTAGATCGCTAGATTCGACATCCAATTATGGAATTGGTATCGAATCTAATGGATCGACACCTTGCTTTGAATTAGAAAACTTGATTCCCTCGGCTTCTCTGACATCGAAATAAATCCCTAGAGATTGTGATGTTGGATCCGCGTCAACGGATTTCGACCCTTATTAAATAGAATGCTCGTTTTTGAAAATTGATGCAAATATGCGACTTGAATAATGATGAAAACGAAATAAAACGGATTATTGTTTAAGTTAACTTGTTTCAATAATCAAATGATCGGGGTGATGGGATAAGCGACCGGCAACGCTGTGTGCAGTACACTTGTATATTCGGTTTTCCTTATCCCACCATCATTCACATTCGACACAAATCGACAAGTATTTTAATGTTTTGATACTAATGGTATTATCGATATTATGATGCGATAAAGAAAATAATAAAAAAAAAACGAAAAAATGAGAAAAAGGAGGAAGATGACGAGAGGAAGAGAAGAAGGAAAGAAAGGGGTTTTGGCACCCTCAACCTACATGTTCTTGTCTCGGATCGGACTCGTAGTCGTGGCTTCAACACGGGATTTTCGAGGTTTTATGGAGGTTGAGTTATGGTGGTTAGAGTTTCGATTCCTAAAACTAGGTTTAGGATTTGCTAGTGTATTGCTTGGGGTGGAATTAGGGTTGCAAAAGATGTCAAAAGATGTGTAATTGAGTGTGCATGGGGGGTTTATATAGGCTAAGCCAGGGTTCCCCCGTTAGGGTTACTCGACCGAGTAGGTGTCTGACTCGGTCGAGTGGCCCGTTATGCCTGCAGTCGGGCTTGAATATGGCCCCACTCGATCGAGTGGGTGGGGCACTCGATCGAGTGGCCCAGCTGGGTCGCGCGGGTCCATTGCTTTGGACTGTGACTTGGGTTTTTGATGGGTTTGTGTTTGACTTGGACTTTTGATGGCAGTTTTGTAAGTCTCGGAAACGACTTTGACCGGGTTTGACCCAATCGTTAAAAAGTCGGTTTTACTTCCGGTGTCGGTTTCGGCCCAAATTAGCCTTATTTGATTGGAAACGACCCACTGAACCTTGATTTGAGGTTGATTTTGTGAGATTTGTACTCTGTAAGTGCGTTAGCCAGCAACTAATGGATTTGAGCCCGTATCCGAGTGCGTAAAAACACGTTAGCGTCCGATCATCATCGTGTGTTTTTTGGAAACTGTCATAGACACCTGGCAGTCGAAATGCGGGTATCTACAGAGCCCCCACTCTGACTGAGGCTTGGACAGGGCGAAAGTCAGAGTAGCTACCAAGCTTGTTAAGACCTGGTAGACTTCCGTTCGGGTCGTTTATAGTCCATTAGACTTGCGTGAAGGGCCCGCCAGCCATAAGCTAGAAATCATACCTTGGCTGATGATAATACTCCGTGGGGCATTTGGACTTGTCGCGTAAGTCCTGGGTGCGCCCGTGTGTAGGCCCATCCGCTGAAAATGCTGGGGAGATTTAGAGGGTTGCATGTCCCTGTTTGAGTCGTACCTGTATAAGTCACAAAAAAATGCATGTAACACGTAGGTAGTAAAATGACTCGTGCTGGGGAAAAATGATTTTTTTTTGAAAGCTTGAATTTTCGAAATTCTTGAAATTTTTGAAATTTTAAAATTTTTTAAATTTGGAAATTTTTGAAAAAAAGATTGACTCCTAAAGAAATTAGGAAAGTTCGGGATGAATATTCCCGTGCTAGTATCGGGACTAGGCTTGTGGGTTGGTTCCGTTTAGAATTAGGAAACTTTCCTAAAAAGTTTTCAAGGCTAATGCTATATATAGCCCTCCTTTGCCCTTGATTTCTTCATAACTCCCATCACAAATCAATCTCTTCTTTAAAGAAAGTCTCTTTATTTCCCTTAAGGCAAAAAGAAAGTCTCTTTATCCTCTTAAGAAATCAGCCATGGGAATCGATAGGTTGAGCGTCATGCTGCATGAATGGTCCCGACAATTTAGGGATGCCGATAGGGTGGCCTTGAACCAGACGGGTATTGCCCAGCTTTATACCTTCCGTCAAATGCAAGTTGATCGCTACTGTTTGGATACATGCTTGGCCTATTGGGACGACATATATCATGTCTTTGCTTTTCCTCGGGGCGAAGTCTGCCCTTTACCTGAGGAGATTGCAGCTGTGGGAGGATGGAACCCAATGCTTCGGCCCGCCGTCCCATATTCGGTCTACGACCTGAGGAGGAAGCTTCGAGAATTCTTAGGTCTCTCCCATAATGAGGTGTCTCGAACGGCCCGGGATGACAACACAGTTTCCTTGATCGATCTGGCCGAGAAGTTTATGAACCCGCATGATGTCCGGGTGAGATCAATTCACAACCGAAGGGCTTTTTCTTTCTGCATGCTCCATGTTTATGCCTTTGAGGGTCACATGGACTTATTATCATGTATGGGTCACATCCGTCTATTAACCGTGGTTGATTTAATGGAGACGGAGCATAGCCCGGCTTGGGTGAAATAATCCAAGGCTTGGACAATCGCAAAAAGGATTCGTCCGTCCGTTTCACCGGAAGCACCCGGTTGCTGCAAGTATGTCGGATTTTTTATTCTTTTCTCGATTTCTTGGTTTTTTGAATTTTTCTAGATTTTTCGCGAATTTTGACTGCTGCAGTGGGCACTCGATCGAGTGCCCTCGATAAAAAGCCCCCTGTTCGCTCCCAGTGATGCCACCCGATCGAGTCATCCTGGCACTCGATCGAGTGTCATCAGGCGGACGCCTGTTTCGTCTATGGATTTAATGCTTTTGTTTCCTTTTTCATATTTGGCTTTATGAGAGGCTAGATAGATCCTCCTCTTGATGCTAGCAATTACCGCCATAACCAACTGATGACGAGGAGACGCACCATTGATTTTTCTCGCCAAATTAGTCAGAAATATTGGGACGAGGTATTATCAATCCATGGTGGTCGGCTCATTTGATGGGTAGTGCCGTGGTGGCCCATCTATGTTTGGACCGGCTTGGACCCAAGGGACAGAGCTCGTTACCAAGTAATCTTGTCTTTCAGGCAGACGGTTCATCTCTACCCGGATCGCATACTAAGGCAGTACGGACGGGCTCAACGGATACCCGAAATTGAAGCAGTTGTGAGTGACCCTACCCAACTGACTGACGTGATGTGTGATACGTGGATGCAGAGATGGTACACCCGGCACACTTGGCCCGTTTCCTAATCTCGCCATTCGATTTGGGTTTCAGACTCATACGTGAAGTGGACCAAAGCAGGTGATGCCAAGGCCCGAGCTGCTTTGAAGGTTGACGAAGCCTTCGACCTGCTGAGAAGGGAGCAAGCTAAAGACAACAGGGGATTCTTTGATGAAGGAGACACTCCAGCTACCCTAGTTCGTCTAATGTCCGGACAAAAGAAGAAGGCTAAGACTCAAACCGAAGGGTCTAGTGCTAAAGGTGCTCGGGGGAAAGTGAGCCCCCAGACGGCCTTGGAAAGGAGACTGGGCCCAAGATTAGCCGTGCAGGACCGACTTGGCCCACGGGACAGACTACCTGAGCATGTGCGGGCTCGACTTGGGCCGAAGACAATAATAGAAGACCCGTTGTCGAAGAAACGGGTTCGAGCTAAGGAGGTTCCCCTTGTAATTCGGGACCGCTCTTCCCCGCCTCGGCGACCTCGGGCCCCACGTGACCCAAAGGACAAGGGGAAGGGCAAGATGCTCGGATATTAGTCTCCTTATTTTATTATTTGAATATTAATATTATTTTTTGGTGTGATTTTTTTTTTTGCGTGTGCCGACTTCGGCGCTTTTTTTTTTTTAATCCCGAGTTTATCGAGACTTTAATAAAAGACATATTATTGAATACCGTTCCCGTCCTTTCGTTATTGCAGTGGTTGTACCCTTTTAAGGGGTTGCCTACGTATCCACAATTAGCGGAATCAAACCAAACGTAGTTCAAAATTTGATTTGATTGATTTTTTTGCAATTTTCGAAATATATCAAGATTATAAATTCGAGATGTGCGACGGTAGAATAATTAATTCTAACTCATTGAATTGTCTAAAATTTTGAAAATTTATAAAAAGACAAATTTTTATAAACTTTTGCAAATGACATTAAGATAAGGGTTTATGGGTAATAGCGCTTCAGCTGGTCCAAGTTGGTCGGGTTGACGAACTCATTCCCGTCCAGGTCTGTCAGCATCACCGCTCCTCCTGATAGGACCTTCTTGACAGTATGGCCCAACCCAATTGGGCTTAAATTTTCCTCTTGGGTCAACCGGTAGTAAGGCACGGACCGATTTCAGGACAAAATCCCCTTCTTTGATGTTCCTGGGCCTAATCCTTTTGTTGAAAGCCCGTTGGATTCTTTTTTGATATATTTGAATGTTGTTGAGGGCCCGGGATCGCCGCTCGTCTAAAAGGACTAGCGAATCGTATCGATCTTGGACCCAATCTGCTTCAGGCACTTGGCTTTCAAGTAGAATCCTGAGGGATGGCACCTCTAGCTCGACTGGCTGGACTGCTTCCATTCCATATGTCAGATAATATGGAGTTGCTCCGGTCGCGGTGCGGATTGATGTTCGATACCCCCATAAGGCAAATGGTATTTTGTCGGGCCAGTCCCGATAATTCTCAGCCATCTTTTTAAGTATGGTGACAATTGTTTTATTGGCCGCTTCTACCGCTCCATTTGTTTGAGGTCGGTAGGGTGAAGATGTATGCCTTCGGATTTTATATTTTGCCAGCAATGCGGCAGTTTCGGCTTGAAAGTGGGTCCCGTGATCACTAATAAATTCGTGAGGGATCCCATACCGGCATATTATCTTGTTTTGGATGAATTTGGCCACGTGCTTGACGTTCAAGACACGGTATGACTCGGCTTCAACCCATTTGGTGAAGTAGTCGATGGCCACTAAGATGAAGCAATGACCTCCCGTCCCGGAAGGATGCACCTTTCTGATTATGTCAATACCCCATGTCGAAAACGGCCATGGTAATGTCATGGTATATAATAGGGAAGAGGGCATATGTTGTACATTGCCAAAGATCTGACAGTTATGGCAGTGCTTGACATATAACTGGCAGTCTGTTTCCATGGTGTTCCAGTAATACCCGAGCCTCATGATTTTACGGGATAGCATATGGGCATTCATATGCGGACCGTTTTCACCGTCGTGGACCTCGGCCATGACCTTTTCGGCCTGCGTTTTGTCGATACACAGGAGGAGAGCCTCCTGTGCCGTCCTTTTGTACAATTGCCCGTCATCTGTACGAACAAATTGGGTCGCCAATCTTCGCAAGGCCTTCTTGGCCCGATTTTCAGCTCCCGGGGGATATTCTCCCGTTGCCAAATAGGTTAGGACTGACTGATACCAGGGTTCTGGGCCGGTTATCTTGATATCCTGAATGGCATGGATGTAAGCCGGCTCGGACCGCCTTTCAACACAGATCGGCATGCTGGTCAGGTGATCCGGGATGTTCAGTAAAGATGCTAATTTGGAAAGTGCATCTGCAAACTGATTTTCCTCTCCGGGTAGGTAGATATACTCTACCTTCTGGAATTGTTTCTCAAGAACCCGTACTCGCGCTTGGTAAGCCACGAGATTGGCGTTCCGAGTTTTCCATTTTTGGAGCGCTTGATTAATGACTAATGATGAATCACCGTGGACCCGGAGGTTTGTTACCCCTAAATCAGCGGAGGCTTGCACCCGTGAATGCATGCTTCGTATTCGGCTGCGTTGTTGGTCACGTCAAAGTCCAACTTGATGGATAATGGGGTGTGTTCCCCTTGTGGCGAGATTAGCAGAATTCCGACCCCAAATCCTCGGAAGTTGGATGCTCCATCGAAATACAAATCCCATGTTTCAGTGTCAGTATGGAATATGTCTTCGTCAGGAAAGGCCCAAGTATCGGTGTGGCCTTCTTCGGGTATCGGGCTATCGGCGAGGAACTCGGCTACTACCCGGCCTTTGATGGCTTTCAATGGTACAAACTTGAGGTCAAACTCAGATAACATTAAAGTCCATCTGGACATCCTGCCGTTGAGGATGGGCTTCTCGAATAGGTACTTGATAGGATCCATTTTGGATAATACATGTACCTCGTGACTGAGCATATAATGTCGGAGCTTTTTAGTGGCCCAAACCAATGCTAGGCACGTTTTCTCGAGCATTGTGTACTTGCATTCGTACTCGAGGAAATTTTTACTGATGTAGTAAATAGCTCGTTCTTTTGATTCGACTGTCTGGCCAGCATAGCCCCCATGGCTGTCTCGGTCGTCGTTAGGTATAATGACAAAGGCAAACCGTGTTGAGGTGGCATTAGTACCGGCGGAGCGGACAGAATCTCCTTGATTTTGTCGAAAGCCGCTTGACATCTGTCGTCCCATAGCACTCGTTCCCCGATCTTCAGTTTTTTGAAAATGGGCTCACATACCATGGTTAGCTTCGAAATGAACCGGCTGATGTACTGGACTTTCCCGAGAAACCCCCTTATTTCCTTTTCGGTCTTAGGTGGTTGCATCTCGGTGATGGCTTTGATCTTAGCCGGGTCGACCTCGATGCCGCGTTGGCTAACGATATGGCCCAGTAATTTGCCTGACGTTACCCCGAAACTGCATTTTTGGGGGTTTAGTCTCATGTTGTATTTTTGTAGTCTGGCGAAGAACTTTCTTAGGGCCGAAATATGCCCGTTTCGGTCCTTAGACTTGACGATCATGTCGTCCACATAGACCTCTACTTCCTTATGCATCATGTCATGTAGCAAAGTAGTGGCGGTCCGCTGATAAGTGGCTCCGGCATTGATGAGCCCAAATGGCATAACAGTGTAGCAGTAAGTGCCCCAAGGTGTAATGAAGGTGGTCTTACTCATATCCTCTTCTGCCATTTTAATTTGATTGTATCTGGCATACCCGTCCATGAATGATAGAAGGGCATGATCGGCCGTATTATCCACCAATATGTCGATGTGTGGTAACGGAAAATCGTCTTTTGGACTGGCCTTGTTTAGGTCCCGAAAGTCCACGCATACTCGCACCTTGCCGTCCTTCTTGGGTACCGGCACGATGTTTGCAACCCAGTCTGGATATTCAGACACTTGTATAAAGCCCGCTTTGAATTGTTTGTCTACTTCCTCTTTGACTTTGAGGGACCATTCAGGCTTCATTCTTCGGAGGTTCTGCTTTACCGGCCTACACCCATCTTTGATGGGTATTCGGTGTTCAGCTATTTCCCGTTCTATACCCGGCATGTCCTTGTAGGACCATGCGAAGACGTCTTTAAATTCCTGGAGGAGGTCTGCGAATTGTTTTCTCTCCTCGGGATTTAAGGATAGGCCCAACTTAAGAATCTGGGGCTCTAAAGTAGTTCCCACATTGATGGACTCGGTTTCTTCGATTACCGGATCTCGGGATTCCCTTTGTCCGAGCTGCTCGATCAGATGCGGGGACAGAGGTACCTGTTCGTCGGGTTTCTCAATGTCATTGCATATAAAGTTTTTGAAATTGAGAAAGTTTTGGAAATAAGACAAGTCGTAAGCAGAACGGTTTTCGATATTATTATTAATGGTAAATTTTGAAAATAGCTCAAATAGAGCTGCCATCTGATCATTGGTCAGTAGCGGGATAGGGAGAGGTCTTGGGACAGGCCCCGAGACCTCAGTGGATGTGGCTAAGGGAAAGGGAGTTACAGACTCGACTTTAGCACCAGACCCCTAGACTCAGACTCAGACTCCGACTCTGACTCAGACTCGGACTCAGTATCCGGCATGTCTCCCTCGCCGGTGGTCAGCTTGTAGATCTGTCCCTGGCTGTCAGTCCATTTGACGGTCTTCCTCCAGGCCCTTGTCTTGGTGTTGGCACCGACTTTGGTGATTAGCTTGGTTGGGTCGAACCGATCGCTGCGAAGGATCAAGTTGACCAAATCGTCCTTTGGAGCAGGGACGGCCTTGTCTTCTCCAAATAGGAGCCCCAGCACGGGCTCGGCATTATTTTCACCTTTTTCGAACTCGGCCTGGACGATGGTGAATATATCATCAGGGATGAAGTTGCATTCCCGAGCCGTTTTGGTCTAGGGATATGTGATGGTGGGTTGGTAGAGGCCCACTTGGATCGCCCCAAACACGGGAGTGACGAAGTAGTCAGTTAACTTCGGGCTATAAGGGCCTATGTAAGTACCCTTAAGGATGTTGGTGGCCTTGTGAATACCGGCCCGGACCACATTTTCTGGGGTTATAGCATACCCCAACCCGAACTGTGATTCACCATCATTTAGGACTTCGTTGATCTTCCCAGCTGGAAGATATGGTCTCGAGGTAGCCCCCGGCAAGTAGCCCAAATTTTGTAACATCATGTCGATGCTAGTAGTGAAGTAGGGCCTGAAAAGATATTCCTCCTCGATCATACCCACGAAGTCGAATCATCGTGGTTCGGCCCGGCTTGTGGCATTACAGCTAGCCACGGTGATAGGAGTAGCTTCTAGCATGATGATGCCATCTTGAAGTGGCATCTTGACTTTCCTATGTAAGGTAGAGGACACGGCCTTGACTACATGGATCCAAGGCCTTCCTAGTAGTAGGTTAAAGGATGAGGTGACATCAATCACCTGAAACTCCAACTTCTTTTCGATTGGGCCCGTTATGATCTTCAGTTTGACGGCCCCGGCCACTGGTTTTGGGCTTCCGTCGAAAGCCTGGATAGTCAGTGCTGTCGGGAGGTAGTCGGCATCAGTGATGCCAAGGGCCCTAGCAGTCCTTAGAGGTAGGACATTTACAGCAGATCCATCGTCGATTAGGGTCATCGGGAGGTATTTGCCTCGGCAGATGACTGTGATGTATAGGACCAGATTATGAGTGGGCCCAAACAGTGGCAGATCAGCTTCAGAGAAGGTTATGAGCGGGCCTTCCTCCTTTGACTTGCCTTTGAGAAAAGGCATAATAGTGGCTACCATTTCAGAAGGGGTAACCTATGAGTCAACCTTGATTTCATCGAGAGCCTTAGTCAGTGCTTCCCGATGTGCTTGTGAGCTAACCAGTAGTTGCCATATAGTTAGGTCAGCTCGAACCCTCTTTAGTTGTTGGACCAAAGCCGTGTCGGTGCTCGGTTCTTCGAGGGTAGATTCCGTCCTGGCAGGTTCAGTGATGGTTGTTGGGGTAGAACGCCCAGCTGCGGCGAGGTGGTTAGTGGCTAAAGCTTTGGACTTAGCCTTTCGGACCTCTTCAAGGGTAATGGGGACAGCTTCCCCTTTGGTCAGGTAAACATCATCCTCGTCATCGAACCATATCCCGTTGACTTGTGGGATAAAAGGAGAAACGAGGTGAGAACAATCGATTACTTCCCCCGTGAATATTGCATGGGTGCTGAACGGATTTTCTTTGTTGCTCGGCTTGTCTCCAGGCAACGGGATTTTCCCGCTCTCGATCAGATCTTGGATCAGATGTTTTAGTCTCCAGCATTTTTCAGTATCATGTCCGTTACCCCGATGATACTGGCAGTAGGCCTGGGCGTTATAAGTTTTGGGCCTCTTCTCTACTGGAGGCTCTGCAGTTGGGCCGCCTATCGGTTGGATCAGGCCCTTCGAAGATAGCCTTTGTAAGGCATAAGTATAGGTAGTCCTTATATCTGTGAATACCCGATTTGGTGTATTCTTTTTGGATGAGGTGTCGAGCAGATTTACCTCATCGAAAATATTGCGGGCTGCAGCTGCAGGTGTGGGCTTGTTTGTAGATGAACTAGCCCCTTGATAACCTTTGGTAGAGGCCTTAGTCAGGCTCTCTCGTCTCAAGTCATCCTCGATTCTCGTGCCCATTTCAGTAAGGACAGCAAAGTTTGGGATGATAGCGTACCGGAGGTGGACCCGGTAGGATGGGAGGAGGTTTTTGACGAAAGCCTCCACTAGGGCCTTCTCGTCGGGCTTGTCGACTAGCTTCACACTCTCGGCCCTCCATCTTTGCAGATATTTTGTGAACCCTTCTTTGGGCTCTTGAGCCATGACTTCCAAAGTACGCATGGTAGTCTGGATTTCAGTGCTATCGGCGTAGTTCCGGGCAAATTCGGTCGCCACATCGTCCCAAGTTTTGTATTTCTTGGGGTCGAGCCTGTAAAACCAGGCCTTAGGATGCTTCTCAAGGGAGGAAGGGAATAAATGCTTGAACATAGTTGACTTCACCCCTTTGACCGCCATGAAGTCCTTGAAAGCCCGGATGTGGTGGACCGGGTCTTCGGTACCCTCAAACATAGGAATTCCCGTAAGGTTGAGATTAGCAGGAAGCTCGTCCTTCAAAGGTGAATAAGTACGAGCATTTTCGGTGTGCATCGAGTTGTTCGTCGATAAGTGGACTTGCTCTTCGAGCCTACGAACAACACTGATCAATTCGGCTATGGGCCCAGTGGGCTCAGCTCCTTCAACTGGGGCCGTCTTTTCTACGGCACTTAGGCGGGTGACTAGCATTTCTTGGTTAGCCTGAATAGCAGTCAGTTGAGTCTCGATCTTGGCCAGAGCATTTTTCAATTCGTCCATCTTGCGTTGGTATCTGGTTTCGGGTGGCCTGTCTGTAAGAACACCACGTAATCAGAAACTAGCCCAAAATCCCGGAATAAAAAGTACATCCCGAACAAGAGTAAAAAGGGAAATGACTCGGAAAAGACACCTAGACGGGTGACTTGTGAAATGTGGGCCTTCCTTAGGATTCGGCGGGTGGGCCTAGTCTTGTTCGAAGGAAGGTTCACGTGAGACATCCCCAGACTTATGGACTCGATTGTGTTGACGAGCCCTCCTTTGTAGGGGTTTGTCCTACGTAGGTGGGCCTTGCCTTAGTCTAATAAGGCGGACTGGGATAGGGAAGAAACTCCTGATGTAAGATCGACAGAGTTACGACGCTAAAGACCTTGACAACTTAAGACACAACCCGACACTGCTAAAAACGGGAAGTCCTAAGGAGAAGGAGGTTTTGAAAACTGGTTGTTTTTTAGAAAGGTCCGAGAGAACTCGGTTGAGGGCCCAATTTTCGAAAAAAAACGAAAAGGGTATTGGGCCACGGTTTATGAAAGTTCGAAAAACATTTTTGAGTTTTGAATTGGGCAGCATACCGGCTAGAAAATAGGCTATTTTGAGTAAAATCATAAGTCCTAAATTCGGTATGTATACCGGGTTTTGAAATTAAATAGTTTGAAAAAGATGCAATCGTTGAAAAAAGACGGTTTTTTAAAATGACTCGGAAACCAAGTAGCACGTAGTCACACAAGCATTATAACGACGCCATGTATGCTTTACACTAAGTCTCGGTCGGTCTATAGAGGGTCTCTACCAGTGTACATAGTCTAGACGTTGATCGGGATGGACTTCCTAAGTCGAGTTGATCTTAGAACATGCCGCGAAACCCACTCGAATCGACTATGGACACCTTTTGACATATCCATATTGGAGTACATCAATGGTATAGTGGGACGTCGGTCGCGAGTACCGGCCCGGGAAAATATGGGTTATGCATGAACCGTAAAACTAAAACGCGTATTGTATTTGTCAAACGATTTCTATTCGAGTCTCACCCTGAGGATGCCGATGGTAAGTCACGCATCAGTTAATCCCCAGCGGAGTCGCCAAATTGTGGACATGACATAGGTCCACCCCGACGCGGCCGCGCGCGGGTTTGGGTAGGCGAATGAATCTCCATATGAGAATGGATCGAATTGAAATTTAGGTCAAAGTGGAGTCGCCACCGAATTTTGTGGTTATTCGGAACCATTCGAGCCCACTCTATGTCGTAGTGGCCGTATACAAAATACGGCCCATTTCCGATGTCAGAGTTTATTGGGCCCGTCCCTTTGCATTTGATACCGATACCGACATTATCGGATATCGTGTATTGAATGACTCTCGTGCGCCAACGGTTTCGGGCATCCGGAAACCGAGGTTCTGAATAAGGGGTGAGGGTACGTGTTGGGAAGCCCACAAAGGACACCCAACCCCGCCCGCACATTAGCGGCCTCTACTAAGATCTCGAATGACTTTCTAATACGCGCGTTAGTTGAACGGGAAAATGATATGCAAAGATTATTTTCCCTAAGCATGTGAGGAATTGAAAAGGATTTCTACGTCGATTTAATGCAATTAATTCTACTTCGAAGTAAAATTTAGCATGTGGGTTCATTTTAGTATAATAAAATAAACGACAAAAATTGACAAAAGAAACAACAAGCGGTTAGTAACAAATAACGATATTAACGGTTTGTGCAAATATTGAATTGTGTAGAATGATGCAAATGAGTTAATGCATGGTTTTGAAAAGATGTTTCACATGATTAATTAGGCACGTGTTGACCTAAGTCATGAAAAGATATGAACGAGCCTCGAATTACTTATAGGACTCGCGGTTTGACGCGATAAAGGAGCCACTCGACCGAGTCATTGAGGGACTCGACCGAGTGGACCTCTGAGAAAGGTTCTGTCCAAATTTCGTGAACCTACTCGACCGAGTTACTGACCAACTCGGCCGAGTACGTTGCCACTCGATCGAGTCATTGCGAGACTCGACCGAGTGGAGGTCAGAAAACGTATCCTGCTCGGTTTTATGATGTCACTCGATCGAGTGGCCTATTGCACTCGGTCGAGTGACACCTGTACGAACTACTGGTTCGTTTGCAATTTTGTTGTGATTTCGAAATTGCTCTTGATTTTGGTAATTTGACGATTTTACCGAATTGGGCATAAATATTGTATGATTTATGCTCGATTTGGATTTTTATAAATCATTGATTTTGTTGAACCGAATATAAATATTGTGGGATTTATACTCGATTCCGAATTTGAATACTCGTTGTATACCATATTCGATTATTGAATCGATATGGAATACTAGAGTGAATATATTAAATTGATTTTAGTCGTCTTAAATTAACTATCGCGATATGAGTAAATCGCGTTAATTAATTTATGTGACTATATCGCTAGATTCGACATCCAATTATGGAATTGGTATCGAATCTAATGGATCGACACCTTGCTTTGAATTAGAAAACTTGATTCCCTCGGCTTCTCTGACATCGAAATAAATCCCTAGAGATTGTGATGTTGGATCCGCGTCAACGGGTTTCGACCCTTATTAAATAGAATGCTCGTTTTTGAAAATTGATGCAAATATGCGACTTGAATAATGATGAAAAAGAAATAAAACGGATTATTGTTTAAGTTAACTTGTTTCAATAATCAAATGATCGGGGTGATGGGATAAGCGACCGGCAACGCTGTGTGCAGTACACTTGTATATTCGGTTTTCCTTATCCCACCATCATTCACATTCGACACAAATCGACAAGTATTTTAATGTTTTGATACTAACGGTATTATCGATATTATGATGCGATAAAGAAAATAATAAAAAAAACGAAAAAACGAGAAAAAGGAGGAAGATGACGAGAGGAAGAGAAGAAGGAAAGAAAGGGGTTTTGGCACCCTCAACCTACATGTTCTTGTCTCGGATCGGACTCGTAGTCGTGGCTTCAACATGGGATTTTCGAGGTTTTATGGAGGTTGAGTTATGGTGGTTAGGGTTTCGATTTCTAAAACTAGGTTTAGGGTTTGCTAGTGTATTGCTTAGGGTAGAATTAGGGTTGCAAAAGATGTCAAAAGATGTGTAATTGAGTGTGCATGGGGGGGTTTATATAGGCTAAGCTAGGGTTCCCCGGTTAGGGTTACTCGACCGAGTAGGTGTCTGACTCGGTCGAGTGGCCCGTTATGCCTGCAGTCGGGCTTGAATATGGGCCCACTCGATCGAGTGGCCCAGCTGGGTCGCGCGGGTCCATTGCTTTGGACCGTGACTTGGGTTTTTGATGGGTTTGTGTTTGACTTGGACTTTTGATGGCTATTTTGTAAGTCTCGGAAACGACTTTGACCGGGTTTGACCCAATCGTTAAAAAGTCGGTTTTACTTCCGGTGTCGGTTTCGGCCCAAATTAGCCTTATTTGATTGGAAACGGCCCACTGGACTTGGATTTAAGGTTGATTTTGTGAGATTTGTACTCCGTAAGTGCGTTAGCCAGCAACTAATGGATTTGAGCCCGTATCCGAGCGCGTAGAAACACGTTAGCGTCCGATCATCATCGGGTGTTTTTTGGAAACTGCCATAGACACCTGGCAGTCGAAATGCGGGTGTCTACAATGTTACCAATAACGCCGCTGAGTATGAAGCATGCATCCATGGGCTACAAGTCACCGCCGATTTAGGGGTCACAAACCTCCGAGTACACGGCAATTCATCCTTGGTCATCAACTAAGCACTTCGAAAATAGAAAACTCGGAACGCTAATCTCGTGGCCTACCAGGCACGAGTAAGGGATCTCGAGAAACAATTCCAAAATGTAGAGTATATATACTTGCTTCGGGAACAAAATCAGTTGGTAGATACACTCTCAAAATTGGCATCTTTGTTAAATATTCCCGATCACTTGACCCAAATGCCGATTTGTGTCGAAAGATGATCCGAGCCGGCATATATCCACGACATTGAGAACATCGATATACCTGATCCCGAGCCATGGTATCAAGTTGTGCTAACATACCTGACGGCCGGGAAATATCCTCCCGGGACCGACAGTCGAGCCAAGAAAGCCTTACGAAGGCTATCAACCCAGTTTGTCCGTACCAACGACGGGCAACTATACAAGAAGACGGCACAGGGGGTTCTTCTCCTATGTGTTGATAAATCTAAGGCTGAGAGGGTCATGGCCGTGGTGCATGATGGTGAAAATGGACCGCATATGAATGCCCATATGTTAGTCCGAAAAATTATGAGGCTCGGATACTATTGGAATAATATGGAAACCGACTGCCAGTTATACGTCAAGCATTGCCATAACTGTCAAATTTTCGCCAATGTGCAGCATATGTCGTCATCCCTGTTGTATACCATGACGTCGCCTTGGCCATTTTCGACGTAGGGTATCGACATAATAGGAAAGATAAAATCCTTCGGGTACCAGCGGACACTGTTTCATTTTGTTAGCTATCGGCTATTTCACCAAATGGGTCGAAGTTGAATCTTACCGTATTCTCAATGTCAAGCATGTTGCCAAGTTTATCCAAAACAAGATAATATGTAGGTACGGGATTCCGCATGAATTTATCAGTGACCACAGGACCCATTTTCAAGGAAACAGCAGCCCTGTTGACGAAGTATAAGATTCAAAGGCATACATCTTCGCCCTGCCGACCCCAAACAAATGGAGCGGTAGAAGCGGCTAATAAGACGATTATCACCATACTAAAAAAGATGGCTGATAATTACCGGGACTGGCCCGATAAATACCTTTTGCACTGTGGGGATACCGGACGTCAATCCGCACCGCAAATGGTGCAACACCGTATTACCTAACATACGGGATGGAAGCGGTCCAGCCAGTCGAGTTGGAAGTGCCGTCCCTCAGGATCCTACTGGAAAGTCAAGTACCTGAAGCTGATTGGGTTCAAGCACGGTAAGACTCGCTAGTCCTATTGGATGAACGACAATCTCGTGCCCTCAATAACATTCAGATATATCAAAAAAGGATCCAACGGGCCTTCAATAAAAGGGTGAGGCCCAGGAACATTAAGGAAGGGGATCTGGTCCTCAAGTCTGTTCGAGCCTTATTACCAGTAGACCCGAGGGGAAAATTCAAACCTAATTGGGCCGGGCCATATTTGGTTAAAAAGATTCTATCATGCAGAGCTGTGATGCTGACGGACCTGGACGGAAATGAGTTTGTCAACCCAACCAACCTGGACCAGCTGAAGCGTTACTACCCATAAGCCCTTTTCTCAATGTCATTAGCAAATTTTGTTAAAATTGTTTTTTTTATATAAACTTTCAAAAGCAAGTCAAGAGCTAGAATTATTTATTCTACTGTTATATGGAAACCGACTGCCATTTATAAACCGACTGCCAGTCAAAAGCAAGTCGGTTTCCATATTATTGAACCAATAGTCTTGGTGTATTTCGAGATTGCAAATTTATAAAAAGTCTGAACTACGTTTGGTTTGATTCCGCTAATTGTGGATACGTAGGCAGCCTCTCAAAAGGGCACAACCACTGCAATCGAGAAAAAAACAGGAACGATTTAAATAATAAACTTCCTTTATTTATTTCTAAAAAAAACCCCCGATAAACTCGGGAAATTACAAATTGCAAAAAATTCAAAATTCCAAAAGAAAAGCACACGACACTAAATAAATAGTAATAATACTTACATAATAAAAACTAAGGGCTCGGTATTTAGGGCATTTTGCCCTTTCCCTTATCCTTGGCTTCTTTTGCCGTCCACTGACGACGACGCGGAGGCGAGCGTTCCCGAATCACCACCGGAACCTCCTTGGCCCGGACTCGTTTCTTCAAACTCGAGTCCTCAGTCACTTCAATTGGCCCAAGTCGGGCCCTCACCCGTTCTGGCAACCGGTCTCCTGGGCCCAGTCTGTCTCGCGCCGCCAGTCTCAGTCTTAGCCTCTTCTCTAAGTCCGTCCGGGGGCTCGACTGTCCCTGTGAGCCGCTAGCACCGGCATCTTTATCTCGAGTCTTAGTTCTTTATTTAAGACCCGATTCCAATCGGACAAGGGTAGCAGGAGTCTCTCCTTCGTCAAAGAAACCCATGGTGTCTTTCACCGTCTCCCTGCGAACTAAGTCAAAAGCTTCATCAACATTCAGAGCTTTACGGGACTCCTCGGAAGTCCATTTCCGATATGATTCCGAAACCCAAACGGATTGGCAAGGGCGGGGTATAGTCCACATGGCACGGGCAAACCAACGTTGTAGCCACGTGTCACACATAGCGTCCGTCAGTTGGAGCGAAACATTAATAATTGCTTCAGTCTCGGGAATTCGCTGAGATAAACCGAACTGCCTTAAAATGCGGTCCGGATAAATATGGACGGTCCAGTCTAATGATAGAATCACCAGATAGCACGCTTTGTCCCTCTTGGCTAAGCCCGTCAGTTTCGAAAGGTACCACCAAATAACGGTCCACCTAATCAAGGGTCCACCATGGAACTTGAGCTCCTCGTCCCAGCAAGCTCGGTTTATGTGATGACTTGAGCTTATCCGCCGTTTCCTTGAGCTAATCTGGCTGTTGTGATATTTGGATATGCTCACCGGGGGCTCTATGATCGACAAACGCTCGGATAGCCAAATCTGATAAAAAAAAACGAATTTCCGTAAGCAAATTTTGGCTCCGCTGGCAGGCACTCGATCGAGTGGACTAGCTGAAATCAGGCGGACGGGTTTTATCGAGGTCACTCGATCGAGTGACAGGTCCACTCGATCGAGTGGCCCCTGTACGTCAGAATTTCGCGTAAAAAAAAGAGAGAGAAGAAAAAGCGCGAGAGGTATACCTGCAAAAGATGGGTACTTTCCGTCAATTGTCGGTCCGGGTCGAGTCTTCTAGCATCAAGGCCCATAATGATCTCTCCGGTTGCCAGCTCCATCTGATCAACTATGTCGATCATCCTGATCTGACCCAGGCACGAGTCAGCATCCATTTTTCCCTCGAAGACGTATCGATGCAGCATGTAAAAGGCAAAAGCCCTACGCCTATGAGTGGGAGTAACTCTTACGCCGCCAGAATTCATGAATTTGTCGGCCAGGTCAAACAAATAAACGGAATCTCCTCGCACCATGCGATCCGTCTCAGCATGAGGCAAACCAAGAAAGTTCCTTAATCTCCTCCTTGGGTCAGGATAAAACGGAGGAATAGCAGGACGAGCATTAGGGCACCAACCGCCAATAGCTACAATTTCTTCAGGGAGAGGACATAATTCTCCTCGAGGAAACACGAAAACATGGTGGGTAGTATCCCAAAAGGTTAGGCAAGTATCTAGAAAGTGCGAAGGCGTTGAAGCGGGAATAGAGCAGTAATTCCCATCTGAGTCAGCTGAACTTTTTCTTCATCCCGGAAGTACTAGGACCATGTCAGGAGCATTGCAGTCAAATTCTCGATACCCATAGCATATATTTTTCTTGAAAAGTCTAAAAGATTTTGAGAAAAGAGAAGAAAGATTTAAGTTGATATGTAGAAATTGAAGCAAGGAACCCTCTATTTATAATAAGGAAATCCTGTTAACATCCCTAACTGCCTTAAGAATAGGAATTCTTCAATTCTTTCTTAGCTCATACAGGCCCAACCCAAGGCTTCAGAAGTCCTTTTTAGAATTTGATACAGGAATCGAGTCATCCCAAGCATTCCTATTTAAAACTTCAAAATCTCAAAATTTTCAAAAAATCAATTTTTTACTTCCCCAGCGTGAGTCGGTGTTTTGCCTAAATGTTACATACGAATTGCTATTTGTCAGCATACAAGTACACCAAAGGGTGACGTAGGTCCATGATGGTAGGGATTTGTCGTGGAATCCCAACCGTCAATAAAATAACCGGCTATTCCTAACTAGGGTAGATAGGGCAAGTCGGGTCGAATCCATGGGGACGGTAATGTATAGCCTAGACTAAGGTCGCCTAAATACGAGACTAAGTCAACGAACTAAGCTAAACTAGAGAATGATTAAAAGGGGAGAAAGCTAGACTAGGCTAAGGCTAAGGAGAAAGCAAACAAAGGAGAACGGGCTAGGATTAGGTCGGGGTCAAAGGGGGAACGGAATGGTCAAGGGAGAACTAGAGCGAAGGAGGTAGTAGGGTGATCTAGGTTGGTCCGGGCTCTCGCAACTTAGACCCACCTAGAGGTTCCACCTAGAACCCATCTCGGCGACACACATGACAAACGGGGTTCTAGCGCGCTATGGTGGCCTAGGTCGCATCCGGGCTCTCGCTACTTAGACCGACCTAGGGGTCGTCCTCACCGGGCTCTCGCAACTTAGTGAGGGAACCGAACCCACAAACAAACTATCACCCACAAGAGAAAGGCAAGAAAAACAAACATTCACAACTACTTAGTCATTCAAGCATTTCAACAAACATGTGATGTGCACCAAACCAAGAGGAAACCCAAATCTTCCACCAACATCTCCAACAATCCCTCAATCATCCATTAACACCCAAATCACCTTACTAACCCTAGCAAGAACACTACTCTAACATAGTCAAACTATAACTAACAAAAACAAGATGAATCAACCTAAGAAACAAAACAAACATAATGAAACTAACAAGTATGAAGAACAAAGCAATAATCTAGAACTAAAGATTGAAACTTGAATAACATAAACAAGATAAAGAGAAAGGACAAAGGATTATACCAAACTAGAGGATGGAAGGAAGAATAAGAACTTGTATAAAAGAGAAAACCCAAAATAATCATCCAAGGTTGTCAAGCTTGGTGAAGATCTTCAAGAATTCCTTAATACAAGAGCTAATCTACAATTAACCACTAATTATCGACTAATCTACAATAATCTAATCTAATCTAACCTAAAGTAGTCTAGGGTTTAAGGAGAGGTGAAGAATATAACATATCATAGTGTCTTAATACAAGAGGGGGGGTATATATAGGGTTACAAGTGGAAAGGAGAAGAAAAGAAAGGAAGGCGTGCAGCAGCAGGCCCGTCCCGGCCGAGACGGGGTGGTCCCGGTCAGGATGAGGTCGGTCCCGGTCGGGACGCCATGGTCCCGGTTGGGATGGACCCTCAGTAGGCTCATCTTCGTTTCCTTCTTCATCCCGGACGGGATGAGGCCATACCCGTTCGGGATGAGCCTTATAGGCCTCCAATATGAACCTTTTGGTCCCTCCTTGCTTCTCATGGGCTTCCCATCGATTCTCGGGACTCGGGATCGGGTCTCGGAAGCTCGGGATTGGGTCCCAAGGTTTCGGGGTCGATTCCAAGGCATCGAATCATCGTTCCTTTACTCCGTTGGCTCCAAAATGTGTATGTATAGAGTCGGAATCGCTCCAACTCTTCCAAATTGGTCTCAGGAACCTGAAATGAACTAAAGGAAGCATAAGAAGCCCCTAAACCACTCCCAAGGAGCGATTCTACAAGGAAAATGGGACCAAAACACTACAAAATAGGCACTACAAACCACACTTATCAACTCCCCCACACTTAACCCTTACTCGCCCTCGAGTAAGCACATACTAACTACTAAACTATCCAAGTGGGTATTAGCGCACCCTACGCCCCTTCAACTCACGGGAGTGCACTTAGAGGACAAGTGCACTCCGCAAGGCAAGTTGGGTCTTGCGACAAAACTGTGGATGCAACCGGACACAAAACACATAAACAAACAATCACACAAACAAACACATAATCGGTTGCACCCAAAAGAAAAACAAATACCGCTTCCCTCAAAAAGCGGTGAATAAAACACCGGTTTAGGACTCGAGGTAAGTGACAACGTTCCCAAGCTAGCAATACAAACCAAGGTGAACTAAACCCTAATAGTATGACGATAAAGCAATAAAAACGTTGGTAACTTACCTAGGTACTCCTAACTTTCTAAAAACGTACTACGGGACGATTGGCGGAGTGGAAAGTGAAGAACCACGGTGTTAGTCGACACTGTAGGTAAGTGAGACCCCGCCTCCTTTAGCGTGAGCCAAGAGGGTCGTCCCATGTCCAAAACCGCCTAACTAGTCCAAGTAAAAAGGTGGAAAAACATGCAAAATGAGGGAAGACCGACTAATGCCGCTATCATCCTTCCTCGGGACTCGGTCCTTTGGTAGGCTCTTCACGACAAAAGTCGGAAAAAGTCTTATTTTTGTGGGGGTTTCTTTTTGTGAGACGGGTTTTCTTTTGGCATTTTCTTTCTTTTCGACGTTTTGATTTGTTTGTTGCCATGCCATTTCTTTTTCTTCTTTTCTATTTTCTTTTTTTGGCTTTTGTGCCTTTTCTTTTTCTTCATTCTTTTCTTTCTTTCATTTTTTTTTTCTTTCTTTTTCTTTTCTTTGCCCTTTTGGCAAGATTTGGCATTTTGGCATTTCTTGACAATTAAGAAAGAGAGAATTCAACAAGTTGCAAATTATTTTGTGGATATGTGTAGGAGGTAGATGAATGGGTAAGTCGGGGTCGCGATTTCCCTTCAAACCCACAAAAAGTGGAGAACTTGGACTAATCAAACAATCCTAAACACGGTCACCTAGGGGACGAGACTCGGTAACCAAGGCCTTTTCACACCGTGGGTGGTCATAATGGTCAAAATGCAAATCCCGCAGTAAATCCCTAGTAAGCTAGGTGGACTCAAGGTAAAGGACCAACGAAATCATTGATTTAGGGTCATTCTACTAGATTAAAGTCCAAGACTCGATTTACACTACTAGGAAGGGAAAGTACACACTCACACACTAGCCTCTAAACCGGGTTTTCGAAAACGGATTACACACAAGACACACAACACAACACAAAACAAAGACACGACAAAAACGAACGAAAGAAAAAGAAGCAAAAACAACAAAACACAAACAACACAAAACGAACACAAACACAACACAAACGCCACCCCGATCATCCAAACAAGCCACCAAATCAACCACAACTTTAAAAAGCTCCACCCGAGCACACAACATCACAGTCTTCTCCGAACTCCACAAGAGACAAAGAAGAGAAGGGATAAAAATGTTACCGGATGTCTTGCAAGCTATCCAAAGTTAACGGCGATTAGGTGACCTAAGAGGAAAATGGGAGACAAACACAAACAACAAAACAAATATACGACACAACGACACAAAAAAGGAAAAGACACAAAAAGAAAATATTTTTGATTTTTGTGAAAAAATTTCAAATTTTTAGGTATTTTTTGAAGGTTTTTCGAAAAAAACTAAGAAAATAAAACTAACTACGCTAGAATATCGCTCCCCCACACTTAAACTGAGCAATGTCCTCATATGCTCAATCGTAGTGTGCGGAGAGACAAAAGAAAAAGAAAAGAAACTACGAAAATAAAGCTAAAAATCAAAGAATAAAGATGAAGAAAAGGTAGAAGGTGTCCGGCCAGGGTGTAGTCAAGTCACCATGGGCCGAGACGAGAAAAAGATATGGATGGGGGAAGAAATAAAAGAAGGAAATAAAAGGAGATGGGAGGGGAGGGCTAGGTGTAATCAAGTCACCTAGCCCGGATTCCGCCTAAATCCGACTAAATCCTCAAAAAAAAGAAAGTGAAAATCTTGTAAAATTTGGATTTTGAAAATGACTCTCGATGTAGTCACGTCATCGAGAGTCGGGAGCAACAACTACCAAGGCCTCGAAGGCCACCATGACACAAATGATAAGGGAAGGGTAGTATGCAAAGGGAAACAAGCAACAACAAAAAAGGAAAAGAAAGGATAGTTGCCGTACCATAGGTTAGCAACTCACTCTCTCCATCGTCTCATAGATCAATATAGGCACTTGCTTGTTTTCTTTGTTGCCATCCCGCTTCAAGCTTGATAGAACCGCATGGTAGAGGTAGTAATGGTGCGAGGGTGTGGGATTTGATGTGAATCTCGGTGTAAAGTGAAGAGGGAATGAGGTGAAGGTATGGAAATGAAGTATGTGGGTGGTATGATATGAGAAAGGAAGGTAGGGAGGTTGGGAGGGGGTATACAATGGTTGGGTGGGCTTAAATGTCGAAGAAGAGGCACCAAAAAGGAGTAGGGGATCATCCCGGTCGGGATGGATGGTCCCGATCGGGTTGATAAACCCTTCCCGATCGGGAAGCTCTCGTCCCGGTCGGAAATGCACTCCAGTGAGTCTGAATTTTTGCACCTTCATCCCGATCGGGATGGCTCCTTCCCGGTCGGGATTCCTCATCCTTCCCGGTCGGGAAGCCCTCTTCCCGGTCGGGATGAGTCTTCTTTGCTTTCCCAAGCCCAAAAGCTTATCATAAGCTTCAAAAACCGACTTCCTCGCTCGCAAACCAAACTCCATCATCAACCACTCCTTTCTAGGAGTCACCTTCACTTCACCTATCACAATAAACTCAAAGTACACATCAAATTCACTCCCTCACATCGCTCATCAAAATACCAAAACAATTACAAGAGTCCCACAAAAACAAAAGAGTCCAAGAAACAAAAATCACAAATACAAGCACAAGTACTCTAAAGAAGAGAGGAGGGGAATATACAACATGACGGTTCTTTAGGAACTCCGTCAAACCTAGGGTGGTGGACTCTTCTTCAACCGTAGCCCTCAAGGGCATGGAGGAGCAAGTCGAACGCGCTACTGACATCATAGTGAAGGCCCAAGAAGCGCTCGAGCTTAGCCGACCTCCACGGCCTCCAAGGAGGAGGCAAGAAGTAGGAATCCCAAGACCCAAAATCATCTTGCATGTCATCTCCGGGGTCTATCCATCCTACGAGCTTTATCGATCTCTTCCTCCCTAGGCATCGCCTCCAATCATTAGCAAGCTTCATCTCCAAGAAACAAGGCACAAAAATCGGCTTTGGCCTCATCTCCTCAATGCACACCCCCACACTTTCCTCAAGTTGTGGTTCCCCATCTTCATCACTCGGCCCCACATCATCATGGAGGAGAGAATCGAAACTTCTACCTGCGGTTTCAATCTCTTCCAAACCATCTCTCGGTGTACTAGGAAGGGGCTCTTGATGCTTGTCCAAATTATCGCACAAGGGCAACTCGAGGCTAACAATTTCACCCAACAACTTCACAAACTCCACCAAACCATCTAACTCACTATCCTCCTCTAATTCCTCACCAATGTTGCCTTCACCAAGGGTCATCTCCTCATTCGTCTCTTTTTGGGTAGACGATTGAGATTCTTCAAAGCAAACTTCTCTATCAAAGGGAACTACATCGGCGGCTTCGTGTTTAGGTTGCTCCTCTCTCTCAAGTGGGCACCCTTCATCTAATTGTGATATTCGGGATAAAAGCATTACGGTTTTAACCGCTATTGCATTTAATCGAACATCCCTCGCCTCGTTTTCCCTTCGAAATCGGGCCATGAATTCATCTTGCTCGTTTTGCATTTGAATGGCCATTTCTTGTGTGCTTCTTTGCAATTGAAGAATCGAATGATACAACTCCAAGTTCGATGATTGGTGGTCATTGGGGTCTTGTAAAGCTCCTTGATGATCTATGATGATGCCCAAGGGGTGGGGCATCATATTGTTGGTAGCAAGGTTGGGGTGATTGGTAGTATTGTGGGTCATGGGGTTCATATTGTGGTTGGGGTGGAGGGTAATATTGTGGGTTTTGGGGGTATTGGCTTCCATAAGGTGAATCTTGATTGAACATGGTGGGTTCACAATCATAACTTGAGTAATAGCCACCATGATCGTAGGAGTGATAATCGTCCACTTGTTGGTAGCCGTTTTCATAACCTTGAAGTTCATACCCACTAGAGTCACCCCAAGAAGCTTGATAGTGGTAGGGGGACGTCATGTCATACCCTTGGTTCATAGAAGAAGAGGGGTAGCTCATATCGGATCCCGAGTGTGTGGAGCTTATATCAAACCCCGTGCTTGCTCGAAAATCGTAGTCCATACCCGGTTGGAAACCACTCATCCTAGCAACCGTCCGTTAAAGCGGCTCTAAGTTGCAAGAAGAAGATAGTCACCACCTCTAAGCACAAACTGTAGACTAAGAACAAACGTGAGAAGTCTAGTGGTTTTTGGGCACTAGACAAGAGAGAAATAAACTTCACACACACAAGAAGCAAGGTAACGAAAAGAAAAAAGAAAAACACAAACACAAAGACTAAGTCAAGTAACTAGGAAAACAAAGTCTAAACTAGCACCGTCCCCGGCAACGGCGCCAAATTGATGGTAGGGATTTGTCGTGGAATCCCAACCGTCAATAAAATAACCGGCTATTCCTTACTAGGGTAGATAGGGCAAGTCGGGTCCAAACCACGGGGACGGTAATGTATAGCCTAGACTAAGGTCGCCTAAATACGAGACTAAGTCAACGAACTAAGCTAAACTAGAGAATGATTAAAAGGGGAGAAAGCTAGACTAGGCTAAGGCTAAGGAGAAAGCAAACAAAGGAGAACGGGCTAGGATTAGGTCGGGGTCAAAGGGGTAACGGAATGGTCAAGGGAGAACTAGAGCGAAGGAGGTAGTAGGGTGATCTAGGTTGGTCCGGGCTCTCGCAACTTAGACCCACCTAGAGGTTCCACCTAGAACCCATCTCGGCGACACACATGACAAACGGGGTTCTAGCGCGCTATGGTGGCCTAGGTCGCATCCGGGCTCTCGCTACTTAGACCGACCTAGGGGTCGTCCTCACCGGGCTCTCGCAACTTAGTGAGGGAACCGAACCCACAAACAAACTATCACCCACAAGAGAAAGGCAAGAAAAACAAGCATTCACAACTACTTAGTCATTCAAGCATTTCAACAAACATGTGATGTGCATCAAGCCAAGAGGAAACCCAAATCTTCCACCAACATCTCCAACAATCCCTCAATCATCCATTAACACCCAAATCACCTTACTAACCCTAGCAAGAACACTACTCTAACATAGTCAAACTATAACTAACAAAAACAAGATGAATCAACCTAAGAAACAAAACAAACATAATGAAACTAACAAGTATGAAGAACAAAGCAATAATCTAGAACTAAAGATTGAAACTTGAATAACATAAACAAGATAAAGAGAAAGGACAAAGGATTATACCAAACTAGAGGATGGAAGGAAGAATAAGAACTTGTATAAAAGAGAAAACCCAAAATAATCATCCAAGGTTGTCAAGCTTGGTGAAGATCTTCAAGAATTCCTTAATACAAGAGCTAATCTACGATTAACCACTAATTATCGACTAATATACACTAATCTAATCTAATCTAACCTAAAGTAGTCTAGGGTTTAAGGAGAGGTGAAGAATATAACATATCATAGTGTCTTAATACAAGAGGGGGGGTATATATAGGGTTACAAGTGGAAAGGAGAAGAAAAGAAAGGAAGGCGTGTAGCAACAGGCCCGTCCCGGCCGAGACGGGGTGGTCCCGGTCGGGACGAGGTCGGTCCCGGTCGGGACGCTATGGTCCCGGTCGGGATGGACCCTCAGTAGGCTCATCTTCGTTTCCTTCTTCATCCCGGACGGGATGAGGCCATACCCGTTCGGGATGAGCCTTGTACGACTCCAATATGAACTTTTTGGTCCCTCCTTGCTTCTCATGGGCTTCCCATCGATTCTCGGGACTCGGGATCGGGTCTCGGAGGCTCGGGATTGGGTCCCAAGGTCTCGGGGTCGATTCCAAGGCATCGAATCATCGTTCATTTACTCCGTTGGCTCCAAAATGTGTATGTATAGAGTCGGAATCGCTCCAACTCTTCCAAATTGGTCGCGGGAACCTGAAACGAACTAAAGGAAGCATAAGAAGCCCCTAAACCGCTCCCAAGGAGCGATTCTACAAGGAAAATGGGACCAAAACACTACAAAATAGGCACTACAAACCACACTTATCAGTCCACCCCGACGCAGCCACGCGCGGGTTTGGGTAGGCGAATGAATCTCGTGGTAAGATTGTTCTCGGGTTCGAAATTTAAGTCAAAGTTGGTGTCGCCACCGAATTTGTGGTAATTCGGAACCATTCGAGCCCACTCTATGTCGTCATGGGCTGTACACAAAGTACGGCCCACTTCGATTTCAGAGTTTATGGGGCTCGTCCCTTTGCATTGCGATACCGATGTCATCAACACCGGTATCGTGTAAAGAATGACTCTCGTGCGCCAATGGTTTCGGAGATCCGGAAACCGAGGTTCTGAGTAAGGGGTGAGGATACGTGTTGGGAAGCCCACTAAGGACACCCAACCCCGCCCGCACAATGGCAGCCTCTACTAAGACATCGTTCGTGTTCGTGTACGCGCGTTAGTAAAACGACTAAATGATATGCAAACAGCGTTTTCGGGCTAAACATGCGAATTATAGGTTAACTACGTCATTTAATGCATCTAATTATGGTCGAAGTTATTTAGCATGCGAGGTTCATTCATAAAGCGATAAACATCGAAATAAATAAAGCTCGTAAATAAATACAATATACACGGGCGGAAATACAACCCGGCCAAAACAAGGTAACGAACAAAAATAAAACCAAACAAATAAACGATACAAAACGATAAATAAAGACTCGAAACGGACCCGTATATAACAAACATACACTAGACCGTAAGTTAGCTAACGGACGAACTTCGATCATTTACGCATTATATTGCGTATTAATCAAAGGGCGGATGTACGGGACCTAGGCGTGGTGCTAGCCTGATCTCGAACCTCGATGCCTTCTCCCGACTTATCATATCGTAAAATGGCGTCTTGGTTAGCCATATATCGGAGACGACTAAAAAGTCGGCAATATAGGGCTAACCGTGAAAGACTACAATCAAAGCCGTTTTAAGTGTAGTGATATGCATGGGTTTTGAAAATTAGAATTACGTGATTGATTTTGCACGCTACGACTAAGTCGAAAAAAAGATGAGGCTTGAATGTTGCATTAAAGCTCTCGGATTTCTGGGCTACAGGACCCACTCGATCGAGTCATGGCATGGACTCGGTCGAGTGTGCCCTTAAAGAGGCTACTGCCCAATTTTGTGGGTGCTACTCGATCGAGTAGCCTATGTACTCGGTCGAGTAGCATCTGTACGAGTGACAACTCGTTTTGTTTTTTTGGTTAAAATCGATAGTTGGCCAAATTAAATAAAAATATCGCACGATTTGAATTTAAATTGGCTTCCGGTGCTATAATCGTTTATGTATACGATTATAATACCGTTATCGGAATTTTATGAAAATATTATCGTTAGATTAGAAATTTTTGAATTATTGACGAAATTGGATCCCTCTACGTCACGACATCGGAACTAATCCTTTCGGATTATGTGATGTCGGTTTTCGTGTCAACGGATCTCGCACTAATCTTATAAATGGGATCAAATGCGTTCAACTATGATCGATCACGATCACATCATGCCCTTGAGTACATTGGGGCGGCGCTCCTCGAAAGGGTGTCACCTCCGTCGTTGCTCGTAAGGGGATTAGATGGACTTTAGGCGATCGTCATAGTCAAACGTATTTGAAACCGATATTTTAACGTTAATACGTATACGCGGTAAATAAATGTTAATTGTTAGAATGCGCAGAAATAAAAAGTTAGTAACGACATAAAACTAAAATTTTAGAGTTAGCGTACTAGTATTATTATAATTATGATATAAAGTGCGATAAAGTAAATAAAAATGAAACAAGATAGTAAAGATCGAGATGGGGTTTAGGACACCCTCAACATACATGCTTAGTAAAGGCCTCGGAAATGGACTCGTAATAGCGGCGTGAACGCGGGAGTATCGAGGATGTATGTGAGTTATGGTGTGTGTGTGTGTGTATCGGTTTTACGAGGGATGTAGACTCGGTTTTTTGTGTAGTATTGCTTAGGGTTGCTAAAGGTTGAAGTGTAGGGTTGATGTAGAGTGTTTAGGGTACAAATGAAGGCTCTTTTGCATCAAGAGAATTCTGAAAATGCAAAGGGTTTGAGGGGGTATTTATAGAGTACATCCCTCGACCTAGGGTCACTCGATCGAGTGGCCCTAGTGCACTCGATCGAGTGCCCTTACAAACGGGTCTGGTCCGTTTTTTGAGGCTCCACTCGATCGAGTGGATCAAGGGGATCAAGATAATTTAGGAAATAGTTGACTCTTTGATTTGTTTGAATTTTTGATTTGGGCGCCAGTTTCTAGAAATGAACTTGGCTGATTTGCGTGACGGATTCGTCTTTGACTGGGTTTGACCCGGTCGCCAAAAGACGGTTTTTATTTTTGGTGTCGGTTTTGGCCTAAATTAGTCTTATTTTGCTCGGAACGACCCACTGACCCTGAATTTGAGGTTGGTTTTGAGAGATTTTTACTCCGCTAAAAGTCCATGTCGGATATTATTGATTCTGAGCCCAAGTTCGAGTATACTAAGTCACGTTTGCGTCCGATCATCATCGGGTGTTTTATTAGGAACTGCTATAGACACTAGCAGGCAAAATGCGGGTGTCTACAGAGCCCCCACTCTGACTGAGGCTTGGACAAGGCGAAAGTCAGAGTAGCTACCAGGCCAATCGCAGATTACGACCTGGCAGCCTTCCGGCCGGGTCGTTTATAGTCCAGTAGACTTGCGTGAAGGGCTCGCCAGCCATAAGCAGAGGGTCATACCTGTCCTGATATGGTAGCTCCGTGGGGAGTCAAACTTGCCTTTGGGGGTGTAGGTGTACCCGTATGCCGACACATCACATCTTGGATGTAACTTTCCGGGGGAAACGTTGACTTATGCTGGGGAGTGAAATAGCTGCGCGGAGACTTGCTCTTGAAGTCTGGGGTGTACCTGTATGCTGACACATAGCAACTTGTATGTAACACATAGGCGAAACACTGACTCACGCTTGGGAAATAAAGTACTTGATTTTGAAAAAACAAAAATTTGAAAGATTTTTTTTTTTATCACAATTTTCTTATCACAAAAAATTTTTAGAAACTCTTAGGAAAGCTCGGGACGGCTTGATTCCTATTCTGGGTTCTTGTCTGAAATCAGGCCTGCGTGCGCATAGGGCCCAGGTTTGCTGAGGAGGCATGGCAGTTAGGGTTATAGTAGGTTTCAGTTAGGTTTTCCTATTGTAAATATAGGAATCCCTACTTCAACTTACTGTATCTCAAATCAAAACTCTCCCTTCCCCTCAAAATCTCTTAGACTTTCAAGGAGACCCCAATATCTGCCATGGGTATCAATCATCTTACTTTGATGCTTTTCGCCTGGTCCCAATACTTTCGGGACGAGGATAAAGTTCAACTGACCCAGATGGGAATTGTCAGCCTATTCCCTTTCCAGCGTCTGATAATTGATTCGCATTTTCTGGACGCCTGCCTGACGTTTTGGGATAATACCCATCACGTCTTCGCGTTTCCGCGAGGAGAAATATGCCCTCTTCCCGAGGAAATCGCAGCTATAGGTGGTTGGAGCCCTGTCGCTCGTCCTGCTATCCCTCCGTTCTACCCGGATCCGAGGAGGAGGCTGAGGGATTTCTTGGGTCTGTCTCACGCCGAGACGGATCGAATGGTGCGGGAAAATATTGTTTCCCTCTTTGACCTGGCTGACAAGTTTATGAACATGGAAGATGTAAGGGCTACCCCTTCTCACAGGCGTAGGGCTTTCGCCTTTTGCATGCTGCACCGCTACGTTTTTGAAGGGATGATGGATGTTGACTCATGCATGGGTCAAATCAGGCTGATTGGAGTGGTTGACCAGATGGAGACTGGTTATAGCCCTGCTTGGCTAGCCACTGGGGAAATCATCATGGGTCTGGATGCCAGACGACTTGACCCGGACCGACATCTGACGGGGAGTACCCGTATTCTGCAGGTATACATCTTGCGATTTTCTTCCTCTTTTGTTTTGTGCGAATTTTCTGATGTACGTAGGTCACTCGATCGAGTGGACCTGTCACTCGATCGAGTGACAATCTTAGCGAGCTACTGCTTGTTTTTGGAGGGCTTACTCGATCGAGTCAGCTTCGGTACTCGATCGAGTCAGCTTCTGTACTCGATCGAGTGGGCTGTAGCGGACCACCTACTCACGGCTTTCACGTGTATACTTTTCAGATTTGGTTGTCGGGACGTCTGTGAATTATAGAGTCCCCTCCGAGTATTCCCAATTACCGCAGCAGCCAAATTAGCTCAAGGAGGCGTCGTATAAGCTCGAGTCATCATATAAACCGAGCTTATTGGGATGACGAGCTAGTGTTCCATGGTGGTCCTCTGATTAGATGGACCGTCGCTTGGTGGTTCCTTTCGAAGTTGACTGGATTGGCCAAGAGAGACCAAGCCCGCTACTTGGTGATTCTGTCCCTTGACTGGACAGTTCACATTTACCCAGACCGCCTTATGAGGCAGTTCGGTTCGTCTCAGCGCATTCCTGAGACTGAAGCCATCGTTAGCGTCTCGCTCCAATTAACGGACGCTATGTGCGACACCTGGTTGCAGAGGTGGTTTACCTGTCCCACGTGGACCATACCCAGCCCTTGCCACTCCGCTTGGGTTTCACGGGCTTACCAGAAGTGGACTTCCGAGGAGTCCGAGGAGGCTCGTAAAGCTTTGAAAGTTGATGAGGCCTTCGAATTGGTTCGTCGGGAGACGGCGAAGGACAACAGAGGTTTCTTCGATGAGGAAGACACTCCTGCTACTTTAGTCCGATTAGAATCGGGTCTTAAGTCACAAACTAAGACTCGATCTAAGGAGGTCGGTGCTAGCAGCACACGGGGGCAGCCAAGCCCCTAGACTGATTTGGAGAGACGCCTTGGGCCAAGGCTGGTGGCCCGGGACCGACTAGGTCTGCGTGACCGGCTCCCTGAGCCCGTGAGGGCCCGACTTGGGCCCATTGAAGTGACAGAGGATTTGGGCTCAAACAAACGAGCCCGAGCTAAAGAGGTTCCCGTGGTGATTCAGAAACGCTCCCCTCCGCGTCGTCGCCAGTGGACGGCTAAGGAAGCCAAGGACAAGGGGAAGGGCAAGATGCCCTAAATACTGAGTCCTTAGCTTTATTATTATCTAGATATTACTACTTTTTTTGTTGTGTGCTTCTTTTTTGTATTTTTTTGGAATTCCTGCATTTGTAACTTCCCGAGTTTATCGGGTCTCTTTTTTTGGTATTTAATAAAAGAAATTTATTATTAAACCGCTCCTGTCTTTTCTTGATTGCATTCGTTGTGCCCTTTTGAGGGGCTGCCTACGTATCCGTGATTAGCAGAATCAAATCAAACGTAGTTCAGGCTTAGTAAATTTGCAATCTCGAATTACACCAAGACTATTGGTTCAAGACGTTTGCGACAGTAGAATAAATAATTCTAGCTTATTGACTTGCTTTTTTGTAAAAAAATGATTTTGATAAATTTCGCTAATGACATTGAGAAATGGCTAAGGTAGTAACGCTTCAGCTGGTCCAGGTTGGTTGGGTTGACGAATTCATTCCCGTCCAGGTCCGTCAGCATCACTGCTACTCCTGATAGGATCTTCTTTACCAGATATGGCCCAGCCCAATTGGGTTTGAACTTCCCCCTTGGGTCAACTGGTAGTAAAGCTCGAACAGACTTAAGGACCAGATCCCCTTCCTTAATGTTCCTGGGCCTTACTCTTTTGTTGAAGGCCCGTTGGATCCTCTTCTGGTAGATTTGGATGTTATTTAGGGCGCGAGATCGTCGTTCATCTAGTAGAACCAACGAGTCATACCGAGCTCGAACCCAGTCAGCTTCGGGCACTTGGCTTTCTAGCAGAATTCTGAGGGATGGTACCTCTAACTCAACTGGCTGAACTGCCTCCATCTCATAGGTTAGGTAATACGGCGTCGCCCCGGTTGCGGTGCGAATTGACGTTCGGTATCCCCATAGGGCAAAAGGTATTTTGTCGGGCCAGTCCCGGTAATTATCAGCCATCTTTTTTAGTATAGTGACAATTGTTTTATTGGTCGCCTCTAGTGCTCCATTTGTTTGGGGATGATAGGGCGAGGACGTATGCCTTTGAATTTTATACTTGGTCATCAGGACCGCAGTCTCGGCTTGAAAGTGAGTCCCGTGATCACTGATAAATTCATAAGGAATCCCATACCGGCATATTATCTTGTTCTGGATAAACTTGGCGACATGCTTAGCATTGAGAATGCGATATGATTCAGCTTCGACCCATTTGGTGAAATAGTTGATAGCTACTAAAATAAAGCAGTGCCCACCAGTACCAGAGGGATTTATTTTCCCGATTATGTCGATACCCCATGTCGAGAATGGTCAGGGTGACGTCATGGTATAAAGCAATGATGACGGCATATGTTGCACATTGCCGAAGATTTGACAGTTATGACAATGTTTGACATATAACTGGCAGTCGGCTTCCATAGTATTCCAGTAATAACCGAGCCTCATGATTTTTCGGACCAGCATGTGGGCATTCATATGTGGACCGTTTTCACCATCGTGTACATCGGCCATAACTTTCTCAGCCTTATATTTATCAACACAAAGTAGAAGAGCCCCCTGTGCCGTCTTTTTGTACAGTTGCCCGTCATCGGTACGGATGAACTGGGAGGCTGGCCTTCGTAAGGCTTTCTTGGCTCGACCTTCAGTCCCGGGAGGATATTCTTCGTTTGTCAGGTACGTTAACACAGCCTGATACCATGGTTCGGGATCAGTTATCTCAATGTCTTCGATGTCGTGAATGTACGCCGGCTCGGACCGCCTTTCGACGCAGATTGGCATACTGGTCACGTGGTCGGGGATATTTAGCAGAGATGCCAATTTTGAAAGTGTATCTGCAAACTGATTTTCTTCTCGGGGCAGGTATATGTACTCTACCTTTTGGAACTGTTTCTAGAGATCCCTTACTCGTGCCTGGTAGGCCACGAGATTAGCATTCCGAGTCTTCCATTTTTGAAGTGCTTGGTTAATGACCAAGGATGAGTCACCATGTACCCGGAGATTTGTGATCCACAGATTGGCGGCGGCTTCTAGCCCGTAAATGCATGCTTCGTACTCTGCTGCATTATTGGTAGCATCAAAGTCCAGTTTGATGGAGACAGGAGTATGCTCCCCTCTTGGTGAGATTAGGAGGATCCCGACTCCGAACCCTCGAAAATTAGATGCTCCATCGAAGTATAAATCCCACGTTTCAGTATCGGTATGGAAAATATCTTCGTGGACCAGGTGTCGGTGTGTCCTTCTTCGGTTACTGGGCTGTCGGCGAGAAATTCAGCTACTACCCGCCCCTTAATGGCCTTTAATGGCACAAATTTTAGGTCAAACTCTGCCAACATTAGAATCCATCTAGAAATTCGGCCATTGAGAATGGGTTTTTCGAAGAGGTATTTGATGGGGTCCATCTTGGATAGTACATGGACCTCGTAGCTGAGCATATAATGTCGGAGCTTCTTAGTGGCCCAGACTAGAGCCAAGCACGTCTTTTCGAGCATGGTATATTTGCACTCATACTCTAAAAACTTCTTGCTGATGTAATAGATAGCTCGTTCTTCGGAGTCAACTGTCTGAGCCAGCATAGCCCCCATGACCGTCTCGGTCGTCGTTAGGTATAACGACAGAGGCAAACCGGGTTGAGGTGGCATTAAGACCGGCGGAGCAAACAATATTTCCTTGATCTTGTCGAAAGCAGCTTGGCACTTGTCATCCCATAGTACCCGTTCTCCTACTTTCAGCTTCTTGAAAATTGGTTCACACACCATGGTTAATTTGGAAATGAACCGGCTGATATACTGGACTTTCCCGAGAAATCCCCTTATTTCTTTTTCGGTTTTAGGAGGTTGCATCTCGGTAATGGCTTTGATTTTAGCTGGGTCGACTTCGATACCTCGTTGGCTAACGATATGACCCAGTAATTTGCCTGATGTTACCCCGAAACTGCATTTTTGAGGGTTTAGCCTCATGTTGTACTTGCGCAGTCGGGTGAAGAATTTCCTTAGGGCGGTGATGTGACCGTCCCGTTCTTTGGATTTGACGATCATGTCATCTACATAAACTTCTACCGCTTTATGCATCATGTCATGTAATAAAGTGGTAGCGGTCCTCTGATATGTGGCTCCGGCGTTAATGAGACCGAATGGCATGACGGTATAGCAGTAAGTACCCCAAGGTGTTGTGAAGGTAGTCTTACTCATATCTTCTTCCGCCATCTTGATCTGATTGTACCCGGCATACCCGTCCATGAATGATAGGAGGGCGTGATCAGCTGTGTTATCCACCAGTATGTCGATGTGTGGTAACGGAAAATCATCTTTCGGGCTCGCCTTGTTAAGATCCCGAAAATCTACGCATACCCGCACCTTACTGTCCTTTTTAGGAACCAGCACGATGTTTGCAACCCAGTCCGGATACTCGGACACTTGTATGAAGCCAGCTTTGAACTGTTTATCGACTTCTTCTTTTACCTTGAGAGACCACTCGGGCCTCATTCGACGGAGTTTCTGCTTGACCAGTTTGCACCCGTCTTTGATTGGTATGTGGTGCTCGGCTATTTCCCGGTCTGTCCCCGGCATGTCCTTGTAGGACCATGCGAAGACATCTTTAAACTCCTGGAGGAGGTTTGTGAACTGTTGTTTCTCCTCGGGATCTAAGGATAACCCTATCTTAAGCATCTGAGGCTCTAAGGTTGTTCCCACATTTATGGACTTGGTTTCTTCGATCACCGGGTTCCGGGATTCCCTTTGCTCTAGTTGCTTGATCAGGTGTGGAGGTAAGGGTACTTGTTCGTCTGGTTTCTCAATATCATTGCATAAAGTATTTTTGAAAACAGAATTTAAAAGAGACAAGTCGTAAGCAGAACGGTTGTTATTATTGATTGAAAATTTGGAAAACAGCTCGAAAAGAGCAGCCATCTGATCGTTGGTCAGTGGCGGAATTGGTAAGGCACTCGGGACAGACCCCGAAGTGCCAGCAACAGGAATGACAAAGGGGAGAGGGGTTACAGGAGTGACTCTAGCACCGACTTCCCTAGACTCGACCTCAGACTCTGACTCAGACTTCGACTCAGACTCGGACTCAGACTCAGGCATGTCTCCCTCTCCGGTGACCATCTTGTATATTCTTCCCTGACTGTCAGTCCACTTGACAGTCTTCCTCCAGCCCCTGTTTCCCGTCTCGGCACCAACATCTGAGATCAGCTTGGTCGGGTCAAACCTGTTGCTGCGTAGGATCAGGTTGACCAGGTCTTCCTTTGGAGTCGAGGCTATGGTGTCTTCCCCGAAAAGTAACCCCAGCATGGGCTCAGCATTTTCAGCTCCATCGGACGGGATGAGGGCGAACACATCATCCGGAATATAGTTGCACAACATTGGGTTGGTATAGACCAACCTGAATAGCCCCAAACACCGGTGTGACAAAGTAGTCAGCCAACCGTGGGCTGTAAGGGCTCAAGTGGATACCCTTAATGATGTTGCAGGCCTTTTCAATTCCTGCTCGGACAACATTGCCCGGAGTGGCGGCAAAACCAAGACCGAAGTGAGAGTCTTCGTCTTTCAGGACCTCGATAATCTTCCCAGCTGGAAGATCGGGTCGAGAGGTAGCCCCCGGAAAGTACCCTAGGTTTTGGAGCATCGTGTCGATACTCGTAGTGAAGTAAGGCCTAAAGAGATACTCTTCCTCAATCATCCCCACAAAATCGAACCCCCAGAGGTCCGTGCGTCCCGTGGCGTTACAGCTAGCCACAGTCATTGGGGTTGCCTCTAAAGTGATAACATCGTTAAGCAGAGGCATCTTGATCTTTCGGTGAAGGGTGGAGGACACCGCCTTGACCGCGTGGATCCACGGCCTACCTAGGAGCAAGTTGAATGATGAGGTGACATCGATCACCTGAAATTCGAGCTCTTTTTCTATCGGGCCCGTTATGATGGTCAGTTTTACGGCCCCAGCTACCGACTTTGGGCTCCCATCAAAGGCTTGAATGGTCTGAGCGGTCGGGATATAATCGGCCTCGGTGATACCGAGGGCTTTGGCGGTCCTTAATGGAAGGACATTTACAACGGACCCGTCATCAACCAGGGTCATTGGGAGGTATTTCCCTCGGCAAACTACCGTAATGTAGAGGGCCAGATTATGGGAGGCCCCAAATGGCGGTAGGTCGGCTTTGAAGAAAGTGATCATTGGGCCTCCTTCCTTAGCTTTTCCCTTTAGGTGGGGCAGGACTGTGGCTACCATCTCAACAGGGGTAACCAAAGAGTCAACCTTAATTTGATCGAGAGCCTTAGTGAGTGCTTCTCGATGTTCCTGCGAGCTAACCAGGAGTTGCCATATGGTGAGGTCAACTCGGGTCTTCTTCAGTTGCTTCACGAGAGCCGTTTCAGCAGTCAGCTCCTCAGGGGCGACTTCCATCCTGAGTGGCTCAATGACGGTCGTCGGGATGGGGGTGTCCCTAGAGCTAGTGGCTTGATAGGGACGACCAAGGTGGTTACTGGCTAAGACTCGGGATTTGGTCTTTCGGATCTCCTCGAAGGTGATGGGGACAGCTTCCCCCTTTGGCGAGGTAGACGTCATCCTCGTCGTCGAACCAGATCCCGTTCACCTGCGGGATAAATGGAGAGATAAGGTGAGAGCAATCAATCACCTCCCCAGTAAAGATGGCGTGGGAGCTGAAAGGGTTCTCCTTGTTGCTAGGCTTATCTCCGGGTAGCGGGATTTTACCGCTTTTGATCAAGTCCTGGATCAAGTGCTTCAGCTTCCAGCACTTCTCGGTATCATGCCCATTGCCCCGGTGGTACTGGCAATAGGCCTGAGCATTGTAGTTCTTGGAGCGTCGCTCGATCGAAACTTCAGGAGTTGGGCCTATCGGTTGGACTAGGCCTTTGGAGGATAGCCTTTGTAAGGCATAAGTATAGGTGGTATCTATATCAGTGAAAACCCGAGGTGGGGTGTTCTTCTTGGATGGGGCATCTAGTAGATTAACCGCGTCGAAAATGCTGCGGGTTGCAGCTTGGGGCTTGGTGGTGGAGGAGGAAGCCCCTTGGTACCCTTTGCTAGCGGCCTTAGTAAGGCCTTCCAGTCTTAGGTCGTCTTCGATCCTCATACCCATTTCAGTAAGGGTGGTGAAATTGGGTATGATAGCGTACCGGAGGTGAACCCGGTAGGAGGGGAGGAGGTTCTTGACAAAAGTCTCCACCAAAGTCTTCTCACTGTGCTTATCGACCAGTTTCACGCTCTCGGCCCTCCAGCGTTGAAGGTACTTAGTAAAACCTTCTTTCGGCTCTTGAGCCATAACCTCCAGAGATCGTATTGTCGTTTGGATCTCGGTGTTGTCAGCATAATTCCGAGCGAACTCGGTGGCCACATCATCCCAAGTAGGGTATTTCTTCGGGTCTAGCCTGTAGTACCAGGCCCGTGGGTGCTTCTCAAGGGATGCAGCAAAAGGTTTTTGAACATGGATGAATCCACTCCCTTGATGGCCATGAACTCTTTGAAGGCACGTACATGTAGTAACGGGTCTTCGGTTCCCTCAAACATTGATAAACCCGTGAGGTTCAGGTTCGGGGGTAGCTTGTCGTTCACCGGGGCATACTCACAACTGTTTTCCCGATGAATGTTGTTGCTCCCGGCTAGGTGCACTTGTTCCTCTAGTCGGTGAACCGCACTTAGTAGCTCAGTTAGAGACCCATTAGTCTCGGTATTAGGAGTTCTTTGCTCCACTGCAGCCATGCGAGCAACAATAGCCACTTGTCCAGCCCTCATTTCAGTCAGTTGGGCTTCAATGTCGGTCTGTTTGACGACCATGGCGTCCACATAGGTTTTCAGACTGTTCAAAGCAGCTTCCATCTTGCGGGTGTGTCTGGTTGACGGCGGCCTATCTGTAAGAACACCGCGTAATCAGAAACCGAACCCAGATCTTGGAATCATAAAAAAGTACATCCCAAGCGATAAAAGAAAGACTAAGTGAAAAAGACTCTAGGAGGACACCTAGACGGGTGACTCGTGGGTGGTATAGCTTCCTTAGGACTCGGCTTTGTGGGCCTAGTCCCGTTCGAAGGAAGGTCCACGTGAGACTTTTCCCCAGACTTTTGACTCGAGTGTATAGACGGACTTTCCTTTGTAGGGGTATGCCCTACGCGGGTTGGTCATGCCTTGACAGATAAGGCGGACTCGGGAAGGGGGGAAACTCGTGATTTAAGATTGACGGAGTTTCGACTCTATAAACCTTCGACATACTATGCAAAGACCCGACACACGGATAGACGGTAGGTCCTATAATAAGGAAGATTCATTTGGAAAGTTGAAAGTTTGAAGTTGAAAATTGAATATGTAATGGGTGAATTTCCGAGAGTTCGAAAATTGAAAACGGAATTTCGAAAGCCGAGATTACAATTTTGAAAAATTCAGAAAATCAAGAAGCTGTCGGAAATTCGAGAGTTAAAACAGACAGAATGCCGACTAAAGAAAAGGATATTTTTAGTCAAATCGTTGATCCTAAATTTCGGCGGCATTCCGAGTTTCGAAAATTGGATATTTTGAAAAGATGGGTCCCGAAATGGACAGTATTTCGGGTTTTTCAAAATTGGGTATTTTTTGGAAAGATGCATTTTTTGAAATGACGGTTTTTTGAAAAAGATGACACGGACACCAAGTAGCACGTAGTCAAGCATTATAACGACGCTTATGTATGCATTACGCTAAGTCTCGGTCGGTCAAAATAGGGTCTATACCAACAACGATGGCTTTCTCGTAAATCAGGACGGACTCCCTAAGCCGAGTTGGTCTTAGGACATGCCGCAAAACCCATACGAGTTCCACCATCGATGTCTTTAGCGCACCCATGTAGGAATGCACCGTGGTATAGTGGGACGTCGGTCACAAGTAACCGGCCCGGGCAAAAATGGGTTATGCATGAATCATTAAACTAATGTGTGTACACTAATATTCGAACGATTTCTCTTCGAGTCTCACCCTAGGAACCCCGATGACATGTGGTATATCAGGTATCCCCAGCGGAGTCGCCAAATTGTGGACATGACGTAGGTCCAACCCTACGCGGCCACGCGCGGGTTTGGGCAGGCGAATAAATCTCGTGGTAAGATTGTTCTCGGGTTCGAAATTTAAGTCAAAGTTGGAGTCGCCACCGAATTTGTGGTAATTCGGAACCATTCGAGCTCACTCTATGTCGTCATGGGCTGTACACAAAGTACGGCCCACTTCGATTTCAGAGTTTATGGGGCTCGTCCCTTTGCATTGCGATACCGATACCATCTACACCGGTATCGTGTAAAGAATGACTCTCGTGCGCCAACGGTTTTGGACATCCGGAAACCGAGGTTCTGAGTAAGGGGTGAGGGTACGTGTTGGGAAGCCCACTAAGGACACCCAACCCCGCCCGCACAATGGCGGCCTCTACTAAGACATCGTTCGTGTTCGTGTACGCGCGCTAGTAAAACGACTAAATGATATGCAAACAGCGTTTTCGGGCTAAACATGCGAATTATAGGTTAACTACGTCATTTAATGCATCTAACTATGGTCGAAGTCATTTAGCATGCGAGGTTCATTCATAAAGCGATAAACATCGAAATAAATAAAGCTCGTAAATAAATACAATATACACGGGCGGAAATACAACCCGGCCAAAACAAGGTAACGAACAAAAATAAAACCGAACAAATAAACGATACAAAACGATAAATAAAGACTCGAAACGGACCCGTATATAACAAACATACACTAGACTGTAAGTTAGATAACGGACGAACTTCAATCAATTACGCATTATATTGCGTATTAATCAAAGGGCGGAGGTACGGGACCTAGGCGTGGTGCTAGCCTGATCTCGAACCTCGATGCCTTGTCCCGACTTATCATATCGTAAAATGGCGTCTTGGTTAGCCATATATCGGAGACGACTAAAAAGTCGGAAATATAGGGCTAACCGTGAAAGACTACGATCAAAGCCGTTTTAAGTGTAGTGATATGCATGGGTTTTGAAAATTAGAATTACGCGATTGATTTTGCACGCTACGACTAAGTCGAAAAAAAGACGAGGCTCGAATGTTGCATTAAATCTCTCGGATTTCTGGGCTACAGGACCCACTCGATCGAGTCATGGCATGGACTCGGTCGAGTGTGCCCTTAAAGAGGCTACTGCCCGATTTTTTGGGTGCTACTCGATCGAGTAGCCTATGTACTCGGTCGAGTAGCATCTGTACGAGTGACAACTCGTTTTGTTTTTTTGGTTAAAATCGATAGTTGGCCAAATTAAATAAAAATATCGCACGATTTGAATTTAACTTGGCTTCCGGTGCTATAATCGTGTATGTATACGATTATAATACCGTTATCGGAATTTTATGAAAATGTTATCGTTAGATTAGAAATTTTTGAAATAGTGACGAAATTGCATCCCTCTACGTCACGACATCGGAACTAATCCTTTCGGATTATGTGATGTCGGTTTTCGTGTCAACGGATCTCGCACTAATCTTAGAAATGGGATCAAATGCGTTCAACTATGATCGATCACGATCACATCATGCCCTTGAGTACATTGGGGCGGCGCTCCTCGAAAAGGTGCCACCTCCGTCGTTGCTCGTAAGGGGATTAGATAGACTTTAGGAGATCGTCATAGTCAAACGTATTTGAAACCGAGATTTTAACGTTAATACGTATACGCGGTAAATAAATGTTAATTGTTAGAATGCGCAGAAATAAAAAGTTAGTAACGACATAAAACTAAAATTTTAGAGTTAGCGTACTAGTATTATTATAATTATGATATAAAGTGCGATAAAGTAAATAAAAATGAAACAAGATAGTAAAGATCGAGATGGGGTTTAGGACACCCTCAACATACATGCTTAGTAAAGGCCTCGGAAATGGACTCGTAATAGCAGCGTGAACGCGGGAGTATCGAGGATGTATGTGAGTTATGGTGTGTGTGTGTGTGTGTGTATCGGTTTTACGAGGGATGTAGACTCGGTTTTTTGTGTAGTATTGCTTAGGGTTGCTAAAGGTTGACGTGTAGGGTTGATGTAGAGTGTTTAGGGTAGAAATGAAGGCTTTTTTGCATCAAGAGAATTCTGAAAATGCAAAGGGTTTGAGGGGGTATTTATAGAGTACATCCCTCGACCTGGGGTCACTCGATCGAGTGGCCCTAGTGCCCTCGATCGAGTGCCCTTACAAACGGGTCTGGTCCGGTTTTTGAGGCTCCACTCGACCGAGTGGGTTAATCCACTCGATCGAGTGGATCAAGGGGATCGAGATAATTTAGGAAATAGTTGACTCTTTGATTTGTTTGAATTTTTGATTTGGGCGCCAGTTTCTAGAAATGAACTTGGTTGATTTGCGTGAAGGATTCGTCTTTGACCGGGTTTTGACCCGGTCGCCAAAAGACGGTTTTTATTTTTGGTGTCGGTTTTGGTCCAAATTAGTCTTATTTTGCTCGGAACAACCCACTGGGTCTGAATTTGAGGTTGGTTTTGAGAGATTTGTACTCCGCTAAAAGTCCATGTCGGATATTATTGATTCTGAGCCCAAGTTCGAGTATACTAAGTCACGTTTGCGTCCGATCATCATCGGGTGTTTTGTTAGGAACTGCTATAGACACTAGCAGGCAAAATGCGGGTGTCTACACCAAGACTTCAGAAGAAAGTCTCCGCACAACTCATTTACTCCCCACGGAGCTATTATCATCAGGACAGGTATGACCCTCTACTTATGGCTGGCGAGCCCTTTTACGCAAGTCTAATGGACTATAAACGATCCGACCGGAAGTCTGCCATGTCTTAATCCTCGATTGACCTGATAGCTACTCTGACTTTCGCCTTGTCCAAGCCTCAGTTAGAGTGAGGGCTTTGTAGACACCCGCATTTTGCCTGCCAGTGTCTATAGCGGTTTCCAACAAACACCCGATGATGATCGGACGTAAACATGACTTAATACGCTCGATTTTGGACTCCGAATCAATAGTATTTGGCACGAGCTTTTAGAAGAGTAAAAATTTCACCGAACCGACCTCAAATCCAGGCCCAGTGGGTCATCTCCAATCAAATAAGACTAATTTGGGTCAAAACCGACACCGGAAATAAAACCGTCTTTTAGCGACCGGGTCAAACCTCGGTCAAAGGCATTTCCGAGACATAAAAATCAGCCACTTCGAAAGTCCAACTCGAAGTCAAAAACCACGAAAATATCAGCTACGAAGAAGAACCAAGCAATTAAACCTCCTCATTAGAGACAAAACTTTATCTCTAAAGAGTCTTCCACCCGTCTAGACCCACTCGATCGAGTGGACCAGCCCACTCGGTCGAGTAGGCTCGCAAAACCCCACTAAACCGACATCAGGCCAGGCACTCGATTGAGTGCAACACACCACTCGATCGAGTGGCTCCTTTTCTGTCCAAAATCGAACTTCTTTTCTATCCAAAACCGAGTGCCTTTCCTATCTAAAAACCGGATACCTTTCCTATCCAAAGCCGGGGTATTTTCCTATAGATACACCCCTTTGCAACACACAATACACACAATTCATACCCCAAAAATTTCAGCAATCCTAGGCAAACTATACCGATCTTTCCTCTAGAAATCCTATAGGAAACCCGAGAAAAACCGATCCCACAAACAAACACTTTAACTCTTCCTATATCCTCGTTACTCCCGCGCAAATGCCGTTACTACGACTTCCTAATCGAGGCCGAAATTAGCATGTAGGTTGAGGGTGTTACAAAATCCCGTTTTCTTTCTTTTCTTCTTCTCCCTCTCGTCGTTCTCGTTTTTTTTCCTTTTTTCCGTTCTTTTCGTTATCGTTGTAATTAGATAATAAACATCGCATACAATCACGTAAAATTCAAAACAAATTTCATATCGAGTATACCTAAATATAAATCTCGTTCTAAGATCCTCCTAATCCCTTTACGAGTCGTAACAGAGGTGGCACCCTTTCGAGGAGTGCCGCCCTAAACACTCAAGGGCCCAGTGCGATCGCGAAAATTTATCGTTAGGTGTACTAGGTCCTTTTTTTTTAAGGTTAAAACAAAACCTGTTGATGCGAATCGAACATCACATAATCCGCAAGGATTGATTACGATGTCGTGTTGCGGAGAGAATCCATTTTCGCTTTAATCTGAACAAATAAAACGTTTATTCTTAAGATGCGATATCGACTCCATAGTCGAATATTATGTCTAAAATAATTAGTCAATAAATCGAGCTGGCATGAACCCGTTGATGCCGAAATAATTGCCACATAGTCCGAAAGGAATAATTACGACATTATAACGTGGAGGGGATTATTTCATCCTAGTTCAATTTAAAACGACTTATAACGTCTTTTCTAAAATTCACTCTAAATATTGGATATTAGTTCCGTAATCAAATATCGAATATGACGAGTATCAAAAATTAAGTCGAGTATAAGTTATACAATATTTCTACGCGATTTAATAAATTATCGATTTAAAACTAAAGCAAATTCGAGACTAACGAAAATGGACAGCAACCCGTACAGGGGGCACTCGATCGAGTGGCACCCCAAAATCAGAGGCAGAAGGTTTTTCGAGGACCACTCGATCGAATGTCACGCCTGACTCGATCGAGTGGCCCTTATCACGTAAAAATCGTGAGCCTTCCACATATTTCGAGCCTCGATAAAACTATTTTAACGACTTTGGTCATCACGTGATTTACTTTTTTCAAAACCATGCATCGCATCATCTTATGTCATCTAATCAATTTACAATCCATTATTATCGTTACTAACTCAATTATTTCTGTTTTCGCACCTTTATTTTCGTTGTTTGTTTTATTATACTAAAACGAACCTCACATGCTAAAACAACTTCGACCTAATTCAAAGATGCATTAAACGACGTAGTTAAACATAATTCACATGTTTAGTTCAAAAAGCATTGTTTGCATAACATTTAACCGTCAAACTAACGCGCGTACACGAAAAACGAACAATATCTAAGTAGAGGTCGCTAAGTGCGGGCAGGGTGGGGTGTTCTTTGTGAACTTCCCAACACGTACCCTCACCCCTTACTCAGAACCGTGGTTTCCGGATGTCCGAAACCGTTGGCATACGAGAGTCATTCACTACACGATTTCCGATACTGTCGGTATCAGTATCGCAATGCAAAGGGACGAACCCCATAAGCTCTAAAATCGGAATGGGTCGTACTCTGTGCACGACCCACCAAGATATAGAGTGGGTTCGAATGGGCCCGAACTCCCACAAAAATCGGTGGCGACTTCTAATTAGATTTAGATTTCAATCCGAGATCCATCTTACATGAGATTCATTCGCCTCCCCAAATCCGCGCGTGGCTGCGTCGGGGTGGACCTATGTCATGTCACATTATGATGAGATGATGAAATTTTATATCATCATTATTCGTTTTTAGATATCAATCAAAAATCTTTTGAGTCTTATAATACAGAGTAGCTCTTAAAACTATAAATTAGGTAAAAGTTATCCCACATCGAAAAATTACAATAAGGTGATCAAATTTTATTATATAAATAAAAATAATCATCGTCGTAAGATATCAACCATAAATCTTTTGAGCCCTAAAAAAAGTTCTTAAAACTATAAATTTAAGTAGAGTTATCACACATCGAAAAATTATGATGAGCTGATGAAATTTTATACTTACTACATAAATAAGAGAAATTATTCGTTTTAAATATTAACGAAAAATCCTTTGAATCTTATAACAACTCTTAAGGCCATAAATTGAAGTAAAATTATCCCAAATCGAGAAATTATAATAAGATGATGAAATTTTATTATATAAATAAAAGTAATCATGCATCTGTCAACCAGAAATCTTTTGCGTCATAAAAAAAGTTCAAGTAAAAAAGAGTTCAAGTAATAAAAAATATTTCTAAATATAATGCATGCGGCACACCTATAATTTAATTTGACGTCGCATATATTACCTCCTTAAAAACACATTCATGTATGTGGATAATATTCCTTTATTAGACCTACTTTTACCTTCGACTTACTTATTTTCTATTGTTGTGTTGTCTCAGCAATTCAAGCAATTGAAATTACTTTTTCCTAACGAGCCTTTACTCAATCATAACGATATTTTACCGCTTTACCCCTCTCATTTCAATTACATCAAAAAATCAAGTCTTTGGTTTCCTCTCTAAATAATTCTCAAACACTCGTAAACCACCATGAACCACCACGAATATCGAGACCATTCGGGATCGGTTGCTGGAGTCGGTGACTGAGATCGGGTCGGCGGGGACGGGTCGGAGCTGGTGGTTGGGTGGTGGGTGGTAGGCGGGTGGGCTGGGTGGTGGTGGTTGGCCGGGTGGGGATCGGGTCGGGTAGGTGAGGGTGGTTTGCGGTAGAGGTTGGGTCAGATGGTGAGGGTGGTCGACGATGAGGGTCGGGTGGGTGAGTGTGGTCGGCGGTGGGGCATGGTGTGGGGGTCAGGGAGGACGTACATTGTTGTTGGTGGTTTTTTTTTTTTAATTATTATTTTTTATTTAAATTTTCCCTTCTTTGTTTGTTAATTGATGTTTTCCCTTTTCATTTGTTATTTTTTGTTTTTCATTTTTTCTTTGTTATTAGATAAACTTTTTTGTTATATTATTTTATTTGATTTTAGCTGAAACTTTTAAATTCAATTAACCCTAAACAATTAATCAAACAATAATAATACAATTTTAAAAAAATTGTAAATAAATGAACGATTTTCATCATCAGTAATTGAATTAGAAGTCATAATTGAAATCAGGAGCAATTGATGATCTAAATTGATGAAGTAAAACGGTATTTAATTTCAATGTCAAAGTAAAGTTTATCTAAGGGTATAATGGAAAAAAATTTAGGAAAATTCGTTAGGATTGAGTAAAGCTCTAACTTAATTGGTGTCATTATGATTGTTACTTTCCAACTAGTCAATCAATCAATATATATATTAATAAAGCAGGAACATTTCGAGCGATATGATTGATCCAAGTTTTTTTAAATTACTCAATTAAAAGTTTTAATATTTTTTTAATTAAAAGTTTTAATATATATATATATATATATATATATATATATATATATATATATTTTAATTTAAATAAGAATATAGGGATTTGTATAGAATAAATTAATCCTACTTCACCTCAGATTTTAGCGATATTAGATTCGTACAGGAAAAATCAAGCCTACTACACCTAAGATTAAAAAAATTACCACTATATAAACAGTCAATTGTCACCTCAAAATATTACAAAAATTTAACAGAAACCGCGTGGAATGTGTAATAAGTTCTACTTGACGAATTTTTTTTAATATCTATGAGTTTTCATTTATTCACCCTTTAATCAATATTAGAAACTCTAAAAATATAAAATTACAATAATTTTGTTGTTATATATATATATATATATATATATATATATATATATATATATATATATATATATATATATATATATATAACGGTAACAATTATCCACATTGAAAAATTATAATAACGTGATTATAATAAATAAGAGTCATTGTTGGTCAGTAAGTAAATTTTTAAAAAAATTGAGTCTCGTTTTTTTTTTTTTGGGAAAAGTGGGAAATTATATTAAATCAATCTCCGACAATGCGAGAATCGCATCCGGAAAGTCAGACACATACAAACATTCCTCCCCACTTCTCGGGCATAAACGGGCTACATGATGTGCAACCGTGTTGCCCTCCCTTTTTACATGCGACCACAAACATTGAATAAACAAACGACTTAAGAGATAAAATATCCTCAACTAACAGCCCCTTGACATCTCTCGTGACCTGACCCTTCGAGACCGCATCTACCATCACCCAGGAATCGCTTTCGACAATAATATGAGAAAACTGCATGCTGCTCGCCCAACTCATGCCCAGCTCTATCGCGCATGCCTCAGCTGTCAGCGCATCCCACCCGCCATGATTCGTCTGCACCCCACTAGAACAACCTTCCCCTGATCATTCCGCCCAACAACCCCCAGCACAACCTCGCCATTAGCATAAACCGCAGCGTCGGTGTTGATTTTCACGGTGCCAGACCGCAGGGGTGACCAGCATACCGCCGAAGCATGTTGCCCATGAACAGAGGGGACCATCAGCTCTTTCCCATATCTCTCATACTCCTCCACCATTCTTATCATACCCTCAACCACAATATGAGGTGGGGGCGGGTTGTTCTGAAAAACACGAAGATTTCGAACAAACCACACCGACCACATCATAGCTAAGAGACGGTTTCGAGAGCCCTCACGTACCTGAGACAAAAGCCAAACAAAACGCCTGCTAGTAAACGAGGACGGAGGGGCAATGGCCACCAGCTCACTGAACTCTCCCATACTCCATAAATCCTTCACCCATTCACATTCGAAAATAGCATGAAAGGTCGACTCGGCTTCTCTACCACATAGGCTACATAACGAATCCTGAAGACAATGTCTCCTAGCCAAATTGCCCCTAACTGCCAACGTATTTGAACAGGCGCGCCAAAGGAAATGTGAGATCTTCGGGACTGTTTTGAGCCCTCAAATCAGCTGCCAAACGCCCTCCATCCCCGTATCCTCCACATTCAGCTGTGTTGGGGTAGGTGTTCTAGAACCCAGCCAGTAACACGAACGGACAGAGAACTCCCCATCTCAACTAGGCCACCAATAGATTTGATCGGCGGGCATGGATCTGCTAATCGGAATACGGAGGATCGCCATTGCGTCATTTGGGTGGAACAGCTCACGGATAAGGCCCTCCTTCCAAGAAGCAACTGTCGGGTCGATCAACTCATAGACCATCATGGCTGGGTCCGTCTCAATATTGGGATGTAGCCCATGATAGCCTCCAATCCCTGGCACCCAATCACTTTCCCAGGCCCTAATATCACGACCATTCCCCACCCGCCATCGTAGTCCGTCCAATAAGAGTGGTTTTGCATTCCAAATACTCCGCCAAACAAAGCTCGGGTCAAAACCTCTGCGCGCATCCAAGAAAGAAGTATGTTTGTAGTAACGGGCTCGGAACACCTGGCTCACCAGAGAAGTCGGCTTAGTTAGAAATCGCCAACCTTGCTTAGCCAGTAAAGCTTGGTTGAAAATATTCAAATTACGGAAGCCCAAACCCCCCTCCTTCTGGCGGCACATCTTATCCCAAGACCACCAATGTATCTTCCTTTTGGCCTCCGTCGAACCCCACCAAAATTTCGCTATAATCCCATGTATCTCATGAATTAGCCCTTCCGGTAAAGCAAACAAACTCATCATGTAGGTAGGGATAGCTTGGGCAAGAGCTTTTATCACAATCTCCTTACCCGGTTTTGACAAAAGCCTCTTCTTCCACCCTTGCAGCTTTTTCCAAATCCGGTCCTTTATACCCGAAAAAATTGTCTTCTTTGATTTCCCTATAATGGTCGGCAGGCCAAGATATTTCTCGTATTTATCAACCTCACGAACACCGAACAAGTTTCCCATAATAACCCGCCGATCAGCAGTCACCTTTTTGCTAAAAACGATTTCTGACTTGGAATAGTTAATCTTCTGACCCGATGCTCTCTCAAACGAGCTAATTATCTTAGCCAAAGTTGAGCATTCCCCTATATTAGCTCTAGCAAAAAGGACACAGTTGTCAGCGAAAAATAAATGGGAGACTCGGGGCGCTCCCCTACATACCCGGGCTCCGTGTATTCTCTTATCAAGCGCAGCCCGTCTAAGCAAGTGGGAAAAGACATATGCACATAATAAAAACAAATATGAAATCGGGTCGCCCTGTCTTAGCCCCCGGGCAGGTGTAACCGTCCCAAAGTTCTTGCCATTAACCCGAAAAACGTGAGTGACCGACATAATACACTCCATCATGCGCCTCTGCCAATTCATAGAAAAACTGAGACGCCCTATAACCGCTTCCAAGAAACTCCACTCGACCCGATCATACGCCTTACTCATATCTAATTTTAGGGCCACAGTTCCATCATTTCCCTCCCTACCTCGTTTCATAGCGTGAAAGGTCTCAAACGCGATAAGAGCATTATTCGTAATAAGCCTTCCGGGGGTAAAAGCACTTTGATTCTCCGTAATAATCCCATCAAGGAAGGGTTTTAGACGGTTAGCCATAACCTTGGAAATCACTTTATAGACTACATTACATAGGCTAATGGGACGAAATTCCGACATTTTACGGGGGGACTCACACTTAGGAATTAAAACCACAACAGTTTCATTAATAATTCCCAAAGGCACGCCACCCTCCCACCATTGTTTGACAAACCCACAAACATCACTACCAACAATATTCCAAAAATTTTGATAAAAAAGAGCACTCATACCATCCTTACCCGGGGCCTTGTTCGGGTGCATTTGAAAAAGAGCAGCGCGAATCTCCTCGTCAGTCACAGATCTATCGAGCTCCTGATTAATATCCGCAGTCACTACTCTCGGCACAGTATTAAGGGCCCCATCCACATTCGTCGGATTACTAGTAGCAAAAAGGCCTGTAAAGTAAGTCGTGACAATACGATTGATATCTGTTTCCTCCGATCTCCAGACTCCGTCTTCGTCTTCTAATCCCAAAAATTGAGTCTCATAAGTATTGTATTTGTTGCTCGAAAAAAATGTCTGAGTAAGTTTTAATGTGTTTTTCTCCCACATCCAAGAAATAATGTAAACGGTGAAACTATTACATACTCCCTCTATTCTAATCCAATGCTCACATTGCTTTTTCACATTTGTCGAGACGTGTTTTGCACCATCAATATGAAATATTTTACATTAGCAAACAATATAAAAGTTTGATATTCTTAATATATACTCATAACGACGAAATACACAAGATTTCACGTGACTATATTCTCTCTTATAGATTGTCAAGATTATTGAAGATTTTCTTTATTTGTGAATAGTGTCAAAAAAAAGTGAGACTATTGGATATGAATAGAGGGAGTATATGTAGGGTTACAACCCTTAAACCCAAGGACCTGTTACGAGTATTAACCGAAAAGACAAAAGAAGAGGGATAACAATTATACCTTATTTGCAGCGGAACAACGTATTAATAAGAAGTATAATAAACCCAAATATATATATATATAATCTCCACGGACAGAATAAAGCACCCCAAACGTGATGCCTCCTTTGGTATCCACACGGGTACAGAACTGCGACGTATATGCTAGTATAAAGGTACGTGAGACCGTCTCACAACTTCTCTCTATATCTCTCTTATAACTATTTATAAGAAGAATACTCCGTATATATATTATGAGTCAATACTCTTAATTCCATATATTGGTTCATCATATGAACATCCTTATATAGGAGATGAGAAGGTAGAATTAGGTTACTTCCATAACTCTAATTACCATAATTAGATTATTAGTATAACTCTAATTACCATAACCTGACAACGCAGCTGGGTCCGTATTACTACTGACCCGATATATTTAATATATCGATATATATTAATAATATCCCGTACATATTGTGTGTGACCCAATGGGCCCACTTAAGACTACTAGACACGTAACTCATTTACATGTCAATCCGACATCGACCTCTAGCAAGGCATATCGGATACATAGACTTAAGCGGGTTAATCCGTAGGACAGTGGACATAACTCCTTCAGTCTCCCACTTGTACATGTCCTCTCAAGAACGGCGTTAAGTCTCTTTGCTACTATTGTCTCCAATTGAGAATGAGGTAAGAAGAAGTGTCATCCTCGCATGTCTCAATCTTTTACTCGAATCTCTGAGTTGACTTGTTAAAAGAGCAGATAGATGACAATCATCCTATCTGAGCGCGGCCACGCATTTGCACAAGTCACACTCTTCGAGTGGCCAAGAAACAATAAATTCCCTTCAATAAAGGAAGAGCAAATCCCTTCTTGTCTAACCACATACTATCACATGATCCATGCATGCTTAATAACCATCCATAGCCCCCTTTCACAGCTGACGAGGAATAGTATCAAAGCATACACATCACATGTACAGGATAGTCAAAGACTCAGGTCTAAAGACCGTACAAGTTCATAACTTGTAAAGAACTTTACTGACACTAAGCGAAATCTTAGTAAAATCCTTTTAGGCGGGTCTGTCTAATGCATGTTTTCAACATACACCCGTGTGCCTGGTTTAGTATCTCAATACTTATGACTCAAGGAACTTAGTCATCAACCAACCCACACACCAGTCATTTAAGGGTATTCAAATGTCCCAACACAATACCCTGACTAGAGACAAAATAATTACATCATCCAAATAGAGTTCCAAGACTAAGTCACGTACTTAGTGATCTATTTCATCAATGTAAATTATTTAGGGACAAAACTCGGTTACATTAACCAAATGACAATATGTCATACATATATCAATTATCGAAATAACTCCCACTAAACCAAACACCTCTAAAAGTACTAAGACCACTCGCCCATGCGTCTTATACCGATCATAATCAATATGATCTTTATGTAGAGGAGGTTTCGAGACATACAACATTTGTATCGGTTATTTACTAGCATATGATCAATCTGACTTCTCTCTATTAAGGCAAACTGTTAGTTTCATAAGCAACAAATTGTTTCATAAACTTTAAAGTTGAGTGTGTGCTTGATTCGTAACCAAACATCTATTTGCTTCAAAAGTAATAGAACACTAACTTTAGTTATAATACTAGTCACAAAGTTGTCCTTTGGAACCGTTCCAACACACAACTTTCATCCAAAACAAAATTTACTGAGATTACAATCTCACGTCATCTTTGTCTATTTGGAAACATGAATCGTTGTAACTTGTTTACAATAATTCGCTTATCACATCATGCGCATCTCTTAAATAATTCCCCTTTTGCTTCTTAAGCGCAAAGGAACAATTCTTAGATAGCATTCTAGTGACACTCACTAGATTAGTATCTACTCGTCACACGAGCACATAATAAACACATTTCTTGCAAAGTCTCATAGACTAAAGCAATCAAATGTCGTTTAGTTAGAGAAGTATGTCACTTTCATACCAAATCATAACGATAAATGCACTCCCACTAGCCTCTTGTACACACTCTGTCTCGCTTCGTCTCAAAGGAAAACAAACATCTTTGAATTACCACATTAAGAACGAAGATACTACTCCATAATACTTGCTCCAATCAAATTGGATCTTTCACATTTGTCTAGCAATTTTGATAATATGAAATTCATACGATATGTCGCACACACATCATATTACATCTCTTTCAAGAAATGTATTTCACGTACATATGTCCAATACCCATCATATGAGTGATGACATTCAAAATGCTAAATCAATCCTAATAGACTTGAGCATAATGTTGTAAAATGAATTTTCCATAGTCATTACTATGAGATCAATCCTTAACTACCTACTATGCTTCATAGATACTCTTATATCAATCTACATCATCTTTATATTGAAGACTATTCTTCACTATAAGACCCATTTAACCAAAGTCTATACTTGGTAGTTATGGTATATAGAATCTATTAGATTTTATGCGGCTTTTGGAGTCTTTGCCCATTATTGTTTCATCATAGGTCAAACCTATGTAGGGTAATATTTCTAAGATGATCACAATCTTTAGTTCAATTCCTCCCTGTTTCAATCATATCGAACAAACCACATGTGTTACCCATTTTGCAACATCACTAGTTAAACTCACATGTATCTGTATATGTGTGATCCAACAAGTCTAAGTACCCTCCCACTACAATTGACAGGAGTTACTTCTAGTGTCATTTATCCATCTAAACAAGATCCATTCACCTCAGTTGATTCTTATCAGTAAGGTTAATAATTTCATCATTATGAAACTTATTCTTATGTTTCTTGTCTCATGGATTAATGACAATGTTATAATAGGTAAAACTCATGTTGAGGGACGGAATCTTTTGGTTGTTATGTTACAAATAAAAGCATTCACTACTAGAATGTAGAGTCCAACAATCATGTTAGCCTTGTTGTACCTCATATTCATGCAAGGTATAGAACAACAATTGTTCTACTTTTATTAAAACTTTTCATGCCCATACATGAAACAGAATCAATGTCCTTGCTTATGACTAGTACAAGAATAACAATTATTCAATTCCAGTATTCAGCTTTATGGTAAAATTAAGTGATTTTCCTTTTATATATGAAATAACAACGTTTGTTCATTTCATCATAAAACACTTCACTTATATACCATTATTCCACCCTCTTTGAACCATCACATCCACAATGTAATAGTTGCATTTAGTATCTTATACCAAAACAGTGGAATGAAAGTAACTATTACTTTAGTAACATACACACCTGAAGTCATACTTCAATTGATTTGCAGAATTTCTAGACACTTCTAGAAAGCTATCTACAAATGTCAATCGTACCTAATCTAAATTTGGCAACAAGTTTGGGTATGATAGCAATTATTCTTCCCTTACTTTAACCAACATCTTAGATTTATTAATCATTATCTCAAGCAATTTTCTTAATGAACTCATAGAACATTAGTATTATTTGCCTTCTTGATACAATGTTCAATCGTCTTGTAACATCTCATGCTAAAAGGTGAGAAACTTTATTAAGTCACATGTTTATTCATAATAAAGTGACCTAAACTTAGGACCAATTGAAACGATTTCAATTCCTAATTCTTTAGAAAGAAGCATCCAAAATTTCCTGATTATCAATATAATCACGTCATCGTATGACATGGATTAATTAGATCATCTTCAACATTTTCTCACTTAATGGGAACGGTTCCCTTATTGAAACAATTGATTTTGGTACTTATAGTAGTCATCTCCATGACTCTAATTATACAGTCCATACTGTATATTAACATTGGTCATAATCTGTCGGAATTATCCTTCACAAGGACAAAATCCGTATCTCTAATTTTGAGAACGATTCTCAAGATACCAATCAACAAGGTTGAACAATTCAAACTCATCTTTAATAAATGTGATAAAGTAACTAAATTACAACTACAATTATATGCAAAAGAAAACGATAATTAATATTAACAATCTCAAACAATTTTAAGATAAAATCATAAAAACTACCCTCAGGTTCTCATAATATTTCAAGATCCTAAACCTTTTGTCGCTCAAGTGAACTTGGGCTCACTGCTCAAGCTCCAAAAGTGAAGGTAGACAACAAACTTGTCAATTACATCTCTATGTAATTCTTGGTTCGTCGGAATTAGTCATCATATGACACCAACTATTTGCCTCAAAGCCCAAGTCCGACTTGATAGCAATGTTAAACAAACCAGACTGAACCTGTGGGTAACCGTTATCCACCTACTCAGTTCACACACATCGGCAAAGCACCGCTTAGGCAGTCACTTCAACCAATGATATGAAATTGTTGTAGTGGTCAATTCTGGAAAGACAATACTTAATATTTGTGCGAGGGATTAAATGCATATGAGTCCTAACCATGCCACTAGGTCACCTTACAAGGCGACCTATTAGTTCTAAGCACACAAGTCACAAGTCTCAAACAATAAAATTCATGCATCGTATGACATAATAATTCAATTGTTACTAGTGATTTGTGCATAAAACAAGTTAAAAGATCTCATATTTTGATTCATAATCATATTACAATTCATATTTGCTATTTGGTTCGAACAATTTCACCAATATCTTTAATTTATCCAACTACGAGGAACAATTTCCCACCCGGAAAAATTGAACGGATATACAAAACTCGATTCACAATCGATCTGCAACTTATAATTGTCATATAGATGAACAATTCTTCAAAATCAAATAAGACTCGAGAAACTCATTTCCCGATCTATATATGATAATATGATAATTAAAAAGCATAAAATTATTTAGCCGATTTTGAAAACTAATTTTTTTTATTGATTCGGAAAAATAAAATTGTAATCCATGTTTGATTCATAATCAACACACAAACGCAAGAAAACGACTTTTCTTAAAAGCGTCGCTCGACCCGACACCATGTCGCTTGAGTAGATATTGTGTCGTCTTTGTCAAACCTGTATCGCCCGGGTCATCCCGTTCCAACCGGGACATACCCGTGCCGACCGAGTCACACTCTTGTCCACCGAGTCATACTCGTGCCAACCAGATTGCTCTCTTTTCGTTCCATCTCCACTATAATAAAACGAGCCTTGTCCTAATCTTATTAGGTCTCATCGTCAACGATAAATTCTTGTAATTTTACGTTCCAAATTTCAATCGAATCTTGACTAATCTAATTAGTCTCATCGTCAACAAAGAAATTTAGGATTATAGTGAGTCAATTTAGGGTAAATTAAATTAAAAATAATCAATATTAGATCTTAAATTAATTTTACGAGTCAATTTCAGAATTTAACCGTTCAAATTCACAAATTACAACAAACCCTAAACAGACAGAAACGACAACTTCTAACCACAATACGTGAATTAAGATTGCAAATTACTCCGTTTTATTGTTGTGAGAAACAAAATCATTATATGTTCATATTACTCCACGCACCATTGTAACACTTATTTGATTATCAAATAATCATCAATTACTTACACATGTGCTCATATATATTATATATTCACGGAGTCGACAATGCAAACAAACAATTGACCATAAGAATAACGTAGAAAAGCAACAAGTGGAATCATGCATCATTAATAATGTCATAATAATCATCATCATTACCATTATAATGAAAAATCAATAGGCCCAAGGCCAAAAGCTTATCACGTACAATTGACAAAACGAAAAACTTTATCAAGACGAGGATTAGACCCAATGCATGAGAACAATTCTTTAGACAAAACTTATAATCAAATTAATACGCAATAGAATCCCTCACAACCAATTATGAGACAAAGATTTAGTCGATTTGATTAATACTACATAACAGAGGCTCTGATACCACTGTAGGGTTACAACCCTTAAACCCAAGGACCTGTTACGAGTATTAACCGAAAAGACAAAAGAAGAGGGATAACAATTATACCTTATTTGCAGCGGAACAACGTATTAATAAGAAGTATAATAAACCCAAATATATATATATATAATCTCCACGGACAGAATAAAGCACCCCAAACGTGATGCCTCCTTTGGTATCCACACGGGTACAGAACTGCGACGTATATGCTAGTATAAAGGTACGTGAGACCGTCTCACAACTTCTCTCTATATCTCTCTTATAACTATTTATAAGAAGAATACTCCGTATATATATTATGAGTCAATACTCTTAATTCCATATATTGGTTCATCATATGAACATCCTTATATAGGAGATGAGAAGGTAGAATTAGGTTACTTCCATAACTCTAATTACCATAATTAGATTATTAGTATAACTCTAATTACCATAACCTGACAACGCAGCTGGGTCCGTATTACTACTGACCCGATATATTTAATATATCGATATATATTAATAATATCCCGTACATATTGTGTGTGACCCAATGGGCCCACTTAAGACTACTAGACACGTAACTCATTTACATGTCAATCCGACATCGACCTCTAGCAAGGCATATCGGATACATAGACTTAAGCGGGTTAATCCGTAGGACAGTGGACATAACTCCTTCAGTATATAATACTCCCTCCGTTTTTTATGTTTCTTCTCGTTTCAATTAAATACTCCTCACAAATCTTAAAAAGCGAGAAGAAACATAAAAACGGAGGGAGTATAAAATTGAACTAAAATTATCCCACATCGATAAACTATAATGAGGTGATGAAAATTTATTACATAAATAAAAGTAATCATTCGTCTTTAGATATATCAATCAAAAATATTTTGAGTCTTAAAAAGAGTTCCTAAGACTACAAATTTAAGTAAAATTACCCACATTGAAAAATTATACTCTGTAATAAATTGATGAAATTCAATTATATAAATAACAGTAATCGTTTGTATTTAGATATCATAAATCTTTTGAGTTCTAAAAAACATTCTTTAGGTTATAAACTTAAGTAGATTTATCCTACATCGAAAAACTATGATGAGAGGATGAAATTCTACATCATAAATAAGAGAAATCATTCGAGTTGAGATATTAACCAAAAATCTTTGAGTCCGAAAAAAAAATTACAACTAAAAATTATGATGAGGTGATAAATTCTACGTAGTACTCGTATATCCTAATTAAGTAAAAGAAATTATTCATTTTTGGATATTAACCAAAATCTGTTGAGTCTTGTAATAGCTTTTAAGACTATAAATTTAAGTAGAAATATTCCGCATAAGAAAATAATACTCCCTCCGATTTTTAATTATCTTTCCATTTGACTTTTCGGTGAAAAATAAGGGTGTAGGAATGTGTGCCTTAAAAGAGAAGAAAGATGAGAGAGAAATGTAAGGGTGATTCTAGACCACATGTTGATGGCCCAAAATAGAAATAAGGAAGAAAGAGTGTTACAGCCCAATAAGGAAACATGGAAGATAAATAAAAATCGGAGGGAGTAATAGTTGATGGAATTCTATTACTGAGTATATAATTAAGAGTAATAATTCGTCTTTAGATATTAACATGAAATCTTTTGAGTTCTAAAAAGAGTTCTAAAGACTACTATAAACTTAATATACACTTAAGTAGAATTATTTCACATCGAAAAATTAATCAAAAAATTATGATGAGATGATGAAATTTTATATCATAGGTAAGAGACAACATTTGTTTTTGGATATTAACCAAAAAAAAATTGAGTCTTACAACAACTCTATAAATTTAAGCAAAATTATCCCACATCGAGAAATTTTAAATGAGGTGATGAAATTCTATTATATAAATCAAAGTAATTATTCATCCTTAGAAATCAACCAAAAATCTTGAGTCCTAAAAAAGTTCTTAAGACAAAAATTAAGTAGAAATATCACACATCAAAAATTATAATAACTTGATGGAGTTATATCATATAGTATAATTAAGAGTAATCATTCGTCTTTAGTTATCAACCCGAAATCTTTTGAATCCTAAAAATAGTTTTTAAGACTATAAACTTAAGTAAAATTATCTCACATCAAAAAATTATGATGAGGTGATTGAAATTCTGTTCATACATAAAGAGAAATCATTCGTTTTTAGATATTAACCAAAAAATCTTTTGAGTCTATAACAGCTCTTAAGGCTGTAAATTTGAGTAGAAATATCCGCATCGAAAAATAATATGAAGTAATAAGTTGATAGAGTTCTATTACTCTGTATATAATTAAGAGTTTTCATTTGTCTTTAGATTTCAACATGAAATCTTTTGATTGAGTTATAAAAAGAGTTTTGAAGACTACTGTATAAACTTAAATTGAATTATCCCAAATTGAAAAATTATGATGAGGTGAGAAATTTTATATCATAAATAAGAGAAATCGTTCGTTATTAGATAATAATAATAAAATCTTTTGAATCCTATAACAACTCTTAGCTTAAGGTTACAAATTGCGGTAAAAATGATCCCACATTGAGAAGTTGATGAAATTCTATTATGTAAATAAAAGTAATCATTCGTCTTTAGATATCAAAACAAAAATCTTTTGCATTATAAAAGAGTTCTTAAGAACATCGAAAATTTCTACAAATGTAAGAAATGAATATGGGTACAAATATGCAATTGAAGATGTATTTGTGTGTGAGGTACTTTAATCCGTCTTTCTAAATAACAAGGGTAAGTTTTGTGCACTTTGGACTCACATGCCTTTTATATTTCTATGGTTATACGCGCATCTAATCCAATAGTAACACTTACCAACTATGGAGTATGAAATAAAGTACTCCCTCCGTTCAAGTCCAAGCTTCCCTTTTGCTTTTTCACGTTTGCCAATGTGCATTTTGCATCGTTAATATCTTTCGTAACATATTAGTAAAACTTATGAAAATTGGATATTAATAATGTACTTTTAAAGACGAATCAAACAAGATCTCACATGGATATATATTTTCTAATAGATTGTCGTGAATATCGAAAATTATCCTTAATTGTGAATAGTGTCAAAACAAGGAAGGGGAAGCTTGGACTTGAACGGAGGGAGTACCAACTATGAAATAACTCTCGAATTTTACCTTTATTTACAACAAATGCCACCAAGAATCTCCTGTTTGAACTTTTCATTTATCCACCAAACCCTCACTTCTTATTTTTATTTTCTTAAAATATGTGAGTATATGACAGTGACAATAAGTTGTTGGAGACTACGCGGTAGTCGTCATCGTCGTTGAGGAGTGAGGATTCCCTTCCCTACCAACGACCAGGTCTAAAGTAGCAAAATTGTACTATAATCCATCTGCGTACCAATTTTACGTCGCCCTTTTCCCCTAACTTTAACCTTCTTCTTTCTTTTAGGAAATAACCAATAAACGAAGGGGGATGAAAGAAGTAAGTAGGCCAAAATTCGTGTTGTTTGGATCGTCGATCGTACAGCAAAGCTTCGGTAGTAACGGTTGGGGTGCCAATCTCGCTCACATTTACGCTCGTCAGGTACCTCACCTCACTTCTCTTTCATCTAGGGTTCATTCCCTCATATTTCATCTTCTGTTTTAATTTGGGGAAGGGGTAATTCCAACATCAAACGCAGCCTACCACGGATTATAATTTATTTATTTTTCGATTTTTCTAACGTGACCTTTGGCGATTAATGGATTAGTTGTATTGACTCTTCTTCTTGTTGAGTTTTGTCGTGCATGTCCAACTCTATTAATCCAAAAGCTAGAATTAAGGAGGGGAAGAAGTAAAATGAAAGCTGATAAACATGTCGATCACAATTAATAAGAACAACAAAAGCTACAACATTTGATTTATATCTATTCCGGATTAACTTTGTACTAAGTACTGGGGAGTATTTTTTTGGTATACTCATCGATAACATAAATACAGAGTACAGTATTATTTTCTCTAGACTGTTTTTTTTTTTGTGCGAATTTTCTCTATACTATGTCATCAACTTTACAGTGTCCTCTTTAACATATTTTGTGAAATATTTATTTTTAGCCATGTTTTTTCAGTTTGATTGTCAATACACGCTTCACGGCTTGCCTTTGAAAAATCATTTTTTTTAATTAAATAAGTAAATAACTATTCACTTCACAGTACCTTATGTTTGTACCGGGTCACTCCATGTCATATCGAGCTCGGGTCACCAGGTGAGCATACCCTCTTAGGTCGGTGGGGTGGAGTTGATATTTATAAAATTGTCCTACTCCGTATATTTCAATTAGTGTTGACTGTTGTGGGTGGTAAAACTATTTTTACATTAAATTTTGTGTAAAATAAATCTACTATATACCCTCTCACCAAAACATGAGTAGCTACTACAAATGCCTTAAGTATTTGTTGGTAAGTTGGTACCATTAAGGATACAACATAATTTACTCAAATAGTTAAGGAGTATTTAAAGAGTATTATGATATGATTGGGGGTAATATTTTTAAGTAGTATAGTTGTAATCATTAGTTCTATGTAAATTTTGTGTCTTCTTCTATTTTTCATTGTTAATAGTAGATTATACAACTAGTTGTACATAGCTCTATGTATAATTGTTTTTGTGATTTCGAGTGTTATCACAATTTTTTTGAGTTTTGTTGTAAATTTTCTGAATTTTAGTGTGAAATTGTCGAGTTAAATTACACAAATGTTATGCTCAAAAACTTACAACTCAGCTTAGAAACTTGTATAAGCTGAGTAAGTTTTCATTGTCAAAGTGCTTTTTATATACCACTGGTGGTATAATAATATTTGGAAAATGATAAATACAGCCCTTAGGGCTGTATTTAAAAGGCCATAAGAGGAAATAATTTTTCAATACATGCATTAATTGCATCGATGTATGTGTAATTTGGGCTTCAAATTTTATGTTTATACTAAATTTGGAAGCTTTTAATGTCTTACATACAACCCTATGGGTTGTATTTAAGATAACCGATAATATTTTCATTGTCAAAGTGAGACATCAACATCTGCAATAGTATTGCTGAAAAAGTCTCTTAGAGTATTTTTTGTACAATTATTATAGCTGTACATGCAAATTGGTGCCAATAAATGAGTTCAGCTTTTCTGTGTTTATTTTGGAGCGAGTAATGTTCATTGACTCATTGTCTTCGCCTCTACTGTACTTAAATATAGGAAGATTTTGGTGGGAGTTGGTTAGAACTTAAAAGGATTAATATGAGATCATGAATTTTGTTGTATGATGACACCAAGAGCTGACTGTACTCCGGCATGCACTCGTTTTCTGAGAGCATTATTTTAATGATTTAAGTGATCTTTGAGCAACAAATAAACATTTTCGGGATGACGACATTATGATCACCGTACCCTCACTACACGGATGCTGTAGGATTGTTTAGAATTAATGTACTGTAGTTCATATATGATCATAGGCAGCATCCATCATAGGAAGATTTCTCAAATATACTCTCAATTCATGTGCAACTGTGCAAGCCATACTCTCAATTTTTACTTCTTTTATTAACCGATTTTAAATAAAGCAAACACAAATGACCAGGGTGATTGGTGAAATGACCATATTTTTTAGATTTCAAAAAGTAGAATATTTTTTTTAAAGACCAAGTAATAGTACTCTCAAATTCTCTGATACACTATATTTATAAGCTATTCGTAAAACCATAATCTAACCTTTGTTCTCATCAAAATACCTTTTCCTAGATCCAAAGACCAAAGTAGTTCTCCCTCATTCATGAGGCGACAACATTTTGTCGTTGGATGACACGTGAGAAATCAAGAATAGTCTAAAAGACATAGTCTAAGACCATAGATATTAAATAACCCCATATGATTGCTCTTGAATATAATGGCTTTGAATCCGAGACAAATTTTCAGCCTTGCCGGCAGGACAACTTTATGAAAATTTACAATCTTGCTATTGGTGATGCATCTTTTTAAAACTCAAGTAGTCTTTTCTATGGATGTATATATAGCACAATCCCTGTTTAAGACGGATTTATTTCAGTCTCGAAGTTAAAATGGGTCAAATACATAAGTGGGAAAAAAAACCCAAACCGGTATCACCTATCTAAATGAAGTGCTATTTGACCCGTTTTAAGCTTAAGACATGTTCGCCATAAACGAAACTAAGTGTGCTTAATGTGTTTAAGACAATGAACTCGAGTGAAAAGTGCAAACTGAGGAATAAACAATTGCGAGCATGTTAACATTTTGCAGTAAGCAGCTAAGTATGCTAAGTTTGTGACTTGAAAATGTCTTTGAATGGAGCAAAAGCAAAAGCAAAAAAAAAAAATTATTATGGGGTTACCTTTTAAATTTTGCAGGGATTCTTTTCAGCCATTATCTATTGTGTGACTATCTGGAAAGAATATACAGCTGTGTTCTTGTGAATATGAGCTAGAGATTAGGATATGTGAGCCTTTTCACATGTTTCACCTTTGAACTAGTTCCATGGTAGTCTTGTGCAACTTGCTGTAAATTCTATCGTAAGAGTAGTTAATTAAGTAGATGAGTGAGGAGGCTTTACAGTTGAATGGTGAATATCGGCCAAGCCAGGAAAAGGATGATCTTGGACTCTTGGTATCCTGTGTTCTGCTCACACTTCAGATTTGAGCTCCTATGTGCCTGCAATGATTAGCTTAAGTGTTGGCTCTGATGAAACTCTACAACAACACTCTCTTCATGTCTGAGACGCTCTATCCTATAGCAGGGAATTTGAACTGATATTTTCCCATCGTAGGATGCTAATAGCCTAAAACAATTCAAGGACGGTTTGCATATTGCATTGCATCAAGCCATTTGCTATCTGGATTGGTTTCACTGAAGTCAGTACGATATTCCATCACAGACTAATTTTCACATTTTAACAGAGAGAAGTGATTATTGTATCATGACCCGAAGTTAGTCATGGCTCGATATGATCCAAACCCACCTCTAATTTATACGTCAGTTTCAGGATCGCCTAAGCTAATTCAGTGCTACTGTACTTTTTTTAATTGGAAGGAAATATATTTTTTTGTTTCACAATTTGATGACATCTTGATTCCTGATATATTCAGGCCGACATTGTTTTGCGAGGATATAATGGCTGGAACTCTCGCTGTGCATTGCAGGTCCTTGACAAAGTGTTTCCAAAGGTAAGATAATTGATATTGCTCTCTAGGTTAGAATCTCAAGTACATAGAGCCCTATAACACTCCTCCTGAAGATTATTATTTCTCCTTGACTTAGAGACTTTACATTACCCTTAACATTCCTTTGCTGCCTGAATTTGTTTGTCAACTACGATCATATCAAGTCTAGTGTTGATAATCGAGTTTATGTTAAAGGTAGGCGCATCTGATTAAGTTGCTGGTAGACATTCTAGATACACTTAAGGTAAGAGGCATATATATATTGCTAGAAGCTTTGCCTTCTGTTTTTAAATGTGCACAGTCTGTCTTATATACTTCTGCAATGCCTTTAGAACTTTAGTGATAGTTTGTGAGCTTGTAATGAAATTGTGGAAACTTTAGTTTAATCTAGATCTATTGAATTTGAAAGACTTAGCCTCAGATGTTATAGGATTAATTTCATTTTCTATGAGTTAAGTTCAGTTGAGTTTAGTTCAGGTTATACAAGTTTTGTTCAGTTCATTACAGTTTAGGTGTCTGGTTTCGTCCAAATGGACAGAGGTATACAATGTGTTACTCCATTTGAAAGTGTTTTTGTTGATGCCTAAACTAAGATGTACTATATGGTTCCTTCATTTAAAGTCTTCTAACACCCCACTTCAATGTATGTTTTTTTCTTCATTTTAGGATGCTGGAGTTCAGCCGTCATTAGTCATAGTGTACTTTGGAGGGAATGATTCAGTGGGACCTCACCCTTCATGCCTCGGCCCACATGTACCTCTTCCCGAATATGTGGAGAATATGAGAAAGATTGCTACTCATCTCAAGGTGCTTTTGCTTATTATATATTCTGTCATTTGCTACATTAGATGGTTTGTGCATGTTAACATCTTCTCCATATACTAATGAGCCGTCATGAGGTTATGGTTTCTTCAAATGATAATAGTTTACTGATTATCATAGCATCCCTCGGGTTTTAGGAACATTAAAGGAGTTTTAAGACTCGTTAAACAGATAAAACTTGTATACACCGACCTGCGAGTCCAACCTATTATCCCTCCAATCATGTGACTAAATACAGAAGTCGTTTCTAAGCTATGTTCGTCGTCCTATACCCATAGAATTTGAGTTCAACAGAAAATCTAAAACCTCCCAAATTACATAGGGTCTTTCAGATACTACACGGATCATTTTCCTTGGCGCTCCTCCTGTAAATGAGGCCCTTATCAAAGAATCAAACAGGTTATTTCCCTTGAGTCTTTTTCATCTTGTTATTTTGGGAAAAATGCTAATTCTGCAAAAAAAAAAAAAAAAAAAAAAAAAACACACACACTTTTCAGATTAGCACCCTATGCATTCCTCAAGGATTTAGCCCAAGCCCGAACCAATGAACTCTGCGGCAAATACTCCAAAGCTCTTATTGAGCTATGCAGGGAAATGGATCTCAAAGTAATAGATCTTTGCACTGCGATCCAGAAGAAGGATGACTGGTTGACAACTTCGTTTACGTAAGTTTGCTTTGGTTACTGAGTAGCTTAGAACTTCATCAATGGTCAACTACTTTTTTTTATACTCTATGCAGCCTTCTTATTATTCTACTTCATTTGTCTCAATTATTTTTCTTTTTTTTTTATTAAAATACGCTCATGAATAATAAAAACACAATTCACCCATCTTATTTACTCCATTCACCCGTCATATGTTTATTATGATTAAAATGTGCTCGCAAATAATAAAAACGACAAACAAATAATCGAGGAGTACACATTGTACCTTTTTTATACTCGTATATGAAAAGGCACTTCAGATTGTCATGAAATATAGTACATGATAATTATTTAAAATCTTTTGTTGCATGCTAATCAGTAATCACATTAATGCCTCAAGGAGTCGTAGAGTGGTTGGATGTTAGTCTCTACCTTAACATGTGTTAGCAGTATGGGAAGGTTATTTTCAGATGACTCATAATGAAAATGAGTCGATATCGAAAGACAACTGCGAGTACTTTATGTTAGAACGAAACGTGCACAGATAATTTAGCGAGACATTTTTCGCCATTCCACTTTATTTACTCCCATTTGAAATGGAAACTGGTGCTTTGTAAATTGTAATGCCCTAATACATTGGTTAGCTAGTTGTTTTTAAATGAAAGAATCATAATCGTAAATCGTGAAGTTAGTTTTGGCACTGAATGTTAAATTTTAACCTGCTGTACACTCAGGGATGGCATCCATTTGTCTGCGGAAGGAAGTAATATAGTGACAGAAGAGATACTGAAGGTGCTTAAAGAAGCGAAGTGGGAGCCGAGTTTACATTGGGAATCCATGACGACTGAGTTTTCAGAGATTTTCCCTATTGGTTCCGATGGGACCTACACGCTTGATTTGTCTCAAGTCTGAATGGACTTTCAGGATGTAAAGTTGAAATGCCGAATGTCCTTGCACAAGAATAACCACCTAAAAGTGATAATAGTACTGGAAGGGCTTTTCCTTGAAACTTTATGGCTAGTCGCTTCTGTATGTAGTATTGTAGACAATGTGGTTGTCAGACAAGTTCAATCCCGAGTCATTCAAGTTTCGGACCAACTGAGTCGTGTACATGGCATGATGATATGCTCATTTGAGCTTTTGGCCTTTAAAGTTTCGAATAAAAGTAAAGACCATTGCGTTATGATCACATTTACGCAACATTAACGACTTTAAAACGTCACCCATTGTAACGATTGGAAAAGCTGCCTCTGAGAGTATACAATGCCGTTTTCCGAGTAGAGAACAAGCCTGTTGCATCTCTTCAAAGGGAATCGTTAGGTGTTGACTGCTGATGAAAAACCGGTATGCCCCCCATCACCTGCAGCCAACTTGTGGCACCACTGTATGGTTTGACCCTCGTGAACTACGTATAATTCCTACTCCCTCCGTACCACTAAGATCTTCCCACTTTTATTAACATTAGACCATGATTTTTTGTTATTTTGAAACATCTATCAATCATGGATTAAGTTTTTTTTTTTTTTTTTGCCAACGGATCAACACTATATTATATTACATTTCTCTAAGCGCAATAGACGCCATCCTATGCGCTACGGAGTTTTTAGCCCTAGGAATAAATTGAAAAGCACAGCAATGAAAGAAAGAACATTCGTGGAGAATGTCTTGGATGAGCGAAGCTAGATCTGCCACCGGGTGAACAATACCCACTATTTGTGAAACGAGTTGGAGGCATTCGGACATTATGCAGACATGTCCAATACCTCTTTTTTTCCCTCACTTGATGGCCTGAAGAACAGCAATCCCTTCGGCTAGAATGAGCGATTCAGCCAAAAAGGTTGAACACTCATCTTCCCTCGTCCCGTCGTTATTTTTTATCCAAGTCCATCCCCCTGCCGCCCTGAGGTTAGGTAGCCACCCAGCGTCCACCTGCAACCTAGATCTAGCACAAACATTAATTAGTCCAGTTTGTTTGATGACAAAAAATTCCTTAGACGAGCAGAGTTGACCAATAAACTCCTTCGAATCGTCCCCACCATCTAAGGATGAACTAGACCTGTAGTCTGACTCATACCTTCTAACAATACTAGAAAGAATGTAGTCAGTTTCCGGATCATGCTCTTTGAAAAATAAGTGCAGGTCTTTGCAGGATGCTTCATATCTCTTCCAGAAACCTATAGTAGAGTTACTCCATCTTTTGAAAATGATCCCATTACGAAAAAGCCATACAGAGTAGAGCAAGTTAAGAAAATGAAGGAGACCCATCTTCGAATTGTCAGACTTAGTTAGGTATGAAATCCACCCCATAGTCCAATCTTGAACAGAGGTATCCGAGTCAGATTCTACTCTGATGCCAATTGCACTACTTGCCCATAGTCTGGACGTGATGGAACAGTCTCTAAAGAGATGTTCCAAAGATTCAAGTACATCATCATCAACATCCTGATCTTCAGAGGTCATGGTTTGAGAATTAGCACACAAAACACATTTAAATGGTCCTGGTAATTTTCTCCTTTGCCTTTCCTTACCAGTAGGTAGAGCCGATGAGAGAACTTTCCAGATAAAGGTTTTCCAAACCTGGGGACCAGGCAAACTCCAAATCAGTTTCTTTTTGAAGAAATTGGGAAACCTTTTGATTCCTTTAGCTGCTCTATTCCTATGAACATTGAACTTATCGTTCCTAGAGATTCCTTCCCAGTACCCGCTTTTTACGTTGTAACAGCCATCCTTCGTCCTTCTCCAAATCGGAGTATTGACTGAATTCTGAGAAGGAATATAAATGGCACTAATTCTAGAACACCAGTCTGCGGTGAAAAGAGTTTCCAAACTTGAGATGTTCCAAGAATTATTAGTATTAATCAAATCCCTAAGAGACCAAGGTATCCCTTCTCCATTGTAAATACTGTTGATGCCTGTTTTGGGTACTGGAATACAACCTTGAACCCATCTATCTTGGAAAATGTTGATGCTATTTTTAATACTATTTTCCGTCAGATCATTACCCAAACGCCAAGAAATTCCATTACCGATAATCTCACTACCCCAAGTAATGTTTCTCCAGCTCGATGAGGCAATATTGTCTCTTCTACCATTTCCATTCTGTATCCACTTCTTCATCGATCCAAACTTACCTTCGAAAGCCCTCTTAAATAATGTGTCTTCTTCAGTTAAGAGCCTCCAAGCTAACTTAGCAAGTAAAGCTTTATTAACCATCGTAATATCCCTAATTCCCAGACCCCCCTCAATCTTAGGTAAAGACAGAAACTTTGTAGCTCTCCAAGAGACTGTTCCACCTGTTTTAGTACCAGCCCACCAAAAATGTGCTAGAAGAGAATTAATCTTGTTAGCAACACTTACCGGCATTTTGAATACCGATAGAAAGAAACTGGAAAGGTTGGCAAGAACAGAGTGAATAAGGGTGAGTCTGCCAGCTGGAGATAAAAAGATTTCGTTCCATGAAGAGATCCTTTTCCTGACTTTATCTAAGATCAATGAGTGGGTGATCGACTTTTTAGTACTTCCGATATCTGTAAATCCAAGATAAGCTCCCAGATCTTCACACATTTTGATATCATGGATTAAGTTATAATCCTAATCATGGAGTAACTTCCAATCTCAATAGAATAAAAAGTTCAATGGTATAAACTTATGTCCTGCAACTGAAAGAATAAACTTTGTGTTGCACTGAGTACTACTGTATAGTATCCAGATTCACTTTTGTGTAACTGTTAATTTACGATGATTAAATATAGGGTTATTTAAACAAAAAATATCAATTATAGGGCGTCTTCCCAAAATAATATTGAGTATTAGAACCCTTCCACCTTTCCTTTTCACCATTAATTTTACTTCACGACAATAATACCAATTATAGAGCGTCTTCCGAAAATAATTCCAATTTTAATAAATCAGAAAATAATACGTATTTTTTGAGTAGTTAAATAACCATAGTAATATAGATGAGCAGTTAGCGATATAACCCATTCACCTTCCTTTTCGCCTTTAATTTATTTCATATTACTTCAGTCATTTTCACATATTTAGTGTACGGGGATTAAACGTCATCAATGTCCTCCGTCTTTATCTTCCTTCAAGTCTTTCAACTTGTAGACACCCACATTTTGACTGCCAGGTGTCTATAGCAGTTTCCAAAAAACACCCGATGATTATCGAACGCAAACGTGTTTTTACGCGCTCGGATATGGGCTCAAAACCATTAGTTGTTGGCTTAAGCACTTACGGAGTACAAAACTCACAAAACCGACCTCAAATTCAGGCCCAATGGGTCGTTTCCAATCAAACAAGACTAATTTGGGTCAAAACCGACACCAGAAACAAAACCGACTTTTAGCGATCGGGTCAAGCCCCGGTCATAGCCGCTTCCGAGGCATACAAAACAGCCATTCAAATGTCATAAGCCCAGTCCAAATACAAAACATACAAAACATCCAACCCGAGGTCCAAACAGCCCGGACCTCTCGTACCAGCTGACCCACTCGATCGAGTGGGCCCTCATTCAAGCCCGGCTGCAGACGCCTGGGCCACTCGACCGAGTCAAGGGGCTACTCGGTCGAGTAACCCTAGACGGGGTGCATGGCCAATGCCTATATAAGCACCCCCATGCACATACTTTTACACATCTTTTGGCAACCCTAATTCATCCTTATTCTACCCTAATCTATACTACACTCAAACCCTAACCCTAGCATCTAGGATCCAAACCCTAATCACCATAACTCCGCTTACATCTCGATACTCACGTGCAAGCCGCAATTAACGAGTCCCGTCCGAGAAAAGAACATGTAGATCGAGGGTGCAAAAAACCCCTTTCTTTCCCTTCTCTTCTTCTTCGCGCGTCGTCCATGTCGTCGTCGTTGTCCTGTTTTTTTATTTTTTTATTATCGTCATCATCATTCTAATGTCGTTAATAGTTACTAATATAAAATACTAAAATACTCGTCAATTCGTGTCGAGCGTGATGATGACGGGATAAGAAAAACCGAATATACAAGGGTATTGCACCCAGCGTTGCCGGTCGCTTATCCCGACACCCCGATCGCTTGATTGTTGAGACGAGTTAACATCAACCGTAATATTCCTATTTTTCGCATCATCATTAATCATATACTTTGTCAATTCTTATTTTTTTTTTCTTCAAAACAATTATTTTTTAAGGGTCGAAACCCGTTGACGCGGATCCGACATCACATAATCCCTAGGGATTTATTACGATGTCGGGAGGCCGAGGGAATCAAGTCGAGTCCGTCGTAATTAAGAAGTGTCAATTTAGATTCGATACCAATTCCATAATTGGGCGTCGAATCTAACGATTTAGTCAAAAAGTTAATTAATACGATTTCTCGTTGATGCTAAAATAGATGTCAAACAATTCGCAAGAATTAATACGACACTATAAACGCGGAGGGAATTCATATCGTTCTGGTTAACTTAAAACGACTTATAACAATCCTTTTTGTATCTTGCTCTAATATTTCATATCGATTCAATAATCGAATATGGGATATGACGAGTTTTCAGAATTAGAATCGAGTACAAATCCCATAATATTTATACCCGATTCAACAAAATCAACGATTTACTATAATCCGAATCGAGCATAAATTATACAATATTTATGCCCGATTCGGCAGAATCAATGATTTACCAAAATCGAAAAGCAATCTCGTAATCAACAATAAACTACGAGACAAACCCTAGTTCGCACACCGGCCACTCGGTCGAGAGGCACCCCAAAAACCGAGACAGATTAGTTTTTTGACCTCCACTCGGTCGAGTCTCGCAATGACTCCGTCGAGTGGCAGCGTACTCGGTCGAGTTCGGCAATAACTCGATCAAGTAGGGTCTAAGAAAACGGTCAGAAGCCTTCTTCCAAGGACCATTCGGTCGAGTCCTCATATGACTCGATCGAGTGGCCTTATCACGACAAACACCGTGAGTCCCATATCGCTTTTCTAGCCTCGATAACGTTTTTTATGACTTAGGTCAACACGTGTTGATGAGGGTCGAGAGCCTGCGACGGGTCACCCGCCTAGCAGGCCCCATAACGACCCGACCCGAGGAACCAAAGAGCCTGCCTAGCAGGCTGCCAGGATAGGACAACAGGATTTTCCCAAGGGGGTAACTTCAGGCAAGTTGCCTGCCCAGCAGGGCGACGCGGCCTACCAGGAAGGGTCTGCAAAGGCCCCCTGCTCGCCGGTCTCCAGGTGACCTCTCCCCCAAACAGGGCAGGGGTTACCAGAGGCCCCTCCGTCATTTCGCCTAAGGTAAAAGGGAATGGGTGGACGAAACAGATACACGTGTCAATCTGCCAACCACCCATTCTCCCGCTCTTTTCCCTCTCCTCCTCTCTCTCTTGTGGGAAGGTATAAATACCCATCCATTTCCCACTTGAAAGAGGTTGGATTTTCTCTCTCTAGACTCTCACTCCTAAAAACGCCACCTAGGTCCTCACGAACTAGGTCCATTAAGGCATTTCACAGGCTGACTTAGGCATCGGAGAGGGTTCCCTCAGACAACCTCCGAGGCCCTGTGCGTTCATTGTGCAGGGAGCAGGTCCGCTTCGCCGGGAAGGTCTGATCATAGAAGTGGGAGAAAGGAGAGGCTAAAGGAAATCGGACGATCCGTAACTCATTGACATTCCAAATACACGACCCAAATCCGAAGTCGGGTTAATTGTTTCCTTGACCGGAACAATTTGGCGCCGTCTGTGGGGATAGTACGGTTGTACCCACGAAATTACCCACAAAATCAACCATTCTTAAACACAAAAATTAGCCAATTACAATTAAACATGCCTGAAATATTTGACACCAGCTCTGTGGCAAATCCACCTAATGCTCCCCGATATGGCATGCCGCTGGAGGTAACACCCGCCCCCACGATTCCAGGCGTGGGGCGAGCCAGTCTCCAGGGAGCACCGGGTCAAGGGGTAGCTGCCATGGCAGGGCAGGGGGCATATCCGAGGCAAACTCTAAACCTCACCCCTGCCCAAATGGCGCAGACTGCGGCGTTCTTCTCAGCAATGTTGAATCAGGAGTTCACTCCGGATGATCTGGTAGGCAGGGTCGCCACGACCCCCAGGTTGCTCCACTTTGAAAGTGGAGAAGGAACCGGGGGCTCAAAGCGGACCGCCGTCAGAAACATTCAGAGAAAGGCCAGGAAGACAGCTCAGGCGTATGCACAGGTGCAAAGGCGGGTCACAGAAGCCCGTCAGGAGCCGCCTGCGCAGCAAGAGGCTGTTGGCCCTGAAGAGGCATTCTCCATTCATACTACAGAGTCCACGGCTGCTCGCGAAAGAAGGGGCTTATCTCAAGACCTGAGAAATCGCATGAGGCACAAGGAGCCAGTGTCCAAGCGCCTGGGGGAGAAACAGGGAGATGTGTTCTCGAGGCTGACACCAGTTGAGGAATTGCAGCCTGCACCAGGACTGTCCCAGAGCCTGCAGTCCAGACTTAACAATGGTCAGCCTCTGAAGTCAAGGCACCGTCAGGGCGATAACCTTGAGCCTGCTCAAAAGAAGCGCTCACGGTATCACTCCCCTCCCAGGGACGACGAAGCGATAAGTAGGCGCCCACCAAGGCACCGCTCCCCTGAAAGTAGGAGACCGACCTTTGACCGAAGGGACGACCACGGTCACTACTCGGGCACGAGCAGGTCGAGAATGGTGGGCAGGCCAACCAAGACCCCGCTCCACCCTGAGGTGCAAGGATATCCTATCCCAAAAATTAAGATGCCCTCTGTTAAGTTTGACGGCACGACTGACCCAGAGGACCACTTGGCGGTGTACGAGAGTCATATGGGCATGTATGACGCCGACGACGCGGTGTGGTGCAAAATTTTCCCAACCACCCTGGTGGGTCTAGCCCAGGGTTGGTTTAGAGATTTGCCTCAGGAATCAATCTGTTTCTTCATCGAGTTGGTTGAGGCTTTCCTTGACCAGTATGCGGGAAACAAGAGGCGACGCCTTATTCAGTTCGACCTGATGACCCTCAGACAGAAGAAGGGCGAGTCTGTCAGGGAGTACCCAAAGAGGTTTGACTTGTCTTTCCAACAGGTCAAAGAGATAGACGATGCGACGGGACGTACGCACTGACTAACTCCCTGCTCCCCGGAGAAATGAAGAACCAACTGATCAGGGCCCAGCCGAAAACTCTTGCCAAGGCCAGGAAAATCGCAGAAGGGTTTATGCTGCAAGAGGAGTTCCACAGCCTGCCGGATACCCCCGCAGGCCCTACCAGGCAGCAGGGGGGACCTCAGGGTGGACGTGGCAGAAATGAATCCGGAAAATAGAGAGCCGAAGAGGGGGACACCCCCAAGAAAGAGCGCACAGTCCACCAGCCCAGGTTCGACAGCTACACGGCCCTCAACAAATCCAGGGCAGATATTTTCGAACTGGAAAAGGAGACTGCTAAGTGGAACCGCCCGAGCAAACCACACAGCCCAAAGGGGGACCCCAAGAAGTACTGTACCTTCCATGATTGCGTAGGCCATACCACCGAGGAGTGCCGCCACCTGAAAGATGAAATCGAGAAACTAATCAGGAATGGTTGGCTGGCCAACTACGCAGCAAGGAATAAAACACAAAAGGAGACACCAGAGAAGCCTGAAGGTTCAGTGCAGAACCGCCTGATAATCCATGTGATATCAGGGGATGCAGAGGGCTAGACCAGCAGAAGAGGTCAGAAGAGGCAGATTCGTGAACTGAGAAACCCCTGAGGATGCAGAGCGGGTGGTGTATCCCCATTGCGATCCCTTGGTGCTATCCCTAGAAATCAGCAATCACATTGTGCGGAGATGCATGGTGGATACCGGTGCATACACGAACCTGCTGTACAAAGATGCCTTCGATAAAATGGGCCTGGAAAAAAGGCACCTACGACCTGCCCCTGGATCGTTGTACGGCTTCAGCGGGGCGGGCGTACTGCCCATGGGAATCATAGACCTGCCTGTAACATTCGGGGAGGGGGCCACTGCCAGAAATGTCAGGGCATCGTTCGTTGTAGTAGATGCAAGGTCTGCTTACAACGCCCTAATCGGCAGGGCCACCCTGGACGAGATTGAAGCAGCCATATCAATCAGGGCTCTCACTATAGCCTATGTTACAGATTTTGGCCTCGAAGGTAAAGTGCATGGAGACCAGGAGTCAGCCAGGCAGTGCTACTCCGTGGCCCTGCAAACCCATGAAAATAAAAGAAAAGGAAAGAGAAAAGCTGACAGTTCCCCCAGCAGGGAAGGCGAGATTCCAGCCGGTAATCAGGCATCCGACCACCTGGAACCTGGGGGAGAGAGCATGCTGGTGGACCTGGAGCCAGGGAGACAGGTCCTTATAGGATCTGACCTGGAGGAGTCCTACCAGGCTGAACTGATCAAGTTACTAAAAGACAACAAGGACGTATTTGCCTACTCGGCGGACAAAATGCCAGGGGTTGATCCAGCATGTATCGTTGACAGGCTGAACGTAAACGCAGACGCCCGCCCTGTAAAACAGAAAAAGCGAAATATGTCCGCAGAGAAGGACGTGGCAATTAAGGAAGAAATTGAAAAACTTCTGAAGGCAGATTTTATTGAGGTTTGCGACTACCCGGAATGGTTAGCGAATGTAGTCATGGTTAAGAAATCATCAGGCGCATGGAGAATGTGCGTGGACTTTACAAACCTTAACAAGGCCTGCCCGAAAGACTGCTACCCACTCCCCAGGATTGACGAACTGGTAGACGCTACCAGTGGATATTCCATGCTGAGCTTCCTGGACGCCTTCTCAGGATATCATCAAGTGTACTTATGGCAGCCGGACAAGGTGAAATGTGCCTTCATCACTAGTTCAGGCACCTACATGTACAAAATGATGCCGTTTGGGCTTAAAAACGCAGGGGCCACATACCAGCGCCTGGTCGACAAGGTGTTCAAGAGTCAAAAAGGCAGAAACATAGAAGCCTATGTCGATGACACCATCGTAAAAAGTAAAGGAGACAATGAACACTTGACAGATCTGCAGGAGACCTTCTCCTCCCTGCGCGCCTACAAGATGAAGCTCAATCCAAAGAAGTGCACGTTCGGGGTTCGCTCTGGCAAGTTCTTGGGTTTTCTGGTCAGCTCTCGAGGGATAGACGCTAACCCTGAGAAGGTTCAGGCTGTTCTGGACCTTCATGAACCCAGAACCATAAGGGACATTCAACGTCTGACAGGCCGCATGGCCGCCCTGGCACGCTTCATTGCCAGGTCAGCAGACAAGTCGACCCCATTCTTCAAAGTATTGAAGGGCAACAAGCAGTTTAAGTGGGGGGATGAGCAAAGAGAAGCCTTTGAACAGTTGAAGGAACATTTAAAGAAGCTCCCCACCCTGGCAAGGCCAGTAGCAGGGGAAAAACTCTTCCTCTACATCGCTGTAACTAATGTGACAGTAAGCGCAGTCATCTTGAGAGAAGAAGCAGGTGCTTAGCAGCCTATATATACTTTGTGAGTCATGCCCTGGGGGCAGCAGAAAAGAATTATCCTATGGTCGAAAAAGCAGCCTACGCAGTTGTCATAGCAGCTAGGAAGCTAAGGCCATACTTCGACGCGCACCCTGTCGTGGTGCTGACAGACCAGCCCTTAGAAAAAGTACTGGAGAAATTCGAAAAGTCAGGCAGGCTGCTAAAATGGGCCATCGAGCTGAGCGGACTGGGGATAACATACCAATCCAGAACAGCCATCAAAGCCCAGGCCCTGGCCGACTTCTTAGCAGAATGCTCCCATTCCGAGGAAGATAGCCCGACTGCCGGCGAATGGGTGGTATACACCGACGGGTCCTCCACGGCTAATGGTGCAGGGGCCGGAGTCGTGTTAACCAGCCCAGAAGGGACTGACTTTGAGCACGCACTTAGATTCGTCTTCCCCGCGTCAAACAACGAGGCTGAATACGAAGCAGTGCTCGCAGGCGTTAACTTAGCCAAAGCCGCAGGCGCAGAGCGGATTGTCCTGGCGACAGACTCCCAACTCATCGCCAACCAAATCAATGGAGAATATGAGGCCAGGGATCAAACGATGGCCGCATACCTGGAAATGGTGAAGAGAGAGTTGTCAGGCCTGAAGTCGTATGAAATCAGGCAGATCCCTCGGTCCCAGAACAACCGGGCAGATGCCCTGTCAAAACTGGCTAGTTCCAGCCTGCAGGATATACGGAGGTCAGTTTGGGTAGACGTCATCCAAGATAAATCCACCATCCCCTGCCAAATAGTCGGCGCTGTAGAGGAGACAGGGTCTGAGGACTGGATGACCCCCATCATCCTGTTCAAGAAACACGGAATTTTACCGTCTGACCCTGTGCAAAAGAGAAAGATGCCGACGAGAGTTGCATGGTTCATATTAATCGGGGAAGATTTGTACAAAAAATCGTTCTCGTCTCCCCTGCTCAAATGTCTGGGGGCAGAGCAGGCGACGGAGGTCTTGGATGACATCCACTCAGGGATATGCGGCCATCACATAGGAGGAAAGTCGTTGGCACACAAGGCCTTAAGGGCGGGATATTACTGGCCGACCCTACTGGCCGACGCAAAAGACTTGACTCAAAAATGCAGGAAATGTCAACTTTTTGCCCCATCCATCCATGCCCCGGCCCAGGAACTCAGGCCAATCCTATCCCCCATCCCCTTCGCTCAATGGGGGATGGATATACTAGGCCCTTTTGCAGTAGCAACCGGGGGCAGGAAATTCCTGATTGTGGCAATCGACTACTTCACCAAATGGGTGGAGGCTAAGGCAGTCCCTAACATCACTGAGCCTGCAGTCAGGAAGGTGATATGGAGGAATATCATCACCAGATTCGGCCTGCCGAAGATGTTAGTATTTGATCATGGAAGGCAATTTGATAACGACCCTCTAAGGATCTGGTTGGAAGGCCATGGCGTTGCAGTCGCCTACTCTGCCGTCTGCCACCCTCAAACCAACGGACAGGCAGAGGCAGCCAACAAACAGATCCTGAACGGTCTCAAGAAGATGGTAGATGACTTAAAAGGCATATGGGCCGACGAGCTACCCAATATACTCTGGTCAATCAGGACCACTCGAAAAGAGTCCACGGGTCAGACTCCATTTGGCCTGGTATACGGGGCAGAAGCCCTGCTGCCCATCGAAGCCAGAATTCCCACTTTGCTATCCCTGCAATACGACCAGGCAGAAAATGAGGTGGCAATGACTGAGGCCCTAGACCTGGTCAGTGAAGTAAGGGAGGAGGCCAGCGCCAACATCGCCGCCTACCAGCAACGGATGAGGAAGGCGTACAACAAGAGAGTACACGAAAGAAGTTTTCAGATAGGTGACCTGGTTCTCAGAAAAACGCAGGCTGTGGGAAAATCAAGAGAGCACGGCAAACTAAGTGCTGACTGGGAAGGTCCATACCAAGTGACTCGAATCTTAGGGCCAGGCACATACAGAATCGCCAATCTTGAAGGCCAAGAGTTGAGTGCGCACTGGAATGCAGACACTCTAAAAAAGTACTATGTCTAGTAAGATCTTAAAATAGTTTTCGTTTCCTGAAAAATTGGCGGAGAACGGTCAAGAATGTCGTCGACGGCTCCGACCACACTTGTGTTAAGTTTTTTACGAAGAAATGAAAGGAACTTCAAGTCTATACTCGTTGCCTGTTCAAACTTGCATTTTCACACACAAACGAGCAGGGGGCAATAAGGGGAGGCCCCCTGTTGCCAGAGCCAAGGAAAATGAACCCCCCCAACAAAAATTCTAAAGTCCCCCTGCCTACCTCTGGGCAGGCAGGGGGCAGGCCCCCTGGACTTTGATCAAAAGCCAGGGTCAGGCCAGGCCCTACGTGCCGATTGAACAAGGACTGGGGCAAGCTCCCCAGCCTTGTATAAAAAACATGAAAAACCTCCCTGCCTACCTCTGGGCAGGCAGGGGGCAGGCCCCCTGGACTTTGATCAAAAGCCAGGGTCAGGCCAGGCCCTACGTGCCGAATGAACAAGGACTGGGGGCAAGCTCCCCAACCTTGTATAAAAAACACAAAAAGCCTCTCTGCCTGCCTCTGGGCAGGCAGGGGGCAGGCCCCCTGGACTCCGAGCGAAGAGCCAGGGTCAGGCCAGACCTCCCAAGCGGAAATAAATATAAACAAACGAAGGAAGTGTCTTGATAAAAAAGAGAACAGTAGGGTTACACGGAATAAAAGTTTTTTTACAAGGGAAAAAAGACATTACATCGGGCAAGGCAACCGGCCACAAAGGGGCTCGGCGCGCAAAAGAAAAAATAAGAAGTTAACACGTCAGCATAAGCGCGGCAGGGGACGGACAAGAGCCCTCTGAGGATGACTGCCTTGCATGTTAGGCAGGAGGAACTTCTGGGTCAGGGATAGCAGCCTCTTCAGCCATCCTGCGTATCTGGGCATCATCCTTAGCAGCATAAAGAGCTCGGAAGGCCTCCTCATCAAAGCCAGGGAATATCTCCCTGACGACCTCCATAACCACCCCCAGACAAGAATTGGCACCGTTCTCAAAGCCTGTCACCACCGCAGCTTCAACCTCCTGGATTATTTCAGCCTTTTCCCTCTGCCACTCCCCAGTTTTCACTGCCAAGTCACTAAGATCCGCCTGAAGGTCCGAGTCCGCCTTAGAAAGACGTTCCTCTAGGTCAGCAGCCTTCTTCTTGGCATGATCCAACTCGGCTAAAGCCTTTCTAGCCTGCTCCAGCTCCACAAAGGCCTGCTTAGCTCTCTTCGACTCCTCTTCTAGGCGAGACACCTCCCTGACTGCCCTCTCACCCTGGGATCTCCAGTGGGTCGCCTGATTCCTGGCTTCCTCCAGTTCATTCTCTTTCTTCGACAGCTGATCCTTCAGACCATCAATAAGAGTAACATCCCTTTCAACTGTAGCCAGGCGGTCAGAATTGGTCAACTCCTCATCGCTCAAACGACTAAGGGCCGCTAGCTCAGCAGAAGCCTGGATAACTCTGGCGGTACGCTGAATGTATTGAGTCACCTGATGGGTGGCAGAGTTTGCAGTCTTGATAAGGTGATCCGCTAGAACGGCCTCAGAATCAGAAAGTAAGGCAGAAACATCCTGGCTGTCACCGGCGGTATAATGAAACTCAGTATTTTCCTCAGAGAAGAGGGTACCTGGGACCCCCCGAGCAAAACGTTTCGGGTCAGGCGTGTCAGCCTCCAGGTCTACCACGTGATCAGCAGTTAAAGGTTCCCTGCTCCTCTTCCTGACCAGCTCCCGAGGAGTACTTTCCCCAGTCTCCTCAGAACCGACAGGCTGCGGTCCCAAAGGAGTCTGGACCCTTGCAGAGGAACCCCCCTGCCTACCGAAAGGGGGAGGGGTGGTCTCAGAGGCAGCCACCTTTTCCACAACAGGAGGAGGGGTAGCCTCAGAGGCCGCCGGTTTCGCAGGCGTCGATTTGGTGGGAGCAGGAAGCCTAGACCTGCTGAACGAGAGGCCCTTTAAGTGCTTCATCAGGTTCTTCTCACCTTTCTTAAAATCGGGAGGAAGGGAAGGGCGCTTCTGGACAACAACAAGTTCTTCAGTTAAACCCAAACGCCTTACCTCCCTTTTCGTCCAGAGGCAGGTAGCAAGGTCTGCAGGAAAAAGAAATGACCAGTTAGAAAACCATCGAGAAAGGGGGAAGAGGATAAAGAGAAACCAGCGACGCCCCTGAACTACCTTTATTTAAGCCAGGGTTCAAACCCACTCGGGTAAGATATTTATCAGTAGCAATAAGCTCCGCATGAGGAAGCCAAAAACTGGGACCATAAACCCCTGATTTATCAGTGTGAGCCGCGAATTTTTTTGACCAAGTCATCATCTTTCTTGCTCAGCTTCACCTCCAAAGCCTTCCCCCCAACACCAGGATGGTACTCCTGGCAGGTCTCTAGCCTGGTGTGGACGTGATTCCTGAAATACCGAGGAATCCTCCACCCGTCGGCACTGTGCACGTAAAGAAAGTTGTTCTTCCAATCCCTAAGGCTGTCCATAGGTGGCCACACCAGGGTATGGCCTTTCTGTCTCAGGAGAGACCAGTACCCGGGGGAACCCTCGCTCCTGGAGGGAACCATATGCAAACCGGCCATAAACCGCAGAGCATCAATAAAAGGCTCGGCATAGTGAAACAGGCAGGTCCAAACATACGATATCAGTGACCGGACGGCCATGGCAGTTAGTTGAGCTATGGCTACATTCATCCGTCTGAAGGCCTCTTCCAGGAAAGGATGAAGGGGAAAACGCAGGCCGAATTCAAAACACTTGTGGTAAACCGCTATGCAACCATCAGGAGGGCAGCATACGGTGTCTTTTTCACCGGGGACGACAATTATATACCCATCCCCAAAATTGTAAAACCGCTCAATCGCGCGGGCAGCATCTTTCGCAAGAATCAAATCCCGGTTTTTAGGTTCAGGGTAGGTCCCCAGGGGAACGTGGTATTTGGCCTTGTCTAGATAATAAGTTCTACCCTTTTCCCGGGGAATAAGGGGACCGGAAGTCCTGGAGGGATCAATCTCCAGCGCCTCGTCGTCCGAGTCAACGACGTCATAGGGGGCAGATTCAGGAGAATTGCCACCTCCACTGTCCCCCGAATGTCCCTCCTCAACTATCCTAGGGCCAACTCCCCTAGATGAGGAGGCAAGATTTTCCCTACTCTCCTCTCCATCCTTCGTCCCCTCAACCAACGAATCGGTAAACGACAGGATGCGAGCGCGGGTTCTAGACATAGTAATCTAAGAAGAGCAAAAAGCAAAGAAATCGAAAGAAAGGGAGCAAGAACTTGAAATTAGAAGTCTAACCTAGAGTTGATTAGGGGTCGGACGGAAACTTGAGAAGAAGGCTTGAACTTTCTCTCGAGTGTTTGCAAGAAAGGAGTTTGTAAAAAAGGAAGAAGTACAGATGCTAGTTTGCTTTTATAGGGGGAGGGGCAGATGAAGGGTCGCTAAACCTGGGAAATCTTCCAAGAAAGCACCCCCACGTGTCGCATCCTCGAAAACTCACCCCTCACCGCTTCCCGAGAAGAGTCTTGGGGAGGTAATAAGTCAGAGAAACTATCCCCCATGACGACATTCAAAAAAGGTGTCAGGGGATTAATCATCCTGTGATATCATTCCTTCACACAAAAAAAAACAGCAAAGGATAAAAACCGCCTGATCTTTCATTAAAAAGCCCGAAAAGGACTAAGTTACAAGTCAAGGCCAAATTACAAAAGGAGCCAAGAAGTCTGGCTCAATCAGCCTGTCTATCAGGGGCAGGCCTAGTCATCATTTAAACCCGGGGAATGATCCCCAGGGCTGTTGTACCCCCTACATCAGATCCCCAATCCCAGTCTTCGGAATCTTTGAAGGGGTCCGCAGAATCATCATCTTCGTTTCGACCAGAGGAGTAACCCAGGCCGTCACTGTCTCCGGAGTCCCGACTACTAACATCCCAGTCCCTCCCATAAGGGACTGTTTCAGCATTATCACATGAGCCGCAGCCCACCTTCCTCCACAAGGGAGAGGAAGGGCCCGACTCAGGGGATGAGGTCAACTCAGAGCAGTTGGGGTCGAATTGCTCAGGGTGTAGCCAAGGGAAACATTCGTGGCACCCCCTGTCAAAACAGCCCCCTACCTGGGGGCAGCGCTTATACCTAGGAGCAGCTGGGGAAGCCCTCCGGGGACGCTTGCCCTCCCTGATATGGGCCCTCCTCCTGAGCTTCTTGCGAAATCGAGTACGGAATTGCCGGCTACGACGCAGGGCGAGGAAGGACGCCCTAGGGTACCTTAATCTCCAATGTCCCCTGAAACGACGGGTTACCACGCGAACTCTGGCAGAAGAATATTTTCGTAATCCATGACATTTTCTCTAAAGAAGGTAGAAGAAGATGGGAAGTGGGTCATGAAAAATGGCGAGGAAAGCGAAATTCATACAAGAAACCAAAGCAGCGCATTAAAGGACACCCCAACCACCTTGGCAGGGAGCACATCCAATCAGCAAACCAGCACGCTGCCCAAAAATCCACTGGGTGCAAAAGGCAATCATGGCCAAAAGATAACTAAACTCTTGGCATGCCCAATACAGTAGAGCCTCCTCCCTCGGGAATGCGCAAACGCATTAAATGCAGTGGTTAAGCCACAAGTCAACTCCCCACCATCAAGAGTTCACCCGCTAAGGAGAAGCCTTACTTCCCCTCAGCCGGTGAGGGCCAATTGATGAGGGTCGAGAGCCTTTTGCCGCCCGACCCGAGGAACCAAAGAGCCTGCCTAGCAGGCTGCCAGGATAGGACAACAGGATTTCCCCAAGGGGGTAACTTCAGGCAAGTCGCCTGACCAGCAGCGCGACGCGGCCTACCAGGAAGGGTCTGCAAAGGCCCCCTGCTCGCCGGTCTCCAGGTGACCTCTCCCCCAAACAGGGCAGGGGTTACCAGGGGCCCCTCCGTCATTTCGCCTAAGGTAAAAGGGAATGGGTGGACGAAACAGATACACGTGTCACTCTGTTAACCACCCATTCTCCCGCTCTTTTCCCTCTCCTCCTCTCTCTCTTGTGGGAAGGTATAAATACCCATCCATTTCCCACTTGAAAGAGGTTGGATTCTCTCTCTCTAGACTCTCACTCCTAAAAACGCCACCTAGCTCCTCACGAACTAGGTCCATTAAGGCATTTCACAGACTGACTTAGGCATCGGAGAGGGTTCCCTCGGACAACCTCCGAGGCCCTGTGCGTTCATTGTGCAGGGAGCAGGCCCGCTTCGCCGGGAAGGTCTGATCATAGAAGTTGGAGAAAAGAGAGGCTAAAGGATATCGGACGATCCGTAACTCATTGACTTTCCAAATATACGACCCGAATCCGAAGTCGGGTTAATTGTTTCCTTGACCGGAACACGTGTCAAATTAATCACGTGTCTTACTACTTTTTTCCAAAACCGTGCATCATGATTACTTTATTTTATATCGTTATATATTGTTGCAAACCGTTATTATCGTTATACCGTTACTAACAAGTTCGTTATTTTTCTTGTCAATTTATTTTGTTTATTTTATTGTATTAAAATGAACCCACATGTTAAATTTAACTTTGATGTTAGAATTAGTTGCATTAAATTGACCTAGAAACCCGTTCAATTCCTCACATGCTTAGGGAAAACAACGTTTTCATATCATTTAACCGAACTACTAGCACGCGTATTAGAAAATCATTCGATATCTTAGTAGAGGCGCTAATGTGCGGGCGGGGTTGGGTGTCCTTTGTGGGCTTCCCAACACGTACCCTCACCCCTTACTCGGAACCTCGGTTTCCGGATGCCCGAAACCGTTGGCGCATGAGAGTCATTCAATACACGATATCCGATAATGTCGGTATCGGTATCAAATGCAAAGGGACGAGCCCAATAAACTCTGACATCGGAAATGGGCCGTATTTCGTACACGGCCCGCTAAGATATAGAGTGGGTTCGAACGGGCCCGAACTCCCACAAAGTTAGGTGGCGACTCCACTTCGATTTAAATTTCAATTCGATCCATTCTCATATGGAGATTCATTCGCCTCCCCAAACCCGCGCGTGGCCGCGTCGGGGTGGACCTATGTCATGTCCACACAACTTCACAAAATCTAGCTAACAACGCAATCTTACATCAAAATCAACACGTTAATCTTAATGAAATGTATAGAAAAAAACTGAAGAAGGATGAAGGGTAATGGAGAGAGAGGATGAAGGAGAGAAATAAGGAGTAGACCTAACAAAACTGACCCGACCCAAATAAGCCAAACTGAACCCGACCCGACACCTGAATTAAAGACCTGATTTTGACCCTAATCCGAATTGACTCGAGCTAACCGAAAACTGACTCGACTATTATTATAGGGAAACGAGTCGATATCTCTAAAATAGTTGAAAATAGCAAACCCAAGAATGACCCGAACCCGAAATTATCCGACCTGACCCGAGGTCAACCCAATTATTATAACCCGTAAGTGGTCCGACCCGAAGCTGACCCAACACGGTTCCACCATTATCCAGGTCTATAGAGGAGATGAAGGATAAGTAGCATGTTTTTTTTGGTGAAAGGTAAGCTTGTATTAATAATAATGACGATATACAAAACGTGATCCCCGAACATACACTTTATCCCTAATTAATATGCTAAAAGCTAAATTAACCAAGGAAACTTGCAATCTTAATATATTGCCGACTACTACTTATTACAAATTTAATCCTAACTGCAACCTCTTCCTTAGCTTTCTTCATCGCCTGTGCTGGAGTAAGCATCATCAAATTATGACGGGCATTATTTCTCGCAAACCATATGTGATACATAGCTGCAACGTAACAATAGCACATCCGATAATTCTCTTTTGCTCTTTGCATTGAAACTTATGATCCATCCACCATCTACAAGTGTTTCTCACAGGAATACTCATCTGCATCCAATCTTCAACCAATTTCAGACATTGCCTGCTGTAGCAACATTCAAAGAACAAATGCTCTTGATTTTTGTCCTCAACTGCACAGATACTGCACTTCAGATCTCCCGCGTAACCATATTTCAGCAGTCTACTGCAAGTCTGCAGCCTCCTATGCATAACGATCCACGCGATGAATGAATGTTTAGAGCATACCCACCGATGCCAAACAAAATCATCCCACTGCACTTCATTCCTGTTTCCACGAAGCCAATGATAACCCTGCTGAACAGTATAGCAATTACCCAATTTACTCCAACTGTCCCCATTGTAACCTGTCACAAATTTATCTCTAATCGAGCAGATTCACTTCCAAGACCAAGAAGAATGCATTTTAGGTTGAATCAATTTCCAGTCTTGGCCTTTTAAAAAGTTACTATTAATTCACTTAACCCAAAGATGATCTTTTTTGTTAGCAATCCACCAAATGTACTTAGCCATAGAGGCATAATTCCAAGCAAACGAATCTCGAATACCCAGACCCCCATGTTTCTTCTCTGTACAACAAGTCTGCCAGGAGACCAGAGGAGCAGTAATGTGATTTACATTACCCTTCCATAAGAAATTTCGACAGACATCATCAACTTTCCTTAACACCATTTTTGGGAGAATGAAAATCCTAGCCCAGTAAGAGTACGTGCAAATTCTGCAAAATAGCTTTGACAAGAATGAGTCTTCCTCCATATGTAAGATGTTTATTCCCCAGCCGTCGTATTCTTTCAACAATTTTCTCAACAAGCACCGCACATTCCAACACACTAATCTTTTTGAAAGTGATAGGAATGCCTAAGTACTTAAAAGGTAGCTTTCCCCTTCCAATACCAGTTAACTTAACAATTTCCTTCTCATTTCTAACCTCATTCATGTAGATATTGGATTTATCTTTATTCATCTTCAACCCAGATCACTACTACAAAAACATGTAAATAGAACGGTTCTTAACTGTTCTTAAATAAAGAATGAACCGTCCTCTAGGTCAGCGTTCTATTTTATAAACGAGAACGGTTAAAAATTGGTCAAACCGTCTTGTTTGATAAATCACAAAGAGAACGGTTATTTAAAGGAACCGTTCTATTTATGTTGCATCCGTTCTGTTTGTGCAGATGGGGCACTATGTTTAATCTTAACAAAGAGGACGGTTGTACTGTATTTATTTTTTTAAAAAAAATTGGGGAAATTCCCACTTGCACCCCTCTACTTTTTCATTTTTCCACTTGTACCCTTCTTTCTGGAAGAAAAATTTTGACTGGCAATAAATCTTAGATACGAACTCGGAAAATGGTAAATCTTTTTTCCTATTGTACGTCTTTACGAGATTTTCAGTTTGAAAAAAAAATCGTTATTTCCTGAAATCGTAATCGGGATTTATGATCGGTTAAAGTGTTTTGAAGCAATAAACATTGACCGGCTAAAACTCTCGGGTAAAAGTTCGAAAAACGACAATTTTTTTTTGAAACTGAAGATTTCGTAAAGACATACAATGTGGAAAAAAGATTTACCATTTTCCGAAATCGTAGCTGAGAGTTATTGACAGTCAAAGTTTTTTCTGCCAAAAAAAAGGGTACAAGTGAGAAAATGGAAAAGTAGAGGAGTACAAGTGAGAATTTCCCAAAAAATTGTAATACAAATTGAAGCACTCTATATTACTCCCAACATTTTCATCAAATAACATTCTAATATAAATACCCACCAATTGCATTACATGACATCATGATAAAATAAACTTTAATCTCACACCTCGAATCATTGAAAATTATGTACTTCAAAACGTTCAAATTATTTGTGCTTTGATTAAGTACCCCTCTTTTGTTTTTCAACTCCTGCATCAAGAACAAAAAAATCAATTAAAATACGTGTTATATCCATACATTTTTTAAATCACTATTGATATCAAAACAAAGATTAAGAACTAAACTGTTAATCAAAAATACATAAAATAAATTTCGAGATCCTACCACAAAACCACCATCATCTTCAAAACCGAACAATCAAACCATCCACATATAAAAGTTATCCAAAATGATGAGGGAAAGTACCTGTATAGTTAGCAACTTCTTCCCCATCATAAAAGTGCTTGAATGTAAAATATGAATGAATATCAACTTTGGAACACGCAGGTTTACTAACGCTCTAAGCCTCTAGTCTACTTGTCCGATCTCCATCTTGTCCTCTCCTTCCATTGCCTTGCCCAAGTTTTTCCAAAGTGACGCTAAATTCTTACTAGAATATGCAACATTAGACTTATTGGTACAAACATACATGAACTTCACTAAAAGAGCAATGGTACTCTTTGAATACATTATGAAGCGGAAATGGTTCTCACTGGTGCTTACACCATGGCCAAAAAACTGTACAAATCATGCAGTATCCTTCACCTTTATCTACGCATAGAATTTCCTTCGTCAGATCAACGAGGAAAAGAGGAGTCGATCTGAAATGGATGCAAACAGGAAGCTGCTTAAGATGCACAGAAATAGCATTAGCACTAGTACTGAGGTGAAGAAGTATGAAGACGAGAATAAAAAAAAGGGACGGAAATTGAGGTAGATGAAGGAGAAGGCGAAGGAGGTGAAGTAGATGACTTGGGGGATACCCTTGAACCTAAGATCAATACAACAGATATACAAAGATTAGTAGAATCGGATCTTGAGGAGGAAAAGGAAGAAGCAAAGATGCTGCCAAAGAACCTGAATTTAACGTCTAAACTCTACCTAAAAAAACATACTAACTAGTCTAAAATCAACTCTATCAATATTGAATTGTTAAACGGAAACCTACTAAATGATCAAATAACAAAATTCAAAGACGACATTGTGAACATATTAAACATAACACTATAAATGAGTTTCAAATGAAACTAACCACATCTAAAATAACTTCATCGGCTGCAAACTACTACGGAGTATTATACAACGAGTTTCCAATTCTATTGATTTCAAATATATAAACAACTCAAACCTCACAGTCTTGCAATATTTCAGCCACTCATGACCATATGATTATCAAGTACATTAAAAAATAAGCATACATAAAGCACAACTAGTATATCATAATTAATACAGAGTAAGCCCCTAAAAGATAAGAAGGTGTTAGTAGAAAAAGAGGCAAAATTAAAATTCATAATTGCCATCAATTTTTTTTGGTACCAACTTATGATGTTTTTCAGTTCACTTCACTCTTCCTGCAACTAAAACTAAAACAGAAATACAAAAAACATAATCAAACAGAAAAAAATGGCCAAAATTGAAAAAATAAATAAAAAATCAAGCAGCTAGAATACTTTTGGCTAAATTTTTTGAGTGCTGGTGGGACTGCAACTGCTGATATCTCTTCATGATTTTTTAAGAGATGTAAGAATCATAATGCAGTCATAATTTTTACTTTTCCACAATATCCCTCCCTTTTAAAAACACTACTAATTTTGTTCACAAGACACCACCAACATCAAATTTAACCATTTAAGTCTTACGTCCGTCCACAAAAAGCATTAAGGTAATGCTTGCACTACAATAGTTAACGACTGCTATGGCCAAGTAAAAAAAACAACCACAATTTTAAACAAATAACCATTAATTTGACATAAATAAACAACTCAAATACTTCACACAATGTTAAACCATCATCAAATAACATGTACATATCAAATCGGTCATTCTCCTTCAATTTCTGACAATTATGAACAACAAACTGCCTAATTTTGAACGAAACTGAGTCAAAATATCAAAAGATTCTATCTTTACTGAAATTGAAAGCAAGTAGAATTATCAGACTAAAAATTAACCACAACACATTGTCTCTATTACTATAATACTTTGTATTACAATTAAATGACAAAGCAAGACAAGAATCCTTATTACACTAAGGAATGAAGGCCCATGTAAAACAACAAATTTACAACAACTACAAAATATACTCACAAAAGTATGAACCCAAAAATAATCACAAAAAAAAGTGCAGGTGCCCCCGATTATCCCAAATCCCAATCCAAGTTCTGTTGGATTTGATGCTTCAAAAGAAGCAAATTTTGGGAATTAGTCTTGGAATGTATTTCCAAAGTAATTATGCGTTTTTCACTCTTGACTCATGCGGTCTTCCATAATTGATTGTGAAGTCTCTCACATACATTATTTTCTATGGTGAAATCGTTATTTACTATGCTAATTCACCACTATATAAATCAATGTCCCAACTCAAAAGAAGACACAACAATCAAAAATCATCTTTCTCTTCTTCTACATTCTCTCTAAAAAATTTGGCAACGTTCTTGGCGGTACTCATCTGTTTCCCTACCTACACTAGGGTAACCGAGATTGTGTAATCCTGGGAGTTGAGTGCTATTGAGGCCGTATTTAGTAGACGGGGCATAAATCAACTTTGTTGTATAGTTGTGAGATTAATACGGAGTAGTATATACGTAGTATATATGAATTTCAGTAAGTCAAATATTTTATGAGAAGTGATTTGCTTGAGTTCAATTACTAAGCCGTTATACTTTTATATAATGGTCATTCGCATTTGGTTCACTTAGTAGTCGTTAAATTCGCACATTAGACAAAAGAGTACAATTGAGATGAAAATATTTGTCTGATTTACACAACTTGAGCCTCCTACCTATATTTTATCATCATATGACAATTAATTTAGGAGTATTTTGCACTATTATGATTATTTATAACTTTGAGTTATAATTTTTTTTCGTAATTGGTTATGATAATTATGTTAACGAGTAACCAATAGTTGTGGGGGTTGAATATGACGTTTTTTGATAATAAAGATATATGTACGTATGTAATAACTTCCTGAAGTGAGTTTATAATTTATTTATTTTTAGTCGTTATGTTGTCACTTTTGTGTGTCGTGCCAACATGTGGGGAAGTGATAAAAGTCATTGAATGTGTAGACATGTTTCTTTCCCAAGAGTTTCGTAATGAATTAAATAATACACTATTTTGAAACGAGTAACACTCTAAAAGAGACTGACGATGTCATTCGTGTAAATAAGAAAGTTGGGTGTGATACAAAAGTTATATGTATGAACATTGAGTTTTGAACTTGCAACTAGTTTTTTCACCCGTGCAAACGCACGGGACGTGTTTGTTTTATCTTGAGAAGAATTTATATCCCTTTGTTTTAGCCTTGAAGTGTTCTATAGTCTCGAAGAGGTCTGGGACAATTTGTGGGATTTTATTAATATTTATAATAGACGTAAATTAGATCTTTAAATCGTTAATTACTTTTTTAATTATTTTGTCTAAATATTTTTTAAACTTATGCAAATGATTAAATTTAGTGTTAAATAATTGTTTAATTATCGTTTACGTCATGATCGTTTAATTGTAAAATGTTAATTATGTGTCTTATTATTGTTAATCTCATTAATTACCGTCGTTGGTTATCAATTGATATTTTTCCGCTTAAATTGTTAATATCGTTAGTTATGTGTTTAATTATCGTTATCGTCTTTATTATTAAGTTAAAAAATATATTAGAAACTAATTAGAAGGGAAGGGTATAAATGTCATTTGTGTAATTAATGTCGTCATTCTAAAAGCAACATGCTAAATTCTAAATTTTTGTATTTTATAATTAGAATAAGTAAAAAAATATTTTTATAGAAACATATTATCTTTGATTATATTCATAGATAAAAATACAAAGATACTTCGAAGTCACCAACTTGTTAATCTTCCGTAGTGATGAACAATATTACTCTTCAATAATGAATTACACTTATTATCAAAGATTTTTTTTTTCTAAAACAAAAAATCAAACACCTTCATTTAGTAGCTTAAGGATTAAGTTGTAGTGATGCCACGTGTCGGCTTGTAGTGATGTCACGTGTCGGCTTATTAGAAAGAAAACTTCTTAGTTTGCCTTTTTATATTATTATATAGATAGATGTATTATAAGTATTCATGAAGTGGTATGATAAATGACTACTAAAATTTGGATTGAATTTATTTTGGTATTCATGAATATTGCTTATAAAGCGTTTTCAAAAGTGTTTCATGAAATCACTCGTTACAATTGTATTAGTTCGTAAATACATCGCGTGCATGTTGATAATATTTGTTGGTTATTGACCAACGTTTATGGATAGTGGTCAATAATGGTAAAGAAATGAAAGCTAATTGTGACAAATTTCTTTCTATCGTTAAATTGAGAGACGTGATCATGATGATGTAGTTTTTTCAATTTACTTAATCAAGTTAATTGAATATTGTAGACACCCACATTTGGTCGTTAGGTGTCTATAGCAGTTTCCAAAGGACACTCGGTGATGATCGGACGCAAACGTGCTTTGACATACTCGAATATGGGCTCGAAATCATTGGTATTTGGCTTGGGCTTTTTACGGAGTACAAGTCTCACAAAACCAACCTCAAATTCAGGCCCAGTGGGTCATTTCGAGTCAAATAAGACTAATTTGGGTCGAATCCGACACCGAGGGCAAAACCGTCTTTTAGCGACCGAGTCAAACCCCGATCAAAGATATTTCCGGGGCATAAAAAATCTGCCGCGTCACCCACCAATCCGACTTGGAGTCGAAAGCTACAAAAAATCAGCTACGAAAAGTATTAAACAAATCCGTTAAAGATAGAATTCGATCTCCAGAAGGAATTCTACCCGAACACTCGACCGAGTACAAGGCATACTCGGCCGAATGGCTCGTTTCCAGCCGGATTCGTACCTTTCCCACCAAGAAACGGAATTCTCATTCCTCTCAAATTGCTTGCAAAGTATCAGGACCGTTACATGAATTGTAAAAGCATGAATATGGTGGACCAAAAAATTCGCGGTCCCTAAAGGAATGGGTAACAAAGTGACTTTGCCACCCACTGCTACTAAACCACCACCTCCCCAAGTGAAACTGGTGCTCGCTGTTGCGCCTGGAGCCGTTGCGCTAGGCGCAACAGCATGAATATTTTGTATCCATTGAGCGAAGACGGGTTGCAATTGTATCGCGGGATCTGAAAACATATCTTGGGGACGCCCTAAAGCGCTCATGGTATCATTATGAATATATAAACCGAAACTATGAAATCCTAAAAATATACATACCCAGTTGAGATGTGATATGATTGCATCGCGATGTCTAAGAATACGATCTAATAGATTATTGTATCGAGTAGTTGGATCATAATATCTTACCATAAAAATGGTTGCATGCGCAGCAGCGCCAATTATGAGAAATCCAACAGTCTTCAACTGTTTTAGAATTCTTAAATACAAACTTAAATTATTTATCATATTCAAGTGTTTAAAAAGTTTGAATATTACAAATTTGATTAAACTATTTTAACTAATTCAAAAATTTAATGAAGTTAAAACACTTAAATAGAATAATTGATTAAATAAGTTAAAACAAAATGAATATAATTGAAGTTTTTTTCTAGTGACGTGTAGTCTCAAACATTTTTAAACTATATAATTTATTTAAATAACTTCATACAGATCGAGTAAGAATACAGGTCGGTTCAAATATTAGTTTGGTTATACGGGTTATGGTTAGAATACGGGTGAAAATTAGTTTCAAACACCAAATTTTTTACCCTTTTTAAAGTAAAAAATAATATTTTTGATATAAACTTTTTATTTATTTTATAGACCTTGATTATAATGTTTATATTTCAATGAATTTTTAAAGCTATTTTAATAATTATTTTATTATCAAAAGATAAAAAAAAATTGTATTAAATTGAATATTAGTCTATATATGTAATTTAAAATATCGAGTCACGGATTAAGATTTAGAGGTCTTGAATCTTGACCTACCAATAAACGGGTTGAACATGTCGGATTTACAAGTCAAGTCAAGTTTTGTCAAGTCTAATACGGAGTAGTAATGTTACTATTTAACACGATAATACAAATTTAGTCTCCCAACAAGTGTATTAAATTGAATATTAGTTGTTTATATTTATAATTTAAAATATCGAGTTACAGATCAAGATTTAGAGGTCTTCAATCTTGACCTACCAATAAACGGGTTGGGCGGGTCGGGTTTAAAAGTCAGATCAAGTATTATCAAGTCTAATAATAACGTTACTATTTAACACAATAAAATAACTTTAGTCTCCCAGCAAATCTTTCTTGTGACGGTCATATCCGTCACAAATTTGTGACGCGACAATCACTACCCATGTGGGTAGATAAGACAAAACGGTTAGTCATTTCCTAACCATTTTTATTTTGTTTTATCTACCCCACGTAGGTAATACTTGACCCGTGTGGACATGACATAGGTCCACCCCGACGCGGCCACGCGCGGGTTTGGGGAGGCGAATGAATCTCCATATGAGAATGGATCGAATTGAAATTTAAATCGAAGTTGGAGTCGCCACCGAACTTTGTGGGAGTTCGGGCCCGTTCGAACCCACTCTATGTCGTAATGGGCCGTGTACAAAATACGGCCCATTCCGATTTCAGAGTTTATCGGGTTCGTCCCTTTGCATTTGATACCGATACCGACATGATCGGATACCATGTATTGAATGACTCTCATTGCCAATGGTTTCGGACATCCGGAAACCGAGGTTCTGAGTAAGGGGTGAGGGTACGTGTTGGGAAGTTCACAAAGAACACCCAACCCCGCCCGCACATTAGCGGCCTCTACTAGGATATCGTTTGATTTTTGAATACGCGCATTAGTAATACGATGAATGATATGCAAACATTGTTTTCCTAAACATGTGAGGAATTGAATGGGTTGCTAAGTCGGTTTAATGCATGAAAATTAACGTCAAAGTTGAATTTAGCATGTGAGATTCGTTTTAGTATAATAAAACAAACGATAAAAAGATGTATTTGCTACAAAGGATGAACAAACGAGTTAGTATCGATTTGTGAATAAAAGACGTAAATATGATAATATGCATGATCATGAAAAAGGATTTTATGACACGTGATGGATTAAACACGTGTTGACCGAGGTCGAAAAATATTTGTCGAAATCTGAAAATATGCCGAGAAAGCCGCTATTTTATGTAAGAAACGACGTAAAATAAAAAAAGAGAAACGAGAAAAGAAAGAAAGCGGATCGCGGTATCAGGCCCCCGCGCGAGTCGCCTAGGAGGGGCGCGACTCGCGTGGGAGGCTGTCTCGGTTCGGTTTTTTTGAAAATCGTTAATTTTTATAAATCGCGTACAAATATGGATTAATTTATACTCGATTTATATTTTCGATATTCGTCGTATTCGATATTCGATTATGAAATCGATATCAAATATTCGGAATGATTTTTAGAAAAAGTTTTTATAAAAATCGTTTTGAAAAGAATTTGAAAGAAAAAAGAAAAAGAATGTTAATTCTCTCCGCGTTAAAATCGTCGTATTTTGTAAAAAAAGATGTAACGATTTTTTAGCATCAACGAGATTTAATTTAGTTCTTGTTAGATACGATATTCGATTATAGAATCGATATCGTATTTTAAGAACGTTTTGTTTTGTAAAAATAATTTATAGTATCGATATTAGAAAAAAGATGCGACGAACGACCCGTAAAAAAGACGACCGACGACGAAAAAAGGAAAAAAAAACGAGGAAGAGACGAGAAGGAAAGGAAGAGAGAAGAGAGAAATCGGGTTTGATTTTGCACCCTCAACCTACATGCTTTGTGTACTCGGATCGGGACTCGTCGGAATGTGGCTTGAGCACGGGAGCGTCGAGTTAATGTCGGTGAGTTATGGTGGTTTGGTTTGGACGTGTAAGGTGGGGCGAGGTGGCCGGTTTCGTCGGGTGAGCTCAGCGCGGTCTCGGGTTATATCGGTTTCTCGATTCTAGGTGTATGGGTGTATGTATTTTTGTGTTGATGATAATTGATCTGTAAAAAAGTGTGTATTTGATAGATGAATATTGTGTGTGCAAGGGGCCTATTTATAGGAAAATTCCCGACCTTGGCTAGGAGAGGTGTTTGGGTGAAAATACCGCTTAGGATAGGAAACGTAAGAAGCTGAGAAGCACGAGAATTCTGTTTACTTGGTGAGGAAGCATGAAATCTTGGCTGGGAGGGAGTAGCTCGGCCGAGTATGTCGTGCTCGGTTGAGTGTTTGATTCGGTATTCGTATAGAATTCCTACTTGAGATCGAATTCTATCCTCAAACGGATTTGTTTAATATTTTGTGTAGCTGATTTTTTGTAGCGTTTGAGCTCGAATCAGTCACGTGAGGTGACACGGCTGACTCACATGTTTCGAAAATATCTTTGACCGGGTTTTGACTCGGTCGTTAAAAGACGGTTTTGCCCCTAGTGTCGGATTCGACCCAAATTAGTCTTATTTGACTCGAAACAACCCACGGGGCCTGAATTTGAGGTTGGTTTTGTGAGATTTGTACTCCGTAAAAAGCCTAAGCCAAATGCCAGTGATTTTTAGCCCGTTTTCGAGTATATTAAAGCACGTTTGCGTCCAATCATCACCGGATGTTTGTCGGAAACTGCTATAGACACCTGGCGGTCAAAATGTGGGTGTCTACAGAGCCCCCACTCTGAGTGGGGCTTGGACAAGGTGAAAGTCAGAGTAGCTACCAGGCCAATCAAAGATTAAGACCTGGCAGACTTCCGGTCGGGTCGTTTATAGTCCAGTAGACTTGCGTAGAAGGGCTCGCCAGCCATAAGTTAGAAATCATACCTGAACTTATGATGCTAACTCCTTGGGGAATCGGACTTGTCGTATAAGTCTTGGGTGCGCCTATATGTGCGCCCATCCCGTTAAATGCCGCTGGGGAGTTATGTGAATTGCGCGGTCTTGAATTGTACCTGTATAAGTTACATAAAATTTTGCATGCAACATGTAGGTGAAACAAATATGACTCGCGCTGGGGAATAAAAATGATTTTTGCTTAGTTTTGAAATCGAAGTCCTGAAAGCAACTCACGTGCTAGGAAATAGGTTTTCAAAACTGAAATGGGTAGAAAAGAAATTTGCAATTTAAATAGGCCGAAATTTGACCTTGCCGAAAAAGATTTTCTCAAATGGCTAAGTTTTGCAGATTTTTAAAATGAGAATTTGAAGAGAGAGGTATACCGACATACTCGACTCTAGACGTGACCGGACGAGTTGACAGACACGACTGGACTCTCTAGGGGTTGGACCGTGACTCGGTAGGGGGGTGGGCCACCTAAAAAGACTCTTAAGTTACGCTATTCCGTTGCCTAGGCGAGTGGCAACATGGTCGAATCCTCAGAATGGGAAGGATGTGCTATGGGAGAATTGCGATAGTCTGTAATGAGACTGTTGTAGTCTAGTGCTCTTCTGGATTTTTGATTTTAGGGTACATTTCCAAAGTGGGTATTGCTCCGAGTCCTGATAGATTCTTGTCTTCGACTGAGCCGAGTACTAGGACACACTACATAAAGGAGGCTAGATTTTTTTGAATTTATCTGGATTTTGTGAGTGGATGGAGGTTTTCTGTCTAAGAGAAGCCCCCAGGACGACAAAGCTAGCTGTTGAGAACATGATGGTGTCGTGATCGGAATGATGTCGCTTTTTGAATGTGTGTCAATGTGGGTGGTTGTGCCTTTGTTGAAAGGCTGCCTACGTATTCACGTGTAGTGAAATCAAACCATGCCGTAGTTCAGTGGATTGGAAGACTATGGTTCCTAGTCTAATAGGACTTTGTGTGTAACTAGCCATAACAATGGTGCAGACTAGGTGCATTCCCAATGATGTCTTGATCAAAGGGCTAGAATGGTTAGGATATTGGTCCTGTGACTGTGAGCGTTCTTCGGGGTAGCCCCCAGAGGTTGTGTGAACTATTTGGGCATGTTTTATGCTGACCGCAAGTTGAGTTCCCGTGTTTGCGATTGGTAACTGGTTTGGATGAGAAGAATTGGGATGGGATTTGACGAGTTCTGCTCTCGGGGATTTGACAAGTTCTGCTCTCGGGGATTTGACGAGTTTTGCTCTCGGGGATTTGACGAGTTTTGCTCTCGGGGATTTGACGAGTTTTGCTCTCGGGTTTTTGACGAGTTTTGCTCTCGAGGATTTGACGAGTTTTGCTCTCGGGGATTTGACGAGTTTTGCTCTCGGGGATTTGACGAGTTTTGCTCTCGAGGATTTGACGAGTTTTACTCTCGGGATTGCGTATGGTGATTATGAATTCTGTTATGTAAAGGGGAAGTCGAGTAAAATGGCTCGAACTTTGATCGAGATAGGTTTTGATAATGCGGGATCTGGTTTCCATGTCTGGCCCTAATGGTTAGGGGTATCCTATGGAGCTTGAATCCTCAAAATTCCGGGCTGTCTCTAACCTGGGTCTCGGGAAGGTCTTGAGGGTTGTAATGTGGGAAGGCTAAATGTGGTGTTAGTTGACCAGCTTGATTATCTCTCCCTTATTTGATGGTATGAATTTTGACCGTACCCTGGTCATGGGACTTTCACTTGAATTGACCGTTGATCATGGTCATGGATTTTTGGAAGTTCTTTTTTTATCATGGCCAGCTCTTGTGTTTTGGGCCTTTTGCTTTTTTTTCTTTTTTTCTTGGACTTTTGTTTTTTTTTGTCCTGTTTTTTTTTTTTTTTTTTTTTTTCTGTTGGTCAGACTAACACCTAAGGTAGGGATTGGTCGATCTTATTGGAGGGGTGTGTATTGTGGGGAATGGGCTTGCCTCCCGTCTTGAACCCAAACTAGGAGACTACCCAGATTTGTCCTAGGATTCAATACCGCTCCTGCTAAAGGTAGTTATGTGGCTGTCTTTGCCAGACATGGAACAGGTAAAGGAAAACACGGGTCTCAATATCCTGCAGTCGTTATAGATGTGCCTGTAATAGTCACGTGCGCGTGCTCACAGTGTATGATGGTGTTTATCATGTTCTCGGAAACACACAAGGAAAACATATATGAGAAATAGAACATTGAAAGCTGATTTTGTTGAATTTTGAAAAGAGGATAGAATACATATGACTCTGACTCCGATTTGGAAATTAGGATGTAGGGTATCCTAGACTCGGACTCAGACTTAGACTCGAGTCAGATCTGGACTCGGATGCTCGGTTGGTTGTTTTTTTTGGTAAGGTCTTCGACAGGTGCCATGACTCCCCTAAACTCGGTTTTGCGCAAATGCAAGAGAGGGAGTCAAACTAGACGCGACCCGGGGTGACTGGAATGACTAGGATTCTTGGATCGGGATACTCGAACGTTGACCTGGACAAGGTAACGACCATGACTTGGACTCGATCATGAGGGTGAGTCCAAAAAATGGGGCGACCGTGTTTGACCGCGCCGCATGCTCGGACCAACTGTGGCGACCTAACCCTAGGTGACTCGAGTGTTCGTAGCATAGGTACGACTCGAAGAAGGCATCATAAGGACGCCGGTGTAGGATAGACGTAGGATACCCCTCTAGGGTGACCGTGGTCGATTGCTCGGATGGAGGATAGCCCCCAAGTGAGACTAAAGACTCTGGTAGGACTCAGATGGTGTGATATCTAAATGACTCAAAAGTGGGGTACGTGAGACACGTGTAAGACATGACCTTTAGAGCAACCGTGATTGATCACTCTGCTGAGGGGTAGCCCCCAATCGGGATCAAAGACTTTGTTAAGACTCGAGTGTCGGACGAGTGACCCTTAGATATAAGGATCGCGAACCTTTTGTTATGGGGCTATGCCTTGTAAAAGGTTGACTCGGAAAAGACACCTAGACGGGTGACTTGTGAAAGGTGGACCTCCTTTAGGATCCAGCTGTGTGGGCTGGGCCCTGTTTGAGAGGAGGTTCACGTGAGACATTCCCCAGACTTTGGACTCGATTGTGTAGACAGGCCAACCCTTGTAGGAGTATGTCCTACGTAGGTGGGCCTTGCCTTAGTCAAATAAGGCGGACTGGGATAGGGAGGAAACTCGTGATATAAGATCGACGGAGTTTCGACGCTAAAGACCTTGACGACTTATGACATGACCCGACACTGCTAAATACGGGAAGTCCTAAGAAAAGGAAGTTTTTGAAATATGATTTTTGAAAGCCGAAAAATTCGGGGAGAACCGGCCCTTTTTTCGAAAAAAAAAAAAACGGAAAAGGTGGGCCGGGTGACGGTTTTGAAAGTTTCGAAAATATTTTCGAGTTTTGAAATGGGCATAATACCGGCTAAAAATAGGCTATTTTGAGTAAAATCGTGAATCCTAAGTTCAGTATTTGTCACGGGTTTTGAAATTGGATATTTTGAAAAGGATGCAATTTTTGAAAAATGACGGTTTTTAAAAAATGACTTGTAAATCAGATAGCACATAGTCACGGAAGCAGTATAACGACACCATGTATGCTCTAATTCTAAGTCTCGGTCGGTCTATAAGGGTCTATACCAGTGTACATAGCCTATCGAGAATCGGGGCGGACTTTATAAGTCGAGTTGAGCTTAGAACATGCCGTAAAACCCATACGAATCAACTATGGACACCTTTGACATATCCAATTTGGACTACATCAATAGTATATTGGGACGTCGGTCACCAGTACCGGCCCGGGAAAATATGGGGTTATGCATGAACCGTAAAACTAAAACGCGTATTGTACTAGTCAAACGATTTCTATTCGAGTCTCACCCTGAGGATGCCGATGGTAAGTCACGCAGTAGTTAATCCCCAACGGAATCGCCAAATTGTGGACATGACATAGGTCCACCCCGACGTGGCCACGCGCGGGTTTGGAGAGGCGAATGAATCTCCATATGAGAATGGATCGAATTGAAATTTAAATCGAAGTTGGAGTCGCCACCGAACATTGTGGGAGTTCGGGCCCATTCGAACCCACTCTATGTCGTAGTGGGCCGTGTACAAAATACGGCCCATTCCGATTTCAGAGTTTATCGGGTTCGTCCCTTTGCATTTGATACCGATACCGACATGATCGGATACCGTGTATTGAATGACTCTCATTGCCAATGGTTTCGGACATCCGGAAACCAAGGTTCTGAGTAAGGGGTGAGGGTACGTGTTGGGAAGTTCACAAAGAACACCCAACCCCGCTCGCACATTAGCGGCCTCTACTAGGATATCGTTTGATTTTGAATACGCGCATTAGTAATACGATGAATGATATGCAAACATTGTTTTCCTAAACATACGAGGAATGGAATGGGTTGTTAAGTCGGTTTAATGCATGAAAATTAACGTCAAAGTTGAATTTAGCATGTGAGATTCGTTTTAGTATAATAAAACATACGATAAAAGGATGAATTTGCTACAAAGGATGAACAAACGAGTTAGTATCGATTTGTGAATAAAAGACGTAAATATGATAATATGCATGATCATGAAAAAGAATTTTATGACACGTGATGGATTAAACACGTGTTGACCGAGGTCGAAAAATATTTGTCGAAATCTGAAAATATGCCGAGAAAGTCGCTGTTTTATGTAATAAACGACGTAAAATAAAAAAAAGAGAAACGAGAAAAGAAAGAAAGCGGGTCGCGGTTTCAGGCCCCCGCGCGAGTCGCTTAGAAGGAGCGCGACTCGCGTGGGAGGCTGTCTCGGTTCGGATTTTTTGAAAATCGTTAATTTTTATAAATCGCGTACAAATATGGATTAATTTATACTCGATTTATATTTTCGATATTCGTCGTATTCGATATTCGATTATAAAATCGATATCAAATATTCGGAATGATTTTTAGAAAAAGTTTTTATAAAACTCGTTTTGAAAAGAATTTGAACGAAAAAAGAAAAAGAATGTTAATTCTCTCCGCGTTAAAATCGTCGTATTTTGTAAAAAAAGATGTAACGATTTTTTAGCATCAACGAGATTTAATTTAGTTCTTGTTAGATACGATATTCGATTATAGAATCGATATCGTATTTTAAGAACGTTTTTTTTTGTAAAAATAATTTATAGTATCGATATTAGAAAAAAGATGCGACGAACGACCCGTAAAAAAGACGACCGACGACGAAAAAAGGAAAAAAAACGAGGAAGAGTCGAGAAGGAAAGGAAGAGAGAAGAGAGAAATCGGGTTTGATTTTGCACCCTCAACCTACATGCTTTGTGTACTCGGATCGGGACTCGTCGGAATGTGGCTTGGGCACGGGAGCGTCGAGTTACTGTCGGTGAGTTATGGTGGTTTGGTTTGGACGTGTAAGGTGGGGCGAGGTGGCCGGTTTCGTCGGGTGAGCTCGGCGCGGTCGCGGGTTATATCAGTTTCTCGATGCTAGGTGTATGGGTGTATGTATTTTTGTGTTGATGATAATTGATCTGTAAAAAAGTGTGTATTTGATAGATGAATATTGTGTGTGCAAGGGGCCTATTTATAGGAAAATTCCCGACCTTGGCTTGGAGAGGTGTTTGGGTGAAAATACCGCTTAGGATAGGAAACGTAAGAAGCTGAGAAGCACGAGAATTCCGTTTACTTGGTGAGGAAGTGTGGACATGACGTAGGTCCAACCCGACGCGGCCACGCGCGGGTTTTGGGTTAGGCGAATGCACCTCCATATGAGAAGGATCGAATTGAAATTTAAGTCGAAATGGAGTCGCCACCGAATTTTATGGTTATTCGGAACCATTCGAGCCCACTCTATATCTCCATGGTCCATACACAAAGTATGGCCCATTTTGGTTTGAGAGTTCATTGGGCTCGTCCCTTTGCATATCGATATAGATGCCGACTTGAGCGGTTAATCGTATATTGAATGACTCTCGTTGCCAATGGATTCGGATATCCGGAAACCACGGTTCTGAGTAAGGGGTGAGGGTACGTGTTGGGAAGCCCACTAAGGACACCCAACCCCGCCCGCACTTAGCGGCCTCTACTAGGACATCGTTTGACTTTTTAATATGCGCGTTAGTGATTCGGTGAAATGTTATGCAAACAGCGTTTTAGCTAAGCATGCGAATTAAATGTGAGCTACGTCAATTTAATGCATCTAATTTATTGTCGAGGTGGTTTAGCATGCGAGGGTTCATTTAAAAGCGGTAAAACGCAAATAAATAAAGCAAAGCAAAAATAAATCGATTACATGTTACACGGGCGGAATACAACCCGGAATTCACAATACGACGTACAATAGAATAATCGAAATATACAACCAAAATGATTAGCGATAAGTAGAAACGGACCCGTGTATAAACTAGACCGTGAGTCGTGTAAATGGACTAACTTCAATTAAATACATATTATTTTATGTATTAATCAAAGGACGGGGATATAGGACCTAGGCGTGGTGCTAGCCCGATCCCAAATCCCGATGCCTTGTCCCAACTTATCATGTTGGTAAATTGGAGCCTAAATTAATTATGCGTCGGATACGACTACGGAGTCGTCAACACAAGATTAATAGTGAGACCGTTGATCAAAGTTGTTTAAGTGAAGTGATATATATGAGTTTTGAAAAGGAGATCACGTGATTGACTTTACACGTGTCGACTAAGTCGTAAAAAAAAGACGAGGCTCGAATGTTGCATTAAAGCTCTCGGATTTCTGGGCTACAGGACCCACTCGGCCGAGTCATGGCCTGACTCGGTCGAGTGTGTCTTTAAATTAGCTACTGCCCGTTTTTTAAGGTGCTACTCGATCGAGTAGCTTGCGTACTCGGTCGAGTGACATCTGTACGAGGTATGACTCGTGTGGTTTTATGTGTTTTAAATCGATGGTTGGCCGAGTCAAATAAAAATATTGACGCATTTAGATTTAACTCGGTTTGTCGGTATTATAATCATGTCTTATATGATTATAATACCGTTATCGGATTTTTGTAAAAAGGTTGACGTTAGATTTAAAAATTTGATTAGTGACGGAATTGCGTCCCTCTACGTCACGACATCGATATTAATCCTTACGGATTATGCGACGTCGGTTTTCGTGTCAACGGGTTCCGTACTAATCTTTGAAATGGATTCATACGCGTTCAACTACGAATGATCGGGATCGTGTTAATAAACGAACCTTAAAAAAATGATCATCGTAATCAAACGAATTAGGATCCGAGTTTTGATATTATTATATATATACACGGTACATACGATATTATAGTAAAATATAATAACTATGATTAAATGCGAAAGGTAAAATGTTAGCGTTAGTAATCATGTCGTTACTATCGACTAAATATAATACTATAGCATAAATGAATGTACATAAAAAGGAACGAGAAGAAAGGAAGAAGAAGGAGAAATCGGTATTGAATTGTTACACCCTCAACCTACATGCTCTTGCTTCTCGGGATACGGTTCGTCTAATGGCGGCAATGGCGCGGGAACGTCGAGATATGTAGGAGGAGTTGATGGTGTGTATATGGCTCTTGGTTTGTATGGATTTTTACGAGTTTGTGCTCTCGAAATGCATGCAAGGATGACGGTGTTTATGGCTGAAAAATGTATGCAAAGGGGTTGTGTAAGAGTTGATTCTTGTGTAAAGTTGTGGGAGAAAAGTTGTTGGGAAAAGTTATTTTTTGTGCTTAGGATTGACGGGTATTTATAGGGGAGCCTCGACACTGGGTCACTCGACCGAGTGGCGCGGGTGCACTCGGTCGAGTGCTCTCGCGAATGCACCTGGACGTGTTTTTTGAGGCTCCACTCGATCGAGTGGTCAATCCACTCGACCGAGTGGATCAATTAGGCCGTGCTAAATCGGGAAGGATTGGCCTTGATTTGCTCTTGATTGATTGTGATTGATTTTGGATAATTTTGAATGATCTTGGCTGATTTTTGAACCTGGTGCATGTTTTGAGAATGCATCCGGTCGCTTTTGGTGTTGGGTTTGTCTTGACCGAGTTTTGACCCGGTCGCTAAAAGACGAGAATTATTTTTGGTGCCGGTTTTGACCCAAATTAGTCTCATTTTGCTCGGAATGACCCATTGGGCCTGGATTTGAGGTTGGTTTTGTGAGATTTGTATCTCGTTAAAAGCCCATGCCGGTCATTATTGATTTCGAGCCCGTATCCGAGCGCGTTAGAGCACGTTAGCGTCCGATCATCATCGGGTGTTTTTTTCGAAACTGCTATAGACACCTGGCGGTCAAAATTTGGGTGTCTACAGGAAGCAAGAAATCTTGGCTGGGAGGGAGTAGCTCGGCCGAGTATGTCGTGCTCGGTTGAGTGTTTGATTCGGTATTCGGATAGAATTCCTACTTGAGATCGAATTCTATCCTCAAACGGATTTGTTTAATATTTTGTGTAGCTGATTTTTTGTAGCATTTGAGATCAAATCAGTCACGTGAGATGACACGGCTGACTCACACGTTTCGAAAATATCTTTGACCGGGTTTTGACTCGGTCGTTAGAAGACGGTTTTGCCCCTGGTGTCGGATTCGACCCAAATTAGTCTTATTTGACTCGAAACGACCCACTGGGCCTGAATTTGAGGTTGGTTTTGTGAGATTTGTACTCCGTAAAAAGCCTAAGCCAAATGCCAGGGATTTTGAGCCCGTTTTCGAGTATATTAAAGCACGTTTGCGTCCGATCATCATCGGGTGTTTGTCGGAAACTGCTATATATATATATATATAGATATATATATAGAGGTAGGTTCAAATAAGGTCCACAATTTTTTTAAGTCTATATTGAAGTTACAGATGATATACGCTAAAGTTGCATTTGTATATATATCAATTTTGAACAAATGCAACTTTAGCGTATGTCATCTGTAACTTCAATATAGACTTAAAAAAATTGTGGACCTTATTTGAACCTACCTCTATTTATATATATATAGGAGGGTTCTTATGAGTCCTTCTATATATTTGAGTCCCTAAGTCCTTCTATCATCCATTGGATTATAATACAATGGATGGATGAGATGGATTGAGATTGTGTATTAAAAAAACAAGATATTGTTTCCTAATTTGAAGGAGTGTAACATCCAACAAAATAGGAAACACAATCAGTATTTCAATAATTATGTGTAAGGAGTATTTATTAGAGTAACACGTTTGTAACATTGAAGTAACACAAAGTATCTATTAGAATAACACGTTTGTAACGTAGTAACACAAAGTATCTATTAGAGTAACACGTTTCTAACGTTGAAGTAACACAAAGTATCTATTAGAGTAACACGTTTGTAACCTAGTAACACAAAATATCTATTAAAGTAACACACTTCTAACGTTTGAGTAACATGTTAGTAACGTTGGACTAACATTATTATTCATATGTTGAGTTGATAATTATGTACAGTGTTGGGGGCGTATAACTATGAAATCAATATAAGCATATTTGCATGATGTTGTTAGAGTAACACCAAACTTAACCAGAGTAACAGTTCTATGCAATAAGAGTAACACAAAATAAATTAAGGATAGAATAAGATATGCGTAAATTATTATTTTTAGTTCTATATACTAGCAATTTAATTTTTTTTTTAAATGAAAATATTAATTGTGAAGAAATATGTGTGTGAGAGAAGGTAATTATTTTTTATAGAAGAGATATTAAATTAAGGAGGGAGAGATATTTACCAAATATAGTCACTTGCTTTATTTACTCAAACAAATCACAACCATCAATCTCTTTCTAATCCAACAGATGTGGTGAGGACTCACGGACTCAATTTTAAAAGGAGGACTCACTTGATCCTTCCTATATATATATATATATATATATATATATATATATATATATATATATAGAGAGAGAGAGAGAGAGAGAGCGGGGGGGGGGGGGGGGGGGGGGGAATCAAGGGAGTTATTAACTCTCCAACTCTCCCTTAGTGTTAATCCCCTCCATCCATTCATCCTAAGATGGATGGTGGATGGATAGGGTTCAATTATTAAAAAAAAAAAAAGACAATCAACTGACATAGCAGCAGTGGAGAGAGGGGAACATCCCCTTACCCAAATCAATCCCTACAATACTTCCCTCATACACTTCCCAAACCCCACATTTTCAATTCAATTCTCAACTCAATTTATCTCTTTCTAACAAAACCCCAACAAATAATCACCATTAATAACTCCGACCATACTCCGTCAACTACTCCGACCATACTCCGTCAACTACTCCGACCATACTCCGTCACCTACTCCGACCATACTGCGTTTTTAACCCAACATACTCCGTCAGTAACTTCGATCATCATACGAAGGTATGTTCATCTTCATCATTTTCGTGCTTCATCTTCATCTTCATTTTCGTGCTTCATCTTCATCTTCATCTTCATGCTTCTTTTTATTTTTCATGTCTTTTTTTTTGGTATTTATAAAATTATTCATCTTCATTATCTAAAAAAAAGAACAACTTCATCTTTAAGATGGAGTTTGAAGATGAAGTTGTTATTTTTTTGTGGGATGAATGGAGCTTGAAGATGAACAAGTCATTTAGTGCGTAATATTTTTGCAGAATTGCAAAGTCGCACTCATTATGCTGTACAGTCACACTCATTATGTTGTACAGTCACACTCATTATGTTGTAGAATCACGCAGATGTACACTCATTGTAGTCACATATTCAGTTGTATAGTCATACTCAATATGCTGTATAGTCACACTCGCTATGTTGTAGAATCACGCAGCTGTAGAATACCTTGAGATTAAGGTATCATTCGTTGAATCATCTTCATCTTCATGCTTGTTTTACTTTTCATACCTTTTTTTTTGTATTTATAAAATTATTCATCTTCATTATCCAAAAAAAATGAAGATTAAATATGGATTAAAATGAAGGTTGAATATGAATGAATGAAGATTGAATATTTAATTAATGTTATAATTTAGTTGTATAGTCATAGAGATTATGTTGTATAGTCACACTCATTATGTTGTACAATCACGCAGCTGTACACTCATTGTAGTCACATATATATTCAGTTGTATGTGTGATTTAGATTGATTGTGTGTTTTGTTGCAGCAAAATCATTGGTGGAAAGAGGAACGTTGGTAAAAGGGGCGGTGGGAAGAAGAAGGTCGTGGAAGATACAACGATCAATCACGTAATTGGACAATGTATTGTTGCGAAGATTAAAATGAAGGTTGAATATTTAATGAATGTTTAGATAATTTGTTCTGAATCGTATGTATAATCATCTTTCTAATTATGAATGTGACTTTGAAAATGATGATTGAAGAATAATTGACTATATGGCTTTTATTTTCCATTTTACGGTTTCAGTTTTGTAGTCACACACTTTAGGTTGTACAGTCACACTCATTATATTGTATAGTCACACTCATTATATTGTAGAATCACACAAATTCTTACAGTGATTAGTGTATGTAATCATCTTTGCTAATGATGATTGAAGTATAAATAAGTACGAGTATAATTTAGTTGTATAGTCACAGAGATTATGTTGTAGAGTCACACAGTTAAAGTTGCACAATCGCACTCATTATGTTGTACAATCATGCAGTTGTAGAGTCATTTTATTGTAGAATCACACAAATTCTTGCAGTGATTAGTGTATGTAATCATCTTTGCTAATGATGATTGAAGTATAAATAAGTACAAGTATAATTTAGTCGTATAGTCACAGAGATTATGTTGTATAGTCACACAGGTGGAAGGATAAGTGATTTTGCTATAGACCTCGCGTGATTAATTATGAAACCAGAAAATAGCGATGAAAATATATTTACATTGGACAAAGTCCATCCTTTACATATAGTACGTCAAACATAAAAACATTCTAACCCACCAAACATCATTTACACATAGTACGTTCATCCTAAAGCAAATATTTTATCTCACATAAACACATAAGAGCTTAACGATGGTCTCCCGTACGTGCGCAACAATACATTGTCCAATTACGTGGTCGGTCGTTGTATCTTCCACGACCTTCTTATTCCCACCGCCCCTTTTACCAACATTCCTCTTTCCACCAACTATTTCGCTGCAACAAAACACACAATCAATCTAAATCATACAACACAACTGAATATATGACTACAATGACTCTACAACTGCATGATTGTACAGCATAATGAGTGTGACTGTACAACTTTAACTGTGTGACTCTACAACATAATCTCTGTGACTATACAACTAAATTATACTTGTACTTATTTATACTTCAATCATCATTAACAAAGATGATTACATACACTAATCACTGTAAGAATTTGTGTGATTCTACAATATAATGAGTGTGACTATACAATATAATGAGTGTGACTGTACAACCTAAAGTGCGTGACTACAAAACTGAAACCGTATAATGGAAAATAAAAGCCATACAGTCAATTATTCTTCAATCATCATTATCAAAGTCACATTCATAATTATAAAGATGATTATACATACGAATCAGAGCAAATTAGTTAAACATTCATTAAATATTCAACTTTCTTTCATCCATATTCAACCTTCATTTTTTTTGTGAATAATGAAGATAAATAATATTGTAAATACCAAAAAAAGGAAGGAATGAAAAATAAAACAAGCATGAGGATGAAGATGATTAATTATTTTAAAGATGCTCTAAAAAGATAAAAACAAATACCTGAAAATCATCGAGGTTCGGAAGTAGGGATTTGACGAACATGGAAACTTGAACGTAGATAAAAAAAATACCTGAAAAAAGTCACACAATTTAAGTTGTATAGTCACACACTTTAAGTTGTACAGTCACACTCAGTATGTTGCATAGTCACACTCATTATGTTGTAGAATCACGCAACTCTAGAATACTTTAGGATTAGGTTATAATGCGTTTAACCATCTTCATTTTCATGCTTGTTTTATTTTTCATACCTTTTTTTTTCATCTTCACTATCCAAAAAAAAATGAAAGTTGAATATATATGGATGAATGAACGACTATGACTTTAAAAAAAATGAAAATATCTAAACATTCTTTAAATATTCAACATCCATTCATCCATATTCAACCTTCATTTTTTTTTGGATAATGAAGATGAATAATTTTATAAATACAAAAAAAAAGTATGAAAAATAAAACAAGCATGAAGATGAAAATGATTCAACAAATGATACCTTAATCCCAAGGTATTCTACAGCTGCGTGATTCTACAACATAGCGAGTGTGACTATATAGCATAATGAGTATGACTATACAACTAAATATGTGACTACAATGAGTGTACATCTGCGTGATTCTACAACATAATGAGTGTGACTGTACAGCATAATGAGTGTGACTTTGCAATTCTGCAAAAACATTACGCACTAAATGACTTGTTCATCTTCATCTTCATCTTCAAGCTCCATTCATCCCACAAAAAAAGAACAACTTCATCTTCAAACTTCATCTTAAAGATGAAGTTGTTCTTTTTTTTTAGATAATGAAGATGAATAATTTTATAAATACCAAAAAAAAGAGATATGAAAAATAAAAAGAAGTTTGAAGAAGATGAAGATGATCGAAGATGAAGAAGAAGCTAAAAAAATGAAGATGATCAAAGTTTATGCATAAACATACCTTGGTATAATTATCCGTCATGTTGTGTTAAAAAGAAGCATGATGATGAAGATGAAGATGATGAAGAAAAATGAGCATGAAGATGAAGATGAAGATGAAGATGATGAAGATGAACATATCTTCGTATGATGATCGAAGTTACTACGGAGTATGTTGGGTTGACGGAATATGGTCGGAGTAGTTGACGGAGTATGGTCGGAGTTATACGAATGAATGGATCTTGAAGATGGTGATGCTTTTTTTTTGTTTGATAGATGAAGAGGAAGATGAAGATGTGAGAGTATCAAGTGGTAAGGAGTGAGTGGTAAGAAGTGAGAATTTGATTGAGGGAAGGGTTGCTTTTTGCTTTTCTCCTTTTCTCTCTCCACTGCTGCTGTGTCAGTTACTGACATTTACTCTTTTTTTTTTTTTTTTTTAACATCATTCATCTAAGCCATCCATCCAACCCAAATCAAGGGCTATAAACCCAACTTCCCACTTTTACCCAAACTCCCTTGATCCCTTTTCTATATATATATATATATATATATATATATATATATATATATATGTATATATATATGTATATATATAGGGAGGATCAAGGGAGTTATGAACTCTCCAACTCTCTCTTAGTGTTGATCCCCTCCATCCATTCATCCTAAGATGGATGGGGTTCAATTAAAAAAGAAAAAAAAAGACAATAAACTGACACAACAGCAGTGGAGAGAGGGAAACATCCCTCACCCAAATCAATCCCTACATTACTTCCCTCATACACTTCCCAATCTCCTCATTTTCAATTCATTTCTCAACTCAATTTATCTCTCTCTAACAAAACCCCAACAAATAATCACCATTAATAACTCCGACCATACTCTGTCAACTACTCCGACCATACTGCGTTTTTAACCCAACATACTCCGTCAGTAACTTCGATCATCATACGAAGGTATGTTCATCTTCATCTTCATCTTCATCTTCATTTTCGTGCTTCATCTTCATCTTCATCTTCATCTTCATGCTTCTTTTTATTTTTCATGTCTTTTTTTTTGGTATTTATAAAATTATTCATCTTCATTATCTAAAAAAAAAAGAACAACTTCATCTTTAAGATGAAGTTTGAAGATGAAGTTGTTATTTTTTTGTGGGATGAATGGAGCTTGAAGATGAAGATGAACAAGTCATTTAGTGCGTAATGTTTTTGTAGAATTGCAAAGTCACACTCATTATGCTGTACAGTCACACTCATTATGTTGTAGAATCACGCAGATGTACACTCATTGTAGTCACATATTCAGTTGTATAGTCATACTCATTATGCTGTATAGTCACACTCGCTATGTTGTAGAATCACGCAGCTGTAGAATACCTTGGGATTAAGGTATCATTCGTTGAATCATCTTCATCTTCATGCTTGTTTTACTTTTCATACCTTTTTTTTTGTATTTATAAAATTATTCATCTTCATTATCCAAAAAAAAAATGAAGATTAAATATGGATTAAAATGAAGGTTGAATATGAATGAATGAAGATTGAATATTTAATTAATGTTATAATTTAGTTGTATAGTCACAGAGATTATGTTGTATAGTCACACAGTTGAGGTTGTATAGTCATACTCGTTATGTTGTAGGATCACAGTCATTATGTTGTAGGATCACACCGTTTATGTTGTACAGTCACACAGTTAAAGTTGTATAGTCACACTCATTATGTTGTAGAATCACGCAGCTGTACACTCATTGTAGTTACATATTCAGTTGTATAGTCACACTCATTATGCTGTATAGTCACACTCTTTATGTTGTAGAATCACTCAGTTGTAGAATACCTTCACAATCATTTCATCTTCATGCTTGTTTTACTTTTCATACCTTTTTTTTTTGTATTTATAAAATTATTCATCTTCATTATCCAAAAAAATGAAGATTAAATATGGATTAAAATGAAGGTGGAATATGAATGAATGAATGTTGAATATTTAATGAATGTTATAATTTAGTTGTATAGTCACATAGATTATGTTGTACAGTCACACAGTTGAAGTTGTATAGTCATACTCGTTATGTTGTAGAATCACAGTCATTATGTTGTACGATCACACCGTTTATGTTGTACAGTCACACAGTTAAAGTTGTATAGTCACACTCATTATGCTGTACAATCATGCAGTTGTACAGTCATTGTAGTCACATATTCAGTTGTATGTGTGATTTAGATTGATTTTGTGTTTTGTTGCAGCGAAATGATTGGTGGAAAGAGGAATGTTGGTAAAAGGGGTGGTGGGAAGAAGAAGGTCGTGGAAGATACAACGATCGACCACGTAATTAGACAATGTATTGTTGCGAAGATTAAAATGAAGGTTGAATATGAATGAATGAAGGTTGAATATTTAATGAATGTTTAGATAATTTGTTCTGAATCGTATGTATAATCATCTTTCTAATTATGAATGTGACTTTGCTAATGATGATTGAAGAATAATTGACTATATGGCTTTTATTTTCCATTTTACGGTTTCAGTTTTGTAGTTACACAGTTTAGGTTGTATAGTCACACTCATTATATTGTATAGTCACACTCATTATATTGTAGAATCACACAAATTCTTGCAGTGATTAGTGTATGTAATCATCTTTTCTAATGATGATTGAAGTATAAATAAGTACGAGTATAATGTAGTTGTATAGTCACAGAGATTATGTTGTATAGTCACACAGTTGAAGTTGTATAGTCATACTCGTTATGTTGTAGGATCACAGTCATTATGTTGTAGGATCACACGGTTTATGTTGTATAGTCACACAGTTAAAGTTGTACAGTCACGCTCATTATGTTGTACAATCATGCAGTTGTAGAGTTATTGTATTGTAGAATCACACAAATTCTTGCAGTGATTAGTGTATGTAATCATCTTTGCTAATGATGATTGAAGTATAAATAAGTACTAGTATAATTTAGTTGTATAGTCACAGAGATTATGTTGTATAGTCACACAGGTGGAAGGATAAGTGATTTTGCTATAGACCTCGCGTGATTAATTATGAAACCAGAAAATAGCGATGAAAATATATTTACATTAGACAAAGTCCATCCTTTACATATAGTACGTCAAACATAAAAACATTCTAACCCACCAAACATCATTTACACATAATACGTTCATCCTAAATCAAATATTTTATCTCACATAAACACACAAGAGCTTAACGATGGTCTCCGGTACGTGCGCAACAATACATTGTCCAATTACGTGGTCGATCGTTGTATCTTCCACGACCTTCTTCTTCCCACCGCCCCTTTTACCAACATTTCTCTTTCCACCAATCATTTCGCTGCAACAAAACACACAATCAATCTAAATCACATATACAACTGAATATGTGACTACAATGACTCTACAACTGCATGATTGTACAACATAATGAGTGTGACTATACAATTTTAACTGTGTGACTGTACAACATAAACGGTGTGATCCTACAACATAATGACTGTGATCCTACAACATAACGAGTATGACTATACAACTTCAACTGTGTGACTGTACAACATAATCTCTGTGATTATACAACTAAATTATAATCGTACTTATTTATACTTCAATCATCATTAGCAAAGATGATTACATACACTAATCACTGTAAGAATTTGTGTGATTCTACAATATAATGAGTGTGACTATACAATATAATGAGTGTGACTATACAACTTAAAGTGTGTGACTGTACGCCTTATAGCGTGTGATTGTACACATCAACATGTGTGACTGTGCAACTTATATCACGCGATTGTACCCTCAATATTTGTGACTATACGGAATGGAATAAAATGTGTGACTGTACAACATAAAGTGTGTGACTGTACGCCTTATAGCGTGTGATTGTACACATCAACATGTGTGACTGTGCAACTTATATCACGCGATTGTACACCTCAATATTTGTGACTATACGGAATAACTTCATCTTCAAACTTCATCTTAAAGATGAAGTTCATCTTCAAACTTTATCTTATAAATACCAAAAAAAGAACAACTTCATCTTCAAACTTCATCTTAAAGATGAAGTTGTCCTTTTTTTAGATAATGAAGATGAATAATTTTATAAATACCAAAAAAAAGAAGATACGAAAAATAAAAAGAAGTTTGAAGAAGATGAAAATGATCGAAGATGAAGATGAGGATGAAGAATAAGCTAAAAAAATGAAGATGATCAAAGTTTATGCATAAACATATCTTGGTATAATTATCCGTCATGTTGGGTTAAAAACGGAGTATGATCGGAGTTGTTGACGAAGTATGGTCGGAGTTATTAATAGAGCTTATTTGATGGAGTTTTGTTAGGGAGAGATGAATTGAATTAGGGAATGAATTGAAAATGAGAGGAGGGAAGTAATGAAGAAGGGAGAGTTTGATTGAGGAGAGGATGCTCCCCTCTCTCCACTGCTGCGAAGTGTGATTGAGGGGAGGGTTGCTTCCCTCTCTCCACTGCTGCTTGTCAGTTTGCTGTCTTCTTTTCCTTTTTTTTTACCCATCATTCATCTAAGCCATCCACTCAACCCAAGATCAAGGGCCAAAAACACAACTTCCCAGCTTCCTACTTTTCACCAAACTCCCTTGATCCCTTTTCTATATATATATATATATATATATATATATATATATATATATATATATATATATATATATATATATAATGGATATAACACTTATAGAATGAGGAAGTACTAAAATTGCTCCCTATATAAAGTACGAATTTGTGTTAGTCTACCTATGTACAACTGTACAAGAGAATAATGTACTAAAATTGCTAGATAATTTAAGTTAAGATTAGACACAAATATATATTAAAATAAAAGGATAATATATACAATAATTAATTATATCGAATAACTAGAGTTTTAGCAAAATCTTGACATATGAATATGTTGGCTTGAGCTGGGCTTTTAGACTAAGGTTTTGTAGTCTTTTTTTCCCACGGGTTGAATAGGTCGGTCCAGGTCATGATCCAAAATTAAGAGGTCATACAGAGTGTGTTTGGAAAGATTGATTTAGAAGGAAATGAAGGGAGGAAAAGTGAGCAAAGCAAGTTCATTTGTTTAGTTAACAAAATGGGACGTAGGGATTTGTAGGTGAATGTAAAAGGGATTCCTCCATTTCTCTCATCCAAAGCAAAATATTTTCCCTCCAAAATTAGAGGTAATCATATGTGGGTTCGGCCAAACATGGGTCGGGCTAAATGTAAAATTTTGACCCACGGACAAGCGGATTTGGGACGTATTCGCGGGCCGAACGGAACGGGTCAATCGGACGGTACAACCCATGATCAGCTCTATCCAAAATAGACAAAATTTTGAGGGAAAATGTATCATCTCTATTATCCCTCCCTTTCCCGGTCCTTTCCCTTCTCTCTTTCCCTTTCCACTCCCTTAGATTTCTCTCTTATTTTATTATCCGACCACGCCCTTAATATTCGGGTAAGAAAAACAGGTTCATGACTCTAAAAACAACAAATGGGGTGCGGCGGGATTGCGGGTTGGGTCGAATTTAGAGCGAGGTGATACCATACATACAATATATTCAATGCAAAAAATCAAATGGTTAGAGAGTAAAGGCTTGTTTGGTTTCTCATCCAATTATCGGGAAGTACAAGATCTCATGAATTGCATTTTCAGGGAGTTGTTTGGTTGCCCACTTCCCAGGAATTGTCACTTCCCGGGAATTGCCGCTTCCTCCATAATGGGGGAACTTACTCACCAAGCCCCCCCCTTGGTGTGTAGAACTTCTCGAATGAAGTCATTTCTCACATGGCAACCAATCACTATTTTTGTAATTCCCATGAAATACAAATTCACGTGAATTTAAATTCCCGGTAAATTCATCTTCCCAAGTTCCCATGGGAACCAAACAAGCCCTAAAAGATATAGATAAACTCAATGGTTCATGTGAGTTGTCACAGACATATTAATATTGCTAACGGACACAAGTGTTGATATTTTGATGAGCATAATTTGTTTCACCCAGATAATTAATGTAGGCAGGGTCGTCTCAAGAAATTTGGAGGCCCGATGTAGACTTTAAAATGAAGGCCCCATTTGATCAATATTACGGAGTAATAATTTTATAAATAGAATGTCCAAGTTGCGTTATGCCATTTTTTTCACAAGTAAATTTTCTTATTTGAATGATGTTTTTCCCTACCTGTTTAGTAAAACAATCATTTGCCTATAAATTTTCTCCCACCGGCGAGTAATTACTTAATGACTCAATCGTTCGTTATTATAGTCACATTTATTAAATATCATCTCCAATAGGGAAAGATATCATGTACTCCGTCAAATCACATTATAAGCGTCATACTCCGTATTTATTTTCGTTTTAATTCAAGACCTTTTTTACTCCATATGGCGTTATGGAGTATGATTTTTATGAGTAAATGAATGGTTATAAAGAATTTTTAAAAAGAGAAACGAGAGAATTTATATTAGAAACTTGTGTTATTTATTGTAAATAGAGTTAAATTGAGATCTCAATATGTTAAACTTTCTCAATTTACACAAATATCCATACAAAGATTAATTAATTAATTGAGTAATCAATTAAAAAATGGGGCCACAAGGACTCTAACTCCTACCCTCTTGTAGAAAAACCAACAATTCAACCATCTCGACAACTTTAGATAACTACAAAAATTGAACACCAAATTTATTTTATGATGCTCCAATAATTTGGAGGCCCGATTCAAATGCTCCTATATATAGCACCCCTCATTAGACGTACCTGAATGTAGGCATTAGACCTGTTGGGGGTCGGGTCAAATACGGATCATGGGTCGGGTTATGGTTAGAATACGGGTCATAAATAGTTCGAACGCCTTTTTTTTTACCCTTTTTAAAGTAAAAAAAATAATGATAGGATAGATTCAGAGTATGTGACATAGTTAATGTTAGATTTCATATGTTTATGCTTCTAATCGATTTGTATTCAGGGCTAGCCCAAAGATTGTTCATTTCGATTTTAGAAACCGTCGAAATGGGGTTCACGTAAGTGGAATGTCTCAATATATACTAGGAAAAATTGATGGGAATACTCCCATCTTTGTAACATCTTCCAATAATATCATTTTTTAATAATCCTAAATGATACCACCTTTCAACACTATCTTCTTTAAACAATCTCAAAATAAAAGTGACTTGTAATAGCAAGTGACGTAAGTTTGATTTGAATATGAATATTGAATACTATAAACGTTATTTTATCGGCTTAATGTCATTACAACAAAACACAATAAACAACTAACTCTGGCCTTTAAAAAAATCCGGACCGAAACTGCACCGGAATTTAGAAATTATGGTCCTGGACCGGAGAGGAAAATTTTGGTCCTAGACCTAACAAGTTGGACCATAATGTGCATTTTTTTAAAAAATTCTGGTCTTTTGGACTGGTTTGTACCGATTAGACCAGAATTTTTTTTATCAAATAAATATAATTCCAGTCTTTCGGTCCAAATCGGTGCGGACCAGAAAATATCGACTTAGACCGGAACCTAGAATCTCCCAAATTGATGGATTAGAAACCAGACCAGAATTTTTCATTCCGATTCCAGTCCGGACCGTTCCATTTTTTGGTCCGGACCGGATTTTACACACTCAATACGGGCGGGTTGTCAAAGTTTTGGACATACGTTTTAACAAAGTGTGGGTTATTATAAGATATTTTTTATTTTTCTTTTTAATGAAGAGTGGGTTAATATAACTTGTTCAACATGTAGCAGGTATTTGGATCTATTAAAATAATATGGTGTTAAAAGGTTGTATCATTTTGGGATTATTGAAAGATGGTACTATTGCATATATACTCCCTCCGTCTAAAAACTCTCCCTCTCTTCTCTCTAAAAACAAACCAAAAGAAAACCCTAATACTCCATCATCACAGCCGTCGCCGCCCATCTTCCTCCTATCCTCAATCACTGCCGGAGATGGGGCTTTTTATAGCTCCATCTCCGGCTCTCCTCTCACTATCACAGCTTTAATGTCTGTTTGTCTGCTCCTCGGACCTGTATGATGCTGCTAATTTTCTGTCCATTTTCGTGCTCCTTTGTGTGTCAGTTCTTTTGGTCTGTTAGGGGTGTTCCGATCATTCTTCTGGTGGCCGATCTACTCGATTACCGGCGACCGACTTCTCCTCGCCAGGTGATCAGTTTCTTTTTCGGGTCTGGGTCGACTACCGACGGGTGTTTCCCCTTCCCCTCGCCCCCGTCCCCCACCCGTCGGTATGTCGATGCTGTTTGTTTTAGGTTTCCGTTGGGTTTGCTCGTTCCCGGTCTGGGTCGACTATTAGAGGGTGTTCCCCCCTCCCCTCGCCCCCCTTCCCCACCCTTTGGTAGCTGACTTAGTCTTTGTCGAGTCTCCTTTTGGTTTGTTCGTTTCATGTTAGTCTCGGCTGGGTGTTCCCCTCTCCCTCTCCCCCCTCCCCCACCTTAGCCTTCTTGACTAATTTGGTTCGGACTTCTGGTCCTCTTTGGGTCGTTGTTGTCTGTGGTCCCCATTGGTGTTTGGTTGGTCGTTGGTTCGTCGGTTTCTAGCAGTTCTCCATTTTTAGTGTGGTCGGTCCTCTTGGTGTTGATGTCTTGGCTCCTTGCTTTAATTTTGGCACCTTGTTGGTTGTCCTTTGTGTACGATGATGGATAGGATGTTTTTGCATGTGGTACTGGGATTCCTAGGAGCTGGCTGTGATGATTTTAGCTGTGTTATGATCGGAGTGTGATTGCTTTGGGATAGGTTGGAATTTGGTGTCGTGCGGTTTGGATGTGGTGGTGGTTCACCGTCTTTCTATGAAGTCGTTTAACTATATAATGCTGCTTTCTTTTTTAATAATAATCTCCTTTTCAAGGACTATGACATTTTCCTTGGATTACGAGGAGTTTATGAAGACCATGGGACCTGTTTGTGTTGGCTTCTCTTTGATGGGTAAGACGGCTTCGGTGGTGGTTGGGAGGTGTTCCTCATTCCTTCTCGTGGGTTGGCATTTTCTCTTGGATCGTTGGTCTTTTGCGTGGTTAGTTCGATTACTAAGTTGCAGGAGTTTTATCTCCACCTGGGACTGGTCTTCTGACCTGTTTTTTCCCGTTTTCTTTTTACGTCCTTGTGACGTAAGTGCAACTTGTTCTCGCTTCTTACCCATTCAGAGGAGTAGACAACCTTTTGGAATGTTCAATCAAGATGTGAAGTATGTTAAAGCTCGCGTCCTTCTCACTGCCCTTCACCAACACTCTGTCCTTGGAAGTGGTCTTTATTCCTTATTTCCGTTATCTAAGTTTTTTATTTATATGTTGTTTTATTATGATGTAACTCGATCCCTAAACAAAAGAGCCCTTACCTTAATGGTATTTGTTCTAACTTTGTAATAGGGTGGACTTTGAATCTTTGGCAAAAAAAAAAAAAAAAAAATGGTACTATTATTAGAAGATGTTACAAAGGTGGGAGTGTTCCCATCAATTTTTCCTATATACCGTTGACTAACCAATTCTTGCAAACTAGAATAATATTAGCAAATCACGGTTTGTAGATTGTAATAACATGGTTGGTATCAAATTAAATTAGCAGAGTTAAAAAGGATGATGATTAGCTGATAATAGAACAATGATATTATAAAGTTATTGTTGCATCCGTGGGTCGCACAAGTATCAAACTAATTGAATGAAAAGTTAGCAAACTTAAGAAATAGATAACCCAGGCCAACACATTTATTTTATGAAGGTGTAAGTGACCCTTTCTCTCAAAGAAAAAAATGGGGTACCAAGTCCACATTGCAATTAATTTGAAGTAAGGTATGGTATAGAAGCTGGTGGAGTGTGATATAGTAAGCATTTAAGCCAATTACCAACCAACTGTTAAGACTAATTCAAATATGAAGACGCAAAAGTGGCCAACATGCATTGCATGTATCAATGTATGATGTATACGGACGGAATGTAAAATCAATCGAGATAAGCTCGATCATGATGGATCCTTTTTAGAAGTCATTTTCATTTTTAATCAAGTTAATATTTTCATTTTGGACTACTTGTATAACGTTAACATTAGTATACGCACGTATAATGTTATTTTTCCATTGCCATGGCTGGAAGCAAAACAATTACTCCACAACGGAGTAGTTAAAGTGACTCTTCATTTTAATTCTGACATAAATTTAATTTCGAGTCACTTGGGGGGACGGTATTGTTGTGTTGTTAATAATAAGATCTTAAAATTATATTCCCTCATTTTCACTAAGTTCTTCCTTCTTAGTCTCTTTCTTTTTTGATATATTCTTCCTCTTTCCATTTTGATACAAAATACTCGTATGTTGTTAATATTTTCCCACTTTTTACGCCACTCAACATCAACCACATATTCACCTTCCGTTCAACTAAACCTAATAAAAATATGTACGCTTTAACATAAAATAGTATACTAATAAAATTAGTTAGAATCTAAGATAATAGGGTACATTTATTATAAGAACTTATTACGAATCACATAAAGAGGTTCAACAAAAGTGGTCTCTCAATAAGTTATTGATCCCGAGACCGTATCTTCCCATTTTTTTTTATTTTTTTTTTGTGATGGGTTTTAATTATGAAGATAATAATAGTATAATATTTTTTCTAATTGACCATGCATGCATATTTTAGAGTGAACAAGACTTCATGTATATATACTAGTGTAATACCCGTGACATGTTACGGGTTTGTGGACATTTTTTGAAAATAATAAAAAGTTAGAAATAAAGTGCAATACCCGTGTTCACGGGGTTGAAGTGTTTTTTTGCATAAAAAAGTCAAATCACAACTCATATAAGGGTGAACGGAAAGACGATATTGACTTAAAATAACGTAAATGAAATGAATATTGACACTGATTATTATAGTGTGTTCAATATCGAAGTCAAAGAACCACGTGAGTATGTAGGTAAATAACAATTTTGGAGAGTGTATGATAAATGTAGATGTCTTAAGTATAACGACATATGACGTCAAAACGAGTACGTGTATAGTATGTGTTTGACACAATTCATACAAATAAAAGAAGGCCTGTATTATACGTTATGGTCTCTAAAACGCAAATATTTTTGGGACAGAACCCACCCGAACCGAAATTAGTAATTAAAAAATATTAATATTTTAGACTAAAATTTCACAAAATAGTACGGAATAAAAAATACTCCATCCATTTCTCTATAATCTTACACATTCTTATTTTGGTAATTCTCTATTATTTTTTCACTTTCCTTTTTAGTACGTCATTTGTGGTTCTTATTATTTGTGACTCCACTTTATTTCTCCACTTCCATTTTCATCCACATTCCAGTCCACCCTTATTAATTTCCTCCCCAAAACTAATGTGGATCATATAAAATAAGGGGAGGGAGTATTTATTATTTATTTTCAACATTTCTGTGGTAATAATATTATTATAAAAAAAATACGGAGTAGTATGTTTTAAATCATACTTTTATCACATGATTATTATAATGATAAAAAATTCAATGAATCGAGTCAAAGTTTGTTATGTGTACAAAAAATCTATATATCGGTATTCTAATATAAATGCAATATTAAATAAAAGGGAAATAAATTATTAAGATCAGAATTCAAACTAAGAATGAAAATATATTTATTTAATAAAAAAGTAAAAACAGTTAACATTTTTCAAACGTGTTATTAACGGTTTTTTAACCCAAAGCTTGACATTTTTTAACAATTTTTAACCCGAAACCTGTCATTTTTTAACACTTTTTAACCCAAAGCCCGACATTTTTGACATCTTTTTTAACCCGAAGCCCGTCATTTTTTAACGGTTTTTAACCCGAAGCCCGAGATTTTTTAACGGTTTATTAACTTTTGTCAAACGCATTACGAATGCTTAGGTTTGTTTATATGTTTGGTGATACGAAGTATATTTTAAACAATTGATGTTATGTTTGCGGATATGATTAATTGGGCCAATAAGTCTCTTATGAGACGGTCTCACGGGAAAATTACTGTGAGATCTCTCACATAGAGTTAGTTATTAATTTAATAATAACCTCCTATGCGAGAGGCCTCACGATAAATTTACCGTGAAGCCGTCTCATAAAAGTTTTTGTGTAATTGGACATAATATTATTATTCACTAAGTACATGTTATTTTTCTCGCATTATATGGAAACAATTTGATCATAAATTGATTTTAAATTTAAATACTACTTCTTCCATTTTTTTTATCTTTCCATTCCTCAATATATGAATGAGGTGTTACATTAAACTGGGATGATAAAAAAAAAATGGAAGTAATAAACTCTAAACGGAGGACAAATTAAAACAAATCCAAATTGACACATTGTACAATCATAAATAACTGACTCGGTAACGGTTTGCCTCAACCTTATCATAAAATATATGCTGACTCGTTGTGATCCATTTGAAACCCAGTCTAAACTTTAGTTTGCAGTTTTTAATTTGAACAAACAAAGCAAACATAATTGACACATTAGTTGATCATAATTAGTTGACCTTATAACAATTCAACTCAATCTTATACGGAGTATTTGCTTCGTTCCAATATGTTCTTTACTTTTGCTAAGGAACAATCACTAATAATTTGGATTGGAAATGTGATTTACATGACGCATAAGTCTTATGAGAGATTGTCTCACACTAAACTAATTCTTCAATATACTCGTACTTGAAAATCAAGTGCTTTTGAGTTCTTCATCAAAAGCGGCTCTTGAGTTCTTCATCCAAAGCACTCACTATCCCTGAAATTTTAAAATTGGACAGATTTTGTTAGATTTATTTGTATGGTTGATAAAAATTGTTGATGATCAATAGCCTCAAACAATTGTAGAAAAAAAAATATATTATACATTATCAAGCGCATACTCAAATTGCAACTCATTAAGGAGTTTAATTGATGATAATAAGATATAAAAAGAGTAATGTAGTTGAACACGACTCACGCGGTCGATAATGCAACTAATCTAAGATATTTTTTCATATTGATATATGTATCAAAACCGTATTTTTTAATTTTCCATAAATTTATAATATGTTCAGATTTTATAGATCTTGGTCATTAGACGATAAATACAGTTTCTAAATAAGATGAGTAGCATCAACTTAAACACTTAGCATCAACAAAAATAAAAATGCACACTTCACACATTTTTTTTTACTAAATCCACTCCACACATTAACACTTCATCAAATTCTTGAAAGTTCTTACAAAAAAAAAAAGATCAAATGAAAGAATTATTGGGTACACACACTCATCTTCTTCCCTCAGCATTTCCTGTCATCACCTACACCGTCTTACTCAATTGAAATTGATAAAATTTCGATGTTAATCAGTAAGATGTGTGAAATAATGATTTGCATGTAGATTTTGTTTGTGTGATGTAAGTGAGCGGTTGAATTTTTTTATTCAACCAAGATGCATTCAATGAACATCCATTTTCAAGATATACTCTTAAATGAAGGTGGAGATTACTTCTCCCCTAAACAACTTCATTTCAATTCCATAAACTAATATGCATAACTATTCCAAAACACTAAAAATAAGGACTTATTCCCAAATTGAGCTCCCACATTGTGCCACATAGCTAAGTGTGGTGTCTTCTTTTATATAAAGAAGATTGAAATGGAAGGATATATCACATTTTATGTATCAATGTATTACAAGTTACTGTAATATTAACATGATTAATCATTATTAGATCAAATAAGATTTTTTTTTTAAACCTACAAAATAACCGTCACGATTATGTTTTTGATGTTGCAATTTGACTTTCATGGGGCGATTCCAATTAGATCCATTTTTTATACGTGATTTTTTGAAATATTTTGTGTTATGACCTTACGATTAGTGTGTTAAGTTAGTCCTACGAAGAACAATTTCAGATTGTTTTATAAAAAAAACATAAGCCAAAACTAATTAACGCAACGAATATTTGTATCAAACGCACGAGACTACGAGATATGAGTGTAAACATGATAGTATTAGATACGAGTCGAACATTCATCTTCACATAGATTTAATTTTCACGTGTGTGTGTGTGTATATATATATATATATATATATATATATATATAGTAAGGCTCTTATGAGTCCTTCTCTATATATGAGTCCTTAAGTTCTCATCTCATCCATTGAATGAGATGAGAATCGATGGACAAGATGCATCCTAATATTTGCATTAAAAACAAAGAAAAAGGAAGATACTGTTTCCTAAAATAACTCCCATAATTTTAGGTAACAATAACATCACATTCACTCATTCATCCACGTTCATCAAAAACCTAAAAAAAAACTGCTTCTAATATCACGTTCTTTCATTCATTCATTCATTCAAATTTGTGCTCGAAATCCCCTTACTATGGATTCAATGATCGCGATATCTTCATCAATTGTTGATAATCAATTCATCGACTATAACAATGGTGAGTTGTTATTACTTTCATGTTTTGCGTCAATTTTTATTCATCATCTCGACTAATTTGCGTCAATTTATTTTCATATTTTTTGTCGATTTTCATGTCGATATTGCTTTCATGGTCATTTCATTCATCATAGATTCATATCTGGTTCATTGCTATCTTGGTAGTATAGATTCCAAATTTTTATATTTTTTAAAAGGTGGAATTTTATTCAAGATTCATATCAATGGTCCATTACTCTCGTGTTATTGTTTTGTTTATTCTTTAGGTTTTTATTAAACTTCACTGATACTATTGTTTTGTTTTCTAATGAAGCAGACACTGTGTTATAAAGGTCTAAGCATTATATGAATTTTACGCACGAACATATATGGAGTTATTGTAATGCATATACTGTGTTACTTTAATATACACAATCTGTTATTTTAATGGTTAACCCCTGTTATTTTAATACACATAATGTTAACTGAATCTCGTGTTACTTTAACGCACTTCATCTGTTACTTTAGTTCTTTTCATCTGTTACTGTAATGCATATTGGAGTAACAAAAAGGATTTAGAATACCGCCATATAAAAAAATAAAAAATAAAAAATAAAGATAGTGCTTCCTATAATTATGGGACGTGATTGATTTTAAAATAGGAAACCATATCAAAGAATATCACCCCCATTCAAAGAAAGATATTGCGTCATACTCTCATTTATGATCATTATATGAATTTTTTGCACTAACCTATACCTGGTGTTATTTTAACGAACATTATCTGTTACTTTAATTCACACTATCTGTTACTTTAATGTCTGACCTCTGTTACTTTAATTTATACCTGGTGTATAAGCATTCTCTGTTAATTGAATTCAGTGTTACTTCAATGCACTTCATCTGTTACTTTAATCCATATTTCAAGTTCAGATTGTTTTTTTCGCCACGTTTATTGGCACTGTTATTATTTTTCAGTACACGCAAAAACACATGAAAGGTGTAGGGATGTGGGTGAGAGTTTCCTCCATACATAGGGCAGATCTTCAAGGACGTGGATGAGTAAGTAAACTTCTATAAAATCTACGCATTGGCTTGTGGATGTGAGGAGGTACACAACGAAAAGATGGCGCGGTGGTTATATTAAATCAAAGCTCCCGACGATGAAGATGATGAAGAAGAAGAGGACGAGGAGGATGAAGAAGAATTCTAAGTAGGATAGTATATTGTTAGAGTAACATACATTATTTGTTAGAGTAACATACATAATGAGTTACAGTAACACATATTATGAGTAACAGGTGTGAAATATTGGAATTGTAATGAAGTTGATTCAGTTGGAACTTCTGTACCAATTTATTGATGTAAAAAGAGTTAGAATAACACACATTAAGCGTTAGAATAACACACATTATGCGTTACAGTAACATACCTAATGAGTTACAGTAACACAATTTATGAGTATAATTTGATTTTACCAATATCGAGTTCTTAGATTAATAGGTGTGAAAAATTGGAATTATAATGGAGTTTTATAATTTTTTGTTTTGGAGTATCCTTAATAGAAACATACATTTTGCAACATACTGTTTTTATAAGACACTATTATGTAACGTAATAGATTTTATGTGTTAAAGTAACACAATTCATGAATTAGAGTAACACATTGTATGAGTTAGAATAACACATTGTATGAGTTAGAGTAACATGACAGTAGCGAAATGATGATTTTCTTTGGTGAAAATGAAGATGAAACGACACACTTGTTATGTGATAGAAAGATGCAGTTAAAAATTTGATGGGAGAGAGAATATTTGCATTAAGATAATTAAAGAGGAGAGAGAAAAAAATAAAATATTTATCAAGATTTAGTTAGTTATTTCCTTAATTGACAAAACAATCTTAACCATAGGGTTGAGATGAGGATTCACGGACTCAATTATGATAAATGGACTCTCTCTCTCTCTCTCTCTCTCTCTCTCTCTCTCTCTCTCTCTCTCTCTCTCTATATATATATATATATATATATATATATATATATATATATATATATATATATATATATAGAAATAGGATCTGGTGTAAACACATCAATTTGGTGTAAATACCCTAACAATCTAGACCATTGATCTAATATTTGATCAACGGTGGAGATTAGATCTAAGAAATACACAAAACTTGTTTCCACATGGGTCATTCTAATTTTTATTTCTTTCTCCTCATTTTGTTTTTGCTACTCTCTTTGCTGCATCTACTTCTTCAACCTCTTCAACACCATTTTTCAATTTGCTTCAGTTCCTTCACTTCGATTTCCTCTAATCTTCTACTGCGTTTTTTATCGTCATAAATTTCCCCTAATTTCCTCAATATCGATATTTTCGTTTATCTATTACTTCAATTTCTTCAATTCAATTTGATATTTTGCTCAATATATGTTAATTTCTTCAATTCAATTTTGATTTCGATTATGTTCATTGTGATCATAATTTTTGTTTATTCTTCCGATTTCCTCTAATATAGCTTCATTGTTTTGTTTCTACAATTATTTTTGAGTTGTTAGGGTTTTTAATTTTGGATGATAATTGTGTATGTATAAGATCAGTATTTCCATGATAATTACAATATTTCAATTATATAAGTATTCCAAGCTATAATATAAAGAATTCCAAGATATAACACCAAATATTCCAAGATATAACACCAAGTACTCCAACTATTATAACTATCGTATTATAAACATCGTATGCTTTCATCGTCTGAGTTGTATACTTGTATGAATGTCTTCAACGTCATATCGTCCCATCCTTTTGATTGAGTTATAAAGATTTCCGAGTGACTCCTGCATATATATCATAGGAGTATTTATTAAGCAACTACTCTAATATTCAGTTACTCCAACACATATATTCAAGCACTCCAACATATATACTAAGTTACTCCAACACATATATTCAATTACTCCAACACATATATTCAATTCTGAGTTATACATGTTCAGCTATTCCAATATTAGACATCAGTTACTCTATGTTCATGTTCAGTTATTCCAACATATACTCAAGTTTTCCAATTACTCCAACATATATACTCAGTTACTCCAATGCATATATTCAATTACTCCAACACATATAATCAAGTATTCCAACATATACATTCTAGTACTCCAACACATATATTCAAGTATTCCAACATACATATTCAAGTATTCCAGCACATATATATTCCAACATACTAAGTACTCCAACATATATACTCAGTTACTCCAACACATATATTCAGCTATTCCAACACATATTTTCAAGTATTCCAACACATATATTCAATTACTCTATAAAATTCTGAGATACGTATACTCAAGTACTCTAATTAATCCAACATATATACTTAGTTACTCCAACACATATATTCAAGTATTCTAACACTTATATTCAAGTACTCAATGAAATTCTGAGATACGTATACTCAAGTACTCTAATTACTCCAACATATATACTCAGTTACTCCAACATATATATTCAACTATTCCAACATATATATTCAAGTACTCTATAAATTCTGAGATTACCTTCAAGTTAATTCATGTCTTCTATGTTGAAATATAAATTCATCATAAAGAATTCCGGAAAAACGAATATATGTTCATCAACAACGAATAGTTATTCAAAAATGAATATATGTCATGACAAATTACCTTAAAAAACGAATAGGTATTCAAAAACAAATAGGTATTGAAGCATAACGATATTACCTTCATGTTCATCAACAATAAGTTCATGCTCGGTGGAATTCGTTCTCATAAAAACGAATTTCGTACGAAAATTCTGGAAAATCGAATGAATTGAACGGATTTCTGAAAAATTGAACGAATTGAATGAAGTAATTTTCAATCAAATCTTACGATTGAGCAATATGAACATATGATTGAGCAATTTTATGATTAATTAGACGTTTCAATTTGAAAGATAAGATCAATTTTTGAGAGGAAGAATTTTGAGGAAAAAAATTGGGGGTTTTACGTAACCTAAAGACAAAGAGAGGAGAGAGAAAAAAGGAGAGAGAAAGAGAGGAGGGATGGAAGGATTTTTGGGAGGGTTTTGTTATCTTTTGAGGATTAACCTTGACCGTCGATCTTGTAAGATCTAACGGACCTTATTGTTAGCGTATTTACACCAAATTTGATGTTTACACCAAATCCCACCTCTATATATATATATATATATATATATATATGTATATATATAATCCTATATATATATATATATATATATATATAATCCTTTGAGGCAGCTCAACTCGCCGCACCCATTGAGGCATAATCTCAACCATTAGATTAAAATCAAATTAAAGGCTAAGATTAAAACAAAAACTCATACATAAAAAAAATCCCAACTTTTTTTCCCGGGGAAAAAAATCGATATTTTTTGGAATTTTTTTTTTCCGGAAAAAAAAAATTGGAATATTAAAAAAAAATATTCTTATTTCAAAAAAAAAAAAATTTTTTTTTCGAAAAAAAAAATCCGAAATTTTTTTTCCGAAAAAAAAAAATCGAAATTTAAAATAAAATTGGTGTATATAAAAACAATTTCAGTGTACATAATAACTGTTTTAAGGTATATAAAAATTCTATTATATCAAATAATTAAGTACATATGTCAATTATTTCAGTGTATATATGTTGATTAATTGGTGTACGTAGTAACCATTTGAGTGTATATAACAATAACTATTTTACTGTATATATATTTAGTTCTTAAGTGTATATATATATAGTGAGTTTAATAGCGTATATAATGAGTTTTTTAGTGTATATAACAGTTATTTTGATCTATGTTCCATTGTTGATTAACTGCTATACATATTAATTATTTGGGTGTATATAACAATTATTTTACTGTATATATTGAGTTCTTAAGTGTATATATGCAGTGAGGTTAATAGCGTATATAATGAGTTTTTTTAGTGTATATAACAGTTATTTTGATGTATGTTCCATTGTTGATTAATTGGTGTACATAATAACTATTTGAGTGTATATAACATTTTTTTATTTAAGTGTATATAACAATTTTTTTACTGTATATATTGAGTTCTTAAGTGTGGGTATATAGTGAGTTTAATAACGTATATAATGAATTTTTTTAGTGTATATAACACTTATTTGTATGTGTGTCTCATCTTAATCTAATGGTCTAGATTGTGGCTCAATGGGCGTAAGAAGTTACCCTGCCTCACCGGAACCCACCTCTATGTATATATATATATACTTCATGTTGATTTTAAGAGTATGCTTTTTCATATTATAAATTTATGTTAAAAGTTGAGTATATCCTCTATATACGAGTAATTCTTTTATTTTATACCCGTACAATTTTGCATGCGTATTAACCTAGTGTCCTAGTTATATACTCCGTAGAGTATATATTTCATTCCAAAATCAAACAAACGAATTTTATTTTTTTGCCAGCAAAAAAAAACATCGATTACATGCCGTTTGGATATTAACAAATATGAAGTTCTAACTTCTAATTGCTTATCTTGTGATATTAGAAGTCATACATTCCTAGGATTTGAACCAAACTTCTCCTCTGATTTGTATTTCAAGTCCAGCAGAATTCTGACTTTGATCGTTGATCAGGTTAATTTAAACTTCAATTCATATTTAAGTTGTATAATTTGTGACATTTCTGAAGTCTTCAATAATCCTTTTTGCCTACAGGTCATGTCATTTATTTGGACATTTATGTCGGCCAAGTCTGTACAAACCAACTTGAGGTGCTTTGGGAGTAACTTAGACTCAAAAGTCATGATTGGTAGTATGAAGGTAGTTGGGGGCCATGTAAGCCTGCTGTGTGGGTCATTTAGTTAGCTCATAAGTAAATCGGGTTGGATCGGGCCGATCGAATAAAAAAGTGGGCTTATTTAGTAACTAAAACAGAAAAGATTGTGCTACTGTATGTTCAAATGATCTTTTTGGACGTTGAATTTATGACTTAATGTAAGAGAAAAATGATCTAACACTTTCGTCTTGTATTTTAATCATACATTCTTAATTAAGAATGACAGAACGACTTATGCAGGTGAAGTGGTGGCGGAGGTGGTGTTGCTTGCTACTAGAGAAGCGGCTAGGCATGGGATCCGATGTGTTATTGTTGAAAGTGAGTTTAAAGGAGTGCTGTTTTTCGTCGTCGACATTTCAGCCACGTCGTCGGCGCTTTTTAATGCTAAAAGACGATTTTGCCCTTCACTTAGATTACTTAAACTAATGTTATGTAGTTATAATTAGTGAGTTTATAATTAGTGATTTTTAATTATAATCGGTTTTAAAAATTTAAAACTCGTTAACAAAGCGGTTTTAAGACGGTAATTTTGAAAGGCATTACTCCACCCACTTACCCTCACACTCACTCCACATTTACCCCCTTTACCCACTCACACTCCCCACTCATACTCTTCACATTTTAAAAATTTAAAAAAACCGTTTTTTTTATTTGAGAAATCCGATTTTTATAGAGACCCGATTCCGCCTTTAAATGGATCGACCTTCGGTTAGTACATATTTTTGCTTCGGTTAATATCCGTCAATTTATTTTTTACTTTTACTTAAACTTGTGTTAGATTTGTTAGTTTAGTTAAAACTTGTGTGAGATGTGTTAGTTTAGTTTAAAAAATTGAATTATGTTGTTTAAACTTATGTTGTTAGTTTACTTAAACTTGTGTTAGATGTGTTGCATTTTGTTGTGTTAGATATGTTGTGTTAGTACAAAAAAAAAACACGAACAGGGGCCGAGACGCATAAATATGGCGTCGAAGAGGCCCCCCAGACGCATGATTTTCGAGTCTAAGGGGCCTCCTCGACGCCATATTCAAGCGTCTGAGGGGCCTCCTCGACGCCAAATTCATGCGTCTGGGGGGCCTCTTAGACGCATGAATATGGCGTCGAGGAGGCCCCCCAGACGCATGAATATGGCGTCGAGGAGGCTCCCTAGACGCGAAAATCATGCGTCTGGGGGGCCTCTTCGACGCCATATTCATGCGTCTCGGCCCCTGTTCGTGTTTTTTTTTTGTTTATTGTCGGACGTTATGCGTTACGATATCGTAATTTTTAAAAAATATCGTTAATTAGGAATATTATTAGTTCATTTAGGTAATTATATAAGAATTATTATAAATATCGTGATTCGACCAATTTTTAGTTCGAAATAAATTTTGAATTTCGTTATATCGTTATTAAGAATTATTTTGAATTATTATGAATATCGTTATACTCTGTAACTAATCGGTAATTTTGTATCGGATTATCAGGAGGAGACAGATGGGGACGGTATTGACTATCGCATTTGTTTTATTTTTGGGCAAGCGTTCCCTAGTTCCGATGAGGCATTCAACTATGCCAGTGAGATAGGTTTGGCTCTCGGGTTCACCTTGGTGAAAGCGAGCAACAAAAGGCAAAGTAATGTGAACCCGAGGTCGAGATTACTTGGTCAAAATTACTTTAAATGCAACCGTTACGGAAAACCGGGATCAAGTACGAAGAATTCTCAGAAGATCGGGTGTAAGTTTTGGGTGAAGGCGTGCCAGAGCTTCGACCGGCAACGATGGATTTTAGCCATCGGTCCTTGTGGGATGCACAACCACACATTGGAGGTTTATCCTGACGGGCACAGACGTCTAGCCGCCCTTGACGAGGCCGAGAAACAGATCGTTCGGGATGGTTTTCGGGATCACTTGACACCAGCCCAAATACACGACTCCCTTCATCGTAGAAATCCGGGGAAACCACGCCCATCGATCGAGACGATATACAATATCGGGGGGAGGTTGAGGGCGGAGGCTAGAGAGGGTCGGAATGCCATTGAGCAGATGATGGTACTAGCGCGCCGGGCTGAATACGTCCACTTCTTCTTCGAGCACGAGATCACGAGTGTCGTGGAACGTGTATTCATGGCTCACCCTGAGTCCGTGAAACTGTTCCGCACTTGGCCTTACGTTGTCACTATGGATGCGACCTACAAGACTAACACGTACGATATGAAGTTAGTGGAGATGGTCGGGGTCACACCCGTCGGGAAACCTTATCTGATAGCGTACGCCCTACTTCGACACGAGGACAAGGTGTCCTACACTTGGGTGCTTGAGAAGTTGAAGCTGCTGATTGGGGACCGGGCACCGAACGTGATTGTGACGGATAAGGATCAGGCGTTGGTGGGGGCAGTATCGGGGGTCTTTCCGACTCCGCAGACACGTAATTTGCTCTGCACGTGGCACATATCTAACTGTGTGGAAAAACGTGCCATTGAGTTCTTTCAGAAACAGAAAGACCGAGTAGACACCTTCATGCACGGAGTCTGGTACCCTCTCCTTTATTCTACAAGTACAGACGACCTCAAAACAAAATGGGACAAGATGAAGTTGACGTGGAGGAACTCGGGATTTCCTATTTACATTCGTGACACCTGGGGTAAGTTCAAGATGTGGAATCCCGCGTTCACTGACCGATACCTCCACTTTGGCAACACCACCACGTCCATCGTGGAATCTGCGCATGCGGCTTTGAAGAAGGCTCTTGGCACGTCGACAGGGTCCCTGGATCGGTTGTTCGAAAGGATTGACGCGCTAGTCGCTCTTCAGCAGTCGAAACTGCGGAAGAAGTTGGAGACATCCCGAAGGAAGCGATCAACTAATCTACCCCCCATTTTGAGGAACTTGAGTCTCCGGGTAAGTCGTAAGGCATTGGACTTGCTGACCGGGGAACTGGGTAGGATGGAAGAGTTGGGAGATCGGGTTTTTACCGAGTGCCGGTGTGTATTGAGGACGTCCAAGGGTTTGCCTTGCGCATGTCAACTTGCCGGGTTGATGACGCGGCATACCGTAGTGCAGTTGACCGACGTTCATGTGTTCTGGAGGACGCTTGACTATGCCGGGGAGCAAGTTCTGCCCGTCAGTGACAAATTTCAGCTTGACGGGTTGATTGAGGAAATACGTGAGAGCGATCCGAGTATGTGGCGACATTACATTGAGGTCCTGCAGTCCGCGTTACGTCCCGAGGAATCTGGGCTACTTGATCCTACGCCAAATCCAAACCCGAGAAAATCTAAGGGGACGGGGAGGCTGCTTATCGGAGTCGAACACGCGAGGAGAAGGTACGGGACCACCGACACCGGAGCGACCCCGAGTAAGTCGGCAAGGGCTACGCACACGGCAACGCCAGGGAGTAAGTCACTGCGGATTCCGTGTCATGGCCCATGCAGTGAACGGTGACCAGAGGAACTTTACTCGCCAGAGAAAGGCGTTGTGGGAGCACATCCATTCCCCCATGTACGACTCCGTGTACGTCTTCGACGCCGATGGTCGAGAAGGCGCCATGACCCGTGTAGGTACGACTACGCCCCTCCCGGTGGGTTCGGATCACTATCTCGACGATTGTGATCTGTTTGGTTTTGCCACAATTAACAACTGGGTTATATGTCGAGTATCCGAGAACCTCACCTGCACTACTTACTACCCGTTGCAAGAGATGCCCGGTAACCACCTCCCGTTCGGCGTAATGTGGATAATGCACGTTGAACGCGGGGGAGCAGGTCACTGGATGAGGTTGCGAATGTCTGAGAACTGCCCGATGCCTCCTACACACGTCCTTTGGCGGGGCGCGCATGACGGTACTACAGCGCATTATCCGGAGTTCTACCGAGCACGTCAGGACAGGTGGGTCGAGGAGTGGAATGCGTACTTTCCGGACTACCAGATTGAGCCGAACGACCCGGGTGGTCGGAACAACCCCCTGTACCCGTAACTGTACCGTACATATTAGACCAGCATTTGTATTATATTCACATTTTGTACTACTATTCATACGTTCGTATTTATATTATAGACCGGTGAAGCGTTTGTATTTATATTATATTCATACGTTAGTGTCGTATTCATTCGTAAATTTTAGGAGTCGGCGAAATCGAATTTTAAGAAAAAAAAAATAACATAAAAAAAATCCGAAATGTTGAAACAAACAAGTAACCAGCATAAACATATTACAAAATACAAATGAAAACATAAAAGTTGTAGAAATCATCCTCAATAATCTGAAATCATCCCTAACTGCGACACGAAATAACAAATGACACACGAAATCCCACGCAGTCAACGGCGACCTCGTTTCCCCTGGGATCGGGGTGGGCGGTCACCCGGGTGGGGAAGAACGGGCTGGAACGACGCCAACAGCTCATCAAGATACGCATGGCGGGCCTCTGGATCGTCGTGAAAGTGCTGAGCTGCTGAAAAGCGCTCCATCAACGAGACAGCGACCTGAAACAAGGTGCAGAGGTTAGTATAAATAAATGTACATGAAAATAATTAATGTTACACACCAAAATATGAATTTCGTACCTGTTGCGATCCACCTGCGAGCGTCGCCTGCTCCTGCACCTCGGCGGGGGACGGTGGTACGATCCTCGGGTGGGAGACTCTCCCATACCAAACGTGGTAATCCGGAGTCACCTCCCCCGGGTACTCCACGGGCCGCGAGAGCCTCCTCGGGTCGGCGCGCATGACGCAGACACTCCTCCACGGGTGGTCCGAGTAAACCGGACCGAAGTCGAGAAGGTAGTTCCCACCCGCATGACTCGATCGATGCACCCTAACCGGCACGGGCATCGACTCGGGTATAGTCTGGACGTAGCCCAACTGTCTCATGACCCGGTCTGCCTGGTAAGGCTCAACGACGTCCATAAAGCGGAGTGTCCCGAAGTAGGTAGTGGTACGGTGCGCCGTGTGAGCGTTCCTCATGAAGGGCTCCCAACATACCCGATCTGGTGTCAGCAGGTCGAGTGATCGTCGGTACGCCAAAAGTTGGTCCCCGGTAGCCACTGGTCTCCCGACGCCTACCCAAGCAGCCGCGCGTGGCGAAGTCGGCGAAATCGGGGCCGGTGCACCTGGCCTCAAGTCGGGGAAGTACTCATAGATCCAGACCTGAAGCAAAGTCAAACACCCGCCCAGAGTGGTGTACCCCTCCCTCGACGCCATCCCCAAGTTCCTGTACAGCCACGCCAAAGTACCAGCACCCCACGCGAAACCAGGAATCGAGTCTAAGCTGTTCGTCAGTGGGAAGACTGACGGACGTATACGATCGCTCGACCTATTCACAAAGAGGAACTCCCCCAACAACGTGATCAGGTAACCCTGCACAGTCTGCTCATGGGTCCCAGTGCTCATCTTCTCACGCACAGCCCTCGCCAGTACCGCCCCGCTCCTCAAAATGGGAGGGCCCGCATCCCCCCTGGGTGTCCTCATCTGCAAATCGTTCATCCCGAAGTAGTTCCCCACAGCGGTCTTCCCATCAGCCAGACCCCCGTTGTCGTTAAGAACCGCGCATGGCTCACCCTCTATAGACAACCCTAAGATCCTGGCGACGTCGTGCAGCATGATCGTCATCTCGCCGAACGGCATGTGGAATGTGTTCGTATCCGGCTGCCACCTCTCGACGAATGCTGTAATGAGCGGTACGTCCAATTTGCGTAGAATGCAGGCCCGTAGGTGCATCAGGCCCGTCCCTCGGACAGCCTCCACCACCTGAGGTAAGCGGTCGAACGCCTGCAACTCCCTCACGATCCGAGGACGGTTGTAGGTCGTCAGCAGACTATCGCGCCCTGGCTCTGCCCAAAGAAGACGCGCAACGTGACCCCCAAAGCTCGGGATCACCGACGGGTCGGTGGGACCTCCGGGACTAGGTCCCCGCAGAATCCACGAAGTGTCGCTCCGTGGACGCCGGGGGGCGCTCGAGCCCGATGTACCCACACTACCCTGGAAAGTTCCTCCAGGCCCCTTCCTGTACACAACAGCCTTACCCTGCTGTGACGTCGCCGCTTCCGCCTCGCGCTCCTCCTCCTCCGCGTACCGCTCCGAGAAGTCGTCTGGAAATGCGTGCCGCCTCTCCTCCTCATCGAAGTTCATGTTCAGGTCGGCAGACTCCAACGACCTGGACCGCTCTCGGAAACCGCCGCTCGCGGTACCCTCCGAAGAACCGCCGTGTGTACCGCTAGTGGTACGGAAAGGCGGAACAGGAATGTCGTGTGTCCCCCCATGAGAGGAAGACGATGGCTCTGGTGGGCCGGTAGGTGGCGGCCGCGGCCTAGACCTACGAGTGGACGCTGTGACGACCCTACCGTCTACTCGGCTCTTTCCCTTATCAGCCATCTAATTTTATAAATGTCACACGTTGATAAAACAAAACTAAGTCACATTATATCTATTGGGTGTCCGATTTTAGCAAGAGATAACGACTACAAGTTTTTCACCTAAATTCAACTTTTTACCTATTATTTTTCAAGCTAAATTGATATTTTTTTCGATCACTATATTTTTTTTATTAGAATTTTTCTCAAAGATTTTCAAAACCTAAACGTATCAACAAATAAACCTCAATTTCATAACAGTAATTCTACTAATTTTCCTAAAATTAATCCTAAACATATACACATTTCGTATAATTTCCTAATAATAATTTTAAAAAACGAACATCTCACGAAAATTAAACGAACTTCACGAATATCGTAACACATATCATAAAACAAAACAATTAAACCTCAATTTCATAATAGTAATTCTAATAATATTCCTAAAATTAATCCTAAACATAGACACATTTCGTATAATTTCCTAATAATAATTTTAAAAAACGAACATCTAACGAAAATTAAACGAACTTCATGAATATCGTAACACATAACATAAAACAAATAAAACAAAAAAAAAAATCGGAAACGGACCCAGACGCCGGAAAACCGCGTCTGAGGGGCCTCCTCGACGCCGGAAAATCGCGTCTGAGGGGCCTCCTCGACGCATGAATTCAGCGTCTGAGGGGCCTCCTCGACGCATGAATTTCGCGTCGACGAGGCCCCTCAGACGCATGAATCTCGCGTCGAGGAGGCCCCTCAGACGCGGTTTTCCGGCGTCTGGGTCCGTTTCCAGACCCAGTTTTGCGATTTTTCGAGCCTCATTTTGCGATTTCTCGATACCAAAATTGAATATAGCAATCAATAACTACTCAATTAGGGTATATATGACACACAAATTAGCCATGGGGAACCTAAACTATCAATCTAATACTAATTATAATCGAACTAATCGAACAAATTTAATCAAATACAAGCTATAAGGTAATACAAAATAGATAGATCCACTTACTTGAGTACAGATTTGGAGTTGGAGTGGAAGCGGTTTTGTATTTGAAAAACGATTTTTTAAGAAATTGTTTAAGGGAGAGAAAGAAGTGAAAATGAATTGTAAGGAGAAGGGGGGTTTATATATAAATTTCCCAAACATATTCCCGGGATACATTGACACACGTGTGTCGGAGACCGTTCAATAGTCCAAAAACCGACATTTCAAATTTGTCGGGAATATATTTGTTACGTTAGTTAAGAAACTTAGTTAGATTCAATACATAAGGGCGAAAGAGTTACGTTGAGACACGTGCCTCAAAAACCGTTCAAGAGTACAAAAACCGTAATTTTAATTTACTCGGAAATATTAATTACATTATTTAACAAACATAATTAATATCATTAATCATAATTAGGGTAAGGGCAAAAGAGTAAATTCACGTATAAAGCGCCGACGACGTGGCTGAAATGTCGACGACGAAAAATAACCTAGACAGGGGTCGTGGAGGATTTGGATAGGTGCAAAAAGGGACAAAACGACATCTATGCCATCTACGATGACGTACATCACGCTTTAGAGACGAAATTTGATCGCTTGGTCTGGTCCTATGTTTATAGTTGCTCATAAATTAGCTCTTTTTAATTCAAATGTAGTACCGTTTTTTAGAGTGTGAGAGAATTTTACCTCTTTGTATCGAATATTTTGTGTTGTTTGATTTGAATGATAATTGATAGTCCCGTTTTGGAAATTCAAAAAACAAAGTAAGATAAAGAAAAATATAATACATTTAAAATGTTTAATAATATATATATTCATGTTGAAAATATGGAGTACGTGATCTAGCCAAGGGAGCCCACAAACACTGATATCCTTGTTTTTTTACGCTGGTAAAAAAAAAAAAAAAAAAAAAAAAAAAAAAAAAAAACTTTAAGGGAGTATATAAGAATTTTTTGAACAATGTTAACAAATATGAAGTAATAATACTCCAATTTAATTTGATAAGTGTGGATCAGATTGGGTCAAATACTTGGTGTATACCTGACCTAAAAATACTTTGAATTTTTAAGGTCAGGCCAATGAATTTTTTTTAAGTTGTAATAGAAGGTCTAAGACGTGCAAAGAAGTCTGAACCGGATTGAATGTATAAAGTTGGCTCACTTGATCGCCTATAATATGAAGTATGAACCATACTCAGAGTTTACGCATCAAAGGCGCGTTTGAACCTATTAAACGGCCCAATGTTTAGGATAAGAGATGGGTCAAACATCAGTCTAAATCAACTCTTCTTTGGATCTCACTTATCCAACAACCTCAACTACATCACCAACCTAACCACTAAACTACTGTAAATTAAATACCATACCACCCCCTATAATTTGGGGTGCACTCCTACTCAAAACTCCCACCTTTTTTCCCTAGCTTCTTTTTCAACTGCGTGTTTTTTTTTTTTTTTTTGAAGAACTGGTCTCCCCGTGTGGTATGCGTGCGGAGTTCTAGGAACTATCCGTGTTTTATCGTTAAAACATTAAACATAAGTAATAATTTACGAAATAATTGATAAACGCAAACGTAGTCGAACATATCAACTAGTGTAACAAAACACGATAGAAGATTCATAAGGAGAAAGTGTCGTCGTTATGGACCCAACCATCTACCAAACACCCAAACTCACCCCGAATCAGGCCAACAACGCGCATATTAGTCGTTATTACCCACGAAAGAGCGAGTAAAGAGCCTATACATGATACCATATGCCACTTTCATGTCACCGAAAAAAGAAACCATCAAACCACCAAACCAGTCAGTGCATGTAATCCGAGGATGGAGCGAGAGTGTCAAGGGGGAGGGGAACATCCTCGGGAAGCACGTACTAGTGGTCGTACGAATAATCGTGAAGAAACAAAAGAAAGGAAAAAACTTAACCAATACAAAAGCGCCATAATTTGATAAAATAGTAATGTGGTAGCTGGCGGGGAGGGTTGGAGAGAGAAAGAAAGGGGAAGCCGGGAAGCTAAGGTGAAGGCGAATGTGAAGGTGAAGGAGAACGTTTTGAGTTATGACATATTGTTGAAATACTACGGAGTAATCTAGAAAAATCTAGGAAATTAGTACCTAAATTTATTCATATGCCTATCTAGATAGTACGGAGTAGATAGTTAGTCTAGAAAATGAAGGGAAGAAGGCAAATATGACTATAATCATTTGTGTGTAGCTTCAAGCTTCAGTATGGAGCAAGCTCTCACCATTCCCCCCGAAAATATTGTACTTCCTCCATTTTTTTTATATCTTTCCAATTTTCTTTTTGGTCCATTTTTTTTTCGGAAATTTCTCATGGTACCCTCGAACTATGTCAAATTACACATGGTACCCCTGCTTTTAAGTTTGTTCACATGGTAACCTCGAGTTTTATAGTTTAGTTCCCGATTTGCCCTTACCCAAATTTCTGTCATGACGTCGTTAAATTATGACCAAAACTAACAACTACTTTTCTTCAAAAAGAGAGGTGTTCGCATGGTATTCCTATGTTTTCATTGTTGTTCCCATGGTACCCTTAAGTTTTCATAGTTTTTCCCACGGTACCCTTAAGTTTTCATATTTGTTCTCATGGTACCCCTGAAAGAAAAGCAACGACTCATTGAAGCAAAACAACAATTAGTTTACTGAACTAACTGTTACACAAGAGCTTATAAATTCACTCCCCTTTCTATTTTGAAAGAAGAAGATCAAACAATCCACACTTACTCACCCAACATTTTCACCTCCTTCTTCACTTGTAAAAAAAATAGAAAAACTTCATCACCATAACCTTGAAGCTCGATCATCCGAAAACATCAATTTTTTCCATTTTTTGTAGAAGTGAAGAAAGAGGTGAAAAGGTTAAGCGAGTAAGTGTGGATTGTTTGTTCTTTTTTGCCAAAATAGAAAGGGAAGTGAATTTATAAACACTTGTGTAACGGCTAGTTCAGTAAACAAGTCGTTGCTTGGCTTCAATGAGTTGTTGCTTTCCTTTCAGGGTACCATGGGAACAACTATGAAAAACTTAAGGGTACCATGAGAACACCTATGAAAACTTAAGGGTACCATGGGAACAACTATAATTAATTTTGGTCATAATTTAATGGCGTCATGATAGAAATTTGGGTAAGGTCGAACCGGGAACTATATTATAAAACTCAAGGTTGACATGGGAACAAACTTAAAAGCAGGTGTACCATGTGTAATGTGACATAGTTCGAGGGTACCATGGGACTTATCCCAAAAAAAAAGGGATAAGTCCCATGGTACCCTCGAACTATGTCACATTACACATGGTACACCTGCTTTTAAGTTTGTTCTCATGGCAACCTTGAGTTTTATAATATAGTTCCCGGTTTGACCTTACCCAAATTTCTGTCATGACGCCATTAAATTATGACCAAAATTAATTATAGTTGTTCCTATGGTACCCTTAAGTTTTCGTAGGTGTTCTCATGGTACCCTTAAGTTTTTCATAGTTGTTCCCATGGTACCCTGCAAGGAAAGCAACAACTCATTGAAGCCAAGCAACGACTAGTTTACTGAACTAGCCGTTACACAAGTGTTTATAAATTCACTTCCCTTTCTATTTTGGCAAAAAAAGAACAAACAATCCACACTTACTCGCTCAACCTTTTCACCTCTTTCTTCACTTCTACAAAAATGGAAAAAATTGATGTTTTCGGATGATCGAGCTTCAAGGTTATGGTGATGAAGTTTTTCCATTTTTTTTACAAGTGAAGAAGGAGGTGAAAATGTTGGGTGAGTAAGTGTGGATTGTTTGATCTTCTTCTTCCAAAATAGAAAGGGGAGTGAATTTATAAGCTCTTGTGTAACAGTTAGTTCAGTAAACTAATTGTTGTTTTGCTTCAATGAGTCGTTGCTTTTCTTTCAGGGGTACCATGAGAACAAATATGAAAACTTAAGGGTACCGTGGGAAAAACTATGAAAACTTAAGGGTACCATGGGAACAACAATGAAAACATAGGAGTACCATAGGAACACCTTTCTTTTTGAAGAAAAGTAGTTGTTAATTTTGGTCATAATTTAACGGCGTCATGACAGAAATTTGGGTAAGGGCAAATCGGGAACTAAACTATAAAACTCGAGGTTACCATGTGAACAAACTTAAAAGCAGGGGTACCATGTGTAATTTGACATAGTTCGAGGGTACCATGGGAAATTTCCCTTTTTTTTTCTTTCTATTTCATTTATTTCCATTTTGGTCCATAATTTTTACCATATTACCCTTACTATTTACAACATTATTTTACACCTTTATTATTTCCTATTAATATACCCTTACCCTTCTACCCTCAATATTTCTTAAATATATCATTTTAAAAAATTGTGCCAAAAGTGAATGAGAAGATAAAATAAAAATGGAGGGAGTAATACTATTATCACACTATGAAGCAATATGTTTAGATATAGATAATTTTTTTAGTATAGATGATCTGACATGGAGGTTGTTATAACTGATTCCTCTCCCTATTTCTGTATATATATACACATCATTGTAACTGATTAATTAAGTTAATACAATACAAATTTCTCACATCATATTCTATACATTCATCTTCTCTCTCAAAGCTTAAGGTCAACAATGGAGGTCTTCGACTTCTCATGGTATCAGAGCCACGATACGGTTGCTGGTGTTCATTATATCTGAAGTATTTTTTGATCCTCGATTCATTTTTCTTCACAGTTTTTCGTTGTTCCTGGTTTGGTATAATCTGAACCTCTCTTCTTCCGCATTTTTCATAATTCTCCATTGTTGCTCAAGCTGTTTTCGTCATTTTCCTTTGCAATTATCATCTGATGTGTGATTGATTTCCGAAATCATACTTGATTCTTGCTGTTATGCTGTATTCGTGATCGAATTCTGCAATTTATTTCAAATTTGATTGAATTACTCTTATCCTCTGAAAATCTCAAAATTCTGCAATGCCGAACTCCGATTCTGATAGTTCAGCTAATTCAAACAATTACTCCTGTTTTGATAATGTTGGAGATTATTGAGAATAGAGAAGATGGAAAATAAGACTTTGATTATACTTCCATAAAAGTAACGTACAACCTTGGCTATTAAATAGCCTAATTAGTAAAACTACTTCCGAAATAAAAGGAACTAATTGTTCTACTACTAAACAACTACTATAATTATAGAATTTCAACTAAACCACTAGTTCACTACTAGTGTACTCCATAATATTATAATTAAACTATTTAAATAATAATAATAATTAAATAATTAAATTAATTTTGAATCATTTATTCAACACCCTTCCTTGATTCAAAATTTCATTCTTGATAAGGAGCACTTCTCTTCATCAAACTTGCGAAGTACTTCTCTTCACATTGTGATGCACATCTCACCACCTTCTTTGTTGGTGCACATAATCACCATTTTTTTTTCATTTGGAGCACATCTCTCCAATACTCTTTATAACTTGATAGAGCACATCTCTCTACCGGATCACTTATGGTGCACTTCTCACCATTAGAGCAAAATTTCTTCTTCGGCAACTTGTGCCATATTTGCATTCTCTTCGGACCAACAATTCTTTGCCAAATGACCATATTTTTTGCACTTGTAACATTGGGGCTTGCCTTTATGCCAACAATCGTCTTCATCATGACCAAATTTTTTGCAGTGGCTACATTGGACTCCACTTCCTTTTCCCTTAAATGATTTTTTAACAAACAATGCTCTCTCATCCTTTTCATATTCATCTACTCTCATGGACCGCCTTGATCAACGGCACTAAGAGCATTAACTAACTCCCCTTAGGTGATTTTTGAAAGATCTTTTGAATGTTCAAGTGAAGAAATTTTAGACTCGTAAATTTCAGAAATTGAGACTAAAATTTTATCAATTATTCTTTCATCGGGAAATTTTTCACCAAGTAGCCTAATTTGATTAACAATTGACATAAGCTTACCCACATATTCTTTTATGGTCTCGTTTTTATTCATCTTTTGAACCTCAAATTCTCTCTTGAGATTCAATACTTGCATTAACTTTGTTTGTTCATTACCTTCAAATTCTTGTTTAGCACCTCCCATGCTTCTTTGGGTGACTCACATGTCATGATACTCGGAAAAATATCATCGGACATCGCGGAATGCAAATAAGAGAGAGCTTTCGGCTTCTTTGCGTTATCCTCAGCAATTTTTTTGATTTGGTTCAAAGTTGGATTTTGTGGGAGAGGGGTAGGATCAATATCACTCTCAATGACATCCCATAAATTCAAAGCTTTCAAATGAGATTTCATTTTGATAGCGCAAGTTTGATAATTTTCTCTCTTAAGGATGGGAATCAACAAAGACAAGCTATTTAATGTCATTTTTTTTGTAAGCCCGAGGAATGAACTAAGGCTCTGATACCAAATGTTGGAGCTTATTGAGAATAGAGAAGATGGAAAATAAGACTTTGATTATACTTCCATAAAAGTAACGTACAACCTTGGCTATTTAATAGCCTAATTAGTAAAACTACTTCCTAAATAAAAGGAACTAATTGTTCTACTACTAAACAACTACTATAATTATAGAATTTCAACTAAACCACTAGTTCACTACTAGTGTACTCCATAATATTATAATTAAACTATTTAAATAATAATAATAATTAAATAATTAAATTAATTTTGAATCATTTATTTCAACAGATCCTTTGTACCTTTGTTCATCCGATCAACCTAATCTACAGCTAGTCTCAACACAATTTAATGGAATAGGATTCATGTCATGGAAACGTGATGTCTATATTGCATTAATTGCTAAAAACAAGGATGGATTCATTGATGGAACTTGTAAACAACCAAACAAATCTGATAAAAAGCATCATCAGTGGATAAGATGCGATTAAATGGTTGTCAAGTGGATTTTAAACTCACTAACGAGAGAAATTCGTGAGACTGTAGAGTATGCTAGAAGTGCAAAAGAACTGTGGACTAAGTTGTTGGAAAGATATGGACAGGTGAATAGTGTCGAAATCTATCAACTCAGGAAAGATTTGAGTGATACTACACAGTCTAACGCACCTTTAGTTGAGTACTATAGCAAACTCAAAAGAACATGGGAGACCTTAGATAGCCTAGATCCTCTTCCATTATGTACATGTGGAGCAATTGATAGTTGTTCCTGCAAATTGCTCAAAAGAATTTTGGATAGGGAGTCTGGTGCTAAACTAATTCAATTCTTAATGGGTCTGAACAATAGTTTTGAAGGCGTTAAGACCAATGTTCTGACCATGGAACCTCTTCCTCCCTTAAACAAAGCCTTTTCATTACTTCAAAAAATCGAAAGGCAAAAGCAAGTAAGTGATGCAGTTGATATTTTGGCTGAAACTAATGCTTATGCAGCCAGTTCTGGTGGTAAACGCCCCAAGTATGATGGTGAAACCTCAGAAAAAAACTACACTCACTGCCTTAAGAAAGATCATGAAATTGGGAATTGTCATAAACTCAAAACATGTTCTCATCTATATAATCTATTAAATAGAGAAAAAAATCATTCTCCATGCTCTAATTCCCCAAATCTCAAAGTTAGAGCAACCCACTTGGCACGATATTATTGGGTGAAAGTTGGGTGGAAGTTGTAAAGGAGGGAGAGTTAAGTGGAAGATGAAAAAGAGGGAGTTATGGAAAATGAAAAGGAGGGAGTTTAAATGTCGTCATTAATCATGTAGAATCCAATGTTTAAGTGAAAGATGAAGATGAAAAGAAGGGAAAGTTAAGTGGAAGATGAAAAGGAGGGAGAGTTAAGTGAAAGATAAAAAGGAGGGAGTTATGGAAGATGAAAAGGAGGGAGTTTAGAGCAACTCACTTGGCACGATATTATTGGGTGAAAGTTGGGTGGAAGTTGAAAAGGAGGGAGAGTTAAGTGGAAGATGAAAAACAGGGAGTTATGGAAGATGAAAAGGAGGGAGTTTAAATGTCGTCATTAATCATGTAGAATCCAATGTTTAAGTGAAAGATGAAGATGAAAAGAAGGGAAAGTTAAGTGGAAGATGAAAAGGAGGGAGAGTTAAGTGGAAGATAAAAAGGAGGGAGTTATGGAAGATGAAAAGGAGGGAGTTTAAATGTCGTCATTAATCATGTATAATCCAATGTTTAAGTGGAAGATGAAGATGAAAAGAAGGGTGAGTTGAGTGGAAGATGAAAATGAGGTAGTTATGATTGGGTGGAAGATGAAAAGAAGAGAGAGTTAAGTTGAAGATGAAAAGGAGGTAGTTAAGATTGGGTGGAAGATGAAAAGGAGGGAGAGTTAAATGGAAGATGAAAATGAGGTAGTTGTGATTGGGTGGAAGATGAAAAGGATGGAGAGTTAAGTGGAAAATGAAAATGAGGGAGTTTAAATGTCCTCATTAATCAGGTAGCAACCAAAGTGAAGCTATAAATTAAAAAGGAGGGAGTTGAATACACCATCCAAGTGTACAAAATTCTAGTCTGCTTTCATATTCATACACCATCGTATTTGTTGCTGTAATCATTCATGGCATTACTATCATATTCATTGTCAACCAAACAAGAGTGAAGGAGCGTCTTCGTATTCACGGACTTAGCCATACTCAAGGACGAATTATTACTGTCGGAAATGACGATATTGAGGGGGGTATGAAGCAGCATCATTTCTCTTTGGAGGTAAGAACAGTCCAGGAAATTCATCTCTGTTGTGATAATTCCTCCTATTTTTGCATAGTATGCATTGTCGTAATACCTGATACATTCAAATACAAATTAATTAATATTCCGTAAGTTATTATACCCAAATTAAATGACGACATTTAGTAACTCCGTATGTGCGCAAGTTTATATTATTTAGTAATGGGGGGTGGGAGTAGCATTGATGAATAGAGGGTGTTATTACGTACATACGACGTAGGAGAATGCTCCCATTCCGTATCCCCCTGCCAACCTTCCAAAATCTAAGGCTATAAAACCCTGTTTTTTCGATAGTGATATTAGTGAATAAGGTTATAGAACCTTGGTTCATATAATCAAATGTAAACAAATGATTGAGACAGACGCGGTTATATAAAGTGCAATATTTAAACCATAAAATGATCAACAACGAAAGTCCTGATCACTATCTGTACAAATTTTTGCCGATGTACTGTTAGTTGCGGTTATATAAAATGCAATCTTTAAACCTCGGCAAAGTAGATAGCCAACTATCCAGCAACACGGAAAGTAGAGTAGACTCTCATTGCCTGCAAATTTGTTTAGAAAACCCGATGTTATCTACTTGAATTAACGCATTTGTGATATGGTTTGAGTTGAAGCTTCTTCACACAGGCTGCTAACCAGGTACATACCCCTTTTCGGCCTAGGAAATCTGCTATCTAAAACTAAAGCAACGCTAACCAGTATCTTATGAAGTGTTGTTGTATTTGTTATTCTGTTATCACAGTTCACCCAAATTTCTAATTGTGTTGACACTTCACAGGACTACTTAGTAGCCTGTTTATCTTAATATGAATTGACTAGATTTTCAACAAAATCTTACATGGATTTTTCCAAAATTAACTAAAACGTAAAACTTTTAATGATTAACAAAACAAAAATAAAAAAGAACATTCAATTGTCTATCTCTCAAATCTCGAAAAACAGAAAGATAAGACGAAAAGTTTAATATTTATAACATACCCCAACAACTATAAAAATGATCTACCATCTCCGCTTCAAATTAGATCGTAATATTCTACTGATAAAAAAAAAACAAAAACAAAAATTAAAAAAGTAATACGAGTAATAAATACAGTAGATATGGACTTTCAAATTTTTTAACAAAAAAAGTAGAAAATTGTAGTTCAGACGAAATAATTTACAAAAATAGAAAAGTAGGGACGTAAATCATATAACATAGAAAATTGTAATTAAAATTAAAATTGGAATAAAACAGGTCCGTGCAAATTTTGCACGGAGTTATATTATATTAAATAGAAAGCAAAACATCCTCTATGCTCTACACAATCCTCCATGCTCTACACAACCAATACTCAATTCTAAGGTAACCCACTTGGCATGATGTAATTGGGTAGAAATTGAAAAGGAGGGAGTTGAATACATAATCAATGTCAAAGTCGGTTATTATTAGTTAGAACCCTTCAACTTCTTCTTTATTGATTATGTAGAATCCAAAGTGAAGAACTCATCAACTTTTTCCTCATTGATTATATAGAATCCAAAGTGAAGCAATAAATTTCAACCACCCCTCATCCTCTTCATCTTTCTCCCTTATAATCCACCACCTATAACAATGGGTGCTTGTCTCCCATTACACCATCCAAGTGTACAATGAAACCGATCTGATTCCCGCCGCCAAACGTCGCCTTACTGTTGCCGTTGGATGCAGACGACCCCAATTTTTTCCCCCGCCCAGACTAACTCGGTATGTGCGTGGCTATCAATTCGTTCCTGCTTCATTGGGTTCATGCTTGCATTAAACTCATACTCTTCGTCACATATAATGAGGTAATATACAATCTTCCAGAGAGTAGGACAAAACTAATACAAGTAAAATATACTCTTTCCATCTCACTCATATGTTTATTTTTTATATTATTTGTTACGTGTGGATTATTTTAATTAAAGGTAAAAAAAAGACTGAGACAGAGCGAGTATATCAGTAAAACATATGTGAAGCACAAGAAATTAGAAGCAAGCATACAAAGGAAAATATGAAAAGAAAGTTAAAGAGTGGCAAACCGACAAAGTAATTGAAAGAGAGAAAAACAAAGAAGAAACACGCACAAGAACAATAATATATGACACATCGTATTAATTGTATAATTTCAAGTACACAAATTGGGAATTATTTTATTTTTTTTAGTATTTTCCAATCGAATTGTAATACAAAATAGGGTTGCTTGCATAATCACTACATCTATGTAAAATGATGCATGCACCAAAGTATAAACAAACAACTTCATGATAAGAGTAAAATATAAGGATAAAAAAGAAAAATAACAAGAATAACAAGGGATATACTCTGTATATAAAACAAGCACAACCTCGTACTCTATTAAAATTCAAACAAACCATCCTCATCCAATTTTTATCTAATACTTCGTACCAACTTCTAATAAGACCACATGTTATTCTCTGATTGGGAAAAAAAATCAATTTAGAAAGAATAAAGAAGAGAGAAAAGGCTCTTCCGCTCCCAGTGCACGCGCTTCATGACTTTATCTTCCCTTCCGAATCAATACCTCTATTTCACCTATAACGATGAATACAAAAATTATTACAGAACTAACATTTTTGGGTAATTCTAATTTGTATTTCACCTATTACCAATTTTTTTAGCTTCATCTTGCAGGCTTATAATAGCTACGTGTGAAAATGTGTGTGCTCAAAATACCCAATTTCCACCATATTAGTCTTGAAAAAATAAATAATAGACCTATCAAAAGATGTATACTCATCGAAAAAAAACCCCAAGACAACATATAACTAACAATGTATGGAGTATCATTTACTACTTCTACCACATCAACGATCCACGGCCTTAAGAAGCCTACAAAGTCAGTAAAAGTGGCGAAAATTTGAAAATCCCAAATAAAAACGCGAGAGAAAAACAAAGAAAAAGACAAAGCCACAATTCAAGAAGATTACGTTCTCAAATAAAAGTTAAAAAAAAATCTATTTATTAGGTATTATACATTACATCTTATAGCGTTATATCTCATTTTTGTCAATAATAATTTTCTTACATTCTTGCAAACACAAAAGGTTAGCACCCACGCCAATAGCCCATAGTTATTGAGTTATCGCTTTAACGTCGAATAGTGCATTACTCCATGTACTGCTTATTATATTACGAATTATTGTGAAAGTATGTAAATAAAGTTAAAAATACAGGAAATTGATTTTTTTATAAATAATTATAAATTATTGGACAATGAGGTAAAAAGACGGCACAACAAATTATAAAGGGCATAAAACAATATAGACCCGTGCGGTGCACGGGTATGATGACTAGTTGTGGTAAAAAGGGGCATGTCATGGAATATTGTTTCTTTAACCCTAATAGCAAGAAATTCAAGGGAAAAGGGTGGAGTTCTCAAAGGAAAGCACCTGATGTTCATTATCAGAACGGTGAAAATGTCTACAAAAGGACTGCACACAATGTAGACACAGTTCCAGATCAGGATGCTGAGGAATATACTCCGTTTGAATATAATATTGATACTGCTAATCATGTTGGTACCTCAGGTGCTGCTGCAAATTCAGGGTCCATGGATCCAGGGATGATGAATGATATGGCAAATTCAGTTTACCAAAAGGTTCTCAAATCATTTACAGACAATCAAGGGATCTCTATGGCAGGTACTGTTACCTGTCTTCATCTTCATAAAAGTCAGACTCATCCATCGGTTTATGAATGGGTGATAGACACTGGGGCATCTGATCATATGCCCTCTTATGCTGATTTGTTGCATGATATTTGTTTACTGACCAAGCCTATCAGGGTAAGGTTACCTGATGGTTCGATTAAGACTGCTTACATGGCAGGAAAAATGAAATTAAATGAACACATAACATTGCATAATGTGTTCATCATTAATGAGTTTAAACAGAATCTCTTATCTGTTGGTCGCTTATTAGAGCACTCATCTTTACAAGTATTATTCTCTAAAACCTCGTGTATCTTTCAGGACCTTTCAAATAAGGTCGTTAGAGCGGTTGCCAGGAAGAGTGGAGGGCTTTATCTGATGTCCACTGCATCTCAGGATCATAATCAATATGATAGTTGTCATAATAAATTTCAATGTAATGCACATGTAGTAAGACCTGTCCTGAAACCTTCTGATGTAGAACTGGTACATGCCAGACTTGGTCATTCCTCAATTGACAAGCTAAAGCATGTGATTGAAAATACTACTAGCATGAACAATTTTTTTTGTGAAACCTGTGTGCTATCTAAACATCACAGGCCACCATTTCAGAGAAGTACCTCACATGCTCACTCTTGTTTTGATTTAATTCATATGGACCTTTGGGGTCCATATAAAACTCCTTGTCTCAATGGTGCTAAGTTTTTCCTCACTATTCTTGATGATTGTTCAAGAAGCACTTGGACGTATCTTCTTAAACATAAAGATCAGGTTCCCTATATTATCAAAGGGTTTATTTTGATGGTTCAAACTCAATTTAATACCAAAATAAAGGTCATTCAAACCGATCATGGGACTGAGTTCGTTCAGCAATTTTGTCTTGATTTGTTTCATCAACATGGGATCGTTTATCAGCAAAGTGTGGTTGGGAGGCCCCAACAAAATGGGCGAGTTGAACGCAAACATAGACATTTGGTTGAAACGGCTAGAGCAATGCTTATTCATGCTGGTTTACCTTCAAAATTTTGGGGGGATTCTATTTTAGCCGCCACTTATCTCATCAACAAAATGCCCTCTCCTATACTTAAGTGGAAGTCACCCTATGAAATTCTCTTCAAGAGTCCTGTTGTGCGGAAGCTAACAAACACGACAATAATAAAAAGAAAGAGACCAAAATTTAACGTGGTTCACTAACAACTTGTTAGCTACGTCCACAGGCGAAGGGAAAAACTTTTACTATGTCGCGAGAATGCAAATTACAGACTCGTATGAGCTCTCTCTAAGTAATGACTCAAGAGACTCAAATATTTTTGGATGGATTCTAAGGTGGAGGGGAGACTCCTATATATATGAAAAGAATCCCCTCACCTTTTCTAATCTATCGATGTGGGACAACCACCAAACTAGAAAATACCAACTTCAAGTCACATATTCTAACAATTCTCCACCTTGACTTGAACGATCGTATCTTTCAACGGCTTTCAGTCAATAGTCGTTTTTCTCCCTTCCCTCGGTTGTCTTTTTCACCCAAGACACGGGTCTTGCCTTTTTCACCCAAGACACGGGTTTGCCTTTTTTCACCCAAGGCACGGGTCTTGCCTTTTCCACCCAAGGCACATGCTTTGCCTTTTTCACCCAAGGCACGGGCTTGCTCCATCTAGGACTTAATACCCTCCGTGGAGCTGTACAGCCCCGAAGAACTTACATGTAACTGTCAACATTTAGCAAATCCAAACAATGTTTGAATTTGCTAGGCGGAACCGGCTTAGTGAACATGTCAGCTGGATTATCAGCTGTCCCAACCTTCTTCACCACCATGCGCTTCTCACTACGTAGGAAATGATACCTTACATCAATGTGTTTGGTTCTTTCATGATGCACCTGATCCTTAGCAAGACATATAGCACTTAAGCTATCACAATACACAACTGCTTGATCATGATGTAACCCAAGATCGCTAACTAACCCTTTCAACCAAATACCCTCCTTGGCCGCTTCAGTTAAAGCCATGTACTCAGCCTCTGTTGTTGACAAAGTAACAGACGACTGTAGAGTAGCCTTCCAGCTAACAACAGATCCACCAAGAGTGTATACGTAGCCAGTCATCGATCTTCTACCGTCTACATCTGCTGCATAATCAGAATCAGAATAACCCGTCACCAAACACGTTGTATCACAACCATATATGAGACCGACATCTGTCGTTCCCCTCAAATAGTGGAATATCCGCTTAACTTGTTGCCAGTGTTCGCGGCCAGGTTGAGCCATAAAGCTGCTTACAACACTAACAGCATGCGCAATATCAGGTCTCGTGCAAACCACAGCATACATCAAGCTACCAACTGCACTAGCATACGGAACCCCTGACATGTATGTCTTCTCAGCTTCAGTTTGAGGTGCAAAAGAATTAGATAACCAAACATTCGCAGCCGATGGAGTGTATAGGTTTCGCGGCACTCATCCCAAACCTGGATAAAACCTTCAAAATATAACTTTTCCGTGACAAGAAAAGCTTCTTCTGAACCCGATCTCTATAAATCTCCATGACGAGAATTTTCCTAGCTGCTCCCAAATCTTTCATATCAAACTCGGAACTGAGAAGTACCTTGAGCTTTTGAACATAAGACATCTTCTTCGCAGCTATGAGCATATCATCTACGTATAGAACCAAGTATAAATACGAGCCATCCTCCATTTTGTTATGATAAACACAACAATCATAAGGACTTCTATTGTAGCCATGCCCTACCATAAAGCTGTCAAACTTCTTGTACCACTCTCTCGGTGATTGTTTGAGCCCATATAAAGACTTCTTTAACTTACAAGCATATATAGGCCTCTTTTCCCGGAATTTCGAACCCCTCTGGCTGACTCATCAAGATATCTTCCTCTAACTCCCCATGAAGGAAAGCTGTCTTCACATCTAGCTGTTCTAGTTCTAGATCATGATGAGCGACCATCGCTAAGAGAACTCGAATAGAAGTGTGTCGCACTACAAGAGAAAAGATCTCATTGTAGTCAACTCCTTCTTTCTGACTAAAACCTTTCACGACTAGACGTGCCTTGTATCTGATGCCTTCACCCTCTATTGTTCCTTCTTTCCGTTTGAATACCCACTTGCAACCAACCACCTTCCTGCCTTGTGGCACCTTAACTAGCTCCCATGTCTTGTTCTTGTGAAGAGACTCCAACTCCTCACTCATAGCAGTGATCCATTGCGCAGAATCACCACTAGAAACTGCTTCTCTATAAGATAGTGGCTCAGTTGACTCAATTTCGTTGGCTACTTGTAGTGCATATCCCACCATCTCTTCAGCATAGCAGTTCTGGGAATGAATTCTTCGCCCCTCTATCTCTTTGATCAACCTACTAGGCTCTCTTATTGTCCGTTTAGGGCGTCCATCAGAAGCCTCTAGTTCATCAACACTGGATCCTTCTAGTTGACTTTCCTCCCCAGCCGGAGTAGTCTCTGGAGCTTCTTCTGTAACTTGGATCGATTTTTCTGGTAACAACACGGCTGACGCTATATCTGGCTCCACCTGTTTCTCGAGACTATCATTCTTGTCTTGACTTGTTGAATTATCGGAAGACACAAACATAGAGCTTTCATAGAAAGTGGCATCCCTGCTAAGGATGACGCGGTTCTCTGACGGAGACCAAATGCGGTATCCCTTAACTCCATCTCCATATCCTATAAAGCAACCCTTTTTGGCTCGCGGCTCTAGCTTTCCCTCATTTACATGATAATAGGCCAAACAACCAAAAACTTTCAGACATGAATAATCAGCATCCTTACCAGACCATACCTCATAAGGTGTCTTACAGTCAATCCCCGTATGAGGTGCACGATTTATCAAGTAACAGGCCGTCTTCACAGCTTCACTCCAAAACTTCCTAGTCAACCCTGCATTGGAGAGCATGCACCGAACTCTCTCAAGCAACGTCTGATTCATGCGCTCTGCAACACCGTTTTGCTGCGGTGTTCCCCTAATGGTGTGATGCCTACAATCCCATTATCCTTTGCAAAGCTCATTGAACTCAGATAAACAAAATTCCAGACCATTATCCGTTCGTAGCCTCTTGATCTTCTTTCCCGTTTGATTTTCCACCAATGCCTTCCACTGAATGAAGGTTTTAAGGACCTCACTCTTGTGCTTCAACAGATAAAGCCATGTGTACCAAGAGAAATCATCTATAAAGGTGACAAAATAGTGAAAACCTTCAATACCTTCTACGCGAGCAGGACCCCAACAATCTGAATGGATATAATCAAGCGTTCCCTTGGTAGTGTGCACCCCTTTGCCGAACTTAGCACGATGCTTCTTCCCGAACACACAATGCTCGCAGAAACTAAGATTCTTCATCTTATACCTACCCAGAAGATCTCTCTTGGATAATATCTGCATCCCTCGTTCACCAATGTGCTGAAGTCGCATATGCCATAACTTAGTCTCATCTGTGTGACGATCCTCTGACGCTACAGCTGCAGAACCTCTCAACGTCATACCTTGCAATAAATACAAGGTATTTCTCTTGTTACCCGTAAGTATCACCTTGGAACGCTGCATAACGTTCAATGTCCCTTCTGAACCCGAAAAAGTGAAACCCCTTTCATCTAGAACACCAAGAGATATCAAATTTTTCTTCTACAAAGGAACATGTCTTACGTCAGTTAAAGTACGAATCATACCATCATATGTTTTAATCTTGATTGACCCTTTCCTAGAAACTTTGCAGACATCATCATTTCCCATAACAACATTGTCACCATTAAAGCTCTCATAAGTGGAAAATCAATAACGATGTGGACACATATGATATGAACAACCTGAGTCTAAAACCCATTTGTCGGAAGGATGTTGAACCTTATTGACAGTTAAGGCTATATCATCCTCTGAATCATACTTTTGACCCTGGACAACGGCTGCAGTTGAAGGCTTTTTCTTTGGACAATCAGCCTTCCAATGTCCTGGTTCCTTACAAATGTGGCAAAGATCATTTGGGCTTGGTCCCTTAGGTTTAGATTTAGACTTATTCTTCTTCTTACCTCCTTGACCCATTCCCTTGGATGTATTGACTACTAACCCCACATTATGACTTTCACCCACATCAATCGTCGCCTTTTGACGCAACTCCCTAGTGTGAAGGGCCGACTTCACCTCTTCTAGGGTCAAGGTTTCTTTCCCAACAACAAATGACTCAACAAAATTTTCATACGAGTTAGGCAATGAAACAAGCAGTATTAAGGCAACATCCTCATCCTCGACCTTAACATCTATATTACGTAAATCAAGCAATATAGTATTTAATCTATCGAGATGATCTCTAAGGGACATACCATCTTGCATTCGGAGGCTAAACAAGCGTTGCTTCAAAAGCAACTTGTTGGTGAGTGACTTCGTCATAAACAAAGACTCCAACTTTGACCAAACCCCAAGGCAGTATCTTCGTCAGCAACTTCGGTGATGACGTCATCCGCCAAGCATAACAAAATGGTAGAGTGAGCTTTCTCCTCCAATTCGGCAGCTGTGATGCCCCCCTTTGTAGGTTCCGCTCCCTCAGCTGACACCGTAGCCTTAATACCCTTCGTCAAGGGTTTCCAAATACCTTGCTGCTTAAGCAAGGCCTTCATCTTAATTTGCCATAGCCCGAAGATATTCCTCCCCGTGAACTTCTCAATCTTCATACTCATCGCCGCCATTTTCCGAGATCACATATACCCGAGATACCTTGAGCTCTGATACCAGTTTGTTGTGCGGAAGCTAACAAACGCGACAATAATAAAAAGAAAGAGACCAAGATTTAACGTGGTTCACTAACAACTTGTTAGCTACGTCCACAGGCGAAGGAAAAAACTTTTACTATGTCGCGAGAATGCAAATTACAGACTCGTATGAGCTCTCTCTAAGTAATGACTTAAGAGACTCAAATATTTTTGGATGGATTCTAAGGTGGAGGGGAGACTCCTATATATATGAAAAGAATCCCCTCACCTTTTCTAATTTATCGATGTGGGACAACCACCAAACTAGGAAATACCAACTTCAAGTCACATATTCTAACAAGTCCAACCAACATTGATGAGTTGCGTGTTTTTGGGTCATTATGCTTTGCCACAATGCCAATTACTCACAAGGATAAGTTTGCTCCAAGAGCAAGGAGATGCATATTCATCGGTTATCCACCTGGTGAGAAGGGGTATAAGCTGTATGATCTCACGCACCACAAAGTATTCGTGAGTAGAAACGTCTAATTTAGGGAATTCACATTTCCTTTCAAAGAAATTTCTCCTATCTCTCAGCCGTCTGCAGTACTTGATTTAGTAAATTTTGTCCCAGAGAATCATCCTATTGATCCTTTGATTTTACAACAACATGATTCATCTACTGTATCAATGGATACAAGTTTTATGAATGATGCAGAATTCATAGTTCATAATCAACAGTCCAGTAATACAGAACATGGGACTAGCAGTAGCAGCTGCACTGTCAATCCTAAGATTTTAATATGGTCTCTTCCTCTTCAGCGGAGGAGGTCCCTTCACCTCAGGGTCCAAGGAGATCTACCAGAAATAGACAAGTTTCTACCAAATTAAAAGATTTTCATTGCAATATAAAATTACCAAATCAGCAGGCAGAGGAGCCAGCTGCTGATCCTTCTTTATCCTTTCATACCACTGTATTAAATGGGCTTACTGATTTTGACTCAGAGTACGTGGTTTCCTTGGCTTCAGTTTTGCAAATACCTGAACCAAGTACTTATTTTCAGGCTCAATCTGATCCAAAATGGGTGGAAGCAATGAATAAAGAAATAGAAGCTCTGGTGTTTAATAAGACATGGGCTATGGTTCCACTTCCTCCTGGTCATAAAACCATAGGTTCAAAGTGGGTGTTTAAAATCAAACATAATCCAGATGGATCTGTGGAAAGATATAAGGCCCGGTTGGTTGCAAATGGGTATAATCAGATCAAGAACAAAGACTACAAGCATACATTTTCACCAGTTGCCAAGTTCACAACTGTCAGAGCACTTATTGTAGTAGCAGCAGCAAAACATTGGCCTTTGTATCAGTTGGATGTCAATAATGCGTTCCTCCATGGTTATATTGATGAGGAAGTATATATGCAGCCACCAGATGGTTATAAGGAAAGCAAGCCTGGGTTAGTTTGCAAGCTCAAGAAGTCAATATATGGATTGAAGCAAGCTTCACGCCAATGGAATATAGAGTTAACCAAACATTTAAAGTCGATTGGTTTTACACAGTCAAGAGAAGATTATTCTTTGTTTACTCGCAATACTGAGCAAGGGTTTGTGATGGCTCTTGTCTATGTGGATGATATATTACTTACTGGGGATGATTCTGAAGGGATCCAAAGTACAAAACGCAGCCTAGACACCAAATTTACAATCAAAGATCTAGGTCTAATGCGCTACTTTCTGGGTTTAGAAGTTGCAAGAAATTCTGAAGGAATCATGTTGAATCAAAGGAAATATATCATGGATATTTTGGAGGATATGAATATGCTGAATGCTATTCCTGCAGAATTTCCCTTATCTCAGGGACTCTAGTTATCCACTGATGCAGGTGATATACTAGAAGATCAGGAGCAATACAGACGTTTGATAAGGCGATTACTGTATCTCAATCTGTCTAGACCTGACATTTCTTATTCCGTTAAGCATTTAAGTCAATTTATACATCAACCTAGAGAGCCACATTTGCAGACAGCAATACATGTGGTTAGATATTTGAAAGGAACTATTAACACAGGTCTCTTCTATCCAGCCGACAGCTCCCTGAATGTTACAGCATATAGTGACGCAGATTATGCAACTTGTGCTTTCAGTAGTCGATCAGTGAGTGGATATGCCATGTTCCTTGGTTCCTCTCTTATTTCGAGGAAATCGAAGAAGCAAAAGACGGTCAGCAGAAGTACAGCTGAATCTGAATACAGAGCCATGTCTTATGCCTCTGCTGAGTTAGTCTGGTTGGTAGCTTTATTAAGGGATCTCAAGGTCGATACTGAGGTGCCTGTTCCGCTCTTATGTGATAACAAAGCAACTCTTCACATCACCGAGAATCCGGTATTTCACTAAAGAACAAAACATTTGAATGTTGATTGTCATTTTGTAAGTGACAAATATCTTGAAGGATTTCCGGCTCCATCATTTGTTAGATCAGGTGTGCAATTGGCTGACATTATGACAAAGCCATTGGGAGGGTCAGATCATCAATTCTTTTCTCGTAAGCTGGGATTACACATTGTTCCATAAGATCCACCTTGAGGGGGACTATGAAGCAATATGGTTAGATATAGATAGTTTGTTAGAATAGATGATCTGACGTGGAGGTTGTTATAACTGATTCCTCTCCCTATTTCTGTATATATATACACATCATTGTAACTGATTTAGTTAATACAATACAAATTTCTCATATCATATTCTATACGTTCATCTTCTCTCTCAAAGCTTAAGGTCAACAATGGAGGTCTTCGACTTCTCACAATATCAAATTACAATAAAAGATTATTAATGTTTACGAAATTGGGGCTCAAATATTTCCGTTGTCAAAAATTTTAACACATATACCTCAATAGTCAACTAGTCACAACTCAAAAGATTAGATAAATATTCATATTCATCGTTATTACAGAATAGGGAGTACATTTTAAATTAGATGATGCACATCCTCAATCTAATACTGGTACGAGTAAGACCCAATATTAATGTGGAATAGGAGTGGACACAACTGCCTTCATGCTCCCATCCCATTCCCATACGGACAAACTTTTCAAGTCCAAGTACCCCCCGACGTTAACAATATTGGGAGGGCGAGGGACGACCCATCATAGACTGACTTTACAGAGTATTTAACAGTTCACAACTCCATTACTCAAGCTAGCAGCTCAGCTAATAAGTCTCACACACACATTACACATTACACATAGATACGATACTTTGCTTGCCAACTTAATCAATCAATCAATCTCCTGCAGAATCTTGAAAACACTTTAGGCGCTGCATAAAAACACCCCAGAAGAAACAAAGAATGGGGAGTCACAGCTACAAGATGTTCATGTGTTTCAACAGAAAGTTCAAGATCACGGAGGCACAGCCACCCGCCGACGTGGTGGAGGCATTCTCAATCTGCACTGACAAGGCCAGCTACATGAACGCCGCCCAGCTCCGCCGCTTCCTCGCCGACTTCCAGGGCGAGCAACCCACCGATGCCCACGCCGCTCGCCTTCTTGACCTCATTCTTCAGCGCCGCCGCCACCTCAGCAAGTTTACTAAGCAGGCTTTGACTCTTGACGATTTCTTCTTCTTTCTCTTCTCCCATGATCTCAACTCTCCCATTCTTAATCAGGTCCCTTCTCCCTACTCTCTTTCATCAACCCCCCCAATCATTTATTTTTTTAAATTTTGATTCTTGAGATTATACTCCGTATGTGTTAAATGAATGAATCAGTAGTTCAGTACCAAATGAATGGGTAGTTGAGCCTTCCGTAGTTCAGATATCATTGAAGAGTAAATATTGTTTAAGGTGTAATGAATCTAATCTTAAATACGGAGTACAGTATGTGTCAAATCTAGTGTTAATCTCACATCAATCAATTTATCTATTTTGGGAATTTGGATTCTACAGCAGGGTGCTCAAAATTTGGCAAATTCTTTGTGACGGGAATATCCGTCGTAGACACGTGACGAGTCAAATAATAACCACTTGGTAAATAAAGACAAACTCATGTGCTACTTTCAAACCTTGTCTTTTCTAACCAAACGGTATTATTTGACCCGTTATCGAGTTACTCAATTTTGTTTTGATGCTAGTTAACCTTTTCTGTTTTCTTTGTTCTTCTTTTTTTTCCTGGGTATTTTCTATGGTTGACAGTGACACTACTGCAATCAAAATCTGATGATCTTTGGATAACTTTTAGTACCATTTTGAGAAGGAGAACAAATGAAACAGAATTTTTTCCAGCTTAGTTTCTTATCTTAATTTGGCCAAAAGTGGTAACCTGAATTAAAGCATCCATGGCATGGTCCACCTAATTTACCTATTTTTATTCCCTTAAAAGTGGTAATCTTTTGAACGAAGAGTAATCTCTCTCTCATGACGGATATATGCATCACGACATCACCCACACAAAATCAGTGTCTAGGAAATAGTGAATGATTTACGGTAATCTTTATCTATGCACATGCATCTTTATTTAACCCGTCACAAGTTGTGTGAGAATTTGGGTTGGACTAATGACTCTTGTCTACTAGCTGTGTTAAGATATTGTCTTTTGCAGAAATAAAAAAGAAATCATTTTTAAATGCTATTGATGCTGATACAAAAGTAACCCACAGGTACACCATGATATGACTGCCCCATTGAACCAGTATTACATATACACAGGTCACAATTCTTACTTGACTGGAAATCAACTCAGTAGTGATTGCAGCGATGTACCCATTATAAAGGTCTTGCAGCGGGGGGTCAGGGTTATTGAACTTGATATATGGCCCAATTCGGCAAAGAATGATATCAACGTACTCCATGGAAGGTAATATAGAGTTAGAGTTACGCCTCTTCTTCTTTGCTGTTTTCATCTCTTATTCCAGTTCTCGTTACTTACTATCCCCCTGCCTTCAATCATGGTATTCTCAGTATCAACTAAACTACTTAAGTAAAGAAAATAAAGTAATCAATTATCTTTGGATAAACCAAAATAGAGTATCCAACTTGTTCATATCCTTGTCTCTGTGATGACAAAGCTTTAGCATTTATGAATTTCACGTATGCTATGTGTATATGTAGTCTAAAATTCTTTTTTTGATTATTTAGGACCTTAACAACTCCTGTGCCGCTCATCAAATGCTTGAAGTCTATACGGGATCACGCTTTCGCTGCATCTCCATATCCTTTGATAATTACCTTGGAAGACCACCTTACACCAGGCCTTCAAGCTAAAGTTGCCAAGGTATATGCTTTTACCAGTAACTGCTATAAAACAACCATAAATTGTTCGGTTTGTCGGGGTCGCTGCCTTTGTCTCCGTTTTCCTGCTTGTAGAAGTCTGTGTCCACGATATACCTGGGTGGAGCCTTGTATTCCAAAGTTACAGCTACTCATATATAGATTTTATAGGTGCATGTAATAGATATGGAGAGAGAAATGGAGAAATGAGAATCTATCTTTATCATGCCTTATATAGAGTTATTTGTAGGGCCTTGGTTAGATGACATACAAAGGTATTGTTCTCAGGAATCAGTTGCATTTCCTCTTGGAAGATCTTGGGCCTTTCATATACACCTTTACCAACCTTCGAGCTTAGTGTCTTTTTAATCACTGCAAGTTATGACTGAATGTCTTTCCTGGTTGTCATTACTATGACACTAATATTAGTTTACTAGTTTTGTTGTAGATGTTGACTGATATATTCGGGGAGATGCTGTATACACCAGACTCCGAGAACTTGGAAGAATTCCCTTCACCTGAGGTATTGAAATACAGAATTATAATATCAACCAAACCACCAAAAGAATACCTAGAAGCCAAGGTGTCCAAAAGTAGTAAAGAGGACACTTCGGCAGGCTCGTCTGGAGACGATACACAGTCCAATGACATGGCAGATGACAGTGACGAGGACCAAGACATTGATACTAAATCCGGACAGCTTGCAGCTCCAGAGTACAAGCGTCTGATTGCAATCCGGGCAGGAAAACCGAAGGATGGGTTGAGAGTAGCTCTCAGAAGTGGCTTATCGAAAGTTAGACGTCTTAGTTTGAGTGAAGTGGCACTTGAAAAGGCAGCATCAAATTATGGAGTTGATGTCGTAAGGTAAAAACATAAGGAAGCCAACTTTATCATATGTAGCACTAATACTTATGAGGAGGTCTTATGTGCAAGACACCCATTGACCATATAACTTTATGAGGAATACACATATTCTTGTGGGTTTGGCCCATGTGTAGGATCGTCTCATACAAACATAGCTGTGTATATGATTTTATGCTTGATAGCAGCTTATGTTTATAATTTCTGTTCGTAATGCAGGTTCACACAGAGAAACTTTCTTAGAATATATCCCAAAGGATCACGAATTCGATCTTCAAACTACAAACCTGCGGTTGCCTGGATGCATGGGGCACAGATGGTTGCATTTAACATGCAGGTTAGCTTCCGACTTTTGCTAGATGTCCATTTCAGTATTTGGTTGCTCCCAACTGAAACTTTTCATTCCTGAACTAAAAACCTATCCTGGTGAGATATAGTCGTGATACTGAAGAGGTACAAAAGGGTTACTTTTGAAACTGCTGAGGGTAACTTCCGGGTCTTCTGATTATTTATCATGGCCAAAATTTACTTCGCAAGTTATATCGTATTCTTATTTACCTACTTAGGTGTTGGATCTCACAACTGTGGTGTTGAACTGAAATAAAAAAAATTGTTCAACAATTCCCTCTTGTGCCCAAGGTTCAAGTGGGAAACCAGAACCCTATTGTATGCTTTGATTGATCTGTTATAGAAGCTGCTACTTTGGTATTTCTTGTGTCTTGTTCCCGCAATCTACAATTTCACCTGTCTAATTTCCTTCCCACTACTTATAGATGGTTGCATTTTTTTCAGGGTTATGGAAAATCTCTATGGGGAATGCACGGGATGTTTAGATCTAATGGTGGATGTGGTTATGTGAAAAAACCGGATTATCTTTTAAAGAACGGTTCAAATGGTGAGGTTTTCAATCCTGAAGCAACCTTAGAAGTGCAGAAAATCTTGAAGGCAAGTTGATTCTCTTCAACTTTTTACTCAGTTACCCAGATACCTTTAAACCTCTGTTTTTTTAACACTTGCATTACACACAGGTTCGAGTGTACATGGGAGATGGATGGCGCTTGGACTTCAAGAAAACCCACTTCGATACATTCTCTCCACCAGACTTCTACGTGAAGGTTAGTTAGTTATTTAGTTGTCTTGTGAAATTTAATTGGAACAGATTGTTACCATCCCCACTGGAGTTACCGACTCAGTATTCTTTGAAATATAAAATAGCACTAAGCCAGTGCATCTATTAATGAAGTCTTTAGTAATGATCATCCTGAAAAAGGTCCAAACTCAACGGTAACTAAGTAAAGTTGATTTTGCGACCCTCTTTCCCTTTCCCTGCCAAATATAAGTAGGAAATTTTTGAGGAACTATGAACTAATTAATGTTTTTTTTTGGGGGTTGATATGGCAGTTCCGCTTAATTGGAGCGCCAAAGGATTATTTGAAGAAGAAAACAAAGGTCATAGAGGACGATTGGGTACCGGTGTGGGATCAGGAATTTGAGTTTCCATTAACAATTCCGGAACTTGCTCTGCTTCAAATTGAAGTGAGAGAATATGACATGTCAGAGAAGGATGATTTTGGAGGGCAATCGTGTTTGCCGGTGTCTGAACTTAAGTCTGGGATTAGATCAGTCCAGCTTTTTGACAAGAGGGGAGAGAAACTCCCAAATGCGAGACTCCTTATAAAGTTTCAGTTTGCTTGAATGGTTGTCAGCTCCACCTTCTATCTGTTGAGAGAGTAATAGAGTATAGCTAGCTAGACATGGCAAATAAGTCACTATTTGGGTTTGGGTGAATGGTGACAACAGGGTAATGAAATCATTTGGGCCAGATCAGGTCAATGTTTTGAGGGTGTTGTTAATCGGGTCGCAACTGTTAAGGGCGTTAATTGTTCATAGTGTAGATGTATTTAAATGTTCGGGCAGGTGATATATAGACAAGGTCTGGGGATCTGTTTTTGGATATACCAGCTCAGGTCATCTCTATGTGTCACCACACAAGGAGGAGGACTTCAGAGCGCTGCTACCTCGAAGAAGAAGAAGAAGAAGAATGGTGCTTGACTTCAGATTAGATAGATTTGCGAGACTCTGGTGGTGTATTTAAAAGAGCATCAACGGCATGATTTTGGAAGGCTAGTCTCTGATAATGTCCAAGTCTCCATTGTAAAACAGAAATAAGAGATAGACTGACCCATTTTCCCATGCCTGTATTTAAAACAAAACAAATTTGCAATACATGTAATAAGATAAGTGATTCGATCGTTCGTTGCTGTCATAAATGGTATCAGGATGTTTAAACTGGAGTACTTGTGAACCTCAGCAGTAGCTAAAATGATCAGTAATACTTACTCGTATGTAATTTCTTACCATGCATGCTTGCACTTTCTTCCCCTTTTCACCCCCGAAGCTTCAATGGGAAGAGAACGAGGCCAGGGCTGCCTCTCATATGGGATCCACTCATATGAGTCGAACTACCCCGGATGCAATGCTCCCCTAACAAGGATGAAGCGTTCACCATCAGCCTCATAAGTTAAGAGCTTCCCTTTACGTACAAAGTAAAAGATCTGAGGGTTGCCAGGATGAAACCCTTTAAGAATGATATCGCTTTCACCGGGAGTTACCAGGCTTAGCACATCCGGATTTTCAACCTCAAGATGTACCAAATTCAGTGTACTCCAATACCCAGCTATTCTTATATTGTCGGTTGTGATACGCGTTGAATCGCCCATAACTACTTCGACGGCCATATGAGTAGTCATATGACGCATATCCAGTCCTCCAACGGAAGACTGAAACAGTTTCGTCATCAGGAGTCAGGACAGTACTTGCCATAAAAATAAACAAACACCCTTGTCATTTGCGCACAGCATATTCTTATCAGCTTTGGGTCCGGGTCCTCCTTACTCTACTAGGAATAGGGTAACCCATTTGTTGGTGTGGGTTAGGTGAGGTAAGTCTTATGGGAGGTAAGTTGACGGTCCAATATCGTTGAGAGCTTAGGTCGAAACCTATAAGCCAACCCCTGCTGGTTCGACTCCTTCAATGCTGTCCTTGAGATGAGACCCAAACTTGTCCATTGAAATTGGTCCGAAGAAAAAACTCAGCAGAGGCGAGTACGGCCAATTGTCTCCCAAACACTTGAACCCTATGGAAAAAGGGCTCGCTAAACGGGTTGATGACACAGAAGAAAGAAGCCGAGTAATGCAGGGTGGTAGGATTGGCAATCATATGAAGCCATTTTTTCGATACGATACAATACAAAACCTAAGGAGGGATTTATGAGGAAGTTTCCCAAGGATTTGACGGATTATGTCTTACTTCCAGAATTCATTTCTCTGTCTCTTAACTTTTTTTATCACTCGCCTCATCAACCTCAATAATTACCGTATCTATTAACATCAATTAAAAGTACGGAGTAATTATTACTATTAACTTTAAATTTTTGGATCGATATCAGGTTTTATGAATATATTAAAATTACAAATTAATCAATCATATATATATATATATATATATATATATATATATATATATATATATTCGGGATCCTTTGAGGCAGCCTAACTCCCTGCAACCGTTGAGGCAGCATCTGGGCCGTTAGATCTGATTGAGATCAACGGACCAGGGTTGATCAAAATTCTAAGCACAAAAACAAACGCGCGCCATCTCCTTCCTTTCCTTTTGAATTAGTCGACTTTCTCTCTCTAGAAATTTGTTTATTTTTTCATTCAAATCATTCGATCATCTTCATCAGTTCCGTTGCAGATCTTCATCATTTTTACTTGCATATTTAATTGTGCTCACTCGTAAAATCGAGCGTCTTCATCATTTCAATTCCAGATCTTCATCATTCGATTATCATCATTTAAGTTGCAGATTTCATTTTGTTCACTTTGTAAATTCGTTCGTAGAATTGATTTTACGAATTCTATTCTTGATTATCAAGGAATTCTATGCTTGATTATCAACGATTTCTGTCTTGATTTGATTGTCGTCATTTTCACTTGCAGATTTGATTGTAATCCTGAACAATTCGTTTAGAGAAAACTGATTATGAACCTGCTGATCCAAGTAGACAATCGATTATCAAGAATTACGTAGATTCTGTACTAATTCTCTGCTGAATTATTTTGATAACTTATGATGTACATATTTGTCACTGAATAATGTTGATATTTCGATATCAGTTGTACATAATCCATCTGAGGACATCACTAGACATAATTTTATATTAGTTGTACATAACTCATCTAGTTACATCTTAAAGTAGAAATTTTGTTACGATTGTAAAAATTTACAAACTGTATATCTTTCTAAATAATTATGTACACTGTATTCATTATTATGTACAGGACGTAGGGTCATTATATAAGGTACATAATTCTATATCAGCTGTACATAACCCATCTTAGGACATCATTGTACATATTTCTATATCAGCTGTACATAATTCTATATCAGCTGTACATAATTTATCTGAGGATATCATTGTACATAATTCTATATTAGTTGTACATAACTCATCTATTTACATCTTAGACTGAAAATGTACAGATACTAAATAATTAGTTATATACACTGTATTCATAATTATGTATATCATATTTTTAATTAAAAAACACAATGCAAACAGTATATCTTCCTAAATAATTATGTACACTGTATTCATTATTATGTACAGGACGTAGGGTCATTATATAAGGTACATAATTCTATATCAGCTGTACATAACCCATTTGAGGACATCATTGTACATATTTCTATATCAGCTGTACATAACTCATTTGAGGACATCATTGTACATATTTCTATATCAACTGTACATAACCAATCTTAAGACATCATTGTACATAATTCTATATCAGCTGTACATAACCCTCTTTGAATCACATCCACGACAGGGTTCACCAATACCCTCTTAGGGTACAGTTTCTTGCGGGTTTAGTGACCTTGAATAAGGAAAAGGGTTTAGGGTTGGATTAGGCGGATCCGCGAAGCGGGTCCGCCTAATCCAACCCTAAACCCTTTTCCGTCCCGTCTTATGCGGTACCCTACTCTTAAGGTTCAGTGTCCCATCTTTGAATCACATCCACGACAGGGTTCACCAATACCCTCTTAGGGTACAGTTTCTTGCGGGTTTAGTGACCTTGAATAAGGAAAAGGGTTTAGGGTTGGATTAGGCGGATCCGCGAAGCGGGTCCGCCTAATCCAACCCTAAACCCTTTTCCGTCCCGTCTTATGCGGTACCTTTACTCTTAAGGTTCAGTGTCCAATCTTTGAATCACATCCACGACAGGGTTCACCAATACCCTCTTAGGGTACAGTTTCTTGCGGGTTTAGTGACCTTGAATAAGGAAAAGGGTTTAGGGTTGGATTAGGCGGATCCGCGAAGCGGGTCCGCCTAATCCAACCCTAAATCCTTTTCCGTCCCGTCTTATGCGGTACCCTACTCTTAAGGTTCAGTGTCCCATCTTTGAATCACATCCACGACAGGGTTCACCAAAACCCTCTTAAGGTACAGTTTCTTGCGGGTTTAGTGACCTTGAATAAGGAAAAGGGTTTAGGGTTGGATTAGGCGGATCCGCGAAGCGGGTCCGCCTAATCCAACCCTAAACCCTTTTCCGTCCCGTCTTGTGCGGTACCCTACTCTTAAGGTTCAGTGTCCCATCTTTGAATCACATCCACGACAGGGTTCACCAATACCCTCTTAGGGTACAGTTTCTTGCGGGTTTAGTGACCTTGAATAAGGAAAAGGGTTTAGGGTTGGATTAGGCGGATCCGCGAAGCGGGTCCGCCTAATCCAACCCTAAACCCTTTTCCGTCCCGTCTTATGCGGTACCCTACTCTTAAGGTTCAGTATCCCATTTTTGAATCACATCCACGACAGGGTTCACCAATACCCTCTTAGGGTACAGTTTCTTGCGGGTTTAGTGACCTTGAATAAGGAAAAGGGTTTAGGGTTGGATTAGGCGGATCCGCGAAGCTGGTTCGCCTAATCCAACCCTAAACCCTTTTCCGTCCCGTCTTATGCGGTACCCTACTCTTAAGGTTCAGTGTCCCATCTTTGAATCACATCCACGATAGGGTTCACCAATACCCTCTTAGGGTACAGTTTCTTGCGGGTTTAGTGACCTTGAATAAGGAAAAGGGTTTAGGGTTGGATTAGGCGGATCTGCGAAGCGGGTCCGCCTAATCCAACCCTAAACCCTTTTCCGTCCCGTCTTATGCGGTACCCTACTCTTAAGGTTCAATGTCCCATCTTTGAATCACATCCACGACAGGGTTCACCAATACCCTCTTAGGGTACAGTTTCTTGCGGGTTTAGTGACCTTGAATAAGGAAAAGGGTTTAGGGTTGGATTAGGCGGATCCGCGAAGCGGGTCCGCCTAATCCAACCCTAAACCCTTTTCCGTCCCGTCTTATGCGGTACCTTTACTCTTAAGGTTCAGTGTCCAATCTTTGAATCACATCCACGACAGGGTTCACCAATACCCTCTTAGGGTACAGTTTCTTGCGGGTTTAGTGATCTTGAATAAGGAAAAGGGTTTAGGGTTGGATTAGGCGGATCCGCGAAGCGGGTCCGCCTAATCCAACCCTAAACCCTTTTCCGTCCCGTCTTATGCGGTACCTTTACTCTTAAGGTTCAGTGTCCCATCTTTGAATCACATCCACGACAGGGTTCACCAATACCTTCTTAGGGTACAGTTTCTTGCGGGTTTAGTGACCTTGAATAAGGAAAAGGGTTTAGGGTTGGATTAGGCGGATCCGCGAAGCGGGTCCGCCTAATCCAACCCTAATCCTTTTTCCGTCCCGTCTTGTGCGGTACCCTACTCTTAAGGTTCAGTGTCCCATCTTTGAATCACATCCACGACAGGGTTCACCAATACCCTCTTAGGGTACAGTTTCTTGCGGGTTTAGTGACCTTGAATAAGGAAAAGGGTTTAGGGTTGGATTAGGCGGATCCGCGAAGCGGGTCCGCCTAATCCAACCCTAAACCTTTTTCCGTCCCGTCTTATGCGGTACCCTACTCTTAAGGTTCAGTGTCCCATCTTTGAATCACATCCACGACAGGGTTCACCAATACCCTCTTAGGGTACAGTTTCTTGCGGGTTTAGTGACCTTGAATAAGGAAAAGGGTTTAGGGTTGGATTAGGCGGATCCGCGAAGCGGGTCCGCCTAATCCAACCCTAAACCCTTTTCCGTTCCGTCTTATGCGGTACCCTACTCTTAAGGTTCATTGTCGCATCTTTGAATCACATCCACGACAGGGTTCACCAATACCCTCTTAGGGTACAGTTTCTTGCGGGTTTAGTGACCTTGAATAAGGAAAAGGGTTTAGGGTTGGATTAGGCGGATCCGCGAAGCGGGTCCGCCTAATCCAACCCTAAACCCTTTTCCGTCCCGTCTTGTGCGGTACCCTACTCTTAAGGTTCAGTGTCCCATCTTTGAATCACATCCACGACAGGGTTCACCAATACCCTCTTAGGGTACAGTTTCTTGCGGGTTTAGTGACCTTGAATAAGGAAAAGGGTTTAGGGTTGGATTAGGCGGATCCGCGAAGCTGGTTCGCCTAATCCAACCCTAAACCCTTTTCCGTCCCGTCTTATGCGGTACCCTACTCTTAAGGTTCAGTGTCCCATCTTTGAATCACATCCACGATAGGGTTCACCAATACCCTCTTAGGGTACAGTTTCTTGCGGGTTTAGTGACCTTGAATAAGGAAAAGGGTTTAGGGTTGGATTAGGCGGATCCGCGAAGCGGGTCCGCCTAATCCAACCCTAAACCCTTTTCCGTTCCGTCTTATGCGGTACCCTACTCTTAAGGTTCATTGTCGCATCTTTGAATCACATCCACGACAGGGTTCACCAATACCCTCTTAGGGTACAGTTTCTTGCGGGTTTAGTGACCTTGAATAAGGAAAAGGGTTTAGGGTTGGATTAGGCGGATCCGCGAAGCGGGTCCGCCTAATCCAACCCTAAACCCTTTTCCGTCCCGTCTTGTGCGGTACCCTACTCTTAAGGTTCAGTGTCCCATCTTTGAATCACATCCACGACAGGGTTCACCAATACCCTCTTAGGGTACAGTTTCTTGCGGGTTTAGTGACCTTGAATAAGGAAAAGGGTTTAGGGTTGGATTAGGCGGATCCGCGAAGCGGGTCCGCCTAATCCAACCCTAAACCTTTTTCCGTCCCGTCTTATGCGGTACCCTACTCTTAAGGTTCAGTGTCCCATCTTTGAATCACATCCACGACAGGGTTCACCAATACCCTCTTAGGGTACAGTTTCTTGCGGGTTTAGTGACCTTGAATAAGGAAAAGGGTTTAGGGTTGGATTAGGCGGATCCGCGAAGCGGGTCCGCCTAATCCAACCCTAAACCCTTTTCCGTTCCGTCTTATGCGGTACCCTACTCTTAAGGTTCATTGTCGCATCTTTGAATCACATCCACGACAGGGTTCACCAATACCCTCTTAGGGTACAGTTTCTTGCGGGTTTAGTGACCTTGAATAAGGAAAAGGGTTTAGGGTTGGATTAGGCGGATCCGCGAAGCTGGTCCGCCTAATCCAACCCTAAACCCTTTTCCGTCCCGTCTTATGCGGTACCCTACTCTTAAGGTTCAGTGTCCCATCTTTGAATCACATCCACGACAGGGTTCACCAATACCCTCTTAGGGTACAGTTTCTTGCGGGTTTAGTGACCTTGAATAAGGAAAAGGGTTTAGGGTTGGATTAGGCGGATCCGCGAAGCGGGTCCGCCTAATCCAACCCTAAACCCTTTTCCGTTCCGTCTTATGCGGTACCCTACTCTTAAGGTTCAGTGTCCCATCTTTGAATCACATCCACGATAGGGTTCACCTATACCCTCTTAGGGTACAGTTTCTTGCGAGTTTAGTGACCTTGAATAAGGAAAAGGGTTTAGGGTTGGATTAGGCGGATCCGCGAAGCGGGTCCGCCTAATCCAACCCTAAACCCTTTTCCGTCCCGTCTTATGCGGTACCCTACTCTTAAGGTTCAGTTTCTTGATAAATATCAATATGTGCATCAAAACAGATACTGTTTTAACCATAGTAACTTATGTACATCAAAACAGACACTGTTTTAACCATGTATTAATTTCAATATGTGCAACACATAGTACCTTATCTACATCAAAACAGACACTGTTTTAAGCATGTACAAATTCCAAAATGTGCCACACATAGTAACTTATTCAACAGATATCAATTTATGTACGTCAAAACAGACAGTTCTATAAACATGGTTTTTGACTACTTTTATAGGTTCATTTTATAGGTTTAGATTACTCTATACATTTTATGTTTTTGACTATTTACAGAAGAACGTTATAGGTTAATTTTGTTTTACGTTTAACAATTTACAAAGTACAGTGTATAGGTCATTATGTAATGTACATATGTACATATTAGCTTTACATAACTCACCTGAGAATGATTATAAAAACGTTGATGTTTATATAAATTCTTGTCATGGAGTAATGTTTACATCACTGACTGTTTACATACACACAGCTAAAATAGAATTTTATATTTTCTGTCAACTGTAAAATCCTTAACAAAGTTCTTATCCCACCTCATAAGATTTATGCATGTTTGACGACGAAAGTCATTGATGTCATTAAAATAATCTTTGTCTGTCCATTTCTCCTTGTCGTGAAATGCATTTATCCACTTCAAGACAAAAACTCCACAATCAAATCCATTACTTTGTTGAGCTGCATTTTTGACATACTCCATTGGATTTGTTATCATTTTTTTGGAGATGTATTCATAGCCCGAGTAGTTTTGAATGATGATTGCGATATTTGTCATTATTCTGTGGCAAACATCAATTCGTGCTTTGTTACCCTTCCTTTTACTTGAATCCAAGATGTAATTCTTCTTGTCTTCAAAATCACACACAATCAAAATCCAGTGTAATGGTGTGTCAATATGAACTGGGATAAAGATTTGAAAAAGTATACATTTCACAGTTATTGTAATGTAATACATATTTTCAACACATATTAACTTAAGTACATCAAAACAGACACTTTTATAACCATGTACAAAATTCAACTGTGTTAATGGTATAGGAGTATACAGATTAGATGGTTATACCTTTCTCAAGAATTTACCATCTTCAGGCAAGTATGATACAGTACAGTATGGCGTTGTCAGAGAAGAGAATACTTCTGGGTTTAATTCCTGTAACAATGGATACACAATAGGTAAACAACTGTATGATTATGTACCAAAAAAGTACTTAAGTACAGGAATTTTGACATATTTTACCCCTGATTTTGTAGGAATGAATAGTATATCGCTCCTCTTGAATGTTGCATATATTCCAGCTATATCGATTGCCTATTAAAAGAACACTTGTTAGATTGATTTGGCAGCATTTGAATTTATAATAATAGTGTAACATTTACCATATCATATAGTTGTTCTTTTGGTAATAACAAGGATTGCATCGCCTTTCGGCTTACATTCATCCATTGTGTTTCCATAACCTCTTCCCTGCAAGATAACATAGTTCAAATAATCAACAATTTTAAAATTAATTATGATGAAAGAATTAAAAAACATTGGACAGGATAGAATATATTACATGTTATATGAAATTAAAATGTTTTCATATGAGTCCTTCTTTTTCTCATTTGCCTTTCCTGCAAAGGTCTTCTTTTTTGTTTCTCTTAAGAATTTTTGAATAATTTCTTCATCACTGAATATTTTTTCCACATGGAGTTCCGCTGCCCTACTGAGAAAAGTTATAAAACAGTAAATGTTAATGATTTATGCTTTATGTGCAATATATGGTAGTCATATGATAGCATAGTGCAAGTCTATAACATACAGAAGTTTCCTTGACATTTTTCTTGCATCTTTCAGAATAGTATGTTTCATATGATTCCTGGTGGAGGTTAGTATTTTGTGACAATACCGCACCTTCATCATCCTTACATACTTATCATATGTAACATTGTTCTGAACATATACCTTAATCAATAACATTTATATATGGAAATATAGTCAAACATAAAATAGTATCAATGATATAAGTAGAATAATTAAGTTTACCGGTTTGAACACTTGGGCAAAATAATTTTTATCCCCATTGTACATTTTCATGACCCTCATTGACAAAATACCATTGTCAATTTCCAAATGATGACTAAAATCTGGAATAAATTCCGCTATTTCATAGTCTGTCACTTGATTGACCCATTTGATCTTATTCTTGAATTTTTCAGAGAAATAATTACACTACAAATATAACAAAGTATTCAACAAAGGTGAAATAATTTTCAATGTACAAAAAAGTAAAAACAATACATCAGTGTGCTCACATATTTATCTTTAGCTTCAGAACTGTTCAGTTGGCTGTCACGTTCTTCAGGATACCCAAAGTGAATTATTTCAAATGATTTTGTCATTGAGTTTAAACAGTAAAGAATAATAGATGGTAATTCTGTTGTCCAGAAAAAGACCTTGAAGAAGATTGCACTATTACTTTACAGAATGAATGAATGAATGAATGAATGAATGAATGAATGGAGGTTATAAGGAGTATCTATTTGTTTACCAATTGCACATTATCCAACTGCATTTCACTTGTAGGAATCTGAAACATTAAAGAAGTGTTTAGAAGAGATTCATGACCAAAAATATATTTACACTGTTGACATTGTTGATGGAATATATAACATTACTACATATTTATTAAATGGAGACATATAAACACGCTTTATGGATGATGGAGATGATAGCTTTTCCAAATCATTCATCAATAATCCCCAAAGATTTAAAATTGGTTCCTCAACATTACTTCCAGACTGTGATATCATCAACATCTGCCTCCTTGAAATCTGAATCGTTTCAAACTTAAAGAGAGGTTCACTGTAAAATTAAAAAGTAATTAGTGTATTAGTTTTGGTATAACAATCACTCATATGAAACAATTTTAACTATGACTTTCAAACTATTAGCATTTAAACACATTTCCCTACCTTCTCAGTGCTTTACTTATGTACATCTGTTGTATGAGTTATATACAATAAGTTGTAACTTATCTACATCAAAACAGACACTGGTCTAATAATGTGCAAATTTCACACATGTGCATCACATAGTATCTTACGTACATCAAAACAGACAGTGCTTTAGCTATGTAAATTAGTTGTTTACCTTGGAGAGATATCTAATGCAAATGCATAGTCTGTCACATATTTCTCTTCGTCACTCAGATTGGTTAAAAAGCTGATGTTCCTTTGTATGAAAGGAGATTTGAAAATAGCTGGTATTGCTTGTTTCCTCTTGTATTGTGCTTCAATTTCTTTTTCATTCATTTCATCATCTTGCTGAGATGCATTCCCCACTATTTGTGGAGTGACCAAGTTTTCAACAATATCTGGGCTCTTTCGAATGATATTTTTCACAGCATAAGGAGTTTCTAAGTTAACTTTTTCTACTGCATGTGCAGGAGTACATTCCATGTTCTCCACAAACTCCACAAGCTTCTTATTGAACATTTGTTCAGTAGTAGCTTCCACATCCACATTCTTCATATCCATATTTGACACACTCTTGTAATTGAACACTTGTTCATTTATGGTGGGAGTTTTTTCTTTATCCACATCTTCATTTATCTGAGGTGTATCTTGAGGGTCAGAATACATGTCAAGGTTAATATCTTGACTGAGTTGATAGCTCTCATCTGAGTTCAACAAACTGTATCTTGGCATCATTGGGTCTCTCTCCTTCTTCTTCTTCTTCATCTTTGGTACCTCATTCTTTTTGGCAGAAACAGCTTCTTCTACTATCTGATCTAACATCTATAATACGTGTGGAGTCAGTTCTTCTAGACCAAAGTCTGCATCTGAGATGGTAGGGAAGTCCTTTTGACAAGTAGAAGGTATTTTGCGTTCTTCTTTTGTGTTGTCATCATTGACAACTTGTGATGCAATATTAGTAACATCCTTCCATTTATCTCCAGATTCTAAGCAGTAAAAGATGAAAAATAAATACTGTATATAAGTTATAATTATACAACACATAGTAACTTATGTACATCAAAACAGACACTTCTATAATCATTTACAAATTTCAACATGTCCAACACATAGTAACTTACGTACATCAAAACAGACACTGTTTTAACCATGTATAAATTTCAATATGTGCAACACATAGTAACTTATCTACATTAAAACAGACACTGTTTTAACCATGTACAAATTTCAATATGTGCAACAAATAGTAACTTATATACATAAGAACAGACACTGTTTTAACCATGTACAAATTCCAAAATGTGCAACACATAGTAACTTATGCAACAGATATCAACTTATGTACGTAAAAAAAGACAATTCTATAAACATTTATAAACAGATAGAAAATTAATTATAAAAAAAAAATATTACCATTCTCTTTTGATGGCTGTTCTCTTCTCGTTTCTGAAAGTTTGTTTATAAATTCATTTGCCAAATTTTCAAAGTCTAGTAGTGGTTTGCATTGGGGGGAGGCAACTTTTGCAACTTTTATCGCATCTTTCAGCCCCCTGAAAGACTTTGAGAACTGAGAAGATTTGTTGATTAAATTCTGCACCCAGTGTATTGCTTCCTTTGGCTCATCATTCTCATCTTTTATTTCCTCCGCCACTTTCACTAGCTTCTCTTTTTCCATTACGGAAGAAACATTTGCAGTACAGGTTTTAGAGTTATCCACCTTGTACCAATCAACCGGTTGTAATTGCAAGACAAAGCCGTTACCGAATGTACCCGATTTCTTCGCTTCGTCCACTATTCTCTTTGAAATGGACTCTTGTGTCCAGAACAACATTGTCGGGAAACAACGAACAGGTGTGCTGTTTCTGTAGCACATTCTTTGTAGATATATGAACACAAAGACCATTATAGGTCCATCAAAGCATTTGTTTCTCTCTGCTGTGTTCATCTTCCACATATCAACGGCCTCAATGAAAGCATCAAGGCAAAATTTGCACCAATTAAAGGTGCGTACCAATGATAAGTCGACTAAAGACATCAATATCTTTAAGCTTGGGGTTGTAGAACAGCTACCCGCTATAAAAATAGAGCAAAGATAAACAATGAAGTTCCTCTTGAATTGATCCCCCCCATCCGTCTGTGTTGTTAGCACGTATTGTAACACATTGTTTGTTATCTTGGAACCTTTAAAATGTTCCTTGAACTCATCAACTAATTGATTATATTTAACATCCTTGTCATCATAGGATGCTAATACAATATCATTTGATCCCACAGGAAGCCCGGTTGCTATGTGTACATCCAAATTCGTAACCTGAAGTGTCTGACCTTTATATGATGATGAATCAGGTTCAAAATTGGAAACAAGCCAATGACCAAGTTTGGCTGGGACTTCTCTTACATTTAGAGAAATTATATCCCCGAACCCCAATTCCTTAATATCTTCAATTTGCTTGTCTGACAGATTTCTTACAAATTTAAACAAACTTTCAAGGGACATCCTTGTGGTCAATGATGGGAGTTCATTCACTGCATGTAAAACCCTCTTCCTTCTATTTTTTGTAGGTTTTGTAGGCTTATTAATGACAGCTGTAAATTTGAGTGAGCAAAACAGATTTAAATGATATGTATAGAGGGCATATGTAACAAGTTCAAGTTCTAAGAACAGATAATTAAAACAACAAATGTACATACCTACAATCGCATCTGAGAGTAAGTGTAATTGTGATTTCGGTGTTTGAAAACTACAATCCTTAGAATCATCAGAATTATCCTTAGAATCATCCTTAGAATCATCAGGAGCATCCTTAGAATCATCCTTAGAATCATCGTTTACTTCTACCCGTCTCTTTTTACATGCAACTATACATAATTAACGAAAAATCAATATGCATCATTTACATTGAGAGTATGGGGTTCAATACGGAGTACTGTATAAGTTTATATACCTTCGATCTTATGAGCAGCTTCCCTCTTTGTTCCGGTTTTCTCCCGATTTGTTTTCATCTTTTTTGTTAACCTAATTTGCACAAGTTGAATAATCTGTCAGAAGAAATCGTTTTATACACAATCGTAAGTAATTGCATACTGCTGATGTGTCGTATTTATATAGCTTTATTCCCTCGATTCCGTTGTCTTTTATGGTCGGAACGCGCTCTCTAGAGCCGTTTCTTCTAACATTTTGCTTTGAGTGAGTGTTTTTGTAGATTCTACACGATTTCAGGTCTTTATGTGCATTTACACTCATATCTGGTTAGAAGAACGATCCCGAGACAAAACCCGTGCCTCGAGACGCTTAGGCGATGAAGAAATAAGAAGCGTTGATTCACTGGGCCATTGGGAAGCGGCCCTTTACTCCTTTTATCAAGGCGTGCACGCCAGCCTGCATGTGACCGGCGGCCTGATGGCCGGCCGGCATGACACAAGGCCATTTTTAGCTTCAAATTGTAGCGGGCGTCGGCCCCTGCATGTGGCAGGCGGCCTGCCGGCCAACCGGCGCGACACACAGCTTGTTTTCGCTTAATCTTGTATAACTAGGGGCTTGTATCATTTTTCTACTTTCACTTTTTCATACTTAGAATATTTTTCCTTAGAAAAAGCTCGTGACCCTTAAGATTCTAGCACTCGATTTCACTCAGATTCGACTTCGGTAATCTCGTTTATGCAATCGTTAGTTTTATATTTTCAATCTTTATCGCAAATTAGTTAGTTCGTCATAATTTTCTCTATTTGGCATTTCGTTGCTCCGTTTACTTCGCTAGATTTTCGTTTGATTATCGTTAGATTTGTTTGCTTCACTTTTAATCATGAATTCCATGTATGCGTATTGTTGTTCCGTAATTACCATGTGTAGCTAATTTTCTCGCTAGGGTCGAGGGGGATCGATGGATTATTATTCGATTATGCTACTTTGATACTAAATGTATAATTATGCTAGTACCATTTTCGCGTGCTTTATTGTCGATTAATTTGTTAAAGGCCACAACACGTTAATCTGTTTGGGAAATTCTAATTCTTGTGCGAAAGCCGAATTAGTATTAGATCACGCGCGATTTGGTAGAGAGTCTAATAAGTTGCGAGAGCCCGTTAGATCCTTCCTAGGTTGACACGATTCGAGAGAACGCGTTATAGCCGACTAGCATGTTTATGTGTTTACTATTCTTGTCGCATGATTGTTGAACGTCTATCGTGAACCCGTGACCTTAGTTTTTATCTCTTTATTAGATTCGATTATTTATTATCACATTTTAGTAGTGTTTCCATCTCTTTCCATCAACCAAACCGTTTAGAGCATCTAGAATCGCCATAGCTATTAGACTTGTTTAACCGTTCCCTGTGGATTCGATACCTTACTTGCCGCTATCTTCTAGTTAGTAGCATTAGGTTTTTCTTGATTGGGTGACACGACTTAACCCATATCAAATTTGGCGCCGTTGCCGGGGATACGATTTTTCTTGTTTTTTTTAGCTTGTTTCTTTTATGCTCTCTTTCGTCTCAAGGAATTAAAATTCCTTGAGATTGATCTCACTCCCTACTTGTAGTTTTGCTTATGCCCAGGTCTTTCCGGCCATCAGAGCTTACTCCGTTCGATCCTGAACCCGAGAAAACCTTTCGTAGGCGACGACAGTTTTGGAGAGAGATTTCCGCAGCTCCCAATCTTGCGACTTTGGAAGCTATTCATACTGAATGTGTAGCTGAGAATCAGTCCTTTGAAGAGGAACATCAATCTCAGTCCGAGACCATTTTACCACCTCCTCCGATCATAAAAATGCCGAAACTTTCTAGTCATTCGGAGCCCGAGCAAACTGCTCTTCCTAAGTTGGTTAAACGACCAACTGCCACTCAAGGTACATTTGAGATTCGACCCGCCTTTATCACTTTGGTGGAGAAGAATCAATTTGGTGGTGAACCTAGGGAGGATCCTCACAAGCATATGAGGATTTTTACCGACTATTGCTCCACGATTTCACTTCCGGCCGGGGTAACTCAAGAAGAAGTCATGGAGATGCTCTTCATGTTCTCACTACGGGATTCCGGTAGGGAGTGGATAACCGATCTCGATAAAGTCACCGAGGGGATCACTGATTGGAATTCTCTCGCTCTTGCCTTCTACAAGCACTACTACCCTCCACAAAAGACGAACATGCTCCGGAGTCAAATCACCAATTTTCGTCAAACTCCGAACGAGAATATCCATGAAGCGTGGGAGCGGTTCAAGAAGCTTGTGAAGGAATGCCCGCACCATGGTTTTCAGGTTTGGTTTCTTTGTAACCAATTTTATAACGGGTTGTATGATGATTGCAGGAGTACACTTGATTCAGCATGCAATGGGCGTTTCCAATGTAATGTGGATGATGATAAGGCTTGGCAAACAATAGAAGAGATGGCATCTCACCACTCCCGATGGGGTAATCCACGTGGTAATACTCGATCAAACTCCGGTGAAAGTGGGTCCTCAAATGCCGTGGCCGTTCAATTAGCCGCCTTGGCTAAGAGATTTGATGCATTTGAAGTGTCAAATTCTCAAGGAGGAGGAGGCATGCATCAAGTACATGCCATGCAAGAGTATGCATGTATGCGTTGTGGTGCCGCGGACCATCAAGCTCAGGATTGCTTAGGCTCCATAGAACAGGTGAATGCGTTCCATTCTATGCGTCCACGTTATCCATATATGAACCAACCAGGATATGATGCATCTCTTTTGTCTTACAGGAGTACTAATGTCTTGAACCCGCCTATTACGCCGGTTTATGTACCCCCACCGAAGCAGCATCTCCTGAATCAGTAGAATTTCCAGAATCAAGGAAATTTTCAGAACCAGCAGCAATTCCATAATTCTCAGAACCAGCAGAACCAGCAGGTTTTCGGTAATCAGAAGAATTTCCAAAATCAGGGAAATTTTCAGCAGCGACCTCACTCGGGTCAATTTCAACAAAATTTTGGCAATACTAATCAGAATTTCGGGAATTCTCACCAGAATTTCGGTACTAGTCAGTAGAATTTTGGCCAATCCTCAGCACAAGCTCAAGGTAATTCTTCTTCTTCTTCGAGTTCTAATGAAATGGCTGAGCTTCGTAGTATGATGCAGATGATGGCCAAGACTCAGGACTCGATGATGGCACAAATGCAAAAGAATGATCAAGCTAAGGATAATCCCATCAAGAATTTGGAGAACCAAGTGGGACACCTTGCCGCGTCACAAGCAACGCGTCAACAAGGTAAACTCCCTTCTCAAGGCGATCAACAGCATGATACGGCTAATGCGATCACTCTTCGTAGTGGCACACACTATGAGGGTCCGTCGATGCCTAAAGATGATACACCGGCCGAGAAGGAGGAGGTTCTAGTGGAAGATGTCAGTGAGGACATTATTGTGGAAACTCCAAGTGAAGATCAAGTTCCACCGCCCACTACTCCCGTTCCCACCCCGACTAGTCCAACAATTCAAGTACCATTCCCGGGTCGATTGAAGAATCGGAAGGAAGCTACCCAATTTGGCAAGTTCATGGAGGTTGTGAAGAATTTGCAGGTTACGGTCCCGTTTACCGAGCTCATTTTGCAGGTCCCGTCTTACGCAAAGTTTATGAAGGACATCTTGACTCGGAAGAGAAGCATTGGTGAGGTAGAAACCGTCGCTCTTACTGCAGAGTGTAGTGCATTTTTACAGAACAAGGCTCCACCAAAGCTAAAGGACCCCGGTAGTTTTTCGATTCCTTGCACTATTGGCACTTTATCGATTGATAAGGCATTATGTGACTTAGGTGCTAGTGTAAGTGTCATGCCTTATTCCGTTTGTGAAAAACTTAATATGGGTCCTCTTAAGTGTACTAGTGTCACTTTGCAGATGGCGGATCGTTCCATAAAACGTCCTTTGGGAGTTTTAGAGGACGTGCCCGTTAGAGTTGGAAATTTTTTTATCCCAGTTGATTTTATCGTCCTTGACATGGCCGAGGACACCCAAATTCCCATAATTTTGGGAAGGCCATTTTTGCACACCGCTGGCGCGGTGATTGATGTCAAGAACGGCAAATTGACCTTGGAAGTGGGTGGAGACACCATTGTTTTCTGCTTAGATAGTACACTTAAGAACCCGATGGTAACGGATTCTTGTTGCATGATTGATATTGTGGATGTTTTGGTTCATGATTCTATGGAGGCGTCCCTTATACGGGACCCCTTAGAGGCTTTGATATGTTTGGAAGCGTGTGCAGGTGATGCTTCCGTTGACTCTGCTGTTGTTGATGCTTTGGAAGCCGCTTTGGAAGGAAGGATGCTCACGGAGGAGCAAGGTGTCGATGTAACCAACATCGTGCACACCTCATTAACTATTGACATATCCATTCCGGAGCGTAAGCCACTTCCGTCTCACCTAAAATATGCCTTTTTAGACGATACCGAGAGCTTCCCCGTGATTGTAAGTGCCGATTTAACTGAGCAATAACTTTCTGATTTGTTAGTTGTTTTGAAGAAAAATAGGAAGGCTTTGGGGTATAGTCTTGATGACTTGAAGGGAATTAGTCCCGATTTTTGTATGCATAGAATTAATCTCGAGGAAGGTCATCGTCCTTGTGTCCAGGGTCAACGTAAGTTGAACCCGAATTTGCAAGAGGTTGTTAAAAAGGAAGTTATGAAATTGTTGGATGCGGGAATTATTTATGCGGTTCCCGATTCAAAGTGGGTGAGTCCGGTACAAGTTGTACCTAAGAAGGGCGGGACTACTGTGGTCCCGAATGAAAAGAATGAGTTAATCCCTACACGAATCGTGACGGGATGGAGAATGTGCATAGACTATAGAAGGTTGAACACCGCTACACTTAAAGACCATTTCCCATTGCCTTTTATCGACCAAATGCTTGAGAGACTAGCATCTCACAAGTATTTTTGCTATTTGGATGGATATTCGGGATTTTTCCAGATCCCGATACACCCCGCCGACCAAGAAATGACCACGTTTACTTGTCCCTATGGCACTTTCGCATATCGCAGGATGCCATTCGGGCTATGTAACGCACCCGCCACCTTTCAAAGATGCATGATAAGCATCTTTTCCGACTACATCGAGTCCATTATGGAAGTGTTTATGGACGACTTTAGTGTGTATGGTATGAGTTTTTCAGCTTGTTTAGCTAACTTGGATACCATTTTAAACCGATGTATCGAGGTCAGTTTGGTCTTGAATTGGGAGAAGTGCCATTTCATGGTCACTGAGGGTGTAGTTTTGGGTCATGTGGTCTCCGAAAAGGGCATTCAGGTGGATAAAGCAAAAGTGCAAGTGATTGAGCAATTGCCCTTGCCGGTTAATGTAAAGGGAGTGAGGAGTTTCCTTGGTCATGCGGGATTTTATCGCCGCTTTATCAAGGACTTTTCCAAAATTGCTAAGCCACTTACACAATTGCTCCTAAAGGATGCCCCTTTCGATTTTACTGATGAGTGTGTGGAAGCTTTTAACAGGATTAAGCAGGCCCTTATATCGGCTCCGATTATTCAGTCACCGGATTGGAATTTGCCATTCAAGATAATGTGTGACGCGAGTGATTATGCTGTGGGAGCGGTTTTGGGCCAAAGGAAGGACAAAGTCTTGCATGCTATATACTATGCTAGTAAAACACTTGATAATGCTCAAGTTAACTATGCAACTACCGAGAAGGAATTGCTAGCTATAGTGTATGCTTTGGAGAAGTTCAGAACTTACTTGGTTGGATCGGAAGTCATTGTTTTCACCGATCATGCGGCTCTTAAGTATCTCCTTGCTAAGAAAGAAGCGAAGCCCCGATTACTTCGATGGATCCTCCTCCTCCAAGAGTTTGATTTATCGATCCGGGATAAGAAAGGAGCGGAAAATGCCGTTGCAGATCATTTATCGAGGCTTAGAGTCGAGGAGGAAGGAGTTGTCATCCCCATAGATGACTCTTTTCCCGATGATTCTCTCATGGCCTTAACTACCGGTGAAAGCGAAGGACCTTGGTATGCGGATTATGCCAATTATTTAGTTGGCAAGGTATTACCCTCCGATCTCTCTTATCAACAAAAGAAAAAATTCCTACATGATGTTCGACAATTTTTCTGGGATGACCCCTATTTATTTAAGGAGTGTGCCGATGGTATTTTCCGTCGATGTGTCCCTCAGTGGGAAGTTCAGGGAGTTCTAGAGAGTTGTCATTCATCACCTTATGGTGGTCATCATGGACCGAGCCGAACCACGGCTAAGGTCCTCCAGTCGGGTTTTTATTGGCCAACTTTATTCCGAGACGCCCAAGCTTTTATTATGTCCTGCGACGCATGTCAAAGGACCGGTAATATTTCTAGGAGGCATGAGATGCCTCAAAATGGGATTCTCGAGGTAGAAATTTTTGATGTCTGGGGTGTAGACTACCAAGGCCCGTTCCCGTCATCCAAGGGCAACCGATATATTTTGGTTGCGGTTGATTATGTCTCCAAGTGAGTGGAGGCGGTAGCATCTCCTGCTAATGATGCTAGAACGGTAATATCTCTGTTTAAAAAGACTATTTTTCCCCGCTTTGGTGTTCCAAGAGCGATTATTAGTGATGGTGGAAGCCATTTCCATGAGAAGCGACTTGATGCTTTACTTGCTAAGTACGGTGTCTCTCACCGTACCGGTCTTGCCTACCACCCTCAAACGAGTGGGCAAGTTGAGGTGTCCAATAGGGAAATCAAGTCTATTCTCCAAAAGGTCGTGTTAAAAGCTCGGAAGGATTGGAGTTCTAAGCTAGATGATACACTATGGGCTTATCGTACCGCCTTTAAGACGCCTATTGGTACTTCCCCTTATCGTTTGGTTTATGGCAAGTCATGCCATTTACCGGTCGAGCTTGAGTACAAGGCTTGGTGGGCGATCAAGGAGCTTAACTTGGATCCACATTTAAGTGGAGAGAAGAGACTCATGCAATTGAATGAGTTGGAGGAATTCCGTCTTGGTGCCTATGATAGTGCTCGGGTTTATAAGGAGCGCACCAAGCGGTGGCATGACAAGCATATCCTTCACCGTGAGTTCAATGTGGGGGATAAGGTATTATTGTTTAATTCTAGACTCCGGTTGTTTCCCGGAAAGTTAAAGTCTCGTTGGTCGGGATCTTTTTCTGTCACCCATGTGGGTAAATTTGGCTCGATTGAAGTCGAGAGTGATTCGGGTGAACGATTCAAGGTGAATGGTCAACGATTGAAGTTATATCATGAAGGTGCTCAAGTTGGAGCGATTGAAGTTATACGACTTCATCCCGTTCCCTCATTCCACTAAATCTTGAAACTCATCAAGTCGTGCGGGACTCTAAACCAGCGCTACCGGGAGGCAGCCCGAGTATGTAAATAATTTCCCTCATTCTCGTTTTTTTTTATTTATCTTTATTTTTATTTATTTAGATGATTTAGTGAGGACGAGAGGAGGGACTAATGTTTTTGGAGACGCGCAGAATCATCGGAAATGACTTGAATTGAAGTTATTAGAAAAAAAAAGGAGAGGAGAAATTCACCATGCATGTGATAATATAGCAGGTCGCCTCAGCCTAGGCCTAGGGGGCCTATCGACTCTAGGGGCCGAGGCGCAAAGTGGATTTGAGTACTAATAGAGTGATTTGTGTGTCTCAGCCTACCCTCAGGCCCCCTATTGACGTCAGGGGCCGAGGTACATGGGAAATTAGAGGATATTGGAGCAAAAATCTCGAAAAATGGAGAAAAAGAGGGTCCGGTCGGCCAGCCGGCCGCCGGTTCAGACCGGCTGGCTATTAGACACGCTATATATATTAAATAATTGGGATGTTCATCAGGCCGGCCAGCCGGCCGCCGGTCCGGACCGGCTGGGGCGTACATCAGACCCCCAAACCCTTTTTTTTCGTCCTTCACTCATTCATTTCCTCCCCTCAACTCTCTCTCTTCTCTCTCTCACCTCCCCCAAAACCCCAATAATCCCAATTTCCCAGCTTCACTATCTCCCTACTTCACTCTCATTCCTCATTTTTTCCCCATATTTTCCCAAAAACTAGTACTTTCAGCCGATTTGCAATGCCTCCTCGGAACAAGCGCACCAGAAACGACCATGCTTAACCCGACATTGAGCCCGATCCAGTTTTTTCCGTTGTAATTTTTACCACTATTGACCAAAAGGTACGGTTTCAAAATTTGAGAAAGCGGTCTATTGTTCCTACTCGTTTTATCGATCGTGATGCTATGCGAACTTTAGGCTTAGATTCTGCTTTGGAACTATTGTTTAAGGGTGTTGGTATGGGTACATTTTTTACGATGCGTCGTAATACGTATACCCAGCTTACGTTGGAATTTCTGAGTTCGTTTGAGGTACATAAGAATAGACGGTCTGGTGATATTTCTGTTGAGTTCCGTTTACTGAATACTAGTTTTGCGCTGAGCCTGAAGCAGTTTGGGAATTGTTTTGACCTTAAGGATTATGATGACCGTACACCACCCGAGTATGCTAATTTTAGGGTGGGAGATTTTTGGGATTGCATTGCTGATGCCCCGCATACTACCGCGGGGCATATGAGTTCAAACAATATTCATAATCCTGTTATTAAGGTTTGGCAGAGGTTTATGGGATGGACGATTTTTGCTCGGAAGGAGCCACATAATGTGCGCACCGAGGAGGTGTCTATTTTGGGCTCGTATTTGCGGCGTAAGCCGAAGGTGTGGCATATTAATATTGCCTATCACCTCGTCCTTCAGTTTAGGAGAATAGCTACGGCCGTTGCCGATGTTCCTATTTATATAGGCGGGTTAGTCACGCAATTAGCTGTTCGGTTGACCGCTTTTAACGAAGCGGATCATGAACCAGTCCCGGGCGAGATTACCCTTAGCCTACGTTATTTGGCTTCTCTTAACTGGATTTCTTCTAGGCATCAGAATCGTTGGGCTTGGCTTATTCATGAGCAGGCGACTATTATTTTGCAAGCCGGGTCGATTTTATCACTTGAGGCTGATCAGCCTAATTATTTCTTACCCGTCGCTGCCCCTAGCTCTCTTCCCTCGTCGCATGCTGTTACCTATACTCGTCGCCCGACGAGCGAGCCTAGTACTTCCCAGCCCGCCTCTGAGCCCGGTCCATCTCAGCCTGCATCTGAGCCTACCACCACTACTGCTTTTGAGCAGCCTCCTCCACTACCCCAGTATGCTCCTCTCCATCCCGATCTGATTTCTTGGATGGAGCGCATGGAGTTGAGTGCCGGTTCGTCCCGTTCTGATTTTGATACTTTTCGCACGGAGACTCGTGCCGACACCGCTGCTACTCACGCTCGCCTAGACAAGTTATATGCTGATCAGTGTCTCGGGATGTATCCCGTTTATGATGACTATGCTAGGCGTGCGGCTGTGCCACCACAGGGCCCTTACCCCTCGTACTTTTCGTGGCCCGTGGGTGGTTACACTGATCCTTCGATTCATGGCGGCTTTCATCTTCACACTGACTATTTCAGCGCCCCAACGGGCCCTGCTTTTGGAGCCGTTAGTGATTATCAAGGAGGTGGTTGGTATACGGGTGGTGCATCTGGCTCCGGGACTGCTGCAGATGATGATATGGAGGATGATGATTTCGGTGATGACGATGATTTCGGTGATGATGATCAGTAGCGGATTGCTGATTCCGCTACCTCTCCGTGTATATATTTGGTATGTCTTTTATCTATCCTCAGTTTTTATTTGTGCCCCCCACCAATTTTGAGTCTGTATGATATGGACATTGAGGACAATGTCGAGTCTAGCGTGGGGGAGTTTTTAGTATTTTTAGTTTTATTTCCTTGAGTCTTAGCGTCTGTCTATGATACCGATTATGCAGCAATGATGATAATTTGCGCTCTTTAGGCTACCTACTCATTCTTAATTGGCATTCATCTGACCTTTGTTATGTGGAATAATAATTAATCGATAAGTATGCAACCAACTGAGCTATAATTTGTGATACCCATTTAGACCGACCTTGCATTTAGGCTGTAGCTACAAAATTGGTGAGATTTAGAGCCTCTTGTAGCCAGTACATTCATACCTGGCTACCACTTAGGTTGTGTGTGTAGGTCTCCTCGTGGAATATGTTATGTCATTACGCATAAGTATGGTGTTTTCCCCTTTATTTTGACTAACTTGCCTAGTGATCATTTTTGGGACATTTTCATTTTTCATCTATTTCTATCCATTGTTCTCCTTGGCTAATATATAAAGAATTTACAAAATGAACTACAAAATCAAATTTGCCTACCTAGCCAAGCTTGATGAAGTAGGTCACCTAGTGCGTTCTATGCTCGTTATTGTGCGATTATGGAGATCTTTGGTGGATGTTTGGATGTGGTTGAATCTGTTTCAAGGGAGTATGTAGATTTTGTCCGGGCCAATTTGAGTCATTGTTTATATTTGCTTCTAATTTCATCAAGCTTTGAAAAAAATCGAAAAAAGAATAAAAAAAAAAACAAAAAAAATAAATCTTATTCTCGTTACTTTTATTTTCCGTTTACTTGATGAAATTCGAGCGCCCTCTTTTGACCCCGGACACGTCCTCATTGGTTGGTGGTTTGTATGTTTTGTTTATGGAAGTGGAAGAATTTTTGAGTTGAGCATTATCGCACTAGTTAGTTCACTAGCTTGGCTTTAACCTCACATGACCATATCAATTTCCACCTTCTACCTTGTTATCATCATCCTTGCCTCCCTTTGTGATCTTAGCATGTTTTGTAAAAATTTAGAGGTCGATACCATACTAGATTGCGGGCATATTTCCATGAGTTTGAGTAGTTGAGCGTTCTCACATATATATTTTTTCACATATACACACCCTTCCTAATTGAGCGATGAGTGGCTCCGTGAGCAGCCTATGCAAGGGTTTTGGTTGAAAATGTGGTTTTTACATATTATGCTTGGTGAAGTTGTGCATTTGTTGATGGATTAATTTTCCTATTTCCCGTCTTGGAATTCGTTTCCTCGACTTGGTTAGATGTTTGCTATGATGGACTTGAGTATTTGGTTGCTTATTATTTGCTTTGAGCTGTTTCGGTATTATATTAGTTGTTTTCTTACGGGTCTTGATTGAGGACAAGCAAGGGTTCGGTTCGGGGGAAGTTTGATGTGTCGTATTTATATAGCTTTATTCCCTCGATTCCGTTGTCTTTTATGGTCGGAACGCGCTCTCTAGAGCCGTTTCTTCTAACATTTTGCTTTGAGTGAGTGTTTTTGTAGATTCTACACGATTTCAGGTCTTTATGTGCATTTACACTCATATCTGGTTAGAAGAACGATCCCGAGACAAAACCCGTGCCTCGAGACGCTTAGGCGATGAAGAAATAAGAAGCGTTGATTCACTGGGCCATTGGGAAGCGGCCCTTTACTCCTTTTATCAAGGCGTGCACGCCAGCCTGCATGTGACCGGCGGCCTGATGGCCGGCCGGCATGACACAAGGCCATTTTTAGCTTCAAATTGTAGCGTGCATCGGCCCCTGCATGTGGCAGGCGGCCTGCCGGCCGGCCGGCGCGACACACAGCTTGTTTTCGCCTAATCTTGTATAACTAGGGGCTTGTATCATTTTTCTACTTTCACTTTTTCATACTTAGAATATTTTTCCTTAGAAAAAGCTCGTGACCCTTAAGATTCTAGCACTCGATTTCACTCAGATTCGACTTCGGTAATCTCGTTTATGCAATTGTTAGTTTTATATTTTCAATCTTTATCGCAAATTAGTTAGTTCGTCATAATTTTCTCTATTTGGCATTTCGTTGCTCCGTTTACTTCGCTAGATTTTCGTTTGATTATCGTTAGATTTGTTTGCTTCACTTTTAATCATGAATTCCATGTATGCGTATTGTTGTTCCGTAATTACCATGTATAGCTAATTTTCTCGCTAGGGTCGAGGGGGATCGATGGATTATTATTCGATTATGCTACTTTGATACTAAATGTATAATTATGCTAGTACCATTTTCGCGTGCTTTATTGTCGATTAATTTGTTAAAGGCCACAACACGTTAATCTGTTTGGGAAATTCTAATTCTTGTGCGAAAGCCGAATTAGTATTAGATCACGCGCGATTTGGTAGAGAGTCTAATAAGTTGCGAGAGCCCGTTAGATCCTTCCTAGGTTGACACGATTCGAGAGAACGCGTTATAGCCGACTAGCATGTTTATGTGTTTACTATTCTTGTCGCATGATTGTTGAACGTCTATCGTGAACCCGTGACCTTAGTTTTTATCTCTTTATTAGATTCGATTATTTATTATCACATTTTAGTAGTGTTTCCATCTCTTTCCATCAACCAAACCGTTTAGAGCATCTAGAATCGCCATAGCTATTAGACTTGTTTAATCGTTCCCTGTGGATTCGATACCTTACTTGCCGCTATCTTCTAGTTAGTAGCATTAGGTTTTTCTTGATTGGGTGACACGAATTAACCCATATCAACTGCCTATTATTTTATACCAATCTTCAAAAAATCGTTTCAAAAAACAACAATATACCGCAATGTCGAAGGTAATCGGAAAAGATAATCTAGAATAAACTTACAGAAATCGTTGAATTGTTGAAGATAATTCGGGGAAGATCTTAAGAGATCGCTTTCTTTTTTTTCTTTTTCTTTTGTGGCTATGAAGTAGGTCAGATACCAATTTTGAGTATTCTTTTTTGGGTTTTAATTAAATAATAAACGGGCTCCTGTTAAGATACGGAGTACTATGTTTGATTTATAATGCTATTATGTTCATTGAAAATAAGACAGATTCTAAGTATATAAGATATTATATTTTGTACATAAGTGTACTGGAAAACATACAGTAAGAGATTAATACTTTTAGTGTACATAATATAGAATTTAGAGAACATAAGTCAAATATACAAAAACATAAGACATGCTTCTTGTGTGAAGTTTACTATCTACAAGACATATTTCGTCCAAGGTTATCTTAGAGATGTTCCTTGTACATATTTGTATTTTGATGCGTACATAACATATCCAATGATAAACAAATAATCCATTGATTGCCATTTTCATATTAATAGATCGTCTATTACAGTAATATAACTAATTCTACATACAATTAAAATAAGATCTCATATTTTTCCTTAACACTGAAATTTGTCACATAGTTCTTTTCCCACTTCAAAAGATCCAAGCATGTTTCACGCCTAAATTCTTTGTTATTTCTAAAGTATGATTCACTTGTCCATTTCTTCTTGTCATTCAATGCCTTTATCCATTTCATAACAAAGACACCACAATCAACTTCATTGTTTTGCTTCGCTGCATTTTTAAACGCTTCCACTTGAAATTTTCCCATTTGTTTGGAAATTTCTTCATAGCCAGGGTAGTTTTGTAAAATGTTTGAAACATTATACACTACTTTTTCAACATGCTTGTTCTTTTTTCTGTAAAACTTCGTCTTGCATGAATCAAGGACGTAATTCCTTTTATCTTCTAGATCACAGACAAGTAAAATCCAATAATTCGGGTGTTCGGTGTGAATTGGAACAAAGATTTGAAAATTTACACATTTCATAGTCATAAACATAGTTTTTTTTATAGTTAATCATCGTCAACTTTTAATACTTTAATCATTGGGTGTACCTTTCTCATAGATTTCGTATCATGAGGCATGTATGATACAATACAGTACGGAGTATCAAGAGTAGTAGTGCTCTTTGGGTCTAATTGCTGAAACAAAAGATAAGCATCAAATAAACAACTGTAACCTTAAATACCGAAAATAAGTACACCAATTTGATATACTTACCCCTGCCTTTGTTGGAAAGAATACGACATCCTTCCTTCCTAATGTAATATAAATTCCATACAAATCTATCGCCTATTAAAATGGAACTTGTTAGATTTATTTAGAAGCATTTGAATTTATAAGATTAAAACTTGTTAGACATATTCTTACCATATCAAATAATTCCTCATCTGCAAATAACAATGCTTGCATATCTATGCGGCTTAAACACATCCATTCAGTTTGTATAATGATTTCGCTGTAAAATAACACACAACGTGGGAGTTATAACCTTAAAATTAATTAATTATGATGAATGATTTCAAAAACAATGGAAAGGGTAGAATGTATTACCTATTATACGATCGTAGCATGGCATCGTATTCTTTCTGCTTGTCCTCTAATCCCTTTCCAGCAAAATTCTTTTTTGTTACTTTTTTCAAGAAATTTTCAACTATATGAGAATCGCTGTATTTTTTTGTTGTTAAATTTTCCACTTCCAAGCTGATAAAAGTCATAGAACAGAATATGACTTTGTAATCGAAACAATATATAATAATTTATGTATGTCAAATTATGACTTATCAACAGCAAGCTATCAGATACATACAACATTTTTTTTGCCTCCTTCAACACAGTATTCTTCAGCTTATTCCTGTCTGAAGTTAGTATTCTGTGGCAATACGACACTGTCATCATCTTTACGTAATCATTGTATGAAATGGTGGACTGCACATATACATAATCATTACACATGATAACATTAGTATATTGGAAAATAATAACATATAGATTAGTATCAGTGATGAATGTGTTGTGATTTTTAACTTACTGGTTTGAACTCTTCGGCATAATTGTCTTTATTGCCTTTGTATGTTTCAATGATTCTCATTGAAAGAATGCCATTGTTACTTTCCAAATCTTTAGAGAAATCTGGAATATATTCGATCAACTCATAGGTATCAAACTCATTCACCCATTCGATTTTATGTTCGAAATGTTCCTTCAAATAACCACTCTGAAAATATAAGCCAATTATTCAGGCCAGATAACATAAATTTTAATGTACAGAGCACAGACTTATATATAAATGCCTAAAATTTTAATGAACGAAAAAACACAAACATAGAATGTGTAATGTTAATGCCTAGAGTATGCTCACATAAATCTCTTTAGCTCCAAGACCAATCTCTTTGCTGTTAATTCCTTCATGAAACCCAAAATGAATCATCTCAAATTTCTTCGAGACTGAGTTTGCACAGTAAACAACATAACCTGCTGAATATCTAAAGCAGAAAAGTGCCTTGAAGAAAATCACATTATTAGTTCTCACAATGAATGAATGATTAAATAAATAAATAAATAAGAGTTATAAAGAATATCATTTTGATTACCAGTTGCAAATCATTAACGTCCATTTCACTTGTGGGAACCTGAAACATTGTAGTGATTGTTTAGAAGAGAATCATGAGTGAAAACAGTTTTTATCATATGTGAATGGAATACATAACATTACCTGATATTCTTGAAAAGGAGACATATACACACGTTTGATAGATGATGTCGGTGATAGTTTTTCCAAATCATTCATCAATAGGCACCAGAAATTTAAAATTAACTCATTGATTCGGGTATCACAGGTTGCCATCATCGACAGGTCCCCTCTTGAAAGTTCAATGTTTCCAAACTTAAACAGAATATCCCTGAAAAATTAAATTATTTAGTGTACTAGTTTTGCTATACCTGGTATGAATCTTATGTAAAAAATATATTAATTTATGTACATCAAAATAGGCACTGCTATAACCATGCACAAATTGATATCAAGTTATGTACATCAAAACAGATGGTGCTTTGACAATGTACAAATTGTGAACATGTGCAATAGATATCAACTTATGTACATCAAAACAGGAACAGATATGAAACTTGTTCAAAAGATTAATGAGACTTACTGCAAAGACTTTCCTGGTGCAAATACATAGTCTGACACATATTTCTGCTGAGCTTTGAGAGAGGTCAAACAGCTGATGTTCCTATTAATAAAAGAAGATTTGAAGACTGCTACATCTCCTTGTTTTCCCTTTTGCTGTGCTTCAATTTTTTTTTAAGTGTATCAATTTCCTTGTTTTGATTTGTAAGAGATTCCAAATGCACATTTACAACAGAAGTTTCCAAATCCATATCAACACTTTCCACAGTATGTGCATTCAAAAAATCTTTGTGTTCTACAGAAATAATTTCACTGTCATTATTAACAGGAGTAGAAATACGAACATCTGTACAGATGTCTTCTGCAGCATCAACATTTTCCACATTGTCCGCATCGAACACATGTTCATTTTCCTCGGAAATAATTTCACTGTCATTCTTGGCAGGAGTAGAAATACGAGCATCTGTACAGATGTCTTCTGCAGCATTAACATTTTCCATAGTGTCCACATCGAACACATCTTCATTTTCTTCGGAAATAATTTCACCGTCATTCTTGACAGGAGTAGAAATACGAGCATCTGTACAGATGTATTCTGCAGCATTAACATTTTCCACAGTGTCCGCATCGAACACATCTTCATTTTCCTCGGAAATAATTTCACTGTCATTTTTGATAGGACTAGAAATAGGAGCATCTGTACAGATGTCTTCTGCAGCATCAACATTCAACACATCTTCACTGTCATTCTTGACAGGACTAGAAATAGGATCATCATGAATATTGATGTCTTCTGCAGTATCAACATTTTCCAGAAGTAGTACAGTATTCATTTCATCTATCTTGTCCTTTTCAAGATCAGTCTTTTTCACAGAAGTAAGATCTTTTGCCATCTTATGTATCATATGCATTATTTCTGGATTCTTCTCATTTTGTTCCTCCTCACCTATTTTGAAGCAAAAGATGAAACATAAGTAGTATATTCAACATATTATAGCAAATGAATGGGGATAAAACCAATTGAAGAAAAATTCTTACCAAATTCTTCATGTTCTGTTATTGTCACAAGTTTTTCAACAAAATCATTGGTCAACATTTCCAATTTTGTTATTGGTTTGCATTGAGGGGAGACAAACTTTGCAACATTTATAGCATCTTTGAACCCCTTGAATTTTTTTGTGAATTCAACAGATTTCAGCATTAAACTTTGTAACCAATCTCTTTCTTCCTGTCCCTCTTTGTTCATACTTTCCTTTACTTCCTCCCCCTTGTACCAATCAAGGGACTCTAATGGGATAACCAGACCATTACCAAACGTACCCGATTTTTTTGCTTCTTCCATTATTCTCTTTGAAATGGACTGTTGTGTCCAAAACAGCATTGTTGGGAAAGCACGGACTGGTGTGCTGTTTCTGTACTGCATTCTTTGCAAATATATGAACACAAAGACCATTATAGGTCCATCAAAAAACTTCTCCTTCTCTGCTGTGTTCATCTTCCACATATCAACAGCCTCAATGAAGGCATTAAGGCAAAATTCGCACCAATTATATGTAGGTACCAATGACAAGTCAACTAAAGACTTCAATATCCTAAAACTTGGAGTTGCAGAACTGGTACCTTCTATAAAATAAGAACAGATATAAACTATAAAGTTCCTTTTGAAGAGATCACCTCCATCCTTTTGATTACTAAGGATGGATTTCAATGCAGTGGCCGTAACCTTTGACCCTTCAAATTGATTCTTACATTCATTAAGAAGTTTGTTGTATTCCATGTCTTGGTCATCATACGATGCAAGGACAATCTTGTTTGGTCCCATAGGAAACCCAGTTGCAATATGTACATCAAGATTTGTCACATCAAATGTATTATCTTTAAATGTGGCTGAATCAGGAATGAAATTTGTAACAAGCCAATAAGCAAGCTTGCACGGGACTTCTTTTACTTTCAAATCAATTAAATCCCCAAACCCTAATTCTTTAATATCTGCAGCCTGTTTCTCTGACAAATCATCATTTAGAAATCTAACCAAACCATCAGGGGACATTCGTGTCTTCAATGATGGCAGTTCGTTCATTGCATGTAGAACTCTCTTCCTCCTATTCTTTGTAGTTTTAGGAGCAATACCTGTAAATTGTATGTTCATAACGCATTACACAATGCACATAACTTCAAACACAAATTGTATGTAAATTTTTAAAGCTATACTAAATAAAAAAAGTTCTTTTCAAACAATATTGAAACATAGTAGTCTATTTAATGAATATACCTTTATCTGCGTCTGTTATCAAACATAATTGTTTGTCTGATGTTTCTTCATAATTATCAGAGTCTGTATCCTTTTCTTCAGTTCGCCTCCTTTTACATTCAGCTACGAATAAAGAACACAAAATCAGTATAATTTCATTGTACATAATTTAAATTGTACACAAATACCTTAAATTGTACATAATTTAAATTGTACCTTTCTCCTTTTTATCAGTTTTCCTCTTTGGTGCAGTCTTCTCCAGGTTTGATTTCATCTTGTCTCGTGAATTACTTAACCCTAATTTTCAACAAAATCACTCTAAAAATCAAAAACATAACAAACAAAACTGCATATGTACCTAATCTCCAAAGAATAAAAGATTGCAATTTTACTTTACTGTAAATTTCACAAAATCGTTCGAAAAACCAGTAGTTATGGCATGCAAAGAATCAAGAACATATCACTCACCAAATAATCGTTGAAGATGATCGAAATAGTTGAAGTGATTATGGGAATTCTCAGTAGTTGAAGTGAAATAGTTCAAATTATGCAATACTAGTAGTTGTCAAATGACTGTTGAAGTGATTATAGGAATTCTCAATAGTTATTTCCAAACTCTTAATAATACGTCATTTTCAAAAAGTCCTAATACGTCATAAATACGTCCTAGAGTAGTGGAATACTGAGTACTAGTACTATATTTCAAAATAATGTGTCTAATACGGAGTACTTTATTATTATTATTATTATTATTATTAATTAATTAATTATTATTATAATTTGACAATCTACAAATTGTGAACATGTGCAACAGATATCAACTTATGTATATCAATTTAGACACTGTTTTAACTATGTAAAAATATCGATATGTACAATATATGTTAACTTATGTACATGAATTCAGACACTGTTTTAACTATGTAAAAATATCAACATGTACAACAGATGTTAACTTATGTACATCAAAACACTCACTACTTTAAGTATGTAAACAATTGACAAATACAACAGATATTATGTTATGTACATACAAATTAATAAATAAATGAAGGTAATTAATATACTTCAGAATTAAAATATCATTTTCATTAAAATCAATTTCCACTGCGCAACATTTTGCATAACTTATCCATATCCATGCACTCTTCTAATGTAATTAATTTTAATCTATATAGGTCACTTTCTTCTTTAGCACACTTAATAGTTTCCAAGTGTTTATTTTCCTTAGAATCAATAGTTTTGAAATGATAATAGTGCAATACTGTTTGTGCATGCACATTATCTGTCAGATAGCATCTGCATCTCTTTGAAACAATAATTCCACCTCTAAGTACAATATTCATTCCATCACGTATCAATGTTGTCAAGCTTCTATTGTAATCAACAACCCATCGAGGTGCATCGGAGTGTAATAGGAACATCTGCGCCCATGTTTTACAGACAATCGCCGTGTTAGCCTTATCAACGTAAGATGGAAGTTTTTCGAAAATTTTCCACATGCAATCTTCGTTGCACATAACTTCGGTTGTTGACGAAGATCGTTTATCATATGTCTCAAACTGATGACACTGATTGAAAATGAAGGAAAGATTATGCAACTTCTGCCGCCTTGAGTTGTTTATAGTTGTTAATCTATCTTCAACCTCGTTATTTATCAACCACCCCTTGCATATAAATTTCATAATGTAAATTTAATTAACGAAATAAAAATAGATTGACTGAGCTGGATGTGAAAATAAGTAGATGATGTGAATAAGATGGGAGCAAGTGGATTATAAAGGTGAAATTCAACTACCCCATTTGTTGTACTAATTACTAATAATCTGGCACGTGTCAAACATGCAGTGCTTTGATTACTGTACAAATTTTCAACATGCACAACAAATATGTAAAAATGTCGACATGTACAACAGATGTTAACTTATGTACATAAAAAAAGTCACTACTTTAAGTATGTAAAAAATTGACAAACACAACAGATATTATGTTATGTACATCAAAACAGACCCTGTTTAAAATATGTACATCAAAAGCTTTTATACGGGTAGTTTTGTCAATACATAATGTACATCAAAGCAAACATTTCTATAACCATGTACAAATTCCAACATGTGCAACATATAGTAACTTATTTACATCGAAAAAGGCACAGTTGTATATATATATAAGAAGCTTTTATACGGTTATATTAAAAATAATGTACATATTGAAACAAGTACATATTAGTCATCAATACATAATGTACATATTTAAATATCAACTGTACATATTAGTCATAGTAATAACCAAGAACAAGGTTGTACATATTTCTATAATTGTTGTACATAACTTAGCTAGTTACATATTACTGGAATAAAATCATAAGTTGTTCTAATTAAATTTATGGGGCAGTTGAACACAATTATATACACTATGTATATAAAGTATGTCATTTATATAAACTATGTATATCATATCTATTATATACACTATATGTACATACTTACACATCAGCTTTACATATTAGTCATAGTAATAACCGTGAACATGGTGTACATATTTCAATAATTGTTGTACATAAGTTACTCTAATTAGATTTATGTTTACTGAAGCACTCATAATCCGTCAAACATAGCCTTATGTACAAATACATATAAAACGCGTGATAAGTAAATAATTTTATAACAAGTGTACATAAGTTCAAATTAACTTGAGATTCATCTTTCATATAGTTCAAACATTACATATATAAGGAAAAAACAAAATACACTTATATATCTGGATAAAAAATTTGTTGGCTCAAACAGATATTCAGCAAAGGTAGATGATCGACGAAAATCTTCAGGAGAAGAACCATGAAGATGAACTACATCTTCTGAAGATGCAAGTCGAAGTTGCATATAGTGTAGCATATCTCTACAAAGCAGATCTTTAGTCAGATAGCATCTGCATTCCTTTAACAGCAAGACACCATTCCTATGAAGAGAAAGTAATCCATTGTTAATGCTTGCATGCACACTCATACTGTACTCCATTTCTAAGAGAAGAGAATGAGGATGTGCCAAAAGTATTTGAGCCCATCTTTTGCAAACAAGACTCAATTTTGCAAACTCTTTCTTTCTAAAAGTAGGGTTGACCTTTCTGAAAATTATTTCCATTATATTTTCATTTTCAAAAACCTTTTCAAGTGATTCAACATATGGACTTGAAATAGGTCCATGAGAATCGGTAAATATAAAAGGCAACTTCTCCTTCTTTTGAGAAGCAAACCACAGTTTATGTTGTTGCCTAATATCGTATATCTTTCCATCACATGTAATATTCATCTTTTGTTGAGAAAGGAAGAGAGAAAAAGGGATACAGAGAGAGACACACAAAAAGAGAGGGAAACAGAGAGACAAATTGAGAATTTGTTGAGAATGTGGGATTTTATAGCACAAGTTTTTAATTTTTTAATGTTCTGAGACAGATTATGTGCACCAAAACAGAAGGTTCGTAGTACATAAATTTCAATGTATAAGAGAGTGAAATGTGTATAAAATGTATAGAGCAAAGAATTGACCAATGTATAAAATGTATATAAGACAGATTATGTACAAAGAAACTTATTAATGTATAAGGCAGTGATTTACCAATGTATAAAATGCGTTAAATGTAGTACATAAATTAAAATTGAAGTAAAGGTGAATAGTCTGTACACACATAAATTCTGGATTCTATTAGACACAATTATTAACTTTGGTAAATGAGGTATTTCATGGGTGAATTAAAACGTGTCTATCATGCAATAAATAAATATCTCAAAATTGCATGAGTAATTACAAAGGGGGTTGAGTGGACTTTCAATCAGTTATATATATACTCCTCAAGTTAAGATTGAGAGTAGTTAAACTTTGAAATTTTTTTTTTTAAAAAAAAAAACCCAAAAAAATGTATGTAGAACTGATGTACCCTCCTAAATGCATTATTGCAAATTTACCATTTGAGGTGGTTGATAACAAGGTTACCAGTAGATCACTAACTGGTTTAAGGAACATGTTAATTTGTGTAATAAATACTTACATGCATTGAATAAGAAATCATATACAAAGCTTTTATTAGATAAATTGTGTTTTTGTACATAACTAATAGATAAATCTATACTGTTTTAATGTTACATAAATTATTGGGATAGATTAATACATACTGTATTATTTAAGTACAATATTTACATACTGTATTAAATAACTGGTAGTTTTGTTGTACATAGATTAGTATATACTGTACATACTAGTAGATCACTAACTGGTTTAAGGAACAAGTTAACTGCCTTGGGTTATCCGGTGGAGAAGATTATGCTAAAGTGGATTTCCAGTCCAAATGGCCCGATCTTCACCAGAGCTGCAGTCATTTGTTTCAAGAGCGGTTATCAGAACTACCTCCACGCGTATAAGCTGCAACGAGCCTTTGAAGACTTCAGAAAAGGCAAACCTGAAATGGGGATGCAGATTCATCCATACGACGGACCTCGCTGTTGGGTTGCCTCTTGGATGGATGACCAATATCTGTCCAGGGACACAGACTACAGGATGGTTCCCCTGACGTTGAGGGGAGAGGGTGGATATTTGGCGGACATGACGAAAATCTGCCACTATGAGATCTGCCTGGAGGCCTTGTGGCAGATTTACCCAAACTTCTACCCTTGAAAAGATGATCTAGGTAAGTGATCGAGGAACCCTAGGATATGAATGTTATTTTGCAAGCATATGAATTTTTGTGCATATGCAGTTACTGTTAACTCGGATTGTAATTCTAATCCTACTTTGGATGTATTGTACTGCAATTATTGATCACTTACATTTTGGAAGGAACTGATTATAGTATGAATGTTAATTACGTATTTGACGTATGTGTTCTTGGTAGTACTGATCTGTACTGAGTATGCATGCAATTTTTGGTGAATAACTTCCAGTTCAATCGATATGAACAAGGGGCTTGGAATAATTCTCAAATCCCTCAAATCTCCACTACCTCTTTTGATGCAATGTTAAGGTTCATAGAGAGAGGAGTAGATGTTGGTAAAGAATGCAAACGGTCATTATCAATTTTACATAATTTCATATGAGATGTACATATCTCAACTAGTTATCCATGTACAATTTTCACCATGTACAACAAATATTAACTTATGTGCATCAAAACGGACACTGCTTTAACCATCATAGGACATTAGAATTTGGAGTGTACATAAAGTAATTTTTAGTGTACATAGGGTATTATATGTTGTACATAAAGAAATTAATCAAGTAATACAAATTCATTTCAGTGCGAAATCCCAATATTGACATTGGAGTTCAAACAAGTTAAATTTAATGAGCAACCAGCCCATAATCTAGAGTCGGGCAACCAGTCCATCAAATATTTTATTTATAAATAAAATATATTGACCTTTAATTTACTGACCTTTAGTTCAAACAATACACACTGCTTTATATGTACTTGAAGTATAGCATTTTATATGTACATATATCTTTTAAAAGAAACACTGCTTTTAGACATGTATCATGTACAACGCACATTTACTTATGTACACCAATACACAGTATAAGTTTATGTACAACACAGTATAACTTTATGTACATAGTATTTACTGTTTTAATATACATAAATTACATTAACATTAAAACAATTTTAAAACACACCATTAATAATATTTTAAATATAGAAACGACAGTGCTATACCTTTGAATATGTGCAGTACAACTTATATACAACAAATCGTAAGTTATGTAACATTACTTTGATTCAATATGTACTACAACTTAATAGAGTATACCATAATCAATACTTTGAAATGAAAAGTCGCCTGGGGTAGTTGAGTATGAAAAAGTCATGATTACTTTGCAGTCAGTATTACTTTAGAACATTAAAAATAGTTTTTTATGGTTAAAATAATACTCTTACTCTATACTTTGACAGTGCTATACCTATTATGTATAGTAAAACAACAAAACATAGAAGACTAAACTCCCTTTGTGAGTATTTAATACCCCAACTCCATTTCAAATAAAATCTTTAGCAAATTTTTCCTTAGTACCTCAGATGAATTGGTGCAAATTATATGTTCATTAACTTGCACTAATTCATCTAAGGTACTAAAGACAAATCAGCTAAAGAATTTATTTGCATGGTATTTGATGGATAATTATAATTATTTCTAATTAAATAATGCAAAGAGGAATGTATTGTGGGTGTGGGTGTAGGTGTGGGTGTGCTTTCGTCAATTTATACTGTAAGTGGCAAAAAGTCATTAATTAGAAAAAAAAGAAGGTATACATGGGGAAGGTATAACTGGTGTAGGTATATATGAGAGAATATAAATGCTGATGGTCAAGAGCATCCTTTCCCAAAATGACAAACGTGTCCAAGTACAATTGTATGTTTTTATATCGTCAATGTAAAAACTGTCATTAATTTGTACTGGGGAAGGTAATTTTTTGGGGAAGATATGTCATTAAATGCTTCACTGTACATTGTATCTTACCCGGACCCCAATTCCTAGATAACAGTGTACATTGTTTTATACACTGTTATAACTTTGAACATATGTGCAACAGATATTATGTTATGTACATCAAAACATACACTGTTATAACTATGCATAAATTGCGAACATGTGCAACAGATATCAACTTATGTACATCAAAATAGACACTATTTTTACTATGTAAAAATATCAATATGTACAACAGATATCTACTTATGTACACAAAAACAAACACTATTTTAACTATGTATTTTAAAATTTAAATTTATATTCCAATTTACATCACACTTTACATCAAAAGACATATAGTATATTCCACTAATTAATGCATATATTACACTACATAATGTATATATTCATATTCCATCTAAAGACATAATAAAGTCTAGGTGGGGAAGGTATAACTGGGGTAGGTATGAGATGGGGTTGGTAAAGTAATGTATATCCACGCGTAAAGAACCAAGCTGGGGTAGGCAATTAATACGAAGACTATTCAGTAAATTCAAAGACTTCTGAAGTTGAAATATTGTATCAACTTTACAGTACTTGTTTATACATCTTTCCATTTCACCTTTTTCTCTTCATCTCATTAATAAAACCATGAAAATATTGTGTAAGGGATGGGCGAAGAATAATGAAATTGAAGATAGAGTAACAACCATTAATAAGAGCAAGGAACAGAAAATTAATCATCTATCTTTCATTTATAATCATCATCATGAAGTTGAAATACATGGAAGACGATTTTCATCAACAATTGAAGTAATGTGCAATGAAGATTTCATGGAAAAAATCTTTCAAAGGCTTCCCTCTGATTATGACAAAGCTAACATGGCTATGGTTTGCAAGAGGTGGTCCCAAATGTTTCTATTACGGTCCGATGCACCAAAATGGAATATAGATTATAATAGAAGATTGGGAACAACTCATATTAAAGGAATGACTACTGTTCGTAGAGATGGAATTGAAGTTTCCAAGAGATGTAGATGTTATTTGACGAACAATATGCATGCTAGAAAATTATTGCACAGCTTTCAACTTGGATCTGAAGAAAATGAACATTTGAAGATTATTGAATCTACGGAAGAGGAAGATTACAGATCACATTTTTCTTTAAGAGATTATTTAAAAGGATGTAGATTAAGTAAAATTGTCTATAGCCAAGAAGAAATTTTCATGATTGAATGACTTATTCTATGGAGTGATTAATTATCCAACCATTTGTATGTTTTGGGATTTTCATTCATAAGTACTGTTTTAGGAATGTCTACTTATGGTTGTGACTTGTGGTAGGAACTCCCGTTTATTCAGAAAGTAACTTATGTACACCCGTTTATCAACTTATATGCATTCCTTATGTTCAATATGTACAACAGATATCTACTTATGTACATCAAAATAGACATTACTTTAAATATGTAAAAATATCAACATGTACAACAGATATCAAATTATGTACATTAAAACAGACGGTACATTAATTCAGTGAAGGAAGAAGGCTACAAAGAGGAACGTCGTCAATTGGAGTTTTCGCTTTCCTCCCAACCTCAATGGTCACAAACTTCCCGTTTGTGATTCAGGCAGATTTTATCCTTGCTTCTTCTCGGGAGACTATTAAATCTCCACTCTCCTTCTGGTTAACTAAGATGTGTTGGAGAATTGGGTTTGACATCTTACCACCCATGATCCTAGTTGACAAACAGGCTCTATGGTAGTTAGCCACTCATGATCCTAGTTGACAAGAGGGTAAAGACTCAAGAGGAAGTATCCGAGGAAATCAACCCGGGTATATTCAACACGTTAAACCCTCACGGCTTTGTACCATTCAAGGGACTATAACGGTATCACATACCACTGTGTTGATAACAGATTAACACAAAACTTGAACTTGCACCAATTCATCCGAGGTACTAAATACGAATCAACTAAAGATTTTATTTTGAATAGTGCGTGATGAAATAACTCCATGAACATCTTTATTACTCATTAAATTAAGTAATAAATATTTTTCAACGCATAGACAGAAGGATTATGGATGTGGGTGTAGGTGTTTGTGTGTTTGTGGATGTGTTTTTATACTGTGAATATGAAAACTGTCATTAATTTGAAATGCTCCACGTGTTATACTGTAATTTATTTGTACTGGGGAAGGTACTTTTTGGGGAAGGTATGTCATTAAATGCTCCACGCGTTAAAAGCATCATTTTCCATAATAACAAAGTTGTCCATGTATATTGTATACTGCATCTTCACTGTACATGTACAACATTGAACATGTGGGAAACAGATAACAAGTTATATACATAAAAATATATACTGTTATAACTATGCATAAATTGTGAACATCTGCAACAGATATCAACTTATAAGAATATCAATATTAATATGTACAACTGATATCTACTTATGTACATCAAAACAGACACTATTTTTACTATGTAAAAATATCAACATGTACAACAGATATCAAGTTATGTACATCAAATCAGACGGTGCTTTAACTATTTACAGATTTTGAACATGTGCAATAGATACCAAGTTATGTACATCAAAACATATACTGTTATAACTATGCATAAATTGTAAACATGTGCAACAGATATCAACTTATGTACATCAAAATAGACATTATTTTTATTATGTAAGAATATCAATATGTACAACTGATATCTACTTATGTACATCAAAACAGACACTATTTTTACTATGTAAAAATATCAACATGTACAACAGATATCAAGTTATGTACATCAAAACAGACGACCCTTTAACTATTTACTGATTTTGAACATGTGCAACAGATATCAAGTTATGTACATCAAAACATATACTGTTATAACTATGCATAAATTGTAAACATGTGCAACAGATATCTACTTATGTACATCAAAACAAACACTATTTTTACTATCTAAAAATATCAACATGTACAACAGATATCAGGTTATGTACATCAAAACAGACGGTGCTTTAACTATTTACAGATTTTGAACATGTGCAGTAGATACCAAGTTATGTACATCAAAACATATACTGTTATAACTATGCATAATTGGTAAACATGTGCAACAGATATCAACTTATGTACATCAAAACAGACACTATTTTTACTATGTAAAAATATCAACATGTACAACAGATATCAAGTTATGTACATCAAAACAGACACTATTTTTACTATCTAAAAATATCAACATGTACAACAGATATCAGGTTATGTACATCAAAACAGACGGTGCTTTAACTATTTACAGATTTTGAACATGTGCAGTAGATACCAAGTTATGTACATCAAAACATATACTGTTATAACTATGCATAAATTGTAAACATGTGCAACAGATATCAACTTATGTACATCAAAACAGACACTATTTTTACTATGTAAAAATATCAACATTTACAACAGATATCAAGTTATGTACATCAAAACAGACGGTCCTTAAACTATTTACAGATTTTGAACATGTGCAACAGATATCAAGTTATGTACATCAAAACAGACGGTGCTTTGACAATGTACTAATTGTAAACATGTGCAATAGATATCAACTTATGTACATCAATTCGACACTGTTTAAACCATCTATATCTGTTGTATAAGTAGAATTGCTGAACATAAATTTAAACCATGGTACAAACAGAATTGTTGTATAAACAGATGTACGTCATAACAGATGTTCATATAATAAATCATTTTCAATTTTCAATTTATTATATTTAGAATATATTAAAATTGAGTAAAATTAAGAGAATGCATTATTATTAAAATTTGCCAGGACAATTTCTTGAATCATGGTATCCCATCTCTCCACAAGCATTGCACTTCCGAGGAGGCTTCTTATGTTCTTTCATGGCTTTTTCTTTAGACGAAATAAGTCGCCTTCCAGAACCTTTAGTTTTACACTGTTTTGGAGGCAAGATCTTAATGTCAGTGGGAATAGTGGCACCCATCAAAAACTCAATCTCAGACCTCTTGTCATTTCGCCGGTTTGTTCCTTCATCCACAACCTTCTCTTTGAATGCTCTCACTACTTCTAAGAGTTCATCCACCTTCTGTTCCTTGTTCTCAACCACAGTCACACAATAAAAAATTTCAGTCCATAATTCTGCAATCTTTGTTTTTATTCCATCTGATGACCGATAATCAGAAAGAAGTGTGCCATTTGCATCAAACATTTCCTTGGATGTTGCAAACTTGTTCCAACGAGGAAGTAGATATGAATTAGGTATCCTTTTGGCACCTCTTTCTTTCAAAACCCAAAGAGCATGATGACACAACAATCCACGCTGCTCGAACATCTTGCAGGCACAAACAATTTTCTCTTCTGCAGGTGTATAGTCAACTACATATACCCTATTTTTGATGTTATCCTGTATAGATATATGTTCAACACCATCCTCCTTTATAATCTCATCAACACCACAATTGTACATGGATGCCTTTAACTCTTCCTGCAAGTCATAGAAGACAGTTCGTGTGTAGATTTCAGAAGCATGTTTTTCAAGAGAAAATAGACTGATCAGAGCAGCAGAAGTGCTCTTAGATTCAGCAATCAGCTTGGACTGCTCCCATCTTTGGGCATCAATGACACTGTCAAACCTCATGTAAAACTCAACAAGTGTCAGATGAGGATTCGTGAAGTTGTTGAAGAAGTTATTCTCAGACTCAGACCTTGAAGTTGTCCTCATCAACCCTGAAAGAAACAGGTCACTGTGGTAAGCTGGTATCCACTTCTCTCGCATATCAAATATATCCTGAAGCCACTCATTTTCCTCAAGATTGTACTTAGTAATAAGATCCTGCCACATCTGTTCAAATTGAGTTGGGTTTACATCCTCACCCCAAACAGCAGCATTTAGATCCTTGAGAAAATCTGTTTCAGTGCATATTTTTGAACCCACTTTATCTGTTACTTTCTTCATGATGTGCCACATGCACAACCTGTGAAATGTGTGGCTTCCAAAAACCTCCTTCACCCCAGCTTTAATTCCCAAATCCTGATCAGTGATAATGAATGAAGGAAAAGTACCTCCCATTGCCTTTATAAAGTTTTCAAACAGCCAAGCAAAGCCGTTACCTGCATGTGCATTGAGGAGAGAGTATTATAAAATTGCTTATGTGCATCACGTATTATCTTCAAAACAAAAAAAATGACAAAGATAGCAATAAGAAATGCTCTCACCATTCTCTCTCTCAACAAGGCCAGCAGCAAATGTGACACATTTCTTGTGATGATCTATACCCGTGAAGGGAGCAAAGATCATGTTATACTTATTCATTTTATACGTAGTGTCGAAAGACACCATATCACCAAATAACATGTAGTTCTTTATCATTATAGGGTCAGCCCAAAATAAACGAGTGATCCTTTGTTCATCATCAACATCAAAGTCGAAATAAAAAGAGTCACAGAGGGCTTTCTTTTTCATAAGAATCTCAATGAACATCTGTCCATCAGAGTCCTTGATGAACTTCTTTATATCTCTACCAAATTTTTTAAAATCAACCTTCGATGCACCTACATACTTATAACCCTTTACGAACTGCTTGAACATTCTGAATGTTTTAACGGCACCTTGGTTCACCATGGAGTTGTCAATGATCATCTTTTTGTGCAAAATGGTGAGTTTCCTTGCCTTTTTAAGGTGCATCATCGTGGAAGGTGTGTTCAAAGGATGGTTATGTCCTTCAATAAATTCTATGATTTTATATTTCCCATCAGATGTTCTGTCCAAGATGATTCTGGCCATACAAAGAATTCTTGTTATCTCCCTTCTTTGCTGTTGTCCCTTATGTTCATAATCACCTTCTTTATTACAGACAATGTACTTTTTTTTAACAATACCACGACTAGTGCGTCCAGTACTCTTCCTAGGAATGAAGCCACCAGCAGTTGCGTACTTGGAATAAAATTGAAATGCTTCTTCCAAATCCTTAAAAATTTGACCCACATAAGGTTTCAAGTCTTTCGAACAACTTGGCATCTTCAAATCTTGCTTAGGTTCGGGAGTATCTATGTAAATTTAACACATAATATTAAATTCTACATCAAAATTATGAACAATTCCAAACATGTACAACAGATATTAGGTTATATACATCAAAGCAGCAACTGCTTTAACTATGAACAATTCTCAACATGTACAACAAATATTAAGTTATGTACATCAAAGCAGCAACTGCTTTAACTATGAACATTATCAACATGTACAACAGATACTCAGGTATCTACACCAAAGCAGCAACTGCTTTAATTATTCTAAACATGTACAACAAATACTCAGTTATCTACACCAAAGCAGCAACTGCTTTAATTATGAACATTATCAACATTATCAACATGTACAACAGATACTCAGTTATCTACACCAAAGCAGCAACTGCTTTAATTATGAACAATTCTAAACATGTACAACAGATACTCAGTTATCTACACCAAAGCAGCAACTGCTTTAATTATGAACAATTCTAAACATGTACAACAAATACTCAGTTATCTACACCAAAGCAGCAACTGCTTTAATTATGAACATTATCAACATGTACAACAGATACTCAGTTATCTACACCAAAGCAGCAACTGCTTTAATTATGAACAATTCTAAACATGTACAACAGATACTCAGTTATCTACACCAAAGCAGCAACTGCTTTAATTATGAACATTATCAACATGTACAACAGATATTAACTTGTGTACATCAAAGCAGCAACTGCTTTAAATATGAACCAAACAATATAAGATACGTCTCTATGAAAACTTGACCAATTAAATTGATAAAATAATATAAACTAAAATTGAAAAATAAATGAATTAATGAAATATTTTACCTAATATATTAGAATCGCCCATCATTGAACATGTTGCAGTTGTTTCTTGACTATTTACTGCATTCAAAAAACGAATCACGGCATAAATAAATTAAGAATCAGACTTAAAATCTGAAATTGAATTTTAAAATAAATAGAAATTTTCTGACCTAAATCTGAAGTAATTGAAGGTGAAATTGAAAGTTTTTCATTTGTATCTAATTTTCGACGCTTTGATGAAGAATCAGTCGCCATTGAAGATGCAGAGTTACTAGCCATTGAAGTGCAGAGGAGAAGCGCGTGTTTTTTAGAATTTCAGAGTAGAGAGAGAAAGTAGTAGTGTTCAAATGATAGGGTTTTAGAAGGTGGAGAGGAGCAGCGCGTGTTTTTAATCTTTTAATCTGGATCGTGAGATGAGATCTTAATCTAATGGTCCAGATGCTGCCTCTATGGGTGTAAGGAGTTGTCCTGCCTCACCGGAGCCCTCCTCTCTCTCTCTCTCTCTCTCTCTCTCTCTCTCTATATATATATATATATATATATATATATATATATATATATATATATATATATATATATATATATATAGAGAGAGAGAGAGAGAGAGAGAGAGAGAGAGAGAGAGAGGATATGGTACATTTGTCATATTTGATACTCCCTCTGTTTTATTTGTTTCATTGATATCTTTCACATTTCTTTTTCAATCATTTCTTTGATTTCTTCCACTTTCCTTTTTCCTATCACACTTCTCTCTTATCTAGGTGGCCCACTTACTTTACTCCCTCTCTACTTTTACTTATTTTATTATTTTTCTTAAGAAGTGTGCCACTTTTAAGGTGGAAGAAATCATAGAAACGGAGGGAGTACAATTTACTTTTTAATTGTGGCTATTAGATCTCACATCAAGAGCTGAGATTAAAACTTATTAAATCCCCTAAGCTTTTCTCAGATTTTTATAGTTATTTCGATAAACAAACAAGATTATTTTAATGAAGAAGCATAATTATTTTATAGTTAACTCAATTGTTTACCGAGAATAATGTTATCAGGTTATTTCAATGTAGATACGTAATGATTTCAATGTAGAAAGCCAATTATTGTATTGAATAAGTTTTGTTATTGTATTGAGATGAAACTCAAATATAATAAATTTTAGAATAACGTTATCTGATGTTACGTAGTTATTCCAATGTAGAAACTCAGTTATTGTAACTCATGTTATTGTATTGAGATAAAATTCAAATATAATTAACTTTATAACAATGTTATCAGATTTTACGTAGTTATTCTAAAGTAGAAACTCAGTTATTGTAATGAATAACTCATGTTATTGTATTGGGATGAATCATATCATCTTGCATATCATTGAGAGTGCACCCAGTAAAAGAAACTTCACTGAAAGGCAAAAACAAAGAGGGGTTAGTTAAATTATAAAATAAAAAAAAATTGAAATACAATAATCACATATGTGCTATGAAATAACCATAAAAACACTATAAAATAACCTGGTTAAAAAACATAGTAACTAATATAATGAAATAATTCAAGAATATTATAGAATAACCGCAACAATAGTATAGAATAAACGGAATAACATAATAAAATAATTGGTATTTCATAGTAATAATAATGTACCAACACCAGAAATTCATGCTATGAAATAATCTGTAGTTATTTCAATGTTCATATTCAAGTATTTCATTGTTCATATTCAAATATTGTAATATTCATAATTTCAATTTTGCATCTTCAAGTATTTCATTCTTCATATTCAAGTATTGCGATATTCATAATTACGATGTTTAATCTTTATAATTACCCGAGAGTTACCCTAAAACCCCCAAAATTACCCATAAACCCTAGACTTTACTAAATTATCATCAATAACGTTAATCTGATAAATGTTCATCTGATACAATAAGATAAAAAGTTCACCCTACAATTTACTCACAAACCCATCTGATAATCAATAAAAAGAAATCAGAACGAAATCAAAAATCGAATGTAGAAACCCCTAAAACGTTAGCATAACAGGATGTAAAAATCAAAATTATAAATTACGATTGAAATCAAAATTACAGGATCTCAAAATTTACGACAGGATGCTGCATTACGACAGAATTTATCCTGTATCGAAATCGATAAAATCAAAATTCAAAATAAAAAAAAAGAGTTATGAAAAAGAAAAAAATTAAAAAGTTAGAGATTGAAATTTGATTAACCTGAAACTGATTTGATTGACTTTAAAATTGAGAATATAAAATTGAATTTATGAAGAAAAAAAAGAGAAGAAGCTTTGGAATAAACTGACGAAGAGGAGTGGAGAAAAAAAGTAGAGTTTTACTAGGATTAAACATTTAATCTTAGTCATTGATCTAATAAAATCTAATGGCTAGGAAAAGAAAGTAAATTGTACAAATGAACTTGGGTTGAATGGATGACTTAGATGGATGATGTGTAAAAAAAAAAAAGAGAAAGGAGACAGCAAACTGACAAGGAGCAGTGGAGAGAGGAAGCAACCCTCCCCTCAATCACACTTCGCAGCAGCGGAGAGAGGGGAGCATCCTCTCCTCAATCAAACTCTCCCTTCTTCATTACTTCCCTCCTCTCCTTTTCAATTCATTTCCCTAATTCAATTTATCTCTCCCTAACAAAACTCCATCAAATAAGCTCCATTAATAACTCCGACCATACTCCGTCAACAACTCCGATCATACTCCGTTTTTAACACAACATGACGGATAATTATACCAAGGTATGTTTATGCATAAGCTTTGATCATCTTCATTTTTTTAAGCTTCTTCTTCATCCTCATCTTCATCTTCGATCATCTTCATCTTCTTCAAACTTCTTTTTATTTTTCATATTTTTTTTTTGGTATTTATAAAATTATTCATCTTCATTATCTAAAAAAAAGAACAACTTCATCTTTAAGATGAAGTTTGAAGATGAAGTTGTTCTTTTTTTTGTGGGATGAATGGAGCTTGAAGATGAACATGAAGATGAACAAGTCATTTAGTGCGTAATGTTTTTGCAGAATTGCAAAGTCATACTCATTATGATGTACAGTCACACTCGCTATGTTGTAGAATCACGCAGCTGTAGAATACCTTGGGATTAAGGTATCATTCGTTGAATCATCTTCATCTTCATGCTTGTTTTATTTTTCATACTTTTTTTTTTGTATTTATAAAATTATTCATCTTCATTATCCAAAAAAATGAAGGTTGAATATGGATGAATGGATGTTGAATATTTAATGAATGTTTAGATATTTTTATTTTTTTAAAGTCATAGTCATTCATTCATCCATATATATTCAACTTTCATTTTTTTTTGGATAGTGAAGATGAATAATTTTATAAATACAGAAAAAAAAGGTATGAAAAATAAAACAAGCATGAAAATGAAGATGGTTAAACGCATGATACCCTAATCCCAAGGTATTCTACAGCTGCGTGATTCTACAACATAATGAATGTGACTGTACAACTTAAAGTGTGTGACTATACAACTTAAATTGTGTGACTTTTTTCAGGTATTTTTTTTAATGAATGAAGGTTGAATATGGATGAAATAAAGTTAAATATTTAATGAATGTTTAAATAATTTGCTCTGATTCGTATGTATAATCATCTTTCTAATTATGAATGTGACTTTGATAATGATGATTACAAGCTGCCCCCTCAATCAGAAGCTGCCCCCAAAATAGTCACACACTTTATTCGGTATAGTCACAAATATTGAGGTGTACAATCGCGTGATATGAGATGCACAGTCACACATGTTGATGTGTACAACCACACGCTATAAGGCGTACAGTCACACACTTTATTCGGTATAGTCACAAATATTGAGGTGTACAATCACGTGATATGAGATGCACAGTCACACATGTTGATGTGTACAACCACACGCTATAAGGCGTACAGTCACACACTTTATTCCGTATAGTCACACTCATTATGCTGTACAATCATGCAGTTGTAGAGTCATTGTAGTTATATATTCAGTTGTGTTGTGTGATTTAGATTGATTGTGTGTTTTATTGCAGCGAAATAGTTGGTGGAAAGAGGAATGTTGGTAAAAGGGGCGGTGGGAAGAAGAAGGTCGTGGAAGATACAATGACCGACCACGTAATTGGACAATGTATTGTTGCACACGTACCGGAGACCATTGTTAAGCTCTTGTGTGTTTATGTGAGATAAAATATTTGCTTTAGGTTGAACGTACTATGTGTAAATGATGTTTGGTGGGTTAGAATGTTTTTATGTTTGACGTACTATATGTAAAGGATGGACTTTGTCCAATGTAATATATTTTCATCGCTATTTTCTGGTTTCATAATTAATTACGTGAGGTCTATAGCAAAATCATTTATCCTTCCACCTGTGTGACTATACAACATAATATCTGTGACTATACAACTAAATTATACTCGTACTTATTTATACTTCAATCATCATTAGCAAAGATGATTACATACACTAATCACTGCAAGAATTTGTGTGATTCTACAATTCAATGACTCTACGACTGCATGATTGTACATCATAATGAGTGTGACTGTACAACTTTAACTGTGTGACTATACAACATAAACTGTGTGATCCTACAACATAATGACTGTGATCCTACAACATAACGAGTATGACTATACAACTTCAACTGTGTGACTGTACAACATAATCTCTGTGACTATACAACTAAATTATAACATTCATTAAATATTCAACCTTCATTCATTCATATTCAACCTTCATTTTAATCCATATTTAATCTTCATTTTTTTGGATAATGAAGATGAATAATTTTATAAATACAAAAAAAAAGGTATGAAAAGTAAAACAAGCATGACGATGAAATGATTGTAAAGGTATTCTACAACTGGGTGATTCTACAACATAAAGAGTGTGACTATACAGCATAATGATTGTGACTATACAACTGAATATGTGACTACAATGAGTATACAGCCGCGTGATTGTACAACATAATGAGTGTGACTATACAACTTTAACTGTGTGACTGTACAACATAAACGGTGTGATCCTACAACATAATGACTGTGATCCTACAACATAACGAGTATGACTATACAACTTCAACTGTGTGACTATACAACATAATCTATGTGAGTATACAACTAAATTATAACATTAATTAAATATTCAATCTTCATCCATTCATATTCAACCTTCATTTTAATCCATATTTAATCTTCATTTTTTTTTGGATAATGAAGATGAATAATTTTATAAATACAAAAAAAAAAAGGTATGAAAAGTAAAACAAGCATGAAGATGAAGATGATTCAACGAATGATACCTTAATCTCAAGGTATTCTGCAGCTGCGTGATTCTACAACATAGCGAGTGTGACTGTACAGCATAATGAGTATGACTATAAAACTGAATATGTGACTACAATGAGTGTACATCTGCGTGATTCTACAACATAATGAGTGTGACTGTACAGCATAATGAGTGTGACTTTGCAATTCTGCAAAAACATTACGCACTAAATGACTTGTTCATCTTCATCTTCATCTTCAAGCTCCATTCATCCCACAAAAAAATAACAACTTCATCTTCAAACTTCATCTTAAAGATGAAGTTATTCTTTTTTTTTAGATAATGAAGATGAATAATTTTATAAATACAAAAAAAAAGACATGAAAAATAAAAAGAAGCATGAAGATGAAGATGAAGATGAAGATGATGAAGATGAACATACCTTCGTATGATGACCAAAGTAACGCAATATGGTCGGAGTAGTTGACGGAGTATGGTCGGAGTAGTTGACGGAGTATGGTCGGAGTATGGTCGGAGTTATTAATGGTGATTATTTGTTGGAGTTTTGTTAGAGAGAGATGAATTTTGTTGAGAAATGAATTGAAAATGAGGGGATTGGGAAGTGTATGAGGGAAGTAATGGAGGGATTGATTTGGGTGAGGGGATGTTTCCCTCTTTCCACTGCTGCTGTGTCAGTTTATTGTTTTTTTTTTAATTGAACCCTATCCATCCACCATCCATCTTAGGATGAATGGATGGAGGGGATCAACACTAAGGGAGAGTTGGAGAGTTAGTAACTCCCTTGATCCCCCTTATATATATATATATATATATAGTCAAGATCGGGTGAGAACTCATACTATGTTGAGAACTGTGAGAACCCTTTACAACCCTTATATTAGTGTACCCTTTTTCAATTTTAGCGTACCCTTTCCAATTTCAATTTTAGCGTACCCTTTTTCAATTTTAGCGTACACTTTTTCAATTTCAATTTTAGCGTACCCTTTTTCAATTTTTAGCGTACCCCTTTTCAATTTCAATTTTAGCGTACCCTTTTCAATTTCAATTTTAGCGTACCCTTTTCAATTTCAATTTTAGAGTACCCTTTTTCACTTTTAGTGTACCCTTTTTCAATTTTAGCGTACCCTTTACAATTTCAATTTTATCGTACCCTTTTAAATTTCAATTTTAGCGTACCCTTTTTCAATTTTAACGTACCCTTTCCAATTTTAATGTGGTATATACTGGCAGAACTGTAGGTAGCCATCAAGACAATGAGTTCATTTGTCCATCGACAATATGAAGCAAAGCAGGGTTTGCAATGAAAGTTATAAACAACTGTCTTACCGTGTCTTAGAATCAAACAACTGTCTTACAGCAATGAAATATCATCGTGCACTGCAATTATAGAGCAAATAAAATGGTTTGTTGGGACTCAATTATGCCAACGAAACTAAGTCAAACCATCAACAAAACAAAAAACAAAGAAAAACAACAAAGCATCAAGCAAGTGTACAATCTGCAATCGATCAAACCATGTAAACAAACAACTTTCAACCCAGAATCATGAAGAAACCTCAATTATCATAGCAACACCTAAATTATCTCGACAAAACCTCAATAATCACAAAAAGAAAGTAAAGTTATCAACAAAACAAATTAAAACATCACGATGGCACTGATTCAAAAATCCAATCAATTGACCGATCAAAACTCATCATTACACATAACTACATAAGAAACAAAATTATATTATAATCGACATTAAGTAAAAAAACTCAATTATGCCAACGAAACTAAGTCAAGTCATCATAAACAAAAGAAAACATCAAGCAGCATTATCTGCCATTGATCAAACCAGGAAGAAACCTCAATTATCAAGATAAAACTAAATTATCACAAAGAAAAAGTCAAATCATCGACTAAGCGAAGTAAAACAGTTTGAAATCAAATTAATCTAGTTTAGCAAGCAGTAATCGACTAGTCAAGTAATTGCATGATGATGATGATAACGATTGAACTAACCGAATGATCGAACTAAATGAACGATTGAGTTGATATCATCGATTGCAGAAAAGAAGAGTAATTAAGAAGATTGAGTGAGGAATATCTGGATATTGCAAAGAAGATCGAGGATTGAAGACAAATGATATTGCGAAGAAGATCGAGGATTGAAGACAAATTTTCTTAGTTGTATGATACAATGAGAGTTGTATAATGTTAGGGTTCAGATTGCATTAAGAAAATTTGGGGGGGGGGGGGATTGAGGGAAATTGGGGGAAATCGTAAATTGAGGGAAATTGTGGAAAATTGGGGGTAAGGAAATTAATCGGGGGAAAGTTAATCTCAGCCATCCATTCACATAATAGGATCTGATGGCTGAGAAGAGTTCTCACGGTTCTCATTGAAGGGGTGGTTCTCACATGAACCTATATATATATATATATATATATATATACACACACACACACACACACACACACACAAAGCAGGAACTTTTTTTTCAAGTGAAGGGGGTAAAAAATTAGAGATCGTAATATGTATAAACAACAATTTTTTAATACAACCCGAATAAATTAAAATCTTTAATACAACCCGAATAAATTTTTAAAAATTTATTTTGTTGTTTTAAATAAAGAAATGTGTTTTGTATACGGCGTGAATAATTTTTTTATATATTTTGTTGGTTTAAAAAAAGGAAAGTAAGTTAAAATTTTTAATACAATCTGAATAAATATTTTAATATATTTTGTTGGTTTAAATGAAGAAAATTAAATTAAAAGTGATTAAAATTTTTAATACAGTCTGAATAAATTTGTAAAAAATTATTTTGTTGGTTTTATATAAAAAAAAGTGCTTTTTATACCAACCGAATAAAATTTTTTAATATATTTTTTTGGTTGAAATAAAGGAAAGAGAATTTTAATACAAATTGAATAAATTTTTTGATATATTTTGTTGGTTTAAATAAAGAAAATTAAATGAAAAGTGAATTAAATTTTTTAAGAGTACGTCTCCTAAGAGACTGTCTCTCAGTAAATAGTGAGAGACGACCCACATGAGTAATATGGTAGTATCAAGTAGTATTAACGGGTTGGATTAAAAATATAATTTAAAATATAATTTTAGATTCCACCAAATCAGTATTAAAGTAACGTTCGTTGTGCCTAATAACATATATGGTGAGTTTAATTTCTTAATTTCTTTATCTTCTTATGATTTTTTTTTGAAAGTGAAGATCAATATCATTAATAATAAGCCATCCGACATCTACAAACGATGTCAAATTGAACTGAATACAGTTTTGTGAAAAATAAATAAAGAACATCATTGAGACAAGATCACTATTAGAATAACGCGCTTCTGCATAGCCTTCTATATATCGCTGTTTATTGACACAGCCTTTCGCGAAGGAATCTATAGATCTGATGAAATAGCCTTCAAGATGATGAACTTTCTCTATTTTAACAAATAGTAGACCGAGATCTGACCTCAATTGTATCGTCGTACGTAGGGATTCCATTGCTCTCATGATATTGCACATAGTTCTTGAAATCTAAGAACTATACTAATGTAAAGGACTGAAACCTCGAAATAAAGGAAAAAACCTTGAAATAAAGGACGAAAAACAACTCTCATGAAAGAGAGACTTTTATTGGATAAGATTTGATAACTAGTAATTGAGACTTAAACAATTTTTGGGGCTTACCATCGATTAATTATCGATGGAGGCCTCAGACTGAGGAGGAAAAGTAGGGTTTTTTTGAGGAGAAAGAGGAGAAAAAACTAGGGTTTTTTAGGTTATCTTCTTATGATTATAGTAAAATTGATTTGCGTGTGAATGTATTTGGTTATGCTTAATGGGGTGTATGAGTTGGTCGTGTGATTGTAATGGTGTATATGATTGTACGTGTTATTATATTTTTGATGGACATTGGGTGTGACTTGTGTTGTTGATGTCTTGATTTGGTACCTATATATTATGGTTTTTGTACCTTAAATTTGTGTTATTAGTACTCATCTAAATGGTGAACGTTTGTGTTATTAACGTGGTCAATAATTATAGAGAATTTAGAAGTGGTACAAATATAACCCTACAAATGAATATGATGGCGTAACCAGAAATTGTAGGATTTTGTGTTTAAAAAAGTATTTTGCTCCGTCACATTTTTATGTTACCAATATCTTTATTGTACCTATTTTTTATGGGTTTCGTACCTAAGATATGTCATATTGGTACCCACAGAAATGATTGATAAATTATTAAGTTTGTAATGTTGTTGATAATTGTTGAAACAATTGTATAAAAAGTTTGTACTACTTACTAGTATTATCTTGAAACAATTTCTCACTTGTTGTTGTTCACTAGACAATCGACCTTCTTGGAGTCTTGGATAAAAAGTTTGCCGAGATGGCAGAGTTATTTTCCATGAACCATGTCCATTCATGAACCAAAGGAGTTAGTTACAAAGGAGTAACATGTCCATCCATGAACCAAAATTTTGGAGTGTTTGCATTAAAGTTAAGAAACATAGTAAGACTTGGGTATGAACTTGAAGTGAATAAACGATTTGGGGTTGCGAAATTTATTCACCTAAAAAAGGAAGGGATTCCAAGCGGGAGATTCATTTACGACCATCTTAAAATTGAAACTAAGAAGTTTACTCATGAACAGAGTAGATAGAACTTGCATTGCTTTGTATCTTTTGGATCGTGTAATTTTCTTGCTTATTGATCTCATCATAATATGCTACATTTTATCAACACTAGTTAACTTGCATTGCTTTGTATATTTATGTTACCAATATATTCATAGTACCTATTTTTTATGGGTTTCGTACCTAAGATACGTCATATTGGTACCCACAGAAATGATTGATAAATTATTAAGTTTGTAATGTTGTTGATAATTTCAGAGAAGGGTGAATCTTCTACGGGTCCAAAGTATTAGAGATATAGTATATAGGTTAAGTATATTATTTTCTCAATTGTGATATAATTTAGTTTAGGTAATTTGTATTCTTTACAATCTTCTAATTATTGTATACTTCTACCCTAAGTCAAACTGTATCTCTTGTAATGTCCTATATATAGGACCTTTATTCATTAATAATATTCATGCAATTCATAATCAATCTTTCATAATTCTAACATGGTATCAGAGCCTAGATCTATATAATCAGCCTGTACCTACCCGTCTTCCGCTGCCCTACCGTCGAATTGCATCCAAATATTTCTCCCTTCGCCCTCACCCCATAAACTTTCCTTCACCCTCACTAAATCTAATCTTTTACCCCTCAAACCAATTTTGTGGTTTAATCTTCTCCTCTTTAATCAAATCCGTGATTAAATTTTCTACCCTCTCTCAAATCCATTTTGACCATAAATTTCTTGGTCCCTTCCAAATTACTGGCGAGTTTACGCACCCTAGACTGGCGAGTTTACACACCCTAGACTGGCGAGTTTCGCACCCTAGACTGGCGAGTTTACGCAACCGAGACTGGCGAGTTTACGCACTCTGATCATATGTTCCGACACCCTAGACTGGCGAGTTACGCACCCGAGACTGGTGATTTTACGCACCCTGGTTATATGTTCCGACTCCTTAGACTGACGATTTACGCACCCGAGACTGGCGAGTTTACGTACCCTGATTATATGTCCCGACATCCTAGACTGGCGAGTTACGCACCCTCACTCGAGACTGGCGAGTTACGCACTCGACTGACGATTTTACGCACCCGATATTCGTTCCTCTTAATTTTCAAGATTGTACTTTCGCTCCGCCCGTACATCTTGCGGGAGCATATTAGAGATATAATATATAGGTTAAGTATATTATTTTCTCAATTGTGATATAATTTAGTTTAAGTAATTTGTATTCTTTACAATCTTCTAATTATTGTATACTTCTACCCTAAGTAAAACTGTATCTCTTGTAATGTCCTATATATAGGACCTTTATTCATTAATAATATTCATGCAATTCATAATCAGTCTTTCATAATTCTAACATGGTATCAGAGCCTAGATCTATATAATCAGCCTGTACCTACCCGTTTTCCGCTGCCCTACCGTCGAATTGCATCCAAATATTTCTCCCTTCTCCCTCACCCCATAAACTTTCCTTCACCCTCACTAAATCTAATCTTTTACCTCTCAAACCAATTTTGTGGTTTAATCTTCTCCTCTTTAATCAAATCCGTGATTAAATTTTCTACCCTCTCTCAAATCCAATTTCACCATAAATTTCTTGGTCCCTTCCAAATTACTGGCGAGTTTACGCAACCAAGACTGGCGAGTTTACACACCCTTGACTGGCGAGTTTCGCACCCTAGACTGGCGAGTTTACGCACCCGAGACTGGCGAGTTTACGCACCCGAGACTGGCGAGTTTACGCACTCTGATCATATGTTCCGACACCTTAGACTGGCGAGTTACGCACCCGAGACTGGCGATTTTACGCACCCTGATTATATGTTCTGACTCCTTAGACTGACGATTTACGCACCCGAGACTGGCGAGTTTACGTACCCTGATTATATGTTCCGACATCCTAGACTGGCGAGTTACGCACCCTCACTCGAGACTGGCGAGTTACACACTCGACTGACGATTTTACGCACCCGATATTCGTTCCTCTTAATTTTCAAGATTGTACTTTCGCTCCGTTCGTACATCTTGCGGGAGCATATTAGAGATATAATATATAGGTTAAGTATATTATTTTCTCAATTGTGATATAATTTAGTTTAGGTAATTTGTATTCTTTAGAATCTTCTAATTATTGTATACTTCTACCCTAAGTAAAACTGTATCTCTTGTAATGTCCTATATATAGGACCTTTATTCATTAATAATATTCATGCAATTCATAATCAGTCTTTCATAATTCTAACATGGTATCAGAGCCTAGATCTATATAATCAGCCTGTACCTACCCGTTTTCCACTGCCCTACCGTCGAATTGCATCCAAATATTTCTCCCTTCTCCCTCACCCCATAAACTTTCCTTCACCCTCACTAAATCTAATCTTTTACCTCTCAAACCAATTTTGTGGTTTAATCTTCTCCTCTTTAATCAAATGCGTGATTAAATTTTCTACCCTTTCTCAAATCCAATTTGACCATAAATTTCTTGGTCCCTTCCAAATTACTGGCGAGTTTACGCACCCAAGACTGGCGAGTTTACACACCCTAGACTGGCGAGTTTCGCACCCTAGACTGCCGAGTTTACGCACCCGAGACTGGCGAGTTTACGTACCCGAGACTGACGAGTTTACGCACTCTGATCATATGTTCCGACACCCTAGACTGGCGAGTTACGCACCCGTGACTGGCGATTTTATGCACCCTGATTATATGTTCCGACTCCCTAGACTGACGAGTTACGCACCCGAGACTGGCGAGTTTACGCACCCTTATTATATGTTCCGACATCCTAGACTGGCGAGTTACGTACCCTCACTCGAGACTGGCGAGTTACGCACTCGACTGACGATTTTACCCACCCGATATTCGTTCCTCTTAATTTTCAAGATTGTACTTTCGCTCCGCCCGTACATCTTGCGGGAGCATATTAGAGATATATTATATAGGTTAAGTATATTATTTTCTCAATTGTGATATAATTTAGTTTAGGTAATTTGTATTCTTTAGAATCTTCTAATTATTGTATACTTCTACCCTAAGTCAAACTGTATCTCTTGTAATGTCCTATATATAGGACCTTTATTCATTAATAATATTCATGCAATTCATAATCAATCTTTCATAATCCTAACACAAAGGAGTACGCATCTGCACTAGAATTGTCATGAGCAATTAGGGGGAAGCGTAGTTCCGCATTTCCCGAGAGTCATGGACCTCCATCCGATCCAACAACGGAAAATGTACCTCCAAATGTGTCTAGGTCTGTTCCACTTGTTAAATTTCCATTTGTATATTGTTCCTAAATAGCTTTTAGAATTTGGCAAATACAATAAATATAGTCGGTATTTTCATTTTTGTGTATCATATATACGTATGCTATGTACTAAAGTTGTCATGCTAGAATTATTAGTAACGTGAGTGGAAGGATTTATGAATGTTTGTCATGTTAGTTAAGTACCGGAATCTCAAACTAGTAAGTACTACACCAATACAAAAATTATTCATTGATATTGAAATGGGTTGTTATTGTTATACGTAACTTAGAATTTTATGGTACACTATTTCTAAATGGTACACATATCAACTTAGAATGGTACAATACATTTTCTAGCATCTACGTGGTACACGGCTTGAGTTTTATGGTACACTACATCTATATGGTACACGACTTGAATTTTATGGTACAATACATCTATAATGTATAACACATCTAAAGTCTAAATTGGTACGAGATATAAATTGAGGTACATTACACCTTAAAATGGTACACGACTTGAATTTTATGGTACAATACATCAAACTAGTAAGTGCGAGACCCGAATTTTATGGGACACTATATCTAAATGGTACACATATCAACTTAGAATGGTACAATACATATTCTAGCATCTACATGGTACACGGCTTGATTTTTATGGTACAATACATTTAAATGGTACACGACTTGAATATTATGGTACAATACATCAAAAATGTATAACACACTTAAAGTCTAAAATGGTACGAAATTTAAATTTTAATGTACACTACACCTAAATGGTACAAGACATTCATGGAATGGTACAAATACACCTTTTCATTACAAATACATCTTTTCATGGAATGTACAAGTCACGACAAAATAAACATTAAAATAGGTAGCACTTAAACTGGTACAATACTAATTACTAAATGGTACGAAAAGGTGACTTTAAGGATAAAATACATACTAATTATTATTAAAGTAGGGTATCAGATTAATTGTAGTTTATACCATGTCACATGAAATATATTTCGATGCTGGACAGAGTACAATGTCAATTTAATTTGTTGAGTAAATATATTCGTAGTTTAAATATTGTCATATTTTCTATGGTATTGTAATTTTTGTTGTAGTCATGTTGCACCACAGGAATTTGAAATCAATTGATGCTTACGGATCTCCAAATGGCCTAAAACGACTAATTAACGAACTTAGTGACAAACAAAAGGCTGATATTGAGGAAATTGGTTTCGGAGGGTTGTTAACTTTGAAATTAGACTCATTCCACCAAGGAATGGTACCATTCTTACTTGGTGCGTATCACCCAGTTAGCAGAAGATTTCATGTGGATACAACAAAAGAGTGCTTCATGACTGTACACGATGTTTGTGATGTTTTTATGTTACCATATGGTGGGAAAAAAGTTATCGTAGCGACATATAAGAAAGAAGACAGACATCATATGGAATACGTTCAAGTTTGAAGGGAGAAATTTGGGCTAGAGCCTCGTAAGGAACTTTCTGCCGAAAGTGTTGGAACGGAATTACTTAAACTGAAAGAAGGTGAGGCTGACTTCAAAAGATATTTTGTTTTGTATGCTATGGGAGCATTGTTGGCACCCACAGCACACAAAACGGTTGACCTACGTTTGTTACCTTCTCTCAAAAATGTTGATGAAATAAGACTCTTTGATTGGTGCGGGTATGTGTTTAACGATATTGGGGATGGAATCACAAAGTGGAGGTCGAAAGGCCTCAAGAATGTGGGGGTTGTATGTTATTTCTACAACTGGTCTATTTCCATCGTTTGACTTGGAAATGTGAAAAAATGCCTTGCGACCTTCCATTGTTACAACATTGGACAACAGATAAATTAAAAAGTCGCATAATTGAAGAGAGGAAAGTAGCTGAGGAGATGGATGGTAAGTACGGAGTTGGTGAGTGGGATACTTCAATATTCCCAATATCAAAAAAACATCATAAAGTTACTGATGGTGGAACCGATGCTGCAAATGATACACCCGTCGCGGATACTGTTACCAACCCACATATAGAACGTGTTGAGAGTGACAGTGATTCTGTAGGGTCCTACAGAATCCCGAATGACTTGCTTACTAATAAGCAGATTCGACAACAAGCCCAATCTGTAAGTGTTCTGATTTTATTATATATGAGACCTATTTGATACTACTTTTAATATTTATAATGTTTCCCGATGCATTGTTGAAATTAGAAATGTGGATTTTTGCATTGTGGTTGGTTCGTACCATTTTCCTTTTAGTTTGTAGCATTTGGAGTAAACTAGTGTACCACTTATGACTAATTTTATTTTTTCGTGTCGTATCAGTTTATGATATAAATTCATCACTTTGTTCTAATGTTGTAATATTATAATAATATCACAGGAGTGTGAGGTAGACATGATGATGATAAAGCGTGATCAGGAGATGCACTCAAGAATAACAATGGAGAGAATTGCTCGAATAAAGAGAAATGCCCAAATGATAATCCCACAAGGAGCGTTAGTAGAAGATGATGGTGTACCAACCTTGACACAGCTGCTTAATGATGATGAGGTATGTCGTTCGATTGACGAGTTGGTCGAACGTGTCATTCAAGCGAGCAATGCGGCTAAAGAGTGCCTTCGTTTGACCTGGGGATAAATGATGCTGGACTTAATAGATTCCGAAACATTAGTCCCCCAAGACCCCCTCGACCATTACGTTCACTGAAAGTTGTTAACAAGAAAGGGCATGCGACCAAGAAGATGTAGTTGATATTTATTTACTTAAAAGTAGACCTATTTTGGATTATATATTGCTTTGAGATATTTTCGTGAAAGACCTTCAATTATTTTGGACGACGATATGTTGACATCTTGAATTCTCGATATTTTTTTTTTCATTTCATAGTATGTTTGGTAAGTCTTTCATATCTTTGTTTTGAACAAAGGTATACCACATCCTGCAAATTCTAGATGGTACCCAAATGCATTAAAAATGGTACGACACCTTTGCAAAAGGGTACAATACGTCGTCTTAGATGTTATTTTGTACATCGTCTTTCCTAAAGGGTACAATACATCAATGATAATGCAAATTGTTACATCATTTTAGAGGGTAACAATTTTTAACATTTTAGATGTTATTTTGTACCACTTTAGACATAGTGTTTGTTAACTCTTTTATATATGTAATTGTATATCTTTGTTTCGAACAAGGGTTTACTACATCATGAAAGTTCTAGACGCTACCAAATGTATTGAAAATGGGTACGACACCTTCCCTTGAAATATACAACATATCATCTTTTCCCATGATGTAATTAGATTATTTTCCCGTCATGTAATTGTGACATTCAAGTTGTTAGAGGTTACATTCGTTCTCCTTTTTACTTCTCAAATTGTATCACATATTACCCATTTTGTACCTGTTAGATGATATTTTGTACCAATGTAGACAATGTTATACCATTTTACATGGAGTGTTTAATCGTTGTGATTCATACATTATGAAATTCATGTAACTTGAACATCGTGTCGGCATGGTTAGGACAAAAACAAAGCGTCGTAACTCTAACTTTTAAATTAATTTCAATGATATTGCAAATCGAGTTATGCTAAAAGGTAAATGTGAAACATTAAAAGTTTAAAATCAAAAACATTATTTTAAAATTATGTCCAGTATTCTCGAAAATGACATCCAATTAAATTAAACGAGGAATTGGAGTATAAGGTACTTCAACGTTTGGGGTAGTTGAGTGACTTTCCTTGCCTTTTTTCTTCTTATTCTTAGAAATACGTTTCTTCCTGACACTTCGACCCTTAGTGATTGCCCGTACTGGATCTAGAACTTGGTTAGGTGAATTAGGGCTCTCTGAGTTGTAAGTATGAGTGGTAGTTAATGGTTCAATTATTTTGTGTAACCCTACAGAAGCACTTATGTATACTTGGTTCATGAAAGTTCTTGCTTCCGCTGAATTTTGACTTTGTAGAATTAGGGAATGAAATTTGCAAAAGGTTTCTCTGCACCACGACAAGAAATCATCCGAAGAAATGACTCCCGCAGACTGGTTCCTTAACCTCTCCCACACCTACATCGTAGAATAATATGAATATCATTAGACACACTCTTGACATGGAACTGTTGTATTATACCCATTAAATATGATGTATCATTTAATTATGGGTATTGTACCACTTTAGGATGGGGTATGTACCGGGATAAAGCATGTTTCTGACATGTCACTTATATTAAATAGCAAATGGTACAAAATTATAGTGAAGGTAAAAAAGACAAGTAGTTTTATGATCAACATGTTAATACGTAAAGTATAAAACACCTAATTAATTATGTGAAAATTTAAACGGGCAAAATGTAAAACAAATTATACCTCTGATTTTGCGTATCATGACCAACGTTTCTTGATGTATCTTTCGGGAATATCAGAGACTGAACTCAAATGCAAGACACAAAGAGAATGGTAGCATAGAAGTCCAACTTCATCAAACTTCCGAGAAGAGCAAGAGATCATAGTAGCTGCGGAATCAAAGGTCACAAACTGAGGAGAATCAGGATCATCTAATGGGTAAACCTTGAAGACCTTTGTTGTATCCTCTTTTGCTACAATTAGTGCATTTTTACCTAAAGAGCATAGAAACTCTTCTTCAAACCGCTTAAATAAGTTGATAGTGTAAACGGTTGCAACACTTTTGATAAGTCCAACAGTGGACAAATTAGACGATGGTGTTGATCTTGAACACTGAAATTCATTTTTTTCCTCTTCACTCCTCCACCTATTTACTGTGTCACTGAATATACCATAGAACTCAGTTATAGAAGTTGTCTTATTTGCATGAAAACCGATGGCATGATTTGTGCTTTCACTTCTTTGAGATGACAGAATTCCCGCGGAAAAAAATCTTTGCTATATACACTAGACCATTTGTCACGAAGGCCATATAAGCGTTGAAACCATGCATCATCCTCAAGCCCGTAGTCATGTATCATTTGACTCCATGTCAACTCAAACTCCTCTACATTAATGCACCCCTTGAGACATTTGTTGAATATGCTCTGGAAAGATGCATCTTGTTTAACGGATCCGAAATGAGAAATCACATTCTGTTGTATATGCCATTGACATAGCCTATAATTTGACATATGAAACACCTGTTACATCAACATTTGGAAGCTGTATTTGTTAGTGACATCAACACCTATAATCGTACCATTTATTGTTTTTACGTACCGTTCAAACTTTGTTACGTACCGTGACAGGTGTACTACTTCTGCAGCATTTTCAAAATGGTACAAGATATGTATTTAAAGGGTACAATATATACGTAAATGGTACCAAATATCAACATTAAATGTATTCCAAGGTTACAACTATTATTTTTAAGAGTACGATACATCTTCTAACATTTAAATGGCACAAGAATTAAATTTTATAGTACACTACATCTAAAATTCTAGATGGTACAAATATCAACTTCAAAGGTGTACTGCATCTATTTGGGTTTATATGTAGTACCAAATATTTTCTTCAGATGCAAATTCATGCTTAATAAAAACAATTGGAGGTACTAATATTTCCTTAAGATGCATATAGTATTAATAAGATAAACTAAATTTATTGAGAGATCAATTAGAATGAGAGGTAACAGTGGTATCAAAGCTAATAAAAACAAGTACGCTTAATAAAAAAGAGTATACAAAAATAAAAGGGCTACACTTGTAGTAAGAACTGGTGCATATAAAAATTGTCATTCAGAGGTACAACTAATAATAAAGTAGGTACGAATAAGACATGATGTGGTACTGAAAAGTGATCTCTCAATAATTTATTGAGATACCAACTCTTCCTAGATTAAGCGAATGATATGAATGCTGAAATAGATGCTAAATATAAGGCTGTACACAATAAATTTAGTACCTCCTCAATTGCATTTGTCATTGCTTGATCCTGATCAGTGAAGATAGATGAAGAGAAGACATCTCCGCCCATTGACTCATTAAAGGTTTTGAATAACCATTCAAATGAATCGGCATGCTCATTGGATAAAAATGTGCACCCAAACATAACATTTGACCAATGATTGTTGACTCCGACGAAAGGTGCACAAATAAGATTATATCTGTTTGTGCGGTAGGTGGTATCAAATATGACAACATCATGATAAATCATGTAGTCCTCCTTCATCATTGCATCCCTCCAAAAGAAATTTACCACCCTATTCGCAGATTCTTTCATAACCATATAAAAAAAGGATGAATCCTCAGTTGCCCTTTTTTCTAGCATATTGACAACATTTTGGGCGTCACCACATGCAATCTTCTTCATCTTAAGTCTATGAACAAAGTTAATATGGCCAACATTTTTTTCGCCACCACAAGCCTCAACTAAGTACCGATATTGAGCAGATGGTTTAAGGCCCGATTCAGTCATTACTCGTATAACGTCACCCTCTTCTGGTAAAATTGCTCTTTCTGAACGATGATGATGATGCCACTCTAGTGGAGTTAAAGGGTGATTATGTGCAACTACGTGCGACACAACTTCATAAATTTCAAATTTCTTGTCCCACTTGACTCTTACTTCTGCTTTGCAATTTGTCCTAGTATGTACGACAGTTCGTTGCTTACGTTTCCTTTTATTCGCACTAGCTGAATCTTCTTCAGGAATTGTAGGATTTTTTTTAGAATTATCTATACTAGTTGAATCTCCTTTAGAAGTTGTAGGATTTTTTTGTGGAATGTGTAGTTCCTTGACATGAGCATGCGAAATACTTTTCAGTGACTAAACCTTGTTTGCTAGCACTTCTTCGTGTCGCCCATTTTTTTGTCCCAAAGCCTACGAGTTTTGAATGTTGCATATATAATTTGTATAGCCCTTCCCACTTTAATGCTTTTGCACTGACCAACGATCCACTAATGTCTATGTTGTCAGCAATCACCCCTGCATATCATTAAAAATAATTTGGACGTGTAAATGAGATACAATATAATTATTTTGGTACAACCATCATCTTAGGGGGTACAAGACTTCATATAGAATGGTACAAACCATCAACTATTTAAACATACAATAGAATACATCAACTTAGATATGTAATTAAAAGTGGTACATCAAGTTTTCTTAAACGGTACAAACGTCTAAATGGTACACGTATCAACATCAAATGATACAATACATCTTCTAACATCTACAGGGTACATGACTTGAATTTTATGGTACACTACATCTAAATTGTAGACATATCAACTTAAGATGGTACAATATATCATCTAACAACGAAATGGTACAAGACATCAATTTTATGAGACACTACATTTAAATGGTACCATATCAACTTATTATGGTACAATATTTCATCTAACAACTAAATGGTACGAGATTTGAACGTTATGGTACACTACATCTAAATGGTACACATATCAATTTGAAATGTTACAATACATCTTCTAACATCTACATGGTACACAGTTTGAATTTTATGGTACACTACATCGAAAGGGTACACATATGAACTTAGAATGGTACAGTACATCTTCTAAAAACTAAATGGTACACGGCTTGAATTTTATGGTACACTGCATCAAAATGGTACACATATGAAGTTAGAATGGCACAATATATCATTTAACAACTAAATGGTACGAGACTTGAATTTTGTGGGACACTACATCTAAATGGTACACATATCAACTTGAAATGATACAATACATCTTCTAACATCTACATGGTACACTGTTTGAATTTTATGGTACACTACATCTAAATGGTACACTTATCAACTTAGAATGGTACAATATATCACCTACCAACTAAATGGTACGAGACTTGAATTTTGTGGGACACTGCATCTAAATGGTACACATATGAACTTGAAATGATACAATACATCTTCTAACATCTACATGGTACAGTGTTTGAATTTTATGGTACACTACATCTAAATGGTACACATGTCAACTTAGAATGGTAAAATACATCTTCTAACATGTACATGGTACAACACTTAAATTTAATGGCACAATACATCCAAATGGTACACATATATCATTTAACAACGAAATGGTACGAGACTTGAATTTTATGGTACACTATATCTAAATGGTACACATATCAACTTAGAATTATACAAGACATCTTCTAGCATCTACATGGTACACGTCTTGAATTTTATGGTACACTACATCTAAATGGTACACGACTTGAATTTTATGGTACAATACATCTACAATGTATAACACATCTAAAGTCTAAAATGGTACGAGATTTAAATTTTAAGGTACATTACACCTAAATGGTACAAGACATTCACGGAATGGTACAAATACATCATTTCAATACCTAAACGTACACGACATGACAAAATAAACATTAAAATAGGTAGCACATAAACTGGTACAATACTAATTATTAAATGGTACAAAAGGTGACTTTAAGGATAAAATACATACTAATTATTATTTTAACCATAAAAAGGAGTACACAACATCAAATATACCATTTGACATCTAAAGTGGTACGATAACTAAATTATAGTGTACACAATGCGACTCCTTACCCTCCTCTTCCGTAATTGTAAGAACGCCTTCCTCATCTGTTATTGTGACGACATTATCTTCACCCATCAACGAATCAGGGATAATGTTATTATCCATCATTGATGATGCTATTAGAAAATAAAAAATAAAAAATATTATACCAATAAATATTAAAAGAAGGTTGAGATTCATATACTGAAATATATTATACGAACCTTCTACTTCCATAGCCGATTCACATCCCGTTAAAGGTGTTTCGATCTCTTTGATATTGTAGTAGTTGTGGACAGAGTTGAAACAAACAAAAAAATTAAAATTCGTTCATAATAAGTTGAATCTTAAGAAAATGTACAAAACTAAACAATAATACCTTCAATTTCGATTAATATATCGTCCACTACAGTCGACTTTGCATTATTTTTTTCCCTTTCAATCATGACCAAAGATTGAAAAGCAACGAATTTGATTCGAGAGAAATTGTTACTAGTATGCTTTTTTTTTGAAAAAAAGTTAAATTAGGTAGTATAAATTGTTAACAATTTCCTAGTATAAATTGTTACTAATATGAAAATAAATTAAATTAAGGTGAGAAATAAGGTGAGAGAATAGTTTGTAATGCTAGAATTAATGGTGTAGTAAATTATGTAGGTGCAATTAATTTGGAAATTATGTTGATTTGGTTACATTGGTTTCAACTCATTAATATTATTATATGGTACTATCCAGGAGTAAAATGGGTCGTCTCTCAATAACTAGTGAGAGACGGTCTCTCCAAAGAATTTGTGATTTTTTAATAAACACCGAATAAGTTTTTAAGAATTTATTTTTGTTGGTTTAACTAAAGGACAGTGTTTCCTATACAATCTGAATAAAATTTTTAATATATTTTGTTGGTTTTATTTGTATAAGTAGGTAATAAACATAATAAGTTTATGAAAATATATTATGAGTTTATTTTATGAATTTATTGATAAATTTCATAATATAATACGAGCATATATTATGAGTTTATTTCATAAATTTGTTGAGTATATTATTGTTCCGGTAGGAAACAATCGAATCTAAATCGTGTCTAGATCTTTATCGAGTTTGACTTGAACCTTGGCCTTGTCCAAGCACTCACTTCTTCCTTCCTCTAGTATATCGACATCCTTGGAGGAGCGGGTCGGTGTTGCCTGCACAGGAAGCAAACATGGCCTTGGGGTTGTCCGAGGGGATATTCTCCGATGTCTAAGTCAGTCTTTTGAAGCACTTGATGAACCTTATTCGTGAGGAATAAGGTGACGTTTTCTAGATAAAGAACTTAGTGAGAGAATCTTAATGAATGGTTATTAAGGGGTATTTATAAGTTTCTCGAGAGAGAGAGAGGGGGGGGGGGGGATAGAACGTGCCCCTTACCTTATGCGAGGGTCAGAGGGCCTACCTCTGGACATACCCTCGGGGTCGGGATGACCGAGGATCTTTGGACGTCCTTGGCTGGGACGGACTAGGGCTCGGCTGGGACGGACTAGGTCTCGGCTGGTCCGACCCGAGGCTGAGCCGAGGGTTGTGAAGTTCTTCGTTGACGCGCGTCTGGGGGTCGCCCGGAGGGGTCCGACCTAATCCTCTGGTGTCAGCCCTGAAGGCTTCAGAACTTCCCCCAAGTGATGTTGATCCAGTTCTGGGGTCGGTGGATAGTGTTCAGCGGATTACCGACCCCATCAGTTGCCCCTCGGCAGCTTGGAGGAGTGGGACTCCTGTCAACTGTCGACATTTGGTTGGTCAGCAGGCAACGTCAAGAAATCTGGGCTGTTGCCTAATGAAGGGGTTGCCCCATCGTCTCCCCTCATTAAATGCTTTGCTGTTTTCGAAAGTTACTGCCCCAAATTTTTGGTGTTATCTAGGCGTTAGATTATCCCCTTTGCAATGATTTCTTTTCAGAAAATCCCTTTAGGGACATGCATTTCTATGACATGTAGCATCTGTCTTAAGGGTGGTTGAGACAATTTAATGTCTCGATTGCCTTTGGCCTGGGTATAAAACGAGCTCCGCTGTGCAAGGGCTTCCTAACTCTCTTAAGATATTTTCACACTCTTGCATTCTTTCTCTTCCACTAGCTATGACTTGGATCGTTGATAAAAATTTTATGAGGGCTGTCAATACTGAGGTTACGAGGTATGTCGGCCCTCGCCTCAAGTTCCGGTATCCCCGAATGGTGCGGATAATTTTTGACCGGTGCAAGCTGATAGCTCGTCGGTCATGCTTTGCTCCGGGCTCTAATGAGGTTCCAGCGGCCATCCGCCGTCCCAGGAAAATCTCCTTCTTCTTGAGGCCGACCCCTGCCCCCAGACCGGAGGGTGTGACTATAAGGGGTGTCGTCGATGTTTCCTTGGTTGATACCTGAGAATACTGATCCGGACATTCCGAACTCCGGGTCTTTTCCTTCGACCCCCGCCACTCCTCAAGATGAGGGCAATTAGTGGAGTCCTTACCAATCTTTTGCTCGCTCTCCAGTTCGCTCTTCTCCGATGGAGCTTTCCCATGCAGATGTGAACAAGCTGATGGCCTTTTTTTGAGAGATGGGGGATGACCCTGACTATCGTCGGGGCGTAGAGCTCACCGAGCTTTATGACGCCCTGGGCGATGAGGGTGGCAAGGCTGACGGTGGAGGGGGCTATGGAGATGATGATGCTATGGAGGAGGATGAGGAGAGTGGGAGCAACGAAGAGGGGGTGTATGACCCCATGGATATCCCTCACGACTGGGGATCGGGGTCTGATGGTGAAGACCCAGACAGTCCCAGGGAACATCCTCTCCCCGACTCCAATGAGGGGAGTAGTGAAGTCGATGATTGAGGCCCTTCTCTTTCTCTCCTCAGCCGAGTCGTGCCAAGGGTATGACTTAGCTTCTTTTTTTTTTTAATCTATTTTGCATAAGTAACGTTGCCTTGTATTCCGATCCTTATTGGCCATTTTATTAATGATAGGATATTTGTTCGGCTCTTAATCTCCCTTTTTTCGTGCCTCTTTGGATGACGCAACTTGTCTTTTCAGTTTTGTCTTTTCGAATTTCGACACCTTAGGATGTGATAGGTAGGTTGTTCAGAAAGCGACACGTGTATGGATGTTTTATTTAGTGGAGGGCTTTTCACCTTCTCTCTCTATATCCCTTGTCCCACTCATTTCCCCCTTCGTTTTTGCAAACACCTACCCATCTTCATCTTTTTCTGTAATCTTCTTCATCTTTGGAGCGTGTGTCTACCCCTATTGTCCAAGTGTTCTACGTGAGCAGTTTCTGGAGACTTAAATAGGTTAGAAACCTCAACCCTCATTTTTCTTTTCTACTCTTTTCCTCCATCCCCTTTTCTCTTTCTTTCTTGCGATTCAATAGAGAGTCTGAAAAGATGACGCAATCTCGTCGGAAGTCATTGTTTTTCCGTGCCCTCTCTTCCGACGCTTCGAGAGATAGTGAGGGGGAGGAGACTTGTGCTCCTCACCCATCGACCTTTGCAGGTCAGGGTGTCACTGTGGCTCGCCTACCTTCTTCTGCACCGCCTATGGCGCATCGGGGTATAGACGAAAGTGGGGGAGCGAGCTCTCCTAAACCTGCCTCTTCTGATATCTCGGACTGGAACTTAGAGATCCTTGAGGCTGCTCCGGTCTTTGTAGTCGGTCCTTCGAGAGGGGCGGGTGGCTGAGGGCTCCTACCGGCTCGACAAGGTCAAATACAGGATCCCCCTGCACCAGTATCCGAACATGGCGACACGTGAAGAGTTTATGATCGCCAACGCTGAAGAAGCGATTGCCAATTTTTATGACTTCGGTGCGGGGTATACGATCGTCGTACCCAGAGAGAAGGATAAAGTCTGCAACCTGTCGAGAGAGAGTGTACAGCGGTGTTTCATAAATATTTAGAGTATGGGTTGCGCTTTCCCATGCACCTCTTCTTCAAGGAGGTTTTCAAACGTATGAACGTTATCATCGCCCAGATGACGGTTGTATTGGTCCAGACCTTGGTGGCCTGCGCTTGGGTTTGCTTGTTCGAGGGATACTGACCTTCTACCAACGCTCTCAAGTACATGATGGGACTGACAATGGACATGATTGCAGAAGGTCCCTCCGGTTACTGGTCTCTGGTCGGATGAAAGGTTATTCTACTGTTTTGCCGGTGTTGTCGAGCGTCAAACACTGGAAAGATAATTTTCTCTATGTTCTAAAACACCCCACATTGATTGAAGATGTCTTATTTATTAGCTTTGCTTAAAGGGATTTGAAGTACTACTCATATTAACAAAGTGCACTTTTTTTTCCTGGTCATCCATGCAAAAGAACTTCATAGTTAAGCGTGCTTGGGCGGGAGTAATCTTAGGATGAGTGATCTCCTGGGAAGGTTTCTGGGATGCGTATGAGTGAGGACAAAATATGCTGGAAAAGACTCGTGTTGGTCTGTGGGATCATTACGAAGCCTGGCCTGGTGAGCTACCACGGTTAATATTTCTGGTCCTAGGATTTGGTCGGGGTTTTACAAATGGTATCAAAGCAACCTTGAGACCGTGCATTTGGCACCTAGTGGGGGTGGATTATGGGTCAGCGATTATGCTGCCAGGCACAACGAGGTGGTTGTGTTCTTCAAGTGGGTACATGTGAGCTATTCTTTTGATATGTTTATGAGTTTACTTTGTGTGGTTTACTTTTGCAGATTCCTACGGTGCAGGGTATACCCGTCGACAGCTGAAGAATCTTGGCCTAATGAAGGACTTCTTCCCTATTACCAGCTGCCCCCTACTCCTCTAGACAAGAAGAAACAAAGTCTCATGGCTTTTGTGAAATCTTTGGCGCCCGGGAAGACAAGGCTACCTCTTCGGGGGTCGGCCGACCGAACCCCTGAATCAACTCCCGTTCCTGGGGTTGCCCGCGAGAGGGGTGTAGGTTATTCTTCTACTCGTCCGGCGCTTGCCGAGTGTGTGACCCCTCTTTCAGCTAGCCAACCTTCGGATGTTGCCGCCTTTGCTATCCCGCCGGTCGAACAGTCCGATGATAAAGTCTCTTCTCTTGTCAGGAAGAGAAAAGACAAAGAGCCTATGGAGACTGAGCAGCTGATCGACCTGGAGGCCGAGGTCAACACGCCTGCGCCTAAGCGCCACGCCCCCAGCCCGGCTGATTTGCTACTGGGACAAGAAACCATGGATCGGAACTTCAATTTTGAGAACATCGACGCGTCCTCCCTTCTCTCTAACTCTTCGGCTATTACCTTGGATCTGTCTGCCAAGGTGCTAGGACAGGCATGCAATCAGGCCCAACAGCTCCTCTAACGTTGCTCAATGGTCTTCCAAACCTCTGCCGAGCTGGGAGCCATCAATCGTCTAAGCGACGAGGAGTTGGCTCTCCATCCAGGGGCTGCCCTTTCTGACCGACTAGCTGCGGTCAAGAAGGTTGCCACGATCATTGCCACCCTGTGGTCCAAGCTGGCGGGTCAAGAGCGCGAACTCGGGGAGGCTCACCGCCAATCAGCGAGCTAGAAGGAGCAGGGCGAGAACGCCTTGTGCAAAGCATCACAGCTGGAGGCCGAGCTGGGAGAGGCGAAAAAGGAGGTGGTCCAGGTGAATCAGCGCTCCTCAGACCTGGAAGGGCTTCTTAACAGCTCTGAGGTCGACTATCTGGGATGGAATCTGAGCTGTCGGGGATTCGTGGCAATTGCCAAGACCTGGAGGCGCTGGTAAAGAATAAAAAAGTATCTTGGTCGAGGCTAATGAGAAAGTGAGGCGGGCCGTCAATAATGGAGCTGCCACAGCTAGTGATGTGTGTGTGGAGATCATAAAGGCGATGATGCTAGATTTCAATGAGGGTACCTTCAACGAGCAGTATGCTGAGATGGACGAGGCCAGGGTTGCAGAAGCGTCACAGGACGCGTGTGATGAAGCGCCGGGCCCTGTCCAGGAGGCGCCTGGTAGGGCCCCTCCTGCATAAGATTTAGGGTAATCGTCCTCTCAAGGCTCATGCTCCTATCCTTCTAAGCGCTTGGACACTACTATCTCTCGTCTTGCTGTTTGGGACCTTGGGTCTACTTTCAGCGCCCCTTATGTTTTCCTCTTTTTAATCGAACTCTTTTGTGCACGCTTAGCCAAGATGTGGTCGGCTGCCAGCTTGTGTAGTTTCATATTCCTCCTTTGTACTTTGAACTTTGTGAATCTCATTATTTGTCATTAATATGAATGTTTCTTTTGTTCATTGTGTTCATTTTTATTTTTTTACCTGACCGTGCCACCTGCCTACCTGGAGGTAGGTAGAGGGACTTTGCTTTTATGAATATGATGCCCGGTCTGTCTTAGGCTTCTGGTCGAAGTACAAGGGTCGTGCCCCCTGCCTGCCTGGAGGTGGGTTGAGGGACTTTGGTTTTTATGCAACCCTAAGTGTATCTTAGGCCTCGTTTGTTCGGCTATGGCGCTCGGCCTGTCCTTGGCTTCTGGTCGAAGTCCAGGGGTCGTGCCCCTTGCCTGCCTGGAGGTGGGCAGAGGGACTTTGTTGTTTATACAAGGCTAAGTGTGCCTTAGGCCTTGTTGGTTCGTCTATGACGCCCGACCTATCCTTGGTTTCTGATCGAAGTCCAGGGGCCGTACCCCCTGCCTGCCTGGAGGTAGGAAGAGGGACTTTGTTTTTATACGAGGCTAAGTGTGGCTTAGGCCTCGTTGGTTCAACTTTGACGCCCGGCCTGTTTTTTGGCTTCTGGTCGAAGTCCAGGGGACGTACCCTCGCCTGCCTGGAGGTAGGCAGAGAGACTTGTTGGGGTGTCCATTTTACTCGATCTTTGCAATAGGGGCTCCCTCCTATTTTCCGTTGCTCATTTGTTTGTGAGATGCAATCCGAACAAATAACGAGTATGACCAAAGGGTAGATCTTTCATTACTTAAAAACTAGAATGTTACTTGACGGAGCCGTCGACATTGTTACCTGAATGTCCTCCGCCTTTAGGGAATTAAAACGAAAATCTTGACGAAATAAAATAGACAGTTCTAAGACTTGGTTGGGACTTTAGACATAGTACTTTCTTAGGGTATCTGTGTTCCAGTGCGCAGCCAACTCTTGTCCCTCGGCATTGGCGAGTTTGTAAGTGCCGGGGACTAGGATCTGAGTGATCTGGTAGGGTCCCTCCCAGTTGGCACTCAGTTTGCCGTGCTTTCTAGTTTTGTGTTGGTGTTTTAATATCTCGCAAGCGCACGATATAATCTTAGCACAATAGAGGGTCGATCCCACAAGGAGCAAAGTGATACCTAGTCATGTTTACCCTAGGTGTTTATCTAAGTCGATGAAAGATAGGGATGGTAAACTATAGCTACAATAAAGAACGATAAACTAAAGAGAGAATTAAAACTAAAAGAAAATATAAAAGTAAAGACTAAACAGATGAAAGCTAAAAATGATGGTTACTCAAATAGAGAAAAGCCTAGGGTCTGACTTAACCTTCAACATGCCATAATCGTGAGCTAAGAATACCGAACATCGGATTGCTAGGGACGATAGGAAGAGTGGAACGCCTCTAAGGGTCGGCTACCTCCCTCCCGGGTTCGTAATCCGAGTAAGCTAAAACCGATCACCTCCCTCCCGGTTTGGTGAGTCGATTCATTAGGTCCGCGTCTAGTCCCGGTCCTTTACCCCCCCTTTTCCAAGGCAAAGAGTCTAAACCAAAAGTTGGGGTACCCTACCAAGTTCTCACTCCCGTGTTCAACTAAGTGGGGTAAGGCATGTCCAAGGGCGAGGTTTACTAACTAGACCTAACCGACTCTCGTCGGTGAACAAGGGTCAAGGGTTCAAACATAACCTAAAAGACAAGTTAGTCCACAAGGCCCAAACTATCCAATCCCCATCAATTCCTAACAATCCAACAATGACATTCAAACACACAATTTAGGCATATCGGGGCCAAATCGTACCCTAGAGGAGGACTACTCACTAATCATGGCTAAACACAAATTAGTAATGATAAAGTTGGAGACTTTAATTCTAAACATTTCTTTTTAGTTGGTTTTCGGTATTAATCATGCAAAATCGAGTTAAATGGTGATTTCTAATAGGATGAACAAAGTAAAAAGGGAGCAAGCATAAAGATGATAACTAAATCAAAGGAAAACTAGAATAACAAACAAAGATGAAGTTAAACTAAGGAATTGATGAAATAACAAATAGAAACTAAAGTAAAGGAAGAAAATGAAGATTACCAACTAAAGGAGAATGGAGAAATAAAGAGGAATAATTAATAATAATAAAGTACAAAGGTTTTTCCTAATTTTAAAGAGGAACATTTTAAAAATTAACAAATCAGAGGAATGATTAATTAATAATAATCAATCTTTGAAGAAGAGGATGAAGATCTTCCCTAAATTACAAATGTTTTTCTCTCTCTAAAATGCAGATCTAGAAAATAAAATGATTAAGCTTGGAGGCAAAATAAGAATTAAGCTATTTATATGTCATCATTAGGTTACACAAAATCGGGTCGAAAAGCGAAAGAAAAATAGAGATGGAGTTGCGCACGGTGGGTAGGTTGCGCACGGTTGTGCGTTGCCTGCAGGACTTACACACGATGGACCGTGCGTAACTTACTCTCTCTACTTTCTCGTTTTTGATCTTCTACGTGCTTGTTTGGGCTTGGACTCGGTCCATGAGTTTCCTTTTGCTCGGGCATGCTCGGGTTTCACCGTTTTAGAGATGGAAATGCCTAAAAACAAACGGAAAACACAAAAACCCGTGTTACACAAAAGATAGACGAGATAAGCTAAAATGCCTAGGAAAATGTGATAAATCGAGGCTAAATAGACGTCTAGTAGGCATGAAAATGTGGTCAATAATGGAGTTATCATTTTGCCTACTACCTGGGTTTTCCTTAGGACAAAGTCTCCTATCTGGAAGCTTCTCTCACTCACCCTTCTGTTGTAGGCTCTTTGCATTCTCTGTTGGTATGCCGCTATGCTGGTTTCTTCTCTAACTTCGCCTACCAGGTCCATAGCCTCGGTCATTGCTGCCTCATTACTGGTCCTATCGAACTATTGCGACCTGAGGGTAGGGATACTAGCTTCAATGGGCAGAAGGGTCTCGGCACCATATACTAGACCATAGGGTGTATGTCTAGTGGATTTGTTCCTGGTTGTCTGTATGGACCAGGACGTTAGGGAGCTCGTCGCCCATCTTACTTTTAGGTCATCTACCATCTTCTTCAGCCCTTTTAGGATTCGCTTGTTGGCTTTGCGGATGACATATTGCAGAGTAAGCGACGATGATCCCATGCCCTTCTAACCAACCTCTCAGTGGATCGTTGTCGAACTATCACCCGTGGTCGAACACCAAGACCTTAGGTAGGCCATAGTGTGTAATGACATTACGCCAAATGACCTTTCGAACCGCCAGCTCGGTTATGCTGGGGACTGTCTCTGTTTCAATCCACTACAAGAAATGGGACTTCGGGCATCCAACTTACGGGCGTCCGGACAAGACAGACGCCGAAATGGCGTTTCAAAAAAAAACGGGCGTCCATAATTAGACACCTAGTAGGGCGTCCAATTCAAAGGGAAACGAGCCGAAAATAAGAATACGGGCGTCCAAAACTAGACGCCAGGAAAATGACTCGGGCGTCCACTTCCAGACGCCAGAAGTAGGACGGGCGTCCAGTTTCGAACGCCATTTGACGAGAAATGGCATCTGCTTTTGGACGCCATATTGAAAATCTGGGCGTCCAAAAATAGACACCCGTGGCCTGCACTTCCGCCTTAAACACACTCCACCTCCTCGCCATTCATTCATTCCTCACTTTTTTTTCTCCCTCTACTCTTTCTCTCTATAAACCGCGCGCCTCATTCCCATCCCGCCTTCCTGTTTTCCTTCCTATTTCTACGGTACGATTTCAGTTTTTTCTTATACTATTTATTTAATTGAATGTTTAATTTCAGTTAGGTTGAGTAGTTAATTTAAGTTTACTTAATTATTATTGTACATTTGAAATTTAGTCGTCTTACGATTTCAATTGAGTTACTGTTTGCCCAAGTTCTTTCGCCCAATTTTAGTTAGGTAGATTGTTGTAGTGACTTTCGAAATTAGGTTAGTATGTGGAAATATATATTGGATGACATTTAAAGTTTTGGGAAGATTATTTGATTAGGTGAGGAATTGAGTTATTATGTGATTATATATGCATGTTGGGTGATCTTTGAAGTTACTCGATTATGTGAGGAATTGGGTTAGTATCTGAGTATATAAATATTTGATGACCTTTGAAATTTTGGGAATAACTAATTTTTAAAATGTTAATTTGTTACTAATTTTGGGAAATTGGGTTAGTATGTGAATTTGTTGGGTGGGAATTATAAAATGTTACTAATTTTTTTGGTTGAATTGGGTGAGAGTTGTGACTACATTGTCGTTATAAATATGTTACTAGGTTGAGTAAAATTCTATATTAGTAGTACTTAGCGTAGTTTAATTTTAATGAAAATATTTTTTTTGCTTAATAATAAATTAAGTCAAATAAATTCTAGTTTAATCGGTTGTTGTGTAATTTATTTATTTATTCGGTAAAATGTGAGTATAAATTATCAATGAGTGCTTTTACATCAAAGGAATTTCATTTCCTAACATTTTCTTCACAACTAATTACAACCAGTCTATGGTCATTACAAAAATCAGCCAACTAGCAGGTCCAATGAATTAATTTCATTGCAGTCTTTCCCATAACTCTTGCTGTAACCTCCTTCTTAATCATTTTAGCTACTTGTTCAGGTCTCAATATCTTCGAGTCATACCAGGCACTATTTCTCTGCCTCCAAACGTGATAATAAAATGCATTCAATACCATTGCATCTGTTTTCCAGCGAGTATCATATTGATTTGCTTCAGCAGCACATGCACAGTCCAAGTAACACCATACCAGTTACCGATTTCAGCCTCAATCCTGCTATTGTACACGCATTCTTCAAAAATATGCTCTATAGTCTCCTCTTCTTGACCACATAGGCAGTAGGTATTGTCTTCAATGTATCCAATTTTTGCTAGTTTTTCTTTTGTGTTCATGCCTTTATTCAATGCCATCCAAGTGACTAGTGAGTGCTTTGGAATGTTCCAATTATTCCAAACTACTTTGGCCCAGTTTTTTTCATTTCCTTTACTCCTCATCATGTTGTATCCCTCTTTGACAGGGTATTGCTCACCATCCCACATTTCCTGCCGGTTTGCTTCCTTCATCACTTCCTTCACTTTACAAATTTGTTTCCAAGACCAGTTGTCCCCTTGTTTCGGCTAATAACTGCTCCAATCTTGTCCCTTTTTATAAATTTGATTCACCCATCTAACCCAAAGTTTATCAGGATGAGAATGAATCCAACTTGCTAGCTTCTCTATAGTAGCTAGATTCCAAGCTTTGACATTTTTACAACCCAAACCACCCTATTTTTTAGGGAGAATGATTCTATCCCAGGCGACTAAATGGACTCGTATCGTGTAATTTATTTTTACTTAGAAAATGAAGAGAATTAAACGAAAATCGATGTATGAGGGACAAGTGGATTAGAAAAAACGTCCTACTGTGGAATTTGTTAAGGGGGTTAACTCGTTTCCTGAATTCGTTAAACAAAACTCACCCGACTACGCGTCGAGAGGTGAAATCAGGTGTCCGTGTCTTAAATGCAAGAACCTACGATTACTTACTATAATTCCGGTTAAGGAACATGTCCTCGTGAATGGTTTTTCGCCCAGTTATTATCGTTGGATCTATCACGGTGAGCAATCTCAATTTGAGGAACCCCAAATCCAACAAAATGTGGGGGGTTGAGAGGGATGATAGTTGAAGTTGTCAAGAATAACGTGTTTAACAACGACGACAGTGCATTTATGAATGATAATTCCCCTTACCCTCAAGATTCTAAACCACAAGAGCCTAATCCACAAGCGAAAGCGTTCTTTGACATGTTAGATGCGTCGGAGAAACCGTTATATGGAGGGTGCGATATGACTTTGTTAGAGGTGGCATCTATGGTAGTGAGTCTGAAATGTGAGTTTAACCTACCCTTTGCTTGTGTAGACGGTTTTGCCGTCTTACTTGAGAGAGTAATCCCGAAAGATAACATTATGACCCGACTACACTACCAAAAAAGTTGTGAAAGGTCTTCAACTTCTGGATCATAAAATTGATGCTTGTCCCGAATGGTGCATGTTATTACGGAAGGATGATGCCACGCTGGATGAATATAGAAGGTGTGGTAAGGGTAGGTATAAAACACTTGAGGGGGAAATTGTATTGAGGGGTAGAAAAGGGAAGAGTGGTGGTAGGGGTAAGAAACCTATACCAATTAGTCAGCTTACTTACTTTCCAATTGCACCTAGACTTCAAAAATTATAGGCAACCAAAACCATAGCTGAGGAAATGAGGTGGCAAAAAGAAGACACTAGGGTACCGGGAAAGATGTGTCATCCGAGGGACGGTGAGGAGTGAAAACCTTTTGATAGATTTTACCCTTAGTTTGCATCAGATTCTAGAAATGAAAGGCTTGGGTTGTGTACTGATGGATTTGCACCCTTTGGTCAATTTTGAAAGTCTTACATTTGTTGGGCTGTGATGGTCACCCCTTATAACTTACCTCCTTGGTTGAGTTTAAAGCAACTTTTCATCTTTCTATCTCTCATTATTCCCGGACCAAAGAACTCAAAAAATTATTTGGTACAGCCCGTGATTGAGGAATTGAAGGAGCTGTGGGAAGTAGGGGTGGAAACATACGATGTGTTGTTGCAAACCAAAATGTGAATGCTGATGATGTTTGGGGTAAGCACGACGCCAAGTTTCCTAAGTGGCTTAAGGAGCATGTAGTAGCCTTAGATATACAGGACGACTTGGTTAGAAGTTTGGCCTACGGCCCTTTGCGTGAGGTTAGAACCTGGAACCGGTATTCATTAAATGGGTTCAATTTTCACACATTCGACTACGAAAGGAATAAGGCTAGATATAATTTTGGTGTGTCCGTTTGTTCTCTTGATGGTGAGGAGTACTACGGTATCTTGGAGGAAATATTCGAGCTTTCTTACGTTGGTAGCGAACGTGGGTACAGAGCTGTGATGTTCAAGTGCGAGTGGAAAGACAACTCAGTTAATGGTACAAAAGTGCATGAACGTTACAAGTTAGTTGAAGTTAACCACACTAGGAAGTACCCTTCGTATGATCCATTTATACTAGCACATCAAGCGCACGAAGTGTACTTTGCCCCTTATCCGACTACTAGAAATGATAGAAATCAAGGTCAATGGTGGACAGTTTTCAAGACAAAATCAAGGGGGCAAGTAGAAAACACTATTTTTCAGGAAGAAGCTGTGGCACGGGGTACGCGTTTATCTCCAAGCGATGAAACCGTATTCTCAGATGAACACCAAACTGACGATGGCGATGAGGAATATTCAGAGGATGACGATGGTGGTCAGAACGATGACATCCTCATGGAAGATCGGGAGATGCTCGAGGACGACGACAGACATGAGCAGGTTTATGAGGACTCTAATGCTGTTGAGGATAGTGATGCATTCAACGATGATGAGATAGAGGAGGACGATGAGGACGAGGGTGGGGGTGTTGGCAATGAGGATAGCGAAGATGAGTAGTATATCGGTATTAATTGTTAGGTTTATTTTATCACTGTATTACTCATTTGTTTTACGCTTATCATAACTCTCTTTTCTGAGTGATAATTTACGATACTGTCAATTCATTTGCAAGGTGAAGATGTCAGGTAGAGTAAGGAGTCGGGGTGGAAGCAGTAGGGTGCAGATCTCCCGGCAGTGCAACTTGGAGGAGAAAAGGGTCCCCGAGACACTAGAGAGGGTAGAGGAGGAGGAGGAAGAGGAGCAGCAGCAGCAACAACAACAACCACAGGGGAATCAACCTCAGATTGCCGACGACGGTAGGGTGAGACTCGACATCGACAACTACTGGTAATATAATCTAACCCACATTTCTAATATAGTTGTTAGAATAATTTTCTAAGAATATTTGCCTCCTCTGATATTTCTCGAGACGGTGCAGGTTTTGGGATCAGGATGTAGTGTTGGAGTGTACCCAGAGCTACATGGGGTATGGCAAGGGTGTGGGGTACACTTATTGGGCTCAAGTGCCACCGCACAACCGTCGACAGTATTATAACAACTTTAAGGTGCGTGTTTTAATTTCTTATTCACATTGTCATTATGACGTTTACAGGCTTTGTACGTCTTCTCATTAATAACAATCCGCCTTTTTTTTAGTTAAAGTACACCTGGAAACCGGAGCTGGAACCATAGGTGTGGGAGAGGTACACCAAAACATGCAAGAAGCGTTTCGTGGACGTCAAGCACAAACGCCACGAGAGAGGGACGGCGTTGAAAGATCTGGAAGGTGTAGTTTTCAACATATCTGACTCGGTTGTTAACAAAAAATCAAACTTCACTACGCTCTTAGTTAATATCTTTGACACTTCAAATTTCAGGGAGAGCGTTGGAAAGGTGGGTAGCCAACCACGAGAGCCAGTATTCAAGAAACGATCGGAACGGGCGAGCAATAACAAGATGAAGAACGCAGAGAAAGATGGGAAGGCAACCCCACCCACCACCGTGGTTCTTAGTCATCTTAACGTAGGGCTTTGAGGGTATGATTTCTGTTAATTTTTAAGTTCTCATAAATTATGTTCACATAGTAGTTGCCTAACATTCAACTGCATTTATCAGATCCAGAAAAAACAGGGAAACTGCCCACCGCAGTCGAGCTGTTCGTGGACATGCATGCGAAGGAAGACAATGATGGGGGGCAAGCTTCGTCACGAGGAAGGATCAGGCAATTTAGGTGAGTACTCCCTAAATCAATTAATGCACTTCGTCTTATTCTATTTGGTTATGTAATAAATTTATCTTTTTGTTCATATAATATCTAAAAATGAGGTAACTCTTATTTGTTGTGTATGTAAGATGCCTACATTGAGAAGACTGTTAACTGTACCAACCCAAGACCCGAATGTTGCATTCTTTGAGGTTGTGGACGGGTTCAAGAAGGGAAATGTGTACGGCGTAGGGAATGCTACGCCTATGTTTTTCACGCCTCCCCCCGAGCATTTTGGCGGCTCCTCGTCACACATGGAGTACACCCCCGCCGCTCTTACCCAGTTGTAGTCCAGGTACGAGGCTGACAAACCGGAAGGCGCCCGAAGAGAACGAGAAATGAAAGAGCACATGGCGCGGCAGGACGACGAGATTAGAAGGATGCGTGAGGAGATGCAACGGTGGAGCACTTTGTTCGCCAACTACAATCAAGGACCTACTCCTCGTCGTCCAGATGATAGAGACCCCTTCAACGAGGGTGGTGGGAATTCAGGTGTCTCCGCTAGCTTCCCATGTTTCTGATGTACTATCGATGTTGCTTGTAAGCTTAACTACTTACGATTGCTTGGATTTAGTTCGAACTAACTTCTCCTATGTACTTTAACTCTTTAGTTTTTATGCACTTGCGTTTTATGATGACAGATTGGTAAATATTTATTTATATTATCGTCATTTTGTCTTCAATGGCGTGCTGTGAAGTGGGCGTGGTGGTGTGGATGGCGATGTCCGATTGAATGTGTTGTGGTATTGTGTTTGGATGTTGCATATTGTGTTGTGAATGTTGCGTTTTGTGTTTTTTGGCAGATTATGGATAGGCCGTAAACGAATATTTACGGCCTTCCAGAACCAGTGGTGACGTCCTCTTCCAGACGCCATACTGAATGCTTCTCAGGCTCTAGCACAGTAACCATGCATCTGGCCGGCGTCTGAAAGTGGACGCCATTTTCCCCCATATGGAATGGACGCCAGTAGCTTCAGTATGGCGTTCAAACTTGGACGCCCGTGTTCTCGAATGGGCGTCTACACTTGGACGCCATTCTGGACACCCGCGTGTGGCTTCCAACTTTGGACGTCCGCTTTAAAAAATGGCGAGTGCTTCAGGCTTCCACAGTCAGGCGTCTGAGGAGGGAAGCCCGTCTTCAAAAGGCGTAGCCATCTATGGACGCCCGAGGATTCATTTCTTGTAGTGATCCACTAGGTGAAGTAGTCAATTGCTATAATTAGGAACTTCCTTCCTCCGGTTGCGACAGTGAACGGTCCCAGGATGTCCATTCCCCACTAAACGAAGGGTATGGGGGAATAGGATTGGCGGCAAATCCTAGGCTGGCTTATGCATTACTGGCACGAACAATTTGCACTTTCTACACTTCGAGGCCAGCTCTTTTGCATCTGCCGCCATGGTTGGCCAACAATACACGGCTCATAGGTCCTACCGCCTTTGCGGTGTCCACATATTCTAGAATGGATGTCATCCAAAACCATGGCTGCCTGTTCAGGCCCCAAGCACCTGAGCACAAGTGACAAAAAGGACTTATGATACAGCTTGTTGTTCACCATTATATACCATGCGGCTTTTGACAGCATCCTTTTTCGCAAGGTCGAGTCCTCCGGTAGTACGCCATCCCTTTTGAATTGAATGATTGGCATCATCCAGCATTCGGGTCGCGGACTCATCGACCGTATTGATTAGCGGGGGGTCGGTGGTTGATTTTTCCTTCATAACATCGACCCAAATCGACCTTCTGATGTCCTGTAGGCTAGAGCTTGCTAGCTTGGATAAGGCATCTGCTCAGTTGTTCTGTGATCTGGGGATCTATCTTATCTTATAAGACTTGAGTTTTGACAATTATTCTTTTACTTTTTCTAGGTACGAAGCCATGGTCATATCTCTGGCTTCGTACTCTTCATTGATCTGGTTAGCAATGAGTTAAGAGTCGGTGGCTAGGTTGATGCCAGCTAGTACAGCCTCGTACTCTGTCTCATTGTTTGACGCAGGAAAGGTGAATCGTAACGCGTGCTCAAAATCGACCCCTTGGGGCTTGTCAGTACGACCCCTACCCCTGCACCGTTAGCTGTGGACGATCCGTCGGTGAACACCAGCCATTCCCCGACGGGCGAGTCGTCCTCTTCTGAGTGGGAACACTCGGCTAAGAAGTCAGCCTAAGCCTGAGCCTTGATGTCGGTTCTAGACTGATAGGTTATTTCGAGGCCACTAAGCTCTATAGCCCATTTTAGTAGTCTTCCCGACTTTTCAAATTTTTCTAAGACCTCCTCCAGCGGTTTTTCTGTGAATACAGTAACAGGGTGTGCATTAAAATAGAGTTGGAGCTTCCGGGCCGCCACTACTACAACATATGCTGCCTTCTCGACCATAGGGTGGTTTTTCTCAGCCGGGCCGAGGGCGTGGCTGACAAAGTAGATGGGTTGCTGTGCTCTGGCGCCCTCCTTTAGTATGACTGCACTCACCGTTGTATTGGTCACGGCGATGTAGAGGTACAGTTTTTCATCTGTCACCGGCCTAGCCAAGGTCGACAGGTGTTGGAGATGCTCTTTGAGCTATCCAAATGCTTCTTTCTGTTCAAACTCCCACTTGAATTGCTTATTTCCTTTTAGAACCTTGAAGAATGAGGTTATTTTTTCGGCCGACCTGGCTATGAACCGTGCGAGGGCGATCACCGTTGAATATCCCATATTGTTCTGGGCTATGGCAAGTCTTGGATGACTCTGACTTTCTCGAGATTAGCGTCTATCCCTCGGGCACTAACCAAGAAACAGAGGAACTTTCCCAAGCGAACTTCGAAGGTGCATTTTTTGGAATTTAGCTTCATCTGGTAGCTTTAGAGTGAGGTGAAGATTTCCTTTGAGTCTTCAAGGTGTTGCTCATCTTCTTTAGTGTTTACTATGGCATCGTCCACATATGCCTCCAGGTTTCGAACTCGTTGCTCTTTGAAGACCTGGTCAACCAAGCGTTGATATGTGGCGCCAACATTCTTCAAGTCGAACGACATCATTTTGTACATGAACATTGACACTTGTGATGAAATTAAAGCGCATTTTACTCTGTCAGGCACCCATAAGTAGACATGGTGATATGCTGAGAAGGCATCGAGGAAGCTGAGCATCGAGTTCCCGCTCGTTGCATCCACCAGTTGATCGATTCTCGGCAGGGGGTAGCAATCTTTGAGGCAGGCCTTATTGAGATTCGTGAAATCCATGCACATCCCCCATTACCCCTAAGGCCTTTTTAACCATGACTACGTTTTCTAGCCATTCTAGGTAATCACAAGTTTCGATGAAGTCCGCATTCAGGAGTTTTTCGACCTCCTCCCTGATGGTTAGGTCCTTCTTGATTGACATGTTTCTTTTCTTTTGTTTTACTAGTCTAGCGGCCTGGTCTACATTTAGCCTGTGAACTATGTGGCTCGGGTCTACCCCCAACATCTCGCCAGCTGAGTATGCGAAGACGTCTCTATTGTCCTTGAGTACGCCTACCAATTTCTCTTTGTATGACTCGTCCAGGTCGGCGCCTATGATGACGGGTCATTCGGGTTCCAATTCCACCAGCATGCTCTCGCACCTCGATTCTGGATGGTCAACTGACTGCTAGATGGTCAGTTGCTCGGTCGAAAGCGCATCTTTCCGATCGGCTTCAAGGCCCCGCATGGCCATGAAGTAGCACTGGCGAGCCAACTCTTGGTCCCCGTATACTTTTCTCTCAGTTCCGAGGTCAGTGATGTAGGCCACTGTGAGCGCTCAAATCGATATAGCGGCCTGGATTTCATCCAAAGTTGCTCGCCCTTTTGAAGGTGTTATAAGCAGATTTGGCGTCAACGACGAAAAATGATGCTCGAATGTCGCGGGCCGCATCTCCCTCTCCAAAAGTGACGGGCAGTTTTATGGTTCCCCTTGGTACTATGCCCGCTCCACTAAACCCGTAGAGTGACCCAGGGGCAAGCTTTAGATGTCCTGGTTCTAGACTCATTTTTTCGATAGCTTCCTTGTACAACAGATTGGTGTACGCTCCCGTATCCACCGTACAACATTTTACGACACGGTTGCTGATTCCGAGGGACAGGACCAGGAGTTTGCTATGTAGGTACATTATCCGACCGACGTCCCCTGGGGTGATGCTAAGGGTCAGCGCGGTGGGTACCGGTGCCACTTCTGCGTAGCACATCTGATAGCAGAGCTCGCGTTGGTGTTGTTTCCGACCTCTCGGGCTCATCTGCTCCTCGGCGTCCCCGGACACGACATGTATTATAAGTCTGTCCCACTTTGATCTCTCTGGCCTGTTCGGCTGGACCTTCAAAATCTTTGTCCGGGCAGCATAGGTGGCAAGCCACACTACAAGAAATTGGGCCCCGGGCGTCCAACTTACGGGCGTCCGGATTAGACAAACGCCGAACTGGCGTCTGAAAAAAAAAACGGGCGTCTACACTTGGAGACCTAGTGGGGCATCCAAATCATACATGGAAGGAAGCTTGACGAGTCGGAAGTGAAAAATGGGAATCCAACAGTAAACGCCCTGTAAAGAACACGGGCATCTACTTCCAGACGCCAAATAAGCGACGGACGTCTACTTCCAGACCCAATATGGCGAAAGCATGGCGTCTACCTGTGAACGCCGTTAAAAAAATGGGCGTCTAGAGGTGGACGTCGGTGTGTCTGACTCCGCCACAAATACATGTTCGACCCTTCGCCCCTCCTCATTCATTAAAAAAAAAAGTCTCTCTCTACTTCTTCTTCTCTCTAAGTCTACCCGCGCGCGCCAACACTTCATTCTGTCTTCCTTTTTTCTACTACTACGGTATGATTCATGTTTTTTCCTACACTATTCATTTAGTTTAATGTTTAATTTCAGTTAGGTTGAGTAGTTAATTTCAATTTATTCAATTATTATTGTGGTTTTGATATTTAGTGGTCTTACGATTTCAATTGAGTTACAATGTTTGTTTGCCCAAGTTCTTTCACCCAATTTCAGTTAGGTAGATTGTTGGTATGAACTTCGGAATTTTACATATGTGAGTAATTGGGTTATTATGTGAATATATATATTGGATGACCTTTGAAATTTTGGGATGATTATGCGAGAAATTGGGTTAGTATGTGAATTTGTTGGACGGGAATTATAAAATTTTACAAATTTTTTAGGTTGAATTGGGTGAAAATTGTGACTACATTGTCGGTATAAATATGTTAATAGGTTTAGTTGAATTCTAAATTAATAATACTAAGCTTAGGAGCGTAGTTTATTTTTAAGAAAAATATTTTTTTTTAGTTAATAATAAATTAAGTCAGATAAATTCTATTTTAATCGGTTGTTGTGTAATTTATTTTTACATAGAAAATGGAGAGAATTGAACGGAAATGGATGTATGAGGGAAGAATTGATAAGAAAAGACGTCCTATTGTGGAATTTGTTAAGGGTGTTGACTCGTTTTTGGAATTCGCTAAACAAAACTCACCTGACTATGCGTCGAGAGGTGAAGTTAGGTGTCCGTGTCTGAAATGCAAGAACCTACAACTTTTTAGTATACTTGTGGTTAAGGAACATGTCCTCGTGAATGGTTTCTCGCCCAGTTATTATCGTTGCATCTGTCACGGTGAGCCATCTTAATTTAAGGAACCCCAGATCCAATAAAATGTGGGGGGTTGAGAGGGATGATAGTTGATGTTGTCGAGTGTAACGTGCTTAACAACGACGACAACGCATATTTGAATGATAATTCACCTGACCCTCAAGAGCTAACCCACAAGAGCCTAACCCACGAGCGAAAGCATTCTTCGACATGTTAGATGCTTCGAAGAAGCCGTTATATGGAGGGTGCGATATGACTTTGTTAGAGGTGGCATCTATGGTAGTGAGTTTGAAATGTGAGTTTAACCTACCCTTCGCTTGTGTAGACTGTTTTGCCACCTTACTTGAGAGAGTAATCCCAAAAGATAACATCATGACCCGAACTTTCTATACTACCAAAAAAGTTGTGAAAGGTCTTCAAGTTCCGCATCAGAAGATTGATGTTTGTCCCGATGGGTACATGTTATTTTGGAAGGATGATGCCACGCTTGATGAATCTAGAAGGTGTGGTAAGGGTAGGTATAAAACATTTGAGGGGGATATTGTATTGAGGGGTAGAAAAGGGAAAAGTGGTGGTAGGGGCAAGAAGCCGATACCAATTAGTCAGCTTACTTATTTCCTAATTGCACCTAGACTTTAGAAATTATTTGCAACCAAAACCATAGCTGAGCAACTGAGGTGGCACAAAGAAGACATTAGGGTACCGGGAAAGATGTGTGTTCCGAGTGATGGTGAGGAGTGGAAGCGTTTTGATAGAATTTACCCTCAATTTGCAGTTGAACCCCGAAATGTAAGGCTTAGGTTGTGTACTGATGGATTTGCACCCTTCTGTCAATTTGGAAAGTCTTACTCTTGTTGGCCTGTGATGGTCACACCTTATAACTTACCTCCTTGCTTGAGTTTAAAGCGACCTTTCATCTTTTTATCTCTTACTGTTCCCGGACCAAAGAACCCGAAAAATCATTTGGATGTTTACTTACAGCCCGTGATTGAGGAATTGAAAGAGCTTTGGGAAGTAGAGGTGGAAACATATGATGTGTCTTTGAGACAAAACTTTCTGATGAAAGCAGCTTTGTTGTGGACTATAAATGATTTTCAGGCATATGGTATGTTTTCGGGGTGGTCTACTGCGGGTCAAAAAGCATGTCCTTGTTGTATGGATGAGAGAAAAGCTTTTTATCTTCCAAATTCTAGTAAAATTAGTTGGTTTGATTATCATAGACAGTTTCTACCAGAGGGTCACCCGTATAGGAAGAAGAAGAGAGCATTCAAAAAGGGTGAGGTGGTGCTTAATGACGCACCTATTCGACTCCAAGGTGATGAAATATAGGAGTTGATTTCTGAGTTCCCGTCTACTGTTGACGGAACCGATCAGGACTTCAAAAATCTGAAAAATTTAAAAAATGGGTGGTTTAAAAGAAGTATTTTCTTCGACCTTCCATATTGGAGCAATTTGTTACTTTGTCATAATTTGGATGTGATGCACATAGAGAAAAACTTTTTTGAGCAGTTGATTCACACTGTGATGGATGTGGACGGTAAGGCTTGTGACACAGCAGGGTTCCGACGAGATGTGAAAAAAAATTGTGATCGTCCACGGCTGCACATAAGATGAGATGGGTCCAAACCCAAAGCCGTCTACAGCCTTGATAAGGCTCAGAGAAAGGTGTTGTTGGAATAGGTAGGGAAGTTGAAGTTCTCTGATCAGTATGCCTCGGACTTTAAGCGATGTGCCGATCATAAGAATTTAAAGTTGCAAGTTCTAAAAAGTCATGATTGCCGTGTATTTATGGAGAGGTTACTACCAGTGTCATTGAAGCAGCTTCTACCACCGATGGTGTGGAATTCTGTAACTGAGATATCTCACTTTTTCCGAGAATTGTGTTCTTCTACAGTATCAATTGAGGACATGACTCGGCTAGAGGATGTACCCGTTTGAAAGGTACTTCTTCTGAAATTAATTCCATTTGTAACTCTAATTAAAACTTAATATTTGCTAATTGACTTGCTCATATTTCGCAGGTAGGTTCCTTAATCATTTAACACAAATTATAGTATACAACCATTGTACCGTACGACGGCCTAATTTATGGTAAAAAGTTACCACTTTATGTTAATTACTGACCACTTTAAGTTAAATATTGACCACGTTTTCATATGAAAAAGTGGTAACTATTTATCTGAAAGTGGTAACTAACTAACCTAAAATGATCACTTTTTATCATAAGTTGCAAACTTTTACTATTGTCGCATGGTACAACGGTTGCACACAATAATTGCTGATCATTTAAAGAAAAAATTGCTAACAAGGCTAGGGTAGAGGGTTCAATTTGTAATGCATGTTTAACAGAGGAGATTGCAAATTTGTAATGCATGTTTAACAAGGCTAGGGTAGAGGGTACAACGCCATCTGTAATAAGCATTTCGTGGACGTCATGTACAAACGCCACAAGAGAGGAACTGCGCTGAAGGACCTAAAAGGTGTGGTTTTCAACATGTAGTACTCGGTTACAAACAAAGAATCTAACTTCAGTACTTAATTACTATATGTAACACTTCAAATTTCAGGTGAAGCGTTGGAAAGGTGGATCGCCAACCATGACAACCCGGAATTCAAAAAAGATCGGAACGGGCGAAGAAGAATAAGATGAAGAACGCGGAGAAAGAGGGGATGGCAAACCCCACCCACCATCGGGGTTCACAGTCATCTTACCGTCGGGCATTGAAGGCATGATTTCTATTAGTATAATATTTTTTACATCCTCATAAATTATGTTTACATAGTAACAGCCTAACATTCAGCTGCGTTAACCAGATCCAGAAGGACACAGGAAAATTTCCCACCGCAGCTGAACTTTTCTTGGACATGCATGCGAAGGAAGACGATGAAGGGGGGCAAGATTCGTCACGAGGAAGGATCAGAAAATTTGGGTGAGCACTCCCTACTTCAAATAACGCACTTCATTCGTCTTATTCTAGTTGGTTAAGTAATAAATTTACCATTGTGTTCATATAATATGTAAAACTGATCTAACACTTGTTTGTTGTGTACGTAGGATGCCTACGTCGAGAAGACCGCCAACACCTGTAACAACCCGATCCAAGACCCGAATGCTGCATTCTTTGAGGTCGTGGACGGGTACAGGAAAGGGGGTGTGTATGGCGTAGGGAATGCACACCCTATGTTTTTCACGCCTCCCCCCGAGCATGTTGGCGGCACCTCGTCACAGATGTATGGAGTACACTCCCGCCGCTCTTACCCAGTTGCAGTCCAGGTACGAGGTAGACAAACAGGAAGGCGCCCGAAGAGAGCGACAAATGAAAGAGCGCATGGCGCGGCAGGACGAGGTGATTAGGAGGATGCGTGAGGAAATGCAACGGTAGAGCACTTTGTTCGCCAACTGCAACCGAGGACCTACTCCATCCTCGTCCTTCAGATGACTGAGACCCCTTCAACGGGGATGGTGGGAATTCAGGTGCCTCCACTAGCTTCCCATGCTTCTAATGTACTATCGATGTTGCTTGTAAGATTAACTACTTACGATTGCTTGGATTTAGTTCGAACTAACGTCTCCTCTGCTAGCTTCCCAGTTTTCTGATGTACCATCGATGTTGCTTCTAATCTTAATTACTTACGATTTTCAGGATTTCGAACTAACTTTTATGTACTTAACTCTTTAGTTTTTATGTACTTGCATTTTATGACGACGGATTTGTAGTTATTAATTTATATTATTGTCATTTCTTCTTCAATGGCATGCTTTGAATTGGGCGTGGTGGTGTGGACGGCGATGTCTGAATGAATGTGTTGTGGTTAATCGTGTTGTGAATGCTACGTATTGTGTTTCCACGATTTTTTTTTGCAGATTTTGGATAGGCCATAAATGAATATTTATGGCCTTCCAGGACAAGTATTGGCGTCCCCTTTCTGATGCTAATTTGAGCTCTACGCAGGCTCCAGCGCAGCTTTCATACAGCGACTCGTTGTCTGCATCTGGACGCCATTTTCTTGCATATGGCGTCTACAAGTGAACACCATTGAATGAGAGGGCGTCTAGCTTCAGAGGCCTTGAGCTTGAATTTGGTGTCCAAACATAGACGCCTGCGTTCTCAAATTGGCGTTCATATTCAAACGCCAAAGTGGACGCCCATTTATGGCTTCTACCCGTGGACGCCCGTTTTAAAAAAAGGCGACCACTTTGGGCTTCCACCACCAGGCGTCTGACAGAGAACGCCCGTTTTGTTAAGGCGTCTATAAACACAGGCCATTTATGGACGCCCGGGCCTTATTTCTTGTATAGTGCCAGCCCTTTCTAATAAGTTCTTCGATTTCATCCTTGAGGTGCCGATACCCCTCCGTCATATACCCTATGCTGTCATGGAAAGTGCAAAATTTCTTCGGGTCCCTTTCAGGGTTTCAGGGCTTCTCAAGTTGGTTCCATTTAGCTGCACCTTTCTCCATCTCGAAGATCTCGGCTCTCGGCCTATTGAGAGAGGTGTAGCTCTCGAACTTTGGCTGATAAGGTACCCGCTCTTTCCGGATACTTTCCTCTCTTGCTTACTGGTCGCCTCTCCTCTACCATGAGTGTTCTGCGGCGCGGCCTGGTCTCGGTTTGATACCAGCGTAAGATCGTGCCTGCTATGATAATCTTCTTCAACCATGAACCCCTCGGCTATCTTGCGAGCCTTCGAAAGGGACTCGGGCTGGGCCCGTATTAGCTGATTTTTTAGCTCGCACGGCCATGAGCGAGTTGATCAAAGCGTAGGCGGCGGTAGGGTCATCGATCTCTTTTACTTGCTGGAATCCTAGATCAAACATCTTCAAGTACTTCCAGATGGACCCGCCCTCTCTTTGCTTCAGCGTCATGAGGTCAAAACGGGTGAGTCGTCGTCTTTTGTTTTCTGCGTATTGGTCGAGAAAAACGCCGGTTAACTCGTGGAAGGTGTAGATGAACCCTCGGGGGAGATCTCTGAACCATCCCTGGGCGAGGCCTATAAGGGTCGTCGGGAATATTTTGCACCAGGCTGCGTCTTCCGTGTCATACATTCTCATATGACTCTCATAAGCCGCCAAGTGGTCCTCGGAATCTGTCGTCCCGTCGAATCGGACCGTTGACATCTTGATTTTGGGGATGGGGCAGCTCTGGACATCCGGATGCAACAAATTTCTTGTTTGTCTGCCTATGATCCTTGACCGGCCCCCTCAGATTGATAATTGTACGTTCCTTGATCTTCTCGTCGACTCGGGTTTCTACCGCCCGGCAAGTAGCATTGGCACGGTTGACTATGCTGGCTTTTGGCCTCGGGCTCTACCTTGGGGGATTGGTGTCAGGGTCCTGAGCGCTTGCCTTAGGTCGGTGGCTTGAACCTTGTTTCCAAAACCTCCTTCGCGCCCCCTGGATGATGGTGCCTTTACTTGGGTCGCGGACTGTGATTGAGTCTGGCTTGCATGCTCTTTGACAGACCCTTCGTCTTTGGTCGCTTCTCCGTGGGGGTTATCCTGTCAAACACTACGGCTAGCTTTGGGCTCAGACGTGTTGTGACATGTTCCCCGGGCTTGAGATGGTCCTTCATGCCCTGCGGCAGAGACCTCTTTTTTTGGCAGAGGCAGTAGATTCCACTGTGTGCACCGAATCGTCCTTCCTGGGGGGGTTCCGGCTTCGGAGGAGCGATTTGTAACCATCACTTTGCCTTCTTCTGGATCCTTCTGGCGACAGTTCGCTTCGTTCCCCCTGCGGTCGTTGAGCTAAGGAATTTGAGGCGCCTTGGGGTTGTTATTAAAACGACTAGTATTAAGCCCCGTGAAAATTCTCGGGTTGTATTAATATTACTCTGTAGTCTATACTACGTATACATAGGCAGAGTCGGCCAATGAAATCCGGAGGCTCTGTTCCAATTTCAATATGGAGGCCCTTGGTACTACAGAATACTACTCCGTATTAAATAATTCCAAAAAATTTACTTAAAAAAGGGTGGCGTTTTTTCCTAACGAGACTTTATTCAATCCTAAGATCATCGATCACATGACCATATTGCCTCGTCATTCTTGTTAACCTTTTATTTTCAAAAACTTGTACTTCATATTTTCTTAATTCAAATCTTTGTGACATGCTCCGTATCATTTTATGATAAAATTTCATAATGACATACATGTCAACTTTTACTTATGCATTAGAGTAAAATACAAATATTAACCCATGCGAAAATCGCATGAATTGCGTTTAAACAATTTTTTATAACGAAAAAACTTCAAATTGTTGACCATAATCTTAGGGAATTTGTAGGAATTTCTTTTACTATATCAATTTTTTTAGGTTTTGTTTATAAATGATGATCAATTCGACAATATATTGTATCCACGATAATTTGTAAAGTTATTGATTCCAGTTTTAAAGGGTGGTTTCATTTTAATTTAATAAGCGGTTATTTTATTATTGTTGTACATTAGGTAGATTCTCCTCAAATTAATATTTTACTTCCTAAAAAATTGTGGTGCCAACACATCATCGTTTTTTGGTGACGATGAATGTGAGAGTTTTATTTGAAACTACTTTAATAAAATAGGGATATTCAAACGATAGTTCATACGATTAGAAACAGGTCAATTGACTATAACCTTAATAATACACGTAGATCCCCTTAAATCCTAGGTAAAATTTAGCTACTCATACTAGAATAATCAAACTAACAAAATACGAATTGCAGTCAAACATAACGAAGGCGGTACAAATTAATCTACGAAAAGCAATAATAATTCTATACTAGAAACGATAAAAATAAGGGTTATTTCATGGGAATAATACAAGCTATGCGTGTGCTTCTTAAATTAATACAAACTATACGTAATCTCATTTTAATACGAACTACGCCTTCAATAATCTCGCTTTGTTATGGGTGACCGGCTACCTGTTGAACCTCCCTTTTTCAACTCTTTCTCTAACTCTTCTTCTTCTAATTTACATTTCGTATTCATTTTCGGTCATTAATAAAAAAAAAACTGAAAATTCATCTTTCATTTGTTTTTCAATTAGCCTTATAGAAGCTATGAAAAAAAATGTTTTTATTGTAATCTTGGCTTTCACGATAAATGCAACAAACCTAATAAAACCCTAGAGAGTTACAACAAGTCACTATGACCGGTAATAGCAAGTCATAATTTCATACATAGCAAAACCAGATTAATAAATGCGTAGTTCATATTAAAATGAGATTACGTATAGTTGGGATTATTTTAAGAAGCACACACATAGTTGGGATTATTCCCATGAAATAACCCTTAAAACAATACTAATTATGAACATGATAATCACTACGAATATGAAGAACGAATTGAGACAGAAATAAAAGTAGAAAACTGAAATTAGAATTGAAATTAGGAATAACGATTAACGAAGAATTCAAGATGTAAGAGCGATAAAACTAGGTTCAATGTATTTCCGAAGAGTACCGTAAGATGTGAGAAGATAAAAGCAAAGTAAAAGATAAAAGATGTCTATAGAAGTTTGTTACAAGAGTTTGGCTCAAAAGCAGGACCACGTCTTCAATGTTGTAGCAGCTGACACGCGACCCAATTCAGGTGCATTCGATCGAGTGCACCGAATGGTACTCGATCAAGTGGGGAACTAAACGCTTCAACTTCGATAGTTTTGGGCCCAAGAGAAGGAATCAGCTCAAATCTTCAATTTAGCCCAGTTGGTTGCATCTGTGAGGCACTCGATCGAGTGCCCTAGCACGACTTAATCGACTAAGGCTACTAAAACTCGGTAGTGAGTTTCTTCCTTGTAGCTCAGCTTTTCGTTTCCTTCCTCGACTCCCGTTCTCGTCTTGGCTATCCGGGTTATAACTCATAAAAGTGCTTGAAATTGTACCTAACCTGCAATTAGGGGTGTTCACCGGTCCAAACCCGGACCGGACCGGCTTGACCCGCGGACCGTAAATCCAAGAAATCCAAACCCGCGGACCGGACCGGTTAACAAAGAAACACGGACCGGACCCTCTTAATACCGGACCGGACCGGATCGGATCGGACCGGCAAAATACACTAAATTTGATTAATTTTTTTAAGTGTGAACCGGACCGGACCGGACCGCAGACCGGCAACCAAGTTTTTGGAGACCTGTGGACCGGACCGGTATGTATCACGGTCCAGACCAGACCAGAATGTACGGTCCGGGTCGGTCGGGTTTGCCGGTCCGGGTCACTTTTTGAACACCCCTACCTGCAAAATAGCACGAGAATCGGCAATATCGACTTTCTAATAAAAATTGACACTAAATGTATAAATCAGGAGGAAGAAAAGCTCTAAAATGGGTATCGGAGGACGATAAAATAAGATATAAAATGTGTTGATCATATCTGGATCCGGAGGAGCGATTTGTAACTGTCTCTTGGCCTGAACATACCCCAGAGCGGCCATCTTTGCCTTCCTCTGGATCATTCTAGTGACAGTTCGCTTTGTTCTCCCCGCGGTCGTTGAGCTAGGGAACTCAAGGCGCCTTGGGGTCGTTTCAATACCGCCGACCAGGTCCTCGAGAGTGATATCTTTGTTCAACATCGCGGTAAAGAAGCTGGTGGCATGTGCAGCCTAGGCAGGTGTAAACTCGAGGTTGAGTCCTCACTCCACCTCCTCCTGCACTTTCAAGCTCCCAGCTCCCTTACTTGGGGTACCATGAGTCGTGGCCTGCCCGCCACCCCGTGGGCAGCGGCTGGCACTACGGCTCGTGGTGATGGTATCGGCATTCCATAACGAGGAATAATGGCTTTCCCAGTTGGATCCGCTGCCGTGACTATTTCCTCGATATCAGGCATTCTTCTTGCGACTTGTGTTCTTCTGGGAGATTATCTTAGTTTTTCCCCACAGACGGCGCCAAATTTCCGTTCGGAAACAATCGGATCTAAATCGGGTCTAGATCTTTATCGAGTTTGACTTGAACCTTGGCCTTGTCCAAGCACTTACTTCTTCCTTCCTCTAGTATATCGACTTCCTTGGAGGAGAGGGTCGGCCTTGCTTACACAGGAAGCAAACAGGGTCTCGGGGTTGTCTGAGGGGACCATCTTCGATGCCTAAGTCAGTCTTTTGAAGCACTGATGAACCTTATTCGTAAGGAATAAGGTGACGTTTTCTAGAGAAAGAACTTAGTGAGAAAAAATTTATTACCCCTTAATGAAAGGTCATTTAGGGGTATTTATAGGTTTCTCAAGAGAGAAAGGGAGAGAGGGACTAGGACGTGCCCCCTACCTTTGGCCAACCTCTGGACATACCCTCAGGGTCGGGATGACCGAGGGTCTTGGGACGTCCTTGGCTGGGACGGACTAGGGCTCAAAATCGACACTAAATGTATAAATCAGGAGGAAGAAAAGCTATAAAATGGGTATCGGGGGACGATAAAATAAGATATAAAATGTGTTGATCAGTTCTGGCTCCGGATGAGCGATTTGTAATTATCTCTTTGCCTGAACATACCCCAGAGCGGCCATCTTTGTCTTCCTCTGGATCTTTCTTGTGACAGTTCGCTTCGTGCCCCCCGCGGTCGTTGAGCTAGGGAACTCGAGGCACCTTGGAGTCGTTACAATACCGCCGACCAGATCCTCGGGAGTGATATCTTTGTTCAGCATCGCGGTAAAGAAGCTGGTGGCCTGGGCAGGTGTAAACTCGAGGTTGGGTACTCGCTTCACCTCCTTCTGCACTTTCGAGGCCCATACTCCCTTACTTGGGGTACCATGAGTCGTGGCCTGCCCGCCACCCCGGGGGCAGCGGCTGGCACTACGGCTCATGGTGATGGTATCGGCATTCCATAACGGGGAATAATGGCTTTCCCTGTCGGATCCGCTGCCGTGACTATTTCCTCGATATCAGGCATTCTTCTTGCGACTTGTGTTCTTCTGGGAGATTATCTAAGTTTTTCCCCACGGATAACGCCAAATTGTTCTGGTAGGAAACAATCAGATCTAAATCGGGTCTAGATCTTTATCGAGTTTGACTTGAACCTTGGCCTTGTCCAAGCAGTTGCTTTTTCCTTCCTCTAGTATATCGACTTCCTTGGGGAGGGGGTCGGCCTTATATAGGAAGCAAACAGGGCCTCGGGGTTGTCCGAGGAGACCATCTCCGATGCCTAAGTCAGTCTTTTGAAGCACTTGATGAAACTCATTCATGAGGAATAAGGTGACATTTTCTAGAGAAAGAACTTAGTGAGAGAAAATTTATTACCCCTCAATGAAAGGTCATTTATGGGTATTTATAGGTTTCTCAAGAGAGAAAGGGAGAGAGGGACTAGGACGTGTTCCTTACCTTTGGCGAGGGTATGTGGGTGTAGACACCCATATTTGGCTGCTAGGTGTCTATATCAGTTTCCAAAAAACACCCGATGATGATCGGACGCAAACATGCTTTACATACTCGAATATGGGCTTAAAATCGTTAGTATTTGGCTTGGGCTTTTCACGGAGTACAAATTTCACAAAACCAACCTCAAATCCAGGCCCAGTGGGTCATTTCCAATCCAATAAGACTAATTTGGGTCAAAACTGACACCGGAAATAAAACCGACTTTTAGCGACTGGGTCAAACCCCGGTCAAAGCCGTTTCCGAGACACGAAAATAGCCACGCAAACATCAAAAGTCCAATCCAAATACAATGTCTACAAAATACCCAACTCAAGGTCCAAAATCTGGACCCCTTCGCTCCAGCTGACCCACTCGATCGAGTGGGCCCTCAACAGCCCGTGTGCGGCTGCTTTGGTCCACTTGACCGAGTCAGCATGATGCTCGGTCGAGTAACCCTAATTCGGGTGATGGAGCATGCCTATATATACACCTCCTTTGCAACACCTTTTAACAACCTTTTTTCAACCCTACTTTTACCTTACAACTTTCACATACAACTTACAACCCTAACATCTAGCAAACCCTAAACGACCATAACTCCACCTACATAATCCCGAACTCCCGTGCCTAAGACACAACTAGACGAGTCCATACCGAGAATATGAAGCATGTAGGTTGAGGGTGCAACAAACCCGATTTTCTCTTTTCAAAAATATCCAATTTTCAAAAAAACTCGGAAAGCTGCCGAAATTTAGACTTAAGTTTTGACTCAAAACAAGCCTATTTTCTAGCCGGCGTGCCGTCCATTTCAAAATTCGAATTTCCGATCCACCATTCGATTTTCAAATTTTCAAAATTCAATTTCGATTTTCAAATCTTCGGGATTCCATTCCGATCTTCAAGTCTTCGAGACGCCGTTTTCGAATTTTCAAATCTTTGGGATCCCGTTTCCAATTCTTCAAATTTTTGGAAATTTATTTCCAATATTCAAATTTTCAAAATTTCAAATATTCAACTTTCAAAAAACCCGGAATGCTACCGAAATTAGGATCTACGATTTGACTCAAAATAGCCTATTTATAGTCGGTATGCTGCCCATCTCAAAATTCGAAAAATATTTTCGAACCTTCAAAAATTCGGCCCGACGTCATTTTGCCGATTTCAAAAGTCGGGCCGTCCACCGATTTTCTCGGAATTCCAACTTCCTTATCAAAATCTTTCCTCTTCTTACGACTTCCCATATTTAGCAGTGTCGGGTCTTGTCATAGGTCGTCGAAGGTCTTTAGCGTCGAAACTTCGTCGGTCTTACATCACGAGTTTCCTCCCTATCCCAGTCCGCCTTATTTGACTAAGACATGGCCCACCTACGTAGGACATACCCCTACCAAGGAAAGCCCGTTTACACACTCGAGTCCAAACTAGAAAGTCTCACGCGACCTTTCCCTCTAACAGGACGGTCCCCACGACCTTTACTAAGTGAATTTCGCCCGTCTTTCATGCCGTTAGTGGAGTCATCCCAATTCAAAACTTCCTTAACATAAGGGTCTACCCTAATCCCACGGTCATCCTTATTCGAGTCAAGTCAAGGGTCTCTAGCATCGAAACTCTGTCTATCTTACATCGCAAGTTTCTTCCCTTACCCCGTCTGCCTTTCCTCAAGGCCGAGTCAACCTTTTACAAGGCGTAACCCTACAACAAAAGGTTCATGATCCTTACGTCCAAGGGTCACTCATCCGACACTTGAGTTTTAACAACCTTCGATCCCACTTGGAGGCTACCCTTCAGCAGAGCGATCAACCACGGTTTCTCTAAGGGTCATGTCCTACACGTGGTGTCTCACGTATATCACTTTTGAGTCATTCGGATGGCGCACCATCTGAGTCCTATCTGAGTCCTTAGTCTCACTTAGGGGCTATTTTCCGACGGAGCGATTAATCACAGTCACTCCGAGAATCGTACCCTACACATTTGTCTTAGGAGAGTCTAACCCGAGTCAAACTGGAGTCGTCTCTCCTCCCACGCTATTTCCTATTCCTTGGTGAATTTGAGTTCCAAAGTAACTTTCTTGATGACGCGGTATTCTTACAGACAGGCCACCGGTAACCAAACGACAAAAAATGCAAGAAGCTTTGGACAGTTTGACCGCCTCATTGGCTAAGATGGAGCCCCAATTGACGGCCATCGGGACCGACCAAACCGCTATTGCCGCCCGTTTGAGTGTCGTGGAGCAAGGGACTCCCAATGCTGGAACTGAACCCACTAGGCCCATCGCTGAGTTGGTCAGCGTCGTTCGCAAGCTGGAAGAACAGGTCCATTTGTCAACAAACAACTCGATCCATACGGAAAATGCTCGCTCTTATTCGCCTCTAAATGACGAGCTACCTGCTAACCTCAACCTTACTGGCATACTGATGTTTGAGGGTACTGAAGACCCGGTTCATCACATTCGGGCTTTCAAGGAGTTGATGGCTGTCAAGGGGGTGAAGTCCACCATGTTCAAACACTTGTTTACTTCCTCCCTTGAAAAGCATCCGAAAGCCTGGTACTACAGGCTCTATTCCAAGAAGTACAAGACTTGGGATGATGTGGCAACAGAATTTGCTCGGAATTACGCTGATAATACCGAGATCCAGACTACGATGCGTACTCTGGAGGAAGAGAAGAGAAGAAAAAGGAGAAGTCGGGTTTTTGTACACCCTCAACCTACATGCTTTAGTTTACTCGGATCGGGGCTCGTCGAGACGTGACTTGGGCACAAGAGCGTCGAGTGGATGTCGGTGAGTTGATGGTGGTTCGGCTCGGGCGTGACGTGCGTGAAGGGTGTCGGGATTCGGACCGGTTTCCTTCGGGTTTATAGTATCGGTTTCTCGATGTGTGTGTGTGTGATAATGAATGATATTTTTTTGATTTCTGATGATTATCGATGTCTCTATTTTGAGTTGTGCAAGGGGCTATTTATAGGGAATTCCCGACCTTGGCTAGGAGAGTTTGAACTACCGTTAGAGATAGGAAATATAGGAAGCTGTAAGGCATGAGAATTCCGCTTTCTTGTCGAAGAAGAAAGGGAACCCTGCTGGTTTATGCTGCCTGGCCGAGTATTTGCACTCGGTCGGGTGTCTGAATCGGTTTTCGGATAGGATTCCTACTTGAGATCGAATTCCATCCTTAAACGGATTTGTTTAATATTTTGTGAAGCTGATCTTTTGTAGGATTGGAGTATGAATCAGCCGTGCGAGGTGTCACGGCTGACTCACGTACCTCGAAGATAATTTTGACGGGTTTTGACTCGGTCGTAAAAAGACGGTTTTACCCCTGGTGTCGGAATCGACCCAAATTAGTCTTATTTGACTCGAAACGACCCACTGGGCCTGATTTTGAGGTTGGTTTTGTGAGATATGTACTCTATAATGATCCCAAGCCAAATGCCCATGATTTTGAGCCCGTTTCTGAGTATTTAAAGCACGTTAGCGTCCGATCATCATCGGGTGTTTGTCGGAAACTGCTATGGACACCTGGCGGTCAAAATGTGGGTGTCTATAGAAGGGCTCGCCAGCCACAACATAGAAATCATACCTGAGTTGTTGATGATAACTCCGTGGGGAATTTTGGACTTGTTGTACAAGTCCCGGGTGTGCCTGTAAATGGGCCTATCCCGTGAAAAATGCCGCCTTGGGCTTTCTGCTGGGGAGATATGTGAGCTATGCGGGCTTGTTTTTGAAGCGTTGAGTCATACCTGTATAAGTTATATAAAGTTTTGCATGCAACACGTAGGTAAAAAAAATGTGACTCGCACTAGGGAATAAAAATTGCGTTTTTAGAATTTTGGATTTTTTTGAAAATTTGAAAATTTTTGAGTCCATAAAAATTAAGAACGCTCGGGATGACTAATTTCCGTGCTAATTGTCGCGGAATCTGAGACTAGGCCTGTATGTTTAATCCCACTCGAATTAGGAAACTTTGTGTAAAGGAGATATGGAAAGAGGGTTGTAGGGCTTGATGCTATAAATACCCCTCCCTTGTCTTAATTTTCTTCACAACTTCCTCACAATTCTTTTTCCCTCAAAAAGAAAGTTCCTTATTCCTTTCAAGAATTTTAGCCATGGGAATCGAGCGATTGATCGCGATGCTGCAGGAATGGTCCCGACGTTTTAGGGACATGGATAGGGTGGCTCTTAACCAGACGTGTATTACTCAGCTGTATACGTTCCGTCAGATGCAGGTTGACCGCTACTTTCTTGATGCTTGTTTGTCCTATTGGGATGACACCTATCATGTCTTTGCCTTTCCTCGAGGCGAAATCTGTCCTTCACCCGAGGAGATCGCTACTGTGAGAGGATGGAACCCGATACTTCGCCCTGCTGTCCCGTTTTCGGTCCACGATACAAGGAGGAAGCTTCAAGAATTTTTAGGTCTTTCCCACAATGAAGTATCTCGAATGGCTGAAGACGATACTATCTCCCTGATCGATTTGGCCGAGAAATTTATGAACCCACATTATGTCTGGGTCAGACCGATTCACAGCCGTAGGGCCTTCTCCTTTTGTATGCTCCATGTTTATGCTTTTGAAGGTCACATGGATTTATTGTCGTGCATGGGTGATGTTCGTCTTTTTACCGTGGTTGATCTGATGGAGACGGAGCACAGCCCGACTTGGCTGATTACGGGCGAAATTATCCAGGGTTTGGATAACCGTAAGAGGGATTCATCGGTTCGTCTAACCGGGAGCACGCGTTTATTGCAGGTATATCGCTTTGGATTTTTCTGATTTTTCTCGATTTCTCAATTTTTGATTTTTTTCATGATTTTTCCTGCTGTAGTGGGCACTCGATCGAGTCACCCTGGCCCTTGATCGAGTGCCCTCGTAAAAAACCTCCTGTTTCGAATTCAGCGGTGCCACTCGATCGAGTGACCCCTAGGCACTCGATCGAGTGCCCTTAGGCGAACGCCTGTTTTGTCCCGAGAACTCATGTTTTTGTTTCTTTTCTCAGATTTGGCTATTCGAGAGGCTATCAATCATAGATCCTCCTCTTGATTCGAGTAGATACCGTCCTAATCAGGTAATGACAAGGAGACGGGCTATCGATTTTTCTCGCCAGATTACTCAGAAATATTGGGACGAAGTATTATCTTTCCATAGCGGTCCGTTAATTTGATGGGTAGTGCCATGGTGGCCCATTTATGTTTGGACGGGCTTGGCTCCGAGAGATAAGGCTCGCTATCAGGTAATCTTGTTCTTCAGGAAGACGATCCATCTTTATCCCGACCACATACTAAGGCAGTATGGTTGGTCCCAAAGGATCCCGGAGGTTGAAGCAGTTGTGAGTGAATCTACCCAAATGACGGATGTGATGTGCGACACATGGATGCAACGGTGGTACACCCGGCATACTTGGCCCATTCCCAAATCTCTTCATTCAATTTGGGTTTCAGATTCTTATGTGAGGTGGACTAAAGCAGATACTGCCAAAGTCCGAGCTTCTTTAAAAGTTGATGAAGCTTTTGACCTGCTACGAAGGGAGCAAGTTGAAGATAATAGGGGCTTTTTTGATGAAGGTGATACAACGGCTACATTGGTCCGTCTTATGTCGGGTCAAGGAGGGAGATCTAGGAGTCAAGCTGAAGGGTCCAATGCTAGAGGTGCACGAGGGAAAGTGAGCCCCCAGACTGACTTAGAAAGGAGACTTGGCCCAAGACCAGCAGTGCAGGACCGACTTGGCCCGCGAGACAGGCTACCTGAGCACGTACGGGCTCGGCTTGGACCGGTGACTATGGCAGAAGACCCGCTGTCGAAGAAACGGGTTCGAGCTAAGGAGGTCCCTCTCTTGATTCGGGAACGCTCGACCCCGCCCCGGCGACCCCGGGCTCTGCGCGACCCAAAGGATAAGGGAAAGGGCAAAATGCATGAACACTAGTCTCCTTAATTTTATTATTGAAGTATTATTACTATCTTTTTGTGGTGTGTTTTCTGTTTTCTGTTTTTTTTATGTAATTTTTGAAATTCCAGAATTTATCGGGTTTTTAATAAAAGATATATTAGTGAATACCGTTCCCGTCTTTTCCGTTATTGCAGTGGTTGTACCCTTTTGAGGGGTTGCCTATGTATCCACGATTAGCGGAATCAAACCAAACGTAGTTCAAACATAGATTTTTCGCAATTTTCAAAATACATCAAGACTATTAGTTCAAGATGTGCGAGAGTAGGATAAGTAATCCTAACTTATTGACTTGCTTATAATTTTTTGAAAATTTATAAAAAGACAATTTTTTATAAAAATTTTGCAAATGACATTGAGATGAGGTCTAGGGGTAGTAGCGCTTCAACTGGTCCAAGTTGGTTGGGTTGAAGAATTCGTTCCCGTCCAAGTCTGTAAGCATCACCGCTCTTCCTGATAGGACCTTCTTTACTAAATACGGCCCAGCCCAATTGGGTTTGAATTTTCCTCTTGGGTCGACCGGTAGTAATGCATGGACCGATTTTAGAACCAGATCCCCTTCCTTTATGTTTCTGGGCCTAACCCTTTTTGTTGAAGGCCCGTTGTATCCTCTTCTGGTATATCTGGATATTGTTGAGGGCCCGGGACCACCGTTCGTCCAAAAGAACTAGCGAATCGTATCGGGCTTGGACCCAATCTGCTGCAGGCACTTGGCTCTCAAGTAAAATCCTGAGGAATGGCACTTCTAGCTCGACTGGTTGGATGTTTTTGGAAATGTGGAGCTAGGTCGTAAGTGGCCTTGATGATTCGAAATCTGGAGCTCGATTTTGTGCAGCTAAGGCTTCAAGGGTAAGGTACTGTAATGTGGTAGGAAAGGGGGAAGTCGAGTAAAAATGACTCGAACTTCGATCGGGCAGGTCTGATAATGCGGGATCTGATTTCCATGTCAGGCCTTAATGGTTAGAGGTATCCTATGGAGCTTGAATCCTCAAAATTCTGTGTTGTCTCTTAGCCTAGGTCTCGAGGAGGTCTTGAGGGTTGTAATGTGGGAAGGCTAAATGTGGTGTTAGCTGATCAACCTGATTATCTCTCCCTTATCGGATAGTATAGGCATTGATAATTTTTTAATTAACCGTACCCCGGTCAAAGGACTTTCACTTGGGCTGACCGTTGACCACGGTCATGGGTGTTTGAATTCTTTTGGTTGACCTCTTAGCCCTGGTCATGGGATTGACCGTATCTGGTCGGGGGATGCTGAGAATTCTTTTTTTGATCATGGCCTGTTTTTTTTTGTTTTGGCCTTTTGCTTTTTTTTGTCCAGCTTTTTTCTCTTTTTCCCATCGGTCAGACTAACACCTAAGGTAGGGATTGGTTGATCTTATTGGATGGGTGTTTATTGTGGGAAATGGGTTTGCCTCCCGTCTTGAACCCAAACTAGGAGACCACCTAGATCTGTCATAGGATTTGATACCGCTCCCTAAGGGTAGTTATGTGGCTTTCTATGTCAGACATGGAACAGGTAAAGGAAAACACGGGTCTCAATATCCTGCAGTCATTATAGATGTGCCTATAATAGTCACGTGCATGTGCTCACAGTGTATGATGGTGTTCATCATGTTCTCGGAAACACATAAGGAAAGTATATATGAGAGATAGAAAAACTGATTTTATTGAATTTGAAAAGAGGACAGAATATAGTTAACTCTAACTCTGACTCTGACTTTGACTTTGACTTTGAAATAAATAGTACATCCTAGACTCGGACTCAAACTCGGACTTAAACCAAATCTAGACTCTCGGATGGCGTTGTCAATTCAGCTTCTAAGGTCTCAAGTTGATGTCTAGTATAGCCTCCAATAGACGCTTCACCCAAATCTTCATTATGTCGAACATCATCATCAATCCTAGTGCCCATTTCAGTTAAAGTGGCGAAGTTGGATATGATAGCATACCGGAGATGGACCCGGTAGGAAGGGAGAAGGTTCTTGACAAAGGCCTCCACTAGCACTTTTTCGTTGGGCTTATCGACCAACGTCACACTCTCGGCCCTCCACCTTTGAAGGTATTTGGTGAAACCTTCTTTGGGCTCTTGGGCCATAACTTCGCGTCGGTCCTTTTATTACGGGTCATTCGTCGCGTTTTTTTTATTTTCTAATATCGATAATATCAAAAAAAAAAACTATTTTCATATAACAACATTCTTAAAAATATGATATCGATTTTCTATAATCGAATATTGTATCAAAAAGAATTATATTAAGATCTCGACGATATTAAAAATCGTTACATCTTTTTTTCATTCAAACTTTTTTACAAAACCCTTTTTTTTTTATTCATTCCGAATACTCGATATCGATTTCATAATCGAATATTGGGTACGACGAATATCGAAAACATAAAATCGAATACAAATTAATTCATATTTTGTACGCGATTTATCTAAATTAGCAATTTCGAACAAAAAATAAAAACCGGACAGACCCGCACGCGAGTCGCGCCATGCCCAGGCGACTCGCGCACGGGCCTGAAATCTGAGACGTCTTTTTAGCTTTTTCGTTCGTTTTATTTTATTCTTTTACCAAACGATTTTAAAACTTATATCTTTTCTAAAACTATTCGAAATATTTGATATTAATTTCGTAGTTAATTATCAAATATAACGAATATCGAAAATATTGAATCGAGTACGAATTATGCTATATTCATACGCGGTTTAATAAAAACATCGAGTTTTCGAAAACCGTCTCCAAGAACAGACCGACACGCGACTCGCCGGCAGCCCGGGCGAGCCGCGCGGTCGGCTGCCACGGTGCACCTTTCTCGTTTTTCTATTATTTTTTGAACTTCGTTTTTTATACAAAACAGCGTCTTTTAACGATATTTTTCAGATTTCGATTAATATTTTTCTCGATCTCGTATATTTATTTTGTTTGCTATATTATTATTTACAAATCGATACTAACTCGTTTGTTCATCTTTTGTAGCAAATTCATCTTTATTTCATCTTTTGTTTTATTATACTAAAACGAATCTCACATGCTAAATTCAACTTCGACGTTAATTTTTCATGCATTAAACCGACTTAGCAACCCAATCAATTCATCGCATGCTTAGGAAAACAATGTTTGCATATCATTCATCGTATTACTAACGCGCGTATTAAAAAAATCATTCGATATCCTAGTAGAGGCCGCTAATGTGCGGGCGGGGTTGGGTGTTCTTAGTGAACTTCCCAACACGTACCCTCACCCCTTACTCAGAACCGTGGTTTCCGGATGTCCGAAACCATTGGCAACGAGAGTCATTCAATATACGATTAACCGCTCAAGTCGGCATCTATATCGATATGCAAAGGGACGAGCCCAATAAACTCTGACATCGGAAATGGGCCGTATTTTGTATACGGCCCACTACGACATAGAGTGTACTCGAACGGTTCCGAATAACTATAAAATTCGGTGGCGACTCCGACTTCGATTTAAATTTCCATTTGACCATCTCATGGAGATTCATTCGCCTCCCCAAACCCGCGCGTGGCCGCGTCGGGGTGGACCTATGTCATGTCCACAATTTGGCGACTCCGCTGGGGATTAGCTGATACGTTACTGACCTTCAGCATCCTCAGGGTGAGACTCGAATAGAAATCGTTTGACTAGTACAATACGCGTTTTAGTTTTACGGTTCATCCATAACCCCATATTTTCCCGGGCCGGTACTGGTGACCGACGTCCCACTATACTATCGATGTAGTTCAAATTGCATATGTCGAAGGTGTCCATTAGCCGATTCGTATGGATTTTACGGCATGTTCTAAGCTCAACTCGACTTAGGAAGTCCGCCCTGATTCTCGATAGGCTGTGTACACTGGTATAGACCCTTACAGACTGACCGAGACTTAGAATTAGAGAATACATGGCGTCGTTATACTGTTTCCATGACTACGTGCTACCTGATTTACAAGTCGTTTTTCAAAAACCGTCATTTTCAAAATTGCATCCTTTTTCAAAATATCCAATTTCAAAACCCAGGACATATACCGAATTTAGGATCCACGATTTTACTCAAAATAGCCTATTTTTAGCCGGTATTATGCCCATTTCAAAACTCGAAAATATTTTCGAACTTTCAAAACCCTCCCCGGTCCGCCTCACCGTTTTCTTTTTCGAAAGAAGGGTCGGGTTCCTCTTCCCGATTTTACTCGGGCTTTCAAAAATCAATTTCAAAACCTTCCTCTTTTTAGGACTTCCCATATTTAGCAGTGTCGGGTCGTGTCTTAAGTCGTCAAGGTCTTCTAGGGTCGAAACTCCGTCGATCTTACATCACGGGTTTCCTCCCTATCTCAGTCCGCCTTATTAGACAAAGGCAAGGCCCACCTACGTAGGACATACTCCTACAAGGGTTGGCCCGTCTACACAATCGAGTCTAAAAGTCTGGGGAATGTCTCACGTGAACCTCCTTTAGAACAAGGCCCAGCCCACACAGCTGGATCCTAAAGGAGGCCCACCTCTCACAAGTCATCCGTCTAGATGTCTTTTCCGAGTCGTTTCCTCTCTAGTTTCCCTTTTCCTTGCTCGGGATGTACTTTAGTTCTACGATTTGGGTTAGTCGCTGATTAAGTGGTATTCTCACAGACAGGCCGCCTCACACCCGAACCATGACTAAGGACGCTATCGATCAACTGAACACCTCATTGGCCAAGATCCAAGAACAGCTCGACCAAATCAGGGGCGACCAGATCGCCATTGTCACCCGGGTTAGTGCCATAGAACAGGACAAGCCAAAGGATGAAGATGAGGCTCATGGGCCTTTAGCCCAATTGACTAGCGCATTGCTCAAACTGCAAGAGCAGGTCCATTTGTCGACCCACAACTCAATCCATACGGAGAATGCTCGAACCTATTCTCCCCTGACCGACCAACTGCCTGCCAATCTCAACTTGACAGGCTTCCCGATGTTCGACGGAACCGAAGACCCGATATTACATATCCGGGCCTTCAAAGAGTTTATGGCCCTAAAAGGAGTCAAGTCGGACATGTTCAAGCATCTGTTTGCCTCCTCGCTAGAGAAGCACCCAAAAGCTTGGTTTTATAAGCTCGACGCCAAGAAATACAAAACTTGGGACGATGTCGCAACGGAGTTCGCCCGAAACTATGCGGACAATGCGGAAATCCAGACGACCATGCGTACTCTGGAAGTCATGGCCCAAGAGCCAAAGGAGGGTTTCACCAAATACCTCCAGAGATGGAGGGCCGAAAGTGTCAAACTGGTCGACAAGCCCAGCGAAAAGGTATTAGTGGAGGCCTTTGTGAAAAATCTCCTCCCATCTTACCGGATCCATCTTCGGTACGCTATCATACCCAATTTCGCCACCTTAACCGAGATGGGTACGAGAATCGAAGACGATTTAAGGTTAGAGAGCCTTACTAAGGCCTCTACAAAGGGTTATCAAGGAGCCAGTTCATCTTCGGGCAAGCCCGCAACTACAAGTGCGGCCCGAAGCATCTTTGACGAGGTTAATTTGCTAGATACCCCGACCAAAAAGAACACTCCAGCTCGAGTATTCACGGACATAGGGACTACTTATGCCGACGCCTTACAAAGGCTATCTTCTAAAGGCCTAATTCAACCCATAGGCCCAATGCCTGAGGTTCCTGTCGAGAAACGGTCCAAAAGCTACAACGCTCAGGCCTATTGCCGCTATCACCAGGGCAACGGGCATGACACCGAAAAATGCTGGAAGTTAAAGCATCTCATTCAAGATCTGATCGAGAGTGGGAAGATACCATTACCCAGCGATAAGCCCAGTAACAAAAACAACCCTCTTGCTACTCACGCCATTTCTACTGGAGAAATAATCGATTGCACTCATCTCATTTCCCCTTTCATTCCCCAAATCAATGGGATATGGAATGACGATGAAGACGATGTTTACCTGACAAAGGGGGAGACCGTCCCCATCACGGCCGAAAAGATCCGGAAGGCCAAAACCAAAGCCCTGGCCGATACTCATGTCATCACGGCCGGATCTTCGACCCCGGGATCCATCACTGAACCCGCTAAGACGGACTCTATACTTGAAGAGCCAGACACCGACACGACCCTAGTCAAGCAATTAAAGAGGGTCCGAACTGACCTTACCATATGGCAACTTCTGGTTAGTTCTCAAGAACATCGAGCAGCACTTACTAAGGCTCTCGATGAAATCAAGGTGGACTCGTCGGTTACCCCCACTGAAATGGTAGCCACTATCCTGCCTCACCTCAAGGGCAAGTCCAAAGGAGAAGGCCCACTTATCACTTTCTCTGAATCTGATCTGCCACCATTTGGGGCCACCCACAACCTGGCCCTATATATCACGGTGATTTGTCGAGGCAAGTATCTACCCATGACCCTAATCGATGATGGGTCGGCTGTGAACGTCCTTCCCTTAAGGACTACAAAGGCTCTCGGCATTACCGAGACTGACTATCTTCCTACTGCACAAACTATCCAGGCTTTCGATGGGAGCCCAAAATCAGTTGCAGGGGCCGTCAAACTAACCATCATAACCGGCCCAATTGAAAAAGAGCTCGAATTCCAAGTGATCGATGTCACCTCATCGTTCAATCTGCTACTTGGAAGACCTTGGATCCATGCGGTCAGGGCCGTATCCTCCACTCTTCATAGAAAGGTCAAGTTACCTTTACAAGACGGGGTCATCACCCTTGAAGCTACTCCAATAGCCGTGTCAAGCTGTAACACGGCCGGTTCAATCGACCCGCGAGGATTCAATTTCGTGGGGATGATCGATGAAGAGTATCTCTTTAAGCCCTACTTCACAACCAGCATCGATACAATGTTGCAAAATTTGGGCTACTTACCAGGGGCTACTTCAAGGCCTGGTCTCCCGGCGGGCAAGATCATCGATGTCTTAAATAATGAAGAGTCGAAATTTGGTTTAGGGTATGCCTTAACCCCGGAAAACGTGGTCCGGGCCGGCATTCAAAATGCCTGCAACATTTTCAAGGATACCTACTTGGGCCCCCGCAGCCCGAAATTGAACTTTGTCACTCCAGTATTCGGAGCTGTCCAGACGGGTCTCTATCAGCCCACTATAACTTATCCTGAGGTCAATTTCATCCCAGATGATATCTTCACTCTCATCCAGGCTGAATCAAAAGAAGATTCAAACCAGGCCGAGCCCATGCTGGGGCTCTTGTTCGGGGACAGCAAGATAATACCAACCCCTAAGGAGGAATTAGTCAACCTGATCCTCCATAGCAGCAAGTTCAATCCAACCAAACTAATCTCTGAAGTAGGTGCTGACACTGGAAAGCGGGCTTGGAGGAAGACGATCAAATGGACCGACAGCGAGGGCCGAGTCTACAAGCTCAGTACCGGCGAAGGAGACATGCAGGGCGACGAGTCTGAATCCGAGTCCGAGTCAGAGTCAGAGTCGGAGTCTGAGTCTAGGTCTAGAAGGTCCAGCACTAGGGTCAAGTCTGTAACCCCTTTTCCTTTAGCTACACCTCAGGGAGTCTCGGAATCTGTCCCGAGAGCACTCCCCATACCGCCTCTGACCAGCGATCAGATGGCTGCTCTCTTTGAGCTATTTTCAAAATTTTCTATCAATAATAACGATAACCGTTCTGCTTACGACTTGTCTTATTTTCAAAACATTTTCAAAAACTTTACTTGCAATGACATTGAGAAACCCGACAAACAGGTACAGCTACCTCAGCATCTAGTCGAGCAACTTGAACAAAGAGAGTCCCGAGATCCGGTGATCGAAGAAACCGATTCCATCAATGTAGGAACCCCTTTAGAGCCTCAGATGCTTAAGTTAGGTTTATCCTTAGACCCCGAGGAGAAACAACAATTCATGAATCCTACAAGGACATGCCGGGAATAGACCGGGAGATAGCCGAACACCGTATACCCATCAAAGACGGGTGTAAGCCGGTAAAACAAAAACTCCGAAGAATGAGGCCCGAATGGTCTCTCAAAGTCAAAGAAGAAGTTGACAAGCAATTCAAAGCGGGCTTTATCTAAGTGTCTGAATATCCAGACTGGGTCGCAAATATCGTGCCAGTACCCAAGAAAGACGGAAAGTTACGAGTTTGTGTAGATTTCCGGGACCTTAATAAGGCCAGCCCGAAAGACGATTTCCCGTTGCCACACATCGACATACTGGTGGACAACACGGCCGACCATGCCCTTCTATCCTTCATGGACGGGTACGCCGGATACAATCAAATCAAAATGGCAAAAGAAGACATGAGTAAGACCACCTTCACTACACCTTGGGGGACTTACTGTTACACTGTTATGCCATTTGGGCTTATCAACGCCGGCGCCACTTATCAACGGACCGCCACTACCTTATTACATGACATGATGCACAAGGAAGTGGAAGTCTACGTGGACGATGTGATAGTCAAATCCAAAGAACGAAACGGGCATATTCCGGCCCTTAGGAAGTTCTTCACCCGACTATGCAAGTATAACATGAGACTGAATCCTCAAAAATGCAGCTTTGGGGTAATATCGGGTAAATTACTGGGCCATATCGTCAGCCAGCGCGACATCGAGGTTGACCCAGCCAAAATCAAGGCCATTACCGAGATGCGGCCACCTAAAACCGAAAAGGAGATTATGGGGTTTCTCGGGAATGTCCAATATATCAGCAGGTTCATTTCGAAGCTAACCATGGTATGTGAACCCATTTTCAAAAAACTGAAGATAGGAGAGCGGGTACTGTGGGACGACAAATGTCAAGCAGCTTTCGATAAAATCAAAGAGATTTTATCATCTCCGCCGGTATTAATGCCAGCTCAGCACGGTCTGCCTTTGTCGTTATACTTGACAACGACCGAAACAGCCATGGGGGCTATGCTAGCGCAGACAGTCGACTCAGAAGAACGAGCCATTTACTACATCAGTAAAAAGTTTCTGGAATACGAATGCAAATACACGATGCTCGAAAAGACGTGTCTAGCTCTAGTTTGGGCCACTAAAAAGCTCCGACATTACATGCTTAGCCACGAAGTGCACGTACTATCAAGGATGGATCCAATCAAGTATCTGTTCGAAAAGCCCATCCTCAATGGTAGAATATCTAGATGGACTTTAATGCTAGCCGAGTTCGACCTCAAGTTTGTACCGTTAAAAGCCATCAAGGGCCGGGTAGTAGCCGAGTTCCTCGCCGATAGTCCGGTACCCGAAGAGGGACATACCGATACTTGGGCCTTCCCTGACGAAGATATATTCCATACCGACACAGAGACATGGGATCTATATTTCGATGGGGCATCCAATTTTCGAGGATTTGGTGCTGGGATTCTACTAATCTCACCACAAGGGGAGCACACCCCGTTATCCATCAAGCTAGACTTCGACGTGACTAATAACGCAGCCGAATACGAAGCATGCATTCACGGGCTGCAAGCCGCCGCTGATCTAGGAGTAACAAACCTCCGGGTCCACGGTGACTCATCATTAGTCATTAATCAAGCACTTCAGAAATGGAAAACTCGGAACGCAAATCTCGTAGCTTACCAAGCGCGAGTAAGGGTTCTCGAAAAGCAGTTTCAAAAGGTGGAATACATTTATCTGCCCCGGGAAGAAAACCAGTTTGCAGATGCGCTATCCAAATTAGCATCTTTACTGAACATCCCGGAACATCTGACTAGCATGCCGATTTGCGTCGAAAGATGGTCCGAGCCGGCATATATCAACGCTATCCAAGACGTCGAAATAACTGATCCGGAACCTTGGTATCAAGCTATTCTAACCTACTTGACGTCGGGAGAATACCCTCCGGAATCTGAAAGCCGGGCCAAGAAAGCCCTACGAAGATGGGCCACTCAGTTCATCCGCACGGACGATGGACAGTTGTACAAAAAGACCGCGCAGGGGGCTTTACTCCTGTGCATCGACAAAACGCAGGCCGAAAAAGTCATGGCCGAGGTACACGATGGCGAGAACGGTCCGCATATGAATGCCCATATGCTAGCTCGAAAAATCGCCAGACTCGGGTACTATTGGAATAGCATGGAAACCGACTGTCAGTTATATGTCAAACACTGTCACAACTGTCAGATTTTCGGCAACGTCCAGCATATGCCATCGTCCCTATTATATACCATGACATCACCATGGCCATTCTCAACATGGGGAATTGATATAATCGGGAAAGTGAACCCTTCCGGGACGGAAGGTCACTGCTTTATTCTAGTGGCTATTGACTATTTCACTAAATGGGTCGAAGCCGAGTCATATCGTGTCTTGAACGCCAAGCACGTTGCAAAATTTATCCAAGATAAAATTATATGCCGATACGGGATCCCGCACGAATTCATAAGTGATCACGGGACCCATTTCCAAGATGAAACCGCTACTTTGCTAGCAAAATATAAGATTCAAAGGCATACATCTTCGCCTTACCGTCCCCAAACAAATGGAGCGGTAGAAGCAGCTAATAAAACAATTGTCACCATACTTAAAAAGATGGTTGATAATTACCGGGATTGGCCCGATAAAATCCCTTTCGCCTTATGGGGGTACCGGACATCAATCCGCACCGCGACCGGAGCAACTCCATACTATCTGACATACGGGATGGAGGCGGTCCAGCCGGTCGAGCTTGAGGTACCATCTCTAAGGATTTTACTCGAAAGTCAAGTACCTGAAGCAGATTGGGTTCAAGCCCGATACGACTCGTTGATTCTTTTGGACGAACGACGATCCCGAGCCCTTAACGACATCCAAATATATCAAAAAAGGATAAAATGGGCTTTCAACAAAAGAGTTAGGCCCAGGAATATCAAAGAGGGCAACCTGGTCCTAAAATCTGTCCGGGCTTTGCTACCAGTCGACCCAAGGGGAAAATTCAAACCTAATTGGGTCGGACCGTATCTAGTAAAGAAGGTTTTATCAGGAGGAGCAGTAATGCTGACAGACTTGGATGGGAACGAATTCGTCAACCCAACCAACTTGGACCAGCTGAAGCGCTACTACCCCTAACCTTATCTCAATGTCATTTGCTAAAAGTTTATCTTTTTATACAAAATTTTCAAAAATTAAGCAAGTCAATTAGTTAGGATTACTGATCCTACTGTCGCACATCTCGAACTAATAGTCTTGATTATTTCGAAAATTGCAAAATTACGTCTGAACTACAGTCGGTTTGATTCCACTAATCGTGGATACGTAGGCAACCCCTCAAAAGGGTACAACCACTGCAATAACGAAAAGACAGGAACGGTTTTCACTAATATGTCTTTTATTATTTCAAAAAATGCCTCACGCAAAAATAAACAACAAAAATTACACAAAAAATAGTAGTAATACTTAAATAATAAAATTTAGGAGACTACTCGTACATTTTTCCCTTCCCCTTATCTTTCGGGTCACGCGGATCCCGAGGCCGACGAGGTGGGGGCGAACGTTCCCTAATCACAAGAGGAACTTTCTTTACTCGAACCCGCTTCTTCGACTTCGGATTCTCCCGCACCGGTTCGATCCGAGCTCGTACGTGCTCGGGAAGTCTATCCCGAGGACCAAGTCGGTCCTTAGCTGCCAGTCTTGGACCGAGTCTCCTTTCTAAGTCCGTCTGGGGGCTCATCTTCCCCCATGTACCTTTAGTGCTGGACCCTTTAGTCAGAGTCTTGGTCTTCCCTTTCTGGCCTGACATCAATCGTACCATCGTAGCCGGGGTGTCACCATCATCAAAGAAGCCCCGATTATCCTTAGCCTGTTCTCGGCGCAGCAAGTCAAAGGCTTCGTCAGTCTTTAAAGCGGCACGGGCTTTAGCAGAATCGGCCTGGGTCCACTTCGTATAAGAATCTGATACCCAGATTGAGGGAGAAGCTTTAGAAACGGGCCAAGTGTGCCGGGTATACCATCTTTGCGCCCAAATGTCACACATCACGTCTGTTAGCTGAGTAGATTCACTCACGACCGCTTCAATCTCCGGGATTCTTTGGGCCCGACCATATTGCCTAAGTATGCGATCGGGATAAAGATGAATCGTCTGCCTAAAAGATAGGATTAGCTGATAACGGGCCCTATCTCGCAATTCTAACCCGGTCCAGGCGTAAATGGGACACCAAGGTACGGTCCAACGGATCAATGGACCTCCATGGCGAGAAAAGTCAACAGTTCGTCTCCTCGTCATCACTTGATTCGGGCGATATCGGCTTACATCTAGAGGAGGATCCAGGATCGATAACCTCTCAAAAAGCTATAGCTGAAAAGTCAAAATTGCAAAAAAAAAGTCAATGTCGATTTTCAAAAAAAAAAAAAAAAAATCGCAAAATCGCAAAAAATCGCAAAAACCGAGAAAATCGAGAAAAAACGCGAAAATCGCGAGAAAAATCGAAGACAGAAAAATCGGGAATTGAAAAAATCAAAAATTGCAAAAATCGAGAAAAATCAGCCTACCTGTAGAAGACGGGTGCTACAGGACAGCCTGATCGACGGATCTCTCTTGCGATTATCTAAGCCCTATATAATCTCCCCAGTAATCAGCCAAGTTGGGCTGTGCTCTGTCTCCATTTGATCCGCTACGGCAAGAAGTCTGACATGGCCCATACAGGATAGCCAATCCATATGGCCTTCAAAAGCATAGACATGGAGCATGCAGAAAGTAAAGGCCCTACGGCTATATACCGGCCTGACCCGAACGTCGTCTTGGTTCATAAATTTCTCAGCCAGGTCGATCAAGGAGACTGTGTCTCCTTCTATCATACGAGATACCTCCATGTGAGAGAGCCCTAAGAATTCTCGTAACTTTCTCCTTATATCACGAACTAAAAACGGGACGGCAGGGCGAAGAATTGGATTCCACCCCCCTACAGCAGCTATTTCCTCAGGAATGGGACAGACTTCGGCTCGAGGAAACCTAAAAACATGATAAGTATCATCCCAATAAGATAGGCAAGCATCCAGAAAGTGACGATCCACTTGCATCTGACGGATAGTGGATAACTGGGTAACGCCGTTTTGATTCAGAATAACCTTGTCAGCATCTCTAAAAATTCGGGACCAATCTTGCAACATTCCGACTAATCGATCGATTCCCATAATAAATTTCTAAAAAAGAAGGACTAAGTTTTTCAGAGCTTGTTTTTCTTTGAAGGAAGGAAGGAGTTGTAAGAATTATGAATAAATTGTGAGCATGGAAAGGGTATTTATTTATAGCATGAAATCGGATTCTCCTCCTCACTTTGGGATTCCTAATCCCAGGGGACTTAGCATACAGGCCTTTAATCCTAGGATCTAGCTAAGTCATCCCAAGCATTCCTATTCCCTCTCAGAGTCAAAATACCTTATTTTCAAAAATCCTTCCAAATTCAAAATTTCACAATTTCAGAAAATCCTCTTCAAAATTTTTATTCCTCAGCATGAGTCATTTTCTCCTAAAAATGTGTTACATGCAAACTTGGCATAAATCATTATACAGGACGACTCAGGCAAAACCGTGCAAACAACTCCCCAGCGGCATAGACTTATACGACAAGTCCGGTTCCCCACGGAGTTATCATCGTCAGCTCAGGTACATTTCTAGTCTCCGGCCGGCGGGCCCTCCACGCAGGTCTAACGGACCTTAAACGACCCGACCGGAAGTCTGCCAGGTCTTAATCTTTGATTGGCCTGGTAGCTACTCTGACTTTCGCCTTGTCCAAGCCTCAGTCAGAGTGGGGGCTCTTTAGACACCCACATTTTGACCGCCAGGTGTCTATAGCAGTTTCCGACAAACACCCGATGATGATCGGACGCTAACGTGCTTTAAATACTCAGAAACGGGCTCAAAATCATGGGCATTTGGCTTGGGCTCATTATAGAGTACATATCTCACAAAACCAACCTCAAAATCAGGCCCAGTGGGTCGTTTCGAGTCAAATAAGACTAATTTGGGTCGATTCCGACACCAGGGGTAAAACCGTCTTTTTACGACTGAGTCAAAACCCGTCAAAATTATCTTCGAGGCACGTGAGTCAGCCGTGACACCTCGCACGGCTGATTCATACTCCAATCCTACAAAAAATCAGCTTCACAAAATATTAAACAAATCCGTTTAAGGATGGAATTCGATCTCAAGTAGGAGTCCTATCCGAAAACTGATTCAGACACCCGACCGAGTGCAAATACTCGGCCAGGCAGCACAAACCAGCCGGGTTCCCTTTCTTCTTCGACAAGAAAGCGGAATTCTCATGCCTTATAGCTTCCTATATTTCCAATCTCTAACGGTAGTTCAAACTCTCCAAGCCAAGGTCGGGAATTCCCTATAAATAGCCCCTTGCACAACTCAAAATAGAGACATCGATAATCATCAGAAATCAGAAAAATATCATTCATTATCACACACACACACATCGAGAAACCGATACTACAAACCCGAAGGAAACCGGTCCGAATCCCGACACCCTTCACGCACGTCACGCACGTCACGCCCGAGCCGAACCACCATCAACTCACCGACATCCACTCGACGCTCTTGTGCCCAAGTCACGTCCCGACGAGCCCCGATCCGAGTAAACTAAAACGTGTAGGTTGAGGGTGTACAAAAACCCGACTTCTCCTTTTTCTTCTCTTCTCCTCCTTCGCGTCGGTCCTTTTATTACGGGTCATTCGTCGCGTTTTTTTATTTTCTAATATCGATATATCAAAAAAAAACTATTTTCATATAACAACATTCTTAAAAATATGATATCGATTTTCTATAATCGAATATTGTATCAAAAAGAATTATATTAAGATCTCGACGATATTAAAAATCGTTACATCTTTTTTTCATTCAAACTTTTTTACAAAACCCTTTTTTTTTATTCATTCCGAATACTCGATATCGATTTCATAATCGAATATCGGGTACGACGAATATCGAAAACATAAAATCGAATACAAATTAATTCATATTTTGTACGCGATTTATCTAAATTAGCAATTTCGAACAAAAAATAAAAACCGGACAGACCCGCACGCGAGTCGCGCCATGCCCAGGCGACTCGCACACGGGCCTGAAATCCGAGACGTCTTTTTAGCTTTTTCGTTCGTTTTATTTTATTCTTTTACCAAACGATTTTAAAACTTATATCTTTTCTAAAACTATTCGAAATATTTGATATTAATTTCGTAGTTAATTATCAAATATAACGAATATCGAAAATATTGAATCGAGTACGAATTATGCAATATTCATACGCGGTTTAATAAAAACATCGAGTTTTCGAAAACCGTCTCCAAAAACAGACCGACACGCGACTCGCCGGCAGCCCGGGCGAGCCGCGCGGTCGGCTGCCACGGTGCACCTTTCTCGTTTTTCTATTATTTTTCGAACTTCGTTTTTTATACAAAACAGCGTCTTTTAACGATATTTTTCAGATTTCGATTAATATTTTTCTCGATCTCGTATATTTATTTTGTTTGCTATATTATTATTTACAAATCGATACTAACTCGTTTGTTCATCTTTTGTAGCAAATTCATCTTTATTTCATCTTTTGTTTTATTATACTAAAACGAATCTCACATGCTAAATTCAACTTCGACGTTAATTTTTCATGCATTAAACCGACTTAGCAACCCATTCAATTCCTCGCATGCTTAGGAAAACAATGTTTGCATATCATTCATCGTATTACTAACGCGCGTATTAAAAAAATCATTCGATATCCTAGTAGAGGCCGCTAATGTGCGGGCGGGGTTGGGTGTTCTTAGTGAACTTCCCAACACGTACCCTCACCCCTTACTCAGAACCGTGGTTTCCGGATGTCCGAAACCATTGGCAACGAGAGTCATTCAATATACGATTAACCGCTCAAGTCGGCATCTATATCGATATGCAAAGGGACGAGCCCAATAAACTCTGACATCGGAAATGGGCCGTATTTTGTATACGGCCCACTACGACATAGAGTGGGCTCGAACGTTTCCGAATAACCATAAAATTCGGTGGCGACTCCGACTTCGATTTAAATTTCCATTTGACCATCTCATGGAGATTCATTCGCCTCCCCAAACCCGCCCGTGGCCGCGTCGGGGTGGACCTATGTCATGTCCACACCTTCACGCAAGTCTAATGGACTATAAACGACCCGACCGGAAGTCTACCGGGTCTTAATCCTCGATTGGCCTGGTAGCTACTCTGACTTTCGCCCTGTCCAAGCCTCAGTCAGAGTGGGGGCTCTGTAGACACCCACATTTCGCTGCTAGGTGTCTATAGCAAGTTTCCAAAAAAAACCCGATGATGATCGGACGCAAACATGTTTTCATGCGCTCGGATATGAGCTCGAAACCATTAGTGTCTGGCTTGGGCTTTTTACGGAGTACAAATCTCACCAAACCGACCTCAAATCAAGGCTTAGTGGATCGTTCCCAATAAAATAAAGACTAATTTGGGTCAAAACAGACACCGAAAATAAAACCGACTTTTAGGGACTGGGTCAAACCCCGGTCAAAGACATTTTCGAGAACACAAAATAGTCATGAAAATATCAAAAGTCCAACCCAAATACAAGATCTATAAAATACCCAACCTAAGGTCCAAAGAAACCGGACCCCTTCGCTCCAGCTGACCCACTCGATCGAGTGGGCCTTCAACAGGCCCGTGTGCGGCAGCTTTGGGCCACTCGACCGAGTCAGCAGGATACTCGGTCGAGTAACCCTAGACGGAGGAGGGGAACATTGCCTATATATACACCCCTTTTGCATGCATACAAGACAACTTTTCACCTTCATAACACACTTTCAAAAAACCCTAATCATACATCTTCAAACCTAAACCTTAGCATCTAGGAATCAAACCCTAAACCACCATAACTTAACCTACGTAAACCTCGATACTCCCGTGCAAGCCACAATTAAGCGAGTCCCATACGAGACACGAAACATGTAGGTTGAGGGTGCAATAATCCCGATTTCTTTTCTCTTTCTCTTCCTCGCGTCGTTCGTCCATCTTCGTCCTCCTCGTCTTTCTCATTCCTTTTTCGTTTTTGATAAGTGTAGTTTGTAGTGCCTATTTGTTGTGTTTGGTCCCGATTTCTCTTGTGAAATCGCTCTTTGGAGCGGTTTCTGGGCTACTTATGCTTCTTCTAGTTCGTTTTAGGTTCCCAAGACCATTCATGGAGAATTGGAACGATTCCGACTCGTTTCCTACGCATTTGGAGACAACGAAGAGAAGGAACGATCACTCGGTGCCTTAGATTCGATCCCGAGACCTTGGGACCCATTCCCGAGCCCCTTAGACTCGATCTCGAGTACCGAGAATCGATGAGAAGCCCATGAGAAGCAAGGAGGGACCCTTGAGATCATATTGGAGGCCTACAAGACCCTTCCTGGGCGGGAAGAGTAGCCTTCCCGGTCGGGAAGGAGTGCAAGAAAGAAGCGTGTTCTGATGGGCCATCCCGGTCAGGATCATCACCCTTCCCGACTGGGAAGAGCAATAACACCGCCTGATGTTATGCGTAACACAGCTCGGTGTTATGCATGATCCCGGTCGGGACCACCACCATCCCGACCGGAATGGAGCAGCTGTAACCCGCGGTTTCTTTTTTCTTCTCCTTTGCTCTTGTAACCCTATAAATACCCCCCTCTTGTAATCTTATGTTATCTTTTACATTACCCACAAAACCCTAGACTACTTTAGGTTAGATTAGCTTAGATTAGTGTAGATTAGACCTTAATTAGTCCTTAATCTAGTTAGTTAATCTTGTATTAAGGGATCTCTTGAAGAATCCATTCAATCTTGACAACATTGGTGGATGTTTTGGGTGTTCTTTATATACAAGTTCTCATCTTTTCATCCTTTGTAGTTTGGTATAATCTTTCTCACCCCTTTACTCTTAATCTTTATTATTATTCAAGTTTTCATCTTTGTTTATGTTTGTTGTTCATCCTTGTTCTTCATTATGAATGTTTTGATTTTTGTGTTAGTTTCTCTTGTTCTTGTTAGTTTTCCATTAGATATGTTTGAGTAGACTCTTGCTAGGGTTATTAGGGGGATTGGGTGTGATTAGGAATGATTAGGGTGAGATGGGTGGTACTAGATGTTGTTTTTTGTTGTTTCCCATTTACCTTGCACTCCACATGTTTGATGAAATGCTTGTGAGACTAGAGACGATCAATCCTTGTTTTTCTTGCCTCTTCTCTTGTATGTATGTGTTTGGTTGGTTGGTTTGGTTCCCATACTAGTAGCGAGAGCGTTGTGAGGATGACCCGTAGGCCGTTTAAGTAGCGAGAGCCCGATCAGAACCTAGGCTACGAAAGCATGCTAGTAACCCCGTTTCCTCCTTTTTATCTTCTTGACATCCAGGAACCCGACCTAACCCTAGTTTCTTCTTATTGATTTATTTGGTTCCTTTTGTCATTAGTTACTTGTTAGCCTTGTTAGTTCGCGTTTTAGACCTTAGCTTAGTCCTTAGTTTATCCCCTAGATTAGCTTGTCTCGAACCTAGTCCTAGACCGTAGCACACCTTAGTCCGCACCCCGTCCCTGTGGATCGACTCTACTTATCCTAGCTACCCAGCTTAGGTTCTTTGGTTATTATTTGACCGGTAGGATAGACGACAAACACTACCATCAATTTGGCGCCGTTGCCGGGGACGGCGTAGTTTAGACTTTTGCGTGCTTAGTTTTAGACGTTGTTCTTGATTTTTGTGTTTTCTTCTCCTTGTGTATCTCCGTTCTACTTCTTGTGTGCTATTCTCTCCTCCTAGTGCCTCAAAAGTACTAGGCTACTAACGTTTGCTCAAGTGCTTCTAGTGCATTCAATGTATCAAGGCAACGTTATGGAAATGGCACGTCCTAGCTTCCATCCATCGTCATGGGACAATCACGAGGCAAGTTACCAAGACCCACAACTTTACCAACCATATCAATCTCATCAACAATCTTATGAACCCCCTCCATATGGTTATCATGAAAGTTGTCAAGGATCATTCCAAGATTCTAACAAGTACCAAATACCCTCACACAACCCACAACCAAAAATCCCCAACTTTGAGCTTTGTCAAATGATGATTCAAATGCAAAAGAGTCAACAAGATATGATGGTTAAATTGCAAAGGAATCAACAAGAGATGTTTGTTCAAATTAAAAGGGACAAAGAGGAGTTTAGGGCCCAAAAAGAGGTGCAAGATGCTCGAATCAATGCACTCATGGCTCGTATCACGATGTCGGCCACTCGAGCTCCACAACTTGTTGAGGAAGGTTCATTTGGGCGAGAAGGTCGGGTGTCTCCACAAGAAAGTCAACCCGATCATGAAGTCACGAATGAAGAAGAGAGGGTCAATCAAGAGATCATTGTTGAGTGTTGCTTGGATGGTGAAGATATGGGAAGAATAGAGGAAGTTGAAGCTTCAAGGGTCAACAATGAGGAGGGAATTGAACATGATTCTCAAGGTAACTCTTGGGGAACCAATGTATTGGCTATTAAATTGGATTTGTATGATTTTCTTCGTGATGAACCGGATCTTGACAATCCAAAGCCAAGTGAAGACATACCTCCTCTAGGCCATATTGACAAGGTGAGTAAAAAGGAACGTAATACTTTGGAGAAAGAGGTAGATGCCTTAAAACTTGCCTTGAATGGGAAATTGGAGGAGCCTAAAGCCTCCAATGAAGAAAACTTGATGCCTTCTCCTCCTATATCGCACTCGATTTCTAATCCCTTGTCTTGTGAGACGGTTGATGAAGTGGATCCTTGTCAGGCGGCGGAAAAGAGTTCCACTCTCGACCCCGTAGAAGAAGCAACCCCCTTAGGGTGTGATCTCCCAACTCATAATGCCAAGCTTGACTCTAGACCACTATACCTACCGGATGGTCATAAGAGTCGTTGCTTTCGGAAGACCCGGAAGATCACAAGAACCCCGAGCGTAATGGATTAGATGATTGCTTCTTGACTCCGACTTGGAAACTCTTGTTGATGGCTAGGATAGGCCACATGAGCGTTAATGAAGATGTTGCTAGGGCATTTGACTTAATTACTCCTTCGAGCTCTTGATGGCTATGGAGGCGTAGATGGTGAGAGTATCTTAGTGTAAATATCTTTTTTCTTTTCTTTTGAGCTTTTGTCTTTGTATATGTTTGATTGGATAGTTTGGTTTATAGGCCTTGTTAGTTTTTTTTGTGAATTATTGTAATTTGGAATTTTCTTGAGTGATGTGAGGGAAGGAATTTGATGGTGTTTATTGAGTTCACTTGTTAGGTTGATAGTGAAGATGAAGTTTTGGGAGGAGTTACTGATGATAGAAGCTTGGATTTTGGTGGAGGAAGTCGGTTTTTGAGCTTTTCACAAGCTTTTGGGAACGAGATTTTAGATCTCGATGTTTTGGATGACTTGTGGGTGATGCTATCAAGAGATTGAAGGGCTAGAAGACTCGTCCCGACCGGGAAGGATGTTGTAATCCCCTAGAAACTCTAACGCAATACAGTGGCGGAAACATTGTAGAGTTGGAATTAAAACACACTGACAAACTATATCTTATTAAAAGAAATGGTAAGTCAATACAAATGTCTCTTTTTACAAAAGGGCTAATGGAAAATTCTCCAAACAGGTTTATACAATTCCACAAATCGTTAATGAAGAAAGAGTAGGATCCACGCTACTCGCTAGCTCACAACCAAAACCCAGCAGCAAATACCAGTCTTGTTATAAACATAACAGCCACGTCAGTGGGGAGTAACTCAGACGTTCTCCCAGCCATATTATATCATATGGAAAAATAATAGTATTACTATATCAAAATAGTTAAAATGGAAAACATTAAAACGATATAATAAAAATAAGTTTTCAACGAAACTTAAAGCACTTGCCAACCTGCAAGTCAAAATCAATCGATAATATAAATATTCAAAAATGGCGTTATGGAAATTCGATCAGTGTGCACAAGGCTAGACTTTCACTAGGATAATACTTGAAACTAGCTTCGAGAACTGTAGACTTAACTCATAACAGAATCCAGTCTCTAACTAGGCAACTCAACTATAACAGGACTGCGTGCAGCGAGGTCCTGGTTTAAGTAGTGCATACCCTCCTAGACAACAAATATGATAATCTGCCCACACACGAAAACGGTAGAGGACAACGCATATAGCAGCAATAACAAACGACAGCAGGAATCAGACCCGAACCAAGAACCGAGGACAGCAAGAAGATCGAAGAAAAAGAAGAAGAGAGGGAGGAGGAGAAAAGACCGAGAACAAGAACAAACAGCAACGACAATAACAACTAGCAGCAGAACTGACGAACAACATCAGTAGAAAGAACAGCAGCAACACGAGTAACAACATAGGCCCGAAAGCCAAAACCGAGAACTACAGAGGACAGGGGAAAAAGACAGTACGAAATAACGAACAAAACAGGATAAAGCGAGCCGCAGCAGTACGTACAAAACAGAAGCAATAGCATCGACGAACAACCGATACGAAGTCAAAAGAACAGTAGATTGACGACATGAATCAGCATCAGCGAACTGTACTAGTACAGACGATAAAACCAGCAACAGACGACCATAGTAGCAACATCAATAACGCAGCAGAAGAAACACAAGGGTAGCCGACTGAGACATAACATCACGACAAAAAAGGAAAACAGAGGGAGGAGACCCATGCACAAAAAAAAATGAACGATCAATGACAAGAAAACGCAGGAGCAGCGACAACAAGAACGACAAAGCGGAGAGAAATTGCTCACCGATTTCAGGTGACAAACAAAATGAATGAATACAACAGTAGCAGCAGATGCACACGCCCACAGTGGAGAAGGGGAGACGGAAAGATGGAAGGAGAGCAACAGGGACACTAGAAGACTGACCAAGGAGATGTAAAGGGATGCAGAGGAGAAGACGATGGGTTGAAGGGAATGGACGAAGAGAATGAAGGGGTTGACAAGGGTGAAAGGGGAGATGAATTAAATAAATGGGAAACACTTTACAAGGGGGTGATGAGGCGGTGGAAAGTTAGAAAAGGAAGAGGGGAATGAATCATCAAAGTGGATGCAAGGGACACGTAAAACAAAAAGAAATGGGAAAAGGGACTGAATAGCTGACATTAGAGTGAGTAAGAAATACGGATTAATTAAATGAATCGGGTAGGAACCAAATTTCGAAACGATAAGTTGACTGACACATGAAATAGAATAATAAACAAATCAATAAAATTAATAAATAATCGGGCCGTCAAATAAAATGAGTAAATAAAGTATTCAAGACGAAAACGAAGCGTATAGAATTAAATAATTTAGACGATGAAATATTATTTTCCGAATAAATAATAAATCTTCGATAAAGTGAATTAAATCGATTTCTCGAGAAAAGATAATAAATATTTTGACGAAACTTAAAATAAATGAGCTTTGAGCCAAAAAATAGAAAATTCGAGCTTAAATATAAAATAAATAAATAAAAATTAGAATTTAAATCGTCGAAATAGACTTTCGATAAAAATTAAATTAAAAGTATAAAATGAATCGAAACAGAAATAAAAATATGTTTTATATATATAAGAAGAGTTTCCGAGTCAAATAGAGTTTTAGGAGTTTGAAACGATTAAACGATAAATTCATTTTATAATAATTTTAAGAATTACGAGTTAAATCGTAAATAAAATAAAAATACGAATATAACTTTAATTTAATTTATCTTGTAAAATCAGAGGTGTTACAATCTTCCCCACTAAAAAGAAGTTTCGTCCTCGAAACTAATAAAACACAATAATAGAATTGAAAATAAGGTTATATCACTTGAACGAAAGGAGAATGCTTAACTCGTATCACAATCTCGGTTTTAAAAATTTTTACAACTTCAAACGTGATATGAAATCGAAATCGAAGACAAAATTTATTTCAAGAAGAGTTGGGCTCAACTCAGTTTAAAATCATTAAAAACAATAAAATCGCAAGTTAAAAATTATTTTATAAAATAATGACGATAAATAATATTTGTAGACAAACTCGAGGGTGAAAGGTACCCAAATATTTTCAATGCAACAGTAAAATGTTTTGATTAAGAAATTCGTCAATATTTTGTTTAAAACCAAACAAAAATTTGAGAAATCAAATTTGTAGTTAGTAATAAAAATCGAACCAGTCGTCGAACATTTTCAATAACAGATTTAAAGTCTATCGAAAATAAAACAAAAACTTAGACACACGATGTTTTTCGAAAATGTTAAACCGTTTTACATAATAATCTTATAGAAATCAAAATATTAGCAATTATGAAAGTGTTCGTAAAATTTAAACACGCTTGACAATTGAAATTTGAAACAATTTCGAAAGACTTTAAAAATATATTATTATGGTATTTTGAAGCAGAGCTAAATGTAGGTTATCAACCAAAAATAAAATAGAAACGAAGTATAAAGTTTGAAATTTATAACTCAAAATATTAAAATTTCACGATAACCCAAAATTTACGTTGATCAAAGTTTTTACAAAATAGAGAGTTCTAAAATTTAAAAATTATGTCTGGAAAGTTAAAATTTCCTGAAAATCATTTTTTTTTAAAGTATCCGACCTTTCATAAAATAGGTTCGGGAAAGATATAAACGGATAAATAGAGTCAGAGTCAACGACAAATCGAAACAAGAGTTTTCAAACCAGATAAAGAGGTCGAAGGGATTGGCCAAAGGAGAAACAACAGGATTAAGAAAAGCTAGGGGGAGGAACGAAATTGAGAGTCAAATAAAGCTCTCGAGGATTAGAGAATAAATTAACCATCTCGAAATTCCCGGTACGACTCCCACAACACGGTTTCCTAATTTCCATCATCTAACGTTAAGTCCAACATTAGGCACTAGGTGGTATTACTCAGTCACAAACTCCAAAAATGTCTTACGTGATTATCCAATCATTCAAACGACACGATACAATCCACAAATGTTTTAGAATCTAAACTCATTACTTAAAATTCCAACGGTCATTAAAACACACCCCAACTCTTGATCGATAAGGCTCCTAAATCCAAAGCTCATAAAGTTTGAACTCGAGGTACACCCCAAATTCTCGAGTAAGGAACACTAAACAAGATCCAACAATTTAAAAGTGTTTGGGCACAAAATCCTCAAAAATGATCACCAACATATTTATAATGCCACAAGTACAGAAGTTAGGAAAGTACAATAAATCCTTAAACACGCTCAAACCTATAGGTAATAGCGCGAACACTCACATCTTCAAAACACGTCTTTTGACTAAGGTTTCTGAGAATTCCACCAAATTTCATATCGTAATAACGAAATCACCAAAATATTAACTCAACGAAGCCACAATCTCGTTGGTCTAAGGGTTCTGAACTATAAATCCATCAAGATGATTGACATCAAATTATTCCTCAAAACAACACAACAAATCGTGATTGTGTAAGATAGCTCTCTTCTTCAAGGTTAACAACAATTTATCCAAGTTAGATCACTCAACTCCAAAGTTCACAGGTTACAACCTTAAACAACGATCAACGATCTAATCCTTAGGAAACACAGGAAGTCTATGTCCACCAAAATTTCTATCGACATTTAAACCTTTAATGGTACCACAACACTCAGACTAACATTTTAAACGATACTCTATGATCCCAAATATTCACGATGCATCCATCAAATAAGCATTAGGTAAGAATTCCAAAGTGATATTATCAGTTACACTTAGTTCGGTTCTAGGTTAGGTACTAGGTATCCATCAAAATATGATATGCTCCTATTACTTCAAAATATATTCAACTCTAAGTTCTCCAAAATTTCAAATAACCTATAACCTAAGGTTCCAAAATCTTAAGTACCAACCTAATTCCATTAATCGACAATACATCATTCAAATCGATCCTCAAAAGCTTACTATGATAGATAACAAGGTATAATTCACAATCCTCAAACCATAGGTCACAGGGTTTACTAAATCTCAAACATCTATAACGCGGGGTTCAGTAAGACAGAATCCGGTCTAACCAAAGAATCTCAAGAGAAAAATGGTAGAATAGAAGAATAGAACAAGGATTCACCAAACGAAAGAAGATGAGAATATAAAAGAGAAGAATTAGAAGAAGTGGAGGAAGGAAAGAATCAATGATCCTATTTTACCAAGTTCTGAAACCAGAAGAGAATCATCGGGCCTCAAAGTTCACGAGAGAACTAAATGAATTACTTCATCTTCTTGTAGAGGAACGAGCACACAAATCTTGAGTCGCTCCATCTGGATCTACTACAACATCATGGAACATGAATCTACTTTTGATCATCTAACCTGTATCTTGAGCAAACTAAACCGGAGCTCAAAAGTCACCATCGACATCTTTCTTGGGGCACCAAGTGGTCCACTCGAGTCAGCAGGCGTTGAGAGTTCTAAGCAGGTCTTGTCCCGATCTAGAGCAGCATCGTATCAACATCTGGTTCATTCATCTTCTTCCAGACAAAAGCAACAAATATTCAATGCTAATCATTGAGTTACAAGAACATATAAACCTAACAGTTAAGTCCTTATTTTGGTTTCTACCCATCTCTCACTAATATTTATTTAATATACAAATTATTTACTGGTATTTTTCCTAGAATCAGGTGTAAGCGTCGTCGGGAGCAACAATGCTATGATACCAACTGTAATCCCCTAGAAATTCTAACGCAATACAGTGGCGGGAACACTGTAGAGTTGGGATTAAAACACACTGACAAACTATACCTTATTAAAAGAAATGGTAAGTCAATACAAAGGCCTCTTTTTACAAAAGAGCTAAATGGAAAATTCTCCAAACAGGTTTATACAATTCCATAAATCGTGAATGAAGAAAGAGTAGGATCCACGCTACTCGCTAGCTCACAACCAAAACCCAGCAGCAAATACCTGTCATGTTATAAACATAACAGTCACGTCAGTGGGGAGTAACTCGAACGTTCTCCCAGCCATATTATATCATATGGAAAAATAATAGTATTACTATATCAAAATAGTTAAAATGGAAAACATTAAAACGATATAATAAAAATAAGTTTTCAACGAAACTTAAAGCACTTGCCAATCTGCAAGTCAAAATCAATCGATAATATAAATATTCAAAAATGGCGTTATGGAAATTCGATCAGTGTGCACAAGGCTAGACTTTCACTAGGATAATACTTGAAACTAGCTTCGAGAACTGTAGACTTAACTCATAACAGAATCCAGTCTCTAACTAGGCAACTCAACTATAATAGGACTGCGTGCAGCGAGGTCCTGGTTTAAGTAGTACATACCCCTCCTAGACAACAAATAGTTCTAGTTCAGCTGACGGCGACTAACACGATGCGATATCTAGCTTAAGGTCAAAACATACACTCTCCTGGGCGAAACTACGCCCAGTTCAATGACCAAATGTGCCCCAAATAGACACACCGGCTTTATAGCTGATGGCAAAAACGTACATCCCAGACTATATTACTCTAAGCTCACACTTCTCTTTATTCCATAACTCCAAAACAAGTCATTATCGATAAAAACAAAGGATATAATCATTATAAATAATATGAAGATAAAAGAGAATAAACATTTATATTAAAAGAGAAACTTTCTATAAATAGAAACTTACTAATTTTGGAAACTTACTTAAAATAGAAATATTGTTATTGAAATACGTGAATTATTAAAATATGTGAAATGTATTAAAAATAGCATTTCTAACAAAATTAACATTTTATTACTATCGTCGTTATCGTAAGTTTATTATACGTCTAAATTTGTACTCAAAATATAAATAAAATATAATAAGTCAATATATAATATTTTATAAATAATTAGGAAATCGAGTTAAAACTATAGATTTAGAAAAGAAACGTTTTAAGAAAATGATAACAAAATTAATTGAGTCAACGAACTTTATAAATGAAATGAAACTTACGAAGAATTCAAATTATTTTTAACAAATAGTTTTTTTATTAATAAATAATACGGATTTTAATAAAAATACTCAATCGGAAACAAATAGGAAATTATTAGTGAAAATAGTCTCGACTAAAAATATATTTAAAACAAAATCGACTATTTTCTCATTTATTAATATGAGTCGTAAAATGAAATTAATTTATTAAATGAGTTTACCAATCTCGATTATATAATATATAAAAATACGATTTAGAGTTTAAAACAATAAATTAACGAAATAAGAGGAAAATATGAAATCGATAATATTTAGTTACTAGTGTCACGATAATCAACAAAATATTATAACGATCGTAAAAAATTAAATTACTAACGATATCAAAAACTTGTAAAAACATTTATAAATACGATTTAAAATTAATATTATTAGTAAAATAATAAATAGCTAAAAACTAGAAAACCGAAGTTAAAAGTATTTACTACATACTACTACTCAATCATACGATATAAAATCGAGTAACGTCCTAAAGTTACCTTAAGTCGAATAACTTCAAAGCATTTGTCCGTCTCATAGTCCAAGCTTGACTCGAAAGTTGTCTCGAACACTTATTCTTCGGTAAATCTTCAAGGCTCTTAACGGAACTCGAGACATATAGAAATAGAAATAAAGGAATTAGAATTAAGGAGTTTTGGAAACGAACAGAGGGAAGGAAACGGAGAAATGAAACATGAACAAAACAGGGGAAAACACGTTTTGAAGAAAGGAACTAAAAGATGATCGTAGAATAGGGGCACGATTGCGAAATCGATCAGGGACGGAAAATAAGGGGCTTGGTAATCTGCCCACACACGAAAACGGTAGAGGACAATGCATATAGCAGCAATAACAAACGGCAGCAGGAATCAGACCCGAACCAAGAACCGAGGACAGCAAGGAGATCGAAGAAAAAGAAGAAGAGAAGGAGGAGGAGAAAAGACCGAGAACAAGAACAAACAGCAACGACAATAACAACGAGCAGCAGAACTGACGAAGAACATCAGTAGACAGAACAGCAGCAACACGAGTAACAACATAGTCCCGAAAGCCAAAACCGAGAACGACAGAGGACAGGGGAAAAAGACAACGAAATATCGAACAAAACAGGATAAAGCGAGCCGCAGCAGTACGTACAAAACAGAAGCAATAGCATCGACGAACAACCGATACGAAGTCAAAAGAACAGTAGATTGACGACATGAATCAGCATCAGCGAACTGTACTAGTACAGACGATAAAACCAGCAACAGACGACCATAGTAGCAGCATCAATAACGCAGCAGAAGAAACACAAGGGTAGCCGACTGAGACATAACATCACGACAAAGAAGGAAAATAGAGGGAGGAGACCCACGCACAAAAAAAAAATGAACGATCAATGACAAGAAAACGCAGGAGCAGCGACAACAAGAACGACAAAGCGGAGAGAAATTGCTCACCAAGTTCAGGTGACAAACAAAATGAATGAATACAACAGTAGCAGCAGATGCACACGCCCACAGTGGAGAAGGGGAGACGGAAAGATGGAAGGAGAGCAACAGGGACACTAGAAGACTGACCAAGGAGATGTAAAGGGATGCAGATGAGAAGACGATGGGTTGAAGGGAATGGACGAAGAGAATGAAGGGGTTGACAAGGGTGAAAGGGGAGATGAATTAAATAAATGGGAAACACTTTACAAGGGGGTGATGAGGCGGTGGAAAGTTAGAAAAGGAAGAGGGGAATGAATCATCAAAGTGGATGCAAGGGACACGTAAAACAAAAAGAAATGGGAAAAGGGACTAAATAGCTCACATTAGAGTGAGTAAGAAATACGGATTAATTAAATGAATCGGGTAGGAATCAAATTTCGAAACGATAAGTTGACTGACACATGAAATAGAATAATAAACGAATCAATAAAATTAATAAATAATCGGGCCGTCAAATAAAATGAGTAAATAAAGTATTCGAGACGAAAACGAAGCGTATAGAATTAAATAATTTAGACGATGAAATATTATTTTCCGAATAAATAATAAATCTTCGATAAAGTGAATTAAATCGATTTCTCGAGAAAAGATAATAAATATTTTGACGAAACTTAAAATAAATGAGCTTTGAGCCGAAAAATAGAAAATTCGAGCTTAAATATAAAATAAATAAATAAAAATTAGAATTTAAATCGTCGAAATAGACTTTCGATAAAAATTAAATTAAAAGTATAAAATGAATCGAAACAGAAATAAAAATATGTTTTATATATATAAGAAGAGTTTCCGAGTCAAATAGAGTTTTAGGAGTTTGAAACGATTAAACGATAAATTCATTTTATAATAATTTTAAGAATTACGAGTTAAATCGTAAATAAAATAAAAATACGAATATAACTTTAATTTAATTTATCTTGTAAAATCAGAGGTGTTACAGATGTCATCCCGATCAGGATGAGTGTGCTGAAAAGTGGGTTCACTGATGTGCCATCCCGACCGGGATCAAGTCCGTCCCGGCCGGGAAGGAACCGTCCCGACCGGGAAGAAGTCCATCTCGACCGGGATGGTACCCAGCTCCCCCTTTTGCCTCTTCTTCGACATTTGAGCCCACCCAACCACATTGTACCCTCTCCCAACCTCCCTACCTACCCTTGCACCTATCTATGACCCATATACTTCATGTATACACCTTCACCTCATCTTCTCTTCACTACACACCGAGTTTCACATCACATCCTACCCTCATTATACCATTGCGAGCCTAGTACTTCAACCATGCGACCATATTGAGAATGAAGAGGAATAACAATGATGAAGACAAGTAATGTGCCGATATCGAACATTGAGACGATGGAGTGTGTGAGTTGCTAACCGATTGGTACGGCAACTATCCTTTCTTTTCCGTCTTTTATTGCTTGTCTCCCCTTGTTTGTTCCCTTCCACTTTTTTGTGTCATGGTGGCCCTCGGGGCCTTGGTAGTCATTGCTCCCGATTCTCGATAACGTGACTACATCGAGAGTCCTTTGAAAAATCCAAAATTGCAAGTCTTTTCACTTTTTCCTTAGTTTTACTTCTTCTTTTGGTAGAATTTAGTCAGATTTAGGCGGAATCCGGGCTAGGTGACTTGATTACACCTAGCCCTCCCCTCCCATTTCCTTTGATTTTCTTCTTTTTATTTCTTCCCCCATCCATATCTTTTCTCGTCTCGGCCCATGGTGACTTGACTACACCCCGGCCGGACACTTTCACTTTTCTTCATCTTTATTTTTGATTTTTAGCTTTATTTTCGTAGTTTCTTTTCTTTTTAGTGTCTCCGCACACACTACCGATCGAGCATGAGGACATTGCTCGGTTTAAGTGTGGAGGAGCGATATCTTAGTGTAGTTTAGTTTTATTTTCGTAGTTTTTTCGAAAAATCTTAAAAAACCTAAAAATTTGAAAATTTTCATAAAAATCAAAAAGTTTCCTTTGTGTCTTTTCCTTTTGTGTCGTTGTGTCGTATTTTTGTTGTATTGTGTGTTTTGCCTCCCCATTTCCTTATAGGTTCCCGGATCGCCGTAATTTTCGGAAAGCTCAAGACATCCGGTAACGTCATTCTATCTATTTTCCTCTTTGTCTCTTGCGGATTTTGGAGGAGATTTGCGATGATGTGTGCTCGGGTGGAGCTTGTTGAAGGTTGTGGTTGTTTTGGTTGCTTATTTGGATGTTTCGGGGTGGTCTTTGTTTTGTTTGTATATTTGTTTTCTTTTCTCTTATTTTGTTTTGTTTTGTTGTGTGTGTCTCATTTTCTTTCGTCCTTGTTGTGTCTTGTGTAGTTGTGTCTTGTGTAATAAAAGGTTTTCGAAAACCCGGTTTTGAGGCTAGTGCGCAAGTGTTTACTTTCCCTTTCTAGTGATGTGAATCGAATCTTGGACTTTGGTCTAGTAGAATGACTTTAAATCAATAATTTCCTTGGTCCTTGAGTCCACCTAGTCTACTAGGGATTTACTACGGGATTTGCATTTTGACCATTATTACCACCCACGGTGTGAAAAGGCCTTGGTTGCCGAGTCCCGTCTCTTAGGTGACCGTGTTCGAAATTGTTTGATTAGTCCAAGTTTTCCACCTTTTTGTGGGTTTGAAGGGAAAGCGCGCCCTACTCACCCATTTCCCTACCTCCTACACATTTCCACAAATAAGTTGCAAATTGTTGAAATTCTTACTTGGTTGCAAGAAATGCCTACAAAACATGATTCATCAAAAGGGTTAGCCAAGTCAAAAGAAATTAAAAAAGAAAGAAAGAAAAGAAAGAAGAAAAAGAAAAGGCACAACAAATCAAAAAGAAAATACAAAAGAAGAAAAAGAAATGGCATAGCAACGCAAAAGTAGCAAAAATGCAAAAGAAAGAAGATGCCAAAGAAAATATCTCACAAAAAGTATCCTCACCTCTCAAAAATAAGCCTTTTTCCGATCGTTACCGTGAAGAGCCTACCAAAGGACCGAGTCCCTAGGAAGGATGATAGCGGTAATGATCGGTCTTCCCTCATTTTGCAATCATATTTCACCTTTTTACTTGGACTAGTTGGGCGATTTTGAGCATGGGACGACCCTCTTGGCTTATCGCTAAAGGGGTGGTTTCTCACTTACCTACAGTGTCGACTAACATCGTGGTTCATCCTTTTTCCATCCCGCCGATCGTCCCGTAGTACGTTCTTAGAAGGTTAGGAGGAACCTAGGTAAGTTACCAACGTTTTTATTGCTTTGTTGTCATACTATTAGGGTTTAGTTCATATCGGTTTGTATTATTAGTTCGGGAACGTTGTCACTTGCCTTGAGTCCTTAACCGGTGCTTCTTTCACCGCTTTGTAGAGGGAAGCGGTATTTATTTCTTCTTGGGTGCAACCGATTGCTTGTTTGTTTGTATGTTTGCTTGTTTGTGTGTTTTTGTGTCTAGTTGCATCCACAGTTTTATCGCAAGACCTTACTTGCCTTGCGGAGTGCACTTTTCCTCTAAGTGTACTCGCGTGAGTTGAAAGGGCGTAGGGTGCGCTACTACCCGCTCGGCTAGTATATTAGTTTTTATTAGTTTAGTAGTTAGTTCGTGCTTACTCGAGGGCGAGTAAGGGTTAAGTGTGGGGAAGTTGATAAGTGTAGTTTGTAGTGCCTATTTGTTGTGTTTGGTCCCGATTTCTCTTGTGAAATCGCTCTTTGGAGCGGTTTCTGGGCTACTTATGCTTCTTCTTGTTCGTTTTAGGTTCCCAAGACCATTCATGGAGAATTGGAACGATTCCGACTCGTTTCCTACGCATTTGGAGCCAACGAAGAGAAGGAACGATCACTTAGTGCCTTAGATTCGATCCCGAGACCTTGAGACCCATTCCCGAGCCCCATAGACTCGATCCCAAGTACCGAGAATCGATGAGAAGCCCATGAGAAGCAAGGAGGGACCCTTGAGATCATATTGGAGGCCTACAAGACCCTTCCCGGGCGGGAAGAGTAGCCTTCCCAGTCGGGAAGGAGTGCAAGAAAGAAGCGTGTTCTGATGGGCCATCCCGGTCAGGATCATCACCCTTCCCGACCGGGAAGAGCAATAACACCGCCTGGTGTTATGCGTAACACAGCCCGGTGTTATGCATGATCCCGGTCAGGACCATCTCGTTCCGGTCGGGACCACCACCATCCCGACCGGGATGGAGCAGCTGTAACCCGCGCTTTCTTTTTTCTTCTCCTTTGCTCTTGTAACCCTATAAATACCCCCCTCTTGTAATCTTATGTTATCTTTTACATTACCCACAAAACCCTAGACTACTTTAGGTTAGATTAGCTTAGATTAGTGTAGATTAGACCTTAATTAGTCCTTAATCTAGTTAGTTAATCTTGTATTAAGGGATCTCTTGAAGAATCCATTCAATCTTGACAACATTGGTGGATGTTTTGGGTGTTCTTTATATACAAGTTCTCATCTTTTCATCCTTTGTAGTTTGGTATAATCTTTCTCATCCCTTTACTCTTAATCTTTATTATTATTTTTTTGGTGAAATGTGAGGAATTTTCATTCATCCAAAAAATAGGAATTTACAAGAACATATGCTCTACCAAAACATTAGATACAGGTGAACTATTCAAGAATTTAGGCATAAATCTCATATCCCTTAATGTTTATTATTATTCAAGTTTTCATCTTTGATTATGTTTGTTGTTCATCCTTGTTCTTCATTATGAATGTTTTGATTTTTGTGTTAGTTTCTCTTGTTCTTGTTAGTTTTCCATTAGATATGTTTGAGTAGACTCTTGCTAGGGTTATTAGGGGGATTGGGTGTGATTAGGAATGATTAGGGTGAGATGGGTGGTACTAGATGTTGTTTTTTGTTGTTTCCCATTTACCTTGCACTCCACATGTTTGATGAAATGCTTGTGAGACTAGAGACGATCAATCCTTGTTTTTCTTGCCTCTTCTCTTGTATGTGTGTGTTTAGTTGGTTGGTTTGGTTCCCTCACTAGTAGCGAGAGCGTTGTGAGGATGACCCCTAGGCCGTTTAAGTAGCGAGAGCCCGATCGGAACCTAGGCTACGAAAGCATGCTAGTAACCCCGTTTCCTCCTTTTTATCTCCTTGACATCCATGAACCCGACCTAACCCTAGTTTCTTCTTATTGATTTATTTGGTTTCTTTTGTCATTAGTTACTTGTTAGCCTTGTTAGTTCGCGTTTTAGACCTTAGCTTAGTCCTTAGTCTATCCCCTAGATTAGCTTGTCTCGAACCTAGTCCTAGACCGTAGCACACCTTAGTCCGACATCCCGTCCCTGTGGATCGACTCGACTTACCCTAGCTACCCAGCTTAGGTTCGTTGGTTATTATTTGACCGGTAGGATAGACGACAAACACTACCGTCAGTTTTTTAATATCGTTAATATTACTAGTATAAGACATTAAAATACTCGCTAATTCGTGTCGAATACGGAGGATGACGGAATAAGGAAATCCGAATACAAAGGTGTTTCACCTACGTGGCCGGTCGCTTATCCTGACACCCCGATTATTTGATTGTTGAAGAGAGTCAATTGCAACAAAATCGTCTCGTTTTATTCTTGTCGCGTCATAATCGTCATTCATCGCATATTCATCAATTTTAAAACTATCTTCGAATCAAACACTTTTTTTGTTTTAGTCGAAACCCGTTGATGCGGATCCGACATCACATGATCCGCAAGGATTCATTACCTTTTTTAATTCAAGTCATCGTCGTAAAGCGTCATTTTTTAGATTCGATACCAATTCAATAATTGGATGTCGTATCTAAATGAATTAGTCAATAAATCTAACTAATACAAATTCATTGATGCTTAAAATAGTTGTCACATGATTCGAAAGAATCAATTACAACACTATAAACGCGGAGATAATTTATTTCGTCTTAGTTTGACTTAAAACGACACATAAACGTATTTTCTAGATTTCGCTCTAAATATTCGATATCGATTCAATAATCGAATATCAGATACGACGAGTATCAAAATCCGAATTGAGCATAAATCACACAATATTTCTACCCGACTCAATAAAATCATCGATTTTCCAAAATCAAAAAGTGATTTCGAAATCAATAACAAATTGCGAAACGAACCCTAGTTCGTACAGGGGGCACTCGATCGAGTGACACCCCAAAAACCGAGGCAGAAGGTTTTTTAAGAACCACTCGGTCGAGTCTCGCAATGACTCGATCGAGTGGCTGCTCACTCGGTCGAGTCCCTTCATGACTCGGTCGAGTGATACCTAAAGAACCGGGATAGAAACTTTTTCTGAGGACCACTCGGTCGAGTCCTTCAATGACTCGATCGAGTGGCTTTATCACGTCAAAACCGTGAGTCCCACAATGCTTTCTAGTTTCGATAATACTTTATTTATGACTTAGGTCAACACGTGTCCAATCAATCACGTGTCATTATTACTTTTCAAAACCATGCATCATGTTGTTTACATTATTCTATATCATTCTATGTTGTTTGCAAACCGTTATTACCGTTATCATCGTTACTAACATGTTTGTTTCTATTTTCGTCGATTTATTTTCGTTACTTCTTTTATTGTACTAAAAGAATCTCGCATGCTAAATACAACTTTGACGTTAATTTTAGATGCATTAAATCGACGTAGCAACTTATTCTAATTTTCGCATGTTTAGTCAAAACATTGTTTGCATATCATCCCATCGTATTACTAACGCGCGTACTCGAAAGTCAAACGATATCCTAGTAGAGGCCGCTAATGTGCGGGCGGGGTTGGGTGTTCTTTGTGAACTTCCCAACACGTACCCTCACCCCTTACTCAGAACCATGGTTTCCGGATATCCGAATCCATTGGCGCACGAGAGTCATTCAATACACGGTATCCGATAATGTCGGTATCGGTATCAAATGCAAAGGGACGAGCCCAATAAACTCTGACATCCGAATGGGCCATACTTTGTGCATGGTGATGGTTGGGTTTTGCCGTGTCCCCAACCAACAATAAATAACCAACTAATCCTAGTGGGTATCTAGGGTAAGTCGGGATCGTGTCCACGGAGACGGTATTGCAAAGTCTAGACTAAGTCGGCCTAAAAACGAGACTAGGCTACCAAAACAACACAAAGAGAACGATAATTGATAAACTATGATGGAGAGAAGGTATGAACTAGACTAATAATGAACTAGCTATAACAAGGCTTAAATGAAATAACTAAAGATTAAACAAACTAGCAAACTAGAGAAATGATGACTAACTAGGAGGATGAATCAATAAGAAAGGGAGTAGGCTTAGGTCGGGTTCTTAAGTGTAGTAGGGTAATTGGGTGATCAAGGGTGTAGGTGTCTCCCAATTGCTAGAGTCGGTTTGCGCTCTCGCGTCAAAACCTAGGTCAAGGTCGGTCCGCGCTCTCACGTCAAAACCCAAGTCCGCACTCTCGTGTCTAAGACTATACCCTAACACATTCAGACACTAGCCAAACAATGAGAAGATGAGAACAAGTATGAGAAGCATTGGCCACTACTACCCACACAAGCAATTCAACAAACACATAGAGTGCCCAATATGTGACTAACAACAAAAGATTCACCTTTACCCCTAATCAAACTCTAATCACCCATAATCTACCCTTAATCCCCCTACTAACCCCACAAGAAAACTACTCACTCATTATCAAGATAAAACTAACATGAACAAGAGAAATCAAACTAAACATCCAAACATCCAAAATAAACAAACAATAGCAATAAACAATATGTAAAGATTCAAACTTGAATAAATAAACAAAGAACAAGGGATAAGAGATTATACCAACAACAAGATGATGAAAAAGATGTAAACTTGCATAAATAAGAAACCCAAACAATCTCCAAGGTTGTCAAGCTTGGAAGAGTCTTCAAGAATCCTCTTAATACAAGACTAACTAAACTAGATTAACAAAGATTAACTAAGGATTAAAGAGAGATTTAAACTAATGAGAGGAACATTAATCTAGGGTTTGAATGCTTAAGAGAGGCCTAAGAGAGTCTAGGGTCATGTATCATAGTTAAACAAAACAAGAAGGAAGTATTTATAGGGTTACAAGAATGAAGGAGTAGAAAAGAAAGAGTCACGCACAGCAGGCTCTCCATCCCGACCGGGACGGATCGGTCCCGATCGAGACTGGCTGGTCCCGACCGGGACGGGCTGGTCCCGACCGGGACGGGCTCAGAACAGAACCCTTCGCATTTGTGCACCTCATCCCGGACGGGATGAGGTCCTTCCCGACGGGGATGAGTCTTGTAGGCCTCCAATATGATCTTTAAGGTCCCTCCTTGCCTCTCATGGGTTTCTCGTCGATTCTCGGGGCTCGGGATCGAGTCTAAGAGGCTCGGGAATGGGTCTCGAGGTCTCGGGGTCGAATCCAAGGCATCGTGTGATTCTTCCTTCACTTCGTTGGCTCCAAAAAGTGTATGAAACGAGTCGGAATCGTTCCAAATCTTCATGAATGGTCTCGGGAACCTGAAACGAACTAGAGGAAGCATAAGTAGCCCATAAACCTCTCCCAAGGAGCGATTCCACAAGGAAAATGGGACCAAAACACAACAAAATAGGCACTACAAACTACACTTATCAACTCCCCCACACTTAACCCTTACTCGCCCTCAAGTAAGCACAAACTAACTACTAAACTAGCCGAACGGGTATTAGCGCACCCTACGCCCTTTCAACTCACGCGAGTACACTTAGAGGAAAAGTATACTCCGCAAGGCAAGTGAGGTCTTGCGACAAAACTGTGGATGCAACCGGACACAAAACACATAAACAAACAAACAAACACAAGGTTGCACCCAAAAAGAAACAAATACCGCTTCCCTCTAAAAAGCGGTGAAAGAAGCACCGGTTTAGGACTCAAGGCAAGTGACAACGTTCCCAAGCTACTAGTACAAATCGAAATGAACTAAACCCTAATAGTATGACGACAAAGCAATAAAAACGTTGGTAACTTACCTAGGTCCTTCTAACTTTCTAAGAACGCACTACGGGACGATCGGCGGGATGGAAAATGGATGATCTACCGTGTTAGTCGACACTGTAGGTAAGTGAGACCCCGCCCCCTTTAGCGATGAGCCAAGAGGGTCATCCCATGCCTAAAACTGCCCAACTAGTCCAAGTAAAAAGGTGGATAATATTGCAAAGTGAGGGAAGACCGACCATTACCGCTATCATCCATCCTAGGGACTCGGTCCTTTGGTAGGCTCTTCACGGCAATAGTCGGAAAAAGGCTTATTTTTATGGGGTTAAGATCTTTTTGTGAGACGATTTTCTTTTCGGCATTTTTTCTTTCTTTTGCATTTTTGCTTTGTTTGTTTCCATGCCATTTCTTTTTCATCTTTTCTATTTTCTCTTTGACTTTTTGTGCCTTTTCTTTTTCTTCAATCTTTTCTTTCTTTCATTTTCTTTTCTTTGCCCTTTTGACTTGATTTGAGTGATAGGCATTTCTTTTCAACTAAGAAAGATGATTTCAACAATTTGCAAATTTATTTGGTGGATATGTGTGGAAGGTAGGGGAATGGGTTATTCGGGACGGGCCCTTCCCTTCAAACCCACAAAAAGGGGAAACCTTGGACTAATCAAAAAATCCCTAACACGGTCACCTAAGGGACGGGACTCGGCAACCAAGGCCTTTTCACACCGTGGGTGGTCATAATGGTCAAAATGCAAATCCCGTAGTAAATTCCTAGTAAGCTAGGTGGACTCAAGGTAAGGGACCAACGAAACTATTGATTTAGGGTCATTCTACTAGACTAAAGCCCAAGACTCGATTTACACTACTAGAAAGGGAAAGTAAATACTTGCACACTAGCCTCAAAACCGGGTTTTCGGAAACCTTTTACACGCACGACACAACTACACAACGCAAAACAAAGACTCAACGAAAACGAAAGAAAAAGAGACAAAAGGCAACAATATAAAACAAAACAAGACAAGCACATAAACAAAACAAACACCACCCCGAACTTCCAAACAAGTCACCAAATCAACCACAAATATGCATCGAGCTCCACCCGAGCACACAACATCACAATCTCCTCCAAACTCCATAAGAGACAAAGGGGAAAAAGGGATAAAAGATGTTACCGGGGGTCTTGAAAGCTCTCCAAAGCTTTCGGTGATTTAAGCAACCAATAAGGAAAAAGGGAGGCAAAACACGCACAACACAACAAATATACGACAAAACGACACAAAAGGAAAAACACACAAAATAAAATTCTTTTTGATTTTTGTGAAAAAAATTCAAATTATTAGGATTTTTAAAGATTTTTTCGAAAAAACTAAGAAAATAAACTAGACTATACTAGAATATCGCTCCCCCACACTTAAACCGAGCAATGTCCTCATGCTCGATCGTAGTGTGCGGAGACACAAAAGAAAATAAAAGAAACTACGAAAATAAAGCTAAAAATCAAAGATAAAGCGGAGAAAAGGGTAGAATGCGTCCGGCCGGGGTGTAGTCAAGTCACCATGGGCCGAGACAAGAAAAGATATGGATGGGGGAAGAAATAAAAAGAAAGAAATAAAAGGAAATGGGAGGGGAGGACTAGGTGTAATCAAGTCACCTAGCCCGGATTCCGCCCGAATCTGACTAAATCCTAAAAAAAGGGTGAAAAACTTGTAAATTTGGATTTTTCAAATGACTCTCGATGTAGTCACATCATCGAGAGTCGGGAGCAACAACTACCAAGGCCTCGAAGGCCACCATGACACAAAAGTGTACAAGGGGAAGGGAACAAACACAAAGGAAAACAAGCGATAAAAGACGGAAAAGAAAGGATAGTTGTCGTACCAATAGGTTAGCAACTCACTTGCTCCATCGTCTCATAGATCAATATAGGCACTATGCTTGTCTTCGTCATTGTCATCCCGCTTCGAACTTGAAAGTATCGCATGGTTGAGGTAGTAAGGTTGCAATGGTGTGAGGAGGTGAGATTTGATGTGAATCTCGGTGTAAAGTGAATAGAATATGAGGTGAGGGTATGTAAATGAGGTATATGGGTCATATGATATGAGCAAGGATAGGTAGGGAGGTTGGGAGGGGGTATACAATGGTTGGGTGGACTCGAATGTCGAAGAAGAGGCATAAAGAGGAGTTGGGGACCATCCCGGTCGGGATGGCACTCCAGGAAACTCGAAATTATGCACCCTCATCCCGATCGGGACGGCTCCTTCCCGGTCGGGAAGCCTTCTTCTCGCCCGGGAAGAGTCTTCATGACCTTCATAACCCCAAAAGCTCGTCCAAAGCTTCAAAAACCGATTCCCTTGCTCTCAATCCATGCTCTATCGATAGCCATTCCTCTCTAGGATTCACTTTCACTTCACACCTATGACAATAAGCTCAAATACAACATCAAATTCCCTTCCTCACGTCGCTCATCAACAATCCAAATAATCAAGAATTTCACAAAACTAAAAGGAATTACAAGAGAAAGAGATATATACAATGAGACAGTTCTTTTGGAACTCCGTCAAACCAAGGATGGTGCATTCTTCAATCTTTTTCTACAACATTATAACCAATTCCATCTCCATCGAGGGCACGAAGCAACAAATCGAAGGCTCTAGCAAAGTCTTCAACCAAGCTTGTGGTATAAGCATCCACACTCCAAGGTTCTTCACAACCTTGTCTCGACGTTCCCGGGGCATCCCGATCTACTAAGTTCAATGGCTTGAACTTGTACTTGCGATCCTTCGGGATATACCCAAACGTCCACCTATCCTCATGTGGCCCCAAGGGAGGCTCATCTTTCTCCTTGTCTTGCAACTTGTCTTCAACATCATGACATGGGCATTCATCCGCCCCAAGCTCGAAATCATCATCCTCAAGCTCATAGAAGTCGTTCTTCAAGCTTTGTCCTGACTCATCCCCTAGATCGATGTCTTTCGTGGCATGGATCATATTACATGACTCGTTCGTAGGCGAGGTGTTGCCTTGGAGGTCAAACACTAACTCTTCGTCGCCTAACTGAAAAGTAATCCTACCCTTCTTGACATCGATCATGGCACCGGCGGTATGTAGAAACGGGCGTCCAAGGATAATGGGAGTGATAGCATTTTCCGGCATGCCGAGCACTAAGAAGTCAACTGGAATGAAGAACTTTCCGACTCTTATCGGCACATCCTCTAACATCCCCAATGGTCGGTTGAGTGAACTATCGGCCATTTGGAGTGTAACGGAAGTATTTTTAAGCTCCTTCATCCCAAGTCGGCAATAAATGGAATAGGGAATGATGCTTACACTCGCACCCAAATCACATAGCGCTCTCTCAATCTTGTAGTTGCCTATGGTGCATGGGATCGAGAAATTACCTGGATCCTTCAACTTGGGAAGCGTAGAACCTTGAATAAGCTCGCTCACCACTCTTGTGAACGCAATGGTCTCTTCCTTGTCGACGGATCTCTTCCTAGCCAAGATTTCTCTCATAAATCTTCCATATGCCGGGATTTGGGTAAGTAGCTTGGTAAACGGGACACTCACATCCAATTTCTTCACAATGTCTAGGAATTTGTCAAATTGGACATCCACCTTAGTCTTCATTTGCCTTGTTGGGAAAGGCAACTTGATATGAACCTTGTTTTGCTCGATAGGGGTGGACTTCTCAAATGACGCTTTACCTTTACCCTTGTCTTTTCCTTGAAGTGGGGGAAGCTTGTCTTCATGGAATTTCTCAATCTCCCATAAGACTTGATCCTCCATTGGATCTCCCAAGCTTGAATCTACTTGAGTTGGAGACACAACTTCCTTCATTGCTTGTTGCTCACTAGGAAGCACGGGAGGATTATAGGTAGCACCGCTCCTTAAGGTGATGGCATTGACATGTTCTACACCTTGGGGAGGTAGTTGCCCCTTTTGTCTTGAAGAATTACCCGAAGCAACTTGACATATTTGAGTTTCGAGCATCTTGAGATGAGTTTTTGTTTCCTTGTTATCCATTAGAAGTTGAGCAATCATTTCTTGTTGTGATCTTTGTGTCTCCAATTGACTCCTTTGTATCTCCAACATTTGCTTTTGTATATCCATATCCCGAGGTGTAGATTGTGGATTGTACGGAATATCGGTGAGGGCTAATGGAGTACCATAATCATGAATAGGAGACTGGCTCCTAGGCTTGCTTTCTTGTCTATTACCTTGAGTTGCTTGGTGTTGTTGATGGTTCCCTTGGAACCCATGAGAGTTGCCTTGATTAAGGCCTTGATTGTTGCCATGGTTGTGGTTTTCATACCCTTGGTTGTGGTTTTGGTTTCCATGGAAGTTTTGGTTTCCTTGGAAACTTCCTTGATTGAAGTTCCCATGTTGGAACCCTTGATTGTTGTTAAATGTACCTTGGTTATGTTGCTTGAAGTTGTTGAATGGTCTTGGGTTACCCACATAACCTTGGTATCCTTGATTGTTGTCCCTTAAGGGAGGTGGAACATAGGGACGATGTTGTAGAGCTTGTTGTTGAGGGACTTGATGGGAAGCTTGGAACGTATTAGGATAGGAGGCACCTTGCTTGAACGCTGAAAGGCGTTCACTTGCTCAATACTCCCCCGACAATATATAGGCTCATGTCCAACTATCCCGCAAGTATCGCACATCTCATAATAAGGTGTAGGAGACACAACTCCCAAAGCATTAACTTCATGAATCGAGTGTTGGTTGGAGGAACTAGCGTTTTGAACTTGGTTGAGGTGGCTTTGGAGCTTCTTGTTAATAGTCTCCATGTGAGTTCTTAATTGAGCTCCAAGGTCAATGCTTAGTTGTGTAATGGCATCGACCTCGTGCCTACCTCCTCGATTTGCCTTTCTAGGCCTTGACTATTGGGAGTTGTGCACCGCCATCTCCTCGATTCTTGCCCAAGTTTGATTGTCATCGACATCGGTAAACCTACCATTGGAGCCCATATTGAGTATAGCTCTTGAGTCCTCATATAGACCGTTCCAAAACTGTTGGACTAAGAACCATTATGAAAGTCCATGGTGGGGGCATGATCTAACCAAAGATTTGAACCGTTCCCAAGCTTCATAAAGGCTCTCCTCATCCCGTTGTTGGAAACCGGTGATGGAAGCCCTTAGCAAATTTGTCTTCTCCGGAGGGTAAAATTTTTGGTAGAACGCCAATGCAAGTTTCTTCCAAGTATCGATACCCATGGTTGCCCTATCGAGACTTTTTATCCATTGCTTTGCTTTTCCAATGAGAAAGAACGGGGAAAGTACCCAACGGATTTGATCTTGAGTAACCCCGGTTTGAGAGATAGCATCGCAATAATCGGAGAAGGTCTCCATGTGTTGGTGCGGGTCTTCGATGGGCAAACCACTAAATTGATTTCTCTCCACAAGTTGGATGAATTGTGTCTTTGCCACGAAATTCCCGGTATAAGTATCCGGTAGAGCACTCGGTCCCGGCAAGACATCCTTGGTAAAGGTGGAGTGAGATGAAAACTTCGGCATGATTGGATATGCGGGAGAAGATGGTGTAGACGGTATTGATGTAGAACTAGAAGGGGAACTAGGACTAGAAGAATGGATAGATGAACCAAAGGGATTTATGAAGATCCCTTCGTCCGTCTCTCGAGGTGACTCGTTAAAGTCGGATCCTTGAGCTTCCTCTTCAATGGTATTGCTAGTACCCGGTTGAGAGTGTCTAACCCGATCAATCGTCCGTTGGAGAAAGGCTCTAAAGAGTCTCTCCGGCTCTGGATTGAAGAGAAAGAAATCGCCTCTCCTCCTAGGCATACACTACACACTTGAGCAAACGTAAGACCACCTAGTGCTTTTTGGGCACTAGGCAAAGACAATAAATGAACACAACGAAAAACAAAGAGAAAAGAAAGCTAAGAAAACAAGAGAAACCTACAAAATATGCACAAGAGATGATAGAAGAGCACGAAGAAGGGTAACTAAGTCAAGCTAGAAGTAAACTAAGTCTAAACAATGCATCGTCTCCGGCAACGGCGCCAAATTGATGGTTGGGTTTTGCCGTGTCCCCGACCAACAATAAATAACCAACTAATCCTAGTGGGTAGCTAGGGTAAGTCGGGATCGTGTCCACGGAGACGGTATTGCAAAGTCTAGACTAAGTCGGCCTAAAAACGAGACTAGGCTACCAAAACAACACAAAGAGAACGATAATTGATAAACTATGATGGAGAGGAGGTATGAACTAGACTAATAATGAACTAGCTATAACAAGGCTTAAATGAAATAACTAAAGATTAAACAAACTAGCAAACTAGAGAAATGATTACTAACTAGGAGGATGAATCAATAAGAAAGGGAGTAGGGTTAGGTCGGGTTCTTAAGTGTAGAAGGGTAATTGGGTGATCAGGGGTGTAGGTGTCTTCTAATTGCTAGAGTCGGTTTGCGCTCTCGCGTCAAAACCTAGGTCAAGGTCGGTCCGCGGTCTCGCGTCAAAACCCAAGTCCGCACTCTCGTGTCTAAGACTATACCCTAACACATTCACACACTAGCCAAACAATGAGAAGATGAGAACAAGTATGAGAAGCATTGGCCACTACTACCCACACAAGCAATTCAACAAACACATATAGTGCCCAATATGTGACTAACAACAAAAGATTCACCTTTACCCCTAATCAAACCCTAATCACCCATAATCTACCCTTAATCCCCCTAATAACCCCACAAGAAAACTACTCACTCATTATCAAGATAAAACTAACATGAACAAGAGAAATCAAACTAAACATCCAAACATCCATAATAAACAAACAATAACACTAAACAACATGTAAAGATTCAAACGTGAATAAATAAACAAAGAACAAGGGATAAGAGATTATACCAACAACAAGATGATGAAAAAGATGTAAACTTGCATAAATAAGAAACCCAAACAATCTCCAAGGTTGTCAAGCTTGGAAGAGTCTTCAAGAATCCTCTTAATACAAGACTAACTAAACTAGATTAACAAAGATTAACTAAGGATTAAAGAGAGATTTAAACTAATGAGAGGAACACTAATCTAGGGTTTGAATGCTTAAGAGAGGCCTAAGAGAGTCTAGGGTCGTGTATCATAGTTAAACAATACAAGAAGGAAGTATTTATAGGGTTACAAGAATGAAGGAGGAGAAAAGAAAGAGTCACGCGCAGCAGGCTCTCCATCCCGACCGGGACGGATCGGTCCCGGCCGGGACGGGCTGGTCCCGACCGGGACGGGCTCGGAACAGAACCCTTCGCATTTGTGCACCTCATCCCGGACGGGATGAGGTCCTTCTCGACGGGGATGAGTCTTGTAGGCCTCCAATATGATCTTTAAGGTCCCTCCTTGCCTCTCATGGGTTTCTCGTCGATTCTCGGGGCTCGGGATCGAGTCTAAGAGGCTCGGGAATGGGTCCCGAGGTCTCGGGGTCGAATCGAAGGCATCGTGTGATCCTTCCTTCACTTCGTTGGCTCCAAAAAGTGTATGAAACGAGTCGGAATCGTTCCAAATCTTCGTGAATGGTCTCGGGAACCTGAAACGAACTAGAGGAAGCATAAGTAGCCCATAAACCTCTCTCAAGGAGCGATTCCACAAGGAAAATGAGACCAAAACACAACAAAATAGGCACTACAAACTACACTTATCACATGGCCCACTAAGATATAGAGTGGGTTCAAACGGGCCCGAACTCCCACAAAGTTCGGTGGCGACTCCACTTCGATTTAAATTTCAATTCGATCCTTCTCATATGGAGATTCATTCGCCTCCCCAAACCCGCGCGTGGCCGCGTCGGGGTAGACCTATGTCATGTCCACAATTTGGCGACTCCGCTGGGGATTAACTGATGCGTGACTTACCATCGGCATCCTCAGGGTGAGACTCGAATAGAAATCATTTGACTAGTACAATACGCGTTTTAGTTTTACGATAAATGCATAACCTTATATTTTCCCGGGTCGGTACTGGTGACCGACGTCCCACTATACCGTGATGTACTCCGATATGGATATGTCAAAGGTGTTCATAGTCGATTCGTATGTGTTTCGCAGTATGTTCTAAGCTCAACTCGACTTAGGAAGTCCGTCCCGATTCTCGGATAGGCTATGTGCACTGGTATAGACCCTATATAGACCGACCGAGACTTAGTATAGAGCACACATGGCGTCGTTATAATGCTTGCGTGACTATATGCTACTTGGTTTCTAAGGTCGTTTTTCAAAAACCGTCATTTTCAAAAATTGCATCCTTTTTCGAAATATCCAATTTCAAAACCCGGGACGTATACCGAATTTAGGACTTATGATTTTACTCAAAACAGCCTATTTTTAGCCAGTATGCTGCCCATTCCAAAATTCAAAATCTTTTCAAACTTCAAAATTGCGGCCCGACGGCATTTTGCCGGTTTCAAAAGTCGGGCCCTCTACCGACTTTCTCGGAATTCTAACTTCCTTTTCAAAACTTTACTCTTCTTAGGACTTCCCGTATTTATTAGTGTCGGGTCTCGTCATAAGTCGTCGAAGGTCTTTAGCGTCGAAACTCCGTCGATCTTACGTCACATGTTTCCCCCCTATCCCAGTCCGCCTTATTTGACTAAGGCATGGCCCACCTACGTAGGACATACCCCTACCAAGGAAAGCCCGTTTACACACTTGAGTCCAAACTAGAAAGTCTCACGCAATCTTTCCCTCTAGCAGAACGGCCCCCACGACCTTTCCTAAGGGAATTTCGCCCGTCTTTCAATCCGTTAGTCGAGTCATCCTAATTCGAGAATCCTTTAACTTAAGGGTCTACCCTAATCCCAGGGTCATCCTTATTCGAGTCAAGTCGAGGGTCTCTAGCGTCGAAACTCTGCCGATCTTACATCACAAGTTTCTTCCCTTGCCCCGTCTGCATTTCCTCAAGGCCGAGTCAACCTTTTACAAGGCATAGCCGTATAACAAAAGGTTCGTGATCCTTACGTCTAAGGGTCACTCGTCCAACAGTTGAGTCTTAACAAAATTTTCGATCCCACTTGGGGGCTACCCTTCAGCAGGGCGATCAATCACGGTTACTCTAAGGGTCATGTCTTACACGTGTCTCACGTACCCCACTTTTGAGTCACTTAGATGTCACACCATCTGAGTCCTTAGTCTCACTTGGGGGCTACTCTCCGACGGAGCGATTAATCACGGTCACTCCGAGAATCGTACCCTACACGTTTGTCTTAGGAGAGTCTAACCGAGTCAAACTGGAGTCGTCTCTCCTCCCGCGCTATTTCCTATGCCATGGTGAATTTGAGTTCCGAAGCAACTTTTCTGATTACGCAGTATTCTTACAGACAGGCCACCGGTAACCAGATGCCAGAAAATGCAAGAAACCATGGATCAACTGACCGCCTCAATGGCTAAGATGGAAGCCCAATTGACAGCTATCAGGATCGACCAAACCGCCATTGCCACCCGTTTAAGTGCCGTGGAGCAAGGGACTCCGATCCTAATGTCAGGAATGAAACCACTGGGCCCATAGCTGAACTGGTCAGTGCCATTCGCAAACTTGAAGAACAGGTCCATTTGTCAACGAATACCTCGATCCATACGGAAAACGCTCGTTCCTATTCTCCTCTGAATGACGAACTACCCGCCAACCTCAACCTTACTAGCATACCGATGTTTGAGGGTACTGAAGACCCGGTTCATCACATTTGGGCTTTCAAGGAGTTCATGGCTGTCAAGGGGGTGAAATCCACCATGTTCAAGCACTTGTTCACCCGAAAGCCTGGTACTACAGGCTCGATTCAAAGAAGTACAAGACTTGGGATGATGTGGCAACAGAGTTCGCTCGGAATTACGCTGATAATACCGAGATCCAAACTACGATGCGTACTCTGGAGGTTATGGCCCAAGAGCCTAAAGAAGGTTTCACCAAGTACCATCAAAGATGGAGGGCCGAAAGTGTGAAGTTGGTAGACAAGCCCAACGAGAAGACACTAGTGGAGGCGTTCATCAACAACCTCCTACCTTCCTACCGCGTCCATCTTAGGTATGCCGGCATTTCAAACTTTGCGGTGCTTACCAAAATGGGCATTAGGATTGAAGACGTTCTTCGACATAATGAAGATCTGGGTGAAGCTTCTACTGAAGGCTATACTGGACATCAACTCGAGTCCTTAGAAGCCGACGACTAATGACAACATCATCCAAGAGTCCGGATTTGATTTAAGTCCGAGTCTAGGATGTGTTATTTCTTCCAAAGTCAAAGTCAGAGTCAGAGTCAGTTGTATTCTGTCCTCTTTTTCAAAATTCAATAAAATCAGCTTTTCTATTTCTCATATATACTTTCCTTATGTGTTTCCGAGAACATGATGAACACCGTCATACACTATGAGCACACGCACGTGACTATTATAGACACATCTATAATGACTGCAAGAAATTGAGACCCGTAATTTCCTTTACCTGTTCCATGTATGACATAGAAAGCCACATAACTACCCTTAGCAGGAGCAATATCGAATCCTATGACAAATCTAGGTGGTCTCCTAGTTTGGGTTCAAGACGGGAGGCAAGCCTATTTCCCACAATAAACACCCATCCAATAAGATCAACCAATCCATACCTTAGGTGTTAGTCTAACTGACAAAAAAAAATACAGTTGGACAAAAAAAATCAAAAGTCCAAGAGAAAAAAAAGCAAAAGGCCAAAACAAAAAAAGCAGGCCATGATCAAAAAAATTCTCAGCATCCCTCAACCTGATACGGTCAATCCCATGACCATGGCTAAGAGGTCAACCAAAAGAATTCAAACACCCATGACCGTGGTCAACGGTCAGCCCAAGTGAAAGTCCTTTGATCGGGGTACGGTCAATTAAAAAATTATCAATGCCCATACTATCCGATAGGGGAGAGATAATCAGGTTGGTCAGCTAACACCACAGTTAACCTTCCCACATTACAACCCTCAAGACCTCCTCGAGACCTAGGCTAAGAGACAGCACAGAATTTTGAGGATTCAAGCTCCTTAGGATACCCCTAACCATTAAGGCCTGACATGGAAATCAGATCCCGCATTATCAAACCTGCCCAATCGAAGTTCGAGTCATTTTTACTCAACTTCCCCCTTTCCTACCACATTACAGTACCCCTCAAAGCCTTAGCTGCAGAAAATCGAGCTCCAGATTTCGAATCATCAAGGCCACTTACGACCTAGCTCCACATTTCCAAAAACATCCAAACCAGTTACCAACCCCAAACACGGGAACTCACTCTGCGGTCAGCATAGAACATGCCCAAATAGTTCACACCACCTCTGGGGGCTACCCCGGAGAACGCTCACAGTTACAGGATCAACATCCTAACTATTCTAGCCCTTTGATCAAGACATCATTGGGAATGCACCTAACCTACACCATCGTTATGGCTAATTACACACAAAGTCCTATTAGACTAGGCACCATAACATGTCTTCCAATCCACTGAACTACGGCTTGGTTTGATTTCACTACACGTGAATACGTAGGCAGCCTTTCAACAGAGGCACAACCACCCACATTGACACACATTCAAAAAGCACCATCATTCCGGTCACGACACTGTCATGTTCTCAACAGCTAGCTTTGTCTTCCTGGGGCCTTCTCTTAGGCAGAAAACCTCCATCCACTCACAAAATCCAGATAAATTCAAAAAAAATCTAGCCTCCTTTCTATAGTGTGTCCTAGTACTCGACTCAGTCGAAGACGAGAATCTGTCAGGACTCGAAGCAATACCCATGATCAACACATTTTATATCTATTTATTTCGTCCCCCGACCGTCGATTTATCGCGTTTTCTTCTCCTGATTATGCCTTAACTGTCGGTATTTTCTAGAAAGTCGATACTACCGTATCTTGGGTTATTTTGCAGGATATGTGTGTTTTTGGACGCATTTACGTCTTCGCGAACTAAAAAGCCTAAGCCGAGGACGAGAATGGGAATCGAGAAGGAACAAAGAAGGAAACAAATGCAAATTGAGAAGAAAGAATGATCGCCTACACAAGTGTCAACTTCAAACGTCCATATCTTTGTTTCTATACCTCTAATCAGGGTGCTTCTAGTGGCGTTGGAAAGCTCTTTCTCTTAGATTTCCAACGGTATATCACATGTCCAATTTGAACAAGTAACGAAGAAATGGCAGCCGTTTGAAGTCGAGCGTGCAATGCTGTGACCTACAGCGCTACTCGATCGAGTGCCCCTACTGCACTCGATCGAGTGCCACTCCGTGAAGCTCCTGCACATATTTTGGGGGGTCACTCGATAGAGTGCCATCAGGCACTCGACCGAGCGCACCCAAACCGGGCCACGAGTCATTCTTATTTCGACTTAGAATTTGGGTCTGTCTCGAAGTCCAACAGATATCTTTTAAATAAGACTTCTGACTACATTGTCAAACACTTTTTGTTTTACACAATTTAGAACTCCTTTTATTTTTCTTAGCATTAAAGTTTACGTAGCTTAGTTTACTTGGTGAGATACATTGAACCTTACTCTTCATTCTTAGATCTGGAATTCTTCGGTATTGCAATTCTTAATTTCAATTTCAATTTCAGTTTCTACTTTAATTTTTGTCTTAATTCATTCTTCATATTGCTTTATCGTTTTCTAGTGTAGATTTATTATTGCTTTCCGTAGATTAATTCGATTCACCTCCGTTACGTTTAATTGTAGTTCGTATTTCGTTCATTTGATTATGCTTAATATGAGTAGCTAGATTTCATCTAGGGTCTAGGGGGATCGATGTGTATTATTAGGGTTATAGTCAATTGACCTGTTTCTAATCGTATGAACTATCGCCTGATTATCGTTTTGATTCTGATTAATTGTTTGATGCATAATTCAATTAATTAGTATCGCAAATTAGGACTTTTCGCCGACCGGGTTAAGAACTAATTAGGCCACGATAGTTTGGGTAGACTGACTTAATGCTAGCGACCGCAGGTTAAGTTTAGATCTAACGGTTGTAGTGTACCGACCGGACCTGCACCTTAAGTAGTTCGATTATTGACTTGTTAGTTGACTCCCTGACCCGAGTAATATTCATTGTGAACCTGAGACCCCAGACTTTTTCCTTATTGATTTATCTATCAGTAATTAGTTATTAGTTTATCAAATCAACCAAAACTGTGACCTATAATCTAGAATCTAATTCTTAGGATAAATAATTGAATTCTCATCTCCTTGTGGTTCGACCCCTGACTTCGCTATCTACATTAGTTAGTGACCTTAGGGTATCTTTGATTAGGGATACGACTAACCCCTGTCAAATTTTGGCGCCGTTGTCGGGGAGACGGTGTTATTTAGTTGTTTATCTTTTTTAGGTTCTAGGTTATTTTTTTGTATATAATTTTTTTTATTTTGTATATAATTTTTTTTTTATCATTCACCATTATGACCAATTTTTACTTCCCACAATTCAAACATGAGTCACTACATAATTATTGGGATAGACTTGAGTCTTTCATTATTCAAAATGGCTTTAATGTTGATATACGGGATATGTGTCATATGATATATAATGGTGTTGATGATGAGTCACGGGCTAGAATTGAGGAAAATTGCGGAGGGATGTTTAATTATATCTCTTACGAGGAACGATTGGAAATCCTTAAATATTTAGCCCGTAATAGTGCTGAATTAGAGTTGAGGCGGAATAATGACAAGGCGGAAATTGAGGCTTTGTTGCTGCAATTCATGCAAGCTCGACAAAAGCAAGATACTCAAATAGGCCAGTTGCTAGATCATTATGAAATCTTGGACAATCAAATTGCCCAATTAGCAAGTCAAGAGCAACAAAGTCAACCGGGTACGCTTATGGAAGTAGTGAAGAACCTCCATATAAGTGCTCTATCTCCATCTTTTGTGAACATAATTAATGATGATGATGATGATGATGATGATGATGATGATGGGTCTAATGTTCAATCTATTCAAGATCACCAAACCGCCATGAATGACTTTGAGCTACAATGTGTGTTTTTTGAGGAAAACGTGTGTTTGGATGCTCTGAATGATGCTCTTTTAATTGAGGATAACATTAAGGATTTTGATTTGTGTGATTTTGAGAGAGTGTCATTTGATGTTAATTATGAGGTTTTGGAGACAGAATTGAACAAAAGAGAAGATCTTGAGCCTGAGAGGAAAAATCAAAGGGAAGAGAAGATTACACTTTTAGACGATTCCTTGAGTGGAAGAAGTGTGGCTACATGGGATAGCGAGAATGATTTCTTTGAAACACCAATTTTAGAGACATTTGAGTTTTTCCCTTATATTGAGGACGAACCACTTCCACCTATTGATTGTGTTGATTACATTTCTCTTGAGCCTTTGTTTGAGCTTATGATTAGTGGGGAGGATTGTGATAATTCTTTCACGGAGATCGGTAAGATTGATCCTTTTAGTGGTCTTCAGAGTTCTAACTCTTCTTTTATGCAATCTATACTCGATGATAAGCCGTGGGTCGAATTTGAGATATTTGGTGTCTACGTCTTGCCTTACAAGCCGCCTAATGACATTCTTACCCTTCTTATGCACTATGACCACCATGTTGAGGGTTGGCCAAACTCGTCTGATAGGCTTAGACGATCATTGACTTTGTCTCTGTTTGTCTTCTTTATATCTTGGTTCTACTTATGCTTTTGTGTAGCACATGCGCAGATGTTTGATCTACTCCTGAGAGCCTTAAGCTGTTTTGATCACGGTCTTTTGTGGAGAACTGATCTATAAGACGAACCCCCACTTTGCAGCTGGTTTGGGGGAGCTATGTTGTGTATACGGTAGTTTCCTTCCATTTTTATTTTTATTTTTGTTTTTTTTCAACTTCTTAGATTTTTATCTTCCCCTAGGTTACGTTGTCCTTAGGATTGACTGTGGAATTTTCTATCTTATATGCTGTAGAGTCACATTGAGGACACTGTGACATTTAGGTTCGGGGGAGAGTTTGTGTGTTTTTATTTTCCGTTGTGTGATTTTATTGCTTTCAAAAAAAAATTATAAAAATTCAAAAAAATTGAAAAATCAGAAAAATCCAAAAAATATTTTAATTTTTTGTGTGTTTTTGTGCGTGTGTGTGTGTGTCTGGTGCCGAAGCGTGCAAAACGACAATGATGATAATGCACTTAAAATGATTCCTCCTAATTTTCAGCTTACTTCGTGTCTGAAAACGTGTTTTGTCTTGAGATTTGATTAAATGGATATGCCTATTTGAACTTTTAATTGCCAATTGAGTAGATTTGACCACTTGTTGGCAAGCCACAAAATTCTGAGGATTTGGAGCTTCTTAGGCCAGTAACATTCATAACTGGTCTCATTATTATTTAGGAATTGAGTGATTTTCTCCTTGTGGAATGTGTAACATCAATTTGCATAAATATGACGTCCGTCTCTTGATATTGAATACGTGTTTGGTTTGAGGATGAGGTACATGAGGAAAGGCAATTCTGTTTTTGATGAGCTCCACATAGCCAAAAATGACCCATTTTTACTACCTTGTAGATATATGTCACTTTCCTTTGTTTAGCCCATTTCATTTGTTGTAAGCCGCTTTTCGTTGCCTATATTAATTAGCCACAACCCAGAATAGTCTACCATGTCGGGACAGTCGCAGTGAACTTAATTGGAATTATTCACTATTTGGTCATGTACTTAGTGTGTAAGATCGTCGATGCGACTTTGTAATCGTCTTCCCCCTATTCAAAATTTGAAAAAAAAAATAGAAGCATAAAAGAAAAGAATGAAGAAAAGACGAAAAGAAAAAAGAAAAGAAAAGAAAAGAAAAATGAAACAGAAAAATATGCTTCTTGTAATATTTCGGGGAATGGTCGAAAAGATTGTAACTAGAGATTAATTGAGAGGATGAACAAAATTCCTCTTACACCTAATCTTGAATTTATATCTCTAGTTGGTGGTTCGACGTTATATATTCGGGATTTTGATGGGTAGTTTTTATTGTGTAGCTGTGACTGGGGCCCGATTTTAGCTCCACGTTCCCATACGTGCTTAGGCAAAATCCATTTTCTTCCCTTACCCATTTAGCCAACCTTTCTAAGTCCTTGGCATGTACTATGGTCCTGATTGGTGGAACACGTATTTGATTATGGAGATTGATTTCATATTCGATTGCATGCATGTTTCATAAGTCGAGTGAGTGTTCTTATTCCTTCTTATCTTCACATTTACATACTCACCCATTCTTATGAGTGTTGAGCGATAACCGCGAGGAAGTCCGATATTGTTGGTCTCGCAAGGTTGAAAGTTTGGCAAGCGATCGTTTATTCATGGCATGATTATTGATTTAGTTTTATTCTTTGACATCCCGTGTTTTCTAGCCGGTTTAAGATGATTTTTGGGAGCATGATTGTAAGTTTGCTTTGAGTCGTGCTTCGCATCACTTGTCCTCTCTTATATTATATGTTTGGTTTGCTTTAGGACAAGCAAAGAGTCGGTTTGGGGGAGTTTGATCAACACATTTTATATCTATTTATTTCGTCCCCCGACCGTCGATTTATCGCGTTTTCTTCTCCTGATTATGCCTTAACTGTCGGTATTTTCTAGAAAGTCGATACTGCCGTATCTTGGGTTCTTTTGCAGGATATGTGTGTTTTTGGACGCATTTACGTCTTCGCGAACTAAAAAGCCTAAGCCGAGGACGAGAATGGGAATCGAGAAGGAACAAAGAAGGAAACAAATGCAAATTGAGAAGAAAGAATGATCGCCTACACAAGTGTCAACTTCAAACGTCCATATATTTATTTCTATACCTCTAATCGGGGTGCTTCTAGTGGCGTTGGAAAGCTCTTTCTCTTAGATTTCCAACGGTATATCACATGTCCAATTTGAACAAGTAACGAAGAAATGGCAGCCGTTTGAAGTCGAGCGTGCAATGCTGTGACCTACAGCGCTACTCGATCGAGTGCCCCTACTGCACTCGATCGAGTGCCACTCCGTGAAGCTCCTGCCCATATTTTGGGGGGTCACTCGATAGAGTGCCATCAGGCACTCGATCGAGTGCACCCAAACCGGGCCACGAGTCATTCTTATTTCGACTTAGAATTTTGGCCTGTCTTGAAGTCCAACAGGATATCTTTTAAATAAGACTTCTGACTACATTGTCATACACTTTTTCTTTTACACAATTTAGAACTCCTTTTATTTTTCTTAGCATTAAAGTTTACGTAGTTTAGTTTACTTGGTGAGATACATTGAACCTTACTCTTCATTCTTAGATCTGGAATTCTTCGGTATTGCAATTCTTAATTGCAATTTCAATTTCAGTTTCTACTTTAATTTTCGTCTTAATTCATTCTTCATATTGCTTTATCGTTTTCTAGTGTAGATTTATTATTGCTTTCCGTAGATTAATTCGATTCACCTCCGTTATGTTTAATTGTAGTTCGTATTTCGTTCATTTGATTATGCTTAATATGAGTAGCTAGATTTCATCTAGGGTTTAGGGGGATCGATGTGTATTATTAGGGTTATAGTCAATTGACCTGTTTCTAATCGTATGAACTATCGCCTGATTATTGTTTTAATTCTGATTAATTTTTTGATGCATAATTCAATTAATTAGTATCGCAAATTAGGACTTTTCGCCGACCGGGTTAAGAACTAATTAGGCCACGATAGTTTGGGTAGACTGACTTAATGCTAGCGACCGCAGGTTAAGTTTAGATTTAACGGTTGTAGTGTACCGACCGGACCTGCACCTTAGGTAGTTCGATTATTGACTTGTTTGTTGACTCCCTGACCCGAGTAATATTCATTGTGAACCTGAGACCCCAGACTTTTTCCTTATTGATTTATCTATCAGTAATTAGTTATTAGTTTATCAAATCAACCAAAACTGTGACTTATAATCTAGAATCTAATTCTTTGGATAAATAATTGAATTCTCATCTCCTTGTGGTTCGACCCCTGACTTCGCTATCTACATTAGTTAGTGACCTTAGGGTATCTTTGATTAGGGATACGACTAACCCCTGTCAAATTTTGGCGTCTTTGTCGGGGAGACAGTGTTATTTAGTTGTTTATCTTTTTTAGGTTCTAGGTTATTTTTTTGTATATAATTTTTTTTATTTTGTATATAATTTTTTTTTTATCATTCATCATTATGACCAATTTTTACTTCCCACAATTCAAACATGAGTCACTACATAATTATTGGGATAGACTTGAGTCTTTCATTATTCAAAATGGCTTTAATGTTGATATACGGGATATGTGTCATATGATATATAATGGTGTTGATGATGAGTCACGGGCTAGAATTGAGGAAAATTGCGGAGGGATGTTTAATTATATCTCTTACGAGGAACGATTGGAAATCCTTAAATATTTAGCCCGTAATAGTGCTGAATTAGAGTTGAGGCGGAATAATGACAAGGCGGAAATTAAGGCTTTGTTGCTGCAATTCATGCAAGCTCGACAAAAGCAAGATACTCAAATAGGCCAGTTGCTAGATCATTATGAAATCTTGGACAATCAAATTGCCCAATTAGCAAGTCAAGAGCAACAAAGTCAACCGGGTACGCTTATGGAAGTAGTGAAGAACCTCCATATAAGTGCTCTATCTCCATCTTTTGTGAACATAATTAATGATGATGATGATGATGATGATGATGATGATGATGGGTCTAATGTTCAATCTATTCAAGATCACCAAACCGCCATGAATGACTTTGAGCTACAATGTGTGTTTTTTGAGGAAAACGTGTGTTTGGATGCTTTGAATGATGCTCTTTTAATTGAGGATAACATTAAGGATTTTGATTTGTGTGATTTTGAGAGAGTGTCATTTGATGTTAATTATGAGGTTTTGGAGACAGAATTGAACAAAAGAGACACTACTACAAAACATCAAATAGACAACTCCTAATAGACATCAGATATTCTTAACAACTGATGTATAATATATAGACAACTGTTTTGTTTGAGACACAGTTGTCTTTATCTGGTAATAGACAACTGAGTTTTATAAAAACAGTTGTCTATATATTATACAACTGTTTTAATTAATCTCAGTTGTCTATTCTAATTTTTAGGACCACTAAAAATTGGTTGTTACTACCCAACCCATATCACTTTCTCAACCCATTTACATACCCGACCACCAAACTCGAATATTTACTCATTGATCGTTGATGATAATCTCATTGATCGTTAAGTCATTGCACGATTACTGAAAACCACTTCCTTTAAAGGTACCTTCCAATTTTCGTCAATTCGTTCCTCCGTTTCATTTGACTCTTTACGTTTAATTGTAATTTCATTTGATGTTGAGTTTTTTCCATTTCATTTGATTTTTTTACGGTTTTTGTTTGTTTTGATTTATTTATAGTAACGTTGCCGATAGTGGATTGCGAGCGTTAGAATTTCTCGGATTGGACAAATAAGAACGACGACAGATCAGAGGAGCTATGTTGTTGCTGTAAAATTTCTAAATTGTTTGATTAATTTAATTAATTACTGTAATTAGCATTAATCAAGAAGTTTAGTCGAAGATTATAGACTAAATTGCGGTGTTTAAAATTCGTAGGGATTAAAAATTGATTTAATTATCACTGATTAATAATAAATCGTATATGATCACCATGATCCTAAATTCCTCATTAAGTTATCGTACTTATCGACCAACAATAAATCGACTCGTCATTAAATTATCGACCCAAAATTTAATCGAGTCGAGTTCAAATCATTCACGAGCTGTCTCGTATCATTATTAGTTTATGACACATAATTACTCGACTTAATTATCGTACTTATCGACCCAATAATTACTCGACTTAATTCATTAATTTATCGACCCAAAATTGTATCGAGTCAAGTTCAAATCGTCTATTGACTCGATCTTGAAATACATTTATCGACCCAAAATTACTCGACTCCCGCTCAACTTGCTCACTTACTCCCGCTCAACCAGCAGATCCCCAATTATTCCTCCTCTAACCCTAATTTTTTCAGATCCCCAAATATTTCCAGATAACCCTTCTTCGCCCTTCGTCTTAATCGCTGATTGTTTCTAGATAACCCTAATTGATCGTCTAATCATGAAGCTAACGTCGCCCTTCTTCGCTCTTCGTCTTCTTCGCTCTTCGTCGCCCTTCTTCTCTTCCTTCTTCTGTAATTAATTTCGAAGCTAGCTGTTCTTCGCTCATCGTCGTCGTTCCTTCTTCTTCTTCGCTAGTTGTTGTCGCTGTTCTCTATTTGTCGCCCTATTTTGCCTCTTCTCTGGTACTCACTCTCATTACTCCATCATATTTACTCCATCATATTTACATTCTACATTTTTTTTCTGTTTGCATTTACATTAGCTATTTCGATATTTTGAGCATCCTTTGTTGTTGTTGTTATCGCATATAGTCTCCGTGATTAGGGTTATTTGCAGCCTCACAGCGCCGAATCTCCAACAACAACAGCAGCAACCACCATGGTTCTCAAGTATGATTTTCTCTCCTTAACTCTGCCTTTCTTCGCTGAGTAACGTATGATCTACATTCATGTCGTGCTAGATTACATTTTCATTATTCGATTGATTGATTGATTACTGCTTTTAGTTTATCGCATGGATTCGTATGATGTTTTGTATTAGTAATTCGTTGTTTGATTGAAAAACGAGAACATTGAGCTACTTAGACATGGAAAATGTTAGTTTGATTGAGGAAGTTAGGGTTCTTAAATTTACTGGTGTTGTTTTGGTAGATTGATTTTCGAACACAAACTCTTGTATGAGACGATCTCAGGATAAGTTTTGAATTTCAGTTTTAGTGAAGCGATTTGGTTCTATATTTTTCTCGAACTAAAGGGATATAAATATATATATGTTAATGTACGGCTAACATTAACATTTATAAAAATGAGCAACTTCAATGGCAATTTGCTCATCGGTATTAGAAGCGATTATTTAGTGTGATTTGAAGCATTCAGCTCTCAGCTTTTGTTCCCCTGAGTTGTGTTACTCAGACCTGATGTGTCGTGTCACACGGTATTGGAGCAGAATGCTCAATTTTTGGGTCTAAGTTGGAGTATCTAAGTGTCGAGTGAAATAGTTCCTGAGATTTTGTTATCCAAGCAATCTGGATTTCAAAGCAGTAACAATGCTATGTATATATTGATATTTGTTCTACACTGGGGAGATTTGAGGACACAGCATCGTTACTATCGGGTCATTAGGTTATATATGAAATTATGAATATATTAAAGGCAATGAAGCTATAGAATTCTGTCATCTTACAGTTTAGTTGTGAATGTCGAGGATTGTTAAGCGTACTGTTTGTGTGGGTCTTGTATGTTGACAGCTATTTCGATACTTACCCACTTGGAAAGTCCGAGCCTAGTGGATTTAGAACTTTACTTAATACGTGAGTTATCTCAATTTATTACTATAGATAATTTTTTCATTTTACTTATGTTTCTTCTTTAATAGTGACTTAACTTTTCTTTTTCCCGTGCTAGGTCTATAAAAGTGTACGGCTATATAGGGGGTACAAGGAAGAGTTCTCAAATTCCGCAGTGGGTGAAAGTTAATGTATGTACTTATTTAAACCTCGTATATTATATGAATCGTTTGCTTCTATGATGAAAAAATGAGGCTTGTGATTGTGTTGATTGGTTCAATCTGGGTGATTTGGGATTATTGTTGATGTAATGAGGCTGGCTATTTCCAAATGAACCTTAACCGAAAATACAAATTTTTACAGAACATTTCACTATCGATATATATTACTGATACTGGTATATGATACAGTCGATATAACACAAGACGACTGAGAAGCTAATTAAGCTACACACATTTTATATATGGTAAAAAACTTGTAAATAATACGAGTACCGAGTACCAACCAGGAGGTCTTTGTTGGGAATGGCATCAAAAAGAGAAGGATGAATCTATCCTTCAGTAACAAGCCAACCTCCCAAATTCATTGCTTTCACTTTGAAACTCGAGTTTTCAGTAAGTCGATGGGTGATCCTATTCCTAGCACCTAAATACCCTGGTATTAAGCTTTGTAAGCAGCACAAGGCCAAAACCAATTAACAACCTAACATGCTTATTTTTGTCATGACTTCAGCAGTTCCTAAAAACCTTTTTTTTTTCTTTCTTTATTTGAGTTTATGTATGGGTTGTACAGTAACTTGTAAGCTCTGTATGTATTCTGGCTTAGTTTTTAAAGGTGCTTTATTTTGAGTTTCTGTATTATGGGTTGTATAGTAATCTCAAAGCATTTTTGAGTGTAGATAAAATTTCCGACGAATTTATAATTAGCTTTAGTTAAATCTAGCTATTTCAGAAGTTTTTTGATCGGCATTTTAATCTAGGCATTGACATTTGTTTGGTGAGATTGAACCGTTGGAGTGTCATGTTATGTAAAAAGGACATGATCTATGGTCTATTTTACACCGACACTTCATATTAACTCACGTACTTGACACTCAAAACTTTTAAACGAGTCTTAGTTGCAAAGGTATCTGATAGGTGAGAGTTAGCTTAACATCTGATTTCCCTGTTCCCATAGAGGTGATATGTTTACGGTATGGTTACTTACAGGTCATCTTGTTACTAATAACCTTCATCCATGTATGTGTATGTTGTATCTTGTATTTTGTCATTTGTACGACTCTTACACTTTGTTATACTTGTTGCAATGTAGTCGGCTCCTCATGCTCGGAAAACAGAGTGCGGTTATTACGTGATGAGATATATGATCGAAATTATCACTCGTTCTGATTTGAAGAGAACCGTCAATGAGGTAAGACTTGGGTTTTCACACTTTCTCTTGTTTCAATCATTTGTTTTATGCACATAATTGAAACAAAATAATTAGTTCATTTATATTATTGATTTTGTAGCATTTCAACGATATGATGCCATATTCTCAAGAAGATATTGACGAGGTTCGTGGATTATGGGCGGATTATTTTCTTAATAATTAGTCGTATATGATGCATCGGATTACCTTATGCGGACAAGGTGTTAGTTGGATTATGGTTTTAGGTACTTTTGGACATGGATAATGATTTTACGTGTACCTTTTGGATTTTGGATGTTGGATAATGATTTTATGTATCGTTTGGATGTTGGATTTTATAAAAATGTACCTTCTTTTGTTCAATTATTCGCCATGGTATTCCTTTTTTATGGTTTGTTAATATGTACGTATTTAAGAATTATTAAAAAACATAAAATATGTATACGTATATAAGAGAATATCTATATATACGTATTTTAGAAAACAGTTGCCTATTATGTATATAGACAACTGTTGTATTAGAAAAACAGTTGTCTATATACGTAATAGACAACTGTTGTTCTAGAAAAACAGTTGTCTATATAAATATAGACAACTGTTGTTTTACAAAAACAGTTGTTTATTAACCAATAGACAACTGTTGTAAAACAGATGTCTATGCTTAGACTAATATACAACTCCAAACTACTCAACTGTTGTAAGTCAGTTGTCTATGGCAAAAAAACAGTTGTCTATTTGATGTTTTGTAGTAGTGAGAAGATCTTGAGCCTGAGAGGAAAAATCAAAGGGAAGAGAAGATTACACTTTTAGACGATTCCTTGAGTGGAAGAAGTGTGGCTACATGGGATAGCGAGAATGATTTCTTTGAAACACCAATTTTAGAGACATTTGAGTTTTTCCCTTATATTGAGGACGAACCACTTCCACCTATTGATTGTGTTGATTACATTTCTCTTGAGCCTTTGTTTGAGCTTATGATTAGTGGGGAGGATTGTGATAATTCTTTCACGGAGATCGGTAAGATTGATCCTTTTAGTGGTCTTCAGAGTTCTAACTCTTCTTTTATGCAATCTATACTCGATGATAAGCCGTGGGTCGAATTTGAGATATTTGGTGTCTACATCTTGCCTTACAAGCCGCCTAATGACATTCTTACCCTTCTTATGCACTATGACCACCATGTTGAGGGTTGGCCAAACTCGTCTGATAGGCTTAGACGATCATTGACTTTGTCTCTGTTTGTCTTCTTTATATCTTGGTTCTACTTATGCTTTTGTGTAGCACATGCGCAGATGTTTGATCTACTCCTGAGAGCCTTAAGCTGTTTTGATCACGGTCTTTTGTGGAGAACTGATCTATAAGACGAACCCCCACTTTGCAGCTGGTTTGGGGGAGCTATGTTGTGTATACGGTAGTTTCCTTCCATTTTTATTTTTATTTTTGTTTTTTTTCAACTTCTTAGATTTTTATCTTCCCCTAGGTTACGTTGTCCTTAGGATTGACTGTGGAATTTTCTATCTTATATGCTGTAGAGTCACATTGAGGACACTGTGACATTTAGGTTCGGGGGAGAGTTTGTGTGTTTTTATTTTCCGTTGTGTGATTTTATTGCTTTCAAAAAAAAATTATAAAAATTCAAAAAAATTGAAAAATCAGAAAAATCCAAAAAATATTTTAATTTTTTGTGTGTTTTTGTGCGTGTGTGTGTGTGTCTGGTGCCGAAGCGTGCAAAACGACAATGATGATAATGCACTTAACATGATTCCTCCTAATTTTCAGCTTACTTCGTGTCTGAAAACGTGTTTTGTCTTGAGATTTGATTAAATGGATATGCCTATTTGAACTTTTAATTGCCAATTGAGTAGATTTGACCACTTGTTGGCAAGCCACAAAATTCTGAGGATTTGGAGCTTCTTAGGCCAGTAACATTCATAACTGGTCTCATTATTATTTAGGAATTGAGTGATTTTCTCCTTGTGGAATGTGTAACATCAATTTGCATAAATATGACGTCCGTCTCTTGATATTGAATACGTGTTTGGTTTGAGGATGAGGTACATGAGGAAAGGCAATTCTGTTTTTGATGAGCTCCACATAGCCAAAAATGACCCATTTTTACTACCTTGTAGATATATGTCACTTTCCTTTGTTTAGCCCATTTCATTTGTTGTAAGCCGCTTTTCGTTGCCTATATTAATTAGCCACAACCCAGAATAGTCTACCATGTCGGGACAGTCGCAGTGAACTTAATTGGAATTATTCACTATTTGGTCATGTACTTAGTGTGTAAGATCGTCGATGCGACTTTGTAATCGTCTTCCCCCTATTCAAAATTTGAAAAAAAAAATAGAAGCATAAAAGAAAAGAATGAAGAAAAGACGAAAAGAAAAAAGAAAAGAAAAGAAAAGAAAAATGAAACAGGAAAAATATGCTTCTTGTAATATTTCGGGGAATGGTCGAAAAGATTGTAACTAGAGATTAATTGAGAGGATGAACAAAATTCCTCTTACACCTAATCTTGAATTTATATCTCTAGTTGGTGGTTCGACGTTATATATTCGGGATTTTTGATGGGTAGTTTTTATTGTGTAGCTGTGACTGGGCCCGATTTTAGCTCCACGTTCCCATACGTGCTTAGGCAAAATCCATTTTCTTCCCTTACCCATTTAGCCAACCTTTCTAAGTCCTTGGCATGTACTATGGTCCTGATTGGTGGAACACGTATTTGATTATGGAGATTGATTTCATATTCGATTGCATGCATGTTTCATAAGTCGAGTGAGTGTTCTTATTCCTTCTTATCTTCACATTTACATACTCACCCATTCTTATGAGTGTTGAGCGATAACCGCGAGGAAGTCCGATATTGTTGGTCTCGCAAGGTTGAAAGTTTGGCAAGCGATCGTTTATTCATGGCATGATTATTGATTTAGTTTTATTCTTTGACATCCCGTGTTTTCTAGCCGGTTTAAGATGATTTTTGGGAGCATGATTGTAAGTTTGCTTTGAGTCGTGCTTCGCATCACTTGTCCTCTCTTATATTATATGTTTGGTTTGCTTTAGGACAAGCAAAGAGTCGGTTTGGGGGAGTTTGATCAACACATTTTATATCTATTTATTTCGTCCCCCGACCGTCGATTTATCGCGTTTTCTTCTCCTGATTATGCCTTAACTGTCGGTATTTTCTAGAAAGTCGATACTGCCGTATCTTGGGTTCTTTTGCAGGATATGTGTGTTTTTGGACGCATTTACGTCTTCGCGAACTAAAAAGCCTAAGCCGAGGACGAGAATGGGAATCGAGAAGGAACAAAGAAGGAAACAAATGCAAATTGAGAAGAAAGAATGATCGCCTACACAAGTGTCAACTTCAAACGTCCATATATTTATTTCTATACCTCTAATCGGGGTGCTTCTAGTGGCGTTGGAAAGCTCTTTCTCTTAGATTTCCAACGGTATATCACATGTCCAATTTGAACAAGTAACGAAGAAATGGCAGCCGTTTGAAGTCGAGCGTGCAATGCTGTGACCTACAGCGCTACTCGATCGAGTGCCCCTACTGCACTCGATCGAGTGCCACTCCGTGAAGCTCCTGCCCATATTTTGGGGGGTCACTCGATAGAGTGCCATCAGGCACTCGATCGAGTGCACCCAAACCGGGCCACGAGTCATTCTTATTTCGACTTAGAATTTTGGCCTGTCTTGAAGTCCAACAGATATCTTTTAAATAAGACTTCTAACTACATTGTCATACACTTTTTCTTTTACACAATTTAGAACTCCTTTTATTTTTCTTAGCATTAAAGTTTACGTAGTTTAGTTTACTTGGTGAGATACATTGAACCTTACTCTTCATTCTTAGATCTGGAATTCTTCGGTATTGCAATTCTTAATTGCAATTTCAATTTCAGTTTCTACTTTAATTTTCGTCTTAATTCATTCTTCATATTGCTTTATCGTTTTCTAGTGTAGATTTATTATTGCTTTCCGTAGATTAATTCGATTCACCTCCGTTATGTTTAATTGTAGTTCGTATTTCGTTCATTTGATTATGCTTAATATGAGTAGCTAGATTTCATCTAGGGTTTAGGGGGATCGATGTGTATTATTAGGGTTATAGTCAATTGACCTGTTTCTAATCGTATGAACTATCGCCTGATTATTGTTTTAATTCTGATTAATTTTTTGATGCATAATTCAATTAATTAGTATCGCAAATTAGGACTTTTCGCCGACCGGGTTAAGAACTAATTAGGCCACGATAGTTTGGGTAGACTGACTTAATGCTAGCGACCGCAGGTTAAGTTTAGATTTAACGGTTGTAGTGTACCGACTGGACCTGCACCTTAGGTAGTTCGATTATTGACTTGTTTGTTGACTCCCTGACCCGAGTAATATTCATTGTGAACCTGAGACCCCAGACTTTTTCCTTATTGATTTATCTATCAGTAATTAGTTATTAGTTTATCAAATCAACCAAAACTGTGACTTATAATCTAGAATCTAATTCTTTGGATAAATAATTGAATTCTCATCTCCTTGTGGTTCGACCCCTGACTTCGCTATCTACATTAGTTAGTGACCTTAGGGTATCTTTGATTAGGGATACGACTAACCCCTGTCAAATTTTGGCGTCTTTGTCGGGGAGACAGTGTTATTTAGTTGTTTATCTTTTTTAGGTTCTAGGTTATTTTTTTGTATATAATTTTTTTTATTTTGTATATAATTTTTTTTTTATCATTCACCATTATGACCAATTTTTACTTCCCACAATTCAAACATGAGTCACTACATAATTATTGGGATAGACTTGAGTCTTTCATTATTCAAAATGGCTTTAATGTTGATATACGGGATATGTGTCATATGATATATAATGGTGTTGATGATGAGTCACGGGCTAGAATTGAGGAAAATTGCGGAGGGATGTTTAATTATATCTCTTACGAGGAACGATTGGAAATCCTTAAATATTTAGCCCGTAATAGTGCTGAATTAGAGTTGAGGCGGAATAATGACAAGGCGGAAATTAAGGCTTTGTTGCTGCAATTCATGCAAGCTCGACAAAAGCAAGATACTCAAATAGGCCAGTTGCTAGATCATTATGAAATCTTGGACAATCAAATTGCCCAATTAGCAAGTCAAGAGCAACAAAGTCAACCGGGTACGCTTATGGAAGTAGTGAAGAACCTCCATATAAGTGCTCTATCTCCATCTTTTGTGAACATAATTAATGATGATGATGATGATGATGATGATGATGGGTCTAATGTTCAATCTATTCAAGATCACCAAACCGCCATGAATGACTTTGAGCTACAATGTGTGTTTTTTGAGGAAAACGTGTGTTTGGATGCTTTGAATGATGCTCTTTTAATTGAGGATAACATTAAGGATTTTGATTTGTGTGATTTTGAGAGAGTGTCATTTGATGTTAATTATGAGGTTTTGGAGACAGAATTGAACAAAAGAGACACTACTACAAAACATCAAATAGACAACTCCTAATAGACATCAGATATTCTTAACAACTGATGTATAATATATAGACAACTGTTTTGTTTGAGAAACAGTTGTCTTTATCTGGTAATAGACAACTGAGTTTTATAAAAACAGTTGTCTATATATTATACAACTGTTTTAATTAATCTCAGTTGTCTATTCTAATTTTTAGGACCACTAAAAATTGGTTGTTACTACCCAACCCATATCACTTTCTCAACCCATTTACATACCCGACCACCAAACTCGAATATTTACTCATTGATCGTTGATGATAATCTCATTGATCGTTAAGTCATTGCACGATTACTGAAAACCACTTCCTTTAAAGGTACCTTCCAATTTTCGTCAATTCGTTCCTCCGTTTCATTTGACTCTTTACGTTTAATTGTAATTTCATTTGATGTTGAGTTTTTTCCATTTCATTTGATTTTTTTACGGTTTTTGTTTGTTTTGATTTATTTATAGTAACGTTGCCGATAGTGGATTGCGAGCGTTAGAATTTCTCGGATTGGACAAATAAGAACGACGACAGATCAGAGGAGCTATGTTGTTGCTGTAAAATTTCTAAATTGTTTGATTAATTTAATTAATTACTGTAATTAGCATTAATCAAGAAGTTTAGTCGAAGATTATAGACTAAATTGCGGTGTTTAAAATTCGTAGGGATTAAAAATTGATTTAATTATCACTGATTAATAATAAATCGTATATGATCACCATGATCCTAAATTCCTCATTAAGTTATCGTACTTATCGACCAACAATAACTCGACTCGTCATTAAATTATCGACCCAAAATTTAATCGAGTCGAGTTCAAATCATTCACGAGCTGTCTCGTATCATTATTAGTTTATGACACATAATTACTCGACTTAATTATCGTACTTATCGACCCAATAATTACTCGACTTAATTCATTAATTTATCGACCCAAAATTGTATCGAGTCAAGTTCAAATCGTCTATTGACTCGATCTTGAAATACATTTATCGACCCAAAATTACTCGACTCCCGCTCAACTTGCTCACTTACTCCCGCTCAACCAGCAGATCCCCAATTATTCCTCCTCTAACCCTAATTTTTTCAGATCCCCAAATATTTCCAGATAACCCTTCTTCGCCCTTCGTCTTAATCGCTGATTGTTTCTAGATAACCCTAATTGATCGTCTAATCATGAAGCTAACGTCGCCCTTCTTCGCTCTTCGTCTTCTTCGCTCTTCGTCGCCCTTCTTCTCTTCCTTCTTCTGTAATTAATTTCGAAGCTAGCTGTTCTTCGCTCATCGTCGTCGTTCCTTCTTCTTCTTCGCTAGTTGTTGTCGCTGTTCTCTATTTGTCGCCCTATTTTGCCTCTTCTCTGGTACTCACTCTCATTACTCCATCATATTTACTCCATCATATTTACATTCTACATTTTTTTTCTGTTTGCATTTACATTAGCTATTTCGATATTTTGAGCATCCTTTGTTGTTGTTGTTATCGCATATAGTCTCCGTGATTAGGGTTATTTGCAGCCTCACAGCGCCGAATCTCCAACAACAACAGCAGCAACCACCATGGTTCTCAAGTATGATTTTCTCTCCTTAACTCTGCCTTTCTTCGCTGAGTAACGTATGATCTACATTCATGTCGTGCTAGATTACATTTTCATTATTCGATTGATTGATTGATTACTGCTTTTAGTTTATCGCATGGATTCGTATGATGTTTTGTATTAGTAATTCGTTGTTTGATTGAAAAACGAGAACATTGAGCTACTTAGACATGGAAAATGTTAGTTTGATTGAGGAAGTTAGGGTTCTTAAATTTACTGGTGTTGTTTTGGTAGATTGATTTTCGAACACAAACTCTTGTATGAGACGATCTCAGGATAAGTTTTGAATTTCAGTTTTAGTGAAGCGATTTGGTTCTATATTTTTCTCGAACTAAAGGGATATAAATATATATATGTTAATGTACGGCTAACATTAACATTTATAAAAATGAGCAACTTCAATGGCAATTTGCTCATCGGTATTAGAAGCGATTATTTAGTGTGATTTGAAGCATTCAGCTCTCAGCTTTTGTTCCCCTGAGTTGTGTTACTCAGACCTGATGTGTCGTGTCACACGGTATTGGAGCAGAATGCTCAATTTTTGGGTCTAAGTTGGAGTATCTAAGTGTCGAGTGAAATAGTTCCTGAGATTTTGTTATCCAAGCAATCTGGATTTCAAAGCAGTAACAATGCTATGTATATATTGATATTTGTTCTACACTGGGGAGATTTGAGGACACAGCATCGTTACTATCGGGTCATTAGGTTATATATGAAATTATGAATATATTAAAGGCAATGAAGCTATAGAATTCTGTCATCTTACAGTTTAGTTGTGAATGTCGAGGATTGTTAAGCGTACTGTTTGTGTGGGTCTTGTATGTTGACAGCTATTTCGATACTTACCCACTTGGAAAGTCCGAGCCTAGTGGATTTAGAACTTTACTTAATACGTGAGTTATCTCAATTTATTACTATAGATAATTTTTTCATTTTACTTATGTTTCTTCTTTAATAGTGACTTAACTTTTCTTTTTCCCGTGCTAGGTCTATAAAAGTGTACGGCTATATAGGGGGTACAAGGAAGAGTTCTCAAATTCCGCAGTGGGTGAAAGTTAATGTATGTACTTATTTAAACCTCGTATATTATATGAATCGTTTGCTTCTATGATGAAAAAATGAGGCTTGTGATTGTGTTGATTGGTTCAATCTGGGTGATTTGGGATTATTGTTGATGTAATGAGGCTGGCTATTTCCAAATGAACCTTAACCGAAAATACAAATTTTTACAGAACATTTCACTATCGATATATATTACTGATACTGGTATATGATACAGTCGATATAACACAAGACGACTGAGAAGCTAATTAAGCTACACACATTTTATATATGGTAAAAAACTTGTAAATAATACGAGTACCGAGTACCAACCAGGAGGTCTTTGTTGGGAATGGCATCAAAAAGAGAAGGATGAATCTATCCTTCAGTAACAAGCCAACCTCCCAAATTCATTGCTTTCACTTTGAAACTCGAGTTTTCAGTAAGTCGATGGGTGATCCTATTCCTAGCACCTAAATACCCTGGTATTAAGCTTTGTAAGCAGCACAAGGCCAAAACCAATTAACAACCTAACATGCTTATTTTTGTCATGACTTCAGCAGTTCCTAAAAACCTTTTTTTTTTCTTTCTTTATTTGAGTTTATGTATGGGTTGTACAGTAACTTGTAAGCTCTGTATGTATTCTGGCTTAGTTTTTAAAGGTGCTTTATTTTGAGTTTCTGTATTATGGGTTGTATAGTAATCTCAAAGCATTTTTGAGTGTAGATAAAATTTCCGACGAATTTATAATTAGCTTTAGTTAAATCTAGCTATTTCAGAAGTTTTTTGATCGGCATTTTAATCTAGGCATTGACATTTGTTTGGTGAGATTGAACCGTTGGAGTGTCATGTTATGTAAAAAGGACATGATCTATGGTCTATTTTACACCGACACTTCATATTAACTCACGTACTTGACACTCAAAACTTTTAAACGAGTCTTAGTTGCAAAGGTATCTGATAGGTGAGAGTTAGCTTAACATCTGATTTCCCTGTTCCCATAGAGGTGATATGTTTACGGTATGGTTACTTACAGGTCATCTTGTTACTAATAACCTTCATCCATGTATGTGTATGTTGTATCTTGTATTTTGTCATTTGTACGACTCTTACACTTTGTTATACTTGTTGCAATGTAGTCGGCTCCTCATGCTCGGAAAACAGAGTGCGGTTATTACGTGATGAGATATATGATCGAAATTATCACTCGTTCTGATTTGAAGAGAACCGTCAATGAGGTAAGACTTGGGTTTTCACACTTTCTCTTGTTTCAATCATTTGTTTTATGCACATAATTGAAACAAAATAATTAGTTCATTTATATTATTGATTTTGTAGCATTTCAACGATATGATGCCATATTCTCAAGAAGATATTGACGAGGTTCGTGGATTATGGGCGGATTATTTTCTTAATAATTAGTCGTATATGATGCATCGGATTACCTTATGCGGACAAGGTGTTAGTTGGATTATGGTTTTAGGTACTTTTGGACATGGATAATGATTTTACGTGTACCTTTTGGATTTTGGATGTTGGATAATGATTTTATGTATCGTTTGGATGTTGGATTTTATAAAAATGTACCTTCTTTTGTTCAATTATTCGCCATGGTATTCCTTTTTTATGGTTTGTTAATATGTACGTATTTAAGAATTATTAAAAAACATAAAATATGTATACGTATATAAGAGAATATCTATATATACGTATTTTAGAAAACAGTTGCCTATTATGTATATAGACAACTGTTGTATTAGAAAAACAGTTGTCTATATACGTAATAGACAACTGTTGTTCTAGAAAAACAGTTGTCTATATAAATATAGACAACTGTTGTTTTACAAAAACAGTTGTTTATTAACCAATAGACAACTGTTGTAAAACAGATGTCTATGCTTAGACTAATATACAACTCCAAACTACTCAACTGTTGTAAGTCAGTTGTCTATGGCAAAAAAACAGTTGTCTATTTGATGTTTTGTAGTAGTGAGAAGATCTTGAGCCTGAGAGGAAAAATCAAAGGGAAGAGAAGATTACACTTTTAGACGATTCCTTGAGTGGAAGAAGTGTGGCTACATGGGATAGCGAGAATGATTTCTTTGAAACACCAATTTTAGAGACATTTGAGTTTTTCCCTTATATTGAGGACGAACCACTTCCACCTATTGATTGTGTTGATTACATTTCTCTTGAGCCTTTGTTTGAGCTTATGATTAGTGGGGAGGATTGTGATAATTCTTTCACGGAGATCGGTAAGATTGATCCTTTTAGTGGTCTTCAGAGTTCTAACTCTTCTTTTATGCAATCTATACTCGATGATAAGCCGTGGGTCGAATTTGAGATATTTGGTGTCTACATCTTGCCTTACAAGCCGCCTAATGACATTCTTACCCTTCTTATGCACTATGACCACCATGTTGAGGGTTGGCCAAACTCGTCTGATAGGCTTAGACGATCATTGACTTTGTCTCTGTTTGTCTTCTTTATATCTTGGTTCTACTTATGCTTTTGTGTAGCACATGCGCAGATGTTTGATCTACTCCTGAGAGCCTTAAGCTGTTTTGATCACGGTCTTTTGTGGAGAACTGATCTATAAGACGAACCCCCACTTTGCAGCTGGTTTGGGGGAGCTATGTTGTGTATACGGTAGTTTCCTTCCATTTTTATTTTTATTTTTGTTTTTTTTCAACTTCTTAGATTTTTATCTTCCCCTAGGTTACGTTGTCCTTAGGATTGACTGTGGAATTTTCTATCTTATATGCTGTAGAGTCACATTGAGGACACTGTGACATTTAGGTTCGGGGGAGAGTTTGTGTGTTTTTATTTTCCGTTGTGTGATTTTATTGCTTTCAAAAAAAAATTATAAAAATTCAAAAAAATTGAAAAATCAGAAAAATCCAAAAAATATTTTAATTTTTTGTGTGTTTTTGTGCGTGTGTGTGTGTGTCTGGTGCCGAAGCGTGCAAAACGACAATGATGATAATGCACTTAACATGATTCCTCCTAATTTTCAGCTTACTTCGTGTCTGAAAACGTGTTTTGTCTTGAGATTTGATTAAATGGATATGCCTATTTGAACTTTTAATTGCCAATTGAGTAGATTTGACCACTTGTTGGCAAGCCACAAAATTCTGAGGATTTGGAGCTTCTTAGGCCAGTAACATTCATAACTGGTCTCATTATTATTTAGGAATTGAGTGATTTTCTCCTTGTGGAATGTGTAACATCAATTTGCATAAATATGACGTCCGTCTCTTGATATTGAATACGTGTTTGGTTTGAGGATGAGGTACATGAGGAAAGGCAATTCTGTTTTTGATGAGCTCCACATAGCCAAAAATGACCCATTTTTACTACCTTGTAGATATATGTCACTTTCCTTTGTTTAGCCCATTTCATTTGTTGTAAGCCGCTTTTCGTTGCCTATATTAATTAGCCACAACCCAGAATAGTCTACCATGTCGGGACAGTCGCAGTGAACTTAATTGGAATTATTCACTATTTGGTCATGTACTTAGTGTGTAAGATCGTCGATGCGACTTTGTAATCGTCTTCCCCCTATTCAAAATTTGAAAAAAAAAATAGAAGCATAAAAGAAAAGAATGAAGAAAAGACGAAAAGAAAAAAGAAAAGAAAAGAAAAGAAAAATGAAACAGGAAAAATATGCTTCTTGTAATATTTCGGGGAATGGTCGAAAAGATTGTAACTAGAGATTAATTGAGAGGATGAACAAAATTCCTCTTACACCTAATCTTGAATTTATATCTCTAGTTGGTGGTTCGACGTTATATATTCGGGATTTTTGATGGGTAGTTTTTATTGTGTAGCTGTGACTGGGCCCGATTTTAGCTCCACGTTCCCATACGTGCTTAGGCAAAATCCATTTTCTTCCCTTACCCATTTAGCCAACCTTTCTAAGTCCTTGGCATGTACTATGGTCCTGATTGGTGGAACACGTATTTGATTATGGAGATTGATTTCATATTCGATTGCATGCATGTTTCATAAGTCGAGTGAGTGTTCTTATTCCTTCTTATCTTCACATTTACATACTCACCCATTCTTATGAGTGTTGAGCGATAACCGCGAGGAAGTCCGATATTGTTGGTCTCGCAAGGTTGAAAGTTTGGCAAGCGATCGTTTATTCATGGCATGATTATTGATTTAGTTTTATTCTTTGACATCCCGTGTTTTCTAGCCGGTTTAAGATGATTTTTGGGAGCATGATTGTAAGTTTGCTTTGAGTCGTGCTTCGCATCACTTGTCCTCTCTTATATTATATGTTTGGTTTGCTTTAGGACAAGCAAAGAGTCGGTTTGGGGGAGTTTGATCAACACATTTTATATCTATTTATTTCGTCCCCCGACCGTCGATTTATCGCGTTTTCTTCTCCTGATTATGCCTTAACTGTCGGTATTTTCTAGAAAGTCGATACTGCCGTATCTTGGGTTCTTTTGCAGGATATGTGTGTTTTTGGACGCATTTACGTCTTCGCGAACTAAAAAGCCTAAGCCGAGGACGAGAATGGGAATCGAGAAGGAACAAAGAAGGAAACAAATGCAAATTGAGAAGAAAGAATGATCGCCTACACAAGTGTCAACTTCAAACGTCCATATATTTATTTCTATACCTCTAATCGGGGTGCTTCTAGTGGCGTTGGAAAGCTCTTTCTCTTAGATTTCCAACGGTATATCACATGTCCAATTTGAACAAGTAACGAAGAAATGGCAGCCGTTTGAAGTCGAGCGTGCAATGCTGTGACCTACAGCGCTACTCGATCGAGTGCCCCTACTGCACTCGATCGAGTGCCACTCCGTGAAGCTCCTGCCCATATTTTGGGGGGTCACTCGATAGAGTGCCATCAGGCACTCGATCGAGTGCACCCAAACCGGGCCACGAGTCATTCTTATTTCGACTTAGAATTTTGGCCTGTCTTGAAGTCCAACAGATATCTTTTAAATAAGACTTCTGACTACATTGTCATACACTTTTTCTTTTACACAATTTAGAACTCCTTTTATTTTTCTTAGCATTAAAGTTTACGTAGTTTAGTTTACTTGGTGAGATACATTGAACCTTACTCTTCATTCTTAGATCTGGAATTCTTCGGTATTGCAATTCTTAATTGCAATTTCAATTTCAGTTTCTACTTTAATTTTCGTCTTAATTCATTCTTCATATTGCTTTATCGTTTTCTAGTGTAGATTTATTATTGCTTTCCGTAGATTAATTCGATTCACCTCCGTTATGTTTAATTGTAGTTCGTATTTCGTTCATTTGATTATGCTTAATATGAGTAGCTAGATTTCATCTAGGGTTTAGGGGGATCGATGTGTATTATTAGGGTTATAGTCAATTGACCTGTTTCTAATCGTATGAACTATCGCCTGATTATTGTTTTAATTCTGATTAATTTTTTGATGCATAATTCAATTAATTAGTATCGCAAATTAGGACTTTTCGCCGACCGGGTTAAGAACTAATTAGGCCACGATAGTTTGGGTAGACTGACTTAATGCTAGCGACCGCAGGTTAAGTTTAGATTTAACGGTTGTAGTGTACCGACTGGACCTGCACCTTAGGTAGTTCGATTATTGACTTGTTTGTTGACTCCCTGACCCGAGTAATATTCATTGTGAACCTGAGACCCCAGACTTTTTCCTTATTGATTTATCTATCAGTAATTAGTTATTAGTTTATCAAATCAACCAAAACTGTGACTTATAATCTAGAATCTAATTCTTTGGATAAATAATTGAATTCTCATCTCCTTGTGGTTCGACCCCTGACTTCGCTATCTACATTAGTTAGTGACCTTAGGGTATCTTTGATTAGGGATACGACTAACCCCTGTCAAATTTTGGCGTCTTTGTCGGGGAGACAGTGTTATTTAGTTGTTTATCTTTTTTAGGTTCTAGGTTATTTTTTTGTATATAATTTTTTTTATTTTGTATATAATTTTTTTTTTATCATTCACCATTATGACCAATTTTTACTTCCCACAATTCAAACATGAGTCACTACATAATTATTGGGATAGACTTGAGTCTTTCATTATTCAAAATGGCTTTAATGTTGATATACGGGATATGTGTCATATGATATATAATGGTGTTGATGATGAGTCACGGGCTAGAATTGAGGAAAATTGCGGAGGGATGTTTAATTATATCTCTTACGAGGAACGATTGGAAATCCTTAAATATTTAGCCCGTAATAGTGTTGAATTAGAGTTGAGGCGGAATAATGACAAGGCGGAAATTAAGGCTTTGTTGCTGCAATTCATGCAAGCTCGACAAAAGCAAGATACTCAAATAGGCCAGTTGCTAGATCATTATGAAATCTTGGACAATCAAATTGCCCAATTAGCAAGTCAAGAGCAACAAAGTCAACCGGGTACGCTTATGGAAGTAGTGAAGAACCTCCATATAAGTGCTCTATCTCCATCTTTTGTGAACATAATTAATGATGATGATGATGATGATGATGATGGGTCTAATGTTCAATCTATTCAAGATCACCAAACCGCCATGAATGACTTTGAGCTACAATGTGTGTTTTTTGAGGAAAACGTGTGTTTGGATGCTTTGAATGATGCTCTTTTAATTGAGGATAACATTAAGGATTTTGATTTGTGTGATTTTGAGAGAGTGTCATTTGATGTTAATTATGAGGTTTTGGAGACAGAATTGAACAAAAGAGACACTACTACAAAACATCAAATAGACAACTCCTAATAGACATAAGATATTCTTAACAACTGATGTATAATATATAGACAACTGTTTTGTTTGAGAAACAGTTGTCTTTATCTGGTAATAGACAACTGAGTTTTATAAAAACAGTTGTCTATATATTATACAACTGTTTTAATTAATCTCAGTTGTCTATTCTAATTTTTAGGACCACTAAAAATTGGTTGTTACTACCCAACCCATATCACTTTCTCAACCCATTTACATACCCGACCACCAAACTCGAATATTTACTCATTGATCGTTGATGATAATCTCATTGATCGTTAAGTCATTGCACGATTACTGAAAACCACTTCCTTTAAAGGTACCTTCCAATTTTCGTCAATTCGTTCCTCCGTTTCATTTGACTCTTTACGTTTAATTGTAATTTCATTTGATGTTGAGTTTTTTCCATTTCATTTGATTTTTTTACGGTTTTTGTTTGTTTTGATTTATTTATAGTAACGTTGCCGATAGTGGATTGCGAGCGTTAGAATTTCTCGGATTGGACAAATAAGAACGACGACAGATCAGAGGAGCTATGTTGTTGCTGTAAAATTTCTAAATTGTTTGATTAATTTAATTAATTACTGTAATTAGCATTAATCAAGAAGTTTAGTCGAAGATTATAGACTAAATTGCGGTGTTTAAAATTCGTAGGGATTAAAAATTGATTTAATTATCACTGATTAATAATAAATCGTATATGATCACCATGATCCTAAATTCCTCATTAAGTTATCGTACTTATCGACCAACAATAACTCGACTCGTCATTAAATTATCGACCCAAAATTTAATCGAGTCGAGTTCAAATCATTCACGAGCTGTCTCGTATCATTATTAGTTTATGACACATAATTACTCGACTTAATTATCGTACTTATCGACCCAATAATTACTCGACTTAATTCATTAATTTATCGACCCAAAATTGTATCGAGTCAAGTTCAAATCGTCTATTGACTCGATCTTGAAATACATTTATCGACCCAAAATTACTCGACTCCCGCTCAACTTGCTCACTTACTCCCGCTCAACCAGCAGATCCCCAATTATTCCTCCTCTAACCCTAATTTTTTCAGATCCCCAAATATTTCCAGATAACCCTTCTTCGCCCTTCGTCTTAATCGCTGATTGTTTCTAGATAACCCTAATTGATCGTCTAATCATGAAGCTAACGTCGCCCTTCTTCGCTCTTCGTCTTCTTCGCTCTTCGTCGCCCTTCTTCTCTTCCTTCTTCTGTAATTAATTTCGAAGCTAGCTGTTCTTCGCTCATCGTCGTCGTTCCTTCTTCTTCTTCGCTAGTTGTTGTCGCTGTTCTCTATTTGTCGCCCTATTTTGCCTCTTCTCTGGTACTCACTCTCATTACTCCATCATATTTACTCCATCATATTTACATTCTACATTTTTTTTCTGTTTGCATTTACATTAGCTATTTCGATATTTTGAGCATCCTTTGTTGTTGTTGTTATCGCATATAGTCTCCGTGATTAGGGTTATTTGCAGCCTCACAGCGCCGAATCTCCAACAACAACAGCAGCAACCACCATGGTTCTCAAGTATGATTTTCTCTCCTTAACTCTGCCTTTCTTCGCTGAGTAACGTATGATCTACATTCATGTCGTGCTAGATTACATTTTCATTATTCGATTGATTGATTGATTACTGCTTTTAGTTTATCGCATGGATTCGTATGATGTTTTGTATTAGTAATTCGTTGTTTGATTGAAAAACGAGAACATTGAGCTACTTAGACATGGAAAATGTTAGTTTGATTGAGGAAGTTAGGGTTCTTAAATTTACTGGTGTTGTTTTGGTAGATTGATTTTCGAACACAAACTCTTGTATGAGACGATCTCAGGATAAGTTTTGAATTTCAGTTTTAGTGAAGCGATTTGGTTCTATATTTTTCTCGAACTAAAGGGATATAAATATATATATGTTAATGTACGGCTAACATTAACATTTATAAAAATGAGCAACTTCAATGGCAATTTGCTCATCGGTATTAGAAGCGATTATTTAGTGTGATTTGAAGCATTCAGCTCTCAGCTTTTGTTCCCCTGAGTTGTGTTACTCAGACCTGATGTGTCGTGTCACACGGTATTGGAGCAGAATGCTCAATTTTTGGGTCTAAGTTGGAGTATCTAAGTGTCGAGTGAAATAGTTCCTGAGATTTTGTTATCCAAGCAATCTGGATTTCAAAGCAGTAACAATGCTATGTATATATTGATATTTGTTCTACACTGGGGAGATTTGAGGACACAGCATCGTTACTATCGGGTCATTAGGTTATATATGAAATTATGAATATATTAAAGGCAATGAAGCTATAGAATTCTGTCATCTTACAGTTTAGTTGTGAATGTCGAGGATTGTTAAGCGTACTGTTTGTGTGGGTCTTGTATGTTGACAGCTATTTCGATACTTACCCACTTGGAAAGTCCGAGCCTAGTGGATTTAGAACTTTACTTAATACGTGAGTTATCTCAATTTATTACTATAGATAATTTTTTCATTTTACTTATGTTTCTTCTTTAATAGTGACTTAACTTTTCTTTTTCCCGTGCTAGGTCTATAAAAGTGTACGGCTATATAGGGGGTACAAGGAAGAGTTCTCAAATTCCGCAGTGGGTGAAAGTTAATGTATGTACTTATTTAAACCTCGTATATTATATGAATCGTTTGCTTCTATGATGAAAAAATGAGGCTTGTGATTGTGTTGATTGGTTCAATCTGGGTGATTTGGGATTATTGTTGATGTAATGAGGCTGGCTATTTCCAAATGAACCTTAACCGAAAATACAAATTTTTACAGAACATTTCACTATCGATATATATTACTGATACTGGTATATGATACAGTCGATATAACACAAGACGACTGAGAAGCTAATTAAGCTACACACATTTTATATATGGTAAAAAACTTGTAAATAATACGAGTACCGAGTACCAACCAGGAGGTCTTTGTTGGGAATGGCATCAAAAAGAGAAGGATGAATCTATCCTTCAGTAACAAGCCAACCTCCCAAATTCATTGCTTTCACTTTGAAACTCGAGTTTTCAGTAAGTCGATGGGTGATCCTATTCCTAGCACCTAAATACCCTGGTATTAAGCTTTGTAAGCAGCACAAGGCCAAAACCAATTAACAACCTAACATGCTTATTTTTGTCATGACTTCAGCAGTTCCTAAAAACCTTTTTTTTTTCTTTCTTTATTTGAGTTTATGTATGGGTTGTACAGTAACTTGTAAGCTCTGTATGTATTCTGGCTTAGTTTTTAAAGGTGCTTTATTTTGAGTTTCTGTATTATGGGTTGTATAGTAATCTCAAAGCATTTTTGAGTGTAGATAAAATTTCCGACGAATTTATAATTAGCTTTAGTTAAATCTAGCTATTTCAGAAGTTTTTTGATCGGCATTTTAATCTAGGCATTGACATTTGTTTGGTGAGATTGAACCGTTGGAGTGTCATGTTATGTAAAAAGGACATGATCTATGGTCTATTTTACACCGACACTTCATATTAACTCACGTACTTGACACTCAAAACTTTTAAACGAGTCTTAGTTGCAAAGGTATCTGATAGGTGAGAGTTAGCTTAACATCTGATTTCCCTGTTCCCATAGAGGTGATATGTTTACGGTATGGTTACTTACAGGTCATCTTGTTACTAATAACCTTCATCCATGTATGTGTATGTTGTATCTTGTATTTTGTCATTTGTACGACTCTTACACTTTGTTATACTTGTTGCAATGTAGTCGGCTCCTCATGCTCGGAAAACAGAGTGCGGTTATTACGTGATGAGATATATGATCGAAATTATCACTCGTTCTGATTTGAAGAGAACCGTCAATGAGGTAAGACTTGGGTTTTCACACTTTCTCTTGTTTCAATCATTTGTTTTATGCACATAATTGAAACAAAATAATTAGTTCATTTATATTATTGATTTTGTAGCATTTCAACGATATGATGCCATATTCTCAAGAAGATATTGACGAGGTTCGTGGATTATGGGCGGATTATTTTCTTAATAATTAGTCGTATATGATGCATCGGATTACCTTATGCGGACAAGGTGTTAGTTGGATTATGGTTTTAGGTACTTTTGGACATGGATAATGATTTTACGTGTACCTTTTGGATTTTGGATGTTGGATAATGATTTTATGTATCGTTTGGATGTTGGATTTTATAAAAATGTACCTTCTTTTGTTCAATTATTCGCCATGGTATTCCTTTTTTATGGTTTGTTAATATGTACGTATTTAAGAATTATTAAAAAACATAAAATATGTATACGTATATAAGAGAATATCTATATATACGTATTTTAGAAAACAGTTGCCTATTATGTATATAGACAACTGTTGTATTAGAAAAACAGTTGTCTATATACGTAATAGACAACTGTTGTTCTAGAAAAACAGTTGTCTATATAAATATAGACAACTGTTGTTTTACAAAAACAGTTGTTTATTAACCAATAGACAACTGTTGTAAAACAGATGTCTATGCTTAGACTAATATACAACTCCAAACTACTCAACTGTTGTAAGTCAGTTGTCTATGGCAAAAAAACAGTTGTCTATTTGATGTTTTGTAGTAGTGAGAAGATCTTGAGCCTGAGAGGAAAAATCAAAGGGAAGAGAAGATTACACTTTTAGACGATTCCTTGAGTGGAAGAAGTGTGGCTACATGGGATAGCGAGAATGATTTCTTTGAAACACCAATTTTAGAGACATTTGAGTTTTTCCCTTGTATTGAGGACGAACCACTTCCACCTATTGATTATGTTGATTACATTTCTCTTGAGCCTTTGTTTGAGCTTATGATTAGTGGGGAGGATTGTGATAATTCTTTCACGGAGATCGGTAAGATTGATCCTTTTAGTGGTCTTGAGAGTTCTAACTCTTCTTTTATGCAATCTATACCCGATGATAAGCCGTGGGTCGAATTTGAGATATTTGGTGTCTACGTCTTGCCTTACAAGCCGCCTAATGACATTCTTACCCTTCTTATGCACTATGACCACCATGTTGAGGGTTGGCCAAACTCGTCTGATAGGCTTAGACGATCATTGATTTTGTCTCTGTTTGTCTTCTTTATATCTTGGTGCTACTTATGCTTTTGTGTAGCACATGCGCAGATGTTTGATCTACTCCTGAGAGCCTTAAGCTATTTTGATCACGGTCTTTTGTGGAGAACTGATCTATAAGACGAACCCCCACTTTGCAGCTGGTTTGGGGGAGCTATGTTGTGTATACGGTAGTTTCCTTCCATTTTTATTTTTATTTTTGTTTTTTTTCAACTTTTTAGATCTTTATCTTCCCCTAGGTTACGTTGTCCTTAGGATTGACTGTGGAATTTTCTATCTTATATGCTGTAGAATCACATTGAGAACACTGTGACATTTAGGTTTGGGGGAGAGTTTGTGTGTTTTCATTTTCCGTTGTGTGATTTTATTGCTTTCAAAAAAAATTATAAAAATTCAAAAAAATTGAAAAATCAGAAAAATCCAAAAATATTTTAATTTTTTGTGTGTTTTTGTGTGTGTGTGTGTCTGATGCCGAAGCGTGCAAACCGACAATGATGATAATGCACTTAACATGATTCCTCCTAATTTTCAGCTTACTTCGTGTCTGAAAACGTGTTTTGTCTTGAGATTTGATTAAATGGATATGCTTATTTGAACTTTTAATTGCCAATTGAGTAGATTTGCACTTGTTTGCAAGCCACAAAATTCTGAGGATTTGGAGCTTCTTAGACCAGTAACATTCATAACTGGTCTCATAATTATTTAGGAATTGAGTGGTTTTCTCCTTATGGAATGTGTAACATCAATTTGCATAAATATGATGTCCGTCTCTTGATATTGAATACGTGTTTGGTTTGAGGAGGAGGTACATGAGGAAAGGCAATTCTGTTTTTGATGAGCTCCACATAGCCAAAAATGACCCATTTTTACTACCTTGTAGATATATGTCATTTTCCTTTGTTTAGCCCATTTCATTTGTTGTAAGCCGCTTTTCGTTGCCTATATTAATTAGCCACAACCCAGAATAGTCTACCATGTCGGTACAGTCGCAGTGAATTTAATTGGAATTATTCACTATTTGGTCATGTACTTAGTGTGTAAGATCGTCGATGCGACTTTGTAATCGTCTTCCCCTATTCAAAATTTGAAAAAAAAAATAGAAGCATAAAAGAAAAGAATGAAGAAAAGACGAGAAGAAAAAAGAAAAGAAAAGAAAAGAAAAATGAAACATGAAAAATATGCTTCTTGTAATATTTCGGGGAATGGTCGAAAAGATTGAAACTAGAGATTAATTGAGAAGATGAACAAAATTCCTCTTACACTTAATCTTGAATTTATATCTCTAGTTGGTGGTTCGACGTTATATATTCGGGATTTTTGATGGGTAGTTTTTATTGTGTAGCTGTGACTGGGCCCGATTTTAGCTCCACATTCCCATACGTGCTTAGGCACAATCCATTTTCTTCCCTTACCCATTTAGCCAACCTTTCTAAGTCCTTGGCATGTACTATGGTCCTGATTGGTGGAACACGTATTTGATTATGGAGATTGATTTCATATTCGATTGCATGCATGTTTCATAAGTCGAGTGAGTGTTCTTATTCCTTCTTATCTTCACATTTACATACTCACCCATTCTTATGAGTGTTGAGCGATAACCGCGAGGAAGTCCGACATTGTTGGTCTCGCAAGGTTGAAAGTTTGGCAAGCGATCGTTTATTCATGGCATGATTATTGATTTAGTTTTATTCTTTGACATCCCGTGTTTTCTAGCCGGTTTAAGATGATTTTTGGGAGCATGATTGTAAGTTTGCTTTGAGTCGTGCTTCGCATCACTTGTCCTCTCTTATATTATATGTTTGGTTTGCTTGAGGACAAGCAAAGAGTCGGTTTGGGGGAGTTTGATCAACACATTTTATATCTATTTATTTCGTCCCCCGACCGTCGATTTATCGCGTTTTCTTCTCCTGATTATGCCTTAACTGTCGGTATTTTCTAGAAAGTCGACACTGCCGTATCTCGGGTTATTTTGCAGGATATGTGTGTTTTTGGACGTATTTACGTCTTGGCGAACTAAAAAGACTAAGCCGAGGACGAGAATGGGAATCGAGAAGGAACAAAGAAGGAAACAAATGCAAATTGAGAAGAAAGAATGATCGCCTACACAAGTGTCAACTTCAAACGTGCATATTTGTAATTCTATACCTCTAATCAGGGTGATTCTAGTGGCGTTGGAAAGCTATTTCTCTTAAATTTCCAACGGTATATCACATGTCCAATTTGAACAAGTAACGAAGAAATGGCAGTCGTTTGAAGTCGAGCGCGCAATGCTGTGACCTACAGCGCTACTCGATCGAGTGCCCCTACTGCACTCGATCGAGTGCCACTCCGTGAAGCTCCTGCCCATATTTTGGGGGGTCACTCGATAGAGTGCCATCAGGCACTCGATCGAGCGCACCCAAACCGGGCCACGAGTCATTCTTATTTCGACTTAGAATTTTGGCCTGTCTTGAAGTCCAACAGATATCTTTTAAATAAGACTTCTGACTACATTGTCAAACACTTTTTCTTTTACACAATTTAGAACTCCTTTTATTTTTCTTAGCATTAAAGTTTACGTAGTTTAGTTTACTTGGTGAGATACATTGAACCTTACTCTTCATTCTTAGATCTGGAATTCTTCGGTATTGCAATTCTTAATTTCAATTTCAATTTCAGTTTCTACTTTAATTTTCGTCTTAATTCATTCTTCATATTGCTTTATCGTTTTCTAGTGTAGATTTATTATTGCTTTCCGTAGATTAATTCGATTCACCTCCGTTATGTTTAATTGTAGTTCGTATTTCGTTCATTTGATTATGCTTAATATGAGTAGCTAGATTTCATCTAGGGTTTAGGGGGATCGATGTGTATTATTAGGGTTATAGTCAATTGACCTGTTTCTAATCGTATGAACTATCGCCTGATTATCATTTTAATTCTGATTAATTGTTTGATGCATAATTCAATCAATTAGTATCGCAAATTAGGACTTTTCGCCGACCGGGTTAAGAACTAATTAGGCCACGATAATTTGGGTAGACTGACTTAATGCTAGCGACCGCAGGTTAAGTTTAGATCTAACGGTTGTAGTGTACCGACCAGACCTGCACCTTAGGTAGTTCGATTATTGACTTGTTAGTTGACTCCCTGACCCGAGTAATATTCATTGTGAACCTGAGACCCTAGACTTTTTCCTTATTGATTTATCTATCAGTAATTAGTTATTAGTTTATCAAATCAACCAAAACTGTGACCTATAATCTAGAATCTAATTCTTAGGATAAATAATTAAATTCTCATCTCCTTGTGGTTCGACCCCTGACTTCGCTATCTACATTAGTTAGTGACCTTAGGGTATCTTTGATTAGGGATACGACTAACCCCTGTCAACCCACCTTGGAGATGTACCCTAAAATTAAAAATCCAAAAGAGTACCAGTCTACGGCATTGCTACTACTAAGCCCTGTCATACGGAGACAGTCTTATTCCGAGGATTTGACCTTGTTGCCACTCGCCTAGGCTACAGAATAGCGCAACTTAAGAGTCTTGTTAGGTGGCCCACCTCCCTGCCGAGTCACGGTCCAACCCTTAGAGAGTCCAGTTCGTGTCTGTCAACTCGTCCTGTCGCGTCCAGAGTCGAGTCTGTCGGTATGTCTCTCTTCAAAATCTCATTTTAAAATTTGCAAAACTTAGCCATTTGAGAAAATCCTTTTCGACAAGGTCAAATTTTGGTCTAATTAAACTGCAAATTTTCTTTTCTGCCCCTTTCAATTTTGAAAACCTATCTCCTAGCACGTGGGTTGCTTTCAGGACTTCGATTTCAAAATGAAGCAAAAATCATTTTTCCTCAGCGCAAGTCAGTCCATAGATGCTAATTACGTTCCCTATCTGCTACATGTGCTATTTCTATCTATATATCTAACATTTCAGGTACCAGCTTGGCTTCTCAAAGGAACATCAAGTTTTTTATTCCCCAGCGCCTGCGCAACTCACAGATCTCCCCAGCGGAAAGCCCAAGGCGGCATTTTCCCGAAATAGCACGGGATGGGCCCATATATAGGCGCACCCAGGACTTATACAACAAGTCCGATTTCCCGCATAATTCTGAGTTGGGATGTGTCTGCAAACAGACACACCCAGGGCTTCTTAGGCAGGCTCCCGCGTAATTCTGAGTTGGGATGTGTCTGCAAACGGACACACCCAAGGCTTCTTAGGCAAGCTCCCACATAGTTCTGAGGTGGGATGTGTTTGCAAAGGGACACACCCAGAGCTTCTTAGGCAAGCTCCCGCACAGCTCCATGATGGGATGTATCCACATATAGATACACCCAGGGCTTCAGAAGCAAGTCCCCACGGAGCTATTAGCATCCACTCAGGTATGGTTTCTATCTTATGGCTGGCGAGCCCTTTACGCAAGACTAACGGACTATAAACAACCCGACCGAAAGTCTGCCAGGTCTTAATCCTCGATTGACCTGGTAGCTACTCTGACTTTCGCCTTGTCCAAGCCTCAGTTAGAGTGGGGGCTATGTAGACACCCACAATTGGCTGCTAGGTGTCTATAGCAGTTTCCAAAAAACATCCGATGATGATCGGACGCAAACATGCTTTACATACTCGAATATGGGCTTAAAATCGTTAGTAATTAGCTTGGGCTTTTCACGGAGTACAAATTTCACAAAACCAACCTCAAATCCAAGCCCAGTGGGTTATTTCCAATCCAATAAGACTAATTTGGGTCAAAATCGACACCGGAAATAAAACCAAATTTTAGCGACTGGGTCGAACATACGAGGGTATTGCACCCGATGTTGACAGATCTCGCCCCGAGGGAAGCCGAAAATGTGGTAGGTGTCATCCCAGAAGGTCAGACAGGCATCAAGAAAATAAGGTCCACGTGCATTTGACGGAACGTAAACAATTGAAATATGCCTGACTGCCTTAAGGCTACCTTGCTCGCATCCCTAAAACGGTGGGCCCAGTCTTGCAGCATGTCAATCAGACGGTCAATGGCCATGATAAAATTTCTTGAAGGAGATAAAGTTTTTTTGAGGAGAAGATGAAATTTTGAGAGTTGTGACAAAAAGAGGAGCCAGGGTGATGTATTTATAACACCAAAACCCTGGTGCATCCCCTGCAGCTGTGCCTCCTTGGCCCAAGCGGGCCTAGACATACAGGCCCGACTCTTATCTCCTCCCCACAAACACAGGAATTTAGTCATCCCGAGCAGTCTGTCAAAATTCAAAAAATTCAAAAATATACATTCTAAAATCTTTTCTAAAATATTTTCAATCATCCAAATTTTTATTCCCCAGCGCGAGTCATTTTACTACCTACGTGTTGCATACATTTTATGTGACTTATACAGGTACGACTCAAACAGGGACATACAACCCTCTAAATCTCCCCAGTGGAAGCCGAAAGCGGCGCTTTCACGGGATGGGCCTACACACAGGCGCACCCAGGACTTACACTACAAGTCCAACTTCCCCGGAATGGTACGGGATGGGCCCACATATAGGTGCACCCAGGACTTATGCGACAAGGCCGATTCCCCACGGAGTTATTATCATCAAGCTCAGGTATGATTTCTATCTTATGGCTGGCGAGCCCTTCACGCGAGTCTAATGGACTATAAACGACCCGATCGAAAGTCTACCAGGTCTTAATTGACTTGGCAGCTACTCTGACTTTCGCCCTGTCCAAGCCTCAGTCAGAGTGGGGGCTCTGTAGACACCCGCATTTTGACTGCCATGTGTCTATGGTAGTTTCCAAAAAAACACCCGATGATGATCGGACGCTAACTTGCTCTAACGCGCTCGGATACGGGCTCGAAATCAATAATGTCCGGCATGGGCTTTTAACGGGATACAAACCTCACAAAACCGACCTCAAATTCAGGCCCAGTGGGTCGCTCCGAGCAAAATAAGACTAATTTGAGTCAAAACCGACACCAAAGATAATTCCTGTCTTTTAGCGACCGGGTCAAAACCCGATCAAGACGAACTCGACACACAAAACGACCTGATACATTCTCGAAACTTGCGCCAAATTCAAAATCAGCCAAATCAATTCAAAATCAATCCAAAATCAATCAAGAGCAATCAAGACCAATCACGCCTAAAATTTTGCGGCCTGATTGATCCACTCGGTCGAGTGGATTGACCCACTCGATCGAGTGGAGCCTCAAAGAAGCAGTCCAGGTTCATTCACGAGGGCAGTCGACCGAGTGCACTAGGGCCACTCGGTCGAGTGACCCTATGTCGTGGGTTTCCTATATAAACCCCATCAACCCTCAACTTTTGAAACAACTTTGAGTCACATTTTTCAGCCAACTTTGCACTCATCTTACACCACATTCCAGCCATAGTTCAACTCTTAGGCATCACCACACTTACACATATTTTCCGAGAGCACAAACTCGTAAAAATCCCACACAAACCGAGCCATACACACACACACCATCAACTTCTCCTACGTATCTCGACGTTCCCGTGCCATTGCCGCCATTTGACGAACCGTATCCCGAGAAGCAAGAACATGTAGGTTGAGGGTGTGACGATTCAACGCCGACTTCTCCTTCTTCAGCTTTTTTTTCTCGTTCCTTTTTATGTACATTTGTATTTACGTTTATAGTATTATATCTAGTCGATAGTAACGACATTACTGGCGTTAATATTCTACTTTTCGTATTTAATTATCGTTATGTACATTTTATTATAATATCGTGTACCGTGTATGCATAATAATTTCAAAACTCGGATCCAAGCACGTTTGACAACGATGGTCACTTTTTTTAAAGATCCGTTTAATAGTGCGGTTATGATCATTCGTAGTTGAACGTGCATACATCCATTTCTAAGATTGGTATGGAACCCGTTGACACGAAAACCAACATCACGTAATCCGTAAGGATTAATATTGATGTCGTGACGTAGAGGGACTCAATTTCGTCAGCAATCAAAATTTCAATCTAACGATAACGTTTTTATAAAATTCCGATAACGGTATTATAATCGTATGCATACACGATTATGGTACTGGAAACCAAGTTAAATACAAATCGTGCGATATTTGTGTTTGATTTGGCAAATCATCGATTTTAAACCCAAAAAATAAACGAGTCACAACTCGTACAGGGGCTACTCGACCGAGTACATAGGCTACTCGATCGAGTAGCACCCCAAATTATGGGCAGTAGCCTCTTCTAGGACGCACTCGATCGAGTCAGGCCATGACTCGACCGAGTGGGTCCTGTATCCCAGAAAACCGAGTGCTTTTTCTTATCATCCGAACCTCGTCTTTTAAAAAAAAAAAAGCGACTTAGTCGACACGTGTAAAGTCAATCACATGATCTCCTTTTCAAAATACATGCATATCATCGCACATAAACAATTTTGATCGACGGTCCCACTATTAATTTTGCGTTGACGACTCCGTAGTCGTATCCGACGCATAATTAATTTAGACTCCAATTCATCAACATGATAAATTGGGACAAGGCATCGGGATTTGGGATCGGGCTAGCACCACGCCTAGGTCCTATATCCCCGTCCTTCGATTAATACATAAAATAATATGTATTTAATTGAAGTTAGTCCATTTACACGATTCACGGTCTAGTTTATACACGGGTCTGTTTCTAACTATTACTTATCATTTTGATTATATATTTTGATTATTTTATATTGTTGTTCGTTGTATTGTGAATTCCGGGTTGTATTCCGCCCGTGTAATTTGTAACCGATTTATTATTGATTTGCTTTATTTATTTACGTTTTACCGTTTATAAATGAACCCTCGCATGCTAAATCACTTCGACAATAAATTAGATGCATTAAATTGACGTAGCTCACATTTAATTCGCATGCTTAGCTAAAACGCTGTTTGCATATCATTTCACCGAATCACTAACGCACATATTAGAAAGTCAAACGATGTCTTAGTAGAGGCCGCTATGTGCGGGCGGGGTTGGGTGTCCTTAGTGGGCTTCCCAACACGTACCCCCACCCCTTACTCAGAACCTCGGTTTCCGGATGCCCGAAACCGTTGGCGCACGAGAGTCATTCAATACACGATAACCGGTAGTGACGGTATGGGTATCGCAATTCAAAGGGACGAGCCCAATAAACTCTAAAACCGAAATGGGCCATACTTTGTGTATGGTCCATAGCGATATAGAGTGGGCTCGAACGGTTCCGAATAACCACAAAATTCGGTGGCGACTCCATTTCGACTTAAATTTCAATTCGATCCATTCTCATATGGAGGTGCATTCGCCTACCTAAACCCGCGTGTGGCCGCGTCGGGGTGGACCTACGTCATGTCCACAATTTGGCGACTCCGCTGGGGATTAACTGATGAGTGCCTAACCATCGACATCCTCAGGGTGAGACTCGAATAGAAATCGTTTGACAAATACAATATGCGTTTTAGTTTACGGTTCATGCATAACCCCTATTTTCCCGGGCCGGTACTGGTGACCGACGTCCCACTATACCACGATGTATTCCGCCTTGGATACATTAAAGGTGTTCATAGTCGATTCGTATGGACTTTGCGGCATGTTCTAAGCTCAACTCGACTTAGGAAGTCCGTCCCGTTTCTCGTCTAGACTATGAACACTGGTATAGACCCTCTATAGACCGACCGAGACTTAGTGTAAAGCATACATGGCGTAGTTATAATGCTTGCGTGACTATGTGTTGCTTGGTTTCCGCGTCGTTTTCAAAAACCGTCATTTTCAAAAAAAATGCATCTTTTCAAAAATATATTCAAATTTCAAAACCCGGAAAGCTACCGAACTTAGGACTTATGATTTTACTCAAAATAGCCCACTTTTTAGTCGGTATGCTGCCCAATTCAAAATTCAAAAATGTTTTCGAACTTTCAAAACCAAGGCCCGATGCCCTTTCCGATTTTCTTGAAATAAATCGGGCCTTTCCACGAGCTTTCTCGGACTTTCCAAAAATAATCCTTTCCAAAAACTTTCCTCCCCCCTTAGGACCTTCCCGTATTTAGCAGTGTCGGGTCATGTCGTAAGTAGTCAAGGTCTTTAGCGTCGAAACTCTGTCGATCTTACATCACGAGTTTCCTCCCTACCCCAGTCCGCCTTATTAGACTAAGGCAAGGCCCACCTACGTAGGACATACTTCTACAAAGGAGGGCCCGTCTACACATTTGAGTCCAAAGTCTGGGGACGTCTCACATTGACCTTCCTTCAAAACAGGATTCGGCCCACCCGTCGAATCCTAAGGAAAGCCCGTCATCCACGAGTCACCCGTCTAAGAGTCTCTTTCAAGTCGTTTTAGTCCTTTCCCTGCTCGGGATGTACTATTTTGGTTCCAAGGTCCGGGTTCAGTTTCTGATTACGCGGTGTTCTTACAGACAGGCCACCGGCAACCAGACACACCCGCAGGATGGAAGCTACTTTGAACAGTCTGAAAACCTCTGTGGACACCATGATCGACAAACAGGCCGACATTGAGGCCCAGTTGACGGAAATGAGGGTCGGTCAAGTTGCTATCGTTGCCCGCTTAGCTGCAGTGGAACAAAGGACTCCAAATACCGGGGTTACGGAACCTCTAGCTGAACTAGTTAGCTCGGTTCGCCGATTGGAAGAACAAGTTCACTTAACTGGAAGTAACAATATCCATCGGGAGAACAGTCGGGAGTACTCGCCGGTAAGTGACAAACTGCCCGCAAACCTGAATCTCACGGGCTTACCCATGTTTGAAGGGACTGAGGACCCGTTACTACATGTACGGGCCTTCAAGGAGTTCATGGCTATTAAGGGAGTGGACTCTTCTATGTTCAAAAACCTCTTTGCTGCATCTCTGGAGAAACACCCAAAGGCCTGGTACTACAGGCTAGATCCCAAGAAGTTCTCGACATGGGATGATGTGGCTACGGAATTTGCTCGGAACTATGCTGACAATACCAAGATCCATACCACAATGCGATCTCTAGAGGTTATGGCCCAAGAACCTAAGGAGGGCTTTACCAAATACCTCCAACGTTGGAGGGCCGAAAGTGTGAAACTGGTCGATAAGCCCAGTGAAAAGACTTTAGTGGAGGCCTTTGTCAAGAACCTCCTCCCTTCCTACCGGGTCCACCTCCGTTATGCTGTCATCCCCAATTTCACCACTCTTACTGAAATGGGTATGAGAATTGAAGATGATCTAAGACTAGAGAGCCTGACTAAGGCCCCTAGCAAAGGATACCAAGGGGCTTCCTCATCCACTACCAAGCCCCCGGCGGCAACCCGAAGCATCTTCGACACGGTTAATCTCTTGGATGCCTCATCCAAAAGAACTACTCCTCCTAGGGTATTCACTGATATAGGGACTACCTATACATATGCCTTACAAAGGCTATCTTCCAAGGGCCTGGTCCAACCGATAGGCCCAACTCCTGAAGTCCCAGTTGAAAAACGCTCCAAAGGCTACAATGCACAAGCCTATTGCCAATATCATCGGGGCAATGGGCATGATACCGAGAAATGTTGGAAGCTGAAGCATCTAATTCAGGATTTAATTGAGAGCGGGAAAATACCGTTACCCGGGGACAAACCAAGCAACAAGGACAACCCCTTTAGCTCTCATGCTATCTTCACCGGTGAAGTGATCGACTGTTCTCACCTTATCTCTCCCTTCGTCCCACAAATCAATGGAATCTGGTTCGATGATGAGGAAGATGTGTACCTCGCCAAAGGGGAAACTGTCCCTATCACTCCCGAAGAAATCCGGAGGGCTAAGTCCAAGGCCTTAGCCAGTAACCACCTCGCCACCGCCGGCCGTCCTTATTCAGCCACTAGCTCCAAGGACATCTCAGTCCCGGCAACCGTCACTGAACTTGCCAGGACGGAAGAGGCCATTGAAGAGCCAAATACCGATACGGCTCTTATCAAACAATTGAAGAGAACCCGAGTTGACCTCACCATATGGCAACTCTTGATTAGCTCACAAGAACATCGAGAGGCACTTACTAAGGCTCTCGATCATATCAAGGTCGACTCCCAGGTTACCCCTACTGAAATGGTAGCCACTATCCTGCCCTACCTCAAGGGCAAGTCCAAAGAAGGAGGCCCAGTAGTCACTTTCTCGGATGCCGACCTACCGCCATTTGGGGCCTCTCACAATCTGGCCCTATATATCACGGTAATTTGCCGGGGTAAGTACCTACCAATGACCCTAGTCGACGATGGGTCTGCTGTGAATGTCCTCCCTTTAAGGACTGCCAAAGCCCTCGGCATCACCGAGGCCGACTACATACCAACTGCCCACACTATCCAAGCTTTCGATGGAAGCCCAAAGGCGATTTCTGGGGCCGTTAAGCTAATAATTACAACGGGTCCAATTGAAAAAGAGCTAGAATTCCAGGTGATCGATGTCACCTCCTCTTTCAATCTACTCCTAGGAAGGCCTTGGATTCATGTTGTAAAGGCGGTATCTTCTACTCTTCACCGGAAGATCAAAATGCCCTTGCAAGACGGCATTACCACCCTAGAAGCAACCCCTATGACTGTGGCTAGCTGTAACGCCACGGACCGCACCGACCTATGGGGATTCGATTTTGTGGGGATGATTGAAGAAGAGTACCTTTTCAGGCCCTATTTCACCACAAGCATCGACGCAATGCTGCAAAATTTGGGGTATTTACCGGGGGCTACCTCGAGGCCATATCTTCCAGCTGGGAAGATTATTGAAGTCCTGAATGACGGGGAATCTCACTTCGGCTTAGGGTATGCTGTGACCCCGGGAAATTTGGTCCGAGCAGGCATTGAGAAAGCTTGCAACATCATCAAGGGTACCTACTTGGGCCCTTATAGCCCAAGGTTGGCTGACTATTTCGTCACACCGGTATTTGGGGCTATTCAAGCTGGCCTATATCAACCAACGATCACATATCCCGAGACTAAACTAGCTCGGGAATGCAACTATATTCCAAATGACATATTTGCCCTCATCCAATCTGAATCCAAGGAGGGTACTGACAATGCCGAGCCCGTGCTGGGGCTCTTATTTGGGGAAGACAAAGTTTTTCCGAACCCCAAGGAAGACTTGGTGAACCTGATCCTTCGAAGCAACAGGTTCGATCCTTCAAAGCTGATCTTGGAGGTCGGTGCTGATACTGGGAGAAGAGCCTGGAGGAAGACCATCAAGTGGACCGATGCCCAGGGTCGAGTCTACAAGCTAACCACCGGGGAAGGAGACATGCCGGACATCGATTCCGAGTCTGAGTCTGAGTCTGAGTCTGTATTCGAGTCTAAGGGGTCTAGTGCTAGAGTCCAAACTATAACCCCCCTCCCAATAGTCACTGCCACTGGAGCCTCGGGGCCTGTCCCGAAAGCGCTCCCAATCCCGCCTCTGACCAATGATCAGATGGCCGCTCTCTTTGAGCTATTTTCTAAATTTACCATCAATAATAACGAAAACCGTTCCGCTTATGACTTGTCTTATTTTCAAAATACTTTCAATTTCAAAAATGTTTTCTGCAATGACATTGAGAAACCCGATGAACAGGTGTCCTTGCCTCCGCATCTGATCGAGCAACTAGAATAGAGGGAATCCCGAGACCCGGTAATCGAAGAAACTGAGTCTATCAATGTGGGAACAACCTTAGAGCCCCAGATGCTTAAGTTAGGGTTATCCTTAGATCCCGAGGAGAGACAACAACTCACAAACCTCCTCCAAGAATTCAAGGATGTCTTCGCATGGTCCTACAAGGACATGCCGAGGATAGATCGGGAAATAGCTGAACACCGCATACCCATCAAAGATGGGTGTAAACCGGTAAAACAAAAGCTTCGAAGAATGAAGCCCGAGTGGTCTCTCAAAGTCAAAAAAGAGGTAGACAAACAATTCAAGGCAGGCTTTATACAAGTGTCTGAATATCCAGACTGGGTTGCGAACATCGTGCCGGTACCCAAGAAGGACGGCAAGGTGCGGGTATGTGTAGATTTCCGAGACCTTAACAAGGCCAGCCCAAAAGACGATTTTCCGTTGCCACACATATACATACTGGTGGACAACACGGCCGATCATGCCCTTCTATCATTTATGGACGGGTATGCCGGGTACAACCAAATCAAGATGGCGAAAGAGGATATGGGTAAAACCACTTTCACCACGCCATGGGGTACTTATTGTTATACCGTTATGCCGTTTGGGCTCATTAATGCCGGGGCCACTTATCAACGAACAGCCACGACCCTGTTACATGACATGATGCACAAGGAAGTGGAGGTCTATGTCGATGACATGATCGTTAAGTCTAAAAACCGAGACGGGCATGTGGCTGCCCTAAGAAAATTCTTCACCCGACTGCGTAAGTATAACATGAGGTTAAACCCTCAAAAGTGCAGCTTCGGGGTAACATCAGGCAAATTACTGGGCCATATTGTTAGCCAACGCGCCATCGAGGTCGACCCAGCTAAAATCAAAGCCATCACCGAGATGCAACCACCTAAGACCAAAAAAGAAATAAGGGGGTTTCTCGGGAAAGTTCAATACATCTGCCGGTTTATCTCAAAGCTAACCATGGTATGTGAGCCCATTTTCAAGAAACTGAAGATAGGGGGCGGGTACTATGGGACAATAAATGTCAAACGGCTTTTGACAGGATCAAGGAAATCCTGTCTGCTTCACCGGTATTAATGCCACCTCAACCCGGTTTGCCTCTGTCGTTATACCTAACAACGACTGAGACAGCCATGGGGGCTATGCTGGCCCAGACAGTCGATTCAGAAGAACGGGCTATTTACTACATCCGTAAAAAAATTCCTGGAATACGAATGCAAATATACAATGCTCGAGAAAACGTGCCTAGCTCTGGTTTGGGCCACTAAAAAGCTCAGACACTACATGCTCAGTCACGAGGTACATGTCCTGTCCAAAATGGATCCAATCAAATACTTGTTCGAAAAACCCATTCTTAATGGAAGAATGTCCAGATGGACTTTAATGCTAGCCGAGTTTGACCTCAAGTTTGTACCGTTAAAAGCCATCAAAGGCCAGGTGGTAGCCGAGTTCCTCGCCGACAGCCCGATATCTGAAGAGGGCTATACCGATACTTAGGCTTTTCCAGATGAAGACATATTCCACACTAATACCGAAACATGGGACTTGTATTTTGATGGAGCATCCAATTTTCGAGGATTTGGAGTCGGTATTCTCCTTATATCACCACAAGGGGAGCACACACCGTTAGCCATCAAATTAGACTTTGATGTGACAAACAACGCGGCCGAGTATGAAGCGTGCATCCACGGGTTGCAAGCGGCCGTTGATTTGGGAATTACAAATCTCCGGGTTCACGGGGACTCGTCCCTAGTCATCAATCAAGCCCTTCAAAAATGGAAAACTCGGAACGCCAATCTCGTGACTTACCAAGCACGAGTAAGGGTTCTAGAGAAGCAATTTCAGAAGGTAGAATATATCTACCTCCCACGTGAAGAAAATCAGTTCGCGGACGCACTTTCCAAATTAGCATCCTTACTAAATATCCCGGAACATATGTCAAGTATGCCGATCTGCGTCGAAAGACGGTCCGAGCCGGCATATGTTAACGCCATTCAAGATATCGAGATCACCGATCCAGAACCTTGGTATCAGGCTATCCAAATTTATTTGACTACGGGAGAATATCCCCCGGGAACTGAAAATCGGGCCAAGAAAGCCCTGCGAAGACTGGCCACCCAATTCATTCGTACGGACGACGGTCAGTTATACAAAAAGATGGCACAGGGGGCTTTACTCCTGTGTATCGACAAGACACAGGCCGAAAAAGTAATGGCCGAAGTACACGACGGTGAAAACGGTCCGCATATGAACGCCCATATGCTAGCCCGAAAAATCATGAGGCTCGGGTACTACTGGAACAGTATGGAGACCGACTGTCAGTCATATGTCAAACACTGTCATAATTGTCAAATTTTCGGCAATATTCAACACATGTCATCATCGCTACTATACACCATGACCTCGCCATGGCCATTTTCGACATGGGGGATCGATATAATTGGGAAAGTGAACCCTTCCGGGACGGGAGGTCACTGTTTTATTTTGGTAGCTATCGACTATTTCACCAAATGGGTCGAAGCCGAATCATACCGTGTCTTGAACACCAAGCACGTGGCCAAATTTATTCAGAATAAAATAATATGCCGATATGGGATCCCACATGAGTTTATCAGTAATCACGGGACCCACTTCCAAGCCGAAACCTCTACTTTGCTAGCGAAATACAAAATCCAGAGGCATACATCTTCACCTTACCGTCCCCAAACAAATGGAGCGGTAGAAGCTGCCAATAAAACGATAGTCACCATACTTAAAAAGATGGCTGATAATTATCGGGACTGGCCCGACAAAATACCCTTTGCCCTGTGGGGGGTACCGAACGTCGATCCGAACTGCAACCGGGGCAACTCCATATTATTTAACGTATGGCATGGAGGCAGTCCATCCGGTCGAATTAGAAATTCCGTCTCTCAGAATTCTACTAAAAAGTCAAGTGCCCGAAGTAGATTGGGTTCAAGCTCGATATGACTCGTTAATTCTCTTGGACGAACGACGGTCTCGGGCTCTCAATAACATCCAAATATATCAAAAAAGAATCAAGCGGGCCTTTAACAAGAGAGTCAGGCCCAGGAACATCAAAGAAGGTGATTTGGTCCTAAAATCGGTTCGTGTCTTACTACCGGTTGACCCAAGAGGAAAATTCAAACCCAATTGGGCTGGGCCATACCTAGTCAAGAAGGTTCTATCAGGAGGAGCCGTAATGCTGACGGACCTGGACGGGAATGAATTCGTCAACCCAACCAACCTAGACCAGCTAAAATGCTACTACCCCTAAACCTTTGCTCAATGTCATTCGCAAAAATTATTTAAAAAGAAAAGCATCTTTTTCAAAATTTATAAGTAAGTCAATAAGTTAGGATTATTTATCCTACTGTCGCAAATCTCGAACTCATAGTCTTGATGTATTTCGAAGTTGCAAAAAATCTACGCCCGAACTACGTTTGGTTTGATTCCACTAACTGTGGATACGTAGGCAGCCCCTCAAAAGGGCGCAACCACCGCAATAACGAAAAAGACAGAAACGGTTTCACTAATATAGTACTTTTATTCCAAAAAAAACAAACACCGATAAACTCGGTAATTCAAAATTACAAAAACCACAAAAAAAACAAGCACAACAAAAATAGTAATAATATTTAAATAATAATAATAATGGAGACTAGTATCCGGGCATCTTGCCCTTGCCCTTGTCCTTCGGGTCTCGTGGAGCCCGAGGTCGCCGGGGTGGGGAGGAGCGTTCCCGGATAACCACGGGAACCTCCTTGGCTCGAGTCCTCTTCTTCGACAGAGGATCTTCAGCTATGGTTACGGGCCCAAGTCGAGCCCGTATATGCTCTGGCAACCTGTCCTTAGGACCAAGTCGGTCCTGGACTGAAGACCTAGCCCCTGGTCTCCCCTCCAAATTTGTCTGGGGGGGCACTCCCCCCAGAGCACCTCTAGCGTCGTACCCCCTAGCTCGAGTCCTGTCTCTTCTTCTCTGACCCAGCTTCAGCCCGGCTATCGGGGCTAGAGTCTCCCCTTCAGCAAAGAAATCCCTGTTATCCTTGATCTTCTCTCGCCAAAGCAGGTCGAAGGCCTCGTCGACCTTTAGAGCAGCACGAGCTTCGGCAGTCTCGGCTTTGGTCCACCTTTCATAGGAATAAGACACCCAGGTAGAATGGAGCGACTTGGGAACGGACCAAGTAACTCGAGTGTACCACCTCTGGATCCAGGTGTCGCACATAATGTCGGTCAGCTGGGTAGGTGCACTTACAACTGCCTCGTTCTCCGGGATGCGCTGAGTCCACCCATACTGCCTGAGTATACGGTCAGGATAGAGGTGAACCGTCTGGCTAAGAGACAAAATCACCTGATAGCGCGCCTTGTCTCCAGGCGCCAAACCCGTCCAAGCATAAATCAGCCACCATGGAACCACCCATCGTATCAACGGACCACGATGGAATGTTAATTCTTCCTACCAATATTTCTGGGTAATAAGGCAGGACGAGTTGGTAGGCCGTCTCCTTGTCATCACCTGGTTAAACAAATATTGACTCGGGTTGGGAGGAGGCTCGATCTTTGACAACCTCTCAAATAGCCAGAGCTGAAAAGAACACAACATTCATGAGAACAATTCGGAGGTTCGCCAGAAGGCACTCGATCGAGTACCGGGGTCACTCGATCGAGTGACGCCCCTAAAACGAGGCAGTAGACCCCTTTACGAGGGCACTCAATCGAGTGCTAGGGTGACTCGGTCGAGTGCCCCCTGTAGCAGTATATCGCGAAAAAAAAAATCAAGGGAAAAGCGATATACCTGCAGCAGACGGGTGCTCCCAGTGAAACGGGCTGACTCATCCCTCTTTCGGTTGTCCAAGCCCTGAATGATTTCCCCCGTGATCAACAATGCGGGACTACACTCCGTCTCCATAAGGTCAGCAATGACGAGAAGACGAACGCTACTCATACAAGACAGCAGGTCCATATGGCCTTCAAAGGCATACACGTGCAGCATACAGAAGGCGAACGCCCTACGGCTATGAATGGGCGTAACCCGGATGTCGTACGGGTTCATGAACTTCTCAACTAAGGCAAGCAGAGAAACGGTATCCCCTTCAAGCATGCGGGATACTTCAGCATGGGAGAGCCCCAAAAACTCCCGTAATTTCCTCCTGGGGTCCCGAACTGAGAAAGGGACAGCAGGGCGGAGCAGTGGGTTCCACCCTCCTATGGCAGCAATTTCCTCAGGGAGAGGACAGATCTCGCCCCGAGGGAAGGCGAAAACGTGGTAGGTGTCATCCCAGAAGGTCAGACAGGCATCAAGAAAATGACGGTCCACGTGCATTTGACGGAACGTAAACAATTGAAATATGCCTGACTGCCTTAAGGCTACCTTGCTCGCATCCCTAAAACGGTGGGCCCAGTCTTGCAGCATGTCAATCAGACGGTCAATGGCCATGATAAAATTTCTTGAAGGAGATAAAAAAAAATTGAGGAGAAGATGAAATTTTGAGAGTTGTGACAAAAAGAGGAGCCATGGTGATGTATTTATAACACCAAAACTCTGGTGCATCCCTTGCAGCTGTGCCTCCTTGGCCCAAGCGGGCCTAGAGATACAGGCCCGACTCTTATCTCCTCCCCACAGACACAGGAATTTAGTCATCCCGAGCAGTCTGTCAAAATTCAAAAAATTCAAAAATATACATTCTAAAATCTTTTCTAAAATATTTTCAATCATCCAAATTTTTATTCCCCAGCGCGAGTCATTTTACTACCTACGTGTTGCATACATTTTATGTGACTTATACAGGTACGACTCAAACAGGGACATACAACCCTCTAAATCTCCCCAGCGGAAGTCGAAGGCGGCGCTTTCACGGGATGGGCCTACACACAGGCGCACCCAGGACTTACACTACAAGTCCAACTTCCCCGGAATGGTACGGGATGGGCCCACATATAGGTGCACCCAGGACTTATGCGACAAGTCCGACTCCCCACGGAGTTATTATCATCAAGCTCAGGTATGATTTCTATCTTATGGCTGGCGAGCCCTTCACGCGAGTCTAATGGACTATAAACGACCCGATCGAAAGTCTACCAGGTCTTAATTGACTTGGCAGCTACTCTGACTTTCGCCCTGTCCAAGCCTCAGTCAGAGTGGGGGCTCTGTAGACACCCACATTTTGACTGCCAGGTGTCTATGGTAGTTTCCAAAAAAACACCCGATGATGATCGGACGCTAACGTGCTCTAACGCGCTCGGATACGGGCTCGAAATCAATAATGTCCGGCATGGGCTTTTAACGGGATACAAACCTCACAAAACCGACCTCAAATTCAGGCCCAGTGGGTCGCTCCGAGCAAAATAAGACTAATTTGAGTCAAAATCGACACCAAAGATAATTCCCGTCTTTTAGCGACCAGGTCAAAACCCGATCAAGACGAACTCGACACACAAAACGACCTGATACATTCTAGAAACTTGCGCCAAATTCAAAATCAGTCAAATCAATTCAAAATCAATCCAAAATCAATCAAGAGCAATCAAGACCAATCACTCCTAAAATTTTGCGGCCTGATTGATCCACTCGGTCGAGTGGATTGACCCACTCGATCGAGTGGAGCCTCAAAGAAGCAGTCCAGGTTCATTCACGAGGGCACTCGACCGAGTGCACTAGGGCCACTCGGTCGAGTGACCCTATGTCGTGGGTTTCCTATATAAACCCCATCAACCCTCAACTTTTGAAACAACTTTGAGTCACATTTTTCAGCCAACTTTGCACTCATCTTACACCACATTCCAGCCATAGTTCAACTCTTAGGCATCACCACACTTACACATATTTTCCGAGAGCACAAACTCGTAAAAATCTCACACAAACCGAGCCATACACACACATACCATCAACTCCTCCTATGTATCTCGACGTTCTCGTGCCATTGCCGCCATTTGACGAACCGTATCCCGAGAAGCAAGAACATGTAGGTTGAGGGTGTGACGATTCAACGCCGACTTCTCCTTCTTCAGCTTTTTTTTCTCGTTCCTTTTTATGTACATTTGTATTTACGTTTATAGTATTATATCTAGTCGATAGTAACGACATTACTAGCGTTAATATTCTACTTTTCGTATTTAATTATCGTTATGTACATTTTATTATAATATCGTGTACCGTGTATGCATAATAATTTCAAAACTCGGATCCAAGCACGTTTGACAACGATGGTCACTTTTTTTAAAGATCCGTTTAATAGTGCGGTTATGATCATTCGTAGTTGAACGTGCATACATCCATTTCTAAGATTGGTATGGAACCCGTTGACACGAAAACCAACATCACGTAATCCGTAAGGATTAATATTGATGTCGTGACGTAGAGGGACTCAATTTCGTCAGCAATCAAAATTTCAATCTAACGATAACGTTTTTATAAAATTCCGATAACGGTATTATAATCGTATGCATACACGATTATGGTACTGGAAACCAAGTTAAATACAAATCGTGCGATATTTGTGTTTGATTTGGCAAATCATCGATTTTAAACCCAAAAAATAAACGAGTCACAACTCGTACAGGGGCTACTCGACCGAGTACATAGGCTACTCGATCGAGTAGCACCCCAAATTATGGGCAGTAGCCTCTTCTAGGACGCACTCGACCGAGTCAGGCCATGACTCGACCGAGTGGGTCCTGTAGCCCAAAAAACCGAGTGCTTTTTCTTATCATCCGAGCCTCGTCTTTTAAAAAAAAAACGACTTAGTCGACACGTGTAAAGTCAATCACATGATAAATACATGCATATCATCGCACATAAACAATTTTGATCGACGGTCCCACTATTAATTTTGCGTTGACGACTCCGTAGTCGTATCCGACGCATAATTAATTTAGACTCCAATTCATCAACATGATAAATTGGGACAAGGCATCGGGATTTGGGATCGGGCTAGCACCACGCCTAGGTCCTATATCCCCGTCCTTCGATTAATACATAAAATAATATGTATTTAATTGAACTTAGTCCATTTACACGATTCACGGTCTAGTTTATACACGGGTCCGTTTCTAACTATTACTTATCATTTTGATTATATATTTTGATTATTCTATATTGTTGTTCGTTGTATTGTGAATTCCGGGTTGTATTCCGCCCGTGTAATTTGTAACCGATTTATTATTGATTTGCTTTATTTATTTACGTTTTACCGTTTGTAAATGAACCCTCGCATGCTAAATCACTTCGACAATAAATTAGATGCATTAAATTGACGTAGCTCACATTTAATTTGCATGCTTAGCTAAAACGCTGTTTGCATATCATTTCACCGAATCACTAACGCACATATTAGAAAGTCAAACGATGTCTTAGTAGAGGCCGCTATGTGCGGGCGGGGTTGGGTGTCCTTAGTGGGCTTCCCAACACGTACCCTCACCCCTTACTCAGAACCTCGGTTTCCGGATGCCCGAAACCGTTGGCGCACGAGAGTCATTCAATACACGATAACCGGTAGTGACGGTATCGGTAACGCAATGCAAAGGGACGAGCCCAATAAACTCTAAAACCAAAATGGGCCATACTTTGTGTATGGTCCATAGCGATATAGAGTGGGCTCGAACGGTTCCGAATAACCACAACATTCGGTGGCGACTCCATTTCGACTTAAATTTCAATTCGATCCATTCTCATATGGAGGTGCATTCACCTACCCAAACCCGCGCGTGGCCGCGTCGGGGTGGACCTACGTCATGTCCAAACTTTCGAGTCTCGATAATGTTTTTTATGACTTCGGTCAACACGTGTCAAGTCAATCACGTGATTTACTACTTTCCAAAACCATGCATCGTGTCGTTTACATCATTCTATAGCATTCAATATTATTCGCAAACCGTTATTATCGTTATTATCGTTACTAACACGTTTGTTTCTATTTTTGGCATTTTATTTCCATTTTTGTTTTATTGTACTAAAACGAATCTCGCATGCTAAATACAACTTTGACGTTAATTTTAGATGCATTAAATCAACATAGCAACTTATTCTATTTTTCGCATGTTTAGCCAAAATATTTTTTGAATATCATTCAATCGTATTACTAACGCGCGTATTCAAAAGTCAAACGATATCCTAGTAGAGGCCGCTAATGTGCGGGCGGTGTTCTTTGTGAACTTCCCAACACGTACCCTCACCCCTTACTCAGAACCATGATTTCCGAATATCCGAATCCATTGGCGCACGAGAGTCATTTAATACACGGTATCCGATAATGTGGGTATCGGTATCAAATGCAAAGGGACGAGCCCAATAAACCCTGACATCCGAATAGGCCATACTTTGTGCATGGCCCACTAAGATATAGAGTGGGTTCGAACGGGTCCGAACTCCCACAAAGTTCGGTGGCGACTCCACTTCGATTTAAATTTCAATTCGATCCATCTCATATGGAGATTCATTCGCCTCCCCAAACCCGCGCGTGGCCGCGTCGGGGTGGACCTATGTCATGTCCACAGAGGGCCTACCTCTGAACATACCCTCAGGGTCGGGATGACTGAGGGTCTTGGGACGTCCTTAGCTGGGATAGACTAGGGCTCGGTCGGTCTGATCCGAGATCATGCCTCGAGGCCGAGCCGAGTGTTGGGGAGTCTTCGTTGACGCGCGTCTAGGGATCGTCCGGAGGGCTCCGGCCTGATCCCCCAGTGTCAGCCCTGAAGGCTTCGGAACTTCCCCCAAGTGGGGTTGATCCGGGTTTGGGGTCGGTGGATAGTGTTTAGCGGATTACCGACCTCATCAATTATGATGTGATATTTTTAATATATAAATATATATATAGACATGAAAGTCACAATTATTAATTAAGACGAGATTAAGACATATCGAAAAGTGCGAAAGTGATAATTAACCCCCTTAAGTTTGGGTAATTGTGAGATTAAACCCCATAGGTTTCAAATGTTGTAATTAGACCCCATAACTTTGAGTAGAAGTGAAATTTGTTTCAATTTTTATTTTCAACATAAATTATATCATTAAATCATGTTATATATAAACTAATTGTATACTGAATAATTATTAATATTTTTAAAGCAATTAAATAATTTATTAACATAATTTTGAATTTTTTTAATAATTTTTATATACTCTGTAATTCATATAATCCATGAGATTACTTTTACATATTTCGATTTTAAGTGATTCATTTCAATATTTTTTTCCAAAATATGTAAAAAGTTGCATACATTTTATAAATATATCATTATTTTTATTGTATACTGAGAAAATGTATAAATAAATAGAGGTTTTGTTTTTAAGGTGCAATTTTAATTGAAAAAAAAAACTTTGATTGAATTTCACTTCTACCCAAAATTATGGAGCTTAATTACTACCATTGAAACTTAAGGGGGTTAATCTCACAATTGATGAAAGTTAAGGGGGATAATCACCACTTTCGCGTATTTAAAAGTGATTAAGACATACCAATCATACGGAGTGTGCTCTCTCCGTACAACTAAGATCTTCCCACTTTTGTTCATTTGTGAGAAATATAATATTGAAGTGGGAAGATCTTAGTGGTACGGAGGGAGTAATAAATAGGTGATAAAACTTACTCCGTAACATATTATGACATACAATGATTATGAGTATATCAGTTGTATACGGAGTATCAGCTTATATTATACGAAGTAGCTGGTCGGGTCGTGCCGGCCGTGCCAAATTTTCGTGTCGGACCGGCGGCGGTGGCCCGGCCCAGATTGCCTGCTTTAGTATCAACTTATATAAAATATTTATATATTAAGCCTATTTATGATTATAGAGAATTATATAATCATAATAAACCTATTATATATTCATTATATATAGAGTTTATAAAATGCAATTATTATTCTACACTATATATTTTAATAGAGTTTATTATTATGTGTACTTAGTTAATCATATGAGCATATTTTTTAATAAAACTAATCTAACACTAACCGAATTTAGGAGTGGTAACTTATCATCCTAATCTCTTATTTGATCAATTATTTATACATTTATTATGTAAGAAATAAACACGTCTATTTATACTATCATGAAATTTAATTACTAATATCGTTATATATATACACGCTACGTACAATATGTTTTTTTATTTTTATCTATGTCAAATTGAGTTTCTTACTCCCTCCGTTCCAATCAATTCCATGCATATGGTAATTGTGCACTATTCATAGGTGAGAATAATCATCGATATAACTTTTAATATATACATAAAATAAAGTCATGTGAGATCTTGTTTAAATTGTCTAATCGAGTGCATCATGAATATCAATTTTTTATGATTTTTAGAACTATGTAACTAAAGATATAGACAAAAGAAAACGTGCATTGATGTACGTGATAAAGCAAATGTATGAAATTGATTGGAACAGACAGAGTACTTTACATTGATACGTAAATATTATTATCATTGATACGTATGTGGATAGTATTTCATTACTATTAGACCACGACTTGGTATCATTATCATTGTTACTAAAAATCAGTCCATGCATCGCACAGACTTTCCAATTAGTGTAAAATAAATCGGGTTTAGTTTGTCAATCATTGGGATATTAAGTAACGGGTACAAGTGAGTTGGGTTGGGTCGGTACTGGGTCGTTACATTTTCTGGTCAGCTTGTCGGATCGGATCATCTTTTAATTTACATCTTAATTAATTAACTAATCAGAAATTAACAATCACGGTTATAAAAATAAACAACGTTTCATAATTAAACACATACGCATTTTTCGTTTTATATGAAAATCTATATCTATATAATCTATATAATAATATAAAAAGGCAAACTAAGAAGTCTTCTTTCTAATAAGCCGACACGTGGCATCACTACAAGCCGACACGTGGCATCACTAAAACTTAATCCTTAAGCTACTAAATGAAGGTGTTTGATTTTTTGTTTTAGAAAAAAAATTCTTTGATAATAAGTATAATTCATTATTGAAGAGTAATATTATTCATCACTACGGAAGATTAACAAGTTGGTGACTTCGAAGTATCTTTGTATTTTTATCTATAAATATAATCAAAGATAATATGTTTCTATAAAAATATTTTTTTACTTATTCTAATTATAAAATACAAAAATTTAGAATTTAGCATGTTGCTTTTAGAATGACGACATTAATTACACAAATGACATTTATACCCTTCCCTTCTAATTAGTTTCTAATATATTTTTTAACTTAATAATAAAGACGATAACGATAATTAAACACATAACTAACGATATTAACAATTTAAGCGGAAAAATATCAATTGATAACCAACGACGGTAATTAATGAGATTAACAATAATAAGACACATAATTAACATTTTACAATTAAACGATCATGACGTAAACGATAAATAAACAATTATTTAACACTAAATTTAATCATTTGCATAAGTTTAAAAAATATTTAGACAAAATAATTAAAAAAGTAATTAACGATTTAAAGATCTAATTTACGTCTATTATAAATATTAATAAAATCCCAAAAATTGTCCCAGACCTCTTCGAGACTATAGAACACTTCAAGGCTAAAACAAAGGGATATAAATTCTTCTCAAGATAAAACAAACACGTCCCGTGCGTTTGCACGGGTGAAAAAACTAGTATATAATAAAAAGGCAAACCTTTTTACATTCTCTTACAACATTTATTTCAAAGTGAATATCATCAAGCCACGTCATCAACGTCATCCATCATTGTTTGACACATGGCAGCTTTCTTCACCCCTTATTCTTCCACTTAATATTTGTAGCATAAATAAGCCATATGAAAAGTATCTAAAGATCATAAAAAAAAACATTATTAACTTCTTTTTTATACTTCTCCATTTCATTAATATCTCATTATATGCCGTAAATTACAAATGTTTGATGTCCTTTTGTGGACGTACACTTTCCTTGAAAAGATATTATTTTATTATGAAGTGTTTTTTTTCTATTTAGCATCAACGCACTTAAAATTGTTTATACTGTAATTATCAATTATTGATCTTTTGAGATTAATAATACAAAATTTTAATTCGTTTTTTTTTAACTATATATTGATATAAGCTAAATAACTTAGTTCGAGTTTGTGAAAGTGATTTTATTTTTTAGTTGATGGTGAATAGTTGCGATAAATCACATTAAAAACGTTTCTCTAACTAGCATGAGTAGACACATGATTGTAACGATATAAAGAGGAGAAATTGAAACATTCAAATTCGTTGAACAAATAAGTAGGCTAATAGTAACAAATTAGCATCGTTCTCTAAGAAAAAAAAAAGTTTTGACATATTATTATTTAAACTTCATTTATCTCTAGGTATTACTTCATTTGTTTCAAATTAAAGTTAGTTGAATTTCTTATAATTTTTAATTTTTATATGTCTACAAGTTCAAATTTTGATTTAACCAATTCCATATTTTGTAGTATATTGCTCAATTTTATTCCATTACATTGTTCTTCGCAAATGAATGTTTAAAATTAAGTACTTTAGAAAAGAGAAATTAAAATTAAAAAGACATTATTGTTCATACAAATAAAATCTATTTAGGGAAGTCGTGTACTCCCTCCGATTCACAAAGATGTTCCCATTTGATTAAAATATATCTCACATATCTTTGTGAAACCCCAAATTTCTATCTAAAAATTATAATTCTCCGTATGAAATAACAATATAAATTTAATGTACACACAATTAGGTGATAATTAAACAAGTCCGTGCATTGCACGGGTACAAAACTAGTTAATATTTTAATTAAAAAACTAATTAAAGGGGGGGGGGGGGAGTTGCAAGCTCTGCATTCTCGCCATTTCTCGCTCAGACGAAAATCTCGGACACTGTTTTGGCAACAATCAACAATATCATCAATTATTTAATATTATTTTCACAATTCTGTTAGACTCGTCCTCGCACAAAGTCTTCAATGTAGATGCTCTAAGCCCATAAAGGAGACAAGATGCATATTCCCCGAATTACACTCACTCCTCCGATACGAGTAAATTTCAAATTCATTTTTATATGGTCAAATATTATCTATATGGTTGGATAAAGACAAAACTTTTGCACTATTTTCAATGCATAAAGACAAATCCATGGGTTCGTGCATAGTCATGATTTTGAATGAGAGATTATATCAGGATAGTATGGGGTTGGAATTCGATTCCTCATGTCTTATGTTTGTTTCAATTCTACATGGGATAAGGTTAATACTTAACTAGTATCAATAATCTTAAAAAAAATACATTTAAAATATTTATTTCTGATAAGTTAATTAATTTCATGCATATTATGTTTTAATTAATTAATTAATTTTGTTAATTTGATACTTATGGCTATCAATCTCATACCCAAGGAGGCAAGGAAGGGTTGAGTATGGAAAACACATACCTTATGAGTTTGAGGTATGAGATAAAACAAGTTTTTTTGCAAACAAATTCAAGGTACGAGGTTAACTCATTCCAAACTCATACCTTAACTCGTACCCGTCAGAAGCAAGGAGACGAATGGTTAAAAGAAAGAGTTTTTTGTCAGAAGACACCTAACATTTATGCCTTCCGTAAAAAAGACACCTTAAGTTTTTTTTTTTGCCCAAAAGCACCTTACGTTTCCATTTCTTTGTTTAAAGGCACTTAAGCCCCAATTCCGTTAAAAAACGTTAGATTTAACGGTTGTTTCATTTTTATTACTCTTAATCACTTCAATCCTATTAATTCCCTTTATTCATTTCTCATTCATTTCTCATAATACTCAATTTTCTCTTCAAGAATTCTTTTATCTCTCTACTTAATTTAACCTCACATTTATGAAATGGATTAATTCCAAAGCTGATCATTTGTGTATCAAGTGGGCCAACTTTATTATATAAAAGAAAATTACTTGCTTACTTATCAACCTTCTCTTAGACTACTAGCTACACATGGACGGAGGAAGATATGTAAAGGTAATGAGGAAATCAAGCCCCGATAAGCAAATTAGGATGCTGATTATACTATACAGTCAATCAGTCATGCTATAATCAAGTCCATTTGCTTTTATATATGGAATATGACAAGATGAAGAGTAGAATCTACGGAAGTCTGACGAGGGATATTCGTAATATATATACTTCGGCTTAGAAGCATGTAATTTAGAAGCACATTTGATATTCCCCGGCTTTGAAGAATTGGAGTAGGTTCATAAGAGTACTATTATGAACTTATGATGTAATCTTATTGATATTGGGGAGAGATAAAAGAGTTTTTGAAGGAAAAATTGAGGATTATGAGGAATGAATAAAGGACATGAATGAATTAATTTAGTTTGATTAAGGAATGAAATGATTAAGAGTAATAAAAATGAAGCAACCGTTAAATCTAACTTTTTTTTTTAACGGAATTGGGGCTTTAGTGCCTTTAAACAAAGAAATGAAAACTTAAGGTGCTTTTAGGAAAAAAAATACTCTTTTTATCGAATACCTAAATATTAGGGGTCTTGTTACAAAATACACTAAAAGAAGGGCTGAAATGGTAGTAGAAGAGATATACTTGAAGGAGGTTGTTATTGCAATAGAATAGAATGCGACACGGCACAGGTACAAAGAAATGGTATTACAACATCTCAACCACCATCTCCTTTCCACCTGGCTTCACCTCAAAACAAAAATCTTCCCCTATTCGTCGTGTTATAAGTTTACTTATTCAACAATCATTCATATCATTAATTAAATTAATACTCCATAAATTACAATTAACATTTGATATGACTCTCTCCCACATTTAGTTAGCAATAAACAAAGCTGTAAATTGAGTAAAAGATAACTGAAACGTCATCCTCCTACATACTTTGTGCTGCACACTCATTCTGTTTTTTTCTGATCAGATCATTCCAAACTAACTTTAAATCAATCCCACAGATCATTTGTCAGAGAAACAACCCACATCTCCTATAATATCTTTGTTCCTCAGATCCATATCCATATAGATCTTTTCATTAAATACTACTCTACTCCTGCTACTGCTACTGCTACTGCTACTGCTACTGCTACTACCAAAATCTGTGAAAAAAGAAAGGGAGGAAGGATGTCTAAACAGACATACAGTGTTTGTTTCTGTTGTAGGAGGAGATTTAAACTGGCTGTATCAGAAGCCCCTCAAGAAATCAAGGCCTTGTTTAACAGGTACTCTGAGAATGGATTGATGACTGCTAATCATCTCCATCAGTTCTTGTCTGTCGAACAGAAAGAAGACAAGTCAACTGTTGAAGATGCACAAATCCTTATTGACAGTCTCAGACACCTCAATGTCTTCCACAAGTCTGGTATTAATCTTGAAGGCTTCTTCAAATACCTCTTTGGGGATCTTAATCCTCCCCTTTCTCCTAAACTTGGGGTACCTTTTCTTCTCTCTTTAATCCTTCTAATTTCACTACTCTTTTGCTACTCCACTTTTTACTAATGGGTTGTTTAATTTGAAGTACTATCCCAAAAAGATTACCTCATTTCGGAGTATTTTAATCAAACGAGACAATTGAGGGTATATGGTTTTTTGGATTTGCCATATTTGGTAATCCGGTATTAGAATGTCCTGTTGTGGGACGGGACCCACCCCACCCCACAGCTTCTGTCTGTCTGTCTGTCTTGGATTCTGTAGTTGTAGTAAACACAATCTTACATGGATAGATCTTGCTGCACCTGTCTTTTTCCTGCTTACAAGCTTTGTAATTCTGCATTAGGAAAGTTGAGAAGTTTGTGTAGCACAAATTTAGTGACTTTTCTGGGATTTACTACTTAATTAATGCCGCATCACCTTTTAGACTTGTAGTTTTGTACTGACATGTTTGTTGCTTGAGGAATGAATCATAGGAATATTACTGGAGTGATACTTCTTTTGATAACTCCTGTCTGATGTGAGAGTTTCCTGTATGTGTAAAGTTACATCCTTTTTTAACAATCTGAAAGCAAGATATTTGGAACCACTGAATGAAGCAGAATAGAGTACATGCATGAATTTGCATTTCAAAAGATTACATCTTTATAAAATCAACTTATTATGTTTGTGTTTCAACTTTCCAAGTTAGAATGCCATGTTTTTGCTTTGCTTTTGCATTATTTTCTTGTGTGGAAAGAAGACGTAAAATGTCCTCAGATTTTATGTATGGATGTCATCTTTTTCCTCCAAATATTCTGAAAGGATTTTCCAATGAGTGGTCCTAGCTACTAGGAAGAGTGTCTATGCTAATGCTGTCATCTTCCTGTATTACTTTCTGTAGTAGCCAATCTAGGATTCCTTAGGACATAGACAGTGTTTGGCCATAGCACTTCATTCTTTTGATGGATGTGATCTCAACACTCTTCTATCTTACACTTTGAAAATCACCTTTGATGCTACACCGTTACAGTGATTCTTTTTTGAGACAATAATCCAACATGTGAGCCCAACCCTTAATCCTTATATATGTACCTTTATTTAATACATATCTTTAATGTATTGGGTTCACTTGTGAGATCGTTTACATATTTTTTTTTAAAATTTTTTTTTAATGTGATGCTATTGTAATACTCCCTCTCATTCTTTGGAAACCTACCATATTTTGAATATATGTGAGGTACGAAGTATATTTTAATCAAATGGTAGGATTCCAGTGAATGAATGGGAGGGATTACGTAAAAGTTAGTAATCCCATAGTTCACTGGAATTGCAACATTGGTGGAATATATGTGAGTACTGAGTTGTATTTCAATGAAATGTTGCAATTCAAGAACCAGAGGGAGTATATTACATCCTGTAGCAGCCACTCTATTGTGATATTTATTTTTTATTTTTTAATTGCATTCCAAACTTGGTCATAGATATAATTTCTAGCTATTTTCTTGAAGTCTAGACCGAAAGGAATGCAGAAGTACAACTGTCACGTTATGCTACTTCTTTTAATCATACTCCATATCATTGGTTTGGTTAACATAACTCACAGAATCAGCTGTAATATGGAATCATTTTATTGTGGGAGGTTCCAGTGTTCCACTGCTCTTATTCTTTGATATTGGGGTTTTAACTGTGTCTTGTTGAACCGAGTCCAAAAAGACAGTCCTATAAATAAACTGTGATGATACTCCCTCCCATCCATTCAATTCTTTTCATAGGTCCACCATTTCCCCTCACAAAAACGGCCCCCACGTCAAGAATTGAATGGATTGGGGGGAGTATATCTTAGTGAAATTGTAGTGTGATTCTTTTTTTATTTAAACTTTCCATATTGGCATATACTCCCTCTGGTCATGGGCAAAAAATAGTGACCGGAGGGAGTATCTTTTCTTATGTTTCTCAGTGCCACTTAATCTGACCTTCTATGCTGTTACTTCCCTTTATTTCAGGTTCATCAGGATATGAACTGCCCACTGTCTCATTATTACATATACACAGGTCACAATTCTTATCTTACTGGGAATCAGCTAACTAGTGACTGCAGTGATATTCCTATCATACATGCACTGGAGAAAGCAGTGAGAGTGATTGAATTGGATATATGGCCCAATTCCTCTAACGACGATGTTGATGTTCTTCATGGAAGGTATATAGTCATATAGATGAAACTTGGTTCATGAAACTTGTATCATGCTAATACAATGTGAAATCTACCCAATTAACTACAAAATATACCCATGAATCCATTAGCCTTTGGGTCAGTCTTATCGTGGGACAGTCTCAAGTTAGAATCTGTTCGGATTCCTCAGTACTGCCCTACTGATTCTTCCTTAACCCTGACTCGCTTGTAAAACCGCTAACAAATCAGTCTGCCTCCCGGCCCTCAGTTGACAGGCTAAAAAATTCTGACATTCCTGAATCTATAATCTAACCAATAATGTTTTCTCTCTGTGCTTTATTTTATAGGACAATGACTGCTCCTGTTGAGCTTATTAAATGTCTTAAGTCTATTAAGGAACATGCCTTTTTAGCATCTGAGTACCCTCTAGTGATAACACTTGAGGACCACCTTACCGCTGATCTCCAAGCTAAAACTGCCGAGGTACGTAACTCCCTGCTTTTATGATATTCATGATGACCTATGTCTGGCATCTTGGATCCTGGCCTGTTTGTAAGATATCTTTTGTTAATTACCCTTTGGTGGGCTCTGTTATTTAAAGGGTTACTGAACTCGTGCCTCATAGGAACATTTAATATGGAGTCTTACATTAGAGAATAGACATAATTCATTACTTAGAAGCCTCCACAGTGGCTCCAGTGTTCTTGCGTGTCCAAGATTTGGGCCCGGCTACTTGGATGGATTTTGTCATGATTTTTGCTTAAAAATGCCGTGTCAACTGTCGAATGTCATTCTGATTCCCATGCGAGTGCTTAGTGTCTCACGTGTGTATGCTAGGTCATATGAAGCATGGGAGTAACATAATAAATGAGGATCATTTTGAGATTTATATGGCTACTTTTTTTGGTCCAGATGATCACTAGCACATTTGGAGAGACACTGTTTTTACCAGACTCAGGCTGCTTCAAGGAACTTCCATCCCCTGGTTCACTGAAGAAACATGTTCTGATATCAACAAAACCACCAAAAGAGTATGATGAAGCAAAACTTGCACTGGACGAGCCTCAGAAGAGTCTAAAGTATTCTGGTGATGAAGAAGCTTGGGGAAAAGAAGTTCCTAGTCTTAAACATCATATTGAACTTGAGAAAGTAAGTAAAGCTATTCGTTTAGGCTGTATTTTTGTATTAAAAAAATTGCTCAAAAATCTGTTGGAAATGGTCGTATGTAGTATAATGACTTCGAGGATGGAGATAATACTGAGGACAAGGAAGAGGATGATGATATGTCTGACTCCCACCATGCACCAGAGTACAAGCGTCTTATATCTATTCGTGCTGGAAAACCTAAGGGTGGTTTAAGTGCTGCGCTAAAGGTGGAACCTGATAAAGTGAGACGTCTCAGCTTGAGCGAACAGGAGCTTGAAAAGGCAGTCATTAAGCATGGGGAGGCTATTCTCAGGTACCTATCACAGTTAATTATTTCTTTTGCTCTTTAGTAGGAGTATATTTTAGAACTGCGGACCAAATTTATATACTCGTGTAACAAATTCTTTTAATTTTGTTAATTTTGTCAGTAAAACACTAACAGAATACGAGAGTTGCTAAATGGATACTGAAAGTTTTCGAGCTTTTGTCATAGTGGCCATTTTACTCGAGCTGTCCTCATGTGAGCTCTACATAAAGCAAAGTTGATACTGAATCCATTTTAATTTTCCCTTTGCTGCTATTCTTACCATTTCCGTTTAATCAGTGGCAACCTTTGGTGGGATAAATATCAAATATTGGTCTTAGATGAAGAAACTGAAAGCGCGTGATGTGTCTCGTAGAGTTGAAATTCAGAAATTATGATATAGCTGCCAGATGGTACCATAATGATCTGGTGCTTCATATGGGTTATATAATACACCTATCTTTTTGGGTTCTTCATCATCTTATTTACCACAACATAATGGTAGAGGACAACCAAGAAGGGTTGGCCTCAATGGTAAAGAGTCTAACTCTTGACTTTGATGTCAAGACTTCAATTCCCATTGCGTTTAAGATATAGTCGTGTTGGTAGGTAATCTGTAAAAACACCAGTATAAGCCCTCAAAGAGGCCGGTGGTCTACCTTGACCTCTGACTGGGTAAGGCCTCCCCTCTGTCCTAATCACCAAAAAGAAAACAGTACAGGACATAGACACATTATTTTGAGCCAAAAAAATTAGGATTTCATAAAATAGTTGAGCCCTACAGTTTAGACATGCTCCTGTGTTGGATTTATCTTATCGAGTCAGCATTACATGGCTTATCTCAATTCTCAAACGAAACTGGATGGCCAATAACCATGCTGAGTGTTACTTCAAAGTTCAAACAATTATGAGGCGACTATTTGTAAACGGTTAGATTTTTGGCAGGTTTCACTGTGACCATGATATGTTTTCTCGGTATGTTTCACGCTCATAACTAAGTGATAAAATCATTGACCACTGGTACTTGCGACTTAATTTGAAACCTGTCAGCCTCAAACCCTTTTGGCTTAGCATATTCAAGTTCATTTTCTTTTGACTATGCATACTTGGATTTATAAACTGTGAAACCTTCCTAATTATTCATAAAATGCTCTTCATTTTGAATAATCAGGTTCACGCAGAAAAATATGCTTAGGATTTACCCTAAGGGTACAAGAATCAACTCATCAAATTACAATCCTCTCATTGCATGGATGCATGGAGCTCAGATGGTTGCATTTAACATGCAGGTTTGTCTTCCTGGTCTCCATCAAAAAGAAATAAAGTGGATCCTTCAGTGTTAGTTGAGCTTGCAATGTAAAAATAAAAAATTATTTCGGTGACAGGGATATGGAAGATCTCTATGGCTGATGCAAGGGATGTTCAGAGCTAATGGCGGATGTGGATATGTTAAAAAACCGGATATTCTCTTGAATAATGGTCCAAATGGAGAAGTCTTTGATCCGAAAGCTAAACACCCAGTTAAGAAGACCTTGAAGGTGAGTAGCTTATACTATAATTCACACACCTTTGCATTAGAGACGTCCATCAGCTTGTCTGTGTTGATGAAGGGACTTTCACCATCATTTTGATGATGTAACATTTTGGTATTTTGCAGGTAACGGTATATATGGGTGAAGGATGGTATTATGATTTCAAACATACACACTTTGACCAGTTTTCACCTCCGGATTTTTATGTTAAGGTAAGCTACATAACTTTGGTTATTATAAACCCCTATTAGTTATCTTAATTCTTTATCCTATGCATGGAATTAAATTTGAGGTGTGGAACATCGTGTCTGCTTTGAAAATGGTTTTGTGTGTGTGTCCATGATCGTATTTTGAGGCGGTATTGACCACATATATGCTACGACAACCAATATTAGCTAGTGACAACGTTTGTAGATCAAGGCGGAAGCTAATTTAGGAGTATGTTTGGGAAAGAAACTAGATTTGCAGATAGGCTATAATGCTGTATGTTAGGTACCTTTTTTTGAACAAAAAATCCTTGTTTTTGACTAAAGAGGTTTCTCACTTCATATCGTTGGTCGTCAATAGTGGATGAGAGTGTTGTAGACTGGTAGCATTTTATACATGTATATTTATTTTATATTTTGATGCTTCACAGATTGGGATAGCAGGAGTGGGAGTTGATACCGTAATGAAGAAAACTAAGACCCTGGAAGATAACTGGATACCTGCTTGGAATGAAGTGTTTGAGTTCCCACTGACCGTTCCTGAACTCGCCCTGCTTCGAGTAGAAGTTCACGAGTACGACATGTCTGAGAAAGATGACTTCGGAGGTCAAACATGTTTGCCTGTTTGGGAGCTCAGGGAAGGCATACGGTCTGTGCCTCTTTACAGTCGCGAGGGAATTAAGTACAGTTCAGTCAAGCTTCTTATGCACTTTGAGTTTATTTCTCCCTGAAATTTTGAGCTCTGAGATGTCACTGTATCTCTGTATCTGTCGGGGACCCCTTCTTTGTTTATAATTATTACAGTAGAGTGTGAATTATGTTCTGCATAATGCAACTCTGGTTTTGTCCCTGTAAATATGTGAGAATTGAGAATCATGCGTTCAGAGTGTTGCCTTCATTTTTGGATCGTGTTTTCTTCCCTTGTTTTGCAATTCAGAATTTTGCAATTGAGGCTGCTGTCCTCCCAGAATGATATTTTCCTGTTTGGATCATGTTTTTTTCTCTCTACTTTTCCACCGCTTATGTTATTCCTCAAGTCTATTGTGATGCGACTAAGTACGTGTTTCATTGAACCAAAAATAATAATCTCCCTTGACTCTTGGGTTTCCACTATGGGTGATAATGAGACGAGACGGCTCGCGAGCAACTTGAGCTCGGCTCCGTCGTTGTCTCATTCTCGCCGAAAAAGTGAACGTAATTCCCCCGGCGCGCAAGTGCAACCACCTTCTCTATTGCGTTCCTCCCTTCTCTTGCCAAAGCCCTCATCCTAGTCCCCATGTTGTATATCATCTCCCTTGAAGAACGTGGTTTATCAGGGTTTCTCTCTGATGAAGGCTCTCCATAATTTGGGCCGGTGGAATATGCGCCCTAAGACACGACATAACATACTCCTTCTTAGCGTTATCCGGGGCAACTAAACGTCTGTGTCCATCATCATAAACCCATAGCTTGTGATTTTGCTTACCAACTGGACCCAGGAGAATCCATCTCTGCCAATCGAGGGTCCGACACGCTTTAACCCATAACCTACATCCGATCTTCTTAGAATTCTGGCAACTGGGTTTAGGAGATCCGTTACGATCACATTTGAAATGGTTGCTTTTTCGGTTTGTTGTTGGCTTTCACCAAGTTAAACCCGAGGGCTAGCACTATTTCGTTAGCGTAATTGAATGCATTGTCGGAAGTCTCGGAACTACCAAACGGAGGTGCAAAGATGAAGCAACAACGATAATAAATACCATCGTCGCCAAAATCCTCCGGTATACATATAAAATATGAAAACATCGTTTAATTATTTAACAGAACATTGTTTCATTACTTAACAAAAACATAAAGCGAACGAAAAAAACCGCATACGTGAGGACACGATAAGAATGAACATTATAACGGAACGATGAATTTACAACATTTAATTCTTTAATGAACATAAATACACTAAGCAACAATTACGATCTTTGTAATGTTATTTTTTTTTGTAGGGGGAAGGGGATTCGAACGAAAAGCGTATTTAGTCGCATTACAATATATGGGAGGATTCGAACCTGAGACCTACTAGAGCACCTAATCTTAACTACTGGGTCAAGACATCTTCCGTTCGTAATGTTAATTAATAATGTTTAAAAAAAAGTAATTAAGGGAAGGATAAAGTTGTCTTTTCTCGTTATAAAACGCGGACGACGCGTTTGAGATGTGGACAATTAAAAACGGGTCGTGCTTTTTCCTAACGAGGCTTTACTCAATCCTAACGAATTTTCTTAACATTTTCCAATTATACCCTTATATAAATTTTACTTTAACATTAAGATTCAATTACATTTCTTTCTTTTTGCTCCATCAATTTAGATCATTCATCGTTTCTAAATTCAATTATGATTTCTAATTCAATTTCCGATGATAGAAAAAAAGAAAAAAAAAATATCAACTGACAAAAAAAAAGAAATTTAAATAAATAGATTAATTAAAAAAAAAAAATAAATAAAAATAAAAAAAAACCACCATCAGCAACGCCCACCATGACCCACCCCTACCTACCACTCACCCATCGTCGGCCACCGCCGACCACCCTCACCCACCGCCGACCACCCTCACGGCCTCACCCATCCGACCCCACCACCGCCCACCCTAACTCACCCGCCCACCACTACTCAGCCACCCGTCCACCACCACCTAGCCCAGTTAACCACCGTCCACCACTCACCCACAACCCGATCCTCACCCACCACCCGGCCCACCCGACCCGACCACCACCCAGCCCAACCGCCGCCTACCACGCACCACCAAGCCACCCCACAAATCGACCCACACCGCCTCCGACCCGACCTCACCCACTGATCAGCCCCGCCAACCCGATCCCTGACATCTCAACCACCGATTCCAGCCACCGACCCCGGACGGTGCCGATATTTGTGGTGGTTCATGGTGAGTTTTATTGATATTGGGGATTTATTTAGAGAGAAAATCAAACCTTTGACTAGGGGTGTTCAAAAAGTGACCCGGACCGGCTACATACCGGTCCGGTCCGCAGGTCTCCAAAAACTTGGTTGTCGGTCCGCGGTCCGGTCCACCCTTAAAACAATTAATCAAATTTAGTGTATTTTGCTGGTCCGGTCCGGCCTTAAGAGTGTCCGGTCCGGTCCGATCCGGGTTTTTTGTTAACCGGTCCGGTCCGCGGGTTTGGTATTTTTGGGTTGCCGGTCCGCGGGTCAAGCCGGTCCGGTCCGGGTTTGGACCGGTGAACACCCCTACCTTTGACATTTTGGTGGAATGAAATGAGAGGGATAAAACGGTAAAATGTCGTTAGGATTGAGTAAATACTCGCTAGGAAAAAATAATTTCGTTAAAAACGGGCTCCAAGTTCTCCCCATCTCTTCCCCTATTAACTAAAAGAATAACAACCTACTAAAAAGTTCCCTCCAAAATTCATCATGCCTAATATAGAATTAAATTATGATACTTCATATAATAAATAGAACAAATCAATTAAATTTCATAGAAGACAAAAAAAGTTAAATAATTTGAACAAACTTATAATAAGAAAATCAGTAAAAACAAATATAATCACTTCATTTTTCGAAATAATATTTTTGCTTTTTGAGGTTAATCTATCTTTAGTTTTTAAAAAAACATAGAATTAGTGTAATTTTTTTTTTTAAAAAAAAATGTGTTATTGAGCGAGTTAAGATTATATTAGTCACATGAGTAATCAATACTTAATAGAATAATATAATAATAAAAAGATACTATAATATCTTTACTAAAATATACATATATTGACATATTAATTTTATTTAACAATTTCTAATTATTTTTTAAAAATTTAAGTTACAAAACTGTGTAATGTAAAACTAGTATAGACCCCGTGCAATGCACGGTATTTATAATATATTTTGTCTTATAGAATATTTCATTTAAGATTTTAATTTTTTTTTATTATTTTATTTTTATTATTTATCGACTGTGTACTTTAGAAATAGGAAAATATTTTTTAAATCGCAAAACTAATTAAAATATTTGAGTAATGTCTTGAAATGTACGGAGTATTAAATAACGTGTAATTAATGAAAATATTGTTTATATATTTTATATACTCGGTTTATTTCATCTTACATTTCGAGATACTCACTTCTCTCTTTAACATACCGTAAAATATATAAATATTTATCAAAACTTGTATAATAATGAACTGTTTTTTTAATGGTTAGCACGCCGTGATATGTTCTCTTTGTGTAAAAAAGCTATTCAGTTTTTCATTAGAAATTTTTTAAAAAAAATAAAAATGGACTGTTTCAGGTGTAAGACTTATATTATGTAATTTGTGAAACTTTTTTTTTTATATGGGTTTTAATAGTATATTCCGTATTTTGTACTCTCCCGTACCAAAATAATCTTTCTATATAATAATTATAATCCTCATATTTGAATAAATGAAAAGATCATAGTGGTATCGAGTGAATATATACTCTTTCCGTCCTGATGAATTGTTTGCCTTTGCTTTTGGCACAAAGGGAAAAATGTTCAATGATAAAGTGACATGTGTAACCAAATTCATGAGAGGTCAATTTACGTATATATAAAAAAAAAATATTCCTAAAATAGAAAGACAAAGAATTCATTGAGACGCACCAATATGAAATAGAAAAAGAATTCATTGGGACGGGGAGAGTATATCTTTGTAAAAGTTAAAGTAAATACCTCATTTCAAAAATAAATTTTTCATATCTTAAAATTTATCTAATTATTTTCATAAAAAGAAGTTTTTTTTGTCAATTTCTTTAACATTAATGAATAGTTTGCAAATTTATTAGTGAAATTAATGTTCTTTTACTTCTCAATTTAAATTAGTGTATTTTTGAGGAAAATGTTAGTAATTGTTATTGTCTTAGAGTAGTATATAGAGAATTTTCGGTGAGCTTTTACTATGTATTAGACTTTGTAAGAGCAATCAGAATATATATTCTATTTTTATATAATTACTAAATTTTATATCGATGTTAAGAATATAATTTTCGAATATGATCAGAAAGATATACAATAATAATCATAACTATTTTATATTTTAGGTAAAATATTGTACGGGATAGTGCAATCTTCTATTAACAAAAATAATGCAACTATTTGGTTAAAACAAAATACAATATGTTTATACTTTTTTTTAAAAAAAATTGATCATACATTCCATATTAAATATTGTAGGTGATTTTCGTAAAACATGTGATGATTTTCGTAATCAATGTAATCAATCAAATTTCCTTAATTACATACTTTCTGTGGTGTATAGCTTTATGTGTGATGTAGTGATATTTTAATCGGTAAGATGTTAGAGTGTAGTTGGAGAGTAGAAGAGTGATACACGTGAGGTCAAGGGTTCGATTTACCCATAACTCATTTGATTTATTTTATTTAAGGGGATTTAATATTTATATTTATGAAATAAATTTGCAGATATACTCACGGAGTCACGGCTAGTAAGGCCCTGTTCTTTTCGGCTTATTTTCAGCTCGTTTCAGACCAGCTCAGCTCAGCTCTAATATTTTCAGCCCAGCTCCAATATTTTCAGTTCCTAAAATAAATAAATAATAATAATAATATATTTTTTTTTTGCAAGAAATGTTAGGACTCTTTTATTAATAAAAAAGAGACAATCTTACGAAAAAAGAATATCCTCTACCATGTATACCATGTATAGCACATGAGAACTCACCATTATACTCCACTATACAAATTTTTCTTTAAGTACTCCCTATATTTCGTATCCTAGCAAAAACGTCCATTTTGATCTGACTAATGATACTATTATGTTGTCTAAACTTGCCTGAGAACAGTCTCGTGTTTCTTTCTGCCCAGATTTGGTAAACCGTTGCTGCAATCATGCTAATATACCACTTATGTGTCCGGTGTTTCCTACTTCTCCTACTCAAACACCACTTCAGTTCAGTAATTAAATCATCGTTCCTGCCTGCAACTTGTAGCCATCCTTGTAGTTCATGCCAAATAGTTACTGAAAAAGAGCATGAAAAGAACAGTACAAATGGGATCTGCTCTCCATGCTATGCTTGCACAATACACATCTAATAATAATAATAATAATAATGATAATAATAATAATATTATTATTATTATTATTTATTTATTTATTTATATGAAACGGAAGTTGCATTAAGATCGAAACAAATTACAATCCCCCTTTCCACTAACCAAATAACACAACTCATATATTTTTCCCGCCTAAAGCTATCTACAAATAAAAAATAGACCAAATGAGCTAGGTGCAAATCGAACCCTTGACCTCATGTGTGTGACCCTTCTCCTCTCCAACTACACTCTAACATCTTATTAATTTAAATATCACTACATCACATATAAAGCTATACACCACAGAAATTATGTAATTAAGGAAATCTGATTGATTACATTGATTACGAAAATCACATGTTCTAAATGGAATATATCACATACAATATTTAATATGGAATGTATGATCAAGTTTTTAAAAAAAAGTATAAACATATTGTATTTCGTTTTAACAAAATAGTTGCATTATTTTTGTTAATAGGAGATTGCTCTATCCCGTACAATATTTTACATAGAATATAAAATAGTTATGATTATTATTGTATATCTGTCTGATCATATTCGAGAAGGAATATTTGTAGAAAATATAATTGATTGATTGCTTAGAATATAATGGATTGGTTGATTGATTAGAATAAGCAAATTTTTATACAATTATACCGTTGATTAGTAGATTTTTATGATTGGTTGATTGATTAGAATATGCAAATATTTATTCTACGAAATATATGTACCGTGCCATAAATCCTCTTACCACTAAGAGATTAACTCTTACTAATATTTTTTCCGCCTAAAGATATCCATTAACAAAAATTAAAAAATAGATCAAATGCGCAATGTGCAAATCGAACTCTTAACCTTATGTGTGTCACCCACTCACCATTCTTCTTTCCAACTACAAACATCTTACTGATTAAAATATCACTAAATCACACATAAAACTATACACCACAAAAATTATGTAATTAAGAAAATTTGATTGATTACATTGATTAGGAAATCACGTGTTTTACATATGACATGCAATATTTAGTAAGGAATGTAAGGTCAATTTTTTTTTAAAAGTATAAACGTAATGTATATTCCGTTTTTAACCAAATAGTTGCACAATTTTTTGTTAATAGGAGATTGCACTATCCCATACAAAATTTTACGTGGAATATAAAATAGTTATGATTGTTATTGTATATCTTTCTTATCATATTCGAAGATCATATTCTTAACATCGATATAAATTTAGTAACTATATAAAAACGGAATATATACCGATTGTTCATACAAAGCCTAATATATAGTAAAACGGTTTTTCTAACGTGTGCCCACTGGGCACACGTTAAGATGCTAATTATAGCAAAAACTCACCGAAATACTCTATATACCACTCTAAGACAATAGCAGTTACTAACATTTTCCAAAAAAAATACACTAATTTAAATCGGGAAGTAAAAGAACATTTCACTAATGAATTCACAAACTATTCATTTTCATTAATGTTAAAGAAATTGACAAAAAAAAATTATGAAAATAATTAGAGAAATTTTAAGATATGATGTCATTAACCATAGAAAAAAAACATGGTTCTATGAAAATTTTATTTTTGAAATGAGCTATTTACTTTTACTTTTATTTTGAAATGAGCTATTTACAAAAATATATACTCACTCGAATACCACTGAGATCTTATCATTTACTATTCAAATATGAGGATTATAACTATCATATAGAAAGATCATTTTGGTATAGGGAGTACAAAATATGGAATATACTATTAAAATCCGTATAAATTTTTTTCAGAAATTACATAATATAAGTCTTTTGTCTGAGACAAGCCATTTACAAAAAAAAAAACTAATGAAAAATTGAATATTTTTTATACAAAGAGAATGTATCGCGGTGTGGTAACCATTAAAAAAGTTCATTATTATACAATTTTTGATAAATATTTATGTGTTTTAAGCTATGTTAAAGAGAGAAGTGGGTATCTCGAAATGTGAGATGACATAAACAGGATATATAAAAAATATAAAAAATATTTTCATTAATTACACATTATTTAATACATTTCATGACATTACTCAAGTATTTTGATTAGTTTTGCGATTTAAAAAATATTTTCCTATATCTAAAGTACGCAATCGATAAATAGTAAAAATAAAATAATGAATTTTTTATTTTAAATTTTAAATGAAATATTCTATAAGATATTTATATTATAAATACCGTGCATTGCACGGGGTCTACACTAGTAAGTTATTATTATTATTATTATTGTTGTTGTTGTTGTTGTTGTTATTATTATTATTATTATTATTATTATTATTATTATTATTATTATTGCATTTCGATATTAATGCAAGTTTCTTTTCATAAAAAATAATAATAATGATAATAATAATTGTTCCGGTATGGAAACAATTAACCCGACTTCGGATTCGGGTTCTATGTTCGGAATGCTGCTCGTTTGATTTCCTTCTGCCTCCCTTTTCTCTCATTCCGGCGGTCAGACTTTCCCGGCGGATTGAGCCTGCTCCCTGCACAGTGAACGCACAGGGCCTCAGAGGTTGTCCGAGGGAACCCTCTCCGATGCCTAAGTCAGTCTGTGAATGCCTTGATGAACCTAGTTTGTGAGGAGCTAGGTGGCGTTTTTTAGAGTGAGAGTCTAGAGAGAGAAAATCAAACCCCTCTCAAGTGGGAAATGGATGGGTATTTATACCTTCCCACTAGAGAGAGAGGAGAGGGAAAAGAGCGGGAGGATGGGTGGATATGAGGACGACACGTGGCCTCGCCTCATCCACCCATTTTCCCTTACCTGAGGCGGAATGACGTATGGGCCCTCGGCTTCCCCTGCTCGTACTGGGGGTTAGGACACCCTAGGGACCAGCACACAGGGGGGGCTTGGTTGCTCTACTCGACTGATAGCAGGGCCCTGCCAAGCAGGCGCAAGCCTTGGAGTATTGTCAGCAGTCTTTTGCAGGTCGGGCCTGCTGGGCAACCCTTCTTTCGCCCTGGGGGCGAATTATTCCATGGTGACATAGGCGGGCGACCCATGGCACTTAGTCAACTCCCATCAATTGGCCCACGTCGGTCAGAGGGAAGCAGGACCTCCCTTTTGGCAGACGTCTTACAGGATGGGATGCAGTTGACTTCTGGACTTCCTCGCATTTAATGCGTTGCTTGTTCCCGAGGTGGGAGGTCCAGGCGCATTGGTTATGACAAGGAAGGTTGGAATGTTCCTCTAGTAATGATTACTTCTTGCAAAGTGGACTCTCGGGTAATGCGCAGATCTTATGATTGGTCGCTCCTCTTACAAGGGTGGTTGGAGCGCCATTAATACACCGCCTTAACTCCTTGTATAAATTTCGTTCCTCTTGCCATTCTTCATAATTCATTTTTAGCTTTCTTATACCCCAAGGAAAACATGTCGTGGATTACAAAAATTCTCTTCCGTCGCGGGGCCCGGGTGGTTACCCGCCGCTGGAAGGGATGCTGGAGACTAAGGTATCACAGGGTGTCCTTCCTCGCCCTTTGCCGTAGCCAGCAACTCCGCACGCGACTTCGTAAGAAACTCAGGAGGAAGGCATATGTCAGGGCGGGTAAGCCTCCCAAGAGGGCTTCGCCAGCTGCTTCTAAGTTCAAGCGTTGCCCCCAGGGAGGGGGCTGCTTTGACAGGGGATGGCATGAATGCTTCCCCTGGCTGCACCCTGAGCAGTTCGACCCTAACCGCTCCGAGCTGACTTCGTCTCCGGAGTCAGGCCCTTCCTCTCCCTTAATGAGGAAGGTCGGCTGTGGTTCCTGTGATAATGCTCGAACAGTCCCCTATGGCAGGGACTGGGATGTTAGCAGTTGTGACTCCGGAGATAGTGACGGCCAGGGCTACTCTTCTGGCCGGAATGAGGATGACGAGTCTGCGGACCCCTTCAAAGACTCTGAAGACTGGGATTGGGGTTCCGACGCAGGGGGGTACAATAGCCATGGGGATTATTCCCCAGGTTTTGATGATGACTAGGCTTGCCCCTGTCAGGCAGGCGGGTTGAGCCAGGTCCCTTGGCTCTTTTTGTAATTTGGCCAAGTTTTGTAACTTGCCCATTTTTGGGCTTTTTTCTAATAAAAAAATCAGGCGGTTTATTATTATCGTTTGTTTGCGTTGTTTTTTGTTTTGTTTTGTTTTTGTTTTTTTTTTAAAGGGAGTGACGTCACTGGGGAGTTAATCCTCTGAGGCCTTTTGTCTTTTCGAGGCTTTTCTTGGGAAGAGGGGGTTGGTTGTTAGAAGCGTGACACGTGGAGGTAATTTGCGGGGAAGGTTTTGCAAAAAAGGGGCGACCCTTTAGTTGCCCAGACCTATATAAGCCCTTTCTCCTCCCCCCAATTCCCTTTTTCACATTTTCAAAACTCAAACCCTTCATATTTCTTCACTCTCCTTGCTGCTGAGAATCTTTCCAAGACTTCAAGGAGCGCCTACCTTCGGATTTCTCAGCGACGGTCATCATTCTAGGTTAGAATATTGATTCCAACTCTTCGTTTTTCTTCCTTTTCCTCATACTTCTTCACAAAATAGTATGTCTCGCGCTCGCGCTCTTTCTTTTAGTCCGTCGTCCGGAGGGACGGAGGGTAGGAGAGGGGGGAGATCTGACCTAGCCTCTTCCTCCGGGGTTAGGCCCGACGGGGGGAACCGCCTCGAGGAAAATGGGGGTGCCAACTCTCCCGAACCTGCTCCCTTTGACGTTGTCGACTCCGATGACGATGCATTGGAGATAGACCCTTTTATAATTGCTGGCCCCCTTATTCCCAGGGAGAAGGGGAAAACATATTTCTTGGATAAAAATAAATACTTGATCCCTTTGAAAACCTACCCCGAAATCAAGAACCGAGACCTAATTTTGGAGAGCAATGCTGCTGAGGAAATTGAGAAGTTTTACCACTTCGGGGAGGGATACACAGTTATAGTTCCCGGGGAGAAAGACACGATGTGCTGTCCTCCTGACGGCTACGTGGCCGTTTATCACAAGAGCCTGGAATTCGGCCTGCGATTCCCTCTACACCCCTTCTTGGAGGAGGCCTTTAAGAGGATGAATGTGGCCATAGCTCAGTTGACTGCCTCGGCGATCAGGTCGCTGGTGGCCTATACCTGGACTTGCCTTTTTCATGGGGAAGGGCCTTCTATCGACGCCTTGCGCGCCATGACCTGGCTGCAAATGGTGTCCTCATCAGGGGGAGACGGCTCCCCTGGGTATTGGTCTCTTTCCAGGCTGAAGAAGTACGCTCTGGTTTGGCCGACTTTAAACAGCCTAAAAGACTGGAAAAACAACTTTCTGTACGTACATAGTGCCTCAGGGTGGCGGATCCCTAGGCACTTTAGGAACCATGTGCATACTCGTATGGAAACTCGTGAAGAGTACCATCTGGGCGTTGGGGGGAAAGTTTTGAAGGTGAAATTGAGCAAGGCAGACGAGAGTTTAGTCGAGAAGTTCGAGGTTACTGATGAGCCTGGTGAAAGTGGCCCTGCTTTCTGGCTCCCTCACGCAGAGCTCATTGCTACAGATGAATATCTGCTCCCATTGTGCCTGGTTCCTGGCCTTAAAGGTAGCTTAGGGGCTTTAACCGACCTGATTTTTCTCGAGGTTTTCATCCCATTATGTTTCCTTAACTGACTGTTTACTCGCCCTGCAGGTTCTGCTTCTCGTCTTTGGACAAGGAAGCAGGTGAGGAGGCTCGGCCTGTCCGAGGAATTTGTCGTTGTTTCAAAGTGCCCCTCTCTTCCCCCCAATTTCAAGAAGGGAGAGAAGAACTTAATGAGGTTTGTGAAGGATCTCTCTTCCGGCCGACGACTCCCTCTCCCTCCACGGCTGAAGCCGGCGATCTCCCCCAGTCCCCAGGGTGGGGAGGCCGAGGTTTCCTCAGAGGCCACCTCTTCTGCTCGCAGGCAGGGCGATTCCCCTGCCGGGACTCACATTTCCCAGGGGCCACGCCCTGCTGATTCTGAAGGGACGGGTGAGAGTGTTCCCCTGGTGCGCAGGAGGAAAAGGGACAGGGAACCTTCCGAGGCTGTACCCATGGTTGACCTGGAAGCTGATGTGGAGACTCCTGAGGCCAAGCGCCCTGCCCGCGACGTTCCAGGCACTCTTTTCTCGGAGGAGAATACTGAGTTCCACTATGCTGCAGGTGATAGTGTTGATGTGTCGGGCCTGCTCTCAGACTCCGGCGCCGTTCTGGCGGATCGTCTCACCAAATCTATAACCTCTACTTCCAACCAGGTAATCCAATACATCCAACGCACCTCCAAGGTTTTGCAAGCTTCTGCTGAGCTGGCGGCTCTCAGCCGCCTGAGTGATGAGGAGTTGACTGCCACCCCTGGGGCCTCCCTTCCTGACCGCCTGGCTATGGTCGAGAGGGACGTTATTCTGATCAACAACTTGAAGGATAAGCTGGCAAAGCAGGAGAATGAGCTGGAGGAGGTGACGGGACAGGCCAATCAGTGGAAACTCCAAGGGGAGAAGGCTGTAAGGGAGGCGTCCAAGTTGGAGGTGGAACTGAAGGAGAGCCGCCTGGCGATGGAGCGTGCTACAATGTCCCTGGCTGAGATGGAGCGTTTCAAGAAGAAGGCAGCTGATTTGGAGGAGAACCTGTCCAAGGCCAACTCAGATCTCAAGCAGGCTCAGATTGAGTGGCAAAATGAGAAAGATGTCATCCTGAAGGAGGCTGAAGCTGCTGTGGACTTGAGCTTTGAGAATGGGGCTAATTCCTCCCTGGAGCTCGTTATGGAGGTGGTCAAGGAAATGTTTCCTGTCTTTGACGAGGATGCTTTCCGGAACCTCTACGCTGCCAAGAATGAAGCTCGGGCAGCTGGAGCCCCTAAGGAGACTGCTGGTCCCAGCCAGGATGCCCCTAATGCTTGGGCCCTTTCTTTGATGATTCTAACTTTTGTGATGAGCCTTAGTATGACCAGCTTGCTTGTAATACTCTGGCTTCTTTGGACTTTTATTTTGGGTGGTGTTTTTTAAACAATGTTACTTTTTCCTGAATCGGTTTATGAATATTCGTTCTTTATTTCTGCTTGCTTTGGCTCCTCTAGGGTATGGCCTGCCCTCTGCCTGCCCCGAAGGTGGGAGGGAGACTTTTTGTGTTTTTTATACAAGGTTGGGGGGTCTGCCCCCAGTCCTTGTTCATTCGGCGCGTAGGGCCTGGCCTGTCCCTGGCTTTTGATCAAAGTCCAGGGGGCCTGCCCCCTGCCTGCCCAGAGGTAAGTAGGGAGGCTTTTGCGTTTTTTATACAAGGTTGGGGAGCCTGCCCCCAGTCCTTGTTCATTCGGCGCGTGAGGCCTGGCCTGACCCTGGATTTTGTTCAAAGTCCAGGGGGCCTGCCCCCTGCCTGCCCAGAGGTAAGCAGGGGGACTTTAGAATTTTGTTGGGGGGTCCATTTTCCTTAGTTTTGGCAACAAGGGGCCTCCCCCTATTGCCCCCTGCTCATTTGTTTGTGAAAAATGCGAGTTTTGAACAGACAACGAGTATGGATTCAAAGTTCTTCTTATTTCTTTGTAATAAAGCTTAACTTAGGTATGGTCGGAGCCGTCGACATTCTTGACCGTCCTCCGCCAGTTTTTCTTGAAAACGAAATTTACTTAAATTTTTTTGCTAAACATAGTACTTCTTCAAGGTGTCGACATTCCAGTGCGCACTCAGCTCTTGGCCTTCAAGATTGGCGATTTTATATGTGCCTGACCCTAAGATTCGAGTCACCTGGTATGGACCTTCCCAGTTATCACTTAGTTTGCCGTGCTCCCTTGATTTTCCCATAGCCTGCGTTTTTCTGAGAACCAGATCGCCCATCTGAAAATTTCTCTCATGTACTCTCTTGTTGTACGCCTTCCTCATCCGTTGCTGGTAGGCGGCGATATTGGCACTGGCCTCCTCCCTTACCTCACTGACCAGGTCTAAGGCCTCAGTCATTGCTACTTCGTTCTCCGCCTGGTCGTATTGCAGGGAGCGTAGGGAGGGGATTCTGGCCTCGATGGGTAACAGGGCCTTTGCTCCGTATACCAGGCCAAACGGGGTCTGACCTGTAGATTCCTTTAGGGTGGTCCTGATTGACCAGAGTATGCTGGGAAGCTCGTCGGCCCATCTGCCCTTGAGGTCACCTACCATCTTCTTAAGGCCATTCAGGATCTGTTTGTTGGCTGCCTCTGCCTGTCCGTTGGTTTGAGGGTGGCAGACGGCAGAGTAGGCAACTGCGACGCCATGGCCTTCCAACCAGATCCTTAGAGGGTCGTTATCAAATTGCCTTCCATGATCAAATACTAACATCTTTGGTAGGCCGAATCTAGTGATGATATTCCTCCATATCACCTTCCCGACTGCAGGCTCAGTGATGTTAGGTACTGCTTCAGCCTCCACCCACTTGGTGAAGTAGTCGATTGCCACGATCAGGAATTTTCTGCCCCCGGTTGCCACTGCAAAAGGGCCTAGTATGTCCATCCCCCACTGAGCGAAGGGGATGGGGGGTAGGATTGGCCTGAGCTCTTGGGCCGGGGCATGGATGGATGGGGCAAAAAGTTGACATTTCCTGCATTTTTGAGTCAAGTCTTTTGCGTCGGCCAGTAGGGTCGGCTAGTAGTATCCCGCCCTTAAGGCCTTGTGTGCCAACGACTTTCCTCCTATGTGATGGCCACATATCCCTGAGTGGATGTCATCTAAGACCTCCGCCGCCTGCTCTGCCCCCAGACATTTGAGCAGGGGAGATGAGAACGATTTTTTGTACAAGTCTTCCCCGATTAATATGAACCATGCAGCTCTCGTCGGCATCTTTCTTTTTTGCACGGGGTCAGACGGTAAAATTCCATGTTTCTTGAACAGGATGATGGGGGTCATCCAATTCTCAGACCCTGTCTCTTCTACAGCGCCAACTATTTGGCAGGGGATGGTAGATTTTTCTTGGATGACGTCTACCCATACTGACCTCCTTATATCCTGCAGGCTGGAACGAGCCAGTTTGGACAGGGCATCTGCCCGATTGTTTTGGGACCGAGGGATCTGTCTGATTTCATACGACTTCAGGCCTGACAACTCTCTCTTCACCATTTCCAGGTATGCGGCCATCGTTTGGTCCCTGGCCTCATATTCTCCATTGATTTGGTTGGCGATGAGCTGGGAGTCTGTTGCCAGGACAATCCGCTCTGCGCCTGCGGCTTTGGCTAAGTTAACGCCTGCGAGCACTGCTTCGTATTCAGCTTCGTTGTTTGACGTGGGGAAGACGAATCTAAGTGCGTGTTCAAAGTCAGTCCCTTCTGGGCTGGTCAACACGACTCCGGCCCCTGCACCATTAGCCGTGGAGGACCCGTCGGTGTATACTACCCATTCGCCGACAGTTGGGCTATCCTTGTCAGAGTGGGAGCATTCTGCTAGGAAGTCGGCCAGGGCTTGGGCTTTGATGGCCGTTCTGGATTGGTATGTTATCCCTAGTCCGCTCAACTCAATGGCCCATTTTAGCAGCCTGCCTGACTTTTCGAATTTCTCCAGTACTTTTTCCAAGGGCTGGTCTGTCAGTACCACGACAGGGTGTGCGTCGAAATATGGACTCAGTTTCTTGGCTGCTATGACAACTGCATAAGCTGCTTTTTCGACCATAGGATAATTCTTTTCTGCTGCCCCCAGGGCATGGCTCACAAAGTATATAGGCTGCTGAGCGCCTGCTTCTTCTCTCAAGATGACTGTGCTGACTGTCACATTAGTTACAACGATGTAGAGGAAGAGTCTTTCCCCTGCCACTGGCCTTGCCAGGGTGGGGAGCTTCTTTAAATGTTCCTTCAACTGCTCGAAGGCTTCTTTTTGCTCATTCTCCCACTTAAATTGCTTGTTGCCTTTCAATATTTTGAAGAATGGGGTTGACTTGTCTGCTGACCTGGCAATGAAGCGTGCCAGGGCGGCCATGCGGTCTGTCAGGCGTTGAATGTCCCTGATGGTTCTGGGTTCAGGAAGGTCCAGAACATCCTGAACTTTCTCGGGGTTAGCGTCTATCCCTCGAGAGCTGACCAGAAAACCCAAGAACTTGCCAGAGCGAACCCCAAACGTACACTTCTTTGGATTGAGTTTCATTTTGTAGGCGCGCAGGGAGGAGAAGGTCTCCTGCAGATTTGCCAGGTGCTCATTGTCTCCTTTGCTTTTTACAATGGCGTCATCGACATAGGCTTCTATGTTTATGCCTTTTTTACTTTCGAACACCTTGTCGACCAGGCGTTGGTATGTGGCCCCTGCGTTTTTAAGCGCGAATGACATCATTTTGTACATGTAGGTGCCTGAACTGGTGATGAAGGCGCATTTCACCCTGTCCGGCTGCCATAAGTACACTTGATGATACCCTGAGAAGGCGTCCAGGAAGCTCAGCATAGTATATCCACTGGTAGCGTCTACCAGTTGGTCAATCCTGAGGAGTGGGTAGCAGTCTTTCGGGCAGGCTTTGTTAAGGTTTGTAAAGTCCACGCACATTCTCCATGCGCCTGATGATTTCTTAACCATGACTACATTCGCTAACCATTCTGGGTAGTCACAAACCTCAATAAAATCTGCCTTCAGAAGTTTTTCAATTTCCTCCTTAATCGCCACGTCCTTCTCTGCGGACATATTTCGCTTTTTCTGTTTTACAGCGCGGGCATCCGCGTTTACGTTCAGCCTGTGAACGATACATGTTGGATCAACCCCTGGCATCTCGTCCGCCGAGTAGGCAAATACATCCTTGTTATCCTTTAACAACTTGACCAGTTCAGCCTGGTAGGACTCTTCCAGGTCAGCTCCTATAAGGACCTGTCTCCCTGGCTCCAGGTCCACCAGCATGCTCTCTCCCCCAGGTTCCAGGTGGTCTGATGCCTGATTACCGGCTGGAATCTCGCCTTCCCTGCTGGGGGAACTGTCAGCTTTTCTCTTTCCTTTTCTTTCATTTTCATGGGTTTGCAGGGCCACGGAGTAGCACTGCCTGGCTGACTCCTGGTCCCCATGCACTTTTCCTTCAAGGCCAAAATCTGTAACATAGGCTATAGTGAGAGCCTTGATTGATATGGCCGCCTCAATCTCGTCTAAGGTGGCCCTGCCGATTAGGGCGTTGTAAGCAGACCTTGCATCTACTACAACGAACGATGCCTGACATTTCTGGCAGTGGCCCCCTCCCCGAATGTTACAGGCAAGTCTATGATCCCCATGGGCAGTATGCCTGCCCCGCTGAACCCGTACAATGATCCAGGGGCAGGTCGCAGGTACCTTTTCTCCAGGCCCATTTTGTCGAAGGCATCTTTGTATAGCAGGTTCGTGTATGCACCGGTATCCACCATGCATCTCCGCACAATGTGTGGTTGCTGATTTCCAGAGATAGCACCAAGGGATCGCTATGGGGATACACCACCCGCCCTGCATCCTCAGGGGTGATGCTCGGCGTCATTCCCTTCGGGCTTCCCGCCCTTTCAGCGTAGCAGATTTGGTTCCTTAGTTCACGAATTTGCCTTTTCTGACTTCTTCTGCTGGTTTGGCCCTCTGCATCTCCTGATACCACATGGATTATCAGGCGGTTCTGCGCTGAGCCTTCGGGTTTTTCAGGCGCTTCTTTCTGAGATTTATTCCTTGCTGCGTAGTTGGCCAACCAGCCATTCCTGATCAGCTTCTCAATTTCGTCCTTCAGGTGGCAACACTCTTCGGTGGTGTGGCCTACGCAATCATGGGAGGTGCAGAATTTCTTGGGGTCCCTCTTTGGGCTGCGTGGTTTGCTCGGGCGATTCCACTTAGCAGTCTCCTTTTCTAGTTCGAAGATCTCTGCCCTGGATTTGTTGAGGGTCGTGTAGCTGTCGAACCTGGGCTGGTAGACCGTGCGCTCCTTCTTGGGGGTATCCCCTTCCTCGACTCTCTATTTTCCGGGTTCATTTCTGCCACGTCCACCCTGCGGTCCCCCCTGCTGCCTAGTAGGGCTTGCGGGGGTATCCGGCAGGCTGTGGAACTCCTCTTGTAGCATAAACCCCTCTGCGATTTTCCTGGCTTTGGCCAGAGTTTCCGGCTGAGCCCTGATCAGTTGGTTCTTCATTTCCCCAGGGAGCAGGGAGTTAGTTAACGCGTACGTCCCTGTCGCATCGCCTATCTCTTTGACTTGTTGGAAGGACAAGTCAAACCTCTTCAGGTACTCCCTGACAGACTCACCCTTCTTCTGCCTGAGGGTCATTAGGTCGAACCGGGTAAGACGTCGCCTCTTGTTTCCCGCATACTGGTCAAGGAAAGCTTCTGCCAACTCGATGAAGAAACATATTGACTCCTGTGGTAAATCCCTGAACCAACCCTGGGCCAGACCTACCAGGATGGTTGGAAAAATTTTGCACCAAACCGCGTCATCGGCGTCATACATGCCCATATGGCTCTCGTATGCCGCCAAATGATCCTCTGGGTCAGTCGTGCCGTCAAACTTAACAGAAGGCATCTTAATTTTTGGGATAGGATATGCCTATACCTCAGGGTGGAGCGGGGTCTTGGTTGGCCTGCCCACCATTCTCGACCTGCTCGTGCCCGAGTAGTGACCGTGGTCGTCCCTTCTGTCAGGAGTCGGTCTCCTACTTTCAGGAGAGCGGTACCCTGGTGGGCGCCTGCTTATCGCCTCGTCGTCCCTGGGAGGGGAGCGATACCGTAAGCGCTTCTTTTGAGCAGGCTCAAGGTTATTGCCCTGACGGTGCCTGGACTTCAGAGGCTGACCGTTGTTAAGTCTGGACTGCAGGCTCTGGGACAGCCCTGGTGCAGGCTGAAATTCCTCAACTGGCCTCAGCCTGGAGAACACATCTCCCTGCTTCTCCCCCAGGCGCTTGGACACTGGCTCCTTGTGCCTCATGCGATTTCTCAGGTCTTGAGATAAACCCCTTCTTTCGCGAGCGGCCGTGGATTCTGTAGTATGGATGGAGAATGCTTCTTCAGGACCAGCAGCCTCCTGCTGTGCAGGCGGCTCCTGACGAGCTTCTGTGATTCGCCTTTGCACCTGCGCATACGCTTGAGCTGTCTTCCTGGCCTTTCTCTGAACATTTCTGACGGTGGTCCGCTTTGAGCCCCCGATTCCTTCTCCACTTTCAAAGTGGAGCAACCTGGGGGTCGTGGCGACCCTACCTACCAGATCATCCGGAGTGAATTCCTGATTCAACATAGCCGAGAAGAACGCCGCAGTCTGCACCATCTGGGCAGGGGTGAGGTTTAGAGTTTGCCTCGGATGTGCCCCCTGCCCCGCCATGGCAGCTACCCCCTGACCCGGTGCCCCCTGGAGACTGGCTCGCCCCACGCCTGGAATGGTGGCGGTGGGCGTTACCTCCAGCGGCATGCCATACTGGGGGGGCTTTGGGTGGGTTTGCCACAGAGCTTGTGTCAAAAATTTCAGGCATGTTTAATTGTAATTGGTTAATTTTGTGTTTGAGAATGGTTGATTTTGTGGGTAATTTCGTGGGTACAACCGATTTCTTCCCCACAGACGGCGCCAAATTGTTCCGGTATGGAAACAATTAACCCGACTTCGGAATCGGCTATGTTAAAGAGAGAAGTGGGTATCTCGAAATGTGAGATGACATAAACAGGATATATAAAAAATATAAAAAATATTTTCATTAATTACACATTATTTAATACATTTCATGACATTACTCAAGTATTTTGATTAGTTTTGCGATTTAAAAAATATTTTCCTATATCTAAAGTACGCAGTCGATAAATAGTACTCCCTCTGTTTCTTTGATATCTTCCACATTTCTTTTTTCAACCATTTCTTTGATTTCTTCCACTTTCCTTTTTTCTATCACACTTATCTCTTATCTAGGTGGCCCACCTACTTTACTCTCTCTATTTTTACTTATTTTATTATTTTTCTTAAGAAATGTGCCACTTTTAAGGTGAAAGAAATCATAGAAACGGAGGAAGTAAAAATAAAATAATGAATTTTTTATTTTAAATTTTAAATGAAATATTCTATAAGATATTTATATTATAAATACCGTGCATAAGATATTTATATTATAAATACCGTGCATTGCACGGGGTCTACACTAGTAAGTTATTATTATTATTATTATTATTATTATTATTATTATTATTATTATTATTGTTGTTGTTGTTGTTGTTATTATTATTATTATTATTGCATTTCGATATTAATGCAAGTTTCTTTTCATAAAAAATAATAATAATGATAATAATAATTGTTCTGGTATGGAAACAATTAACCCGACTTCGGATTCGGGTTCTAAGTTCGGAATGCTGCTCGTTTGATTTCCTTCTGCCTCCCTTTTCTCTCACTCCGACGGTCAGACTTTCCCGGTGGATTGAGCCTGCTCCCTGCACAGTGAACGCACAGGGCCTCGGAGGTTGTCAGAGGGAACCCTCTCCGATGCCTAAGTCAATCTGTGAATGCCTTGATGAACCTAGTTCGTGAGGAGCTAGGTGACGTTTTTTAGAGTGAGAGTCTAGAGAGAGAAAATCCAACCCCTCTCAAGTGGGAAATGGATGGGTATTTATACCTTCCCACTAGAGAGAGAGGAGAGGGAAAAGAGCGGGAGGATGGGTGGATATGAGGACGACACGTGGCCTCGCCTTATCCACCCATTTTCCCTTACCTGAGGCGGAATGACGGATGGGCCCTCGGCTTCCCCTGCTAGTACTGGGGGTTAGGACACCCTGGGGACCAGCACGCAGGGGGGGCTTGGTTGCTCTACTCGACTGATAGCAGGGCCCTGCCAAGCAGGCGCAAGCCTTGGAGTATTGTCAGCAGTCTTTTGCAGGTTAGGCCTGCTGGGCGACCCTTCTTTCGCCCTGGGGCGAATTATTCCAGGGTGACATAGGCGGGCGACCCATGGTACTTAGTCAACTCCCATGAAGTTTAAAATTGGATGGAGGGAGTATTAGTTTTAGTTTTTTTTAATTCAACTCAGCTTTTATCAGTACAGCTCAGCTCCTATCAGACCAGCTCAACTCTTATCAGACCAGCTCAGCCTTATTTCAGCAAAAAAGAACCTGACCTAAATGTGTAACTGCTCGTAGTAGGGAGTACTCCCTCCCATTCACTGGAAAAGCACACTTTTTTATTCAAATGGGTGGTATATTTTATTCAAAGTGTGCTTTTCCAAAGAATGGGAGGGAGTAGTTGATAATTCACATCAGCCCTCCAGTTCTCCCCATTTCCAAAAAAAAACAGATAGACATCCATGATGCAGCCTCAACAACCCCTCTCCTCCGACACCTCGGATTCCGATTCCGACACCACAAGTCGGCGGCACGTGGACCTGTCGAACACCATCTTCAAAGCCTACCTTGAGATCCACGGCCACGGCCACGACTCATCATCGACCCACGATCTCTCCAAGATCCAATCATTCCTCAACTCCTCCACTTCCGGAGCTCTCTCCTGCCTCATCTGCCTCGAGCGCATCAGGCCCCTCGACCCCACCTGGTCCTGCGCCGCCTCCTGTTTCGCCGTCTTCCACCTCCAATGCATTCAGAGCTGGGCTCAGCAGTCCACCTCACTCGCCGCCTCACGCGCCCTCACGCGCCTCCCCATTTCCCCCGAGGCCGCCGCCGATGCCTCCATCTGGAACTGCCCCAAGTGCAGGGTTGAGTACCCGAAACGTGACATTCCTAAGATTTATTATTGTTTTTGTGGTCAAGTAGAGAACCCGGTTCATGATCCCTGGGTTTTGCCCCATTCATGTGGTGAGGTATGTGGGAGGCCATTGAAGGATAAATGCGGGCATCATTGTCTTTTGTTGTGTCACCCTGGCCCCTGCCCCTCCTGCCCTAAGCTCGTCAAATGCAGGTGTTTTTGCGGTGGCTTTGAGGATGTTAGGAGGTGCGGGTTTAAGGAGTTTTCATGCGCTAAAAAGTGTGACAGGGTTTTGGATTGTGGGGTTCATAATCATAGGTGTAGTGAGATCTGCCATGATGGGGTTTGCCCGCCTTGTAGGGAGAAGGGTGTTTATAAGTGCCAATGTGGGAGGGTGAAGGAGGATCGGGAGTGTTGTGATCGGGTTTTCCGGTGTGACAACCCGTGTGATCGTAGTTTGGAGTGCGGGAAGCATGTTTGTGAGCGAGGCTGCCATGGGGGCGAGTGTGGTCAATGCCCGTTTCAAGGGAGGAGGACTTGTCCGTGTGGGAAGAGGGTTTATGAAGGGATGTCTTGTGATGCCGAGGTGCCTTTGTGTGGCTCAACTTGTGATAAGAAGTTGAGTTGTGGAATACACAGGTGCCCCGATAGATGTCATCGCAGGCCTTGTGAAGAGACTTGTAGGGTTGTCATCACTAAATCATGTCGATGTGGGGGTTTGAAGAAACAGGTAAATACTTCTCCTTTTTTGTTTTCTTTCTTTTGAGTGTGGGGAGTTTAAATTCTTCGGCATAGGACAATGCGCACTAATTATAGTGTAGATGACTAGATTCCCTGCCATCAAGATTTGGTTTGTGAAAGGAAGTGCTCAAGGGAACGTGATTGTGGGCGTCATGCTTGCAGGCGCCGCTGCTGTAATGGGAACTGCCCACAATGTACAGAGGTGCATTTTGCTATCATCTAGCCATGATCTTTTATCTTTCGTTCATTTTCAGACTCCTTATCATGTAAAATTTGAAACAGGTATGTGGACGGAAGCTACGCTGCAGGAATCACAAATGTCCTTCTCCATGTCATAGGTAAGCTAATCTACTGATTATATTGGGTGGAGACATGGAGTGCATACGAAATTTGAATGCAGTGAAATGTTGATGTCAATGCTAATTGTTGAATCCTTGCTTCTATATTTCCAAATCCTTTTTAGTTCTGTTTAGCTCCCTGAATGAGTTAGAATTAGTGATAGATTATACATAATGCACTATCTTGTGAATTTGCTGATTTAATTATGGTCTTGTGCTCATGACTTATTCATGCCGGATCTTGATAGTGTGCAGTTATTAATAGGGAAGCATCTTTCATATGGAAGTATATTTCTAGTCTTGTTCATCTAATGTGGACAAGAATGCTGGAGAGTGGAGATTGTGACATTTAGAAAAATATCATCGTCTGAACCTGATAACTACGAGGTTGGAACCTTGAAGTAGTGTAGCCGTCTAGTTTCATAGTTGTATGCGGTAAAATAATGAAATGTTTATGTAGATCGAAAGATCTAGCTTTTGTTCCGTGAACAAGTTGCCCTTTTGCAGCTAATAACTATAACCCATCTATTCTGGAGTATTTTTTTTTTGTTATAGCCATTTCCCTGTTTAACACCTTTAATCTATTTGGATTTGATCAGCAAGTAATATTGCATTCTGCTTGTTCAAACAAAAAAGGGTGCTGAGTTTATGTTTCTCTTGCTTTAGAGGTCCCTGTGCACCTTGCCCACTCATGGTGACAATTTCATGTGCCTGCGGCTCTACCCATTTTGAGGTGAGAATTAGACTTAATTTGAAGTTTGTGCAATTAAGGTTTCTGAGAACTCAGTTGTATTTTATTCTCAACACATTTTCTATCTTCGTCGACCTTTTTTAGGAAGTTTGGTTGCCTTATTTCCGTTTAGCACCATCAATACTCTCCTCCATTTTCTAGTTCAATTTAACTCTATTATTTCCCTAATAATTACTCTATCCCAAACGAGCCCTCAATTTTTGTCCCGCTAATAAATAAATTAATTTCAGTGTTTCTACCATAATTATCTTTGACTTTCACACCAAAAGTTGTATAGGATGGAAAGATTGGAAAATACATAATCTGGAATACTTAGAAAATCTAGAATTCCTAGCAGAACTTGTATCGTAGTCTTATTACATTCTTGATAAGTGATAGTTTGTTTTGTGTTAAGCATGAGGTAGTGTGCACAAAATAACCTTCTTTCCAGGGAAGTTTGGTCAAACCTCAAGTGTGCCATCAATTAATAGTGTGCAATGTGAGAGAGCGACAAATTAACTTATGCAGCTTAATAACTTTATTTCCTTGATTGAAATGGTTATAAAAATTTGACTCCATGCCTCCATGGCAACTATTGTATTCTTGTTAACCTATTGCGACTTAAAATCCATTGTGCATAACATGTTTTTTTAATAATATTTTACCAGGTCCCTTGTGGTACAGAAAAAGAACAGAAACCACCTCGTTGTCGTAAACTATGTCCGATAGAGCCACTGTGTGGACACAGTTCAACTTGTAAGGTGAATTTCATTGTTTTGTTTTCCACTGGAAAATTTCCACTTCTCTCTCTGCTTGGGACTCTAGCTAGCTCTGAATATTGTGTTCTTCTCTAATCCCATTCTTAGATTTATGGGGACCATCTGTTCCTTGTTTCTATTTATGAACTGCGTGTTTATGTTTTAGATTTATGGTTTGTATGCCAATGCCAGACTATTGCCAGTGCTAATCAATACATTTGTAATGTTTTTGTATTTTAATATGTACTAGCCGCATAAATGTCATTATGGAGCTTGCCCACCTTGCAAACTTCCTTGTGGAGAGCAATATCCATGTGGCCATGCATGCAAACTAAGGTTAGTGTAATGCCGTTTGTTTGACCCGAACAGATATAAGTGCAGTAGAGAGACTCCTTAGTTTGCAAAAATGAGAATAACGTCACCTGCCCTTGTTTTGATTTTAAATATTTGTAGGTGTCATGGTCCTCAACCTCCTCCTAAACCAGAGTTCACTCTGAAGCCAAAGAAAAAGAAACAGAACTATCAGATTGAACCAACAGCTGGAACACCATGCCCACCATGTCCTGAGCTTGTTTGGAGATCCTGTGTTGGGCAACACTTTGCTGCCGAAAAAATGGTTTGATTTGATTTCTGCACACATAATTTCTAGTGATCACACACGTTACACGTATTTGGAAAAATGATGCTCTATATTGCTAAATGTGCTGACTCAAAACTATTTTGGTTTGGCAACCTCCTTATTAAAAAGAGATGGGTGACTATGAGTCTAATATTTACCTCATATTCTTCTATCTCTGGCCCCTTTATTCTATCAGACATCCGTTTGTGTAATTGACTTCAACTTTACTCCTGATTTCGTAAGTTACTGAGATTCCATTTTTCAAAGTTTAGATTCTTTATTCAGTTTCAACAATAGTGCAAAGACACTTTTTTCTTCAGTTCTGGACTGTAAATGACTAAGGTAAACTGGCTCACTATACCGATGTCCATTCAATGCAATTCTCAACATGGGGTGTGAATGATTACCCCGCAATTTGTGGGAACCCTTGAGATACTAGTCGCTTGTTTTGCTATAAGCCATGAAAATTGGTGTTTAACTTGTCCTGAATTTGCTTCTTCAATTCTTTGCTCTTCTCAGATGATATGTTCAGATAGATCACAATATTCCTGTGATAACTTGTGTGGAAATCCTCTCGCTTGTGGCAATCATTATTGCACCAAGACTTGCCACGCACTTCAGAATTTATCTTCATCAGATCAATATAAAAGAGGCGAAACCTGTGAAAAGTGTACTCTTTCCTGTCAAAAGGTTATGCTCTATTTAGTTTGGTTCATAGACTTGATATCTTTCTATGAAATTTGAAACTTGGAAACTTTTAACAAATATATGTCTATGCTCAGGAAAGGACACCTCCATGTCCACATCCTTGCCCGCAGCCCTGCCACCCCGGAGAATGTCTTCCTTGCAAAGTTCTCCTAAAACGTACTTGTCACTGTGGTGCTATGGTTCATGTCTTTGAGTGTATATACTACAATACCTTATCTGAAAAGGAACAACTGAGAGTCCGTTCGTGTGGTGGACCTTGTCATAGGTAAAAACTAAATTGTTGATCCCTTGTAGAGTTTATGCAGCACCTATATTCCTAATTCCCAATACATGTTTATTCACTTTGTTTTTATTCAAATGATCTGGTTTCGGAGGTGTCCGAGTTTGGATAAAAGGGTCCTCAATGCACTTGACTTGTAGTTTTTTCTTCTTCATGCAATGTGATTATTTCACTTTAACTGCAGATGATAGAAACAACTGAAAAACATTACTGGTTTATTGACTAGGTGGGTGATAGCGAGATGTTACTGGGTTTTGGAAATCTATTGACCACTTTTTGTGGCTCACATGTGTGAGTAATTGTTACTTGGGTAACAATGCTGAAAAAAGTAGAAACGAAGGAAAGTGATAGTGATGAACTGAAGATGAAGGGTAGTGAAGGGAGGATAACGGGGTGATGGAGAAATATTCCTCCCACGTGAGAGTAACATTACTATCAGAGTGTAGGGGGATGATGGGTACTTTTGCTACCTTAAAAAGAGTTATTTTCCAATCACCTCTTACTTTCCTTTGCATTTTACCACCATTATTTCCCTAACAGTTACCGTCCGTCAATACAAGCCAGCGCTAAGAGAGAATTCCTTCATGACCAATGAGACTTAGAATATGATTACATCAACGTTGCTCTGCTATATCATAAGCTCTCGCTTATAGCGGGGTAGGAGGTTTGGGATTATCACAGATGTACACAATGGCACAACCTTGCCTTTGTGCTGAAAATATGGAAAAAATTCCAGAAGGCCCAATATATAAGGAGTCTTTATGGAAGGGTTTATGCTCTATGCGTATGACATCATATTTGATTCTCTATTTATGACACATCTCTTTTACATATGCAGAAAGTTACCTAATTGCACACATTTATGCCCAGAGATTTGTCATCCTGGTCATTGTCCGTCACCAGAGAAATGCAGTAAAAAGGTGAATATTTTGGTTAGCTTTTATGTATTTTCTTTCTGAAAACCTATTATAAATATAAAGTTGTCCTTTTGCTGGCTATTTGGCTACATCCACAAGCCATTTAAATTTTTCTACAAAAGGCGATCCTTGGTATTGAGAACCTAAGGAGTAGTTTTCTTGGGTATTTGAACCTGTTGTATAAACAAATGTCTTTTTTTTTTGCAAGGTTACGGTTCGTTGTGGGTGCCATAACTTGAAAAAGGAGTGGCTATGTCAAGACGTGCAGATGGCATATAGAAATTCTGATCGCGATTCGAAAGATATACCTAAAACCCAGTTTGGTCTTAGACTTCTTCCTTGTGACTCCAGTTGTAAGAGTAAAGCACAAGCCATTGAGTCTGAATTACAGCTTCGAAAACCCAAAGCATTAGAGGTAATTGTTTCTATTCACATGCTTATGTTGTCATGTTAAAACAAAAGATGTATTCGTCTACACCTTTTCTACTAATGTTGGGGTTTGTCAACCAAGATACATGCGCATCGAGGTCCACTTTACCTTCATAAAAAAAGAAAAAAAGAGAGATGATATGACCTTAAGTCAAGGGGTAATAACGATCACCATTTTAGAGGCATATTATGATCATTGGTCAAATGAGGTTTATTTAAAAATATGACTGAGGGAGTGCTCTCTGATCATTATTTTGCTTCGTCAACAGAAGAGGGAAACTGAGAGTGTATCCCATGTACCAAAGCGAAGGAAAAGGCGTGAACAAGCCCAAGAAAGGAGGCAGATCTCAAAACTGCAGGTGCGTCAAGTGTGCTAAATCTTATACTCCTTCCATCTTATTTATATTCACCTCAACTTTTTAATCAACTTGACTGCAATTTTGCTCACTATGTAGTACTACTTCGGAGTTGAAGTTTTAAAAAGGTAATATGAAAAATGATTATAATGGCAAACCCTAATTCATCTGAACAGAAACTTGTCACAAGCCTGCAAAGATTTGTTCTTCTAGTTGCTCTTCTGGTATTGTTGGCCGTCCTAGCTTACTGCGGTTACAAGGGTTTGTTGCTGCTCAATGACTGGATGAATGAAGTTGAAGAACGTCGAGTAAAAACGAGACACCAAAGGATCTAAGTCACCTTAATGTTTGTTCTTCGGTTCAGGTTGGTAAACAAGAGAAATTTTTTATCGACAAGTTTTCTTCAGAGATACTACAGGACTTTAGTTGGAAAACAGTAGTAATAAATTGTGCCCCCCCCCAAAAAAAATCCAGGGATTCTTTTGATGATAGTTTTCAGTTTTTTTTTTTTTTTTTTTTTTTGGTAGAAGTAGTACACACAGTATACTGGTACATAGAGGGAATAGTTGTGCTAATATCATACTGACATGCGACATATACCCCTTCAGTTCACTTTTTTTTTACAGTTCCAAGTCCATACCAGTCTAAGACGGCATATACCCCTTCAGTTCTTCTTGTACATGATTGTTTGATTACTACGATATATCCAATACCATTGTTTGTTACATTTATATTACTCGATCTTTGTTTTGTTTTGTTTATACAACTCGTGTTTTTGTCCAGTTACATTTTGTAATGTTGGCACGTACATCCTCCTGGGATATGTGACATATGTCCTTCCAAATTTGTGAGCTTGTATAGGATTTGGTTAATTTGCGGCAGGTAGTAATGTTTGGTAACTTGATCGTCTAAGATGATTCTAATAGAAACTAACAATTACTACTAATCACAGGTATTGCGTAAGGTTTAGGGTTTAGGGGAGTCTTGTGATTAGCAATGTGTATAACTAGAACATATTAGGGAGTATTTTTCACCCAAAAAAAGAAGAAAATTGCATGGTGTCAAACGTTGCGTAAGATGATCGTAACTAAAAGATAATAGTACGGAGTACTACATTAAATACATTTCTCAAATGAAATTTAACATGTAGAGAATCATGGACAAATTAACTCTAACATGATCTCACACCATAAAATGGGTACATCTTTTTTAAAACGACTCGTTTTATTGATATTAGATGAGTTGCCTTAACCGATAAGAGATATGAGCAATCTGACACGATAATTACTAGGAGCCTTTACGAAGGAGGAGGAGCTCTCTGCAATTCAACAACCTTCTTCCACGCCTCTCTGCTCGAAATCTCCCCCCACCACCTTCCAACATTGTCCCGTGACATGAACAACTCCTCGACATCAGTACCTATTAGAGAATATTGTTACATTAGGACGAACGAATGGATATTAAGATTAGGAAATACTCCGTGAGATGTATATGCATCAATTAGAATGTACTCATATGTTGCTAGTATATATATGTATGTACCGTTGACCAAGTAATGTGTGTTAGGCAAGTGAGAGAGGTCGGCGAGGGAGAAGTGGTCACCAGCCAAGTATCGAGTGTCTCCAAGTCTCTTATCGTAGACGTCGAGCACTTTAGCCAACTTGGCTTTGCTTTGATCGATGAGCCCTTGGTCTTGTTTTATGTTCATGCGAGGAGCGAATGCAAGCTGGAACACTAGGGTTGATGTAGGCGGGTTGAAGCTCTGGCTCTCGGCTTCTAGCCACTGCTCGATCGAGGCTTTTGCTAATGGGTTTGCCCCGTATAGGTCTGTGTTCCCTTGCTTCGCGTGCTTCTCTGATATGTATCGGCATATTGCTCTTGACTCTTTGGTTTTAGTGTGCACACAAATCACAAATACGAGGTATCAATAACTTAGAAGTTTTTTTACATTTACAAGCTAAGTAAATCTGTGAATGAATTGAATGCTAACCAAAGAGGGAGATATCTTCGTCTTGGAAAGCTGGTACTTGGCCAAAGGGCTGATTACATTAATTAACGTAATTAGGAGTAATTAAACAAATACACGGAGGGAGGGAGTAGGATATAGAACATGAATGAATGGCTGGATTAAGCAATATGGAAGTATGAAAATGGAGGATGAAGCAGAAACCTGGATTTGAAGGAAAGCAGGGGATTTATGTTCAGCCTTGGCCATGTCAACATGGATAAGTTCATATTGGACTTGTTTCTCAAGCAGGCAAGCAACAACTCTTGATACTGCAGTTGATAATGGTGGTCCGTACACTTTCACAGGTGTTACTGTTGACGTTGCCATTATCTGTATTTCTGAATGAATCTAAACTCTAAAGTAAAGTGTTGCTTGATGAATTAGGGTCCATTTTCTATATCCTTTCTATTTATCCTTTCCTTGCTGAGTAGTTGCTGTTGCTGTTGCTGGTAGTGGTGACTGGTGGTTGGCGATTGCTACTTAAATTGGGCTTCAATGGAAAAGCTCTAATTTAGGCATGGGTTTTTGGAGAATGGGCTTCAACCCATCATCTCGTCTTTGCCTTCATTTTAATACGCAGTATATATATTTTTGTCTACCACAAAAATTTATCTTTAGGACTCGCTTGAAATGAGGATAATTATTCTAGGGGTAATAGAGCAAAAATGAACTAGAAAATGACGAAAAGTAGTGATGATACTAAGCGGAAATGGAGATAAGGAAGAAAATCTAGCTTATTTGGAGGGAATTATTACTCCCCTCTCCCCCAAGTAATGAATTACCTCGAATGGGGGTAATTATTCCCCCTCATATTCCCCATGTGCCTTTTACACTATAAAATGTCACAACCAAGCAACAAGTTCATTCATTTTTAGTTTATTTTTGCTCATAATTACCCACATGCCAAGCGATCCCTTTTAATATGCATTCTTATTCAAGGATACACGTACATAAGTAACATCAACATAATGGAAAAAGAAAAAAAAATCCTCTAAATCTACTAATATACTCCGTTTATAGGATTATTTTACCCGAATAATCTCAACTATACGATATCTTCTCAAAATAATTCAAACTTTATTTAATCTTACAATAAACCTTGCTAATTTCTCTAACTTTCTCACTCAAATGAATATATAGTAAGAAGATCATTAAAAATTGGAGGAAGTATTAACACTCGTTTCTCATAAGCTTGTCCATCATGTGACCTATTATTATAGGTAAAAATAGTTCAAGGTTTGTTTTTGTTAAAACACTAGTGCAAAACCCGTGCCCATGTACGATTTTTTAATTAATTTTGTTTATAAAAAAGATTAGTGACGTGAATACGTGATAAAATTATATTCCTCCGTCTAAACCAATATAATGGTTTACGTCTTTCCATTTTTAGTGCTCAGTTTAACTCTCTGTTTCGTAGAGTATTTTCAAGAATTAATTTACGAAATTATTTTTTCCTAACGAACCTTTACTCAATCCTAACGAAAATAACGTCACTTCTTCAATTTTACCCTCTCCATAATTTAACGTAACTTGTACTTTTCTCTCTTCTTCTTTGTCTCTTTACCTCCCCAATTTCTTTAATCAACGAACTTTTTCAAATTCGATTGTAAATTTTAATTCAATTATTAATGAAGTAATATCATTGTAATTAATTATTTAATTAACTGATTTATATTTTGCAGGGTTTAATTAACTTTTTAAATTAGGGTTAGGGATTTAGGGTTCTAGGGCACCAATCGTATATCCTGATATTGTAATTTTTTTTCTTTTCATGTAATTTTTTAAATTCAGTTTCTTACTATCTTATTTTTCTTCATTTTATTATGTGAAATTAAACTTAATTAATTGTCTTTTGGGTGGTGTTTGTTGGTGTTTTTGGTGGTGGTTGTTGGCGTTGATGGGTGGTTGAATTTAGGTTTTTTTCAAAGAAAATCAATTTGGGTGAAATGACAAGGACAAATTGGTAAAATGTCGTTAGGATTGAGTAAAAGCTCGTTAAGAAAAAGCACGACCCTAAAATTATCCTAGGAATTATTGGGCTTATAATTTAAATAAAATTGTCTTATGATTCATTTAATTGAGCCTTAACGTTGAAATGAAATTGTTTTACTTAGAAAACCCACTTTCCAGAATTACGAGAAGTATTTAGGCGGGAAAACTAAAAAGACTATATTGTCCTTTGGTTTTTGTTTTAGTGAATAAGGGAATGGATTGTCCTATAAACCTTCACTTTCTCTCTTACGGAGTATCATCTTCCGCTATCAACCCAAACACATCTGCTCGCCACCATCTATGCGACCCCACGCCTTCTCCTGCCCTATGACCGCCGTAAGATACACCCAACTACCACATAAAACAATCGCCCGCCATTATGAAACAACAATGAAAAGAGCTTCATGCGAAGAGATGCATCTTTGTTTCCTCACCATGTTCTTGCAAAGAGAGCAGCAGTTTGCAAGGCCAAAACCTCTCGCCTTCGTAAGGAGTCGGTCTTGCACTGCCAAAGAAACAATAATGCTATGCTTTGGACTGTAGACTGGGTGCATGTTTTATTCTCAAGTAGTCATGTATAGGCCAATCTCAAGGAGAAGTGTCCTTTTGTTGTCCAGCTTATGATCAAGTAGTTGGCCTCTCTTCCGCCCCAACCTCGATCGTCAAGTATGTAGCTCCGGACTCTGAGCACCCCCCCTCCAAACTTCCTCCAATGTTGGGTTTTGGCTTGGATCTTATGAATAAGTCCAACATACCAATGATTAGTAAGCTTTTCGGGCTAAAAGGTATGCCAAGATATCTAAAGGGGAACGTCCATCGAAAGACCTTTACATAAAACAAGTTGCCAACTTCAAATCCTAGTGTTATTCTCTGCTTTCTACATTCATCACCTTGTCCTGAATTATTTATCTTAACCAAACAAAAAAACTACTGTAAATAAGAACAAGTGAGATCTCTTACCCAAAACCCAAGAGAAAATATCGACTTGCAAATATGATAAATTACATATATATACACGCAAAACCTACTCATCGCATAGACTGATAGACTTCTACACACGAAATATCCAATACGATTACACAAACTTTATTCCATATCTAACATCTTGCGCATCAACACATGGAGAGCTCAACACAGCTAACGCCTAACGGGGGAGCTGATACAAATACAAATACAAAATGTTCTAAGAGTTATATGCATCAGCTATACTATGTACATTTTGCATACAAAATGTCAAGTCACATTGACTTTTGACGGCAGGCAGAATCCGGAGATCTGATCCACCATGTGCAGTGTGTCACCATCACAGGTTGCAAGCATGACAATGGTGTGAGATGTCAACTGATACGCCTTTAGGGCTTCCGCAAAACTTTTGCTAAGAACTCCGTCAACCCAATCTCTGACGTCTTGATCGGCCCGGGTTAAGCACGCAGCTACTAATATCTGGTCCATAGCTCTTGGTTCGATTTCTAAAACGCACTTGGAGTTGGTCACTTCACCGAAAGCAGCATGGACCCATCTTAGTATGTTTGCAGCCACTGCATCATAGTCAAACGGGTCAAATCTCACTTTGATCAAGGTCTTATCTATCCCCTCATCTGCGAGCTCGTCTAACCAAGACATCCCATTTTTGCATTCATATGCTTCATCAGCATCTCCAATATAATCAACCTCTTCAATGGCTTGGGCTGGCAGGTTCAAATCCATGCACATGCTTGACATTGACCCCTTGTGTGGCCAAATGGTTTCATGTGTATTACTGAGCTTTCTCTTACACAACAGATATTGATTGGGTATGTCCTTTTCTGGCCCAACTTTGGATAAATTTTGATTGGTTTCATAGTCTCCTGTATCTTTGATCACAAGTTTCAGAGCTCCGCCTCTCGTCTTCTCTATTCTTGACTCGGGAAAAAATATTGAACTATCCTTCACTAGTCTTGAGGTCAAAACAAAAATTCTGTTGGTGAGTGAAATTTCCCTTCCATGTGAGTCTGAAAATTTGCCATCCCTGATGGCCTGCAACAAACTGCGTTGAGCAACTGGGTCTGCAAAATGGACATTTTCTAGCAAAACAACCGAGAATGGTGTTTTATGCAGCTCCTCAGCAATGTGATCGACAACAGTTTTCCCACGGGATTTTGCATCGAAACTATTTGTTATTTGGTAACCACAAACTTTTTTCTGATGAACTACCACATATTCAGAGCCAAAATTCACCTGAATGAAGTATTTCTTATTTCCAAACAGAACTTCAGCCAGGGCTAGTGCAGTTCTCCTCTTACCAATTATGTCTGGCCCGACGAATTCCAGCCATATATCTCCCCTCTGATTTGACCTTTGGTGGCTTCCATCACTTAGCCAAGATTGTGCCACGATTTGGCTGACAACTCCGAGAGCTTCACTTTGCCTACCAACTCTTCCTAAAAGATCTTTGAAGAGTGTCTTAATATTTAAAGAATGGTTTGAGCATTTATTTGCCAAATGACAAGCATTCTCTTGCTTGCTAACATGAGAAAATATATCCAACCCCAGATCTGTAGCCACCGAAACTCCAGATGGACCATCATCCACATCTGAAATGCACAAACTACAGGAAGAGCACGGCCCGTCTGAGCAAAGATGCTGACTTTTTGAGGGACTTCTCGATAATTTATCAAGAAAGTTGTGATTAGTCAATGGTTCTTGAAATGCTTGTTTGCTCGACTGAGATGTCCAATGTTTTTGTACATCAACGGATGCGCATGGGGTGATCATTCCAGAATCACATTTCTTGCTGCAGAAATTGGGACGATTTTGATTTTTATCCTGGCAAAAATCTAAGGAATTTCTTGGCGCATCTATCACTGTATGACCACATTTAGCCTGCACTGAAGCGATCGAAAATGGTTTTCATAGAGTAAGGCCCTGTTCTTTTCGGCTGAAACAGGGCTGAGAGCTGAGCTGGTCTGATAAGAGCTGAGCTGGTCTGATAGAAGCTGAGCTGGACTGATAGAAGCTGAGCTGAATTAAAAGAAGTTGAAACTAATAACTACTTATATAAATTATCTAATAATATTTTAAAAAATGAGAAAAAAATATAAAAAATTATAACACTAAATAATAATAATAATTAATTAATTAATATTTGATTAATTATAATAGTAGTAGTAATAATAATAATAATAACCATTGAAATAATAATAATAATAATAATAATAATAATAATAATAATAATAATAACATCGTACTCAGTAACTACTCACTCCAGTTTATTTGATTTCTACTTTTGTTTTTTTTAGTATTTGGCAATAGAAAATGTTATGTATATATATCTTTGATTACGTAATATACAAAATCTTAATTTTTCATATTCTTAAATCTTAATACAATACAAATAATACTCATATGTTATATTGTGTGTGTGAGTTGTAAATATTTGAATGTAACATCTATTTCAAGAACTCAAAATATTATGGAGTGCATAATAATATTAATAATTATTAATAATGATGATTAAAAAAATTGAAAATAATAATAATAACAATGACAATGATGATGACGACAACGACAATGACGATGATAATAATAATAATTTATTATTATTAACATTAAGAGATACAAGTAATAAAAATAACAACACCAACAATATTATTATTGTTATTATTAATTTTTTATGAAAAGAAACTTGCATTAATATCGAAATGCAATAACAACACCAACAAGAATAATAATAATAATAATAATAATAATAACTTATTGTAATTTGTTTCGATCTTAATACAACTTCCGTTTCATATAAATAAATAATATATAATAATAATAATAATAATAATAATAATAATATTGTTATTATTATTATTATTATTGAAGTATGAGTATTATTTTAGGAGTTGAAAATATTGGAGCTGGACTGAAAATATTAGAGCTGAGCTGAGCTTATTGGAGCTGGGCTGAGCTGATACGAGCTGGGCTGAGCTGATAGAAGCTGAGCTGGTTTGAAACGGACTGAAAATAAGCTGAAAAGAACAGGGCGTAACAAAAAATCCACGGTTCAAACATGAGAAATAAGCTATCTAGATCCAAATTGAATGAGTTTATGAGTTACATACTTGGGGTTTAAGGCACGCACGTCTAACTCAAACCAAAAATAATGATGTCAGATAGTCTAATATATGAGAGTAACCCATTACCCCAATGACAAAGTAATGAATATATCCAAATTTGGTTAGTCTCACATATGAGCATCTCATGAAAACACACATATGAGAAAATTCCACAAGCTATTTTTTTTTTCTTAAAATGGATTTCAACCATAATTGTCCATCTTTCATTCTAAAATCAGATTATATCATTTCATCATACCAGAAAATCAACATCCTATGACAATTGACAAGTGGGAGGCAATCCTAATCAATGAGCTCAAACTGCAACAGTTTCATTCGGCCTCTAACTAACTTCGAAAATCCATTAAATATGATATAGTAAAAGCGTGAATAGAATAATTTGAAATCTCAACAAATTATACGAACCTTCAGATGATCCGATTTAGTATCAACTCGAAGATCAGCAACTGAATCCACTACTGCTCTCTTTGAAAGACTTGTTACATCTCGCAGATGCTTTCCATCCAATAAGTTGCGCTGTATTGAGGTGTTGAATGGAGTCTTGGGATCAGGAGGAGTGGAAAAAAACCCACCAAATGGAACAAAGGATCTCATCAAGCTGTTATAAATATCGTAGACATGAAACTGTGAGTTTCAATAAAGACAACAGGTCAGATGTCAAGAGAGGTAACCAATATATATGCGTACCTTACAAAAGTTCAAATATCAATCGAGATCCTGAACAGACTATCCAAATAAAGGGGAGAAAAATAGATTAATGAGATACTAATGAACAATAAACTGAAGTCAATAACAAATAATATAGGACTGAGACATTGTCATACAATGCATTAAGAACAAACATGTACACACGAAACAATAAATCAAGGTAATCTACAAATTTAGGAATTTGTAGTTACAAGTAGGGACTTTCATTTGGTAAACTGGTCTGCGTAAAATAACATGTAATGCTCTTTATTTATCACCTAATTGCCAATATCATCTTATTCATTATGTAAAGAACTTTTGTCAGACAGAAATATATGTCCAGTCATGAATATATACATCTACAAAATTGCAAAACATATTCCCACTACGCCACTAAGCTGTCGTGCACGAAACTAACTCCACTGTACTGTACCTAATGAAGGCATGACGCTTATATATATATATAGCCTTTAACATCAGAAAACAAATCAATTAGAAATAAGAGAGTTAAGTATTCTTCAACTTATAGTTCAAAAAAAAAGTAGTCTTCGATTTCTTTCTCTAATTCATATAGATCACACGAAAGACTCGCATAAATTCAGATTTTCAACGTACCACTCCAAGAGTCAAGCAAGCAGCTGATGATTTACGACTTTCGAGTTAATGTTCAAATCAATATGCTTAATTAAGAATAAAAGATACTCCGTATGATGACAAGTTCATAACCATACACTCATACAGACAAAGAACATCACGAATCACGATTCATGAAGTACCAGCAGTGGTTCTATTTTTTTTTTGTTTTTCTTTCTGTGAGCTCCTTTTAAATATTCACAAAATATACAAATATTATAAATTCATACTCCGTAGTTAAAAGGTTGAGCAAAAGTTTTCTTTCACAAAAAATGGAAGTTTCTCTGTTTCTTAAGCACCGCACATCCTATAAGGTAAAGCCGCCAAGCAGTGCAACTAAATGGAGGTGACTAAGTCCCTGTTCTTTTGGACTGAAACTAAATATAGAGACAAAATATGCTTGCTGGAGCTTAACTGAATTGAACTGAAACTGACTGAATATAAGTCCAAAAGAACAGGGCCTAACTTACGTGGACTTGAAGCAAGATTCTCCAATGGAAGACTTGATATAGGTAATTGGCAAAGGCTGCAGATCCCACTCCTTGTCAATTAATGGAAATCTGCTCATGAACTCAACGTATATCTGATCGTTCAAGGCCGAAGCAATAAGCCAAACTCTTTCACCATTAATTTTCAACAACTGAGTTAACTCCCGGACAACACGATTCACCACGTCCAACTTACACCCTTCCTCCTCCTTCCCAAGAAAAGACGTCACATCCCCAATATTCACCATCAACCCAGGTCCTAAACATTTCTCAACCATCATACCCACCTCCTTAAACCTCAAATCTATAGCCTCATAACTTACATTTGGATTCGCTAAGTTTGAAAATTCTCCCTCAATAGATACCACATCCATCCCACATATATCCTCAGGCAAAACAACAGCTTGCCTCCTTTCCAAAACCCCCACAAAACCCTTGAGCATCTCATTAGCACAAACACCGACAAGCAAGGGATTTCTCCCTTTCTTCCTCCTTAACAACTCCACAACCCTCCTATACTCCCCCTCCCCCTCGTCATCCCATGACCCCAGAAACGGAAAACGAACCCGGCTCAAATGCAAATCCGGGTATCTATACAAACCCTGAAACGGGCTCAGAACAGCCAACTTAACATCAAAACTACTCAATCCTGCATCATTAAACACCCTACTAACAACTGGGTCATCAAGAATGGACACAATCAAGTGCTGCAAATCAACTTTAACACAAGAAGAAGGTGAAAGAGTTTGATCTTGGCAAGGACCCATTTGCATACCTTGAGTACTACTTTTAAGGGTGAGGATGCAATCGGGGTTCCTCCTCCTTTGGTTGGCTTGTGAGCGTTTGATGGCGGCCATGAGGTGTTAGAATAAAATGAGCGTAACAATGAGGTGGAGACCAAACCTAGACAAAAAACCTTGACCAAAAATGGAGCAAAACAGAAACAGGACTGAAACAAACCGACGGTGTGAAAGATAGAAAACCAAGCAAGACGAACAGGCAGGAAACAACAGATATAACACCGACGGACTGAGGCGAAAGGCAACAAATAAAACCGAGGTGGGCAGAAATCCGAGGCAGCAAATCCCGAACAGGCAGTAACACGAGGCAACAAGAAGAACAGAGCGGACAGTAACCGAGGCGACGAAAATCGAGACAAGGCAACAGTACGGATGTCGAATATGGAAGCTGTGCCGTGGCCGACCGCCACTGAGTTGAAAACTGTTTCGGAACGACCGCGGTGGTAATCGTATAACTCCGTCAGCTTCCAAGGTATACACAGCAGTATAAAGACCCGTCCACTCGGGGCTATATACTTGGAACAATATGAACTAAAACCCAGAAATCAGAGAAGAAGAAGGGAAGAGGAGATAAAGTTGATTGTAAGTGTGTTCCGAAAAGATGAGCAGTAATGCTCAATTTATAGGGAAAGTAGGCAGCAGAGGAGCCAAAAAGAATTTATGGCCCTCTTAAACACCAATATTACGCAGCAATAAAATGGAGTAAATGTGTGTAACAGTCATATTTGACTGTACAAAAGAGATGAATGTGGACAATGAATTTGGACAGTCCACTAACCGAATATAGTCCAAAAATAAAAGTCAAACCCGAGCCCAAGTCGGGTCAACACACAGAAGAGGCCCAAGGCCAACAATCTCCACAAAATACTCGTTCATCATTTTATTGAAGGCTAAAGGGAGGAGGGAGTATAAAAGTTACTAGAAATCGCTCTCCACCACCGATGTGGGAGAGTGACTTTCTCGATCTTTTGGCTTTCAAGCCTTTACTCCAACAATCCCCCACAAAGGCGAAGAAAGGAAGAATTTCTGGGTTAAGGAAGGCTTGGATACTTAGGTATCAATGTCTTTCGACTTGAATTGACACATTAGTGAAAATGAGGCAACAACTTACTTTCAAATAAGAGAATATCTTTCGATTTGAATTCCTTACTGATATTCGGTTGAGACCCTCATAACACATATCATACCTTCAAACATATTTGTTCCGCGATTTCATTGTGCAACGCTTTTATGGCCATGCGTTTACCTTGGTATTGACGGCGGCCAAACCATCTTACCTTATAGGCGGTTCGAGTGCTTCTCATTAGCACTTCTCATTAGAACCATTCAGGACATAGAAGTCCATCTTTAGAACAGAGTCACAAATCCATCAAGTGCTTCTCAAATAGCACCACCATGAAGGCTATGGATTAAATGCCATAGGAATGGTTCTTTTGTTCATGTCAAATCATACACTGTTTTGACTTAAGAACCTAAGTCCCATTCCCCTCGACAATTCACGGACTGCTCTCCTTGGCAATCCTTTTGTAAAGAGATCGGCAAGGTTGCTTTCGGACCTCACATAGTCCACAGCAATTACTCCATTTTTCAGGAATTGTTTAACCACGCCATGCCTGATTCGAATATGTCTTTTCTTGCCATTGTAGACATCATTCTTAGCAACACCAATTGCTGCTTGTGAATCACAATGCAAGGAGACTGGTGCTACCTGTCCCCCCCACAACGGCATGTCTGCTAGCAAGTTTCTCAGCCAATCTGCCTCTTGACCTGCCAACTCAAGAGCAATAAACTCAGATTCCATAGTGGAGGTTGCTATGCAAGTCTGCTTTGAAGACTTCCACGAGATAGCACCTCCACATATGGTAAACACATAACCACTAGTTGAACTGGTCTCTGGATTACTGTTGATCCAGTTAGCATCACTGTAGCCTTCTAACACAGCAGGGTACGTACCGTAATGCAGACATAGATCGCAAGTACCTTTCAGATATCGTAGCAAACGACTCAGTACAGTCCAATGTTCACTATTAGGGTTATGAGTATATCTACTTAGCCTACTCACAGCATAAGCAATATCAGGCCGAGTGCAATTCATGAGAAACATCACACTTCCTATGATTTTAGCATATTCTTTTTGGGAGACACTTTCGTCCAAGTTTTTACACAAGTGAACACTAGGATCATAGGGAGTTCTAGCAGGCTCAACATCAAAGTGGTCAAATTTTCTCAACACCTTTTCCACATAATGAGACTGACTTAGGGCGATTCCATTTGAGTTTTGGATAATCTTAACTCTTAGGATAACGTCAGCTTTCCCTAAACTTTTCATCTCAAACTGTGATGACAAGAACTGTTTGGTTTTATTTACGACAAATAAATTCTTACCAATTATTAACATGTCATCAACATACAGGCAAATAATCACACAATCTGATCCAAACATCTTTGAATACACACATGAATCAGAATTATTGGTAATGTAGCCATCTTTAATCAAGGTGTTGTGAAATTTTTCGTACCACTGTTTGGGTGCTTGTTTCAGACCGTATAGTGATTTTCTTAGTCTACACACTTTACTCTCTTGACCTTTAACCACAAATCCCTCGGGTTGTGACATGTAGATCTCTTCCTTTAAGTCTCCATTCAAAAAAGCTGTTTTTACATCCATTTGATGTATCACAAGATTATGAATAGCAGCTAAAGCGATTAGAGTTCTAATGGTGGAAATTTTGGTCACAGGTGAGTAAGTATCAAAATAATCAATATCTTTCTTTTGTGTAAACCCTCTTACCACAAGTCTAGCCTTGAACCTTTCTATTGTACCGTCGGGTCTAAGTTTCTTTTTAAATAGCCATTTACTGGAAATCGGCTTACACCCTTTAGGTAAATCAGTTAACTCCCACGTTTGATTTGAAACAATAGAGTCTAGTTCACTTTTAATGGCCTCTTTCCAAAAGTTAGCATCAATAGACCTCATAGCCTCATTATAGGTTTTTGGATCTTCTTCCATTAAAAAGGCAGAAACAAACTCATCACTCGTGCAAAAATCACATGCATTTTCAGTTAAGAAAGTTGTAATAAAATCATCGCCGAAATCTTTCTCAATTCTAGGCCTTTTACTCCTTCTAGGTTCGACATCATGATCAACAGAAGTACTACTCCTAGCATGCATGGAACTATCAGCAGGATTAACAGGCAATTCAGACAATTCAGGCAATGATGCAATATCTTTCTTTAATGGGAAAACATGCTCCAAAAATTCAGCATCTCTAGCTTCAGAAATAGATCGATCACTTAAAGAGATAAATCTATATGCAGCACTATTTTGAGCATATCCAATGAAAATGCAATCATAGGTTTTAGGTCCTATAGTGGGTCTCCTAAAATTAGGTAAACCTACTTTAGCTAAACACCCCCACACTCTCAGGAAACTAAGGTTGGGAGCATAACCATTCCATAACTCGTAGGGTGTCTTGTCTAGTTTCTTATGAGGTACCCTATTAAGAATGTGACAAGCAGACAAAACCGCTTCCCCCCACATATCATCGGGAAGGCCAGAACTTAAAAGCATGGCATTCATCATTTCCTTTAAAGTTCTACTTTTACGTTCAGCTACTCCATTTGATTGGGGTGTGTAAGGTGGACTTTTCTCATGAATTAGACCATATTTCTCACAAAAGTCTATTAGATAATTAGAGCCATATTCACCACCCCTATCGGACCTAACTCTTTTAATCTTCTTATCAAGTTGATTTTCTACCTCGTTTTTAAACTTTACAAACATATCCTCAGCTTCACTTTTATGTGTTAGTAAATACACTTTAGTGTACCTAGAACAATCATCTATAAAAGTGACATAGTAATGTTTGCCTCCTCTGCTCATAGTGCTTTTAAAATCTGCTAGGTCGGTGTGAATTAACTCTAGAAGGTCTGTATGTCTAGTTTTAACAGGTTTATTTGGCTTCTTAACAAATTTAGCCTCTACACAACTAGGACATTTTGAGAACACTTCTGAAGATAAAGACGGGATGAGCGACATTGATTTGAGTTTTTTAATAGACTCAACATTCACATGACCTAGTCTACCATGCCACACATCAATAGACTCAGCGATATAAATAGAAGAAGAAGCTTTATTATTAATGGTAGAAATATCAACGTTCAACACAAACAGACCCCCACTAAGATAGCCCTTGCCCACGAAGTCTCCATTGCGCGACATTACAACCTTGTCAGCCTCAAAAACAAGTTTCACACCAACTTTGTTAAGTAAGGCACCAGACACTAGGTTTCTACGCAACGAAGGAACATACAAAACATTACTAAGGGCAAGAGTCTTCCCTGAGGTGAGTTTAAGGAACACCTTGCCTTTTCCTGTGATAACAGCGGAGGATGAGTTACCCATGTAGACGCATTCACCATCATCTACAGCTTCAAACTCGGCAAACAGCTCCTTGTTAGCACAGAGATGCCTTGAAGCTCCAGTGTCCAGAATCCAGTCACTAGCATTTGCCACCAGATTTGCCTCAACCACGACAGCAGCAATGATGTCGTCTGTTTCAGCAAGATTAGCTTGACCAGCATAACCACCTTTTTTCTGAGGGCATTGATAAGCTTTGTGACCTGGTTGACCACATACAAAGCACACCATATTAGTATTTGGTTTCTGAATTTTTGGAACGGCCTTGGTGTATTTTCCTTGAATTTGTTTGTTTTTGTTCCCCTGATCCTTGCCTTCACCACCCTTAGTGTTTCCCTTGTTCCCCTTATTTCCCTTATTTCCCTTCTTGTTCTCTCCCTTAGAAGACCCACCGGTTTCAACGAGATTAGCTTTAACGGGATTGAGGGACAAACTAAGATTTTTATCTTTTAAACGATTGGCCTCCTCGGTTCTCATATGGATAACTAGTTCTTGGAGTGACAAATCCTTCTTTTTGTGTTTCAGCTGATTTCTGTAATCGCTCCAAGAACGGGGGAATTTTTCCAACAAAACATTAGCAAGGAAAACTTCATCTAACTTCATTCCTTCATTAACAACATCGCTACATAAATTTTCGTAGACATGGACTTGATCCATAATTGGTTTATCGTCAACCATTTGAAAATTTAGCCATTGACCCACCACATATTTCTTTTTTCCAGCATCGTCAGCCCCATATTTTTTCTCCAATGACTCCCAAATAAATTTAGCTGACTTATGGACCATAAACAGGTCAAACAGAGTATTAGTCATATGATTGAGTAAATGACACCTAGCGGTTTTATTATCTTTCTCATATTTTTTGACTAACTCCTCATTTTTGTTTATGAAAGAAATTAAAGGTGGAGTGGCCTCGGCAGCATTGTTAATCGACATAGGGATAGGAGGTTCGTTAAACAGAACGTAATCGACCTCTAACTGCTCGAAAAACATCAATAATTTTTGCGACCACCGTCTATAATTGTTGCCATCAAGGGGCTCCAACTTCGACAGGTCGGGAATGGTTTTTGATAAAAACGACGACATTGTTACACCAAATAAACAGTTTTCAAATTGTTAGAATAAAATGAGCGTAACAATGAGGTGGAGACCAAACCTAGACAAAAAACCTTGACCAAAAATGGAGCAAAACAGAAACAGGACTGAAACAAACCGACGGTGTGAAAGATAGAAAACCAAGCAAGACGAACAGGCAGGAAACAACAGATATAACACCGACGGACTGAGGCGAAAGGCAACAAATAAAACCGAGGTGGGCAGAAATCCGAGGCAGCAAATCCCGAACAGGCAGTAACACGAGGCAACAAGAAGAACAGAGCGGACAGTAACCGAGGCGACGAAAATCGAGACAAGGCAACAGTACGGATGTCGAATATGGAAGCTGTGCCGTGGCCGACCGCCACTGAGTTGAAAACTGTTTCGGAACGACCGCGGTGGTAATCGTATAACTCCGTCAGCTTCCAAGGTATACACAGCAGTATAAAGACCCGTCCACTCGGGGCTATATACTTGGAACAATATGAACTAAAACCCAGAAATCAGAGAAGAAGAAGGGAAGAGGAGATAAAGTTGATTGTAAGTGTGTTCCGAAAAGATGAGCAGTAATGCTCAATTTATAGGGAAAGTAGGCAGCAGAGGAGCCAAAAAGAATTTATGGCCCTCTTAAACACCAATATTACGCAGCAATAAAATGGAGTAAATGTGTGTAACAGTCATATTTGACTGTACAAAAGAGATGAATGTGGACAATGAATTTGGACAGTCCACTAACCGAATATAGTCCAAAAATAAAAGTCAAACCCGAGCCCAAGTCGGGTCAACACACAGAAGAGGCCCAAGGCCAACAATCTCCACAAAATACTCGTTCATCATTTTATTGAAGGCTAAAGGGAGGAGGGAGTATAAAAGTTACTAGAAATCACTCCCCACCACCGATGTGGGAGAGTGACTTTCTCGATCTTTTGGCTTTCAAGCCTTTACTCCAACATGAGGGAGTTGGAGACGTGGGGGTCACCGACGCAAGGCTGTGACTGTGAGAAGGGCAGCCGGTCGAGTGAGACAGAGAGGCAAAAGTCAAGAGCTTTGAGCTGGGCTTTGGGGCGGTAAAACGCAGCGTTGGGAGCCCTGATGCATGCCTGCTTGAGGAGCGAAGGGGACAGGGAAAGGAATGACGAAAGAAGATGAAGCGAGGTGGTCTGAGGGTGGCCTCGGCGGCGTGCCACCGACACTGCCTCATCAAGCGCGTGGGATGCTTCTGGGTTCAAGCATTGCTTTGCTGTCTTCACTAGAGTTGGCATGCTCTGTTCGACTCTAGTGCTGTTACCATGTGAATAATAAAATAAATTGAGGGGAATGAGAATATTTAATGGTGAAAGTGTAGTGGAGAAAGGTAGTGGAGGAAGGTGGGGTCATCATTTCTAGTCTATAGATTCTTAAAGTGTATAATATCTTGCGCGATTTGAGTTTGACGAATGAAGAAGAAAGCTTTGTTATCTGTTGCTGTTGCTGTTGCTGTTGGTTGGTTCATGATTGGAGACAACAGTGAGTGAAGTAATGTACATGTACAGACTCTGCAGAAGAGTGAAACTGGATGCTGATGCTTAGACTGAGGAGGCCCGACGACGAGGAGGATTCAGTACTGGTCAATGCTTATGATGATCGAGTTACGCACTAAGCTATGGAGCCTTTCTTATATACGGTGTTCGGTGTACTCCCTCCATTTCAATTAAAGGTTCCACTTAAAAATGGGTACATTTTTTATTTAAAAGTAGAGAAATAATAAATAGGTGGGCCACCTAGGTAAGAGTGTAAAGTGATACCAAAAAAGAAAGTGAAAGATATCAAAGAAATTTACGAAAAAGGAAAAGTGGAAGCTTTCAATAAAATAGAGGGAGTAGTTGCTTGAACACCGGGGAACGTTTAGTTGATCAAATTTGTATATACTAGATTAAAGCCCGTGCGCTGCACGGGTTAGTTGGCTTAATTACATTGGAAAAAAAATATAGAAATAAAAGATCTCATATAAAGATTATAAAAATAAGGATAAATTGATAATTTATACCTTAACTACAATTACAGAAGAAAAAAAATATCTAAGACTCATACTCTCTCCGTCCCAGAAAGATTATTCCATTAACTTAGCTCACAAATTAAGGAACTTGAGTATTATAGGCAATGATGACACTCGTTATAGTGTCAAAAGTTTTGAAGACTCAAAACAGAGGGAGTATAATGTTTCGATGTGCGATACTTTACTTAAGTATATAGTCTAACAAATAATTAGTCTTATTTATAATATAGAAATTCATTATCTTATTATAAATTGTCAAAGTGGGATAATTTAACTAAAATTTATAGTCTTATTTATAATATAGAATCATAACCGTACCTTATTTTAATTTTTCAGTGTGGGATAATTTTACTTAAGCTTATAGTTTTACAAACTTTTTTTAAGAATCAAAAGAGTCGATGTGGGATAATTTACCTAAGCTTATAGTCTTAAAAACTTTTTCTAAGATTCAAAAGAGTTTTGGTTGATATCTAATGATGAATGATTACTCTTATTTATAATATAATTTTTTTTTTTTATAATTTTTCGATGTGAGATTATTTACTGTTTTAAGAGCTCTTTTTATGAGCCAAAAAAATACATGATTACTCTTATTTATAATATAGAATCATCATCTTATTTTAATTTTTTCGATGTGGGATATGATAGACTAATAAGGAAAGTTGAGAAATGGGACAATCGTTAAGAATCTATCCGAAAAGGACTAGAGGACAATCTTAGTGGGACGGAGGGGGTAGTTAACTTTCACAGTGACGTTATTCTTTCAATGTGAGACAAACCCCCTACTAAAAAACACAACATTATTCTTTCAATGTGAGACAAATCATCTACTAAACACACAACATCTTTCAATGACATTATTCTCTCATTGTAAAAATAATTTTTAAGTGTAAAAAATTGTTGGTTAATATCTAAGAACGAAAGATTACGCGCGTAGAATTCTATCACCTCATTATAATTTAAGGATGAATGATTAGTCTTATTTATAATATAAGTTTCTATCGTCTCATCATAAATTTTCGATGTTGGATAATTTATTAAAGGTTTATAGTCTTAAGTTCCGCTTTTAAGACTTTAGAAAAACGCACAATTAGTCTTATTTACTCCGTATAATATAGAATCATCACCTTGTTTTAATTTTTTCGATGTGGGATAATTTTAGGTTTCTAATCCTTTTAAAAGCTTTTTAAGACTCAAAATTTGTTGGTTAATATTTAAAACCATAAGATTACTCATTTATGATATAGAATTTCATCACCTCATCATACTTTTTCGATATGGTATGATTTGTAGATGTGGGATAATTTAACTAAAATATAGAAATCAGTCGATGTGGGATAATTTAATCAAAATTTGTATTCTTATTTATAATATAGAATCATCACCATACATTATTTTAATTGTTTTGATGTGGGACAATTTTAAGTTTGTAGTCTTATTAAAACCTTTTTTAAACTCAAAATGTTATTGACTGATATTTAAAAAACAATGATTAATCTTATTTAGTAGAAATTCATAACTTCATCATAATTTTTTGATGTGAGCGAATTACTTAAATTGGTGATATCTAAGGAAGAATTACCATGTCTTATTTATAATATATAATTTCATCACCTTATTATAATTTTTTACTTAAGTTAGTTGATGTCTAAAAGAAAATTCTTAATAGTTTTATTATAATATAGAGTTTCATCACCTTATTATAATTTTTTACTTAAGTTTATAGTCTGAAGAATTTTTTTAAGACTCAAAAGATTTTTGTTTGATGAAACTTTATAATTTTTCGAATGTTGGATAGGTTTACTTAAGTTTATAGTCTTTATATATTTTTAAGACTCAAAAGATTTTTGGTTAATATCTAATTAAGAGCACATGATTACTCTTATTTATAATATAAAGTTTCATCACTTTATTATAATTTTTCGATGTGAGATTATTTTTACTTAAGTTTGTAGTCTTATTAAGAGACTTTTAAAAACTTAAAAGTTTTTTTTATTGATATTTAAGAACGAATTATTAGTCTTATTAATAATATAGAATTCTATCAACTTATCATAATTTTTCGATGTCGGATAATTTATTTAAGTTTATAGTCTTCCATCACCTCATCATAATTTTTCGTTATGAGATAATTTACTTAAGCTTATGGTCTTAAAAACTCTTTTTAAAACTAAAAAAAATACATCGTTACTGTTGAGTATAATATAAAATTTTATCACCTCATCATAATTTTTCAATATGAAATGATTTTAAGGTTGTACTCTTATATATTAAAAGCTTTTTAAGAATTAAAAGTTTTTTTGTCGATATTTAAAATTGAATGATGATTATTATTTATAATATAGAATTACGTCACCCCATCATAGATGTGGGATAATTTAAATATTTTTCTTGGTCAATATCTATTTAAAACCGAATGATAACTGTTCTTTATAATAAAAAAATTCATCACCTCATCATAATTTTTCGACGTAGAATAATTATTTAAGGTTTATAGTCTTAGGAACACTTTTTGAGATTCAAAAGACTTTTGTTAGATATCGAAGAACTTATTATTACTCTTTATTTATAATATAGAATTTCATCTTCATATTATAACTTGTCGATGTGGGATAATTTTAAAACTGTTATGAATAATAAATGCATCACATAAAGTGAAACAAATAATATGATATTTATACTCTAATGAAAGCATTTTTTAGCACGAATCTAATTATTTCATTTTTATAATTTATTTTACGATAATGTTTTTAAAAAATGAACTCTAAAAGTTTTTTCCTAAGAATTGTAAAATATCATATTAATATAATAGATTAAATATATATTATAATAATTAAAAGATTCTCTAATTGATTTTTTATTTACTTATGATACTTTCCTAATTTGAGGTTTGATGGAACGGATCAATGAGATCGCTCGAAAAAAACCTAAAATATATTGTTTTGGTGTTTATTGACAAAGTTTTAACGCAAATAGTGTTGGTTTCAAACTATTTATGCCCATTGGTTCCACGTCATCATTTTATATTTTTTTAAAATTTTTCCCGAACATACCGCTGTGGAGGACAGCGGTATAAACTTGGACTGTAATGGCCCAAAAAAGATTGTGGGCCAAAACGGACCCAAGGGGTATACTGCTGTGACCCATAGCGGTATACCTTGGGCTGACACCCAAATTTTCCTTCCTGTTTCTTTCTCCAACTCCATTTCAATCATTTCGATTCAATTTCTGTCTTCAATTAACTCCTCTTTCATCTAACTCCTCCTTCCATCTTCAATTGTTACTCGAGTAATTGGTGCCCGAGTCTACTACGCTGCTCCGGTGGTTCAGATAACGGTGGAGGTGCGATTACGAGATGAATCCGGCTTATTCTGGCCTGTGGTTCGAAAATGGAGGGCGTTGGAGCAGGTGGCACGCTGCGACGGAACATGACAGAGGAGTTGGGGCTGCGTGTGGTGGCTATCGAGCTGGGCACTGACCGATCTGCGGCACTTGCCTGGAATGGTGTGTGAACTGGTGTTGTGGGTGATGAATTGATGATGGAAAATTGGAATGGTGTGTCAGCCAAAGGTGTATGATAGCACTAGTTCTGTTTCTCGTTTTGAGGAACAACTCTTAACAATCTTAAGGAGTTAAGGGACTAGTGAAGTCGTGAAGATGGAAGGAGGAGTTAGATGAAGGAGGAGTTAATTGAAGACAGAAATTGAAAAGAAGGGATTGAAATGAAATTGGAGAAAGGAACAGGAAGCAAAATTGGGGTGTCAGCCCAAGGTGTATACCGCTATGGGCCACAGCGGTATATCCTTGGGTCTGTTTTGGCCCACAATTTTTTTTGGTTATTATAGTCCAAGTTTATATCGCTGTCCGGCACAGCGGTATGTTCGGAAAAAATTTAAAAAAATATAAAATGATGACGTGAAACCAATGGGCATAAATAGTTTGAAACCAACACTATTTGTGTAAAAACTTTGTCAATAAACACCAAAACCATAATGGGTTCGAGAATTTAACCAAAAAAATGATATTCCCTCCCCTCCACAATAATCTTCTCACTTTAATATGGCACATGGATAATGAAAGGTGATAAATATGGCACATGGATAATGAAAGGTGATAAATTGTTTGGTGAAGTTCAAGATGTCAAATCACAAAAAGTAACCAATAGGAAGAGAAATATAATTGATGAATAAAGAAAGTTTTGAAGTGGGAGAATCTTAGTGGAATTTCCTTTTAAGAAAAATGGGAAAATCTTAGTGGGGGAGGGGTACTTGTTTGAAGTAATATACATGAAATTAATTAAATTATTAAAAAATAAATATTTTAAATGTCTTTTTTTTTTAAAAAAAATTATTGGCATTAGTGAAGTATTAACTCGATACCAACTATAATCCAAACAAAACACAAGGTATGAAGAATCAAGTTCCAACTCCATACCATGATTCCTCGTTCCAAATCCATACCTATGCACGAAACAAACGCCCCCTAAAAGAGTTGTACCTAAGCGTTATTACAAGTTTACAACCAATCGAATCACGCTAAAGTACAATTTCCTTAAGCACAAAGTCTAGGGAGAGACGGTCTCTCCATAAGGCATTATAAATAAACTTAATAAAAGTCTGTCTCTCAGTAAACCAACTCTTCCTTAAGGTTGTGTTTGGATACTCGAAATTGATTTGAATATCATTAATTCAATTCTTGCATTTGAATCTAAAATTCAACTCCAATTCAAAAATGTTGTTTAGGGATACCCTTGGAATTGAATTGTAAATTTGAATTCCACAATATTTTTGGGAGACATTAAAATTTCAAGGATAAAAAAAGTCATTTTTACCGTTTAAATTATTAAAGTAACAAATACAATAAAAACAAATATATCCATATATTGTAACCATCTACATAGTTTACAACCAACCAGGCTACATAAGTAATTAGGATGCTTCAATCTCATCACAATTCTACCTACATTTATTTCGTCCCAAATACAATTCCTTTAAAGCCACACAATTGCAGCATCAATAATGGAGTATGCTTTTGAGCTAGAGACCAGTTGATAAGAAAGGAAAAAACGTGCCTTAGGATTACATTTAAGTTCTATTTATATTGCTTTTCTGTCGAACTATGTAATAAAATGATGGGAGGACTTTGCCGTCAATCGTACCAAACAAGTAAAACCAACTATTCCTAACTGGGTAGATATGGCAAGTCGGGTCGAATCTATAAGGACGGGGTGTCGGACTAAGGTGTGCTACGGTCTAAGACTAGGTTCAAGGCTAACTAAACTAGGCGATGGCTAAAGTAGACTAAAGACTAAGCTAAACAAGTAAAATGACAAATGGAAGCAAATAAATCAACAAGAAGGAAAGTAGGGCTAGGTCGGATTCATGGATGCCAAAGAGATCAAAAGGGGAAAAACGGGATTACTAGCATGCTTTCGTAACCTAGGTTCCGATCGGGCTCTCGCTACTTAAACGGCCTAGGGGTCTCCTCACTACGCTCTCGCTACTAATGGGAGAACCAAACCTATCAACCGCACAAGAACATGCAAGAGAACAAGCAAGAAAAATAAGGAATGATCATTCAAGTCTCACAAGCATTTCATCAAACATGTGGAGGGCAAGGCAAAAGGTTATCCAAAAGCATGCAGGCTAGACATACTCTTGAGCCCGAGCAGGAACATCGTCAACTGAAAGGCCGGGCGAAACGGATCCATCACCTTAATGACGAGGGACACGACCCAAGGGATGACCTAGAAACAAGACTAGAACCGACGCCCTAGGGTAAGCGCTCAGGAGCACGTCGATCACACGAGATGGGAATTTGAGGTCATGAGTAAGCAGAACGGATCGCACCAGCATCATCAGCTGAGCCTACGCGCCCCGAGTTATCGAGAAGGTCAAGGGACCTGGGACTACCGCTCAGAGGGAGCTTGACTTAAGGTCCTAGGTCGACCGACCGGGACACCCTTACATCTTAAACAAGAATTCGTGTATAGTTTATATACATGTTTCATAATGGAGCTTCCCGGATCACAAGTTACAAGTATAGCCAATTCCAACACGGGTTTTTGATAAGATCGATACGAGCAGGTAAAATTTCGAGCAAGTTATGCCTCCACAAAAATTACTTTGTGCATTATTTCACCAAAATTATCTGGAGATATTATTTACCCTTTTTAGGATATCTCGACTAAAAGTAATAGGGCTCAAGGGTCTCAGGTTTAAGCCCTGCAAACGCGAACTTGTTAAAGTTGTATGACTCGAGACTATGCTTTCTAGACTTCGAGCCTGTGGGTTTGCAGGCTATGCGTACACCCGCCCGACCGCCCGAGGGTTTACCCAGAGCGAACCAAAAGGTAGCGACTGCGGGTTCCCTCGTCATTAAAAAAAACTCTTTGAAAGATCATCTGGAGATATTTGACATTTTGAGCCGACTCAAATCTACACGGTTGAACCCCCATTCCTGGCTTACGTCTTACTTGTGATGGACATATCTATCTTAACATTAAAACGGTCAAATGGGTCAAATATGCCTCAATTATGATAAGACAAATATTTGCTACAACCTAGGCACATCTTCACAGGGACGGCTACCGAATTTTAGTTAAGGGAGGGCACAATTTTTTTTCCGTGTATTCCATATTTTATTTTCTAAAATTATGTCATCCAATAAAAATAATCGGCTCTCCATTAGGCTTTTTATACTACAACAAAGTTATGTTGATCCATTTGGTGTGGTTAAATTATACGGAGTATAAAATTTAAGTTCCATTTATGCATAAAACGATTAGTACCTTAATGGTTTGGAAATTGTGTACTTTGGTTATGAGATCCATGGTTTGATCCTTTGTAAAAATTTCTAACTAGTTTAATTGAATTGGATTGGTCAAAGGTCACAAGGCTCACAACTAATTAATACTCCTTCCCCTTCACTAAGATCTTCCACATTTCCTTTTTAGGAAACTTCACTAAGATGTTCCACTTTCCTTCTGGTTCTTATTTCTTGTGACCCCACTCCCTTTTCTCTATCTTCATTTTCCTTCACATATATATATCCCTTTTCTTAATTTCTTCTCACAATCAAATGTGGAACATCATATAGAAGGGGAGGGAGTATTACACAAGGTGAAAAGAGGCAAGGGGATTTGAACCTTAATCACCCGCTTAGTAAATAGAGTCCTCTACCACCACACCACTAATGAAAATATAATTCTAGAACTTGGGGGTAGGCACTTCCCGACCTAGGTCTAACCCCAGATCCGCCCCTGCATCTTCATAAGTAAATTTAAGACGGATATACACAATCTTAAAGAATAATTTGTGCATAACTTATATACATGTTTCATAATGGAGTTTCCAGGATCGCAAGTTACAAGTATAGCCGACTCCAACACGGGTTTTTGATAAGATCGAAACGAGCAACTAAAATTTCGAGCAAGTTATGCCTCCACAAAAATTATACACAGAGCTAATCTGTATTGCCTTAGCATATTAGGAAAAGAAAAGGAAAATTACTATCGAACTATCCCTAAGTTCCCGTGTAACATTAAAGCTCATCCTGAAACAAGATCATTAATCATCATCGCCGAAAATGAATATTCACAACAGTGGGCTGTAGGAACATAGTTTGTTGAATGGAAACAATGAGAGGTAGGATTGGATGGAACAAGAAAGAAGATATCTTCTTTGCCCGAGCATCTGAACTGCCAGCTTCTGGACCTAAACACAAACATTACTGGACTCGGTCATCAATGGTCAAGTGACAGAGTTTGAACAAATCAACAATGAACATCTATTATAACCACATCATAAGTTATACCCAAGAGTTCGATACGCTTACGATGCATTTTCTGTTGGAACACAAGTGTTAGGAAAAACAAGCGAAAGCAGGGTTGCGGGAAGTTCGGGAAGAAAGTTATTCTAACTGTAACTAACATGGGAAGACCCCCATAATATGGAGCAATTGGGTTGGGCCGTTGGAGAACGTTCACCGTTGGACCATTAACAATTATTTTAACATTTCAGGTCGACATACCCGAAATGGAAATGTAGTATATAACTGTTGGCTCAAAAAGTATGCATACATACATCTGCAAGGGTTTAAAATGCTTACCTGGTTTAATTTTAAATTTAGGAACTTTTGGCTGTCTCCTTGAGATAAACTTAATAGGATGGTCCGTGGACTGTCTATGTCGATCAGTGGCAGAGATAAGCTACAAACATGAAAAGGAGGGAGGGTTAGGATTTAAAGATTTCGAGAAACATGTGATGCATCCTATACCAAGGTTTTATTCATATGTAAGTATGCAAGTGGGTTAAGAAGTTTCGCACTAAGTTCTCTGCAACACAAAACATGCCTCAAAAGGAAACATGAATGGTTGATTGAAACGAACAAAACATGTCTCACTCAATAGTTACATAGTGCGCTTTTATGTGAGGAGAATTTCAAACATAGGTAACTACTGAAAAAGACGGAGGGATAACTCGCAAGACCTAGGTAGATAACTAACAAAAGGATCAACTAAAGTCATTATAAATTGGGCAAGTTCATAAAAGAATTTGCTGCATCATGTTTATAACGTCAGCATTTGAATTTTATGGACAACCTATTGAGTGTTTCCTTCTCTTAAGATCGGTGAGAAGTCATGCAGCTATTAGGAACAGGAAGAGGTGTGAAGGTAACTTTGGTCTTGAGAATGCCATGCCAAGAACCAGTGGCGGTGCCAGGATTTTCACCTAGGGGGTGCGGAAAAATAAGCAAATCAGGTGGTACTAGACCAGCGGAAGATTTTTTATTTTGACATCCTAACTCAAACTTAAACCCAAATTTATGTACGCTAAAACTCAATTACTAACTAGATTTTTTTCCCCTCTTATTTAGAGCGATAAAAAATTGTTATAACTATGGCGAGAATTACCAACAACGGAGTAAAAGTTACAGAGTACTCCGGTAAAAAAATTATAATTTGTTTGATTGGGAGCCATAAGAATGATATTTGGCAACATGTTTCTCTTATTATAAGAAAAGAGACTATTTTACAATAACAAAATAGAGTATATTTTATAAGTATCTTTTTTAAAATAATAAATATATCTATTAATATATGGATATAAGTAAATAAAACATTATTTTTGAAAAATATAAGATAAAATTTACAAAAGAAACTTATTCTTTGACATCAAACATAAACCCTAACATGTTTGTTACGGAGTAATAGTCAATAATTAGATAACCTTGTCATTTTATTTTGAAATATGACCTCTTAAGATACACATAAAATATAATTTTGGGTTATAAGATGTCTAATTTTGTATTGACAATAAATAAATAAAATTATGGCCACTTTGCCTTAAGATAAAATAAAATAAAAATATGATTTTTTTTTGTTATAAAATTGTCCATTTCGTATTGAGAAAAACAAAAAATATGACATGGCCCATTTTGTTTTGAGATAAACATAAAAATTTGATTTTGGGTTTTATAAGATGACCCATTTTGTATAGACATAGAAAAAATAAGAGAAGGAAAAAAAGTTGCAAATAGGATTAGAACCCATGACCTCTTGCTAGGGGTGTAAATGAGCCGAGACAGCGCGAGCAGCTCGAGATCAGCTCCGTCAAAGCTCGACTCGTGTGAGCTCGGCTCAGGCTCGAGCTCGGCTTGGATCATTTATGAGTCGAGCCGAGCAAGACCTGGCTCGGCTCGAATAGCTCGCGAGCGGCTCGATATTATTTTAAAACTACACTTTCTTTTCCGCTAACTAAATCAAATATACCTATTAATCATAAAAAAGAATGTACTTTTATCTTTCATCATTACAATTTGTACTTTTATTTCTCTTTTCCTCGTAATAGCTTAAGACGCCCATAAATCAATAATGTATTCATTTAGTCTTCGTTTCATTATTTAAAAATCCAAATAAGTTAAGCACTTAAGCTCGAGCTCAAACCACCATGCGAGTCAAGCTCAACTCGAGCCCGGAGTCGAGCCTTTTCCCGAGCCACGAATCGAGCTCGAGCCATGGTTTCATTTTCGAGCTCGAGTTCGAGCCATTGTTTCTGAAGCTCGACGAGCTTCGAGCTCGAGCCGAGACTCCCATTTTGCTTTTCGAGCTTGAGCCGAGCAGCCCCAGGCTCGCACTCAACTCGGCTCGTTTACACCCCCTACCTCTTGCCCAAATGTCATGCATCTTACCACTATCAACTCCAAATCAATGATCCTACTCAACACTAAAAAAAATCTATTATCAATGATCCTACTCAACACTAAAAAAAATCTATTTCTTAGATTCGGGAGGTGCGGGTGCACCCCATGCACCCCTGCTAAAAATGCCCTTGCCAAGAACACTGATCTATGAAGGAATTGGTTGCGCCATTTTTCTCTTACCAGATACTTCGTGGCATTGAACAGCTATAAATTGCAAGAACATTCAAAGTAAAAGATGGGTTCTTTGTTGGCAGCTGACTACATTTCTAAGATTTCAAGTTAATTATAATGTGGAAAAAGAGCAATGTGTTTAAGTTTAGGAGGGTGGAATAATGATGTAGGCTTCTCTGTACTATTTTCCGCTTTATGGTCTTTACATTTTACTTGGTGCCAACGTCTTTAATTTCTACTACTTAGCGCATCTTGGACATGTCTCTACGAAGGTCTCCTTATGAGAAGGAGATGGGTGAGTTGTCAGACTTACTTTCAATCTTAGATATACAGTTGACCAGAGATGCCATCATCAGACTTCTACATTCTTGTTCTTCATGGTGTAAATCTTTATAATCTTTATACTGTAAATCTTTATAATATGGTTATGAAAGGCATTTAGAAATCTAATACTAGCTCGTGATAAAGTGTCTGGTATACAAACTTTCTAACAAAGGGCCACAACAACTATAATCAAACAGACTGAAGATTTGCAAGAAGTTGAGCGAACTCAATAACCCAGGGCGATAACGTTCAACGCAATGGGGTCATTTTGTTGTTATTGACCTGGATAGTGAACAACAATACTAGCTCTAAGAAAATTTAAATTCTTTTTATCAAGTCCCAACCAGGATTCTATATTTCATGCATCATTAAAACCATTCACATACAAGAATTGATGCAGCTTATGGCTAATAGGGTAAAACGGATTTCAAAAACAAACTCCAGGTAAGTTTAAGTCAACTTATCAATAAGAACATTAATGCAGCTAGAGAAGCAAGCAGGCAAAATATCAAGAGTATTACCTTCTCATCAAACCGAAAAAGAGACTGGTCAAAATAGGGTGAAGGGCTTTGTGATTGGCAAGTAAAAGGCAATGACACCAGAGTTTTCTTCACAAACTGCAATAACCAAAAGTCAGTAGCGCGTAACATAGATCAACTATTGGATCTATTGTATTAGACTTCTCATATAATCATACTAGCAAAGAAACTACAAGTGCTTTAGCTTGCAAAATCATACAGCAACTTACCTGAGAAAAACTTCCTGACTTATTTTTCATGAAGGCCAGTTGCTCAGAGGCGTGGACATTATTTGAATGGGACGAGATAAACTTCACATGTACCGAATTGCTCGGAGGAGTGTGAAAATGGTCTGCGAATTGCTCAAATAACAAATAGAGCTCATCCGCTGAATTCTGTGAATCGAGGAATATCCATATCAGCAAGAGCTAAAACATGTAACAACTGAGTATCTTTTCTTATTCTCCACAATATGTATGGAGTAGATAAATCTGAGTCTGAACTGAGAAGGAAAGTACCTGATAAAATGCCACAAATTCTGCAGACTCCATGTCATATGTAGCATAGAAAGCAGGATGGTGGTCAGAATTTCGAGACACCTGCGATAAATTTCAATTAGTATCTCAATTTATTTTATTACAAGTCATCTTACAATGTCCATAGGAAAAAGCGCAGTATTCCCCAACTAACCACTACAAAAATTAGCCGTGTCGACAATTTTATGAAAAATTCTCAAGATTTGGTTGGAAAGAAGTGGCCCAATGGCATTCTTATGAGAAAGATACTAACACTAGACAACATTACACGAGATAATAGAAAGCGTGTGAGTAGCATTGCATAAAAATAAGAAAAAAGTAGATATCGCCTTACCCCTCCATCTACACTACCAAATTTGATCAACAAGTGATGTCTGTCCAAAAATTGAACCTGTGTAATGAAAAGCTCAAGCTCAGTATAGGAATATGATACTCAAAGATTCTAGGTTGTGCAAATATAAACATAAAGAACCTTGTCAAATGCACAACAAACATACCCTCACCTTCCATATTATCAAGTCAACATAATCTTGAAAATGAAAATAGAACCTCTTCTTCAACCATTGGACCCTCTGGAAACAGAACGAGCATAACGGTAAAACACTTTCACAGAAACCACAGATAATTCTGAGAGAAAATAAACCATTGTTGCACTCTTGAATCTTGTCTATTTGAAAATTTCCTTCATGTCCTAAAACGACAATGTATTGCATGTCATAGTGACATCATTTTGAGAAATAATATCCATTCAATCTCATTTACACCATCTCCATTTGACTTTGCTCATCAATATTAACTACTACTGTCCGGGTCATTCGTTCTCTTATTCCATTTTTTTGGTGTCTCGTTCATTTGTTTACCTCTTATTCTAAGGTAGACGAATGACCGAGATGGGTGGAGCATTTATTAGCGACATATAATAGGTTCTTCATACAGCTCTATAAAACTGATAATACGATAAATCACTGTTTTACATCATATCTCTAGACACAACTGATGAAACTAATCGTTAAGGCTGACATAGGTAGACAGGGACCCTATAAATGGGAGGGAACGTAAAGGGCTATTATAATAAGCAGTTCGAGCAGTAGAAAAACGAACTTGTGTTTCATCCACTTCTTCATTCCATATTCCTCGATATATAAAACTAAGCAGTCGCTGCTTAATACCAGTTAGGAAAACATTCTCCGGTACAATATTATTACTGAGAACATTTTCATGGTCGTTCACGAGAGTTTGATTCACTTTACTTTTCTCACTGACTGCTGTACTCTGCAAAGAGACATAAATGCAAAATCCCGTGTCATACATTTAACCATACAAGTCTGCTTAAGTGAATGATAAAAATCCAACTGAACTAGCCTGAGCACTTGAAGTGAGGAAGAGTTGATCATCTTCTCGACAAAACTCTCCAATAGCGCGCACATCAACAAGATGGCCGGATTCTCTAATTTGGAGTATGTGTATGGTCTGAAAGCGGATGGAAACTATAGCGAGTAAATCATCGTAGAGATAGACACCCATGTTATGGGCGAGGTTAATATAATCATAGAAAAAGACTTTCTTGTCGAGTACCATCCCATCCTCCAATCTACAACAACATGACAATGGACAATGAATGAATGAACGAACAGGTGTCAAGTGATGCAAGAGATAGAGAGGCTCGCTCGCAAAGGGGGAGATAGGATACCTGAGTAGGTGAAAAGTGATCTTCTCGATAGAGGGGACGCCGTGGACAGCGCCAGGGGTAGGAGGGGCGTCGTGAGGTTGGGCAGTGGAAGTGGCGAAGAGGCCGAAGCGGTAGGTGTCGATGTAGAGGAAGAAGTCCTTGCAAATGAGTTCGTTGCTGGAGGCAAGGGAGACGCAGTAGAGGTGAGTGAAGAAGGTGTCGAATTTACGAGCAGCGGGAGGGAGGTCACAGTCGTCGTCGGAGCAGGAGAAGGACAGCCATGAGGGCCTGTAAACGATGAGTTCCTGTAGGTTTCGGCTGAAGCTTATGAGGTAGTGACCATCTTCGGTGAACTTACGGAAGCAGTGGTCGGGGCATTCAACATCGTAAATGGTGTAGCTGGGCACAAGATTCTCGTAAAACTGCCGAGCACGATGAATCTGAATATGAATCAATCAATTCGTAAAAAATCTTTCGAAAATAGAAAAGAAGTTGGAATCAGTGAAATCAAAATAGAAAGACATACATTAGTGGAAGGAGGAGAAGTGCGAATTTGGCGTTCGAAGATCCTGGCAACCAGATTGTTGCTTTTAAACATGAGTGCTCGCTCTTCTAAGTTCTACCAGATCGATCCGCTTCCCACGACGGGAGCCTTGAGGGGGGTTTTGCCGTTTCCTGATAAACCACCTCACCAGTGTTACCAGATTCGCAGTTCGCCGCCACGATTTCCGAACTAGTTCGCCCGAGTTACGAATTATTTCGTTCGCGAACTAATTCACCATCACCAACTAACTAAATTTTGAAATAGAAATTGCTCAATCAATCGAGCATGAAAACAACAGAAATCAATCCGGAACAAATACTGTTACCTGATGAGCCCATGAAATGAACCAGAAGTGGGAGAAAAATCTTCAGAGTTTCGACTTTCGAACACCACGGAACTTCTCAATTTTTTCGAGGAAGACGAGGAGGAGGAGGATGATAAGCTACGAGGAAACAAAGATGATATATTAGAGCATCCCATCCATCCTCAGTTCTCCATTCTTGGAGTAAAATAGAGAAAAATGGTTCCTCCGGATAAACATGGACGGTATTCATTTTTTAAAAGAATGGAGTGGAGAATGAAAATCGGTCCCATGATAAAAATATTAATATTAAAAAAAATTAAAGTGATGTGTAAATGAAGGAAAGGAGTGATGAAATAGGTTGGGATCCACGGGAGAATAGAGCTGAATAAATGGCCCAGGCTCGACGACCCAAACCGACTCGGCCCGATTTTTTCAAGGGCTTGGGCCGTCGTGTTGGCCCAAAAAAGCCCGAAGCTCGACCCGATCTTAGTCCGATATAAATTTTGGCCGGGTATGGGCCGACCTTAAAGCCCGAATTTTGGCCCGGCCCGAGTTTAAAAAAAAAACATAATTTATGTTTTTAAACTTTTAAACTTCTTTTACGTGGAAATTCATTTGTTTTTTATCCCAATTTTTTTTAAAAAAAATCGTGCAATTTTTGTATGGAAGTTTATGTTTTTTATGTGTTCATAGTTATTATACACGGACACTAATACTGTGTGTGTATATATATTTGTACTGTGATATATTAGTGTGACACATAATAATACGAAAAATTGTCCAACACCAAAACTATGTGTGAAATGTCTAATCGAGGACTCGAGGTAAACTTTGTTCATATTTCTTAATACAGAGTATTGATATATCATTATGTACTCTAGTCGTCTGATTAATTTCGAGTAAATTTTAGTAAAAAAGAGTTTGTTTATTAGTCGGGTCGACTGCAGGCAAAAAACTTGATTAAATGTTGGTTAATTTGTGCTAATAAATATATTTTTTAAGGTGACGTAAAAAAAGTATTAACTTAATCCCGAACAATCGTTGTGACCCGAACGGGCCTGAAAAAGCCCGAACGGGCCGGGTTTGGGCCTTACAAATCTGTGGACACCAAAATTTTATATTATTTCGGTATCTATTTAGGAATAATATCTTTAGTATTTAGGGATAATTATCAATAAATATTGTGATAATATCTTAGATGCTTTAGAATATTCTTAGCTTGCTCCCTAAGCTATCCAACTATAAATATAGGTCTCCATCTAGGGTTTAGAGGAGGTCAGATGGAATAAGTCTCACACACGACCCCATCATCCTACTACCAAATTGTAGGTAAATGGAATAAGTCACAAAAAGACCCCATCTTTCCCCTACGGATCTAAGTCGATAAGACTCCGTAGAACTATCAAAAACCCTAAATTTCGAGATTGGAATCAAGAGATCTACGGAAGTTGTAACCGTCAATCTTTCGATTATTAAATAAAACTCTTGTTCTCATATTATTTTGTATCTGTTATTTTAATTATCGCAGGTTCGAAATTTTATGTTTCACAAATTGGCACACTCGGTGGGATGATTTTCGCTCTTCATCTCCAATCTTGAAGTATCCAGATCTGTAGAAGTGGGGGCAAACAAAATCGACCTCATGTCTTTCTACAAAGTTTCGAGACAAAGTTGCAACCGACTTCGAAGTCTCCACAACAAGTCTCGAGGGGGCATTTGTGGACACCAAAATTTTATATTATTTCGGTATCTATTTAGGAATAATATCTTTAGTATTTAGGGATAATTATCAATAAATATTGTGATAATATCTTAGATGCTTTAGAATATTCTTAGCTTGCTCCCTAAGCTATCCAACTATAAATATAGGTCTCCATCTAGGGTTTAGAGGAGGTCAGATGGAATAAGTCTCACACACGACCCCATCATCCTACTACCAAATTGTAGGTAAATGGAATAAGTCACAAAAAGACCCCATCTTCCCCCTACGGATCTAAGTCGATAAGACTCCGTAGAACTATCAAAAACCCTAAATTTCGAGATTGGAATCAAGAGATCTACGGAAGTTGTAACCGTCAATCTTTCGATTATTAAATAAAACTCTTGTTCTCATATTATTTTGTATCTGTTATTTTAATTATCGCAGGTTCGAAATTTTATGTTTCACAAATTGGCACACTCGGTGGGATGATTTTCGCTCTTCATCTCCAATCTTGAAGTATCCAGATCTGTAGAAGTGGGGGCAAACAAAATCGACCTCATGTCTTTCTACAAAGTTTCGAGACAAAGTTGCAACCGACTTCGAAGTCTCCACAACAAGTCTCGAGGGGGCATTTGTGGACACCAAAATTTTATATTATTTCGGTATCTATTTAGGAATAATATCTTTAGTATTTAGGGATAATTATCAATAAATATTGTGATAATATCTTAGATGCTTTAGAATATTCTTAGCTTGCTCCCTAAGCTATCCAACTATAAATATAGGTCTCCATCTAGGGTTTAGAGGAGGTCAGATGGAATAAGTCTCACACACGACCCCATCATCCTACTACCAAATTGTAGGTAAATGGAATAAGTCACAAAAAGACCCCATCTTCCCCCTACGGATCTAAGTCGATAAGACTCCGTAGAACTATCAAAAACCCTAAATTTCGAGATTGGAATCAAGAGATCTACGGAAGTTGTAACCGTCAATCTTTCGATTATTAAATAAAACTCTTGTTCTCATATTATTTTGTATCTGTTATTTTAATTATCGCAGGTTCGAAATTTTATGTTTCACAAATTGGCACACTCGGTGGGATGATTTTCGCTCTTCATCTCCAATCTTGAAGTATCCAGATCTGTAGAAGTGGGGGCAAACAAAATCGACCTCATGTCTTTCTACAAAGTTTCGAGACAAAGTTGCAACCGACTTCGAAGTCTCCACAACAAGTCTCGAGGGGGCATTTGTGGACACCAAAATTTTATATTATTTCGGTATCTATTTAGGAATAATATCTTTAGTATTTAGGGATAATTATCAATAAATATTGTGATAATATCTTAGATGCTTTAGAATATTCTTAGCTTGCTCCCTAAGCTATCCAACTATAAATATAGGTCTCCATCTAGGGTTTAGAGGAGGTCAGATGGAATAAGTCTCACACACGACCCCATCATCCTACTACCAAATTGTAGGTAAATGGAATAAGTCACAAAAAGACCCCATCTTCCCCCTACGGATCTAAGTCGATAAGACTCCGTAGAACTATCAAAAACCCTAAATTTCGAGATTGGAATCAAGAGATCTACTGAAGTTGTAACCGTCAATCTTTCGATTATTAAATAAAACTCTTGTTCTCATATTATTTTGTATCTGTTATTTTAATTATCGCAGGTTCGAAATTTTATGTTTCACAAATTGGCACACTCGGTGGGACGATTTTCGCTCTTCATCTTCAATCTTGAAGTATCCAGATCTGTAGAAGTGGGGGCAAACAAAATCGACCTCATGTCTTTCTACAAAGTTTCGAGACAAAGTTGCAACCGACTTCGAAGTCTCCACAACAAGTCTCGAGGGGGCATTTGTGGACACCAAAATTTTATATTATTTCGGTATCTATTTAGGAATAATATCTTTAGTATTTAGGGATAATTATCAATAAATATTGTGATAATATCTTAGATGCTTTAGAATATTCTTAGCTTGCTCCCTAAGCTATCCAACTATAAATATAGGTCTCCATCTAGGGTTTAGAGGAGGTCAGATGGAATAAGTCTCACACACGACCCCATCATCCTACTACCAAATTGTAGGTAAATGGAATAAGTCACAAAAAGACCCCATCTTCCCCCCACGGATCTAAGTCGATAAGACTCCGTAGAACTATCAAAAACCCTAAATTTCGAGATTGGAATCAAGAGATCTACGGAAGTTGTAACCGTCAATCTTTCGATTATTAAATAAAACTCTTGTTCTCATATTATTTTGTATCTGTTATTTTAATTATCGCAGGTTCGAAATTTTATGTTTCACAAATTGGCATGGTGTACCACAACGCATCATAACCGATAATGGAAAGCCATTTGCCAACCAATTGGTGACAAACCTAGCAGAGAAGTTGAAGTTCAAACTATACAAGTCATCAATGTACAATGCTCCTGCAAATGGTCTAGCCGAAGCCTTCAATAAGACGCTCTGTAATCTGCTAAGGAAGGTCGTGGCAAAGTCAAAACGAGACTGGCATGAAAGAATCGGTGAAGCTTTATGGGCATATCGCACTACATACAAAACGCCAACTCAAGCGACCCCGTATGCATTGGTGTATGGAGTAGAAGCTGTGTTGCCACTAGAGTTGCAGATCCCATCGTTGCGCATAGCCATTCAGGAAGGACTTACAGAAGATGAAAACGATAAGTTGCGTCTAGAAAAATTTGTAACCACAAATTTTGTATCGCAGCTAACTGAAATACAAAACAAGGAAAACAAATAAATTTTATTAATTATTTATCAAAAGTTCGTGTACAACCTCTAATGTATCCTCTGATTCTAACGCCGTTTAAGGAACATGTGTACGCGGTACACGTGAGGGATGCGTGCGTAGTTGACTTGTACTGCCTCGCGCGCGTTGTAATTTGATGTTCTTGAGAGGGTCGCGATGACTTGAATCTCCCTTGAACGTTTTAATTTGTCTTGGATCTTCTGACTGCTTGCGACGGATTTGATGGAGAGCTTGTAGCGACTTCTTGTCTTTTTCTCTCTGGATCCTTTGCTTCAGAATTTTCCAATTCCTTCAAATGAACGAGAATGACTCTATTTATAGAGTTTTTTGGTTCTCCTTGGTGGACTTTGTAGTCACAGGCCGGTTTATGGGCTTATGAGTGACATTGGCCCAATTTATCTTCTTTTCGGGTTTAATGATCCAAAGACAATTTGTAATTCGGATCGACCCATATTTTATTTACTCGGGGCAAAATAATTAAATTGAGTTAAAATTTCGTATTAACTCAAAATAATTAATTAATTTAATTTATTCGACACTTTAATAAATTTTTAGTGCCTACAAATTGCCCCCTCGGGACCTTGTCACGTACACCGTTTGGGTGTTTTTTTGGAGTGGCAGGGTCTCGAACATTTTTTTTGTTTGACTTTGACTTGGCAGTCGATGAGTACCGGACTTGTCGTACAGGTATCTCTATATTTTTTTTATCGTCACCCTGTCATTATCTGACTTGACGGATGACCTGGGGGTCTTGAATTTAGCTTGACTTCGAAGTCTTCGGGAGATCCGTGCCTTGGTAGTAAAACCAGGTCCATGCACCGTGGGTAACTAGAATCTTGTTAATTTTTGGATAATTGCAATTTGGAAAGCCAAAACGTGATACCCAAGAAGCGTGTATGTACGGATCCACATCTTTTTGGAGAAGTAATAACAGGAAATTAGTACTCCTTACTAAACATCTGCCAATACTTGGACGACCAACAATTTTTAGGAAACAAGATATTTAGTCTTTTAGAAAGATATTAATGTGAGTTTCCTTCTTGCATGAGGATTAATATCATCCTTCCAAGTCTCTTGTAGAATTAGGTTGTAGGCTGGCATATATATAGATCCATATCAACACAGATATCGACGTACCACCCAATTTCACCGAAGCTTTAGTATTATACTTGCACCGCCATGGATGAATTTTCTCTGCTCATTCCCACGTTTCTTGCTTCTTTCTTTGTGCATGGAAACATCAGGAATTCAGGATGAACATTATTCCATCCTTCCCTTTTCTTTGTAACGTGTCATTGAATTCCAGGGAATTCTTAGCTTGCTTGTTATTTTTTTTTTGTTCCTCACCCTATTCTCGTTTGAACTATTTGAATTAGTGCTAATCTTTGTTCACAAAGTTTCAACGTAGATCTTAACAGGTGAGAACCTTAGTTTGCTCGAGATCTACAAGCCATCAATTTGCAAGAATCTTCAACTAGGTAGGTTTTCCTTAAACCCGTATTTACGCCGATTTAGATACCCGTTCTTAGCTAAATAGTCATCCCTTTTATTTGTCTTAAACGAACTTAGTTCTACGAATTTCTTCCCTCGATTGTTCTTGGCTTAATTTTGTTTATTTGGCCCTTCTTTCTTTGATCTTGCTGATGGATGTTCCTTTTTATGTCCTCCATGTGATTCTAACCAAGTTTCCGCTGCTTGAATATGGGTATATGCAAGCTCCCAATTCACACTCCACGCCTCGCAAATTAGAGAAATAAGGAGATTGACGTGGCATCAGTAGATCCCTACATGTGCTTCTTCCCCTCTTTTTTTTATATATATTTTTTCTTTTGTTTGTTAGACCTTCTCCAACGAGTGCGACCCAATCTTCTTCACTTTACAAGGTAAGGCCATGATCTCTTCTCAAAGATCTTGTTTACTTATCTGAAGTATGCATGTCTGTACATAGAGTATTATACTCTTTTTTTTTTTTTGCTTGCTTTCTTTGTTGGTGGATATTGGCAGGTATTACGGCATTCTTTGGTAATTTCTTCCTCAAGTTATTCGTCCATCTTTATGTGCCGATTCTTGAAGATTTATTTGACACTTATGGAAGAAAAGAAACTGAACCCGATGATCTTCCATTCTCACTACTTAAGTTGTCATGAGATGAACCTATTTATTGGGTCATCGCGACTTCTTCGTGAGGAGTCATGGAGGAAGCTTCGGAGCTGAGGAGCAGCCACGGAGGGAGCACTCAGAGTTCTTAGGAGGTGAGCCCGTTTGGGTCATCACGACGCTCGACGGAGGAGGTGCCCGAGTTGTTACGAGGTGAACCCGTTCGGGTCATCACGACGCTCGACGGAGGAGAAGCACCCGAGTTGTTACGAGGTGAACCCGTTTGGGTCATCACGACGCTCGACGGAGGAGAAGCACCCGAGTTGTTACGAGGTGAACCCGTTCGGGTCATCACGACGCTCGACGGAGGAGAAGCACCCGAGTTGTTACGAGGTGAACCCGTTCGGGTCATCACGACGCTCGACGGAGGAGAAGCACCCGAGTTGTTACGAGGTGAACCCGTTTGGGTCATCACGACGCTTGACGGAGGAGAAGCACCCGAGTTGTTACGAGGTGAACCCGTTCGGGTCATCACGACGCTCGACGGAGGAGAAGCACCCGAGTTGTTACGAGGTGAACCCGTTCGGGTCATCACGACGCTCGACGGAGGAGAAGCACCCGAGTTGTTACGAGGTGAACCCGTTTGGGTCATCACGACGCTCACGTGGAGGAGGCACCCGAGTTGTTACGAGGTGAACCCGTTTGGGTCATCACGACGCTCTCGTGGAGGAAGCCACAAAGGGAGCACGCGGAGATGAGGAGCCAAAGAGGGATCACTCGGAGTTGAGGAGCCACGGAGGGAGCCTTTCTCGATGACTGGTGTGGACTGCTTTGAAGATACTCCAAGTTGCATCACTTCGTCCTACTTGAGTTGTCATGAGGGGACCCGTTTGGGCCATCATGACTTTCTAGTAGAGAAGCTCCGCTTGATGAAGAATTTTTTGAAGCGTCGTTCAGTGAAGCTTCGGTTGATGCTGATTTTTTTTTTTTTAGCCATTCGCAGTTTATGTTCTTGCGGACCAGGAGCAATTGTTTGTTATTTTGGAGAGGTGGGGGTGTGGCTGCACTCAAGCTACATGTTCACTCGAGTTGCCTACGTACTTGCAAAACATGGATAATGCTTCACAAGATCAAGCCAACGTAGTTCGATAAAGGAATGGGTGATTTGTTTGGTGGTGTGGCTGCACTCAAGCTACATGTTCACTCGAGCTGCCTACGTACTTGCAAAACATAAGAGATGTTTTACAAGATCAAGCCAACGTAGTTCATGGATGCATTTTTTGTAGGTTTTGTTTTGTTTTTTGTGGTTTTTTTTTTTTTTTTTTTTTTTTTTTTTTTTTTGTCTTTTTTTTGTGTGTGTGTGTGTGTGCGCGTGTGCAGTTTATCCTCTTGCTTAGGAGTTTTTATTGTAGTTTAGCCTCTTGCTCAGGAGTCTTCAGCGTGCAGATTTAAGAATAGTAGCGTTTCAGAAATTTCCCATTGATCGGGCCTACGCGCACACCATCTTCATCTACAACTTTGTATGCACCATTTGTGTAGACTTCTCGCACCACATATGGGCCATCCCACTTGGCAGTGAACTTTCCTACCGGTTTGTGAGAAGTAATGATCGGCCTTCGTACTGCAAGGACCAAGTCTCCTACTTGAAAGGAACGAGGGCACACCTTTTTATTGAACGCTCGCGATAATCGAGCTTGGTAACATTGAAGCTTTTGTTGGGCTTGGAGCCTCTTTTCATCGAGAGCCTCTAGCTCTTCTAGACGCAACTTATCGTTTTCATCTTCTGTAAGTCCTTCCTGAATGGCTATGCGCAACGATGGGATCTGCAACTCTAGTGGCAACACAGCTTCTACTCCATACACCAATGCATACGGGGTCGCTTGAGTTGGCGTTTTGTATGTAGTGCGATATGCCCATAAAGCTTCACCGATTCTTTCATGCCAGTCTCGTTTTGACTTTGCCACGACCTTCCTTAGCAGATTACAGAGCGTCTTATTGAAGGCTTCGGCTAGACCATTTGCAGGAGCATTGTACATTGATGACTTGTATTGTTTGAACTTGAACTTCTCTGCTAGGCTTGTCACCAATTGGTTGGCAAATGGCTTTCCATTATCGGTTATGATGCGTTGTGGTACACCATACCTGTAGATGATTTGAGTTCTGATGAAGTCCACAACATTTTCTTTCTTCACTTCTCGTAATGTGACTAGTTCTGCCCATTTCGAGAAGTAATCAGTACCGGCGAGAATGTACTCGTGCCCATTGGAAGCCTTCGGAGTGAGTGGTCCAACAACATCAAGTTCCCAAGCTTCGAAAGGCCATGAAGAGACGGTAGGATGCAATGGCTCCGGCGGTTGATGTATGAAGTTTGCGTTGAATTGACACGCGCCACATTTTCTTGCGAAGTCTATGCAATCTTGTACCATGGAAGGCCAGTAGTATCCCATTCTTTTGACGCGATCGTAAAGTTTCGGACCTGACTGGTGAGCTCCGCATATGCCAGAGTGAGCTTCATGCATGACTTCAGCGGACTCATCTTTTCCTAAGCATCTCAACCATTGTCCAAGAAAAGAGCGCCTGTAAAGTGTTCCTTTAAAGTGGATGAACTTTGGGGAACGTCGGCGTATCTCTACTTTGTGCCTAGGATCGTCTGGCAACTTCTGATGGTCCAAGAAGTCGATGATGGGTTGACGCCAGTCATCCTCATCCATTGTATAGACGTTGATCATGTTTGTCTCGTTCCTATTTTCTTCCTCCTCAAGCAGCGGTATTGCCCAACGATTACAGACCGGAACTTGCATTGATTCTTCTGCCCCCAGTGCCAATGTGGCTGCGAGGTTAGCAAGCGCGTCAGCCAACTTATTGGCACTTCTTGGTACATGACCAATGTTGACTGTGTCAAGTTGATTTAGTAGTTGGAGTGCTTGTTGATGGTATGGGACCAGATCCTCTTTTCGCACTTCATATTCATTGAGGACTTGACTGATCACGAGCTGCGAGTCTCCGTAGATGTCCATGTCCTGAATGCCTATCTCGAGCGCCATTTGAAGACCAAGTATGAGGGCCTGGTATTCAGCTACATTATTTGAGCATAACTGAGTCAGTGAAAAGGAGTATGGCAAAACATGGTTTTGTGGAGATACAAACACCACTCCAGCCCCAGCTCCGTCTTGCCTTGCAGCACCATCGAAGTACATTTGCCATGCTGGTAGGACGTCCACGTAGAAGATCTCTTCCCCAGGAAGGTCGTCAGAAAGTTCCCACTCGGCTGGGACTGGATGGTCGGCGAAGAAGTCGGCGATGGCTTGCCCTTTCACAGCTTTTTGAGGCACGAAAACCAAGTCCTACTGTTTCAGCAACACTGCCCATTTCGCGAGTCTTCCTGACAATACTGGTCTTGAGAGTATGTATTTGATTGGATCTGCCTTGGACACCACGTGTATAGTGTGTGCTTGCATATAGTGCCTCAGCTTTTGGATTGCAAACACCAGTGCAAGACATATTTTCTCGATTGGAGAGTAATTCACTTCAGCTCCAACCAAAGTACGACTCAAGTAGTATAGTGCCCTCTCTTTGCGGTCTTCAATTTTTTGAGCACACATTGCCCCCAGGGACCGTTCTTGTGCCGCGATGTATAAGATGAGTGGCTTCCCAGGAATCGGTGCCCCCAGTACAGGTGCACTGGCCAAGTATTTCTTTATGCTTTCGAAAGCATGTTGACATTTATCGTCCCACTCGTATGGAGCATTCTTCTTCATCAAGTGGTTGAACGGCTGACAACGCCTTGCGAGGTTGGATATGAACCTTCTAATGTATGCGAGGCGTCCCTGCAATCCGCGTAATTCTTTCAATGTCTTGGGCACCGGCATTTCTCGAATCGCTCTGATTTTGGTCTGGTCGATCTCGATGCCTCGATGTCTGACAACGAATCCTAAGAATTTTCCTGAAGTGACACCAAATGCACACTTGAGTGGATTCATCTTCAGCTGACATTTTCTGAGTCTTTCGAAGACAGTTTGGAGGTCTTTAATGTGGTCTTGCCTTTTCTTTGATTTAACAACCACATCATCGACGTAGCATTCAATTGTTTTGTGCAACATGTCGTCGAAGATTTTATACATTGCCCGTTGATACGTCGCGCCAGCATTCTTTAATCCGAATGGCATGACTGTGTAACAGAATATCCCTTTCGGTGTTCGGAAAGCTGTGGCCTCTTGATCTTCCGGCGCCATGTGTATCTGGTTATACCCTGCAGTACAATCCATGAACGAGAGCGCTTCGTGCCCAGTAGTTGCATCAATCATTAACTCTGTGACCGGTAGAGGGAAGTCATCTTTTGGGCATGCGTCATTAAGATCTCTGAAGTCGACGCATACTCGCAATTGTCCATTCTTCTTCCTGACTGGAACCACATTAGCTATCCACGTAGGATACTTGACTTCGCGGATGAAACCAGCTTCGATGAGTTTGTTGACTTCCTTTTCAATTTCAGGGACAAGCTCAGGCCGGAAGCGACGTTGGGGTTGCTTCTTAGGATTAACTCCCTTTTTTATTGCTAGACGATGCACTGCAATCTTTGGACTCAGTCCCGGCATTTCCTTGTAGCTCCAAGCAAAAACATCTTTGTACTCGAGCAACAATTTGTAGTACTCATCTTCTTCCTCTTTGGTCAGCAGAGCACTCACATATATGGGGCGTGGGTCTTCAGAAGTCCCCAGGTTGAGTTCTTTCAACTCATCTACCATTAATTGCCCCCCGTCTTCCAATGGTTCTGGCGCTTCATCTGCATCCACTTCTTGATTGTCATCCGGGATCTCCTCTACCGTTACATGATAAGAGGTTGCCACTTTTGAAGTCTTCGCCCTCTTGATGTTGCTCCCATTTGATGATGACGAATCGACATGCTCACTACCTTTTGAATGTCCAGTGAGAATCAAGACGCGACTCCTTACTTTGAGTGGTGTATGTTGCATGATATCCACTGCTTGCAAGCGCTTCATGCGGGAAGGTATTGCACTTTTTAAATCATCGTCTATTTTCACTTCCTCTTCAAGAGTTGAGCAACGAAGACCTTCGCCTCTGTCTTTCTTGGGGACTCCTAGTCGGTTGAAAACTGTTTTTGTCTGGGTGCCTAGGCGATGACGTGCTGGGTTCCGACAGATATTTCGTGGTCTAGAGTTTGGCAATACTTCTTCACCTCCATTTTGGTTGCCCAACCTGTTGAACACAGAATGATTATTGGATGGAGAGCTCGTCCTTCCTATCCTGTCAAATACAGAAGTCTGAGCTGTCTCCACGGGCGCACTTATCCTCTCGAAGATTGATGTAGGTGACGGCTCTATCATGCCCCCTGCCTGGTCGTCTTCGATTTCTTCCGCCGTGATATGTTGTGATGATGTAATATCACTTCCTTTTCGGCTTCCAATCTTTACTGGTGGAGGAGGTTGATAGCTTACCCCAGGTTTGGCAACTCTACATACGCCTTCTTTTTCATATTGGTCTTGTTGTGCTTTACTAAGACCATATGGTTTTGGAATTTCGTCGACAGCCGTCCCCATGGGATTTGGTTTTGAATAATCATAACCTGCTTTCTCTAACAATTTATGCGCATTGGGATTACAAAATTTGTCAAACTCTTTCAGCCTTTTGGTATCTTCAACTGCTCTGTCGAATCCCTTTAAAGGTGGTCCGACGATCTTGGTTTCTGATGAACTCGGCAGAGGTGTGGTGACCTTGGCTACCCATTCTTGCTTGAATGTTTGACTTAGTTTGTTTTTATCCCTAGATTCCGTCTTTGTTGGAGTACATTCTGCAAAAGGACTCTCCCCTTCTTTGCGACGAGATTTCGGGATGTATCGAAGGACAGGTGGTGCGGGCGTTAGTGACGCTTCTTGCATCTTGGGAATTACCACTGGACTGATGATCTTGACCACTTTGTTTTCTTTTAGTTCGTCTTTCTCTTCCTCAGTACGAACTGCAGCCGCAGTCTTTTTGATGACGTTCTTCTCCAACCTGCTTCCAGCCCCAGTTGAGGAGATGGTGGTTGGCATAAACTCGTTAGGCGTTGCGTCCTCATCGAAAAACTTAGCATCTGCGAAGAAGGTGTCATCCTTGGAAAATGGTTTGGTGTCTCCATTTATTTCCTTTCACCCCCTCGGTAGTACTTCAGACATTGATGAAGGGTTGAAGCGACAATGCCATTCTCATGCTTCCAGGGTCGTCCCAGCAGTAACCCATAGGATGTCTTGGCTTCGATCACATGGAACAACACGTCAGAAGAAAGGTCATCCATGGTAAGGTTTACACGGATCATCCCGACCGCACGTTCTCCTGTCAAGTTGAAACCGTGAATAACTGTTCGACTGCTTGTAAGTTCCCCCACGGTGATGCCCAATTCTTTCATTGTAGCTTTCGGCATTATGTTGACTCCCGAGCCTCCATCTATCAAGATTCGCTTGACCTTTTTCCCCTTGATATAGCCGGACATGTAGAGCGGCCTATTATGAGGCTTAGATCCGAGGAGTAAGTCTTCATCCGAGAAAGTCAAGGCAGCGTTGCAGGAAAGACATTGACTTGATTGTTCTGGGGGTTCCACCACATCCTTCATCTTGCCGGCGTATAGCTCTGGCTTCTCGAGTCCTTGGAGGATCAACTTGCGACTCTCTTTAGGAAGATGGAATATTTGTCTCCAACCCATATTTGCAGGGAGTCCATCTAGAGCCTTGACGATCTTCATCTCCTTTTGAGGCTGCGCCTGCTGTGAAGGTTCGGGCTCGACTACGTCACTTTTATCCACTTCTTCCTCGTGATCAGCAGGTGAGGCGGAGACGGTGTAAACAGCCACTTCATCCAGGTAATCCTCTGGAAAGAATTCTTCAAGGGTAATGGGACTAAGTGGTTTTTGTTCTAGCAGATCTTCGGGTAAGACATGCGGCTTGACAACCGTTTTAGACTTCTTCTTCCCCTTGGATTTGCGAGGTTGTTGCTTCCTTGCCTGTTTTCGACGGCGGTGAACAGGCTTGACTATCTGTTTAGTTTGTTTCCTTGGCTTCTTGCGTGTCACCAAGGTCCATCCTTCGTCATCATGAGCATCTTCTTCATCCTGAAGACTTGCCTTCTTGATTTGTGACTCTGAAGGCGGCGGCAATGCTAGCCTCGGAATCCATAATGTCACGGGCTCGAGGGTCCCAAATTGTAGCATATGTGCAGTCAATTCACAAGCTGCTTTTGTCATCTCCTGTCCTGGTTGCTCTCCGACTGCAGTAGTTTGGTTTGTTGCCACCGTTTCATCAATATCGAGGATTATCTTCCCATCCCTTGAAAGCTGCATTATTTTTTCTTTGAGCGTTATACACTTCTCGATAGGGTGACTTACCAGTCTGTGATAACGACAGTATTTAGGATCGTTTGTCTTGTCAGCTTGCTCGGGCCGCTTGAGCTCTGGCAGCTGTATGATCTTCTTCTCGAGTAGATCATCGAGCATCCCCGATAAGTCTGAATCAGGAAATGGGTACTTCTTAGCCTGCAGTTCTTTCAATGTAGGCCTATTCTTCCGGTAGTCATAGGAGAATGACTCATTCCGCTTTTCATCTTTTGACCTGCCTGAGATCTTGATTGGTCCACTACCTGCGTCGACGGCCATTGTCTCTTTTGTTTTTGACCCCTTTTCGGTCTTCTTGAATTCCTTCTTTTCACCAGGTGGTTTAGAAGAAGAGGCTCGGTTCTTGCCGCGCCCTTGTTTGATGGTGATTTCCATGTCATGTGCCCGAGTTGCTAAGTCTTGAAAGCTTCTTGGCTTAATCCCATGTAGAATGTACAGGAGATCCCAGTTCATGCCATTGATGCACATTTCGACCGCGGAAGCTTCACTCAGACGGTCTTTGCATTCCAGACTTAGCGCACGCCAGCGGTTGATGTAGTCAATGACCGGCTCCTCATCCCACTGCGAAGTATTTGTCAGTTCGCTCATACTAACGATGCGTCTGGTACTGTAGAATCGGTTCAGGAATTCGTCTTCCATCCGAGTCCAGCTGTCGATTGATTCCGCCTCTAAATCGGTATACCAGTCAAAAGCGATTCCCTTGAGAGAGCGCACGAACTGCTTGACGAGGAGATCCTTATCAGTTCCCGCGTTGTTGCATGTCTCCACGAAGTGCGCGACATGCTGCTTTGGGTTGCCCTTCCCATCGAATAGCTGAAACTTCGGGGGTTGATATCCGGCAGGCATGCACAGGTCATCGATCCTTTTGGTGTAAGGCTTGATGTACCGTCCAGTGGGATTCTTTTCACCAAGTTGGGTCTTGATCGCATCAGCTATCAGACTCTGTAACTGCTCCTGGGTGTAAGCTCCAGTGTTTTTCTTGGGAGGTTTCTTGCCATCATCGTCATCATCCTTGTCACTGTCGCCCCCGTGGATGCTGTTCTTCTCAATGTCACTGTCATCGTGCACACTAGGAGCAGGCCTTTCGCGGAGCTTAATCACCTCCTTTTGAAGATCTTCGATCTTCTGGTTCTTCTCGTCATTTTCCCTTCGCATTTTTTTGATGAGTTTATTCAGATTCAGGAGTTGATCTTCGATACTGGAACCACTAGCCATCATCACCGAAGCGCTGATAGGAGTGGTGACCTCCTTCTTCATTGGCGACACCTTAGGTTTGCGCGGGGAGGCGGTGTTGCTCTTGGAGACTTCGTCCTTGCGGGAAGGAGAAGAGGCTGCAATCATGGCTTTGGCAGCAGCAGCTATTGAGGCAGCAGAAATCTTGCGCGGCCTGGTAGGGATGTGGGCGGCGCGTAGGCTGGCGGCAGCGGCGTCGAGGGCTGCCTTCTTCGCCTTCGCCCTGGTGACCATGCCAGCGGATTGCATAACAGCGCCAGGAGATTGCTGAAGAGCGTCCACGTAGGTCTTCCTGGGGGTGTTGCAAGTGTTGCTTTGGTTGGTAGACATCTTCTTGCAAAGTTGTCTTGGTTGTTTCAGCGGTAGGGATGAGAGGTAGAGATTTTCACGTCGGGTTCACCAAAATTTGTAACCACAAATTTTGTATCGCAGCTAACTGAAATACAAAACAAGGAAAACAAATAAATTTTATTAATTATTTATCAAAAGTTCGTGTACAACCTCTAATGTATCCTCTGATTCTAACGCCGTTTAAGGAACACGTGTACGCGGTACACGTGAGAGATGCGTGCGTAGCTGACTTGTACTGCCTCGCGCGCGTTGTAATTTGATGTTCTTGAGAGGGTCGCGATGACTTGAATCTCCCTTGAACGTTTTAATTTGTCTTGGATCTTCTGACTGCTTGCGACGGATTTGATGGAGAGCTTGTAGCGACTTCTTGTCTTTTTCTCTCTGGATCCTTTGCTTCAGAATTTTCCAATTCCTTCAAATGAACGAGAATGACTCTATTTATAGAGTTTTTTGGTTCTCCTTGGTGGACTTTGTAGTCACAGGCCGGTTTATGGGCTTATGAGTGACATTGGCCCAATTTATCTTCTTTTCGGGTTTAATGATCCAAAGACAATTTGTAATTCGGATCGACCCATATTTTATTTACTCGGGGCAAAATAATTAAATTGAGTTAAAATTTCGTATTAACTCAAAATAATTAATTAATTTAATTTATTCGACACTTTAATAAATTTTTAGTGCCTACAAAATCGGCCCGTTTGGGGGGCCCTATCCGACCCGACCCGCAAGGTGGGCTGTAATTTTATGGCAAAAACCGGCCCATGATCACCTCTACGGGAGAATAAAAACTTCATTCTTGGATGGGGGAATTCTTTTATGATGAAAAAATAAATGGGTGGATGAGACGGGGTCTCATCCAAGGATGAGGATGCTCTTAAGGAGGAGGAATAGGTTGATATACTATTCCTTTTGCAAAAAAAATCTTGGAAGAGACGGTCTCTCATTGAGAGACCATTCTTCAGTATCACTCTATGTGTTATTCGTACTCTTAAATGACAACTATATTTTGTACATGTTTTTATAAGAAGTGTATTCTCTTTATATTTGTATACTCTTTTATGTTAATCGTACCTACTTCTATTAGGTTTTGGTACCACTATTACTTCCATTTGTATTTAGTCTCTCAGTAAAGTTAATGAGAGACCGTCTCTCTGGAGACCTACTCTTTCACGGGTCAACAATATCCAATTGTAATATATATATACTCGTATTTAAGAGATGAAATAATAACTTAACTAGTCGTCATACCCGTGCACCGCACGGGTCTATATTGTTTTATGCACTTTATAATTCGTTGTGCCGTCTTTTTGCCTCATTGTCCAATAATTTTTAAATTATTTATAAAAAAAATTGATTTCATGTATTTGTAACTTTATTTACATACTTTCACAATAATTCGTAATATCATAAGCAGTACATGGAGTAATGCACTATTCGACGTTAAAGCGATAACTCAATAACTATGAGCTATTGGCGTGGGTGCTAACCTTTTGTGTTTGTAAGAATGTAACAGAATTATTATTGACGAAAATGAGATATAACGCTATAAGATGTAATGTATAATACCTAATAAATAAATTTTTTTTGAACTTTTATTCCAAAACGTAATCTTCTTGAATTGTGGCTTCGTCTTTTTCTTTGTTTTTCTCTCGCATTTTTACTTAGGATTTTAAAATTTTCGCCACTTTTACTGACTTTGTAGGCTTCTTAAGGCCGTGGATCGTTGATGTGGTAGAAGTAGTAAATGATACTTCATACATTGTTAGTTATATGTTGTCTTGAAGTTTTTTTCGGTGAGTATACATCTTCTGATAAGTCTATTAATTTTTTTTAAGACTAATAAGATGAAAATTGGGTATTTTGAACGCACACATTTTCACACGTAGCTATAATAAGCATGCAAAATGAAGCTAACAAATTTGGTAATAGGTGAAATCCGAATTAGAATTACCCCAAAATGTTAGTTCTGTAATAATTTTTGTATTCATTATCGTTGTAGTTGAAAATAGAGGTATAATTTAGGAAAGGAAGATAAAGTCATGAAGCGCGTGCGCTGAGAGCTGAAGAGCCTTTTCTCTCTTCTTTATTCTTTCTGAATTGATTTTTTTCCCAATAAGAGCATAACATGTGGCCTTATTAGAAGTTGGTATGAAATATTAGATAAAAGTTGGATGAGAGATGATTTGTTTGAATTTGAATAGAGTATGGGGTTGTGTTTGTTTTATATACGGAGTATATCCCTTGTTATTCTTGTTATTTTTCTTTTTTATCCTTATATTTTACTCTTATCATGAAGTTGTTTGTTTATACTTTAGTGCATGCATCATTTTACATAGATGTAGTGATTATGCAAGCAACCCTATTTTGTATTACAATTCGATACGAAAATACAAAAAAAAAATCTGCATACTAATTCGATGCACGGGTATGTGACCCGTGAAATTCACGGGTTTATTCGTTTGAAAATTTTGTGCACGGATTCTTGATAATCATGATCAAGTCTTTCATTCATTGTACATGTTGGTTCAAAAATACGTGCCGAACAATTTTTGCATGCCTAAACGGATAGTAAACGCTGTTAGTTTCAATTTCAATTTTTGGGTCCAAAATTTTAGGTCGCCACCGATTAATTATACACATCAATCTCACTAATTCAACAATGTCACTAAACTACAGAATTTATACATCGACCAATTTCAATGATATGTCCTTTATTTATTTTAACCTTAATATTTTTTTTTGTAAAAGTATCACTGAACATGGATTTATGCACGTCCCTTCAACAAATTGGACCTAGTTTTTTAATAACGTGAAAATCATGGAGATCTTCATTTTCACTTTTTTTTTAATTTATACTAACTCTATACTTTGTTTGTTAAATTACTATATTCACTTTCCCTATTTTCATATATGTATTTTGTTTAGGTGATTAAAATATATAATATTCATTACCAAGAGATTCAAACAGTAAATAGTAAATAATTTTATTTTTTTTGGTAAAATGTGAATTATATTACTGATCAAATGTACAGATTACAATCGAGGTAGCAGAACTTTAGCCTAAGCACTCCACTTTAGGCAACCGACATAGCATAAAACTAGTACAATTTAGATAATACCCATTTCCGAAGCCACTCCCTTTCGATTCTAGTAATATTGGTAGTTACTTTGCTCCTGATTCTCTTCTTAGCATACCTTATTATCTCGTCAACGATCAAACTCGGTTTCTTCAGTTGAAATTCCATTCTAGCCAAGTTCCTTTGGGTCCATATTTCATAGTGACAAGCGGTCCAAGCAACAACAGAAGCTTTATAGATAATGCTATTACTATCCGAGCAGCCCCCAGCAATCCTTCGTAGATTAAGTCCGCACCAGTTTTCCACTCCAGTAATGAGTCTAGTGCTGTACGGACATTCAAAAAACAAGTGGTTCGTAGTCTCAGGATCAATTTCACATATGCAACATCGATCACTATTACTACAGCCGCGCTTAAACAGCATGCTCCGAAGGTTCAAGCCATTATGCTGAATAAGCCATGTAGTTACAGCATGTCTTGGGATGTTCCATTCATGCCAGACAGAAGTATACCAGTTAACAGTTGGATGATTACCTCGAATCCAATCGTAACCCTTTTTGATTGTGTATGTATCATCTTCTCCTTGCCACTTATTCTCAATGTAACCATGCTTTAGACACTCTTTGATTTTGCAAACATTTTTCCAAGCCCATGGGGCTGACGGTGGAGGTGTATATTCATTCCAATCACCACCTTTGAGATAGATATGGTTAATCCATCTAACCCAAAGCATGTCAGCCTTTTCATAAATTCAATTTACGAGCTTACCAATTGCAGCGATATCATAATTTCTGCCCTCTTAATACTCAGACCACCTTCACATTTATGCAATGTTACTGTCTCCCAACTCACCAGTGGGACACGATGATACTCAGTTCCTCCGTCCCATAGGTAGTTTCTGCAGATAGCTTCAACTCTTATGATGATTCCTTTAGGAAGCAAGAAGATACTCGCCCAATAGGAATGAAGTGTGTTCAGAACGGAGTTAATTATAACCAGCCTCCCAGCATACGGGAATTTCCTAGCGTCAATGCTTCGAACTCTAGTCACCATCCTCTCAATAAGGATGCTACGGTCCTTCTTCGTTAATCGTCCAGCCTGGATAGGCACTCCCAGGTAGTTGAAAGGGATAGTCCCTTCCTTAAAACCAGTAGCAGCTATCACGTCATCCTTCATGCTGCTGTTAACTCCATTAAAATATACCTCGGATTTTGTGTTGTTCATCGTCAATCCGGACGCTTTGGAAAACGAGGAGAAAGCTCTCACTAAAAGCATGATGGAATGGGCATTTCCTTTACAGAACATCAAGAGGTCATCTGCAAACATGAGGTGATTAAGCTTTGTCTCTTTGCACAGCGGGTGGTACTGGAACGGCCATCGCGCAGCAACATAATTGATCATTCGAGTAAAGTAATCCATTCCAAGGGAAAAGAGGAAAGGCGATATGGGATCCCCCTGTCTAAGACCCCGCTTCCCTTGAAAGTACCCAAAATTAGTGCCATTAAGACTAAGTGAGTAGGAAGTAGACGTAATGCACGATATAACCTTTTGGACGAAGGATGGAGGCATGTTTAATCCCAACATAATTTGCTCTTTAAAGCTCCATTCAATCGAGTCGTAGGCCTTTTGAAGATCGATTTTGATAGGACATCTAGGCGATACCGCTTTCCGATTGTACATTTGGACAATGTCCTGGCAAATGAGTACGTTTTCAACAATAGATCTTCCTTTCACGAACGCACTTTGGTTTTCCCCAATAATGTTCGGAAGAATATTTGACAACCTGTTACATAAAATCTTTGAAATGGTTTTATAGATTAAGTTGCAGCACGCAATAGGCCTGAGATGCGTCACAGAAGTTGGTCTCTCACATTTCGGAATCAGAGTGATAGTTGTAGCATTAGTTTGTCTCAAGAGCTTTCCATTCACAAAGAATTCCTGAACCGCTCTACAAATGTCGTCTCCGATAATTGGCCAACTATCTTTAAAGAATGCACTCGAGTATCCATCTGGGCCCGGGGCTTTTTCATTAGGAATTCCAAACACAATCGTCTTAATTTCGTCATTAGTCACAGGCATGTTCAACTCAATGCAATGATCTTGTGTACAGAAATTCCCATATTGTAGCCCTGACGTTTGACTGGTTGAGTGACTGTGCTGGACCCCAGAAGTCCCTCATAAAAATCCAGGAAAGCATGCTGTATACTCTCAGAATCAGTACAAAGGTTCCCTTTCTTATCGTCAATTTGTATCACTTTATTATTACTATACCTCTTTCTCAGCAGTCCATGAAAGTATCTCGTATTATTATCCTCGTCTTCTATCCATTTGGTATTGGCCTTCTGGCTCAGGAATAATTTTCTTGCTGTAGTAAGGGATCTCAGTTTCATCACTGTGGTAATCTCGTCCTGAATCAGGCCTTCATTAAGAGGCTGATCCTGAATTTTGAGTTGGATATCATACAAGAACTTTTCTGTCAGGGCAGTTGCATTCTCGATATCAGAGTAGCATCGCTGGTTTAAGAGTTTAAGGGGCTTCTTCATCATCTTCAATCGCTTACAAACAGAGAACATTCTACAACCATCAATTCTTTTATCTCAAATTTCTCGCACTATTTTAGGAAAATCAGGAGCAGAACTCCACATAGAAAAGTATTTGAAGTTCCTTCGCCCACCCGCAGTAATCCTTCTGTCAGTAATAGTACACGGACAGTGGTCGAATAATCCGGCAGGATGGAAATGCGCTACCATATTGGGGAAAGAGGCAGACCAGTCCGCATTTACCAAGCATCTGTCAATTCTACTGAAGATTTTGGTTTGAGGCCCTTGTTTGTTATTCCAGATGTAGTAAGCACCTGTGGCTGCAATGTCAGTCATTCCACAATTATCCAAGCATTCAATAAAATCCTCCATGTCTTTTTGCTTGGTTTGTTCCCCCAGTCTCTCAAGCGGGTTATTAATGACCGTGTTGAAATCTCCCATAATGGTCCAAGGATCCGCAATTGTCCTAGCATATTCAGTAAGTTTGCTCCAAAGTGGAACTCTGTTGGCCCCCTTGTTAAAAGCATAGGTCATTGTAATGAAGAATTTTTTAGAGTCCACTCTAGATATAACCACCGCATGAACACATTGTGCAAAATAGTCTAAAGCCTGAACATCATATAGATGAGGCTTCCAGATAATCCACACCCGGCCACCTTTATGGATACGAGCATTAGTAGTCGCACACCATCCCTCCAACATAGTAGAATAGATGTTGTGTACATTATTCCCATTTATTTTGGTTTCTAGTAATCCAAAAAGACTAATTGCATTATTCTGAATAAAATTCATAATACTACGCTGTTTATTCACATTATTCATACCTCGGACATTCCAAAAACCTAAATTATGCATATTATTGCAGGATTGGAAGGTCACCTATTCCACCAGTGTCGAAAACTGGTACTTCTGTTGTTATCATAGCTTCCTTATATGTTCGTGAAGGGTTCTATATGATAGTCTTTTCAGCCGCAGTGGTTGACTGTGTTAAGACAGGTGGCCTGTTCTCCCCCTCAACCCTTTGAGATTGCTGGATTGGTTTGGGTGCAACCACTTGTCTCCATTGTTTCTTCATTATGACAGGCTTCATCACTGATTTAATCTGTCCATTTCTGCAGTGCTTCCCCTCGTGGCCTATCCCTTTGCAGGTTGAACAAATAGTAGGCTTCCATTTGTATTCAATCATTGTTTCCACTATTTTCCTTTCTTCATCCATAAATCTAATTATTCCTGGATACTCCTGGCCTACTACGAGTTCTATCTGGACTCTCGCGAATCCCAATCTGGTTCTGTTTGTTGTATGCTGATCTGGTTTGACATATTTCCCCACTATCCCAACTATTTTTGGTAAGCATTTCCCCCAAAATCTAAGTTGGAAATCATGGATTCTTATCCATGCTGGAACGTTCTTAACATTTTCCTTGTTAACCTCAACCTGGTCGTCCCATGGTTGAACAATGAGAGGCTTAGAGTCGAACAAGATGTGCCCTGCGTTCAGAACTGCATCCTTTTCCTTCAGTTCCTTAAATCGGACCAGGCAAATTCCTTTCTTCAAGGCTGAAACCTTGTCTACACCATGAGACCTCCATACTCGATGGATGAATCCATTCATTACCTCTCATGGGGGATTAGCACCGAGGACGAAGCAGTAGATCGCGTTATTTCAGTACTCAACCTCGTCTTTTGTGTCCTCTGTAGTGAACTGTATCATCGGTTCTTCGGGTTCCTTAGGACTCTCCTTGGGGCTCTCCTGAGACCCTTTTTTCTTCCCACGTTGAGTGATCCATGGGATGTTTTCATCATCAAGTATTCCTTCATCATCATCACTGAATTGAAGTCCAGGGATACCAACAATCTCTTGAATATTTTTTTGTCTTAGTATAGTACAATCATCTTCTGATGGTCCTTTCCTCGTTACCTTCTCCTTATCTCATGTATTCTGAGCATCTTTGGTACGTGGAGAAAGGATTATATCACTCTTATTCCTTTTAGTTTTCGTCTTTGAAGCCGAATTCCGCGCCATTCTTGTGGTGATCAAGCTGTGTATCAATGGTGGCTGTGTATGGCTTTCCTCTCTCTAGGGTTCATTTCCTCTCTCTAAATAGTAAATACATTACCCAAAGAACTTGTACTCTTTAAAATGTTACTTTAAATTAACACTCAAAATATTGCAATTTCCTCTGACTACAACAAATTGCCACTTGCGCCACGAATTATGCCACGGTTGTTATTCGTGGCTAATTTTTACCTAGCCACGGGAAAATTTTGATTCACTACCTGGGGAAAAAAATATGCCACGGGTCAATATTTCCCGTGGCTAAAATTCACTTTTGTCACAAATTTTATTAGAGTCGTGGCAAATAAGCACTCTTGCCACGAAAGTTGCCACACATGTGGCAAAAATAGATTTAGCCACGAATTTGTTCTGTGGTAAATATTTTTTATCCACGATATAATTAACTTCCATGGCGAAATTATTTTTTTGTCACGTAATAAACACATGTGGCTAATGTGGTTTTTCAAACTTTAATAAATTGCTTTCAAGTTAAGCCAAATGTCAAATTTTGGTCTTAAAAAATTCAATAAAATATAAAGTTATAGATTATAAAAAAGTAAATAAAAATATTAAAATATTACTCAAAAAAAATTGTTATTCTTTTATTTAGTTTTAAAAAAATTGATTTTTTGCAAAACAAAATACAAGTAAAGAAAACTTTGGTTGTCTAATTTGTTGATTTTTAACTAATCATAATTTTTGAAGTCATGGATTTCTCTTAATTTGACAATATGTTTAATTAAAATTATATAATCTTAAATATGACTTTTGAAAGACTGGATGACATTTAAATAGTGTAATATATGCTAGCTAATTTGCGACGTACATAGCATATTAAGTCAAAATAAGTATGTGATTTATCATCCATCGTTGACATGTCTAATATTATTTGAGACTCTTTCAGTTTTACCGCCTAATTAATTATTTAATTTTTTTCATATGTAGTAAACCTCTTTTGAAGACAAAAAAACTTGAAAAGAAAGTGACCGAGCATGACTCATAACCGCAACTTTTGAGCGTTGTATTATTTTTTTTTCAAATTATTGATTTATTTTCTTACAATATTTTCAGTGTAAAAAAATCGTTTTTTAACTCGTATTTAAGAATTCTAATCGATCGATATTTTTTATGGAATTAACTTTGTCTGCGAAAATAATGTTTTTTTTTTAAAAATTAATTGTATTCAAGTTGTTTTGTTTGGAAGGAAGATTACTGTTTTGAAAAGTCGTACCTAAGTTTAATAATCAGTGAAAATTATTTTCAAAAAAAGAGAGGTATAATTGAAAAAATCAAATAATTAACAAATACGGAATACAAGTAATCTAATAATTAAGGACTATTAGTGAGAAGATAAAAAATCAATTTATCGTCAACTGTCTAATTCAATAACAATTCTGTAATAGTATTTGGACGATATTTTAAAAAATGAATATAAAACAAAATTAATTTAATGAAAAATAAAATTTGGTTAAAACTTAAAGTAGACAAGAGGAAACTTGATGAGGATAAAAACTGATGAAATAAAATAACGACCGATAGTTCAAAATAAATCAAATATCTAATTAAGCCAATAACGAAAAGAAAAAACATACCTAAAGAACTAGCAATAAAAGAACGTGAAAAATAGAAATTAAAATACAAATATCGATAAATTAATGAAATCATGAGTCTGAAAGTCAATTTCGAAACTTGATTTCTTTTTTCCAGAACAATATTTTTAATCATAAATAGTAAATCATTGGGGAAGAAACAATTAATTACTCAAAAGTAAATGTAGTTTTGGAAAAAAAATCATTTTAAAGGAATTCAAACAATAATTATGTCAACAAAGTTCAAATTCATTTCTGGTAGCTGACCATAAGAACTCATCAGTTAAGCGTGCTTGAGTGAGAGTAGTGTTAAGATGGTTGACCTCCTGGGAAGGCTCTTCGATGCGTGCAACTGGTGAAATTAAATGATATTAAAATGACTCAGCTATAAAGCTAGTAACCGTTTCAGATGTGAATACTCTAGAATTAGAGAATTCTTATGGTTATTAATTAATTAATTTATTATATATTTTCACCGGAATAAATGTTTCGTCACAAGCGTAATTAGCCACGGGATAACCCGTGGCAAAAAGTTAATTCTAGCCACGGGAGACTCTGTGGCAATAAAATCTATATTTGCCACAGTTTTTCTTCCGTGGCTATTTGTTTGCCACGGCCACTTGCGCCACGTGTGGTTTTTCCGTGGCAAAGTACTTTAGCCACGAAAATTTAGCACTTTTGGCACGAATTCTGCCGTGGCCCAAGTGCTCATTTGTAGTAGTGTCTCAATCATTTTTTGTATATGTTACTTCCACTTTGAATATAATTAAAAGTTCACTCTTATAAGAAAAATAAAGAGTTTAATGTTATCTTGAAATGTGTCTATAAACATAGTAATTAATATAAAGATCAATAAAAATATAATATTATACTTGAATTTTTTTTTATGGATTTAACATGCAGTCATTGGCTTCGCATAATTTCGGTAAATAAAATAAATCCCGAAAATAAAATTTCGAAGTAAATTAGAATCCACAAACAATAATGCAAATTCAAACGGATTATCATATATTAAAAATTGGTGGTCATATTCATGAAATAAAGTAATCGAAATGTGAATACAAACTCCCAAATGTCTTTTTATCATCTCTCCATGGCTTTATATATATTTTTTAAGTCATACTATGATGTTCTTAATGCTATATTTAATACTCCTTCCGATTTTAAATTATTGCCCCATTTGGATAATATATGTGAGGAGTATTATATTGAAATGATACAATAATTAATTTAAAACCCGAGGGAGTATTAACTTTGATTAATCTTTAAGACTAAATGGATGAAAATATAATATATTATTTTTTAGTTATAATAGGAAGTTCTTAATGCAAGATAATATAATGATTAATATTAACTTTAATTGATTTTCAAGACAAAAAGAAGATGAAAAGGTAAATCAACCAAACTATTAAGTTATTTTTTTAGAAAACTATTAAGCTTACTTAATAACAATAAATTTATATTTTAAGTGAAATATCAAGTTTTGTTTCCCCCAAATAATTCGTATTCATTGGTATTTTACTTAAACCAACAGTCAAAATATTGAAACTTTTTTCAATCATATTTTGTAAAATACTACGGAGTACAACTTTAAATATAAATAAAAGTTCACCTTTATCAACAAAAAATCAATTTGATTTAAAGTTAACTGTAAAATTTATTTATAAAATCAATCAATATAAAGATAAATAAAAATATAATATTACACTTGAAAAGGGAGAAATTGCAGACTTGACTACTGATTTTGCATAAATTCTCTAAGGTTGCGTTTGGGTACTCGGAATTGATTTGAATATCAAGAATTCAATTCCTGGATTTGAATTTCTAGAATTCAAATCCAAATCCAAATCCAAAATGGTGTTTGGGTACCCTTGGATTTGGATTTGGATTTCGGAAGGGTGGAGTCGGGTCAAGGTCACCAATTTTTATTTTTAAAATTTTTTCATTAGAAATATGTAAATGTTCAAATACGGAAAAAATAAATAAAGAAAAACAAATAATACGATAAGATTACGCGAAAAATCAAAGAAACGACGAGCGACGGAATTGAAATGACTACCTTATACTAGGAATTTGAGAAAACCAAATTTGAACTAAGTTGGATTTGGTGAAAATTTCAAATCCAAATCCCAAGGTTTCCAAACGCTCAAAATATTTCAAATCCGGAATTCAAATCCAAATCCAAGTTCCCAAACATGTCATAAAGAAAATGCAAAGGTAAAATTAGAACTAAATTAGAATCAATAAACGACAATGCAAATCGATGTCTTACAAAACTGAAGGTAATGTCTAAAAAAATAAAGTGAATGAAATGTAAATACGAAGTCCTCAACTTTTTTTATCTCTTCATTGCTTTATATATTTTTTTGGTAAGTATTTATATTAAATTTGATTGATCGATCGTTATGACGGAAGTGGATTAAATGGTGAAACAACGAAATTATCAAAATTTATTTTTAGAAAAATATTAAGCTTTCTCAAGAATAATAAATTATGCTTTAAGTGAAATATTAAGTTTTGTTTGTCATTTCTTACTATTTTATTTATTTATTGATGATTTACCTTTGAAATCAAATATTAAATACACCAAAATAATTATCATCATTAGCATGTTACTTTGATTAACACTCAAAATATTTCAACCTTTTCTCAATCATGCATATTTTGTAAATTACTTCAACTTTAACATAAATAAAAGTTCATTCTTATGAACACAAAACCCATGGGATTTAAAGGTACTCAAAATTTATTTATAAAATAATCAATATAAAGATCTATTGAAATAAGATTACTATACCTGAAAAAAAGAGAAATTACAGACTTGATTATTGGTTTCGCACAATATCTTTAACCAAAAACAAATGCAAAAGATAAAATTAGAAATAAAATATAATCAACAAACAACAATGCAAATTCATTTCTTACAAACTTGAAATGAGTATACATAAAATAAAGCGATTGAAATGTAAATAAGATTTCACAAAATATATTTACATTTTACCAAAAAAATAAAAGATTTCACAAAATAAAAAAGGTTTTTCTCATCTCTCTATTATATTACTTTTAGAGGTATAATATGAAGTTCTTAATAATAAATAATATTAAATTTGATTGAACATTAATACCAAAGTAGATGAAAAGATGTACGAGTAACATCTAAATGATTATGTATTTTTTTATGTGTCAAATAATAACTCATCCTTTTCATCTTCCACCTAACTCTCTCTCCTTTTCATCTTCCACCTAACTCTCCCTCTTTTTCATCTTCCACTTAACTCTCCCTCCTTTTCATCTGTCACTTAACTCTCTTTCCTTTTTATGTTCATCTTCCCCTTAACTTGATTGCTTAACATTGGATTCTACATTTTTAATGAGAACATTTAAACTCCCTCCGTTTCATCTTCCACTTAACTCTCCTTCCTTTTCATCTTCCACTTAACTTTCCCTCCTTTTCATCTTCCACCCAAGCATAACTCCCTCCTTTTCATCTTACACCTCATAACTCCCTCGTTTTCATCTTCCACTCAATAATATCACGCCATGTGGATTGCTCAAGCGTTGAGATTTGGGGGAGATGGAGCATGGAGGATGCTTTGTTCTCTATTTAATATAATATATAGATTAAGTGGGGGATGTGAGACTTAATTGTCCCCTCAGGTTAAGAAAAAGAAAAAGTGTGTGATAGTTAGTTAAAAGTCAATGAGATATAAGTTGAAGTGTCGATCATGTTACACTCATTATTATCACTTTGTGTTTAGAATCATTCACGTCAAATATTTCACACTTTCAATTATAAACAACTAGTCGTCATACCCGTGCACCGCACGGGATTATATCGTTTTATAGTCTTTGTAAATCGCAGTTCCGTCTTTTTGTCTCATTGTCCAATATTTATTTTATTATTTATACATTTTTTTTGATTTCATGTCTTTGTAACTTTATTTACTTCCATAGTCATTCGTAAATTGTAAATAGGAAGGAGGTTATGAGGATTGAACGATCCAAGTTACAAAAATATATATGGCATGTTTGTTAAATGAATGTCAGGGGAAAAAAATGTGGACTAAAAGTGCCGAAACATACCTCAAACATGTCAGTACAAATGTGGAGTAAAAGTGTACTTGTAAGAACGTAAGTGAGCGATTATTGACGAAAATAAGATACGGAGTATAACGCCATAAGATGTAATGCATAATAACTACTACTCCCTCCGTGTCTATATGTTTGTCTACTTTTAATATAATACTAGTTTTCGTGCCCGTGAAATTCACGGGGCTAGCAATGGTATATTTGTGCGACCTTCCTTTAGCGCAGTACCTTCTTTGTGAGCGTTTGTTATCAACGTAGAGATCAATTGGTGAAAGAGTGAAAATTCTTAATGATTGGTTTTGTTACGTGAAGTTGTGTAAACCCCAACTATAAGCGTAAGGTAGAGAACAAAACAATGCTAGTAAATAAGGAATGTGCGAATCTGGGTAAGGCACACCTCCAAATCTTGTTGAACCAATTGGAATATAGTTCGTGATAGTTGAAAAGCGGTACTTAAATAAGAATTCTTTACTGTAATACGACACATTTAACTAACAATAATAATAAATAATTTTTCAATCAATGCTTGTAGGCTGCTTAATTGTGCTCCTCTTAAGTGTGGTGTGATGTTGGTTTCAATCGCTTTCCAGCCTTGCTAATCCCCTTCATGTTTGTCTCTTTCGCTTTAGGTTCATCTCTGCAGTACATTGTAGACAGATTATGGTCAATTTGCGTAATGAAGCAAATGTAATGATTATTTGTAAATGTAATTTGTTTTGCAATTACTGTTTCAGACGCTCTGAATTTTCTGTTTTATGTGGGGTATTGAGGAGCATCTCGTCTTCTGCCGAGTCTACGGTAGTATTTTTTCCTCGTTTCCTTCTATGCACTGCAGGTTATTTTTGTTTCTGTTGTGAATATCATTGACATTGTTAGCAGTTGGGTCATGTAGCAAAGGAAACTTCACTTTGCCTTTCTGGCAGCTGATACTAAATTTAGGTTATCCGTGTTTGGTACGCTTACCAACTGACTCCTCAATCCACACAACCGCACCACAAAACTCACATGTCTCGGTAGGGCCACCAAAGCACCAAGGTTCAACAAAAACTTCTGTGAAAAAATATGGCAATAAGTTGCAAGCAAGGGACAATGTATGTTGGGGCTTTAACTGTATGAAAGCATACTTTTAGTGTTGCTGGTGGAGCCTGTTTGGGTTGGAGATTGGGTTGTTGCATATGCACGAGTGAAAGAGAGGTAGGTGATAAATGACATTGTTAACTGCTCTGAGCACAACAATAGGACAGCGGAAAAAAGTCAAATAATGAACTGCAAAAATCAAGAAATTAATCAAATTGAACAGCAAAAATGAAGAAATCAATCAAATTGAACAACAAAAAATCACAAATCAATCAAATTGAGCAGCAAAAATTTAAAAATAATCAATCAATGAACTGCAAAAATCAAGAAATCAATCAAATTGAACATCAAAAATAAAAAAATCAATCAATGTACTGCAAAAAATGAAGAAATCTAAGCTAAAAAATGAAGAAATCTAATCTAACCCTAGACTAATCAAATTAAACATCAAAAAATCACAAATCAATCAAATTGAACAACAAAATAAGCTAAAAATCTCAAAAGCTCCAAACTTTCTTCAATTAAATTTGGTATAATCAAACTAAACAGCAAAAATTAAGAAATCAATCCAATTGAATTGCAAAAATCGTGAAATTAATCAAATTGAGCAGCAAAAAAATCACAAATCAATCAAATTGAACAGCAAAAACAGAGAAATCAATCAAATTGAACAGCAAAAAAAATCAAGAAATCAATCAAATTGAATAGCAAAAACAGAGAAATCAGCCCAAAAAAAGCTACAAAACCGACAAGAAAAAATTATATGCAGATGACATAGATTTCCAACAATAAATCTAATTTGTAATTTGTCAATTATCTGCAATATATGTCCTATTAAGGTATCAACTGAGGCCTTATCAGTTGGTGCTCAGTACACAAAATCCTCAATGTAAGCATTTGATATTATTCACAGTCTCATTAAGTATTGATTTCAGGAGGTTTAGGAGGTTTAGAGAAGATATTACCGGCCGAAGCCATGGCATCCAAGATGATATCATTCAAAGAGGTTTTTGCCGAGGAACTCTGAGCATCCGGTTTCTCGCAGAAATCTTCATCTTCATCACTCTTATCTGGCTTAGATGGACCAGATGGAGGAGGAAGTGATCGATGACCCTTCTTTGGACGACCTGGACCACGCTTAATCGGAGGAACTGCCGCCATTCAAGAGCTTCAGCTGAATTCTGTTATTAGAGAGAAAACGGTTTAGAGAGAGAAAGTTTTCTCACTCCTCGATTATTATGAATTAATTTTATTATTATTATTATTATTGTTATTATAATTAATAATATTAATAATAATATTAATAATACTTCACATTTATAATAATATTAATATTATTAAATAATAATAATAATATTATTAATTATTATTATTATTAATTAATATTAATTTTAATATTTAAATTAATATTAATTATTATTATTATTATTATTATTATTATTATTATAATTAATACTAATAATATTAATAATACTTAATATTTAAAATAATATTAACATTAATATTATTATTAATTAATTAATATTAATATTAATTAATTAATTAATTATATTATTATTATTATTATTATATTAATAATAATAAAAATAATAATAATAATAAAAATAATAATAATAATGTTATTATTATTATTATTATTATTATTATTAAATAATAATAATAATTATTATTATTTTTATTATAATTAATTATTAGTATTAGTATTATTAATAATAATTCATATTAATATTATTTAATTAATTAATTTTTTTATTTCTATTTTTATTATTAAGTATTAATATTATTAATGTTATTTATTACTTAATATTAATAATATTAATCATTATAATAATAATAATAATTATTAATTATTATTATTACTTATATTATTTATTATTATTATTAGTATTAATTATCATTATTATTATTATTTATTAATTATTTCTATTATTAGTTATTTCAATTATTTATTACTTTTATTAATTACTTTTATTATTTATTATTTTGTTATTATTATTATTATTATTATTATTATTATTATTATTATTATTATTATTATTATTATTATTATTATTACTATTATTATTATAAAAAAGGAAAATTTTATTGATGAATCAGAACGAAGTTTACAAAAAATTGGTGGGCAGCCGAGATACTATCTGGGCCCCCACCCCCTTGGCTATAGTAAAGCTAAGCCGAGTAAAAATAAATGGAGCAGCGCGTGCTCCGGCATCCTGTGCTATCGAAAATTTTTGAACCCTTTTGAGGAAGCCGATAGCATCCGCCTCCAATTCCCCCACCGAAGAAAAGGAAAAAGGCAAAAACCCATATCCAAGCCCCGCGCACAGGTCCCGGTACTTAGCGCACTTGCGCCGAGTAGCGTCGACCACAACACGACCTGGCATGAATTCTGAGAGCCCAGACTGAGTCAAAGGAGAAGACCCTGTAAGATCCACGCATACGTCACGCCCCTTGTCCCACGAATAAAGCAACAAATCTGCGGGACGCAAGGATCTGTCATGACCGTCGATCAGGCCAATATCGACCTCCTTACCTAGCGAGACCCCAGAACGGAAACAAATATCCATAAGAGTGTCCCGGACGAGGTTATGCCGGTGTTTTATCCCAACAGCCCCCGCACAGGACACAGCATGATCCCCATAGATATCGTCGCCAAAAACTCGAGAGCAGGCAGGACAAGGCCCAGCCACGGAAAAAAGAGGAACGCCCAACCGATAGCTAAGCACACAGCGGTACGTCCTACCGTTCATAGTCTGACCCAACCCTGAAATAGGGACAGCGCGCAGCCAATCAGTAGCATGACCACCTAGCTGAGACTTCCACAGCGCAACCTGACGGAGGGTTAAAGAGACTGATTCTGCAGTAGCAACAACCCTCGTGAAATATATAGTATCTGCCAAAGACTTCATAAGTTTAGGGGCAGCGATCTCACTAGACTTCATAAGTTCAGTTCATAAGACCTATTGAATAGTAATCAAAATTATTATTATTGTTATTATTATTATTATTATTATTATTGTTATTATTATTATTATTATTTTTTTTTAGAAGAATGTTATGACTCTTTATTCATCCAAATTGGGAAATAAGGAGCCTAGGCTTACAAAAACAATATCCCCTACTATGTATATACACACATAGATTTACATGGTCATGTGTTGCCTCAATTCAATATTCCTACTTCTCAATCTAACAAAAATGTCAAATTTGATCTATCTTAAAATATTATGCACTTGTCTTTCTCTATTGTCAAATATCCGAGCATTTCTGTCACCCCAAATGAAGTAGACAGCTGGTGCTAAAGAAGAAGAAAACCACTTGTTTTTCCAATGCTTTTTAGATCTTCTTGTTGTACACCATTTGAGTTCCATAAGATAACAATTGCTTCTCCCCAGAGTTTGCATCCAATCCAACAGTCCAACCCAGATTTGTTTCGAGTATTCACATTCAAAAAAGAGATGCTTATGGCTCTCCTCATCCTTTTTACAGAGAACACATCTATTCGCCATTTGAAACCCCCTCCTGCACTGATTGTCCAAAGTTGCTAATTTGGCCTGGGCTGCTAGGGAAGCAATGATCCCATGTTTTAGAATTACTTCACCCCCTGTAATCCCATTTAGCCATCTCTTCTTACTCCGTTTAACTCTGAACCAATCATAGGCTGTTGCAGTACAATACCTATTCCCCTTAACCCAGCTGAATAATAGTTGTGTTGCACTGCCATGTGACCCTTCAGACCTGAGTAATTCATCCCTCAACTGCAGTATCCCTTTAAATGTACCCGGATGAAACTCTTTTTTCTGAATGGCCCAAATAGACTCATTCCCTAAAACATATGCTCGCACCCACTGACACCATATTCCTCCTTCCTTTACAACTAGTTTCCATAGCCAACCACACATTAGAGCCTTATTCCATGCGCTAATATCCTTGGTTGAAAACCCACCTTCATCCCAAGGTCCACATACACTCGCCCAACTCTTATATGCTATACTTTTGCCTGCATCAGAACCTGTCCAGAAGTAACTTCTGCAAAGCGTATTTATCCTGTTAACAACATTATTAGGAAGTAAGGTGTTGGCACTCCAATAATTCATTATTCCAAATACAACCGAGTTAATCAATTGGATCCTTCCAGCATAGGAAAGGCAATTAGCAGACCATTTATGCATTGATCCCTGAACCGTACTGATCAGGCTAGAATAATGCTCCATCTTATTTACCACATCATTCAATGGAATCCCTAGGTATTTACATGGGAACTTTCCTTGTTTGAAGCCTGTACCCGTAAGAATTTGCTGTTGCACCTCCTCATGAATCCCTCCAAAGTAGATTTCCGTCTTCTCTCTATTGGCCTGTAATCCAGCTTCCCCTGCAAATCTGTCTAGAGTAGCAGTAGCCTTGACTGAAGGGACGTCCCCTCTCATGATTATTATTATTATTATTATTATTATTATTATTATTATTATTATTATTATTATTATTATTATTATTATTATTATTATCATTCTCATTATTATTATTATTATTATCATCATCATCATTATCATTATTATTATTTTATTATTATTATTATTATTATTATTATTATTATTTTTTTTTTTTTGCAAGAATGTATGACTCTTTATTCATCCAATTGGGAAATAAGGAGCCTAGGCTTACAAAAACAATATCCCCTACTATATGTAAACATATAAACAACTTTACATGCGGAGATTACAACTCGTATCTATGTTCCTACTCTTTAGCCTTGCAAAAATATCAAACTTTAGTTGCTTAAGAAGTTGGAGCTCGGATTTTCCCTGATTCTCAAAAATTCTGGTATTCCTCTCCCATCAAATGTAGTATATCGCTCCTGCAAGAGCAGCGGAGAACCATTTGTTCTTCCAATGTTTCCGCGATCTCCTAGTTGAACACCACTTCATTTCAGTGATGTACGAACAACTCCTCCCCTCAGTATCCATCCAATCCAAAAGTCCTAACCATATCCTCCTCGAATAATCGCATTCAAAGAATAAATGCTCATGATTCTCGGCCGCCACACAGCAAAGAACACACCTATTAACCACTTGAATCCCTCGTCTGATCATATTATCAAGCGTTGCTAATTTTCCTTGGCCTGCAATGGATGCAATAATAATGTGCTCTGGGGTTACAGCAGTTCCAGAAATTCCATTCAGCCATCTTAATTTTCTTCTCTTCGTTCTAAACCAATCATAAGCTAACCCAGTTTTGAAGCTACCATTAACTGACCAACTGTTAATCAATTGTGTAACATTATCAGCGTCGCCTACCTTCTGAAGAATATAGTCCCTAAGATGAAGCACACCCTTGAAGGTTCCTGAATGGAACTCCTTCTGCTGTACCGCCCAAATAGACTGCTCACCCAATGAATATTTCCTAATCCATTGACACCATATTCCTTCCTGCTCATGTATGATTTTCCAGAGCCAATTACACATTAAAGCTTTATTCCAGGCGATTAGATCTTTGGCCAAAAACCCTCCTTCATCCCAAGGGCCACACACACTCGCCCAACTTTTGTAAGCCATGCTTCTTTTGCCAATGTCACCCGTCCAGAAATAGCTTCGACACAGCTTATCAATTCTAGCCATCACATTCAGAGGTATCAGAGTATTTGAGCCCCAGTAATTCATTATTCCAAATAAGATTGAATTAATCAACTGTATTCTTCCCGCATAAGTCAAGCAATTAGCGGACCAAGAGTTCATAACATCCTGTAATTTCCTAAGCAAGCCAGCATAATGCTCCAACTTATTAACCACATCATTAAGAGGGATCCCCAGATATTTGCAAGGGAAAAACCCTTGCTTGAAACCTGAATCGGCCAGAATCTGTTCCTGTACTTCCTTCTGCACACCTCCAAAGAATATTTCTGTTTTTTCTCTATTTGCATATAGACCTGTCTCCCCTGCAAATTTGTCCAAAACACCAGTAATAGAATGAACAGATGGGACATCTCCTCTCATGAAAACCATGAGATCATCGGCAAAAATCATATGATTCAGATTCATCTTCCTACATTTTGGATGTAAGGAAGCTTGAGGAACTTTATGAATTACCCTCAAATGCCTAGATAAAACTTCCATACTAAGAACAAAGAGATAAGGTGATAAAGGGTCACCTTGCCTAACCCCGCTCTTGCCCTTAAAGAATCCATGAGTTGATCCATTAACTTTTATTGAAAACCAAGATCCCCTAATGCATTCCATAATCCAACCCATAAATTTAGATGGAAAACAGAGCCCTTTAAGCATCGTCTCAATGAAAGACCATTGTAACGAATCAAAGGCCTTTCGAAGATCGATCTTCATTAAGCATCTAGGGGTTAAAAATTTTCTATTGTACCCTTTAATTAGTCCTTGTGAGAGGGAGATATTATCGTGAATACTCCTCCCTGGTATAAACGCTGCCTGCTCTATCCCTATAAGCTTATTCAAGACCCCTTTTAATCTGTTTGTTAAGAGTTTACTGATAGTCTTATAAAATACCGAACAGCATGAAATGGGTCTGAAATCCATCACTGAATTACATATCTCCTTCTTAGGTATTAAAGTAAGAATAGTGGAATTGGCTTGCTTGAGCATTTTACCTTTGTTGAAGAATTCAAAAACAGCTTCACAGTAATCCTTTTTAATAACAGACCATGCTGCTTTGAAGAAGCCCGCAGTGAATCCATCAGGGCCAGGACTCTTTCCTGACCCTATGGAGAAAACCACCTTCTTAATCTCCTCCTCGGTGGGAATAGCTAAAAGAGCACTCCACTCATGCTCTAAAACGACCCTCCCTTTCGATATATTTTCCTCATCCGTTGGTGCCACCTCAGTAACCGAACCTAATATGCTTTCATAATATTCCACAAACCCCTTTGCCACCTCTTGCTCTCCCGTTCTTATATTACCATCTTTGTCATTAATCTCCCCTATTATTTGCTGCATCCTTCTCTCCTTTATTCTAGCATGGAAATATGAAGTAGAGGCATCGTCCAACTTAATCATATCCATCTTAGCCCGTTGTTGTAAAATGCTTATTTCTGCCTGCTTCAACACCAAGCATTCTTTAGACAGATCTCTCTCCTTCTGAATCAAATCCAGGGACATAGGGGCTGATTGCAGTTGAACCTGACAATAGTCCAATTGGTTTTCAACCTCTTTTATTCTCTGCCCTATACAAGAAAAATTCTCCTTATGTAGATCCTTCAGACTAATTTTTACATTCTTAAGCTTGCAAAATAGCCGATAGCCAGCAGTCCCATAAACCCTTTTATCCCAAGCTTTCCTAACAATACTAAGAAAGGATGGGTGTTGAGACCAACAATTGAGAAAGCAAAACCTTCGTCTAATCTTCTGAGTATCAAAAATCTTCACTAAAATTGGTGAATGATCAGATATCCCCGGAGGCAAGAATGAAGCACATGAGTTAGGATAATTCGAAATCCATTGCATATTAACTAAAACTCTATCCAACTTAGTCCACACCCTAGAGTTAGGATCTTGTTTATTAGTCCAGGTGAACTCGCACCCTTGACCAACCAAATCTTGGGGCCCACTACTATTAAGACACTCATTAAACTCAGCCATATCATTTTCATCAGGTGCAACACCTCCCACCTTTTCATCTCTACTTCGAATTATATTAAAGTCCCCAAGGACCATCCAACAGTGATCCCTATTGCTCAAATCCACCAAATGTCTCCAGAGATCAGTTCGTCTTGAGCCATCATTAAAACCATAAACATAGGTGATACTAAACTCCCTACCAGTAGCATAGTGCTTAGCATGACAGTGAATGAATTGATCGTGTATCTGAATAGGAGTAATCTCCACATTATTTGGGTTCCAAATGACCCAAATTCTTCCATTATAATGACTACTATAATTGCATATGATTTTATACTTATTGAACTTCCGTTTGGCTAGTTTCTTAGCCTTATTCTCTTTTATTCTAGTTTCTAACAAACCCAGTATCTCAATTCCTCTAACCCTCATAAGATTGATAACCTCATTTGCTTGAGGGATTCATTAGCTCCCCTAATATTCCAGGAGGCAACTATCATTAATATAAATCAGGAGGTAAAGGTTCCTCTACTGGAGGCATAGACTCCTCCAAAAATATCATACTGTCAGCTTGCAATAGCTCATACCTGTTGGGAGAAAGGAAAGTCTCCCCACAGTTTTCCTTCATTTCTGCCTTCTCTGAACTCACCCCAGAGCCTTTCACCTTTAAGCCTATCCCATTGCATCCTTGACGCCTTACAACTTGGATGAAAGCATCTTCAGAATCAGGGGGGACAGCCTGACCTAGCTCCAAGCATCCTGAATCAGCGTGTGTCCCAACCTGTTCATCAGAGTACTTCACGCCAGTTAAGCTACCGCCTAGCAGTTGGGGTCCTGAGCCAGTGATAATCAGGCCTCCGGGGGGTTCAATCTCATGAGATCCTTGATGCATTACAACTGTAGAACCTGGATTCAATCCGTCCTCAGTTGAGGTACCACCTAGCTCATGAGATTTCTTCGGTGTATATCTCTGCTTCTTGACTGCAGGGGCATCAACCAGCTTAGCAATCTTATTCTTCTTACATTTTTCCTGAACATGCCCCAATTTCCCACAGCTTAAGCAATAAAACGGCAGCCATTCGTACTCGATTCTTTGGACTGATCTCCCAATTAATGGAAGATTCAAAGTCAGAGTTTGAGGAAGTTCAGTTGCAACATCAACTTCCACCAAAACCCTTGCAAAAGACAATCCTTCCTTGTACGTAGTAGTTGTATCAGCAAACATAGGTGTTCCAATTTTACTCGCCATTTTGCTCAACACAGATTCAGTCCACAAATAAGGATCAAGATCCGGAAAAAGGATCCAAGTTGGGACAACCGAAATCCTGTCCATCTCCAAAGAGAATAACAGACTCCATTGCTTCAAGATCAAGGAGTTCCTCTATTATTATTATTATTATTATTATTATTATTATTATTATTATTATTATTATTATTATTATTATTATTATTATTATTATTATTATTATTATTATTATTATTATTATGAAGCTCAGACCAGAGACTGAGCCTTTGAGTATCATTATTATGGCCATATATTGCTGAAATAGCAAAGTCTTTATTAGAGAGATTGTGATGCACTGATCCAGTGATCTGTTGAGCAGATTTGCTTATAAGGGTAAAGCTAACTGTAGTAGGATTGAAAAGTATCCAGATTCTACCATTATAGTGGTGCTCATAATTGTCAATTACCACCCAAGGCCTAAAGGAAGCAAGCCTAATAGAAGCAGCTTTATCACATTTCACTCTAGTCTCAAGAACAATAAGAATGTCAAGTTTATGGGATAGAAGGAACTCCCTTACTTCATTATGCTTTAGAGGATTATTAAACCCTCTAACATTCCAAGATGCTATCTTCATGAGGACTAAAGTCAGGAGGAACTTTCACATCCCTACCTACCCCATGCAGAGTAGACATCTCTCCCTTAGGACTTTCTGAGTGCATTACAGCAGCATCCCTAGAGAGTTTTCCACCAGCTGGACCTCCCTCCACCACTGGGTACTCATCAACCTCAAGGGGCTCTGAGGTACCACCTAGTCCTACTTCATCATTATATAAGCCTTCAGTATTCTGTAGGAATAACTGAAACTTGTTGATCAAAGGCATTGGCTCAACAGTTTTGCTAGGCTTAAGTTTCATAGTAGAAGAGTTCTTTTTGGCCACAGGTATGAAGGAGTCATCCTGTGAGAACTCTGGAGAGCATCCTGAGTGCGTTACAGCAGCTTCCAAAGGGGGCAAACCATCAGGCAAAGGGGACTTCTTTCCCACCTCTGATGACTTGCTCACCCCTAAGGGCTTTGAGGTACCACCTAGCTCTCTGGGGGAATGACAAGCTGCCTCAACCAAGATGGGAATCTCAGCTGATTCTGAATGCATCAAGTTAACCTCATTTAGTTTTTTAGCAGCCTCTAGCTTCTTTTTCTCCCATTTGCAATTAGAGATCTTGTGCCCTAATTTTCCACATCCCTTGCAATAAAAAGGAATCCATTCATACTGCACTTTCTGAGTAGAATACTCATCAAAAGGGGTACTAATGACCACTTGCTCAGGCAAAGGCTGTGATATATCAGCTTCAATAAGGATTCTAGCAAAAGAGAGTTTAGCCTTGAGTGTAGTAGCAAGATCAGTACACAAGGGTTTCCCTATTTTACTAGCCATCTTTCCAAGAACCACTTCAGACCATAAAAAAGGATCAAGATTTGGAAAAAGGACCCAAATAGGAACCGTAGTAACCTTTTCCATGGAGGCAGAGAATGAAGGAGTCCATTCTTTTAGAATAAGAGTATACATCCCCAATCTCCAAGGATCACCCCCAAGAACCCTATTCATGGCTTCCTTGGATTCAAATCGAAAAGCAAACCACCCTTTCTTAAAGTACTGAACAGAAGGCAATGCCAAACATCCCCAATTTTCTTCCACAAACTTCTTCATCTGCTGCAATGTTGGCTTCGAGCCAATTACATTGCCCATTAAGGTATGATTCCAGATTTTAAGTTCATCCTCAAAATCCCCCAATTCAATACTAATCTCATAACTGTCAACAACATCCTCAAAATACGGGAGAGTCATACCTAAATTCTGTTGTTTAGAAGCAATCTGAGACCATTTTTGACGAGGAGGAATAGTAGACTCAGGTTTTGAAACAGGGGGTTTATCCATTTTTATAGTATTATCATTAATTTGGTCCAAACTTTCATCAGCAATGTTATTAGAAGTCATAACACTACTACTACTACTACTACTACTACTACTACTACTACTACTACTACTACTACTTGCTGCTGCTGCTGCTGCTACTACTACTACTGCTGCTACTGCTGCTACTGCTGCTACTGCTGCTGCTGCTGCTGCTGCTGCTGCTGCTGCTACTGCTACTACTACTACTACTACTACCACTACTACTACTACTACTACTACTACTACTACCACTACCACTACTACCACTACCACTACCACTACCACTACCACTACCACTACCACTACCACTACCACTACCACTACCACTACCACTACCACTACCACTACCACTACCACTACTACTACTACTACTACTACTACTACTACTACTACTACTACTACTACTACTACTACTACTACTACTACTACTACTACTATATCCTCTATGAAACCTTCATCGTCCACTATTCGTATCCCCTACTTCCTAAGTCGACAAAAGACTTCAAATTTAATATGGTTTGCTGCTGTATTATAATTCCTATAACTATCAGTAAAAATCCTATCATTCCTTTCTCTCCAAATCTGGTATATTGTAGCTGCAATTGTACTCACATACCAAGAATGTTTCCAATGTTTACGATTACCTCTCACCACTGCCCATTTCAATTCTACAATTGCTCTGCAACCTCGCCCCTGCACATTCACCCAGACCATCATCTCCGTCCATATCTGCTCCGAATATTTACAGTGGAAAAATAAATGCCTATGCGTTTCTTCTGTTGCTTGACAAAGAGGGCATCTATTTGCTAAGACCATTCCTCTCTTTTGCAAATTATCAGTAGTTGCTAATTTCTCCTGTACAACCAACGAGGAAATGATCCCATGTTTGGGAATTACACTCCGATTCTTTAAACTTGCCAACCAGCTTCTCTTCATATACTTAGAACGGAACCAGTCATACGCACTACTGACATTAAATTTGCCCGCCTTTGTCCAGCTCCGCACAATCCTTTCCGCCTCCAAATTTGTTCCCGCGTGCTGTACCAGTTCATTTTTAATGCGAATTATTCCTTTGAGAGTGGCAGTATGTTGCTCCTTCACCTGCAAACTCCATATGTCCTGATTGCCAAATATTATTATTAATGACAAATAATAATAATAATAATAATAATAATAATAATAATAACAATTATTGTTAATTATTATTATTATTATTATTATTATTATTAATTTTTTTTTTTTATAAAAAGGAGAATTTTATTGATGAATCAAAAAGCAGTTTACAAAAAATTGGTGGGAAACCGAGATACAATCTGGGCCCCCACCCCCTTAGCTATAGCGAAGCTAAGTCTGGTAAAAATAAAAGGAGCAGCGCGTGCTCCAGCATCCTGTGCTATCGAAAATTTTTGAATCTTCATGAGTAAGCCGATAGCATCCGCCTCCAATTCTCCCAGCGAAGAAAAGGAAAAAGGCAAAAACCCATACCCAAGCCCCGAGCATAGGTCTCTGTACTTAACGCATTTGCGCCAGGCAGCGTCACCCACAGCACGGCCTGGCGCGAAATCAGAGAGCCCGGACTGAGTCAAAGGAGAAGACCCGGTAAGATCTACGCAAACGTCACGCCCCCTGTCCCACGAATAAAGAAGCAAATCCGCAGGACGCAAGGACCCGTCATGATCATCAATCAAGCCAATATCGATCTCCTTCCCAACCGAGACCCCAGAACGGAAACAGATATCCAAAAGAGTGTCACGAACGAGGTTATGTCGATGTTTATTATTATTATTATTTTTTTTTTGCAGGAAAAATTATCATTTCATTCAGATAAGTGAAATTACAAAGTTTTTGATGCAAAAAGATCTATCACACTATAATGCCAAGGCATTCGTAGATCCTAAATGCTCTAAAATTCTCTTATACTTAGGCTTAGGAGCCTTACAAAAGCCAACTGATACAAGGAATTGAATTTTCGCACCTAGGCTATCCAAGCAAGACTCTTTCTCCGTAAAAATCCTTTTGTTCCTCTCTTTCCAAATTGTTGTAACTGTGGCAGCTACACTCGCCTTCATCCAAGCAATCTTCCAATGCCTTCTCTTTTTAGGTGAGCACATCCATTGAGTGATATGCTTAAGTGAGAAGAGATTACAGGTAATATGCATCCATTCCAAAATAGCTCTCCAGATCATCTTCGAGAATGAGCAAGCAAAAAACAAATGTGAATGATCCTCCTGAGCTTCCTTACAAAGTACACACCTATTAGCTAGCTGAAAGCCCCTCCTGCAGAAGTGATCCACAGTAGCCAACTGCCCTTGCCTTGCCATAGATAAAAGCACCTTATGACTAGGGAGAGTAGATGGATTATCTAAGCATTTACTCCAAACCTTCTTATCAGTTCTCTTGAAGATTTTATAAGCAAGAGAAACTTGAAATTTACCGCCCACATGACATTCTTCCAGTTCAAGACGAGCCTGATGTGGAGAGCCAGTCAACCTGATCAGCTTGTCCCTAACCGTGAGGATACCTTTGAGACCAGCAGGAAAGAATTCCTTAGGAGAAGCATTCCAAATAGAATTCCCATCTAAGATGTAGGCCTTACACCAATTGAACCAGATACTTTTCCCTTGTTGAGTGAACATCCAAATCCATTTTGAAAGGAGAGCTGCATTCCAAGCTTCAATATCCTTAACATTAAATCCACCTGCCTCCCAAGGGGAACAAATCTCACGCCATTTCTTAAAGACTAGCTTAGTTTGCCCCTTAGGAATACCCCAAAAGAAGTCCTTGCTTAACTTGTTGATATTCTTCACAATTGTTTTAGGAAGAAGAACACTTGAACACCATTAGTTTTCAATACCAAAGAGCACCGAGTTTAAGAGCTGAGCATTTCCTGCATATGAAAGAAAACTAGTGGACCAGTGCTGAGTATGGTGTTGCACCTTAAGCATCAAAGAATCAAACATAGAAACATTCAACCTAGCCTCTGTCAGAGGTATGCCAAGATATCTAAAAGGAAAGTGCCCCACTGAGAAACCAGTTGCAGCGACAACTTCCTCCTGAACCTTAGGCAAAACTCCACCAAAGTAGATACAAGTCTTATCTACATTTGCAGACAGTCCAGACAAACAAGCAAAAGAATTAAGAGCCTCCTTCACAGCAGTAACAGATGGAACATCTCCTCGAACAAAAATCATCAAATCATCCGCAAAAGAAAGGTGAGTAAGTTTAATTTTGCAGCATTTAGGATGGTAAGACACTTGGGGAATGTTGCACAGAACCCTCAGAGACTTTGAAAGAACCTCCATGCTCATTACAAAGAGATAAGGGGAGAGGGGATCCCCCTGCCTAATCCCACTTTGTCCTTGTAGAAAACCAGTAATCATCCCATTAATTTTGAAAGAATACCAAGGAGAAGTTATACACCCCATGATCCAAGCAATAAAAATGGGAGGGAGACCAAAATTAGCTAACATCTGCTCAATAAAGCTCCACTGAAGGGAATCAAACGCTTTTCTAATGTCAACTTTAATCAAACATCTAGAAGTGACATACTTCCTAGTGTATCCTTTGACTAAAGCCTGAGTAAGAAGGGTATTTTCAAAAATGTTTCTTCCCGAGATAAAAGCAGCTTGCTCATTACCAATCATAGAAGAGAGAATGGTTTTAAGTCTATTTGCCAAAATCTTGGAGACAGTTTTGTAGAAGACTGTACAACAGGAAATTGGCCTATAGTCCAAAACAGAACTAGCATTCTTCTTTTTAGGAATAAGAGAAATGACAATAGAATTCGCTTGCTTAGGCATCCTTTTGGATTTAAAGAAGCTAAGAACAGCTGAACAAAAGTCCTTTTCAATAATATGCCAAGAGGCCTTGTAAAAACCCGCAGAGAAGCCATCTATACCTGGACTACTATCAGAGTCCATGGAGAACACTGCCTCTTTAATTTCTTCAGGAGAAATAGGTTTAGACAGTAATCTGTAAAAATCATCAGAGAGAGTTTCCTTCACAGAGAATAAACCAGAAGTAGGGATAGAATTACCAAGAAGAGAAGCATAGTAGCTCTGAAAAGCTTAAGAAACTCCCTCCATAGTATTTTTTAACTCCCCAGTATGAGAAAGAATAGAGCCTATCATCTTCTGTTGCTTTCTTTCTGCAATCTTTGCATAGAAATATTTGGAGGAGCAATCAGTCAACTGCAGGTGTTTAACCTTAGCTCTTTGCTTGAGCATAGCCAATTCTGATCTCTTCAGATTACAGTAATGATCCAGAAGGACTCTCTCCTGGCTTAGAAGCACAAGAGACAAGGGAGAAAGAATTAATTTCCTTTGACAATCAAGAAGATCCTTCTTAGCATCCAGTACCTGGGTGGAAACATTATTAAAACTCTCTTTATGCAGCTTAACAAGAGCAATCTTAGTAGATTTTAACTTCTGGAAAAGCCTGAAAATAGGAGAGCCAGTAACATAAATGGACCAAGCTGCTTTGACAGTTTTGGAATAGTCAGGGTGACTGATCCAAGAATTGAGAAAGCTAAACTTCCTTTTATTCTGAATAGGCTGAGATATAGAGACTATAAGGGGAGAGTGGTCTGAAATTCCTGGCTCACAAAAAACTACAGAGGAACATGGGAAGTCCTGCAACCATTCAGGGTTAGCAAGAGCCCTATCCAACTTAGACCATATCCTAGTATCAGGATCTTGCTTATTAGTCCAAGTAAGACTACAGCCAGACCCCTGAAGATCATCCAGCCTACACTTCAAAAGACATTCATTAAAATCCCACATATCTTTCATAGAAGGAGCAATAAGACCCAATTTTTCCTCAGGGCTTCTAACAATATTGAAGTCACCCAAAAGCAACCAGGCCTTATTAAGAGATAGAGCTACAAGATCCTGCCAAAGCTTCTCCCTCAAAACCCCATCATTACGAGCATAAACTACTGAAATAGTCATGTCTTTATTTGTTTGAAAATGATGCAAGGAACCAGATATATGTTGATCAGATTTTTGAAGAACCTGAAAAGATACAGCAGCAGCATTATAGAGAATCCAAATCCTACCATTTACATGGTAATCATAGTTATTCACCACTCTCCAATTATTAAAAGTAGCCTTCCAAATAAGAGGAGCTTTATTCATCTTGACCCTGGTTTCAAGAACAGCCAGAACATCAATTTTATTGGATACTAAGAAACTGTAAACTTCACTATGTTTGAAAGGATCATTAAATCCTCTAACATTCCAAGATGCAACTTTCATGAGAGGGTTTATCAGGGGGTAATGCCTCATTTCCTTCCACATGAGCAGTTGCCTCACTCATAGGACATTCTTGATGCTTTACAGCAACCTCAAGGAAGTGTGTTTCACCAGGAAGTGAGGGATCAAAAACCCTCATTTCTGGGTACTCATCCACCTCCAAGGGCCCTGAGGTACCACCTAGTCCAACTTCAGCTTCACTATGACCTGCATTCAACCCCAAGAAAGCCTGAAACTTATTTATTAAAGGCATAGGTTCAATACTGGGGGCAGGTTGTTGCTTCTTAGAAGAGGAATTCTTCTTAGAAACAGGATGAAAAGTATCATCCTCAAAATCCTTAGAGCATCCTGAGTGCGTTACAGCAGCATCCTTAGGGAGCTTTCCATCAGGAAAAGAGGACTTCTTCCTCACCTCTGAGTACTCACCTTCCCCTAAGGGCTCTGAGGTACCACCTAGCTCAACTTGAGAAGAAGAGACCACTCCAGGAGTAGGCAAATTCACCCCTACTACTGGCTTAATCTGAGGTTCAGAGATCATCTTTTTCTTCTTATCCCATTTGCAATTGGATATAGTATGACCCAATTTACTGCATCCCTTACAGAAATAAGGAACCCATTCATATTGGATTTTTTGTACTGAGTAATCAGCAAACGGTGTAGAGATAACAACCTCCTCAATCAAAGGTTGAGAGACATCCACCTCAATCAACACCCTAGCAAAGGACAATTTTGCCTTAGTAGTAGTAGCAAGATCAGCACACAAGGGTTTACCTATCTTACTTGCAAGCTTACTGAGGACAACATCCGACCAAAGAAAAGGGTCAAGATCGGGAAACAAAACCCAAACAGGGACACAAGAAACCATATCCATGGATGTAGAGAAATTAGGGGACCATTCCTTTAAAATAAGGGAATTAATCCCTACACTCCAAGGACCTCCCCTTAAAACCCTTTCCAACGCTTCCTTAGATTCAAACCTAAAAGAGAACCACCCTTTCTTGAAGTATTGAACAATAGGTGAAGCAAGAGTCCCCCATTTTTCAGAAACAAATTTCTTCATCTGTTGAATCGAAGGTTTAGCACCAATGACATTTCCCATTAGTGTAAACCTCCAAAGCTTCAATTCATCCTCAAAGTCACTTAATTCGATAGTAATCTCATTCTTTGCTACTACCTCCTCAAAGAACTGTAAGTTCATGCCTAATTGCTGCTGTTTGGCAGCCATTTTAGACCAGCTCATTTTAACATGTTCCTCGGGTTTCTCTACTTGAGTAGGGGTTTTAACAGTATTTACCACAATTTCATCATTTCCATTAGCTATTACTTCAGGTTGCTTAATAGAATCATTAGCAGAGAAAATTTTACCCGCAGAAGCCATGGCGGTAAGAATTACGTCATTCAAAGAAGTTTGGCGCAAAGATTCCCTAGCGCTTTGTCGCTGTTGCAATTCATCCTCAATCTCTTCATGTCCACCGCCAGGAGGCGGAGGAAGGGATCGGTGATTCTTTTTTGGCCGCCCAGGACCTCGCTTGGACGCCATGGGAGAACAAGAAGCTCACGTGACAGAGATGCAAAGAGAGAAAAACCGTCTAGAGAGAGAAAATTTTCTCTCTCTTAGCTGTGTTGATTGTATTCTTATATTATTATTATTATTATTATTATTATTATTATTATTATTATTATTATTATTATTATTATTATTATTATTATTATTCATTTTAGTTAAGTTAAGTTAAGTTAAGTTCAGTTCAGACCCATTCAGTTCAGTTCAGTTCAGACTCATTCAGTTCATTTTAAACACTTTCAGTTCAGTTAAGTTAAGTTCAGTCATTTTAAGTCTAGGAGAACAAGGCCTTAGTCTTAGGAACTTTTTTTTAAGTCTCAAAAGATGATTTGTTAATATCTAAGAAAGAAAGATTACGTAGAATTCTATCAGTTCATTATAATTTTTCGATATGTGATAATTTTAATTTAACTTTATTTGTAGTCTTATTAAGAACTTATTTTTAAACTAAGTTTTTTTGTTGACATCTAAGGAGGAATAATTAGTCTTATTTATAATATATGATTTAATCATCTCATCATAATTTGGAGAAATGATTTACTTTTATTTATAATAGAATTTCATCGTCTTATATTGTCTTAAGAGTTTTTTAAGACTCAAAAGAGAGGGAGTATAATTTTTCGATGTGCGATAATATACCTAAATTTATAGTCTTAAGAGTTTTTTAAGACTTGATGTGGGTTAAGTCGTGTCACCCAACCAAGAAAAACCTAATGCTACTAACTAGAAGATAGCGGCAAGTAAGGTATCGAATCCACAGGGAACGGTTAAACAAGTCTAATAGCTATGGCGATTCTAGATGCTCTAAACGGTTTGGTTGATGGAAAGAGATAGAAACACTACTAAAATGTGATAATAAATAATCAAATCTAATAAAGAGATAAAAACTAAGGTCACGGGTTCACGATAGACGTTCAACAATCATGCGACAAGAATAGTAAACACATAAACATGCTAGTCGGCTATAACGCGTTCTCTCGAATCGTGTCAACCTAGGAAGGATCTAACGGGCTTCTCGCAACTTATTAGACTCTCTACCAAATCGCGCGTGATCTAATACTAATTCGGCTTTCGCACAAGAATTAGAATTTCCCAAACAGATTAACGTGTTGTGGCCTTTAACAAATTAATCGACAATAAAGCACGCGAAAATGATACTAGCATAATTATACATTTAGTATCAAAGTAGCATAATCGAATAATAATCCATCGATCCCCCTCGACCCTAGCGAGAAAATTAGCTACACATGGTAATTACGGAACAACAATACGCATACATGGAATTCATGATTAAAAGTGAAGCAAACAAATCTAACGATAATCAAACGAAAATCTAGCGAAGTAAACGGAGCAACGAAATGCCAAATAGAGAAAATTATGACGAACTAACTAATTTGCGATAAAGATTGAAAATATAAAACTAACAATTGCATAAACGAGATTACCGAAGTCGAATCTGAGTGAAATCGAGTGCTAGAATCTTAAGGGTCACAAGCTTTTTCTAAGGAAAAATATTCTAAGTATGAAAAGTGAAAGTAGAAAAATGATACAAGCCCCTAGTTATACAAGAATAGGCGAAAACAAGCTGTGTGTCGCGCCGGCAGGCCGCCTGCCACATGCAGGGGCCGACGCACGCTACAATTTGAAGCTAAAAATGGCCTTGTGTCATGCCGGCCGGCCATCAGGCCGCCTGCCACATGCAGGCTGGCGCGCACAACACTACTAAAACAAGCATTGGGCTGCTTTCCTGGGCCCAACGAATCGACACTTCTCATTTCTTCTTCGCCTAAACGTCTCGAAGCACGGGTTTTGTCTCGGGATCGTTCTTCTAACCAGATATGAGTGTAAATGCACATAAAAACCTGAAATCGTGTAAAATCTACAAAAACACTCACTCAAAGCAAAATGTTAGAAGAAACGGCTCTAAAGAGCGCGTTCCGACCGGAAAAGACAACGGAATCAAGGGAATAAAGTTATATAAACACGACACATCAAACTCCCCCGAACCGAACCCTTGCTTGTCCTCAAGCAAGACCCGTAAGAAAATAACTAATATAATACCGAAACAGCTCAAAGCAAATAATAGGCAACCAAATACTCAAGTCCGTCATAGCGAACATCGAACCAAGTCTAAGAAACGGATTCCAAGACGGGAAATAGGAAAAATAATCCATCAACAAATTCACAACTTTACCAAGCATAATATGTAGAAACCACATTTTCAACCAAAACCCTTACATAGGCTACTTACGGAGGCACTCATCGCTCAATTAGGAAAGGTGTGTATATGTGAAATATATATGTGAAAACGCTCAACTACTCCAACTCATGGAAATATGCCCGCAATCTAGTATGGTATCAACCTCTAAATTTTTACAAAACATGCTAAGATCACAAAGGGAGGCAAGGATGGTGATAACAAGGTAGAAGGTGGAAATCGATATGGTCATGTGAGGTTAAAGCCAAGCTAGTGAACTAACTAGCGCGATAATGCTCAACTCAAAAATTCTTCCACTTCCATAAACAAAACATACAAATCACCAACCAACGAGAATGAGTCCGGGATCAAACGAGGGCGCTCAAATTTCATCAAGTAAACGGAAAATAAAAGTAACGAGAATAACATATACTTTTTTTTTTGTTGATTTTTTTTTGTTTTTTTTTTTGATTTTTTTTTTTGATTTTTTTTTTCCTTTTTGATTCTTTTCTCATTTTTTCTCATTTTTGATTTTTTCGATTTTTTCAAAGCTTGATGAAATTAGAAGCAAATATAAACAATGACTCAAATTGACCCGAACAGAATCTACATACTCCCTTGAAACAGATTCAACCACATCCAAACATCCATCGAAAATCTCCATAATCGCACAATAACGAGCATAGAACGCACTAGGTGACCTACTTCATCAAGCTTGGCTAGGTAGGCAAATTTGATTTTGTAGTTCATTTTGTGAATTCTTTATATAATAGCCAAGGAGAAAATGGATAGAAATAGATGAAAAATGAAAAAGTCCCAAAAATGATCACTAGGCAAGTTAGTCAAAATAAAGGGGAAAACACCATACTTATGCGTATTGACATAACATATTCCACGAGGAGACCTACACACACAACCTAAGTGGTAGCCAGGTATGAATGTACTGGCTACAGGAGGCTCTAAATCTCACCAATTTTGTAGCTAAAGCCTAAATGCAAGGTCGGTCTAAATGGGTATCACAAATTATAGCTCAGTTGGTTGCATACTTATCGATTAATTATTATTCCACATAACAAAGGTCAGATGAATGCCAATTAAGAATGAGTAGGTAGCCTAAAGAGCGCAAATTATCATCATTGCTGCATAATCGGTATCATAGACAGACGCTAAGACTCAAGGAAATAAAACTAAAAATACTAAAAACTCCCCCACGCTAGACTCGACATTGTCCTCAATGTCCATATCATACAGACTCAAAATTGGTAGGGGGCACAAATAAAACTGAGGATAGAGAAAAGACATACCAAATATATACACGGAGAGGTAGCGGAATCAGCAATCCGCTACTGATCATCATCACCGAAATCATCGTCATCACCGAAATCATCATCCTCCATATCATCATCTGCGGCAGTCCCGGAGCCAGATGCACCACCCGTATACCAACCACCTCCCTGATAATCACTAGCGGCTCCAAAAGCAGGGCCCGTTGGGGCGCTGAAATAGTCAGTGTGAAGATGAAAGCCGCCATGAATCGAAGGATCAGTATAACCACCCACGGGCCACGAAAAATACGAGGGGTAAGGGCCCTGTGGTGGCACAGCCGCACGCCTAGCATAGTCATCATATACGGGATACATCCCGAGGCACTGATCAGCATATAACCTGTCTAGGCGAGCGTGAGTAGCAGCGGTATCGGCACGAGTCTCCGTGCGAAAAGTATCAAAATCGGAACGGGACGAACCGGCACTCAACTCCATGCGCTCCATCCAAGAAATCAGATCGGGATGGAGAGGAGCATACTGGGGTGGTGGAGGAGGCTGCTCAAAAGCAGTAGTGGTGGTAGGCTCAGAAGCAGGTTGAGAAGGACTGGGCTCAGAGGCGGGCTGGGAAGCACTAGGCTCGCTCGTCGGGCGACGAGTATAGGTAACAGCATGCGACGAGGGAAGAGAGCTAGGGGCAGCGACGGGTAATAAATAATTAGGCTGATCAGCCTCAAGTGACAAAACCGACCCGGCTTGCAAAATAATAGTCGCCTGCTCATGAATAAGCCAAGCCCAACGATTCTGATGCCTAGAAGAAATCCAGTTAAGAGAAGCCAAATACCGAAGGCTAAGGGTAATCTCGCCCTGGACCGGAGCATGGTCCGCTTCGTTAAAAGCGGTCAACCGAGCAGCTAATTGTGTGACTAACCCGCCTATATAAATAGGAACATCGGCAACGGCCGTAGCTATTCTCCTAAACTGAAGGACGAGGTGATAGGCAATATTAATATGCCACACCTTCGGCTTACGCCACAAATACGAGCCCAAAATAGACACCTCCTCGGTGCGCACATTATGTGGCTCCTTCCTAGCAAAAATCGTTCATCCCATAAACCTCTGCCAAACCTTAATAACAGGATTATGAATATTGTTTGAACTCATATGCCCCGCGGTAGTATGCGGGGCATCAGCAATACAATCCCAAAAATCTCCCACCCTAAAATTAGCATACTCAGGTGGTGTACGGTCATCATAATCTTTAAGGTCAAAACAATTCCCAAATTGCTTCAGGCTCAGTGCATAACTAGTATTCAGTAAACGGAACTCAACAGAAATATCACCAGACCGTCTATTCTTATGTACCTCAAACGAACTCAGAAATTCCAACGTAAGCTGGGTATACGTATTACGACGCATCGTAAAAAATGTACCCATACCAACACCCTTAAACAATTGTTCCAAAGCAGAATCTAAGCCTAAAGTTCGCATAGCATCACGATCGATAAAACGAGTAGGAACAATAGACCGCTTTCTCAAATTTTGAAACCGTACCTTTTGGTCAATAGTGGTAAAAATTACACCGGAAAAAACTGGATCGGGCTCAATATCGGGTTGAGCATGGTCGTTTCTGGTGCGCTTGTTCCGAGGAGGCATTGCAAATCGGTTGAAAGTACTAGTTTTTGGGAAAATATGGGGGAAAAATGAGGAATGAGAGTGAAGTAGGGAGATAGTGAAGCTGGGAAATTAGGATTATTGGGGTTTTGGGGGAGGTGAGAGAGAGAGAAGAGAGAGAGTTGAGGGGAGGAAATGAATGAGTGAAGGACGAAAAAAAAGGGTTTGGGGGTCTGATGTCCGCCCCAGCCGGTCCGGACCGGCGGCCGGCTGGCCGGCCTGAAGCACTCCTTCATTATTTTCGAATTTTTAAATGCATTATTCCTCTCACAGACCAGCCGGTCAGGACCGGCGGCCTGCTAGCCGGCCTGACCGCACAAATGCCTTTGTTTTCGAGACTTTGCCCAACTTTTTCCTCCAATTTGCTTTGTACTCGGCCCCTGAAGTTAACAGGGGGCCTAGGGGCAGGCTGAGACGCACAAATCACACTATTAGTACTCAAATTCACTTCGCGCCTCGGCCCCTAGAGTCGATAGGCCCCCTAGGCCTAGGCTGAGGCGACCTGCTATATTATCACAAGCATGGTGAATATCTCCTCTCTTTTTTTCCAATAACTTCAATTCGAGTTATCTCCGATGATTCTGCGCGTCTCCAAAAACATTAGTCCCTCCTCTCGTCCTCACTAAAACATCTAAAAAAATAAAAATAAAAATAAAAATAAAAACGAGAATGAGGAAAATTATTTACATACTCGGGCTGCCTCCCGGTAGCGCTGGTTTAAAGTCCCGCACGACTTGATGAGTTTCAAGATTTAGTGGAATGAGGGAACGGGATGAAGTCGCATAACTTCAATCGCTCCAACTTGAGCACCTTCATGATACAACTTCAATCGTTGACCATTCACCTTAAATCGTTCACCCGAATCACTCTCGACTTCAATCGAGCCGAATTTACCCACATGGGTGACAGAAAAAGGTCCGGACCAACGAGATTTCAACTTTCCGGGAAACAACCGGAGCCTAGAATTGAATAATAATACCTTATCCCCCACATCGAACTCACGGTGAAGGATATGCTTGTCATGCCACCGCTTGGTGCGCTCCTTATAAACCCGAGCACTATCATAGGCACCAAGACGGAATTCTTCTAACTCATTCATTTGCATGAGTCTCTTCTCCCCGCTTAAATGTGGATCCAAGTTAAGCTCCTTGATCGCCCACCAAGCCTTGTACTCAAGCTCGACCGGTAAATGGCATGACTTGCCATAAACCAAACGATAAGGGGAAGTACCAATAGGCGTCTTAAAGGCGGTACGATAAGCCCATAGTGTATCATCTAGCTTAGAACTCCAATCCTTCCGAGCTTTTGACACGACCTTTTGGAGAATAGACTTGATTTCCCTATTGGACACCTCAACTTGCCCACTCGTTTGAGGGTGGTAGGCAAGACCGGTACGGTGAGAGACACCGTACTTAGCAAGTAAAGCATCAAGTCGCTTCTCATGGAAATGGCTTCCACCATCACTAATAATCGCTCTTGGAACACCAAAGCGGGGAAAAATAGTATTTTTAAACAGAGATATTACCGTTCTAGCATCATTAGCAGGAGATGCTACCGCCTCCACCCACTTGGGGACATAATCAACCGCAACCAAAATATATCGGTTGCCCTTGGATGACAGGAACGGGCCTTGGTAGTCTACACCCCAGACATCAAAAATTTCTACCTCGAGAATCCCATTTTGAGGCATCTCATGCCTCCTAGAAATATTACCGGTCCTTTGACATGCGTCGCAGGACATAATAAAAGCTTGGGCGTCTCGGAATAAAGTTGGCCAATAAAAACCCGACTGGAGGACCTTAGCCGTGGTTCGGCTCGGTCCATGATGACCACCATATGGTGATGAATGACAACTCTCTAGAACTCCCTGAACTTCCCACTGAGGGACACATCGACGGAAAATACCATCTGCACACTCCTTAAATAAATAGGGGTCATCCCAGAAAAATTGTCGAACATCATGTAGGAATTTTTTCTTTTGTTGATAAGAGAGATCGGAGGGTAATACCTTGCCAACTAAATAATTGGCATAATCCGCATACCAAGGTCCTTCGCTTTCACCGGTAGTTAAGGCCATGAGAGAATCATCGGGAAAAGAGTCATCTATGGGGATGACAACTCCTTCCTCCTCGACTCTAAGCCTCGATAAATGATCTGCAACGGCATTTTCCGCTCCTTTCTTATCCCGGATCGATAAATCAAACTCTTGGAGGAGGAGGATCCATCGAAGTAATCGGGGCTTCGCTTCTTTCTTAGCAAGTAGGTACTTGAGAGCCGCATGATCGGTGAAAACAATGACTTCCGATCCAACCAAGTAAGTTCTGAACTTCTCCAAAGCATACACTATAGCTAGTAATTCCTTCTCGGTAGTTGCATAGTTAACTTGAGCATTATCAAGTGTTTTACTAGCATAGTATATAGCATGCAAGACTTTGTCCTTCCTTTGGCCCAAAACCGCTCCCACAGCATAATCACTCGCGTCACACATTATCTCGAATGGCAAATTCCAATCCGGTGACTGAATAATCGGAGTCGATATAAGGGCCTGCTTAATCCTGTTAAAAGCTTCCACACACTCATCAGTAAAATCGAAAGGGGCATCCTTTAGGAGCAATTGTGTAAGTGGCTTAGCAATTTTGGAAAAGTCCTTGATAAAGCGGCGATAAAATCCCGCATGACCAAGGAAACTCCTCACTCCCTTTACATTAACCGGCAAGGGCAATTGCTCAATCACTTGCACTTTTGCTTTATCCACCTGAATGCCCTTTTCGGAGACCACATGACCCAAAACTACACCCTCAGTGACCATAAAATGGCACTTCTCCCAATTTAAGACCAAACTGACCTCGACACATCGGTTTAAAATGGTATCCAAGTTAGCTAAACAAGCTGAAAAACTCATACCATACACACTAAAGTCGTCCATAAACACTTCCATAATGGACTCGATGTAGTCGGAAAAGATGCTCATCATGCATCTTTGAAAGGTGGCGGGTGCGTTACATAGCCCGAATGGCATCCTGCGATATGCGAAAGTGCCATAGGGACAAGTAAACGTGGTCTTTTCTTGGTCGGCGGGGTGTATCGGGATCTGGAAAAATCCCGAATATCCATCCAAATAGCAAAAATACTTGTGAGATGCTAGTCTCTCAAGCATTTGGTCGATAAAAGGCAATGGGAAATGATCTTTAAGTGTAGCGGTGTTCAACCTTCTATAGTCTATGCACATTCTCCATCCCGTCACGATTCGTGTAGGGATTAACTCATTCTTTTCATTTGGGACCACAGTAGTCCCACCCTTCTTAGGTACAACTTGTACCGGACTCACCCACTTTGAATCGGGAACCGCATAAATAATTCCCGCATCCAACAATTTCATAACTTCCTTTTTAACAACCTCTTGCATATTCGGGTTCAACTTACGTTGACCCTGGACACAAGGACGATGACCTTCCTCGAGATTAATTCTATGCATAAAAAAATCGGGACTAATTCCCTTCAAGTCATCAAGACTATACCCCAAAGCCTTCCTATTTTTCTTCAAAACAACTAACAAATCAGAAAGTTGTTGCTCAGTTAAATCGGCACTTACAATCACGGGGAAGCTCTCGGTATCGTCTAAAAAGGCATATTTTAGGTGAGACGGAAGTGGCTTACGCTCCGGAATGGATATGTCAATAGTAAATGAGGTGTGCACGATGTTGGTTACATCGACACCTTGCTCCTCCGTGAGCATCCTTCCTTCCAAAGCGGCTTCCAAAGCATCAACAACAGCAGAGTCAACGGAAGCATCACCTGCACACGCTTCCAAACATATCAAAGCCTCTAAGGGGTCCCGTATAAGGGACGCCTCCATAGAATCATGGACCAAAACATCCACAATATCAATCATGCAACAAGAATCCGTTACCATCGGGTTCTTAAGTGTACTATCTAAGCAGAAAACAATGGTGTCTCCACCCACTTCCAAGGTCAATTTGCCGTTCTTGACATCAATCACTGCGCCGGCGGTGTGCAAAAATGGCCTTCCCAAAATTATGGGAATTTGGGTGTCCTCGGCCATGTCAAGGACGATAAAATCAACTGGGATAAAAAATTTTCCAACTCTAACGGGCACGTCCTCTAAAACTCCCAAAGGACGTTTTATGGAACGATCCGCCATCTGCAAAGTGACACTAGTACACTTAAGAGGAATAAGGCATGACACTTACACTAGCACCTAAGTCACATAATGCCTTATCAATCGATAAAGTGCCAACAGTGCAAGGAATCGAAAAACTACCGGGGTCCTTTAGCTTTGGTGGAGCCTTGTTCTGTAAAAATGCACTACACTCTGCAGTAAGAGCGACGGTTTCTACCTCACCAATGCTTCTCTTCCGAGTCAAGATGTCCTTCATAAACTTTGCGTAAGACGGGACCTGCAAAATGAGCTCGGTAAACGGGACCGTAACCTGCAAATTCTTCACAACCTCCATGAACTTGCCAAATTGGGTAGCTTCCTTCCGATTCTTCAATCGACCCGGGAATGGTACTTGAATTGTTGGACTAGTCGGGGTGGGAACGGGAGTAGTGGGCGGTGGAACTTGATCTTCACTTGGAGTTTCCACAATAATGTCCTCATTGACATCTTCCACTAGAACCTCCTCCTTCTCGGCCGGTGTATCATCTTTAGGCGTCGACGGACCCTCATAGTGTGTGCCACTACGAAGAGTGATCGCATTAGCCGTATCATGCTGTTGATCACCTTGAGAAGGGAGTTTACCTTGTTGACGCGTTGCTTGTGACGCGGCAAGGTGTCCCACTTGGTTCTCCAAATTCTTGATGGCATTATCCTTAGCTTGATCATTCTTTTACATTTGTGCCATCATCGAGTCCTGAGTCTTGGCCATCATCTGCATCATACTACGAAGCTCAGCCATTTCATTAGAACTCGAAGAAGAAGAAGAATTACCTTGAGCCTGTGCTGAGGATTGGCCAAAATTCTGCTGACTAGTACCGAAATTCTGGTGAGAATTCCCGAAATTCTGATTAGTATTGCCAAAATTTTGTTGAAATTGACCCGAGTGAGGTCGCTGCTGAAAATTTCCCTGATTTTGGAAATTCTTCTGATTACCGAAAACCTGCTGGTTCTGCTGGTTCTGAGAATTATGGAATTGCTGCTGGTTCTGAAAATTTCCTTGATTCTGGAAATTCTGCTGATTCAGGAGATGCTGCTTCGGTGGGGGTACATAAACCGGCGTAATAGGCGGGTTCAAGACATTAGTACTCCTGTAAGACAAAAGAGATGCATCATATCCTGGTTGGTTCATATATGGATAACGTGGACGCATAGAATGGAACGCATTCACCTGTTCTATGGAGCCTAGGAAATCCTGAGCTTGATGGTCCGCGGCACCACAACGCATACATGCATACTCTTGCATGGCATGTACTTGATGCATGCCTCCTCCTCCTTGAGAATTTGACACTTCAAATGCATCAAATCTCTTGGCCAAGGCGGCTAATTGAACGGCCACGGCATTTGAGGACCCACTTTCACCGGAGTTTGATCGAGTATTACCACGTGGATTACCCCATCGGGAGTGGTGAGATGCCATCTCTTCTATTGTTTGCCAAGCCTTATCATCATCCACATTACATTGGAAACGCCCATTGCATGCTGAATCAAGTGTACTCCTGCAATCATCATACAACCCGTTATAAAATTGGTTACAAAGAAACCAAACCTGAAAACCATGGTGCGGGCATTCCTTCACAAGCTTCTTGAACCGTTCCCACGCTTCATGAATATTCTCGTTCGGAGTTTGACGAAAATTGGTGATTTGACTCCGGAGCATGTTCGTCTTTTGTGGAGGGTAATAGTGCTTGTAGAAGGCAAGAGCAAGAGAATTCCAGTCGGTGATCCCCTCGGTGACTTTATCAAGATCGGTTATCCACTCCCTAGCGGAATCCCGTAGTGAGAACATGAAGAGCATCTCCATGACTTCTTCTTGAGTTACCCCGGCCGGAAGTGGAATCGTGGAGCAATAGTCGGTAAAAATCCTCATATGCTTGTGAGGATCCTCCCTAGGTTCACCACCAAATTGATTCTTCTCCACCAAAGTGATAAAGGCGGGTCGAATCTCAAATGTACCTTGAGTGGCAGTTGGTCGTTTAACCAACTTAGGAAGAGCAGTTTGCTCGGGCTCCGAATGACTAGAAAGCTTCGGCATTTTTATGATCGGAGGAGGTGGTAAAATGGTCTCGGACTGAGATTGATGTTCCTCTTCAAAGGACTGATTCTCAGCTACAAATTCAGTATGAATAGCTTCCAAAGTCTCAAGATTGGGAGCTGCGGAAATCTCTCTCCAAAACTGTCGTCGCCTACGAAAGGTTTTCTCGGGTTCAGGATCGAACGGAGTAAGCTCTGATGGCTGGAAAGACCTGGGCATAAGCAAAACTACAAGTAGGGAGTGAGATCAATCTCAAGAAATTTTAATTCCTTGAGACGAAAGAGAGCATAAAAGAAACAAGCTAAAAAAAACAAGAAAAACCGTTCCCCGGCAACGGCGCCAAATTTGATGTGGGTTAAGTCGTGTCACCCAACCAAGAAAAACCTAACGCTACTAACTAGAAGATAGCGGCAAGTAAGGTATCGAATCCACAGGGAACGGTTAAACAAGTCTAATAGCTATGGCGATTCTAGATGCTCTAAACGGTTTGGTTGATGGAAAGAGATAGAAACACTACTAAAATGTGATAATAAATAATCAAATCTAATAAAGAGATAAAAACTAAGGTCACGGGTTCACGATAGACGTTCAACAATCATGCGACAAGAATAGTAAACACATAAACATGCTAGTCGGCTATAACGCGTTCTCTCGAATCGTGTCAACCTAGGAAGGATCTAACGGGCTTCTCGCAACTTATTAGACTCTCTACCAAATCGCGCGTGATCTAATACTAATTCGGCTTTCGCACAAGAATTAGAATTTCCCAAACAGATTAACGTGTTGTGGCCTTTAACAAATTAATCGACAATAAAGCACGCGAAAATGATACTAGCATAATTATACATTTAGTATCAAAGTAGCATAATCGAATAATAATCCATCGATCCCCCTCGACCCTAGCGAGAAAATTAGCTACACATGGTAATTACGGAACAACAATACGCATACATGGAATTCATGATTAAAAGTGAAGCAAACAAATCTAACGATAATCAAACGAAAATCTAGCGAAGTAAACGGAGCAACGAAATGCCAAATAGAGAAAATTATGACGAACTAACTAATTTGCGATAAAGATTGAAAATATAAAACTAACAATTGCATAAACGAGATTACTGAAGTCGAATCTGAGTGAAATCGAGTGCTAGAATCTTAAGGGTCACAAGCTTTTTCTAAGGAAAAATATTCTAAGTATGAAAAGTGAAAGTAGAAAAATGATACAAGCCCCTAGTTATACAAGAATAGGCGAAAACAAGCTGTGTGTCGCGCCGGCAGGCCGCCTGCCACATGCAGGGGCCGACGCACGCTACAATTTGAAGCTAAAAATGGCCTTGTGTCATGCCGGCCGGCCATCAGGCCGCCTGCCACATGCAGGCTGGCGCGCACAACACTACTAAAACAAGCATTGGGCTTCTTTCCTGGGCCCAACGAATCGACACTTCTCATTTCTTCTTCGCCTAAACGTCTCGAAGCACGGGTTTTGTCTCGGGATCGTTCTTCTAACCAGATATGAGTGTAAATGCACATAAAAACCTGAAATCGTGTAAAATCTACAAAAACACTCACTCAAAGCAAAATGTTAGAAGAAACGGCTCTAAAGAGCCCGTTCCGACCGGAAAAGACAACGGAATCAAGGGAATAAAGTTATATAAACACGACACATCAAGACTCAAAAGATTTAATTCCTAAAAGATGTTAGGAATGTGATGAGGATGAAAAGAATGGAATTTAATTTGATTTTGATGAAGTAACTTGAAGATGGGAAGGGATTGAAGATGGTAGAATTTAGGGGTTTTTGGGGGTTTGGGGTTTTTTTTTGTTGAAGAGAGAGAGAAGAAGATGGTGGAATAATGAGGAATGGAGGGGTTGGTTTGGGTGGTAATTGATGCAGGGTGAAGTCTCACCCGGTGGGCCTCCATCGAGTGAAATCTCACACGATGGATTTCAGTCCAAAAATCGACAATTCAGCGCAATTTACCGTTGGGCGAAGTTTCGCCCGATGAGATTCCATCGGGTGAAGTTTCACCCGATAAATTTCCGTCAATTTCGAGTCACGTAAAATTTTAACGTCGGGCGAAGTTTCGCTCGATGAGATTCCATCGGGTGAAGTTTCACCCGACAGATTTCTTCTTCAGCTCCTGCTTTTCCAGCCCAACTGCCATCGGGTGAAATTTCACCCGACAGACTTCAGGTATAAATTCCACCGGGTGAATTTTCACCTGGCGGTTTTCCCAAATCCGAATATGCTTTTGACTGCGAAAAATCTTCTTGACGCGGTCCAAACCAATGTCGGCTCCTTGAAATTCACACTCAATCTGCGTATCGAAATACACGAAGAAAAACTCTCTTAGTCATTGAAGAACACCCTAAAATACTCCCAAAAAGAAATATTCTTAAGTCCATCAAGAGTCATTAAGACAAGCTCCAACGGAATACCGAAAACTATTGTCCAAGAGAAATTAAAGAGTACAAATACAAATATTAACAAGGTGGTTATTGTGGACACCACCAACCCGAATAAGGTTATTCAAGCAACCCGGAAGGTCATAGTCCACGTTCTTGAAAGTGATATTACCTATCGCAAGCTCTCTTCTTGGCCTCGGCAAGCCCATAAGTCGAGCCACCTCGGGAAGCATATTACAATCTTCAGTAATGTCTTCTTCGGAGGTGGGACAAAGTATTAATAGGGCACCATCATCCTCGCTATCATAATAATGGACATCTTCTATAGATGGTTCCTCGATAATGGGATATTCTACCCTTTGGTTCCATAGTTCTCCATTGAATGAATTTTCCGGGAGGAATGCGGGCAATACAAATTGAACGACGTTATTAGCAATGTTGAAAGACAATCTTCCTCTCTTCACGTCAATAAGTACGCCTTCGGTGGCTAAGAAGGGTTGTCCCAACAAGATAGGGTTGCACTCCTCTACGGGCATATATAGAATTACAAAGTCGGTGGGGATGTATAAGGTTCCTACCTTAACCATAAGATTCCGAGCTAGCCCCACCGACTCTTTTGTAGACCCGTTGGTCATTTGGACGTTCAACGGAAAATACACCATACTCTTAATATTGATAGTATGGGCGATGACCAAAGGCATAAGTGTAGACACCCGCATTTTGACTGCCACGTGTCTATGGTAGTCTCCGAAAAACACCCGATGATGATCGGACGTCAACGTGTCTTAGTATACTCGGATTTGGGCTCGGAATTCATAATATCCGACATAGACTTTTAGCGGAGTAAAAATCTCACAAAACAGACCTCAAATCCAGGCCCAGTGGGTCGTTCCGAGTCAAGTAAGACTAATTTGGGCCAAAACCGACACCAAAAATAATTCCCGTCTTTTGGCGACCGGGTCAAAACCCGGTCAAAGACGAAACCGTCTCATAAATCAGCCAAGTTCAGATTGGCGCACAAATCAAAATTCAAAAAATAATCAAAACAAACCAAATCAAATCTTTCCTTATTTATCTCGATTTGTTGATCCACTCGATCGAGTGGATTGACCCCACTCGATCGAGTGGATTGACCCCACTCGATCGAGTGGAGCCTTTTGAGCCCGGGTTTGGCCCATTTGCGAAGGCACTCGATCGAGTGCACTAGGGCCACTCGATCGAGTGCCCCTAGGTCGAGGGGTGAAGTCTATAAATACCGCTTCACCCCCCCATTCATTTGAGAATTTTCAGAACTTTTTGAGCACTTTTACCCTACACTTTTCAGCCACATTTACCCTACTTCAACCCTACATTCAACACTAAAAACCTAAGCCAAAAGCACACCAATTCCGAGCCTCTTTGACCCTCGGAAACCGACACATACACACAAGCATCCATACACACCATAACTCGCGTACATCCTCGATACTCCCAAGCCGTGCCGCTATTTACGAGTCCATTTCCGAGGTCCTTACTAAGCATGTATGTTGAGGGTGTCCTAAATTCCCTTTCGATCTTTATTTATTCCGTCATTTTGTTTATTTTTATTGTATTGTAGTCATGATCGTCACAACACTAACATTAACACTTTTGCATTTTTATATTTTCGTTTTATATCATTTTATCAACATTTACATTATTAATACCGTGTATACGTAAACTAGTATCAAAATCGGTTTTAAAACGTTTGACTACGATGATCACTTTTTGTCCGTCTAATCCCTTTACGAGCAACGACGGAGGTGGAGCCCTTTCGAGGTGCCCCGCCCCAATGTACTCAAGGGCGTGATGCGACCGTGATCGGTCGTAGTTGAACGGATTTAATTCCTTTTCCATAATTGGTGCGAAACCCGTTGACACGAAAATCGACATCACGTAACCCAAAAGGGTTAGTTCCGATGTCGTGACGTAGAGGGATATATTTCGTCACCAATTCAAAATTTCCTAATCTAACGTAAACATTTTTTATAAACTCCGGTAACGGTATTATAGTCGTTCGTACACGATTATAGCACCGGAGGCCGAGTCAAATACAAATCGTGCGATATTTGTATTTGATTCGGCCGATCATCGATTTCAAGTCATAAAACAAAGCGAGTTACCACTCGTACAGGGGGCACTCGACCGAGTGCCATAGGCCACTCGATCAAGTAGCACCCCAAAAAGTGGTCAGTAGCCACGTTAAACGTGCACTCGACCGAGTCACACCACCACTCGGTCGAGTGGGTCCTGTAACCCACAAAACCGAGGGGTTTGACCCATAATTCAAACCCCGACTCTTTTATCGACTTTAGTCATCACGTGCAAAGACTGTCACGTGACTATCCTATTTTCAAAACTATACACATCACGACACGTAGAACGACTTTGACCACTTTGACGTGATAAGTCGGGACAAGACTACGGGACGTGAGATTAGGCTAGCAATATGCCACAGTCTCATGTTCCCGTCCTTCGTTTAATATGCGACATAATGCGTATTTAATCGGGGTTAGTCCGTCTACATATTTTCGCTGTCTAGTTTACATACGGGTCCGTCCCTTCCATTATATCGCGTTATTTTTATTTCGTTCATTTCTTTACGTATTGTTGTATTGTGAATTCCGGGTTGTATTTCCGCCCGTGTAACTTGTACGTTATTTTATTTCCTTTCGAGCTTTATTTATTTACTTGCTTTACGCTTTATAAATGAACCTCGCATGCTAAATCACTTCGACAAATAACAAGATGCATTAAATGACGTAGTTCACAAACTATTCACATGCTTAGCCCGAAAACGCTGTTCGCATATCATTTAATCAATTTACTAGCGCGCGTACATGAACACGAATGGTGTCTTAGTAGAGGCCGCCATGTGCGGGCGGTTGGGTGTCCTTAGTGGGCTTACCAACACGTACCCTCACCCCTTACTCAGAACCTTTGGTTTCCGGATGTCCGAAACCCTTGGCGCACGAGAGTCATTCTTTACACGATTACCGGTATAGATGGTATCGGTATCGCAATGCAAAGGGACGAGCCTCATAAACTCTGAAATCGGAGTGGGCTTACTTTGTGTATAGCCCATGACGACATAGAGTGGGCTCGTATGGTTCCGAATAACCACAAAATTCGGTGGCGACTCCATTTTGACTTAAATTTCGAACCCGAGAACAATCTTACCACGAGATTCATTCGCCTACCCAAACCCGCGTTTCGCCGCGTCGGGGTGGACCTACGTCATGTCCACAATTTGGCGACTCCACTGGGGATACCTGATGTACCACATGTCATCGGGGTTCCTAGGGTGAGACTCGAAGAGAAATCGTTCGTAGATTAGTGTGCGCGCATTAGTTTAATGATTCATGCATAACCCAAATTTGCCCGGGCCGGTTACTTGTGACCGACGTCCCACTATACCACGGTGCATTCCTACATGGGTGCGCTATAGACATCGATGGTGGAACTCGTCTCGGTTTTGCGGCATGTCCTAAGACCAACTCGGCTTAGACATCGGTGCATTCCTATATGGGTGCGCTCCTACTATACCACGGTGCATTCCTACATGGGTGCGCTATAGACATCGATGGTGGAACTCGTCTTGGTTTTGCGGCATGTCCTAAGACCAACTCGGCTTAGGGAGTCCGTCCATCACACGAGAAAGCCATCATTGTTGGTGTAGACCCTATTTTGACCGACCGAGACTTAGTGTAAAGCATACATAAGCGTCGTTATAATGCTTGTTTGACTACGTGCTACTTGGTTTCCGTGTCATTTTTCAAAAACCGTCATTTCCAAAATTGCATCTTTCCAAAAATACCCACCTTTCGAAAAACCCGAAATACTGTCCATTTCGGGACTCGTCATTCTAAAACACCCAATTTTGAAAAACCCGAAATGCTGTCCATTTCGGGACTCACCTTTTCAAAATATCCCATTTTCAAAACTTTGAATGCCGCCGAAATTTAGGATCAACGATTTGACTCAAAATATCCTTTTCTGTAGTCGGCATGCTGTCCGTTTTAATTCTCGAATTTCCACCCCCACCACCTTGATTTTCGGAATTTTCCTTTTCAAAATTCTAATCTCGATTTTCAAAATTCCGTTTTCAGTTTTCAAAACTCTCGGAAATTCATTCATTTTGCATTCAAACCTCAACCTTTCCAAAACTTTCAACTTTCCTAAAATAAACCTTCCTTATTATAGGACCTACCGTCTATCCGTGTGTCGAGCCTTTGCATAGTACGTAGAGGGTTTATAGCGTCGAAACTCCGTCGATCTTATATCACGAGTTTCCCCCCTTTCCTGAGTCCGCCTTATCTGTCAAGGCACGACCAACCCGCGTAAGGCATACCCCTACAAAGGAAAGTCCGTCCATACACTCGAGTCAAAAGTCTGGGGAGTAATCTCACGTGGACCTTCCTTCGAACGGGACTAGGCCCACAAAGCCGAAATCCTAAGGAAGTTATACCACCCACGAGTCATCCGTCTAGGCGTCTTTCTCGAGTCTTTTCCACTCAGTCCTTTCCTTTTGGGTCGCTCGGGATGTACTTTTTCCTTTGATTCCAAGACTGGGTTCGGTTTCTGATTACGTGGTGTTCTTACAGACAGGCCACCATCAACCAGACACACTCGCAGAATGGAAGCTGCTTTAGCTGATCTGAAAACCTCTGTGGACGCCATGGTCGACAAACAAGCCGACATCGACGCCCAACTGAATGAAATGAGGGCTGGACAAGTTGCCATCGTCACTCGATTGGCTGCGGTGGAGCACAGGACTCCAAATGCCGGGACTATGGGGCCCCTGGCTGATCTAGTTAGCTCAGTACGCCGACTAGAGGAACAAGTTCACTTGACTGGGAGTAATAACATCCATCGAGAGAATAGTCGGGAGTATAACCCACTGAGTGACAAGCTGCCTGCAAACCTGAACCTCACCGGTTTGCCTATGTTCGAAGGGACTGAAGACCCGTTACTACATGTACGGGCCTTCAAGGAGTTCATGGCCATCAAAGGGGTGGACTCTACCATGTTCAAGAACCTCTTTGCTGCGTCTCTTGAAAAGCACCCTCGGGCCTGGTACTACAGGCTAGACCCGAAGAAGTACCCTACTTGGGATGATGTGGCCACCGAGTTCGCTCGGAACTATGCTGACAACACCGAGATCCAAACCACAATGAGATCTCTGGAGGTTATGGCCCAGGAGCCGAAAGAAGGTTTTACCAAATACCTTCAACGATGGAGGGCCGAGAGTGTGAAGCTGGTCGATAAGCCCAGTGAGAAGACTTTGGTGGAGGCTTTTGTCAAGAACCTCCTCCCATCTTACCGGGTTCACCTCCGATATGCTGTCATACCCAATTTCACCACCCTTACTGAAATGGGTATGAGGATCGAAGATGATCTGAGACTGGAAGGCCTCACTAAGGCCGCTGCTAAGGGTTACCAAGGGGCTTCTTCCTCCACTACCAAGCCTCAAGCTGCAACCCGCAGTATTTTCGACGCGATTAATCTACTAGATGCCCCGTCCAAGAAGAACACCCCACCTCGGGTTTTCACTGACATAGGTACGACCTATACTTATGCCTTACAAAGGCTATCCTCTAAAGGCCTATTCCAACCGATAGGCCCAACTCCTGAAGTTCCGGTCGAGCGACGCTCCAAGAACTACAATGCTCAAGCCTATTGCCAATACCACCGGGGCAATGGGCATGATACCGAGAAGTGCTGGAAGCTGAAGCACTTGATTCAGGACCTGATTGAAAGCGGTAAAATCCCGCTACCCGGAGATAAGCCCAGCAACAAGGAGAACCCTTTCAGCTCCCACGCCATCTTTACCGGGGAGGTGATTGACTGTTCTCACCTTATCTCTCCATTCATCCCGCAAGTGAACGGGATCTGGTTCGACGACGAAGATGATGTCTACCTCGCAAAAGGGGAAGTTGTCCCCATCACCGCCGAGGAGATTCGAAAGACTAAATCCCGAGTCCTAACCAGTAACCACCTTGGTCGTCCCTACCAAGCCACTAGCTCTAAGGACGCCCCTATCCCGACAACCGTCATTACGGAAGTCGCCCCTGAAGAGCCGACTGCTGAAACGGCTCTTGTGAAGCAATTGAAGAAAACCCGAGTTGACCTCACTATATGGCAACTCCTGGTTAGTTCTCAAGAACATCGAGAGGCACTTACAAAGGCTCTCGATCAAATTAAGGTTGATTCTTTGGTTACCCCTGCTGAGATGGTAGCCACGGTCCTGCCCCACCTAAAGGGCAAAGCTAAGAAAGGAGGTCCGACGATCACTTTCTCTGAAGTCGACCTACCGCCATTTGGGGCCTCCCATAATCTGGCCCTTTACATTACAGTGGTTTGCCGAGGAAAATACCTCCCTATGACCCTGGTTGATGATGGGTCCGCTGTGAATGTCCTTCCTCTAAGGACCGCAAAAGCCCTCGGCATTACCGAGGCTGACTATATCCCGACTGCTCAGACCATCCAAGCTTTCGATGGGAGTCCGAAGTCGGTAGCTGGGGCCGTGAAACTGACCATCATAACCGGCCCAATTGAAAAGGAGCTTGACTTCCAGGTGATCGATGTCACCTCGTCATTCAACTTGCTCCTAGGTAGGCCTTGGATCCACACGGTCAAGGCGGTGTCCTCCACCCTCCACCGAAAGATCAAGATTCCTCTGCTTAACGATGTCATCACTTTAGAGGCAACACCAATGACTGTGGCTAGCTATAACGCCACGGGACGCACGGACCTCTGGGGGTTCGATTTTGTGGGGATGATCAAGGAAGAGTACCTCTTTAGGCCTTACTTCACTACGAGTATCGACATGATGCTCCAAAACCTAGGATACTTTCCGGGGGCTACCTCACGACTCGATCTTCCGGCTGGGAAGATCATCGAGGTTCTCAAAGACGAAGAATCTCACTTTGGTCTCGGTTATGCCATCACCCCCGACAATGTTGTCCGAGCAGGGATCGAGAAGGCCTGCAACATCCTTAAGGGTATCTACTTGAGCCCTTATAGGCCACGGTTGGCTGACTACTTCGTCACACCGGTGTTTGGGGCTATCCAGGTTGATCTATACCAACCCAATGCTATGCAGCTCGGGACCCACTTGGCCCGGGACTGCAACTACATCCCGGATGACGTGTTCACCCTCATCCAATCCAACGGAGCTGAAGATGCTGAGCCCGCCCTAGGGCTGCTATTTGGGGAAGACACCATAGCCCCAACTCCAAAGGAAGACCTGGTCAACCTGATCCTCCGCAGCAACAGGTTTGACCCGACCAAGCTGATCTCGGATGTTGGTTCCGAGACAGAAAACAGGGCCTAGAGGAAGACTGTCAAGTGGACTGACAGTCAGGGAAGGATTTACAAGCTGGTCACCGGAGAGGGAGACATGCCTGAGTCTGAGTCCGAGTCTGAGTCGGAGTCTGAGTCAGAGTCTGAGGTCGAGTCTAGGGAAGTCGGTGCTAGAGTCACTCCTGTAATCCCTCTCCCTTTTATTATTCCTGCTGCTGGCACTTCGGGGTCTGTCCCGAGTGCCCTACCTATCCCGCCACTGACCAATGATCAGATGGCTGCTCTCTTTGAGCTGTTCTCCAAGTTTTCAATCAATAATAACAACCGTTCTGCTTACGACTTGTCTCTTTCAATTTCTGCTTTTAAAAATGTTTTATGCTATGACATTGAGAAACCAGACGAACAGGTACCCTTACCTCCGCATCTGATCGAGCAACTAGAGCAAAGGGAGTCCCGGAACCCGGTGATCGAAGAAACCGAGTCCATAAATGTGGGAACAACCTTAGAGCCTCAAACACTTAAGATAGGGTTATCCTTAGATCCCGAGGAGAAACAACAGTTCGTAAGCCTCCTCCAAGAGTTCAAGGATGTCTTCACATGGTCCTACAAGGACATGCCGGGGATAGACCGGGAAATAGCCGAGCACCACATACCAATCAAATACGGGTGCAAACCGGTCAAACAAAAGCTTCGTCGGATGAGGCCCGAGTGGTCTCTCAAAGTAAAAGAAGAAGTCGACAAACAATTCAAAGCCGGCTTCGTACAAGTGTCCGAGTATCCGGACTGGGTGGCAAACATCGTGCCGGTTCCTAAAAAGGACGGTAAGGTGCGGGTATGTGTAGATTTTCGGGATCTTAACAAAGCGAGCCCGAAAGATGATTTTCCGTTACCACACATCGACATACTGGTGGATAACACGGCCGATCATGCCCTTCTATCATTCATGGACGGGTATGCCGGGTATAATCAAATCAAGATGGCGGAAGAAGACATGAGTAAGACTACCTTCACCACACCTTGGGGTACTTACTGCTATACCGTCATGCTTTTTGGTCTCATTAATGCCGGGGCCACATATCAAAGGACTGCTACCACTTTATTACACGACATGATGCATAAAGAGGTGGAATTTTATGTAGACGACATGATCGTCAAATCCAAAGAACGGGACGGTCACATCACCGCCCTAAGAAAATTTTTCACCCGATTGCGCAAATACAACATGAGGTTAAACCCTCAAAAGTGCAGTTTCGGGGTAACATCAGGCAAATTACTGGGTCATATCGTTAGCCAACGAGGTATCGAAGTCGACCCAGCTAAAATCAAAGCCATTACCGAGATGCAACCTCCCAAAACCGAAAAAGAAATAAGGGGATTCCTCGGGAAAGTCCAGTACATCAGTCGGTTCATTTCCAAACTGACCATGGTGTGTGAACCAATTTTCAAGAAACTGAAAGTAGGAGAACGGGTACTATGGGATGACAAGTGCCAAACTGCTTTCGACTAGATCAAGGAAATTCTGTCTGCTCCGCCGGTTTTAATGCCACCTCAACCCGGTTTGCCTCTGTCGTTATACCTAACGACGACCGAGACAGCCATGGGGGCTATGCTGGCTCAGACAGTTGACTCCGAAGAAAGAGCCATTTACTACATCAGCAAGAAGTTTTTAGAGTATGAGTGCAAATATACCATGCTCGAAAAGACGTGTTTGGCTCTAGTCTGGGCCACTAAGAAGCTTCGGCATTATATGCTCAGTTACGAGGTCCATGTGCTATCCAAGATGGATCCCATCAAATACATCTTCGAAAAGCCCGTTCTCAACGGTCGAATCTCTAGATGGACTCTAATGCTGGCAGAGTTCGACCTAAAGTTTGTACCGTTAAAGGCTATTAAAGGTCGAGTAGTAGCTGAATTTCTCGCCGATAGCCCGGTAACTGAGGAAGGATACACCGACACTTGGTCCTTCCCAGACGAAGATATTTTCCATACTGATACTGAAACTTGGGATTTATACTTTGATGGAGCATCCAATTTTCGAGGGTTCGGAGTCGGGATCCTCCTAATTTCACCAAAAGGGGAACATACTCCCGTCTCCATCAAACTGGACTTTGATGTTACCAATAATGCAGCAGAGTACGAAGCATGCATTTACGGGCTACAAGCCGCCGCCAATCTGGGGATTACAAATCTCCGGGTACATGGTGACTCATCCTTGGTTATTAACCAAGCACTTCAAAAATAGAAGACTCGAAATGCTAATCTCGTGGCCTACCAGGCACGAGTAAGGGATCTCGAGAAACAATTCCAAAAGGTAGAATATATATATCTGCCCCGGGAAGAAAATCAGTTCGCAGATGCACTCTCAAAATTGGCATCTTTACTGAACATTCCCGACCATGTGACCAGTATGCCAATTTGCGTCGAAAGACGGTCCGAGCCGGCATACATTTACGACATTGAAGACATTGAAATAACCGATCCCGAACCATGGTACCAAGCTGTGTTAACGTACCTGACAAACGGAGAATATCCTCCCGGGTCGGAAGGTCGAGCCAAGAAAGCCTTACGAAGGCTAGCCACCCAATTTATCCGTACCGATGACGGACAACTGTACAAAAAGACGGCACAGTGGGCTCTTCTCCTTTGTGTTGACAAGTACAAAGCTGAAAAGGTTATGGCCGAAATACATGATGGTGAGAACGGCCCACACATGAATGCCCACATGCTGGTCCGGAAAATCATGAGGCTCGGTTATTATTGGAATACCATGGAAGCCGATTGCCGGTCGTATGTCAAACATTGTCATAACTGTCAAATCTTCGGCAATGTGCAACATATGCCGTCATCGCTACTTTATACCATGACGTCACCCTGGCCATTCTCAACATGGGGTATCGACATAATCGGGAAAATAAATCCCTCGGGTACCGGTGGGCATTGCTTTATTTTGGTAGCCATCGACTATTTCACCAAATGGGTCGAAGCTGAATCATATCGCATCCTCACCGCCAAGCATGTCGCCAAGTTCATCCAAAACAAGATAATATGTCGATATGGGATTCCCTCTGAATTTATCAGTGATCACGGGACTCATTTTCAAGCCGAGACTGCGGCCCTACTGACCAAGTATAAAATCCAAAGGCATACTTCCTCGCCTTACCGTCCCCAAACAAATGGAGCAGTAGAGGCGGCTAATAAAACAATTGTCACCATACTCAAAAAGATGGCTGACAATTACCGGGACTGGCCCGACAAAATACCTTTTGCCCTGTGGGGATATCGAACGTCAATTCGCACCGCAACCGGGGCGACACCATATTACCTAACCTACGGGATGGAGGCAGTCCAACCAGTCGAACTGGAGATACCGTACCTCAGAATTCTGCTAGAAAGTCAAGTACCCGAAGCTGATTGGGTTCGAGCACGATATGACTCGTTGGTTCTACTAGACGAACGACGGTCTCGTGCCCTCAATAATATCCAAATCTACCAGAAGAGGATCCAACGGGCCTTCAACAAAAGGGTAAGGCCCAGGAACATTAAGGAGGGCGATCTAGTCCTTAAGTCTGTTCGAGCTCTACTACCAGTCGACCCAAGGGGAAAATTCAAACCCAATTGGGCTGGTCCATATCTGGTGAAGAAGATCCTATCAGGGGGAGCAGTGATGCTGACGGACCTGGACGGGAACGAGTTTGTCAATCCAACCAACCTGGACCAACTGAAGCGTTACTACCCCTAGCCTCTTCTCAATGTCATTAGCAAATTTTATAAAAATTATCTTTTTTACAAAAAGCAAGTCAATTAGCTAGAATTATTCATTCTACTGTCATAAACATCTTGAACCAATAGTCTTGGTGTAATTCGAGATTGCAAATTTCCCATGCCTGAACTACGTTTGGTCTGATTCTGCTAATCGCGGATACGTAGGCAACCCCTCAAAAGGGTACAACCAATGCAATCAAGAAAAGACAGGAGCGGTTTTATAATAAACTTCCTTTATTAATTCAAAAAAAAAAATCCCGATAAACTCGGAAAATTACAAATATGCAGGAATTCAAAAAAATACAAAAAAGGGGCACACAACAAAAATAATAACAGTACTTAAATAAAAATAAAGCTAAAGGACTCGGCATTCAGGGCATCTTGCCCTTCCCCTTGTCCTTAGCCTCCTTAGTCGTCCACTGGCGACGACGCGGAGGGGAGCGTTCCCGAATCATTACGGGAACTTCTCTAGCTCGGGCTCGATTGTTTGAGCCCAACTCCTATGTCATATCAATAGGGCCAAGTCGAGCCCTAACGGGCTCAGGGAGCCGGTCACGCGGACCAAGTCGGTCCCGGACCGCCAACCTCGGCCCAAGTCGTCGTTCCAAGTCGGTCTGCCCTCGAGTGCTGCTAGAACCGACTTCCTTAGATCGAGTCTTAGTTTGTGACTTAAGACCCGATTCTCCCCGGACTGTAGCCTCAGGAATATATTCCCCGGTGAAAAAGTCCCTGTTGTCCTTCGCCGACTCGCGATGAGCCAATTCAAAGGCCTCCTCAAGCTTCAGGGCCTTTCGAGCTTCCTCGGACTCCTCCGAGGTTCACTTCTGATAAGCCCGTGACACCCAAGCGGATTGGCAAGGGCTGGGTATCGTCCATGTAGGACGAGTGAACCATCGTTGCAACCAGGTGTCGCACATAGCATCCGTCAATTGGAGCGGGACGCTGATAATGGCTTCAGTCTCAGGGATGCGCTGAGACGAACCGAACTGCCTTAGGAGGCGGTCCGGATAAATGTGAACTGTCCAGTCTAAGGACAGGATCGTCAGATACCAGGATTGGTCTCTCTTAGCCAGTCCAGTCAACTATGAAAGGAACCACCAAGCGACGGTCCACCTGATCAAGGGACCTCCATGGAATACCAGCTCTTCATCCCAGTAAGCTCGGGTTATTTGATGGTACGAGCTTATCTTTCGCCTCCTCGAGCTAATTTGACTACTCCGATAATTGGGAATGCTCGGAGGAGTCTCTATGATTAACAGCCGTTCCGACAACCATATCTGAAAAGCATACACAAGCTTCGTAAGCCATTGAGTGGTCCGCTGCAGCCCACTCGATCGAGTACAGCAGCTGACTCGATCGAGTAAGCCTGTCAAAAACAGGCAGTAGCCCTGTATGAGTGTCACTCGATCGAGTGACAGGTCCACTCGATCGAGTGACTTACGTACTTCAAGTATTTCGCACGAAAAAAAAAAAAAAAAAAAAATCGAGGTGCATACTTGAAGAAAACGGGTACTCCCCATCAACCGTCGGGTCGGGTCGAGCCGTCTAGCATCCAGACCCGTGATGATCTCCCCAGTGGCTAGCCAAGCAGGGCTATGACCAGTCTCCATCTGGTCAACCACTCCGATCAGCCTAATTTGACCCATGCATGAGTCAAGTTCCATCAACCCTTCGAAGACATAGCAGTGCAGCATGCAAAAGGCGAATGCCCTACGCCTATGAGCAGGGGTGGCCCTTACATCTCGAGGATTCATAAACTTATCGGCCAAATCAAATAGGGAAACGTTATCTCCCTGCACCATCCGGTTTGTCTCAGCATGAGACAAACCCAAAAATTCCCTCAAACGCCTCCTTGGATCCGGGTAGAACGGAGGAATAGCGGGCTGAATAGCAAGACCCCAGCCGCCTATGGCCGCAATCTCCTCGGGCAAAGGACACATCTCACCCCTCGGGAATGCAAACACGTGATGGGTGGTGTCCCAAAACGACAGACAGGCATCCAGAAAATGCGAGTCAACTATCAGACGCTGAAAAGGGAATAAATTGACTATCCCCATCTGAGTCAGCCGGACCTTCTCCTCGTCCCGAAAATATTGGGACCAGGCGAGAAGCATAGCCGTCAAATGGTCGATACCCATAGCGGAGATTTCTAACTTTCTTGAAAGTCTAAAAGATTTTGAGAAGGAAAAGAAGAGTTTGAGTTGGGATGTAAAAAGCTGAAGCAGGGATTCTCATATTTATAATGAGAAAACCTAACAGAAAACCTAACTACCCTGCCTCCTCAGCAAGCTGGGCCCTATGCGCGCGCAGGCCTGATTTCAAACTTGAACCCAGAATAGGAATCATGCTGTCCCGAGCTTTCCTAAGAGTTTCTAAAAGAAAAATTTTGATAAAATTTCTTCGCGTTAAAAAATTTTTGTCCTTCCAAAAAAAAATTTCAATCTTTTTCTCCTCAGCGAGAGTCAACATTTTACCTACGTGTTACATGCAAGTTGTTATGTGTCAGCATACAGGTACACTCCAGACTTCAGAAGCAAGTCCCCGCGAAACTATTTAAATTCCCCAACGGAGTCAACTTTTCGCCGGTATACTACATCCAAGACGTGATGTGTCGGCATACGGGTACACCTACGCCCCAAAAGGCAAGTTTTACTCCCCACGGAGCATCATCATCAGCTCAAGTGCGACTCAAGGCTTCAGAAGCAAGCCCGTACAGCTCATATATTTCCCCAGCGGAACGCCCAAGGCGGCATTTTCCCCAAAACAATACGGGATGGGCCCACGCATAGGCGCGCCCAGGACTTATGATACAAGTCTGACTCCCCGCGAAGCTATCATCATCAGGACAGGTATGACCCTCTGCTTATGGCTGGCGAGCCCTTCACGCGAGTCCACTGGACTATAAACGACCCGACCGGAAGTCTACCAGGTCTTAACGGGCTTGGTAGCTACTCTGACTTTCGCCTTGTCCAAGCCTCAGTCAGAGTGGGGGCTCTGTAGACACCCGCATTTTGACTGCCACGTGTCTATGGTAGTCTCCGAAAAACACCCGATGATGATCGGACGTCAACGTGACTTAGTATACTCGGATTTGGGCTCGAAATTCATAATATCCGACATAGACTTTTAGCGGAGTAAAAATCTCACAAAACAGACCTCAAATCCAGGCCCAGTGGGTCGTTCCGAGTCAAGTAAGACTAATTTGGGCCAAAACCGACACCAAAAATAATTCCCGTCTTTTGGCGACCGGGTCAAAACCCGGCCAAAGACGACACCGTCTCATAAATCAGCCAAGTTCAGATTGGCGCACAAATCAAAATTCAAAAAATAATCAAAACAAACCAAATCAAATCTTTCCTTATTTATCTCGATTTGTTGATCCACTCGATCGAGTGGATTGACCCCACTCGATCGAGTGGAGCCTTTTGAGCCCGGGTTTGGCCCATTTGCGAAGGCACTCGATCGAGTGCACTAGGGCCACTCAATCGAGTGCCCCTAGGTCGAGGGGTGAAGTCTATAAATACCGCTTCACCCCCCCATGCATTTGAGAATTTTCAGAACTTTTTGAGCACTTTTACCCTACACTTTTCAGCCACATTTACCCTACTTCAACCCTACATTCTACACTACAAACCTAAGCCAAAAGCACACCAATTCCTAGCCTCTTTGACCCTCGGAAACCGACACATACACACAAGCATCCATACACACCATAACTCGCGTACATCCTCGATACTCCCAAGCCGTGCCGCTATTTACGAGTCCATTTCCGAGGTCCTTACTAAGCATGTATGTTGAGGGTGTCCTAAATTCCCTTTCGATCTTTATTTATTCCGTCATTTTGTTTATTTTTATTGTATTGTAGTCATGATCGTCACAACACTAACATTAACACTTTTGCATTTTTATATTTTCGTTTTATATCATTTTATCAACATTTACATTATTAATACCGTGTATACGTAAACTAGTATCAAAATCGGTTTTAAAACGTTTGACTACGATGATCACTTTTTGTCCGTCTAATCCCTTTACGAGCAACGACGGAGGTGGAGCCCTTTCGAGGTGCCCCGCCCCAATGTACTCAAGGGCGTGACGCGACCGTGATCGGTCGTAGTTGAACGGATTTAATTCCTTTTCCATAATTGGTGCGAAACCCGTTGACACGAAAATCGACATCACGTAACCCAAAAGGGTTAGTTCCGATGTCGTGACGTAGAGGGATATATTTCGTCACCAATTCAAAATTTCCTAATCTAACGTAAACATTTTTTATAAACTCCGGTAACGGTATTATAGTCGTTCGTACACGATTATAGCACCGGAGGCCGAGTCAAATACAAATCGTGCGATATTTGTATTTGATTCGGCCGATCATCGATTTCAAGTCATAAAACAAAGCGAGTTACCACTCGTACAGGGGGCACTCGACCGAGTGCCATAGGCCACTCGATCGAGTAGCACCCCAAAAAGTGGTCAGTAGCCACGTTAAACGTGCACTCGACCGAGTCACACCACCACTCGGTCGAGTGGGTCCTGTAACCCACAAAACCGAGGGGTTTGACCCATAATTCAAACCCCGACTCTTTTATCGACTTTAGTCATCACGTGCAAAGACTGTCACGTGACTATCCTATTTTCAAAACTATACACATCACGACACGTAGAACGACTTTGACCACTTTGACGTGATAAGTCGGGACAAGACTACGGGACGTGAGATTAGGCTAGCAATATGCCACAGTCTCATGTTCCCGTCCTTCGTTTAATATGCGACATAATGCGTATTTAATCGGGGTTAGTCCGTCTACATATTTTCGCTGTCTAGTTTACATACGGGTCCGTCCCTTCCATTATATCGCGTTATTTTTATTTCGTTCATTTCTTTACGTATTGTTGTATTGTGAATTTCGGGTTGTATTTCCGCCCGTGTAACTTGTACGTTATTTTATTTCCTTTCGAGCTTTATTTATTTACTTGCTTTACGCTTTATAAATGAACCTCGCATGCTAAATCACTTCGACAAATAACAAGATGCATTAAATGACGTAGTTCACAAACTATTCACATGCTTAGCCCGAAAACGCTGTTCGCATATCATTTAATCAATTTACTAGCGCGCGTACACGAACACGAACGGTGTCTTAGTAGAGGCCGCCATGTGCGGGCGGGGTTGGGTGTCCTTAGTGGGCTTCCCAACACGTACCCTCACCCCTTACTCAGAACCTTTGGTTTCCGGATGTCCGAAACCCTTGGCGCACGAGAGTCATTCTTTACACGATTACCGGTATAGATGGTATCGGTATCGCAATGCAAAGGGACGAGCCCCATAAACTCTGAAATCGGAGTGGGCTTACTTTGTGTATAGCCCATGACGACATAGTGTGGGCTTGTATGGTTCCGAATAACCACAAAATTCGGTGGCGACTCCATTTTGACTTAAATTTCGAACCCGAGAACAATCTTACCACGAGATTCATTCGCCTACCTAAACCCGCGTTTCGCCGCGTCGGAGTGGACCTACGTCATGTCCACAATTTGGCGACTCCGCTGGGGATACCTGATGTACCACATGTCATCGGGGTTCCTAGGGTGAGACTCGAAGAGAAATCGTTCGTAGATTAGTGTGCGCGCATTAGTTTAATGATTCATGCATAACCCAAATTTGCCCGGGCCGGTTACTTGTGACCTACGTCATGTCCACAATAAGACTAATGTCCGCTCCTAGGTCACAAAGAGGTCGATGTATTTGAACGTTGTCTATTGAAAATGGTATAGAGAAACTACCGGGGTCACCTAATTTAATAGGCATAGTGACTTTCGGGGTGACCTTTGGTGTTATGGGAATTGTAACACCCGCTATTTTCCTAGTATTTTTATTCTTTCCGTTATGACATCGTTATAACTCCATCACATTTTGGCTTATGTTTCATCGTTTTTCCAAGCTTTATTTTTGTTTTCGAGTTTAATGATATTTAATTTTTATTGTTAAAGATTTAATTCTCTTAAATCCATTTATTTGGTTTTCTTCGTAAACTAATTAATTTTCCGCGAAGAATTCTATTTCTCTTTGAGTTGACGTTTTTTATCTCGGATTTAAGTTGTTCCTTTTCCTAAAAATATTTAAATAAATTTATATAATATTTTCAACTAAGAAATATTTTTATTTACGAAAATTTAGCCATTAATGATTTTATTACGAAGCTTCGCGAATAATTATTTTCTTACGCGAGGTTTACTCGAATTGCTTTGAAATGCCTTTAAATATTTTACGATTATACTTTTTATCAAATTATAAATCATTTGAGACCTTTTCCTCATATTTTGGACCGACAAAGCTTCTTGTCACAATTTAACTGCGTTTTACTAATACGTTTCATTTTATCACATTAAACCGTAAACATAAGATTCTTTTCTTTTCATTGAATTGAGGCTTTAATACTCAAACTCTTCCTATTCCTCCTCTTATCCTCTTGGCCAGCCAACCTAGTCTAGATACACTTTGGATGATTCACCCATCTTTACTATCATTTATGCTTAAAATCATTTCTCTCTTCCTTACATTCATTTTTGCATAATAAAATTTATTCAACATCTTCCTTCCTTCTCATTTGGCCGAGTACTCTTTCTTCTTCCCTTGGCTGATTCTTGCTTAATTTGAGTCCTAATCGTCTCATTTTTATCGTCAAATTAATCCTCTTTCCGATTTCTTCGTTAAGGTAATAATCGATGTCGTTTACGATCATTAATGCGAATAAGAAGAACCCAGTTCAAATCTCAAGTTTATGAAGCCAAATTTAACGAACATAACAAAAAATTAGAAGAATAATGTAGAGAGAGCAAATTACCTTTAAATTCACGAAAATACTAGACATCTTCGTTTTACGCATAATTTTTGTCGGTAGATTTTTTTTAAACTTCAAATCTTACCAGGGATGGCGATTTTTAGGGTTTCTGGGTTGGTACAATTTGGTTGCTAAGGGTTTCGCAGAAGGAAATCGAAAATGGAACGAAATTAGCAATAGAAGATCAAGATTACACTGAGCGAGATGATTGAATGGGTGAGCGAGAGAAAGGGGTGAATAATGAGGATGGAGGAAGTGGGAGGAATAGGAATGGGAATGGAGATGAATGAGTGTGCGAGAAATTGAAGTAGGCTTTCTAATTTTTTTTTTTTTATTTTAGTTAATCAAGCGGCGTCATTTTCATTTAGACGCAGCACCTCATTTTTTGTTCTTTTTTATGCCTATATCTTGATAACCGCATATCCTATTTAATTAGTATTTTTAAAAAAAAAAATAATTTGCAGCTGTTCACCTAAAACGCCTCATATGAGGAGCAGCAATTGGACATTTTTCTACTAGTGATTATTTACCTTGATTTTATTAGTTTTTCTCATGGTATTTCTCTTTCATGATTTTTATATATTTTAGGATTTGTGGACGATCCCGAGGCTGACGAATATATTATCGATTCAAACTTGGATTAGACGTAACGTCGATGTTACTCGGTATTTCGTGATTTTATTCATGTAATTACTTGTATATTTTTATATTTAATTTTTGATAATATATGTATGACATATAATCTAGAAAATTTTTAAAAGTTGAAAATTTGCATGTTTTGGTATTTTTATCGCTTTTACGAGATTAACGATTAAATCGTCGTATTAATTTGTAAAATCTTAATATTCGGACTAAACTTGTAATATATGATTATATTCTGTAAAAATGAGGTTTATGATGATTTTTAATAATTTAGTATTTTTCTGATATTTTAGTTATCGATTATTGAATTATTATCGTTTACGAACAAAAACGATTAAAAGCCGATTTTTAGTTCTAGAACTTAAACATTTTATTTTAATCTGATTTTTGACGTGGTGAAACTTTATGATGAAATAAAATTTTCTGAATTTTTTCATAAATTTTAGGAATTTTTAAGTGGATGAACAAATTAAGCACTTTAAATCATCGTTTATCGTTAAAACCGCGTTTGTCGTTTAAATTCTCGATTTCTGGTCCTATGATTAAATCTGGAAAAAAAAATATGATTCTTATGATTTCATAATAAAATATAATTTTATGATTTTTAGTGCTTTAATAAAATGTTAGGAACGGTAAGTTTTATTAAGGGAATCGTTAATTGTGAAAACGAGTTTAAAAGACGGTTTTAACGGGATTTATTAAATCTGGAATTTTTGGAAATCTGGAAAAATAATAGTTTCTGGAAAATAATGATTTTTAAGTTTAATAATATTTTTTGGATATTAATATGTAAATCGTTTTGTAATTACTATTTTTATTAATCGTTATTGTCGAGATTAGACGATTAACGAGAAAACCCTTTAAAAACCGAGTCTAAGTATTCTGGAAAATTTTCCTTTCTGGACAGAATGTCCATAAATATGTTTTAGCTATTTTACATAATTTTTGTACTATTTATTAAAGTCTTTAATTAATAGTAACGATTTTTGGACAAAATTACGATTTATCGTTAAAATGTTTCGTCTTACCTAAAAGAATTATTTTTCCAGCAATTTTGAAAAGTTTTAAATCTGAAACTTTAAGATTTAAATCATCCCTTAACATACTCTAAATATATTCATTGGTTTAATTAAATAAAAGACGTTAAAAGATTTAATTTGACATTTGCCGTAAAATCCTATTTATAATCATATTGTCGAAACTAATAATAATTAGGGAATTTTAGCTTTGTAACTTTTGAAAATACCCTGAGTAGTAGTATTAAAATGCTTAAGACATTTTTAATCATTTCATAACACTTGTACGATATTTTAATAATGTCATAAACCCGATTGTTCTCGTTTTAGAAATTAATATCGTTAAGGCCGAAAGTATTAGTTTTATAAATCTATATCGTTTACTAAAAATGTTGAATTAGTATAAACTAATATTTTCGCTATTTTGGTATGATGCTGTTTTTAGTAAAGTTTCTAAAAATAGAAGTTTCATAAAATAGAAAGTTTTCTCTTTTCGAAAGTGATCCTTTTCCTTTTGTTTTCTTACTATTTATAATGATTATATCTTTTGAATATCGATAATGGCTTGTTTTGGAGTTATGGAATAAGGACAAGTGTGGGTTTAGAGTAATATAGTCTGGGATGTACGTTTTGCCATCAACTGTAAGGCTGGTGTGTCTTTATGGGGCACATTGGTTGTTGAACTGAGCATGGTTTGCGTTCAGAAGGGTGTATGTTTACCTTAAACTTAGATATCGCATCGTATAAGTCGCGTCAGGATGAACTGAATATGGTTTGTATCTAGGAGGGGTGTGCATTACTTAAACTAGGACCTCGCTGCACGCAGTCATGTTATAGTTGAGTTGCCTAGTTAGAGACTGGATTCTGTTATGAGTTAAGTTTACAGTTCTCGAACCTAGTTTCTAGTATTATCCTAGTGAAAGTCTAGATTCTACACTAACCCTATCCATAAACGCTATTTTGAATATTTTATTTATTATCGATATAAATTGGTTTGCAAGTTGACAAATATTTTTATGTTTCTTCGGAAACCCATTTTATTGTTTTGTTTTGCGCTGAAAGCTTATTATTAATATGCTGCTTTACTGTTTTCCATTTTTACTATTTTTCTATTGTAGTAATTACAGTTTTAAAATCCTGTCATACGGCTGGGAGAACGTTGACGTTGCTCCCCACTGATTGTGGCTGTTGTGTTTTAACATGGAAGGTATACTTGTTTCCGGGTGTGAGCTAGCGGGCAATGTGGATCCTGCTTATTTTTCTTTTACAATTATGTCTTGTGGATTGTTCAAACCCCTTTGTGGATTGTTTTTTAAAATTTTGGCCATTTTATTTTAGGCCTATTGTTTGACTTTACCATTTAAATTTTACTAAGACATAGTTACAGTGTGTTTTTAATCCCGACTCTACAGTGTTTCCGCCACTGTATCGCCTTAGAATTTCTAGGGGATTACAGTTGGTAACAGAGCATCATTGCTCCCAACGCTTACACCTGAAATTAGGGAAAATACCAGTAAATTATTTAAACAGTAAATAAAAATATTGCTAGAAATGGGTAGAAACAAATAAGGACTTAACTGTTAAGATTATCTGTTCCTGAACTCGATGACTAGCGTTGATTATATGTTGTTATTTGTGAACTTCAAGATGGCCGAGAGAGGCAACCGAAACAACAACAACAATAACAACAACAATGATCAAGGAGGATTCGAGGCACTGGCTGACTCGCTGCGCAACATAGCGCAGACCATGAACGAGGTGAACAACCGGAACCACCAGAGACCCTTTAGCTTCTCTCACGCAGCTGAAGGAATGGCCAAAAGCAGGCTGGATTTTTATGACGGCTCTGTGGACTCTGAAGTCATGAACCGTTGGTTTCGAGTGATGGAACAACAGTTCGGAATTTACTCCGCCTCCGAGAACCAGAAGGTGGGCTAGGCTGTGCTGTACCTGTCAGACGAAGCGGACCGATGGTGGATCCAGGTTGGCCCGACTACACTTCAAACTCCAGGATTCAACTGGACTCAATTCAAGACCCTTTTAGAAAGAAGATTCTATCCTGAGGAGCTGAGGCATCAGAGGATGACTGAATTCAGCGCTCTGTGCCTGGGCACCATGTCTGTAGAAGCGTACACTACTCGGTTCCATTTCCTGGCTAATTATGCTGGAGACCTACTACCCAACGAGAATTCCTGAGCTTTCTATTATCGAGGAGGACTCTGAGCCGATATCACCCTAAACATTCCCCGGAGTCTCACAACAGTTAATGAGCTCTATGATGCCACGCTGTACGCAGAGTCTTCAATCGAGCGGGTGAAATCTATGAACTCTTCATCTTCTTCAAAGAAGTTCAACTCTGGAGGTTTGGATTACATTTCCTTTCCCTTCTCCTTTTATTTTAGTTTCTCCTAAAAAGTTCTGACTCTACTGTATGATGTTACAGGTAGTGGTTACAAGAAAAACAATTTCAACTCGAAGCCCAACAACAAGAAGGATTCTACCTGTTTCAAATGCAAGAAGGCCTATCATCCTGGTTTGACTTGTGAAGGAAACCCTGTTACTTGTTTCCACTATGGAGAAGTGGGGCATCGCTCTACCTACTGCCCGAAGAAAGCAACAACCAACACTGCTACTGTAGCTGGCACTGTTACTACTTCCGCTCCTCGTAAAGGGCGTATCTTTTTGATGAGCCATTCCGACGCTGAGGCTAATCCTGATGTGGTTACGGGTATGTTTCTGATTTCTGGTGTTAGTGCTTATATACTATTTGATATTAGCGCTTCTACATCTGTCATATCTTCTATTCTGGCATCAAAACTATCCTTAACCCCTTGTCTAGCTGAACCAATAGCTATTACCCTTCCTTCTGGCGAAGTTGTTGATTGTTCCAAGGCTTATCAGAATGTACCTATTCTCTTTGCTGGTACTATCCTTCCTTCTACTCTTCTTGAGTTCCCTCTCGCTGAGTTCGATGTTATTTTGGGAATGGACTGGTTGGCTCAATATGATGCAAGGTTTCAGTGTCGAGATCAAAAGATTTTTCTGAAGACTCCCGAAGGTGGGCATACTTCTTCTGTGCGTCTTTATCGTGGCGCTGGGGTGCGAAGGCATGGGGAGCGAACAGGATTAGATACCAAATGTATTCTTTTAAGACGCGAAACCAATCTTAGGAGCTGGCGAGACAGGTTTGGGCGCAGCACTTAAACAGCTTTAACTATCGCTTCTGACTAAAAAAACGCGGGTAAATCCAAAAATCATGTAGGAATTTTTTATATGTATGTGAATTATTGGGGTTGGCTTATTAAATTAATAAATAGTTCGCAAAATTTTTTGACTCTGTACCCATTGGTAGCGTTAACGTTATTCATTTAGCGGGGAATAATTTCAGAGGTTTTTCCTGACTTTATTCGTGTCAACAAACAATTCGAAATACTTGTTTTTCAGGGTAAGAAGGGGTAGAGAAAATGCCTCGGGAAGCCGGAATCGGACAGCTCACACCTTGGACTACTTGCCGAAAAATTATAAAATTGTTGATCAAATTGAAAAGCGATATAATTTGCTCGTTATGGGCAAATCTGTTCGAGTGTCTTATCGTGGTGGTCGAAGACAGAAGGGTATCAAAATTATTTCTGCCATGAAGAGTATCAGATTGCAGAGAAAAGATTGCCAATCATTTTTATGTACGGTAACTGTATTTGCTGAACTCCCTTAACTTGAGGAAGTACGTATAGTGTGTGATTATGCAGATGTATTTCCGAGGAGTTACCAGGTATTCCACCCGAAAGAGATGTGAAATTCACTATTGAACTCGTGCCTGGTACTGACCCGATCGCCAAAGCACCTTACAGAATGGCCCCTGTTGAGTTGCAAGAGTTGCGCAAGCAATTGGATGAAATGATTGAGAAAGATTTCATTCGTCCAAGTTCTTCCCGTTAGGGTGCCCCTGTTCTTTTTATCAAGAAGAAAGTTTTTCGAGTATAAACATGCATGTTCTGACAGTATACAGACTCTGTAAATTACAAGCAACAAGATCTTCAAATGAAAATTTAATCCCTAAATAAGGTTTATAATGAAAAACTTGACCACATTCAACAACCTATGTGACCTTTGTTCACAATTAGTTCATTCTGACTGAAATACGCAGATTTAAATAACAAAATTTTACAGGGAGAAACTAGCCTGAAAATAAATATTAATCTCTTTTCAAACTTTTATAAGACAGACATTGTAACAGGTGTAATAGCAAAATAAAAAAACTTTGTTCAGGCTTAAAAAAAATGTTGTAAATTGTTTTGTCATCAATTCAACCAAGGTTTTCGTGTATTTTTGCTTAAACCATCAGGAATAGAAATCAAGTAGAACGTACGACTCGAACGCTATCACACTGACAAGCATATGAACACGGAAAGAAATGCAAATATACAAATATCCTCGACAAACATTGTCATCAACTCACACTCAAACCACATAATAAGTATTAAGCACTTACAGTACATATCATGATATCAACGCCACTGTCATCGACCTGTAGTGACACCCTGTCAAAGTAAGAAGAAGATTGGACTAGCTTAGAATATCGACTAGACCAACACAGGTTACTACAAATTAACTAACAAGAATCTATTAATCGTGTACGACACTACGACGTACAAAGACCACGACGATACATTCAACATTACTACCAACCCTGGTTATAATCCGTCTCCCAACTAAAGATGTTGACACCGACCTTGACCTTACACACTTTAACATATTGCTAATATGCATGGCATCATAATCACTACTAATACCATGTGAATACCGTAACTACCTACTAGTCACAACTCACCTTATGTTGCTCACAACATCATAAACATCAAACAACGCAATCATTTATCACAGAAAAGCATCACAAGACATTCATTGCATCACAACGTATCCCTTCCTAATATGTACCCATCTCATTCTCACACGTGGTTACTGGATCAAGCCCAGGAGGGCCGAAGGTGGTATAAGGATGTCTCCTCAACCAAGTTTTAAAGGGGCTCCTGATGGTCCATCATCGGGGTTCATTTTATTGTCCTAGATTCAATTATTCAGGCTCCATGATTGAACTGCTCTGACACCACTTTGTAACACCCCCATTAACGTAGGAGCCTTACCAGACATTCCCATGTAAATAAAGATGTTACCGTCTGATTTCCCAAGGCAGTAGTGTAACACCACAGCCACCACTTGTGGAGTGTGGTATCACTTATGGCGCTCAACAGGTCATGTACCGTCCCCACAGATGAACACAAGTCTTTTCCAGTGCATTTTGACCTCACTCACGCGCATCCTGAAACCTTCTCAAGAGGTCACCCATCCTAAGATTGCTCACAGTCAAGCACGCTTAACTGTGGAGTTCTTATCATATGAAAAACAGAAAAGAAAGTTCACTTTGTTGACATGAGTAGTACTATCAATCCCTTTAAGAACTCATTCGAGCTTCTTAATTAAACCATATCCAATACGGTTTATTCTCAGGAGCACTCATTGTCGAGATCCAGATCCTACTCTCGGACCCTTTATTTATTTATTTATTTTTCCTTAAAATATTAAAACTTAAGTGCAAACAATGATTAGTTTAAACATAACTTTTATCATTAATTAAAATACGGAGTATATTTTTGCCTCAATAACTATAATCCCGTTAAAATTTATTTTGTTTTCGATATTAAACTTTTGTGAGACTTAATTTTGATACTTCTAACATTTAATGGCATTATAGTACTCAATTTATTTCAAAATAAATTGTTAAACAATGTTAAAAATTGGAAATTAATAATTTTCATATAAAAAATAGTGACTTTATTTATTATTATAAGGATACGAGATAGATCCTGATCCTACGGATCCGGATATGGATCTGAGAATTTTAGACCCTTAGGATATGGATCGGATCTGGATCCACCCCTCAAAATAATGTTAAGGATCTGGATCGTATAGGATCCTACCATGATCCTACCCTTTGACATCCCTAGCTAGTTACAAGTAGCTCATTACAAAACAATATGGAATGTCAAACCGGTTAAATGATTTAAATAAATACAGTACAACTTATTAACTGCTACAACTATGGTTACCCAACGGGAGCTATACTATCTATAAAAAAAACAAGAATGCCTACGCATCACTCGTGCTACTTTCAGGCTAGTAATCGCGTTCACCCCAATCCCGTACATATATGCATCCAAGCATCCAAACACATCATAACATAGCCGACATTATAGACTGCTTCCCTATTGACCGGAAATATCAATTGGATCACCACAGGCCCCCATGAAATTGGGTGACAAATTAAACATAATAAACAAGTTCAGCAACACTGAGTAAGAAATAATCGTACAGTTCAATAAAGTACTAGCTGCACATGCGATAAACAATTTTGATATACCGGTACACAATCACGGTAATACGACCGAAATCTTAATGATCTCAATCTCAATCTCGATTTCCACACTAGAATCCACAATAGTACCAGGGGTCCCGTATTCATTAATGTGCACATCCCTCCTAAGGCCGACCCAAAGGAGGTGGATAACAAGGCAGGTTAGAGATCAACCGAACCTAGGTTACTTTTCTAAGTAACCTTCACATTCAAGCGTGGTCCCACATACAACAACGCGGCCGTAGCCTCTTATATCAAAGCATGGCCCGCAGGCACCAACACGACCGTAGCCTCTCATATCAAATCTGTATCGGAATCTCATCCGATAAATAATACTCAACATCGGAATATCAATAATTCCAATTCATCACGATGTCATTTATATACCCATGCTCAACATATCATTCAACCAAAATATAAATATAACATTATAACAGTAAGGTTAAACCTTACCTCGCTAACATATTCACAAGCAATCGATCCCGATACCGAGCATTCACGAGTCAACACGTACCAACGATGCATAGCACATAATAACTAGCTTCCACGATGATGATTAATCGAATAAAGACCCACACAATGACCAACAACGACGAATCAGCAACTTCACGACCCACAAGAATCAGCAATACACGACCCCCTCGCTAGAACGTCTACACATATGAAAAAACCATGTCTACTAACCACAACTAATAATAGCCACCCCTACTGAACAACCTTGAGAAAACAGCGCAACGAGGTGACAGACGCTGCCTAAAAGCAGGAAATCACGGCCAAAGTGGTCGGAGAAGACAGAGAGGGTCGGGGATGTGTAACAAGGGGAACACGATGTATTAATGCCGAAATAAAAGGGGATAACGACCATCAATGGCAGCAACGACAAAAGATTGGCGGAGTAGGGCATATCGGTATGAGTTGAGTCTGAAACGACAACGATGCACGACAAGGTAGTTGTGGACGTTGTTGACGGTGTCACCAATTGTAGAGGAAATGGGAGGTGAGTGGTGGTGGTTGACAATGACGGTGAAATGTCGAGAACTTCAGGTTTTGCGGCACGATGACGAAGAAAGAATGTTACGCGGTTACATTGCATGTAACCTAGTCAATGCAACCCACTTGAATTCTTTATTATTATTATTTTCATTTTATTATTATTATTATTATTGTTATTATTATTATTATTATTATTATTATTATTATTATTATTATTATTATTATTATTATTATTATTATTATTATTTTGCAGAAAAATCATCATTTCATATCAATCAAGATGTGAAATTACATTTTGAGCAAAAAGACTATCACACTACAATACATCAAAAAGTATACTCCAAATGCTCCATAATCCTCTTAAATTTGGGATTATTGGAGTGTAAGGACAATCTAGCCGAGATATTGAACTTGAGCTGAGCCAATAGAGATTCAATAGAAGTTGTTTTCTCCATGAAGATCCTCTTGTTTCTTTCTTTCCAAATAACATATAAACCACTGCCGCAATGGATACTTGCAGCCAAGGAGCCTTCCAATGCTTCTTATGATCAGGCATTTGACACCATTTAACGATTGCCTTGAGGCTTCTAAAAGGTAGACAGACATCCATCCAGTTAAACATACCCGCCAATATGAGCTTAGAAGTTGGACACTTGAAGAAGAGATGATCATGTGTCTTAAGATCACTAAGGCAAAGAGCACATCTGTTAACAACACAAAACCCTCTCCTGACATACTGATCCACGGTAGAAAGCTTATGTCGGTAAGCCAAAGAAAGAATGACTCTAGAGCTAGGTGTAATCAAAGAGGAGGAAATAACCCTGGGAACTCATAAGCAAGGCACATCCAGAAACTTAGCATATGCTTTGCTCACCAGAAATTTGTTGCCAGTAAAGCATTCTTGCAAAAGATCCTGTGCAGCTGTAATAGATCCAAATTGACTTATTAATAAGTCTTTAACCACGATGATGTTTTTCAAAGCCGCCGGGTAGCCATCTTTAAACACAAGAGACCAAACATCATGTTGCAAAAGGTAAGCAGAACACCACTTCTGCCAAATACTACTAGACCCTTTAGATAAATGCCAGACCCATCTGGACATAAGAGCCAAATTCCAAACTTCCAAATTTTTAACATTAAACCCTCCACTCTCCCAAGGACTACAAATGTCTTTCCATTTCTTAAACACCAGCCTTCTATCCCCTTCATGAATGCCCCAAAAGAAATCCTTACACATCTTACTAATAATTTTCAGGACTGCTTTAGGAAAAAGAAAAGTAGAGCACCAGAAGTTCGATCTCTACCCCAAACACCACAGAATTCAGAAGTTGTAATTTACCAGCATAGGATAGAAATTGAGTAGACTAATGGAAATAGATCTCTGAATCTTCAAAATCAAAGGATCAAACATTCGAATAGTAATCCTGGAATCAGAAAGGGGCATCCAAAGATATCTAAAAGGGAAATGACCTGGTCTGAAACCTGTTTGATCCAGAATGAGGTCCTTAACCTCATCTAAGACTCCACCCAAATAGATGCAAGTTTTGTCAGAGTTAGCAGTTAGCCCAGAGATATAACCAAACTCCTGGAATGCATTTTTAGCAGCTAAAACAGAAGGAAGATCACCCCTAGTGAAGATCATAAGGTCATCAGCAAAAATCAAATGAGTAAGACTCAATTTGACACATTTGGGATGATATGATACATCAGATTGCCTACAAATCATTCTCAAACTCCTAGACATGACCTCCATACTTAGCACAAAAAGATATGGACAGAGGGGATCACCCTGTCTAACTCCACTTTTGCCTTGAAAAAAACCTTCAATACCCCCATTTAATTTGAAAGAGTACCAAGGATCCTTGATACACCCCATAATCCATTTAACAAAAAGGGGAGGAAACCCAAACTTGACCAACATTTGATCAATAAAACTCCACTGCAAAGTATCAAATGCTTTCCTAATATCTATTTTGACTAAACACCTAGAAGTAATGTACTTCCTAGTATAGCCTTTCACCGAAGATTGGGATAGCAAAATATTCTTAAAAATGCTTCTCCCTTGCACAAAAGCAGCCCGCTCATCACCAATAATGGATGGGAGGACCTTTTTAAGTCTATTGGCAAGAATTTTAGAAATGGCTTTGTAAAAAACTGTACAGCAGGAAATTGGTCTAAAGTCCATAACACTGCAAGTAGAGGTGATCATGGGCCGGGTTGGGCTGGGTTTGGGTCGGGCTTCACCATAAAATTACAGCCCATCTAGCGGGTCGGGTTGGGTCGGGCCCCTCCAAGAGGGCCAATTTGTAAGGCCCAAGCCCAACCCGTTCGGGCTTTTTCGGGCTTGCGGGCTTTTCGGGTCCAATCGGGTCACAACGATTGTTCGTGATTAAGTTAAAATTTTTTTTACTTCACCTTAAAAAAAATATTTATTACCACAAATTAACCGACATTTAATCGATTTTTTTGCTCGCAGTCGACCCGACTAATAAACAAACCCTTTTTTTACTAAAACTTACTCGAAATTAATCAGACGACTAGAGTACATAATGATATATTAATACTCCGTTTTGATGTTGGACAATTTTTCGTATTATTATGTGTCACACTAAGATATCACAGTACAAATACACACACGCGCACACGCACACACATATATACGGTATTAGTGTCCGTGTATAATAACTATGAACACATAAAAACATAAACTTCCATACAAAAATTGCACGACTTTTTTTTGTTAAAAAAAATTGTGATAAAAAACACATGAATTTTCACATAAAACAAGTTTAAAAGTTTAAAAACATAAATCATGTTATATATTTTTTAAAAATTCGGGCCGGGCCGGGCCAAAATTCGGGCTTTAAGGTCGGCCGATACCCGGCCCAAAATTTGTATCGGGCTAAGATCGGGTCGGGCTTCGGGCTTTTTTGGGCCAACACGATGGCCCAAGCCCTTGAAAAAATCGAGCCGGGTCGGGTTGGGCCGTCGGGCTTGGGCCATTTGATCAGCTCTAACTGCAAGCACCAGGCTTTTTAGGAATCAAGGAAATAAGAGTGGAACTTGCTTGTTTAGACATTTTCCCACTTTTGAAGAAACTGGATGCAGCCTTGTAAAAATCATCACCCACAATACTCCAGGCAGACTTGAAAAACCCAGCAGAGAAGCCATCAATGCCTGGACTACTATTGGAATCCATTTTAAAGACAACAATCTTAAGCTCATCAATAGTAACATGCTTAGTCAGATCATCAATGATATTAGAAGAGAGACTCTCAAAACAAGAGTTAAGAGGGGAAACAAGAGTGCTTTTACCCAACAGATTCATATAATAGTCCTGAAAAGCTTGAGTGACCTCCTTAATCCCCTTCCTAGAAATACCATTAGCATCAATAATAGCACCCAAAAACTGCTGACTTTTCCTCTCAGCAATTTTTGAGAAAAAATATTTAGAAGAACAGTCAGAGAACTGAATATTCTTAACTTTAGCTCTCTGATGAAGCATGTTGAGTTCAGCTTGTTTTTTGCTTCAAATATGAGTCAGACAAAACCGTCTCCTCTTGAATAAGCAAAAGGGAGAAAGGATCACTTTGCAACTGATGTAGACAACTTAAAAGAGCTTCTTTAGTCTTAAGAATTCTATCAGAAATATTAGAGAAATGCTCATGGTGTAGCTTCTTAAGAGCAAACTTTACAGCCTTGAGCTTAGCAAAAAAACAGAACATAGGGGAACCAGAAACCTTAGAAATCCAAGCCTCCTGAACAATAGAATGAAAATCAGGATGGCTACACCAGATATTGAGAAAACTGAACCTTTTCTTGACATGCCTCTCCTTAAGAACTGAACTCCTTGAGAAAACTGAACCTTTTCTTGACCTGCTTCATTAACCACAGCAGCAGAAGAAGGAAAGGAGGAGAACCAAGAAGGATTTACCAGAATTCTATCAAGCTTAGACCAAATTCTGGCTGAAGGATCCTGGTTATTACTCCAGGTCAAGGTACAACCAGAACTCTGAAGATCATCCAACTGACAGGAGCTCAAACAAGAATTAAAGTCCATCATATCCTGAAGGGAAGGGGGATTATAACCCAATGTCTCTTCAGGATCTCTAATGACATTAAAGTCACCCATAACTAGCCAAGGGTCACTAGTAGATAAACTGACTAGGTCTGACCAAAGCTCCTCTCTTCCCTTCCCATCATTAAAGCCATACTGTGGACATGACATAGGTCCACCCCGACGCCATACTGTGGACATGACATAGATAAACTGACTAGGTCAAAAACGATGGTTTTTGAAAAGACGAGACACGGATCAAGTAGCACGTAGTCACGGAAACAGTATAATGACGCCATGTATGCTCTTAGTCTAAGTCTTGGTCGGTCGAATAGGGTCTATACCAACGACGATAGCTTTCTCGCAAATCAGGACGGTCTTCCTAAGCCGAGTTGGTCTTAGAACCTGCCGTAAAACCCATGCGAGTTCCGCCATCGAAGTCTTTAGTGGGTCCAAGTAGGAACGCACCGTGGTATATTGGGACGCCGGTCAAAAGTAACCGGCCCGGGAAAGATTGGGTTATGCATGAACCATTGAACTAAAACGTGTACATTACAATTCGAACGATTTCTTTTCGAGTCTCACCCTAGGGATGCCGATGGTAAGTGACTCATCAGTTGATCCCCAGCGGAGTCGCCAAATTGTGGACATGACATAGGTCCACCCCGACACGGCCACGCGCGGGTTTGGGGAGGCGAATGAATCTCCATATGAGATGGTCAAATTGAAATTTAAATCGAAGTAGGAGTCGCCACCGAACTTTGTGGGAGTTCGGGCCCGTTCGAACCCACTCTATGTCGTAGTGGGCCGTGCACAAAGTACGGCCCATTTCCGATGTCAGAGATTATTGGATTCGTCCCTTTGCATTACGATACCGATACCGACATTATCGGATATCGTGTATTGAATGAATCTCGTTGCCAATGGATTCAGACATCCGGAAACCATGGTTCTGAGTAAGGGGTGAGGGTACGTGTTGGGAAGTTCACCGAGAACACCCAACCCCGCCCGCACTTAGCGGCCTTTACTAAGATATTGTTCGTTTTTTATGTACACGCGTTAGTTCGACGGTTGAATGATATGCAAAGATTATTTTCCTAAACATGTGAGAAAAATAAAATGGGTTGCTAAGTCGTTTAATGCATCTTAAACTAATAACGTCAAAGTTATTTTAGCATGTGAAGTCGTTTTAGTCTAATAAAACAATAAAAAAACAAATAAAAAAGCTACAAACACGAGAAAACGAGTTAGTAACGTTTGAATAAATCGAATAAAGACGTAAATAAATAATATGCATGATTTTTAGAAAAGATTTATGACACGTGATGGATTAACACGTGTTGACCAAGGTCGAAAAAAGTATTTATCGAAATATGTCGCGAAAGTCGCTTTTTATGTGAGATCCGAAAGGGAATAAAAAATAGAAAAGCGAGGAAACGAAAAAAGAAGAAAGGACTCGGCGAACCAGGCCACCGCGCGAGGCGCCTGACAGGCGCGCGACTCGCGTGGTGGTCTGTCGGATTTTTTATTTTGTCGAAAACCGTCAATTTTTATAAATCGCGTACAAATATGGATTAATTTATACTCGACTTATATTCTCGATATTCGATTATAAAATCGATATCGAATAGTCGGAATGATTTTAGAAAAGGTTTTTAAAAAGTTTGTTTTGAACGAAAAAAGTGAAAAAAAAGAATTTGAACGAAAAAGATGTTAATTCTCTCCGCGTTTAAAATCATCGAATTTTGTTTAAAAAGATGTGACGATTTTATTAGCATCAACGAGAATTAATTAATTTAGTTCTTGTTAGATACGATATCCGATTAGAGAATCGATATCGTATTTTAAGAACGTTATACGTAAAAATAGTTTTTGTAGTATCGATTATTGGAAATAAAAAATATGCGACAAACGACCCATATTAAAATACGAAACGACCGACGAAAACAAAAAAAAGGGAGAAAAAGATGAAGAGGAGGAGAAGAGAGAAGAGAGAAGCGGGTTTAATTTACACCCTCAACCTACATGCTTTGTTTTCTCGGTATAGAGCTCGTCGGACGGTGGCTTAGTTACAGGAGCGTCGAGACGATGTGAGATGAGTTAAGGTGTTGTTTTGGACGTGTGATGGGACGGGTTTCGGCCGGTTTTTTTGAGGTCGGATTCGTCGGTATTTTGATAGTCTTTCGGTGCTTCTTTGGATGTATGTCGGGATTATTTTTACTAAATATCGAGGATGTGTGGGTAATAGATATGTGATGTGTGTGAATGTGTCGGGATTATTGATGTTGTTTTTGTGTTGAATGGAGGGTCCTATTTATAGGAGTGGAGGTTTAGGAGAGATATCTTGCTTGAACAACAAGAAATACCGGTTTGGATAGAAATGCGAGAAGTTGAAAGGAATGAGGAGTCCGTTGCTTGGTGGGGAAGCAAGGATCTCGGCTGGTTGGGGTGTTTTGGCCGAGTATTTGGAGCTCGGTCGGTGTCTGATTCGGTTTCCAGATAGAATTTCTACTTGAGATCGAATTCTATCCTTAAACGGATTTGTTTAATATTTTTTGAAGCTGATTTTTGTAGTAGTTGGAGGCCGAATCAGCCACAAGAGGTTTCATGGCTGACTCGTGTGTCTCGGGAATATTTTTGACCGGGTTTTGACTCGGTCGCTAAACGACGGTTTTACCCCTGGTGCCGGAATCAACCCAAATTAGTCTTATTTGACTCGAAACGACCCACTGGGCCTGGATTTGAGGTTGGTTTTGTAAGATTTGTACTCTGTAATAAGCCTAAACCAAATGTCCATGATTTCGAGCCCATATCCGAGTCCATTAAAGCATGTTCGCGTCCGATCATCATCGGGTGTTTGGCGGGACCTACTATAGACACCTGGCGGTCAAAATGTGGGTGTCTACAGAGCCCCCACTCTGACTGAGGCTTGGACAAGGCGAAAGTCAGAGTAGCTACCAGGCCAATCGAGGATTAAGACCTGGCAGACTTCCGATCGGGTCGTTTAGAGTCCATTAGACTTGCGTGAAGGGCTCGCCAGCCATAAGATAGAAATCATACCTGGATAGATGTCAATAATGTCGCGGGGACTTTTCTTAAAAAGTCTTGGGTATGTCTGTTTACAGACAATCCAATCTTGGAATTGCGCGGGAGCTTGTCTTGGAGGCTATGGGTGTGTCTGTTTACAGACACGTCCCATCTTAGAATTACGCGGGTGCCTTCATTGGAGGCTATGGGTGTACCTGTTTACAGACACGTCCCATCTTAGAATTGCGCGGGTGCCTTCATTGGAGGCTATGGGTGTACCTATTTATAGACACGTCCTATCTTAGAATTGCGCGGGAGCCTGCATTGGAGGCTACGGGTGTACCTGTTTACAGATACATCCGAAAAATGTCGCCTGTGCTGTTCCACTGGAGAATTTTTTAGAATTCCTTGGGAGTCTTGGATACACCTGTCTGTACATAACAAATTGCATGTAATATTTAGGCAAAACACCGACTCACGCTGGGGAAGAAATGATTTTTTAATGATTTTTGGAAAGAAAATGATGAATTTTTTTTGAAAATTTTTGGAAATGCTGAAATTTTTTGAATTTTTTGGAAATTAGAATGCTTGGGATGACTTGATTCCCGATCAGATTCTGACATGGACTTCTAAAATCCTCTGGTTAGGCATGTATGCCTAGATGAAGTATGATAAAAATTCCTATTCCCGTGGTGTCTAGGAAAGGGATTTTCTCAAATGGCTAAGTTTTGCAAATTTTAAAATGAGAATTTGGAGAGAGACATGCCGACAGACTCGACTCTGGACGTGACCGGACGAGTTGGCAGACACGACTGGACTCCCTAAGGGTTGGACCGTGACTCGGTAGGGGGGTGGGCCACCTAACAAGACTCTTAAGTTGCGCTATTCCGTAGCCTAGGCGAGTGGCAACACGTTCGAATCCTCAGAATGAGACTGTTTCCGTACGACAAGGCTTTGTGGTAGCAATACCGTAGACTGGTGTTCTTTTGAATTTTTTTAGTTTCGGGGTATGTTCCCGAAGTAGGTATTGCTTCGAGTCCTGACAGATTCTCGTCTTCGACTGAGCCGAGTACTAGGACACACTATAGAAAGGAGGCTAGTTCTTGAATGTCTTTGGATTATGTGAGTGGATGGAGAACTTCTGCCTAGGAGAAGCCCCCAGGATGACAAAGCTAACTGTTGAGAACATGACAGTGTCGTGACCGGAATGATGATGCTTTTTTGAATTTGTGTGGGTGTGGGTGGTTGTACCTCTGTTGAAAGGCTGCCTACGTATTCACGTGTAGTGAAATCAAACCATGTCGTAGTTCAGTGTTGAAAAAATGTATTATGGTGCCTAGTTTATTAGGGCTTTGTGTGTAACTAGCCATAGCAATGGTGTAGGCTAGGTGCATTCCCGATGATGTCTTGATCAAAGGGCTAGAATGGTTAGGATGTTGATCCTGTGACTGTGAGCGTTCTCCGGGGTAGCCCCCAGAGGTGGTGTGAACTATTTGGGCATGTTCTATGCCGACTGCAAGTTGAATTCCCGTGTTTGGGCTGGTAACTGGTTTAGATGTTTATGGAAATGTGGTGCTAGGAAGTAAGTGGCTTTGATGATTCGAAATCTGGAGCTCGATTTTGTGGAGCTAAGGCTTCGAGGGTAAGGTATTGTAATGTGGTAGGAAAGGGGGAAGTCGAGTAATAATGACTCGAACTTCGATCGGGGTAGGTTTGATAATGCGAGATCTGATTTCCATGTCTGGCCCTAATGGTTAGGGTATCCTATGGAGCTTGAATCCTCAAAAATCCGAGTTGTCTCTAGCATAGGTCTCGGGAAGGTCTTCAGGGTTGCAATGTGGGAAGACTAGATGGGGTGCTAGCTGACCAGCTTGATTGTTTCTCCCCTATTTGATGGTATGGGTTTTGATAATTTTGAATTGACCGTTTCACTTGAGTTGATCGTTAACTACGGTCATGGGTTTTTGAATTCTTTGGGTTGACCTCTTAGCCCCGGTCATGGGATTCTTCATTTGAGTTGACCGTGTTTGGTCGAGGGATGTTGATAATTCTTTTTTGATCATGGCCAGCTTTTTTGTTTTGGCCTTTTGCTTTTTCCTTGGACTTTTGATTTTTTTTTGTCCAACTTTTTTTTGTCGGTCAGACTAACACATAAGGTAGGGATTGGTTAGTCTTATTGGATGGGTGTTTATTGTGGGAAATGGGCTTGCCTCCCGTCTTGGACCCTAACTAGGAGACCACCTAGGTTTGTCATAGGATTCGATACCGCTCCTACTAAGGGTGGTTATGTGGCTTTCTACGTCAGACATGGAACAGGTAAAGGAAAACACGGGTTCAGTTTCCTGCAGTCGTTATAGATGTGCCTATAGTCACGTGCATGTGCTCACAGTGTATGACGGTGTTCGTCATGTTCTCGGAAACACGATAAGGAAATATATGAGAAAATAGAAAAGCTGATTTTTTTGAATTTTGAAAAGAGGACAGAATGCAAATGACTCTGACTGATTTGGAAATGAGGATGTAGGGTATCCTAGACTCGGACTCAGACTTAGACTCGAATCAGATCCGGACTCGGATGCTCGGTTGGTTGTTCTTTTTTGGTAAGGTCTCTGATTGGAGAAAACGACTAGTGCCACGACTCGTCTAAACTCGACTTTGCGCAAATGCAAGAGAAGGAGTTGATCTAAACATGGCCCGGGGTGACGGGAATGACTAAGACTGTTGGACTGGGATACTCGAACGTTGACCTAGACAAAGTAACGACCGCGAATTGGACTCGAGATGCGGAAGGGTGAGTCCGAAAATGGGGGCGACCGTGTTTGACCGTGTCGCGTGCTTGGACCAACCGTGGTGACCTAACCCTAGATGACTCGAGTATTCGTAGCATAGGAACGACTCGAAGAAGGCATCATAAGGACGCCAGTGTATGATGAACGTGAAGGTACCCTTTAAGGTGACCGTGGTCGATTGCTCGGGTGAAGGACAGCCCCCAAGTGAGACTAAAGACTCTGTTAGGACTCAGATGGTGCGACATCTAAGTGACTCAAAAGTGGGGTAGGTGAGACACGTGTAAGACATGACCCTTAGAGCAACCGTGACTGATCGCTCTGCTGAAGGATAGCCCCCGAGTGGGGCTGAAGACCACTCCTAGATGGGTGACTCGTGGATGGTGGGCCTTCCTTAGAATTTGGCAAAGTGGGCCTAGTCCTGTTTGAAGGAAGATTCACGTGAGAATTCCCAAGACTTTGGACTCGAGTGTGTAAACGGGCTTCCCTTTGTAGGAGTTTGTTCTACGTAGGTGGGCCGTGCCTTGTCAAAATAAGGCGGACTGGGATGGGGTAGAAACTCGTGATGTAAGATCGACGGAGTTTCGATGCTATGGACTCTAACAACTTATGACAAGACCCGACACTGCTAAATACGGGAAGTCCTAAGAAGAAGAAAGCTTTGAAAGAAGAATTTGGATTTGAAAACCGAACAAAGTCGGATAGGATGGCCCGTTTTTTTTTGAAAATCGAAAAAAACGTTACCGGGTCGAGATTTTGGATTTTTGAAAAGGTTTGGACAGCATAACGGCTAGAAAATAGGCTATGTCAAAATCATAAGTCCTAAATTCGGTAGCTTTCCGGGTTTGAAAAAATGGATAACTTTCGAAAAATATGCAAGTTTTTGAAAACGATGGTTTTTGAAAAGACGAGACACGGATCAAGTAGCACGTAGTCACGGAAACAGTATAATGACGCCATGTATGCTCTTAGTCTAAGTCTTGGTCGGTCGAATAGGGTCTATACCAACGACGATAGCTTTCTCGCAAATCAGGACGGTCTTCCTAAGCCGAGTTGGTCTTAGAACCTGCCGTAAAACCCATGCGAGTTCCGCCATCGAAGTCTTTAGTGGGTCCAAGTAGGAACGCACCGTGGTATATTGGGACGCCGGTCACAAGTAACCGGCCCGGGAAAGATTGGGTTATGCATGAACCATTGAACTAAAACGTGTACATTACAATTCGAACGATTTCTTTTCGAGTCTCACCCTAGGGATGCCGATGGTAAGTGACTCATCAGTTGATCCCCAGCGGAGTCGCCAAATTGTGGACATGACATAGGTCCACCCCGACACGGCCACGCGCGGGTTTGGGGAGGCGAATGAATCTCCATATGAGATGGTCAAATTGAAATTTAAATCGAAGTAGGAGTCGCCACCGAACTTTGTGGGAGTTCGGGCCCGTTCGAACCCACTCTATGTCGTAGTGGGCCGTGCACAAAGTACGGCCCATTTCCGATGTCAGAGATTATTGGATTCGTCCCTTTGCATTACGATACCGATACCGACATTATCGGATATCGTGTATTGAATGAATCTCGTTGCCAATGGATTCGGACATCCGGAAACCATGGTTCTGAGTAAGGGGTGAGGGTACGTGTTGGGAAGTTCACCGAGAACACCCAACCCCGCCCGCACTTAGCGGCCTTTACTAAGATATCGTTCGTTTTTTATGTACACGCGTTAGTTCGACGGTTGAATGATATGCAAAGATTATTTTCCTAAACATGTGAGAAAAATAAAATGGGTTGCTAAGTCGTTTAATGCATCTTAAACTAATAACGTCAAAGTTATTTTAGTATGTGAAGTCTTTTTAGTCTAATAAAACAATAAAAAAAAGAACAAATAAAAAAGCTACAAACACGAGAAAACGAGTTAGTAACGTTTGAATAAATCGAATAAAGACGTAAATAAATAATATGCATGATTTTTAGAAAAGATTTATGACACGTGATGGATTAACACGTATTGACCAAGGTCGAAAAAAGTATTTATCGAAATATATCGCGAAAGTCGCTTTTTATGTGAGATCCGAAAGGGAATAAAAAAATAGAAAAGCGAGGAAACGAAAAAAGAAGAAAGGACTCGACGAACCAGGCCACCGCGCGAGTCGCCTGACAGGCGCCCGACTCGCGTGGTGGTCTGTCGGATTTTTTATTTTGTCGAAAACCGTCAATTTTTATAAATCGCGTACAAATATGGATTAATTTATACTCGACATATATTCTCGATATTCGTCGTATTCGATATTCGATTATAAAATCGATATCGAATAGTCGAAATGATTTTAGAAAAAGGTTTTTAAAAAGTTTGTTTTGAACGAAAAAAGTGAAAAAAAAAGAATTTGAACGAAAAAGATGTTAATTCTCTCCGCGTTTAAAATCATCGAATTTTGTTTAAAAAGATGTGACGATTTTATTAGCATCAACGAGAATTAATTAATTTAGTTCTTGTTAGATACGATATCCGATTAGAGAATCGATATCGTATTTTAAGAACGTTATACGTAAAAATAGTTTTTGTAGTATCGATTATTAGAAATAAAAAATATGCGACAAACGACCCATATTAAAATACGAAACGACCGACGAAAACAAAAAAAAGGGAGAAAAAGACGAAGAGGAGGAGAAGAGAGAAGAGAGAAGCGGGTTTGATTTACACCCTCAACCTACATGCTTTGTTTTCTCGGTATAGAGCTCGTCGGACGGTGGCTTAGGCACGGGAGCGTCGAGACGATGTGGGATGAGTTAAGGTGTTGTTTTGGACGTGTGATGGGACGGGTTTCGGCCGGTTTTTTTGAGGTCGGATTCGTCGGTATTTTGATAGTATTTCGGTGCTTCTTTGGATGTATGTCGGGATTATTTTTACTAAATATCGAGGATGTGTGGGTAATAGATATGTGATGTGTGTGAATGTGTCAGGATTATTGATGTTGTTTTTGTGTTGAATGGAGGGTCCTATTTATAGGAGTGGAGGTTTAGGAGAGGTATCTTGCTTGAACAACAAGAAATACCGGTTTGGATAGGAAATGCGAGAAGTTGAAAGGAATGAGGAGTCCGTTGCTTGGTGGGGAAGCAAGGATCTCGGCTGGTTGGGGGGTTTTGGCCGAGTATTTGGAGCTCGGTCGGTGTCTGATTCGGTTTCCGGATAGAATTCCTACTTGAGATCGAATTCTATCCTTAAACGGATTTGTTTAATATTTTTTGAAGCTGATTTTTGTAGTAGTTGGAGGCCGAATCAGCCACGTGAGGTGTCATGGCTGACTCGTGTGTCTCGGGAATATTTTTGACCGGGTTTTGACTCGGTCGCTAAAAGATGGTTTTACCCCTGGTGCCGGAGTCGACCCAAATTAGTCTTATTTGACTCGAAACGACCCACTGGGCCTGGATTTAAGGTTGGTTTTGTAAGATTTGTACTCCGTAATAAGCCTAAACCAAATGTCCATGATTTCGAGCCCATATTCGAGTCCATTAAAGCATGTTCGCGTCCGATCATCATCGGGTGTTTGGCGGGACCTACTATAGACACCTGGCGGTCAAAATGTGGGTGTCTACACATACACAATACTTAATCTAAGTGTGGATTGAGACATATGATGGGAAACAGAACAAGTAATATGCTGAGCAGAAGAAACCAAATTACTAACAGTTACTGTGGCAGGATTAGAAAACAACCAAATCCTACTATTGTAGTAGGAAGAATAGTTAGTATCCACCTGCCAATGTTGAAAAACCCTGGAAATTATTTCAGGAGCCTTAGCTTTCTTAACTCTAGTCTCAAGAAGAGCCAAAATATCCAATTTCTGAGAAACCAAAAAATCCTTCACCTCACTATGCTTAATTGGGTGGTTAAACCCTCTAATGTTCCAAGAAGCAATTTTCATCTTGATATATCAGGAGGGACAGGATCTTTAGGAAAAACCACTACAGAACATTCTTGGTGCATTACAAACTGCTCACCAAGGCTGTCCCCAGAAGGAGCAAAAGTTCTCTGGCCTAGTCCTAGAGGACATACTGAGCCTACATACTTCTCATCCCCTTCCTGGGCAACGTAGGGAGAGTTTGAGGTACCACCTAGTTCCCCACCTTCAGTAAACTTCACACTCTCATGGAGTGCCTGAAAAGAATTTTTCAGGGCTAAGGACTTCAAAATAGACACCTTAGGCTTGAAAGAGGAAGAATTCCTCTTCTGGACAGGAATGAAAGAGTCATCCTGCTCATCAATGGGAGGAGTAAGCACTGAATGTACCTCTCCTTTCTCACCAGAGCATTCTGAGTGCATTAGAGGGTTAAGAGTAGGCTGGATAGCATCAGACTTGGGAGAATCCTCATCCCTAGGTGAGTCACCAACACCCTTCTTCCCTAAGCTACCACCTAGCTCTGTCTCCTTACTTGTTATCCTACTCTTGGGCAACATCTTTTTCTTTTCCTTCTTACAATGAGTAATGGAATGCCCTAACTTACCACATCCATGGCAATAATAAGGAACCCACTCATACTCCACCCTCTGCACAGATTGGCTGCAATAGGGGCCATTGATAATAACATGCTCAACCAAAGGATTAGACACATCAATCTCAACTAGCACCCTAGCAAAAGAGAGTTTAGCTTTTGTTATTGTGGCCAAATCAGCACACAACGACTTACCCACCTTGCTAGCCATCTTACTAAGAACCACATCAGACCAAAGGAAAGGGTCTAGATCCGGGAAAAGAACCCAGATAGGGACCTGATGAACTCTATCCATCTCTGCAGAAAAAGAAGGAGTCCACTCTTTAAGAATAAGACTGTACACCCCTAGCTTCCAAGGGCCTCCTTTCAAAACATTATTCATGTCCTCTCGACAAGAAAAGCGGAAGGAAAACCACCCTTTCTTATAGTACTGGACTATAGGCGATGCTATATGCCCCCAATTATCAGAGACAAACTGTTGTACAGTTTTAAGAACAGGACGAGATCCAAGCACATTGCCCATGAGTGTAAACTTCCACAAATTCAATTCATTTGCAAAATCATCCAATTCTATGTCGATTTCAGTAGAATTCGCACTATTATCAGATAAAAACAAGTTCATCCCCATTTGTTTAGGTGTTTGAGCAATTTTAGACCATTTTGGCAGCAAATTTGTCGCGGGTTTTGCAGAGGGTTTGACAATTTCAGCATTAGAAACAGCTGGATTGACCACAACTGACTCATCCTTAGTACTAGAATCAAGATTAGAAGAAGAGATAACAATTTTACCAGCGGAATGCATAGCATTCAGAATGAACTCATTGCTCGAAGAATGGTGCGAAGAACTCTGGGCATCCGAATTCACTTGCAATTCTGCAGATGTCTTCTCCATTTCAGTATTAGGAGGAAGATTAGCTTGCAAAGAACTTTCTAGGGCGACCTGGACCTCTCTTCACCTGGGACGCCATGGAAGGACCTTCGCGCGCGCAACAGAATTTCAGAGAAAACTACCTAGAGAGAGAAAGTTTTCTCTCTCTTCGCTTCAAATTGATTATTATTATTATTATTATTATTATTTATTATTATTATTATTATTATTATAAACCGGAGCTTGCATTAAAAACGAAACAAATTACAAGAAGTTAGAGGGGAGCCTAGATACTATCTGGGCTCTCACTCCCTTAGCAATTGCAAAACCTTATTATTATTATTATTATTATTAATTATTATTTTTTTGCAAGAAAAGATATCATTTCATTCATGAAAGAGTGAAATTACAGTTTTGATGCAAAAAAGCTCTATCACACTAGCATGCCAAGGCATTAAAGGACCCTATATTCTCCTTAATCCTAGCATATCTAGGATTATTTTCATTACAAAAACGTGCTGCTACATAGAACTTAATTCTACTAATTACTGCATTAATACTGGACTATTGCGAGGTGAAAATACGCTTATTACGCTCCTTCCAGAGCATAGTAACAGCAGCAGGTAAGCTCACTTGCATCCAAGGCATTTTCCAATGCTTTTTCTTGTGAGAGGCAAGCATCCATCTAACAATGCTCTTCAAAGAAGATTTTTGCACATTTATGAACATCCAACCTACGATTTCCTTCCAGACCTGTTTAGAAAAGGAACAGGAAAAGAACAAGTGACAACGAGTTTCCTGGGCACCCAGACATAGACAGCATCTATTAGCCAGCTGATATCCCCTTCATTGTAGCTGATCCACAGTAGCCAATTGGCTTTGCATAGCCATGGATAGGAATACTTTATGACTAGGAAGAATCTTGGATGTAACAAGTATTCTGCCCCAAGTCTTAATAGGCCATCTCTTAAGAAATTGATAGCATTTGGAAACCAAGAATCACTACTACAAATGAGCACTTGGGCCACGGCTGAATTCGTGGCAAAAGTGCTAAATTTTCATGGCTAAAGTACTTTGTCACGGAAATACCATCTGTGGCGCAAGTGGTCGTGGCAAACAAACAGCCACGGGGAATAAAAAGCGTGGCAAGTATTGATTTTATTGCCACGGAGTCTCCCGTGGCTGGAATTAATTTTTTGCCACGGATTATCCTGTGGCTAATTATGTTTGTGGCGAAATATTTATTTCCGGTGACAAAATATATAATAAATTAAATATATTAATAACCGTAAGAACTCTCTACCCCTATAGTAGTCACATCTGGAACGGTTACTAGCTTTATAGTTGAGTTGCATCGAAAAGCCTTCCATATCTGGAGCTGAGTCGCATCAAAGATCCTTCCCAGGAGGTCACCCATCTTAACACTACTCTCACTCAAGCACGCTTAACTACAGAGTTCTTATGACCAGCTACCAGAAATGAAATTGAACTTTATTGACCTAATCATTGGTTTGAATTCTTTTAAAGTGATGTTTTTTTTCACAAACTACATTTACTTTTGAGTAATTATTTTTTTTTTCCTAAAAAATTATTATTCCGGGAAAAAAAAATCGCAGTTGATTTTCGGACTCATGATTTAATTAATTTATCAATATTTTTATTTTAGTTTCTATTTTCCACGTTCTTTTATTGCTAGTTCTTTCGATATGTTTTTTTCTTTTCGTTATCGGTCGTTATTTTATTTCATCAGTTTTTTATCCTCATTGAGTTTCCTCTTGCCTACTTCAAGTTTTATCCGAATTTTATTTTTCATTAAGTAAATTTTATTTTAAATTCATTTTTTAAAATATCTTCCAAATAATATTACAGAACAGTTACCAAATTAATAAATTTTTGATTTTCTCACTATTAGTTCTTAATTATTAGATTTTCATACTTGTATTTGTTAATTATTTGATTTTCTGACTTATACCTCTCTTTTTTTGAAAAATTATTTTCACTGGTTATTGAACTTAGGCACGACTTTCTAATACACTAATCTTTCTTCCAAACCAAACAACTTGAAAGACAATTAATTTACAAAAATAATTATTGTTTTCGCAGTCAAAGTTAATTCCATAACAAAATATAGACCGATTAGAATTCTTAAATACGAGTTTAATAAAGCGGTTTTTTTCACACTGAAAATATTGTAAGAAAATCAATAATTTGGAAAAAAAATCATGCTTAGTCACTTTCTTTTTAAGTTTTTTTGTCTTAAAAAGAAGTGTATTACATGTGAAAAAATTAATTAATTAAGCGGTAAAAATGAAAGAGTCTTAAATAATGTTAGACGTCTTAATGATGGATGATCAATCACATACTAATTTTACTTGATATGCTATGTACGCTGCATTTTAGCTAGCATATATATATATATATATATATATATATATATATATATATATATATATATATATATATATATATATATATATATATATATATATATATATATATATATATATATATATATATATATATAACACTATATAAATGTTAGTGGTCTTTCAAAAGTCATACTTAAGATTATAAAATTTTAATAAAACATATTGTCAAATTAAGAGAAATCAATTGCTTCAGAAATGATGATTAATAAAAAATCAACAAATTAGCCAACCAAAGTTTTCTTGTATTTAATTCTACAAAAAATCTATTTTTTTTCTTAAAACTAAATAAAATAATACGAATTTTTTTTATTAATAAAATATTTTCTCAAATTTAATATTTTTTTTCTTCATATTATCTTTAGCTTTGAATTTTAATGAATTTTTTAAGATCAATATTTGACACTCGGCTTAACTTGAAAGTAATTTGATTAAAATTCGGAGAACCATTAGCCACATGCGTTTATTACATCTGTGGCAAAAAAATAATTGCGCCACGGAAGTTAATTATGTCGTGGCAAAATAATATTTGCCACTGAACAAATTCGTGGCTAAGTATATTTTTGCCACGGGTGTGGCATCTTTCGTGGAAAGAGTGATTATTGGCCACGACTTTAATAAATTTCGTGGCGCAAGTGAATTTTTGCCACGAAAACAAATGTTCTCGTGGCATATTTTTTTCCCAAGTAAATAGTTTGGTAAATAATAAAAAGTCCCTCCTCGCTCAGCACAACCCGATACCAGAATGCACCCATGCAGCAATCAAGTGTACCTATCAGCTGTACCCAAAACACAAATAGGTACAGGTTCCAGCGGGGGAACGACCCAAAACAAAAGGACGTCAGCAAAGCTTAGTAAAAATATAATAATATAATAAATCGTGAAATAATAATAATAATGATAATAATAATAACAACAACAACAACAACAACAACAACAACAACAACAACAACAACAACAACAACAACAACAACAACAACAACAACAACAACAACAACAACAACAACAACAATAATAAACTGAAATCAGAATTAAAACCATCGTTTAAATAACAGAATACCATAAAAATCATAGTCAAAATCAAACCAACCAAAATATATATTTTTCGCAACCTGTGTGCCAAGGTTCTACCCTTGCACGGTCTAGAGGTAACCACCTTTGCTTAGCTAGACTTATAATAGTGCGCACCTCCCACATTTGGACAGTCAGTAGGATGAAACTGCCAAAGGGGAAAGTCTAACTCCCTAGCGAGTGAGGGCCGGACAATCCTCACTCAAAAATAGTTTCGGGACGAAGTCCCAGGAACGTCTTAGACGCACCTTAAAACCGTCTAGACCAACAGAACTCTCAGAGTCTGTTATAAGTTACCAAATTTTTTACCAAAACAGTACCAAAGTGTGACTCGTGTCACAAAGTTCAATATCCAAACATTACGAGTTATTATAAAAATTTACCATCGACGAAATAATTTACAAAACCGTTATAAAAATATATTTTGATCCGAACATGCTCCTTACTTTAAAGTGAAAAGGGTAAAACGTCATTGCCTCCCAAGACGGACAAACACAGCCATTATTAGTCCAAGAACTCTTTCTCCTCGAACCCACAAGCTACAATAATATAAATATAATTCAATAACTAATTAACATTAAAACGGTCCAACCTATATAATACCATCTATACTACCGAAACCACTCAACTTCAAGACAATAACTATTTATTCCCTCGATAAATAAATTAAACTCCACGTGATGGAGAAATCAACCGAAATCAATTCTACTAAATTAACGACGATACACGCTCAATTATATGGCATCGAATTAATCCTATTTCATCTCTTACCTACGTCTTCCCCTACAGCACACTTAATCACACCCCCCCTGCATCATCACACGCATCAGCACTGCCTCATCACACAAATCAAACCCCTGCAATTCTCTTACTAAGCAAAATACCAACAAGGGACCAATATTCACACTCATCATCACTACGCCTCACTCGTCCTCACTACGCCTAACTTAATTTACCCAAATTACCAATTACTAACCCACGGACAAGAATAATACAATCGGAATGACCCGAAACAAACACCTATAAACAAATTGTTTGACACAACATCCCTTAATTATTCCGACCCATGATATTTATAACTTGAATTGGTTTATAGAAGTACATACACAACACAAGATTTAATAAGTTGAAATGAATTAGAGTAGAAAACTTACAATTTGGGTAATGTAAAAAAAGAAGAGCAAGAGAAGTGACGGTTGGAGCTTTTGTCCCAATCGGATGATTGACGGGATTGAAAACAGAGGAGGGAAGGCGGCAGAGGGTGAGTTGAATGAATGAATTAGGATGGGAAGTTAGGGGATACGTGGGTTTAAAAGGGGAGCTTTAGGTTTTATTAATAATATTATTATTATTATTATTATTATTTGAATTTATTAGTATTTGATTCAAGGTCCAACCCGTAATCAAGCGGAATTTTATAAAGATATTGAAATACTTTTCCCGACTTAATAACCCGATTTAAATAAAATAGACCAGTAACGCCTTATAATTGACTCGGAAAATAACGGGGTGTTACAGAAATCTTTACAAATTTTATTATTTTGTTTGACTACATTCTTAGGCAGAAGAATGGCTGAACACCAGTAGTTTTCCAGTCCAAAAATAACAGAATTAAGTAACTGAGCTTTGCCAGCATAGGAAAGAAAGTGAGTAGACCAATGATGTATGCTTCTTTGAATTTTCAGAATCAGAGAATCAAACATATCACCTGTTAACCGACCTTCCGAGAGAGGTATCCCCAAATATCTGAAAGGAAACTCCCCAGAAGAAAAACCAGTAGCAGTTAAAATCTCTTGTCTAATATCAGGCTTAACCCCTCCAAAATAAATGCAAGTTTTCTCTACATTAGCATGTAAACCTGAGAGCTGAGCAAACACATTCAAAGATGTTTTTACTGCAGATACTGAAGGAACATCTCCTCAAGTGAAGATCATTAAATCATCAGCAAATATTAGATGAGTAAGTTTTATTTTGCAACACTTGGGATGATATGAGTGTAGACACCCAAAATTTGACCGCCAGGTGTCTATAGCAGTTTCCAAAAAATACCCGATGATGATCGGACGCGAACGTGACTTAGTATACTTGGACTTCGGCTCGGAATCAATAATATCCGACATGGACTCTTAGTGGAGTAAAAATCTCACAAAACAGACCTCAAATTCAGGCCCAGTGGGTCGTTCCGAGTCAAACAAGACTAATTTGGGTCAAAACCGACACCAAAAATAATTCCCGTCTTTTAGCGACCGGGTCAAAACCCGGTCAAGACAAACCCGACACACAAAAGCGACCGGATGCGTCTCGAAACTTGCGCCACAATCCAAAAATCAGCCAAAAATCAATCCAAACTTATCCAAATCCATCACAATCAATCAAGCACAAATCAAGGGCAATCACGCCCAAAATAGCCCGGCCTAATTGATCCACTCGGTCGAGTGGATTGGCCACTCGATCGAGTGGAGCCTCTTTGAACCCGTCCAGATGCATTCGCGAGAGCACTCGACCGAGTGCACCCGCGCCACTCGGTCGAGTGACCCGGGGTCGGGGCTCCCTATAAATACCCCATGACCCCATGCACAACACACACTTCTTGAAAAACAACACTTTTTGCAACTACACAACTCTTACAACCTTCACAACTTGTTGCATGCATACTCATCCCATACACACAACACTACGACCCTAGCAACCCTAGGCAAAACACATCAAACCCGAGCCCCTCGTCCCTCGGAGAACCGGCGAAGCATACACACATATACACACCACAATTCGCATACATCCTCGATACTCCCAAGCCCGTGCCGCTATTACGAGTCCATTTTCGAGGTCCTTATTAAGCATGTATGTTGAGGGTGTCCTAAACCCCATCTCGATCTCTTTTTCTAGTCTCATTTTCATTTTATTTATCGTATTTTCGTATCGTATTTATAATCGTAATCATAGTAGTGACACTAGCATTAATATTGTCATACTTTCGCATCTTCATTTTTGCATCATCTTTTTTTATCATCATTATCGTCATAATATCGCGTAAAAACATTTTAGTATTAAAATTCGGTTTCGAATGCGTTGGACTATGATAATCAACCTAAAGTCATAGTTGAAGGCATTTAATCCCATTTCCAATTAGTACGGAACCCGTTGACACGAAAACCGACGTCACATAATCCGTAAGGATTAATATCGACGTCGTGACGTAGAGGGGCGCAATTCCGTCACTAATCAAATTTTTATCTAACAACAACCTTTTTTGCAAAATTGCGATAACGGTATTATAATCATATAAGACATGATTGTAATACCGACAAACCGAGTTAAATCTAAATCCGTCAATATTTTTATTTGACTCGGCCAATCATCGATTTAAAACACATTAAAACAAACGAGTCATAACTCGCACAGGTGCCACTCGACCGAGTACACCTGCTACTCGATCGAGTAGCACCCTAAATTACGGGTAGTAGCGTCTTCCAGGACGCACTCGGCCGAGTCCAGCCATGACTCGACCGAGTGGGTCCTGCAGCCTAGAAACCGAGAGTTCTTTTTTTTATTAATCGAGCCTCGTCTTTTTTAAGCGACCTAGTCGACACGTGTAAAGTCAATCACGTGGCTTTTCCAAAATTTATGCATATCACTTCACTTAAACGTTTTTGATCGACGGTCTCACATTATTAATTTTATGTCGACGACTCTTTAGTCGTATCCGATGTATAATTAATTTAGACTCCATTTCTCGAGGTGATAAATCGGGACAAGGCATCGAGGTTCGAGATCGGGCTAGCACCACGTCTAGGTCTCGAACCTCCGTCCTTTGATTAATACGCAATATAATGTGTAACTAATTAAAGTTCGTCCACCTACACAAAATCACGGTCTAGTTTATACACGGGTCCGTTTATAATTATTGCTCGTCATTTCAATTGTATATTTCAATTTTTCTATTTTATTGTACGCCGTATTGTGAATTCCGGGTTGTATTTCGCCCGTGTAACTTGTAACCGATTTATTTCGCTTTGCTTTATTTATTTGTGTTTTACCGCTTTTAAATGAACCCTCGCATGCTAAATCACTTCGACAATAAATTAGATGCATTAAGTTGACGTAGCTCACATTTAATTCGCATGCTTAGCTAAAACGCTGTTTGCATAACATTTCACCGAATCACTAACGCGCATATTAAAAAGTCAAACGATGTCCTAGTAGAGGCCGCTAAGTGCGGGCGGGGTTGGGTGTCCTTAGTGGGCTTCCCAACACGTACCCTCACCCCTTACTCAGAACCGTGGTTTCCGGATGTCCGAATCCATTGGCAACGAGAGTCATTCAATATACGATTAACCGCTCAAATCGGCATCTATATCGATATGCAAAGGGACGAGCCCAATAAACTCTCAAACCAAAATGGGCCATACTTTGTGTATGGACCATGGCGATATAGAGTGGGCTCGAATGGTTCCGAATAACCATAAAATTCGGTGGCGACTCCATTTCGACTTAAATTTCAATTCGATCCTTCTCATATGGAGGTGCATTCGCCTAACCCAAACCCGCGCGTGGCCGCGTCGGGGTGGACCTACGTCATGTCCACAATTTGGCGACTCCGCTGGGGATCAACCGATGTGTGCCTTACCATCGGAGTTCTCAGGGTGAGACTCGAATAGAAATCGTTTGACGAGTACAATATGCGTTTTAGTTTTACGGTTCATGCATAACCCCATATTTACCCGGGCCGGTACTGGTGACCGACGTCCCACTATACCACGACGTATTCAGCTTTGGATACGTTAAAGGTGTTCATGGTCGACTCGTATGGACTTTCCGGCATGTTCTAAGCTCCACTCGAGTTAGGAAGACCGTCCCGTTTCTCGACTAGACTATGAACACTGGTATAGACCCTATTCAGACCGACCGAGACTTAGTGTAAAGCATACATGGCGTCGTTATAATGCTTACGTGACTATGTGCTACTTGGTTTCCGTGTCATTTTCAAAAATCGCCATTTCAAAAATGCATCTTTCCAAAAATATTCAAATTTTCAAAAACTCGGAAAGCTGCCGAAATTTAGACTTAAGATTTGACTCAAAACAAGCCTATTTTTTTTAGCCGGCATGCTGCCCATTTCAAAATTCGAATTTCCGATCCACCATTCGATTTTCGAATTTTCAAAATTCAATTTTCAAATCCTCGCGACGCCATTTTCAACTTTCAAAACTTCAAGATGCCGTTTTCAAATCTTCGGGATCTCATCTTCAAATCGTCGGAAATTCTTTTTTCCAACATTCAAATTTTCAAATTTCAAGATATCCAATTTTCAAAACCCGGGACACATACCGAATTTAGGACTTATGATTTTACTCAAAATAGCCTATTTCTAGCCGGTATGCTGCCCAATTCTAAACTCGAAAATATTTTCGAACCATCAAAACCAAGGCCCGATACCCTTTCTGATTTTCTCGTAAAATCGGGCTTTTCTCCGAAGTTTTCTCGGACTTTCTAAAAGTAATCATTTTCAAAACTTTCCTCCCCCTTAGGACCTTCCCGTATTTAGTAGTGTCGGGTCATGTCATAAGTAGTCGAGGTCTCTAGCGTCGAAACTCTGTCGATCTTACGTCACGAGTTTCCTCCCTATCCCAGTCCGCCTTATTAGACTAAGGCAAGGCCCACCTACGTAGGACATACTCCTATAAAGGAGGGCCCGTCTACACATTCAAGTCCAAAGTCTGGGGATGTCTCACGTCGACCTTCCTTCAAACAGGATTCGGCCCACCCGTCGAATCCTAAGGAAAGCCCGTCATCCACGAGTCACCCGTCTAAGAGTCTCTTTCAAAGTCGCTTTAGTTTTTTCCCCGCTCGGGATGTACTATGTCGGTTCCAAGGTCCGGAAGCAATTTCTGATTACGCGGTGTTCTTACAGACAGGCCACCGGCAACCAGACACGCTCGAAGGATGGCTACTTTGAACAGTCTTCAAACCTCTCTAGATGCCATAATCGAGAAGCAAGCCGACATCGAAGCCCAACTGACTGAAATGAGGGCTGGCCAAGTGGCCATTGTTGCTCGCTTAGCTACAGTGGAGCAAAGGACTCCTAATACCGGGGTCACGGAACCCCTAACTGAACTAGTTAGCTCGGTCCGCCGATTGGAAGAACAAGTCTACTTAACCGGGAATAACAAACTGCCCGCGAACCTGAATCTCACGGGCCTACCTATGTTCGAAGGGACTGAGGACCCGTTACTACATGTACGGGCCTTCAAGGAGTTCATGGCCATTAAGGGAGTGCACTCTTCTATGTTCAAGAACCTCTTTACTGCATCTCTGGAGAAACACCCAAAGGCCTGGTACTACAGGCTAGACCCAAAGAAGTTCTCAACCTGGGACGACGTGGCTACGGAATTCGCTCGGAACTACGCTGATAACACCGAGATCCAAACCACTATGCGGTCCCTAGAGGTTATGGCCCAAGAACCCAAGGAGGGCTTTACTAAATACCTCCAACGTTGGAGGGCCGAGAGTGTCAAACTGGTCGATAAGCCCAGTGAGAAGACTTTAGTAGAGGCCTTTGTCAAGAACCTCCTCCCTTCCTACCGGGTTCACCTCCGGTATGCTGTCATACCCAATTTCACCACTCTTACTGAAATGGGCATGAGAATTGAAGATGATCTAAGACTAGAGAGCCTGACTAAGGCCTCTAACAAGGGTTACCAAGGAGCTTCCTCATCCACCACCAAACCTCCGGCCGCAACCCGAAGCATCTTCGACACGGTTAACCTTTTGGATGCCTCATCCAAAAGAAACGTCCCTCATAGGGTATTCACTGATATAGGGACTACATACACATATGCCTTACAAAGGCTATCTTCCAAAGGCCTGGTCCAGCCGATAGGCCCAACTCCCGAAGTTCCAGTTGAAAAACGCTCCAAGAGCTACAATGCCCAAGCCTATTGCCAATATCATCGGGGCAATGGGCATGACACCGAGAAGTGTTGGAAGCTGAAGCATCTAATTCAGGATTTAATTGAGAGCGGGAAAATACCACTACCCGGGGACAAGCCAAGCAACAAGGACAACCCCTTTAGCTCTCATGCCATCTTCACCGGTGAGGTGATAGACTGTTCTCATCTTATCTCTCCTTTCATCCCACAAATCAATGGGATCTGGTTCGATGATGAAGAAGACATATACCTCGCCAAAGGGGAAACTGTCCCCATTACCCTCGAAGAAGTCAGGAAGGCTAAATCCAAAGCTTTAGCCGGTAATTCCCTCACCAAAGACGGCTCAGTCCAGGCAACCGTCGCTGAACTTACCAGGACGGAAGAAGCCATTGAAGAACCAAGCACCGATACGGCTCTTGTTAAACAATTGAAAAGGACCCGAGTTGACCTCACTATATGGCAACTCTTGGTTAGCTCACAAGAACATCGAGAAGCACTTACTAAGGCTCTCGATCAGATCAAGGTCAATTCCCAAGTCACCCCTACTGAAATGGTAGCCAGTATCTTGCCCTACCTCAAGAGCAGGTCCAAAGGAGAAGGCCCGTCAATCACCTTCTCAGATGCCGACCTACCACCGTTCGGGGCCTCTCACAATCTGGCTCTGTATATCACGGTAATTTGCCGGGGTAAGTATCTTCCAATGACCCTAGTTGACGACGGGTCCGCTGTGAATGTCCTCCCGTTAAGGACTGCCAAAGCCCTCAGGATCACTGAGGCCGACTACATACCAACTACCCACACTATCCAGGCTTTCGATGGAAGCCCAAAAGCAGTTTCCGGGGCCGTCAAGCTGACTATTGTGACCGGCCCAATCGAAAAAGAGCTAGAATTCCAGGTGATCGATGTCACCTCTTCCTTCAATCTACTCCTAGGAAGACCATGGCTTCATGCCGTGAGGGCGGTATCTTCTACTCTACACCGAAAGATCAAAATGCCCCTCCAAGACAGTATTATCACCTTAGAAGCAACCCCAATGACCGTGGCTAGCTGTAACACTACGGACCGCACCGACCTTTGGGGGTTCGATTTTGTAGGGATGATTGAAGAAGAATACCTTTTTAGACCCTACTTCACCACGAGCATCGACACGATGCTACAAAACTTGGGGTACCTAACGGGGGCTACTTCGAGGCCATATCTTCCATCCGGGAAGATTATTGAGGTTCTGAATGACGGGGAATCTCACTTCGGTTTGGGGTATGCTATAACCCCAGGAAATGTGGTCCGAGCAGGAATTGAGAAGGCCTGCAACATCATCAAGGGTACCTACTTGGGCCCTTATAGCCCAAGGCTGAGTGATTACTTCGTCACACCCGTATTTGGGGCTATTCAAGTTGGCCTATATCAACCAACCATCACGCATCCCGAGGCTGCACTAGCTCGGGAATGCAACTACATTCCAGATGACATATTTGCCCTCATCCAATCCGAATCCAAGGAGGGTACTGACAATGCCGAGCCCGTGCTGGGACTCTTATTCGGGGAAGACAAAGCTGTCCCGAACCCCAAAGAAGACTTGGTGAACCTGATCCTTCGAAGCAACAAGTTCGACCCTTCAAAGCTGATCTCGGAAGTCGGTGCTGATACCGGGAAAAGAAGCTGGAAGAAGACCGTCAAGTGGACCGACGGCCAGGGTCAAGTTTATAAGCTGACCACCGGGGAAGGAGACGTGCCAGACGCCGATTCCGAGTCTGAGTCCGAGTCTGAGTCCGAGTCTGTATTCGAGTCTAAGGGGTCTGATGCTAGAGTCCAAACTGTAACCCCTCTCCCTGTAGTCACTGCCACCGGAGCCTCGGGGTCTGTCCCGAGAGCACTCCTAATCCCGCCTCTGACCAACGATCAGATGGCCGCTCTCTTTGAGCTGTTTTCCAAATTCTCTATCAATAATAACGAAAACCGTTCCGCTTATGACTTGGCTTATTTTCAAAATACTTTCAAAAATACTTTTTGCAATGACATTGAGAAACCCGATGAACAGGTGTCCCTTCCCCCACATCTGATCGAGCAGCTAGAGCAGAGGGAATCCCGAGACCCGGTAATCGAAGAAACTGAGTCTATCAATGTGGGAACAACCTTAGAGCCCCAGATGCTTAAGATAGGGTTATCCTTAGATCCCGAGGAGAGACAACAACTTACAAGCCTCCTCCAAGAATTCAAGGATGTCTTTGCATGGTCCTACAAGGACATGCCGGGTATAGACCGGGAAATAGCCGAACACCGTATACCCATCAAAGATGGGTGTAAGCCGGTAAAACAGAAGCTTCGAAGAATGAAGCCCGAGTGGTCTCTCAAAGTCAAGGAAGAAGTAGACAAACAGTTCAAAGCAGGCTTCATACAAGTGTCTGAATATCCAGACTGGGTTGCGAACATCGTGCCGGTACCCAAGAAGGACGGCAAGGTTCGGGTATGTGTAGATTTCCGGGACCTTAATAAGACCAGCCCAAAAGATGATTTTCCGTTGCCACACATCGACATATTGGTGGACAACACGGCAGATCACGCCCTCCTATCATTTATGGACGGGTATGCCGGATACAACCAAATCAAAATGGCAGAAGAAGACATGGGTAAAACCACTTTCACCACACCGTGGGGTACCTATTGCTATACCGTTATGCCATTTGGGCTCATTAACGTCGGGGCCACTTATCAACGAACAGCCACGACCTTATTACATGACATGATGCATAGGGAAGTGGAGGTTTATGTCGATGACATGATCGTCAAGTCTAAAAACCGAGATGGGCATGTCGCTGCCCTAAGAAAATTCTTCACCCGCTTGCGTAAGTACAATATGAGGTTAAACCCTCAAAAATGCAGTTTCGGGGTAACATCAGGCAAATTACTGGGCCATATCGTTAGCCAACGTGGCATCGAGGTCGACCCAGCTAAAATCAAAGCCATCACCGAGATGCAACCTCCCAAGACCGAAAAAGAAATAAGGGGGTTTCTCGGGAAAGTCCAATACATCAGCCGTTTTATTTCAAAGCTAACCATGGTATGTGAGCCCATTTTCAAGAAACTGAAGATAGGAGAACGGGTACTATGGGACGATAAATGTCAAGCGGCCTTCGACAAAATCAGGGAAATCATGTCTGCTCCGCCAGTACTAATGCCACCTCAACCCGGTTTGCCTCTATCGTTATACCTAACAACGACTGATACAGCCATGGGGGCTATGCTGGCCCAGACAGTCGATTCAGAAGAAAGGGCTATTTACTACATCAGTAAAAAGTTCCTAGAGTACGAATGCAAATATACAATGCTCGAGAAAACGTGCCTAGCTCTGGTTTGGGCCACTAAAAAGCTCAGACACTACATGCCCAGTCACGAGGTACATGTCCTGTCCAAAATGGACCCGATCAAATATTTGTTCGAAAAGCCCATTCTTAACGGTAGAATGTCCAGATGGACTCTAATGCTAGCTGAGTTTGACCTCAAATTCGTACCATTAAAAGCCATCAAAGGCCGGGTAGTAGCCGAGTTCCTCGCTGATAGTCCGATATCTGAAGAGGGCCATACCGACACTTGGGCCTTTCCTGATGAAGACATATTCCATACTGACACCGAAACATGGGACTTGTATTTCGACGGAGCATCCAATTTTCGAGGCTTTGGGGTCGGTATTCTCCTAATCTCACCCCAAGGGGAACACACCCCGTTGTCCATCAAATTAGACTTTGATGTAACCAACAATGCGGCCGAATATGAAGCATGCATCCACGGGTTACAAGCGGCAACTGACTTGGGCATTACGAATCTCCGGGTTCACGGGGACTCATCCATAGTCATCAATCAAGCTCTTCAAAAATGGAAAACTCGGAATGCCAATCTCGTGGCTTACCAAGCACGAGTAAGGATTCTAGAGAAACAATTCCAGAAGGTAGAATATATCTACCTCCCCCGTGAAGAAAACCAATTCGCGGATGCACTTTCCAAATTAGCATCCTTACTAAACATCCCGGAACATATGCCCAGTATGCAAATCTGTGTCGAAAGACAGTCCGAGCCGGCGTATGTCAACGCCATTCAAGATATTGAGATTACCGATCCAGAACCTAGGTATCAGGCTGTTCTAACCTATTTGACTACGGGAGAATATCCACCAGGAACTGAAAACCGGGCCAAGAAAGCCCTGCGAAGACTGGCCACCCAATTCATACGTACGGACGACGGTCAGTTATACAAAAAGACGGCACATGGGGCTTTACTCCTATGTATCGACAAAACACAGGCCGAAAAAGTGATGGCCGAAGTACACGACGGCGAAAACGGTCCGCATATGAACGCCCGTATGCTAGCCCGAAAAATCATGAGGCTCGGATACTACTGGAACAGTATGGAGGCCGATTGTCAATTATATGTCAAACATTGCCATAATTGTCAAATTTTCGGCAATGTTCGACACATGTCATCATCCCTATTATACACCATGACAACACCATGGCCATTTTTGACATGGGGGATTGACATAATTGGAAAGGTGAATCCTTCCGGAACGGGAGGCCACTGTTTTATTTTGGTGGCGATCGACTATTTCACCAAATGGGTCGAAGCTGAATCATACCGTGTCTTGAACGCCAAGCACGTGGCCAAATTTATCCAGAATAAAATCATATGCCGGTACGGGATCCCACACGAGTTTATCAGTGATCACGGGACCCACTTCCAAGCAGAAACCGCTACTTTGCTAGCAAAGTACAAAATCCAGAGGCACACATCTTCGCCTTACCGTCCCCAAACAAACGGAGCGGTAGAAGCTGCTAATAAAACAATTGTCACCATACTCAAAAAGATGGCTGATAATTATCGGGATTGGCCCGACAAAATACCCTTCGCCCTATGGGGGTATCGGACATCGATCCGAACTGCAACCGGGACAACTCTATATTATTTGACATACGGGATGGAGGCGGTCCAACCAGTCGAATTGGAAATACCTTCCCTCCGGATCCTGCTAGAAAGTCAAGTACCCGAAGCAGATTGGGTTCAAGCTCGATATGACTCGTTGGTTCTTTTAGACGAACGGCGGTCCCGGGCTCTCAATAACATCCAAATATACCAAAAGAGAATCAAACGGGCCTTTAACAAAAGAGTTAGGCCCAGGAACATCAAAGAAGGCGATTTGGTCCTAAAATCGGTTCGTGCCCTACTACCGGTTGACCCAAGGGGAAAATTTAAACCCAATTGGGCTGGGCCATACCTGGTCAAGAAGGTTCTATCAGGAGGAGCAGTAATGTTGACAGATCTGGACGGAAATGAATTTGTCAACCCGACCAACCTAGATCAGCTGAAACGCTACTACCCATAAACCTTATCTCAATGTCATTTGCAAAATTTATTTAAACACTTTTTCAAAAGTTTATAAAGCAAGTCAATAAGTTAGGATTATTTATCCTACTGTCGCACATCTTGAACTCATAGTCTTGGTGTATTTCAAAATTGCAAAAAATCTGCGCCCGAACTACGTTTGGTTTGATTTCACTAACTGTGGATACGTAGGCAGCCCCTCAAAAGGGCACAACCACTGCAATAACGAAAAAAGACAGAAACGGTTTCACTAATAATATTTTTATTATTCCAAAAAAAAACACCGATAAACTCGGTAATTCAAAATTACAAAAAACCACGAAAAAGCCACAAAAAGAAAAAAACACTACAAAAATAGTAATAATATTTCAAATAATAATAAAAGAGAGACTAGTCATATCCGTGCATCTTGCCCTTGCCTTTGTCTTTCGGGTCTTGAGGAGCCCGCGGACGTCGGGGCGGCGGCGGGGGCGGGCGTTCCCGAATGACAACGGGAACTTCCTTAACCCGAATCCTCTTCTTCGACAGAGGATCTTCGGCTATAGTCACGGGCCCAAGTCGAGCCGGTACGTGCTCCGACAACCTATCCTTAGGACCAAGTCGGTCCTGGGCTGAAAGTCTCGGCCCTAGTCTCCTCTCCAAATCGGTCTGGGGGCTCACCTCCCCCTGAACACCTCTAGCATTGGACCCCCTAGCTCGAGTCCTAGTTCTTCTTGTCTGACTTGACCTCAGACGGACTATGGGAGTTTGAGTCTCCCCTTCAGCAAAGAAATCCCGATTGTCTTTGACTTTTTCTCGCCTAAGCAGGTCGAAGGCCTCGTCGATCTTCAGAGCAGCACGAGCTTCGGCAGTCTTGGCTTTGGTCCACTTCTCGTAGGAATAAGACACCCAGGCAGAATGAAGCGGCTTGGGAACGGACCAAGTAATTCTAGTATACCATCTCTGAATCCAGGTGTCACATAAAATGTCGGTCAGTGGGGTAGGTGCACTCACAACCGCCTCATTCTCAGGGATACGCTGTGTCCGCCCATACTGCCTGAGTATGCGGTCGGGATAGATGTGAACTGTGTGGCTAAAGGACAGAATCACCTGGTAGCGTGCCTTGTCGTCAGGTGCCAAACCCGTCCAGGAATAAATCGGCCACCATAAAACCACCCATCGTATCAGCGGACCACGATGGAACGTCAGCTCTTCTTCCCAATATTTCTGAGTGACGAGGCAAGATGAATCGGTGGGCCGTCTCCTCGTCGTCACCTGGTTGAACCAATACTCACTCGGGTTGGGAGGAGGCTCGATCTTGGACAACCTTTCAAATAGCCAGAGCTGAAGAAAAAAGTAGCGCTTATGAGATTTCAGACGAATCCAGGCGCCCGCATAAGGGCACTCGATCGAGTGCCGGGGTCACTCGATCGAGTGACACCCCTAAAACGTGGCAGAATGCTCCTCTACGAGAGCACTCGATCGAGTGCCAGGATGACTCGGTCGAGTGCCCCCTGTAGCAGTATATCGCGGAAAAAAAAAATCAAAAATCAAAAATCGAAAAAAAAAAAAAATCGAAAATCGAAAAAAAAAAAAAAAAAAGAAAGAAAAAAGCGATATACCTGCAGTAGACGGGTGCTCCCCGTAAAACGGGCTGACTCATCCCTCTTTCGGTTGTCTAAACCCTGAATGATCTCCCCCGTAATCAACGATGCGGGACTACACTCCGTCTCCATGAGGTCGGCAACAACAAGAAGACGAACGCTACCCATGCAAGACAGCAGGTCCATATGGCCTTCAAAGGCATACACGTGCAGCATACAGAAGGCGAACGCCCTACGGCTATGAATGGGCGTAACCCGGATGTCATACGGGTTCATGAACTTCTCAGCTAAGGCAAGCAGAGAAAGGGTATCCCCTTCAAGCATGCGGGATACTTCAGCGTGGGAAAGCCCCAAAAATGCCCGTAGTTTCCTCCTAGGGTCTCGAACGGAGAAAGGGACAGCAGGGCGGAGCAATGGATTCCACCCTCCTATAGCAGCAATTTCCTCGGGGAGGGGACAGATTTCGCCCCGAGGAAAGGCGAAGACGTGATAGGTGTCATCCCAGAAGGTCAGATAGGCATCAAGGAAGTGACGGTCCACGTGCAACTGACGAAACGTGAACAGTTGGAATATACCGGACTGCCTCAGAACTACCTTGCTCGCATCCCTAAAACGGTGTGACCAATCTTGCAGCATGTTGATCAGACGGTCGATACCCATGCTAAGTTTCTTGAGAGGAATAAAAAGTTTTTAAAAGAGAAGGGGAAGTTTTTGAGAATTGTGACAAAAAGAGGAACCAGGGTGATGTATTTATAACATCAAAACCCTGGAGCATCCCCTGCAGCTGCGCCTCCTTGGCCCAAGCGGGCCTAGAACATACAGGCCCGACCCATGATTCTTCCTCACAGACACAGGAATTTAGTCATCCCGAGCAGTCTGTCAACAATTCACAAAAAATTCAAAAATTTCAAAACTTTCAAAGATTTCAAAAAAATTCAAAAATCATTTTCCCCAGCACGAGTCATTTTACTACCTACGTGTCGCATACGTTTTATGTGACTTTTACAGGTACGACTCAAATAGGGACATGCAACCCTCTAAAATCTCCCCAACGGAAGCCCAAGGCGGCATTTTCCCCGGAATGGTACGGGATGGGCCCACATATAGGCACACCCAAGACTTACGCGACAAGTCCGATTCCCCACGGAGTATCATCAACGGCTCAGGTATGATTTATGACTTATGGCTGGCGAGCCCTTCACGCGAGTCTAATGGACTATAAACGACCCGAACGGAAGCCTACCAGGTCTTAACTGACTTGGTAGCTACTCTGACTTTCGCCTTGTCCAAGCCTCAGTCAGAGTGGGGGCTCTGTAGACACCCAAAATTTGACCGCCAGGTGTCTATAGCAATTTCCAAAAAACACCCGATGATGATCGGACGCGAACGTGACTTAGTATACTTGGACTTCGGCTCGGAATCAATAATATCCGACATGGACTCTTAGTGGAGTAAAAATCTCACAAAACAGACCTCAAATTCAGGCCCAGTGGGTCGTTCCGAGTCAAACAAGACTAATTTGGGTCAAAACCGACACCAAAAATAATTCCCGTCTTTTAGCGACCGGGTCAAAACCCGGTCAAGACAAACCCGACACACAAAAGCGACCGGATGCGTCTCGAAACTTGCGCCACAATCCAAAAATCAGCCAAAAATCAATCCAAACTTATCCAAATCCATCACAATCAATCAAGCACAAATCAAGGGCAATCACGCCCAAAATAGCCCGGCGTAATTGATCCACTCGGTCGAGTGGATTGGCCACTCGATCGAGTGGAGCCTCTTTGAACCCGTCCAGATGCATTCGCGAGGGCACTCGACCGAGTGCACCCGCGCCACTCGGTCGAGTGACCCGGGGTCGGGGCTCCCTATAAATACCCCATGACCCCATGCACAACACACACTTCTTGAAAAACAACACTTTTTGCAACTACACAACTCTTACAACCTTCACAACTTGTTGCATGCATACTCATCCCATACACACAACACTACGACCCTAGCAACCCTAGGTAAAACACATCAAACCCGAGCCCCTCGTCCCTCGGAGAACCGGCGAAGCATACACACATATACACACCACAACTCGCATACATCCTCGATACTCCCAAGCCCGTGCCGCTATTACGAGTCCATTTTCGAGGTCCTTATTAAGCATGTATGTTGAGGGTGTCCTAAACCCCATCTCGATCTCTTTTTCTAGTCTCATTTTCATTTTATTTATCGTATTTTCGTATCGTATTTATAATCGTAATCATAGTAGTGACACTAGCATTAATATTGTCATACTTTCGCATCTTCATTTTTGCATCATCTTTTTTTATCATCATTATCGTCATAATATCGCGTAAAAACATTTTAGTATTAAAATTCGGTTTCGAATGCGTTGGACTATGATAATCAACCTAAAGTCATAGTTGAACGCATTTAATCCCATTTCCAATTAGTACGGAACCCGTTGACACGAAAACCGACGTCACATAACCCGTAAGGATTAATATCGACGTCGTGACGTAGAGGGGCGCAATTCCGTCACTAATCAAATTTTTATCTAACAACAACCTTTTTTGCAAAATTGCGATACCGGTATTATAATCATATAAGACATGATTGTAATACCGACAAACCGAGTTAAATCTAAATCCGTCAATATTTTTATTTGACTCGGCCAATCATCGATTTAAAACACATTAAAACAAACGAGTCATAACTCGCACAGGTGCCACTCGACCGAGTACACCTGCTACTCGATCGAGTAGCACCCTAAATTACGGGCAGTAGCGTCTTCCAGGACGCACTCGGCCGAGTCCAGCCATGACTCGACCGAGTGGGTCCTGCAGCCCAGAAACCGAGAGTTCTTTTTTTTATTATTCGAGCCTCGTCTTTTTTAAGCGACCTAGTCGACACGTGTAAAGTCAATCACGTGGCTTTTCCAAAATTTATGCATATCACTTCACTTAAACGTTTTTGATCGACGGTCTCACATTATTAATTTTATGTCGACGACTCTTTAGTCGTATCCGATGTATAATTAATTTAGACTCCATTTCTCGAGGTGATAAATCGGGACAAGGCATCGAGGTTCGAGATCGGGCTAGCACCACGTCTAGGTCTCGAACCTCCGTCCTTTGATTAATACGCAATATAATGTGTAACTAATTAAAGTTCGTCCACCTACACAAAATCACGGTCTAGTTTATACACGGGTCCGTTTATAATTATTGCTCGTCATTTCAATTGTATATTTCAATTGTTCTATTTTATTGTACGCCGTATTGTGAATTCCGGGTTGTATTCCGCGCGTGTAACTTGTAACCGATTTATTTTGCTTTGCTTTATTTATTTGCGTTTTACCGCTTTTAAATGAACCCTCGCATGCTAAATCACTTCGACAATAAATTAGATGCATTAAGTTGACGTAGCTCACATTTAATTCGCATGCTTAGCTAAAACGCTGTTTGCATAACATTTCACCGAATCACTAACGCGCATATTAAAAAGTCAAACGATGTCCTAGTAGAGGCCGCTAAGTGCGGGCGGGGTTGGGTGTCCTTAGTGGGCTTCCCAACACGTACCCTCACCTCTTACTCAGAACCGTGGTTTCCGGATGTCCGAATCCATTGGCAACGAGAGTCATTCAATATACGATTAACCGCTCAAGTCGGCATCTATATCGATATGCAAAGGGACGAGCCCAATAAACTCTCAAACCAAAATGGGCCATACTTTGTGTATGGACCATGGCGATATAGAGTGGGCTCGAATGGTTCCGAATAACCATAAAATTCGGTGGCGACTCCATTTCGACTTAAATTTCAATTCGATCCTTCTCATATGGAGGTGCATTCGCCTAACCCAAACCCGCGCGTGGCCGCGTCGGGGTGGACCTACGTCATGTCCACAATGAGACTTGCTCTTGTTCACAAATTTTCATGAGGGATTGAGAAAGGATTTCCATACTCATAACAAATAGGTAGCGAGACAAGGGATCTCCCTGCCTAATTCCACTCTTCCCCTGCAAAAACCCTGAAACAGATCCATTTATTTTAAAGGAATACCAAGGGGATGAAATACACCCCATAATCCAGCCAACAAACATACCAGGGAAGCCAAAATTTCTTAGCATAGCTTCTATAAATCTCCATTGTAGAGAATCAAATGCCTTTCTTATATCTACTTTAATCAAACACCTTGGAGTAAGGTATTTTCTATTATATCCCTTAACAAGGGCTTGAGTCAGTAGGATATTATCAAAGATATTCCTACCTTCAAGGAAAGCAGCCTGTTCTGGACCAATGATGTGAGGCAAGACCCTTTTAAGTCTATTGGCCAGAATCTTAGAGACTGTTTTATAGCAGACAGTGCAACAAGAGATAGGCCTAAAATCAACAATAGAAGAAGCATTCTGCTTCTTAGGAATAAGAGAAACCACAGTGGAGTTTGCTTGCTTAGGCATTTTGCTGGACCTGAAGAAGCCCCAAATTGCTCTACAAAAATCAATCTCAATGACATTCCAAGAAGCTTTGAAAAATCCTGCAGAGAAGTCATCAATTCCAGGGCTGCTATTTGAGTCCATGGAAAAAACTGCATCCTTAATTTCAGAAGCCTGCACTGGCTCCATAAGGCTATTAAACATATTTTCAGGAACTCCCCCTTCTTGAGTGAAAGATCCTGAAGTATGAGTAGTATTACCTAAGAGAGTAGCATAATAGTCTTGAAAATCTTTTGAGATCATATACATCCCAGTAACCAAAGAGCCTGTATGAGTCATGATAGTCCCAATCATTTGCTGTTGTTTTCTTTCAGAAATCTTAGCATGAAAATACTTTGAGGAGCAATCAGCAAGTTGAATATGTTTGATCTTAGCCCTCTGATGAAGAATACTTAGCTCAGAGCTCTTACGTTTGCTATAGTCCTGTAATAGAGTGGCTTCTAAAGCCAAAAGATGAGAAGATAAAGGAGATTCCTGGATCTGCCTCTGGCATTGCAAGAGATCAGATTTAGCCTTACTAACTTGAGCCTCCAGATTTGAGAAATTAGTTTTATGAAAATCTTTAAGAGCCTTCTTTACACATTTTAGCTTGTGGAAAAACCTAAAAATGGGTGAACCACTCACATAACTTGACCAAGCCTGTTTGACCACTGAGTTATAATCAGGGTGACTAGGCCACATATTGAGGAAACTGAAGTTTTTCTTAGCATGTATAGCTGAGTCCACAGACACCAAAATGGGGGAATGATCAGATATACCAGGCTCACAAAAAATAGCATAGGATGTAGGAAATTCCTGACCCCAAGCAAAATTGATCAGAGCTCTGTCAAGCTTAGACCACACCCTTGAACTTGGTTCCTGCTTATTAGTCCAGGTTAGATTACAGCCTGAGCTATTTAAGTCATCCAATCCACAGTTGAGGATACAGTTATTAAAATCCCATATTGCCTGAAAAGAGGGGGGAGTGGATCCAACCTTTTCATCAGGATTCCTAACAATATTAAAATCTCCACGCAGCAACCAAGGAGAAGAAAATGAAAGAGAATGAAGCTCAGACCAGAGACTGAGCCTTTGAGTATCATTATTATGGCCATATATTGCTGAAATAGCAAAGTCTTTATTAGAGAGATTGTGATGCACTGATCCAGTGATCTGTTGAGCAGATTTGCTTATAAGGGTAAAGCTAACTGCAGTAGGATTGAAAAGTATCCAGATTCTACCATTATAGTGGTGCTCATAATTGTCAATTACCACCCAAGGCCTAAAGGAAGCAAGCCTAACAGAAGCAGCTTTATCACATTTCACTCTAGTCTCAAGAACAATAAGAATGTCAAGTTTATGGGATAGAAGGAACTCCCTTACTTCATTATGCTTTAGAGGATTATTAAACCCTCTAACATTCCAAGATGCTATCTTCATGAGGACTAATGTCAGGAGGAACTTTCACATCCCTACCTACCCCATGCAGAGTAGACATCTCTCCCTTAGGACTTTCTGAGTGCATTACAGCAGCATCCCTAGAGGGTTTTCCACCAGCTGGACCTCCCTCCACCACTGGGTACTCATCAACCTCAAGGGGCTCTGAGGTACCACCTAGTCCTACTTCATCATTATATAAGCCTTCAGTATTCTGTAGGAATAACTGAAACTTGTTGATCAAAGGCATTGGCTCAACAGTTTTGCTAGGCTTAAGTTTCATAGTAGAAGAGTTCTTTTTGGCCACAGGTATGAAGGAGTCATCCTGTGAGAACTCTGGAGAGCATCCTGAGTGCGTTATAGCAGCTTCCAAAGGGGGCAAACCATCAAGCAAAGGGGACTTCTTCCCCACCTCTGATGACTTGCTCACCCCTAACGGCTCTGAGGTACCACCTAACTCTCTGGGGGAATGACAAGCTGCCTCAACCAAGATGGGAATCTCAGCTGATTCTGAATGCATCAAGTTAACCTCATTCATCTTTTTAGCAGCCTCTAGCTTCTTTTTCTCCCATTTGCAATTAGAGATCTTGTGCCCTAATTTTCCACATCCCTTGCAATAAAAAGGAATCCATTCATACTGCACTTTCTGAATAGAATACTCATCAAAAGGGGTACTAATGACCACTTGCTCAGGCAAAATCTGTGATATATCAGCTTCAATAAGGATTCTAGCAAAAGAGAGTTTAGCCTTGAGTGTAGTAGCAAGATCAGCACACAAGGGTTTCCCTATTTTACTAGCCATCTTTCCAAGAACCACTTCAGACCATAAAAAAGGATCAAGATCTGGAAAAAGGACCCAAATAGGAACCGTAGTAACCTTTTCCATGGAGGCAGAGAATGAAGGAGTCCATTCTTTTAGAATAAGAGTATAAATCCCCAATCTCCAAGGATCACCCCCAAGAACCCTATTCATGGCTTCCTTGGATTCAAATCGAAAAGCAAACCACCCTTTCTTAAAGTACTGAACAGAAGGCAATGCCAAACATCCCCAATTTTCTTCCACAAACTTCTTCATCTGCTGCAATGTTGGCTTCGAGCCAATTACATTGCCCATTAAGGTATGATCCCAGATTTTAAGTTCATCCTCAAAATCCCCCAATTCAATACTAATCTCATAACTGTCAACAACATCCTCAAAATACGGGAGAGTCATACCTAAATTCTGTTGTTTAGAAGCAATCTGAGACCATTTTTGACGAGGAGGAATAGTAGACTCAGGTTTTGAAATAGGGGGTTTATCCATTTTTATAGTATTATCATTAATTTGGTCCAAACTTTCATCAGCAGTGTTATTAGAAGTCATAACATTATTATTATTATTATTATTATTATTATTATTATTATTATTATTATTATTATTATTATTTTGTAAGAATGGTATTTCTCTTATTCATCCATATAGGGTAAAATAGGATAATGGGCTTACAAAAAGAATATATCCTTTCGTTATGGAAACCAAGTCACCATAACTAGTTTAACAATTCGATGCTAGGATACTTTACATTTAATCTAGCAACCATTTCTCTCTTAATCAATGTTCCTCGTTGTTCAATAGATTTCTCCATACCCGTGAATGTCCTACTATTGCGTTCATCCCAAATATGATAAACTGTAGCACACAACGCCACGATCCTCCACTCATTCTTCCAAATCCTCCTGGATAGGAAACCGAGTCCTGATGACATGTTGCAGGTTGAGCCCTTCCCTACTTAACTTCATCCAGTCCATTATATATGACCACAAATGAGTTGAATATGGGCATCTGAAAAAGAGGTGGTTATGAGACTCCATATCAGCTTTACACAAATTGCATCTATTAGGAATTATCAACCCTCTACACTGAAGTTGATCGACTGTAGATAGCTTATGTTGAACTGCCAAAGATGTAATAACTCTGTGTTTTGGGATTATTGTACTCATCTTTATAGCTCTTAAAGATTGGATCTTGTCATTCCTCGCCCGAAACCAATTGTAACCCTTCTTAGGACTGAATTCCAGAGACTTGGACCAATTAAGCAGCACCCTTCTACTGTCCTCAATGCTTCCAGTGGTCTGCAACATCTCGTTCTTAACCCGGATAATACTTCTTATTGCATCAGAGAATCTGTCCTTTGGTTCTAAAGTCCAAACAGATCTACCATTTAACACATAAAGCTTAAACCATCTAATCCATAAACTGTCATGATCAGTTTCAATTTGCCATAGCCATTTTGCTATGAGCGTTTTGTTCCAGGCCAGTAATTCAGTGATATTGAAACCCCCTTCCAGCCAAGGCGCACAAATCCTCTTCCAACTTTTCAAGCAAAGCTTTCTTTGATTCATAGACCCAGACCAGAAGAAGTTCTTGCAAAATTTTGTTATCACCTTCAATACATTCTTTGGAAGCAAGGCTGTGGCACACCAAAAATTCGCAATGCCAAAAATAACAGAGTTAAGCAACTCAATTCGACCCGCATAAGAGAAAGTATTAGTGGACCAGTGCATCACCACATTCTGAATCTTTGTGATCAGGCTGCCATAATTTGATATATTGTTTTGAATGGAATTAAGTGGCATGCCTAAATATTTGCAAGGGAGATTCCCCTCAATAAATCCTGTTTCCTCGAGAATAGCCTTTTTAACTACGTCCTGTACACCCCCAAAAAAAACTTCAGACTTCTCCTCATTTATACTAAGGCCTGACATTGCAGTAAACTGCTGCAGAGTGTCCTTTACCGCAACAACAGTAGGCACATCCCCTCTAGCAAACACCATAAGATCATCGGCAAATACAAGATGTGTAAGCTTAAGGTTGGCACATTTTGGATGAGTTGACACATTTTTCTTTTCCCCAATCCTCCATTATTATTATTATTATTATTATTATTATTATTATTATTATTATTATTATTGTGGGTCTTACTAGCTGGGCTTGAAATGAGTTTGGTTTGACAATTATATAGGATGGGATTCTCGGTTTTACTTGACTTGCCTCAGGTTTGACTTCTATATATATCACGGGTGTTACAGGCGTCGATGTTCTTCAGGCCAAACGACGTCATCTTGTACATGAATATGCTGGTGCTTGTGATGAAAGTGCACCTGACGCTATCGGGCTCCAACAAGTAAACCTAGTGGTATCCCAAGAAGGTGTCGAGGAAGCTGAGCATCGATTGCTCGCTCGTCACGCCCACTTGCTGATCGATCGATTCTGGGTAGGGAGTAACAATCCTTGGGGCATGCCTTGTTGAGGTTTGTGAAGTCCACACACATCCGCCATGTCCCCCCAATGCCTTTCTTACCATGACGGCATTGCTGGCCACTCTGGGTAATCGCATGTTTCAATAATGCCGGCCCTCAGAAGTTTTTCAACCTCTTCCCTGATGGCATGGTCCTTTTCGATTAATACGTTTCTATACTTCTACTTTACTGGTCGAGTAGCCGGGTTTACGTTCAATGTATGGACTATGTAGCCTGGGTCTACCCCTGGCATTTCGTCGGTCGAGTACGCGAAGACGTCTATTGTCTTTGAGTATTTCGACCAGCTTTTCTTTCTACAATTCATCCAGGTCGACGACGACAAATGATGCTCATATGTTTCAGGTCGTGTCTCCTTCTCCGAAAGTGACGAGAAGCTCTATCATCTCCATCGGGATTATGCCTGCTCCGCTGAACCCGTAGAGGGACCCTGGGGCTGGCTTCAAATGTTTCGGCTCCAGCTCATCTTTTTAAAGGCTTCTTTGTATAGCAGGTTGGTGTATGCTCTTGTATCCACCATATAGCGCTTGATGACATGATTGCTGATACCGAGGGTCAAAACAAGGTGGTCGCTATACGGGTACATTATTTGTTCACCGTCTCCCGGCGTGATGCTAAGGGTCAGTGCAGCAGGTATCGAGGCTACCCCCACATACCATATCTGATGGTGGAGCTCACATAGGTGTCGCTTTTGGTCCCTCCTGCTCATCTGCCCTTTAGCGTCCTCGTACACGATGTATATTACGAGCCTGTCTTGCTTCGATCCCTCCGGTTTGTCGGATTGGACTTTTGAGTTCTTCGTTCGAGTGGCGTAGATAGTTAACCATCTTTTTCTAATGAGCTTCCTCTCTCGTCTTTAAGGTGTCGGCATTCTTCTGTCATGTGCCCGATACTGTCGTGGAAGGCGTAGAATTCTTTTGGATCTACCTTAGGATTTCGCGGCTTTCCGGGGAGATTCCATTTTGTTGTATCCTTTCCAGCTCGAAAATTTCGGCCCTTGGTCTGTTGAAGAAGGTATAGCTCTCAAACTTCAGTTGAAAGGGTGTATGTTTCTTCCGGTTTTTTTCATCCCTTTTTGGCTTACTGAACGCGTCACCTCTGTCGTGAGCGCTCTGCGGCGGGGTCGAGGCTCGGTTTGACACCAGCGTAGGATTCTGCCTACAGTAATATTCCTCCTCAACCATGAACCCTTCAGCGATCTTGCGAGCTTTTGAAGGGACTCAGGCTGGGCTCAGATCTTTAGCTCGCTCGGCACGAGTAAGTTGGTCAGAGTGTATGCGGCTTCTTTACCTGCTGGAACTCCAGGACAAATCTTTTTAAGTACTCCCGGATAGATGCGTCTTATTTCTGCCTTAGCGTCATGAGATTGAAACGGGTGAGCCGACGCCTGTTGTTCCTGGCATATTGATCGAAGAATACTCCGATTAACTAATAAAAAGAGTATATGGATCCTCGCGGGAGGTCTCCATCCCTAGGTGAGAGCCACGAGGGTCGTCTGAAAGATTTGCACTAGGTCGCGTCCTCCGTGTCATACATCTCCATGTGACTTTCGTAAGCCGCCAAGTGGTTTTCAAGATCGGGGTCCCGTCGAACTGGACTGTGGGCATCTTGATTTTTGGGATATGACAACTCTAGATATCTAGATGTAGTGGGGTCCTAGTTGGTCTGCCCAAGACCTTTGGTCGAACCCCCCCCCCCCCCTCAGATTGGTAGTCATATGTTCCCTGATCCTCCCGTCGGCTCGGAGTTTTGCAACTTGGCGGGTAATGTTGGTGCGATCATCTCTGCTTACTCACGCCTCAGATTCCACTTCAGGGGATTGATGTCGGGCTCCCGAGCATTTACCCTGGGGCATCGGCTCTAGTCTTGTTTCCAAGCCTTTTTTGAAGTTGCCTCCTTCGTCGTTGGGGTGACGAATCTATTTTTCCCGACCTTTCGACTAGTAATGCCCCTTCTCGGGCTACCAACCGCGATTTAGTCTTGCTTGCATGCTATTGGACATACCCTTTGTCTTTGGCCGCTTCTTTGTGGGGGTTATCTTGTCAAACACTCCGATCCTTTTTGGCCCTAGACGTGTAGAAACGGGCTCCTGGGTTTGAGGCGGTCCTTTGATAAGTTGGTATTTTACCTATGTTTGTCCCTCATTTGTACTCTTATTTAGTCGGTTTTATTATTTTTTTTGTCATTATTTAGTCGTTTTGGGTTCAATTAGTTTATTAGTCGAGTTTAGCATAGTTTAGTTATATTTATCGTATTTCTCGAGATTTTGGTACTGCGCGTCCATGTTTCTATTCGTAGGTACCGGGAAGGGCCGAGTTGGCTAGAATCGAGACAAGTCAAGACGGGTCAATACTAAAAGAGAAGAAGCCACCGTGGTCAACCCATCTCACCGTGCTATTCTCGTGCCAAGTTGGATTCAGTTGTCTCACCGTTTCTCTTATTTAAAGGATCAAATGACGACACTACCATTCCTACTCTTTTTGATTCATTCTAGTGAAGGTCGTTTTAGTCTTTTGAGTTATTTTGTGTTGTAAGATATTTGGAGAAATGAAACCCCAATGGAAAAAAGGGGCGGAGAGATTAGAAAAGTAGGTAGCAGTAGAGAAGAGATAGAAAAAGGGTGTAGGATTAGTACGCAGCAGCAGCTTCTCGAAATTTAGGGAAGGGTTTAGTAGTTCCTATTAGTTTAGTCTTAATTAGTCTCTTAATTTAGTTCAAGACTTAATCTTTATGCATTAGTTTTTTCTCCAATCAATTTCTCTTCCATTTTTGGTGCAATTCTTTTCTCTCTTTTTATTTATAGTTTATCTTTATATTTTGGGTTTATGTTTAATTTATTGTTAATTAGCTCAAAGCTTATGTCTTTATTGTTAATTGTGTTTGTTTTGTAGGTTTATGCTTGAGATTAGTATGTGTAGATGATAATAGAATTAGTTTAATCATATTGGATTAGTTAAAGCTTCTTTCTTTTTTATTTATTTATGTTTAGTATTATGTCTAGAATTAGTATTAGTATTTTTATTAGTATAATTATGGGTAGTGAGTAGTCTTTTACTAGGGGTCGATGAATCCCCGAAGTTAAAACGTATGTTATTGATTTGGGTAAAAATTAAGTTCTTTGTTACAACCTCACAAAACGTGTATATATGCGGGGACTAATACAATAAAACTAACTTATCGAGCCCATACTGTACAAGGCCCAAACACAAATAAAAACTAATACGTTACACTAATTCTAACACCCCTCCTCAAGGTGGAGCATGAGGATTGATGACGTCCAACTTGGACACTAAATGATGCAACGATCCTGCACCGAAAGCTTTAGTCAACAAATCAGCAACTTGATTAGAAGTATGTATGTAAGAAGGCTCAATAAGACGACTACGAACTGCATCACGAACGAAATGACAATCTATTTCAATGTGTTTCGTACGTTCGTGAAAAACGGGATTACGAGCGAGATGCAGTGCTGCTTCATTGTCACAATGAAGGGGAATCGGTCGTTTAACAGGGATCCCCAAAAAATCCAAAATACCATGTAACCACTTGATCTCACAAGTCGCCGCAACCATCGCTCTATACTCGGACTCAGCTGACGAAAGGGATACCGTGGGCTGTTTCTTAGTTTTCCAAGAAACTGGACAACCACCCAAAAGGACACAATAGGCCGTTAACGATCTACGAGTTAGAGGACAACTTGCATAATCAGCATCACAAAAGGCTCTTATTTCGATCGGAGAGATGTGGCGAAAAAACAAACCTTGACCAGGAGTACTTTTGATATACCGTACAACGCGCAATGCAGCGGCCCAATGCGATTTACGTGGCTGTTGCATGAACTGCGACAAAATATGCACACTATACACCAAATCGGGTCTCGTATTAGTGAGATAAATCAACTGTCCAATCAAACGACGATAACTCGCTGGGTCATCGAGTAATTCATCGTCAGCAAGAGCGAGACGATGATTTTGCTCGATGGGCGTACTATCAGGCTTACTTCCCGCAAGACCTGTTTCATGTAAAATGTCAATTGCATACTTACGTTGAGAAACAAATATCCCGGATGGGTTACGAGCGACTTCAAGCCCTAGAAAATATTTCAAATTAAAGGACCAAGATCCTTCATGTGGAAGCAACTGCTCAAATAATCTTTGATCCGGACAATCCAGTCATGCATATTTCCACTGATTACCAAATCATCGACATATACTACAACGTACACCTCAATCACGTTCTTCACATACCCAAAAAGGGAATAATCCGACAAACATTCAACAAACACTACTACAAATCACTCAATTATGTGATGCTTTTTAAGGCTATTATTGACGCTTAAAAGTGTCACAAATTTATTTATTGACGCTCCTCATAAGCGTCACAATTTGAGCCGTCACAATTTCTTATCGCTCTTTTGCGTCAATCATATCGACACTCTTATGCGTCTTAAATATTTGTGACGCTTTTTGACGTCAAATTATTAGACACGATAAAGCGTCAATTTATTATATTATGACGCCTTTTAGTGCCAAATCCATATATTTGATATTTTTGGGTGAAGTGTAAAAAAAAGAATTTGACATTAAAAAGCGTCACAAGCGACAATACTAATTATTCTATATATAGATTATTATTTAATCAAAACATACCATAACAAATACTTCTAATAAACTAACCAACTACAATTAACTAATGAATGTAGTAATTAAATTAAATCAAAATAATTTCATCCATTAAATTGAAAAAAATCTATGTCGTTAACTCTAAGAACTACATTAGCCAAAAACCAACATTTCTTCAAATGCCCTTAATTCAAATGTATTCATTATTTCTGAAATTGAAACTACATAAGAATGAATAAAAAAAATGTCGTTGGTCGACAAAAATATCGACGAAGATCTATTACACATGATATATATGTTCTTCAATCTTCATTTCAGCAAATCTAGAATTGTTGGAGTCTTTGAAACCTATACAAGGGGAATAGAATTATTATTAAATGACATAATATTATCAAAAGTATCGACCGTGACCAAGTATCGTCCGCAAGTATAGTTAATAACAATTAATAATCTAACCAACAAACATGCTACAGATATTGTAAGCATCATGAAAACAAAACATTCCTCCATATCAATAAATTATCTTACTAACAAACAAGTCTAGAGGTAAACAATTTAGACTAACACGACAAAATAACAAAAATATTCAGCCGCATCAAAATGTACTAGTTTGTAATATCACACCCTCATTCCACATAATGCTTGATTATGAGGATAACGGATAGCCTAACAGAAAGTAGCAGACACCGAACAGTCCGCTCAAGAGCTACACAAAGGGAATAAGCAAGCTAAACATGTTTAGCTCAACCCGCCCTTTTCATATAGAAAAAAGAGAAGAGTAATAAAGAGAGTTTACGTGTGCATTCGCAATGTCTGATACAAGTTTGATGAGCACTTTAATAGCAAGGCACGGGATACCAGGACATTCGGCTTGATAAAGCTTGAAAGTTGTCATTAGTGTCAATGATAAATTAAGTTCCAAAAAACACCTTGTGGACATGACATAGGTCCACCCCGACGCGGCCACGCGCGGGTTTGGGGAGGCGAATGAATCTCCATATGAGATGGTCAAATTGAAATTTAAATCGAAGTAGGAGTCGCCACCGAATTTTGTGGTTATTCGGAACCATTCGAGCCCACTCTATGTCGTAGTGGGCCGTATACAAAATACGGCCCATTTTCGATGTCAGAGTTTATTGGGCTCGTCCCTTTGCATATCGATACCGATGCCGACTGGGCGGTTAATCGTATATTGAATGACTCTCGTAGCCAATGGATTCGGACATCCAGAAACCATGGTTCTGAGTAAGGGGTGAGGGTACCTGTTGGGAAGTTCACTAAGAACACCCAACCCCGCCCGCACTTAGCGGCCTTTACTAGGATATCGTTCGTTTTTTGTGTACACGGGTTAGTTCGACGGTTGAATGATATGCAAACATTATTTTCCTAAGCATGTGAGAAAAATAAAGTGGGTTGCTAAGTCGTTTAATGCATATTAAACTAATAACGTCAAAGTTTTTTTAGCATGTGAGTTCGTTTTAGTCTAATAAAACGATAAAAACAAACAAAAAGCTACAAACACGAGAAAACGAGTTAGTAACGATGAATAAATCGAATAAAGACGTGAATAAATAATATGCATGATTTTAGAAAAGATTTGATGACACGTGATTGATTAACACGTGTTGACCGAGGTCAGAAAAAAATATTTATTAAAATATGTCGCGAAAGTCGCATTTTAATGTAAAGGTTCGAAAAGAATTAAAAATAGAAAAGCGAAGAAACGAAAAAATAAGGGGCCGGCGGATCAAGCCACCGCGCGAGCCGCCTGGAGGGCGTGCGACTCGCGTGGTGGTCTGTCGGGGTTTTTTTTTATTTTGTCGAAGAATCGTTAATTCTTTATAAATCGCGTACAAATATGGATTAATTTATACTCGATTTATATTTTCGATATTCTTCGTATTCGATACTCAATTATGAAATCGATATCGAATAGTCGGAATGACTTTAGAAAAAAGGTTTTAAAAAAAGTTTGTTTTGAACGAAAAGTAAAAAAAAAGAATTAGAACGAAAAAGATGTTAATTCTCTCCGCGTTTAAAATCATCGAATTTTGTAAAAAAAAAGGTAATGATTTTATTAGCATCAACAAAAATTAATTTAATTTAGTTCTTGTAGATACGATATTCGATTAGAGAATCGGTATCGTATTTTAAGAACGTTATATAAAAAAAGTTTTTATCATCGAAAATAAATAAAAATATGATGCGACAAACGACCCATATTAATAATGCGAAACGATCGATAAAAAATAAAAAAAAAATGGACGAAAAGAGGGGAGAAAGACGTGAGAGAGAGAGAGAGAGAGAGAAAGGAGAAGAATCGGGTTTGATTTACACCCTCAACCTACATGCTTTAGTTTCTCGGTATAAGGCTCGTCGGACGGTGGCTTAGGCACGGGAGCGTCGAGATGATGTGGGTGAGTTAAGGTGGTGCGGATTTATGTGTGTGAGAGGCGTCGGGTTCGGCCGGTTTGGACGGGTCGGTTTTGACGGATTTTGGGACGGTATTTTGGTATTCCTTCGGATGTGTATGACTAATAATTGTTGCATATTGATTGATGGATGAATGTGTCGGGATTAATGATGATTCATGTGTCTCTGTTTTTCGGTCCCTTTCAATGTTGAATGGAGGGTCCTATTTATAGGAGTCGGGGTAGCCTTGCTTGTGTGGCAAGAAATACCGGTTTGGATAGGAAATACGAGAGTTCGTAAGGAAATAAACTTCTCGTTTCTTGGTGAAGAAGCAAACATTTCGGCTGGTTGGGGAGTGTTTGGCCGAGTATTCGGCTGTCTCGGCCGAGTATTTGGAGCTCGGTCGATGTCTGATTCGGTTTCCGGATAGAATTCCTATTTGAGATCGAAGCTGATTTTTTTGGTGTTTGAGTCCGAATCAGCCGTGTAGTGTCACGGCCAGCTCGTGTGACTCGGGAAAAAATATCTTTGACCGGGTTTGACTCGGTCGCTAAAAGACGGTTTTACCCCCGGTGTCGGAATCGACCCAAATTAGTCTCATTTGACTCGAAACGACCCACTGGGCCTGGATTTGAGGTCCGTTTTGTGAGATTTGTACTCCCTAATAAGCCTAAACCAAATGTCCATGATTTCGAGCCCATATCCGAGCCCATTAAAGCACGTTTGCGTCCTATCATCATCGGGTGTTTGGTGGGACCTACTATAGACACCTGGCGGTCAAAATGTGGGTGTCTACAGAGCCCCCACTCTGACTGAGGCTTGGACAAGGCGAAAGTCAGAGTAGCTACCAGGCCAATCGAGGATTAAGACCTGGCAGACTTCCGATCGGGTCGTTTAGAGTCCATTAGACTTGCGTGAAGGGCTCGCCAGCCATAAGATAGAAATCATACCTGGATAGATGTCAATAACAGCGTGGGGACTTTCTACTAAAAAAGTCTTGGGTTTGTCTGTTTGCAGACAATCTTCATCTTGAAATTGCGTGGGAGTTTGCCTTGGAGGCTATGGGTGTACCGCTTACTGATACGTCCCATCTTTGAATTGCGCGGGAGCCTCTATTAGAAGCTGCAGATGTACCGCTTACTGATACATCCGATTCCTCAGCGAAAATGTTGCTTGAATTTTCACTGAGAACTTTGAGAATTCTCCGAGAGTCTTGGGATACCTGTCTGTTTTGCATGCAACATACAGATAAAACATCGACTCGTGCTGGGGAAGAAAATGATTTTTGGTTGATTTTTTTTTGGAAAAAACCGAATTTTTTTTTTGAAAATGGCGGAAATTTTGAAAAAATTGGAAGAAAAGGAATGTTTGGGATGACTTGATTCCTGATCAGATTCTGACACAGACTCCTAGAATCCTCTGATTAGGCATGTATGCCTAGGTAAAGTAGGGAATATACCGACAGACTCGACTCTGGACGTGACCGGACGAGTCGGCAGACACGACTGGACTCCCTAAGGGTTGGACCGTGACTCGGTAGGGGATGGGCCACCTAAGATGACAAGACTCTTAAGTTGCGCTATTCCGTAGCATAGGCGAGTGGCAACATGGTCGAATCCTCGGAACGGGAAAGATGAGACTGTTTCCGTACGACATGGCTTTGTGGTAGCAACGCCGTAGACTGGTGTTCTTTTGGATTTTTGATTTTTAGGGCACATTCCCAAAGTGGGTGTTGCTTCGAGCCTCTGACAGATTCTTGCCTTCGACTGGGCCGAGTACTAGGACTCACTAAAGAAAGGAGGCTAGATTTTGAAGGTATATTGGATTATGTGAATGGATGGAGAACTTCTGCCTAAGAGAAGCCCCCGGGACAACAAAGCTAGCTGCTGAGAACGTGACAGTGTCGTGACCGGAATGATGGTGCTTTTGAATGAGTGTCAATGTGGGTGGTTGTGCCTCTTTTGAAAGGCTACCTACGTATTCACGTGTTGTGAAATCAAACCAAGTCGTAGTTCAGTGTTGAAAGATGTATTATGGTGCCTAGTTTATTAGGGCTTTGTGTGTAACTAGCCATAGCAATGATGTAGGCTAGGTGCATTCCCAATGATGTCTTGACCAAAGGGCTAGAATAGTTAGGATGTCGATCCTGTGACTGTGAGCATTTTCCGGGGTAGCCCCTAGAGGTGGTGTGAACTATTTGGGCATGTTCTATGCCGACCGCAAGTTGAATTCCCGTGTTTGGGGCTGGTAACTGGTTTAGATGTTTTTAGAAATGTGATGCTAGGAAGTAAGTGGCTTCGATGATTCGAAATCTGGAGCTCGATTTTGTGGAGCTAAGGCTTCGAGGGTAAGGTATTGTAATGTGGTAGGAAAGGGGGGAAGTCGAGTAATAATGACTCGAACTTCGATCGGGGTAGGTTTGATAATGCGGGATCTGATTTCCATGTCTGGCCCTAATGGTTAGGGTATCCTATGGAGCTTGAATCCTCAAAATTTCGGGCTGTCTCTAGCCTAGGTCTTGGGAAGGTCTTGAGGGTTATAATGTGGGAAGGCTAGATGTGGTGCTAGCTGACCAGCTTGACTGTCACTCCCCTATTGGATGGTATTGATAATTTTGAATTTGACCATACCCCGGTCAAAGGATTTTCACTTGAGTTGACCGTTGACCACGGTCGTGGGTATTTGATTTTTTTTTTTATTGACCTCTTAGCCCCGGTCATGGGTTTTTTTTTTGATTTTTTTGCTGGTTGACCTCTCAGCCCCGGTCATGGGTTTCTTGAATTTTGGTTGACCTCTCAGCCCCAGTCATGGGTTTCTTGAATTTTGGTTGACCTCTCAGCCCCGGTCATGGGTTTTTTGAATTTTGGTTGACCTCTCAGCCCCGGTCATGGGTTTTTTGAATGTTGGTTGGACTAACACCAAAGGTAGGGATCGGTTGATCTTATCGGATGGGTGATGTTTATTGTGGGAAATGGGCTTGCCTCCCGTCTTGGACCCAAACTAGGAGAATTCCCAGATTTGTCATAGGATTCGATATGCTCCTACTAAGGGTGGTTATGTGGCTTTCTATGTCAGACATGGAACAGGTAAAAGGAAAACACGGGTCTTAGTTTCCTGCAGTCGTTATAGATGTGCCTATAATAGTCACGTGCATGTGCTCACAGTGTATGATGGTATTCCTCATGTTCTCGGAAACACGTAAGGAAATATATGAGAAAATAGAAAAGCTGATTTTATTGAAATGTGAAAAGAGGACAGAATGCAAATGACTCTGACTTTGACTTTGACAGAAAATAGTGATCCTAGACTCGGACTCAGACTAGGACTTGAACCAAATCTAGACTCTCGGATAATGTCGTCAGTAGTCTTCGGCCTCTAAGGACTCAGGTGGATGTCCAGTAGAAACTTCACCCAGATCTTCATTGTGTCGAAGATCATCTTCAATCCTAGTGCCCATTTCGCTAAGCACTGCAAAGTTGGAAATGTCGGCATACCTAAGATGGACGCGGTAAGAAGATAGGAGGTTGTTGATGAATGCCTCCACTAGTGTCTTCTCGTTGGGCTTGTCTACCAACTTCACACTTTCGGCCCTCCACCTTTGAAGGTACTTGGTGAAACCTTCCTTGGGCTCTTGGGCCATGATTTCCAAAGTACGCATCGTGGTCTGGATCTCGGTATTATCGGCATAATTCCGAGCGAATTCCGTCGCCACGTCATCCCAAGTCTTGTACTTTTTGGAGTCAAGCCTGTAGTACCAGGCTTTCGGGTGCTTCTCGAGGGAGGAAGCAAACAGGTGCTTGAACATGGTTGATTTAACCCCTTTGATGGCCATGAATTCTTTGAAAGCCCGGATATGTAATACCGGGTCTTCAGTCCCGTCGAACATTGGTAGGCCCGTCAGGTTGAGGTTAGCGGGCAGCTCGTCGGTCAAAGGTGAATAGGAACGAGCATTTTCCGTATGGATTGAATTGTTGGTCGACAGGTGGACCTGTTCCTCCAGCTTGCGGACTGCGTTGGCTAGTTCAGCTATGGGCCCGGCGACTTCATTCCCGACCTTAGGAGTCTTTTGTTCCAAGGCACTCAAACGGGTGGCAATGGCGGTTTGGTCTCCCCTCATCTGGTTCAGTTGATCTTGGATCTTGGCCAACGAGGCGGTCAGTTGATCAATGGAGTCCTTAGTCATGATTCAGGTGAAGGGCGGCCTGTCTGTAAGAATACCGCGTAATCATGAAAGTTGCTTCGGAACTCAAATTCACCAAGGCATAGGAAATAGCGCGGGAGGAGAGACGACTCCAGTTTGACTCGGGTTAGACTCTCCTAAGACAAATGTGCGGGGTACGATTCTCGGAGTGACTGTGATTAATCGCTCCGTTGGAGAATAGCCCCCAAGTGAGACTAGGGCTTAGACAGGACTCAGATGGTGTGACACCTAAGTGACTCGAAAGTGGGATACGTGAGACAACACGTGTAAGACCTGATCTTTAGAGCAACCGTGATTGACCGCTGTGCAGAAGGGTAGCCCCCGAGTGGGGCTGAAGACCGACTCCTAGACGGGTGACTCATGGACGGTGGGCTTTCTTTAGGATTTCGGCAGAATGGGCCTAGTCCCGTGTGAAGAAAGACCTACGTGTGAGCTAATCCCCAGACTTTGGACTCGATTGTGTAAGTGGGCTTCCCTTTGTAGGAGTTTGTCCTACGTAGGTGGGCCGTACCTTGACTAATAAGGCGGACTTGGGATGGGGTGGAAACCCGTGATGTAAGATCGACGGAGTTTCGACGCTATAGACTCTTACTACTTATGACAAGACCCGCCACTGCTAAATACGGGAAGTCCTAAGAAGAAGAAGGTTTGAAAAGAGGATTTGAATTTGAAAACCGAGCAAAGTCGGGTTGGACGGCCCGATCTTTTTTGAAAATCGAAAAAAAGGTTTATCGGGCCGAGATTTTGAATTTGAAAAAGTTTGGACAGCATACCGGCTAAAAATAGGCTATTTTGAGTCAAAATCATAAGTCCTAAATTCGGTAGCTTTTCAGGTTTTGAAAAATGGATGGTTTCCGAAAAAGATGCAAGTTTTTTTTGAAAACTCGGTTTTTTTTTAAAAAAAAAAAAAAAAAGATGAGACACAGACCAAGTAGCATGTAGTCACGGAAACAGTATAACGACACCATGTATGCTCCTAGTCTAAGTCTCGGTCGGTCTAATAGGGTCTATACCAACAACGATGGCTTTCTCGTATTGAGGACGGACTCCCTAAGCCCAGTGGGTCTTAGGACATGCCGCAAAACCTAGACAAGTTCCACCATCGATGTCTTTAGCGCACCCATGTAGGAATGCACCATGGTATAGTGGGACGTCGGTCACAAGTAACCGGCCCGGGAAAGATTGGGTTATGCATGGCCCATTGAACTAAAACGTGTACATTACTATTCGAACGATTTCTTTTCGAGTCTCACCCTAGGGATGCCGATGGTAAGTGACTCATCAGTTGATCCCCAGCGGAGTCGCCAAATTGTGGACATGACATAGGTCCACCCCGACGCGGCCACGCGCGGGTTTGGGGAGGCGAATGAATCTCCATATGAGATGGTCAAATTGAAATTTAAATCGAAGTAGGAGTCGCCACCGAATTTTGTGGTTATTCGGAACCATTCGAGCCCACTCTATGTCGTAGTGGGCCGTATAAAAAATACGGCCCATTTTCGATGTCAGAGTTTATTGGGCTCGTCCCTTTGCATATCGATACCGATGCCGACTGGGCGGTTAATCGTATATTGAATGACTCTCGTAGCCAATGGATTCGGACATCCAGAAACCATGGTTCTGAGTAAGGGGTGAGGGTACCTGTTGGGAAGTTCACTAAGAACACCCAACCCTGCCCGCACTTAGCGGCCTTTACTAGGATATCGTTCGTTTTTTGTGTACACGGGTTAGTTCGACGGTTGAATGATATGCAAACATTATTTTCCTAAGCATGTGAGAAAAATAAAGTGGGTTGCTAAGTCGTTTAATGCATATTAAACTAATAACGTCAAAGTTTTTTTAGCATGTGAGTTCGTTTTAGTCTAATAAAACGATAAAAACAAACAAAAAGCTACAAACACGAGAAAACGAGTTAGTAACGATGAATAAATCGAATAAAGACGTGAATAAATAATATGCATGATTTTAGAAAAGATTTGATGACACGTGATTGATTAACACGTGTTGACCGAGGTCAGAAAAAAATATTTATTAAAATATGTCGCGAAAGTCGCATTTTAATGTAAAGGTTCGAAAAGAATTAAAAATAGAAAAGCGAAGAAACGAAAAAATAAGGGGCCGGCGGATCAAGCCACCGCGCGAGCCGCCTGGAGGGCGTGCGACTCGCGTGGTGGTCTGTCGGGGTTTTTTTTTATTTTGTCGAAGAATCGTTAATTCTTTATAAATCGCGTACAAATATGGATTAATTTATACTCGATTTATATTTTCGATATTCTTCGTATTCGATACTCAATTATGAAATCGATATCGAATAGTCAGAATGACTTTAGAAAAAAGGTTTTAAAAAAAGTTTGTTTTGAACGAAAAGTAAAAAAAAAAGAATTTGAACGAAAAATATGTTAATTCTCTCTGCGTTTAAAATCATCGAATTTTGTAAAAAAAAGGTAATGATTTTATTAGCATCAACAAAAATTAATTTAATTTAGTTCTTGTAGATACGATATTCGATTAGAGAATCGGTATCGTATTTTAAGAACGTTATATAAAAAAAGTTTTTATCATCGAAAATAAATAAAAATATGATGCGACAAACGACCCATATTAATAATGCGAAACGATCGATAAAAAATAAAAAAAAAACGGACGAAAAGAGGGGAGAAAGACGTGAGAGAGAGAGAGAGAGAGAGAGAGAAAGGAGAAGAATCGGGTTTGATTTACACCCTCAACCTACATGCTTTAGTTTCTCGGTATAAGGCTCGTCGGACGGTGGCTTAGGCACGGGAGCGTCGAGATGATGTGGGTGAGTTAAGGTGGTGCGGATTTATGTGTGTGAGAGGCGTCGGGTTCGGCCGGTTTGGACGGGTCGGTTTTGACGGATTTCGGGACGGTATTTCGGTATTCCTTCGGATGTGTATGACTAATAATTGTTGTATATTGATTGATGGATGAATGTGTCGGGATTAATGATGATTCATGTGTCTCTGTTTTTCGGTCCCTTTCAATGTTGAATGGAGGGTCCTATTTATAGGAGTCGGGGTAGCCTTGTTTGTGTGGCAAGAAATACCGGTTTGGATAGGAAATACGAGAGTTCGTAAGGAAATAAACTTCTCGTTTCTTGGTGAAGAAGCAAACATCTCGGCTTTTTGGGGAGTGTTTGGCCGAGTATTCGGCTGTCTCGGCCGAGTATTTGGAGCTCGGTCGATGTCTGATTCGGTTTCCGGATAGAATTCCTATTTGAGATCGAATTCTATCCTTAAACGGATTTGTTTAATATTATTCGAAGCTGATTTTTTTGGTGTTTGAGTCCGAATCAGCCGTGTAGTGTCACGGCCAGCTCGTGTGACTCGGGAAAAAATATCTTTGACCGGGTTTGACTTGGTCGCTAAAAGACGGTTTTACCCCCGGTGTCGGAATCGACCCAAATTAGTCTCATTTGACTCGAAACGACCCACTGGGCCTGGATTTGAGGTCCGTTTTGTGAGATTTGTACTCCCTAATAAGCCTAAACCAAATGTCCGTGATTTCGAGCCCATATCCGAGGTCATTAAAGCACGTTTGCGTCCTATCATCATCGGGTGTTTGGTGGGACCTACTATAGACACCTGGCAGTCAAAATGTGGGTGTCTACACACCTGCGAACCACCGTACTTAAATCTTTAAGGGAAGGACAACATGGAACCTAAAACGTTATTATATCCAATCCAAAGGACCTATCAAACCTTGAATTAACTGAAAATAACCAATGATATTATAGTATGCTGTGATCGTAACTCTCAGCCTACAAGAGGCAAATCGTCACAGCCAATTAAATGAACCACCAAGAACATTTGGGTTGCGAAATGGGAATGAAGACTTTACCTCACGACATAAAATCTTAGTCCCTGTCTCGTCTTTTTGTGGAACATTTACTAAGTTATTTGGCTTTATATTAATAACAATAAAGACTTAATCCCAAAAATGATGTAACCATATCACGACATGCGCAACAATAGCAAATGTTAAAAAAAAAATGCACACCTCTTAAACAAATGCATGGTTCAAAATGCATATAGGTTCCATATCATTTAAGAGAGCAAATATTTGTTAACCTCTGCATGGCAGTTTCTAACTAGGGAAAAATTGAGACAATACTATTGTACTCTCATGTATAATGAATCAAACATATAAAAAGCCTTACATTTTAACAAAAGGCATTATTCCTATAGGGCATTTGGATGACAAATTTGAATGCCTTGATGAAGAATTTAGGTAGATAGTCGCTTGTTGTGGCAAGACCTAACATGTATCACATATATTTTATCTAGAAATTTTTCAATACCAACATGAACTAATAAATGTGGAATAACTGAGAATGTACCTATGCACTCTTGTAGAAGAAGAGTTCAATAACAAATGTAACAATAAGGCCATGGAAAGCTTCACATGTGAAGTTTACTTCAACATAGAGTGATACACTGACATAGTGATATACATAATAAGAAGGATGATATGTTTTTTTGACGCAAGCAAAGACGGGTTAATAAAAAAATTTATATAATTTCATTTTGAGCTCTACTTATTCTATTAATAAAGGTGGTAAAGTGTTTTTTTTTAAATCTTCAAAACTCTGGATCACCATAGGTTTTGCGATACGAGATCCGAGGTCATGGATGGTACATTTATGGAGCAAATAACAAAACGATGCTTTGTAAATTCATTTTATTATATGCATAAAGTTTTATAGAGAAAATTACTAAAATTTATGTCTCATTTCAATAAATTGTTTATGTTTACTCCGGATTAAAAGTAACATAAGCCAAGAATTTGATAGAGGAAGTAATAAAAGTGTCAGAGGTAACTTGATACATCCCCAATCAGTTACGTGATGACAATTAGGCAAAGGAATGTTGAAAACACAATAACGAAGCAACTAACTCACTTCACTAGCTAGTTGATACCTCACGAATTCACCCAAATATAACAATTATAATCCACGATTATGATTATGAAAAAAGCTAGCTCGACCTAACAACTTTTTAGAGGTTAAGAGGCCACACAAATATCCAACGTCCGAAGTAAGAGAAATGCTTACCAACTCTCTGATGAGTATACTTGGTAGTCACATGCTTGGAAAAATCCCTCCAATCAAGCCGAGCAAAATGTGACTTCATCCTAGTCCGGGAGACAATGTCCATGAAACAGGGCGATGAAAGCCGACCTAACATCGATCAAAACTAGATATATCAAGAACATTGGTAATACCTTCTAGTCTACCCATGGTAAAGATACAATGAAAGATGACAGAGAAATTGGAAAGACTATATGTCAGTATTTCTTTGTGGATATAAGTGGAACTCCACAATACCTACTATATTTGGACAAACATATATGCAGCACCAAGAAAGTCGAAACTCGCGTGCTGACAGAGCGCAAACTATCCTATAATTAAACCATTCATAGATGGAACTCCAAAAGAAACATCTTAGGTCTATCACTGATTCACTACTACTGTACACAAATCCACAAACAATTGACAATCTTTCAGTTAGAGCACAATACCTTTAGTATCCCCATGATGAAAAAATTCAACACGAGTTCCAAGTGGAGAACTTCGTTTTAGCCAATGATTATAGTTCTGTTTCTACTCCTGATTTGCTATTTATGTGTAACACGTTAATAGATTAATTGAAAGGGGAGAAAAGAAAACATGGGGTGAGAAATAGAGAATTACTTACAGCGTAGTATACGAGAAGCGACCGAATCAATCACTGTTCAAAACCCTAGATTTGGCCTGGTGTTAGAAAACTCCTATATTCACTAATTGACGGCACACCAATATCAAGTTCTTAAATATGGAATACAATAATTAACCAAAACACAACACAAAAACACTAGATCTAGGGTTATATAAGAAAACAAAGGAATCTTGGGCGATAATAAATCAATAACAAAATAAATGTAGAAGATATTATTAGAAACAAACCTTGGTCTTAATTTGTAATTGGATCAGTGAATGAACTCAAAATAAATCGATTATCAGGGTTTTCTTAATCGATTATTATTGAGTGATTTTTGATTAATTGTGAGAGTTTTTGCAGTTATTGCTAAGGGTTATGTTCGATGAAACTGGAAAATGGGAGAAGAAGTTTTCTTTTTGGTACAGAAATGGGAGAAGAAGATGAGACAAATGGGGTTAGGCGGAATGTCTTAGGCGGGTAGGATTTTAGTCAAATTTTTAATTTTTAATAATTTGCGCTCAAACTAAATTCAATATTAAGTGCCCATGACATCATAAGGCGTCATAAAATGATGGGAGGTGGACTATGTGGTTGACACTCCATTATAGCGTCAATAGTGAAGCGTCTTAAATACAAGGGATTTGTAGTAGTGAAAACCGAAAGCTAAAAGAGAAGCAGATAGCTTGTCAAACCAACAACGGGAAGCCTGACGGAGCCCATATAAAGACTTTTTAAGACGACAAACCTTACCTTGTGCGTCCACGGAGTAACCACGAGGTAATCGCATGTATACTTCTTCTTCCAAGTCCCCATGAAGAAATGCGTTGTGTACGTCCATTTGATGTATCTCCCATTCTCGAGCCGCTGCAACCGCCAAAAAAACTCGCACCGTAACCATTTTTGCAGTTGGAGCAAAAGTTCTGAGTAATCAATACCTTCCTCTTGCCTATTACCAAGCGCGACAATGTCGGGCCTTAAAACGTTCCACAGAACCATTAGCTTTCAATTTTATCTTGTACACCCACTTATTACCGATTGCGTGCTTCCCGGGCGGTAAATCAACTATCTCCCAAGTCTCATTCCGTCTCAGAGCGTCAATTTCCAAATTCATAGCGTCACACCAACGCTTGTCCTTGATGGCCTCCTTAAAGCTGGACGGTTCAATACAATCGTCTATAGCAGACATGAAAGCACGATATTTCACAGAAAATTTATCCGAGTCCACATAATGTGATAAAGAATAAGGCATACCTGAAGACGGCGACGGGAGTGGGTGAGACGAGGGGAGGCTATTAGCTTCGGCTATATCAATAACGTGAGCGGCTCCTGTAACATACTCATCACTGTTATATCGTGACCAGGGAATATGGTTACGTCGCCCTCTCCCATATACCACCTCATTATCTGACGTCCCTTCGACTAGTCCATGGGATTCTTCATTAACATTATTATCCTTCCCATTATCACAGGGAACATCACTCAACAAAAATACACTGTCCCCAATTGTATCGGTCGGGACTTCAATATCTATGTTGCTGTCATGTCTTGGTTCAACACTTGCCATGGGAAACATGGTCTCATCAAAAACCACATCACGTGAGACGAAAAATTCTTTCGACTCCAAATCGTAAACCTCCCATCCTTTTTTACCAAACGGATAACCCGTGAAAACACAACGTCGGCTTCGGGAAGCAAACTTATCTCCATCACGACGGTGATACTTGGCATAACACAAACAACCAAAAACTCTAATATTAGTATAAATAGGGCTTTTTCCGAATAATAACTCATAAGGGGTTTTACCATCGAGCAGGACAGAAGGTGTCCTGTTTATCAAATAACCGGCGGTTAAGGCACATTCACCCCAAAATTCAACTGGCAAACCGGCTTGAAAATGCAAGGCCCTTGTCACGTCAAGGATGTGCTTGTGCTTTCGCTCAGTTCTCCCATTTTGTTGTGAACTACCGACACAAGTAGTTTGATGCAATATTCCTTTTTCAGAAAAGAAATCCTTCAAACACATAAACTCTGTACCATTATCAGTGCGCACAACTTTTATATCTCTCTCAAATTGTCGCTTCACCATGGCGACAAAATTTTGCAATAAATGAGAAGTTTCAATTTTATGCTTAAGCAGATATACCCAAACAGCCCGAGAAAAATCATCAACGATAGTCAAAAAAGTATCGACTCCCACATGTTGTAGGGGTGCGATAATCTCCCCACAAATCACAGTGAACAAGATCAAAAATTTGTTTAGCCTTATTAGTACTGATAACAAACTTTTCTCGTGCTTGTTTAGCACGTAAACAAACGTCACAAAGATCAACTTCATGATTATTACTAGTTCGGTTAACAAAAGGTAAAAAATTGACTATCCTTCGTGAAGGGTGACCCAGTCTTTTGTGCCAAATTTCTGCATCGTCCTTGTCCCGACTAGCAATGCAAGCTTTGTGTTCCGGAGCCCCTCGTAGAAGATATAGCCGTCCCCGTTGCTCAACCTTACCAATCGTCATCTTCGATACGCGGTCCTGTATTAAACAAGCAGAATCAGTGAATTGGATATTACAGTCAAGATCCACACTCAGCTGATAAACTGACGCGAGGTTACAATCAAATTCCGAGACAAATAAAACACGGGTAAGAATTAAACGACCCCCTAAGTTCACATTCCCTTCATTTGTGGCCTTTGTTTGCTTTCCGTTAGGAAGTCTCACCATACATGGAGTGATGTCATGTACATCGGACAATAATTCGTAACAGCCCGTCATATGATGGGGAGCACCCGAATCTAATAACCAAAGATTATAATCATCTGTCTTACCATTCATACGCGCATTGGAAGCAAACATTTTGGCAGAATTAACATAAGCATACCAATCTTCAATTTCATCGGAATTTTCGGCGGGTTTCTTTATCGTACCGTCGATGAAACCTGTCTTCTATATGGCATGCAATGCTCCCCTGACTTTGACGGACCACTCGTCGTAATTTTCTCCCTTCAACTTTATCTAGGCAATCACGTCACCCGATTTATCACTAGAAGAGATGAAATATGGACTCAGTGTTACTTTGCCATCGTCGCCTGCCATGAAAGTGGGATAAACTAGACCCTAGGATAAGGGCTGTGATACCAAGTTAAAACGTATGTTATTGATTTGGGTAAAAATTAAGTTGTTTGTTACAACCTCACAAAACGTGTATATATACGGAGACTAATACAATAAACCTAACTTATCGAGCCCATACTGTACAAGGCCCAAACACAAATAAAAACTAATACGTTACACTAATTCTAACACCCGATTTGTTTGAATTATGCGTCTTGTATCGGTTTAGTTGGGTGATTGGATGAGGTTGTGTTGGGATTTAATGATAAACTTGGTATTTGGAGTTTGAGTCGAATTTAGTCCCTTGGTCTTCGACGGGAGTCGATTAGGATTTAGATTGTCGCTTCTTCCCCTTTACCTTGCCTTACTCTACTTAGTTGAACACGGGAGTGGGAATTAAGCGGGGTATCCCTAACATTTGCTTCGATTAGCGTGCTTTTCATTGACTTGGGTTAGTTTGGGGAACATCACCGGAGTGAGTCTCCGGCCTAGACTTTAGGATTCCGTCTTACGAACCCGAGAGGGAGGTAAACGGGGTAATTAGTCGTTTCACGAACCCGGGAGGGAGGTGACCGACCTAAAATGCGCATTGTCCTTGTCCGAGAACCCGACTTCCTCGATACTTGGCATTCGTTAGCGTGATTTGAATAAGTCGCGGGTGACATCATCTCTTAGTACCTTTTCTTATTTGATTACATCATTTCAACTCTTTGTTTCTTTAGTTTTCTAGTTCTCTATCTTGTTTTAGATTATTATTAGTTTCTTTATGCATTTATTAGTTAGTCTATCTAGTTTAATCTCACTCTTATCAATTGATTCGCATAGCTAATTATAATCTGAGGCCGAACTAGTATTCATTCCCGATCTCTATGGATTCGACCTGACTTACCCTTGCTATTTTAGCTTAGGTTAGTTGGTTTATTTGATGGTTAGATTGACGAAAAATATCGACTATCATCCTTCATGCCCTGTGACAGGGATCCCCTTCCGGCAGATGCAGTCGATTCAACCGCATAAATCGAGTCCACCTCTTTCTGGGGTTCCGGCTCCGGTAGGGTGATTCGTAACCGCTTCTTGTCTTGCACGTAGACCAGAGAAGCCATTTTCGCTTTTCTTTGGATCCTCCTTACAGTCGTTCGCTTTGTTCCTCCTGTGATCGTCGAGCTCGGGAACTCAAGATGTCGCGGGATTGTTGCGGTACCGCCGACCAGGTCTTCAAGGGTGACATCCTTGTTCAACATGGCAGTAAAGAAGCTGACAGCCTGCACAACTTGAGCGGGCGTGAGCTCGAGGTTGATCCCTTGGTTTACTTCTTCTTACACTTTTGAGGCTTTCGTTCCTTTACCGGGTGTGCTGTGAATTGTGGCCTGCCCGCCACCCCGGGGGGCAACGGTTGGCACGACAGTTCGCGGCGAGGATATCAACATTCACTAACGGGGAACAATGGCTTGTCCTGTCGGATCTACCGTTGTGACTATCTCTTCGATGTCTGGCATCTTCTTGCGACTTTTCGTTCTTTTTTGGAGATTGTCTTGTCAATCCCCACAGACAGCGCCAAATTGTTTTTGTACGAAACAATCGGATTTGAATCGGGTCTAGATCTTGAGACTATTGAGCTTGGATCTTGGCTTTATCCAAGCATTTACTTCCTTCTCTCCTAGCTAGTTGGTGGACCTCCCTGGAGGAGCGGGTCGGTCTTGCCTACACAAGCAGCAAACAGGTCCTCAGAGGTATCCGAGGGGACCCTCTCTGATACCTAAGTCAGTCATTTACCACTTAAGGGTCCTTATTCGAGGAATAAGGTGACATTTTCTAGAGAGAGATTTACTGAGAGAAAATTCATTACCCCTTAATGTCCCATGAGTAAGCGAAAGAGAGAAAGAATGAGACAAGAACATGTCGCTTACCTTAGGCGATGATTTAAGGGCATACCTCGAGGCGTACCTTCAAGGTCAGAATGACCGAGGGCCTCTAGACGCCCTTGGCTAGGACGGGCTAGGGGTCGACTAGGCCGGTCGTAGGTCGGACCTTGAGGTCGTGCTGATGGTCGCAGAGTTTCCTATTGGCGGGTTCCTAAGGGTCGGCCGAAAGGGTCCGGCCTGAGGCTTCGGCACCAGGCATTCAAGCCTGAGGGCTCATAAGGTGGGGTTGATCCGGGTCCAGGATCGGTGGATAGTCTTGATGGATTTCCGACCCCATCAGTAATTATTCGAGTTATAAAATAAACGTAGATAGAAAATTGAGGTGAGTGAGGTAAATAAAAAAATAAAATAAAAAAGGTAGGCAAAAAATTGAGGTTAGGTGAATAAAAAAATAATACTCCTCATTAAATAAGGTATGTGAGGTGACAAAGTTTGAGATGGGAATGTGGATAAAGTATACTTTTGTAGTGAGTATGAGATCGAGTCTGAAAAATGAAAAATGAGTGAAAAGTTGAGGTGACAGAGTATGAGGAAAAAAAATGGATCTGCGGATAAACTTAGTCTAAATAGTAACATAGCGCACGCTTGCGTTCGTCTAATAATATACGTGTACTGAGTACTACTAAAATCCAAGTTAAATACCCTGAAACTGAGTTGAATAATACTCAGCACTCACTTATTAGGTGATACTTCCTCCGTTCATATTCAAAGGGTACATTTTTTACTTGACTGTTCAAATCCAATTGACCCCTTTCCTTTTTAGTACATTTTTTGGATCAAAATATCTTTATTTCACTAATATATTTACACTATATGTCATTGTGAAAGGACATCTTGGATAATTAATTGTTAATTTGTTCCTAATTATTGTACCTTTAATATTATTTTAATATTTTCTTAATCCTTTTGCAAAATAGAAACGGAATCCTTTGAATATAAACGGAGGGAATACGAACTTTAATAGGATGGCCTCGAATTCCGTATGGCTGTATGGAGAATTATTGTCTAATGAAGTAAGCATTAATGATAATGTAGTTGTGGTTGAGCCTGCATTCCAGCCATTAATTCCCCTAAATATTGTGTTCTGTTTCCCCTACAGTATTAACTAAGAAGAATATAACCTCTAAAGTGATATACTACCTGGTTCGCAATCTCTGCCAATTCCTAACACGCATGCCCTCCTCATCCACTCCTATTTAAATCCTTCTACATGCATCATTTGTACTCCTTAATAATCAAAGGATTACTGTGATACATATACTTTTTCTATAATGGATTATGACAATTACATTATAATATTTGGAATCAACAATACCACCTATCACGACTTTATCAAACAAACATCCTACGAGTATTAATAATGAATATAAGAGTAATATTATCAATGAATACAAGTACTTGGCTGAGTAAGGCCCTTTTCTTTTCCGTTTAATTTCAATCCGTTTCAGATCAGCTCAATACCTATCCGCTCATCTCAGTTTAGCTCCAATATTTTCAGCTCTTAAAATAATACTTCAATAATAATAATAATAATAATAAAAGTTCTTGTAATTTGTTTGGTTTTTAATACAAGTTCCATTTTTTAAAATAATAATAATAATAATAATCAATAAATAAATATATATATATATATATAGAGAGAGAGAGAGAAGTAGGTTCAAATAAGGTCCACAATTTTTTTAAGTCTATATTGAAATTACATATGACATACGCTAAAGTTGCATTTGTTCAAAATTGATATATATACAAATGCAACTTTAGCGTATGTCATCTGTAACTTCAATATAGACTTAAAAAAATTGTGGACCTTATTTGAACCTACCTCTCTCTCTCTCTCTATATATATATATATATATATATATATATATATATATACATATGTAATTAAGTCTATATTAAAGTTACAGATGACATACGTTAAAGTTGTATTTTTTCAGAATTGATATATAACTATAACATTCAGCTCTTTTATCACTTCAAGTGATAAAGTGCAACTTTAACACTCATTTCGTGTAACTTTAAGCACCTTTTGTGTAACTTTAACACTTGGACTTATGAACTTATAAGAGTTGTTGGCCTTATGTGAACCTCTCTCTCTCTCTCTCTCTCTCTCTCTCTCTCTCTCTCTCTCTCTCTCTCTCTCTCTCTCTCTCTCTCTCTCTCTCTCTCTCTCTCTCTCTCTCTCTCTCTCTCTCTCTCTCTCTCTCTCTCTCTCTCTCTCTCTCTCTCTCTCTCTCTCTCTCTCTCTCTCTCTCTCTCATATACGACCCCAAAATATGACTTCCCAAACCATTTGACATGTTTACCTCCGATTCATTTACGTTTGTGTTTTTTACACTATTTTTTAGTGAAGATAATCTCTAATGTATATACAATGCAATATAACATATGAGTATTATTTGTATTGTATTAAGATGTATGAATATCAAAATTTTTAAATTTTGTATATCAAGTAAATAAATATATATATATACATAAAAATTGTTCGTTGCCAAGTTTTTTTAAAAAAAAAAACAAAAGTAAAAAAATCAAATGAATTGGAGGCCAGGGAGTACTAAGTTGTTAGAATTATTATTATTACTATTATTATTCTTATTATTATTATTATAAGGGAGAATTTTATTGATGAATCAAAACGCGGATTAAAAAAAATTGGTGGGCAGTCGAGATACGATCTGACCCCCACCCCCTTAACTATAGCAAAATCTAAGCTTAGTAAAAATAAAAGGAGCAGCGCGTGCTACGGCATCCTGCGCTATCGAAAAATTTTGAACTAATTGTTTTATTATTATTATTATTATTATTATTAATTGATTATATATATATAGAGATAGGTTCAAATAAGGTCCACAATTTTTTTAAGTCTATATTGAAGTTACAGATGACATACGCTAAAGTTGCATTTGTATATACATATATACATATATATATATATATATATATATATATATATATATATATATATATATATATATTTCATTTTTTAAAATTATTAGATAATTAATATAAATAGTTATTAGTTTCACCTTCTATCAATTCAGTTCAACTTTCATCAATCCAACTCAGCTCTGTTTCAACCGAAAAAACAAGGCCTAAACTGCGGACTTTTTTTAACAAGAAAAATAATTGGTTAACAAGAAAAATAACTCATGCGACACTTATTATGACCCGGGACCAAGTATTACTTCATGCAACACTTATATTTTAGGTATTCATTATACCATAACTTTCCAGAGGTTATTCAAGAGCATCTTTCCTCTCTCCATCCAATGTCCCCCTAGAACCCTCCCAGAATCTCCCATAAGCGCTGCATAGGCCATCTTGACCGAGTATTCCCCCTCCTTCTGAGCCCCTACCACATGTCACTGGCGCCATATGGGCTTATTGAGTTAAAACCGTAAAGAAACTCTTTTATTGAATAAGTGGTTAAAAATCTTTGTTGAATAAGCGGTTAAAAATCATGCTAGTAATTGAAAATTAAAGAATTAGGGCTTACCATGAATTAATTATCGATGAAAGTCAAAATGAAAGAGAGTGGAGTTAAGATGTTTTTAATACCCCATGCTTCTTAAAATTAAAGCAAACCGGAGTATTTACTTATATGCATGATTTAACATGTCCCCAAAAAGTCTTACCACTCGTACCATTTTAACATATCTCGTACTCCCTCCATCTTACTATAATGTTCCCACTTTCCTAAAACGGATTTCTCACTATCTTGTTTCCATTTTGATTATTTCCCTATTTGGCTATTAACTTTTACAATATACTCCCTCCGTCCTTTATGTTTCTTCATGTTTTCCTTTTTGGGCCGTCTTTTAAGTTTATTCCTGTTTCTATCTTTCCTTTTTTGTATACTCAATTTTACTTTTTTGTCCTTATTGGACCCACATTCATACCCTTTTGTACATACCCACTACCAATATTTATCTATAAACAAATTATTTTCAAGACCCACAATCCATTACTTTACTTCTTTTTATTCAATTACTTATTCTACGTGCAAAAAGAAATGAGAAGAAACATTAAGGACAGAGGGAGTATCACTTTCCCTTTTCATTATTTACCATTGTGCATGCAATCATATTTGGTCTCACTATATTTTTTTTTATTATTTCTTTTGCTTACACTTGGATCCACTTGGAATAAATAGGTATATTCCTTAAGAGACGTGCCCATATGAAATGGGAACATTTCTTTGGGATGGAGGGAATAAGTCATAATGTTATACTCCGTGGCTCCATGCACATCTCTTTCCATTTTATACCTATTCTTTAATGTTAGACACTTCTTGTTCATTTCAGATACTTATATTTCAGTTAAGTTTAGACAATCTATCTATCTATCTATATATATATATATATATATATATATATATATATATATATATATATATATATATATATATATATATATATTAATTGAAAGCATCCCTTGCCACGTGGCAGCATGAATGCATTGAACGGATGACATGTCACAATTCTATATCATTAACTTAAATAGAAATCATTCACTTGATTTATATATAGATGTAGAGTATAATACAGTTCATTGATTTAAATAGAAATAGAAATTCTTGCAAATAAGAATTACTGTATATTTCAGAGCTCAATATAAATCAAATTCATGTACTTAAACGAAATTTTATATTCACTGAAATTATTTATAAATCAAACTTTTTTTTAGTGTAACTTTTTAAATTCATTTAAAAGTGACAATTAATTCCTTCTTTAATTTTTAATCTATATATCAATCCAATGCATATCATAATCAAGACACTATAAAATATTTCTTGATTTTTTTTCCTAAAATCGAGATTAAGAACTCTTTACTCTTAATATCATGACACTTACTTATTTACAACATAAAATTATAATTGCCATATTAATTTTTAATACCGAAATTTGCAAACATTAAAAACATCAAAATACTTTTTAATTGATTTAATTAATTAATCATGTACATATATAACGTAAATAGAATAACTTTCTTAAAGAAATGAAATATTTTTATGTATTAAGGTATATCTAATATACCACATAAGATTAAAAGTTCAAATATTTTAAATTGATTATACCTAGACCTTTCAAATGGGTCGTGCGGGTTTGGTTGGGTCAGAATATGAGTTGGGTTGTATACATACAAGCCAAGTCAAACACGAGTCACGGGTCGGATTATGGTCAGAATATGGATAAGAAATAGTTCTGAACACTTTTTTTTTAACGTTGTTTAAGCCAAAAAATATTCTTAGTATTAAATTATTTTTTTTATTTTAAAAACATTATTATTATACTCTTTAATTAATATTTTTATTTTAAAATAATATTAATTATAAAATTATTTTATTATTAAATGATTAAAAAGAGTTATACGGAATACTAAATTGAATATTTGTTTTATCTTTGTAATTTAAAATATTAAAAGTATTAATTTTTTTAATTATAAATCCAAATATATTATTTAAATATTAATATTTTGTTAATTTTAATAAATTCTCGTTAACTCAATAGGTCGGGTTTCGACTCTAAATTAACTGGTCATAACTATTCGAGTCAAACAGGTACATGACCCTAAAAAAATGGGACTAGCGTGTCAAGTCAAGTTTTGACAGGTCTAATTATATTGAATATACTCCTTATCAAATATGGAGGTGTTGGTATCAAATATGGAATACTATCAAATATAGAGGAAGAGCGAAAGGAGAACAACGGGGAGGCAGACAGCCATGAGGAAGAGGACAGGGAGGATGGAAAACGGGGAGCGGTTAAAATCAATGTAGATGTAGAAGTGAAGGAGGGCGTGGAAGTCGGGGTGAATTTTTTAAAACCGAAGAAAGTACACTTTTTAGAGTGCTTATAGAATACTTTCCCCTGTTTCATTGATATCTTTCAAATTTTCCTTTTCAACCATTTCTTTGATTTCTCCCACTTTCCTTTTTAAGAAATGTGTCACTTTTAAGGTAGAAGAAATCATTGAAACGGTGGTAGTATATCTCATCCATAATTTTTAATTTTAGTTCAATTTAATATATAACTCGGCTATAAAACAGACCCGTGAATTTTCACGGGTTGTAAAACTAGTATTATATATTAATTTGATGCATCCTTGGCCACATGGCAAGGTGTAAGAGAAGCATTGATGACGTGGCAAAACCATATTAACTATCCATAATTAATCTAGGTGCATTATTATAAAAAGAAATAAAAAAAAGAATGTTCCTTTTTAATTCATATTTATTTAACATGAATTAGATGAAAAAAAAATCATTTTTGCATAAAATATTGTTAACATTTGCAATTAAGATAAATAATATAAATATTATCTACAAAGTTTCACAAAAATCCACATTTTTCACAATACATGAAGCAGAACATGTATTTCAAAAGAATTAATTAATCGGTTATTGTATAACTATTTGGGATCAAGGTATGTAACACTCGACCTGTATTATGACCTGACCATAACCTGATTATCCATCTGACCCGTTTGACATGTCTAATCACAATTAAGAAATACATATGTATCATCATTTCGTCATAAAACATGTAAATAGCGATTTGGGAGAAATTTGTACTCTAAAAATATTTTGGATAAAAAATATATCATAAAAAAAGTAATATTAGAAAAGTGTGTATAAGGCATATAGTATTTTTGTTAATTTGTTCTACCAAAAATGAAAATTTGACGAGTTACACTATAAGTAGTGAAAACTAAAAAAGGAACAAAAATCTTAATGAGGGAAAACATTCCTACTAATACACCCTCAATCTTTCTGCGATTTTTTATATAAATTTATCATCATAACATTTTTATTATTTTTATCCAGCAAAAGAAATATATTATTTTTTATTATTTTAAAAGTATTATTATTATATTTAGTAATATTGTTTTTACTACAAAACTATTAATTAAATTTTAAAAATTATTTTATTATTAAATGATAAAAAAAATGTTTAATAAAAAAGTAATATTAGCACCCCGAACTCTTTAACTTTACAGTTAAGGATTGAAAATTAACATCGCCAATTAATGTTACTCAACCCCGCAAAAAAATACAGTGGGATTGTAATATAAAGACCTATCAAACGGGTGCTGCTAATCGGGTCATACGAGTCAGATCAATTATGAGTCGGGTTATACGGGTCAAGGGGTCGGGTTAGGGTTAGGGTCACGGTCAGAAATAGTATCGAATGCATATATTTTTTAGCAACTTTTTAAGTCCAGCAAACAAAATATATATATATATATATATATATTTTTTTTTTTTTTATTATTTTAAAAGTATTATTATTATAATCTTTAATAATAATGTTTGTACTTCAAAAATATTAATTCAAATTTAAAATTATTTTATTATTAATGATAAAAAAAATGTTGTATTAAACTGAATATTTGTAATTTAAAATACATATTTATTTTTTAAATATACTTTTATATCCAAATATAATACTTTATTAATTTCAATAAATTTTCATTGACCCAATGGGTGGAACAAGTTGCGAGGTTTCGACCCTAAATTAACGAGTCATATTGGGGTCGATCAAACGGGTTGTGGGCCAAAAAAATGAATTCACGATCCTAAAGAGGGGGTTGCTTGCAAACATCAAAGTTGAATCTAAATATTTTAAGTGATTTAAATAATACAGTATCATGTACGTATTCGATTCTTTAAAGAGTTTATATATGTCTAAAAACATTGAGAACAAAATCGATTAAAAGATATTTAAGGGTAAAATTAGTACCCGGACTACGCTTTTAATTCCGTTTAAGGGTCTAAACTCTAATCTTTAACTTTTCGGTTAAGGGTTGAAAATTAACACTAAAGTTAAATTATTCAACCCCTCAAAAATAAAGCTGAAGCGTAGTATGTATACGTGTAAAAAGGGTCCAGCGGGTCGGGTTATGCGAGTCGGATCCAAATACGGGTCAGACCAAATATGAGACCGGTTATACGGTCAAGGTTCGGATTAGGGTTAAACATAGTTTCGAACGCCTATATTTTTTTACAACTTGTAAGTCCAAAAAAATATTTTTAATATTAATTTTTTTAATATTATTGTTGTACTCTTTAATAGTAATGTTTATATTTTAAACAATAATTAATTCAATTATTAAAACTATATTACAATTAAATGATAAAATAAGTTGTATTAAAATGAATATTTGTAATTTAATATATTTATTTAATTATAAATCCAAATATAATATTTAGATATAAATATTTTATTTTATTTTAATAAATTCTTACCGGTCGAACGATTTGGGTAGGGTTTCGATCCTAAATTAACGAGTTATTTTGGGTTCTGTCAATCAAGTTGTGGGTCTACAAAAATCGAAAATGGGTTTATGACCCTATAGGGATTAACTAATCTTTGAGATAGTATATAGTCATGTTCCTTTCAATTTTTTTTAGTTAATCCGTATGATAATGCACGTACATAGTACCCCTCTGATTTTTATTCATTGCACGTTTGATTAAAATAATCCACCGATATATTGATAAATAAGACAATATAATAAATAAAAATCGGAGGGACTACCATGAATACTCTTTTTCTAATACATATTTTATTTGAGTTCATATATGATATATATCCCATTCATAATTTTTAGTTTTATTTCAATTTATATATAACACAATTAAGAACTAACCCGTGAATCTTCACGGGTGATAAAACTAGTTTAAGTTCAGTTTAATTAGTCCAGTTAAATTCAGTTAAGTTCAGACACAATCAGTTAAATTCAATTATTATTATTATTATTATTATACTTTATTTATTAATTTTATTATTATTATTATTATTATTATTATTATTATTATTATTATTATTATTATTATAAAAAGGAGAATTTTATTGATGAATCAAAACGAAGTTTACAAAAAATTGGTGGGCAGCCGAGATACTATCTGGGCCCCCACCCCCTTGACTATAGCAAAGCTAAGCCGAGTAAAAGTAAATAGAGCAGCGCGTGCTCCAACATCTTGTGTTATCGAAAAATTTTGAACCATTTTGAGCAAACTGATAGCATCTGTACTCCAATTCCCCCAGCGAAGAAAAGGAAAAAGGCAAGAACCCATATCCACGTCCCGCGCATAGACCCCGGTACTTAACGCACTTGCGTCGAGCAGCGTCGACAACAACACGCTCTAGCATGAATTCGGAGAGCTCGGACTGAATTTTATTATTATTATTACTATTATTTTTTTTTCTATAAAACCGGAACTTGTATTAAGAACGAAACAAATGACAAGAAGTTATTGGTGGGTAGTCGAGATACTAATGGGACACTCACTCCCTTAGAAATAGCAAAGCTAAATCTTGTGAAAATAAAAATAGCTGGGCGAGCCCTCACGTCTTGAGAGATAGAAATTTTTTGAATCCGTTTGAGTAATGCACGAACCTCTGCGTCAAGCTCCCCCAGCGAAGAGAAGAAGAAAGACAATAATCCATAACCAACTTGGTGCACAAATCTCCATACTGGAAGCATATCATTATCATTATCATTATCATTATCATTATCATTATTACTACTATTATTAATAATTTTTAATATTTTTAATATTATTATTTATTTTTAGAAAAAGAGAATTTTATTGATGAATCAAAACGCAGTTTACAAAATTTATTATTATTATTATTATTATTATTATTATTATTATTATTATTATTATTATTATTATTATTATTATTATTATTATTATTATTTACTTCAGTTAAGTTAAGTTAAGTTAGTTAAGTTCAGTTTAGTTTAGACCCATTCAGTCCAGTTAAGTTCAGTTCAGAATCATTCATTTGTTCAGTTCAGATTTATTTAGTTCAATTCAGATATTTTCAGTTCAGTTACGTTAGATTCAGTCAATTTCAGTTCAAAAGAACAAGCCTTAGTCGATATTTATCTAAGACTTTATTATAATGTAGATGCATAGAACTAAAATTAATACTCCCTCCGTCCCTAAATGATTGTCCCATTTCCCAATTATTTATGAGAAATATTTTATTGAAATGTGACAATCTTAGTGGGACAGAAGTAGTAGATGAGTACTGTACACACCCGCATTTTGTCTGCTAGTGTCTATAGCAGTTCTCGAAAAAACACCCGCTGATGATCGGACGTAAACGTGACTTAATACGCTCGAATACGGACTCAGAATCAATAATATCCGACGTGGGCATTTAGCGGAGTACAAATCTCTCAAAACCGACCTCAAATCCAGGCCCAGTGGGTCGTTTCCAATAAAACGAGACTAATTTGAGCCAAAACCGACACCAAAAATAAAACCATTTTTTAGCGACCGGGTCAAAACCAGGTCAAAGACGAATACGACACAAAAAACAGCCAAGTTTACTTCTAGAAGCTAGTCCAACAACCAAGATCCATTAAAAAATGGTCAACAATCATTCCCTATTTACACTCCCTCCTTCCCGACCCACTCGATCGAGTGGTTCACACCGAACCGGACTCGAACCGGGCACTCGATCGAGTGCACACGCTCCACTCGATCGAGTGACCCTAAACCGGGGTATTTCTTCTATAAATACCCCGTCACCCTAAACCATTTCACAACTTTTGACACTACAACCATTTACACAACATTTGCAAACCCTAATCACCTTACACTACAACTTCACCACCTTTCAATCATCCATCTACATATACACACATACACATTTAAATCCCCGAGATCAAAACTCGTCAAAGACACACACCATAACTCACGCTACATATCTCGACACTCCCGCGCTCCCGTCGCTATTATGAGTCCGTTTCCGAGGCCATTTTAAGCATGTAGGTTGAGGGTGTAATTCAATCCCGACATCCCATTCTCCCTTCTTCTTTTTATCGTTCTTTTATATATATATATATATATATATATATATATATATATATATATATATATGTATACGTATTATAATTAGTCGATAATAACGATACTATTTAATAACTAACACTAACATTTTATTTTCATTACTAACATTTTAATTTTGCTACTAACATTTTATTTATCGCAATCTAACATTTTATTTATGTACTCTAACCACTAACATTATCTATTTATTTATTTACATTTCGTCATAATACTAATACCGTGTATAAGTATATAATTTATAAACCTTTTTCGGATTGAACGCGTTTAACTACGACTACCGCTCCAAGTCCGTTTAATCCCTTTACGAGTCGCGACAATGGTGGCGCCTTTCGAGGAGCACCGCCCTAAGCACTCAAGGGCGTAATGTGATCGTGGTAGTACGTAGTTGAACGCGTCCGATACCATTTTCAAAGATTGATACGAAACCCGTTGACGTTAAACAAAGCATCACATAATCCGTAAGGATTATTATAGATGTAGTAACGCGGAGGGAATTAATTTCGTCCTAATCTGATTCAAAACAATTTTATAACATCTTTTTATAAAATTCCGATGCCGGACTTATAATCGTATAGTACCGAAAACCGAGTTAAGTTTAAATCATGCAATATTTTTACGTAACTCGGTCAACCATCGATTTTGAATAAATAAAAACGAAACTGCCACCTTTTTCAAAATGAGCCATGACTCGTACAGGGGGCACTCAACCGAGTGCCATGGGCCACTCGATCGAGTAGCACCCCAAAAACCGGGCAGTAGGTCCTTCAAAGGCTCACTCGATCGAGTCTTTGCCATGACTCGGTCGAGTGGATTCCTTTTTCCAAGCAAGTCGAGTGCTTCTTTTATAATCCAAGCCTCGTCATTTTTTTTACGACTTAGTCATCGCGTGCAAAGTCAATCACGTGATCCCTTTTTTCAAAACTCATGCATTTTATTCTACTTTCACGACTTTGATTAATGTCTTACACGATTAGTTTTGCGTCGACGACTCTTTAGTCGTATCCGATGCATGACCAATCAAGACTCCAATCTTTTAATGTGATAAGTCGGGATAAGACATCGAGATCCGGGATCGAGCTAGCACCACGCTTTGGTCCCATACGCGAACGCGTATTAAAATCTCCGTCCTCCGTTTAATACACAATATAATGTGTATTTAATCGAAGTTTGTCCATTTATTCAATTTACGGTCTAGCTTATATTTACTATTTAACGGTCCGTTTATAGTTAATATTTACCGTTTCGTGATTCGATTATTCTATTTTATTGCTCGTTGTATTGTAAATTCCGGGTTGTATTCCGCCCGTGTAATTTGTAATTTATTTATGATTTTTCTATTTTCGATGTTTGCCATTTATTTATTTAAATGAACATCACATACTAAATCACTTTGACGTGAATCAAGATGCATTAAAATGATGTAGTTAACAAATAATTCGCATGCTTAGCCGAAAACACTGTTTGCATATCATTTAATCATTTTACTAGCGCGCGTACATGAACACGAAAGGTATCTTAGTAGAGACCGCTAAAGAGCGGGCGGGGTTGGGTGTCCTTTGTGGGTAGAGCTGGCAAACCGGGCCGGGCCTATCTTGGTGGCCCGGTCCGGCACGAAAATAAGCACGCGGCCCGGCATGGTAATGACGTGGCGAAAAGCACGGGTACGGCACGATCGGTCCCAAGTCGGGCCGCGGCGCCAATTTGAAGAAAAGTCTGTGCCTAGGCTGCTAGGCACGGCCCCGCACAAGGAACGTTTGGGCCGGCACAACTCTAAATCCAAAAAAATGAAAAATCCTAAAAATTTGGTCGGGCACGACGGCCCGGCACGACCGGGCTCGGGCTAGGAACCGTGCCTCGGCGCATGTTCTCAGAGTCAGGCTCGGCACGACACGGCACGGCACGGTGGGGTCTACCAGGCACGACTGGGCCGGGCTGGACGGGCACGAAGCACGACTGGGCCGGCACGAAGCACGGTCCGGCACGTCCGAATTGCCAGCTCTATTTGTGGGCTTCCCAACACGTATCCTCACCCCTTACTCAGAACCATGGTTTTCGGATGTCCGAAACCATTGGCGCACGAGAGTCACTAGGCATCGGTATCGTAATGCAAAGAGACGAACTCATAAGCTCTAGCACTAAAAGCGGGCCGTTCTTTGTGCACGAAACGCCCAAGTGTAGAGAGAGTTCGAACGGGTCCGAATTTCCATAAAATTCGGTGGCGACTCCAACTACGATTTAAATTTCAACCCGAGAACAATCTTACCACGAGATTCATTTGCCTACCCAAACCCGCGCGTGGCCACGCCGGGGTGAAACTACGTCATGTCCACAAGTACCATTCGCAAAATAAAATAAAATTAATACTCCATGCACATCATTTTCCTCACTTGATTGCATAAATTGAGTACTGCATCATACGGAGTAGTACCGTAGTCTCCACTCCATTCGCATACGAGTAATAATTAACTTGAGAGTTCAAACTTCAAACTTCCAACTTGTCACCCCTATACTGATTTCCCTCCCTACCTAATTAATCAACCGGCCATATGGCAAGTTCATCCTCCTCATCCCGCAACATGCCACCTCACCACCTCCTCCACCTCTACGGCGGCTCAACTGCAGCCCCTCCGCCAACCCCATCATCCCAACAACCCACTCCATCCACCACCACTACTGCTGCCGCTGCCGACACCCTCGCCCGCCTCCTCCACCGCCTCCCTCCCACCCTTTCCTTCCCCACTCGTCTCTCCCCACGCGCCACCCCGGCCCCCCTCCCCACCACTCTCACCCCCTCCTCCTTTCAACTCGGTTACTTCCAACTCACCCCTCCCCACCACCCCATCTCCCCCCAACTCGCCCACTCCGCCGAGTCCGAGGCCACTTCCCTCTTCAACTCGCCTCCCCAACAAAATCACGCTCTCCTCCCTGCCGACTGGCCCGTAGGCTTCGACGGCGGCGACGACGACCATACGGCGTCGTTTTGCTTCAACCCCGCGAAAATGATGTCCGAGTCATCAGCTCAGTTAGCTAGTTTGACTGTGCTGAGTCGCGAGATGGAGAAGGTGGGGTTGGATGCGGTAGAGCAGCTAGCATGCACCATGGGGTTCGTGAACCCGTTTAGAACAAACGGGTCGTCGGGGCACAGTTCGCTGATGTGGGTATCCTTGACGGATGAGCCGGAGAAAACGGGTCGGGTGTACCCGTATGTGGTGGGGTTGCAGTACCAGAGTAGCGCCCGAAAGTGGAGGTTATCCTTGGATGTAGGTTCGGTGGAAGTGGAACCTGAGGTTGGGTCGCTATTGGTCACGTTCGGAGATATTGCTCAGGTAAATTGAGAAATCCCCCGTTCCACTAACCAAATAACCCTACTCACGTATTTTCCCGCCTAAAGTTTTCTACAACAAAAAAAAATTCGGGCTATGCGGTTGAACCATTGACCTCATGTATACACGCCCCTTCTCCACTCCAACTACACTCTAACATCTTACTGATACAAAATGTCACTACATCACACATAAAGCTATACGACACATGAGGTATGTAATTAAGGAAATCTGATTAATTAAGGAAATCACATGTTTTAATTGGAATGTATTGATTATATATAATATATAGTAATCAAATAAGATTTAATTGATGGATGGTTCATACTAACTAATTGATTGTTGTTGATTGATTAACTGATTGATTATATGCCATGTATATCACAAAAATTATTTCAGTAAAAATATTACTCCGTATATTATAACACTCTTATATGGTATGATTAATCTTTAATATTCTTATTCTTATTTGATAGCATAATCTTACCGTATAATCTTGAACATATAATATTTTTGTCAAATAAATTCTACTGTTTTTAAACCTCTATTCTATAAATAACTACTCTATAAATTATTATAGGATACTACTGTTTCCCATATGCACGGTTGATACTACTGGTTTATAGTATATTATTTACACGGCATTATTTGTACATATGCAGGAAATCACATGTTTTAATTGGAATGTATCACACACAATATTTAATATGGAATGTATCATCAATCTTTCTTTTAAAAGTATAAGCATTTTGTATTCCGTTTTAACCAAATACTTGCATTATTTTAGTTAATTGAAGATTGCACTATCCCGTACAATATTTCACATAGAATATAAAATAGTTACGATTATTATTATTGTATAATATGTGTCACGTGATATATATACATGTGTTATTCAAGTCTACACTAGAAGATATTACTATAATTTTACCTATTGTTATGATATATCATAATATTACGATATGTATAATCTTATTCCATGATCTATTCAATATAGGATATTTGTAGATATTATATAGTAACAATATAATCACAAGTATTGATTATATATAATATATATAGTAATCAAATAAGATTTAATTGATGGACGGTTCATACTAACTAATTGATTGTTATTGATTGATTAACTGATTGATTATTTCATGTATATCACAAATATTATTTCAGTAATCAAATATTATTTCAGTAAAAATATTATATTATAACACTCTTATATGGTATGATTAATCTTTAATATTCTTATTCTTATTTGATAGCATAATCTTACCGTATAATCTTGAACATATAATATTTTTGTCAAATAAATTCTACTGTTTTTAAACCTCTATTCTATAAATAACTACTCTATAAATTATTATAGGATACTACTGTTTCACATATGCACGGTTGATACTACTGTTTTATAGTATATTATTTACACGGTATTATTTGTACAAAATTACTCACCTACCTTATTCTTATAGGATATTATTCATGATTTATTATATATATAATTCACCTAACTCATTCGTCGGATATTTAATCCCGTACACATTTCACATACAAACATCATTCTAGCTTCACTTCCATACTATACGTAATATTCTTTTAATTTTCTAATCTTTCAACTTTATTTACACCATACCCAAAAAATGTCTGCGTCTCAATCCCGACGTTTCAATATGGTCGGTGACATTAATGACACCAAGGAGACGTGGAGAATCAGGGTAAGAGTCATTAGGATGTATTCCGTACCGGCTTGGAATAATCCAAATGAAATTAGTCGGTTTGAAATGGTTCTACTCGATGAGAAGGTATAAATCCCCTTTTCCACTAAAAGAATAACAATCTTAAGTTTTTTCCCGCCTACTTTGTATGGGCTATAGTTTGGGCCTATCTTGGTAGGATCATTTAGTTGTTAAGGCGGTTGGGCTTATCCATCATTCGTCTACGTAATTATGTACTTAACGTGATTCATATATCAATCTATAATTATGCCATATACACTATTACATACTTGGCAGCTAATTACGTACTTAACTTGATCCATATAATTATATGTTATATATATCAATCTACATTATTTCCCATATATTATGCCATAAATTCCTAATTTTATTAAGATTTTACGTCAATTTAATCCAATCAATCTTATCTTACTCCATATGAAGCCACAACAGTGTTATATCTAACTATAGTAATTTTCATAAGTTTATAGTTATAACTTAGTAATTTATTAATTAGTAATTGTAAAGTAATTTCGAATTTAGATAATCAATAATCTAATCAAATGTATAAACCCCTGCATGTATGCACGGTAGTTATAGAAATTTGGTTTGAACCCTGTCAGCATTATTTTACGGTTTTCCCTTTTACGAATATACACTGAGAGAATAACTCTCTCTAAAGTTTTATCTCAAAACTACTCTACTCTAAATATGGAAGGAAAAAATCATTACATAAATTAAAGATTAATAAATAAATTTCAATCTATTAATTGTCATTAATACAAAAAATGACAATTTTTTTTATGAAATCAATTTGGAAATTTATTATAATGTTATTAACTTTGTGACAAAAAAACGTATTTCTCTGAAATGTAAATATTTTCGAGATGATGTTTTTTACTTTAATTTCTACAAAAATATACAAAATCGGAGTATACCAATAAACTCTGTGTGATTTTTTTTTCACAAATTAAATCATGACTGAGTTCACATGATACGTGGGATAACTCATTTTATAAAAAATGAAAAAAAATGAAAAAAAAATCCTTCATTAAGTATTGAAAATTTAGGACTTTTCTTACTACAAATAAAAATTGTTCCCCATAACAACTAAAAAATCATCGGTACATATTTTTTACAAAATAGTACTCCGAAATTAAAAAGAGAAATGAGTATGTATCTTTAAATTCAAGATGACATATACGGAGCATAAAAAATATACGTACTATTTTCATTAAAACACACATTTAATGACATTTCAAAATATTATCCAATTATCTTGATTTGTTTTGCAATGTCAAAAATATCGTCATATATATACCTGCATATATCATTGTTAGATTAATAAAAATAAAAGAATTGAAAATCTAAAATAAAATATGTTATAAAATAAATTTATTAAAAATACCGTGCATCATTGCACGGGGTCTATACTAGTTGAATTATTAAGTGGAGTCAGCGTTAACTTTTTAATTATTATTATTATTATTATTATTATTATTATTATTATTATTATTATTATGGATTAGTGTAAGTCTTATTAAGCTAGCTTTACTTGTACATTGTTTTAGTTGTTCCATATCGCTATCATGCAGGCGTATGAGTTAGGAGTTGCCCAATTTGATTGGATTATTATGAGTTACGAGTTAGGCCTAAAACTAATCCATTTTGGTTGCCTTATCGTATTAGCTAGGCAACCATATCATGATAATGCCATTATATGCACGCGTCACTTATCCAATATATAATTTAGAGAAAAAAAGGGTAAGCTCAAATGGGAAGAACTTTTTTACTTCGACCGAGAGATTGGGGATTCGATTCTCATTTGCGACGTAGTGCGCTCTTTGGATATAAAAAAAAACTTATTCAATAGTTATTTAACCAGACTATCTTACTCATGAAGCCATTTTGAATGCATCATCTTCATATCATATATGATTTTTCGTTCCAATCAATTCCTTACGTTCACTTTTTCGACACTATTCATAAGTGAGAAGAATTTTCGATATAAATTTTAATATATAAGATAAAATATAGTCATGTGAGTTTTTGTTTAAATTGTGTAAGAATGCATTATAAATATCAAATTTTTTATAATTTCTAGAAATATATGTATAACTAAATATATGAAAAAAAACGAGCATTGGTGTACGTGTATAAAGCAAACGCGTGAATTGATTGAAACGGAGAGTGTATATATGTCCTTGGACGCTCACTTCATCCAAAACAAATACCGAGTGATTTGTTTAAGTGCTCCCTTCGGTACATTACTTCATTTTTTTCTATTAATTTTCATTATTTTTGGATGGTCCAAATTTATTTCGTAAAGATGCAACGATTATCAATTTGATGAGGTAGAGAGTGTTGATAATTTTATATTCTTCTATTAAAGGTAACAAGAAGGTAAGGGAGTGAATCCATACCCAATTTATTTAACTACTACCCAAATCCCAAAAAAAAAAGTCTAAGTTGATTTTCAGCTTTTCACTACCCAAAATAGCAAAACGTTAGACTTTAAAAAGAATTGTCTCCACAAATTTTTTTTTGAACGAAAAGATCATTTCATTAGTAAAAAGTCATACAACATCAAAATCTTATATCGAAACTGAACGAATACAATACCATAAGATTTGAGTAAAATAAATTCTCATTAACACAAAGATCTGTCACTATGATTTTGATCCCCGCTTCTGCACATCCTCTTTCAACATATCGCTGTTTAATGATACAACTTTTCACAATAGGGTCTTCGGATCTTCCAAGGTTTTGAAGAGAATTGATTTTATTTAACTTGATATATTGCAGCCGACAGTCTGACATGAGATGTCATATAAATGAACCGTTGAGGTACCGATTTTCCGCGTCCTCTCCACTATCAAAGAAATAACTTCTCTCCTAACAGAGAGAGCGAAACCCATCAATTAATGGGAACGAATCTCTTTAGAAGGAGAGGACAATTATTGTAGATATAATAATAACACTAATACTAATATTAAAGCTATATAATTAATTAATTGGGAGGCTTACCACCAATTAATGGTGGTAGCCTTACCTCACTTTTTTTGGAGGTTAGTGTTTTCTTTGAAAGAGGGAGAAGAGTTTATTTATCTCCAATTAATAGTGTTTTCTTTGAAAGAGGTTTTGGAGGCTAGTATTTTCTTTGAAAGAGGGAGATAAAATTTTAATTATCTCCACAAATAGTTACGGAGTATTTTATTTCTAACTCTGGCCTTTACTCCATGATGAGATGATGTTAGTTTTAAACCAATCAAGGAGGTGCAATTAAGCAGGGATGAGTCTTACTAATTTATTTATTTTAGTTCAACGAAGCGCACTTAGGGAGCTAGAGAGATTCAAACCTGGGACATATCGTCCACACTATCCAGTGTTAACCACTAGGCTATGACATCATCGGCGGAGTCTTACTTATTAACTTTGGTGTAATTGTAATGTTGATCGATGATAGGTATGGAGCAATGGGAAAGTAAACAAGGTTAGAGGAAGACCAGCCACAATTTTAAAGGAAGAAGTGAGAACAACAGGGTCGCAAGGTATATCAATGACGATGTTGCTCACACTTCCTATGGACAGCACGGTCTCACCCCTACTCTTAGCCCCTTCAACCATCAAAGTTGACAAAAATAAAGATGGTAAAGAAGGCAATTATGATGATGATCAAAGTGTGGAGGAAAGCATCAATAATGGAAGTAACGAAGAAGACGAAGAGGGTCGTCTCAGAGTCTTCAACTCCTTTCAATTTGAAGACTACGCTTGGAGAATTTACCATGAGCGTTTGCACTTGAAAGATCCTCTTGATAGATATAGGAGACTACGTTAATAGAAAAGTAACACAGACTGTCTAGCAAGTGTCATATGCAAGATTTCTTCAATAGGGTTATTTTGGTGATTTTTTTGGTTTATCCCATTGCTTTGTTTTGATTAATTTGCTTATTTTCGATATTATTGAACTTGGGTGAGTGTCTTCTCTTTCCTTTTTTTTTTTTCATTGTTTGGACAATTGGTTGTTTTCTTCCACTTGTAATGTAAATAAGAAATTAGAATGAATAATTATGATACGGAATTTGGTATATGAAATATGATAGGGTAGTCTGTCGGCTCGGCCGTGCCAAACTGCCCATACTCGGATCCGAATGAGTCCCTGATGAAGTTTCAATACTTCGCAAGCGCATGATGTAATCGTAGCACAATAGAGGGTCGATCCCACAAGGAGCAAAGTGATGCCTAGTCGTGTTTACCCTAATTAAATGTTTATCTAAGTCCATGAATGGTAAGAATGGTGAACTATATCTAGAATGAGGAACGATGATAACCTTAGGTAAGAATTAGAACTAAAAAGAATATTAGAAAACTAAACACGAAACAAACGAAAACTAAGAATAACGATAACTCAAATAGGAGAAGGTACTAAGGGATGATGTCACCGACGACTTGCCTAAATTACGCTAGAGTATGTCAAGTATCGAAGAAATCGGGTTCTAGGATGAGGATATATGCGCGTTCGAGGTCGGTCACCTCCCTCCCGGGTTCGTGAAACGACTAACTACCCCGTTTACCTCCCTCCTGGGCTCATAAAACGAAATCCCAAGGTCAAGCCCGGGGGTCACTCCCGTGATGGTTCCCAAACTCACCCAAGTCAATTAGACATACGCTAACAAACACTAGTGTACTGTTGGGGATATCCCGCTAAATTCTCACTCCTGTGTTCAATAAAGTAGAGTAAGGCAAGGTAAAAGGGGAAAGTCGACAATATATCCTAATTGACTCCCGTCGATGACCAAGGGACTAGACTCGACTCAAACCCCAATAACCGAGTTAATCCATAAATCCCCAAACATCATCATCCAATCACCCTATCAATCCGATACAAAGCATACCATCATGCAATTCAAACAAGTTGGAGCTTCATCGACCCCTAGTGGGAAGACTACTCACTACACATAATTATTAGGCTAATCCAAATACTAATTAATGATCTAGAGATAATACTAAACATAACAACTACTCACAAACCCACAAAACAATAATAAGATCATAAAGCTAAACACGATTAATGATAGAAATAATAAAAGTAAATTAGAAATTACTCCCTTCAAAGATGTGTTTATTAAAATTTACTCCCTTATGATTTTTTTTTAATATTTTACACCCAAAAAGATGCAAAACTTCAAAATTTACTTGCAAATCACTATTCCGATGAGTTTGATTTTACTTCAAAATTTATTCAAAATTTGCAGTTTAAATAGACCGAATGTGACCTTATCTACAAGGATTTTCTCAAATGTCTAAGTTTTGCAAATTTCAAAGCAAGAATTTGAAGAGAGAGGCCTACCGACAGACTCGACTCTGGACGTGACAGGGTGAGTCGACAGACACGACTTGGGCTCTCGAAGGGTTGGACCGTGACTCGGTAGGGGAGTGGGCCACCTAAGATGACAAGACTCTTAACTTGCGCTATTCCATAGCCTAGGCGATTTGCAAAACGGTCGAATCTCGAAGTGGGACAGATGTGTTATACAGGGATTGCAGTAGTCTGTAATGAGACTGTTTCAGTATGACAGAACTTTAGCAGTAGCAATGCTGTAGTCTAGTGCTCTTTGAATTTTTTAGTTTTGGGGTATATCCTCAAAATAGGTGTTGCTTCGAGTCCCTGACAGATTCTCGTCTTTGCCTGAGCCGAGTACTAGGACACACTATAGAAAGAAGGCTAGTTTTTTTAAAATTTGGATTTTGTGAGTAGATGGAGAGCTTCTGCCTAAGAGAAGCCCCTAGGACGGCAAAACGAACTGTTGAGAACATGACAGTGTCGTGATAGGAATGATGGTGCTTTTTGAATTTGTGTCAATGTGGGTGGTTCTGCTCTTGTCAAAGGGTCGTCTACGTATTCACGTGTAGTGAAATCAAACCAAGTCGTAGTTCAGGAGATTGGAAGATATGTTATGGTGCCTAGTTTATTAGGGCTTTGTGTTTAACTAGCCATACTAACGGTGTAGGCTAGGTGCATTCCCGATGATGTTTTGATCAAAGGGCTAGAACAGTTAGGATGTTGATCCTGTGACTGTGAGCGTTCTCCGGGGTAGCCCCCAGAGGTGGTGTGAACTATTTGGGCATGTTCTATGCCGACTGCGGGTTGATTTCCCGTTTTTGGGGCTGGTAACTGGTTTGGATGTTTTTGGGAATCTGGAGCTAGGTAATAAGTAGCTTTGATGATTCGAAATCTGGAGCTCGATTTTGTGGAGCTAAAGCTTCGAGTGTAAGGTATTGTAATGTCGTAGGTGTTAGAATTATGAAAGATTGAGAAAGATTATTGTGAATTGCATGATTAATATTGATGTACAAGGGTCATATTTATAGGATTACAATGGGTACAAGTATAATATCACTAGGATATTCTAAGAGATACAGATTACCTAAAATAAAGATTCTAAGAGATATAATTAACTAAACTAAATTATATCACAATACAATAATATATTCTAGAGATATTATATTAATATCTCTAATATGCTCCCGCAAGATGGACGGCGGAACGGAAAGTCCAATCTTGGAGAAAATAAGAGGAACGAATATCGGGTGCGTAAACTCGCCAGTGTCGGGTGAGGGTGCGTAACTCGCCAGTCTAGGGTATCGAAACATATCGCGTAAACTCGCCAGTCTCGGGTGCGTAACTCGCCAGTCTCGGGTGCGTAAACTCGCCAGTCTCGGGTGCGTAAACTCGCCAGTCTCGGGTGCGTGTGCGTAAACTCGCCAGTCTAGGGTAGAGAGATTAAACCACAAAATTGGGTTTAAGGGGTAAAAGATTAGATTCAGTGAGGGTGAAAGGAAGGAAAGGTTATGGGGTGAGGGAGAAGGGAAAAATATTTTGATGCAATTCGACGGTAGGGCAGCGGAAGACGGGGAGGTTCAGGCCGATACAACGGATCTCTGCTCTGATAACATGTTAGAATTATGAAAGATTGAGAAAGATTATTGTGAATTGCATGATTAATATTGATGTACAAGGGTCATATTTATAGGATTACAATAGGTACAAGTATAATATCACTAGGATATTCTAAGAGATACAGATATTCTAAAATAAAGATTCTAAGAGATATAATTAACTAAACTAAATTATATCACAATACAATAATATATTCTAGAGATATTATATTAATATATATAATAAACTAAATTATATCTCTTAGAATATTTATTCTAGAGATATTATATTAATATCTCTAATAGTAGGAAGGGGGAATTCAAGTAAAAATGACCCGAACTTCGATTGGGGTAGGTTTGATAATGCGGGATCTGATTTCCAAGTATGGCCCTAATGGTTAGGGTGTATCCTATGGAGCTTGAATCCTCGAAATTTCGGGCTGTCTCTTAGCTTAGGTCTCGAGAAGGTCTTGAGGGTTGTAATGTGGGAAGGTTAGATGGGACGTTAGCTGACCAGCTTGGTTGTCATTCTATTATATAATGGTAATTCTTGATTTGACTGTACCCCGGTCAGGGATTCTTCACTTGACCGTACCCCGGTGAAGGGATTGACCATACCCTGGTCAAGTGATTTTTTCACTTGATTTGACCGTACGTACCCCGGTCAAGGGGTTTTTTCACCTGATTTGACCGTACCCTGGTCAAGGGATTGACCATGCCCGGTCAAGGGATTGACCGTTCTCCGGTCAGAGATTCTTTACTTTTGGGTAAACCGTTAGCCATGGTCAGGGGCTTTTGATCGTTAGCCACGATCAGGGGCTTTTCACTGTTAGCCACAGTCATGGGTTTTTTTTTGGGTTGACCTCTTAGCCCCGGTCGCGAGATCTTCATTTTTGTTGACCTTTTTAACCTCGGTCATGGGTGCCTCTTTTTTTTATGATGGCCTGCTTTTCTATTTTGGCCTTTTGCTTTTCCTTGGACTTTTGATTTTTTTTGTCTAGTTTTTTTTATTACCGTTATTCCCTTCATGGTATTAGCAATAAGCACGGGTATTCCGGATCTGTGGCGTCCATTTGTGGGCGGATCTGGGGTTGGGCCTATCGGTTGGATTAGGCATTTGGAGCTAAACCTTTGTAAGGTATAAGCATAGTTGGTGCTTATGTGCGTGCAACTCGCGGTGGAGTATTCTACAATAAACACGGTAGTTTGGATCTCGGTATTGTCAGCATAATTCCGAGCAAGTTTGGCGGAAACATCGTCCCGTGTTGGGTATCTCTTAGCGTTGAGTGTATAGAACAACAATGCTTCCGTCTTTTCTTTTGGTCAGACTAACGCCTAAGGTAGGGATTGGTTAGTCTTATTGGAGGGGTGTTTATTGTGGGAAATGGGCTTGCCTTCCGTCTTGAACCCAAACTAGGAGATTACCTAGATTTGTCATAGGATTCGATACCGCTCGTGCTAAGGGTAGTTTTATGGACTTCTATGCCAGACATGGAACAGGTAAAAGGGAAACACGGGCTCGGTTTCCTGCAATCATTATAGATGTGCCTATAATAGTCACGTGCATGTGCTATCACAGTGTATGATGGTGTTCATCATGTTCTCGGAAACACATAAGGAAAGCATGTAGAAAAGATGGAATACTGAAAAGCTAACTTTTTTGAAATGAAAGAGTTGACAACGTACAGACGACTCTGACCTTAACTTAGAAAATTGAAAGACATAAAATCCAAGATTCGGACTCAAACTTGGACTGAAATCAAATCCGGACTCTTGGATGCCTGGGAGGTAGATTAGATACTTTGGTCGTCGAGCCCTGTATAGTCCATGAGGGGCTTTGCATTGCTGACAAGTGATAGCGTTTCCATGACGGGTATCTTCCCGGCATCGAGGAAATCTTGCATGAGGTGTTTCAGTTTCCAGCACTTTTCTGTATCGTGCCTCCTCCCCATGTGGAATTGGCAGTAATGTTCAGCGTTCCATACTTTGGAGCGCCTTTCTGGAGGTGGGTCAACTGTTGGGCCTATATGTAATACTAGGCCCTTTGAAACCAACCTTTGAAAAGTGACGGTGTAGGACATATCCAAGTGGGTAAATGTCCTTTCTCTTGACTGGTTCTTGATTTTCGGGGAGGTGACTTGGGGGTTTCCTCTATTGGTCTTGCCATCTTGGTGGTACCGGACAGTTTCGCAAGAGTCTTTACCCTTTAAATAGCTTGGTTGGGTGACTGGCTGCCTTACCCGCTCTTGTTGTGTTAGAGGAGACCGGGTTCTATCAAGATCTTCTTCGATGATGGCTACCCCGGAATTTAGGTTATCTAGGGCGGTACTGATTTTCGAGAAGATATTGTTAATGGAGCAAGATAGCATAAGCATACTCCCCTGGATATATCCCCTTTCTCGACGGCGCGGGATTTGTTGTGGTTTGGTAATGCCTCGTTCATAGGGTCCCTGATTAGATGAAACGACGGGTGTTAGAACTCGCCTAAGCTTGGTTTTGCACAAATGCAAGAGAGGGAGTCAAACTAGACAGGACCCGGGGTGACGGGAATGACTAAGATTCTTGGACCGGAATACTTGAACGTTGACCTAGACAAAGTAACGACCGCGACTTGGACTCGATCATAAGACTCGAGCTGCATAAGGGTGAGTCCGAAAATGGGGCGACCGTGTTTGACTGCTCGGTTGGGGGATAGCCCCCGGGTGAGACTAAGGGTTTTGATAGGACCCAGACGGTGTGGCATCTAAGTGACTCGAAAGTGGCACACGTGTAAGACATGACCCTTAGAGCAACCGTGATTGATCGCTCCGCTGAAGGGTAGCCCCCGAGTGAGATCGAAGGTTTTTCTAAGACTCGAGTATCGGACGGGTGACCCTTGGACGTGAGGTGCACAAACCTTTGTCTACATGGCTATGCCTTGTAAAAGGTTGACTCGACCTCGAGGAAAGGCAGACGGGGTAAGGGAATGAAGAAACTTGCGATGTGAGATCGGCAGAGTTTCAACGCTAGAGACCCTTGACTTGGCCTGAATAAAGGATGGCCCAGGGATTAGGGTAGACCCTTAAGTTAAAGGGTTCGTGAATTGGGATGACTCGACTAACAGATTGAAAGACGGGCGAGACTCCCTTAGGAAAAGCCGTGGGGACCGTCTTGTCGGAGGGGTGCGACTTTCTAGTTAGGACTCGAGTGTTTAGACGAACCTTACATTTACGAGTGTATGACTCGTGTTGGTTGGTTATTCCTTTAGGATAAGGCAGACTACGATGGGGAAGAAACCTGTGATGTAGTATCGACGGAGTTTCGACGCTAAAGACCTTCGACGTATTATGAAAAGACCCGACACACGAATAACGGTAGGTCCTAAAATAAGGAAGGTTTTTGAAAAGGATTGAATTTCGAGAAATTCAGAGGACGGTCCTGACTTTAAATTGGCGGCATGCCGACAGGACCGATTTGAGAAAAGTTGAATATTTCGAATTTCAAAAATTTGAATATCGAAAGTGAATTTCCGAAAATTAAAAAAAATCAAACACGGGATCCCGAAGATTTGAAAATCGGAAACGGCATTCCGGAAGTTTGAAAATTGAAAATGGCATCTCGAAGATTTAAAAAAAGATCGAAATGGAATTTTGAAAACTCAAAAATCGAATGGTGGATCGGAAAATCGAATTTTGAAATGGGCAGCATGCCGGCTAGAAAATAGGCTACTTTTGAGTGAAATCATCAGTCTAAATTTCGGCAGCATTCCGAGTTTTTGAAAATTGGATATTATTGACAAGATGCATTTTTTTGAAATGATTGTTTTTGAAAAAAATGACACGGAAATCAAGTAGTTTATGCTTTACGCTAAGTCTCGGTTGGTCAAAATTGGGTCTATACTAACACCGATGGCTCTCTCGTAAATCAGGACAGACTTCTTAAGCCGAGTTGGTCTTAGAACATGCCGCGAAACCCATACGAGTTCGGCCATAGATGTCTTTAGCGCACCCATTTAGGAATGCACCGCGGTATAGTGGGACGTCGGTCACAAGTAACCGGCCCGGGCAAAAATGGGTTATGTATGAACCATCGAACTAAAACGTGTACATTATTAACCGAACGATTTCTCTTCGAGTCTCAACCTGAGAATCCCGATGACAAGTAATACATCAGGTATCCCTAGCGAAGTCGCCAAATTGTGGACATAACATAGGTCCACCCCGACGCGGCCACGAGCGGGTTTGTGTAGGCGAATGAATCTCGTGGTAAGATTGATCTCGGGTCAAAATTTAAATCGAAATATGAGTCGCCACCAAACTTTGTGGGAGTTCGGACCTATTCGAACTCACTCTACACTTAGGCGCGTCGTGCACAAAGCACGACCCGCTTTAGTGCTAGAGCTTATGGGTTCGTCCCTTTGCATTACGATACCAACGCCGAGTTATCGGGTATCGTGCATCGAATGACTCTCGTATGCCAACGGGTTCGGACATCCGGAAACCATGGTTCGGAGTAAGGGGTGAGGGTACGTGTTGGGAAGCCCACAAAGGACACCCAACCCCGCCCGCTCTTAGCGGCCTCTACTAAGATATCGTTCGATTTTCGTGTACGCGCATTAGTATGACGATTAAATGTTACGCAAACATTATTTTTAGCTACGCATGCGAAATACGTGTTGGGCTACGTCATTTAATGCATCTAAAATTATTGTCGAAGTTGTTTAGCATGCGATATTCATTTATAAAACGATAAATGGCAAACATCGAAAGTAAAGCGAAAAATAAATTACAAGTTACGTGGGCGGAAATACAACCCGGATATACAATACTTAAACATAACGATAACGTAAACGATTTAGATAGTTAGAAAATGATATGATGCATGATTTTGAAAAGGAGACACGTGATTGGATTAACACGTGACGACTAAAAGTCGTAAAAAAAGATTTAACGTGATTGCATGTCACTAGCATGCTCACGTTGGAGGGTTATGGAGGTTAATCGATCGAGTTAAGGAGGAGACTCGATCGAGTACCCTTCATAAAAAAAAACCTTGCCTAAATTTTGGGGGTTCACTCGATCGAGTGGCCTTGTGCACTCGATCGAGTGCCCTTTGTATGGGTATTGATTTGTGTTTTAAAATGACCCATTTCGCAATTTTAGGTTTTGAATTGAAAGCTAGTCGAGTTAAGCATAAATATTATATAATTTACACTCACTCGATTTTCGATACTCATAATGTGCAACACTCGGTTATGAGACTGGTATCGGACATTTAGAATAAGTTTTGTGAAATCCTTATTAATTTAATTAGAACGAAAATCGGTTTCCTCCGCGTCACGTCATCGTTATTAATCCTTTTGGATTACGTGATGTTCGATTCTGCGTCATCGGGTTTCTTGTTATTCTCGATTTCTAAAGGCTCTCTAGGCGCGACATTTGACTACGGAGTCAACATCGTTCCATTAGAGTAGCATTTTGAAAAATGGCGTCAGACATGTTTAAAGACGAATTACTGCGATCGCGTTACGATCTTCAGTGTCTAGAGCGGCACGCCTCGAAAGGGCACCACCTCCAGAACGACTTGTAAAGGGATTAAATTGATTTTAGACGGAATTCGTATTTAAACACGTTCGATCCGAAAACGATTATATATATATATATATATATATATATATATATATATATAGAATAAAGATCAAGTGAGTCCTTTAATTGTTTTTGAGTCCATGAGTCCTAATCTTAGCCATTGATCTAAACAAGATGGATGGTTGAGATTGTATATTGTAATTAAGGTAGTAACTACCAAATTTTGGGAAAAAAATAAAAAAATCTTCCTCCTCCCTAGATTACCGCCAACTGCTCTTCTCTCTCATCTCACCTCATTCAAACGCACGTCTAAGAAAACCCTTCAACTTCACCTCATTCAAACTCTTCGCTCAACTCAAGGAAACCCTTACACTCAATCGAACTCAACTCAATCTCTCAACTTAGCGCCAACCGAAGCTTCGCCAACTGAAGCTTCTAAGCATACTCGAGCACTCAATCATCCAACTCAACCCTATCGTTCAACTCAACTCAATCGCTCACTTTCAACTCGAGCAAGGTTACATTCGAGCCGCTTTCTAACTTCAGCAAACATTATCATCATTGTCTGATTTCATTAATTTTTTTGCTAATTATAGATTGATTAACCTTGCTGTGTTTAGTGTCCTATAATTAATTTTTTGTTATCATCATTATCTGGGTTTTCATCTGTTTCGTATAATTGAATTCATTATTGATTGATTAACCTTGTTTTGTTTGTGCCCTATAATTAACTTTTTTCAGCGAACATTAGCATCATTATCTGGGTTTTCATTTGTTTCTTGTAATCTGTATGTGTCATATGTATGGTGTTATTTCGAAGACAACAATGTGTTACTGTAATGCAGAGGAGGTGTTACTCTAACTATCATCTTAATCTGGTACACTCAATTATGTAGATTTGTTATTCTAATTCTTATGTTACTCTAACACTTTCTTTGTGTTACCTTAATGCTTACCAGTTGTCCTTGCAGTTTATGGTGTTAATGTGACACTTATGGTATTACATTGAAGAACTAATTGTGTTACTGTGATCTAGGAGACGTGTTACTTTAGTTAATCTAACAGTTGTGCTTGCAGTTTGTTACTCTCTGGTCTATATTTATGTTACTTTGACGCGTATCAGCTGTATGTTTTGATCAGATGGCAAAAGGAGGTGACAAGTCCAGAAAAACTCGTGCCACAGATGGCAAAAGCAGGAGGCAAACCAAGGAGAAGGTCAGTTGCAGGCATTAGTATTGTTGAGTGGGTTTTCACCATACATATCACCTATTAAGTGGTGCATATTTAGGTCTAACAATAGTTGAACATACTAATTATCTTTATGTTTGTCCCTTTTCAGAAGGAAGAAGCGGAGGAACAAGAAGTTGTTGTAGCTAAGAAGGTCAGTTCAATGGTATTACATTGAAGAACTAATTGTGTTACTGTGATCTAGGAGACGTGTTACTTTAGTTAATCTAATAGTTGTGCTTGCAGTTTGTTACTCTCTAGTTTATATTTATGTTACTTTTGACGCGTATCAGCTGTATGTTTTGATCAGATGGAAAAAGGAGGTGACAAGTCCAGAAAAACTCGTGCCACAGATGGCAAAAGCAGGAGGCAAACCAAGGAGAAGGTCAGTTGCAGGCATTAGTATTGTTGATGTTCACCTATTAAGTGGTGCATATTTAGGTCTAACAACAGTTGAACATACTAATTATCTTTATGTTTGTCCCTTTTCAGAAGGAAGAAGCGGAGGAAGAAGAAGTTGTTGTAGCTAAGAAGATCCAGTTCAGGTGTAAGCCACAGAGCCTCATCGAGTTAATGTCAAACTTCAATGATCGGCAGCGGGATTCTGTCATCAGAATAGGTTTTGGGGGCCTACTTTCAATGCGACTCAAAAGTTTCCCCGGTAAGTATGCAGTCGAGTTCATGACGCTTTTCGCGGATGACACGCTGATTTTAAGGCTACCAAGGAAAAGCGATCAATTCTTGGTAACGAAGCACGATGTCCACGATTGCTTCCTCATTCCATACGGTCCGAACCCCGCTGACTTGCTCCCAATGGGTCGGTCGAAGGAAGCACTGGCGGAGGATGTCGTCAGTTTGAAACAAGAATTTAGGGATCGGTTCAATATTCATACTGCAAGCGACACGATCCCTTTGTCTCTGTTGTTGGAAAAACTACAGAAGGACGTTCACGGGGGGGATGACTTTTGTAGACTGTTTGTTCTGTACAACATGTCTATTTTTCTTAATCCAACATCGAATTACACCGTTGATCTAAGTCTGCTGAGGTGTGTGGAGAACGTAGAGCAGATCAGGAACTATGATTGGTGCACTCTTGTATTGGATGGGCTTGCTGCAGCCTGTCAAGACTATGTTCTTCAGAAACCGACATACCTGCTCGGTTGTCTGCCATTTTTGATGATCACATACTTTCACCGTTTCCAGTACCGTGATCATCGTTGTCCGCACGATCTGCCGCTTATTAAGCATTGGGATTGCGAGCGGATGCTAGATAGGCTGTATGGTGAACTTGTTGGTGGTGGGCTTGGTCGTCTTACCAAGTCAAAGGTGAAATACCCCCGTTGTCTACTTGAGGAGGTGGTGGACGAGGAGGTGGTGGATGACGGGGTGCCGCTGAGGATAACGAATGCCCCAACATCATCCGCGCACAAATCTGCGAAGTCCATAAACATCGAGCTAGCAGATGGCGTTGAGGATGACGCTGATCTAAGAGCTAAGGCGGTTGATGTAAGTAATAAAAATTTTCATCAATAAATTCAATGTGTTACTCTAACTACCATATGTGTTACTTTAATGTTGACCACATGTTACTCTAATGAACCAGTGGTGTTACTTTAATACAAATAATAAGTTACAGTCAACCCTCCAAACTAAAACCATTTGTTTATTCTTGATGCAGGAGGTACATGAATTGTACCTCATGATGGCAAGGAATGCAGTTGCATTCCATGATTGGTGGATATCAGCCGCTTCCAAACTCAGAAGAATAACATCCGGCAAACCACTGAACGATGACCCCGTTCCGTCACAGGCCTCGCAAGACTTCTGGAGTGGAGAAGAGCTCCACCGGACGGTAGATGAAGTGTGCGAGGCGTACGCACGTGCGAAGAAAGCAGCGACCCAAGGCCCTGCATTCACAGGCCAGCCCACACAAACAGCAGGTGCGAGCATGCGTACAAATGTGGCGGGGGTTGAGGATGTTGTCACTGCTGATGAGAGTCGAGGCTGTCCCGACTTCGAACTGTACACGACGGCGGAGATGGTTGAGGCTGTTATCGGTGGTTCGGAGGAAAGGGATCACCAAATTGATGAAGCGAATGTTATTGAGAATTTGTGGGTTGAAGTCGATGGACGGAAGGTCTTCCATCCTTACTTTCTCCACTCTGAAAAATTTTTAGATTGCATGCAAGTTGTCGATGAGAAGCTTGGATGCTCTTATGAATGTGGAATCCCTGAACCAGACCAGATAATAGTTTCCAATTTTCTTGTAAACAGTACATTGTTCAGGTCGGTTTTGAGTGTTCGGAAAGACGTAATGGATTACGTCTTTTATAACAATGACAAGTACAGTGCGAAGTATGTTTTCAATAGTGATCTAATTTCTTTACCTGATTCTATTTATCTATGTTATTTTTTATCGATTGTCTTATAATTCATTCAAATTCTTTTTAGTGAGATGCTGGTGAGGGTTGACGACTTTTTCAACGTCCCTCGTGATGAGCTCTCGACACTCCAGCCGGGGCAGCAGCTGTCGAACGCTGTTATCGATACCTGGTGTATACTTCTTAACAGCCTGGACGCGAGTCAGACTGCGCCACGTCCTACATCACGCTGCTTCTTTGGCGTTAGCCACAGCGTAAACTTGTCTCTGTTATTTTTATCACACCGACACAATCAACAAATAGAGTCACTAACAGATCTTGAATGATCATTCATAATAACCATTATCATGGGTTTTATTTCACATTAGGAATGAACATTCACAATGAGTATGGTGTGTATACTGTTACTCATTGTTCTTATATCCATAGTTAGTGTTACTCTTACACATTAATACTGTTACTCTATCACAATAACAGGCGTTACTGTAAGGGTTTCAAACTGTTACTTTAATTAATAATGAGTGTTACTCTTTCTTATTACCACGATCATGAACTGTTACTTCAACATGTGTCATGCAGAAGACAGTAATGAAGTTGTAGAAGGGCACAAAGAGTGGTGCAAAGGTCGACGTTGGCGATGAATTGTTCAACTTCTGGGACATTTAGACCGAAGTGAATAAAGACACCATAAACCTAGACTCTGACTTGGTACGTCTATATGAAACTCTTTATTATCCTTCATTACAGCTCTTTAACAATAATCGCCATAATCTTAATTACCAAATAACAGGTATTCGTCCCGGTGCTTTCGGACAACAACGACCACTACAGCTGTGCATGTATCAACTTCCTATCAAAGCAGATTGAGTACCTAGACAACAGGAGTTACGAAGAACAGGAATTCGAAAGTCTGCCATATGTCGGGATGACAAAAATCGCCGTAAGTGAACTTGTGTTGATATATAATCGGACATTATTTCACCTTCTGTCTTATATTTTTTTTGTTGTTTTTTGTATGATTTAGGCTGTGGAAATGGGAAAGTACATGGTCAGAAAAGGTATCGCGAGGGGATCGGATGTCGCGGGCTTCCCTGTTGTCAACGTCCCATTCGCATGGCAGGGCGGAGGTTTCTCAGCGAAGGACTGTGGTGTCTACCTCATGATACACATGATGCTGTACAGGGGGGAAGCGTTCGAATGTTGCCTTGGCACAATGGAGGCGAACAACCTCTATAGAGAGGAGATTGCGGCGACTCTGATCCTGTGTGACAACAATAAGGACAGAGATGAAGTTATAGCGAGGGTGAGAGAGTTCCTAAACGATAAAGCGAATATCGCCATCGAGAGAACTATATCGAGTGTTGCGGGGTCTACCGGGGGTACCGTCAAGAGGGCAGGCGGGACAGAATATGATGAACGACCGTCGAAGAAGAAACGACCGTCGACATCTGACCCTAAAACCCCTAAAACTCCTAAAACCCCTGTCGCAGAGACGGTGCTTGACTCTGACTTCTCAACGCGGACAAGTTCCGTTCTGAAGAGCCGAAACCGTGGTGAGGGTGACGGACTTTGCTGCTCAATTGATTGTGGCGTTGAAGATGCAAACTCTCCCATGCTGTCACCGTTTCTATTGAACAACAGGACGTTGTTAAGTAAGATCCCCGTCCGTCGCAAAGACGTCGTGGACTACTGCCTTGTCGAGCTTACAACTCTTCAAAATTGGTACGCATTTACTTTAACATTAATGGGTGAATATTAAAACAGTTTTTTTGACGAGGTATTTTTTGTTTTCCTTCAGCGAGGAGGTTGCAAATTATTCACTTCTGGCTACAATTGAGCGGAATGACATACGTTCAATGTTACCGGGTCAGAATATGCAGTTGTGCATCATCGAATGCTGGTCGATGCTGTTGAACAGACTTCCACCTCCCGCCACTGGTTCGGGCGAGACACCTACGACAGCATACTTCGGTATACGACAGACGGTACGCATTAGTGTTGCATTTCTGTACATATATATATATTTATGACCATGGTTCCAGGAGAATACACGTCCCTCAACATCTGGATGGTGTTATTTTAAAGATGAAAGTGCGTTACTGTAATGTAGGAGACATGTTACCTTAATCTGCGTCTTTGCTGTACATGAATGGTAGTAGTCTGATACGTAGTGAATGTGTTACTTCCTCACAGTTGAACCCTATCTGAGACACTTTGAATATATTTGTAGGACTGCCTCTATGGGATGCTTGACGAGGATGTAGACGCCCCATCCACGCGGGCAGTGGACATATTGATGTCCCATCTCAATCTTTTTAAAAGGAAGTGTGGTCGTTCTCTTAATTTGGAAGCTGATCTCATATTTGTCCCGATCAACATCGATTATTACTACTCATGCGTGTGCATCAACCGTAAGAATAGGACAATAGATCTCCTTGACCACCAACTTTACCCGAACGTGAAAGAAACAATGTTGTACAAGGCCGCAATGATAATGGTTAGTATATATATATTCTAATATTTATTATTGCATACGACCATCTGTTTCTCACACAATAACGTTGTTGTGGGTACACACAGGTGTCAACAATCAGCGATTTCCTCGATAAGTTCAAAGTCTCTGATGCAGCTGATATCATTAATTTCGAGTTTAATGAAGTCAGGCTTACATGGCAGAAACCAGGCGTAACATGTGACGAGTCGGGAATTTTCACCATGATGCACATGTTAATGTACGAGGGCCGTACATTCCACCACATAGACCTTGAGAGGAAGGTCAATAGACGATATCTGGTGGTCCAACTTGCAGCAACACTTTTATTGGCAGACAAAAACAATGTGCGATCGCAATTGTTGGACAACGTAGCCAAGTATGAGATCACTAGACAGAAAATTATCGATGGTCCGAAGAGCAAGCCAACAAAGGGCCGAAAAAAATAGCGTGTCTACTGAACCATGTCATCTCTTTTGTAACTACGATTTAATGGTTTCTATTCTTTATTAACCTGTCTAATTACATTAGTCTTTTCACTATCACCAATACATAGAAGCTGCGAAACTCTGTTACAATGACCAGCTGCACCTGTTACTCTAATTCACTATTGGTGTTACTATGGGAATTATTGAAATTAATAATTTTTCTTGGTCTCACAATCTGTGTGTTATACCGAAGCACTGTGTGTGTTACTTTAATGAACAAATTATGTTACTTTAAGTGATTAATGCCGGTTTTGGTACTTTATGAACAAATTATGTTACTTTAAGTATGTTACTTTAATGTACAATGATATTGCAATCACCAATTTTTTGTACTCTGTCAATGAATGAACAACACTGCTGTCCTCAGTTACCTCGATGCATTTTTTCTGTTACTGTAACAAATGAATAGTGTTACTACAACCCACATGAGATGTTACTCTAACCAAAAACACACGTATTAAGTAAATATAGTGTTAATTGCAAAAATGTGTACAGGATTAGTTTTTTTTTTGTAAACCAGGAAAAAAGAAAAAATTCTTATAATGTCAAAGACACTTGAGTATTATCAAAACACTTGTTCATCCTCGGTGTCTTCTTCAGTTTCCTCTCCATCGATGTCTTCATCTACATCATCCTCGTCATCCGCATCCTTGGTTTGCTTGGTAGGCTGTTTAGGGTGTCGTTCTGCGTAAGGATTTGGACAGTTTCGTTTGTCGTGGTGCGCCATCTGCTTGCAGTTATTGCACATGCGTTTCGGCTTTCTAGAAAGTGCGACATTCTTTTCCTTGCTTGACAACATCCGCTTTCCGCTTCCCTTTGTCTTAGAAATCTTAGGAGGTAGTATCGTGATATTTTCAGAGGTCGTACAACCAAGCATATTTTCCAGTTCCTGTGTCTTGCCAATATTCCCCCCACCAGAAACTGGCTGCCTCTGCAACCTGAACTCCCGAATTAATCCGCACAAGCTTTCCACATCTGCCTTGTCTCCTGCCCTTAGAAGTCCCATTGTCTCATGGATTTCCGACCACAATCTCGACATCTTTATCTGTTTTCCGTCGATGATGTCAGTGTTTTCGCCGTCTAATCCTTCATCACTGATACGAGCAGTGCGAACAGCCTCCTTTGTCCACCTTTTGGTTACCATGTTTTTGGGTATAGTGGTCAGCCCTTTCGATGAATATATCCAGATTACGTTTCTACACAATATCCCTCGCAAATTAAACAACCGACATGTGCAGCTTGATCCAGACGTACCTGGACAGATTCACATCCAATCTTTCAATCAGCAGAGACAGCAAATACATTGGATATAATGGTTTGCAAAATGTAATGGAGTGTAGAAAGTGTTACTTTTTGGAATGTGAAATGTTACTGTAATTCATGGTCTGTGTTACTTTTAAGCGTTTACAACACAGATGTCCAAATGCCATCCCCAGTTACTCCAAAGCATTTTATGTGTTACAGTAAGGAACGACCGGTGTTACTTTAAGGAGTAATGAGTGATTTTAAGGAGTACCTGATATATACTTGACCGTAAACTCCTTATCCCTCGTAGCATCCCTAAACAATGTCTCCTCAATCCCGTCCTTCTCAAGGAAGCCCCTCACGCTGCAAGTACCCACAGAAAATTTCACCTCCTCCTGGAATTCTTCAAATGCGGCGTGGGTGTAAATTTTCGAAGCGTGATGTTCAATTCGCAGGTGGGTTGCTGTTTTTGGAGAAGCTTGTGCATTGTCATTGTCGAGTTTTTTCTGTGTATACCGTTGATGCTCCATGGCGCTCTCGAATCGCATCCAGAATTCGACCAACGTCCCCGATTTTTGTTCGAATCTTTTGAAGAAACTGTTCTCACTCTCCGACCTTTGCGTGGTTCGCATTAAGCCGCCCATCTTCAAATCCCTGCAATGTGCCATCACCCACTGTCCCCTGATGGAGTATGTAGTTGAAAACCACTCGTCATCGCCCCCATGGAACTCCTCCATTATGTCACACCATTCCGCGTCGAACTCGTCTCCATCAATCTCCACATCCCATACTATAGCATTTAGTCTCTTCAAAAAATCCTGGTAGTCACTCCGGGCTGCACCGTATTTGGCAGGAACCTTGTTCAAGATATGCCACATACAGAAACGGTGTAGCGCCGTCTTAAACATTTTCTTCACTGCTGGTATAATGCCCGGATCTTGGTCGGTAATTATATACTCCGGCTCCTTACCTCCAATTGCAGTCAGAAATCTCTCAAACACCCAGATGAACGATTCATAATCCTCGTGCGCTATCAGAGCGCCAGCAAAGGTTACCGATCGTTTGTGATGATCAACGCCTGTGAACGGCGTGAATATCATCTTATATTTGTTCGTCCCGTACGTTGGGTCGAACGAAACTGCATCCCCAAATAACTGGTAGTTACGCCGCGCCTCACCGTCAGCCCAGAAAACCTTGCTCACACTCCCATCTTCATCCAGGTCGTAGTCAAAATAGAAACCCTTCCTATTCTTAGCCATGTCTTTGAATTGATCGATGAATAGCTGACCGTCCCTCTCATGTAGGAAGCACTTTATATCTCTCCCCCAGTTTTTGAAGTCAACCAAGCTCGCACCCACGTTTGCGAATCCCTCTACCTGCTCCTTGCACATGTTGTATGTCCGCGTTGCGCCGATCTTCAGCTGTAAATAAGAATCAAGCGTTGCAGCAATATAACATTAATACACCAGTTGTGTTACTCTTGTACTTAAGCAGTGTTACTCTATAGACTCACTGGTGTTACCCTATCAAAATTTACACCAGGTTATGCACATAATGGTCTAATCTAGGTGTTACTCTTATAATGGTCTAATCCAGGTGTTACTGTATAGAATCACTGGTGTTACTTTAGCAAAAGTAACTAGATTATGCACACATTGGTCTAATCAAGCTGTTACGACCTACTCAAATGTCATTCTATAAAAAAAATTGTGTTACTCCATACCCGCGAATTATTCAAGATCATTTGCTTGTGGTACTTTGTCAGGTTCCTCGAGAGCTTTTGGAATTCTCTGTCTTTCGGTGAGATTAGTTCGTGGTTGTGGCCGATGTGGAACCTATCAATCTTGAGAATGCCTCCTTTATTGAACAGCCTAATCCTTGCCTTGCACCCGCAACGACGGACTTTCGTCTTCTTTTTAATCGCGTCCACAACAACTCCTTCCCCATCTACATCGTTAACTCTATAATAAAATAACTATAATATCTATTAAATATATTTTCTTTCTCTCTCTTCCTTAACTATCTCAATACAAATTCTCTCTCCTATCCAATTTTTAATTGCCTCTTTTTCTCACCCAACACCTTTATTTAAAATCAAGTTTTTTTTCATCTTCAGCAAAAAATCATTTGTTCCCTTCTGCCATTATACGTATGTTACCATGTTACTGTCATAAATCATAAACTATGTTACTGTAACTCATACGTTGTGTTACTCTAATTTATGAACTGTGTTACTTTAACTCATGAAATCTGTTACGTTGCATAGTCTCTTGCAAAAACTGTTACTCTAACTCATACAATGTGTTACTTTAATTCATGAACTGTGTTACTTTAACTCATAAAATCTGTTACGTTGCATAGTAGTCTCTTGCAAAAACAGGAGTTCCAATTAACAAGAAAAACAATGTTTGTTTTTATTAAGATACTCCAAAACAAAAAGTGGTACAAGATTCCAACTAAATCAACTCCATTAAAATTTCAATGTTTCACACTTGTTACTCATAATGTTCTACTTATAATTCCGCTTCTTCATCCTTCTCGTCCTCTCCGTCTTCTTCTTTTTCTTCTTCTTCATCATCATCTCAGAAGCTTTGATTTAATCTCACCACCGCACAATGGAGGAAACTCTCACCCACATCTCTACATCATTCATGTGCTTTTGCGTCTACTGAAAAACAATAACAGTGCCAATAAACGTGACGGGAAAAAACAATTAAAACTTGAAATATGGATTAAAGTAACAAATAAGAAGAATTAAAGTAACAGATAAGAAGAATTAAAGTAACAGATGAAGTGCATTGAGGTAACATTAGATTAAATTAACAGAGGATGCTTATACACCAGGTATAAAGTAACAGAGGTCAGACATTAAAGTAACAGATAGTGTGAATTAAAGTAACAGATAATGCTTATCAAAATAACATCAGGTATAAGTTAATGCAAAAAATTCATATAATGATCAGAAATGAGAGTATGACGCAGTATCTTACTCTTTGATATTGTTTCCTATTTTGAAGTCATCACGTCCCATAATTATAGGATGCAATATTTTTTTTTTTTTTTTTATATGGCGTTACTCTTTGATATTGTTTCCTATTTTGGTGGCAATCACGTCCCATTATTATAGGAAACAGTATCTTTTATTTTAATTTTTTTTATATGGTGTTACTCTTTGATATTGTTTCCTATTTTGGTGGCAATCACGTCCCATTATTATAGGAAACAGTATCTTTTATTTATTTTTTATTTTTTTTAATATGGCGATTTTCTTTATCCTTACGACACTACAGTGCACTACAATAACAAATGAAAAGCACTAAAGTAACGAATGGAGTGTATTAAAGTAACACGACATATAAAGTAACAGACGGTAGACATTAAAGTAACAGATGCTATACACTAAAGTAACGCAGTATATGAACTACAATAACTCAATATATTGTGTGCGCGCAAATTTCATATGATGAATGTGCAGTTCAACCTAGAAAATTAGAAAATGAACCAATATCTTTTTCCTATTTTGTTGGCAATCACGTCCCACTATTATAGGAAACAAGATCTTTTTTATTATTACTTTAATATGGCGGTTTAATATATCCCCATGACTCTTTAATGCGTTACAATAACAGACATTATTAACCAAAGTAACATCTCCAATGAATTAAAGTAACAGACCATAAAAGTAATACTCCGTAGATGTTTGTCACTAAAGTAACAGACACTCCACACTAAAGTAACACAGTATGTGAATTAAAATAAACCAATATGTTTTCGTGTGCGCAGATGAATATGCAGTTCAAGGTAGAAAAGTAGAAATTAATAATCTAATATCATCAATGACTCCCATATACAATCCAGTATAAACTACAATGTATATATACTCACCGTTTGTGTTTACTACGATTTGAATATCAGCCATTGAATGAAAAGTAGAAGCCGGATTGATCGAACGTATAATACAGCGCGATGAAGACGATTACTTATTGAATGTGGTCTTGATTGTGTGGTTTTGAAGGAAGAATGAATGATTGAATGAGCGAGAGAACGATGAAGAACGATGAAGAAAGTAATGGAAACTGAATTGATGAACGAGAGAACGATGAAGCAATATATCTTTTTTTTTAACGAAAGAATGATGATGAACGAGAGAACGATAATGAATGAGAGAGTAAATGATTGAATGAATGTGAATGTGAATGTGAATGATAGGTTACTGAATGATATTTTCCTTCCTATTTTGTTGGAAGCAGTATCTTTTTTTTTTTTTTTTAATAATATAGTGATTAATCTCGTCCCTTCATCCATCTTCCATCCAACGGATGGGATGAGGACTTAGGGACTCAACACTTATATAGGGACTCATTAGAACCTATCTCTCTCTCTGTCTCTCTCTCTCTCTCTATATATATATATATATATATATATATATATATATAGAGTAAGGCTCTTATGAGTCCTTTACTCTATATGATTCCTTTACTCTATATCCATTGGATGAGATGAGGATGGATGGACAAGATGCTTCCAATTATTTGCATTAAAAATAAAAAAAAATAAAAAGATTTACGTTCCTAAAATAGCTCCCATGATTTTAGGAAACAATAACCTCATGATCACATTCACTCATCATTCAGTCATTCACCTTGCAAAATTCATCAAACCCTAAAAAAAAAACTTCCATCATCACGTTCCGTCATTCATTCAATCATTCAATCAAATATGGGTTCAAAATCCCGTTACTATGGATTCAATGAGAGCGACATCATCATCAACTGTTGAAAAGCAATTGATCGAGTATAACAATGGTGAGTTTTGATATTTCTTTCACGTTTTGCTTCAATTTTAATTCAGCGATCGACTAACAAAAATTAAATTTCTTTCCCGTCGCTTTGACTTCGTTTTTTTACGTCAATTTCCATGCTGATATTGTTTTCATTGTCATCTCATTCATCATAGATTCATATTGATGGTTAATTGATACTTCATGTCGATTTGGCTTCCCTTTTTACGTCAATTTTCATGTTGATATTGTTTTCATTGTCATTTCATTCATTATAGATTCATATTGATGGTTAATTGATATTGATTCCATAGTTTTATGTTCGTTATTTGGGTTTTCAATGAGGTCCACTGATAATATTGCTTTGTTTTCTATGAGCGCAGTCACGACGTTGAAGTAACATACACTCTACATTACAGTAACACTCCATTGCAATTACAGTAACACACCGAACGTTATGAAACAGTTTTTGATGATGATGTTAGAGTAACGTACTTTACCAGTTAGAGTAACACAACGTAAGAGCTGAAGTAACACATTGGCTGCATGGGCGTAACACATATGTATTAACGTTATAGTAACACTTAATTGCAATTACAGTAACACACTGAACGTTGAGAAACAGTTTTTGATGATGATGTTAGAGTAACGTACTTTACCAGTTAGAGTAACACAACGTAAGAGTTGAAGTAACACATTGGCTGCATGGGAGTAACACGTTGTTTAATTTTGTGCAGGTGGTATTGGAAGTGATGCGAATGCACAGGACAACCCATTGGTGAGGATGAGGAGGATGAAGTGGATGACGACGACAAAGATGAGGAAACTGAGGAAGACACTGAGGAAGATGAGGAGGAGGAACATGTGTTTTGAGAATACTTGTGTTTTTGGTCATGATAAAAATATTTTTCTTTTTTTGTTTACAAGAATAACTGATTTTGTACACATTTTTTTACAAGTAGCGCTGTGCTACGTAGCAATTAACTCTATATTTTATTTAATACATGTGCATTTGGTTAGAGTAACATCTCAGTTCTATTGGAGTAACACCTTTCGTCAGTTAGAGTAACAGACATAATGCATTAAAGTAATTGAGGACAACAGCGTTGTTTAAACAAATGATTACCAAAGTAATTGAGGATAACTTGGATTGGAACCATTCTATACCAAATTAACGATTGTCGTTCTTTAAAGAACGATATATAATGCGTCAGAGTAATTGATGATAATAACATTGTTTAACCATGAGACAAAGAATAACACCATTAATTACTTAGAGTAACATCATTTGTTCATTAAAGTAACACTTATAATACGTCAATGTAACACGGGTGTGTAGCCTTGCTGGGATGATGAAGATGAAGAGTTTTAGTTAGGCGGGTGATGAAAAAATTGAATATGATGAAACATGATCAAGTGAGTTAGGTTGTTGGAGATAATTAAGGGAGGAGAGAGGATTTTATTATATTTTTCCCAAAATAGGGTAGTTATTACCTTAATTACTAGACTTAATCACCATCATCCATCCCATCTAAATCAATGGCTCTAAATAGGACTTATGGACTCAAAAAAGAAAAGATCTAAATAGGACTTATGGACTCAAAAAAGAAAAGAGAACTCACTTGATCTTTACTCTCTCTCTCTCTCTCTCTCTCTCTCTCTCTCTCTCTCTATATATATATATATATATATATATATATATATATATATATATATATATATAACGAGGAAGAGAAGGGAGAAAAGAGATGACGGGGTTTGGTGACACCCTCAACCTACATGCTTAAATGGTCTCGGAAACGGACTCGTCTAGTAGCGACGTGTGCACGCGAGCGTCGAGAAATATGGGAGGAATTATGGTGTGTATAGTTAGGGAGAGGATACTCTCGGTCTTTGACGAGTTTTGATCTCGGGATTGGATGTATGTGTGATGCTCTTGATATATGGTGAAGGAGAAGTTGAAATGTATATAAATGTAGTATGAAATGTAGAGTTTTCAAGGTTGAAAAAGGTGGTGAATGAATGAATGTGGAGGAGTATATATATAGAGCCCTCCATGGTTTAGGGTCACTCGATTGAGTGGTCCTAAGTGCACTCGATCGAGTGGCCTTTTTGAGGGATGCCTGTGCGTTTTTTGAGGGTGCACTCGATCGAGTGACCTTATGACACTCGATCGAGTGAGTTCAACCAAGTGCGGCAAAATAGGGAAAGTTGAGATATTTGTGGTTTACTTTTATTTAGTTGACTTGGTTAGTTTTATTTGCTTTTGACTTTGTATTTAGACATATGCATGGCTGGTTTCGATTTTGACCGGGTTTTGACTCAGTCGCAAAAGACGGTTTCATTTCCGGCGACGATTTTGGCTCAAATTAGTCTTATTTGACTTGGAACGACCCACTGGGTCTGAATTTGAGGTCGGTTTTGAGAGATTTGTACTCCGCTAAGTGCCACGTCGGATACTATTGATTTCGAGACCGTATTCGAGCGTATTAAAGCATGTTTACGTCCAATCATCATCGGGTATTTTGTCGGAAACTACTATAGACACTAGCAGGCAAAATGCGGGTGTCTACAGTATTGTATTTAGATTTATGATGAAAAATGTATTATTTTACTATTTCAAATTACAAATGTAAAAAATATTTAATTTAATATATGTTTTTTTATCATTTAATAAAAAATAATTTTTTTTTAAAAAATAATAATTTAAGACTAATGGTAATAATACTATTAAAATAAAATATTTTGTGCTTCGTATTCTGACCATAATCCGACCCGTGACCGGCACCGGCGGATTTACGGGGGGTGATGGGGGTGAGGGCTCACCCCCATTATTTAAAAATAAAATAAAATTAAAAGTTAAAAAACATTAGGAAAAAAAGGAAAACCGTATGCGTACACACACCCAACTCTGAGACTAATACACAAATAATGTGAGATTGAGAGAATTGAAAATTGAATCATTGAACGCATATTGCCAACAAGGTGCCATCTTCTGATCTTCAAATTCTTCCCAATTTTGACTTCAAAGTCTTTATTCTTCAACCCATAATCAATTAACCCTTCTCAATTCAAGATCCCTAATTCAAATTTTCAATTGCATCAGCAGGTATGTTCTTTATTTCTTAATTTCAAGATCAATAAGGTTAATTATTAGAATTAGGAATTCAAATAACATATTAATTACTATTGAATTTCTAGTTGAATTTTGAGAGTTTGGGACTTTTGGTTGCTTTTATCTTGCTTGCTTGCACTTCTTTTGGATGAATCTATGGTTATGTGTGAGAAATTGAGATTGAAGAATATGAAGATGGGTAGAAAATCGATGGAGATGAGTATTGAGTAGAGGTGTTCTTTGTTTTTTTTGGTATGAATTGCAGAACTGTATGTGAGTAATTGAGTACTCGTATGTATCGTGAAATTAATTGGGGGGATGGGAGACAGCTCGCATCGCAGGCAGAAGCCACATCAGGTAGAACTGGCAGCCTTTGAGTCTTGCATAATTGCATTTGAACGATTACTGTACATTTTGATTCATAGTAAGTCAATGTAGTTACTTACTTACTTGGGACCAACTTGGTCTCTGATGGGAGGGATTTGCCGTGGGTCCCTACCAACAAGTAAACCAACTAAACCTAACACGTAGCTAGGGTAAGTCGGGTCGATATCCACGGAGACGGTTATGAGTTGTCTAGACTAGGTCTACCTAAAAACGAGGCTAAGTCACCAAAACAACACAAAGAGAAGAGAATTGACTAACTAAGTTGATGGGAATGGATGAAACTAGACTAATGAAGAACTAGATATAACATGAACTAAATGAAATAACAAAAGCTAAATGAACTAGGCTAAGTTGTTTGTTGTTCACTATTGTTTTTCGAAATTTATTGTGTAATACTCTGATTTAACCTAATTGATGCAATTCTATTGTTCATTTTGTCGCTGAATGATGAATGCTAACTGTTCTTTTTCCTAATTTCTTGTCTGATTGAACCTAACTGTGGCGGTTTTACTATTCAATTTTATGCTGATGAATTCTGATCATTGTTTTTTCATGATTTCTTAGTCTGTTATAACCTAATTATTGCAGTTTTGTCACTGTTGATTGCGAAGGTTGATAGTTGTAGGTGGAGGAGTAATTGATCGGCCTCTATTATCCATTGAATTAGTTGCCATTTTGCTATATTTCAGCTCAATTGTTTGTGAATGCAATTGAATCATGGTTTAGTAATTTTGAAAGGTATCAATCGTAGTTTCAAAATATTATTGTCCGTTGAATTATAGTTAGTTCACGAGTACGATGCCGTTTTTGTTCGTTTGGCCATTGATTGTGAACCAAGGGAATCCATGTCCATAGACTGACTGTAGAGGCTAGCAAATAGCTGCTGCTATATTAGTGTAAATGTATAATAAAGAGTCGGCTTATTTACAAAGTGTGGGTGAATTTCTTAGGACAAATCTAAACTTGGTCGAACAAGATTGGGTTTGTACTTTTGTCTGTTCATGCAAAGATTAAAAAGATCGAGTCACTGAGGAGATTGTAGCACGGTGAACCAGTGACTAGGACATGAGTTTTGGGATGAAAGATTGTGAGTCGCAACTCGCGATCCTTTTTTCATATACGGAGTACATTCCTGCGATGAATCAGGTGTGGCTGAAATGTCTGCTTACATTACTATTTGAATTCTGTCTCCTTTTGTTTATTTTCCTTTTTGTTTCCAGCACGGAAATAATTTTGAATGTTGTAGTAGTGCACAGAGGCTTGCTAGTTCCTCAAAAATGAGAAATTCTTGTCCAAGTGCCCCGTCTCTTGTCTTCACATGTCTAAGTAAGATTTTTTCATTGCTATGATTAGTTCCATTTGTTGTGCTTTTAAATGAAGTTGCAGCATTTTAATGAAATTATTATCTTAAAGCTCAATATGACAGGATCCCAAATGATATTGAATCAAAACTTCTAGCATTCCAGCGGGATGGTATCAGGTATCTTCCAACAATATTATTGTTCTTGAAGGTAATACCAAATCTATTAATTTCTTGAACTACTTTTGTCTGCCGTTTTCGCGTTATATATATTAACGAGTTGTTGGTCAAGATTATATAGGATGTAAATTAGTCCGACCTGGAAATCAAGTTTCATTATTCGAATCTGAGGTCCGACAACTTTGTGAAAGTTCCTATTAAGATTTGTTGTATCAATTTTCTCCATTTTCTTTGTGTTAAATTTTAATTTTAGTCATGTGATGCGTTGGAACTCTATAGGGTCGGAAAGAGTTTCTTGTAGCTGCCTCACCTATTTACCAGATTTCATCAGTGGAAAGACTTTCACTATGCAGGTACCTTCTAATCCCCCCCCCTACTGTATTAGATCAAACACACCAAATTTGTTGGAGAAATTATCGATTAGAAGTTAGAACGACATTAGAGTATGTACAGAAAAGGATGTGTACATGATTTTATATAGCTATCACACAGACTAATCCTTTAGAGTTTCCTGGATTATTGAGCTTAATAATCTCCATTCATGAATTTATGAAATGGCTTGCGCTTATTGAAGATGGATTGAAAGCATTGAAAGCAGAAGAATGAAGGTAAAGTATTGGGGACTTGGCAGTTTATTTTTCTCATTGTTTGAATCAAGTTAGGTCCGTTTTCTCATATTCTGATGACTAAACTCCGGAACACTACTTAAGTACGTTTCAGCATCACTCTTATTTAGGAAAAAGAATTTCTTGCTATGCTTATCCATGTATTTAGGTGATGACATCTCTTTAGTTCCTATCATTGTCTATATACCGAACCCAAGGCCATTTGACTGGTACTTTCCTGTACCACCCTGTATTTCCTGACTTCAGGAATATATATTGCTTCAGTATTCCTTTGCTTTCTGTTGAATGGAGCTTTGAGGTATTGTTGTTTACTTCTTATGGTGTGAGTACTGAATACTCTAATTACTGCACCTTGTATGTTTATAAAGTTGGTATATATTGAACACGATAGAAAGCCAAGTACCTAATACTCTATAATAAATAAATATGAAGTATGAACCTGGTACAAAAACTAGACCTCGTCATTTCTTTAGAAAAATGATATTGATGGGGTTGTATCCTTGTGATGTGTAGTTTTGACTTGACACTCTAATTCGAGCTTTAACAATAAGTCTTCCTTAAATTGTCAAGGTATCAAATGTGCGTGTTTTTGAGAGAAATGATTTCCATGTTTTTTAATGTGTATGCTGGCCTAACACGATTTCTGAAATTTCAGCTTGGGGGAACAGATCAAGGGAACATGATTCTTATGAAGACCAAGAAGTACCTAAAGAAGAAACACTTGAAGTAAGCGTTGCATCTGATAATGCCATTTTATCAAAAGTCCATCATTGTGTATGATTAGCTACAAAGATATTTTGTCTGATCTAACCTAATCAAATCATATTTCTAATTTATCCAAGGAGCTTCGCCCATGTTTCTTTTTGCGAAAAATGCTAGAATTGTCCTTTTTTGTTTTGCAATTTTTTCTGTAGCTCTTTATGTACTAAACTTCATCTATTTTGCCTGGCCCTTGTTAATTGTGTAAAGTTTTCAATCACAGAGTCAAGATTTATGGAGTCATCATTTATCCACGAGTTTAATAGACCATTGTGTACCCTGCCGCATAGATGCAATGTTTTAAGATGCAATTCTTTCCTATTGTTTGGCCAAAGATGCATTAGCAAGGCAAGTTATTTGAAAGCTTTTATCTTTCATTGCGTTTTTTTTCTTTGCTTTTTTATATTTGGACTCATTGATTCAATTTGTGCTAGTGCTCATCAATGTCACATTGTTATTGCTTTCTCTTTCTATAGTTGGCCCTTGAATGTTACTTTGATGAGTGTCATAATTTTTAACTAATGTTTTGCCACACAGGTCATGCAGTTCATTTCAAGGTATCCCTTTGGTAAAGAAATTGGTTCCTCCTCCTATTATCGTCATTTTTGCTCTATGAGGTTTGCAGCCGCTTATGCAGCTAAGTCGAAAAATATTTGCACATGTGAGATATCCTTTTTAATTCACAGTTCTTTTCTCTCTCTAATTTCGCTGATGGTGTAGCCTTTTGGACATTGGCCGAGCATATATGGTCTCACTGTGTGTGCCGTTTCTGTGGTGTACAATTTGCCAATGTATATAAATTACTTGTTACAACACTTGTACACTCAGCTGTTTCCCCTCCAATATGCAATTCTATTTTCTGTTTATTCTAGTGCTTGGCAATCAAAATTTTTTGTTAGGTAGAAAAGTGATAGCAGTTGGAAGAAAAGTACAACCAACTACTTCAACTTTTTGGGATGTGTAAAAGCTTGTGGATAAGTTGACAGAGGAGAATAAGGGAATGAAGGGGATGTGCAAAAGCTTGTGGATAAGTTGACAGAGGAGAATAAGGGAAGGAAGAAGAAAAATGAAGAGCTACAAATGAAGTATGCTGAGACTAACTAAAAATTTTTTTGAATGTAATGAGTAGTGGGGGAACATCAGATGAGAGTGCAAATTTGGCCACTATAGGACGTTCTACAACACAAAAAGGGAGGTGACGGAATTGATGGATGACAAAATCGGCTCACTGTTTACTTTTTTAAATAATAATGTAGTTTTTTAGTAATTTTTTTATTTTACTTTGGATTATATATATATATATATATATATATATATATATATATATATATATATATATATATATATATATATATATATATATATATATATATATATATATATATATATATATATATATATATATATATATATATATATATATATATATATATATATATATGTAGGTTCAAATAAGGTCCACAATTTTTTTAAGTCTATATTGAAGTTTCAGATGACATACGCTAAAGTTGCATTTGTTCAAAATTGATATATATACAAATGCAACTTTAGCGTATGTCATCTGTAACTTCAATATAGACTTAAAAAAATTGTGGACCTTATTTGAACCTACATCTATATATATATAATTGGAGATTATTCTAATTAAGTGTTTGTTTTCTGAACGACCAACTCGATCTTTGTGTATTATTGATATCAATTCAGTATATATATGATTAGAGTCGTGCTTTTTAGACAACACAAATATGTAATCGCAAGTAGTAGCCAGTTGTTGGAAATATACACGAGTAATTATTATTATATTCTTTACGATAAGTTTCTCGACGCTTTTACGATATCATAGTGTCGATAACTAAATTTTATATTATTATTTCTCGCCTCTTTTAATAGTAGAGTCTCACGCTTTGAAAAAAATTTGGCCGGGAAAAAAAATCGCGACATAGAAAAGCGTCGAGGTTGCATATTTAGTGTACCACGTAGTGACACAAAAAAGCGTCTTGAATAAAACATTCAACGTTTTAATGCGTCGAGAATGACGACATAAAAATGCGTCGCTTTTTGGAATCGTCGAGAATTAAATTTATGACACTTTAAATCGACCACCTTTAAAGCGTCAAGAAATTAAGAGTTTTGTAGTAGTGGCATACCGAATTTAGGACTTATGATTTTACTCAAAGTAGCCTATTTTCTAGCCGGTATGCCGCCCATTTCCAAACTCGAAAATATTTTCGAACTTTCAAAACCGAGGCCCGATACACTTTCCGATTTTGTCGAAAAATCGGGCCTCTCCACCGAGTTATCTCGGAATTTACAAAACAATCAATTTTCAAAACCTTTCTCTCCTTAGGACTTCCCGTATTTAGCAGTGTCGGGTCGTGTCTTAAGTTGTCAAGGTCTTTAGCGTCGAAACTCCGTCGATCTTACATCACGAGTTTTTTCCCCATCCCAGTCCGCCTTATTAGACTAAGGCAAGGCCAACCTACGTAGGACATACTCCTACAAAGGAGGGCCCGTCTACACTGTTGAGTCCAAAGTCTGGGGATGTCTCACGTGAACCTTCCTTCGAACAAGACTCGGCCCACCCGCCGATCCCTAAGGAAGGCCCACTTTTCACAAGTCACCCGTCTAGGTGTTTTTTTCCGAGTCATTTCCCTTTTTAGTCTTGTTCGGGATGTACTTTCTATTCCGGGATTTGGGCTAGTTTCTGATCATGCGGTGTTCTTACAGACAGGCCACCCGAGACTAGATACCAACGCAAGATGGACGAATTGAAGGATGCTCTGGCCAAGATCGAAACTCAACTGACTACCATCCAGGCTAGCCAAGCAACGCTAGCCACTCGCCTTAGCGCCGTAGAGATGACGACCCCTATTGAAGAAGCTGAGCCCACTGGGCCCATAGCCGAATTGATCAGTGTTGTTCGCAGGCTTGAGGAACAAGTTCACCTATCAAAGAACAACTCGATCCACACTGAAAATGCTCGTACTTACTCGCCTTTGAATAATGAGCTACCGGCCAACCTCAACTTGACGGGAATTCCTATGTTTGAGGGTACTGAAGACCCGGTCCACCATATCCGGGCTTTCAAGGACTTCATGGCGGTCAAAGGGGTAAAGTCCACCATGTTCAAGCACTTATTCCCTTACTCCCTGGAGAAGCATCCTAAGGCCTTGTTTTACAGGCTCGATCCCAAGAAATATAAGACTTGGGACGATGTGGCGACCGAATTTGCTCGGAACTACGCCGATAACACTGAAATCCAGACTACAATGCGTACTCTGGAAGTCATGGCTCAAGAGCCCAAAGAAGGGTTCACAAAATATCTGCAAAGGTGGAGGGCCGAGAGTGTGAAGCTAGTCGACAAGCCCGACGAGAAGGCCCTAGTGGAAGCTTTCGTCAAAAACCTCCTCCCATCCTACCGGGTCCACCTCCGGTATGCTATCATCCCAAACTTTGTTGTCCTTACTGAAATGGGCACGAGGATCGAGGATGACTTAAGATTAGAGAGTCTGACTATGGCCTCTACCAAAGGTTATCAAGGGGCTAGTTCATCTACAAACAAGCCCACATCTGCAGCTGCAGCTCGCAGCATCTTCGGTGAGGTAAATATGCTCGACACCTCATCCAAAAAGAATACACCAAATCGGGTATTCACAGATATAGGGACTACCTATACTTATGCCTTACAAAGGCTATCTTCGAAGGGCCTGATCCAACCGATAGGCCCAACCGTAGAGCCTCCAGTAGAGAAGAGGCCCAAAACTAATAACGCCCAGGCTTACTGCCAGTATCATCGGGGTAACGGACATGATACTGGAAAAATGATGGAGACTAAAACATCTAATCCAAGATTTGATCGAGAGCGGGAAAATCCCGTTGCCCGGAGACAAGCCGAGCAACAAAGAAAATCCGTTCAGTGCCCATGCAATATTCACGGGAGAAGTAATCGATTGTTCTCACCTCATTTCCCCGTTTATCCCATAAATCAACGGGATATGGTTCGATGACGAGGATGATGTTTACCTGACCAAAGGGGAAGCTGTCCCCATTACCCTTGAAGAGGTCCGAAAGGCTAAATCCAAAGCTTTAGCCACTAACCACCTCGCCGCGGCTGGGCGTTCTACTCCAACAACTGTCACTGAACCTGCCAGGACGGAATCTACCTTCGAAAAACCGAGCACTGACACGACCTTGGTCCAGCAACTAAAGAGGGTTCGAGCTGACTTAACCATATGGAAACTAGTGGTTAGCTCACAGGCACATCGGGAAGCACTGACTAAGGCTCTCGATGAAATCAAGGTCGACTCACAGGTTACCCCTTCTGAAATGGTAGCCACTATTATGCCTTTTCTCAAAGGAAAGTCAAAGGAAGAAGGCCCACTCATCACCTTCTCCAAGTCTGATCTGCCTCCGTTTGGGCCCAATCATAATCTGGCCCTGTACATCACAGTCATCTGCAGGGGTAAATACCTCTCGATGACGCTTATCGACGACGGATCTGCCGTAAATGTCCTTCCCCTAAGGACCGCTAGAGCCCTCGGCATCACCGATGCCGACTATCTCCCGACGGCGCAAACTTTCCAGGCTTTCGATGGAAGCCTAAAACCGGTTGTTGGGGCCGTTAAACTGACTATCATAACAGGCACAATCGAGAAAGAACTGGAGTTCCAGGTGATCGACGTCACCTCCTCCTTCAATCTCCTACTAGGAAGGCCTTGGATCCATGCAGTCAAGGCCGTATCCTCCACCCTCCATAGGAAAGTCAAGATGCCACTTCAAGATGGCATCATCACACTAGAAGCAACCCCGATGACCGTGGCTACCTGTAATGCCACAAGCCGGGCCGAACCACGAGGATTCGACTTCGTGGGTATGATCGAGGAGGAATATCTTTTCAGGCCCTACTTCACTACTAGCATCGACATGATGCTACAAAATTTGGGCTACTTGCCGGGGGCTACCTCGAGACCACATCTTCCAGCTGGGAAGATCATCGAAGTCCTAAATGATGGCGAATCACAGTTCGGGTTGGGGTATGCTATAACCCCAGAAAATGTGGTCTGGGCCGGTATTCACAAGGCCACCAACATTCTCAAGGGTACTTACATAGGCCCTTATAGCCCGATGTTAACTGACTACTTCGTCGCCCCTGTGTTTGGGGCAATCCAAGTGGGCCTCTACCAACCCATCATCACATATCCTGAGACCAAAACGGCTCGGGAATGAAACTACATCCCTGATGATATATTCACCATTATCCAGGCCGAGTCCGAGAAAGGTGAAAGCAACTCCGAGCCCGTGCTGGGGCTCTTATATGGAGAAGACAAGGTCGTTCCCGCCCCGAAGGACAATTTGGTCAACCTGATTCTCTGCAGCGATCGGTTTGACCCAACTAAACTAATCACCGAAGTCGGTGCCAACACCGAGACAAGGGCTTGGAGGAGGATCGTCAAATGGACCGACAGCCATGGACGGATCTACAAGCTGACCACCGGCGAGGGAGACATGCCGGATACTGAGTCCGAGTCTGAGTCTGAGTCGGAGTCTGAGTCGGAGTCTGAGTCTGAGTCTAGGGGGTCTGGTGCTAAAGTCGAGTCTGTAACCCCCTTTCCCTTAACCACGTCCACTGAGGTCTCGGGGCCTGTCCCAAGACCTCTCCATATCCCGCCACTGACCAATGATCAGATGGCAGCTCTATTCGAGCTGTTTTCCAAATTTAACATTAATAATAATATCGAAAACGTTCTGCTTACGACTTGTCTTATTTCCAAAATTTTCTCAATTTCAAAAATTTTATATGCAATGACATTGAGAAACCCGACGAACAGGTACCTTTGTCTCCACATATGGTCGAGCAGCTCGAACAAAGGGAATCCCAAGATCCGGTAATCGAAGAAACCGAGTCCATCAATGTGGGAACCACTTTAGAGCCCCAGATGCTTAAGTTGGGCCTATCTTTAGATCCTGAGGAGAGAAAACAATTCACAGACCTCCTCCAAGAATTTAAAGACGTCTTCGCATGGTCCTACAAGGACATGTCGGGTATAGACCGGGAAATAGGCGAACACCGTATACCCATCAAAGATGGGTGTAGGCCGATAAAGCAAAAACTCCGAAGAATGAAGCCCGAATGGTCCCTTAAAGTCAAAGAGGAAGTAGACAAACAATTCAAAGCGGGCTTTATACAAGTGTCTGAATATCCAGACTGGGTTGCAAACATCGTGCCGGTACCCAAGAAGGACGGCAAGGTGCAGGTATGCGTGGACTTTCGGGACCTAAACAAGGCCAACCCAAAAGACGATTTTCCGTTACCACATATCGACATATTGGTAGATAACACGGCCGATCATGTCCTCCTATCATTCTTGGATGGGTATGCCGGATACAATCAGATTAAAATGGCAGAAGAGGATATGAGTAAGACCACCTTCATTACACCTTGGGGTACTTACTGCTACACTGTTATGTCATTTGGGCTTATCAACGCCGGAGCCACTTATCAACGGACCGCCACTACCTTGCTACATGACATGATACATAAGGAAGTGGAGGTCTATGTGGACGATATGATTGTCAAGTCTAGGGACCGAAACAGGCATATTTCGGCCCTGAGAAATTTCTTCACCAGAATACGGAAATACAATATGAGACTGAACCCACAAAAATGCAGTTTTGGGGTAACGTCGGGCAAATTACTGGGCCATATCGTTAGCTAACGCGGCATCGAGGTCGACCCAGCTAAAATCAAAGCCATCACCGAGATGCAACCGCCCAAGACCGAAAAAGAAATAAGGGGGTTTCTCGGGAAAGTCCAATACATCAGCCGGTTTATCTCAAAGTTAACCATGGTGTGTGAGCCCATCTTCAAAAAACTAAAGATCGGAGAACGGGTGCTATGGGACGACAAATGTCAAGCGGCTTTCGACAAAATCAAGGAGATTCTGTCTGCTCTGCCGGTATTAATACCACCTCAACCCGGTTTGCCTTTGTCGTTATACCTAACGACGACCGAGACAGCCATGGGGCTGGCCCTGACAGTTGATTCAGAAGAACGGGCTATTTACTACATCAGTAAAAAGTTCCTCGAGTACGAATGCAAGTACACAATGCTCGAGAAAACGTGCCTAGCATTGGTCTGGGCCACTAAAAAGCTCCGACATTATATGCTCAGTCACGAGGTACATGTATTATCCAAAATGGATCCTATCAAGTACCTATTCGAGAAGCCCATCCTCAACGGCAGGATGTCCAGATGGACTTTAATGTTATCTGAGTTTGACCTCAAGTTTGTACCATTGAAAGCCATCAAATGCCGGGTAGTAGCCGAATTCCTCGCTGATAGCCCGATATCCGAAGAAGGCCACAGCGATACTTGGGCCTTCCCTGACGAAGACATATTCCATACCGATACCGAGACATGGGATTTGTATTTCATTGGGGCATCCAACTTCCGGGGATTTGGGGTCGGAATTCTGTTAATCTCACCCCGAGGGGAACACACCCCATTATCCATCAAATTGGACTTCGACGTGACCAACAACGCAGCCGAATACGAAGCATGCATTCACGGGTTGCAAGCCGCCGCTGATTTGGGGGTAACAAACCTCCGGATCCACGGTGACTCTTCACTGGTCATCAATCAAGCGCTCAACAAATGGAAAACCCGGAACGCCAATCTCGTGGCTTACCAAGCACGGGTAAGGGTACTAGAGAAACAATTCCAAAAGGTGGAGTATATATACCTGCCCCGGGAAGAGATTCAATTTGCAGATGCACTTTCCAAATTAGCATCCCTGCTAAATATACCTTACCAGCATGCCAATTTGTGTTGAAAGACGGTCCGAGCCAGCTTATATCCATGCCATTCAATATATCAAGATAACTGACCCAGAACCTTGGTATCAAGCCGTCCTAACCTATTTGACAACGGGAGAATATCCCCCGGAAAGTGAAAATCGGGCCAAAAAGGCCTTGCGAAGATTGGCGACCCAATTTGTTCGTACAGACGACGGGCAATTGTACAAAAAGACGGCACAGGGGGCTCTCCTCCTGTGTATCGACAAAATACAGGCCGAAAAGGTTATGGCCGAGGTACACGACGGTGAAAACGGTCCGCATATGAACGCCCATATGCTAGCCCAAAAAATCATGAGGCTCGGGTATTATTGGAACACCATGGAAACAGACTGCCAGTTATACTGCCATAACTATCAGATCTTTGGCAATGTACAGCATATGCCCTCTTCCCTATTATATACCATGACGTCACCATGGCCATTTTCGACATGGGGTATTGACATAATTGGGAAGGTGCATCCTTCCGGGACGGGAGGTCATTGCTTCATTTTAGTGGCCATCGACTACTTCACCAAATGGGTCGAAGCCGAGTCATACCGTGTCTTGAACGCCAAGCACGTGGCCAAATTCATCCAAAATAAGATCATATGCCGATATGGGATCCCTCACGAATTTATTAGTGATCACGGGACCCACTTTCAAGCTGAAACTGCCGCATTGCTGGCAAAATATAAAATTCAAAGGCATACATCTTCACCCTACCGACCTTAAACAAATTAAATGGAGCGGTAGAAGCGGCCAATAAAACAATTGCCACCGTACTTAAAAAGATGGCTGAGAATTATCGGGACTGGCCCGACAAAATACCCTTCGCCTAATGGGGGTATCGAACATCAATCCGCACCGCGACCGGAGCAACTCCATATTATCTGACATATGGAATGGAAGCAGTCCAACCAGTCAAGCTAGAGGTGCCATCCCTCAAGATTCTACTTGAAAGTCAAATACCTGAAGCAGATTGGGTCCAAGCCCGATACGATTCGCTAGTCCTTTTAGACGAACGGCGATCCCGGGCCCTCAACAACATTCAAATATATCAAAAAAGAATCCAAAGGGCTTTCAACAGAAGGGTTAGGCCCAGGAACATCAAAGAAGGGGATTTTGTCCTGAAATCGGTTCGTGCCTTACTACCGGTTGACCCAAGAGGAAAATTTAAACCCAATTGGGCTGGGCCATACTTAGTCAAGAAGGTCCTATCAGGAGGAGCGGTGATGCTGACAGACCTGGACGGGAATGAGTTCGTCAACCCGATCAACTTAGACCAGCTGAAGCGCTACTACCCGTAAACCCCTATCTCAATGTCATTTGCAAAAATTTATAAGAATCTGTCTTTTTATAAATTTTCAAAATTATAGACAAGTCAATGAGTTAGAATTAATTATTCTACCGTCGCACATCTCGAATTTATAATCTTGATGTATTTCGAAAATTGCAAAAAAAAATCAATCAAATCAAATTTTGAACTACGTTTGGTTTGATTCCGCTAATTGTGGATACGTAGGCAACCCCTTAAAACGGTACAACCACTGCAATAACGAAAAGACGGGAACGGTATTCAATAATATGTCTTTTATTAAATTTCAATAAACTCGGGAATCAAAAAAAAAAAAAAAAAAAAAAAAAAAAAAAAACGCCGAAGTCGGCAAACACACAAAAAAAAATCGCACCACAAAAACAATATTAATATTCAAATAATAAAATAAAGAAGACTAATAGCCGGGCATCTTGCCCTTCCCCTTGTCCTTTGGGTCACGAGGAGCCCGAGGTCGCCGGGGCGGGGAAGAGTGCTCCCGAATTACAAGGGGAACCTCCTTAGCTCGAGCCCGTTTCTTCGGCGACGAGTCTTCTATCGTCTTTGGCCCAAGTCGGGCCCGCACATGCTCAGGTAGTCTGTCCTGTGGGCCAAGTCGGTCCTGCACGGCTAATCTTGGGCCCAGTCTCCTCTCCAAGTCAGTCTGGGGGCTCACTTTCCCCCAAGCACCTTTAGCACTAGACCCTTCAGCTCGAGTCTTGGTCTTCTTCTTTTGACTTGACCTTAGTCGAACCATGGCAGCCGGGGTGTCTCCTTCCTCAAAGAACTCCCTATTGTCTTTAGCCTGCTCCCTTCGCAGCAAATCAAAAGCTTCATCAACCTTCAGGGCAGCTCGGGCTTTGGCATCACCTGCTTTAGTCCACTTTGTGTAGGAGGCTGAAACCCAAGTCGAATGACGAGATTTGGAAACGGGCCAAGTGTGCCGGGTGTACCATCTTTGCATCCACGTGTCGCACATCACATCAGTCAGTTGGGTAGGGTCACTCACAACTGCTTCAATTTCTGGTATCCGTTGAGCTCGTCCGTACTGCCTTAGTATGCGATCCGGGTAGAGATGAACCGTTTGCCTGAAAGACAAGATTACCTGGCAACGAGCTCTATCCCTCGGGTCCAAGCCGGTCCAAACGTAGATGGGCCACCACGGCACTACCCATCGAATTAGCCGCCCACCATGGATTGATAGCACCTCGTCCCAATATTTCTGAGTAATCTGGCGAGAAAAATCAATGGCCCGTCTCCTCGTCATTAGTTGGTTATGGCGGTAATTGCTAGCATCAAGGGGAGAATCTATCACTGATAGCCTCTCGTAAAGCCAAATCTGAAAAAGGAAACAAAAGCATGAGATCCCGAGACGAAACAGGCGTCCGCCTGATGACACTCGATCGAGTGCCAGGACGACTCGATCGAGTGGCATACCTGGGAGCGAACAGGGGGCTTTTTACGAAGGCACTCGATCGAGTGCCAGGGTGACTCGATCGAGTGCCCACTGCAGCAGTCAAAATCTTGAAAAAAAAAAATCCAGAAAGCGAGAAAAATAAAATCCGACATACTTGCAGCAAATGGGTGCTTCCGGTGAGACGGACGGACGAATCCCTCTTACGATTGTCCAAGCCTTGGATTATTTCACCCGTAATCAGCCAAGCCGGGCTATGCTCCGTCTCCATTAAATCAACCACGGTTAATAGACGGATGTGACCCATACATGATAATAAATCCATGTGACCCTCCAAGGCATAAACATGGAGCATGCAAAAAGAAAAGGCCCTACGGCTGTGAATTGGTCTCACCCGGACGTCATGTGGATTCATGAACTTCTCAGCCAGGTCAATCAAGGAAACTGTGTTGTCATCCCGGGCCATTCGAGACACCTCGTTATGGGAGAGGCCTAAGAATTCTCGAAGCATCCTCCTCAAGTCGTAGACCGAATATGGGACGGCGGGCCGAAGTATTGGGTTCCATCCTCCTACCGCAGCAATCTCCTCAGTTAAAGGGCAGACTTCGCCCCGAGGGAAGGCAAAGACATGATATATGTCGTCCCAATAAGATAAGCATGCATCCAAGAAATAAAGATCAACCAGCATCTGACGGAACGGGTACAACTGGGAAATACCCGTCTGGTTGAGAGCCACCCTATCCGTGTCCCTGAAGCGTCGGGACCATTTTTGCAACAACACAGCCAACCTATCGATGCCCATGGCTACTTTTTTTGAAGGGAATAAGGAATTTTCTTTTAAAGGAGAGATTGTAATGGGAATTATGAAGAAATCAAGGGCAATGAAGGGCTATATATAGCATTAGCCTTGCAAACTTTTTAGGAAAATTTCCTAATTCTAAACGGAATCAACCCACAAGCCTAATCCCGATACTAGCACGAAAATATTCAACCCGAACTTTCCTAATTTCTTTGGGAGTCAATCTTTTTTTTTCAAAAATTTCAAAAAAAATTCAAAATTTCAAAAATTCAAGCTTTCAAAAAATTCAAAAATCATTTTCCCCAGCACGAGTCATTTTACTACCTACGTGTTGCATGCATTTTATGTGACTTATACAGGTACGACTCAAACAGGGACAGGCAACCCCCTAGATCTCCCTAGCGGAAGCCAAAGGCGGCATTTTCACGGGATGGGCCTATACACAGGCGCACCCAGGACTTACGCGACAAGTCCAAATTCCCCACGGAGATACTATCATCAAGCTCAGGTATGATTTCTGCCTTATGGCTGGGGAGCCCTTCACGCAAGTCTAATGGACTATAAACGACCCGATCGGAAGCCTACCAGGTCTCAACTGGCTTGGTAGCTACTCTGACTTTCGCCCTGTCCAAGCCTCAGTCAGGGTGGGGGCTCTGTAGACACCCGCATTTTGACTTCCAGGTGTCTATGGCAATTTCCAAAAAACACCCGATGATGATCGGACGCTAACGTGTTTCTACGCGCTCGGATATGGGCTCAAAATCATTAGTTGCTGGCTAATGCACTTACGGAGTACAAATCTCACAAAATCAACCTCAAACCCAGGCCCAGTGGGCCGTTTCCAATCAAATAAGGCTAATTTGGGCCGAAACCAACACCAGAAATAAAACCAACTTTTTAACGATTGGGTCAACCTCGGTCAAAGTCGTTTCCGAGACATAAAAAACAGCCATTCAAACATCAAAAGTCCAATTCAAACACAAAACCCATCAAATATCCAAGGTCATGGTCCAAAACAAGAGACCCGCACGACCCAACCCATCCACTCGATCGAGTGGGCCTGTTTCAAGCCCGACTGCAGGCACAACGGGCCACTCGATCGAGTCAGCTGGTTACTCGGTCGAGTAACCCTAGGGTGACCTAGGCTTTGCCTATATAAACACCCCATGCAACACACATTCAAGACATCCTTTCACAACCCTAATCGATCCTTTACACCTTGCAAACCCTAATTACTACAACTCTAATCAAACCCTAAGCACTACACTAGCAAACCCTAAACCTAGCTTTAGGAATCGAAACCCTAACCACCATAACTCAACCTCCATAAACCTCGAAGCTCCCGTGTTAAAGCCACAACTACGAGCCTTATCCGAGACAAGAACATGTAGGTTGAGGGTGCAAAACCCCTTTTCTTTCCCTTCTCCTTCTCTCTCGCGTCATGTGTCGTCCATGTCGTCGTAATCATCTTTTTTTTTATTATTATTTTGTTCGCATACTAATATCAATAATATAAATAGTATAAAACATTAAAATATTCGTCGATTCGTGTCGAGCATGAATGATGGTGGGATAAGGAAAATCGAATATACAAGTGTACTGCACACAGCGTTGTCGGTCGCTTATCCCATCACCCCGATTGCTTGATTGTTGAGACGAATTAACATCAACCATAATTTTCTTATTTTATCATCGTTATCGCATATTAATCAATTCTAAAGTTTATTTTCAAAATCAAGTCTTTATTCAATCAAAGCGTCGATCTTTTAGATTCGATACCAATTCCTTAATTGAATGTCGAATCTAACGATCTATTCAAATAATTCGATCAATTCGATTTTCTCGTTGATGCTAACGTAGATGTCACGTTACAATTATGGAACTACAAACGCGGAGAGAAATTCATATCGTTTTGATTGACTTAAAACGACTTAAATCAATTTTCTTTATTTTTCACTCTAGTATTCCATATCGATTCAATAATCGAATGTGGGATACAACGAGTATTCAAAATTAGAATCGGGTATAAATTCAATAATATTTATGTCTGATTCAACAAAATCAATGATTTATAAAATCCGAGTCGAGCATAAATTGTACAATATTTATGTCAGATTCGGTAGAATCATCGAATCATCAAAAATCAAAAGCAATTTCAAAATCAATAATAGAATTGCAAGCGAACCTGGTTCGTACAGGTGCCACTCGACCGAGTGCCTCGGTCACTCGATCAAGTGACATCACAATTTACCGAGCAGAATGCTCTTTCGACCTCTACTCGGTCGAGTCTCATAATGACTCGATCGAGTAGCGACGTACTCGGCCGAGTTGGTCAATAACTCGGTCGAGTAGGGTCATGAAATCCGGGACAGAACACTTTTGAGGATCCACTCGGTCGAGTCCCTCAATAACTAGGTCGAGTGGCTCTTTATCACGTTAAACCGTGAGTCCTACAATAACATTCGAGTCTCATTAACCGTTTTTTTGTGACTTAGGTCAACACGTGCCTAATTAATCACGTGAAACATCTTTTCAATACCAAGCATTAACTCATTTGCATAATTCTATACAATTCAATATTTGCACAAACCGTTATTATTCGTTATGTCGTTACTAACAGTTTGTTGTTTCTTTTGTCAATTTTGCTTGTTTATTTTATTTACTAAAATGAACCCACATGCTAGAATTCAACTTCGACGTTAGAATTAACTGCATTAAATCGACATAGAAACCCTTTCAATTCCATTCACATGCTTAGGGAAAATAATCTTTGCATATCATTTTCCCGTTCAACTAACGCGCGTATTAGAAAGTCATTCAGATCTTAGTAGAGGCCGCTAAGTGCGGGCGGGGTTGGGTGTCCTTTGTGGGCTTCCCAACACGTACCCTCACCCCTTACTCGGAACCGTGGTTTACGGATATCCGAATCCATGGGCATACGAGAGTCATTCAATACATGATATCCGATAATATCGGTATCGGTACCAAATGCAAAGGGACGAGCCCAATAAACTCTGACATTGGAAATGGGCCGTATTTTGTATACGGCCCACTACGACATAGAGTGGGCTCGAACGGGTCCGAACTCCCACAAAGTTCGGTGGCGACTCCACTTCGACCTAAATTTCAATTCGATCCATTATCATATGAAGATTCATTCGCCTACCCAAACCCGCGCGTGGCCGCGTCGGGGTGGACCTATGTCATGTCCACAGTATTCCTGCAGAGGCAGATGAAGACTCTTTAATTGCTATGCTGGAGGACTTGCAGGTTTCTTGAGGGCCACCTTATAGCAGTCTATCACCTCCTCCTGATCTCCATTGATCTTCTGCACTCCCCAGGGCGTAGGGAACTTCAGGCATTGGTGGTAGGTTGAGGTAATTGCCTTCATCTCATGGATCCAAGGCCTTCCCAGAATCACGTTGTAGGTGGAGGGTCCATCGATGACTAGGTACCGTACTTGTTTATTCACTCCTCTAGCATAAGTAGGAATGGTAATTTCTCCTAGAGAGTGCTTGGTTTCACCACTGAAATCTACCAAGGGAACCGCCTTCCTGGTTAGGTCCTTCTCGCTAAATCTCATGTTCTGGAGAGTTTCCAGCATGATGAGGTTGACTGAACTCCCAGTGTCCACCAGAATCTTCTTCACAGTGCAATTCCCTATGGAGAGGGTAATTATTAGGGCGTCATGGTGCATCTCTGGAGTGGCTTTTCCGTCAGTTTCGTCAAAGGTGACAGCTGGAAGATCTTTGCAACTGACTCTGCAGGAATGCTCTGGTCTGTCTCCTCTGGTCTAAGAAGCATGCCTCTTGGCTGCTGAGTAGGTCAGCCCGCATAATTCCGATCCTCCTGTGATCACATTGACAATTCTGGTACACAATGGAGATGGAGAAGGCAATACTTGGTCTGCTGCATTTATCCTACTGAAGTTTCTAGACACGAGGTGGTCTAGATTCCCCTGATCATACTGGAACTTAACCTCCCTCCTGAGCTGTACGCACTCGTCGGTATGGTGTCCAATGTCGTCATGGAATTCGCACCTCTTGCTGGCGTCTCTTCGGTCATTGGTGTACTCCTGTCTCCTGGGCCACCTGACTCTGCGCCCTAACTCCCTTAGAGCCTTGAGTACCCCAGCAAGGTTGGTAGAGAACCCATACTCACTTACTTTGGGTGGCAATCCTGGATTGTCCTTCCAGTCTTTCTCCTCGGAAACCTTGCTCATGTTCCTGTCATAGGGCTTTGATCTTTCACCCCTCTTTTCGGCTGGCGCCTTTCTGGTGACATGCTCATAACCATATGCAGCCCTTCTGGGACCTGAATCTTCCTCTAGCCTGATGGCTGCCATCGCTTTGGTCTGCACATCCTCGAACGTGGCACATGGGTACTTTGTAAGATCCTTATAGAGGTCTGAATCCTGGTGGAGCCCTTGGCGGAAGGCTTCTATGGCGGTGGCTACATCACATCTAGGAATGGTTACTTTCTCCTTGTTAAATCTGTTGAGGAAGTCGCGTGTGGATTCTTCAAACTTCTGCACCACCCGATACAAATCACTGGTCTGCTTTTCTGGTTTTCTGCTGCTGGCGAACTGCTGCTGGTTGAAGGCATTGACCAGGTCAGCGAAGGAGGTGATGCTTCGGTTAGGCAGACCAACGAACCAATGGAGGGCTTCTCCTAACAGAGTGGAGCCAAACCCCTTGCACATGCAGGCTTCCTTCAGAGGCCCCGTTGCGGTCACCACCATCATCTTCTGTTTGTACTGGTTGATGTGATCTAGGGGGTCTGCAGTGCAATCATAAAGCGTCATAGCTGGTGGCATGAAGCCCTTGGGTACAGCAACACAGGCTAGATCGTCGATGAAGGGTGAATCTGCGTAGCTGTCCCTAGCTGCTCTCTCCAGAGGGCGTGGCATTCCAGGATTCTTGTTGATCAGTTCCCTCAATTCCTTCAGTTCCTGGCGTTGCTGATCTGCTGTGCTGATTGTTCCTGCAAGAGGGTTAGAGACATGAGGAGAAAAGTTGAAAGGAGTACTCCCTGCATAAGGTTCCCCAGGGTGTTGACTATTAGGAGGAGGAGGTAAAGGTGCGGCTGCTGTCATGGATCTGGGCTGCCACTCTGGTGCCTGCTGAAGTGGGACTATGGGCAGCCTGGTTCCTCCTGGATGTGAGCTGCTGTTGGGGGTCGCCATACTGGCTGGGGCTCCTTGCTGCCATCCCGGTGTCTGCTGGTTTGGGGTGGGTGTTGTCCACACTCCTCCAGAGGACTGGTGGCTGGATAAGGTGGTCATCTCTGGTGTCTGGTGGACAGGGGTACCTGCGAAAGACAACGAGTTAGTTTCCCGGCTTTCGATGCTGGAGAGAAAGTTACCTGCGGTACGAGATCTGTCGAGTGTAGGGCCATAGGTCAGGTAACCCAACCCTTGGGGTTCGATGACTGGGCCTGGTGGAGCCAATCCTAATTCCAGTCTGGTGACCAATTCGGAGGGGACTTCTCTGGTGGTCCTCTTGCCAGTTATTGATTCCCTACGGGTGTTGGGTTCTCCTCTAGGCATCATGGGCGACATCTCTGGTGACATCTGAAGCGATGCAACTGGAGTCTTGTCTGCTGCCGAGATTCGGGCCTTGATATCTTGGTTGCCCTTCTGCAGGGTTTCTACTGCTTGGCGCAGAGCATTGATTCCTTGGAGCATACTCTGCATCAGGTCTGGTGACCCCGCGCCACTGGAAGCTTCTCCCACGAATCCTCCTGGGGTCGGAATTCTGGTTGATATGCCCTCCTTCCTGGCCTTGGAGGAGCTGGTGACCCCAGAGGTTTTAGGCGTTAGAGGGGGCCTAGACGCCGACAGCGTGGCTTTCACCATTTGGTGTGTGGGAATTGCAAGGGTGAGGGGCGTGAAAACCGGCTCTGCTGATCCTGGGGATGATCCTCCTCCAATGGACTGAGGGGATGCTCCTTGACTGCTGGAAGAACTTTGGCCGGATCCGGTCATGACGTCACGATATTGCTTCACAGTAAGATTTGGTTTATAGGAAGTGATCACTTGGCCCCACGGTGGGCGCCAAATTGTTTTGGTAAAAATTTACCGGGTCTTCAATATCGGTTGCGGGTCATAGTGATCGCCTTATAACTATGGTTGACGAAATTGTATGGTTTCTAACGAACGAAAACAACGAAGAAGAAAACGGACACACACAAAGTTTTGGTGACGCGGAAACCCGATATGAGAAAAACCGCGGGGGGAGTCGGAATCCCACCAAAATTATACTATGGACTAGAAGGGACGAAGAAGTGAATACAAATACAAGCAATTTTAATCTAATTGTGATTTGGAGTGATTGTGGATGTGTGGGCTTGGAGTGGGTGTTCTTGGATGATCTTCTTCCTTCCTCTGCCTTGCCTTTTATATTGCTCCCCTCCATTGCCTCTCCCTCTTAGAATCTTCACCTTTAATCCTCTCTTAATTGCCTGAGATCTCCTCCTCTTAACTCTCCCCCCCAGCCGTTAACTTCTTCATTCTTGGGGGATCTTGGCATTCAATCTCCTTTATTGCCCTTGATTGTGTTTGACTACCGTTCAATTTCTTCCTCCTTCTCCTCCTAGTCTTTAGGAGGGTTTCCCCTTTTTAGTAGCAACAACTGTTGCTTCCTCCTCTTTATATGGTTGAATCCTTCTTTTTGTTTGTTGGGCCCGCTTGATTTAAGTGGCCCATGGTTTGATTTACTCTTATGTTTTGTTCAGCCCGTCATCTTATATTACCCCGGGTTTGCTTGACTTGACGGTCTTTGACTATTTTTGACTTCCGTATTTTAGTCTTCGGTTTTGACTTTAATCCGTAGACCGTGGACCTTTTTGTTATTGACCTTTGACTTTTGACCTTTGACCATCGGCTCTTGACTTTGACCTCTGACCCTCGATTTTTGACTATCATCTTTGACCTTTTGACCGTCCACTCGTAGCATGCCACGTTGCATTCCGAAGGTGCAAATTTTTTGCCCGAACAGGTTCGAGTTGGCTTATTCGGATAGGATCGGATTCGGGTTGACTTATTCAGCGCCACATGTATTTCAATAGTTTTGCGTTGCTTGTGGTATACGGTGACATCAGAGGCGAACCCAGTAAGTAGCAAGGGGTAGCCGCTGCTACCCCAAGCCCAGAAAACTCAACGAGGAAGATTAGTTTTTGCTACCCCTGTAGAATTGAATAAAAGGAACGTTATAATAACTAAGAAAAGACAAGCCATTGCAAAGGTGATAGTAGTGGCCTAGTGGTAGCTGTGCTTGGTGTTGTCATTGTATCTGGTAATTGTGATGGCGCAGGTTCGAACCTCGTTAGGTGCATATTTCTCATTTTTATTTTTTTATAATTAAGTTATCTTTTTTACTTATATTAGAGGCTTAGAGCTTATATTTTCTTTGCTTACCTACGGAGTATAATTTTAATCTATATGCAACTCTATATACTTTGTATATTATTTGTATTACAAATCTACAATATATATATTTATTTATTTAGACTTAATTGTTACACATATTCGATACTCTTTCTATCTCGTTTGTTGTTCTTTGATTAAAATACTGCTCACAAATAATATAAAAGAACAACAAATGATCGAGATGAAGAATGATCTTTTAAATGAAAGTAATTAACGGTTTGTTAGTTGAATACTAACCTTCTAGTTTAACCGGTGCAATAATATCATTAACTACATCGATAATTACAAATAAGTCATTTGTCAAAAACGATTGTTTTCAAATTAATGCTTATTTTAGAAAGGAAAAAAAAACTTATAAAAGTTTCGCTACCCTATAAATTACATCCTGGATTCGCCCCTGGGTGACATCCGTCCATATTTTCCCAAAACGGTTTACTCAAGTTTTCTAGTACAGGGAGGGATGTGTAGTGATGTACGGAGTAGTGGAGTACTAGTTTGCGTGGCTTGCAATTAAAAAGTAGCTATACCAATAAAAACATTGTGTGTTAGGCAAGTGGTCGAGACTCGAGATGACATTATATGTACTTTGCTAACGCATGAGTATATATTGTTGGAACACAAAGTGGGATGTGGCCTTTTCCTTTGTTTTCACTTTTCTCAAACATGAAGCTAACTCATCATCATTGAATATTGTCTACTTACCTATACACACTATGCTAGTACTACTCGTACTTAGTTCTAGAGCTCGACGTTCTCGACAATTGGTAGGAGTAAGTCTTTCTTGAATCGATGACGTGTTAGATAATAACTTGGTTAACACGGAATAAAAGACAATGTTTGGAAGTAGTACATGAGTTTGCCTAATCGGTTGGTAGTACTTTCTCTCTTTCAAGTAAATGCTTACTTAAATCAATATCAATATATACAATTTTTATATATTCATTCCATGAGGTTATTATAATTTTTCAATATGAGATAAATATACAACTTTTATACGTAAAAAATTCATCACTTTTTTTCGAAAAAATAATATGAAAATTATATTCTAATGAAAATATTTTTCCACCACGATTCTAATTATTTCATTTTTATAATTTCTTTTATGATATTTTTTTTGTTAAACAGAATTTATAGATTTTTAGATGTAAATTATAAAACATCACATTAATATAATAGATTAATATACATCCTTAAATTATATTTCATGGGAATAATGTCAACTATGCGTGTACTTCTTAAATTAATCCAAACTATACGTAATTTCATTTTAATATGAACTACGCCTTCCTATGGGTGACCGGTTACCTATTGAACTTTCCTTATTAAACTCTTTCTCTTACTTCTAATTTACATTTCGTGTTCATTTTCGGTCATTGATAAAAAAAAAAGTTAAATTTTCCGAAAATTCATCTTCTATTTCCTTTTCAATTAGTCTTATAGAAGTTATGAAAAAAATGTTTTTATTGTAACTTTCACGATGACCGCAACGGACCTAATAAAACCCTAGAAAGTTACAACATGTCACTAAATAGCAAATCATAATTTTATATATAGCAAAGTGAGATTATTGAATGCGTAATTCGTATTAAAATGAGATTACATATAGTTTTGATTATTTTAAGAAGCACACAAATAATTGAGATTATTTCCATCAAATACGGAGTAACTCTTTTTTTTTTTTTAAAAAAATGATACCCTGGGCATTCTAGTTTTAGTACCCTATTTTCTTATTTGTAATCCTACACTATGTTGCACGGACACGGACACGTATCAGACCCGGGACACGGCGTTCGAAAATTTATAGGACACGGACATGACAAAAAAAAACAATATACATATTTAAACAAAGAAAATTTAAAGATTTTTACACCTAAAATATAGGTTTGGTTACTTAAACTATCGCAATTATCGTAAAATAACAAAACAAAAATTAAAGTTTTATAAATTCGAAGTTAAAATCAAATCTTATAAACCTCAAACAGTTATACCACTGTAATATAACAATTAATTTATTATTTAGTCGTAAGTAGAACGTTTATAGTATCCAGTAACCCCTATAAACATATAATATTATTGTTTTATTAAAGTCCACAAATTCATAAACAACGTTAGGTGTGTCCGATGAGTCTCCAAATAGTATGAATTGTGGCCGACACGTCTCAAAATAACATGAAATGTGTCTGACACGTCTCTAAATAAATTTAAAAAAATCAGATACGGTTTTTCAGGTGTCCGAGATGTATTATCGTGCGTCCGACGTGTGTCGGTGTCCGACACGACACGACGAATTGGAAGAGTGTCTGTGCAACCTAGATCCTACATTCGAAATTTATTTCAATTTTTTCTATATGTAGTAAGTAATAATCTGTGATATTTGACATCCCTATTTTATGGGTTATTTCATGAGAATAATACCAACTATGCGTTTGCTTCTTAAATTAATACAAACTATACGTAATCTCATTTTAATATGAATTATGTCTTCATTAACCTCGCTTTGCTATGAGTGACCGACTACCTGTTGAACCTCTCTTATTCAACTCTTTCTCTAACTTTTATTCTTTTGATTTACATTTCGTGTTCATTTTCGGCCATTGAAAAAAAAAATCCGAAAATTCATCTTCCATTTTCTTTTCATTTTGTCTTATAGAAGCTATGAAAAAAAATATTTTTATTGTTATTTTGGCTTTCGCGATAACTGCAACGGACCTAATAAAACCCTAGAAAGTTACAACAACTCACTATGACCTGTAATAGCAAGTCATAATTCCATACATAACAAAACGAGATTAATGAATGTGTAGTTCATATTAAAATGAGATTACGTATAGTTTGAATTATTTCAAGAAGCACACACATAGTTGGTATTATTCCCATGAAATAACCATTAAAAATATGTAATAAAAGTGTTAATATCGCTTGATTTAATATACTTTTTTTTTCTTGTTAAAATTGAATATCTATTTACTTTTTCCATGAAGTGTTTTAAAAAGTTGGATTCTCTCACGTCGCTCGAAAAAGACTTCAAATATACATTTATATACATAATTAAATTGAGATCAGATAGTGAAAGATGATGAATTTGAGATTATTGATTTTAATTTTCAACTCATTATTTGCAAAACCAACTACGCTAATAATTGTTAGTTACGTTGCTCCAAGAGAATCAAGATGATATTATAAAGTATGTTGTGAGTAGAGTTGTGAAACGGGTCGGACGGGTCAGGTCTCGAGTGGGGTTAGAATATAGGTCGGGTCAAATACGAATCGGGTTATACAGGTCACGCGTCGGGTAAGGGTGTTAATGGGACGAGACAGCTCGCGAGCAGCTTGAGCTCGACTCGGTCAAAGCTCGGCTCGTGCGAACTCGACTCGGTCAAAGCTCGGCTCGTGCAAGCTCGACTCGAGCTCTGGCTCAGCTCGACAACTTAAGGAGTCGAGCTGAGCAAGGCGTGGCTCGGCTCAAAAAGCTTGCGAGCAACTCGATTTGATGTGATTAGTTAATATTTCCTTCTTATTTAGCAAAAAAATACTAATAATAGTTAATAGTTACACAGTTTTTTCACCATATAAAATGTTCTTATTGATTTGCCTAATACGCCATCGGGTTAGATTCAGAATACGGATCGAAAATAGTTTTGAACACCTAAGTGATTTTTTATATTAACTTTTTATCTTATTTTTACGGTATTATTATTATATATATTATTTGATTATAATGGTTATATTTTGAAAAATATTACGATCAAAAGATTAAATTATCTTAATAATTATTTTATTATTAAATGAGAAAAATACTTTTATTAAATTGAAAATTTATTTATATTGTAACTCGAAATATTAAAAAGAATTAATGTTTTGATTATAAGACCAAATACAATATATAAATATAAATATTTTATTAATTTTAATAAATTTTCATTGACTCAATTGGTCTAATGGGTCGGTTTCAACCTTAAATTAACGTATCATTTTAGGTTCGGGTCAAATGGGTCTCGGGTCGAAAAAACGAGTCTAATAACACACCATATACATATTCAAGTTTTTTTGGTTAATATTACGTATTTACAATAAGATGAGATTAAATTTTTTTTTGAATGATATAATCGGTTATACTATATGAAATACAATAGATTTTAGCTTTACAAACCTAAATAAATTCAATAAATATAAAATTACACTTTTACCCTTGAGAGTTTGGGGACAAAAGTCAAAACAAATTATCCTAATTTCTATTTCCTCTTTTTTTTTAATTAGGGTGGTACTGAAATTTGGCGCCACCCGGTGGTGCCCTATCACTTTCCATAAATAAATGTGTGGGTAAATCTAGATTATAAATGAGTGACTTAAAAATTACAATAAATAAGAAACAATAGCAAATTCAACTCCAAATGAAAATAGGGGACGATAGTAGTTTACTACTTCGTAGAATAGTCAAGAGTTTAAGACGGAGATACCCTCGACAATAAGTTTCACTAATCTCACATCTTCTGTAATATAATGTGATTAAGTGCATGCTTTAATTTGTTGTACTAAAAAAAACTAGAGGAAATGCTACTTCCTCTGGTTGTTAGGATCACAACATTTAATTTTTCCACAAATAATAATCTTGTTAGGGTTTTTCTAAAATGTGCCCAATGGGCACATGATAAGAAACATATTATGGGTAGGGATGTCAACGGGTCGGTTTCGGATCGGGTGGAGCCTCACCCGAATTCATCACCCGAATCCGCATACTCCACCCGATCCTCCGTCACCCCATTAACCCTCCACCCAAATCTAATCCATCCGTCATCCGCAGGTGATTCGGGTGGATCGGGTGCTTAACGGATGGAAAAATATTTTTAAAAAAATGCATTAACAAATATACAAATTATAAGTTGCGTAAAGTTTTTTGGGATTTTTTGGTGGTCAGAAATTAAGGAGAAAGAAAATCTAAGATGGTGGCCGGCAAAGTGATTACGGAAATATTTTCTTAGGTTTTAGGAAAAAAAAATGAGTATACTAATAGAGTAAATTAAATTATTTTTTTAATTCATTCAATTTTTTTAATCTATAAACGGGTGGACGGATCGGATGACGGGTGAAAAATCTCCACCCTAATCCGACACGATCCATCACCCGGTTCATCCATCATCCGCTTAAAATCCATTTAGTTCGGGTTTTCGTCCATTAATTTTATTCGGATGGATGGATTTTAACCGGGTTCGGGTGAAATTGACATCCCTAATTATGGGAAACAATCACAATCACATCTCATGACAAAATAAAATTTAAACTCAAAATTATCATAATTGGAGAATTATAGTTGTAAATCTTACCGTAATATGTTTCTCATCATGTGCCCATTGGGCACATTTTAGAAAAATCCATATTGTAAATGAGATGGTGAGTCTCACCAATAAATTAAAAAACTCAACACGAACAAAAAGATACCGAATATAAAAATGTAACAATTCAATTGAATATGTCAAAAAAGGTAAATGTAACAATTGGTAAGAATAGGAGAGAGTATAATGAAAATGAGAAGTTCAATGAATTAGGTATAAAATAGGGGTTATTTCATGGGAATAATACCAACTATGCGTGTGTTTCTTAAATTAATACAAACTATACGTAATCTCATTTTAATACGAACTACGCCTTCATTAACCTCGCTTTGTTATGGGTGACCGACTACCTGTTGAACCTTCCATTTTCAACTCTTCCCCTAACTCTTCTTCTTCTTCTAATTCATATTTCGTGTTCATTTTCGGCCATTGATAAAAAAAATTAAAATTTCCGAAAATTTATCTTCCATTTGTTTTTCAATTAGCCTTATAAAAGCTATGAAAAAAAATGTTTTTATTGTAATTTTAGTGTTCACGATAACTGCAACGGACCTAATAAAACCCTAGAAAGTTACAACAAGTCACTATGACCGGTAATAGCAAGTCATAATTTCATACATAGCAAAGCGAGATTAATGAATGCGTAGTTCATATTAAAATGAGATTATGTATAGTTTGGATTATTTTAAGAAGCACAGACATAGTTGGGATTATTCCCATGAAATAACCCTATTTTAAAATGGGTCAAATACTACTCCCTCTGTTTCATTCAATTGTTTGTCTTTGATTAAAATACTCCTCACAATGAATATAAAAGGAAAACAATTGAATGTAACGAAGGGATTATCATATTATAATAAAAGAGTTTTTCTAAAATATGTCCAAGGGGCACATATTTAGAGTTATACGGAGTAATAGGAAAATAATAAGAAGGATATCTCAAGAGAACGTGAAATATGAACCCATAATTATCAAACTTAGATAATTAGGCATGTTAATCTTTCCGTAACACAACTCTTAACATGTGCCGTTGAGCATATTTTAGAAAATACGAACTAATAAAGACAAAGTATTTTGCATTTTCTAGGCAACGACCTGTAAAAATAAATATATGGATTGATGAATGTTGATTAAGGCCATGTTTGGTAAATAGCGGAATGTTATTAGCAGAAGCAGATTTACAAATCAGAATTTGACTACCAGAATCAATTGACAGTTTTGACTGACAGATTTAATTAGCAGAATTTTTTTAATAATGTTTGGTAATTAGCTGTTTTAGATTGGTGGATTGTTTATATGTTTAGTAAAATGACGAAAAAGTAATTTGCTACCCCAATATGATGTTAGCATATTGGAAAACGACATATTCGGCCCCAATATGCTATTACAATCCGCCATTTACCAAAATACTTATATTGACGTACCAATATTTTTTTGTCAAACACGCTATTTACTCTCAATAAGATAATTTTTTACGGATCTGCCACTAAGAGCATCATTTACAATGGAGAAAAAACTCTCCATTGGGATGGATGGAGAGAAATGGGTGTTTTTACCATGGAGATGTTCTCCATCTTGGTGGAGAGAATTGATTTTCTCCTTCAGTATGGAGAAAGCAATGGAGAGGAAGGTGGGCCAGAATTATAGAACTTTGTACTACTTTGGTGGACCATGGAAGCAACGACTCTTTTGATTTGCAAATTGTACTGATTTGCAAATTGTTTTGTTTCAACGACTTTTTTTTTCACCCCATACAATTTACTATATATACATGTTAATTGTTATACAATTTCCTATATAATTTGTTAATTGTCATTCGTGTATAATATGTCTCATAAATGGTTTTATTCCCGTATTAATTAAAGTTTGTTTTATTTATGAAATACCACCCATAGTTGGTATTATTCCTGTTAAATATCCCTAATAATAATAATAATAATAATAATAATAATAATCCTAATCCATTTTTATTTAATCAATATGATCCATCATATTTACAATTTCTTGCTTTTCAAAATATGTCAACTAATTATCATAATAATCGTCCCCCTAATATTCAGGCACCGAATATAACTCAGAATCCGAATTCCAATTAACAATTTAACCTATCTTCTCAAAATTCCGAGGTGAACTCATATTTTGGTTCACCGAATCCTCATTTTGGTGGTAATGAGCAAATGAGTTACGATAGTGATCATGTCACTCGTTTGTCACAAGATGAAAATATTATTGTGGACAGGAACGAGAACGTGGACGAATCAAACGTCATCAGGCAAGCCAGTGACGGAGGCAATGGAAATATAAAAAAAACGTTTGGTCAGACGTTGAAAATAGAGCTCTCGTATCATCGTATATGCGAGTGTCAACTGATGGAGCAATTGGAACGGGGCAAAGTGTTTCAAATTTTTGGTCGAGAGTGAGGAACTTGTTCGAGGAGGTCCGACAATCAAACCCCGGTGCAATCAAACAGCGTAATGTTGGCATGCTCACTAATCGGTGGTCTCGAGTTTCAGCTGGAGTACAGAAGTGGGTGGGTCAGTATGAGAGAGCTAAAAGGAGAGGTACCAGCGGAATGAATGAGAACGACATTCTATCTGAGGCTCGTGCGTTTTCTAAAAAAAGTCGCGGTTTGGGAGAGGCAGTGATATTTTCTTAAGCAATACCCGAGATGGGAAACAATTTTTTGTGAGCAAGAATCACCACAACTACCGGAGGAAAAAAATGCTGACACAATTGCTTCTGATAGTAGTGGGAAGAGGAGTCGCGTGCGAACGACGAAGACTGTCTCGAAACAGGAAACGAAGGCCCAAGCAACCGTCCACCGGGAATGAAGGCGCAAAAGCGAAAGAAGGGGAAATCTAAAGTTTTTGATGAAGAAGATGATATTATTGTTAAAGAAATCCAAGAGATTACTAGTATAAAGAAGAAGAAGATGCTAGACTCGGAGAGGAGAACCGACGCGGAAGTAAGTCATAAAAAATGGCTGCAAAAGATGAAGTTATATGAACATTAATGTAATATGAACAACTTGAGTGCAGTGGAGGAGGAGCGCAAGAATCAACTGTTCCTAGAACTGAGTGACATCTAGACGTGACCTTCATAAATAAATTAGATAATTCAGTTTAATTTAAAATTTAAGTATCGAGTAATGTCGTTGTTGAGCTAGGTTACAAAGTTAAGCATGTTATTAATAATAATGTACGTTTGATAAGTTTAGGTTTTAATTACTTTTTAATGTACGTTTAATGTAAGTGCCGGCAAATGAACCTAGATGAAATCTCCACCGTTGGGGTTGCTCTAATACACAACATTCAAATTAAATTAAATTACGTTACATTATTTCAAACACACAAGTCCAGACGACACACAACTACTATAGAAAAAAATTACTTCGAAATATAAAAATAAACTGAAATGCCATAAATATAAAGTACTAGAAATTGGTCTCAACCGCTATATTCCCGACGCTCTTTTTTCTTCCAAATGTGTTCCATTAAATCATTTCTGAGTGTCAAATTAACGAAGCTGTCTTCCAAGTGAGTACGTTTAGCGATATATTTCTCCACTTTATTGACATACCCTATAGAATGTCGTTGAGATAATTCAACAGTTGTTAAATCTTCATCTGATTCGTCATTGAACTTATTTGGATCATCGTACACGGATATAAGTACCTTTCGTCTTCTACAATCATATTATGCAATATGATGCAAGTTTTCATAATCTTTGCTAACATTTCTTTATCACAAGTCATAGCAGGATGTCGAATGATGGCCCACCTTGCTTGTAACACTCCAAAAGCACGCTCCACATCTTTTCGAACACTTTCTTGTTGCTCCGCAAATAGGCGTTCCTTAGGAGTTTGTGGTAGCGAATTGATTACATAAACGCAGACCAATTTGGATAAATACCGTTGGTCAGATAATAAGGGGTGTCATATCGACGCCCGTTGACGACATACTCAACAACAGGGGCTCTTCCATTTAACAAATCATCGAATATGTGCGATCGGTAAAGTACAGTTAAGTCGTTTAGGGTACCTGGTAGGCCGAAAAAGCAGTGCCATATCCAAAAATCTTTCGAAGCAACTGCTTCTAAAATCATATAAGCAGTTCCATCCCTTCCTTGATATTGACCTTTCCATGCAGTAGGACAGTTTTTCCAAGTCCAATGCATACAATCGATTGAACCAATCATACCAGGGAATCCTCTTTTCTTATTCACTTGGAGTAGTTCTTTTAAGTCATCTGTTGTCGGACTACTCATGTACACATCTCCAAACCGAGCTATTACTGCGTCCGTGAATTCATGAATTGCGGTCCTTGCCATGCTTGAGCTGAGCCTCAGGTACTCATCCACTCTATCGGCAGCCTCTCCATATGCAAGCAACCGAATTGCAGCAGTACATTTCTGTAAATCTGAAATGCCCAATCTCCCAGTAGCGTCCGGTAATTGGTGGAAAAAAGGATTGTGCGCTTTCACGCCTTCCAACACACGTAGGAATATGTGTTTTCGCATTCGGAAACGACGGCAAAACACATTATCAGGATACGTGGGTTGCGAGGCGAAGTAGTCATTGTAAAGTTGATTGTAGCCTTCTTCTCGGTTTCTTTCAATTCGACGCCTCTTATGAGGTCGATTTTTACGAGCTTTGCGTTTATTTCGCAAACATCTCCATAATGATATACGAGATACACAAGCGGAGACATCCTCCTCTAAATCGTCAGATGAAGAAACCATTTTTGTTGTAAAAGGTGGAGTAATTTGATGTTACTGTTTGTTGAAATGTAGAAATGTGTTTGTAAGTGTATTCATTTTTGCACATCGTAAGGGATATTTATAGTTGTTTGGAATATGTCCGTTGGAAATATAACCGTTTGAAATATAGCCGTTGGAAAATATAGCCATTTTTTTTAATTGAATGTTGTTGATTCAAATGTAACGGCTGTAATTGTAGAGACTTCTCTATATAAGGTGAAGTTGTGAACTTAGAATTTATTCACATCCAACATTCTAATCATTTTCAAATAATATAGCTGATTTTCATTCTATCAAAAACAAATTACTCAAAAATGACTATATGAAATGAAAAAGTAAGAGAGTATCAAAGAGAAATTGACATGATAAAGGATCATGCTCCTCACTTTCTTGCTCGTTTGAACCTTGCCATGCCAGAAACGGTGTACATGAATATGATACATTTTGAACCACCATTAACGATGCTGAGCTCTATCATATCTGGAAACGCGAATAATGTGTTGAATCCACCTGTTTTGAGCAATGCCACATTAGGTAATATTATCCGTTTTTATTTTGATAAATAAATCATAGTTGGAAAGATAACTTACATTCTACATGATTAAATACGACCTGTTTTTTATTACGTTATTTCAGATACTTGTATCTCCAAAGACGAAGAACGTCGCAAATTAAGGAAAGAAGTCGTCAAAATTATTAATCGCTTGTTGAACATAATGAATTCTGACACCTTGTTTGATCTACTTTCTGGGGCTGGTAGAATTTTCATTCCACGTGAGCGTCTTCATTATTGTGACTTATATGATGACGTTACCATGGAGGAAGAACAAGAATATTTACGTGATCAAGATGTACCGGCAGACCAACTTAATTACGATTCTGACGAGTGGTTAGAAGTGAATGTGATGACTCTGATTGATTTTAATTGTTGTAATATGTTCATGTACCCAGTCATGTCTGTTTGCTAAATGTTTTTCGTTTAATGTAACGTTCGTTTTTATTAATGTTTTTTTTTCAGTCTTTAAATTGAATGTTTGTGATTAATAAAGGTATCATGGTTTGCTAAAAAATGTGTACAGTTCCTATTTTGCTTTAACCTTACGCCAATTTTATCTGGTAGAAATACCCATAGAAAGTGGAAAAATACGTAAAATGTAAACAAAAACAAATCGTTTTTTATTTTTTTATTTTACAGTGCACTAAATTTAATTATTCATCTAATTATAATATAATTAAGAATGTTAATTAAAATAAAAGATAATTGAGAATGAGTGAGGTAAATAGATAAAAATGAGTTGTGAAAGGTGTGGGTCCCATTATGGAGGGGTTGATGGAGAAAAATGTATCCATTGTAATTAAAGATTTTTTGGTGGAGAAAAAAAGGTGGAGAAAAGTGATGGAGAGAAAATATGGAGAAAAATTCATCCATAGTAAAACATGCTCTAACCAAGCAGGACCTAAAACAATTTCAATCCAAAAAGAAGGAAAAGAGTCACTTTTGCCATGGGATGTCTACTACCCTTAAGTTCAAATACAAAAGGACTCATTTTCTATCGATGGTAAAGATCCCTAGTTTTTAAAATGAATAAACTTAAAAATAATAAAAATAAAATAAAATGAATTCAAGCATCTCATTTTTTTTATCTCCGCACTAATAATTTAAAGATTTATGGTTTTTTACGGAGTATTTAATACTCTCTTCGTTCAATCAATTTGATACGTTTGATTTTTGGGCACTATTTATGTAAGAAGAATCTTCGATGTAATTTTTATTGTAATATGTAAGATAAAATATAGTCACGTTTACTTAAAATGCCTAATTAAACGCATTATGAATATTAAATTTGTATAATTTTTGAAAATAGATAACTAAAAATATTTAACAAAAAAAAAAAAGTGCATTTATAAAGGTGTAAAAAGCAAACTTATGGAATGGATTGCAATGGAGGGAGTAAGATATGGAAATAGTAAGAATATTTTTACTTCATTTAAGAGATTAAAAATTACTCGGTACATTTTTACCCGAAACAAAAAAATACGATTTGGGGATGTTTGTTAACCAGAAAGACAGAGAAAGTTAGCATAAATCAGCAATCAATAACCAAAGAAAGCTTTGAACTCACACCATACCCCCCCTCTCTATCTCTCTTAGGGGCCGTTTGGTTCGCACAAAGGTATCGGTATGGAATGAGGAATCATATCAGGGTGGTATAGGTTTGAAACTCCATTCCTGATATCCGATGTTTGGTTCATTTCTGGTATGAGTAATTTTTGGGATAAAAATGTTTGTAATCTAAAGAAATAAAATGTTTTTAATAAAAAAAATCTATTATTATTGTGATAGAATATTATTTTACACATTTTTATTTGACTGAACAATAATGTTTTTTTTAATGTTTGTCATCTTAGGAAAAAAAATAATTTAAACAAAAATCAATACTCCATATTATTTTTTTAGTAGAATAATTTTATGCACATTTTCATCATTGAAAAAATAAGTTTTAGTTTGAATAACAATAATAACGCACAAAAAATTCCAATAAATATATTCTCAATCAAAAAAGAACTTTTGTTGATTTGATACCAAGGTATCAAATCTCATACCCACCCCCACCCTTGGGTATGGAAAACTCATACCTCATGGGTTTGAGATATGGGTATGAAAACAAGAAAAGACAGAAACAAACACAAGGTATAAACCCATACCTCATACCCATACACGGTGAACCAAACAGTCCCTTACCTACATCATTGTTTTTGACACTCCATTGAAGAAGTAGTTAAGCTCTGGAGTGGAGAGTCAGTTTAACCTCTTTGAAAAAGACAACCCTCCTAATCTCACCAAACTATTTTGTATCTTCATTAAATATTTTCAAAACAAACCTAATTTTCTTCATTTTCTTGTTTTTTTTTTTACTTCTTTTTCTTCTTTCTTTATATCCTCTCTGTTTTTTTTACTCAATCTTCATCCCCTTTTCCCTCTTTCTTTATGCGTCGAAAATTATCACCTCTTCTGACATCTGAAGAATGAAGCAGAAGAAAAGCAACAATCTTTCGGTTTTTGTCGTCGTTTTTACCATAATTCTCTTTGCATTTTTCATGTACAATGAGGATGTGAAATCCATTGCTGAATTCCCATTCAATCGACAAAAAGCTCAAGAAATCCAAGAAAAGCCGCCGAAAGATGAAACTCCACTTCGAATTAACGAAAACCCTGTTCAGGGAAAAGAAAATCGTGAAGAAAGAACAGAGGAAATTGTAGAAGTCAAAAGCAATGAGTCTGATGATAAGGCTGAGATAGTTTTAGAGAAGGGAAAAGAAAGTGAAGTGAGTTCCGCCATTGATAAAAGCAAGGAAGTTGGAGACGTAGAAGTAGAAGTAGAAGGAGGTGAAGAAGAAGAAGGTGAAGAAGAGATTGAATTGCCGCCGAAAGATTGCGATCTTTTTAATGGAGAATGGGTATTTGATAATGTGAGTCACCCATTGTACAAAGAAGATGAATGTGAGTTTCTTACTGCTCAAGTGACTTGCATGAGAAATGGAAGGAAGGATTCTATGTATCAGAACTGGAAATGGCAGCCTAGAGATTGCAATTTGCCCAAGTAAGAATGAACAATCCCATAAATTTGAAATTCTGTACGTGTAAATTAAATTATTTCCTCCTCCGTCTTTTAATTATATTATATACATTCATTTAGGTGGTGTATATATACATTTTAATAAAAGGTTAGAACATAGAAAAATGGAGAAAGTAGTATACTTGAATTAATTAACCTTGATGAAACAATGAATGAATTAATTTTGTGGTAATTATGGGTAAACAAGGTTTAAGCCAAAGTTGTTGCTGGAGAAGTTAAGGGGGAAAAGATTGATGTTTGTGGGAGATTCATTGAATAGAAATCAATGGGAATCAATGGTGTGCTTCGTACAATCGGTTGTCCCTCCTGCTCGAAAGACTTTGCTCAAGTCTGGTTCACTCAACATCTTCACTATTCAGGTTCCTTCCCTTCCTTCCTTCCTTCTCTGTTTAGACAGCATCTCCATCTTACTCCATACTTTTACTGTGACAGTAGCAGTAGTTTTGCTTATATATGAAGGGATGATAAGTAGGGTGTGGGTGGCATTAATCAATCATGATTATTGTATATTTGTATTGTATGTTGCAGGACTATAATGCGACGGTGGAATTCTACTGGGCACCTTTCTTGGTGGAGTCGAACTCGGACGATCCAAACATGCATAGCATCGCCAACAGAATCATCATGCCTGAATCTATCGAAAAACATGCTGTCAACTGGAAGGATGCTGACTATCTCATCTTCAACACCTACATCTGGTGGATGAACACCTTCCAAATCAAAGTCCTGTAAGTCCTACAGTACTTACTTCATTTACTTGCTTGATCTACTCTTAGATTCATAGAGTATTTATTAATCATCGCGCGTGCGTGTGTTTGTTTGATGAAGTAGACAGGGATCATTTGAGCAAGGGGCGACCGAGTATGAAGAGGTGGAGAGGCCAGTAGCCTATCGCAGGGTAATGAGGACCTGGTCCGAGTGGGTCGACCAAAATATTGATCCTAATCGTACCCAAGTCTTTTTCAGCAGCATGTCTCCTCTTCACATCAAGTACGATACATTACTTATAAGTTATAATTTGATTTGATGATACCGAGTACTGTAGTATATATGTATATATATCCATCACATTCCTAAACTTATACGAATAATGTGCAGGAGCCTAGACTGGGAGAACCCGGAGGGAGTAAAGTGTGCCAAGGAAACGACCCCAATACTAAACAGCAGCGTCCCAATTAACGTGGGAACAGATCGGAGACTGTTTGTGGCAGCCCACAATGTGTCACGGTCGATGACCAGGGTGCCTGTCACCTTCCTCAACATCACCACACTGTCAGAGTATCGGAAAGATGCCCACACCTCTGTCTACACCATCCGACAGGGTAAGATGCTATCACCCGAACAGCAGGCTGACCCTCAAAACTTCGCGGATTGTATCCATTGGTGTCTTCCGGGTCTACCCGATACTTGGAATGAGTTTCTCTATACTAGTATTATATCCCGTACGTGACACTACTTTCCCCTCATGTTTCATTCTGCGGCCTATCCTTCACCGCCATTACTTTTGTATTTTTTTTCATGTTTGCACGCGTTTGTTCTTGAAAATAGTTTTTTGTTGCAAATCCAAGTTTTGTACTTTATAGGAAAGGTAAAGAAATGAAGGTTGGAAGGGATTTTAGTTATTTTTTCTCTCTATTTCTTCAACAAAAGGGCAAAAATTGCCTACTTTGTTACCCGGTGCCTTGTACGTACTCCGATCCGTAACTTGTAAGGAAATGAAACAAAGTTGTAAAGCTACCAAAAATTAATAAGATGTTATATAAAATTTGTATGTGGTTGGGCGTTTGATCTAAGAAAGACATTGTTGAGGTCTTCCTGTGTGTGATGGACATTGTCCTACTAGGTATTAGGGCGAGGACACTATTTTATAAATTAGTGGCTAAACTTCCGATCACCAATTGGTTTTAGGATGTAACCTCACTTGTTTGTGGGCCGGTCTCATGCATTTATTTTATGAGTCCGTTGCAAAGGACTCAACAAGCTAAGTGGTATTAGAGTTAATGGTTCGGCTTGGGATGTGCGGTGATGGTGCTCAAGATGCGGAGTAGCCTGGTTGGCCCGATGAGTATCGGGTGCGAAGTAGCACAAAGTGGGGAGGAGTTTCGGTTCACACACATGTGAAAGGTGGGCTACTCCTCCAATCATCAATTGGTTTAGGATGGAACTTCACTTGTTTGTGGGCCGGTCTCATGCACTTGTTCTATTAGCCCGTTGCGGAGGACTCAATGATGCGTGTCGTTTCCGCACTCAAAATTAAATTTATATTTTCGCTTAAAAACTCTAACTAGCAAGTAGAAGGATAAGTAAGGGTCGAACCCACAGGGACTAATGTACTATCCTAGATCGATGTAATTATTGTAATTATTATCTTATTTATAATTGGATTATTTAACGACAATAATATCAACTATAACGCGTCTTCCCAAAATAATATCAATTTCAATAAATCTTAGAATAATATGTATTATTAGAGTAGTTAAACAAGAGTAGTATAAGTGACTTTATAACCTGCTGCATCAGGTCACCTAATTAATATTTAACCTGCTACTTATCCTTCATCTTCTTCCTTAGACCTGGATAACGGGTGAACCGTGTCAGGTCTGCTTCGGGTCGGGCCACTTTCGGGTTATAATAATCGGGTTGACTTCGGGTCGGGTCGGATAATTTCGAGTTCGGGTCATTCTCGGGTTTGCTGTTTTCAGTTGTTTTTAGGGATATCGACTCGTTTTCTATAATAATAGTCGTGTCAGTTTCGGGTTAGCTCGGGTCAATTCAGATTACGGGTCAAAATCAGGTCTTCAATTCGGGTGTAGGGTCGGGTTCGGTTTGGCTTATTAGAGTCGGGTCAGTTTTGTCAGGTCTACTTCTCCTTACTTCTCTCCTTCATCCTCTCTCGCCATTACCCTTCACCCTTCTTCAGCTTTTTTTCTCTACGTTTCGTTTAGATTAACGTGTTTATTTTGGTGTAGGATTGTGTTAGCTAGATTTGGTGAGGTTAAAGACTTGAAAGAAGAGGAAGACGGAGGGCATTAATGTCGTTTAATGCCCCGTTCACTGAGTAAGTGAAAATGAGTGAAGTAATATGAAATAAATTAAAGGCAAAAAAGTAAAGTGAACGGGTTCTACCGCTAATTGGTCATCTATACTACCCTGGTTTAACTACTAAAAAAATACGTATTATTCTCTGATTTATTAAAATTGGAATTATTTTCGGAAGACACTCTATAGTTGGTATTATTGTCGTTAATAAAATTAAAGGGTTCTACAGGTAACCGATTACCTATACTACTCTGGTTTAACTACTCCAATAATACGTATTATTCTCAGATTTATTAAAATTGATATTATTTTTGGAAGACGCCATATAGTTGGTATTATTGTTGTTAAATAACTCTTTATAATTTATAATAGTAAGTATAGTTATATAAGTATATTGAGGGGGTTTTGTTGAGTTGAATAATTTCTAATCTAAATTAAACTATTACGAAAGTAAACTGGACTAAACTAAAAAAAAACCATTAAATAACAACAATGTTTAATTCAAAGTTAAAGTTCTAACAACGAATTAATAGGAGACATGTAATTTTCTATAGATATTGGGTCAAATCATTGATTCACTTAATTATTTACTAGTATAGGCCCCGTGCAATTATGCATGATATTAATAATAAATTTATTTTATACTGTAATATTTCTCTTTAGATTTAAAATAAAAAATCCAATATTTTAATTTTAAATGTATCTATTAATTGACAACTGTGTACTTTAGATATAAGAAAATATTTTTAAAATTGTAAAATTAATCAAGATAATTGAAGGTTTGAAATATCATTAAATGATATTTTAGTAAATATAATGTCGACAATGTATATACTTCATATATGTCAGCTCGTAACTCAACATATTCACTTTTGCTTCAATATACCGTAAAATGTATTAAACATTTATTAAAGAATGTATAATAATGATTTTTTAGTACTTCACATGTCGTGAAACACCATTTAATATCACGTAAATGAAAGATCATTTTACAAAATGTATTGTCTCATGTGTATTTTTTGTGTGAAACTGTGTGTTCTCCTGTATAGTTTGTGAAATTTTTTCATATATAAGAAGTTTAATGATATACTTTGTATTTTGAGTATTGTTTTAAAATTAAATTAAAAAAAGAAAATAAAATTTCAACTCTGAATAATCAATTAATCCGTATGTTTATAAGTATGGTAATAGTAATTTGTACAATATAATATTACATACCTATGATAATTAGGTATATGGGTAATATAAATATGGGTCTATATATTATTTGTACAATAGTATACTCCCTCCCATCCATTCAATTCTTTACACATACTATAAATGGACAATCCAATCAATTCTTTACATTCCCCTTTTGGCAAAAGACATTACCTTATCATCCTCATATTCTTCCTCTATTTACACAAAATGCCACTACTTTTTTCTTACTTTTAAGTTTGGTGGACCCATAACATCATTTGATTTACCTATAATACCCTTACTTTTACCACTTTTCTTAATTTTGATGAAAAATCCTATGTAAAGGATTGTTTGGATGGGAGGGAGTATATGGTAGGTAACACTATTATTTTGTACAAATTAATTATGGTATTTTTAATATACTTACCATATACATGTGAGAAAATGTATTGGGCGGGAAAACTTTTAACGTGGTGTTAACACGTATGCATATTTTTAGGTTTTTCTATTCTTTTAGTAGAAGAGGGATTGGGTAGATTGGTTAACTATTTAATATTTCCTCCGATTACCTATGTTCTTCCCTATTTCCTTATTGGGCTGAGTTTGATTTTCTTCTCTCTTTCCATTTAAGGAAAGTTTTTCACCCCTCACTAATTAGTATAATATTCATCTCTCCTAATTTTTCACCCTACTTTTTCTCATTTAATATTCTTCTCTTCTACTTTTTCACCCACTTTTTCTCATTTAATTAATATAATATTTCTCTCTTTTACTTTTTCATTTCACCTTTCATATTTAACTAATATAATATCCCTCCTTATTTTCTTCCCTAAAAAGAGGAGGGAGTAGTTTGTAAGCAAGTAAATTAACAGTTTACTCGTTAAATTTCGTTAAGCACAAATCAAGTCAATACATTTAATCGCTTTAAGAACACCAATCAATTAGGTTTTACGGAACCAGAAAGCTGCAACTCTATAAGACAGAATTATTACTCAAAATTCTAGCAATTATGATTAGACCAATAAGTTGCAACCTAATCAAAATTACTACCTACTAACAATAGATTTAAGAGAACAATTTAGGTGATCAATCCAAATTAATAATCATAAATCACAAAGTTAATAATGAATTTCCAATAAATACCCTATAACAGTAATTAATCGTTAAACATACAAATCCAATCTCATAATCCACAATATCAATAGTTAATTACACACTCCTATTGAAAAATTACTCCATACTAAACATTAAAACAGTAAATAAAAGTAAAAAATTAAGAAAGGTCAAAAAAATCAGGTCGAAAATTGGGTCGTATTGTTGTTATTCGTCGTGCACGTTGTTGTAGCTGCGTGCTTCTCTTCTCTCCAATTCCTTTTTCTTCTCTCTCCTCCTGTAGGCTGTATCCCTCTTTCTCTTCCTTTCCTTGGTGTGTACTGCTGCGGCTTCCTCTTATTTACTTTTATATTTTTTTTTGTTTCCCTTTTTTTGTTTTTTTTATTCTTTTTAACCCTTGTTATTTCATATATCCATGTGTTAATTCAGCCCAATTCCCGAGTAGAATTCTATTAATCTGATTTCAACCATAAGACTTTGAATTTGGGTCTAACTTTATTCTATAAAGTATCGGTCTTGGACTTAGCTTTCCAACGGGTCCTATATCACCCTATTTCGATATCGTATGTGTGAAATATTGTCGTCTTAAGACAGACCTGCAAGTTTACATACGATTTTAGTAAGCTTTCACATGTATATATATATATATTAAATAATTAAAATATATATTAAATACCCAATTTAGCACGAAAAATAATATAAGGCCGATAATATATCAAAAGTTACTAAAGTTATAACTCTTAGCTCGAATAATACAAAGACGACGTAGAAAATATAATATTAAAGGGGCAAAAATATGCATAAATATCGACTTATCACTCAACAGACATTGTTTTGCTTTTTTGGTAAGAGAACACTATGTCGCAGGTTAGAAACAAACCCCCAACTTCTCAGTCGAGTAAGGGAGGTCTTACTACTTGAGCTCTAGGTTGCACCGATACGGACACGGACACGTATCGGACACAGGACACGGCGCTCAAATTTTTTCAAGACACGGGGACACAGCAAAAAAAGACAATATGTACATCGATATAAAGGGAATTTTAAGCTCTTTATAACGAACATTCAAACTTTGGTCACTTTTAAGGCCACAAAACCGTAAAATAACAAAATAGGTCTCGTAATCACAAGTTCAAACATTCGTCTTTCAAACACAAGGTCAGGGTCGACAACGGCATCAGGGTCGGTGTTGGTGTCGGGGTTAGGTGAGAAGGGTTGTTGAAACTTGAAAAGGTAATAAGGGGATGGTTGGTGGTTGTGCAATTGAAAAGAGGAGAGTTTTTGTTTTCTTTTTGTCTTGAACCGTGTCCTAAATGTGTCGGTCCGTGTCTAATCCATGTCCATTTAAAAAAAACGGACACGGTTTTTGGTGTGTCCAACACGTATCCAGGCGTGTCGGTGTTTGACACGGGTACGCCACGAATTAGGCGTGTCCATGCAACCTAGCTTGAGCTTACTCGTTTTTCTCAAAGACATTGTTTTCTTAACTTAATATTAGTCACTTACTCCCCCTAAGATTTTTTGCACTTCAAAACTTTCCTTATTCATCAAATATACTCTCTTTCTATTGGTTACTTTTTGTGATTTGACTTCTTGAACCCACACAACAATTTACCACATTTCCATGGGCGATTTTATAGGGGGTGATGGGGGTGACCTCTCGCCCCCATTATTTTAGGAAAAAATCAAGTTAAAAAAGAACATATATATATACATATATATGAATATAAAAATGTATCAGAATAATTATTTGGGTGGAGTGGTAGAGTTGAACTCATTGAACCTCTTTGTTCATGAGGTCAAGGGTTCAAATCCCCAATTAAACCTTAAATACATTTTTCCTCCCAATTTTTTTTATGAAGGATACCGGGTTGCTAGTTTATCCACTTATCTGTAATAACAGTTTCCAAACCGAACCACAACTTACTCATACCCGATCCTACCTGGACTCATTTTAATAGTTATTTTGACACAAACATTACTTTATAAACAAAAAAAAACTCGAGAATTAGAGATGTTTTTGTTTTGATTTTATTGAACATTTGAGATGTGTACTTATGTAGGAAATTAACTCGAGAATTAAAGATGTTTTTTATTTTATTAAACCTTTGAGATGTGTATTTGTTTAGGGAATTAGGGAAAATGGACAAATGAGAAATTAATAAATATAAAAAATTGAAAATATGAATATTTGGGATGATGGACATACTGATATTCTAATAATGTATTAGTATGATATACTATGTGATTATGTGAAATTGAGAAATTAATTTGATAATGTATTATTATGTATTGACACTTATTATTTTAGTCGAGGATACTTTGATTTTTGTTTTATAAAGTTTGCGGTTAGTTTTTTAGTTTTTTTGTTACATTTAGTTACTTTTTGGAGTTAGTTTAGTCAGGACGAATTCGTGATCTGAATTGAATTAAACTAGACTGAATTGAAGTACTGAACTGATCGAAACTGAATTGATCTGACTGAATTGAACTGAAGAACTGAACTACTGCACAATATGAACTAAATTGAACTCAATTATTTGTGTGTTATTTTTCACGTTATAATTTTTTTATCACCCCCACCTCGAAATTCCTGGATTCGCCACTGCACATTTCATTATTAATTAATTTCTTAATCTATGTGTAATTTGGAAGTGGAAAGAACATTGTGTGTGTGTGGTAGAGGGAAGGGTTGGAGGGAGTAGTATTTTAGCTTCTTTCAGTAATGAAAATTTAGATTCAGTCACATATGGACTACAAGTCTACAACTCATCAAATGCAGGTCGAGCCATTCGACACGTGTAGTTAGCGTGTTTGGTCAAAAGAATTTAGAAAATAAACGGACACGTGTGGACATGACATAAGTCCACCCCAACGCGGCCACGCGCGGGTTTGGGAAGGCGAATGAATCTCATGTGAGATAGATCGAATTGAAATTTAAATCGAAGTGGAGTCGCCACCGAACTTTGTGGGAGTTCAGGCCCGTTCGAACCCACTCTATATCTTAGTGGGCCATGCACGAAGTATGGCCCATTCGGATGTCAGAGTTTATGGGGTTCGTCCCATTGTATTTGATACTGATACCGACATTATCGGATACCGTGTATTGAATGACTCTCGTGTGCCAATGGGTTCGGATATCCGAAAACCATGGTTCTGAGTAAGGGGTGAGGGTACGTGTTGGGAAGTTCACAAAGAACACCCAACCCCGCCCGCACTTAGCGGACTCTACTAGGATATCGCTTGACTTTTGAATATGCGCGTTAGTAATACGATTGAATGATATGCAAACAATATTTTGACTAAACATGCGAAGATTTGAATAAGTTGCTATGTCGATTTAATGCATCTAAAATTAACGTCAAAGTTGTATTTAGCATGTGAGATTCGTTTTAGTACAATAAAACAAAAAAAGGAAAAATAAATCAAGAAGACATGAACAAACAAGTTAGTAACAGTAATAACGATAGTAACGGTTTGCAAATTATATAGAATGATGTAACGAAATATGATGGATGATTTTGAAAAGTAGTATGACACGTGATTGACTTGACACGTGTTGACCGAAGTCATAAAAATACTTTTATCGAGACTCGAAATACATTGTGGGACTCACGGATTTGACGTGGTAAAGGCCACTTGATCGAGTCATTGGGGGACTCGACTGAGTGGACCTCGGAAAAAGTTTCTGTCCCGGAATTTGAGGTGTCACTCGACCGAGTCATGGAGGGACTCGATCGAGTGAGCAGCCACTCGATCGAGTCATTGCGAGACTCGGCCGAGTGGTTCTTAAAGAACCTTCTGCCTCGGTTTTTGGGGTGCCACTCGATCGAGTGGGCTAGGCACTCGATCGAGTGCCCCCTGTACGAACTAGGGTTCGTTTCGCAATTTGTTATAGATTTCGAAATTGCTTTTCGATTTTGGAAAATTGATGATTTTGTTGAATCGGGCAGAAATATTGTATGATTTGTGCTCGATTCGAATTGTGATACTCGTCGTATCCGATATTTGATTATGGAATCAATATCGAATACTTAGAGTGGAATCTAGAAAAAGATCCTGTGAGTCGCTTTTTAATTGAACTAAAACGAAATAAATTATCTCCGCGTTATAGTGTCGTAATTAATTCTTCGAATTATGTGACAACTATTTTAGCATCAACGAATTCGTATTGGTTAAATTTATTGACTAATTCGTTTAGATACAATATCCGACTATCGAGTTGGTATCGCATCTAAAGAAGACGCTTTATATTTGCTTGAATTAAAAAGAAATTGATTCCCTCCGCATCTCGACATCGTAATGAATCCTTGCGGATTATGTGATGTCAGATCCGCATCAACAGGTTTCGACCTAACTTAAATAAAAGTGTTTGATTCGAAATAGTTTTAAGAAAACGATGAATATGCGATATGAAAGATGATGACGATTACGCGAATAATAAAACATGACCGAAGACGCGACAAAATGAAAAACGCTATTGTTGACGTTGACTCGCTTCAACAATCAAACATTCGGGGTGTCGGGATGAGCGACCAGCCACGTCGGGTGAAGCACCCTTGTATTCGGATTTTTATTCCGTCATCCTTTGTATTCGACACGAATCGGCGAGTATTTTAATGTTTTAATACTAGTAATATTAACGATATTAGAAGAAATAAAAAAACGAAAGACGAGAGGAAGGAGAAGAAGACGGACGAGAAGAGAGAAGAAAGAAAGGGAAGAAATCGGGTTTTTGGCACCCTCAACCTACATGTTTCGTATTCTCGGACGGGACTCATTTAATTGTGGCTTGAGCACGGGAGTATCGAGATCTATGTAGATGGAGTTATGGCGGTTTAGGGTTTGAGGTTTCCTAGATGCTAGGGTTTAGGTTGAAGAAGTATAACTTAGGGTTTTGAAAAGTGTGTTAATTGTGCATGCAAAGAGGTGTTTATATAGGAATGATCCTTCTCCCCCGTCTAGGGTTACTCCATCGAGTACCCTTGTTGACTCGATCGAGTGGCCCAACGAAGATGCAAAAACGGGCCTGTTGAAGGCCCACCCGATCGAGTGGGCTGACACCCGATCGAGTGGGCTGACACTCGATTGAGTGGGCTGACTCTCGATCGAGTGGATCAGGCGGGCTAGATATTTTGCGGATTTTGTATTTGGATTGGATTCTTGATATTTGCCTGGCTGTTTTGTGTCTCGGAAACGGCTTTGACCGGGGTTTGACCCGATCACTAAATGTTGGTTTTATTTCCGGTGTCGGTTTTGACCCAAATTAATCTTATTTGATTGGAAACAACCCGCTGGGCCTGAATTTGAGGTTGGTTTTGTGAGATTTGTACTCCGTAAAAAGCCCAAGCCAGAAACTAACGATTTCGAGCCCATATCCGAGCGCGTAGAAGCATGTTTGCGTCCAATCATCATCGGGTATTTTTTGGAAACTGCTATAGACACCTAGCATCCAAATGTGGGTGTCTACAGAGCCCCCACTCTGGCTGAGGCTTGGACAGGGCGAAAGTCAGAGTAGCTACCAGGCCAATCGAGGATTAAGACCTAGTAGACTTCCGGTCGGGTCGTTTATAGTCCATTAGACTAGCGTGAAGGGCTCGCCAGCCATAAGATAGAAATCATACCCGAGTTGATGATGATAACTCCGCGGGGGAATCAGACTAGTCGTATAAGTCCTGGGTGCGCCTGTATATGGGCCCATCCCGTGCTGATTCGAGAGAAAATGTCGCCTTGGGCTTTCTGCTAGGGAGATATGTGAGCTAAACGGGCTTGTTTCTGAAGCCTTGAGTCGTACCTGTATAAGTTACATAAAGTTTTGCATGCAACGGTAAAAATATGACTCGAGCTGGGGAATAAAAATTGAATTTTTTGAATTTTGAAATTTTGAAAATTTTGACTCCTTTTTAAAATTAGTAAGACTCGGGATGACTAATTCCTATGCTAGCATGGAGGAATCTGAGACTAGGCATGTATGCTTAAGCCCACTAGAATTAAGAAACTTTATGGAAAGAAGATATGGAAAGAGGGTTGTCATGGTTTGATATTGTAAATACCCATCCCATGTCTTAGTTTTCCTCACAACTTTCACAATTCTCCTCTTCTTAAAGAAACTCCTTTTTCTTTTCAAGAATTTTAGCCATGGGTGTAACACCCCTGAATTTATGAATAAAATTAATTTAAAATTATATTCATATTTTTATTTTGTTTACGATTTAACTCGTAATTCTTAAAATTATTATAAAACGAATTTATCGTTTAATCGTTTCAAACTACTAAAATTCTGTTTGACTCGGAAACTCTTATATTTAAAACATATTTTTATTTCTGTTTCGATTAATTTTATACATTTAATTTAATTCTTTTCGGAAGTCTATTTCGACGATTTAAATTCTAAATTCTTTTAATTTATTTATATTTAAACTCGAATTTCTATTTTCAACTCAAAGTTCATTATTTTAATGTTTCGTCAAAAAATTATTTCCTTTCCTCGAGAAATCAATTTAAGTCATTTTATCGAAAATTTATTTTTTATCGGGAAATATTATTTCATCGTCTAATTATTTATTTTTATAAGCTTCGTTTTCGTCTCAAATACTTTTGTAGACACCCACATTTTGACCGTCAGGTGTCTATAGTAGTTTCCGCCAAACACCCGATGATGATTGGACGCAAACATGCTTTAATGGACTCGGATATGAGCTCGAAATCATGGACATTTGGCTTGGGCTTATTACGGAGTACAAATCTTAATAAACCAACCTCAAATCCAGGCCCAGTGGGTCGTTTCGAGTCAAATAAGACTAATTTGGGTCGAATCCGGCACCAGGGGCAAAACCGTCTTTTAGCGACCGGGTCAAACCCGGTCAAAGATATTTTTTCCCGAGACACATGGACCGGCCGAGACACCACACGTCCGGTTTGGACTCAAATACTACAAAAAATCAGCTTCAAAAAGTATTAAACAAGTCTGTTTAAGGATAGAATTCGATCTCAAGTAGGAATTCTATCCGAAAACCGAATCAGATACTCGACCAAGCATGAGCTCGGCCGAAATACTCCACCAACCAGCCGAGATTCGTTGCTTCTTCACCAAGCAACGGAATTTACGTTCCTTTCGACTTCCTACATTTCCTATCCTAAACGGTAGTTCCAATCCAACTACTTCTCCTAGCCAAGGTCGGGAATACTCCTATAAATAGCCCCTTGCACAACACAAAAAAATACACATCTATCATTCATACACATCTATCATTCATACATCATCGATATCTAACAAAAATAATTCAAAGCAAATCCCGACATACAAAGAAGCACCGAAATACTGCCAAAATACTGACGAATCCGACCCCGAGAAGCCGGCCGAAACCCGTCCCATCACACGACCAAACCAACACCCAAATTCATCCCACATCATCTCAACGCTCCCAAGTTTAAAGCCACTTTCCGACGATCTCTAATCCGAGAAAACAAAGCATGTACGTTGAGGGTGTAAAAACAAACCCGACTCTTCCTCCTTTCTCTTCCTTTCTCCACGTTTTTCTCGTTTTTTTCTCTTGCGTCGTTCATCGTTTTTTTTATTATTATGGGTCGTTCGTCACATATTTTTTATATTTCTAGTATCGATACTATAAAAATATTTTCGTAAAACAAACGTTCGTAAAATACGATATCGATTCTCTAATCAAATATCGTATTTTCGCTGATGCTAAAAATCGTTACTTTTTTTAAAAACAAATTCGACGATTTCTTACGCGGAGAGAATTAACATCTTTTTCGTTCAAATTCTTTTTTTTTCTCTTTTCGTTCAAAACAAACCTTTTTTTCAAAACCTTTTCTAAAAACATTCCGACTATTCGATATCGATTTCATAATCGAATATCGAATACGACGAATATCGAAAATATGAATAGGGTATAAATTAATCCATATTTATACGCGATTTATAAAAATTGACGATTTTCGACAAATAAAAAAAAACGGGCAGACCCCCACGCGAGTCGCGCGCCTGTCCGGCGACTCGCGCGCCTGTCCGGCGACTCGCGCGGAGGCCTAGATGGCCGACCCCTCTTTTTTTCGTTTTCTCGCTTTTCCATCCTTTTCGTTTCTTACATAAAAAGCGACCTTCGCGACATATTTTCAGATTTCGATAAATACTTTTTTTTCGACCTCGGTCAACACGGGTTAATCCATCACGTGTCATAAAAAACCTTTTTCAAAATCATGCATATTATCGTATTTGCATCTTTATTCGATTTATTCAATCGTTACTAACTCGTTTTCTCGTGTTTGTAGCAATTTATTTATTTTCATCTTTTGTTTTATTAGACTAAAACGAACCTCGCATGCTAAAATAACTTTGACGTTATTAGTTTAATATGCATTAAACGACTTAGCAACCCATTTATATTTTTCTCACATGCTTAGGGAAAATAATGTTTGCATATTATTCAACCGTCGAACTAACGCGTGTACACCAAAAACGAACGATATCTTAGTAAAGGCCGCTAAGTGCGGACGGGATTGGGTGTTCTTAGTGAACTTCCCAACACGTACCCTCACCCCTTACTCAGAACCATGGTTTCCGGATGTCCGAATCCATTGGCAACGAGAGTCATTCAATACACGATATCCGATAATGTCGATATCGGTATCATAATGCAAAGGGACGAACCCAATAAGCTCTGACATCGGAAATGAGCCGTATTTTGTACATGGTCCACTACGACATAAAGTGGGTTCGAACGGGCCCGAACTCCCACAAAGTTCGGTGGCGACTCCTACTTCGATTTAAATTTCAATTTGACCATCTCATATGGAGATTCATTCGCCTCCCCAAACCCGCGCGTGGCCGCGTCGGGGTGGACCTATGTCATGTCTACAACTTTATTTACTCGTTTTATTTGTCGGCCCGATTATTTATTATTTTTATTAACTCGTTTTAATTCGATTCGTGGGTTAGTCAACTTATCGTTTCGGGAATTGTTTGATTCCTTTTTCTAACCCGATTCATTTAATTGAACTGGTTCAACCCCTTTTCCCATTTTCATTTTATACGTGTGCCGGTCATTATTTGTTCTTATTTATTCATTCCTTTTGCCTTCCTTATTCCTCCACCGTTTCTTCATCCTTTCCACTTAAGTTACGTTTATTCCCCATTTTTTTTATTCAACTGCTTCATCTTCGTGCTTCTCCCCTGTCCCGCTTCATTTCTCCTCAACTTTCATCCTCCTCCGTTCACTTCAATCAACCGCCCTCCTCCACCTTTCTTCTTCATTATATTTGCCTACCATCATCATCAATCAATCTATCTCGGCGCGCGTCCTCGGTTTCGATCACCCCTGCTTTCCCTCTCCGCGTGTTACTGTCTCAGTGAAGGTAGCACCCCTTTTCTTCTCCTTCTTCTGCTGCATTTTCTTCTGCTATGTTTTTATTGATTCGATTTTTTGATTTCTGATATACCATTAACTCTGCTGCTGTCATGTTGTTATGTTGCCGTCTCGTTTTATCGGGTTCGGGTTTCGTGGTTGTTTTTGCTATTGTCGTCTGCTCTTCTTCTTCTTCTTCTTCTTCTTCTTCTTCTCCCTCGTTCTTCTTTCCCCTATTTTGTGTCCATTTTGTTATGGTGTTTCTGTGCGCTGCTGCTAATTATGTCGGTTTTGCTGCTGTTTATTGTATCACGATTGTTGTGCGTTGTTTTCTCTTCCTCTTCTTCATTCGTTGAATCTGTTTCTGCTGTCTCCTTGTTGCTGTTACGTTTATTCTTCTGTCTTTTGCTGCTGCCTTTGTCTTCATTTTTTTTCTCCTTCTTCTTCCTCGATTTCGGCCCTGTTTTACGTTGCTGATTTCTATCGTTTTGTCTCGTTGCTATTGTCTTCTTTTCCCTCTTCTTCGTTCTCCTTCTTTGGATGTTCTGCTGCTTCCTCTTCTTTTCTTCCTCATTTATTCTTCTGTGTTTGTTTGTGTTGCTGCTGTTCGTTGTTATCACAATTGCAATCCTCGGTCTTATTCTTCTTCCTCTTATATTTTCTTTTCGTTTCTTCTGCTGGTGTACTACTCATGTTGTTGTTGTCCTCATTCTTGTTCTTTTCTTCTTCGCTGTTTCGTTGCTGCTGTTGTACAATCTTACTGTTTTTCTTGTCGGACTGCTGCTACCCTGTTATTCTTAGTTTAGTATCAATTCATCCTTGCTCGTTTACTTATTCTTTATTCTCGTTCTCCGTCCTTCTATCTCCTGTCATTTCTGTTACTTTTGCCATTCTACTATCGTATTTGTCGATTCGATTAAGTTCGGTCGTCATATCATGCTTCTATTTCTGACACATCGTTTCCCTTTCCGTCTTGTGTTGTTTACGTCTCATCCTTTTATTTTGCCTTCTCGTTTGTCGTGGTGAATCGTCGAAACTCGAAAGGAAGTGTAACACCCCGTATTTTATATTTATTTTATTCGGAAAGTTATTTATTTAAAATAATTATTTCCGCATCTTATAATAATATGCATTCTATATTTTATTGCCTCCTTTATCCGTTTTAAATTATTGTCTCGTTTTGACTCAATTTTAATGGGTTAAAATATCCGTACACAATTTGACAATTGGAAAATTGTAACCACTTTTCTTATATCTATTCTCCAAGCGTTTTATTATGCTCTAACCCAATTTGTAATTGGATGATCCATTGTATTAGGTAATAGACCCAAAGCCCATTTGTTAATCCCCTTATAAAAAGAAATTAACCTAGCAAGCAACAAGGTCAAAAATTATGTTTGTGTGTTATGCCGCGGCTCCCTCCTCTCTTTCTTCTACTTTCATCTTCTTTTCTCAACTAAAATCCATTGTTATGCATCTATCTTTCTTTCAAATGCATACATAAATTATATTTTCATAATCTTGGCTCTTTCCTCTACAACATATCCATCTCCAATTAATTTTATGGGATTCATTTTCATGAATCTTTGGACCTACCTTTAGGGGTTCTTATTAAAGAAGAAGATATCATTCTTTTGGTCGTTTTGGAAGGGGATTTGTGTCGTACATTTTTTATCACATGGGTTTCGGTTTGTTCATCAAAGTTGATTTACGGGGATGATGACACGTGTTAGAGACAAGGTTTTGTTTGTCGCGTTCTTCATGGTGTTTCTTATTAATGTTTATCATTAATTGCCAAAAAGATAACTAGATGTGTCTTTTAATCGTGTTTATGATATGAGAATGCCATTAATATGATGAATGAATGTTTAATATGATATTGGATGTTGTGTGGTATTATAATGCACGTCTATTATTTCGTTGATAGATTGCACGATTTAATTGTATCGTTAATTTAATCGTTAAGACGTTAATTATCGTTTTGTGCTAATTAGAAGGTTGTGAATCGTTTCGTAATAGAATTCTAGGACGCGCATGAACCGACCGTGGCCTCCCTTGGTGGAGATGCTAGGGTGTTTCATCGATGCTTTTAGGGTTTCAAACCCTAGATTCAATGATGACTCAACCTACCATCACCCGGTGGTTGAGGTTAGGGTTGAGGTTAATATAACCTTATTTGAAGTTAATGTAACTTCGTCAAGAAGTACTATGCAACTTCACTTGAGGTTAAGATAACTTCAACACGGGGTTATAATCTTGTCGAGGTTCCTGAACTTTGCAAGGTTATAGTCAAGGTTAAGGTAACCTTAACTTAGAGTTAAAGTTAAGTCGAAGGTTAAGGTAACCTTAACATGGAGTTAAGGTTATATCTAAGTTTAATGTAACCTTAGCAAGAAGCTAATGTTATAGCCGAGGTTAATGTGACCTTGATTGAAGTTAATGTACCTTCATTAAGAAGTTACTACACCACTTCACTTGAGGTTAATGTAATCTCGTCGTACCATCATAATCTTGTTGCAGTTATTGTAACTCCACGAGGTTATGGTTGAGGTTAGGTCAACCTTAACTTAGTAGACAAGGTTATATTCAGCGAACCTTAACCTTGGATACTATTAGGCATTAGATATGCAAGATTAACTTTATGGTTATAGTTACCTATACTATTTATTATTCACGTATTGTTGAAAGGTTACTTTTATATATGTTCTTCATAGTTCAGTCAGTTATATTGTCCTATGTTTGAGACATGGTTGTTATCTAGTATAGTCGGTTATACTATATTGGATTGGAGTAACACTTGGTATAGTCAGTTACACTATCTAGGGCTTGATTATCCCTGGTATAGCTAGCGACACTATACTAAGTCTGATTACTACCTCGTATGGTCAGTTATACTATACTAGGGTGGGTTGCCATTTAGTACAGTCGGTTATACTGTACTAGGATTGGAGTCATGACGTTATTCACGAGAACCTTGTACAGTCAGTTATACTGTACAGTTACACGAAAGCTAGCGGTATAGATGACGTGCGGTATCAGTTATATACCAATCGGAATGAAAAAGCGCCAAATGCCGAAGGTCTATGTTCGGGCGTGCCTTGAGACGTCAGTTATATGCTCTGGGTCCCGTGTGTCGTTCGGTGTACTGTTATTGCATCGAGAGCCCTAGCTAGGCTTAGACATATAGTTGTCAGTTATACGGCTATACATAGTACCGTGGAGTATCAGTTATATGCTCCACACCGATGGGAAGTCTGTTATACGACCCGTCCGTCAGAGTATCAGTTATATGCTCTGGCAGGTGAGAGTGTCAGTTATACACTCGAGCCGGTGTTCGCTCTATACCCTAGGCGTAGTGTAAGAAGGTTATTTGTGTGTGATCAGTCCGATTTGGATGTTTGAATTTCTTAGTAATTGGTATGATCCTAATTGGTCGAGTATGATAATACTTTCATGTATTTCTTTATGTGTTTTATTCATTGTTGCTGATTATTAGTTGCTTTCATCCTATTGTAAAGACGAATGGGAGAGCATCTAGTTACTCCCCACTGACTGTGGACCCCCCCTTTTAAGGTCTTTCAGGATGCTGTTGACTGCTTTGTTGTTGGGGAAGACTTGTGGAGAGAGAGACCCTTTATTTAAGTCTTTAATATTCAGTTTAAACAATTTTGAATAATGTATTAGTTGAATGTCGAGAAAGTGACGATTCGGATTCGGTCGGGTGTTTCCGCCACCTTTGACCATATTATTTATACTATTTATATTATTTAAAGTTTTTAAAAATCCGGGTTGTTACAGGAAGACTAGCGGTTCTACAACTTGGAGCTTAAGGACGATATTTCTACTAATTTGAAGCCTGGGTTGATCAAGAAGGTCGATTACGAGTTCGTGATCGGGTTGGCATCATCTTGAGGTAACTTTAGGACGTTACTCGATTTTATATCGTATGTTTGAGTAGTAGTATGTAGTAAATATTTTAAATTCGGGTTTCTAATTTTTAGCTATTTATTATTTACTATATTTTTTTTAAATCGTGTGCCTTAAATATTATACAAGTTTTCGATATCATTTTATAAATCGTTAGTAGTTTGATTATTTACGATCGTTGTAATACTTTGTTGTTTATCGTGACATTAGTAACTAAATAATAACGATTTCATATTTTCTTCATATTTCGCTAATTTATAATTTTAAACTCAAAATCGTATTTTTATTTTGTAATCGAGGTTTTTATACCTGTTTAATAAATTAATTTTCGTTTTACGAATTATACTAATAAATTAGAAGATAGTCTATTTTGTTTTAAATATATTTTTAGTCGAGACTATTTTCACTAATAATTTCTTATTTGTTTATAATTGACTATTTTTAGTAAAATTCGTATTATTTATTAATAAAAGCTGTTTGTTAAAAATTATTTGAAATCTTTGTAAATTCATTTAAATTATAAAACTCGTCGACTCAATTAATTTTGATGTCGGTTTTCTTAAAACATTTATTTTCTAAAAAATTATAATTTAACTCGATTTCCTAATTATTTATAAAATACTATATATTGACTTATTATATTTTATTCATATTTTGAGTAACGAATTTAGAAAAATATTAAAGTTACGATAACGACGATAATAATAATATGTTAATTTCGTTAGAAATACTATTTTTATGCGTTTCACTTATTTTAATCCATTAAGTATTTTCTATAAAAATATTTCTATTTGAAGTAAGTTTATAAAATTAGTAAGTTTCTATTTATAGAAAGTTTCTATTTTTATATAAAATGTTTATTCCTTTTTCCTCATATTATTTATAATGATTATCTATTCGCTATATCGATAATGGCTGTTTTGGAGTTATGGAAAAAGGACAAGTGTGGGGTTAGAGTAATATATTCTGGGGTTTACGGTTTTGCCATCAACTATAAGGCTAGTGTATCAGGAATCGGTACATTAGTTGTTGAACCGGGTGACAGGTATCCCGGGAGTTGTGTACATTTTGACCTTAAGCTTAAGCCTCGCAGTAAGTCGCCGTCATAAGTTGAACTGGGTGACATGTAATCCTAAGAGGGGTGTGCATTGTCTTAAACTAGGGCCACACATTTATAAGTCGCCGTCCTATTATGGTTGAGTAGCCTAGTTAGAGATCGAGGTTTGATTTGTTTGAACTAAGTTCTCGAAGCTAGTTTTAGTATTCTCCTAGTGAAAGTCTAGCCTTGTGCACACTGATCGAATTTCCATAACGCCATTTTAAATATATAATAAGATATAGTTTGTCAGTGTGTTTTAATCCCAACTCTACAGTGTTTCCGCCACTGTATTGCATTAGATTTTCTAGGGGATTACAATGAGAATTGAACGCTTGACCACGATGCTGCAAGAATGGTCCTGACGCTTTAGGGACACGGATAAGGTAGCTCTGAACCAGACGGGTATTGCTCAGCTGTATACGTTCCGTCAGATGCAGGTGGACCACCACTTTCTTGATGCTTGTCTGTCCTATTGGGACGACACCTACCATGTTTTTTCCTTTCCTCGGCGAAATTTGTTCTTTACCCGAGGAGATTGCTGCTGTGGGAGGATGGAACTCTATACTTCGTCCCGCTGTCCCGTTTTCCGTTCATGATCCAAGGAGGAAACTACGGGAATTTTTAAGACTTTCCCACAATGAAGTATCTCGAATGGCTAAAGACGATACTATTTCTTTGATGGACCTGGCCGAGAAATTTATGAACCCGCATGACGTCCGAGTCAGACTGATTCACAACCTTAGGGCTTTCTCCTTTTGTATGCTCCATGTTTATGCCTTTGAAGGTCACATGGATTTGTTGTCGTGCATGGGCGATGCCCGTCTTTTTACTGTGGTTGATTTGATGGACACGGACCACAGTCCGGCTTGGCTGATTACGAGAGAAATTTTCCAGGGTTTGGATAACCGTAAGAGGGATTCGTCGGTTCGTCTGACCGGGAGCACCCGTTTATTGCTGGTATATCGCTTCGAATTTTTTTCTTCTGATTTTTCGATTTCTCAATTTCCGATCTTTTTGATTTTTTTTCGTGATTTTTTTGCTGCAGCGGGCACTCGATCGAGTGCCCTCATAAAAAACTCCTGTTTCGACTTCAGGGGTGCCACTCGATCGAGTGACTCCTAGGCATACTCGATCTAGTGCCCTCGAGCGGACGTCTATTTTGCTCGGGAACTGATATTTTATAGTTTCTTTTTCAGCTTTGGCTATTTGAGAGGGTATCAGTCATAGATCCTCCTCTTGACCCGAGTCAATACCGTCCTAACCAAGTGATGACAAGGAGACGGGCTATTGATTTTTCTCGCCACATTACTCAAAAATACTGGGATGAAGTGCTGTCTTTTCATAGCGGTCCGTTGATCCGATGGGTGGTGCCATGGTGGCCCATTTATGTTTGGACGAGCTTGGCTCCGAGGGATGAGGCTCGCTATCAAGTAATCTTGTCCTTCAGGCAGACAATTCATCTCTACCCTGACCGCATACTAAGGCAGTATGGTTGGTCCTAAAGAATCCCGGAGGTCGAAGCAGTTGTGAGTGAATCTACCCAACTGACGGATGTGATGTGCGACACATGGATGCAACGATGGTATACTCGTCACACTTGGCCCATTCCCAAATCTCTTCATTCAATCTGGGTTTCGGAATCCTATGTGAAATGGACTAAAGCAGATTCTGCCAAGGCCTGGGCTGCTTTAAAGGTTGATGAAACTTTTGACCTGCTACGGAGGGAGCAAGTTAAAGACAATTGAGGCTTCTTCGAGGAAGGCGACACTCCGGCTACCTTGGTCCGTCTAATGTCAGGTCAAAGAGGGAGGACTAGGACTCAAGCTGAAGGGTCCAGTGCTAGAGGTGCGCGGGGTAGAGTGAGCCAACAGACTGACTTAGAAAGGCGGCAGTTCAGGACCGACTTGGTCATCGAGACAGGCTACCCGAGCACGTACGGGCTCGACTTGGACCAGTGACAATGACAAAAGACCCACTGTCGAAGAAACGGGTTCGAGCTAAAGAGGTTCCCTAGGTGAATTGAAAACGCTCGCCCCCGCCCCGGCGACATCGGGCTCCACGTGACCCAAAGGACAAGGGAAAGGGCAAAATGCCCTAAATACTAGTCTCCTTAATTTTATTATTTAAGTATTATTACTATTTTTTGGTGTGCTCGTTTTTTTTTTGTGATGTAATTTTGAGATTCCCGAGTTAATCGGGTTTTTAATAAAAGACATATTTATTAGTGAATACTGTTCCCGTCTTTTTCGTTATTGCAGTGGTTGTACCCTTTTGAGGGGTTGCCTACGTATCCACAATTTGCGGAATCAAACCAAACGTAGTTCAAAAATAGATTTTTTTTTGCAATTCTCGAAATACACCAAGACTATTAGTTCGAGATGTGCGACAGTAGGATAAGTAATCCTAACTTATTGACTTGCTTATAATTTTTTAAAAATTTATAAAAGACAAATTTTTATAAACTTTTTGCAAATGACATTGAGATAAGGTTTTAGGGGTAGTAGCGCTTCAACTGGTCCAAGTTGGTCGGGTTGTCGAATTCATTCCCGTCCAAGTCTGTCAGCATCACTGCTCCTCCTGATAGGACCTTCTTTACCAAATATGGCCCAGCCCAATTGGGTTTGAATTTTCCTCTTGGGTCGACCGGTAGTTATGCACGGACCGATTTTAGAACTGGATCCCCTTCCTTGATATTTCTGGGCCTAACTCTTTTGTTGAAAGCCCGTTGTATCCTCTTCTGGTATATTTAGATATTGTTGAGGGCCCGGGACCGTCGTTCGTCTAAAAGAACTAGCGAATTATATCGGGCTTGGACTCGATCTGCTTCCGGCACCTGGCTCTCTAGTAGAATCCTGAGGGATGGTACTTCTAGCTCGACCGGTTGGACTGCTTCCATTCCGTATGTCAAATAATATGGGGTTGCTCCGGTCGCGGTGCGAATTAACGTCCGATACCCCCATAGGGCGAAAGGTATCTTGTCGGGCCAGTCTCGGTAATTCTCAGCCATCTTTTTAAGTATGGTGACAATCGTTTTATTGGCTGCCTCTACCGCTCCATTTTTTTGGGGGCGGTAAGGCGAAGATGTATGCCTTTGAATTTTATATTTTGCTAGCAAAGCAACGGTTTCGGCTTGGAAATGAGTCCCATGATCACTGATAAATTCGTGCGGGATCCTATATCGGCATATAATTTTATTTTGGATGAATTTGGCCACATGCTTGGCGTTCAAGATCCGATATGACTCGGCTTCGACCCATTTGGTGAAATAGTCGATAGCCACCAAAATGAAACAATGACCTCCCGTCCCGGAAGGGTTTACCTTTCCAATTATATCAATACCCCACGTTGAAAACGGCCATGGTGATGTCATGGCGTATAGTAGGGACGACGGCATGTGTTGCACGTTGGCGAAAATATGACAGTTATGGTAGTGTTTGACATATAGCTGGCAGTCGGTTTCCATACTGTTCCAATAGTATCGAGCCTCATGATCTTTCGGGTTAGCATATGGGCGTTCATATGCGGGCCATTTTCGCCATCGTGTATTTCGGCCATAACCTTCTCGGTCTGTATTTTGTCGATACATAAGAGGAGAGCCCCCTGTGCCGTCTTTTTGTATAACTGTCCATCATCCGTACGAACGAATTGTGTGGCCATCCTTCGTAGGGCTTTCTTGGCACGGTTTTCAGTCCCCGGAGGATATTCTCCCGTCGTTAAGTAGATTAAAATAGCCTGATACCAAGGTTCCGGATAAGTTATTTCGATGTCTTGAATCGCGTGGATGTATGCCGGCTCGTACCGTCTTTCAACGCAAATCGGCATGTTGGTTTGATGCTCCGGGATGTTTAGTAAGGATGCTAATTTGGAAAGTGCATCTGCAAATTGGTTTTCCTCCCGAGGTAGATAGATGTATTCTACCTTTTGGAAGTGTTTCTCGAGAACCCTTACTCGCGCTTGGTAAGCCACGAGATTGGCATTCCGAGTTTTCCATTTCTGGAGAGCTTGATTGATAGCGGCGGCTTGCAACCCGTGAATGCATGCTTCATACTCGGCTGCGTTGTCAGTCACGTCGAAATCCAGTTTAATGGATAACGGGGTGTGCTCCCCTTTCGGTGATATTAGCAGAATCCCGACTCCGAATCCTCGGAAGTTGGACGCCCCATCAAAATACAATTCCCATGTTTTGGTGTTGGTATGAAATATGTCTTCATCTGGAAAGGCCCAAGTATCGGTGTGTCCTTCTTCAGATACCGAACTATCGGCAAGGAATTCTGTTACTACTCGGCCTTTGATGGCTTCTAATGGTACGAAATTAAGGTCAAATCTGCTAGCATCAAAGTCCATCTGGACATCCTGCCATTAAGGATGGGCTTCTCGAACAAGTACTTGATATGATCCATTTTAGATAAAACATGTACCTCGTGGCTAAGCATATAGTGTCAGAGCTTTTTAGTAGCCCAAAATAAAGCTAGGCACGTCTTTTCGAGCATTGTATACTCGCACTCGTATTCCAAGAACTTCTTACTGATGTAGTAAATAGCCCGTTCTTCTAAATCGATTGTCTGGGCCAGCATAGCCCCCATGGCTGTCTCGGTCGTTGTTAGGTACAACGACAAAGGCAGACCGGGTTGAGGTGGCATTAATACCGGCGGAGCAGACAGAATCTCCTTGATTTTATCGAAAGCCGTGTGACATTTATCGTCCCACAGTGTTCGTTCTCCTATCTTCAGTTTCTTGAAAATGGGTTCACATACCATGGTCAGCTTTGAAATAAACCGGCTAATATATTGGACTTTCCTGAGAAACCCCCTTATTTCTTTTTCGGTTTTAGGTGGCTACATCTCAGTAATGGCCTTGATTTTAGCTGGGTCGACCTCGATGTCACGTTGGCTAACGATATGGCCCAGTAATTTGCCCGATGTTACCCCGAAACTGCACTTTTGAGGATTTAGTCTCATGTTGTACTTGCGCAGTCGGGTAAAGAATTTTCTTAAGGCTGCGATGTGCCCGCTTCGGTCTTTGGACTTGCCGATCATGGCGTCCACATAGACTTCCACTTCTTCATGTATCATATCGTGTAATAAAGTTGTGGCGGTTCGTTGATAAGTGGCCCCGGCGTTGATGAGACCAAATAGCATAACGGTGTAACAGTAAGTACCCCAAGGTGTAATGAAGGTGGTCTTACTCATGTCTTCTTCCGCCATCTTGATCTGATTGTATCCGGCATACCCGTTCATAAATGATAAAAGGGCATGATCGGCCATGTTATCCACCAGTATGTCGATGTGTGGCAACGGAAAATAGTCTTTTGGGCTGGCCTTATTAAGGTCCCGGAAGTCTACACATACCCGCACCTTACCGTCCTTTTTAGGTATCGGTACGATGTTTGCAACCCAGTCTGGATATTCAAACACTTGTATAAAGCCCGCTTTAAATTGATTATCGACTTCTTCTTTGACTTTGAGAGACCATTCGGGCCTCATTCTTCGGAGCTTCTGTTTTACCGGCTTACACCCATCTTTGATGGGTATACGGTGTTCAGCTATTTCCCGATCTATCCCCAGCATGTCCTTGTAGGACCATGTGAAGACATCCTTGAACTCTTGAAGAAGGTCCGTAAATTTTTTTCTCTCCTCGGGGTCTAATGATAAACCCAACTTAAGCATCTTGGGCTCTAAAGGGGTTCCCATGTTAATGGACTCGGTTTCCTCAATTACCAGATCTCGGGATTCCCTTTGTTCGAGCTGCTCGATCAGATGTGGAGGTAGAGGTTTCTCAATGTCATTGCATATAAAATTTTTGAAATTGTTTTGAAAATAAGACAAGTCGTAAGCGGAACGGTTTTCGTTATTATTAATAGTAAATTTGGAAAACAGCTCGAAGAGAGCGGCCATCTAATCGTTGGTCAGGGGCGGAATAAGAAGTGCTCTCGGGACAGACCCCGAGACTCCAGTGGAAGTGGCTAAAGGGATATGGGTTACAGACCGAACTCTAGCACCAGACCATCTAGACTCGGACTCTGACTCCGACTCTGACTCAGACTCAGACTCGGACTCGGTATCCGGCATGTCTCCTTCCCCGGTGGGTAGCTTGTAGACTCGACCCTGGTCGTCGGTCCACTTGATGGTCTTCCTCCAGGCCCTTTTTCCGGTGTCTGCACCGACTTCGGAAATCAGCTTTGTTGGATCGAACCGATTACTGCGAAGGATCAGGTTGACCAGATCTTCTTTAGGAGCGGGGATGGCCTTGTCTTCCCCGAATAGGAGCCCCAGTACGGGCTCGAAATTGTCAACACCCTCCTTAGATTCCGTCTGGACGAGGGCAAATATGTCATCTGGGATGAAATTGCATTCCCGAGCCAATTTGGTCTCGGGATATGTGATGGTGGGTTGGTAGAGACCCACTTGAACAGCTCCGAATACTGGTGTAACAAAGTAGTCGGTTAGTTTCGGGCTGTAAGGGCCCAAATAGGTACCCTGGATGATGTTTTGGGCTTCCTGAAAACCGACCCGGACCATGTTTTCTAGGGTCGCAGCATACCCTTGACCGGATCGCGATTCTCCGTCGCTTAGAACTTCGATGATCTTCCCAAAGATATGGTCTCGAGGTAGCCCCTGGTAAATAGCCCAGGTTTTATAGCATCATATCGATGCTAGTGGTAAAATAGGGTCTGAAGAGATATTCCCCTTCAATCATTCCCACGAAATCAAATCCTCGTAGGTCGGCTCGGCCCGTGGCGTTGCAGCTTGCCACGGTTATGGGGGTTGCTTCCAAAGTGATGATACCATCTTGTAGGGGCATCTTGACCTTACTGTAAAGGGTAGAGGACACGGCTTTGACCGCATGAATCCAAGGCCTTCCAAGTAGCAAGTTGAAGGACGAGGCGACATCAATCACCTGAAACTCCAGTTCTTTCTCAATTGGGCCCGTTATAATTGTCAGTTTAACGGCCCCAGCAACCGGTTTTGGGCTTCCATCGAAAGCCTGGATAGTCTGCGCGGTTGGAAGGTAGTTGGCCTCGGTGATACCGAGGGATTTGGCAGTCCTCAAAGGAAGGACATTCACGGCGGATCCGTCGTCGATTAGGGTTATCGGGAGGTACTTCCCTAGGCTAATGACCGTGATGTACAGGGCCAAGTTATGAGAGGCCCCGAACGGTGGAAGATCGGACTCAGAGAAGGTGATGAGTGGGCCTTCTTCTTTGGACTTGCCCTTGAGATAGGGCATAATAGTGGCTACCATTTCAGCGGGGGTAACCTGCGAGTCAACCTTGATTTGATCGAGAGCCTTAGTCTTTGCTTCCCGATGTTCTTGTGAGCTAACCAGAAGTTGCCATATAGGTAGGTCAGCTCGAACCCTCTTCAATTGCTTGACTAGGGCCGTGTCGTTGCTTGAATCTTCAAGGGTAGATTCCATCCTGGCAGGTTCAGTGACGGTTGTCGGGGTAGGACGTCCGACGGTGGGGAGGTGGTTGGTGGCTAAGGCTTTAGACTTAGCTTTTCGAACCTCTTCAATGGTTATGGGGACAACTTCCCCTTTGGCTAGGTAGACATCCTCCTCATCATCGAACCATATCCCGTTAATTTGTGGGATAAAAGGGGAAATGAGGTAAGAACAGTCGATTACCTCCCCAGTAAAAATGGCGTGAGCACTGAACGGGTTTTCTTTGTTGCTCAGCTTGTCTCCAGGCAATGGTATTTTCCCGCTTTCGATTAGATCTTGGATCAGATGCTTCAATTTCCAGCATTTTTCAGTATCAATCCCATTACCTCGGCGATATTGGCAATAGGCCTAGACATTGTAGCTTTTGGATCGCTTCTCCACCGTGACTTCCGGAGTTGGGCCTATCGGTTGGATTAGGCCCTTTGAAGAAAGCCTTTGTAAGGCGTATGTATAGGTAGTCCCTATATCAGTGAATACCCGAGTTGGAGTATTCTTTTTGGATGAGTCATCCAGTAGATTAACCTCGTCGAAGATGCTGCGGGTTGCAGCTGCAGGTGTGGGCTTGCTGATGGATGAGTTGGCCCCTTGGTACCCCTTGGTAGAGGCCTTAGTAAGGCTCTCTAACCTTAAGTCATCCTCGATCCTTGTCCCCATTTAAGTTAGAGTGGCAAAGTTGGGTATGACAGCATACCGGAGATGGACCCGGTAAGAAGGGAGGAGGTTCTTGACAAAGGCCTCCACTAGTACTTTTTCGCTGGGCTTGTCGACCAACTTCACACTCTCGGCCCTCCACCTTTGAAGGTATTTAGTGAAACCTTCTATGGGTTCTTGGGCCATGACCTCCAGAGTACGCATCGTAGTTTGGATCTCGGTATTATCAGCGTAATTCCGAGCGAATTCTGTTGCCACATCATCCCAAGTCTTGTACTTCTTGGAATCGAGCCTGTAGTACCAAGCTTTCGGGTGCTTCTCGAGGGAGGAAGCAAACAAGTGCTTGAACATGGTGGACTTCACCCCCTTGACAGCCATGAATTCCTTGAAAGCCCGAATGTGATGGACCTGGTCTTCAGCACCCTCAAACATCGGCATGCCCGTAAGGTTGAGGTTGGCGTGTAGCTCGTCCTTCAGAGGCACGTAGGAGCGAGCATTTTTCGTATGGATCGAGTTGTTTGTTGACAAACGGACCTATTCTTCCAGCTTGCGAACGGCGCTGACCAACTCAACGATGGGCCCAGTGGGTTCAGTTCCAACATTGGGAGTCCCTTGCTCCACGACACTCAAACGGGTGGCAATGGCGGTTTGTTCGGTCCTGATGGCCGTCAATTGGGCCTCCATCTTAGCCAATGAGGTGGTCAAATTGTCCAAAGCTTCTTGCATTTTCTGTCGTCTGGTTACCGGTGGTCTGTCTATAAGAATACCGCGTAATCAGAAACTGACCCAAATCTTAGAATAAAGAGTACATCCCGAGCAAGGGAAAGACTAAAAAGTAAATGACTCGAAAAAGCCACCTAGACGAGTGACTCATGACATGTGAGCCTCCCTTAGGATTCGGCTATGTGGGCTGGATCCTGTTCGAAGGAAGGTCTACGTGAGACATCCCCAGACTTTGGACTCGAATGAGTAGACGGGCCGCCCTTTGTAGGAGTATGTCCTACGTAGGTGGGCCATGCCTTAGTCAAATAAGGCGGACTGGGATAGGGAGGACACTCGTGATGTAAGATCGACAAAGCTTCGACACTAAAGATCTCGACGACTTATGACACGACCCGACACTGCTAAATACGGGAAGTCCTAAGGAGAGGAAGGTTTTGAAAAGGGATTTTTTTGAGAAAATCTGAAAAAACTCGGTGGATGGCCCGATGTTTTCGAAAGTCGGAAAAGTGTTATCGGGCCGCAATTTAGAAGTTTCGAAAATATCTCTGAGTTTTGAAATGGGCAGCATTCCGGCTATAAATAGGTTATTTTGAGTAAAATCATAAGTCCTAAATTCGGTATGCTTCCCGGGTTTTGAAATTGGATATTTTGAAAAAGATGTATTTTTTTTGAAAAATGACGGTTTTTTAAAAACGACCTTAGAAACCAAGTAGCACATAGTCACGCAAGCATAATAACGACACCATGTATGCTCTACACTAAGTCTCGGTCGGTCTATATAGGGTCTATACCAGTGCACATAGCCTATCCGAGAATCGGGACGGACTTCCTAAGTCGAGTTGAACTTAGAACATTCCGCGAAACCCATACGAATCGGCAATGAACACCTTTGACATATCCATGTTGGAGTATATCACGGTATAGTGGGACGTCGGTCGCCAGTACCGGCCCGGGAAAAGATAGGGTTATGCATGAACGGTAAAATTAAAACGCGTATTATACTAGTCAAACGATTTCTATTCGAGTCTCACCCTGAGGATGCCGATGGTAAGTCACGCATCAGTTAATCCTCAGCGGAGTCGCCAAGTTGTGGACATGACATAGGTCCACCCCGAAGCGGTTACGCGCGGGTTTGAGGAGGCGAATGAATCTCATGTGAGATGGATCGAATTGAAATTTAAATCGAAGTGGAGTCGCCACCGAACTTTGTGGGAGTTCGGGGACGTTCGAACCCACTCTATATCTTAATGGGCCATGCACGAAGTATGGCCCATTCGGATGTCAGAGTTTATGGGGTTCGTCCCTTTGCATTTGATACCGATACCGACATTATTGGATACCGTGTATTGAATGACTCTCGTGTGCCAATGAGTTTGGATATCCGGAAACCATGGTTCTGAGTAAGGGGTGAGGGTATGTGTTGGGAAGTTCACAAAGAACACCCAACCTCGCCCGCACTTAGCGGCCTCTACTAGGATATCGCTTGACTTTTGAATATGCGCGTTAGTAATACGATTGAATGATATGCAAACAATATTTTGACTAAACATGCGAAGATTTGAATAAGTTGCTATGTCGATTTAATGCATCTAAAATTAACGTCAAAGTTGTATTTAGCATGCGAGATTCGTTTTTGTACAATAAAACAAAAAACGGAAAAATAAATCAAGAAGACATGAACAAACAAGTTAGTAACGGTAATAACGATAATAACGGTTTGCAAATTATATAGAATGATGTAACGAAATATGATGCATGATTTTGAAAAGTAGTATGACACGTGATTGACTTGACACGTGTTGACCGAAGTCATAAAAAGAATTTTATCGAGACTCGAAAGACGTTGTGGGACTCACGGATTTGACGTGGTAAAGGCCACTCGATCGAGTCATTGAGGGACTCGACCAAGTGGACCTCGGAAAAAGTTTTTGTCCCGGAATTTGAGGTGTCACGCGACCGAGTCGTGGAGGGACTCGACCGAGTGAGCAGCCACTCGATCGAGTCATTGCGAGACTCGGCCGAATGGTTTTCAAAGAACCTTCTGCCTCGGTTTTTGGGGTGCCACTCGATCGAGTGGTCTAGGCACTCGATCGAGTGCCCCCTGTACGAACTAGGGTTCGTTTCGCAATTTGTTATAGATTTCGAAATTGCTTTCCGATTTTGGAAAATCGATGACTTTGTTGAATCGGGCTGAAATATTGTATGATTTGGGCTCGACTCGAATTGTGATACTCATCGTATCCGATATTTGATTATGGAATCAATATCGAATACTTAGAGTGGAATCTAGAAAAAGATGATGTGAGTCGTTTTTTAATTGAACTAAAACGAAATAAATTATCTCCGCGTTATAGTGTCGTAATTAATTCTTTCGAATTATGTGACAACTATTTTTGCATCAACGAATTCGTATTATTTAAATTTATTGACTAATTCGTTTAGATACGATATCCGACTATCGAGTTGGTATCGCATCTAAATAACGACGCTTTATATTTTCTTGAATTAAAAAGGAATTGATTCCCTCCGCATCTCGACATCGTAATGAATCCTTGCGGATTATGTGATGTCAGATCCGCATCAACGGGTTTCGACCTAACTTAAATAAAAGTGTTTGATTCGAAATAGTTTTAAAAAAACGATGAATATGCGATGTGAAAGATGACGACGATTATGTGAATAATAAAACATGAGCGAAGACGCGACAAAATGAAAAACGATATTGTTGACGTTGACTTGCTTCAACAATCAAACACTCGGGGGTGTCGGGATAAGTGACCGGCCACGTCGGGTGAAGCACCCTTGTTTTCGGATTTTCTAATTCCGTCATCCTTTGTATTCGACACGAATCGGCGAGTATTTTAATGTTTTAATACTAGTAATATTAACGATATTAGAAGAAATAAAAAAACGAAAGACTAGAGGAAGGAGAAGAAGATGGACGAGAAGAGAGAAGAAAGAAAGGGAAGAAATCGGGTTTTTGGCACCCTCAACCTACATGTTTCGTATTCTCGAACGGGACTCGTTTAATTGTGGCTTGAGCACGGAAGTATCGAGATCTATGTAGATAGAGTTATGGCGGTTTAGGGTTTGAGGTTTCCTAGATGCTAGGGTTTAGGTTGAAGAAGTATAACTTAGGGTTTCGAAAAGTGTGTTAATTGTGCATGCAAAGGGGTGTTTATATAGGAATGATCCTCCTCCCCCGTCCAGGGTTACTCGATCGAGTACCCTTGTTGACTCGAGCGAGTGGCCCAACGAAGATGCAAAAACGGGTCTGTTGAAAGCCCACCCGATCGAGTGGGCTGACACTCGATCGAGTGGATCAAGTGGCCTAGATATTTTACGGATTATTTATTTGGATTGGATTCTTGGTATTTGCATGACTGTTTTGTGACTCAGAAACGGCTTTGACCGGGGTTTGACCCGGTTGCTAAAAGTCGGTTTTATTTCCGGCGTCGGTTTTGAACCAAATTAGTCTTATTTGATTGGAAACGACCCGCTGGCCCTGAATTTGAGGTTGGTTTTGTGAGATTTTTACTCCGTAAAAAGCCGAAGCTAGAAACAACGATTTCGAGCCCATATCCGAGCTCGTAGAAGCACGTTTGCGTCCGATCAACATCGGGTGTTTTTTTGAAACTGCTATAGACACCTAGCAGCCAAATATGGGTGTCTACAACACGGATAAGAAAATGCTTTCATAATTATTTGAGGATTGGTTATATATCTTAAATACGATCTTTTAAGAAAGAAATTTGTGTTCTTTCATGATGATTTTTTTTCATATTCGATATATTTGTGATATTATGAATCTCGTTGTGCAAGTCAGACTACAGTTGATGGATGGTTTTTTTGGTACAATAGAGGAGATAATGTTAGGTTAGTCATATAAAGGATCAATACTAACATATCCCAATTATTACAATTCACTATTCTCATGTGAAAGTTCAAATCTTTTTTCGGTTCTCTAAAGTAAAACCCGACTCTCGTCGTAATTAAAATTGAGTAGAAGTTATTGACAAAGATACAAACTTTTAATTTAGGGCTTATAAGGAGTAGTATTTGAAGGCTCGAGATTGGTTTTATGCTCTTTATAGTAACTTCTATTTATAGTGTTTTGATGATTACAAGTGGCACATAACGGGTTTGTTTGACTAGTCGCATATGTTGAGCCATACAAGTTTGAACCGGATAGAGAAAAGGAGTCAAGTATCAAGATGGATAGAAATTACTACTCATATCAACAGTCAAGAAGATGTCCTATTTATGAGCTTAAATGACTAGTGATTAAAAGGATTGAAAGTACTACTTATATCAACAAAGTGCACTTTCTTTTCTGGTCATCCATGCAAAAGAACTCCACAGTTAAGCGTGCTTGAGTGAGAGTAATCTTAGGATAGGTGACCTCCTGGGAAAGTCTCCAGGATGAGCATGAGTGAGGTCAAAAGGCACTGTAAAGGACTCTTGTTGGTCTGTGGGGCCAGTACCGAGCCTGGTGAGCTACCGCGACTAACATTTCCGGTCGTAGTTTGGGCTGGGGTGTTACAGATAGACCAAACCATGTATCGAGGTATGATTGGCTCTCTTCTTTACCTAACGGCTAATCGTCTGGACATTACGTATAGTGTATGCTTATGTGCCTGATTTCAGGCTTGTTCCAAAGAGTCGCACCTTACTACAGTAAAACCCATTTTTCGATATCTCGTTGGTACATCGGATTTATATCTATGGTATCCCACTGATTGTCACTTTGATGTAGTTGGTTTTTCAGACGCTGATTATGTAGGTTGCTTACAAGATAGAAAGAGTACATCAGGAATGGCTACCTTTCTCGGACCATGTCTTATATCTTGGGCATCAAAGAAACAGAACAATGTCGCATTATCCACAAGGGAAAGTGAGTATGTTGCTAGTGCTCATGTTTGTGCTCAAATATTGTGGGTTAGACGGCAACTTTGTGACTAAGGGATTGACCTTACGTGCGTACCAATTATGTGCGACAACACAAGTACTATCAATATCTCTAAGAACCCGGTCCTACATTTCAAAACGAAGCACATTGAAATAAGACATCATTTTCTTCGTGACCACATGGAAAAAGGTAACATTCGTTTAGAGTTTGTTGCCACTGAAATTCAACCGGTGGACATTTTTACTAAACCATTGCCGAGAAATCGGTTTGAGAAGATTAGGTTGGAAATTGGTTTAATTAAGAACATTTGAAATTCTCCATTCCAATTCTCTCGTATGACTGGCTATGTGTGGACTGTGGAATGTGTGTTTTAAAACTGTAACTGTATTTCCATACCTACTACTTGTTTTTATTTGAAACATTTGGAATAGATGTAGTTGATGCATATTATGTGAAATATTGTTATACTTACGTTTTCCTTAAATCTGAGCATAGTGCACAAAATAAGGAAAGATTGTCTTCAAAAGAGACATACCCTATATACTTCATATAATTACCCTACTACTTCATACCACACACCACCTACCCACTATCATTATTACCCACCGTCACCTCAAACCTCACCACTCAGACTTTACTCATTTACTTTCCCAATTTCAAAAAATTACCTTACCTCTCACCTTCAACCATGGTGCCAACTAAAGGGAAAAGAAAAATATCCGCTGCTCAGACTGCTGCTCCCAAAAAACGTAGTCGAGATACAGTTCTTGATCCCCTATTTGAAACTCATCGCAGTGCTCGTCTTAGGAGTGCTCGAAAACCCACTTTGGAGGATGAAGGGTCGGATGTTGAGGTATTGGAAGAATCAGTAACAAGAACAGAGGAAGAAGGTCTGTCAGAGGGTAATGAGGATTCTGAGTCAGAGGATAAAGAAGAAAAGAAAGAAGCAGATTCTTTTAGTACTACTCTGAAACATTCGCTTCTAGAAACTCCGGTAAAAGATGAAAAGCTCAAAGATATGTTCAAACACGCACTCACATATCCGATTCAAAAAGGATGATTCTTTAAGAAGTCTTGGTATGAGTCAACCATAGCTATGCATTGCTTCGCCTCCATTGTCTCTAATCAGAAGTGGGAAGAGTTGCTTGAGTTTTCTGGTCCTATCTTTCCCAGTGAGCAGATTTAGCTATATTGCTCAGTTACAGTAATGGATGATTGGTTTGTAGGGATTGTCAATGGTACCACAATTCTTGTTACCAAAGATGAATTTCGAAAATTTTTTGGTATTGATGGGGTAGGGACGACATATACTGTGTGAATGCCTGGCAAAAAAATGAATGATAAAGAAAAATTGAAAATAAGAAAAACAATCAACCCCGATGCCACTGTTAATTCTCAAGTTCCCTCTCCGGTCGATCTTGACCTAGAGGGAAAGTTTCCCTTTAATTTGGTTCGTCGGACGTTAATTCCACGGTCAGGTACTTGGGGTCATGTTTCCATCTGTGTTGAATTACTAATGGGTAAGCTAATCTCGGGTGAGCAAGTTGATATTGTTTTTATTGTATTTAAGCATATACAAATTGTCGCTGAGTTGGTTAAGAGCTCCACTTCGAAGTCCAAATATCTACCTTTACCCCTCAAAGGAGAAATTGAATTCTTTACCCTCCCCCCCCCCCCCTCCCCTTCCCCCCATTGCCACTGAATTTCCTGGTCATCAGGAGGATTGGCTTGTGAAGCTAACTGATGTTCTAAAAGATCATCAAGCAAATTATGTCCATGTGGAGGAGATGTCTACAAAGCAAATGCCTGCGATCAATCAGACTCTTCTAACTCAAGCTGCAGTACAGACCAATGTCCTAAAAAAGCTGGAGTTTCTTGAGGAACAATTTCCTAATATTGGATTGGTTGCTATATCTATCAGGGACATTTTAAGGTTGTGGACTGCAAACTTGATGCCCTCACAGTTGACGTAGCTGAGGTTAGGAATCTAGCAAGTCATGCAATGACTGGTTCTAGGGAAACTCGCATCCTTTGCCATCAGATTCTAACTCAACTTCGTAATCGTGCTCCTCCTCAAGCTACTGCCCACCCACAAGCCTTACCCTAAACCTTTCCTCCTCTTATAAACCTTTTTTTCGGCAACCATGATTTGAATTCTTATTCAATTTGGTTGTAATTAACTCTGCCTTTCTCACTCTTTTCTGCTCAGACTATGAATTTTCGTACTTAATAGTTTACGTTTCTATAATTGTGTGTGTGATATCTTACTTCACCTGGTGCGATTTCAGTTGCTTCTTATCTTTGTTGACGGTCCCTTATACACTTACTCCTTTTAAATGATGCCAAGAGGGGGAAGAAGTCTAAGTGTTGATGAATATGTAATCCCCGAGAAATTCTAACGCCATACAGTGGCGGAAACATTGTAGATATTATATTGTAACAATAATGTAACTATGTCTTGATTAAATAAAAACGGTAAGTCAATACATAAGCCATAAAATAAAAATGGCTAAAAAATAAAAATAAAATCAAATCCATAAAAAGGGTTATAATAATCCATAGTTAATCAGGGAAGCAGGATCCGTAACTACTCGCTAGCCCACCAGAAGGGAAACACATATCCTGCCATGTTAAAAACATAACAGCCACAATCATTAAGGAGCAACGATGACGTTCTCCCAGCCATATTACAAGATTTTAAAACTGTAATTACTATTATATGAAAATAGTACAAATGGAAAACATTGAAACATCGTAATAAAAATAAGCTTTTGGAGAAAACTTAAAATACTGGAGCAATAAAATCAGGACAAGTTTTCAGAAGAAAACTTCAAATATTTGCTAATCTGCAAACCAAAATATATCGATATTAATAAAATTATTCAAAATGACGTTATGGATAGAATCTGTGTAGACGGCTAAACTTTCACTAGGATAATACTTGAAACTAGATTCAAAAACTTTAGTATTAACACATATCGGACTTCAGTCTCTAACTAGGCAACTCAACCATAACAGAACTGCGTGCAGCAAGGTCCTGGTTTAAGTAGTGCACACCCCTCCTGGACACAAACCATGTCCAGATCAACCCGGCGCAACTTTCACGATGCGATGTCTATGTTTAAGGTTAACATACACTCTCCTAAACACAAACCATGCTCAGTTCAACAACCATTGTGTCCCATAAAGACACACCAACCTTATAGTCGATGATAAAACGTATATCCTTGATTATATTACTCTAACCTCACACTTGTCCTTATACCATAAATCCAAAACAAACCATTATCGATATTTAAATGAGACAATCAATGTAAATGATACGGAGATAAAAGGAAAAATCATTACATTCTAAAAGGTGAAACTTTCTATTTTTGGAAATTTCTATTTTCGGAAACTTTACTAAAAATAACATCACATCAAAATATCGAAAATATTAGTTCATACTAATACAACATTTATTTTGTAAACAATATAGATTTATAAAAATAATACTTTCGGTCTTAACGATATTAATTTCTAAAACAAGAACAATTGGGTTTATGAAATTATTGAAATATCACACAAGTGTTTGTTAAATTATTAAAATATCTTAAATACCTTTTTATTACTACTAATTAGGTTGTTTTCCAAAACTTATAAAACTAAATTTCCCTAATTATTAATAATTTCGACAAAACAAGCATAAATAGGATTTTACGGCAAATGTCAAAATAAATCATTTAACACCTTTTATTTCATTAAACAATTAAAAAAAGAGTTATTTAACAGGAATAATATCAACTTTAGGTGGTATTCCATAAATAAAGCCAACTTTAGTTAATACGGGATTAAAATCACGTATGAGACATATTATACACGAATGAAATTGTCTCTTAAATGACCGGATGAAGTCGGTTTTTTTGGGTCTCATACCATAAATTAACCAACATCTTCATCTTCTTCATTCCCACAGGTCAACAGCAAACTTGATTTTCCCATAACAAGACTTCAAGGTCACAAGTCTCCATGGATCAAACTACGTTTTCAATCAAACCTATTAAAAAGGAATACTAATAGGAAGCCCAGAATAACCCCTAAGTTAAACCTAGAATTAAAAAACCCTAAATTAGTAAAGGAAACCCTGAAAAATCGATTTGGGGAAATGAAAACAATACTCACCATTGGCATTACTGACGCAAAGGATTGAGAAATGAACTTCTCTACAACTATAACCCCTGAAAATTAGTTCTCGACAATTTTAATGGTAATTATAAAGACGGACAAGATGAATTCTTCGAAAGTTGATAAACAAACAAAAATTTCGAAAAAAAATTACCTTCGACAAGATGAATGGAGGAAGAAGAACATGAAGGGAAACATAAGATGAATTGAGGAAGAAGAAGATGGAGTGAAGATGAAGTTTGAAGTTTGAAGTTAAAAAAACCCATAAATTCCTCGGCTTCGGGGTCGTCCAAGAATCCTACATCACACAACATGCATGGTACAAAAATACCATGAGAAAACTAAGAGAATCAAGGTAAATAACGATCGGAAATAACATTGATTATTACCTTAACGAAGGAAATGGAATAACGATTAATTTGGAGATGAAAATGAGACAATCAAGACTCGATTTTGAGACAAAACTAGGATGGAAATGCTGCTGGAACTCACGACCAAAGGAGAGGATATGAAGAGTATTTCTTTTGTTTAATGTAGTAGAATGAAAATGAATGAAAAAGTGATGAAATGTGAGAATGAATGTGGTCTTTAAAATCGATAAAAACCATGCTAGAACCACATAAAACAACCGGCCAAAGGTTAAGGAGGCAGTGTGAAGAGTCTTGCAATAAGTCACCAAATTGATTGTAAGAAAAGAAGAAAAAAAATCTAAGGCTTAATCGTATAATAAAACTTAGTGTTTTAAAAAAAATGTAAAGGTGTGTCACCAAGGGAGTCACGGTACCAAAAAAAAAGTCAAAAGTGCTTCATTTAATTGTAGGTTGCTAAAAAATAAGAATCGTAAAATTATTAAAAGCATTTCAAAGCAATTTGAATAAACCTCGCGTTAGAAAATAAATATTTACGAAACTTCGTAGTAAAATCATTAAAAGCTAAATTTTCAAGAATAAACATATTTCTTGGCTGGAAATATTATATAAACGTGTTTAGACATTTTTAGGAAAAGAAATAACTTAAATATTATATAAATGTGTTTAGAAAATACTTATTTACGAAACTTCGTAATAAAATCATTAAAGACTAAATTTTCAAGAATAAACGTATTTCTTCGCTGGAAATATTATATAAATTTGTTTAGATATTTTTAGTAAAAGAAATAACTTAAATCCAAGCTTTAAACGTTAATAGTAGAGAAATAGAATTCCTCGCGGAAAATAAATAATTTACGATGAAAATCAAATAAATAGGTTTACAAGAATTAAAATCTTTTAAAATAAAAGTAAATATCATTTGACTCGAAAATAAAAATAAAGCTTGGAAAAATGATGAAATAGAAGGCATGAATAATAGTAGAGTCATGACGGAGTCATAACGGAATAGATAACGGTGCTTAGAAAATTAGCGGATGTTACAGAATATATCTTAAGATAAGATTGCATTTGCTCTCTATTGCTCCTCGTCAAGACCTTAACCTCTCTTATTGACCTTTTAGCATATTTAGTTTAAATTTGAAGGTTAGGAGATAAGGGAACAAATTTGCTTTAATTTTGCGATGACTTCATTTGACTACGTGCTCGGGTTAAGGGGGAACCTAGGTTACGTGATTAGAGACTTGTCATCATCAAAAAGGGGAGAATTTGAAGGCTCAAGATTGGTTTTATGCTCTTTATAGTAACTTCTATTTATAGCAATCTCGTATTGTGTTTTGATGATTACAAGTGGCACGTAAAGGGTTTGTTTGTCTAGTGTCGCATACGCTGAGTCATACAGTTTTGAACCGGATAGAGAAAAGGGGTCAAGTATCAAGATGTATACAAGACTCAATCGTGATAAAGGACACATGGAAAGAAACAAACATTGAAGATTACAGAAGAATATGTTAAAGCTTCTATAAAATGAGAATAAGAAGAGGATACTCAACATGGAGCTATAATCACTTCATGGTTGCGAGAAGATACTTAACATAGCTGCTATAATCACTTCATGGTTGGAAGACAACACCTAACATGATGGTGTAATCACTCCATTATTGGAAGGACAAAGAAAAGGCAGAATGGACAATTAGTCTATCGATCTAGTTCACTAACTTGACGTCATGAATCGAGTTTACGAACAAGGTTGATTTGGTGAGTCAAGCTTGAAAAGACTTAGTAACTTGTTACAGTCGGAGTTGGAATTGTTACTGTGTGCAACTAGATGTTACAGTCTGACTCTGAATGTTACAATCATGTTCACAGATGTTACAGTCTGTGAAGTTCCGTGATAGAATTTGTGTCAAAAAGATTTTGTGTTGCGCGCCAAATTTGATTTAAAAAGTATTTCCTGAAAGTATTTTTTAAAAATATCTTCTATAAGTTTTATGGAAATAATATTCCATTAGGTTTTGAAATATTTTATTGTGTTTTATTTAAGGCAAAACTCTTTCCTAAATAAAACTACTTTATAGAAATAAGATCTAGTTAAATTAAAATAGGTTACTTAGTGAACAAGAATCACAATGTGTTTAGGAAAGTGATTCCTACTACACGTTAGATCTTGATAATTTACCAAAGATAGGAGTCTTATATTATTTGCTTATCTTTCATAATATTCTTAATATATAGTTTCATAATCTTTGTACGTAGTATTCTACTACTCGTAACCTAGACGCACGTTTGAGAGTAGTATATAAGCCAACTCGGTATTTAATATTATTCACACAATTCTTTCATTGAGTTTTAGAGTCTAAAGCAAAAATATTTTCTACCTAAAAACGTTTTCCCTTATTTCTAGGGATCGATGCATAGCCATTGGGTAGAGATTAATATTTTATAATCCTAGGGATCTTGCTGAAATATTAATGAAAGAATAATGAACGTAGCTAAAATACTGAAGGGTTTATACGAGCGAGAAATAAAGATGACTATGAACTTATTGAAATGGTTCAGTCTCACACTCCGGAGTGTGAGACTGAACCATTTCAATAAGTTCATAGTCATCTTTATTTCTCGCTCGTATAAACCCTTCAGTATTTTAGCTTCTTTCAACAATGAAAATTTTGATTCAGTCACATATGGACTACAAGTCTATGACTCATCAAGTGTGGGCCGAGCCGTTCGACATGTGTAGTTAGCGTGTTTGGTCACAATAAATGGACATGAGTAAGAAAATGCTTCCATAATGATTTGAGGATTGGTTATATATCTCAAATATGATCTTTTAAGAAAGAAATTTTTGTTCTTTCATGATGATTTTCTTTTTCATATTCAATATATTTGTCATAACAATCCTACTTTCCAAATAATGTTGGGTTAGTCATAGGAAGGATCAATGCTAACATATCCCAATTATTACAATTCACTATTTTCATGTGAAAGTTCAAATCTTTTTCGGATCTCTAAATTAAAACTCGACCTCTCGTCGTAATTACAATTGAGTAGAAATTAATTGACAAAGATACAAACTTTTAATTTAGGGTTGATTCACATGAAAACATCCCACTCTCGTTGTAACGATAATCTAAGACTCAAACCTAGCAATTTCATATGATCAATCAAATATTAAGCGCAACCTAAACAAACCAATTCAACAAATTAACAAAGCGTACATGATTAAAATCCAGGTATCAATAACCCATATTATTGGCTCACCGAGCCATGGATAAAAGAAGTACTCACAATTCATAATGAAAATAACAATTAATTAACAAATAAGATAAAGAGTAGATGATAAAAACGTTTTTTAGATCAATGAATGAAAGATGAACAATTATCTTCTTCCAATTCATAGCATAATCTAATCAAATTGCATAAGTTTCATTCATCTTTTTTTTTTTTGAGGAATTTTTTTTATGTATCTAGTCTAGGAAATAACAAGCATCTAAATAAGCAGGATAGAATAAGGGAATATGAAAAGTACATTGCGTTCAGCTATTCATTCGCTAGTAGCAGCATATTTCACTACTAGCGGCACTCTGAATTGTCCGAAGTCCCAAAATTTTAATTGTTGCTGAAACTGCCGCTACTAGCAGCCCATTTGTTCTTCGTCATCTGCTACTAGCGGTACTTGAAAATTCTCAATTCTTCCTTCTTTGTCTTTCCTTTGATTTTCTTCTCTTCTTTTCTTCATGCAATCTTCGATAACCCGACATTTGACACACAACACCACTGTAATCTGGGCATAGCAGTACAAGAATTTCTTGGATCTTCAAAATAGGTAGAACTGTCACCAATAATCACATATACGCTCAATTAGTGCAAGATCATCATTAATGCTTCAAATATCATTATATCATTCAAATTTAACTCTCAACACCACAAATATGATGATATACACTCACAATCAGTGCTAAAAATAACACTCAACAGTCATTTACTTTAAAAACAACAAAGATTTCCATTACACATAATGCACGAGACGTGACTACTAATGCCTCATGCGTACTTAAGGCTTCTGTAGACACCAAAATTTTATATATTTTGATATCTATTTATGATTAGTGTCTTTAGTAATTAGAGATAATCATCAATAAATATTGTGATAATATCTAAAATATTCTAATATGCTCCCATAAGCTACTTAGCTGTAAATATATATGTTCTTTAAAAAAAGATATAAATAGATGTCTTTTATTTAGGGTTTAAAGGAGATCAGATGGATTAAGTCTCAAACGACCTCATACTTCTACTACCAAATTGTAGGTAATACGTCACCAAAAAGACTGCATGTATCTTCTCCCTACGGGGGATTTAAGTCGATAAGATTCTCGTAGTACTATCAAAACTCTAGCCTTCGGGATGAAATCAAGAGATCCACGAAAGTTGTAACTCTCAATCTTTCGATTATAAAATAAATTGTTCAATGCTTCGATTATAAAATAAATCAAGAGACTCACAATAACTGTGGGCGGGAACATAAATCCCGATAATCTTATCGATATTAACAGGTTTACATCTGTGGACATGACGTAGGTCCACCCCGACGCGGCCACGCGCGGGTTTGGGTAGGCGAATGAATCTCGTGGTAAGATTGTTCTCGGGATCGAAATTTAAGTCAAAATGGAGTCGCCACCGAATTTTGTGGTTATTCGGAACCATTTGAGCCCACTCTATGTCGTCGTGGGCTATACACAAAGTACGGCCCACTTCGATTTCAGAGTTTATGGGGCTCGTCCCTTTGCATTATTACATCGATACCGTTTACACCGGCTTTCGTATATAAAATGACTCTCGTGCGCCAATGGTTTCGGACATCCGGAAACCAAGGTTCTGAGTAAGGGGTGAGGGTGCGTGTTGGGAAGCCCACTAAGGACACCCAACCCCGCCCGCACATGGCGGCCTCTACTAAGACATCGTTCGTGTTGGTGTACGCGCGCTAGTAAAACGACTAAATGATATGCAAACAGCGTTTTCGGGCTAAGCATGTGAATTATTGGTTTGCTACGTCATTTAATGCATCTAACTATTGTCGAAGTTGTTTAGCATGTGAGGTTCATTTATAAAGCGATAAGCAAGTAAATAAATAAAGCTCAAAAATAAATACGTACAAGTTACACGGGCGGAAATACAACCCGGAATTCACAATACAACGATTAAAATAAATAATGAAAAAAATAAGAAAATCGATAAAAAGGATAGAAACGGACCCGTATATAAACTAGACCGTGAATTTGTGTAGATGGACGAACTCCGATTAAATACACATTATGTTGTGTACTAAACAAAGGACGGAGTCATAGGACCCAAGCGTAATGCTAGCCCGATCCCATGCCTCGATGCCTTGTCCCAACTTATCACGTCGAAAAATCGATCAAAGTTGTTCTAGCGTAATGATATGCATGAGTTTTGAAAAAAGGAGGGTCACGTGATTGTCTTTACACGTGATGACTAACGTCGTAAAAAGGACGAGGCTCGAAAAGTCTGTCAAAGCTCTCGGTTTTCTGGGTTACAGGACCCACTCGATCGAGTCATGGTCTGACTCGGTCGAGTGCGTCCTTAAAGTAGCTACTGCCCAGTTTTTTGGGTGCTACTCGATCGAGTAGCCTACGTACTCGGTCGAGTAGCCCCTGTACGAGTGACAACTCGTTTCATTTTATTGTCCAAAATCGATGGTTGGCCAAATTAAATACAAATATTGCACGATTTGCATTTAATTCGGCTTCCGGTGCTATAATCGTGTAAGCATGCGATTATAACACCGTTATCGGAATTTTGTAAAAATGATGTTATGAGATTTGAAAATGTTTGATTAGTGACGAGATTATGGTCCTCCGCGTCACGACATCGGTACTAATCCTACGGATTACGTGATGTCGGTTTTCGCCTCAAAGGATCTCGCATTAATCTTGGAAATGGGGTCAAATACGTTCAACTATGACCGATCACGATCACATCATGTCCTTGAGCACATTGGGGCGGCGCTCCTCGAAAAGGTGCCGCCTCCGTCGTTACTCGTAAAGGAATTAGACGGACTTTAGGCGATTATCATAGTCAAACGTATATGAAACCGAACTTTAATACTAGTGTATATATATACGCGGTATAATAATGTTAGGAATAAAAGGATGATACAAAAAAAGATGCGAATAAGAAAGTGTTAGTGTTAGTGTTACTAGATTAACATGATTACAATATGAAAATGCGAAAATGTAAATAAAAAACCGAAGTAGAAAAAAGGTAGAGATGGGGTTTACGACACCCTCAACATACATGCTTAGTAAGGACCTCGGAAATGGACTCGTAAATAGCGACGGGACGCCGGAGTATCGAGGATGTATGCAAGTTATGGTGTGTGTGTGTGTGTGGATGACTCGTCAGTTTTCGAGGGACGATGGCTCGTTTTTTGGCTTGGTATTGCTAGGGTTGTAGTGTGGAGAGTATCGAAGGGTTAGGGTGAAAATGTAGGGCAAATGTGCATTGATCAAAACTTAAAAATGAGAGGGGTTAGTGGGGTATTTATAGAATTTACCTCACGACCTAGGGTCACTCGATCGAGTGGCCCTAGTGCACTCGATCGAGTGCCCTTGCAAACGGGCCAAACCCGGTTCAAGACGCTCCACTCGACTGAGTGGGGTCAATCCACTCGATCGAGTGGATCAAGAGGATCGAGCTATTTTAGGAAGAAGTTGACTTTGATTGTTTTTTTGAATTTTGATTTGGGCGCCAGTTTCGAGGAGTGAATTTGGCTGATTTGTGCGACGGGTTCGTCTTTGACCGGGTTTTGACCCGGTCGCCAAAAGACGGGATTTATTTTTGGTATCGGTTTTGGCCCATATTAGTCTTATTTGGCTCGGAATGACCCACTGGGCCTGGATTTGAGGTCTGTTTTGTGAGATTTTTACTCCGCTAAAAGTCCATGTCGGATATTATTGAGTCCGAGCCCAAATTCGAGTATACTAAGTCATGTTTGCGTCCGATCATCATCGGGTATTTTTCGGAGACTACCATAGACACCTGGCAGTCAAAATGCGGGTGTCTACAGAGCCCCCACTCTGACTGAGGCTTGGACAAGGCGAAAGTCAGAGTAGCTACCAGGCCAATCGCAAATTATGACCTGGCAGTCTTCCGGTCGGGTCGTTTATAGTCCAGTAGACTCGCGTGAAGGGCTCGCCAGCCATAAGCAGAGAGTCATACCTGTCCTGATGATGATAGCTCTGTGGGGAGTAAAACTTGCCTTTTGGGGTGTAGGTGTACCCGTATGCCGACACATCACATCTTGGATGTAGCATACCGGGGAAACATTGATCCATGCTGGGGAATTTAATAGTTTCGCGGAGACTTGCTTCTGAAGTCTGGGGTGTACCTGTATGCTGACACATAACAACTTGTATGTAACACATTGGTAGAACACTGACTCGCGCTGGGGAGAAAAGATATTGAATTTTTTTTTTGAAAATGCCACAACTTTTGAAAAGAAAATTATCACAATTTTTTTATCACAGAAAATTTTAGAAACTCTTAGGAAAGCTCGGGATGGCTTGATTCCTATTCCGGGTTCTTTGTTTGAAATCAGGCCTGCGCGCATAGGGCCCAGGTTCGCTGAGGAGGTATGGCAGTTAGGGTTACAGGTGGGATTTCCTATTATAAATATAGGTTTCCCTGCTTCAACTTCTGCATTCTAACTCAAACTCTCCTTCTTTTTCTCAAAATCTTTTAGACATTCAAGAAAACTCGAAATTTCTGTCATGGGTATCGATTATTTGACAGCCATGTTGCTCGCCTGGTCCCAATACTTTCGGGACGAGGAAAAGGTCCGACTGACCCAGATGGGAATTGTCAGTCTATTCCCCCTCCAACGTCTGATAATTGACTCACATTTCTTGGACGCCTGTCTGACGTTTTGGGATACTACCCATCACGTCTTTGCGTTCCCGTGGGGAGAGATATGCCCTCTTCCTGAGGAAATCGCAGCCATAGGTGGTTGGAGCCCTGCTGTTCAGCCTGCTACCCCTCCGTTCTATCCGGATCCAAGAAGGAGGCTGAGGGAGTTCTTGGATTTGTCTCATGCTGAGACAAATCGGATGGTGCGGGGAAATACTGTTTCCCTATTCGACCTGGCTGACAAGTTCATGAACAGCCGGGATGTGAGGGCCACCCCTACTTACAGGCGTAGGGCATTCGCCTTTTGCATGCTGCACTGCTACGTTTTTGAAGGGATGATGGAACTTGACTCATGCATGGGTCAAATTAGGCTGATTGGAGTGGTTGACCAGATGGAGACCGGTCATAGCCCTGCTTGGCTAGCCACTGGGGAAATCATCATGGGTCTGGATGTCAGACGACTTGATCCGAACCGACAGTTGACGGGAAGTACCCGTCTCTTGCAGGTATACATCTCGTTTTTTTTTTTTTTTTTTTTTAAATCCCCGAAGTTCGTAAGTCACTCGATCGAGTGGACCTGTCACTCAATCGAGTGACATCTTTGTCGAGCTACTGCCTGTTTTTGGAGGGCTTACTCGATCGAGTCAACTGCTGTACTCGATCGAGTGGGCTGTAGCAGACCACTCTGTTGCTTACGAAGCTTGTGTATACTTTTCAGATATGGTTGTCGGAGCGGCTATCGATTATAGAGCCCCCTCCAAGCGTCCTCAATTACCGGAGCAGTCAGATTAGCTCCAGAAGGCGACGGATAAGCTCGAGTCACCAAATAAACCGAGCTTATTGGGATGAAGAGCTGGTGTTCCACGGGGGTCCTTTGATTTGGTGGACCGTCGCATGGTGGTTCCTTTCGAAATTGACTGGATTGGCCAAGAGAGACGAAGCTCGCTACCTGGTGATTCTGTCCCTAGACTGGACAGTTCATATTTACCCGGACCGTCTCCTGAGGCAGTTCGGTTTGTCTCAGCGCATCCCTGAGACTGAAGCCATTATTAGCGTTTCGCTCCAATTGACGGACGCTATGTGCGACACCTGGTTGCAAAGATGGTTCACTCGTCCTACATGGACTGTACCCAGCCCTTGCCAATCCGCTTGGGTTTCACGGGCTTACCAGAAATGGACTTCCGAGGAGTCCGAGGAAGCTTTCAAGGCCTTGAAGGTTGATGAGGCCTTTGAACTAGTTCGCCGAGAGACGGCGAAGGATAACAGGGATTTCTTCGACGGAGGAGATATTCCTGATGCTGCAGTCAGGGAAGAATCGGGTCTTTAGTCACAAACTAAGACTCGATCTAAGGAGGTCGGTGCCAGCAGCACACGGGGGCAGCCAAGCCCCCAGACTGATTTGGAGAGACGCCTTGGGCCAAGGCTGGCGGCCCGGGACCGACTGGGTCCGCGTGACTGGCTCCCTGAGCCCGTGAGGGCCCGACTTGGGCCTATTGAAGTGATATAGGATTCGGGCTCAAACAAACGAGCCCAAGCTAGAGAGGTTCCCGTGGTGATTCGGGAACGCTCCCCTCCGCGTCGTCGCCAGTGGACGGTTAAGGAGGCCAAGGACAAGGGGAAGGGCAAGATGCCCTAAATGCCGAGTCCTTTAGCTTTATTATTATTTTAAGTATTATTATTATTTTTGTTGCGTGCTTTTTTTTGTATTTTTTTTTGGATTCCTGCATTTTGTAATTTCCCGAGTTTATCCGGGTTTTTTTTTTTGAATTAATAAAAGAAGTTTATTATTAAACCACTCCTGTCTTTTCTCGATTGCATTGGTTGTACCCTTTTGAGGGGTTGCCTACGTATCCGCGATTAGCAGAATCAAACCAAACGTAGTTCAGGCTTAGTAAATTTGCAATCTCGAATTACACCAAGACTATTGGTTCAAGATGTTTGCGACAGTAGAATAAGTAATTCTGGCTCATTGACTTGCTTTTTTTGAAAAAAAAATGATTTCTATAAAATTTGCTAATGACATTGAGAAAGGGTTAAGGGTAGTAACGCTTCAGCTGGTCCAGGTTGGTCGGGTTGACGAACTCATTCTCGTCCAAGTCCGTCAGCATCACTGCTCCCCCTGATAGGATCTTCTTTACCAGATATGGCCCAACCCTATTGGGTTTGAACTTTCCCCTTGGGTCAACTGGTAGCAAAGCTCGAACAGACTTAAGGACTAGATCCCCTTCTTTAATGTTTCTGGGCCTTACTCTCTTGTTGAAGACCCGTTGGATCCTCTTCTGGTAGATTTGGATATTATTGAGGGCACGAGATCGTCGTTCGTCTAGTAGAACCAACGAGTCATACCGTGCTCGAACCCAGTCAGCCTCGGGCACTTGGCTTTCTAGCAGAATTCTGAGGGATGGTACCTCTAACTCAACTGGCTGGACTGCATCCATCCCATAGGTTAGGTAATACGGCGTCGCCCCGGTTGCGGTGCGAATTGACGTTCAGTATCCCCATAGGGCAAAAGGTATTTTGTCGGGCCAGTCCCAGTAACTATCAGCCATCTTTTTGAGTATGGTGACAATTGTTTTATTGGCCGCTTCTACTGCTTCATTTGTTTGGGGACGATAGGGCGAGGACGTATGCCTTTGAATTTTATACTTGGTCAGCAGGGCCGAAGTCTCGGCTTGAAAATGAGTCCCGTGATCACTGATAAATTCATAAGGAATCCCATACCGGTATATTATCTTGTTCTGGATAAACATGGCGACGTGCTTAGCATTGAGAATGCGATATGATTCAGCTTCGACCCATTTGGTGAAATAGTCGATAGCTACTAAAATAAAGCAGTGCCCACCAGTACCAGAGGGATTTATTTTCCCGATTATGTCGATACCCCATGCCGAGAATGGCCAGGGTGACGTCGTGGTATAAAGCAGTGATGACGGCATATGTTGCACATTGCCGAAGATTTGACAGTTATGACAATGTTTGACATATAACCGGCAGTCGGCTTCCATAGTGTTCCAGTAATAACCGAGCCTCATGATTTTTCGGACCAGCATGTGGGCATTCATGTGTGGACCGTTTTCACCATCATGTACTTCGGCCATAACTTTCTTAGCCATGTATTTATCAACACAAAGGAGAAGAGCCCCCTGTGCCGTCTTTTTGTACAACTGTCCGTCATTGGTACAGATGAACTGGGTGGCTAGCCTTCGTAAGGCTTTCTTGGCTCGACCTTCCATTCCGGGAGGATATTCTCCGTTTGTCTGGTACGTTAACACGGCCTGATACCCTTGTTCGGGATCGGTTATCTCAATGTCTTCGATGTTGTGAATGTACGCCGGCTCGGACCGCCTTTCGACGCAAATTGGCATACTGGTCACGTGATCAGGAATGTTCAGTAAAGATGCCAATTTTGAGAGTGCATCTGCGAACTGATTCTCTTCTCGGGGCAGGTATATGTACTCTACCCTTTGGAATTGTTTCTCGATATCCCTTACTCGTGCCTGGTAGGCCACGAGATTAGCATTCCGAGTCTTCCATTTTTGGAGTGCTTGGTTAATGACCAAGGATGAATCACCATGTACCCGGAGATTTGTGATCCCTAGATTGGCGGCGGCTTGTAGCCCGTAAATGCATGCTTCGTACTCTGCTGCATTATTAGTAACATCAAAGTCCAGTTTGATGGAGACAGGAGTATGCTCCCCTTTTGGTGAGATTAGGAGGATCCCGAATCCGAATCCTCGAAAATTAGAGGCTCCATCGAAGTATAAATCCCACGTTTCAGTATCGGTATGGAAAATATCTTCGTTTGGGAAGGACCAGGTGTCGATGTGTCCTTCTTCGCTTACTGGGCTGTTGGCGAGGAATTCAGCCACTACCCGCCCCTTAATGGCCTTTAATGGCACAAATTTCAGGTCGAATTCTGACAACATTAGGGTCCATCTAGAAATTCGGCCATTGAGAATGGGTTTCTCGAAGAGGTATTTGATGGGATCAATCTTGGGTAGCACATGGACCTCGTAGCTGAGCATATAGTGCCGGAGCTTCTTAGTAGCCCAAACTAGAGCTAAGCACGTCTTTTCGAGCATGGTATATTTGCACTCATACTCTAAAAACTTTTTGCTGATGTAATAGATAGCTCGTTCTTCGAAGTCAACTGTCTGAGCCAGCATAGCCCCCATGGCTGTCTCGATCGTTGTTAGGTATAACGACAGAGGCAAACCGGGTTGAGGTGGCATTAAGACCGGCGGAGCAGACAATATTTCCTTGATCTTGTCGAAAGCAGCTTGGCACTTGTCATCCCATAGTACCCGTTCTCCTACTTTCAGTTTCTTGAAAATAGGGTCACACACCATGGTTAGTTTGGAAATGAACCGACTGATATACTAGACTTTCCCGAGAAATCCCCTTATTTCTTTTTCGGTTTTGGGAGGTTGCATCTCGGTAATGGCTTTGATTTTAGCTGGGTCGACTTCGATACCTCGTTGGCTAACGATATGACCTAGTAATTTGCATGATGTTACCCCGAAACTGCACTTTTGAGGGTTTAGCCTCATGTTGTACTTGCGCAGCCGAGTGAAGAATTTCCTTAGAGCGGTGATGTGACCGTCCCGTTCCTTGGATTTGACGATCATGTCGTCTACATAAACTTCTACCTCTTTATGCATCATGTCATGTAGTAAAGTGGTAGCGGTCCTTTGATATGTGGCTCCTGCGTTAATGAGACCGAATGGCATGACGGTATAGCAGTAAGTACCCCAAGGTGTTGTGAAGGTAGTTTTGCTCATATCTTCTTCCGCCATCTTGATCTGATTGTACCCGGCATACCCGTCCATGAATGATAGAAGAGCATGATCGGCCGTGTTATTCACCAGTATGTCGATGTGTGGTAACGGAAAATCATCTTTCGGGCTTGCCTTATTAAGATCCCGAAAATCAACACATACCCGCACCTTACCGTCCTTTTTAGAAACCGGTACGATGTTTGCAACCCAGTCCGAATATTCGGACACTTGTATGAAGCCGGCTTTGAACTGTTTGTCGACTTCTTCTTTTACCTTGAGAGACCATTCGGGCCTCATTCGATGGGTTTCTGCTTGACCGGTTTGCACCCGTCTTTGATTGGTATGTGGTGCTCGGCTATTTCCCGGTCTATCCCCGGCATGTCCTTGTAGGACCATGCGAAGACATCTTTGAACTCTTGGAGGAGGTTTATGAACTGTTGTTTCTCCTCGGGATTTAGGGATAACCTTATCTTAAGTGTTTGAGGCTCTAAGGTTGTTCCCACATTTATGGACTCGGTTTCTTCGATCACCGGGTTCCAGGATTCCCTTTGCTCTAGTTGCTCGATCAGATGTGGAGGTAAGGGTACCTGTTCGTCTGGTTTCTCAATGTCATTGCATAAAGTATTTTTGAAAACGGAATTTAAAAGAGACAAGTCGTAAGCAGAACGGTTGTTATTATTGATTGAGAATTTGAAAAACAGCTCGAAAAGAGCAGCCATCTGATCATTGGTCAGAAGCGGAATTGGTAAAGCACTCGGGACAGACCCCGAAGTGCCAGCAGCAGGAATGATAAAAGGGGGAGGGGTTACAGGAGTGATTCTAGTACCGACTTCTCTAGACTCGACCTCAGACTCTGACTCAGACTCCGACACAGACTCCGACTCAGACTCAGACTCAGGCATGTCTCCCTTTCCAGTGACCAGCTTGTAGATTCTTCCCTGACTGTCAGTCCACTTGACAGTCTTCCTACAGGCCCTGTTTTCCGTCTCGGAACCAATATCCGAGATTAGCTTGGTCGGGTAAAACCTGTTTCTGCGGAGAATCAGGTTGACCAGGTCTTCCTTTGGAGTTGGGGCTATGGTGTCTTCCCCGAAAAGTAGCCCCAGCGCGGGCTCAGCATTGTCAGCTCCATCGGACTGGATGAGGGCGAACACATCATCCGGAATATAGTTGCAGTCCCGGGCCAAGTGGGTCCCGAGGTGCGCAGCATTGGGTTGGTATAGACCAACCTGAACAGCCCCAAACACCGGTGTGACAAAGTAGTCAGCCAACCGTGGGCTATAAGGGCTCAAATGGATACCCTTAATAATGTTGCAGTCCTTTTCAATTCCTGCTCGGACAACATTGCCCGGAGTGATGGCATAACCGAGACCAAAGTGAGAGTCTTCGTCTTTGAGGACCTCGATGATCCTCCCAGCTGGAAGATCGGGTCTAGAGGTAGCCCCCGGAAAGTACCCCAGGTTTTGGAGCATCGTGTCGATACTCGTAGTGAAGTAAGGCCTAAAGAGGTACTCTTCCTCGATCATCCCCACAAAATCGAACCCCCAGAGGTCTGTGCGCCCCGTGGCATAACAGCTAGCCACAGTCATTAGTGTTGCCTCTAAAGTGATAACATCGTTAAGCAGAGGCATCTTGATCTTTCGGTGGAGGGTCGAGGATACCGCCTTGACCGCGTGGATCCAAGGCCTACCTAGGAGCAAGTTGAATGATGAGGTGACATCGATCACCTGAAATTCGAGCTCCTTTTCTATCGGGCCCGTTATGATGGTCAGTTTTACGGCCCCAGCTACCGACTTTGGGCTCCCATCAAAGGCTTGGATGGTCTGAGCAGTCGGGATATAATCGGCCTCGGTAATGCCGAGGGCTTTGGCGGTCCTCAGAGGAAGGACATTTACAGCGGACCCGTCATCAACCAGGGTCATAGGGAGGTATTTCCCTCGGCAAACCACCGTAATGTAGAGGGCCAGATTATGGGAGGCCCCGAATGGCGGTAGGTCGGCTTCGGAGAAAGTGATCATCGGGCCTTCTTCCTTAGCTTTGTCCTTCAGGTGGGGCAGGACCGTGGCTACCATCTCAGCAGGGGTAACCAAAGAGTCAACCTTAATTTGATCGAGAGCCTTAGTAAGCGCTTCTCGATGTTCTTGTGAGCTAACCAGGAGTTGCCATATAGTGAGGTCAACTCGGGTCTTCTTCAGCTGCTTCACGAGAGCCGTTTCAGCAGTCGGCTCCTCAGGGGCGACTTCCGTCCTGAGTGGCTCAATGACGGTTGTCGGGATGGGGGTGTCCTTAGAGCTAGTGGCTTGATAGGGACGACCAAGGTGGTTACTGGCTAAGACTCGGGATTTGGTCTTTCGGATCTCCTCGGAGGTGATGGGGACAACTTCCCCTTTGGCGAGGTAGACGTCATCCTCGTCGTCGAACCAGATCCCGTTCACTTGCGGGATGAATGGAGAGATAAGGTGAGAGCAATCAATCACCTCCCGGTAAAAATGGCGTGGGAGCTGAAAGGGTTTTCCTTGTTACTTGGCTTATCTCCGAGTAGCGGGATTTTACCGCTTTCGATCAAGTCCTGGATCAAGTGCTTCAGCTTCCAGCACTTCTCGGTATCATGCCCATTGCCTCGGTGGTATTGGCAATAGGCCTGGGCATTGTAGTTCTTGGAGCGTCGCTCGACCGGAACTTCAGGAGTCGGGCCTATCGGTTGGACTAGGCCCTTGGAGGATAGCCTTTGTAAGGCATAAGTATAGGTGGTACCTATATCAGTGAAAACCCAAGGTGGGGTGCTCTTCTTGGACGGTGCATCTAGTAGATTAACCGCGTCGAAAATGCTGCGGGTTGCAGCCTGGGGCTTGGTGGTGGAGGAGGAAGCCCCTTGGTACCCTTTGCTAGCGGCCTTAGTAAGGCCTTCCAGTCTTAGGTTGTCTTCGATCCTCATACCCATTTCAGTAAGAGTGGTGAAATTGGGTATGACAGCGTACCGGAGGTGAACCCGGTAGGAGGGTAGGAGGTTCTTAACAAAAGCCTCCACCAAAGTCTTCTCACTGGGTTTATCGACCAGTTTCACGCTCTCGACCCTCCAGCGTTGAAGGTATTTGGTAAAACCTTCTTTCGGCTCTTGGGCCATAACCTCCAGAGATCGCATTGTGGTTTGGATCTCGGTGTTGTCAGCATAATTCCGAGCGAACTCGGTGGCCACATCATCCCAAGTAGGGTATTTCTTCGGGTCTAGCCTGTAGTACCAGGCCCGTGGGTGCTTCTCGAGAGACGCAGCAAAAAGGTTTTTGAACATGGATGAATCCACTCCCTTGATGGCCATAAACTCTTTGAAGGCCCGTACATGTAGTAACGGGTCTTCGGTTCCCTCGAACATCGGTAGGCCCGTGAGGTTCAGGTTCGGAGGTAGCTTGTCGTTCACCGGGGCATACTCACGACTTTATTCCCGATGAATGTTGTTACTCCCAGCTAAATGCACTTGTTCCTCCAGTCGGTGAATCACACTTAGTAGCTCAGTTAGAGACCCATTGGTCTCGGTATTTGGAGTCCTTTGCTCCACTGCAGCCATGCGAGCAACAATAGCCACTTGACCAGCCCTCATTTCAGTCAGTTGGGCTTCGATCTCGGTCTGCTTGACGACCATGGCGTCCACAGAGGTTTTCGGACTGTTCAAAGTAGCTTCCATCCTGCGGGTGTGTCTGGTTGCCGGCGGCCTGTACGTAAGAACACCGTGTAATCAGAAACCGAACCCAGATCTTGGAATCAAAAAGAAAAAGTACATCCCGAGCGACCCAAAAGAAAAAAAGGACTGAGCGAAAAGGATTCGAGAAAGACTTCTAGACGGATGACTCGTAGGTGGTATGACTTCCTTAGGACTTTGGCCTTGTGGGCCTAGTCCCGTTCGAAGGAAGGTCCACGTGAGATTATTCCCCAGACTTTTGACTCGAGTGTATGGACGGACTTTCCTTTGTAGGGGTATGCCCTACGCGGGTTGGTCGTGCCTTGACATATAAGGCGGACTCGGGAAAGGGGGGAAACTCGTGATGTAAGATCGACGGAGTTTCGACGCTATAAACCTTCTACATACTATGCGAAGACCCGACACACGGATAGACGGTAGGTCCTATAATAGGGAAGATTCATTTTAGGAAAGTTGGAAGCTTGAAATGGAAAATATGTAATGGGTGAATTTTCGAGAGTTCGAAAATGGAAAGTGGAATTTCGAAAACCGAGATTAGAATTTTTTAAAAATTCAGAAAATCAAGACAGTACCCGAAATTCGAGAGTTAAAACGGACAGCATGCCGACTACAGAAAAGGATATTTTGAGTCAAATCGTTGATCCTAAATTTCGGCGGCATTCCGAGTTTTGAAAATTGTATATTTTGAAAAGACGGGTCTCGAAATGTGCAGTATTTCGGGTTTTTTCGAAATTTGGTATTTTTGGAAAGATGCAATTTTGAAATGACGGTTTTTTGAAAAATGACACGGAAACCAGGTAGCAAGTAGTCAAACAAGCATTATAACGACGCTTATGTATGCATTACGCTAAGTCTCGGTCGGTCAAAATAGGGTCTATACCAACAACGATGGCTTTCTCGTAAATCAGGACGGACTCCCTAAGCCGAGTTGCTCTTAGGACATGCCGCAAAACCCATACGAGTTCCACCATCGATGTCTTTAGCGCACCCATGTAGGAATGCACCGCGGTATAGTGGGACGTCGGTCACAAGTAACCGGCCCGGGAAAAAAATTATGCATGAATCATTAAACTAATGCGCGCACACTAATATACGAACGATTTCTCTTCGAGTCTCACCCTAGGAACCCCGATGACATGTGGTACATTAGGTATCCCCAGCAGAGTCGCCAAATTGTGGACATTACGTAGGTCCACCCCGACGCGGCCACGCGCGGGTTTGGGTAGGCGAATGAATCTCGTGGTAAGATTGTTCTCGGGTTCGAAATTTAAGTCAAAATGGAGTCGCCACCGAATTTTGTGGTTATTCGGAACCATTCGAGCCCACTCTATGTCGTCGTGGGCTATACACAAAGTACGGCCCACTTCGATTTCAGAGTTTATGGGGCTCGTCCCTTTGCATTATTACATCGATACCGTTTACACCGGCTTTCGTATATAAAATGACTCTCGTGCGACAATGGTTTCGGACATCAGGAAACAAAGGTTCTGAGTAAGGGGTGAGGGTACGTGTTGGGAAGCCCACTAAGGACACCCAACCCCGCCCGCACATGGCGGCCTCTACTAAGACATCGTTCGTGTTGGTGTACGCGCGCTAGTAAAACGACTAAATGATATGCAAACAGCGTTTTCGGGCTAAGCATGTGAATTATTGGTTTGCTACGTCATTTAATGCATCTAACTATTGTCGAAGTTGTTTAGCATGCGAGGTTCATTTATAAAGCGATAAGAAAGTAAATAAATAAAGCTCAAAAATAAATACGTACAAGTTACACGGGCGGAAATACAACCCTGAATTCACAATACAACGATTAAAATAAATAATGAACAAAATAAGAAAAGCGATAAAAAGGATGGAAACGGACCCGTATATAAACTAGACCGTGAATTTGTGTAGATGGACGAACTCCGATTAAATACACATTATGTTGTGTACTAAACGAAGGACGGAGACATAGGACCCAAGCGTAATGCTAGCCCGATCCCATGCCTCGATGCCTTGTCCCAATTTATCACGTCGAAAAATCGATCAAAGTTGTTCTAGCGTAATGATATGCATGAGTTTTGAAAAAAGGAGGGTCACGTGATTGTCTTTACACGTGATGACTAACGTCGTAAAAAGGACGAGGCTCGAAAAGTGTGTCAAAGCTCTCGGTTTTCTGGGTTACAGGATCCACTCAATCGAGTCATGGTCTGACTCGGTCGAGTGCGTCCTTAAAGTAGCTACTGCCCAGTTTTTTGGGTGCTACTCGATCGAGTAGCCTACGTACTCGGTCGAGTAGCCCCTGTACGAGTGACAACTCGTTTCATTTTATTGTCCAAAATCGATGGTTGGCCAAATTAAATACAAATATTGCACGATTTGCATTTAATTCGGCTTCCGGTGCTATAATCGTGTAAGCATGCGATTATAACACCGTTATCGGAATTTTGTAAAAATGATGTTATGAGATTTGAAAATGTTTGATTAGTGACGAGATTATGGTCCTCCGCGTCACGACATCGGTACTAATCCTACGGATTACGTGATGTCGGTTTTCGCCTCAAAGGATCTCACATTAATCTTGGAAATGGGGTCAAATACGTTCAACTATGATCGATCACGATCACATCATGTCCTTGAGCACATTGGGGCGGCGCTCCTCGAAAAGGCGCCGCCTCCGTCGTTACTCGTAAAGGAATTAGACAGACTTTAGGCGATTATCATAGTCAAACGTATATGAAACCGAACTTTAATACTAGTGTATATATATACGCGGTATAATAATGTTAGGAATAAAAGGATGATACAAAAAAAGATGCGAATAAGAAAGTGTTAGTGTTAGTGTTACTAGATTAACATAATTACAATATGAAAATGCGAAAATGTAAATAAAAAACCGTAGTAGAAAAAAGGTAGAGATGGGGTTTACGACACCCTCAACATACATGCTTAGTAAGGACCTCGGAAATGGACTCGTAAATAGCGACGGGACGCCGGAGTATCGAGGATGTATGCAAGTTATGGTGTGTGTGTGTGTGTGTGTGTGGATGACTCGTCGTTTTTCGAGGGATGATGGCTCGTTTTTTGGCTTGGTATTGCTAGGGTTGTAGTGTGGAGAGTATAGGAGGGTTAGGGTGAAAATGTAGGGCAAATGTGCATTGATCAAAACTTAAAAATGAGAGGGGTTAGTGGGGTATTTATAGACTTTACCTCACGACCTAGGGTCACTCGATCGAGTGGCCCTAGTGCACTCGATCGAGTGCCCTTGCAAACGGGCCAAACCCGGTTCAAGACGCTCCACTCGACCGAGTGGGTCAATCCACTCGATCGAGTGGATCAAGAGGATCGAGCTATTTTAGGAAGAAGTTGAATTTGATTGTTTTTTTGAATTTTGATTTGGGTGCCAGTTTCGAGGAGTGAATTTGGCTGATTTGTGAGACGGGTTCGTCTTTGACCGGGTTTTGACCCGGTCGCCAAAAGACGGGATTTATTTTTGGTGTCGGTTTTGGCTCATATTAGTCTTATTTTGCTCGGAATGACCCACTGGGCCTGGATTTGAGGTCTGCTTTGTGAGATTTTTACTCCGCTAAAAGTCCATGTCGGATATTATTGAGTCCGAGCCCAAAATCGAGTATACTAAGTCATGTTTGCGTCCGATCATCATCGGGTGTTTTTCGGAGACTACTAAAGACACCTGGCAGTCAAAATGCGGATGTCTACAACATCTCACCCCTATTACTCGATAGGATCAAATAATATCTATGATTTGATTTAAAATTCTAATCGCGGTGAAGAACATAATACTGTTAATGATGTGGGCGACAACACGTAAAAGCCAACCTGTAGACACCTGCATTTTGACTGCTTGTGTCTATAGTAGTCTCCAACAAAACACCGATGATGATCGGACTTAAACATGTTTTAATGCGCTCGAATACAGACTTGGAATCAATAGTATCCGACGTGGGCACTTATTAGCGGAGTAAAAATCTCTCAAAATTGATCCCAAATTCAGACTCAGTGGGTCGTTTCCAATAAAATAAAGCTGATTTGAGCTAAAACCGTCACCGGGGGCAAAACCATTTTTTGCGACCGAGCCAAAATCGGTCAAAGTCGAAAACCCGAGAACGAAACAAACCTTGCGCTACGTCCAAGTACGAAGCAAATCAAGTCAAATTGAAACAAACCAAATCAAAACCTACCATAACCAAACCCGAGATTCCCTCACCCGGTCAAGGGCACTCGATCAAGTGCACACAGGGGCCACTCGATCGAGTGACCCTAGATGGGGTTTAAGCCTATAAATACCCCCCAAATGCACCACATTTAATTCTCATTTTTGTTTTTCGTATACTAATTACTAACTGTTAACATTTAATTTCCGTTTACTAACATCTAACACTTTATTTTTGTGCATCTAACTTTTCAATTATCGTTCCTAACATTACTAACAATCTAACACTTATTATCGCTTTTATTTATTTATTCCGTCATATATAATACTGCGCATATTAATTTAACAAAACTATTTTAAATCGATTCGAGCCACATCCAATGACGCTAAATCGATAGTCATTTACGACATCGAAACGCAAATGATCTAAGTTTGTGACGACAATCGAATTTTCAAGTCAAATATGTTCGATAACGAATTCCGTCCAAAGTCCTTTATAATCCTTCGAAAAGTCGTACTGGAGGTGGTGCCCTTCGAGGTACGCCGCCCTAGACACTTAAAGGCATAATGCGATCGCGGTAATTTGTTATCAAACATATTCTACGCCATTTTCAAATTACTATTCTAAAGGTACGATGTTGACTCCGTAGTCAAATGTCACGGTCCGTAAGGATTGATAACGACGTCGTGACACGGAGGGAATTGATATTCGTTCTAGTTAGTTTGATGACGATTTCACAAATTCCACTCTAAAATGCTCGATGCCGGTTCCATAACCGAGCGTCGCGCATAACGAGTTGTCGAGAACACAAGTTAATGTAAATTATTTAATATTTACATTTAGCTTAATTATTCTTTGACCCGAATTATCAATTTACTAAATGAGTCATTTTGAAACAAATCTCTCACCTGTTACAGAGGGCACTCGATCGAGTGCCTAAGGGTCACTCGATCGAGTGACCCCTAAAAAATGGGCAGGAGGTCTCCACGGAGGGCACTTGATCGAACCCCCTCAATGACTCGATCGAGTGACCCCTGTAGGCCACCAACGTGAGCCTAAAGGTGATACAAAGTCTCGTTAAGCCATGCTTACGATTTTAAGTCGACACGTGCTAATTCAGTTACGTGTACCCCTCTTCAAAACCCATACATTACATTCTATTCTATTTTGTTACTTTTACGACTTTCAGCAATGTCTTGTACGACTAGTCCTACATCGACGACTCCTTAGTCGTATTCGATGTGCGATTAGCCTAGACATCAATATTTCGCTATGATAAGTCGGGATAAGACATCGGGGCCCGGGATCGAGCTAGCATCACACTCCGGTCCCATACGCGAACGCGTATTAAAGCCTTCGTCCTCCGATCAATGTACAATATAATGTGTACTTGATCGGAGTTTATCCAATCATTCGATTTAGGGTTTCAATCTATGTCGCCTATTCACGAGTCCGTTTATAGTCCATATTTACCGTTGCTAATCCGATTATTATATACTTGCTTGTTGTATTGTGAATTTCGGGTTGTATTTCCGCCCGTGTAATTTGTAATTTATTTACGAGCTTTATTTTCGATGTTTGCCATTTATCGCTTTTAAATGAACATCGCATGCTAAACAACTTCGACATAAACTGAGATGCATTAAATGACGTAGCAACACGTACTATATTTACGTATCGTAAAACAATGTTTGCATAACATTTCATCGTATTACTAGCGCGCGCATTAAAAAATCAATCGATATCTTAGTAGAGGCCGCTATGTGCAGTGATAAGTGTAGTTTGTAGTGTCTATTTTGTTGTGTTTGGTCCCGGTTTCCCTTGTGAAATCGCTATTTGGAGCGGTTTCTGGGCTACTCATGCTTCCTTTAGTTCGTTTTAGGTTCCCGAGACCGTTCGTGGAGAATTGGAACGATTCCGGCTCGTTTTGGAGCCCACGAAGAGAAGGAACGATCACTCGGTGCCTTGGATTCGATCCCGAGACCTTGGGACCCATACATTCCCGAGCCCCTTAGACTCGATCCCGAGGTCCCGAGAATCGATGAGAAGCCCAAGAGAAGCAAGGAGGGACCAAAAAGATCATAATGGAGGCCTACAAGGTCCTTCCCGGGCGGGATAATGCCTTCCCCACCGGGAAAGAGTGTGCAAATGAAGCTGCTCCTGTTTTGGGGCCGTCCCGGTCGGGATCACTTCGTTCCGGTCGGGACCACTCCGTCCCGGTCGGGACCATTTCGTCTCGGTCGGGATGGGATAGCTGCAGCCCGTGTTTGCTTCTTTTCTTCTCCTTCATTCTTGTAACCTTATAAATACTCCTCCCTTGTATTGTTTAACTATCTTACATTACCCTAGACTCTCTTAAGCCTCTCTACATTGTTTAAACCCTAGATTTAGTTCCCCTCTCATTAGCTTAATCTTCCTTTAAACTTTTGTTAATCTTAGATTAATCTTGTTAATTAGTCTTGTATTAAGAAGATTCTTGAAGACTCATCCAAGATTGACAACCTTGGAGATTATTTTGGGTTTCTTATTTATACAAGTTCTCATCTTTTTCATCCTTGGTTAGTTGGTATAAACTATATTCTCTTGTTCTTTGTTTATTTATCAAGTTTGAATCTTTACATATTGTTTATTGTTATTGTTTCTTCATTATGGATTTTTGGATGTTTATATTGATTTCTCTTGTTTATGTTAGTTTTAGTTTGATAATGGGTGAGTAGATTTCTTGTGGGGTTAGTAGGGGGATTAAGTGTGGATTACGGGTGATTAGGGTTCGATTATGGGTAAAGATTGCATCTTTGTTGCTAGTCACATATTGGGCACTCTATGTGTTTGTTGAATTGCTTGTGTGGGTAGTAGTGGCCAATGCTTCTCATACTTGTTCTCATCTTCTCATTGTTTGGCTAGTGTGTGATTGTGTTTGGGTTTAGTCTTAGACACGAGAGTGCGGACTTAGGTTTAGACGCGAGAGCGAAAACCGACCTTGACTTAGGATTTGACGCGAGAGCGCAAACCGACTCTAGTAACTAAGACGCACCTACACCTTTGACCACCCTATTATCCTTCTACACTTAAGAACCCGACCTAACCCTACTCCCTTCCATATTTGATTCATCCTTCTTGTTAGTTATCATTTCTCTAGTTCATTATTTAGTTTGTTTTAGTTATTTCATTTAGCTCTTATCATACATAGTACATTGTTAGCCGCTTTCATCACCACCAACCACCATAGTTTGTCAATTATCCTCTTCTTTGTGTTGTTTTGGTAGCCTAGTCTCGTTTTTAGGTCGACCTAGTCTAGACTTTACAATACCGTCTCCGTGGACACGACCCGACTTACCCTGGCTACTGTTAGGATTCGTTGGACTCTATTTGTTGGTTGGGAACCACGGCAATTTCTCTACCATCATGCAGGCGGGGTTGGATGTCCTTTGTGGACTTCCTAACACGTACCCTCACCCCTTACTCAGAACCATTGGTTTCCGGATACCCAAAACCGTTGGAATACGAGAGTTATTCGATACACGATATCCGATAACACGGTGTCGGTATCGTAATGCAAAGGGATGAATCCAACAAGCTCTAGTACTAAAGTGAGTCGTGCTTCGTGCACGATACGCCCAAGTATAGAGTGGGTTCGAACGGGTCCGATTTCCCATAATATTCGGTGGCTACTCCTAGTTCGATTTAAATTTCGACCCGAGAACCATCTTATCACGAGAACATACCGTCGCCCAAACCCGTGCGTAGCCGCGTCGGGGTGGACCTATGTCATGTCCACACAACCCACATCACCGCAAGGCTCACTGACAACACGCAAAAGTTATGGTAAAAAGAATCACGTACACAACCGTTAATAAAAGTTGCCAAGATATTAGAAAGAGAGTAGAGCTAATCAGATTGACCCTTATCTAATACATGCCCACATACCCCGTACCACAACTACTCTTGGACTCCCGCGAGTCCTCAATGATAGTCGGGACTGCTACTCTAATGACGGTCCATCCATACGCAGTTTTAGGATATGTTCTCTGTACTCACATAACAAAGTTCTCTACGCAATCTCCCCTTGTGTCGATCTCTAAACCTCGACACAACATTGTCCGATACTACGATACAAATTGTCTCTAGGAGACATATAAGGATGTTGAACACTTAGACTCTTGCAGCCCATTAGTTCAGACGACCGGAATGATCGCATACCGTTGCGAAGCTACAGTTGCTACATATGACTTAGTATCGAACTCTCAAACTTCTGCATGCCTTTAATTCAAATAACCAGAAGGATACATACAGTCCCTTACGATGCTTAGTTAACCTTAAATCATAAAGTTAAGTAAGGAAACCTCAAGATGATAATGTTCATTGTGATATCGATCGTGCTTTATTTAGGTAAGGTAATCCTTAAAAACTTGTAATGAGATATTGAGTTGAGTCTGGTAATTAACGGTATTGATGTTGAAAGTGGCGATCTTAGCTTGGTAATGTTTAGAAAATGGTATATGATTATTATTATTATTAGGGTTATTTAACAACAATAATACCAACTATAGGGCGTCTTCCCAAAATAATACCAATTTCAATAAATCCGAGAATAATACGTATTATTGGAGTAGTTAAACAAGAGTAGTATAAGTGAATTTATAACCTGCTACATCAGGTCACCTAATTAATATTTAACCTGCTACTTATCCTCCATCCTCCTCCTTAGACACGGATAACGGGTGAACTGTGTCGGGTCAGCTTTGGGTCAGGTCACTTTCGGGTTATAATAATCGGGTTGACTTCGGGTCGGGTCGGATAATTTCTGGTTCGGGTCATTCTCGGGTTTGCTGTTTTCAACCTTTTTAGGGATATCGACTAATTTTCTATAATAATACTCGGGTCAGTTTCGGGTTAGCTCGGGTCAAAATCATGTTGCGGTTCGGGTGTCGGGTCGGTTTCGGTTTGGCTTATTCGAGTCGGGTCAGTTTTCTCAAGTCTACTCCTCCTTACTCTTCTCCTTCATCCTCTCTCTCCATTACCCTTCATCCTTCTTTCGTTTTTTTCTATAAGTTTCGTTTAGATTAACGTGTTGATTTTAATTTGGTGTAGGATTGTGTTGTTAGTCAGATTTGGTGAGGTTGAAGGAAGAGGAAGACCGAAGACGTTAATGACGTTTAATGCCTCGTATACTGAGTAAGTGAAAAAGAGTGAACATTAAACAAATTAAAGGCGAAAAAGCAAGGTGAACGAGTTCTATCGTTAACTGGTCATCTGTACTACTCTGATTTAACTACTCCAAAAATATGTATTATTCTCAGATTTATTAAAATTGGAATTATTTTCGGAAGACGCTCTATAATTGATATTATTGCTGTTAAATAAAATTAAAGGTGAAAAAAGAAGGTGGAAGGGTTCTACAGGTAACCGGTCACCCATACTACTCTCGTTTAACTACTTCAATAATACGTATTATTCTCAGATTTATTAAAATTGATATTATTTTGGGAAGACGTCCTATAGTTGGTATTATTGTTGTTAAATAACCCTTATTATTATTATTATTATTATTATGGAAATGTTGGGAGAATATGAGACTCATGATGGCCCGGTTGATCGTAGGTCCTCCTTAATTTTTCTCTTAAAATTTGACCTTAGTGGAATGTGCATACTAGGAAAAAAAGGTTGGTATTAGAGTATTAGTATTGAGATGATGATGATGATGATGATGTGGTTTTGTAGTCATTTAAACTGGTATGACATAAGTCATGTTGATTATCCAAACAATCATATAGTTCGTGCATTTGTATATGGCCTAAAATAGTTTTACTATTTGCATGATACTCCATCCATTCATATCCAATAGTCTCATTTATTTTTTTTCATAATTGTCGAGACGCGTTTTGTATCATTAATATATTTCATATATACTTATAAAAACGAACAAAACAAGATAGCACGTGACTATATTTAATTTCATCTTATAAATTATTGAAATTATTGAAGATTTCATTTAGTTGTGAATAGTGTCAAAACCAGAAATGATAAACATTGGATATATATGAAGGGACTACGTGATTAGACAAAACACAAAATAAAGGGACACATAAATAAACCGGATTTTTACTCCAAAGTTTCATAACAACAATAAAATACAAAGCTTACGAGCTGTTGACTTTAACACAAGCGAAGGACCTAAAAAAATAAATTTGTACAGTTCTATCATCCAGTTTTACATAATAAATGAAAGAAAAAGTAAATAAGTGAGAAAACCATGTGCCCGATTTCACAAAAAAAAAAGTGAGAAAAACATCCAAGAAGACAATCAATCTGGTGATCAGGGCTTTGTGGTCTGGGTTGATAAAACATTTCCCTCTCCAACTAACTACCCGCAAATATAATGATAATAATAAAATAAAAATAATGTAATTTGGTGGGCACAAAAACACTATTAGTAAAAGTTGAACCATGATAGAAAACTAATTAATGAGTTAGTATCATTTCCATTACTTTCTTTCCATTACCTTTCCCAATTCATTCTAATATCATTTCTCTTCCTCTTTCATCCTCTTATAGCATTGATATGAAAATCATTAGATCGTTTCAAAATAAAATCCGATCCATTGATGAGTAATAGAGAGGATATTATTTCCTAATTAATTAATTAATTGTACTTGGCAATTGGCATATACTCCGTATGTTATTTAGAATGAATTAGTCAAGAGGGAGGACTGGTCGTAGTGGTAGTGGTGGTGGTGGGTGTGGGAATGAGGAGGGAAAGACGACAAAGGGGGCAAGTAGGATGAGTAGTAAGCCAAAGGTCAAGGCAGTGAGAGTGAAACCTATGCTCACATTCACACAACACCTTGACCTTGTCACCCTCCTCAAACACACCCAGGCAGATGCAGCACTCCCGCTCATCATCATCATCATCATCATTCTTCTGTTGCTGGTGCAGTATAATGGGCATGGCGTTGATGAGGGCCGGGTCGAGCCCCTTGGCGGGCGTTGTTGTTGTTGTTGGCAGGTGGGGCGTTATGGTGCGGAGGTGGCGGAAGCGGAAGAACCAGCGGGCGTAGAGGAGGAGGAGGGTGGCGAGTAGGACAATGGAGAAGAGTATGAAGAGGTAGAAGAGGGTTCGGCCGTGGATATGGAAGTTTCTGTCCTCTAGTTGGGTGTAGTGTAAGTGGTGAGACACCTGCGAGTCTAGTTCTGGTAGGTGGCTTAGTAGCCGCCGGCTCCCCCAATACGACATCGTTTAATTAGTTTACGTGGTGGTCGTGGTCGTGGATGAATTTGGAGGATCGGAGTAGTACTTATGTAGTGAATGGTTTTATATGATTGTTGTTGGAGCTAGGAGTGTAGTGTGCGCGTGTTAATTTAATGGAGGTAGCTTAGGGAGGGGGGGCTTGAAGGTAGCTATATAATGGAGAAAGTGTATGTGAAGATGCTCAAGTTGATAGTGGGTGAGGATCCCCTCATGCATGGTGGGGTTAGGGGGCTGTACTGTGATTTCACTATCTTCTTCATACTGCTCCAAACTCCAAAACCATACTCCTACGTAGTGGTATTAATCAAGCGAAAAGTATTTTATTTTTACCATCCGGGCAACATGCCAACTTAGCAAGAAATAGAAAAAAATCATTAACTACATTGAAATGGGGCACTAGTCAAAATAGTGATTATATGAGCCCCCTAGAAATCCTCCTAATTTTTATATTTTTATTTATTTTTTGAAATATTCATTAACTACATTATTTTCAACAATAAATTTCAGAATAACATCTTATTATGACTTTATTAAACCTATAGCATTGGGCAATTTGTACTAATATAGTTGTAGCACAATATATGTAGCACACAATGTTTCGACAACTAATCCGAATAAGGCCATCATTAGGAGAAAGCAAAATTGTGTATAGTTTGCATTAGGTGTTTATGGACATGTTCACATTAGTGGAACCGATAAGACTATGCACTTGTAGTAATTCTTTTCGCATTTCCATTGACTAAATCAAGTCAATTAGGAGTTCGATCCTATTGAGTATCAGGGGTGAAATATAAACCTCGTATTATTGGCCGGGTATGATTGGCGGGTCGATGTTCCCATCTAGGGATGTTCGCAATCCAAAGCCGGGCAGGACCGGACCAAATTCTCCCAAAAACCCAAATCCAGAGACCGGACCGGTTAGATAGGGCCCGAACTAAACCCGGCAAACAGATAGGGTCGTGTTGTGCTCGTGTTCATCGTATCATAAGTAAACGGGTTACAAACTTACAAATCCTTCAACCCAAACCCGATTTAAATTTCGTGTCGTATTGTTCGTGTTCACCTACTCGCATAAATAGATCATTAAGCATAAAAACTTTCGTCTCGGGTTCGTGTCGTGTTTTCGTGTCATGTCAATATTTGGAAAGTATTAATATATTTATGTTAAAAATGATTAAAAATTCTTTGACTAATTTAATAAACAGGTTATTCGTGTCGGGTTCGTGTTTTGGGACATCAACCCAAACCCGACCAAATTAAATATCGCATCGTATTCGTTATACATAAAGTGTTATCAAGCCCCAACCCAAACTCGTTTGTTAATTTCGTGTCGGGTTCGTGTCGTGTAAATTATTTCTCTTTATCCCACATTAAAGGGTAATCACAAATTTACAATAATATATATAATTAACAACCCAATATCTCTTTAAGAACTAAGGGGTTGTTTGATTCAAACAACTAGAATGGAACGGAACGGATTCTAAAACTAGGGAGTTACGGAGTTAGAACCCAGTTTTTATCAATATATACTTGTTTGGTTGAATCCGGGAATCATGGGAAAGTGGTTGGATTGGGATTCCAAGGAGTTAGGGTGGAATTAGAGTCCCTTGGGTTTCTAATTCCATTCCAAAAGTTACGAACCAAACATTAGATCAATGGATGGAATCCATTCCATTCCAATCCAAAATCACCAACCAAACACCCCCTAAGTCACCTTTCTCCTCCCGAAAAAGGTTGAATTAAGGCAAAAGAAACTTACCTAGGCATTGTAGAGGGCTCCCTCAGACTCCCTCTGAGAGGTCCTGTGTTACTTGTGTAGGAACCGTCACTCTGGCCGACTAGTGAAGCCTCAAGCATTCACAAAGCCAAGAAATCATCGAGAAGCTCAAGTGGATCACGATAGTAGATGTATTTCAGTTTGACGTCTAATTTTTTAATTTGGTACCTAAACATATAAATTTTTGATAAAAAAAATGTCTTTCTAGATATTCTTTTAATAGTAAAAACTTAAAGATTTAAATATTAAACAGGTCCAACAGGCTGACCCGCAACCTTTTCTTTTTATCCATACTCGCGTATGTAACTTGGAAAGTTGGGCTTGGTCTATCCTTCTATGTTTTCTCAGTTAAAATACCTCTCCGAGCCCAATAATTAAAAAGATCCTAAAACCCATATATAATTTATTTTGCTTGTCTTGAATAATTCCATCAAGTTGTCTAAGCTAAAAGATCCGACCTTCAAATACTCACAATCATAATATACTTCGATACATTTTTGAATCATGGATGATCAATGATTACTACGTAATGATGCTCACCTGGTTGGCATCGCTACACTAGATCTGACCCAAACACGATTGATCAGACAAGTCTACCTAAATGATGCGAACTTGGCCCCAAGTCAGTCATCATGACTCGATCCGTTACGAATAAGTCTGCCATGACTGTCCTGATTATCACCTCTAAATGAGATGACTCGAAAATGATTAAGATGTACTCGTATATAATTATTGTTGAAACTTGAAAATGTTTTTGACTTTTAGTAAGTAGCTAGATGAATGATTGGGGTTATTTAGTCAAGCAAAACTCATCATTTTCATGATGTTTTTTCACTTTTAAATGGGCAAGTTTTTGTATTATTAGTGTTGCACTAGGACCTTTATGCTTCTTGATAAAGGAAATCAATAATTTCCAAAGGGAAATAATATCCGTCGGCCGCAAAGACGTATAATTACATACATACATACATAACATGAAGCTAAGAAAGCTTAGCTTATTAAGGTCGTTAGTCAAAAGAGTTGATACAAGTGGCCTCATCTCATTGTTAGGGACAGGGGAGTTAGGAGTGCATGCAAATTGCAAAGAAATGTTGGACAGACAGTTGATACGATACGCACGTCCAGAAGAAAGAAAATACATGAAACTATACATATCAAAACAACGTTAGGCATATTACATTTGATGATAAGCGAAGTTGACAAGTTGATGAAACTATACATATCAAAACAACGTTAGGCATATTACATTTGATGATAAGCGAAGTTGACAAGTTGAGAGAGAGAGAGAGAGAGAGAGAGAGAGAGAGAGAGAGAGAGAGAGAGAGAGAGAGAGGTTGTATGTGTATGCATGAAGAAAAAGTGGACATACATACATGCAATATAAAGTTGGAATTATAAAAGAAAGACTAGTGACATTTCCTTTTTTGACTAGAATGAATGACATAAACCGAATTTCAGGGAATGGGGAAATACATCGTTATTGTACAAGACACAAACGGTAGGGTCGAACCCCAGGTTTGTTTTGGTGTAAAGGGCGTTTGTTGATTCAGCTTTCTATGACATAAAGGACCAATTTGAAATGGGGGGCTTAGCTTATGTGCTAAGACATTACAATAACTCAACAAGCACAAACAGAGTGGGCTTATTATAGATACAGGGACCTCATCAAGTACACATTACTTTTATTTTAATGAATTTAATATATACGGAGTATAAATTTTCAGAGGACAAATTTTTTAAAACCGTGTATTGTTCGGCATCATCCTAATAATAGTAAATATAAATGGGAAAGAATATATATTTTTTCCGTCTCACCCATTTATTTACTTTTCTACGTATTATTTATGAGAATTATTTTGATTAAAAGTAAACAAATAACTAACATAGGGGGATTAATTCATTTACCAAATTAGTTTAAAATCATGTATGTTCAACACTCCGTATTTATCATGTTTGATTTCAGAAAGACAATATTATCGATAGATGAAATGGATCGGATTGATCAAAAGGGCGATAGTTTATACATTGAGCTCTTGAAATAGTTGATATTATATGTGCCACTTAGCTTTTATGTCCAATCTCGTGTCTCATTACTTTTATCATGCGACACATCAACTTTTTATTCATAAGAATAGCGATTATTTATGTGATACTGATCACGTGGATGATGTGATAAAAGGATGCATATGTGCCGTGCTCTTTGAAAGAGTTACATTTTGGCAAGTAAACGAGTTGAGGGTTGCGGAATGGTGTGATGGATAAATTAGGGCATGAATTTAGTCGATCAGTGCGAGCTGAGGGAGTCGATAGCTTAATTAGCTTTGACATTATTTCTGCTACATACTGATCAAATCAAATACTCAATCATGTTCAGTATCTTACTTATTACGTACTGCTGGTACCCTGTTTTAAATGGGGTCAAAATATGGAGAGATGATTGGGAAAGGTTGAGATCAGATCCTACCTCGCTCTACATATTCTCAACCGATACTTAAATTTCAATTAATGTAATCACCGAGACGGTCGATGCTTGATGGAGTAATGCATGCAAAGCCAAGCAAGTTGCTTGTGGCTTAGCTTCGGCCTATTGTTGCTTTCACCGTACCACTAACTTTCGCTTACGGTGATGAGGCTAGACATTGCACTTAGTAGGAGGACAATCATGAAACTAAACACTAAACTATCTTATATTATTACTATATATGACTCCAAGGTCCACCCATTTTCAACAATATAATTATTATAAACATCTGATTTTGACATAATGGAAAAGAAAATAAGGGAATCATAATCCCCATTTTTAACATAATTAAAAGTTCGTTACAATACTGCTCTCATCAATTTTTTTTCGAATTGCAGTATTTAATTAAATTTTTTCTCACAAATCTTAAGGAGTGTTGCAATTCCAAAGAAACGATGGGAGCATGTGATTTTATTATTTACTATTTTACACTTTACCTATATTATTTTACCCTAGGAATCTATTAATTTGTACGAGTATCAAAATCTATCCTACTAGTTCCAAAAAATTAAACATAAAAAACACTATTTTTTCTTTGCCAATGATTTTTTGTGAGCCACCAGTGCAATATGATCATTGGGAAGCTAAATCCTAACCTTGGACTTTTTTTTAAACAACATTGTATTTATTTCAACTTAAAATTCATTTTATTAAAGTAATGTCAAATAAAACCGTACCCTCTCATTCTCCCTCATAAAAAAGATGATGATGTGTAGGCACCACAATTATCTTTTAGGGATTAAAATATTAACTAGTCGCTATACCCGTGCACCGCACGAGACTATGTTGTTTTATGTCCTTTGTGATTAGTCCTTTATTTGATGCATTGTCCAATATTTATTTATATATGTTTTTGTAAATCTTACGTCTTATTGGTAACTTTATTTACTTGCAAAATCTTTATAATATGATAAGAACAAATGCAATAATGCATTATTTGAGGTTAATGTGATAACTCATTAGAGTCATTACCAATGACCTGGGAAGGGTGGTACATTTTTCAGACCGTCTCCAACTCAGTTTGAGTTTCTAGAAACATAAGACAAAATGATTAAATTAACCCAATTACATTAAGCTATAAGATGCCATCCATAATAACTAATAAATCTATATTTTTTGAACTATTATTGAAGAAAGTAAACATCTTGATTTTGATTTTGTTTCTTCTTTGTTTTTCTCTCGCCTCTGTTGTTGGTTATTCAAATCTTACTTCTTTTTTCGATGATGTCTATTGTTATGAATGCTTCTTTAACTACCACTTCAACCCTTCTAACTGGCTTGTTTACCGCAATCTCTAATCCTTTAGCATGTTTTTCTAGGTTGTCGTCTTGTGGTTGCATAGGTTGTCGTCTTGTGGTTGCAACTGTAAAACATTGTTTTAGTTAGTACTCCATATTATATAGGTAGAGACATAGAGTTTGTTGTTGTTGGGTCATAATCTTTCTTATTACCTTCGAATTTTCATAATTCTTTTCTACCAATGTTATAGTTGGTGGATCTTTTCTCTTCTCATGTATTTTTTAATTATTTTTTGCTAATAAGACATTCACATTATTATTATATGAAGAGAGTTTATTACCTTAGTAATTTGTGAGTTTTGTAGAAGTGATGACAACTACCCTGTCATCATGTCATCTTTTCTAGCGATTTCTTCAGTAATAAGGTCTAATGCATTGCCTTAGTAGGCCACGCATTGATTATTTATTTACAAGTATGTGGCTATTTAATTATACTACATACCATATATTAGTTCAACACAAAAACTTCTATGAGACGGTATCACAATAATTTTATCGTAAAACTACTCACGTGACACTAGTACATTTCATCGTCGGCATTTCAGCCACGTCGTCGCGCTTTATACGTGAATTTACTCATTTGCCCTTCCATAATTGTGATTAATGATATTAATCAATATTCTTAATTAATTTAATTAATATTTCCCGACTAAATTAAAATTATGGTTTTTGTACTTTTGAACGGTTTTTTTGAAGCACGTGTCTCAACGTAACTGTTTTACCCTTCTATAATTGTGATTATTGAATTTAATTTAAGTTTCGGGATTAATGTAATTATTATTTTCCTGACTAATTTAAAATTATGGTTTTTGAACTTTTGAACGGTTTTTGACACGTGTCTCAATGTGACCCGGGAATATGTAGAAAATTTATATATAAACCCCCTTCTCCTCACAATTCACTTTCACTTCTTTCTCTCTCTAAAATAATTTCCTTAAATTTCAAATCTAAAACCGCCTCCACTCCCACTCCAAATCCGTAGTCAAGTAAGTAGATCTGTCTATTTTGTATTACTTTAGTTTTTATTTGATTGTTTTAGGTCGATTAGTTTGATTATAATTCGTATTAGGTTGATAGTTTAGGTTCCCCACAACAATTATATGCTTAAACAATCCATGCAATACCCGATTTGAGTAGTTATGGTATGCTATGTTCGATGTTGGTGTCGATTTTTGTAAGTTGTGGATCGAATATCGCGAAGAGGGGGCGATTTCTGGGTTCGGGCTCGCTGAAAATAGCCGCGGACGTCCAAAATTGGCGTCTGGGAGGCCTCCTGGGCGCCCAAAAATGGCGTGTGGGAGGTCCCCTAGGCGCTCAAAATTGGCGTCTGGGAGGCCTCCTGGGCGCCCAAAAATGGCGTCTGGGAGGTCTCATGGGCGCCAGTTTTGGGCGTTTCAGGGGCCTCTTGGGCGCCTATTTTGGACGTCTGGGCCGATTTTTGTTTTTTTTTTTTTGTTTTTTTTAAACGTTACACGCTATGATCCGTCTCTGTTTTTTTACTTTATTTTTCGATAAATGTTATTGTGCGTCGGTATTTTTGTATTTTAATTAGTTAGGAGAGAGTTCAATGACAGGGCGCGACCGCCACCTACCGGCCAACCAGAGCCGTCGATTACCACGGAGCCACCACAGACGGCTGATGCGTATGGGGTGGGCGGGTCTTCCTCATTTGGGGGGAGACAGGAAATTCCTGTTCCACCTTTCCGTATCACGAGTGGTACACGTAATGGTTCTTCGGAGGGAACCGCGAGCGGTGGTGTCCCCGAGTCGTCCAGGTCATTGCTGTCTGCCGACCTGGACATGGAGTTCGATGAGACCGAGAGGCAACATGCTTTCGTGGACAACTTCTCGGAGCAGCACGCCGAGAAGCGGGAGCAGGAGACGGACACGGAGACGTCGCAGAAGGGTAAGGCTGTTGTCTACAGGAAGGGGCCTGGAGGAACTTTTCAGGGGAGTGTAGGTACTTCGGACTCGAGCGCTCGCCGGCGTCCACGGAGCGACACTTCGTGGCTTCTGCAGAGACCTAGTCCTAGAGGTCCCATCGATCCATCGGTGATCCCGAGCTTCGGGGGTCATGTTGCGCGTCTGCTTTGGTCAGAGCCAGAGCACGAGCTCACTCTGTTGAAGACCTACCACCATCCTAGGATTGTGAGGGGGTTGGAATCATTCGACAGATTTCAGGAGGTAGTGGATGCTGTCCGACTGACTGGCCTGATGCACCTACGGGCGTGCATTCTACGCAATTTGGATATACCGCTCATTACAGCATTCGTCGAGAGGTGGCAGCCGGATACGAACACATTCCACATGCCGTTCGGGGAGATGACCATTATGCTGCACGATGTCGCTAGGATCTTAGGGCTCCCTATCCAGGGTGAGCCCTGCGTGGTTCGTAACAACACTGGGGGTCTGGCTGATAGGATGACTGCTGTAGGGAACTTCTTCGGGATGAACGATGCGCAGTTGAAGGCACCCGCGGGGGAAGGGGGCCCTCCCATTTACAGGAGCGGAGGGGTACTAGCGAGGGCCATGCATGAGAAGATGCGCACTGGGACCCAGGAGCAGACTATTCAGGGTTACATGATCACGTTGTTGGGGGCGTTTCTCTTCGTGGATAGGTCCAGTGATCGTATTCGTCCGTCAGTCTTCCCACTGACGAACAGTTTGGACACTATCGGTCGTTTTGCGTGGGGTGCTGGTACGTTGGCGTACTTGTACAGGAGTTTAGGGATGGCTTCGAGGCAGGGGACTTCCACTTTGGCCGGGTGTTTGACTCTGCTTCAGGTCTGGATCTATGAGTACTTCCCCCACTTTAGCCCGGGGGCCCCGATCCCGATTATGTCGACTTTTCCACGAGAGAGTGCGTGGGTAGGCGTCGGGAAACCAGCATCGCATGAGAGCAAGCTGTTGGAGTACCGACGTGCACTTGATGGACTGACAGCAGATCGGGTCTGCTGGGAGCCTTTCGTGAGACACGCTCACATGTCACATCCTACTACTTCCTTCTACGGGATACTGCACTTTATGGACATTGTTGAGCCTTACCAGGGAGACCGGGTCATCAGACAGTTAGGCTACGTTCAGACAGTACCTTGGCCGATGCCTACGCCGGTTAGGGTGCACCGACCGGGGCACCGGGGTAGGGTGTACCTTCTTGAGTTCGGTGCAGGGTACGAGGACCACCCTTGGGCGAGTTGCGAGGTTAGTCGCGTTGACCCGAGGAGGATCTCGCGGCCCGTGGACTACCCGGGGGAAGTGGCTCAGGATTACCACGCTTGGTACACGAGAGTCTCTCACCCGAGGATCATACCACCATCCGCCGCTGATGTGTAGGAGTAGGCGAGACTCGCTGGGGGATCACAGCAGGTATTAAGTTTGTATTTTGGTGTTTAACAATATTTAATTGTAGGTTTATTTATATTAACCTCTGCCACCTTGTTTCAGGTCGCAGTTTCGTTGATGGAGCGCTTTTCTGCGGCTCAACACTTTCTGGACGACCCGGTAGCCCGGCATGCGTATCTTGACGACTTGTTGATGTCGTTCCAGCCCGTTCTCCCCCACCCGGGTGACCGCCCACACCGATCCCAGGGGAAACGAGTTCGCCGTTGACTGATTTGGATTTTATTTGTAATTTGTTTATGTCTGGAGTGTTAGGGATTTTATTTTATTTGTAATTTGTTTATGTGTGGAGTTTTATTTGACTACTCGTTTCATTTTACATTTCGGATGATTTGGATGTTCGTTTGTTCCTTATTAGTGATATTGGACTTTCGTTACGAGATTTGCAGTCGCCCCAACAACAGCAGCAGCGTGCATGCCTAGTAAAATTTACAAATGAATACAGTACTGGTCTAAAATATGACGATAATACAAATGCTTACTGTGGACATGACATAGGTCCACCCCGACGCGGCCACGCGCGGGTTTGGGGAGGCGAATGAATCTCCATATGAGAATGGATCGAATTGAAATTTAAATCGAAGTGGAGTCGCCACCGAACTTTGTGGGAGTTCGGGTCCGTTCGAACCCACTCTATGCCGTAGTGGACCGTGTACAAAATACGGCCCATTTCCGATGTCAGAGTTTATTGGGTTCGTCCCTTTGCATTTGATACCGATACCGACATTATCGGATATCGTGTATTGAATGACTCTCGTGCGCCAACGGTTTCGGGCATCCGGAATACGAGGTTCTGAGTAAGGGGCGAGGGTACGTGTTGGGAAGTTCACAAAGAACACCCAACCCCGCCCGCACTTAGCGGCCTCTATGACATTTGAATGGCTGCTTTTTATGTCTCGGAACGGCTTTGACCGGGGTTTGACCCAATCGCTAAAAGTCGGTTTTATTTCCGATGTTAGTTTTGACCTAGATTAGTCTTATTTGATTGGAAACGACCCACTGGGCCTGAATTTGAGGTCGATTTTGTGAGATTTTTACTCCGTGAATGCATAAGCCAGCAACTAATGGTTTCGAGCCCATATCCGAGCGCGTAGAAACACGTTTGCGTCCGATCATCATCGGGTGTTTTTTGGAAACTGCTATAGACACCTGGCAATCAAAATATGGGTGTCTACACTTACTGTTCTAATATTTACAGTACTCTAAAATTTAACAATAAACACATGACACAAATAAATTCTACTACACTACAAGGTGAAGGGGTTGTTCCGACCACCTGGGTCATTGGGATTAATTTGCGCACTCGGAAAGTATGCATTCCACTCCACGACCCACCTGTCCTGACGTTCTCGGTAGAGTTCAGGATAATGTACTGTAGTACCGTCATGCGCGCGGTGCCAAAGGCCATGTGTAGGAGGCATTGGGCAGTCGTCTAACATTCTCAACCTCATCCAGTGACCTCCCCCGCGTTGAATGTGCATTATCCACATTACGCTGAACGGGACATGGTTACCTGGCATGCCTCGCAATGGGTAGTAGGTAGTGCATTCGAGGGCTTCGGATACTCGACATACAACCCAATTGTTCATTGTGGCAAAATCGAATAAATCGCAGTCTGCGAGATAATGCTCCTCGCCTACCGGGAGGGAGGTCGTCGTACCTACACGGATCATGGTGCCTTCTCGACCGTCGTCCTCTAAGACGTACACGTTGTCGTACATGGGGGAGTGGATGTGCTCCCACAACGCCCTTCTCTGGCGAGTAAAACTGGACTGGTCACTGTACACTGCATGAGCCATGACACGAAATCCGCAGTGACCGTCCCAATAACATCTATCCAGTTCACGAGGTACGGACACATGAAACTGACAAGTTTGCTCATCTCCGGGAAGGCCCCCCCCCATGTAGTTCACCTCCAGGGGGGCGTTCGGTAGCCCTTGCCATGTGCCCGTGGTGGACTGGCTGGCGGTCGGTGTGGGCGGTTCGGTCGACTGACTGCTCCCTGGCGTTGACGTGTGTGTAGTCCTGGCCGACTTACTCGGGGTGGCTCCCGTGTCGATGATCCCGTACCTCGTCCTCGCGTGTTCGACTCCGATAAGCATCCTCCCTTTCCCCTTAGATTTTCTGGGCTTCGGATTCGGTGTAGGATCAAGTAGACCAGATTCCTCGGGACGTAATGCCGAATTCAGCACATCAATGTAATGTCCCCACATACTTGGATCGCTCTTACGTGTTTCCTCAATTAACCCGTCCAGCTGAAATCTATCGTTGACGGGCATAGCTTCCTCCTCGGCAAAGTCAAGCGTCCTCCAAAACACATGAACGTTGGTCAACTGCACTACGGAATTCCGCGCCATCAACCCGGCAAGTTGACATGCGCAAGGCAAACCCTTGGATGTCCTCAATACATACCGGCAGTCATTAAAAACCCGATCTCCCAACTCTTGCATCCTAGTCAGTTCCCCGGTCAGCAAGTCCAACGCCTTACGACTTACCCGGAGTCTCAAGTTCATCAAAATGGGGTGTAGAGTAGTTGACCGCTTCCCGCGGGATGTCTCCAACTTCTTCCGCGGTTTTGACTGCTGACGACCGATTAGCCTGTCAATCCTATCGAACAACCGATCTAAGGACGCTGTCGACGTGCCAAGAGCCTTCTTCAAAGCCGCATGTGTAGATACGACGATGGATGTGGTGGCGTTGCCGAAGTGGAGGTATCGGTCAGTGTACGCGTGATTTCATTGGTTGAAATTACCCCAGATGTCATGAATGTAAATAGGAATTCCCGACAGCCTCCACTTCAACTTCATCTTGTTCCATTTTGTTTGGAGGTCCGCCATACTTGTAGAATACAGGAGAGGGTACCACGCTCCGTGCATGAAGGTCGCTACTCGGTCTTTCTGACCATGAAAGTAATCCAGGGCACATTTTTCCACGCAGTTAGATATGTGCCACGTGCAGAGCAGATTCTGGGTCTGCGGGGTCGGAAAGACCTTCGATACTGCCGCCGTCAACGCCTGAGCCTTACCCATCACAATCACATTCGGTGCCCGGTCCCCAATTAGCAGTTTCAACTTATCAAGCACCCAAGTATAGGACAACGTGTCCTCGTATCAAAGTAGGGCGTACGCTATCAGATAAGGTTTCCCAACGGGTGTCACCCCGACCATCTCCACTAACTTCATATCGTACGTGTTCGTCTTGTAGGTCGCATCCATAGTGACTACGTAATAAGGCCAAGTACGAAACAGTTTCACGGACTCAGGGTGAGCCATGAATATACGTTCCACGACACTCGTAATCTCATGCTTGAAGAAGAAGTGGACGTATAGAGCCCGGCGCGCTAGTACCATCATCTGCTCGATGGCATTACGACCTTCCCTTGTCTTCGCCCTCAACTTCCCCCCGATATTGTATATCGTCTCGATCGAGGGGCTTGCTTTCTCCGGATAACTCTGATGAAGGCCCTCGTGTATTTGGGCTGGTGTCAAGTGGTCCCGAATACCATTCCGAACAAACTCTTTCTCGGCCTCATCAAGGGCGGCTAGACGTCTGTGCCCGTCTGCGTGAACCCTTAACGGGTGGTTGTGCGAGCCACATGGACCGATGGCTAAAATCCATCGTTCCCTGTCTAATCTCTCGCACACCTTCACCCAAAAATTACAACCGATCTTCTGAGAATTCTTGGTACCTGCTCCCGGTTTTCCGTAAAACTTGCATTGAAAGTAATTTTGACCAAGACGGTTCGGGTTAACATTACTTTGCATTTTGTTGCTCGCTTTCACCAACGTGAACCCAAGAGCCAAAGCTATCTCATCAGCGTTGTTGAATGCCTCATTCGAACTACCGAACGCTGGCCCAAAAATAAAACAAACCCGATAGTCAATACCGTCGCCACCAAAGTCCTCCTGATACACCGATAAAAAATTACTGGTTAGACGATCAACAAATTTACCTATTTTCAACTTACAAACTAAAACGCAAAATGGATTATGAAATTAAAATTTTATTTAATTTCATAAATTCGTATACACACAATATGGATACTAAACATCTAAACATTTAGTCATGAATTTGATAATTCTAATTCTAATAATATTCATAATAATTCTAATCTTATAAACATTTCGTATAATTTCATAATAATAATTATAAATAACGACACCCGAGTCATGATATTAAAAAAAAAAGATACGATATCGTAACGCATAATGTCAAACAAAAACAAAAAAAACGGAAAATAGGCCCAGACGCCGAAATTGGGCGCCCAGGAGACCCCCCAGACTCCGAAATTGGGCGCCCAAGAGACTCCCCAGACGCCGAAATTGGGCGGCCAGGAGACCCTCCAGACGCCGAAATTGGGCGCCCAGGAGGCCCTCCAGACGCCCAAAAATGGCGCCGAAATGACCCCCTAGACGCCCAAAATCGGTGCCCTAGGGACCACCCAGACGTTTGTTTCTGGCGCCCATGACCATTTTCGCCAACTCCATCTATATTTTAACCTCGATTTCTATTTCAACATCGATTTCCACAACAAATCGAGCACGTAAGCGACATGTTACACAACAAAATGCGATTTCTTACGCTAAACTAACACACATTCCTCAAAAATTATAATCAAAAGAGAGAAAAACAAGGACGGATAATATAAACAAAAATGTACTAACCGCAGGGCGATCCATTTCGGGTGAAGTCGGTCCCCTAGAAAAATCGGATTTCTCGAAAAAAAAGACAGTTTTTTTTAGTGAGAGGAGAGAAAATAATATTTAATGTTGTGAGTGGAGTGGTAGTGGGTGTGAGTGGGGTGGTAATGGGTAATCTAATTAATAACCACACAAAATAATAACATAATACGAAACGGTTTGAAAAATTAAAAACCGCTTCATTAACGAGTTTCATTAACTAATCTAACTTCTAAAATTACATAACATTACTTAACTAATCTAATTAAGGCAAGGGCAAGATCGTCTTTTACATTATAAAGCGCCGACGACGTGGCTGAAATGTCGACGACGAAAAACAGCACTCTCACGTGAGAGGTTAGTATTAACTTACTAAATCTATGTGAGAGGTCCCACAATAAAATTATCGTGAGACTGTCTCACAAGAGACTTATTGTTCATTTAATCACTACTATGGTTTTAAGATGTCAAGAGTAAAAAAAACTTATGCAAGAAAATTACAATTGAATATTTATGTTACTCCAAAGCTTCAAATCTATCAATGTTGGTTGGTGTGAGGAATTGGGTTGTTTTGGTTATTGCGCACTTGTGTGGTATTTTGAGTTTCCGGTTATAGTGATGAGGGTGTAGATGAAATGAAATGGAAGATGAAGGAGCTTAGAGGAAGTTAATGATACTTTTTTTCTTTTTCTTTTTAAAATTAGTGGGTGGTTTTTATTTTATGGTCCAGTTAGATTAATGCATGTGGATTGATTAGGAGGTGGTATGAGGTAAATGATGGATGAAGAATGTTTTGTTTGAGTTTTAATATAATATATAGATAGATATAGACTAGTGTGTTACCCGTGAAAAATTTCACGGGTTGCTCGCTTGTATTTATATAGACAGTGGAATGAAGTAACAACTAAAATTAGATTATTCGTTAAGAGACTATAAGTTAGTTTAAGGGTTATTAGGTAAGCGAAAATATGAACAACATGTAGTATGTATCATGCAGTCCCTTCGTGATGCTTTGATCTTGCACTTTCTACTCCCTGCTGAAAGTTTTTTAACCGAGTCATTAGATAAGAGGTCAGTATATGAACGCAAGGGGAGATGTCAACACGTTCTACATCATAATAATTTCATAGATTAGAGAATCAAACATCATCCCAAGCGTTAACGGAGAATACGACATGTGGTTAGGTGTACCAAGTTGCTTTTGCACCGGTAAATATTGATCTCGTTTGAAATTCTTATAATTTCGAGTTCGTCCGGAAGGTTTGTTTGTTGCAACTTATGATTACATAGAACGACTTTTAACAAAAATACATTTTATTGTGTTTTTGTTTCTCTATCTTGATGTTAACCCGATTACAAAATTGGAGGTGCTTAACACGATTACGTGACGTGAATGGGAGGACAGTGGTATAAGTTAGGTGGGCTGGGTAGTAATGCATACACATTGGTTTATTCTCTTCTATTTTGGGCTGCAGAAAATAATGAGTCATCCAAATCTGAGATGGGCCAATTGCCACTGTAACCTGGGTTTACTCTTGCAATTTGAAGGTCATTTGGCTCAAGTAGAAGCTGGCCGAATACTATACTTGTGCCGACAATTTGCGACATTAATCCAGTAAGCGTAATAATCGACATCGAGTAACGCTGAGTGACATGTAATTGAAGGTATCGTAAATTGTAACGGAAAAATTATACCGATATAAACGTGTCGTAGTAAATTGAATCGTCGGTGTTAGTAGTATGGTAGACAATCGCAAAACCTCGTGCCGATCGTTGTGTGTGTTAACCTGTACTACGTTCTACTCTGTAATTGCGTTACCTGTTGATACTCATGATTACGCCTACACTAAAAAAAATACAGAACTCGGACTGCATATAACTTCGTAATATCTAACCACATTTAACTCCACCTTTTCATTTACCAAGGGTAAACCACTTAACTTCACTCAACATTCACATTCTATACATCAAGAAAGGAAAAACATCACTGCGTCGAGTTGTTGCTAATCAAACGAAAATGTACAGACAGTTGATGTGGCCGCCAAAGTGCATCCTTGCGAACATGCCGTACGACGTGCAAGACCGTTGGTATATCTGCCAAAACATGCACATTTTGAAAATGAGACTAATCTACTTGGGGTATGATGTTGTTAGAATAGACCCGTGTATATCGCTGACGCTTGATTATGAAAGGGCGGTTGTAGTTGAGTACGGTCCTAGACTACCAAACTACTTCAAGGCGTTCAAGCTTCAAAGAGCGTTTGAAGATTTCGAGATGACCAAGGAAGCAATGGTCGACCAGTAGGATCACGAAGCCGGCCCACATTGTTGGGTTGCGTCCTAGGAGGATGAGAAGTACCTCTCGACGGACACGGACTACCGTATGGTGCCTATCTGGTGCCGATTTGTTGGAACGTACTTGGGGGAGGCTGAGGAATATGCTCACTATGAACATGTTATTGACGCTTTGAACGAAATCTACCCGCACTTCTACGACAATTAACTGCATAGGGACGAAAGTAAGTTAATTTTGATTAAGTTGCTCTGTACATAGGTTGTTGGTAATTAGTTAGGAAAATCACTGAATTGCATGCAATGAATTTTGTATTCGGTAATTTGCATTTTAGTAACGGAGTTGGTAAAAATTCTGCTCATGAATGTTACCCTAATTAGTGCGTTCGTTGGTCAGTATTTGAAGTCGATCACCAATCTACAATTCAGTGTCATCGCAAAATCTGTAGCATGCAAAGCTCCAACATAACTACACATCTATAGGTGAGTTGATTTCAAATATTCGATCATCCCCAAATCGAATTCACTCTGCAACTGAAAAAGAAATTAGAACAGAAGAGAAAACCGAACTGAACTCAATGGCTGAAAAATTAGTGTACCCCCCAACCTGCATCATGCACAATCTACCCTACGAAATGGTGGGCGACGGGGCAATCATTGGGAAGAGTTTTAGCCGCGTGAGGGATGAGCTAGTTAAACGGGGATACCCTGTTAGGAAGATCTTCCATGTGTGGAAAGGGAAGCCTGGAAATTTCAAGAGGGCTATAACAATTGAGTTTTTTAGCGGCGAGGAAAGGTACAAGAGTGCTTTCAAGCTGCAGAAGTGCTTTGAGAGAGTCGGTAGGGGAAGATCTGACTTCGAGAAGAGTTCGGACAGAATGTCCGGTCCTCACCTGTGGGTCGCAACCTCTGCAGACAGAGGACTCGTGAAGGAGGGGAGGAACTGCATACCTATTTGAGCTGATTGGAAAACGAAGGGTTACGGAGACGCGGACGCAGACGCGAACAACCTATCAACGTACGTGTGCGTGTTTCATCTGCTGAAGGAACACTGCCCCGGATTCTACGTCTGAAAGGTAACTGCTGCTGACTCACTCCAATTAACTTTTCTACATAACCTCGTGAACTATCTTACTCAATTAATATTTGAACTCTTGGTGGTCTGTTATTTTGAACTATCGTATTCAATTGTTTGTAATGGATTATTTGACCTCGGTCCGGTTTGTTGCTATTTTCAGTAAGCTGTTTGTAATCCTGAATATTTTATCTATAATCATGAACTTCCTACTATTATGTTAAAATCTGAACAGTTTCAATCTGATGGGCATGCTACAACTGTTTTTGAATCGTGCCACTGGTATTCATTAAACTTGCTGGTAGTTGTGACTGATACATTTTGGGAGCAGGATTTGTAAGCAGAATTAACACACAGTACATTATGGGTGTAGGAATTGTAAGCCGAATAAGCGATACATAAACCAGTTCTACATCTTATCAATCAGCGCACCGGTTTTCCTATCCTTTGTGTATTTTACAACATAGCTGTCATCTAGTGTTTGAAAAAATCTCTTTATACACGACATTTGTTGTAGAGTCTGTGTCAAAAACATCTTCGTCTAGGATAAGAACTTTTAGCCTTCTCTTAGTCGTTACCGTTGATAAGGCGACATAAAGCTGCCCATGGGTGAAAACAGGTCACTGTAAAAACAGACCGACATTAGATAGAGACTGACCCTGACTTTTGTTTATGGTCATTGCGAAACATACAGCGATTGGAAACTGCCTCCGTTCGAGTTGAATGGGGAACTTAGTCTCATCTGAAGGTGACAGTTTAATTCTGGGTATGGATACCATTTCTCCTTTTCTGACCCCTGATATAACCTTGGATTCGAGTACACGATCACCGAGCTTCGATATAACTAATCTTGTCCCATTACATAGACCGTTTGCTTGGTCTAGATTTCTCAAGAGCATCACGATTGCTCCAACTTTTAGACATAACCGGTGGTTTGGCAGCCCTAAGATCTTATCGTGTTTTAGTATTCAGTAGAGTACAGCTCTAGAATGGCACGACATGTTTCACCACTGCTAATCTCATCTGAGCTTAGGTACACAACTTTGTCCCCGGGTAATATGGACAATACATAAGCGTTAACCTACTCAACGACATTGTGAGTTGGAGCAAGTACAGCTCTTTCCTGCAAGTAATCAGTGTCCTCAAATTTTTTTAGAAGGTCTGGATATGTGCTACCAACAATTGCTGCAACGAAATCTGCACCAAGATGTATGAGAAAATCGTCTGGTATTTTTATGGTTGCTACGCCGTCGTTAGGACCCCCTTCGAGACCATCACCTACATTCAATATCCATTCTAAGAACTCCCTAATTTCATCAACGTCGTCTCTAGAGCGTCCAGTTTGAAGACGCATATTAGTATTCAACCGAAGGACCTGTAAAGGAATATGACAACCCGTCAATATGATATCATGTAATTTCGAGTTGGGTATACGAAAGAAGTAGCTTATTTGACAAACAAACATAAAACGTAGGTGACATATTTTACCTTCACATCTCTCCAAATAGGAGGCGAACAAATTGAAGCATAGACAATGTCCTGTCGACTACCCTTAGGAACGACTGGTAGGATTTGCCTGAAATCTCCACCTAGCATAACTACCTTGCCTCCGAATGACGTGTTCGTAAGCGACGGGTTGACAAATCACGTGATATCCCTAAGACTTCTATCAAGGGATTCAAAACAATATCGACTAACCATTGGGGCTTCGTCCCATATAATTAGCTTCGCTTTAATGAGAAGTTCAGCTAGGTCGGACCCCGGCTTAATCCCGGGACATATTGATTTCTCATTAACATTAATAGGTATACTAAACCTAGAATGGGCAATGCGACCCCTGGGCAGCAGGGTGGAAGCAATACCGCTTGACGCAACAGGATGGACGATCTGGCCTTTGCTTCGCAAAGCATCGCAAAGAGTTTTCCAGATAAATGTCTTCCCCGTACCATCGTGGCCGTATAGGAAGAAAAGACCACCACTTCCAGACTCAACTACACTGATAATTGAGTCGTAGACTGACCTCTGTTCAACGATAATAGTTGACATATAGGCTAGGTGCTCAGATTGCAGAGTGGTACGGTCGTACGAAAGTTCGTCAGAAATTAACCTATTCGAATCTACACGAAATAGGTCGTGATCAGGTTGTGGCATATTAGGAAATTTGGAAAGAGAACTGCCATTACTGAGAAGTATTGCCTCAATTTCAGATAAAGCGTAATTTTTCAGCTGCTCATCCGTCATTTGCAAATCTGTAATCACAATGCAGGCAATGAGATCACAACACAAATGTGAAAAGCAGTGTTTCCTTTCATAAGTTCCCAAAAAAAATATTACTAGAGAGCATCGGGACGGAGGATTATCAGGGCCGAGAATAACTAACCAAAATTGAGGAGTTCCTTCCGTCGCCTGGATAGGATATCATCGCAGAGATGGTGCCAGGTCTTCTCCCAAACTTCCTCTGGTTTAACCAAACTTCCAGAAAAGAGAAGGGTGGCAAACATGTTCCTTAAATACACACCACTGCCCCAATAACTGGCTTCCTCTATTGCGTCCACATACTCCTTGTCGTCACCAAGTAAGTCTAAAGCATAGCACACATCCTTGTAGGTTTCATATACAACACCCTTGACAGCACGAATGTCCGAATAACATGTTGGACCACGAACGAAATTGAGTAACAGCCTCATGTAGTTTCTCCACCATTTGGCGACATATAATACATTCTGCCTAAACTGAATCCCCTCTTACGGGGGGTCCAACAACTGCTCTCCTTCTGCCAAACATACTTGGTAGGAAACTCGGAGTATGTCAAACCTCTCGATTCCAAATGGTTTGCATTGTACTCCAACCAAGCGGTGAACTTTGTTCTAGCACCGTTCGATCATGCAAAAATTTCTTCCAGAGGATCATCGTCGTTGTATACAACATTCTACTCGTTCGACAAATGGTACTCGAGACGAAGGTCTGGAGGCGTCCTATAATGAATATCAAAGGAGAAGATACGCCAGGCGGCCTCGCAAGGTGAAACGTATCGACAATTGTAGTACTCCTGAATGTGATCGACTTCGTCAGGGTTCGTCCTAAAGGATGCACCAACAGTTACCCTATCATAACCCTTATTCACATACTTGAATAGATATTTAATGGATCGTGCCTGGTTACACCACTCGACATTAATGTGGGCATGGTATCTCGTAAGCATATCGGCATTATACGGGACAACTAATCCATTGTGCACGCTTACACCACCCTTTTCCACTCTAATACCGTTGTCCCTCCTTTGGTACATTGGGTAACCGTCACCATCAACAGTTGTGCGTTCACGGAACGTCTTTGGAAATCTTTTAGTACATACACCATCAATCATACACGGTGACTTTGGATTAGCGAGGCCGCAGGGACCATGAATCATTAAATCCTTAACTGCCTCACGTAGGGATGGGTTCTCCAATGGATCAGGGATCTCTGCAGAAATAACGGAGTCGACATCGGCTGCCTCCAGGAACTTATCATCCCTTTCGAGAAACAGCAAGATGTGGGCATAGGGCAAACCTCGCTTCTGGAACTCAGTTGCGTATACCTCTGAAAATCAGAAGTGAATATTAATATCGAAATAAAAATTACATAAAACGACTACTTAAAGGAGGAGCAGCTAACGGAAGGAGATAAGTTTACCAGCCCTGGTCCGTCCGAAGACGTGATTCTCCTTTAAGTCTTTCATTAGAAGTTCCAACTTCTGCTTGAATACACGGGAAACTATATCGGTCTGTCCTCAGGCTTCAAACCTCTGCTCTTTACAAACTGTGTGATTTCTGGCCACTTAGGATTGCACGTAAATGTAATAAACAAATTGGGATAACCACACCAACGACATATTGTCATCATATCTTGATAAGTCTCCCTCATATAACCTTTACCTCCAACAAAACTTGACGGGAGAATGTACTTGACACCTTGGGACGATGTGTCTGTTTCTCCGTTGTCAACTTCATTGCTCAACTGCTTATAATTGGCAGATCTAAGTTTAGGCTGATTGAACTTCAGGTGAGTTATTCGTTGAGATTCGACCATGGTGTATCCATCGACAATTAGTTGCTAGAATAACCTACCTCCCTACAACAAACTGTCTGGTTCTACGTGAGATGGGCGATCCTACAGACGAAATGCAAACCACTCTCTCAATGTTGTCTTCACATAAGCTGTTTCTGGATTTCGACTAGAATCAATCGAAAACTGGCAATGCTTTATTCCTAGTCGGTAAGCGTCCTCTCCATGTGGGAAAAATAGTGGGTACTGAAGTGCTAGATAGGATTGGCGAAGTTCAGATATTCATTGCAGACTCCAGCTCCATTCGACAATGACAATGTCTCTGCTCTCAATGGCCTCGTCAATGTCACCGACTATGAGCGCAGCTACTTCTGACACGGTGGGAAGGTTGTATGTGCGGCCATCTATATGACGGCCGCCGATGAGTCGTAGCCTAAACTCAACGCTATCCTGTCGGTTCAATATGGTATCCCTCGCCATTCGAAAGGACTTAGCGAGCGGATTGTATTCATCAATCATGGACCTCAGATCAAGCTTAAGGGCGTCATCAAACCTATCAACTCTTCCAGACTGCCCCCTAGAAGGTGGTACATTTTCAAATTAATTTGTGGGCAACTACATTTAAAAATAAAAATGCCACGGAATTTTTCAGAAGGAATGTTGTGGTCTATTACCTAAAAGCTCGCTTTCTGTTGTTCACTTCGTCACCAGTATCGTATATGTAAAGCGGCAAAAATTTTGGATTTTCGTCACTGTCTGGCAGTAGGCTCCCGATTAAATGCGCATTTTGGCCGCCAATCCTGTAGGTGTACGACCCCCTCCCTTCATTAACATAATGGTCTATCTTGCCTCCGCTTGATGTGAATGAATGCGCGGAGTTGTACATCCGAATATTGTCCTTAAAATGTCGACTCTTGGGATGAACACCATGGAGTAGATCGTTTATTAGCTTAGGGGGCTCCGTAAGGTATGGTAATTCAACAACGCCGTCCTTATAGCACATCGAGAATGTTGGAATTAAAGGTCTTCGATCCATCCTGTCACGCTCCCCATACCACATTTGAGCATAACATCTCTGACAGCTGTAAACCGGGTCCCCAATGTCCTCGTACCCTTCCCAACCTACACGTAGTTGTGAGAAATGAAACATTTACAGTAAGAAAAACTAAAATCTGCGTAGGCGCGATGGTATGTTTGGCGAACCTGTAATTTCTTGACTATCGTCAGTGGATGAGACGTACGCCAAATATGTCACGTGCTAGGCTGTTAATTATCAAATCAGATTGACTCGATTGGCTGAACCTTTCGTTGGACACTAAATTCTTTGGCGTTCTAGAATCAGTTATGCAGGACTCTCTTATCAGCCAAAATATGTTTCATATCCCTTCTCGCCTGCTGCGCTGTAGATATTTAATGAGGTACTTCTCCAATCCGATTGCTGCGAAGTGACATTTTAAAATTTAAATTTCTAGACACAAAAGATTGAAAGAGAGAATATATAGAAAAAGGTGATGATTTCTGAAAGGTATACCATCTTCATACATGTCTTTATCTCGATCGAACGCTTCCAGCTCATCTTGGGAACTGTCAAATTTAAAGAACCTCAATTTCCATTCGAGAGATAATAGGAACTTAGATTTATAAGTACAGTTATGGTGGTATTGCGCAATGGGTAAATGTATACAGACAACTAACTGTGGGAGTACTCTACCTGAATCTTCGTCGCAGGGTGCGGTTAAATGATCTGGAAGCTCTGCTGACACAAGCTTCCCTGATGACACAGTTTAAGTTCGTTGAATTGGAGTTCACATATGAATTTACAAACTCAAAATATTCAGAAAATGTTGGGAACATATTTCAATTTGCACATTGCAGGATACTGTCGAAATGTAAGGGTTTCTATAGTTACCCGCTAATTGAACAAAATTAAACAACTTGGAAAAGTTATCAATAAAAATAGGTGAGCGTAAGATTTATGGCATGGAAAACAATTTACCTGGCTGCTCCGAAACTTCACTATTGAATATGTTAGTTTCTGCACAGCTATACTGGACAGGACAGTCAATAAGAAGTGCATAATGGCGGATAAATGTAGTAAGCAGAAGCGAGAAACAATGTCAAAGATATGCTGCGAATTTAACATGTAAAAAGGACATGATGTGTCAATGTAGTCGATGAAATAGCAATCTAAAATGGACCTGAGGTATCTTGGGAGAATATTGACTGCAAATTTTCATTCGAAGATCTACAATTATCTGACTGTAGACTGCAGCGTGAAGTTCCTGAATTCGTAGCGGTCGCATGACTGTCTACTGTGTTTGTAACATCTTGGAAAGGAGACCTCTGAGCTTGTAATTGCGAATCAAAGAGACAATAATATTTAGCATGATTACCAAAGGATGGTAAACAAAGAAATGCATAAGTTTAAAGATAGTTGAAAACTTCCCCATGTACTTGCTCACCATTTAGAGATGTTTTCTTCCTTGAGTCGTTCTCTTTACTGCCTGCATTTTCGCAAAAGTTAACCTCTACACGAACGGGGACGTAGTCTCCAACAAACTTTTTCTTCGAATTAACCGACTTGATTGTATGTGCAGATGAACTCGGATGACGATCCATGCTGTTTGATGAGAAGATATTAGTGTTGATGTAAGTTGGAGGGTAAAAAATTTATACAACATAGTTTCATATGTAGTTGTGTAGGAGATTAAATGGATTGGAAAATTAAAACCTGAAGTCGAGGAGTCATGACTTCAATACAAATCATGGTAAATTAATGAAAATGGAATGAATTTGAATGGATATTTTGATAAAAACCTATGTAGTCAGTTTGGTTCATCCTCGATAGGAAACTCGGCGAGAATTTTTCAAGAAATCATAAACATAGGTGAAAGAAAATCAAATTCAGGTTTGGAGAAGTTAATTAGAAGAAGCCAGACTTGAAGGTGTTAGAAAAAATGTGTAATAATCAGTAGGAATATATAAATTCAAAGTTGTACAGTATAAGACCGTGTATAATCAGATTCCTATATCAGCTGCTTTTTTATTTGTATTCCTTGACACACAACTTTTCTGGAATGAATGTGAATGTAGATTTTGATAGGGAGCTGTTAAGTGAATATTGTTCATTCTTCAAAGGACATCCGTTGAGAATTTTCAAGACAATTGTAAACATCCTCAAGTCTTCCTTCATCTAATTAACCTCTACAAACTCGAATGTGCATTTGAATGACAAATCCACATTCGAGTTTGTAAACAGAGGTGAAAGACAAATGCACATTGGAGTTTGTAGAGGTTAATTAGACGAAGGAAGACTTGACGATGTTGAAAAAGTGGGGAATATGAACTTGTAGTACACAAATTAAAAATTGTACCGTATACAACCGTCTATCATAAGATACCTATATTATCTACTTTAAGATTCACATTCATTGGCACCCTTAATTACGATATGTAGTAATAGTATCGCACATATAAAAATAAAAGTGTTGTGTAAATTTGAATGCTTGTTTGAAATGGTTACATAATCATGGCAAAATACGTTACATATTCAAGTGGAATTTGCAACAATATGAGAAGTTAACGTTTCGATAATAATAGTAAAGTACATTTATAAATCAACGTGATTTGTAAGCTAAGTAAGAATGGTTGAGTACAATTGGATTAATTAGATTGCACTGTTTGTTTGTTGGCCGATCCTGCGTCAGCGAGTGGTGAGCTTATCGAAGATTAATCCCAAGATCTTGTCACTTGTAACCTGCAGCATCACATGACAGTATGTCGTCAGGTTCTTAAACAAAATTGTTACACCTGGTTGGGGGGGGGGGGAAGTAACTGCCTGATAGGCCGAAGCAACTGCATTTGCAAATCCTGTGCTATGAAAAAGGGAACAACCTATTGATAAATCACAACCTTGAGTATGATCTGTAAAGTGGTTAGAGGAAAGAGGAAATGTCGTCCTTTAAAAACACAAACTCATCAACATTAGCAGATAATGTCGCAACTGGCAAATAAGAACTACGAAGTTTGCGTTTGCTCTTCCACAGTATAATGGAGAAGAGCGTTTAAACGTCCAATAATTAATTGAAGACAACGTAAAATTTAAAACTGATCCAAATGGTTTTCAAATATAACAGACAACATGAAATCTGATCGCACATGAAATTTATCAAGTTAGTTTTTCCTTCTTTATTGCAAGCATCTGCTTAGTGGCAGACGCAGCGTCTTCTGCAAGACAATTCAAATCACGGGACTGCACTTCGACTGCGGCTCCATTCCTCTTCAAGGGGGTAACCCTAGATGACATTGATGCGGTCTCAGAATCAATGACCTGATTGTACGTGCAGTAATAAAGTGATTAGAAGAAGTGTGGTATGTAAGAGATTTGTGTTATATTAATAAAATTAGGGGTAAACGTAGAAGTATATGACCAATTACCACCTCATTAAGGGGTTCAGTAGACCTAGCATCAATGTCTTTAAAGCCACTCAAGGACATTACTGCAACATCATCTTCCTGGGCGCGACTGCCTGTAGAGGTTGACGAACGGCGGACATTCTTTGATATTAAAGTGTAGCTGTCCATCTCAATCTATTACCATAAAAATTGTCAGACAGTTGCACTCATTTGAAACATTCACAAACACGAAACAACTTATGGCGATATGCATGTAAGTAAAATATGTATGTACCTTAAGGGCATGCTCATATGTCATGTGCCACTGGTGGATCTTGTCAGCATCGTCGGACATCCACGATACAGTGTATGACTTGGAAAATTGCTTGACATTGAAGTTTTCATCTATTTTTATCTTGAATAGATAACATCGATCAAGGAAAATGGAAAGCTCGTTGGGCATAGAATGACCTTCTCCTTTATAGCAGTAAAGTACATGAAAAAGTTGAAAATGGAAATGTAAAACAGGATATCTAAAAGATGAAGGGGTGTGTTTTAGGAGAGGAAAAGTACCTTCTCCATCTTAGCAATAAGCTTAATAGCGGTGTGGTCAAGGAACTGCTCTACTTGATTATCGAAGACAACGAAGTGACACTCTAGTCCGGAGAAATCTTGGACGACAAACTTCAACTGAAATCTGAGACGGATGTAGAAACAATTAGATAAAACAGATCCTAGATTGGGGGGTTGTACGAAACATAGAAGATTAAATTTCAGTTAAAGTGTTAGAGTTACTTTGTATTGCAACTCATGTACCCATTTTTGCTTCCCTCGCATCCGTTGTTCTTGCATAGCCAGCTACCCCTGTCGTTCTTCACTTTTTTCGTCCTGCAAGACCTGCAACTGCGATACTACCATCCAGCTGATGAGTCTATGTCCAAAATAGTTGCCACAGTGTAGAACGACCCAGCCTGTATATGTTAGGAATTGAACAATGTTCATCAATGAAATGATAGAGGAAACTGCAAGTGGAAGTGAAATGGTTGTGATTAGGTGGTTACCTTTTCATTTTCAACAATCTGTGAAAGTGAAAGAACACCGTCGACGGGCAAGTTGAAAATCTCTTCCTCAATACCTTCCTCGATGATTTGGAGTGAGTTGCTCAGAGCTTGAGATGATAGGCTGAAAAAAAATGAAAACTATTAACACGATAGAGGTGAAAGCAACTGCACTCGACTTAGTGGTATACAATACAAAGGACAATGCAATGACAAACCCCTCCTGAAAAGCTTCGACCTCGGGGATCCCTGGATTAAACTCGAAAGTTGTAGCGTTGTATGTGGTTTGCACAACCCAGGCATCTATCAAAAATACAACGTGAATTGTTAGGTTTCGTCATTACTGATGTTATGAGGGAATAGATCAAATAAAACACTGCAGAAGTATCTTACTGTCAAACAGCTTCGTCTCAACTACTCTGAGAACAACAACTTTAGATTGCTGCGAGCAGGGAAGAAATTGCAGTACCTCCGAGAAATTAGTAGCATGAGGTGCCCAAAGTGTGAACTGAAGAACGACACCACTGGAAGGAGCGGAAAAAGAGTAAGTGGTTAATGCAAAGTAGAATTCAAGTGCACACAAAATGTTAGCCTGAAAACACACTAACACACTGGATTAGGAATCCGACAGGGGAACATACTCTACATCTTCAAGTTTGATTTTCCTGCACTTGTATGCCTTCTTCGTTTCCTGGATTGGACCAATTTCGTACACCTTTCCGACGATATCTGCAAAACGGGTTAACCATTATAAGACGTGAGAAAAAAAAAGTTAAAATATGAAAGCGGAAGTGTGTAAAAGGAGGAGTAATGGGGACCTATGTACTGATTCATTGGTACTTTGCCATTGACAATATCTTCAAACCTGGCGAAACGGTATATGTTCAAAGGAATTGACGAATATTTAGGCAAATGAGTAACCTTCATCGAGAATTCAGCATGGAGCCTACAGCCATGGGTAGTAGCCCGCTCGGATCCAGTATTAGACGTGATGGTGAGACTCCGGATGTTGTAGGCCTCCTTGACAACGAATTTGTCCTTGAACATGCTAATCAAAGACTTCTTAATGGTAGCTTGAACCAAGTCATCCTAATATAGAAAACAGCGACCAAATGAACATAATGTTGACGATTTGTTTTTAAAACATGTACACGAAGGCGTTTTAATAATATATCAAAAAATACTTAGCGGACAATCTTGTCGCCAATAAGCAGCAACTCAACTGAGTCGATGACATTTTTGTCATTGAAATTTAGCCTATTCCATCTATTGATTACCCTGACGTTTAAATCCTTCACTCGAACACCCTCACAAATAGTGGCAATTGAAACATTGCGTACATCACACATATTAAAATAAAGAGCGATAAAGAAAGATATACAAACAGAGCACGAAGACAAAACAACTGCGAGAGAGCAGAGGATATCAGGAATGTTCGCTGACTGAGATGAGAAATCACCAAACCTGCTTAACATAATATATAGACGATTCTTGGAAGTGATTGAGGAAGATGAGTGCAGACGATGAGACGCCCATAACTGACATCACCATTTCCGGAGAAGAGTGTTGGGATACCTATGTAGACGGCAATCGTGGAGGCATCAATCAGTAATGGGAATTGATGATGAAGGAAAAACAATTGATTAATTTGCTTGATTACCGAGAAAGGGGATTAATGATGACATGCAGCAATTAATTAGCCGGGTTGTTGGATTAAGGGGGTTGGGATTTGATTGCAATTGAATTGAAATTGGATTAAGGAGTTGGAATTGGAATTGCATGAAATCCAATTGAGTGAAAATTGAGGCCTATTTCAAAATAGAGCATTGTATTGCTCTTGAAACCTGTAAACTGGTTTCTGATTTAATATATAGAGGATATAGATTTTGGAAGAAGTTACCTAATATCCAACAATAATACAATAATAAATCAATAACCGCATATTAAATTAAAAATGAAAATCAATCACTAAAGTTCGCATCCATAACCAAACCAATTAATATGGATATACAATAAATTGACGAATTCGTCAACATTTACGAAACAAAAAACCAAAAACTCAATTGATACATTAAAAGATATTCCTACAAATTTTGAGAGATTATCATCAGCATGTTAAAGTTTTTTGGTTATTATAAATAGTTTAAACGCAATTTATGTGATTTTTGTAGAGTTTAACATTTGTATTTTAATAATACATATGTAAAAAAAATTGACATATATGTTAAGATTTTATCATAAAGTGATATGTTAGGAAGATTTGAAGTAACAAAATAAAAGTTTCTGAATATAAAAACATTAACAAAATTCAACAAAATTAATCATATATTTTACCCTTTTTGTTAAATTTAAGAATTTTTTTTGATATACTCTACTTAAGTATGTAAAACCTTTAATTTGAAATCAAAATGAAAATATAGGTTAAAAAGTTATTTTAATGTATTTGTTCGATTCATATATTACGTAAATAATCTAATTGCTCTACTCTATGGGTTGAGTTATGAGTCAAAACTAATTACTCATATTCAATTATTAATTCCGTAAACTTATTAATATAGATGTGTTCCGAACTCTTGTGATATATAGAAGCTTAAGTTGGCAAAGGTTTTAGTTTTACATTTGTACGTATTTTGTTTAAGTTGTGAACACGTATGATTAGGTAATAATTAATGGCCGACTTTTTTTTTTGCCAACATTCCGAATTCCAACCTTAATGCTGACGCAGTAGCTTGCAAGCTAGCCTATGGGCGTCAGTGTTAAGGTGTCGAGGTACATATCTAATAGCTAGACAATGGAAAAGTGCAGATTCCTCATGGAACATAAGAATAATGTTCTTAATACTGTGATGACATTCTTCCACGTTAGCTAGCTGGTTCAGCAGTTGTTGACAGTCCGATTGCAAGATAATGTGGAACATCCCTTCTCCTCTTGCCCACTGGATAGCCTTGGTAGCTGCTAACATCTCAGCCTGAAGCGGGTTCTCAGCGAAGAAGGCCTCAGATCCATAATTTCTTGTACTTCTAGCATCATCCATTCCTACCCTTTTCTTAATACTCCACCCTCCGGCTGCAGACCCAGGTTCCTTCCACCCTTCATCAACATTGATAATTGTCATAGTACAACTATGGGAGCTATCGCTAGCTACTATAATCCATATCTCCTTTGACTCCTTGATAGAGCTTCTTTGGCTTTCTAATTCCGAAATATATCCTTTATTGGACAGCTCCTTTTGTTTCCTTTTCTTTAAGTCATCCCATAAATCTTGAATTCGTGGGATAGATGCCCTATATCTTGCTAATAATCTTGATTGGAGATTGTCTTCTCCACGGAATACAATACCATTCCTAAAAAGCCAAATATTGTATAGCACATTCACAAAGTGCATAAGAACTTCCCATAGCTCTTATTTCTCAAATAAGATCTTGGTATTTTTCAACAGCCATGAATGGAAGTCCAAGTCATTATCTTCTAGAATTTTATAGGCGAAGCTGGTATTCTGCCACAAGAATCTGCTCGTCTTGCAATCTCTGAATATGTGTTGTAAAGACTCCATATGGCAATTTGGTTCGTCCGAATTACTCCTTTCTCTCTCTGATGAACACATAACACAGTGGTAAGATCCTTTTAACTTCCTTTTCTCCCTTTCTATCCCAATCGACAAAGAATTGGTTACCAATAGAAGATTTTCCACCCCGCAGGACCCGGGAGCCTCCATAACACTCTCTTGAAAAAAGAAGGGCACACCTTAATTAATTTACTGGCCTTAACACTGCATCTATGCGCATCAGGATCAAGACTGAGTAGTTCATGATATCCAATTTTAACCGTGTAGTCTTTTGTGCTGGTTTTAGTCCAGTAACAGCTACTCTCGTGCCTACTGATCCCTATGGGTATTGTCTGAATTCTAGTACACCATTCATCGTTAAAAATGGAAGCCAGTTTGGACACATTCCATCTTCTTTCACTAGTTAGCATTTCCTTAATCCTCCAACTATCCTTATTCGGGAATTTGTCGTCCACATTCACCCCCGTTTTGGTCACCGGAATGCCTCCATTGACCCATCGATCTTGAAAGATGTTAATGAGACAATTGTCAACAATTCCTCCTGTACCTACCTTCCACCCCAACCCATTCGCCAGAGTTTCCCTTCCTATACTTATTGTGGACATGACGTAGGTCCACCCCGACGCGGCCACGCGCGGGTTTGGGGAGGCGAATGAATCTCCATATGAGAATGGATCGAATTGAAATTTAAATCGAAGCGGAGTCGCCACCGAACTTTGTGGGAGTTCGGGCCCGTTCGAGCCCACTCTATGTCGTAGTGGGCCGTATACAAAATACGGCCCATTTCCGATGTCAGAGTTTATTGGGCTCGTCCCTTTGCATTTGATACCGATACCGACATTATCGGATACCGTGTATTGAATGACTCTCGTATGCCAATGGATTCGGATATCCGGAAACCATGGTTCTGAGTAAGGGGTGAGGGTACGTGTTGGGAAGCCCACAAAGGACACCCAACCCCGCCCGCACTTAGCGGCCTCTACTAAGATCTCCAATGACTTTCTAATACGCGCGTTAGTAATCCGGTGAAATGATATGCAAACAGCGTTTTTAGCTAAACATGCGAATTAAATGTGAGCTACGTCATTTTAATGCATCTAATTTATTGTCGAAGTGATTTAGCATGCGAGGGTTCATTTATAAACGGTAAAACGCAAATAAATAAAGCAAAGCAATATAAATCGGTTACAAGTTACACGGGCAGAAATACAACTCGGAATTCACAATACAACGAGCAATAAAATAGAATAATCGAATAGGAAATGGTAAACGTTAGCTAGAAACGGACCCGTATATAATAAATATAAACTAGACCGTGAGTCGTGTAAATGGACGAACTTCGATTAAATACACATTATTTTGTGTACTAACCAAAGGACGGAGATATAGGACCAAGGCGTGGTGCTAGCCCGATCCCGAATCTCGATGCCTTGTCCCAACTTATCACATCGAGAGATTGGAGTCTAGATTAATCATGCGTCAGACAAGACTAAGGAGTCGTCGACGCAAGATTAATAGTGAGACCGTCGATCAAAGTTGTTTATGCGAAGTGATATGCATGAGTTTTGAAAAATGGGATCACGTGATTGACTTTACACGAGTCGACTAATGTCGTAGAAAAATGACGAGGCTCGAATGATTCGCTAGAGTCCTCGGATTTTTGGGCTACAGGACCCACTCGATCGAGTCATGGCTTGGACTCGATCGAGTGCATCCTTGAGGTGGCTACTGCCCGGTTTTTGGGGTGCTACTCGATCGAGTCGCTCATGGCACTCGGTCGAGTGCCCCCTGTACGAGGCATGGCTCGTTTCGTTTTATTTGTTTAAAATCGATGGTTAACCGAGTTAAATAAAAATATTGACGATTTAAATTTAACACGGTTTTTCGGTACTATAATCATGTCTTATATGATTATAATACCGTCATCGGAATTTCATAGAAATGCTAATATAAGATTGAAAGATTTGATTAGCGACGAAATTGTAGCCCTTCGCATCACGACATCGATATTAGCCGCAGGGCGTTCGCTTTCTGCATGCTTCATGTGTACGCCTTTGAAGGCCATATGGACTTGCTATCTTGTATGGGCAGCGTGCGTCTTCTTGTCATTGCTGACATGATGGACACGAAATATAGTCCCGCGTGGCTGATCACTGGGGAGATTATTCAGGGCCTGGACAACCGCAAGAGGGATGAGTCGGCCCGTTGGACTGGGAGCACCCGACTGTTGCAGGTATATCGTTTTTTTTTCCGCGATATTCAGCTACAGGGGGCACTCGATCAAGTCACCCCGGCACTCGATCGAGTCACCCCGGCACTCGATCGAGTGCCCTCGTAAAAGAGCCCACTGCCCTGTTTCAGGGGTGTCACTCGATCGAGTCACCCCGGCACTCGATCGAGTGCCCCTGGGCGGATGTCTAAGTTGTCCCGGAATCTCATGAGCGTTGTTTTCTTTTTCAGCTCTGGCTATTTGAGAGGTTGTCAATTATCGAGCCTCCCCTCGATCCGAGTCGATATTGGTTTAACTAGGTGATGACGAGAAGACGACCTACTGATTCATCCTGCCTTATTACCCAGAAGTACTGGGAGGAAGAATTATCATTCCATCGCGGTCGATTGATTCGATGGGTGGTTCCATGGTGGCCTATTTACTCCTGGACGGGTTTGGCACCCAGAGATAAGGCACGCTATCAGGTGATTTTGTCCCTCAGCCAGACAGTTCACCTTTATCCTGACCGCATACTCAGGCAGTATGGGTGGACTCAGCGTATCCCGGAGAACGAGGCAGTTGTGAGTGAACCTACCCAGATGACCGACATTATGTGCGACACTTGGATTCAGAGGTGGTATACCCGAGTTACTTGGTCCGTTCCCAAGTCGCTTCACTCAATCTGGGTGTCCCATTCTTATGAGAGGTGGACTAAAGCGGAGACTGCCGAAGCTCACGCTGCCCTAAAGGTCGATGAAGCCTTCGACCTGCTTCGGCGAGAGCAGGTCAAAGATAACAGGGACTTCTTTGCTGAAGGGGAGACTCCGGCCCCGATAGTCCGTCTAATGCCGGGTCAGAGAGGAGGAGCCAGGACTCAAACTGGGGGGTCCGGTGCTAGAGGTGCTCGGGGGGAAGTGAGCCCCCAGACAGACTTGGAGAGAAGACCAGGGCCTAGACCATCAGTCCAAGACCGACTTGGTCCTAGGGATAGGCTGCCGGAGAATGTACGGGCTCGACTTGGGCCTGTAACAATAGCTGAAGATCCTCTGTCGAAGAAGAGGACTCTAGCCAAGGAGGTTCCCCTTGTCATCCGGGAACGCCCGCCCCCGCCTCGACGTCCCCGGGCCCCTTATGACCCGAAAGACAAAGGCAAGGTCAAGATGCCCGGATATTAGTCTCCATTATTATTATTTAGATATTATTACTATTTTTATTGTGTGCTTTTCGTGGCTCTTCGTGGCCGTTTTTTTTGTAATTTGGAATTACCGAGTTTATCGGTTTTTTTTTGAATAATAAAAGTACTATATTAATGAAGCCGTTCCCGTCTTTTTCGTTATTGCAGTGGTTGTGCCCTTTTGAGGGGCTGCCTACGTATCCACAGTTAGTGGAATCAAACCAAACGTAGTTCGGGCATAGATGTTTTGCAATTTTCGAAATACATCAAGACTATGAGTTCGAGATGTGCGACAGTAGGATAAATAATCCTAACTTATTGACTTGCTTATAAATTTTGAAAAGAATGATTAAATTTTGCAAATGACATTGAGAAAAGGTTTTAGGGGTAGTAGCGCTTCAGCTGGTCGAAGTTGGTCGGGTTGACGAATTCATTCCCGTCCAGGTCCGTCAGCATCACTGCTCCTCCTGATAGAACCTTCTTTACCAGATATGGCCCAGCCCAATTGGGCTTGAATTTTTCCCTTTGGTCAACCAGTAATAATGCACAGACCGATTTGAGATCCAGATCCCCTTCTTTGATGTTCCTGGGCCTAACTCTTTTGTTAAAGGCCCGTTTGATTCTCTTATGATATATTTGGATGTTATTGAGGGCTCGAGACCGCCGTTCGTCCAAGAGAACCAACGAGTCATATCGAGCTTGAACCCAATCTGCTTCGGGCACTTGGCTTTCTAGTAGAATTCGGAGAGACGGTATTTCTAATTCGACTGGCTGGACTGCTTCCATTCCGTATGTCAGATAATATGGAGTTGCTCCTGTTGCAGTTCGAATCGACGTCCGGTACCCCCATAGGGCAAAGGGTATTTTGTCGGGCCAATCCCGATAATTATCAGCCATCTTTTTAAGTATGGTGACAATTGTTTTATTAGCAGCCTCCACCGCTCCATTTGTTTGGGGATGGTAAGGGGAAGATGTATGCCCTTGGATTTTGTATTTTGCTAGCAGAGTAGCGGTCTCGGCTTGGAAGTGGGTCCCGTGATCACTGATGAACTCGTGTGGGATCCCGTATCGGCATATGATTTTATTCTGGATAAATTTGGCCACGTGCTTGGCGTTCAAGACACGATATGATTCGGCTTCGACCCATTTGGTGAAATAGTCGATAGCCACCAAAATGAAGCAGTGACCTCCCGTCCCGGAAGAGTTCACTTTCCCAATTATATCAATCCCCCATGTCGAAAATGGCCAAGGCGACGTCATGGTGTATAGTAGAGACGATGGCATGTGTTGAACATTGCTGAAAATTTGACAATTATGGCAGTGTTTGACATATGATTGACAGTCGGTCTCCAGACTGTTCCATTAGTACCCGAGCCTCATGATTTTTCGGGCTAGCATATGGGCGTTCATATGCGGACCGTTTTCACCGTCGTGTACTTCGGCCATCACTTTTTCGGCCTGTATTTTGTCGATACATAGGAGTAAAGCCCCCTGTGCCGTCTTTTTGTATAACTGACCGTCGTCTGTACGAATGAATTGAGTGGCCAGTCTTCGCAGGGCTTTCTTGGCCCGGTTTTCAGTCCCTGAGGGATATTCTCCCGTAGTCAAATAGATTAGGACAGCCTGATACCAAGGTTCTGGATCGGTGATTTCGATATCTTGAATGGCGTTGACATATGCCGGCTCGGACCGTCTTTCGACACAGATTGGCATACTGGCCATATGTTCCGGGATGTTTAGTAAGGATGTCAGTTTGGAGAGTGCATCTGCGAACTGATTTTCTTCACGTAGGAGGTAGATATATTCTACCTTCTGGAATTGCTTCTCTAGAACCCTTACTCGCGCTTGGTAAGCCACGAGATTGGCATTCCGAGTTTTTTCATTTTTGAAGGGCTTGATTGATGACTAGAGACGAGTCCCCGTGAACCTGAAGATTCGTAACTCCCAAGTCAGCAGCTGCTTGTAACCAGTGGATGCATGCTTCATACTCGGGCGCGTTATTGGTAACATCGAAATCCAGTTTGATGGATAACGGTGTGTCACTACTACAAATGAGCACTTGGGCCACGGCTTAATTCGTGGCAAAAGTGCTAAATTTTTGTGGCTAACTACTTTGCCACGGAAAGACCATCTGTGGCGCAAGTGGCCGTGGCAAACAAATAGCCACAGGAAAAAAAAAGCGTGGCAAGTATTGATTTTTTTGCCACGGAATCTCCCGTGGCTAGAATTAATATTTGCCACGGATTATTCCGTGGCTAATTATGTTTTTGGTGAAACATCTATTCTGGTGACAAAATAAATTAATTAAATTAATAGCCGTAAGAATTCTGTACCCCCTATAGTAGTCACATCTGGAACGATTACTAGCTTTATAGCTGAGTCATTCCAATATTATTTAATTTCACCATACGCATTGAAGAGCTTTCCCATGAGGTCACCCATCTTAAAACTACTCTCATTCAAGCACGCTTAACTGTGGAGTTCTTATGCCAGCTACCAGAAATGAAATTGAACTTTGTTGACATAATCATTTGTTTGAATTCTTTTAAAGTGATGTTTTTTTTTTCACAAACTACATTTACTTTTGAGTAATTAATTTTTTTCCCCAAAGATTTACAAATTATGATTAAAAAACTCTTATTCTGGAAAAAAAAAAGAGTTTCGAAGTTGATTTTCGGACTCATGATTTCATTAGTTTATCGATATTTTTATTTTTGTTTTGATTTTGCACGTTCTTTTATTGTTAGTTCTTTCGATATATTTTTTTCTTTTCGTTATTGGTCTTATTTTATTTCATCAGTTTTTTATCCTCATTGAGTTTCCTCTTGCCTACTTCAAGTTTTACCCGAATTTTGTTTTTCATTAAGTAATTTTATTTTAAATTCATTTTCTTAAAATATCTTCCAAATAATATTACAGAACAGTTATTGAATTAAAAAATTGACGATAAATTAATTTTGGATTTTCTCACTATTAGTCCTTAATTATTAGATTTTCTTACTTGTATTTGTTAAGTATTTCATTTTCTCACTTATACCTCTTTTTTCTGAAACATTATTTTGACTAGTTATTGAACTTGACTTTCTAATAGATTAATCTATTTTCCAAACCAAACAACTTGAAAGACAATTAATTTAAAAAAATAATTATTGTTTTCGCAATCAAAGTTAATTCCATAAAAAAAATATAAACCGATTAGAATTCTTAAATACGAGTTTAATAAAACGGTTTTTTTTCACATTGAAAATATTGTAAGAAAATCAATAATTTGGAAAAAAAATTATGCTTAGTCACTTTCTTTTTAAGTTTTTTTGTCTTAAAAAGAAGTGTATTACATGTGAAATTTTTTATTAATTAAGCGATAAAAATGAAAGAGTCTTAAATAATATTAGACATCTCAATGATGGATGATCAATCACATACTTATTTTACTTGATATGCTACGTACGCCGCATTTTAGCTAGCATATATTACACTATGTAAATGTTATTTGTCTTTCAAAAGTCTTACTTAAGATTATAGAATTTTAATAAAACATATTGTCAAATTAAGAGAAATCAATTACTTCAAAAATGATGATAGTAAAAAATCAACAAATTAGACAACCAAAATTTTCTTGTATTTAATTTTGCAATTTTTTTTAAAAACTAAATAAAATAGGGTTATTTCATTAGAATAATACCAACTATGCGTTATGCGTGTGCTTCTTAAATTAATACAAGCTATACGTAATCTCATTTTAATACGAACTATGTCTTCATTAACCTCACTTTGCTATGAGTGACCGGCTACCTGTTGAACCTCCCTTATTGAACTCTTTCTCTAACTCGTCTTCTGATTTACATTTTGTGTTTATTTTCGGTCATTGAAAAAAATAATGAAATTTTCCGAAAATTCATCTTCTATTTCTTTTTTATTTAGTCTTATAGAAGCTATGAAAAAAAATGTTTTTATTGTTATTTTGGCTTTCACGATGAATGCAACGGACCTAATAAAACCCTAGAAAGTTACAACAAGTCACTATGACCTGTAATAGCAAGTCATAATTTCATACATAACAAAACGAGATTAATGAATGCATAGTTCACATTAAAATGAGATTACGTATAGTTTGGATTATTTTAAGAAGCACACTCATAGTTGGTATTATTCCCTTGAAATAACCCAATAAAATAATACCAATTTTTTTTATTAATAAAATATTTTCAAATTTAATATTTTTTTTCATATTATCTTTAACTTTGAATTTTAATGAATTTTTTAAGATCAATATTTGAAACTCGACTTAACTTGAAAGTAATTTGATTAAAGTTTGGAGAACCATTAGCCACATGCGTTTATTAAATCTGTGGCTAAAAAATAATTTCGCCACGGAAGTTAATTATGTCGTGGCTAAATAATATTTGCCACTGAACAAATTCGTGGCAAAATATATTTTTGCCACAGGTGTGGCATCTTTCGTGGCAAGAGTGATTATTGGCCACGACTTTAATAAAATTCGTGGCGCAAGTGAATTTTCGCCACGGGGAAAAATGTTCCCATGACATATTTTTTTTCCCAAGTAGTGAATCAAATTTTTTCCGTGGCTAGGTAAAATTTAGCCACAAATAACAAATTTCTGTGGCATAATTCGGGGCGCAAGTGTCAATTTGTTGTAGTGTGTGCTCCCCTTTTGGCGATATTAGGAGAATACCGACCCCAAATCCACGGAAGTTGGATGCCCCATCAAAATACAAATCCCATGTTTCGGTGTCAGTATGGAATATGTCTTCATCTGGAAAAGCCCAAGTATCGGTATATCCCTCCTCAGATACCGGACTATCGGCGAGGAACTCGGCTACTACCCGGCCTTTGATGGCTTTTAATGGTACAAATTTGAGGTCGAACTCGGCTAACATTAAAGTCCATCTGGACATCCGGCCGTTGAGAATGAGTTTCTCGAATAGGTACTTTATCAGATCCATTTTGGATAAAACATGTACCTCGTGGCTAAGCATATAGTGTCGGAGCTTTTTAGTGGCCCATACTAAAGCTAGGCACGTTTTCTCGAGCATTGTATATTTGCATTCATATTCTAGGAACTTTTTACTGATGTAGTAAATAGCCCGTTCTTCTGATTCGACCGTCTGGGCCAGCATAGCCCCCATGGCTGTCTCGGTTGTCGTTAGGCTATAACGACAAAGGCAAACCGGGTTGAGGTGGCATTAATACCGGCGGAGCAGACAAAATCTCCTTGATCTTATCGAAAGCCGCTTGACATTTATCGTCCCATAGTACCTGTTCCCCTATCTTCAGTTTTTTGAAAATGGGCTCACATACCATGGTTAGCCTCGAAATAAACCGGCTGATGTATTGGACTTTCCCGAGAAACCCCCTTATTTCTTTTTCGGTTTTGGGTGGTTGCATCTCGGTGATGGCTTTGATTTTAGCTGGGTCAACCTCGATGTCGCGTTGGCTAACGATATGGCCCAGTAATTTGCCTGATGTTACCCCAAAACTACACTTTTGAGGGTTTAGCCTCATGTTGTACTTACGCAGCAACATGCCCATCTCGGCTTTTAGACTTGACGATCATATCATCCACATAAACCTCCACCTCCTTATGCATCATGTCATGTAATAAGGTGGTGGCTGTTCGTTGATAAGTGGCCCCAGCGTTAATGAGATCAAATGGCATGACGGTATAACAGTAAGTTCCCCACGGCGTGGTGAAGGTGGTTTTACCCATGTCCTCTTCGGCCATCTTGATTTGATTGTACCCAGCATACCCGTCCATAAATGATAGGAGGGCATGATCAGCCGTGTTGTCCACCAGTATGTCGATGTGTGGCAACGCAAAATCGTTTTTTGGGCTGGCCTTGTTAAGGTCCCGGAAATCTACACATACCTGCACCTTGCCGTCCTTCTTGGGTACCGGCACGATGTTTGCAACCCAGTCTCGATATTCAAACACTTGTATAAAGCCTGCCTTGAATTGTTTGTCTACCTCTTCTTTGACTTTGAGAGACCACTCAGGCTTCATCCTTCGAAGCTTCTGTTTTACCGGCTTACACCCATCTTTTATGGGTATGCGGTGTTCAACTATTTCCCGATCTATCTCTGGCATGTCCTTGTAGGACCATGCGAAGACATCCTTGAATTCTTGGAGGAGGTTTGTGAGTTGTTGTCTCTCCTCGGGATCTAGGGATAATCCTATCTTAAGCATCTGGGGCTCTAAGGTTGTTCCCACATTGATAGACTCGGTTTCCTCGATTACTGGGTCTCGGGATTCCCTCTGTTCTAGCTGCTTGATCAGATGCGGAGGCAAGGACACCTGTTCATCGGGTTTTTCAATGTCATTGCAAAAAATATTTTCGAAATTGAAAGTATTTTGAAAATAAGACAAGTCATAAGCGGAACGTTTTCGTTATTATTGATGGTAAATTTCGAAAACAGCTCAAAGAGAGCGGCCATCTGATCATTGGTCAGAGGCGGAATTGGGAGCGCCTTCGGGACAGACCCCGAGGCTCCGGTGGTAGTGGCTACAGGGAGGGAGGGGTTACAGTTTGGACTCTAGCACCAGATCCCTTAGACTCGAATACAGACTCAGACTCTTACTCTGACTCTGACTCTGACTCGGAATCGGTGTCCGGCATGTCTCCTTCACCGGTGGTTAGCTTGTACACTCGGCCCTGGCCGTCGGTCCACTTAATGGTCTTTCTCCATGCTCTTTTCCCGGTATCAGCACCGACCTCTGAGACCAGCTTTGAAGGGTCGAACCTGTTGCTTCGAAGGATCAGGTTCACCAAGTCTTCTTTAGGGGTCAGGATAGCCTTGTCTTCCCCAAATAAGAGCCCCAGCACGGGCTCGGCATTGTCAGCACCCTCCTTGGATTCAGATTGGATTCAACAAACCCCAAATTAGGATAATATCATAAATAAGAAAAAACCAATTGGAGAATCTTTTAATTATTATAATACATATTTAATTTATTATATATTAAAACAATATCGGAAAATAAATTATAAAAATGAAATAATTAGATTCGTGGTAAAAAATGCTTTCTTTAGAGTATAAATTTCATATTATTTGTTTCAAATTATGTGATGAATTTATTACATATAACAGTTGTAATATTATCCCACATCGACAATCGACAAATTATAATATGATGATGAAATTCTATATTATAAATAAGAGTAACCATTCGTTCTTCGATATCTACCAAAAGTCTTTTGAATCTAAAAAAAGAGTTCTTAAAACTATAAACCTCAATTAATTATCCTATATTAAAAAATTATGATGAGGTGATCAAATTTTATATTATATCAAAAAAATTATGATGAGGTGATGAAATTTTATATTATAAATAAGAGTAATCATTCGGATTTAAATATCGACCAAGAAAAACATTTAAATTATCCCACATCGAAAAATTATGATGGGCTGATGAAATTCTATATTATAAATATTAGTAATCATTCGGTTTTAAATATCGACCAAAAACTTTTGAGTCTTAAAAAACTTTTAATATATAAGACTACAAATTTAAAATCATCTCACATTGAAATTATAGTGAGGTGGTGAAATTCTATATTATAAATAAGAGTAATGATGTATTTTTTTTAGTCTTAAAAAGAGCTGATGAAAGACTATATACTTAAATAAATTATCTCACATCGAAAATTTTTGATACTTTGTTCTTAAATATCAATAAAAAAAACTTTTAAGACATAAAAATCTCTTAATAAGACTACAAATTTAGGTAAAATAATCTCACATCGAAAAATTATAATAAGATGATGAAACTTTATATTATTATTAATACCCCGTAGTAATCATGTGCTCTTAGATATTAACCAACAATTTTTGAGACTTACAATAAAGTTCCTTAGACTAAGACTGTATAGTTAAAGTATAATTATCCCGCATCAAAAAATTAAGATTGGTTGATGGAATTCTATATATTATAAATAAGTTTAATCATTTGTCTATAAATAAAAGTTCTTAATTAGACTATATCTAAACTTAAATAAACTTAAGTAAATTATCCCATATCAAAAAATTATAATAAGGTGATTTTTTTTATTATATAAATAAGAGTAATCATTCATAAAAAATATATACTCCAATAAGATGATCAAATTCGAATATATAAATAAAGAGTAATCGTCTAACTTAGATATAAAAACAATCTATTTTAAGTCTTAAAAATAGCTCGATCAAATTCGATGTAAATAAAGAGAAATCGTCTATCCTTTAACTTAGATATAAAAACAAACTAATTTAAGTCTTAAAAATAGCTCTTAAAACTATACACTTAATTAAATAAATTATACCACATCGAAAAATTATGATGAGGTGATGAAATTTTATATCATAAATGAGTAGTCTTTCGGTTTTAAATATCAACTAACAAAATATTGAGTCTTAAAAAGCTTTTGAAAATACTAAAAACCTAAATTATTCCACATCGAAAAAATTAAAATAAGGTGATGATTCTATATTATAAATAAGAGTAGTCGTGCGTTTTTATGGGTCTTCAAAGCATATCTTAAAACTATAAACCTTGAGTCCTATATCAAAAAATTATGATGAGACGATAGAATATTATATTATAAATAGGGTTTTTTTGCGAAACACGACCTTTAAAAAAAACATTTTGCGAAACACAACCTTTAATAAAAGTTCTTGTGAGACACAACCTTTAATAACAATTCTTTGCGAAACACGACCTTTCGCCGGAGTTTGACCAAAAATAAAAAAAACATCCGACATTAACCAAGATTGATGATATAAGTCACGTGACCTTCCTAATTTTTTTAGTAAGCATTAAAAAATAAAATAAAACCAAATGTTCTAATTTCCTAAACTCAATATCACATGTTTACTTCATCCTCATTTCTTCACTTCATCCTCATTTCTCATTCCTCTTTTATTAGTCATTACACATTCATCTTCATCATTTTCAAATTAGTTAAATACACACTAATCTTCATCGAAGTCCTCAAAGCAGCAGGAATGCCACTGCACACCAACATTTGTGAAGAGGTGTTGATAATGAATTGGAACTCCCGATGGACATTTTATGGCAAAGAAAAAAAAAGTTAGGAAGTGAAGGTAAAAGAGAGATGAGATATGTTTTGGTTACTTAAGGTATTTAATTTGGAGGGAAAATGAATATGGTTTTGGAGGGAAAAGATAAAGAAACAAGCATGTGGCTTACTATTAATTATTTTGGTCAACGTCGTTTTTTTTTTTTGAATTTTTGGTCAAACTCCGGCAAAGGGTTGTGTTTCGCACAAAAAGTTTATGTTTTGCAAGAACTTTTATTAAAGGTTGTGTTTCGCAAAATGTTTTTTTTAAAGTTGTGTTTCGCAAAAAACTCTTATAAATAAGATTAATGTTTCGTTCTTAGATATCAATAAAAAAATTCTTTTGTTCTTAGATATCAATCAAAAAAATTGTGTCTTAAAAAATCTCTTAATAAAACTACAAACGTAAAATTATTTCCACTCCGAAAAATTATAATAAGGTGATGAAATTTTATATTATAAATAAGAGTAATCATGTATTCTTGAGTTTTAAAATAAACTCTTAAGACTATAAAATTAGCTGATATTAAGTTTGATTACTAATATCATGTGATCGATCATCTTATTTATTATAATGATATAGATTGATTAAGTTTCTTTTAACCAATATACATAACCAATGTAATTAAGCCAATTAACCCGTGCAGCGCACGGGCTTTAATCTAGCATTTTCTTATTAGAAACAAATGTATGTCAACGTTTTCTCTGACTTCGGAGTGTAAGTTGCATGAATGTGTTTAACTCATTCCATGTGTGTGTCTAATACATAATATAGGTACGGATTAACCAACAACCAAATACGTATCTGAATAATATGTGTGAGGACTTAAATCGTCATGTAATCGTGATAGAGGGTAAAAGTAGTAGAACTAAGCATAATCTGACTATGAAAGTAAATGACAGGATAAATATAGTAGTTTATTCTACGTCGTAAGCAGTCCAGTAGTTTTTTCGCTTGTACACGTTTTTTTATTTTGGATATTTCTTAAAGTAGTTGTAATGGTTATCTAAGGAAGTTGAATTTGCCCTTATTGTGTATGAAACTTTTTGGTTTTATTCTTGTGTTTTTTCCCCAACTTTCTTGATCCGTCTCTTCTGGATGATAATTTCATCTGTGTCAATTGCATCCTCGGTGTCGGAGTCCCTGCTTATTTTGGAAATTTTGTTATGGTGTATTAGTGTTTTGTGTAATTGTAGACACCCGCATTTTGCCTGCTAGTGTCTATAGCGGTTCCCAACAAAACACCCGATGATGATCGGACGTCAACGTGACTTAATATGCTCGAATACGGACTCAGAATCAATAGTATCCGACGTGGGCATTTAGCGGAGTGCAAATCTCACAAAACAGACCTCAAATTCAGGCCCAGTGGGTCGTTCCGAGCAAAATAAGACTAATTTGGGCCAAAATCGACAACAAAAATAAAAACCGTCTTTTGACGACCGGGTCAAAACCCGGTTAAAGACGAAACCGTCTCACAAATCAGCCAAATTCAGCTTCTCGAAACTGGCGCACAATTTAAAATTCAAATTAATCAATCAAATCAACAAGGTCAACACCTTCCTAAATTATCTCGATCCTCTTGATCCACTCGATCGAGTGGATTGACCCACTCGGTCGAGTGGAGCGTCATTCAGCAGATCAGGCCCGTTTTGAAGGGCACTCGATCGAGTGCACTAGGGCCAGTCGATCGAGTGACCCTAGGTCGGGGGGTAAAGCCTATAAATACCCCCTTAACCCCATTCATTTACACAAGATTTTCCCATGCTAAAAACCCTACACTTCTACCCTAATCCATCTTCATCACTTCAATACTACAAATCCTAAGCAACCTTAGTCTAAAAACCGAGTTAGCATCCCTCGTAAAACCGATACACACACATACATACAATCAAACCCGAGATCAAAACTTGCCAAAGACCCGAGAGCATCCTCTCCCTAACCATATACACCCTAACTCATCCTACATATCTCGACACTCCCGCGCTCACGCCGCTATTACGAGTCCGTTTCCGAGGCCATTAAGCATGTAGGTTGAGGGTGTCTTCAAACCCCATTTCTTTTTCTCCTTTCCTTTTTTTCGATTATATATGTATTATTATTATTATTATTATTATTATTATTATTATTATTATTATTATTATTATTATCATTATTATTATTATTATTATTATTATTATTATTACTAACCGCTAACACTAACCTTTAATTTTGTGCATACTAACTTTTTATTTATTTTCGTTTACTAACACTTTAATTCCGTATTCTAACATCTAACATTATTATACCGTGTATATATACATACTAATATCAAAATCTCGGTTTCGAATACGTTTGACTATGACGATCATCTAAAGTCCATCTAATTCCTTTACGAGTAACGACGGAGGTGGCGCCCTTTCGAGGAGCGCCGCCCCAATGTGCTCAAGGACGTGATGTGATCGTGATCGGTCATAGTTGAACGTATTTGATCCCATTTCCAAGATTAGTGCGGAACCCGTTGACACGAAAACCGACATCACATAATCCGAAAGGATTGGTTTCGATGTCTTGACGTACAGGGATGCAATTTCGTCACTAATTCAAAATTTCTAATTTAAACGATAACATTTTCATAAAAATACGATAACGGTGTTATAATCGCATACACGATTATAGCACCGGAAGCCGAATTAAATTCAAATCGTGCAATATTTGTATTTGATTTAGCCGACCATCGATTTTGGAAAATAAAATGAAACGAGTTATCACTCGTACAGGGGCTACTCGACCGAGTACATAGGCTACTCGATCGAGTAGCACCCAAAAATCTGGACAGTAGCTACGTTAAAGACACACTCGACCGAGTCAGGCCATGACTCGATCGAGTGGGTCCTGTAGCCCAGAAAACCGAGAGCTTCAATGCAACATTTGAGCCTCGTCATTTTTTTACGACATTTAATCGACACGTGCATAATCAATCACGTAATCCTAATTTTCAAAACTCATGCATATCACGACACCTAAAACGATTCTGATCGATGGTCTCGCACTATTAATTTTATGTCGACGACTCTTTAGTCGTATCCGACACATAATTAATTTAGACTCCATTTCTCGAGGTGATAAGTCGGGACAAGGCATCGAGGTTCGAGATCGGGTTAGCACCACACCTAGGTCTCGAACCTCCGTCCTTTGTTTAATACACCATATAATGTGTGTTTAATCGAAGTTCGTCCGTTTGCACAACTTACGGTCTAGTTTATATTTATTATATGCGGGTCCGTTTCTAGTTAACGTTTACCACTTCCTATTCGATTATTCTATTTTATTGCTCGTTGTATTGTGAATTCCGGGTTGTATTCCGCCCGTGTAATTTGTAATTTATTTACGAGTTTTCTATTTTCGATGTATGCCATTTATTTATTTAAATGAACATCACATGCTAAACAACTTCGACCATAGTTAGATTCATTAAATGACGTAGCAAACCAATAATTCACATGCTTAGCCCGAAAACGCTGTTTGCATATCATTTAATCGTTTTACTAGCGCGCGTACACGAACACGAACGATGTCTTAGTAGAGGCCGCCATTGTGCGGGCGGGGTTGGGTGTCCTTAGTGGGCTTCCCAACACGTACCCTCACTCCTTACTCAGAACCTTGGTTTCCGGATGTCCGAAACCATTGGCGCACGAGAGTCATTTTATATACGAAAACCGGTGTAAACGGTATCGGTATAACAATGCAAAGGGACGAGCCCCATAAACTCTGAAATCGAAGTGGGCTTACTTTGTGTATAGCCCATAACGACATAGAGTGGGCTCGAATGGTTCCGAATAACCACAAAATTTGGTGGCGACTCCATTTTGACTTAAATTTCGAACCCGAGAACAATCTTACTACGAGATTCATTCGCCTACCCAAACCCGCGCGTGGCCGCGTCGGGGTGGACCTACGTAATGTCCACAATTTGGCGACTCCGCTGGGGATACCTAATGTACCACATGTCATCGGGATTCCTAGGGTGAGACTCGAAGAGAAATCGTTCGAATATTAGTGTGCGCGCATTGGTTTAATGATTCATGCATAACCCAAATTTGCCCGGGCCGGTTACTTGTGACCGACGTCCCACTATACCGCGGTGCATTCCTAAATGGGTGCGCTAAAGACATCGATGGTGGAACTCGTATGGGTTTTGCGGCATGTCCTAAGACCAACTCGGCTTAGGGAGTCCGTCCTGATTTACGAGAAAGCCATCGTTGTTGGTATAGACCCTATTTTGACCGACCAAGACTTAGCGTAATGCATACATAAGCGTCGTTATAATGCTTGTTTGACTACGTGCTACTTGGTTTCCGTGTCAATTTTCAAAAACCGTCATTCAAAAAAATGCATCTTTCCAAAATACCAGATTTTGAAAAACCCGAAATACCGTCCGTTTCGGGACTCATCTTTTCAAAATATTCAAATTCAAAAACTCGGAATGCTGCAAAAATTTAGACTTACGATTTGACTCAAAATAAGCCTATTTTTTTAGCCGGCATGCTTCCCATTTCAAATTTCGAATTTTCGATTTCTTTTCGATTTTCGAATTTTCAAAATTCAATTTCAATTTTCAAATCTTCGTGATGCCATTCGCGATTTTCAAATCCTCGAGATTCCATTCTCGATTTTCAAATCTCCGAGATGTCGTTTTCGATTCTCAAATCTTCGGGATCTCATTTTCAATTTTCAAATTTTCGGAATTTTTTTTTTGATATTCAAATTTTCAAAATTCCAAATATTCAACTTTTCAAAAAACTCGGTCCTGTCGGCATGCTGCCAATTTCAAAAGACGGGACCGTCTCCCAATTTTTCAAAACGCGAATTTACTCGCAACCATTCTAACATTTCAAAATGCCCGGTCCTATTGGCCCACTACCAATTTCAGGATCGTCCTCTCAATTTTCAAAATACAATTATTTTTCAAAAACCTTCCTCATTATAGGACCTACCGTAATCTGTGTGTCGGGTCTTTTCATAATTTGTCGAAGGTCTATAGCGTCGAAACTCCGTCGATCCTACATCACGGGTTTCTTCCCCATCCTAGTCCGCCTTTTTATAAAGGCACAACCGACCAACAAGAGTCATACACTCGTAAATGGAAGGTTCGTAAACACTCGAGTCCTAACTAGAAAGTCACACGCAATTTTGCCTCCGACAGGACGGTCCCCACGACCTTTCCTAAGGGAATTTTGCCCGTCTTTCAATCCGTTAGTCGAGTCATCACAATTCGAGAATCCTTTAACTTAAAGGTCTACCCTAATCACAGGTCCACCCTTATTCAAGTCAAGTAAGGGTCTCTAGCGTCGAAACTCTGCCGATCTTACATCGCAAGTTTCTTCCCTTACCCCGTCTGCCTTTCCTCGAGGCCGAGTCAACCTTTTACAAGGCATAGCCCTGTAGCTAAAGGTTCGTGATCCTCACATCTAAGGGTCACTCGTCCGACACTTGAGTCTTAGCAAACCCTTCGGTCTCACTCGGGGGCTACCCATCAGCAGAGCGATCAATCACGGTTGCTCTAAGGGTCATGTCTTACACGTGGTGTCTCACGTATATCACTTTTTGAGTCACTTAGGTGTCACATCATCTGAGTCCTATAAGACTTAGTCTCATTTGGGGGCTATTCTCCGACGGGGCGATTAATCACAGTCGCTTCGAGAATCGCACCTTACAATTTTTTAGGAGAGTCTAACCCGAGTCTAACCCGAGTCGTCTTTCCTCCCGCGCAATTTCCTATGCCTTGGCGTGTTTGGATTCCGAAGCAACATTTCTGATTACGTGGGTATTCTCGCAGAGTATGGCACCCACAACCGGGAATAGGGACATGGAAAACACCATTAATGAAGTAAAAGCTTTGCTGGGAATAATGGTTAGTAAGCAGGCCATGTTTGAAACCCAACCAGGGTTCATAAGAGCCGACCAAGAGGCCTTGAATGCTCGTTTAACTGTCGTTGAAGAACAAGACTTCAATTATGGGTCGGTAAATACTGGGCCATTTGCCAAACTGATCAGCACGGTGCGTAAGCTTAAACAACAGTTCCATGCCTCCCAAGGGAATAACATTCATATTGAAAACTCCCGAGACTATACACCCATCATTGAGAAACTACCAACAGATCTCAACTTAGAGGGGTTACCCATATTCGAAGGGACGGAGGATCCATTACTACACCTCCGAGCCTTCAAAGCATTTATGGCGATCAAGGGGGTCAAAGCCGACATGTTCATCAATTTGTTCGGCGCATCCCACGGGAAATATCCAAAAGCCTGGTTCTATAGGCTTAATGCAAAAAGATTCCCCACTTGGGAAGATGTGGCTACCGAGTTCGCTAAAAACTATTCTGATAATACTGAACTTCAGACTACCATGCGGACTTTAGAAGTCATGGCCCAAGATCCAACAGAGGGTATCACCAAATACCTTCAACGTTGGCGGGCTGAGAGTGTTAAGCTGGTAGACAAGCCCAGCGAGAAGACACTAGTGGATGCATCCATCAACAACCTCCTACCCTCCTACCGCGTCCATCTTAGGTATGCCGGCATTTCAAACTTTGCAGTGCTTACCGAAATGGGCACTAGGATTGAAGACGATCTTCGACATAATGAAGATCTGGGTGAAGCTTCTACCGAGGGCTATACTGGACATCCACGTGAGTCCTTAGAAGCCGAAGACTACTGACAACCTCATCCAAGAGTCCAAATTTGATTTAAGTCCGAGTCTGAGTCCGAGTCTAGGATGTTCTATTTCTTTCAATTTCAAAGTCAGAGTCAGAGTCACCTGTATTCTGTCCTCTTTTTTTCAATCCAATAAAATCAGCCTTTTTCAATTTCTCATATATGTTTTCCTTATCTGTTTCCGAGAACATGATGAACATCATCATACACTGTGAGCACATGCACGTGACTATTATAGGCACATCTATAATGACGGTAGGAACTGAGACCCGTGTTTTCCCTTACCTGTTCCATGTCTGGCATAGACAGCCACATAACTACCCTTAGCAGGAGCGATATCGAATCCTATGACAAACCTAGGTAGTCTCCTAGTTTGGGTTCAAGACGGAAGGCAAGCCCATTTCCCACGATAAACACCCCTCCAATAAGACTAACCAATCCCTACCTTAGGCATTAGTCTGACCAGAAGCAAAAAAAAAAAGAAGCATCGTGACTCTATAAACTTGATGCCAAAAATACCCAACTCGGGACGATACTCCCACCAAGCCTACTCGGAATTATGATGACAATACCGAGATACAAATCACCATGCTTACCGTAGAGTACTCCACCGCGAGTTGCACTCACACAAACACCAACTAGGCTTACACCTTACAAGGGTTTAGCTCCACAAGCCTAATCCAACCGATGGGCCCACCCCCATATCCACCCGCAACACCATAGGGGGATAGTCGTGAAAAAAAAAACTGGACAAAAAAAATCAAAAGTCCAAGGAAAAAGCAAAAGGCCCAAAACAAAAGAGCTGGCCATAAAAAAAAAAGAACCCTCAGCATCCCCCGACCAGATACGGTCAATCCCTTGACCGGAGCACGGTCAACTTAAATGAAGAATCCCATGACCGGGGCTAAGAGGTCAACCCAAAAAAAAAAAACAAAAAAACACAAAATTCAAATACCCATGACCGGGGTACGATCAATTCAAAAATTACCGATGCCCGTACCATCAAATAGGGGAGAGATAATCAGGCTGGTCAGCTAACACCACACTTAGCCTTCCCACATTACAACCCTCAAGACCTTCTCGAGACCTAGGCTAAGAGACAGCCCGGAATTTTGAGGATTCAAGCTCCATAGGACACCCCTAACCATTAGGGCCAGACATGGAAATCAAATCCCGCATTATCAAAACTACTCTGATCGAAGTTCGAGTCATTTTTACTCGATTTCCCGCTTTCCTACCACATTACAATACCTTATCCTCAAAGCCTTAGCTCCACAAAATCGAGCTCCAGATTTCGAGTCATCAAAGCCACTTGCGACCTAGCTCCACATTTCTAAAAACATCCAAACCAGTTACCAGCCCCAAACACGGGAACTGAACCTGCTGTCGGCATAGAACATGCCCAAATAGTTCACACCACCTCTGGGGGCTACCCCGGAGAACGCTCACGGTCACGGGATCAACATCCTAACTATTCTAGCCCTTTGATCAAGACATCATTGGGAACACACCTAGCCTACACCATCGCTATGGCTAGCTACACACAAAGCCCTAATAAACTAGGCACCATAACATATCTTCCAAACCACCGAACTACGGCTTGGTTTGATTTCACTACACGTGAATACGTAGGCAGCCTTTCAAAAAGGGCACAACCACCCAAATTGACACCTATTCAAAAAAGCACCGTCATTCCGGTCACGACACTGTCATGTTCTCAACAGTTAGGTTTGTCGCCCTGGGGGCTTCTCTTAGGCAGAAGTTCTCCATCCACCCACATAATCCAAAAGACTTTCAAAAACTAGCCAACTTTCTATAGAGTGTCCTAGTACTCGGCTCAGTCGAAGACGAGAATCTGTTAGGATCTCGAAGCAACACCCACTTTGGGGATGCATCCCAAAACCAAACAAAATTCAAAAGAGCACTAGACTGCAGCATTGCTACTACTAAATCCTGTCATGCAGAAAAGACTACTGCCATTCCCCTATAACAGATCGTTCCCATTTCGACTTCGACCATGTTGCCACTCGCCTAGGCTATGGAATAGCGCAGCTTAAGAGTCTTGTCATCTTAGGTGGCCCACCCCTACCGAGTTACGGTCCAACCCCTCGAGAGTCCAGTCGTGTCTGTCAACTCGTCCGGTCACGTCCAGAGTCGAGTCTGTCGGTATGCCTCTCTCTTCAATAATTCTCACTTTGAAGTTTGCAAAACTTAGCTATTTGAGAAAATCCTTTTCAACAAGGTCAAATTTCAGTCTATTTCTTTTCTACCCCTTTTGAAAACCTATCTCCTAGCACGTGAGTTGCTTTTAGGACTTCAATTTCAAAACCAAGCAAAAATAATTTTCCCCAGCGCAAACTAGTCTATAGATGCTAACTGTATTTCCTATGTGCTATCTTGCTATATACTATGCCTGTTATTTCTGCCTATGTATCTAACATTTCAGGTACCAGCTAGTGCTTCCCAACGGAACATCAAAGGCGGTGTTTCTCCTGAAATGCTACATGCAAGTTGTCATGTGTCAGCATACGGGTACACCCAAGACTTCAGAGGCAAGTCCCTGCGCAGCTACTTTACTCCCCAGCATGAGTCGGTGTCTCTCCTGGAATGCTACATCCAAGATGTGATGTGTCGGCATACGGGTACACCTATGACTCCAAAGGCAAGTTCGACTCCCCACGGAGCTATCATCATCAGGATAGGTATGACCCTTTTTCTTATGGCTGGCGAGCCCTTGACGCAAGTCTAATGGACTATAAACGACCCGACCGGAAGGCTGCCAGGTCGTAATCCTCGATTGGCCTGGTAGCTACTCTGACTTTCGCCTTGTCCAAGCCTCAGTCAGAGTGGGGGCTCTGTAGACACCGGCATTTTGCCTGCTAGTGTCTATAGCGGTTCCAAACAAAACACCCGATGATGATCGAAAGTCAACGTGACTTAATACGCTCGAATACGGACTCGGAATCAATAGTATCCGACGTGGGTATTTAGCGGAGTGCAAATCTCACAAAACAGACCTCAAATCCAGGCCCAGTGGGTCGTTCCGAGCAAAATAAGACTAATTTGGGCCAAAAACGACACCAAAAATAAAAACCGTCTTTTGGCGACCGGATCAAAACCCGGTTAAAGACGAAACCGTCTCACAAATCAGCCAAATTCAGCTTCTCGAAACTGGCGTACAATTTAAAATTCAAATTAATCAATCAAATCAACAAGGTCAACACCTTCCTAAATTATCTCGATCCTCTTGATCCACTCGATCAAGTGGATTGACCCACTCGGTCGAGTGGAGCGTCATTTAGCAAATCAGGCCCGTTTTGAAGGGCACTCGATCGAGTGCACTAGGGCCACTCGATCGAGTGACCCTAGGTCGGGGGGTAAAGCCTATAAATACCCCCTTAACCCCATTCATTTACACAAGATTTTCCCATGCTAAAAACCCTACACTTCTACCCTAATCCATCTTCATCACTTCAATACTACAAATCCTAAGCAACCTTAGTCTAAAAACCGAGTTAGCATCCCTCGTAAAACCGATACACACACATACATACAATCAAACCCGAGATCAAAACTTGCCAAAGACCCGAGAGCATCCTCTCCCTAACCATATACACCCTAACTCATCCTACATATCTCGACACTCCCGCGCTCACGCCGCTATTACGAGTCCGTTTCCGAGGCCATTAAGCATGTAGGTTGAGGGTGTCTTCAAACCCCATTTCTTTTTCTCCTTTCCTTTTTTTCGATTATATATGTATTATTATTATTATTATTATTATTATTATTATTATTATTATTATTATTATTATTATTATTATTATTACTAACCGCTAACACTAACCTTTAATTTTGTGCATACTATCTTTTTATTTATTTTCGTTTACTAACACTTTAATTCCGTATTCTAACATCTAACATTATTATAGCGTGTATATATACATACTAATATCAAAATCTCGATTTCGAATACGTTTGACTATGACGATCGTCTAAAGTCCATCTAATTCCTTTACGAGTAACGACGGAGGCGGCGCCCTTTCGAGGAGCGCCGCCCCAATGTGCTCAAGGACGTGATGTGATCGTGATCGGTCATAGTTGAACGTATTTGATCCCATTTCCAAGATTAGTGCGGAACCCGTTGACACGAAAACCGACATCACATAATCCGAAAGGATTGGTTTCGATGTCTTGACGTAGAGGGATGCAATTTCGTCACTAATTCAAAATTTCTAATTTAAACGATAACGTTTTCATAAAAATCCGATAACGGTGTTATAATCGCATGCATACACGATTATAGCACCGGAAGTCGAATTAAATTCAAATCGTGCAATATTTGAATTTGATTTAGCCGACCATCGATTTTGGAAAATAAAATGAAACGAGTTATCACTCGTACAGGGGCTACTCGACCGAGTACATAGGCTACTCGATCGAGTAGCACCCAAAAATCTGGACAGTAGCTACGTTAAAGACACACTCGACCGAGTCAGGCCATGACTCGATCGAGTGGGTCCTGTAGCCCAGAAAACCGAGAGCTTCAATGCAACATTTGAGCCTCGTCATTTTTTTACGACATTTAGTCGACACGTGCATAATCAATCACGTAATCCTAATTTTCAAAACTCATGCATATCACGACACCTAAAACGATTTTGATCGATGGTCTCGCACTATTAATTTTATGTCGACGACTCTTTAGTCGTATCCGACACATAATTAATTTAGACTCCATTTCTCGAGGTGATAAGTCGGGACAAGGCATCGAGGTTCGAGATCGGGTTAGCACCACACCTAGGTCTCGAACCTCCGTCCTTTGTTTAATACACCATATAATGTGTGTTTAATCGAAGTTCGTCCATTTGCACAACTTACGGTCTAGTTTATATTTATTATATACGGGTCCGTTTCTAGTTAACGTCTACCACTTCCTATTCGATTATTCTATTTTATAGCTCGTTGTATTGTGAATTTCGGGTTGTATTCCGCCCGTGTAATTTGTAATTTATTTACGAGTTTTCTATTTTCGATGTTTGCCATTTATTTATTAAAATGAACATCACATGCTAAACAACTTCGTCCATAGTTAGATGCATTAAATGACGTAGCAAACCAATAATTCACATGCTTAGCCCGAAAACGCTGTTTGCATATCATTTAATCGTTTTACTAGCGCGCGTACACGAACACGAACGATGTCTTAGTAGAGGCCGCCATTGTGCGGGCGGGGTTGGGTGTCTTTAGTGGGCTTCCCAACACGTACCCTCACCCCTTACTCAGAACCTTGGTTTCCGGATGTCCGAAACCATTGGCGCACGAGAGTCATTTTATATACGAAAACCGGTGTAAACGGTATCGATATAACAATGCAAAGAGACGAGCCCCATAAACTCTGAAATCGAAGTGGGCTTACTTTGTGTATATCCCATGACGACATAGAGTGGGCTCGAATGGTTCCGAATAACCACAAAATTCGGTGGCGACTCCATTTTGACTTAAATTTCGAACCCGAGAACAATCTTACAACGAGATTCATTCGCCTACCCAAACCCGTGCGTGGCCGCGTCGGGGTAGACCTACGTCATGTCCACAGTAATAATATAACGATACTAGGTGTGAGTGTAACAATGGCGGCACTCGTTCTAGGACAAGCTTTCTTTTATCCTTTTTTTTTTGGGGTGTCTCCGGTAAATTCTCCTGTTTTATCTGCCCTGGATGATCTCCGTGTTCTTCCATCTACCAAGTTGATAGGCCGTCAGTAAGATGCATATATTTAATTTGTTGTCACAATTTATGTTTATTGATTTGTTTCTCTTTTGATTTCGTAGGTTCGATGCTGCGTAATTACCTTCTTGGATTCATCCATGGTTTTTGATTTCTTCTTAGCTTACTACTCAACCACGAAAGTCTTTTGAACTTTTAGCTCCCTCACACTGCCAAATTTGTTTATACCACCTACCTTCACTTTGAATGTGTACTTTTTTCCAACACATTGTTGTAGAATGTCATATACTTTGTCCTTCTCTTCCTTCTGGAAGACGAACTTAATGTTAAATTTTTATTAATTTTATATTTATTTGTGTATGTTCAAAAAGAATATTTACCTTTTCATATATGTTCAACAACGTCTCTATTGGTTTCTCTATGACCTTTTAAGCTTCCTTGTTAAAAATTACCAAGGTGGTTTAGGATTCATCATCATCCAATATTATAGCCATGATCATGTACCTGTTTTGGGTATTGAAATGAGTTTTATAAAATTTGAAGATACGAATTTGAATTACTTCGCTGTCCAACAATATGAAGTCCATTGATAGTGCTTGACTAATTTTTTTTTGGGATTGACCTTCCATATTCTAGTTGCTCTTGCAGTTATTTGATATTTGGATTTAGAGGGGAGTAATCAAGCAATGATAGTTGTTATAGGTGCCATGTCAGCTTGCTTGTTATGTGTGTTTTGTTTGTGGTGTATCTTCTCCGGAAAACTGATTTGGATTGTCAGTTGTGGGCTTTTTATAGTGTTTATGCTATTGATGGGGGTCGGTAGCCTGCCACGGGTAGCCCGCCATCCGGGCCCCGGGAAAGCCCGACCCGAAGATAGAGAAGAGCCTGCTTGGCAGGCCATCAAAGCAAAACCTTGTTGGGCCTCCAAAAGGTGATCTCAGCTACCCCGAGCTCCAGGCGAGCACCTCCCTGCCCGTTAGGGTCACGCCGCGCACTGGCTAAGCCAGTTAAACCCCCCTGCCTGCCAGTCCTCAGGGCACCCTCCCGCCTGGCAGGGTCAGAAGGGGGAAATCATAGCCCTTCCGTCCAGGCCTAAGGTAAAAGGGGAATGAGTGGACGAGGCGAACCCACGTGTCACCTTCCCGTCCACTCATTCCCCCCTCTTTCCCTCTCTCTCTTTTCTCTCTCTTGAGGAAAGGTATAAATACTTTGCCATTTCCCACATGATAATGGTTGAGCTTTCTCTCTCTAGACTCTTACTCTAAAACCGCCACCTTACTGCTCACGAGTAAAGTTCCTCAAGGCATTTCACGGACTAACTTAGGCATCGGAGAAGGTTCCCCCGGACACCTCCGGGGCCCTGTGCGTTCTGTGTGCAGGGAGCAAGCCATCTCCGCCGGGAAGGTCCAATCACCGGAGTAAGAGCAAAGAGGGATCAAAGAAAGTCATACGGTCATCATCAAAGTAGCATCAAAATCAAAAGACCCGAATCCGAAGTCGGGTCTATTGTTTCCGTGACCAAAACAATTTGGCGCCGTCTGTAGGGAGATTCAGTTGTGCTCACGAGTTACCCACAAAAATCAACCATAACCAAAAAAATGCCTGAAATTATTGAAACCAGTTCTGGGGCGTGTCCGACGGTACCACCGGTGATCCCCCTGTACGACATGCCCCTACCAGAGATAACGCCCACCGCCACAATCCCAGGGGTGGGGAGGGCTAGTCTCCAGGGGGCGCCCGTCAAGGAAACCGCAATTGCAGCTGGGCAGATGGGTCACCAGAGGCCCATCTTGAATCTCACTCCTGCCCAGCTTGCTCAGACTGCAGCCTTCTTCTCAGCCATGCTCAATCAGAAATTCACTCCGGAGGACCTGGTGGGCAGGATCGCCACAACCCCCAGGCACCTTCACTTCGAAAGTATGGAAGGGGCCGGGGGCACAAAGCGGACCGCTGCCAGGAATGCCCAAAGGAAGGCGAGAAAGACCGCTTAGGGGTATGTGCAGGCCCAGAAACGGATCACCACCGGCAACCAAGAGCAGCCTGCTCAACAACATGCATTTTTTATACATACCACTGAGTCCACGTCAGCTATCGAAAAAAGAGGCTTGTCCCAAGATCTCCAGGAGCGGATGAGGCCCAGGGAGCCCGTCTCAAAGTGCCTGGGGGAAAAGCAGGGTGGGGTCTTTTCCAGGCTAACGCCGGCTGAGTCACAGCGAGCCCCAGGGTTGTCCCAGAGCCTGCAGTCAAGACTCAACTATGGACAGCCGCTGGGATCAAGGTACCGCCAAGGTGATAACCTCGAACCGCCTCAGAAGAAACGACCCAGACGCCACTCCCCTGCGAGGGAGGATGAAGCTATGAGTAGGCAGCCGCCCAGGCACCGCTCCCCCAGTATTGGAAAACCGACCCCTGGCCAATGGGACGACTACGGTTACCACTCTGTTGGAAGCAAGTCGAAAATGGTGGGCAGACCTACCAAGACCCCACTTCACCCTGAAGTGCAGGGGCATCCTATCCCTAAGATTAAAATGCCTTCTGTCAATCAAGTTTGATGGAACTACCGACCCGGAAGATCACCTGGCAGCCTATGAAAGTCACATGGGGATGTACGATGCTGTCAATGCGGTCTGGTGCAAGATTTTTCCTACCACCCTGGTGGGTCTGGCTCAAGGATGGTTCAGGGATCTACCGCAGGGGTCAATCAGTTACTTTATAGAATTGGCCGAGGCCTTCTTGGACCAATATGAGGGAACAAGAGGCGCCGGCTAACCCATTTTGATCTAATGACCCTCAGGCAGAAAAAGGGTGAGACTGTCAGAGATTATCTAAAGAGATTTGATCTTGCCTTCCAACAGGTCAGGGAGATCGACGACCCTACTGCAGCATACGCATTAACCAACTCGTTGCTCCCAGGGGAGATGAAATATCAAATGATTAGAGTCAAGCCATAAACTCTGGCCAAAGCTTAGAAAATTGCCGAGGGCTTCATGCTGCAGGAAGAGTTCCACAGTCTGCCGGATACCCACATAGGGCCTTCCAGGTCACATGGGGGATCGCAGGGTGGACGCAGCAGGGGTGAGGCAGGCAAACAGAGAAATGAGGAGGAAGAGACTCCAAGAAAGAAGCGTGTGGCTTATCAGCCCAGGTTTGATAGCTACACAGCTCTCAACAAATCCAGAGCAGAGATTTTTGAACTGGAAAACGAGACGGCCAAGTGGAACCGCCCGAGTAAACCGCGCAGTCCAAAGGGTGATCCAAAGAAGTTTTGCACATTTCATGATTGCGTTGGGCATACCACTGAGGAATGCCGCCATCTAAAAGACAAGATTGAGAAACTCATAAGGAATGGTTGGTTGAGTACCTATGCTTCGAGAAACAAGAGTCAAAAGGAGACGGTAGACAAGCCCGAGGGCTCAGTGCAAAACCGTCTAATAATCCATGTGGTGTCGGGAGACGCGGAAGGCCAGACAAGTAAGAGAGGCCAAAAAAGACAAATCCGTGAGCTGCGAAACCAGATATGCTACGCTGAGAGGGCAGGGAGCCCAAGAGGCCTGACCCTGAGCATCACCCCACAGGATGCAGGGCGGGTAATTTACCCTCACAGCGACCCCCTGGTATTGTCTCTCGTCATGAGCAATCATATTGTGAGGAGGTGTATGGTGGATATAGGAGCCTACACCAACCTGCTATATGTGGACATGACATAGGTCCACCCCGGCGCGGCCACGCGCGGGTTTGGGGAGGCGAATGAATCTCCATATGAGATGGTCAAATTGAAATTTAAATCGAAGTAGGAGTCACCACCGAATTTTGTGGTTATTCGGAACCATTCGAGCCCACTCTATGTCGTAATGGGCCGTATACAAAATACGGCCCATTTCCGATGTCAGAGTTTATTGGGCTCGTCCCTTTGCATTATGATACCGATACCGACATTATCGGATATCGTGTATTGAATGACTCTCGTTGCCAATGGATTCGGACATCCAGAAACCATGGTTCTGAGTAAGGGGTGAGGGTACGTGTTGGGAAGTTCACTAAGAACACCCAACCCCGCCCGCACTTAGCGGCCTTTACTAAGATATCGTTCGTTTTTGGTGTACACGGGTTAGTTCGACGGTTGAATGATATGCAAACATTATTTTCCTAAGCATGTGAGAAAAAAAAATAAGTGGGTTGCTAAGTCGTTTAATGCATATTAAACTAATAACGTCAAAGTTATTTTAGCATGTGAGGTTCGTTTTAGTCTAATAAAACAATAAAAACAAATAAATAGCTACAAACACGAGAAAACGAGTTAGTAACGATGAATAAATCGAATAAAGGCATAAATAAATAATATGCATGATTTTGAAAAAGATTTATGACACGCGAAAAATACTTGTCAAAATCTGAAAATATACCGAGAAAACCGCTGTTTTATGTGAGAAAACGATGCTGGAAAAATCGGAAAAAAAACGAAAAAAAGGCTGCGGCTTACAGCAGCCCGCGCGACTCGCCCGGGAGGGGCGCGACTCGCGCGGGTGGCTGTCTCGGATTCGATTTTCGAAAATTATTAATTTTGATAAATCGCGTACAAATATGGATTAATTTATACTCGATTTATATTTTCGTCGTATTCGATATTCGATTATGAAATCGATATCGAATAGTCGGAATGGTTTTAGAAAAGGTTTTGAAAAAAGTTTGTTTTGAACGAAAAGTAAAAAAAAGAATTTTGAACGAAAAAGATGTTAATTCTCTCCGCGTTAAAATCGTTGTATTTTGTTTAAAAAGATGTAACGATTTATTTAGCATCAACGAAATTTAATTAATTTAGTTCTTGTTAGATATGATATTTGATTAGAGAATCAATATCGTATTTTAAGAACGTTATACAAAAATTATTTTTTTTAGTATCGATTATTAAAAATAAAAATATGTGACGAACGACCCATATTAATAATACAAAACGATCGACGACTCGTAAAAAAAAAGTGACAGACGAAAAAAAAGAAAAAAAGACGTGAGAGAGAGAGAGAAAGGAGAAGAATCGGGTTTGATTTACACCCTCAACCTACATGCTTTATTTTCTCGGTATGGAGCTCGTTGGAAAGTGGTTTAAACTTAGGAGCGTCGAGATGATGCGGGTGAGTTTGGGATGGTGCGTTTTTTAGGACGTGTGGGGCGTCGGGTTCGGCCGAATGGGGGTGGTTTCGTCGGTATTTCGAGACTTCTTTGGGAATACGTCGGGATTTGCTTTGTATTATTTTTTTAGATATCGAGGATGTATGTATGTTGGATGTGTGAATGTGTATTTCGATCTGTGAAAATTGTGTTTTTTGTGTTGAACGGGAGGTCCTATTTATAGGGGTCGAGGTAGTCTTGCTTGTGTGACAAGAAATACCGATTTGGATAGGAAACACGAGAGTTCGAAAGGGAATGAAAGTCTCGTTTCTTGGTGGGGAAGCCAAGTAACTCGGCTGAAAGGGAAGTATTTTGGCTGTTTAGGGAGTTCTAGCCGAGTGTCTGAGCTCGGTTTGTGAACTGTTTCGGTTTCAGGATAGAATTCCTACTTGAGATCGAATTCTATCCTTAAACGGATTTGTTTAATATTTTTTGAAGATGATTTTTGTAGTATTTGGGACCGGATCAGCCGTGTGAGGTGTCACGGCTGACTCGTGTGTCTCGAGAATATTTTTGACCGGGTTTTGACTCGGTCACTAAAAGACGGTTTTACCCCTGGTGTCGGAATCGACCCAAATTAGTCTTATTTGACTCGAAACGACCCACCGGGCCTGGATTTGAGGTCGGTTTTGTAAGATTTGTACTCCGTAATAAGCCTAAGCCAAATGTCCATGATTTCGAGCCCATATCCGAGTCCATTAAAGCATGTTTGCATCCGATCATCATCGGGTGTTTGGCGGGACCTACTATAGACACCTGGCGGTCAAAATGTGGGTGTCTACAGAGCCCTCACTCTGACTGAGGCTTGGACAAGGCGAAAGTCAGAGTAGCTACCAGGCCAATCGAGGATTAAGACTTGGCAGACTTCCGATCGGGTCGTTTAGAGTCCATTAGACTTGCGTGAAGGGCTCGCCAGCCATAAGATAGAAATCATACCTAGATAGATGTCAATAATGTCGCGGGGACTTTTCTTAAAAAGTCTTGGGTATGTCTGTTTACAGACAATCCCATCTTGGAATTGCGCGGGAGCTTGTCTTGGAGACTATGGGTGTGTCTGTTTACAGACACGTCCCATCTTAGAATTACGCGGGTGCCTTCATTGGAGGCTATGGGTGTACCTGTTTACAGACACGTCCCATCTTAGAATTGCGCGGGAGCCTCCATTGGAATCTGTGGGTATACCGCTTACTGATAATCCCACCTTGGAATAGCGCGGGAGCCTCCATTAGAAGCTGCGGGTGTACCGCTTACTGATACATCCGATTCTTCAGTAAAAATGTTGCTTGAATTTTCACTGGGAATTTTCTTTTGAGGATTCTCCGAAAGTCTTGGGACACCTGTATGCTTTGCATGCAACATTCAGATAAAACATCGACTCACGCTGGGGAAGAAATGATTTTTGATTGATTTTTAGAAAGAAAATGCCGAAATTTTTTGAAAATTTTTGGAAACGCTGAAAATTTTGAATTTTTTTGGAAATTAGAATGCTTGGTATAACTTGATTCCCGATCAGATTCTGACACTGACTTCTAAAATCCTCTGGTTAGGCCTGTATGCCTTGATGAAGTGTGATAAAAATTCCTATTCCCGTGGTGACTAGGAAAGGGATTTTCTCAAATGGCTAAGTTTTGCAAATTTTAAAATGAGAATTTGGAGAGAGACATGCCGACAGACTCGACTCTGGACGTGACCGGACGAGTTGGCAGACACGACTGGACTCTCTAAGGGTTGGACCGTGACTCGGTAGGGGATGGGCCACCTAAGATGACAAGACTCTTAAGTTGCTCTATTCCGTAGCCTAGGCGAGTGGCAACATGGTCGAATCCTCGGAACGGGAAAGATATGTTATGAGACAGTTTCCGTACGACAGGGCTTTGTGGTAGCAACGCCGTAGACCGATGTTCTTTTGAATTTTTTTTTTTTGGTTTCGGGGCATATTCCCCCAAAGTAGGTATTGCTTCGAGTCCTGACAGATTTTCATCTTCGACTGAGCCGAGTACTAGGACACACTATAGAAAGGAAGCTAGTGTTTGAAAAGTATTTGGATTTTTGTGAGTGGAAGAAAAACTTCTGCCTAAAAGAAGCCCCCAGGACGACAAAGCTAGCTGCTGAGAACATGACAGTGTCGTGACCGGAATGATAGTGCTTTTTGAATGAGTGTCAATGTGGGTGGTTGTGCCTCTGTTGAAAGGCTGCCTACGTTTTCACGTGTAGTGAAATCAAACAAAGTCGTAGTTCAGTGTTGAAAGATATATTATGGTGCCTAGTTTATTAGGGCTTGGTGTGTAACTAGCCATAGCGATGGTTAGGCTAGGTGTGCTCCCAATGATGCCTTGATCAAAGGGCTAGAATATTTAGGATGTTGATCCTGTGATTGTGAGCATTCTCCGGGGTAGCCCCCAGAGGTGGTGTGAACTATTTGGGCATGTTCTATGCCGACCGCAAGTTGAATTCCCGTGTTTGGGGTTGGTAACTGGTCTAGATGTTTTTGGAAATGTGGTGTTAGGAAGTAAGTGGCTTTGATGATTCGAAATCTGGAGCTCGATTTTGTGGAGCTAAGGCTTCGAGGGTAAGGTATTGTAATGTGGTAGGAAAGAGGGAAGTCGAGTAATAATGACTCGAACTTCGATCGGGGTAGGTTTGATACTGCGGGATCTGGTTTCCATGTCTGGCCCTAATGGTTAGGGATATCCTATGGAGCTTGAATCCTCAAAATTCCGGGCTGTCTCTAGCCTAGGTCTCGGGAAGGCCTTGAGGGTTGTAATGTGGGAAGGCTAGATGTGGTGCTAGCTGACCAGCTTGATTGTTTCTCCCCTATTTGATGGTTTGGGTTTTGATAATTTTGAATTGATCGTTTCACTTGAGTTGATCGTTAACTATGGTCATGGGTTTTTGAATTCTTTGGGTTGACCTCTTAGCCCCGGTCATGGGGTTCTTCATTTGAGTTGACCGTGTTTGGTCGAGGGATGTTGATAATTTGATCATGGCCAGCTTTTTTGTTTTGGCCTTTTGCTTTTTCCTTGGACTTTTGATTTTTTTTGTCCAACTTTTTTTTTGTCGGTCAGACTAAACACATAAGATAGGGATTAGTTAGTCTTATTGGATGGGTGTTTATGGTGGGAAATGGGCTTGCCTCCCGTCTTGAACCCAAACTAGGAGACTACCTAGATTTGTCATAGGATTTGATATCGCTCCTACTAAAGGTGGTTATGTGGCTTTCTATGTCAGACATGGAACAGGTAAAGGAAAACACGGGTCTTGATATCCTGCAGTCATTATAGATGTGCCTATAATAGTCACGTGCATGTGCTCACAGTGTATGATGGTGTTCATCATGTTCTCGGAAACACATAAGGAAATATATGAGAAAATAGAAAAGCTGATTTTATTGAAATATGAAAAGAGGACAGAATGCAAAAGACTCTGACTCTGATTTGGAAATGAGGATGTAGGGTATCCTAGACTCGAACTCAAACTTAGACTCGAATCAAATCTGGATTCGGATACTTGATTGGTTGTTTCTTTTCTTTGTTAGGTCTTTGATTAGTGCCACGACTCCCCTAAACTCGGCTTTGCGCAAATGCAAGAGAGGGTGTCAAACTAGACACAGCCCGGGGGGACGGGAAAGACTAAGACTCTTGAATCGGGATACTCGAACGTTGACCTAGACAAAGTAACGACCGCGAATTGGACTCGAGCTACATAAGGGTGAATCCGAAAATGGGGGCGACCGTGTTTGACCGTGTCGCGTCCTTGGCCCAACCATGGTGACCTAACCCTAGGTGACTCGAGTGTTCTTAGCATAGGTACGACTTGAAGAAGGCATCATAAGGACGCCGGTGTAGGATGGATGTGGGGTACTCCCTAGGGTGACCATGGTTGACTGCTCGGGTGGAGGACAGCCCCCGAGTGAGACTAAAGACTTTGGTAAGACTCATATGGTGTGACATCTAAGTGGCTCGAAAGTGGGATACGTGAGACACGTGTAAGACAAGACCCTTAGAGCAACCGTGATTGATCGCTCTGCTGAAGGGTAGCCCCCGAGTGGGGGTGAAGACCGACTCTTAGACGGGTGACTCGTGGATGGTGGGCCTTCCTTAGGATTCGGCAAAGTGGGCCTAGTCCCGTGTGAAGAATGACCTACGTGTGAGCTATTCCCCAGACTTTGGACCCTAAAGTGTAAATGGGCTTCCCTTTGTAGGGGTTTGTCCTACGTAGGTGGGCCGTGCCATGATAAATAAGGCGGACTTGGATAGGGTAGAAACTCGTGATGTAAGATCAACGAAGTTTCGACGCTAGAGATTCTAACAACTTATGACAAGACCCGACACTACTAAATACGGGAAGTCCTAAGAAGAAGAAAGCTTTGAAAGGAGAATTTGGATTTGAAAAACCCGAACAAAGTCGGATCGGAAGGCCCGATTTTTTTTTGAAAATCGGAACAAAGGTTTATCGGGCCCAGATTTTGAATTTTTTGAAAAGTTTGGACAGCATACCGGCTAGAAAATAGGCTATTTTGAGTCAAAATCATAAGTCCCAAATTCGGTAGCTTTCCGGGTTTGAAAAAAATGGATAACTTTCGAAAAAGATGCAAGTTTTTGAAAACGACGGTTTTTGAAAAGACGAGACACGGATCAAGTAGCACGTAGTCACGGAAACAGTATAATGACGCCATGTATGCTCTTAGTCTAAGTCTCGGTCGGTCGAATAGGGTCTATACAAACGACGATAGCTTTCTCGCAAATCAGGACGGTCTTCCTAAGCCGAGTTGGTCTTAGAACCTGCCGTAAAACCCATGCGAGTTCCGTCATCGAAGTCTTTAGTGCACCCATTTAGGAATGCACCGCGATATAGTGGGACGTCGGTCACAAGTAACCGGCCCGGGAAAGAATTAAGTTATACATGAACCATTGAACTAAAACGTGTACATTACTATTCGAACGATTTCTTTTCGAGTCTCACCCTAGGGATGCCGATGGTAAGTGACTAATCAGTTGATCCCCAGCGGAGTCGCCAAATTGTGGACATGACATAGGTCCACCCCGACGCGGCCACGCGCGGGTTTGGGGAGGCGAATGAATCTCCATATGAGATGGTCAAATTGAAATTTAAATCGAAGTAGGAGTCGCCACCGAATTTTGTGGTTATTCGGAACCATTCGAGCTCACTCTATGTCGTAGTGGGCCGTATACAAAATACGGCCCATTTTCGATGTCAGAGTTTATTGGGCTCGTCCCTTTGCATTATGATACCGATACCGACATTATCGGATATCGTGTATTGAATGACTCTCGTTGCCAATGGATTCGGACATCCGGAAACCATGGTTCTGAGTAAGGGGTGAGGGTACGTGTTGGGAAGTTCACTAAGAACACCCAACCCCGCCCGCACTTAGCGGCCTTTACTAAGATATCGTTCGTTTTTGGTGTACACGGGTTAGTTCGACGGTTGAATGATATGCAAACATTATTTTCCTAAGCATGTGAGAAAAATAAATAAGTGGGTTGCTAAGTCGTTTAATGCATATTAAACTAATAACGTCAAATTTATTTTAGCATGTGAGGTTCGTTTTAGTCTAATAAAACAATAAAAACAAATAAATAGCTACAAACACGAGAAAACGAGTTAGTAACGATGAATAAATCGAAAAAAGGCATAAATAAATAATATGCATGATTTTGAAAAAGATTTATGACACGCGAAAAATACTTGTCGAAATCTGAAATATACCGAGAAAACCGCTGTTTTATGTGAGAAAACGATGCTGGAAAAATCGGAAAAAAAACGAAAAAAAGGCTGCGGCTTATAGCAGCCCGCGCGACTCGCCCGGGAGAGGCGCGACTCGCGCGGGTGGCTGTCTCGGATTCGATTTTCGAAAATTATTAATTTTGATAAATCGCGTACAAATATGGATTAATTTATAGTCGATTTATATTTTCGATATTCGTCGTATTCGATATTCGATTATGAAATCGATATCGAATAGTCGGAATGATTTTAGAAAAGGTTTTGAAAAAAGTTTGTTTTGAACGAAAAGTAAAAAAAAAAAGAATTTTGAACGAAAAAGATGTTAATTCTCTCCGCGTTAAAATCGTTGTATTTTGTTTAAAAAGATATAACGATTTTTTTAGCATCAACGAGATTTAATTAATTTAGTTCTTGTTAGATATGATATTTGATTAGAGAATCAATATCGTATTTTAAGAACGTTATACAAAAATAGTTTTTTTAGTATCGATTATTAGAAATAAAAATATGTGACGAACGACCCATATTAATAATACAAAACGATCGACGACCCGTAAAAAAAAAAGTGACGGACGAAAAAAAAGAAAAAAAGACGTGAGAGAGAGAGAGAGAAAGGAGAAGAATCGGGTTTGATTTACACCCTCAACCTACATGCTTTATTTTCTCGGTATGGAGCTCGTCGGAAAGTGGTTTAAACTTAGGAGCTTCGAGATGATGCGGGTGAGTTTGGGATGGTGCGTTTTTTTGGACGTGTGGGGCGTCGGGTTCGGCCGAATGGGGGTGGTTTCGTCGGTATTTCGAGACTTCTTCGGGAATACGTCGGGATTTGCTTAGTATTATTTTTTTAGATATCGAGGATGTATGTATGTTGGATGTGTGAATGTGTATTTTGTTCTGTGAAAATTGTGTTTTTTGTGTTGAACGGGAGGTCCTATTTATAGGGGTCGAGGTAGTCTTGCTTGTGTGACAAGAAATACCGGTTTGGATAGGAAACACGAGAGTTCGAAAGGGAATTAAAGTCTCGTTTCTTGGTGGGGAAGCCAAGTAACTCGGCTGAAAGTGGAGTATTTCGGCTGTTTAGGGAGTTCTAGCCGAGTGTCTGAGCTCGGTTTGTGAACTGTTTCAGTTTCCGGATAGAATTCCTACTTGAGATCGAATTCTATCCTTAAACGGATTTGTTTAATATTTTTTGAAGATGCTTTTTGTAGTATTTGGGACCGGATCAGCCGTGTGAGGTGTCACGGCTGACTCGTGTGTCTCGAGAATATTTTTGACCGGGTTTTGACTCGGTCACTAAAAGACGGTTTTACCCCTGGTGTCGGAATCGATCCAAATTAGTCTTATTTGACTCGAAACGACCCACTGGGCCTGGATTTGAGGTTGGTTTTGTAAGATTTGTACTCCGTAATAAGCCTAAACCAAATGTCCATGATTTCGAGCCCATATCCGAGTCCATTAAAGCATGTTTGCGTCTGATCATCATCGGGTGTTTGGCGGGACCTACTATAGACACCTGGCGGTCAAAATGTTGGTGTCTACACTATACAAGGACGTATTTGACAAAATGAATCTAGAAAAAAATAAGGCACCTCAAGCCTACCCCTGGATCGCTGTACGGGTTAAGCGGAGTAGGTGTGCTTCCAATAGGGATCATTGATCTGCCGGTAACATTTGGAGAGGGAGCCTCAGCCAGAAATATTAGGGCATCGTTTTGTTGTTGTGGATGCGAAGTCTGCATATAATACCCTAATAGGCAGGGCTACCCTGGATGAGATTGAGGCTGCCATATCAATCAGAGCCCTGACCATAGCCATGTTACGGATTTCGGCATGGAGGGAAAGGTACATGGTGACCAGGAGTCAGCCAGGCAGTGCTACTCCGTAGCCCTACGCACCCATGAAACAGAGCGAAAGGGCAAGCGAAAAGCGGACAGTTCCCCCAGCAGGGAAGGGGAGATCCCAGCTGGCCAGCAGGCAACAGACCACCTTAAACCTGGGGGAGAAAGCATGCTGGTGGACCTGGAGCCAGGGAGGCAGGTCCTCATAGGGGCTGACCTGGAAGATTCCTACCGCGAAGAATTGATCAAAGTCCTGAGAGACAACAGGGACGTATTCGCCTACTCGACAGATGAAATGTCGGGGGTTGATACATATTTTTCATAGGCTGAACGTAAGTCCGAAAGCCCGCCCTGTGAAACAGAAGAAGAGGAACATGTCTGTGGAAAAGGATCAGGCTATCAAAGAAGAAATCGAAAAACTATTGAAGTCCGATTTCATAGAAAGTTGCGATTACCCCGAGTGGTTAGCTAATGTGGTGATGGTAAAAAAGTCCTCAGGAGCATGGAGGATTTGTGTAGACTTCACCAATCTTAACAAAGCCTGCCCTAAAGACTGCTACTCCCTCCCAAGGATCGATCAGCTGGTAGACACCACCAGCGGGTACACCACACTTAGTTTCTTGGACGCCTTTTCAGGCTATCACCAAGTATACCTCTGGCAGCCTGGCAGGGTGAAATGCGCTTTCATCACCAGTTCTGGTACATACATGTGCAAGATGATGCCGTTCGGGCTCAAGAATGCAGGCGCCACTTACCAGCGATTGCTCGACAAGGTTTTTGAGAATTAGAAGGGTAGAAATCTGGAGGCCTATGTCGACGACGCAATTGTAAAGAGTAAGGGGGACGCAGAGCACCTGAAAGATTTGCAGGAGACCTTCTCCTCCCTACGCATACCAGATGAAACTAAACCCCAAGAAGTGCACTTTCGGGGTCCGCTTGGGAAAATTTCTGGGTTTCCTGGTCAGCGCCAGAGGGATTGATGCGAACCCCGAGAAAGTTCAGGCCGTCCTAGACCTCCCGGAACCAAGGACGATAAGGGATATCCAGCGCCTAACCGGCAGGATGGCTGCCCTGGCACGGTTCATTTCTAGGTCGGCCGACAAATCAACACCTTTCTTCAAAATAATGAAAGGAAACAAACAATTTAAATGGGAAGCTGAACAGAAGGAAGCCTTCGAGCAACTAAAAGAGCACCTGAAGAAGCTGCCCACCCTGGCAAGGCCAGTCGCACGAGAGAAGCTCTTCCTTTACATTGTCGTAACAAACTCAACAGGGAGCGCGGTAATCTTAAGGGAGGAGGCAGGTTCCCAGCAGCCGAGAAGAATTATCCAGTGGTCGAAAAAACAGCCTACGCTGTCGTCATTGCAGCCAGAAAGCTCAGACCTTACTTCGACGCCCATCCCGTCGTGGTACTGACTGACCAGCCCCTGGAGAAAGTCCTATAAAAGTTTGAGAAGTCTAGGAGACTGCTAAAATGGGCCATAGAGCTGAGCGGGTTGGGTATATCGTATCAGTCCAGGACTGCCATCAAAGCGCAAGCCTACGCAGACTTCCTGGCGGAATGCTCTCATTCAGAAGAGGACGATCCACTCGCTGGAGAATGGGTGGTATACACTGACGGATCCTCTACAGCCAATGGAGCGGGGCAGGGATCGTGTTGACCAGCCCGGAAGGGGAAGACTTTGAGCATGCGCTCAGGTTCACCTTCCCTGCATTAAATAACGAGGCCGAGTACGAGGCCGTACTAGCAGGCATTAATCTGGCCAGAGCCGCAGGGGCAGAAAGGCTTGTCCTGGCAACAGATTCCCAGCTCATTGCCAATCAGATTAATGGAGAGTACGAGGCCAGAGACCATTCTATGGCCGCATACCTGGAAAAGGTGAAGCAAGAGTTATCTGGTTTAAAATCCTACGAAGTCAAACAAATTCCCCGGTCCCAGAACAACCGAGCAGATGCCCTGTCAAAACTGGCCAGCTCCAGCCTGCAGGATATAAGAAGATCAGTGTGGGTGGATGTGATTCAAGAAAAGTCCACCACGCCCTGCCAATTGATCAGCATCATTGAAGAAGCAGAACCTGAGGACTGGATGACCCCAATCATCCAGTTCAAGAAGAATGGAACCCTTCCACAAGATCCTATCCAGAGAAGAAAAATGTCGGCCAGGGCGGCCTGGTTCATATTATTCGGTGAAGAGTTGTATCGTAAATCATTCTCATCTCCCCTGCTCAAGTGCCTGGGGGCAGTGCAGGCAGCCGAGGTGCTAGACGATATACACTCGGGCATCTGCGGCCACCACATAGGAGGAAGGCCATTGGCACACAAGGCCCTGAGGGTAGGCTACTATTGGCCGACCCTGCTTGCTGACGCCAAGGACCTCACCCAGAAATGCAGGAAATGTCAGCTCTTCGCCCCATCAATACACGTCCCTGCCCAAGACCTCACACCAATTCTGTCTCCTATCCCTTTCGCCTAATAGGGGATGGATATTCTAGGACCATTCACTGCAGCGACTGAGGGCAGAAAATTTCTGATAGTGGAGATTGATTATTTTACTAAGTGGATCGAGGCTGAAGCTGTCCCAAACATAACAGAGCCGGCGGTCAGAAAGATGATATGGAGAAATATCATAACAAGGCATGGCTTGCCGAAGGTATTAGTCTTCGATCATGGAAGACAGTTTGACAACGACCCCCTGAGAGCTTGGCTAGAAAGCCATGGCATAACCGTCGCCTACTCAGCCGTCTGCCACCCCCAGACCAACGTGCAGGCGGAGGCAGCAAATAAGCAAATACTGAGCGGGTTGAAGAGAATGGTGGATGAGCTCAAAGGCAGGTAGGCTGATGAACCGCCAAGTGTGCTATGGTCAATTAGGACCACCAAAAAGGAGTCCACAAGACAGACTCCATTTGGTCTGGTCTACGGAGCTGAGGCCCTGCTACCCATAGAAGCACGAATTCCCACCCTCCGATCCCAGCAATACAATTAGGCGAGTGATGAGGCCGCAATGACATAGGCTCTTGACCTAGTCGGAGAAGTAAGGCAATAAGCCTGCGCCAACATTGCCGCCTATCAGCAGCGAATGAGAAAGGCTTATAACAGGAAAGTAAGTGTAAGGAGCGAGCTTCCAGATTGGGGACCTAGTTCTAAGAAAGACACAAGCTGTAGGAAGGTCAAGGGAGCATGGAAAACAGAGCGCCAATTGGGAGGGCCCATATGAAGTCACCCAGATTATGGAGCCAGGAACCTACAGAATTGCTAACCCTGAAGGCCAGGAGCTGGCTGCCCACTGGAATGCGGACACCTTGAAGAAGTACTACGTTTGAAGTTTAAAATTTTGTTTTTAGTTTTTTTCTCTAAGAAAAAAGGCGGAGGACGGTCAAGGTACGATGTCGACGGCTCCGACCACAAGTGTTTAAGATTTATCAAGAAATGAAAAGAGTTCTCGAAATTATACTCGTTGTCTGTTCAGATTAGCACTTCACACACAAACAAGCAGGGGGCAATAAGGGGAGGGCCCCCTATTGCGAAACTCAAAGAAAATAGACCCCTCAACAAAAAACCAAAGTCCCCCTACCTACCTCTGGGCTGGCAGGGGGCAAGCCCCCTGGACTTTGGTAAAGAAGCCAGGGTCAGGCCGGGCCCCATGTGCCGAATCAACAAGGACTAGGGAACCCCCAACATTGTATAAAAAATACAGTCCCCTCCGCCTGCCTCTGAGCTGGCAGGGGGCAGGACCCCTGGACTTCGGCAAGAAGCCAGGGTCAGGCCAGGCCCCACGCGCCAAAAAGAACAAGGACTGGGGAACCCCCAACCTTGTATAAAAAATACAGTCCCCTCCACCTACCTCTGGGCAGACCCCCTGGACCTCGGTGAGAAGCGAGGGTCAGGCCAGGCCCCACGGACCAAAAAGAACTACAGTCTCTTCTGCCTGCCCCTGGGCAGGCAGGGGGCAGACCCCCTGGACATCGGAAATAAGGCAAGGTCAGGCCAAACCTCAAAAGAAAACGATGACATAAATAACCAAAAGAGGTGCATTCATAACAAATCTAGAAAAGGTTTTACAAAATGGACAATAAAAATCCAAATACAAGAGTTAAAGGGTTACAATAGCCGGCAGCCGGCCACATCAGGGCCTGGGGCGCAAAATGATTGAGGAATCAATAAAGAAATAGAGGCGAAGAAGGACAGGAGCCCTCAGAAGACGACTGCCCTGCATGTTACGCGGAAGGAGCATCCTGGTCGGGACCAGGGGTCTCCTCAGGCGATTTGTTAGCCCGGGCATCATTCTTAGCGGTATAGAGGGCCTGGAAGGCATCCTCATCAAAGTTTGGAAGCATCTCCCTAATGACTTCCATGACAAACTTTATAGAGGAAGAGGCTCCAGCACTAAAATGCTCTGCCACCGCAGAGTTAGCCTCCTGAATAATGTCGTTCTTCTCCTTCTGCCATTCCTCACCCTGCGTCTTCAAGTCAGCCTGTGCCTTCTGGAGGTCCGAATCGGCCTTGGTCAGACGATCCTCCAACTTAACCACCCTTTTCTTAGACTGCTCCAATTCGACAACCGCCTTCTTGGCCTGCTCCAACTCGGCAACCGCCTTCTTGTCTGCACCAGCTCTGCCTCAAAGTCAGCTGCCTCCCTCATAGCCTTTTCACCCTAAGCCTTCCAATGGGCTACCCGATCTCTGGCCTCTCCCAGCTCAACCTCTTGCTTTGCCAGCTGATCCTTCAAGCTGGCAATGAGGGAAACATCTCTCTCAATCACCGCCAGACGTTCAGGGAGAGGGAACCCAGGGGTAACGTTTAACTCTTCATCGCTCAAGCGATTGAGAGCTGCCAACTCAGTAGAGGCTTGGAACACCCTGGAGCAACGCTGGACGAACTGAATCACCTGATTAGTAGAGTAGGCCAAGGACTTGGTAAGGTGGTCCGCCAATGGGGTGTTGGAATCAGCGAGCAGGGCAGAGACGTTAACGCTATCGCCAGCAGTAAAGTGAAACTCGGTATTCTCTTCTGAGAACAAGGTGCCTAGAACATCACGAGTAGGACGCTTGGCCTCAGGCGTGTTGAAATCTGCTTCTAGATCCACCATCGTGACGTCGTCCATTGGTTCTTTATCCTTTCTCTTCCTGCCAATCAAAGGAGCACTCTCCCCAGTCTCCTCAGAGTCAGAGGGCTTTGACCCCACGGGAGGATGAGTCCCAGCAGGGGAGCCTCCATGCCTATTAACAGGAGAAGGAGTGGCCTCTGAGGCAGCCTCCACCTCAACATCTTTGGGGGCAGAGTTCGGAACTACAGACCTGGTAGGGGTCGGCTTGGGAGGAAGAGGAGGAAACTTCGCTCTGTTGATTGACAAACTCTTCACATACTTCATCAGATTCCGCTTCTTGTAGGTGGATGGGAGGGGAGGATGGCTGACAGCAACCGAGAGATCCTTATTCAGGCCCAGGTCCCTCAACTCTCTCTTTGACCAAAGGCAAGTAGCAAGGTCTGCAAAAATAAAGAAAGATAACCAAGTAAGCACACAATAAAATAAGTCTTAAGGAAATATTAGCTACTTCCAGAATCCCCAAGCTACCTGCATTGAGACCAGGGTTTAGGCCCACCCGGGTCAAGTAATCGTCAGTCGCTATGAGCTCCACATGGGGGAACCAGTGGTCAGGACCATATACGCCCTTCCTGTCCTTGGAAGAAGCGAACCGTTCGACCAAGTCCTTCTCTTTCTGGGTCAACCTAACTTCAAGAGCTTTTCCCCCGACCCCAGGGTGATACTCCTGGCGGGTCTCCAGCCGGGTATGGACATAGTTCCTGAAGTGCCGAGGAATCCTTCATCTCGCGCCGTAGCACTATGCACATATAGAAAGTTATCTTTCCAATCCTTCAGGCCGCTCAGGACCGGCCAAACTAGGGAACTGGTTTTTTGCCGGAGAAGGGAGAAATACCTTAGGGAGCCACCCCCCTCAGTGGAGGCTACCATCTGCAGGCCCACCATAAACCTTAAGGTATCGATGGATGGCCCCTCACCCCAGAACAGGCAGGTCTAGGTATAAGCCACCAACGACCTAACAACAAGGGCCGTCAACTAGGCAATAGCTACGTTCATGCGCCTGAAATATTTCACCAAGAAAGGATACAGAGGGAAGCGCAGGCCAAATTCTGAGCACTTGTGGTAGACGGCTATCCAGCCGTCAGGGGGATTGCACACGGTGTCCTTCTCCCCAGGGACAATAACAGTGTATCCCTCCCCAAAGTTGTAAAGCTTGGCTATAGCCTCCTCAGTGTTTTTCTCCAAAAGAAGATCCCGGTTCTTGGGGGCAGGGTACGTTCGCAGGGGGATCCAATACTTAGTCTTATCTAGGTAATAGGTTCTCCCTGGCTCCATAGGAATAAGGGGGCCACCGATTGTGGAGGTGTCAATCTCCAACGCCTCGTCATCAGAATTGATAATGTCCAAGGGAGAAGGCTCAGGGGAGTTGGCACCCCCACTATCCTCTGAGTGGCCCTCCTCAGCCACCCTAACACCTGGCCCCCCGGAGGAGGAGGCAAACTCAGCCCTAACCCTACCTTTACCCTCCATCCCCTCAGTCAAAGGACCGGTGAAAGAGAGAATTCGAGCCCGACGGTTGGTCATGGTGTTCAAAAGGGTAAGGAAAAGCGAAGAAATAGAAAGACGAGGAAGATAGGTATGAAGATTCTAACCTAATTGGTGGCCGCCGGATGAAGACGCGGGAAAAGGCTCCTTAGTTTAAAAACGCTTAACAAAGAGAGAGAATGTGAAGGAGGGTTTGCAAAAGTTTTCAAATGTGTAAAAGGGGGAGGGGGAGAAGTAATGATACTCTTATAGGCAGGAGAAGATGGAAAGCCGCCTAGTCAGGAAGCTTCCCCAAGAAAAACCCCCACGTGTCACACATTTTAAAGCCAACCACCCATCACATCCCAAGAAACCTCAAGAAAGCAACAGAGGCAGAGAAAATCGTTGTGTGACGTCATTTCATTCAAAAAAACGAAACAAACACATGGGAGTCAAAAGCCCACCTGATTCTCATTTATCAAAAGGCCCAAAGGGTCCAAGTTAAAAAATAAGTGGGATAAAAAGAGATTACAAAAGGAGCCTGCAAATCCGGCTCGTAACGCCTGCAAATGCAAGGCAGGACTAGTCTTCATCAAAACCCGGAGAGTAATCCCCAGGACTGCCACGACCTCCGTCGTCGGATCCCCAGTCTCAGCTGCCAGAGTCCTTGAAAGGGTCGTTGGGGCCCTCATCTTCACTCCCCGGGGCCTCCCGGCCAGACGAGTAGCCTTGACCTTCACTGTCCCCTGAGTCCCGGCTACTCAGGTCCCAATCCTGACTATACAGGGCCACCTTGGTACCTTCAAGGGAGCCATAATCCTCCTTCTTTCTCACCAAGGGAGAGGAAGGGCCTGACTCATAAGAAGAGCCCAAGTCAGGGCAGTTAGGGTCGAAATATTCAGGATGTAGCCAGAGGAAGCATCTGTATCATCCCTTGAAACCACAACCCTCCGCCTGGGCACAGCGTTTGGGTCCAGACCATGCGGGGAATAAAGACCTCTTAGGGCGCTTGCTTGCCCTGGAGGAAGGCTTTGCCCTGACAATCTGCGAAGGACGAGTGCATGTTCGTCTACTGCGATGAAGGGCCAGGTGTACCTGCCTGGGGTACCTCAGCCTCCGACGCCCCCTGAAGTAGAGAATGTTCACATAAATTCCACAACGAAAGACCATTTTTTTAACCCAAGACATTTTTCTTTGAAGAAGAATAGAGAAAGATGAAGATGGGTTGTGAAAATAATGAAGTAAAGTCGGAATTTATACAAGGGCAAAGGCAAGGCATTAAATGGCGCCTCAACCATTCTGACAAGAAAGAGCCAATCGACAGTCCAGCAGGAAGCCCGAGAGACCACTTTACAAGAAAAGTAATCATAAGAAAAGACATCCCAACTCTTTGCATGCCCAGAGCAGTTAAGACCTTTTTCCTCGGGAACATGCAATGCATTAAATGCCATGGTGGGATTCAAGAAGTTAACCTCCCGCCATCCCAATCAAGAAGTCGCCGGCCGAATAGGAGCCCTGTTCCCCCTCAGCCGGCGAGGTCCAATTGATGGGGGTCGGTAGCCTGCCACGGGTTGCCCGCCATCCAGGTCCTGGGAAAGCCCGACCCGAAGATAGAGAAGGGCCTGCTTGGCAGACCATCAAAGCAAAACCTTGCTGAGCCTCCAAAAGGTGATCTCAGCTACCCCGACCTCCAGGCGATCACCTCCCTGCTCGTCAGGGTCATGCCGCGCACTGGCTGAGCCAGTTAAACCCCACTGCCTGCTAGTTGTCAGGGCACCCTCGCCCCTGGCAGGGTCAGAAGGGGGAAATCAGAGCCCTTCCGTCCAGGCCTAAGGTAAAAGAGGAATGAGTGGACGAGGCGAACCCACGTGTCACCTTCCCGTCGACTCATTCGCCCTATTTCTCTCTCTCTCTCTCTTTTCTCTCTCTTGAGGAAAGGTATAAATACTTTGCCATTTCCCACATGAAAATGGTTGAACTTTCTCACTCTAGACTCTTACTCTAAAAGCGCCACCTTACTCCTCACGTGTAAGGTTCCTCAAGGTATTTCACGGACTAACTTAGGCATCGGAGAGGGTTCCCCCGGACACCTCCGGGGCCCTGTGCGTTCTGTGTGCAGGGAGCAGGCCATCTCCACCGGGAAGGTCCGATCACCGGAGTAAGATAAAGGAGGGATCAAAGGAAGTCATACGGTCATCATCGAAGTAGCATCATAATGAAAGGATCCGAATCCGAAGTCAGTTCTATTGTTTCCGTGACCGGAACATCTGAAATATAGTGTTGAGATAGCTTCTCTGTTATTATAGTATAGATTAGTCATTTTCTTAATCATTTAATTTAATTTAATATTTAATCCACTCTAATTTGATTTGATGTGCATTTAGTGTAATAATAACCATTGTGATGTTTCAGTATTCATTTTTTTATAACTGCTAGTCTATTATGTGCATTTAGTGTATATATTCTCTTGCTTTATAACTGCTGGGTTATTATGTGCATTATTTACTGCGTAATAATTGGTAGGATTCTTATTTGATTGCAATTTTAATTTAGTAACCGTCAATATTTGGTTGGAATAGTTTTCTGATTTTGATCACCAGTACTTGATTATATGAATTGCTCTCAACTCTGTAACAATTACTAATGAATGATAAATTCTAATTCCAATTCTAATTTAACCGTTACTAATGTGCAATATTCATCACTCAGTATTATAGTATAGACTACAACATAATTGTTGTCTATGTAACAGATGAAAAGTGTTGGGCTGCTAAAATTCTGGGAATTATGGTGCTATTAAACAAACACATCATTATTGAACGTTTAACAACGCATCATTAATCACCAACCTAGTTAGGATAGTATAGATTAGCATAGATAGTAATAATGAGCATGTAGAAGCATATACGGAGTATAGGATATACGTCGGGGGATTATGCAAAAAGGTTGACTTCTTATATTATAGTATAGATAGGAGTCATGACCTCCACTAACTAAGAAATACAAGTATACTCCAAACAAAGTAACTTTAACTTATATTTTCGATCAATTAATCCAACAAATTAAGGACCGCCAATTAAGTCCAGGCTCAATTTTATCTTAACCTAGCTACGTCCTTCGTCCCTGTGTTCGGGTATCCAAATAATAAAGCTGACACGTAATCTCTTGCTAGCATTAGCATATATCCAAATAACATTTGCGTAAATGGCAAAGATGATTGTGTATCACACGAATAAATAACATTTGCGTACGTACATGTAAATTGTTTTTACACATGCAATAACATCAAACAATATGCGCAATAATAATGAGTGTAAGTAGCAAGAAAGTCTACTACGAGTATTAATTAATTAGAGAATCTCACAATACGATTATTGTAATACATTAAGGCCGATCGTGTCACATGCATGCAGGGATTAGCTGTGAAGTAGTGTATGGAGACAGGTGTTGTCAGGATCATTGGAATCTGGGAAGTTGTGAAGCAGGAATAGATGATGATCCTGAAGCTCACGATGAGAAGGGTGGCAAATGTTGGAACTATTGCATTAACGACTGTACTAGAGGAGGCAGATGCAAGTCATACGGCAAAAAAACTGTATGCCATTGTTATTGTTAAATTAACTTACATCTGTTTTCTTAAATTTGTATTCCCTCCATCTACGGATCGATTATATGTTTTCTACTCATTAATTATCCCTTCGTTCCACTAAGATTGCTCTATTTCATTCAAATGAGGTAATATTTTTTGGACGGATTTCATATAATGAATATGAAATATATTATTGTTCACCCATTTTATATGCTTATGTTCAAATATATATGCATCTTCATACTCCGTATATACTATAATACTCCGTAATTGATAATCATATACCAACTACTCCCTCCAAGTCTTAAGAATTGTCCCATTTTCATTTTTGTCATATTCATTGAATTGCCCCATTTCTATTTTGGTCACATTTTGTTTGGCCACAATCCATTTCTATATATGATAGTGAGACCCACTACTCACGCTGTCACTCACACCCATTTTCCCTTTTTAATATTTGTGCAAAAGCAAATGGTACATTTCGTAAGACTTGGAGGGAGTTTGTTTTTATTGATACCAAGTACGGTATATAATCGTATATACTATGGTCCATGAATGATTATGTTTTTTAAATATTTCATTACGTAGTACGAGTAATAATTTAGAATTTCCTGAGAAAGAATTATGTATTCGTAAAGTTTCGTTATACACTACTACTCCGTATAAGATTAGTCTTGAAGTTTAGGAGGATTTAATGCCTTTTAAATTTATAAGAAAATAAACTTTAAAAAAACTATTGTAACTATTTTTTGATTTTTTTTCAATATTTTTAATTTTAGAGACAAACAATAAGTTTAGAAACGATTAAACAAAGAAAAAATGTACAAACTAGCACTCATTTCTAGCTTGTAGAACGGATGACGATCCTTAATTGACCTTCCCTTTCATATCAAATGAGAACTATAAATTAATTTTTTTTTTGAGGAAAACGCGGATACTTATAATAAGTTAATCTCCGCCAAGTCAAGAATGGCTTGCGGGGACTTAGAACCAAATACAACTTCGTCTTTTGCTAAACTATAGAAGCAAGCCATATAATGGGCTACCGTATTACATCCACGTTTAACATGTTGACACTTATAACGAGACAAAAGACGCAACAAAAGGGACACACGAGTAAAGCATAAGCCCAGCGGACTCCGAAACACCCAAGACCGAATATACGCATTAATAACAGTCAATGCATCGCTCTCAATAATCAAGCTATCTACCTGGTCACCAGTCATCTGTTCCAAACGAAAAATAATTGCTTCTGTTTCACAAGCTCGAGAGACCACCTAGCTCGTACCCGTTTGCATCCCAATCTAACTACGCTTTCATCAGGGCCCCTACATACAAACCCCAAACCGGATTCACCATTCTCCATCATAGCATCGTTCGAGTTCATCTTCAACCACCCCACATCAGAACGATGCCATCGTATCCCGCCACCTCTCTGGTCTTGATTCAAGGGTGCACCCATCATGGCTGTGTATAGAGAGTAATCACATACCACATGAGTCAACCCCATCTTTACAATGTGAAGGGGAGGGTGCGTATAATTGAACATGGTCGAATTACGCCAGGTCCGAGCTCCCCACGCCCGAGTCATGAAGGAAATAGCATCGTCCTTCGCTACCCTTTGCATGAGCCATTTAAAAAGCTCATGACAACTAACTTGGGGAAATAGAGGAAGTAAAGGTTCGAGCGCGCTATTCGTCCACACACTACGAGTAGCCGCACAAGGGAACAAAATATGCACCTCCGACTCCATGTCTGCATTTCAGAGACTAGAACAGAGATCCTCGATAATGTGTCGATTGGCGAGTAATTGTCGCACCGACAGAATTCCAATACAAGCTCTCCAAACAGAGTGTTTCAGCTTTGGAGGAATTTGAGCACTCCAAATGTATTGCCACAACTCCAAATCACCCACTCCATTAGCAGATGCAATACTCAGATCGTACCCACCTCTGGACAGCCGGTAAGCAGATTTGACAGTGAACACACCATCTCGTGTCGGCCACCATATCGTGAACACATATATTGACAATGTTGTCATCGTGTTGTATAATATAAGATTATTGATATCTAAGAACCAAAGATTAATCTTATTTATAATATAAGATTCTATCGTCTCATCATAATTTTTTGATGTAGGACTCAAGGTTTATAGTTTTAAGATCTGCTTTGAAGACCCATAAAAACGCACGATTACTCTTATTCTTGAGTTTTTAAATAAGCTCTTAAGACTATAAACTTAGCTGAAATTAAGTTTGATTACTAATATCATGTGATCATCTTATTTATTATAATGATATAGATTGATTACGTTTCTTTTAACGAATATACATAACCAATGTAATTAAGTCAATTAACTCGTGCAGCGCACGGGCTTTAATCTAGTATTTATTATTAGAAACAAATGTATGTCAACGTTTTCCCTGACTTCGGAGTGTAGTTGCATGAATGTGTTTAACTTGTTCCATGTGTGTGTCTAATACATAATATAGGTACGGATTAACCAACAACCAAATGCGTATTTGAATAATATGTGTGAGGACTTAAATCGTCATGCAATCGTGATAGAGGGTAAAAGTAGCAAAACTAAGCATAATCTGACTATGAAAGTAAATGACAGGATAAATATCGTAGTTTATTCTACGTCGTAAGCAGTCCAAAATTTTTTTTTTTTGTACACGTTTTTTATTTTGGATATTTCTTAAAGTAGTTCTAATGGTTATCTAAGGATGTTGAATTTGCCCTTATTGTGTATGAAACTTTTTTGTTTTTATTCTTGTGTTTTTTCCCCAACTTTCTTGATCCGTCTCTTCTGGATGATAATTTCGCATGTGTCAATTGATCCTCGGTGTCGGAGTCCCTGCTTATTTTGGCAATTTTGTTATGGTGTATTAGTGTTTTGTGTAATAATATAACGATACTAGGTGTGAGTGTAACAATAGCGGCACTTATTCTAGGACAAGCTTTCTTTTATCCTTTTTTTGGGGTGTCTCCGGTAAAGTCTCTTGTTTTATCTGCCCTGGATGATCTTCGTGTTCTTCCATCTGCAAAGTTGATAGGCCGTCAGTAAGATGCATATATTTAATTTGTTGTCACAAGTTATGTTTATTGATTTGTTTCTATTTTGATTTCGTAGGTTCGATGCTGCGTAATTATCATCGTGGATTCATCCTTGGTTTTTTATTTCTTCTTAGCTTACTCCTCAACCACGAAAGTCTTTTGAACTTTTAGCTCCCTCACACTGCCAAATTTGTTTATACCTACCTTCACTTTGAATGTGTACTTTTTTCCAACAAATTATTGTAGAATGTCATATACTCTGTCCTTCTCTTCCTTCTGGAAGACGATCTTAATGTTAAATTTTTATTAATTTTATATTTATTTGTGCATGTTCAAAAAGAATATTTACCTTTTCATATATGTTCAACAACGTCTCTATTGGTTTCCCTATGACCTTTTAAGCTTCCTTGTTAAAAATTATCAAGGTGGTTTAGGATTCATCATCATCCATTATTGTAGCCATTATCATGTACCTGTTTTGGGTATTGAAATGACTTTTATAAAATTTGAAGATTCGAAATTGAATTACCTCGCTGTCCAACAATATGAAGTCCATTGATAGTGCTTGACTAGTTTTTTTTTTTTTTGGGATTGACCTTCCATATTTTAGTTGCTCTTGCAGTTATTTGATATTTGGATTTAGAGGGGAGTAATCAAGCAATGATAGTTGTTATAGGTGCCATGTCAGCTTGCTTGTTATGTGTGTTTTGTTTGTGGTGTATCTTCTCCGGAAAACTGATTTGGATTGTCTGCATTGGGCTTTTTTATAGTGTTTATGCTGTAATTTAGTGTTGAGATAGCTTCTCTGTTATTATAGTATAGATTAGTCATTTTCTTAATCATTTAGTTTAATTTAATATTTAATCCACTCTAATTTGATTTGATGTGCATTTACTGTAATAATAATCATTGTGATGTTTCAGTATTCATTTTTTCTATAACTGCTAGTCTATTATGTGCACTTAGTGTATATATTCTTTTGTTTTATAACTGTTGGGTTATTATGTGCATTAACTGCGTAATAATTGGTAGAATTCTTATTTGACTGCAATTTTAATTTAGTAACCGTCAATATTTGGTTGGAATAGTTTTCTGATTTTGATCACCAGTACTTGATTAGATGAATTGCTCTCAACTCTGTAACAATTACTAATGAATGATAAATTCTAATTCCAATTCTAATTTAACCGTTACTAATGTGCAATATTCATCACTCACTATTATAGTATAGACTACTACATAATTGTTGTCTATGTAACAAATAAAAAGTGTTGGGCTGCTAAAATTCTGGGAATTATGGTGTTATTTAACACACACATCATTATTGGACGTTTAACAACACATCATTAATCACCAACCTAGTTAGGATAGTATAGATTAGCATAGATAGTAATAATGAGCATGTAGAAGCATATATAGGATATACGTGAGGGGATTATGCAAAAAGGTTGACTTCTTATATTATAGTATAGATAGGAGTCATGACCTCCACTAACTAAGAAATACAAGTATACTCCAAACGAAGTAACTTTACCTTATATTTTCGATCAATTAATCCAACAAATAAGGACCGCCAATTAAGTCCAGGCTCAATTTTATCTTAACCTAGCTACGTCCTTCGTCCCTGTGTTCGGGTATCCAAATAATAAAGCTGACGCGTAATCTCTTGTTAGCATTAGCATATATCCAAATAATATTTGCGTAAATGGCAAAGATGAATGTGTATCACACGAATAAGTAATCGAATTTCGAAAATCATTAGCAAATCAACCAATTCTATATAGATCCTCTTGCATACACAAATGACACTGTATTTGGGCATAAATCAAATTAATACGAAGTATATATATAGTGTATGCAATATTTTCGTATCATCAATTATCTTAATTATTTCTTCAAATTATACTTTAAAGATACATACTACACATAAATTGTCTACTTAATAATATTCAAGCTAGAGATGGGGAAGATTGTTGTTGCATTCTTGATTGGCTTGATCTTCTTCTTGGGTACGTTAAAGACTTAATGCATGCATGCATTCTTTTATTATCGACTTTTTTCTGCGACTGACTTATTTCATGCTTATATAGAGTATTAATATGAACGTACGTACATGTAAATTGTTTTTACACATGCAATAACATCAAACAATATGCGCAATAATAATGAGTGTAAGTAGCAAGGAATTCTACTACGAGTATTAATTAATTAGAGAATCTCACAATACGATTATTGTAATAAATTAAGGCCGGTCGTGTCACATGCATGCAGGGATTAGCTGTGAAGTAGTGTATGGAGACAGGTGTTGTCAGGATCATTGGAATCTGGGAAGTTGTGAAGCAGGAATAGATGATGATCCTGAAGCTCACGATGAGAAGGGTGGCAAATGTTGGAACTATTGCATTAACGGTTGTACTAGAGGAGGCAGATGCAAGTCATACGGCAAAAAAACTGTTTGCCATTGTTATTGTTAAATTAACTTACATCTGTTTTCTTAAATTTATATTCCCTCCATATACGGATCGATTATATGTTTTCTACTCATTAATTATCCCTTCGTTCCACTAAGATTGTTCTATTTCAATCAAATGAGGCAATATTTTTTGGACGGATTTCATATATTGAATATGAAATATATTATTGTTCACCCATTTTATATGCTTATGTTCGAATATATATGCATCTTCATACTCCGTATATACTATAATACTCCGTAATTGATAATCATATACCAACTACTCCCTCCAAGTCTTAAGAATTGACCCATTTTCATTTTTGTCATATTCAGAATTGCCCCATTTCTATTTTGGTCACATTTTGTTTGGCCACAATCCATTTCTATATACGATAGTGAGACCCACCACTCACTCTGTCACTCACACCCATATTCCCTTCTTAATATTTATGCAAAAGCAAATCGTACATTTCGTAAGACTTGGAGGGAGTTTGTTTTTATTGATACCAAGTACGGTATATAATCGTATATACTATGGTCCATGAATGATTATGTTTTTTTATAAATATTTCATTACGTAGTACTACGGAGTACGATTAATAATTTAGAATTTCATGAGAAAGAATTATGTATTCGTAAAGTTTCCTTATACACTACTACTCCGTATAAGATTAGTCTTGAAATTTAGGAAGATTTAATGCCTTTTAAATTTATAAAAAAATAAACTTTAAAAAAAACTATTGTAACTCTTTTTTGATTTTTTTTTCAATATTTTTAATTTTAGAGACAAACAATAAGTTTAGAAACGATTAAACAAAGAAAAAATATACAAACTAGCACTCATTTGTAGCTTGTAGAACGGATGACGACCCTTAATTGACCATCCCTTCCATATCAAATGAGAACTAGTTTTGTTACCCGTGAAAATCACGGGTGCATTTTAGGTAAATTGGATAAACTCAACTTTAAATTAATTTTTTTTTAGGAAAACGCGGATCCTTGTATTAAGTCAATCTCCGCCAAGTCAAGAATGGCTTGCGGGGACTTAGAACCAAATACAACTTTGTCTTCTACTAAACTATAGAAGCGAGCTATATAATGGGCTACCATATTACATCCACGTTTAACATGTTGACACTTATAACGAGACAAAAGACGCAACAAAAGGGACACACGAGTAAAGCATAAGCCCAGCGGACTCCGAAGCACCCAAGACCGAATAAACGCATTAATAACAGTCAATGCATCGCTCTCAATAATCAAGCTATCCACCTGGTCACCAGTCATCTGTTCCAAACGAAAAATAATTGCTTCTGTTTCACAACCTCGACCGACCACCTAGCTCGTACCCGTTTGCATCCCAATCTAACCACGCTTTCATCAGGGCCCCTACATACAAACCCCAAACCGGATTCACCATTCTCCATCATAGCGTCGTCCGAGTTCATCTTCAACCACCCCACATCAGAACGATGCCATCGTATCCCGCCACCTCCCTGGTCTTGATTCAAGGGTGCACCAACCGTGGCTGTGTATAGAGAGTAATCACAGACCACATGAGTCAACCCCATCTTTACAATGTGAAGGGGAGGGTGCGTATAATTGAACATGGCCGAATTACGCCAGGTCCGAGCTCCTCATGCCCGAGTCATGAAGGAAATAGCATCGTCCTTCGCCACCCTTTGCATGACCCATTTAAAAAGCTCATGACAACTAACTTGGGGAAATAGAGGAAGTAAAGGTTCGAGCGCGCTATTCGTCCACACACTACGAGTAGCCGCACAAGGGAACAAAATATGCACGTCCGACTCCATGTCTGCATTTCAGAGACTAGAACAGGGATCCTCGATAATGTGTCGATTGGCGAGTAATTGTTGCACCGACAGAATTCCAATACATGCTCTCCAAACAAAGTGTTTCAGCTTTGGAGGAATTTGAGCACTCCAAATGTATTGCCACATCTCCAAATCACCCACTCCATTAGCAGATGCAATACTCAGATCGTACCCACCTGTGGACATGACGTAGGTCCACCCCGACGCGGCCACGCGCGGGTTTGGGTTAGGCGAATGCACCTCCATATGAGAAGGATCGAATTGAAATTTAAGTCGAAATGGAGTCGCCACCGAATTTTATGGTTATTCGGAACCATTCGAGCCCACTCTATATCGCCATGGTCCATACACAAAGTATGGCCCATTTTGGTTTAAGAGTTTATTGGGCTCGTCCCTTTGCATATCGATATAGATGCCGACTTGAGCGGTTAATCGTATATTGAATGACTCTCGTTGCCAATGGATTCGGACATCCGGAAACCACGGTTCTGAGTAAGGGGTGAGGGTACGTGTTGGGAAGCCCACTAAGGACACCCAACCCCGCCCGCACTTAGCGGCCTCTACTAGGACATCGTTTGACTTTTTAATATGCGCGTTAGTGATTCGGTGAAATGTTATGCAAACAGCGTTTTAGCTAAGCATGCGAATTAAATGTGAGCTACGTCAATTTAATGCATCTAATTTATTGTCGAAGTGATTTAGCATGTGAGGGTTCATTTATAAACGGTAAAACGTAAATAAATAAAGCAAAGCAATAATAAATCGGTTACAAATTACACGGGCGGAATACAACCCGGAATTCACAATACAACGAACAATAATAATAGAATAATCAAAATATATAATTGAAATGACTAGCAATAATTATAAACGGACCCGTGTATAAACTAGACCGCGAATTTGCGTAGGAGGACGAACTTCAATTAAATACGTATTATATTGCGTATTAATCAAAGGACGGAGGTTCGAGACCTAGACGTGGTGCTATCCCGATATCGAACCTCGATGCCTTGTCCCGATTTATCACCTCGAGAAATGGAGTCTAAATTAATTATACTTCGGATACGACTAAAGAGTCGTCAACATAAAATTAATAATGTGAGACCGTCGATCAAAATCGTTTAAGTGAAGTGATATGCATGAATTTTGGAAAAGCTACGTGATTAACTTTACACGTGTCGACTAAATCGCTTTTAAAAAGATGAGGCTCGAATGATATAAAAAAAGAACTCTCGGTTTCTGGGCTGCAGGACCCACTCGGTCGAGTCATGGCTGGACTCGGCCGAGTGCGTCCTGGAAGACGCTACTGCCCGTAATTTAGGGTGCTACTCGATCGAGTAGCAGGTGTACTCGGTCGAGTGGCACCTGTACGAGTTGTGACTCGTTTGTTTTAATGTGTTTTAAATCGATGATTGGCCGAGTCAAATAAAAATATTGACGGATTTAGATTTAACTCGGTTTGTCGGTATTATAATCATGTCTTATATGATTATAATACCGTTATCGGAATTTTGTGAAGAAAGTTATTGTTAGATAAAAATTTGATTAGTGACGGAATTGCGCCCCTCTACGTCACGACGTCGATATTAATCCTTACGGATTATGTGACGTCGATTTTCGTGTCAACGGGTTCCATACCAATCCCTGAAATGGGATTAAATGCGTTCAACTATGACTTTAGGTTGATTATCATAGTCCAACGCATTCGAAACCGTATTTTCATACTAAAATATATTTACGCGACATTATGACAATAATGACGATAGAGAAAAGACGACGCGAAAAAGAAGACGCGGAAGTACGACAATATTAATGCTAGTGTTATTATTATGACTACGATTACGAATATGATATGAAAATACGATAGGTAAAATGAAAATGAGACTAGAAAAAGAGATCGAGATGGGGTTTAGGACACCCTCAACATACATGCTTAGTAAGGACCTCGGAAATGGACTCGTAATAGCAGCACGGGCTCGGGAGTATCGAGGATGTATGCGAGTTATGGTGTGTATATGTGTGTATATACTTCGCCGGTTCTCCGAGGGACGAGGGGCTCGGGTTTGATGTGTTTTGCCTAGGGTTGCTAGGGTCGTAGTATTGTGTGTATGGGATGAGTATGCATGCAACAAGTTGTGAAGGTTGTAAGAGTTGTGTAGTTGCAAAAAGTGTGTGTTGTGCATGGGGGTCATGGGGTATTTATAGGGAGCCCCGACCCTGGGTCACTCGACCGAGTGGCGCGGGTGCACTCGGTCGAGTGCCCTCGCGAATGCACCTGGACGGTCCTTGTGAGGCTCCACTCGATCGAGTGGTCAATCCACTCGACCGAGTGGATCAATTAAACCGGGCTATTTTGGGCGTGATTGCCCTTGATTTGTGCTTGATTGATTGTGATTGATTTGGATAGGTTTGGATTGATTTTTGGCTGATTTTGAATCTGGTGCATGTTTTGAGACGCACCTGGTCGTTCTTTGTGTCGGGTTTGTCTTGACCGGGTTTTGACCCGGTCGCTAAAAGACGGGAATTATTTTTGGTGCCGGTTTCGGCCCAAATTAGTCTTGTTTGACTCGGACCGATCCACTGGGCCTGAATTTGAGGTCTGTTTTGTGAGATTTTTACTCCACTAAAAGTCCATGTCGGATATTATTGATTTCGAGCCCAAGTCCGAGTATACTAAGTCACGTTCGCGTCCGATCATCATCGGGTGTTTTTTGGAAACTGCTATAGACACCTGGCGGTCAAATTTTGGGTGTCTACAGAGCCCCCACTCTGACTGAGGGTTGGACAAGGCGAAAGTCAGAGTAGCTACCAAGTCAATTAAGACCTGGTAGGCTTCCGTTCGGGTCGTTTATAGTCCATTAGACTCGCGTGAAAGGCTCGCCAGCCATAAGTCAGAAATCATACCTGAGCTGCTGATGATACTTCGTGGGGAATCGGACTTGTCGCATAAGTCCTGGGTGCGCCTATATGTGGGCTCATCCCGTACCATTCCGGGGAAAATGTCGCCTTGGGCTTCCGTTGGGGAGATTTTAGAGGGTTGCATGTCCCTATTTGAGTCGTACCTGTAAAAGTCACATAAAACGTATGCGACACGTAGGTAGTAAAATGACTCGTGCTGGGGAAAATGATTTTTGAATTTTTGTTTTTTTTGAAATCTTTGAAAGTTTTGAAATATTTTTGTGAATTTTCGACAGACTGCTCGGGATGACTAAATTCATGTGTCTGTGAGGAAGAATCATGGGTCGGGCCCGTATGTCTAGGCCCGCTTGGGCCAAGGAGGCACTGCTGCAGGGGATGCTCCAGGGCTTTGATGTTATAAATACATCACCCTGGTTCCTCTTTTTGTCACAACTCTCAAAAAGCTTCCTCTTCTCTTTAAAAGAAAACTTTTATTCCTCTCAAGAAACTTAGCATGGGTATCGACCGTCTGATCAACATGCTGCAAGATTGGGCACACCGCTTTAGGGATGCGAGCAAGGTAGCTCTGAGGCAGTCCGGTATATTCCAACTGTTCACGTTTCGTCAGTTGCACGTGGACCGTCACTTCCTTGATGCCTGTCTGACCTTCTGGGATGACACCTATCACGTCTTCGCCTTCCCTCGAGGCGAAATCTGTCCCCTCCCTGAGGAAATTGCTGCCATAGGAGGGTGGAACCCATTGCTCCGCCCTGCTGTCCCTTTCTCAGTTCGGGACCCTAGGAGGAAACTACGGGAATTTTTTGGGCTTTCCTACGCTGAAGTATCCCGCATGCTCGAAGGGGATACCGTTTCTCTGCTTGCCTTAGCTGAGAAGTTCATGAACCCGTATGACATCCGGGTTACGCCCATTCATAGCCGTAGGGCGTTCGCCTTCTGTATGCTGCACGTGTACGCCTTGGAAGGCCATATGGACCTGCTGTCTTGCATGGGTAGCGTTCGTCTTCTCGTTGTTGCTGACCTCATGGAGACGGAGTGTAGTCCCGCATCGTTGATCATGGGGGAGATCATTCAGGGTTTAGACAACCGGAAGAGGGATGAGTCAGCCCGTTTCACGGGGAGCACCCGTCTACTGCAGGTATATCGCTTTTTTCCTTTTTTTCTTTCGATCTTCGATTTTTTTTTTTTTTTCCGCGATGTACTGCTACAGGGGGCACTCGACCGAGTCGTCCTGGCACTCGATCGAGTGTCCTCGTAGAGGAGCATTCTGCCACGTTTTAGGGGTGTCACTCGATCGAGTGACCCCGGCACTCGATCGAGTGCCCTTATGCGGACGCCTGAATTCGTCCAAAATTTCATAAGCGCTACTTTTTTTCAGCTCTGGCTATTTGAAAGGTTGTCCAAGATCGAGCCTCCTCCCAACCCGAGTGAATATTGGTTCAACCAGGTGACGACGAGGAGACGGCCCACCGATTCATCTTGCCTCGTCACTCAGAAATATTGGGAAGAAGAACTAACGTTCCATCGTGGTCCGCTGATACGATGGGTGGTTTTATGGTGGCCCATTTATTCCTGGACGGGTTTGGCACCTGACGATAAGGCACGTTACCAGGTGATTCTGTCCTTTAGCCACACAGTTCACCTCTATCCTGACCGCATACACAGGCAGTATGGGCGGACACAGCGCATCCCGGAGAATGAGGCGGTTGTGAGTGCACCTATCCAACTGACCGACACTTTGTGTGACACCTGGATTCAGAGATGGTATACTAGAGTTACTTGGTCCGTTCCCAAGCCGCTTCATTCTGCCTGGGTGTCTTATTCCTACGAAAAGTGGACCAAAGCCGAGGTTGCCGAAGCTCGTGCTGCTCTGAAGATCGACGAGGCCTTCGACCTGCTTAGGCGAGAAAAAGTCAAAGACAACCGGGATTTCTTCGCTGAAGAGGAGAATCGAACTCCCATAGTCCGTCTGAGGCCAAGTCAGAGAAGAGGAACTAGGACTCGAGCTAGGGGGTCCAATGCTAGAGGTGTTCAGGGGGAGGTGAGCCCCCAGACCGATTTGGAGAGGAGACTAGGGCCGAGACTTTCAGCCCAGGACCGACTTGGTCCTAAGGATAGGTTGCCGGAGCATGTACGGGCTCGACTTGGGCCCGTGACTATAGCTAAAGATCCTCTGTCGAAGAAGAGGACTCGGGTTAAGGAAGTTCCTGTTGTCATTCGGGAACGCCCGCCCCCGCCGCCGCCCCGACGTCTGCGGGCTCCTCAAGACCCGAAAGACAAAGGCAAGGGCAAGATGCCCGGATATGACTAGTCTCTCTTTTATTATTATTTGAAATATTATTAGTATTTTTGTAGTGTTTTTTTTTTGCTTTTTGTGGCTTCTTTTTTAAAACTTTGAAATACCGAGTTTATCGGTGTTTTTTTTTGGAATAATAAAAGTATTATTAGTGAAACCGTTTCTGTCTTTTTTCGTTATTGCAGTGGTTGTGCCCTTTTGAGGGGCTGCCTACGTATCCACAGTTAGTGGAATCAAACCAAACGTAGTTCGGGCGCAGATTTTTTTTGCAATTTCGAAATACACCAAGACTATGAGTTCAAGATGTGCGACAGTAGGATAAATAATCCTAACTTATTGACTTGCTTTATAAACTTTGAAAAAGTGTTTAAATAAATTTTTGCTAATGACATTGAGATAAGGTTTAGGGGTAGTAGCGTTTTAGCTGGTCTAGGTTGGTCGGGTTGACAAATTCATTTCCGTCCAGATCTGTCAGCATTATTGCTCCTCCTGATAGAACCTTCTTGACCAGGTATGGCCCAGCCCAATTGGGTTTAAATTTTCCCCTTGGGTCAACCGGTAGTAGGGCACGAACCGACTTTAGGACCAAATCGCCTTCTTTGATGTTCCTGGGCCTAACTCTTTTGTTAAAGGCCCGTTTGATTCTCTTTTGGTATATTTGGATGTTATTGAGAGCCCGGGACCGCCGTTCGTCTAAAAGAACCAACGAGTCATATCGAGCTTGAACCCAATCTGCTTCGGGTACTTGACTTTCTAGCAGGATCCGGAGAGAAGGTATTTCCAATTCGACTGGTTGGACCGCCTCCATCCCATATGTCAAATAATATGGAGTTGCCCCGGTTGCAGTTCGGATCGATGTCCGGTACCCCCATAGGGCGAAGGGTATTTTGTCGGGCCAATCCCGATAATTATCAGCCATCTTTTTTAGTATGGTGACAATTGTTTTATTAGCAGCTTCTACCGCTCCGTTTGTTTGGGGACGGTAAGGCGAAGATGTGTGCCTCTGGATTTTGTACTTTGCTAGCAAAGTAGCGGTTTCTGCTTGGAAGTGGGTCCCGTGATCACTGATAAACTCATGTGGGATCCCGTATCGGCATATGATTTTATTCTGGATAAATTTGGCCACGTGCTTGGCGTTCAAGACACGGTATGATTCAGCTTCGACCCATTTGGTGAAATAGTCGATCGCCACCAAAATAAAACAGTGGCCTCCCGTTCCGGAAGGATTCACCTTTCCAATTATGTCAATCCCCCACGTCGAAAATGGCCATGGTGATGTGATGGTGTATAATAGGGATGATGGCATGTGTTGAACATTGCCGAAAATTTGACAATTATGGCAATGTTTGACATATAATTGACAGTCGGCCTCCATACTGTTCCAGTAGTATCCGAGCCTCATGATTTTTTGGGCTAGCATATGGGCGTTCATATGCGGACCGTTTTCGCCGTCGTGTACTTCGGCCATCACTTTTTCGGCCTGTGTTTTGTCGATACATAGGAGTAAAGCCCCCTGTGCCGTCTTTTTGTATAACTGATCGTCGTCCGTACGTATGAATTGGGTGGCCAGTCTTCGTAGGGCTTTCTTGGCCCGGTTTTCAGTTCCTGGTGGATATTCTCCCGTAGTCAAATAGGTTAGAACAGCCTAATACCAAGGTTCTGGATCGGTGATCTCAATATCTTGAATGGCGTTGACATACGCCGGCTCGGACCGTCTTTCGACACAGATTTGCATACTGGGCATATGTTCCGGGATGTTTAGTAAGGATGCTAATTTGGAAAGTGCATCCGCGAACTGGTTTTCTTCACGTGGGAGATAGATATATTCTACCTTCTGGAATTATTTCTCTAGAATCCTTACTCGTGCTTGGTAAGCCACGAGATTGGCATTCCGAGTTTTCCATTTTTGAAGAGCTTGATTGATGACTAAGGATGAGTCCCCGTGAACCCGGAGTTATGGTGTGTATATACTTCGCCGGTTCTCCGAGGGACGAGGGGCTCGGGTTTGATGTGTTTTGCATAGGGTTGCTAGGGTCGTAGTATTGTGTGTATGGGATGAGTATGCATGCAACAAGTTGTGAAGGTTGTAAGAGTTGTGTAGTTGCAAAAAGTGTGTGTTGTGGATGGGGGTCATGGGGTATTTATAGGGAGCCCCGACCCTGGGTCACTCGACCGAGTGGCGCGGGTGCACTCGGTCGAGTGCCCTCGCGAATGCACCTGGACGGTCCTTGTGAGGCTCCACTCGATCGAGTGGTCAATCCACTCGACCGAGTGGATCAATTAAACCGGGCTATTTTGGGCGTGATTGCCCTTGATTTGTGCTTGATTGATTGTGATTGATTTGGATAGGTTTGGATTGATTTTTGGCTGATTTTGAATCTGGTGCATGTTTTGAGACGCACCTGGTCGTTCTTTGTGTCGGGTTTGTCTTGACCGGGTTTTGACCCGGTCGCTAAAAGACGGGAATTATTTTTGGTGCCGGTTTCGGCCCAAATTAGTCTTGTTTGACTCGGACCGATCCACTGGGCCTGAATTTGAGGTCTGTTTTGTGAGATTTTTACTCCACTAAAAGTCCATGTCGGATATTATTGATTTCGAGCCCAAGTCCGAGTATACTAAGTCACGTTCGCGTCCGATCATCATCGGGTGTTTTTTGGAAACTACTATAGACACCTGGCGGTCAAATTTTGGGTGTCTACAGAGCCCCCACTCTGACTGAGGGTTGGACAAGGCGAAAGTCAGAGTAGCTACCAAGTCAATTAAGACCTGGTAGGCTTCCGTTCGGGTCGTTTATAGTCCATTAGACTCGCGTGAAAGGCTCGCCAGCCATAAGTCAGAAATCATACCTGAGCTGCTGATGATACTTCGTGGGGAATCGGACTTGTCGCATAAGTCCTGGGTGCGCCTATATGTGGGCTCATCCCGTACCATTCCGGGGAAAATGTCGCCTTGGGCTTCCGTTGGGGAGATTTTAGAGGGTTGCATGTCCCTATTTGAGTCGTACCTGTAAAAGTCACATAAAACGTATGCGACACGTAGGTAGTAAAATGACTCGTGCTGGGGAAAATGATTTTTGAATTTTTGTTTTTTTTGAAATCTTTGAAAGTTTTGAAATATTTTTGTGAATTTTCGACAGACTGCTCGGGATGACTAAATTCATGTGTCTGTGAGGAAGAATCATGGGTCGGGCCCGTATGTCTAGGCCCGCTTGGGCCAAGGAGGCACTGCTGCAGGGGATGCTCCAGGGCTTTGATGTTATAAATACATCACCCTGGTTCCTCTTTTTGTCACAACTCTCAAAAAGCTTCCTCTTCTCTTTAAAAGAAAACTTTTATTCCTCTCAAGAAACTTAGCATGGGTATCGACCGTCTGATCAACATGCTGCAAGATTGGGCACACCGCTTTAGGGATGCGAGCAAGGTAGCTCTGAGGCAGTCCGGTATATTCCAACTGTTCACGTTTCGTCAGTTGCACGTGGACCGTCACTTCCTTGATGCCTGTCTGACCTTCTGGGATGACACCTATCACGTCTTCGCCTTCCCTCGAGGCGAAATCTGTCCCCTCCCTGAGGAAATTGCTGCCATAGGAGGGTGGAACCCATTGCTCCGCCCTGCTGTCCCTTTCTCAGTTCGGGACCCTAGGAGGAAACTACGGGAATTTTTTGGGCTTTCCTACGCTGAAGTATCCCGCATGCTCGAAGGGGATACCGTTTCTCTGCTTGCCTTAGCTGAGAAGTTCATGAACCCGTATGACATCCGGGTTACGCCCATTCATAGCCGTAGGGCGTTCGCCTTCTGTATGCTGCACGTGTACGCCTTGGAAGGCCATATGGACCTGCTGTCTTGCATGGGTAGCGTTCGTCTTCTCGTTGTTGCTGACCTCATGGAGACGGAGTGTAGTCCCGCATCGTTGATCATGGGGGAGATCATTCAGGGTTTAGACAACCGGAAGAGGGATGAGTCAGCCCGTTTCACGGGGAGCACCCGTCTACTGCAGGTATATCGCTTTTTTCCTTTTTTTCTTTCGATCTTCGATTTTTTTTTTTTTTCCGCGATGTACTGCTACAGGGGGCACTCGACCGAGTCGTCCTGGCACTCGATCGAGTGTCCTCGTAGAGGAGCATTCTGCCACGTTTTAGGGGTGTCACTCGATCGAGTGACCCCGGCACTCGATCGAGTGCCCTTATGCGGACGCCTGAATTCGTCCAAAATTTCATAAGCGCTACTTTTTTTCAGCTCTGGCTATTTGAAAGGTTGTCCAAGATCGAGCCTCCTCCCAACCCGAGTGAATATTGGTTCAACCAGGTGACGACGAGGAGACGGCCCACCGATTCATCTTGCCTCGTCACTCAGAAATATTGGGAAGAAGAACTAACGTTCCATCGTGGTCCGCTGATACGATGGGTGGTTTTATGGTGGCCCATTTATTCCTGGACGGGTTTGGCACCTGACGATAAGGCACGTTACCAGGTGATTCTGTCCTTTAGCCACACAGTTCACCTCTATCCTGACCGCATACACAGGCAGTATGGGCGGACACAGCGCATCCCGGAGAATGAGGCGGTTGTGAGTGCACCTATCCAACTGACCGACACTTTGTGTGACACCTGGATTCAGAGATGGTATACTAGAGTTACTTGGTCCGTTCCCAAGCCGCTTCATTCTGCCTGGGTGTCTTATTCCTACGAAAAGTGGACCAAAGCCGAGGTTGCCGAAGCTCGTGCTGCTCTGAAGATCGACGAGGCCTTCGACCTGCTTAGGCGAGAAAAAGTCAAAGACAACCGGGATTTCTTCGCTGAAGAGGAGAATCGAACTCCCATAGTCCGTCTGAGGCCAAGTCAGAGAAGAGGAACTAGGACTCGAGCTAGGGGGTCCAATGCTAGAGGTGTTCAGGGGGAGGTGAGCCCCCAGACCGATTTGGAGAGGAGACTAGGGCCGAGACTTTCAGCCCAGGACCGACTTGGTCCTAAGGATAGGTTGCCGGAGCATGTACGGGCTCGACTTGGGCCCGTGACTATAGCTAAAGATCCTCTGTCGAAGAAGAGGACTCGGGTTAAGGAAGTTCCTGTTGTCATTCGGGAACGCCCGCCCCCGCCGCCGCCCCGACGTCTGCGGGCTCCTCAAGACCCGAAAGACAAAGGCAAGGGCAAGATGCCCGGATATGACTAGTCTCTCTTTTATTATTATTTGAAATATTATTAGTATTTTTGTAGTGTTTTTTTTTTGCTTTTTGTGGCTTCTTTTTTAAAACTTTGAAATACCGAGTTTATCGGTGTTTTTTTTTGGAATAATAAAAGTATTATTAGTGAAACCGTTTCTGTCTTTTTTCGTTATTGCAGTGGTTGTGCCCTTTTGAGGGGCTGCCTACGTATCCACAGTTAGTGGAATCAAACCAAACGTAGTTCGGGCGCAGATTTTTTTTGCAATTTCGAAATACACCAAGACTATGAGTTCAAGATGTGCGACAGTAGGATAAATAATCCTAACTTATTGACTTGCTTTATAAACTTTGAAAAAGTGTTTAAATAAATTTTTGCTAATGACATTGAGATAAGGTTTAGGGGTAGTAGCGTTTTAGCTGGTCTAGGTTGGTCGGGTTGACAAATTCATTTCCGTCCAGATCTGTCAGCATTATTGCTCCTCCTGATAGAACCTTCTTGACCAGGTATGGCCCAGCCCAATTGGGTTTAAATTTTCCCCTTGGGTCAACCGGTAGTAGGGCACGAACCGACTTTAGGACCAAATCGCCTTCTTTGATGTTCCTGGGCCTAACTCTTTTGTTAAAGGCCCGTTTGATTCTCTTTTGGTATATTTGGATGTTATTGAGAGCCCGGGACCGCCGTTCGTCTAAAAGAACCAACGAGTCATATCGAGCTTGAACCCAATCTGCTTCGGGTACTTGACTTTCTAGCAGGATCCGGAGAGAAGGTATTTCCAATTCGACTGGTTGGACCGCCTCCATCCCATATGTCAAATAATATGGAGTTGCCCCGGTTGCAGTTCGGATCGATGTCCGGTACCCCCATAGGGCGAAGGGTATTTTGTCGGGCCAATCCCGATAATTATCAGCCATCTTTTTTAGTATGGTGACAATTGTTTTATTAGCAGCTTCTACCGCTCCGTTTGTTTGGGGACGGTAAGGCGAAGATGTGTGCCTCTGGATTTTGTACTTTGCTAGCAAAGTAGCGGTTTCTGCTTGGAAGTGGGTCCCGTGATCACTGATAAACTCATGTGGGATCCCGTATCGGCATATGATTTTATTCTGGATAAATTTGGCCACGTGCTTGGCGTTCAAGACACGGTATGATTCAGCTTCGACCCATTTGGTGAAATAGTCGATCGCCACCAAAATAAAACAGTGGCCTCCCGTTCCGGAAGGATTCACCTTTCCAATTATGTCAATCCCCCACGTCGAAAATGGCCATGGTGATGTGATGGTGTATAATAGGGATGATGGCATGTGTTGAACATTGCCGAAAATTTGACAATTATGGCAATGTTTGACATATAATTGACAGTCGGCCTCCATACTGTTCCAGTAGTATCCGAGCCTCATGATTTTTTGGGCTAGCATATGGGCGTTCATATGCGGACCGTTTTCGCCGTCGTGTACTTCGGCCATCACTTTTTCGGCCTGTGTTTTGTCGATACATAGGAGTAAAGCCCCCTGTGCCGTCTTTTTGTATAACTGATCGTCGTCCGTACGTATGAATTGGGTGGCCAGTCTTCGTAGGGCTTTCTTGGCCCGGTTTTCAGTTCCTGGTGGATATTCTCCCGTAGTCAAATAGGTTAGAACAGCCTAATACCAAGGTTCTGGATCGGTGATCTCAATATCTTGAATGGCGTTGACATACGCCGGCTCGGACCGTCTTTCGACACAGATTTGCATACTGGGCATATGTTCCGGGATGTTTAGTAAGGATGCTAATTTGGAAAGTGCATCCGCGAACTGGTTTTCTTCACGTGGGAGATAGATATATTCTACCTTCTGGAATTATTTCTCTAGAATCCTTACTCGTGCTTGGTAAGCCACGAGATTGGCATTCCGAGTTTTCCATTTTTGAAGAGCTTGATTGATGACTAAGGATGAGTCCCCGTGAACCCGGAGTTATGGTGTGTATATACTTCGCCGGTTCTCCGAGGGACGAGGGGCTCGGGTTTGATGTGTTTTGCATAGGGTTGCTAGGGTCGTAGTATTGTGTGTATGGGATGAGTATGCATGCAACAAGTTGTGAAGGTTGTAAGAGTTGTGTAGTTGCAAAAAGTGTGTGTTGTGGATGGGGGTCATGGGGTATTTATAGGGAGCCCCGACCCTGGGTCACTCGACCGAGTGGCGCGGGTGCACTCGGTCGAGTGCCCTCGCGAATGCACCTGGACGGTCCTTGTGAGGCTCCACTCGATCGAGTGGTCAATCCACTCGACCGAGTGGATCAATTAAACCGGGCTATTTTGGGCGTGATTGCCCTTGATTTGTGCTTGATTGATTGTGATTGATTTGGATAGGTTTGGATTGATTTTTGGCTGATTTTGAATCTGGTGCATGTTTTGAGACGCACCTGGTCGTTCTTTGTGTCGGGTTTGTCTTGACCGGGTTTTGACCCGGTCGCTAAAAGACGGGAATTATTTTTGGTGCCGGTTTCGGCCCAAATTAGTCTTGTTTGACTCGGACCGATCCACTGGGCCTGAATTTGAGGTCTGTTTTGTGAGATTTTTACTCCACTAAAAGTCCATGTCGGATATTATTGATTTCGAGCCCAAGTCCGAGTATACTAAGTCACGTTCGCGTCCGATCATCATCGGGTGTTTTTTGGAAACTACTATAGACACCTGGCGGTCAAATTTTGGGTGTCTACACCACCTTTGGCCAGCCGGTAAGCAGATTTGACCGTGAACACACCATCTCGTGTCGGCCACCATATCGTGAACACATATATTGACGATGTTGTCATCGTGTTGTATAATATAAGATTATTGATATCTAAGAACGAAAGATTAATCTTATTTATAATATAAGATTCTATCGTCTCATCATAATTTTTTGATATAGGACTCAAGGTTTATAGTTTTAAGATCTGCTTTGAAGACCCATACAAACGCACGATTACTCTTATTCTTGAGTTTTTAAATAAGCTCTTAAGACTATAAACTTAGCTGAAATTAAGTTTGATTACTAATATCATGTGATCATCTTATTTATAATAATGATATAGATTGATTATGTTTCTTTTAACGAATATACATAACCAATGTAATTAAGCCAATTAACTCGTGCAGCGCACGGGATTTAATCTAGTATTTCTTATTAGAAACAATTGTATGTCAACGTTTTCCCTGACTTCGGAGTGTAGTTGCATGAATGTGTTTAACTCGTTCCATGTGTGTGTCTAATACATAATATAGGTACGGATTAACCAACAACCAAATGTGTATCTGAATAATATGTGTGAGGACTTAAATCGTCATGCAATCGTGATAGAGGGTAAAAGTAGCAAAACTAAGCATAATCTGACTATGAAAGTAAATGATAGGATAAATATCGTAGTTTATTCTACGTCGTAAGCTGTCCAATAATTTTTTTGCTTGTACACGTTTTTTATTTTGGATATTTCTTAAAGTAGTTCTAATGGTTATCTAAGGAAGGTGAATTTGCCCTTATTGTGTATGAAACTTTTTGTTTTTATTCTTGTATTTTTCCCCAACTTTCTTGATCCGTCTCTTCTGGGTGATAATTTCGCATGTGTCAATTGCATCCTCGGTGTCGGAGTTCCTGCTTATTTTGGTAATTTTGTTATGGTGTATTAGTGTTTTGTGTAATAATATAACGATACTAGGTGTGAGTGTAACAATAGCGGCACTTATTCTAGGACAAGCTTTCTTTTATCCTTTTTTTGGGGTGTCTCCGGTAAAGTCTCTTGTTTTATCTGCCCTGGATGATCTCCGTGTTCTTCCATCTGCAAAGTTGATAGGCCGTCAGTAAGATGCATATATTTAATTTTTTGTCACAAGTTATGTTTATTGATTTGTTTCTATTTTGATTTCGTAGGTTCGATGCTGCGTAATTACCTTCTTGGATTCATCCTTGGTTTTTTATTTCTTCTTAGCTTACTACTCAAGCACGAAAGTCTTTTGAACTTTTAGCTCCCTCATACTGCCAAATTTGTTTATACCACCTACCTTCACTTTGAATGTGTACTTTTTTCCAACACATTGTTGTAGAATGTCATATACTTTGTCCTTCTCTTCCTTCTGGAAGACGAACTTAATGTTAAATTTTTATTAATTTTATATTTATTTGTGTATGTTCAAAAAGAATATTTACCTTTTCATATATGTTCAACAACGTCTCTATTGGTTTCTCTATGACCTTTTAAGCTTCCTTGTTAAAAATTACCAAGGTGGTTTAAGATTCATCATCATCCATTATTGTAGCCATTATCATGTACCTGTTTTGGGTATTGAAATGAGTTTTATAAAATTTGAAGATTCGAATTTGAATTACCTCGCTGTCCAACAATATGAAGTCCATTGATAGTGCTTGACTAGTTTTTTTTGGGATTGACCTTCCATATTCTAGTTGCTCTTGCAGTTATTTGATATTTGGATTTAGAGGGGAGTAATCAAGCAATGATAGTTGTTATAGGTGCCATGTTGTAGACACCCGCATTTTGCCTGCTAGTGTCTATAGCTGTTCCCGACAAAACACCCAATGATGATCGGACGTAAACGTGACTTAATACGCTCGAATACGGACTCGGAATTAATAGTATCCGACGTGGGCATTTAACGGAGTGCAAATCTCTCAAAACCGACCTCAAATCCAGGCCCAGTGGGTTGTTTCCAATAAAATGAGACTAATTTGGGCCAAAACCGACACCAAAAATAAATCCCGTCTTTTAGCGACCGGGTCAAAACCCGGTCAAAGACGAAACCGTCTCTCAAAACAGCCAAGTTCATTCTCAAAACTGGCGCCCGAAATCTAATCCAAACAAATCAAGCCAAATCAAATCCAAAATCAATGCAAATCAATCAAGGGCAATCACGCCTAAAATAACCCGGCCTAATTGATCCACTCGGTCGAGTGGATTGACCCACTCGATCGAGTGGAGCGTCAAAAGAGCTGTCCAGGTTCATTCGCGAGGGCACTCGACCGAGTGCACTAGGGCCACTCGGTCGAGTGACCCTATGTCGAGGTCTCCCTATAAATACCCCCTTAACCCCACTCATTTCACAACTCTTACAACTCTCACAAGCTTTTGGCAACCTACATTTCTACCCCAATCCATCTTTATCACTTCAATACTACAAACCCTAAGCAACCTTAGGTTAGAAACCGAGTTAGCATCCCTCGTAAGACGGATACACATACACACACATACAATCAAAACTCGAGATCAAAACTCGCCAAAGACCCGAGAGCATCCTCTCCCAAACCAAACACACCCTAACTCACCCTACATATCTCGACACTCCCGCGCACACGCCACTATTACGAGTCCGTTTCCGAGGCCATTAAGCATGTAGGTTGAGGGTGTAATTCAAACCCCGTTTCTATTTCTCCCTTATCTTTTTACCGTTTATATATATATATATATATATATATATATATATATATATATATATATATATATATATATATATATATATATATATATATATATTTGTATTATTATTATTATTATTATTATTATTATTATTATTACTAACCGCTAACACTAACCTTTAATTTTTGTGCATACTAACTTTTTATTTAATTTTGTATACTAACATTTTATTTATGTACTCTAACACTAACTTTTTTTTATCGTTTACTAACACTTTAATTCTGTATTCTAACATCTAACATTATTATACCGTGTATATATACGTACTAGTATTAAAATCTCGGTTTCGAATACGTTTGACTATGACGGTCGCCTAAAGTCCATCTAATTCCTTTACGGGTAACGACGGAGGTGGCGCCTTTTCGAGGAGCGCCGCCCCAATGTACTCAAGGACATGATGTGATCGTGATCGGTCATAGTTGAACGCATTTGATCCCATTTCTACAATTAGTACGAAACCCGTTGACACGAAAACCGACATCACATAATCCGAAAGGATTAGTTTCGATGTTGTGACGTAGAGGGATACAATTTCGTCACTAATTCAAAATTTCTAATCTAACGATAAACATTTTCATAAAATTTCGATAACGGTATTATAATCGTATGTATACACGATTATAGTACCGGAAGCCAAGTTAAATGCAAATCGTGCAATATTTGTATTTAATTTGGCCAACTATCGATTTTATCCAAAAAAGCAACACGAGTTGTCACTCGTACAGGGGCTACTCGACCGAGTACGTAGGCTACTAATGCAACATTTGAGCCTGTAGCCCAGAAAACCGAGAGCTCTAATGCAACATTTGAGCCTCGTCATTTTTTACGACTTTTAGTCGACACGTGCATAATCAATCACGTAATTCTAATTTTCAAAACTCATGCATATCACGACACCTAAAACGATTTTGATCGACGGTCTCGCACTATTAATTTTATGTCGACGACTCTTTAGTCGTATCCGACACATAATTAATTTAGACTCCATTTCTCGAGGTGATAAGTCGGGACAAGGCATCGAGGTTCGAGATCGGGTTAGCACCACACCTAGGTCTCGAACCTCCGTCCTTTGATTGGTACACAATATAATGTGTATCTAATCGAAGTTAGTCCAATTGCACAACTTACGGTCTAGTTTATATTTATTATATACGGGTCCGTTTCTAGTTAACGTCTACCATTTCCTATTCGATTATTCTATTTTATTGCTCGTTGTATTGTGAATTCCGGGTTGTATTCCGCCCGTGTAATTTGTAATTTATTTACGAGTTTTCTATTTTCGATGTTTGCCATTTATTTATTTAAATGAACATCACATGCTAAATCACTTTGACGTGAATCAAGATGCATTAAATGACGTAGCAAACCAATAATTCACATGCTTAGCCCGAAAACGCTGTTTGCATATCATTTAGTCGTTTTACTAGCGCGCGCGTACACGAACACGAACGATGTCTTAGTAGAGGCCGCCATTGTGCGGGCGGGGTTGGGTGTCCTCAGTGGGCTTCCCAACACGTACCCTCACCCCTTACTCAGAACCTTTGGTTTCCGGATGTCCGAAACCATTGGCGCACGAGAGTCATTCTATATACGAAAGCCGGTGTAAACGGTATCGATATTGCAATACAAAGGGACGAGTCCCATAAACTCTGAAATCGAAGTAGGCTTACTTTGTGTATAGCCCATGACGACATAGAGTGGGCTCGAATGGTTCCGAATAACCACAAAATTCGGTGGCGACTCCATTTTGACTTAAATTTCGAACCCGAGAACAATCTCACCACGAGATTCATTCGCCTACCCAAACCCGCGTGTGGCCGCGTCGGGGTGGACCTACATCATGTCCACACATGTCAGCTTGCATGTTATGTGTGTTTTGTTTGTGGTGTATCTTCTCCGGAAAACTGATTTGGATTGTCTCCATTGGGCTTTTTATAGTGTTTATGCTGTAATTTAGTGTTGAGATAGCTTCTCTATTATTATAGTATAGATTAGTCATTTTCTTAATCATTTAATTTAATTTAATATTTAATCCACTCTAATTTGATTTGATGTGCATTTACTGTAATAATAACCATTGTGATGTTTCAGTATTCATTCTGTTTATAACTGCTAGTCTATTATGTGCACTTAGTGTATATATTCTCTTGTTTTATTACTGTTGGGTTATTATGTGTATTTATTGCGTAATAATTGGTATAATTCTTATTTGATTGCAATTTTAAATTAGTAACCGCCAATATTTGGTTGGAATAGTTTTCTCATTTTGATCACCAGTACTTGATTAGATGAATTGCTCTCAACTCTGTAAACAATTACTAATGAATGATAAATTCTAATTCCAATTCTAATTTAACCGTTACTAATGTGCAATATTCATTACTCGCTTTTATAGTATACACTACTACATAATTGTTGTCTATGTAACAAATGAAAAGTGTTGGGCTGTTAAATTCTTGGAATTATGGTGTTATTTAACACACACATCATTATTGGACGTTTAACAACACATCATTAATCACCAACCTAGTTACGATAGTATAGATTAGCATAGATAGTAATAATGAGCATGTAGAAGCATATATAGGATATACGTGGGGGGATTATGCAAAAAGATTGACTTCTTATATTATAGTATAGATAGGAGTCATGACCTCCACTAACTAAGAAATACAAGTATACTCCAACGAAGTAACTTTACCTTATATTTTCGATCAATTAATCCAACAAATAAGGACCGCCAATTAAGTCCAGGCTCAATTTTATCTTAACCTAGCTACGTCCTTCGTCCTTGTGTTCGGGTATCCAAATAATAAAGCTGACGCGTAATCTCTTGTTAGCATTAGCATATATCAAAATAATATTTGCGTAAATGGCAAAGATGAATGTATATCACACGAATAAGTAATCAAATTTCGAAAATCATTAGCAAATCAACCAATTCTATATAGATCCTCTTGCATACACAAATGACACTATATTTGGGCATAAATCAAATTAATACGAAGTATATATATAGTGTATGCAATTTTTTCGTATCATCAACTATCTTAATTATTTCTTCAAATTATACTTTAAAGATACATACTACACATAAATTGTCTACTTAATAATATTCAAGCTAGAGATGGGGAAGATTGTTGTTGCATTCTTGATTGGCTTGATCTTCTTCTTGGGTACGTTAACGACTTAATGCATGCATGCATTCTCTTATTATCGACTTTTTTCTGCGACTGACTTATTTCATGCTTATATAGAGTATTAATATGCACGTACGTAAATGTAAATTGTTTTTACACATGCAATAACATCAAATAATATGCGCAATAATAATGAGTGTAAGTAGCAAGGAAGTCTACTACGAGTATTAATTAATTAGATAATCTCACAATACGATTATTGTTATACATTGAGGTCGGTCGTGTCACATGCATGCAGGGATTAGCTATGAAGTAGTGTATGGAGACAGGTGTTGTCAGGATCATTGGAATCTGGGAAGTTGTGAAGCAGGAATAGATGATGATCCTGAAGCTCACGATGAGAAGGGTGGCAAATGTTGGAACTATTGCATTAACGATTGTACTAGAGGAGGCAGATGCAAGTCATACGGCAAAAAAACTGTATGCCATTGTTATTGTTAAATTAACTTACATCTATTTTCTTAAATTTATATTCCCTCCATCTACGGATCGATTATATGTTTTCTACTCATTAATTATCCCTTCGTTCCACTAAGATTGTTCTATTTCATTCAAATGAGGCAATATTTTTTGGACGGATTTCATATAATGAATATGAAATATATTATTGTTCACCCATTTTATATGCTTATGTTCAAATATATATGCATCTTCATACTCCGTATATACTATAATACTCCGTAATTGATAATCATATACCAACTACTCCCTCCAAGTCTTAAGAATTGTCCCATTTCCATTTTTGTCATATTCATTGAATTGCCCCATTTCTATTTTGGTCACATTTTGTTTGGCCACAATCCATTTCTATATATGATAGTGAGACCCACCACTCACTCTGTCACTCACACCAATTTTCATTTCTTAATATTTGTGCAAAAGCAAATCGTACATTTTGTAAGACTTGGAGGGAGTTTGTTTTTATTGATACCAAGTGCGGTATATAATCGTATATACTATGGTCCATGAACGATTATGTTTTTTAAATTTTTCATTACGTAGTACTACGGAGTACGAGTAATAATTTAGAATTTCATGAGAAAGAATTATGTATTCGTAAAGTTGCCTTATACACTACTACTCCGTATAAGATTAGTCTTGAAATTTAGGAGGATTTAATGCCTTTTAAATTTATAAAAAAATAAACTTTAAAAAAAACTATTGTAACTCTTTCTTGATTTTTTTTCAATATTTTTAATTTTAGAGACAAACAATAAGTTTAGAAACGATTAAACAAAGAAAAAAAATATACAAACTAGCACTCATTTCTAGCTTGTAGAACGGATGACGACCCTTAATTGACCATCCCGTCCATATCAAATGAGAACTAGTTTTGTTACCCGTGAAAATCACGGGTGCATTTTAGGTAAATTGGATAAACTCAACTTTAAATTAATTTATTTTTTAGGAAAACGCGGATCCTTATATTAAGTCAATCTCCGCCAAGTCAAGAATGGCTTGCAAGGACTTAGAACCAAATACAACTTTGTCTTCTGCTAAACTATAGAAGCGAGCCATATAATGGGCTACCGTATTACATCCACGTTTAACATGTTGACACTTATAACGAGACAAAAGACGCAACAAAAGGGACACATGAGTAAAGCATAAGCCAAGCGGACTCCGAAGCACCCAAGACCGATTAAATGCATTAATAACAGTCAATGCATCGCTCTCAATAATCAAGCTATCCACCTGGTCACCAGTCATCTGTTCCAAACCAAAAATAATTGCTTGTGTTTCACAACCTCGACCGACCACCTAGCTCGTACCCGTTTGCATCCCAATCTAACCACGCTTTCATCAGGGCCCCTACATACAAACCCCAAACCGGATTCACCATTCTCCATCATAGCATCGTCCGAGTTCATCTTCAACCACCCCACATCAGAACGATGCCATCGTATCCCGCCACCTCCCTGGTCTTGAATCAAGGGTGCACCCACCATGGCTGTGTATAGAGGGTAATCACATAGCACATGAGTCAACTCCATCTTTACAATGTGAAGGGGAGAGTGCGTAGAATTGAACATGGCCGAATTACACCAAGTCCGAGCTACCCACGTCCGAGTCATGAAGGAAATAGCATCGTCCTTCGCCACCCTTTGCATGACCCATTTAAAAAGCTCATGACAACTAACTTGGGGAAATAGAGGAAGTAAAGGTTCGAGCGCGCTATTCGTCCACACACTACGAGTAGCCGCACAAGGGAACAAAATATGCACGTTCGACTCCATGTCTGCATTTCAGAGACTACAACAGGGATCCCGATAATGTGTCGATTGGCGAGTAATTGTCGCACCGACAGAATTCCAATACAAGCTCTCCAAACAAAGTGTTTCAGCTTTGGAGGAATTTGAGCACTCCAAATGTATTGCCACAACTCCGAATCACCCACTCCATTAGCAGATGCAATACTCAGATTGTACCCACCTCTGGCCAGCCGGTAAGCAAAATTGACCGTGAACACGTCATCTCGTGTCGGCCACCATATCGTGAACACATATATTGACGATGTTGTCATCGTGTTGTGTAATATAAGATTATTGATATCTAAGAACGAAAGATTAATCTTATTTATAATATAAGATTCTATCGTCTCATCATAATTTTTTGATATAGGACTCAAGGTTTATAGTTTTAATATCTGCTTTGAAAACCCATAAAAACGCACGATTACTCTTATTCTTGAGTTTTTAAATAAGCTCTTAAAACTATAAACTTAGCTGAAATTAAGTTTGATTACTAATATCATGTGATCATCTTATTTATTATAATGATATAGATTGATTACGTTTCTTTTAACGAATATACATAACCAATGTAATTAAGTCAATTAACTCGTGCAGCGCACGGGCTTTAATCTAGTATTTATTATTAGAAACAATTGTATGTCAACGTTTTCTCTGACTTCGGAGTGTAGTTGCATGAATGTGTTTAACTCGTTCCATGTGTGTGTCTAATACATAATATAGGTACGGATTAACCAACAACCAAATGCGTATCTGAATTATATGTGTGAGGACTTAAATCGTCATGCAATCGTGATAGAGGGTAAAAGTAGCAAAACTAAGCATAATCTAAGCAGTCCAATAACTTTTTTGCTTGTACACGTTTTTTATTTTGGATATTTCTTAAAGTAGTTCTAATGGTTATCTAAGGAAGTTGAATTTGCCCTTATTGTGTATGAAACTTTTTGATTTTAATCTTGTATTTTTTTCCCCAACTTTCTTGATCCGTCTCTTCTGGATGATAATTTCGCATGTGTCAATTGCATCCTCGGTGTCGGAGTCCCTGCTTATTTTGGCAATTTTGTTATGGTGTATTAGTGTTTTGTGTAATAATATAACGATACTAGGTGTGAGTGTAAAAATAGCGGCACTTATTCTAGGACAAGCTTTCTTTTATCTTTTTTTTGGGGTGTCTCCGGTAAAGTCTCTTGTTTTATCTGCCCTGGATGATCTCCGTGTTCTTCCATCTGCAAAGTTGATAGGCCGTCAGTAAGATGCATATATTTAATTTGTTGTCACAAGTTTTGTTTATTGATTTGTTTCTATTTTGATTTCGTAGGTTCGATGCTGCGTAATTACCTTCTTGGATTCATCCTTGGTTTTTTATTTCTTCTTAGCTTACTCCTCAACAACGAAAGTCTTTTGAACTTTTAGCTCCCTCACACTGCCAAATTTGTTTATACCTACCTTCACTTTGAATGTGTACTTTATTCCAACACATTGTTGTAGAATGTCATATACTCTGTCCTTCTCTTCCTTCTGGAAGACGAACTTAATGTTAAATTTTTATTAATTTTATATTTATTTGTGTATGTTCAAAAAGAATATTTACCTTTTCATATATGTTCAACAACGTCTCTATTGGTTTCCCTATGACCTTTTAAGCTTCCTTGTTAAAAATTACCAAGGTGGTTTAAGATTCATCATCATCCATTATTGTAGCCATTATCATGTACCTGTTTTGGGTATTGAAATGAGTTTTATAAAATTTGAAGATTCGAATTTGAATTACCTCGCTGTCCAACAATATGAAGTCCATTGATAGTGCTTGACTAGTTTTTTTTTGGGATTGACCTTCCATATTCTAGTTGCTCTTGCAGTTATTTGATATTTGGATTTAGAGGGGAGTAATCAAGCAATGATAGTTGTTATAGGTGCCATGTCAGCTTGCTTGTTATGTGTGTTTTGTTTGTGGTGTATCTTCTCCGGAAAACTGATTTGGATTGTCTGCATTGGGCTTTTTATAGTGTTTATGCTGTAATTTAGTGTTGAGATAGCTTCTCTATTATTATAGTATAGATTAGTCATTTTCTTAATCATTTAATTTAATTTAATATTTAATCCACTCTAATTTGATTTGATGTGCATTTACTGTAATAATAACCATTGTGATGTTTCAGTATTCATTCTGTTTATAACTGCTAGTCTATTATGTGCACTTAGTGTATATATTCTCTTGTTTTATAACTGTTGGGTTATTATGTGCATTTATTGCGTAATAATTGGTAGAATTCTTATTTGATTGCAATTTTAAATTAGTAACCGCCAATATTTGGTTGGAATAGTTTTCTCATTTTGATCACCAGTACTTGATTAGATGAATTGCTCTCAACTCTGTAACAATTACTAATGAATGATAAATTCTAATTCCAATTCTAATTTAACCGTTACTAATGTGCAATATTCATCACTCGCTTTTATAGTATAGACTACTACATAATTGTTGTCTATGTAACAAATGAAAAGTGTTGGGCTGCTAAAATTCTGGGAATTATGGTGTTATTTAACACACACATCATTATTGGACGTTTAACAACACATCATTAATCACCAACCTAGTTAGGATAGTATAGATTAGCATAGATAGTAATAATGAGCATGTAGAAGCATATATAGGGTATACGTGGGGGGATTATGCAAAAAGATTGACTTCTTATATTATAGTATAGATAGGAGTCATGACCTCCACTAACTAAGAAATACAAGTATACTCCAACGAAGTAACTTTACCTTATATTTTCGATCAATTAATCCAACAAATAAGGACCGCCAATTAAGTCCAGGCTCAATTTTATCTTAACCTAGCTACGTCCTTCGTCCTTGTGTTCGGGTATCCAAATAATAAAGTTGACGCGTAATCTCTTGTTAGCATTAGCATATATCAAAATAATATTTGCGTAAATGGCAAAGATGAATGTGTATCACACGAATAAGTAATCAAATTTCGAAAATCATTAGCAAATCAACCAATTCTATATAGATCCTCTTGCATACACAAATGACACTGTATTTGGGCATAAATCAAATTAATACGAAGTATATATATAGTGTATGCAATTTTTTCGTATCATCAACTATCTTAATTATTTCTTCAAATTATACTTTAAAGATACATACTACACATAAATTGTCTACTTAATAATATTCAAGCTAGAGATGGGGAAGATTGTTGTTGCATTCTTGATTGGCTTGATCTTCTTCTTGGGTACGTTAACGACTTAATGCATGCATGCATTCTCTTATTATCGACTTTTTTCTGCGACTGACTTATTTCATGCTTATATAGAGTATTAATATGCACGTATGTAAATGTAAATTGTTTTTACACATGCAATAACATCAAATAATATGCGCAATAATAATGAGTGTAAGTAGCAAGGAAGTCTACTACGAGTATTAATTAATTAGATAATCTCACAATACGATTATTGTAATACATTGAGGTCGGTCGTGTCACATGCATGCAGGGATTAGTTGTGAAGTAGTGTATGGAGACAGGTGTTGTCAGGATCATTGGAATGTGGGAAGTTGTGAAGCAGGAATAGATGATGATCCTGAAGCTCACGATGAGAAAGGTGGCAAATGTTGGAACTATTGCATTAACGATTGTACTAGAGGAGGCAGATGCAAGTCATACGGCAAAAAAACTGTTTGCCATTGTTATTGTTAAATTAACTTACATCTATTTTCTTAAATTTATATTCCCTCCATCTACGGATCGATTATATATTTTCTACTCATTAACTATCCCTTCGTTCCACTAAGATTGTTCTATTTCATTCAAATGAGGCAATATTTTTTGGACGGATTTCATATAATGAATATGAAATATATTATTGTTCACCCATTTTATATGCTTATGTTCAAATATATATGCATCTTCATACTCCGTATATACTATAATACTCCGTAATTGATAATCATATACCAACTACTCCCTCCAAGTCTTAAGAATTGTCCCATTTCCATTTTTGTCATATTCATTGAATTGCCCCATTTCTATTTTGGTCACATTTTGTTTGGCCACAATCCATTTCTATATATGATAGTGAGACCCACCACTCACTCTGTCACTCACACCAATTTTCACTTCTTAATATTTGTGCAAAAGCAAATCGTACATTTCGTAAGACTTGGAGGGAGTTTGTTTTTATTGATACCAAGTGCGGTATATAATCGTATATACTATGGTCCATGAACGATTATGTTTTTTAAATTTTTCATTACGTAGTACTACGGAGTATGAGTAATAATTTAGAATTTCATGAGAAAGAATTATGTATTCGTAAAGTTTCCTTATACACTACTACTCCGTATAAGATTAGTCTTGAAATTTAGGAGGATTTAATGCCTTTTAAATTTATAAAAAAATAAACTTTAAAAAAAACTATTGTAACTCTTTCTTGATTTTTTTTTCAATATTTTTAATTTTAGAGACAAACAATAAGTTTAGAAACGATTAAACAAAGAAAAAAAATATACAAACTAGCACTCATTTCTAGCTTGTAGAACGGATGACGACCCTTAATTGACCATCCCGTCCATATCAAATGAGAACTAGTTTTGTTACCCGTGAAAATCACGGGTGCATTTTAGGTAAATTGGATAAACTCAACTTTAAATTAATTTATTTTTTAGGAAAACGCGGATCCTTATATTAAGTCAATCTCCGCCAAGTCAAGAATGGCTTGCAAGGACTTAGAACCAAATACAACTTTGTCTTCTGCTAAACTATAGAAGCGAGCCATATAATGGGCTACCGTATTACATCCACGTTTAACATGTTGACACTTATAACGAGACAAAAGACGCAACAAAAGGGACACACGAGTAAAGCATAAGCCTAGCGGACTCTGAAGCACCCAAGACCGATTAAATGCATTATAACAGTCAATGCATCGCTCTCAATAATCAAGCTATCCACCTGGTCACCAGTCATCTGTTCCAAACCAAAAGTAATTGCTTGTGTTTCACAACCTCGACCGACCACCTAGCTCGTACCCATTTGCATCCCAATCTAACCACGCTTTCATCAGGGCCCCTACATACAAACCCCAAACCGGATTCACCATTCTCCATCATAGCATCGTCCGAGTTCATCTTCAACCACCCCACATCAGAACGATGCCATCGTATCCCGCCACCTCCCTGGTCTTGAATCAAGGGTGCACCCACCATGGCTGTGTATAGAGGGTAATCACATAGCACATGAGTCAACTCCATCTTTACAATGTGAAGGGGAGAGTGCGTAGAATTGAACATGGCCGAATTACGCCAAGTCCGAGCTACCCACGTCCGAGTCATGAAGGAAATAGCATCGTCCTTCGCCACCCTTTGCATGACCCATTTAAAAAGCTCATGACAACTAACTTGGGGAAATAGAGGAAGTAAAGGTTCGAGCGCGCTATTCGTCCACACACTACGAGTAGCCGCACAAGGGAACAAAATATGCACGTTCGACTCCATGTCTGCATTTCAGAGACTACAACAGGGATCCTCGATAATGTGTCGATTGGCGAGTAATTATCGCACCGACAGAATTCCAATACAAGCTCTCCAAACAAAGTGTTTCAGCTTTGGAGGAATTTGAGCACTCCAAATGTATTGCCACAACTCCGAATCACCCACTCCATTAGCAGATGCAATACTCAGATTGTACCCACCTCTGGCCAGCCGGTAAGCAAAATTGACCGTGAACACGTCATCTCGTGTCGGCCACCATATCGTGAACACATATATTGACGATGTTGTCATCGTGTTGTGTAATATAAGATTATTGATATCTAAGAACGAAAGATTAATCTTATTTATAATATAAGATTCTATCGTCTCATCATAATTTTTTGATATAGGACTCAAGGTTTATAGTTTTAATATCTGCTTTGAAAACCCATAAAAACGCACGATTACTCTTATTCTTGAGTTTTTAAATAAGCTCTTAAAACTATAAACTTAGCTGAAATTAAGTTTGATTACTAATATCATGTGATCATCTTATTTATTATAATGATATAGATTGATTACGTTTCTTTTAACGAATATACATAACCAATGTAATTAAGTCAATTAACTCGTGCAGCGCACGGGCTTTAATCTAGTATTTATTATTAGAAACAATTGTATGTCAACGTTTTCTCTGACTTCGGAGTGTAGTTGCATGAATGTGTTTAACTCGTTCCATGTGTGTGTCTAATACATAATATAGGTACGGATTAACCAACAACCAAATGCGTATCTGAATTATATGTGTGAGGACTTAAATCGTCATGCAATCGTGATAGAGGGTAAAAGTAGAAAAACTAAGCATAATCTGACTATGAAAGTAAATGATAGGATAAATATCGTAGTTTATTCTACGTCGTAAGCTGTCCAATAATTTTTTTGCTTGTACACGTTTTTTATTTTGGATATTTCTTAAAGTAGTTCTAATGGTTATCTAAGGAAGGTGAATTTGCCCTTATTGTGTATGAAACTTTTTGTTTTTATTCTTGTATTTTTCCCCAACTTTCTTGATCCGTCTCTTCTGGGTGATAATTTCGCATGTGTCAATTGCATCCTCGGTGTCGGAGTTCCTGCTTATTTTGGTAATTTTGTTATGGTGTATTAGTGTTTTGTGTAATAATATAACGATACTAGGTGTGAGTGTAACAATAGCGGCACTTATTCTAGGACAAGCTTTCTTTTATCCTTTTTTTGGGGTGTCTCCGGTAAAGTCTCTTGTTTTATCTGCCCTGGATGATCTCCGTGTTCTTCCATCTGCAAAGTTGATAGGCCGTCAGTAAGATGCATATATTTAATTTTTTGTCACAAGTTATGTTTATTGATTTGTTTCTATTTTGATTTCGTAGATTCGATGCTGCGTAATTACCTTCTTGGATTCATCCTTGGTTTTTTATTTCTTCTTAGCTTACTACTCAAGCACGAAAGTCTTTTGAACTTTTAGCTCCCTCATACTGCCAAATTTGTTTATACCACCTACCTTCACTTTGAATGTGTACTTTTTTCCAACACATTGTTGTAGAATGTCATATACTTTGTCCTTCTCTTCCTTCTGGAAGACGAACTTAATGTTAAATTTTTATTAATTTTATATTTATTTGTGTATGTTCAAAAAGAATATTTACCTTTTCATATATGTTCAACAACGTCTCTATTGGTTTCTCTATGACCTTTTAAGCTTCCTTGTTAAAAATTACCAAGGTGGTTTAAGATTCATCATCATCCATTATTGTAGCCATTATCATGTACCTGTTTTGGGTATTGAAATGAGTTTTATAAAATTTGAAGATTCGAATTTGAATTACCTCGCTGTCCAACAATATGAAGTCCATTGATAGTGCTTGACTAGTTTTTTTTTGGGATTGACCTTCCATATTCTAGTTGCTCTTGCAGTTATTTGATATTTGGATTTAGAGGGGAGTAATCAAGCAATGATAGTTGTTATAGGTGCCATGTCAGCTTGCTTGTTATGTGTGTTTTGTTTGTGGTGTATCTTCTCCGTAAAACTGATTTGGATTGTCTGCATTGGGCTTTTTATAGTGTTTATGCTGTAATTTAGTGTTGAGATAGCTTCTCTATAATTATAGTATAGATTAGTCATTTTCTTAATCATTTAATTTAATTTAATATTTAATCCACTCTAATTTGATTTGATGTGCATTTACTGTAATAATAACCATTGTGATGTTTCAGTATTCATTCTGTTTATAACTGCAAGTCTATTATGTGCACTTAGTGTATACATTCTCTTGTTTTATAACTGTTGGGTTATTATGTGCATTTATTGCGTAATAATTGGTAGAATTCTTATTTGATTGCAATTTTAATTTAGTAACCGTCAATATTTGGTTGGAATAGTTTTCTCATTTTGATCACCAGTACTTGATTAGATGAATTGCTCTCAACTCTGTAACAATTACTAATGAATGATAAATTCTAATTCCAATTCTAATTTAACCATTACTAATATGCAATATTCATCACTCATTATTATAGTATAGACTACTACATAATTGTTGTCTATGTAACAAATGAAAAGTGTTGGGCTGTTAAATTCTTGGAATTATGGTGTTATTTAACACACACATCATTATTGGACGTTTAACAACACATCATTAATCACCAACCTAGTTACGATAGTATAGATTAGCATAGATAGTAATAATGAGCATGTAGAAGCATATATAGGATATACGTGGGGGGATTATGCAAAAAGGTTGACTACTTATATTATAGTATAGATAGGAGTCATGATCTCCACTAACTAAGAAATACAAGTATACTCCAAACGAAGTAACTTTACCTTATATTTTCGATCAATTAATCCAACAAATAAGGACCGCCAATTAAGTCCAGGCTCAATTTTATCTTAACCTAGCTACGTCCTTCGTCCCTGTGTTCGGGTATCCAAATAATAAAGCTGACGCGTAATCTCTTGTTAGCATTAGCATATATCCAAATAATATTTGCGTAAATGGCAAAGATGAATGTGTATCACACGAATAAGTAATCGAATTTCGAAAATCATTAGCAAATCAACCAATTCTATATAGATCCTCTTGCATACACAAATGACACTGTATTTGGGCATAAATCAAATTAATACGAAGTATATATATAGTGTATGCAATTTTTTCGTATCATCAACTATCTTAATTATTTCTTCAAATTATACTTTAAAGATACATACTACACATAAATTGTCTACTTAATAATATTCAAGCTAGAGATGGGAAAGATTTTTGTTGCATTCTTGATTGGCTTGATCTTCTTCTTGGGTACGTTAAAGACTTAATGCATGCAAGCATTCTTTTATTATCGACTTTTTTTGCGACTGACTTATTTCATGCTTATATAGAGTATTAATATGCACGTACGTACATGTAAATTGTTTTTACACATGCAATAACATCAAACAATATGCGAAATAATAATGAAGGTACGTAGCAAGGAAGTCTACTACGAGTATTAATTAATTAGAGAATCTGACAATACGATAATCGTAATACATTGAGGCCGGTCGTGTCACATGCATGCAGGGATGAGCAGTGAAGTAGTGTATGGAGACAGGTGTTGTCAGGATCATTGGAATCTGGGAAGTTGTGAAGCAGGAATAGATGATGATCCTGAAGCTCACGATGAGAAGGGTGGCAAATGCTGGAACTATTGCATTAACGACTGTACTAGAGGAGGCAGATGCAAGTCATACGGCAAAAAAACGGTTTGCCATTGTTATTGTTAAATTAACTTACACCTGTTTTCTTAAAATTTATATTCCCTCCATCTACGGATCGATTATATGTTTTCTACTCATTAATTATCCCTTAAGATTGTTCTATTTCATTCAAATGAGGCAATATTTTTTGGACGGATTTCATTTAATGAATATGAAATATATTATTGTTCACCCATTTATATGCTTATGTTCAAATATATATGCATCTTCATACTCCGTATATACTATAATACTCCGTAATTGATAATCATATACCAACTACTCCCTCGAAGTCTTAAGAATTGTCCCATTTCCATTTTTGTCATATTCATTGAATTGCCCCATTTCTATTTTGGTCACATTTTGTTTGGCCACAATCCATTTCTATATATGATAGTGAGACCCACCACTCACTCTGTCACTCACACTCATTTTCCCTTCTTAATATTTATGCAAAAGCAAATCGTACATTTCGTAAGACTTGGAGGGAGTTTGTTTTTATTGATACCAAGTACGGTATATAATCGTATATACTATGGTCCATGAACGATTATGTTTTTTAAATATTTCATTACGTAGTACTACGGAGTACGAGTAATAATTTAGAATTTCATGAGAAAGAATTATGTATTTGTAAAGTTTCCTTATACAATACTACTCCGTATAAGATTAGTTTTGAAATTTAGGAGGATTTAATGTCTTTTAAATTTATAAGAAAATAAACTTATAAAAAACTATTGTAACTCTTTTTTGATTTTTTTTTTCAATATTTTTAATTTTGGAGACAAACAATAAGTTTAGAAACGATTAAACAAAGAAAAAATATACAAACTAGCACTCATTTCTAGCTTGTAGAACGGATGACGACCCTTAATTGACCATCCTTTCCATATCAAATGAGAACTAGTTTTGTTACTCGTGAAAATCACGGGTTTATTTAGGTAAATTAGATAAACTTAACTTTAAATTAAATTTTTTTTTGAGGAAAACGCGGATCCTTATATTAAGTCAGTCTACGCCAAGTCAAGAATGGCTTGCGGGGACTCAAAATCAAATACAACTTTGTCTTATGCTAAACTATAGAAGTGAGCCATATAATGGGCTTCCGTATTACATCCAGGTTTAACATGTTGACACTTATAACGAGACAAAATACGCAACAAAAGGGACACACGAGTAAAGCATAAGCCCAGCGGAATCCGAAGCACACAAGACCGATAAAACGCATTAATAACCGTCAATGCATCGCTCTCAATAATCAAGCTATCCACCTGGTCACCAGTCATCTGTTCCAAACCAAAAATAATTGCTTGTGTTTCACAACCTCGACCGACCACCTAGCTCGTACCCGTTTGCATCCCAATCTAACCACGCTTTCATCAGGGCCCCTACATACAAACCCCAACCCGGCTTCTTCATTCTCCATCACAGCATCGTCCGAGTTCATCTTCAACCATCCCACATCAGAACGCTGCCATCGTATCCCGCCACCTCCCTGGTCTTGAATCAAGGGTGCACCCACCATGGTTGTGTATAGAGAGTAATCACAGACCACATGAGTCAACCCCATCTTTACAATGTGAAGGGGAGGGTGCGTATAATTGAACATGGCCGAATTACGCCAGGTCCAAGCTCCCCACGCCCGAGTCATGAAGGAAATAGCATCGTCCTTTGCCACCCTTTGCATGACCCATTTAAAAAGCTCATGACAACTAACTTGGGGAAATAAAGGAAGTAAAGGTTCAAGCGTGCTATTCGTCCACACACTACGAGTAGCCGCACAATGGAACAAAATATGCACGTCCGACTCCATATCTGCATTGCACAGACTACAACAGGGATCCTCAACAATGTGTCGATTGGCGAGTAATTGTCGCACCGACAGAATTCCAATAATACAAGCTCTCCAAACAAAGTGTTTCAGCTTTGGAGGAATTTGAGCACTCTAAATGTATTGCCACAATTCTGAATCACCCACTTCATTAGCAGATGCAATACTCAGATCGTACCCACCTCTGGCCAGCCGGTAAGCAGATTTGACTGTGAACACAATATCTCGTGTCGGCTACCATCTCTTGAACACATATATTGACAATGTTGTCATCGTGTTGTACGCACTCGCATGCAAAAACTTATGTGCATTAACTGCAATTCGTGTGTTTTGTTGTAAATAAGCAAATAACATTATTTATGTGAATAATAGTTGTAATACGTCCACATACATATAATAATATAATGTCAACGTACGAGTTATCTACATTGACATGCAACAATACAATGATGTAATTAATTGTGATTCATCTGTTTTTATGAAAACAATCGAGCAACATTTTGTTCTTTTTGACAAAAGTTAAGACGGTGTAAAAGGAAAAATTAATATAAATCATGTACATACTAACATATCATAACAACTTACGCGAAAATGATAGTATATTCTAATATCATAACTTAAGACTACATTTTTATAAACTTGGGAGTATTCCACTCAATATTACCGTAAATTAATATAATTCATTATTGTATTTATCCAAAATACTTTTAATTTGCAAAACCTTAGTTTTTTTGGGAAAAAAACTCTAAGTATGTAAATCTTAGCATTACAAGCTTTAAATCTACCAATATATCATAATTATGAATCCTTGTACTCCCTCCGTATCTATATGTTTGTCCACTTTGTTTAATATATGGGTGGAGTATTATATTGAAAGTGGACGAACATATAGATACGGAGGTAGTACTATATTTTATTACTCTATATTACAATACACCTTAATTACATTGACAGAGAATAATCCTAGTACTAGTTTTGTGACCCGTGCAATGCACGGGATGCTGCGGACATAATTTTTTTTAATATTGGATTTTGATTAGTATGTAAAGACGTTGCGTAAACTTCTAGTATCGACCACATATACAGGCGGCTTCATTCAACTATATTAATACGGAGTATATGCTTTGGAGAATATATATTACATTTATGTTAAAGTATTAAAAATAAACTTGCTAATGAATAGGTATAGATAAAATTAGGACGTAGGCTATGCGATATTCGAAGGAAGTGATTCTGAAATGTGGTTTATACCTTAACTAATACTCTCATTTTCACTGTCTAAGAATCTAAAGAGACATGAAAATTGAACATGCTCTTCAGCAATGGTGTTGCCCGTTCTATGAGCGCCAGATTCTAAGCATTAGTGTATTCATCGAGTCGGAGTAGCATGGATGTCTTTTTCTGCACATCCCTTGCTTTCGGACCAACTTAATTTCCTTCTCACCCAATCTATATTTATACTATACTAAAGGCGTATCAGGGTGGCCGACAGGCATGAATACAGAAGGAACCATTTTCGAGTTACACGCCGACTTTGAAACGTGTTTCTTGACTCGTTATAGTCCGTATCATGCATATAAATTAAACAACTCATCCGATCTGAAGCCATACTTTCGCATTAAGTTTTGATTGACTCACTTGACTATGAGGAGAGATATAATCAGAGTTATAATCATCTTCTTCATGATCGTGGGAGTGTTAACTATACTATTGTATTATCAATCAATCTATCTATCTATCTATACTATTATATAAAAAATTGTTCTTTTTTCTATAATTCTAAACTATAGCATCATAATGTAGCTAATATAATGACAACTCTTCACTTCTCAAATTCTAAATACACTTACTACGTGCATAATCTACTAAGCTATATATAATTTTTTTTGCCAACGAAGAAAGAGCATCAGATTACATGTTGTTTGGGTTCTCGAAACCCATATTACATCCTTTATTGAACATAAAATCGACATAACAAACTACTAATGCAGTGACGATAAATTAAAGGCGTCGGATGAGAGTAGTGACTTGTTGCTGCACGGCCTTTTGGATATGAGCGTCTTCATCCACTATATCAACACAACCACTAACCCCCTAGATACCATCCACACATATGAGTCGTAGAGTGACGAAACCAAGATGCACTTACGCACTTACAAAGAAGGCGTAGAAAGAAACGGGTGAGAAGAAAGTGACAAGGCTTGCCTCTATCGGAGAAAGGACTCTACATCTTGATAAACGAACCCTACACCCATATAGCCAATGAACCAAATAATCGAGCAACATGCAAAGAGTGGAGGATAAGGAACGTCCCATAACCAAACCCCTACGATATATAAGAACCAATCCAAAACAAATTTATGGTCAGGTCTACCCACTCCAAACGCAAACAAGCCAACATAGGGGGCCCTTTATTCTTAAGAAAAGTGAATTTCTAAATATATACAAATTTCTTTTAAATACTTATAAAAATTTCTTTTAAGTCTCTCACATTTTGTAAGAAAAATATCTAATTTATAGAAATTGATGAAAGTTTATAGTAAAAAAGTAATGAGGGTGTAAAACGTCTCACGACGAATGTGAAAAAAGAAACATAATAAATGACGATGATGTTGATGTGGCATAATAGTATTCAATTAAAATGAAGAATGATGTTGATGATGTGGCATGATAATATTCACTTAAAAATGAATGTTGTAAAGGGATGTAAAAGATTTACCTTTTTATTACGTATATAGATAGATTTCGCATATAAGACATGTGTCATTTCTAACAAGTACGGAGTAGATATTTCGTCATGAATGGAACAATGGGTTTCGTATCTCAGATTAAAACAAAACAGATTACAGACATTACACACGTACAGAGGGACTATTAGAGGTCTCAAGTAGAAAATCCTTGAGAAAATACTCCCTCCATCTCGCTCATTTTTTTTCCATTTGTATTCATTGTGAGAAGTATTTTAATGAAATTCAAACAAATGAACGAGATGGAGGGAGCAGTAGTTTAGTTAATAAAGCCAGAGGTAGACCGTCACTAGCCTTGTGGGTCCTACGCAGCTTGAATTGATGAATAGGTGATCAAATTAATATGTTGCAAACAAAAACGAAAATAAAAACAAAAAAGGAGGATTCAAGTGATTGATGAATTGAGTGTTGAAGTGATGGATGACTATGGCTTGGGAGGACAGTGGTCGGGACGGAAAGCCAAGGGCCCTGCAGAATAAACAACAGTCCTATAATCATCAGCAACGAAGTTCTTTTTCTCGTAGCGGAGGGAGGCCCCCTTGATGCCATAGTTGATGTTGGTGAAAACATCACAGGTCTCAAGAGGAGAGTCGACGAGCTTGACAGCGCAGGCCTGAAGAGGATGGTCGAGGAGAGGGTTCCTCATCGCAAACCCATCCAGTTTAGCATAGAAGTAGCCTTCATCAGAGGTAGTAAATGACTTGTAATAGCTGATCCTTTCCCTGTAATTCCTGCAAATCACGCTCACAGTCGCACCAGAGATGGGCTCCGCTTCCTCCAGACTCCAGCTCCCCGAGTAGTCACAGCTCTGGCAGTAGACTATTCCTTCCACCACCACGCTGGTTCTTTTGCTTGGCTGGTATGACTTGCTTGCCGAGGGCGTCACCGAGTAATCAGCTGCAACGTCATTGGCGAATGCTAGTGCTAGGAGCACAACTGATGAAATGAGAAGCAAATTCATTGCTTTTGCCATTTCTTTTTTCTTCTTTTTTTGTGTTTTTAAGAAATTGGTGGGTAATAATTTTGATTATTGGATTGAGAAGATTGTTTAGAGAAAGGGAGTTATTTATACTCATGTGATTTCTGAAATAATTGGATACATACGTTGACGATTGAAGGTAAGGTCAGATAGATAGACGTGGTTGCTACTAAATACTCTACTCATGTATGTTGAGTGGCCGGGCGGATACTATGAATGCAGTCACAGACAGACAGACAGACAGACATGCAGGCTACTACTACTGCTCTAATGTGTGTGCTTTCATTTCATTTCTAGCCTGCAGGTACAAGTGTACAACCCAGAAGGTTTCAACAATAATCGACGTGAATTAGAGATGGTTTATACGTGAAGTCCACAACTTTTTACGTCACCACTTCACTTTTTTTCCTTTTATGATTAAGTTTAAGTTTTTGGATTCATATAGTACAGTTGGACGTAATATGGGAATGTCTAGTCTCAGGATCGCTTTTTTTATGAAAATTAGTACATATATTGTTGGCCTAAATTAAGCCCGGTTACGTTTCCTTCTTTTCAATTATAATAACAATAGGCTCAACTTTATTGAACTAAACTAAGTCGAGTGGATTGATTGAACTGAAAATAAACTTGAGAGAAGAAGCCACTAATGTCACAGTTTGTGATTTTGTCTACGAGTGTACAATCTACCATGAAGAACTTGAGTAACACAGGGTACCCAATATGTTGGAACTTGGAACCATGAAGCCTTGGCTCCGATGGATCTAAGCCTAGACAGCTTTGAGAGGTGTAAAGGGCCGGGTGGGTATTTAATATGATCATTCTCATGGGATTAATCAATAATTAATCCGGTACTATATGTGTCCACACTAGAAATGGCCATGACATCACATCACATTATGTCACATCACGTTTTTTTTTTTGCCAACAAAGAAAGTGCATTGAATTACATGCTATTTGGGTTCTCGGAACCCATATCACATCACGGTTTTGATTGTCTCGGTCATGAGTTGTTTGAGATAATTATGGTGCATCGACTAATCTTGTGACAAAATAATAAGGCTAAAACCACACCTGCAATGTAATGTTATAACATTGAAATTTAAAACCCAAGATTACATAGCCTGGAATTATTTGATGTGAATCAATCATGACACAATCTACTAGGTTGAATTGTGGGTCATCTATGGGCTATGGCCCATCGTCGAATTGAACCGCGTAACAAGGTAGGTTTTTCCTACATACTCTTTTCAATCAGTAACTTTGTTTGTCGCCGAACATTAGGTCAAACCCTCTCACACCCATATATACTCCATAGTAATACAGTATGGACGACATGGTTGGTTATTTAGTTTTTTTTTTTTGTCAGGAGAAGAGCACACTATGTCGCAGATGATTTAGTTGGCAAAAGAGAGGAAATGGAACGGCTCAATTCATGTTAATGTGATGTCTACTTGTCTAGATGTCGAGAATGTCAACTCTATCAGCTAGTTACAATTTTATTTTCGGCAAATAAATACTAAATAACTTTTCTGTTCTTAGAAATATTTTTCATTTTCCTGTTCTACTGATGTAATGAAGACATGAAGTTAATACGTATGATATAGGCAATATATATACAAAAATCACACACATAAAATTGCAGTCCTATTTAGGGCTAACAATACTCCATAGAATCACCAAAAAAGATTTAAGTATCAACTGGACTCCATACAAAATTACAAATCTTCTCAAAAAAAAAAAGATGTTTCTTTTTTGCATACTATTCAGAGAAAATATGTACATTCAGCAGTGTACATGTAATATATTGCGACTTACCTTGCAGCGCTTACTCAGCTACGTTGTCGTCTGCTCACCGTTAACCGATCCCCGTGATTCGAGTTCAGACCACCAAAGCGGAGACAGTCGTGGGCCCGCCTTTTCTCGACTTATGCCCGTTATCTCCTTCATTCTGGTTGCAACATCTTCCATTGCAGGTCTCAGATGTGGTTCAGGATGAAGGCAGTTCTTTATCAGTTCACTGATCTTCTCGAGTTGATCCTGTCTGTGTCGTCTAAGCATCGGATCAATGAATTGCTGAACTGGTTTGGCATCACTTAAATACTCCGAAACCCAATCATCAACCGAGTCGTTATCCAAAACAGTGTGAGGGATACGGCCTGTGACAATCTCTAACATCACCAATCCGTAGCTATAGACATTACTCTGAGGGCTAGTGGTTGATGTCCTTAAATTGGCCAAGTCAATTGGTTGGACTTGCAAAGCGGCAACCTCATTCCAGAAGCAAAAATCAGAGATTTTAGCAGCATAATCTTCGGAAAGGTGAACAGAGGCGGAGTTGAGGTTAGGATGAGTAACAGGTGGTGATAGTTGATGCATATACTCAAGGCAATAGGCCATCCCTGTGGCTACTCTTAGTCTCATTCCCCAATCTAAGTGCTCCGCTTCTCTAACTGTTAAGTATTATCAATATGATAACCAGCCATATAGTTGAAAACAGGAATACGATACACCAGTGTGATTTAATAAAGAGGCAGGAACAATGCGCGCAATCAAAGACGAGGCCTTTCTGAGTTTTCAAAATCTTGTGATAGAGTTATTTTTGTGTGACAACCTTTCCATTATAGTTTTCTCTTTTAAAGTATGATGCATTACACAAATGTGAGTCCATGCAAAACGTGATGTATATGTCGAAAGGTTGGACATTTGGAATTTGAAAACAGCCTCTAGTGAAATTAAGAGAGGTTGGAGCGTAAGACCGACTATGTTCTTCCGATCCCCTTGCATTATCATAGAGAGGCTTTAAGGCATTGGGTAAATGTAAATGTTGTTTTTAACAGTGTTATTGTTTACAGTGAATCCAAAGCCTCGCTATTTCTTTATCCATGACTTTGATAATATAAAGCAAAATGGTTTACTGAATTTCTGATCAATGCAGTTGTCTTGGTGTCATTATAAAAATCATCCAAGTACTCTATGGTTTCAACACGAAGTTAAGATGGAATAAATCATACCATGTACCCATCTATCTATAAGAGGAATGCATCTAAGGTGCTAAGCTATTGTTATCTATTGTTGAACAGTAGGATGAATATTAGAGACTAACCGTGTAAATGCTCAAAGAGTGAGCCGTTAGGAGCATACTCAAATACCATCATTCTTGTGAAAGGTTGTTCTTCCTCGCAGTAACCAATGAGGTTGATGAAATTTTTATGATGCACCTTTGATAGTGTCTCAACCTAGAAACACGCCCACACAGTTAGCGAAACAAAGTAGATAATAAGGAGGAAAGAACAATGTAGAAAGGAGACGTTTCCATGATTTATAAATCTAAAACTACAAATCTTATCTCACCTTCTTCCTGAACTGTGACTCCAGATTCCTTGACCAGTCCCTGGCTGATGATGCAGCAAGAGAAATGACAGAAATCTCTACTCCGTTCGAGAGTGTTCCTTTGTAAATGGCGCCGATAGAACAAGTTCCAATCACATTGCTAAAATCTTCACATGCAGTTTCCAATTCAGGTCTTCTCAAATTCTGTGCTCCTGCAGTTTCAAGCTCCACTGTGAGACAGTCTTACATGCAAGATCAAAACAATTACTTGTACCATTTTCATTTAATAATAGGGAATGGTCCTAAAAGAAATGCTATCTGATAGTACAAGTTTTAGTGCAAAGGTTATATCAATAGAGGAAAACTACGCATATATAATTGCCGACTTGCTGCTAAACTGATCCATACAAGCAGTAAAAAATATACTACCTCCATCCCATATGTACTGTTTCAATGTGACTAACGCGGTCAAAATATCCGCCGTTAAAATTAATATCTTGTAACAATTGTATACTGAAAGAAACTATGAGTCAAAGTGGACAACATTAACCATCAAAGTCAAATGGGGACAATATAAATGGGCTGGAGGGAGTACTATTTTCACTTTCATGCACGGTTAAGCTTAGCCTAGACACATAAGGTTTCCATAGGGAGGTTTCCATCCGCTTAAAAGTACTCAAGGCCAATTTATTGGTTTATATAAGCACCTAGGTTGTGCATAACACGTGATCTATTCGAGAGAAGAGATAGATTGAATGCAATGCTCCTGACCTTCTACAAAACTTGGTTTGTCACCATGCAATCCATCTGATCTATCATAACCTAACATTTGTTTGGCATGTACACAATTGTGAACATTCTGAAGACCATCATGGTTACACCAAGAGATACCCGACTATAAAAGAAACAATACCAACCTGACACAAATGCCTGTTTAAGTTGTCCTGTCAATCCCTTGGGCGAAGCTATAGTCTTCCTCATCTTACTGCCTTTCCAGAAGCATACAAAACCTATGGCTAAAGACAAAACAATGAATCCTAACCCAGCACCAACCCCTATAAAAATAGGCGCTCGGTTATTTGTAGGTGGAGGAGGTGGCGGGGTAACTGGGGATTTCTTTGTAGTTGGTGGTGGCTGTGGCGCTTTAGGAAGTGGTGGTGGTGGTGGTGGTGGTGGTGGTGTTGGTGCTGGTGATCCCTCATTATTGGAAGACACTGTGCCAAGTACTACTGGATTTCCTGATGCTGATTTATCTGAAGACTGGCTCGTTGAATCGGCCAGTCTCCTGAAATGTTCTGCTTCTTTCCTTAAACCATCGTGCCTAAAAAGTATTGACAGTAACCCGTAAAATCAATGGTTATTATTCCAATATATTCTCATAAAATCATAGGCAGCACTTTTTTTTAATTGGTAAGATTAACAGAAACAATATCAAGGTAGCTAAATCTTCCAAAAATAAACCCAACTGAATTATCCTCGAATAATCCAAATGTTTGAAGCCATACAATCAAAACGTCCCCTGAAATAAAAGTATCGGCAACATTTTAAATTTTTATTTTACAACTTTAAAAAAAAAATCTGAAGGATTTACAAATTTAACGATCATGATCAGCAATTCAGATTGTACAACCAGATATGAGGGGAAAAAAAAACCAAAGCGTGTGTTTAATACTACCTCCATCCTAGCGATTTCATTTTCGGTATCTTAGACTCTTACTCATGTGTTTACATTTCTAATTTTGGAACGATCACCTGCATGCATTTTGGTCCATATGTCATTGAATGAGAAGACCAACAAATTGTCCCCTCCACCCTCGTGCCAAAAGCAAGGTAAACAAATGAGTGAGACCGTAATGAGTTTTTTTAGATACTCAAAAGAAAAAAAATCCGTAGCAAATCTAAAAAATATGATAAGTTAATGCAGTTAGTTTTTTTAAGAAGATACACGGCGGCATACGCCTCCAACTTGAGACTATCGGAGGATAATGCAAATTTGATTATTGGAAAGATAAAAGCAATCTTTGGTTCATTTGTGTTAGTTTCGGCTTTTTATTTTGTTGGTTATTCCATGATTTTCTTTTATAATAATCGTGCACATAGAAGATACCTAGTTGCTTGAGATATTTCCACAGGGCTAGTCAGTTTTTCCTCACCCCCTTGAGTATCAGAAAAAAGTGCAGGTTTTTCCAGTTGAGACGATATGTGGCAGGACTGGCCATTGTTGTCTAACAAGCTGCAAATTCAACACAACCAACATTTTGATTTCAGAGAAACAACATTTTATAAAGAGAAATTACCTATGAACTATGTTGCTCGGACTTGAGCACAGGGCGTTGGATACTAGTGTGTAGGTAGCGGACTCAACTTTTGAGACATCGCGACTCTATCAAGATTTGGGAATACAATTTAGACGACATGTCTTTGAAAAGAAGTATCAGCCATAAGTTGAGACTATCAGAGCTTGAGGCATAAGGCTTAAGGCTTAAAACGGTAAAAACTAATTAGTGCTTCATACACCACTTCTAGATCGATCTACGACTACCTCTATCATCTGAGTCTCGCTTTTCGTCTCTACAACTAGAAGAATCGGATTTGGTACGGTTTCCATCCATACCATATTATTGATTGTCAGATTAGACATGTGTATGGTCTCAGAAACTAACTAAAAGCCCAAGTAACCTAGCCCATCAATAGGATTGAGACACTCATAACAGCCATATGAACTTACAAAACTGTGATATTGTATCGAAATTCATGTGCGAGTGGTCTTGTAAGATTGTTATAACCCAAGTTTAGCACCTTCAATTTCTTAAGGAGTCCAAGTTCTTTCGGAATCATTCCCGAAAAGGAATTGTTCCTTAAGATGCTGCAAAAAAAAAGGAATTAAGTGAACCCAGTGAGCATATACTGATTAACATCAAGGAATAAAACAGTTTTAGCCTATCCTTGTTTTAGGATATCTTACATTGACTTAATATACGATAAATGTCGAAGTTCTGGTGCGAGCGTTCCCTCAAGACAAAGGTTTTCCAAGTTCCTGCAAATTTCAGGCGATTACATTCTGAAATCAAATGTCAAATAAATGTTTCAGCGCAGCGCAGGGGTAACTAGTGAGGTACATGAGCAAGAAACAGCTTGATATCAGCCGATTGAATAAAGCTTCTTATCTAATGGTGTAGAAGTTTTCTGACTTATAGCCAACACAAGGATCCATGAGATTTTAATTTGTTTCAGGTTTGTCAAATAAGTGCATAGTCATTACTCATTAGTCGTATAATACATAAATTATACACCCTCCGTCCCGTCATTTGTTTACATATGTTTTAGCACAGTTTATGAATGGATTTGAGATCACACTTATACTAAACATGTGAATCATGTATAATTCTCTGTATTGGTTAATGAAATTATGTTACAAGGACATAGAAGGAGGACGAGTTAGTTACTCACAAGGAAATGACATGGCCTTGAGCACACTGAACTCCAAACCATGAACATGGACATGTTTCACCAATTTTGCCCTTCCAACTTGTCAAGGCTTCAAATGGATCATTCACCACTCCTTCCTTGAACTTCAGCAAAGCAATTCCTTATACAAAACCACATTAACTATTTTGTCATTCATCATTTCCCCAAAACACCATTTTAATTATCAGCTTACACTCTCTCACTATGTCATTTAATTTGTTGGATGTCATGCCTAGAAAAGTATGTCAAGACTCGTGTGAAGAGTCTTAAGTTGAGTCTTCGATTCTAAAGACTAAACTTACGACTTTGTCAAGATTTTGGATGTTATTGGGACTAAGCTTTAATTTGAAAGTAACCACAATGTAAGGGGTCCAAGGCTAGTCTTTACTCAAAAATATCAACATTACTCCCTCTGTCCCATCATTTGTTTAGCTTTCTGTATTTGGAATGCTATTTATAATTTGTGAGTGATTTGATTATACAATGCATTTTGGTTTGGTGTACATGTCATCCAATAACAAGATCAACGATGGTATCCTTCTCTATCTGTGTGCCAAAAACAGAGGTAAACAAATGACGGAATGAGGGGTATCTTAAGGACTCAAATACTGAACCTACAAGTGCTTTGAATTGTCGTTTCATCACGGGAAAAAAATAAAATAAAAACATTTTGGGGATTTAATACGACATTTTACTTTCTTCCGTAATAATCCAAATGCGAAAACTAGAGTGACTGACTTCATCGAAAACAGAATCACCATAACATCATAAACTTAAACATAGGTGATCCTAATTCCTAAAGCCCAATGAGAGTGGGTTGTAACGGTATATCCTCACACTGACTGGTCAAATATTACGTATACAAGACAAAAATAGAATGTCTAGAAAGTAGCCAATAATGATTTGTCTTTACCTAGCATATAACAGACGAGAATTAGTGTGTAAAACCAAGATGATCTGCCTAATTTACCCACTTTTCGTTTTGGATTGGATTATTTGAAAACCTTAGAGAAACATGATGAGTCATATACAGCAACACAAGAACAAGAAAGTACTCGTACGTACATACCTTCGTGATTGAGGGAGCAAACAAAGGAGACATTAAGCTGGAAAATTGCAATCATCAAAAGCAGTATGATAAATCCATTGACACACCCAAAATCATGCATTTTTCTTCTTCCTTTATTATTGTGTGATCAAAAATCTGCCCACCATCAAAAGTCCAAGTATAAGAAGTAAAGTGCCTACAACAACTACAACTGGGTTGGGTTGGGTTGGGTTAGACCCAGTCTCTTAATTTTAGCATAGTTTTCACAAGAAACCCATCATCATATTGACATTCCAACTACAATTGAGAAGACGAAGTAAAATAGAGGAACAGTCTAAGCACCCACAATTTTTAAGGATTCTTATTAATTAGTTCAGGAAAAAGTCTCTGAATCCAAAGAAAATGAACCAAAGGGCGGTGTGTTTTCAACTGAGATATAGTCATATAGACAATTATAATTGTGCAATTTGGAGTAAGTAAAGAAAAGTATCCCATCAGAGTTGGAAGATTGCATTAGGGAAGACTTTATTAAGCGAGAGGGTTGACTTTAAGACTTCTATTTTAACACTTTTCAAGCGTTCGACCTTGGACTTCAATCAATAGGGGAATGTCTTTTTTCGGTTATTTAGTGCTCGGCACGCTTCTTTAATACTCCTTACCACAAATTTTCATGTAAAACCGTCTCACATCCCCTATTCACTAAAACAAAAATCAAAGATTAATATTATCTTTTTCACTCCCCCGCCTAAATGCTACCTATAAATAAGAAAAATTGAGTTTGGGCCAAAACATATCAAAAGATTCTTATTCAAACAAAGTTTATCTAATAATTTATATCAAAAGACCCAAATTTCTATAACAATTAACAAAAGACCCTTGATACATGCTCCGTATAATATTTAAATTCAATTATTTATAAAATATTAATCGTATTTAATATCACTAATGTTACTCCATATTAAATTAACTAGATGTAAAGCATGTGCGATGCACGGACCACTTTTTAATAACGTTGATAAGGATACCAAGTTGAATGATAGCATAAATTTGTGAAACTGTACAACAATAGAGAGTCAGTCAAGGTTAAGAGTATGTTTAATAGTAAAGAAATATTATCCATATCCCTCAATGTGTTTCAAGGAATTAGAGATAATATATACTACGATAAAGATCAAATTAAATTATAGGCATTATATATGGTGCGTTGTAATAAAAGACTAATTAAAGTTCCTCGCACATAAATAAATATACGTAAATATAAATATTCATTGGGCAAAATGGGAACATATTACAGTTAATAACGATGAAATATGTGATAAAAAAACTAATTTACCATCATCAACGCACGCACAAGTTATTATAATGAATGTTGAGCTTAAAGTAACGATGCATACCTTTGCTTATTTATAATAGTACAATTATAAATGCATTTGAAATGATAATAAAGTTCAAAATTACGACTTTTTATATTTATAATTGTAGTCTTGTAGATACTCTGTTCACCACGTTAGAGTCTTAAGTCCATGCGATGTGGTTGATAATCTTACTTTCGTAAATTTTTTGTTGATATCTATGGACGAGCCATTACTGTTATTTATTATATAATAGTCCATCACCTTCTTATAACTTTCTTCTTATAATTTTTCCGATGTGGTTAATTTTTTGGTTGATATCTAAGGACGAACAATTACTCTTATTTATCATAATAAAATAAAGAAAAAGAAAATATATCTATCTGTATTAGGATAATAATAATAATAATAATAATAATAATAATAATAATAATAATAATAATAATTTTATTTTTATTATTAATTATTTTAAAATTTTAATTTTATATTTTTAGAATTTCTAAAGAATTGGAGTATAAGATTTTTGGTTTATAGTCTTAAAAATTCTTTTTAACTTAAGTTTATATTCATAAGATCGTTTTTTAAGACTCAAACGATTTTTAGGTTATATCTAAGAACGAATGATTGCTCTTATTTATAATACAGAATTTCATTACCCATCATAATTTTTCGATGTGGATAATTTTTACTTAACTTTATAATCTTAGGAATTTTTTTTAAGATTCAAACGATTGTTTGTTAATATCTAAAAACAAATTTATTATTCTTATTTATAATGAAGTAATATAGAATTTATCGCCTTATTATAATTTTTCGATGAGAGGATTGGTGATAGTCGTCGGTTGATATAGTGATAATTTTTTAATCTTAAATGGGGTAGGATTGTTTTTTTTATACCTGAATTATTATAATTATTCGATGAGAGGATCTTTTTATTTATGTTTATAATCTTATGAGATCCAACTTTTGTTGTCTTATGAGGTGATAATTGTCGGTTTATATAGTGATGATTTTTTAATCTTAAATGGAGTAGGATTGTTTTTTTCTATACAAATTCATATATTTTTTATCTAAATTTAAAAAAAAATCGAGTCTGAGTTGGAGTAAGATTTTTTTTCATATACAAATTTTTATATTCTTTATTAACATAAAAAATATATTAAAAAATTTCGACCAATCACATCGCTCGAAAAGTTTCTGCTTTATTAATATATATTGATTGATTAGTTAGTGAATTTACAATTAAAAATTTGTAACACTATATTATATTTTACAAATATTTTATCATTAAAAATGCCACTTCGTATAAAAAAATATATAAAACTATTATTCTTTAATTTTTTTTTGTAATTCACAAAATAAAGTCAATAATTTTTTAATAATTATTTTTCATGACATGTTATTGAACCAACGGGTCAACCCGAATTTTGACCCTAAATTCACGGATCATTTCGGGTTTAGTTCAAATGGATCACGGCCTCGCGGATCAAAACTTTAGGGTGTTGACTCTAAAAAAATGGGCAAGATTTACGAGTCGGGTCGAAATTTAACATAGCTATTTTTTAATTTAAAAATCTCCAATCTAATCCTAATCCTCTAAAATTTGGAATTAAATTAATTGAAAAATACTTTACTAAACTCTAAATTTTAAAATTTCTATGTAATCTTTTCAAAGATAGGTACGATATTAACGAATATGATAAGATAAGTAATTATGGATATGATCCAAAATTAAAAATATTTTTCTAACCTAAAAAGGTTTTAAAAAAAAAAAGTAAGGCATCCAATACTATTTTCTACTTATATATGGACACTATTTTGTGTCACAAATTAGACGTTGATCCATTTGTTAGGCATACTTTTTATAGAATATCATTTTATGGATGACACATAAAAAAATGATAAAAACGTTAACAACATATTGTATTTTATATATGAATCAACATATTATTAATTTTATACGCTCTCCATCCTACTTCGTAATAGAAGGTTACTCAGTCTGGACACTATTTTTTGTCTCATTTCATTAAAATATTTCTCTCAAATATTGAGGTAATGATGCAAAAAATAGTGTCCGGATGGAGTACATTTTATTTATACAGAAGGACACAATAGTGAAAATAAAATTGCTTTTATTATACTTAAAAATAAAAAGTAGAGTAAAATTTCCCCAAAACAAAACGTAAACTGTTGACGGAAATACTAAAACAGAAAACCGTAAATCATTGAGAAGAGGATATAATTTTAGTCACAACTCACAAGTCACTGAAATCTTTTTATGAACAAAACTTAATTAAAAAAACCGTGCAGAGACACGGGTATTACACTAGTTAAGTAGTATTCTCCATGTCTCAATAGTAAGAGCATCCTCATCCATCCTCCATTCTCCATTCTCCATTCTTAGAGGAGAATGAAGAAAAATGGTTCCTCTATCCATGGAGAAACCATTCTTCATGGAGAATAGAAGATATTCATTCTTTCAAACGAATGGAGTGGAGAATGAAAATCGTGGGTCCCCATGATAAAAATATTAATATTCAAATAAATTAAAGAGATGTGTAAATGAATGAATGGAGTAATGCAATGTGTTAGACCCACTGGAGAATAGAAACTTCATTCTTGGATGGAGCAATTCTTTTATGATGGAAAAAGTAGGATAAAATTAATGAGGATGCTCTAAGTTAAGGGTAGTGCTTTTTCGTAATGGTATGTTTGGGAACTTGGATTTGGATTTGAATTCCGGATTTGAAATATTTTGAGCGTTTGGAAACCTTAGGATTTGGATTTGAAATTTTGATCAAATCCAAGCTAGTTCAAATCTGGTTTTCTCAAATTCCTAGTATAGGGTAGTCATTTCAATTCTGTCACTTATCGTTTCTTTGTTTTTTCGCATAATCGTAATATTTGTTTCTCTTTATTTTTTTTTCCCGTATTTGAACACTTATATTTTTCTAATGAAAATTTTTAAAAAGTAAAAATTGGTGACCTTGAACCGACTTCACTGCCTGAAATCCAAATCCAAATCCAAGGGAACCCAAACCCATTTTGGATTTGGATTTGGATTTGAATTCTAGAAATTCAAATACATGAATTGAATTCTTGATATTCAAATCAATTCCGAGTACCCAAACGCAACCTAGCGGAATTTTTACTTAATCTTAACGACACTTTACCGATTTATCCTTGTCATTTTCTCTCTAAAAAACCCCAAATCCAACCCAGCCAAAACAACCACCGCCCAAAATACTAGTGTCAGAATCATCATCGCGTACTACGTCATCTTGCCGACTAAATGTCTACGTTGACGTGGTGGTTGTTTGGCTTGTCACCTGAAAAAGGAGCAAGTTAGAGTAAGTAAGGCAGGCAATATTTTCATAAAATATCATTAAGGAAAGTCCAAGAGGATGCGGGAAGTACATAGGATGTATGAAGTCTTAGTGCATTCTAAGCTAATATTTCCAATAGGGTATAAATGTAAGAAACTGATCAATGACATTCATTCAGGAAAAAAAAACGGTTGCACATATGCAGACCTATCATTACTAGAATTCCGCGTTTATACATACAATGAATGATACAGATCAATAAAATCAAGATGGTATCAGAGCAACTGTGTCATTAATTTGTTTGTTTCATCCTACTGTCTTCTACTGTAAGCACTCTATTAACTGTTTAGAAAGTTAGTTGTGTTATTCTATTATCAATATGCCTGACGATGCTGAAAAGAAGGATACTATTGACCCTCTTTACTTAAACCCGACTGAGGGTACTCAAACTCTCAAAATTTCTACCATCCTTCGTGGGGCTGAAAATTATGCTCCATGGAAAAGGCAAATGGAGTTGGCACTTTCTGCAAAAAGAAAGTTGGGATATGTAAATGGGTTGGTCAAGAAGCCATCAAGTGATGTTGAAAAGATTGATGCTTGGATAACATCAGACAATCTGATCATCACTTGGATTCTTAGCAATGTGAGTGAAAGAATCAGACTTGTGGTTCTGTATGTTGAGACATCTAAAGAAATTTGGGATTTACTTAAGAAGAGGTACACAATAGCTAATGGTGCCAGAAAATTTAAGTTGAACAAAGATCTATATGAAGTCTTACAAGAAAACAAGAGCATTGAAGAGTACTATACTAGAATGTAAATCATGTGGGATGAATTAGAAAACACGAACAATTATCCATCACTAACCAAAGTTACCACTGAGATGAGACTGTACCTTGAGGCTGTTGAAAAACAGACAGAAGAACGAAGATTGTTCCAATTTCTCAATGGCTTGGACAATCAGTACAGCACACTCAGGAGCAATCTACTGCTCATGAATCCTCTACCAACCGTGGATGTCGCTGTCTCTACCCTCCTGCAAGAAGAAGCCCGGTCAGTAAATCCGAATGGGCCCAAGAGTCATGAAATAAGTGCTCTAATGGGTAAGAGGGAGACAAGCGAGGAAAAGTGTGTGCACTGTGGAAGAAATAACCATAAGTCAGATGAATGTTGGGAAATGACAGAATATCCACCTAATCATCCAAAGAGCAAAACCAATCCTGAAACAAGGAAAGGAGGAAGTTACAGAGGAGGTAAGGCTTGTCAAGGCGGTGGAACCCAAACCAAAGGATCCAATAGAAAGACTGCAGCCAATGTAAGAACAGAAGAAGACCTTACCACTGCTATTGGAGCTGGGACTCAGCAGCTGGAAAGCTTGCTAAAGCTTGTACCAGGAAACAACTACTCCCATGGTAAAGAGGATAGTGATGATGAACTGGAATGCAACTTTGCAGGTATGAATCCCTATGGAAACGTGCAAACATTTAATGATGAGTGGATCATTGATTATGGAGCCTCAGATCACATGACTCCTCACATTAAACTGTTGTCCAACATTCAAACTGTGAAACAAAGAGCAAAAATAAATCTCCCAAATGGAGAAGCTGCGTATGTTAGTCACAAAGGAGATATGATATTGAACAATGGTTTGTGTCTAAAAAATGTCCTGTGTGTTCCTAATTTTAGACAAAATTTGATGTCTGTTCAGAAACTCGCAAAGGACAATGGGTGTTGTGTAACATTTTATGATACTCACTGCCATGTGCAGGACTCTACTAAGAAGGGCGTGAACACTACAACAAATTGACACTTGCGCCACGAATTGTGCCACGGGAATTTGCTATTTGTGGCAAAATTTTACCTCGCCACGGGAAAAATTTGATGCACTACTTGGGAAAAAAAATATGCCACGGGAACATTTTTTCTCGTGGCAAAAATTCACTTGCGCCACGAATTTTATTAAAGTCGTGGCCAATAATTACTCTTGCCACGAAAGATGCCCCACATGTGGCAAAAATATATTTAGCCACAAATTTGTTTAGTGGCAAATATTGTTTAGCCACGACATAATTAACTTCCGTGGCGAAATTATTTTTTAGCCACAGATTTAATAAATGCATGTGGCTAATGGTTCTCCAAACTTTAATCAAATTACTTTCAAGTTAAGCCGAGTGTCAAAATTGATCTTAAAACATTCATTAAAATGCAAAGTTAAAGATAATATGGAAAAAAATAAAATATTAAATTTGAAAATATTTTGATAATAAAAAAAATTGGTAGAATTTTATTTAGTTTTAAGATAAAAAATTGATTTTTTTTAAAATTAAATACAAGAAAATTTTGGTTGTCTAATTTGTGATTTTTTACTAATCATCATTTTTGAAGTAATTGATTTCTCTTAATTTGACAATATGTTTTATTAAAATTCTATAATCTTAAGTATGACTTTTGAAAGACAGCTAACATTTACATAGTGTAATATATGCTAGCTAAAATGCGGCGTACATAGCATATCAAGTAAAATAAGTATGCGAAGTATTATTTAAGACTCTTTCACTTTTACCGCCTAATTACTTAATTTTTTTCACATGTAATACAATTCTTTGTAATACAAAAAAACTTAAAAAAGAAAGTGACTGAGCATTATTTTTTTTCAAATTATTGATTTTCTTATAATATTTTCAGTGTGAAAAAAAAACCGCTTTATTAAACTCGTATTTAAAAATGCTAATCGGTCTATATTTTTTTAATGGAATTAACTTTAACTGCAAAACAATAATTATTTTCGTACATAAATTGTCTTTCAAGCAGTTTGGTATGGAAGAAAGATTAATGTATTAGAAAGTCGTGCCTAAGTTCATTAACCAGTCAAAATAACTTTTCAAAAAAAGAGAGGTATAACTGAGAAAATCAAATAATTAACAAATACAAGTAAGAAAATATAATAATTAAGGACTAATAGTGAGAAAATTCAAAATTAATTTATCGTCAACTGTTTAATTCAATAACTGTTAAGTAATATTATTTGGAAGATATTTTAAAAAATGAATTTAAAATAAAATTTACTTAATGAAAATTAAATTCGGATAGAACTTGAAGTAGGCAAGAGGAAACTCAATGAGGATAAAAAACTGATGAAATAAAATAACGACCGATAACGAAAAGAAAAAACATATCGAACGAACTAGCAATAAAAGAACGTGGAAATTTAAATACAAACTAAATAAAAATATCTATAAATTAATGAAATCATGAGTCCGAAAATCAACTTCGAAACTCTTTTATTTTCCGGAATAATAATTTTTTCATCATAATATGTAAATCATTGGGGAAAAAAATTAATTACTCAAAAGTAAATGTAGTTTGTGAAAAAAACATCACTTTAAAAGAATTCAAAACAATGATTATGTCAATAAAGTTTAATTTCGTTTCTGGTAGCTGGCCATAAGAACTCCACAGTTAAGCGTGCTTGAGTAACAATGATTATGTCAATAAAGTTTAATTTCGTTTCTGGTAGCTGGCCATAAGAACTCCACAGTTAAGCGTGCTTGAGTGAGAGTAGTGTTAAGATGGGTGACCTCCTGGGAAGCGTATGGTGAAATTAAATAATGTTGGAATGACTCAGCTATAAAGCTAGTAACCGTTCCATATGTGACTACTATAGGGGTAGAGAATTATTACGATTATTTAATTTATTATATATCTTGTCACCGAAATAAATGTTTCGCCACGAGATAATCCGTGGCAAAAAGTTAATTCTTGCCACGGGAGACTCCGTGGCAATAAAATCAATATTTGCCACGCTTTTTTTTCCCCGTGGTTATTTGTTTGCCACGGCCACTTGCGCCACGGATGGTCTTTCCGTGGCAAAGTACTTTAGCCACGAAAATTTACCAGTTTTGCCACAAATTTAGCCGTGGCCCAAGTGCTCATTTGTAGTAGTGCGAAGGCAATAGGGAGAGCAAACAGTGGTCTTTACTACCTTAATAACAAGAACTTGACAAAGTCCACACAACCTCAAGACTTCAAGTCAAGAATAACTAGTCTGTTATCTAAGTTACACAAGTGTAAGAATAAGGCTAACTCCATTGAGTCAAGGCCACTCTCATACTATGACAGTAAAACCTTCTGTAATAAATCTCATTATATTAATACAAAGGTTCGCAATTATTCTTACTCGACTTGGCGTAATAGACTTTGTCATGCTCCATATTCCAAACTGAAACATATTTTGGCACTGAAATTGCCTCATAACATCAAGAGTCAAGACATATGCCTTACATGCCCCATGTCAAAGCTCACAAAAACTCCATTCAGTTTGAGCCAAACCACTGTTGCTCAACCCTTTCCTCTAATTCACATAGATATTTGGGGTCCCTATAGGGTGGCTTACAAAGGAAAATTCAGATTTTTCTTAACTGTTGTGGATGATTTCTCCAGAGCAACATGGGTTTATTTACTGGTACATAAATCAGAAGCTTTTGAGCATCTGAAAATGTTTTATGAGTATGCTGATACCCAATTTGGAAGAAGGATCAAGGTTCTTAGATCAGATAATGCATTAGAATTCGATGATGCTCAATACAGATCATTCTTTGCAAAAAAAGGGATCATATACCAAACCTCTATACCTAACACACCTCTATAGAATGAGGTAGTGGAGAGGAAGCATAGACACTTGCTGGAGGTGAGCAGAGCTCTCAGATTTCAGTTTGGGTTACCTTTGGCTTATTGGGAGGACTGTGTTATGGCTGCTGCATATATAATAAATAGAGTACCATCTTCTGTTATCAAATTTAACACACCATACAAAATGATAAATGCGTGTGAACCAGATTATGATAATATGAAGGCCTGTAGGTGTCTTGCCATGACTTACAACCCTGACAGAAGCAAAGACAAGTTCCGAGCGAGAGGGATACCATGTGTATTCCTAGGATATCCTAGTCATCAGAAAGGGTACAAGATGCAAGAAATGATCTCTAAAAAGAGATTAACATCCAGAAATGTCGTGTTCTATGAACATATATTCCTATACCTTAATAAAGCGCAACACAATCTGATGAATCCCTTACCAAATGAGGTACAAGAGGAACTCAAGAAAAGGAATATGCAAGAACCAATTATCACTGCCAGCTTTTAGCAAACTGGGAGTACTGAGACGAATGTGCAAGCACTACATGAAGAAAAAAATAAACCTCAAAACAGTGATGATTCGCATGACAATTCTCAGGAAGAAGAAGGGCAAGAATCCAACAGTGACATAGTAGAAGCACCACAGAGAAAGTTTTCCAGAACAAGGAAAACACCACAGTGGATTACTGATTATGTACTGAGTGATAAGAAAACGAGACAGTCTATGGAGTTATCTCAAGTCGCTGATAGAACTGTTAATGAGACATTCGTCAATATGGTACAAACTAGGGGTGAGCAAAATCGGGTACCCGAACCGGTTTTCAAAACCGGTTCGGGTACCCGGTTTTTAAAAAACTCATTTTTCCGAACCGAAACCGACCCGGTTTAAACCGGGTAACCGGTTTTTTTTCATTTTGTAAATCGAAACCGAACCGGTTTTAACCCGAACCGGTTTCTATGACCCGGTTTTTAAATAAAATGGCAATCTTTGTTGTAAACCGGTTTTTGAACCGTTTTCCGAACCGGTTTCACTAATATTCCATAAAAAAAATCAAAAAAGTGAGAATTTTTTCCCTTTAAAAGTATAAACCGGTTCGAAACCGGGTACCCGGGTTTGGAAATTTATGAACCGAACCCGAACCGGTTTTCACTAAAAAGAAACCGGTTCGGGACCCGAACCGGTTTTCAAATTCTAAAACCCGGATTTTCGGGTTTTTTTAAACCGGGTTTCGGTTCGGTTTCGGTTTTTAAAATCGGTTCGGTTTTTTTTGCTCACCCCTAGTACAAACTCTGACAAAACAGGTGGAACCAAGTTACTTCAATGAAGCTGTGAAAACCCAAGAATGGGTGGATGCCATGAACAAAGAACTTGATGCCCTGGAAGAAAATGAAACATGGGATGTAACTGAGCTTCCACCAAACAGAAAACCAATAAGGTGTAGATGGTTGTACAAACTGAAGTATAAACAGGATGGCAGCCTCGAAAGGTACAAGGCACGCCTTGTCATTCAAGGATGTAAACAAAGAGAAGGGTTAGATTACACGGAGACATTTGCTCTTGTTGCTAAAATGACCACAGTCAGGTCCTTATTGGATGTGGCTGCCATGAACAATTGGAGTACATGTCAGATGGATTTCACTAACGCCTTCCTGCATGGTGATCTAAAGGAGGAAGTGTATATGAACACTACTACAAATGAGCACTTGGGCCACGACTGAATTCGTGGCAAAAGTGCTAAATTTTCGTGGCTAAAGTACTTTGCCACGGAAATACCATCTATGGCGCAAGTGGCCGTGGCAAACAAATAGCCACGGGAAAAAAAACGTGACAAGTATTGATTTTATTGCCACGGAGTCTTCCGTGGCTAGAATTAATTTTTTGCCACGGATTATCCTGTGGCTAATTATGTTTGTGGCGAAATATTTATTCCGGTGACAAAATATATAATAAATTAAATAAATTAATAACCGTAAGAATTCTCTACCCCTATAGTAGTAACATCTGGAACGGTTACTAGCTTTATAGCTTTATAGCTGAGTCATTCCGAAGAGGCTTCCCAGGAGGTTACCCATCTTAACACTACTCTCACTCAAGCACGCTTAACTGCGGAGTTCTTATGGCCAGCTCGCAGAAATGAAATTGAACTTTATTGACCTAATCATTGCTTTGAATTCTTTTAAAGTGATGTTTTTTTTTCACAAACTACATTTACTTTTGTGTAATTAATTTTTTTTCCCAATGATCTACATATAATGAGTACAAAATTATTATTCCGGATAAAAAGATTTTCGAAGTTGATTTTCGTACTCATGATTTCATTAATTTATCAATATTTTTATTTTAGTTTCTATTTTCCACGTTCTTTTATTGTTATTTCTTTCGATATGTTTTTTTTTCTTTTCGTTATCGGTCATTTTTTTATTTCATCAGTTTTTAATTCTCATTGAGTTTCCTCTTGCCTACTTCAAGTTTTATCCGAATTTTATTTTTTCATTAAGTAAATTTTATTTTAAATTCATTTTTTAAAATATCTTCCAAATAATATTACAGAACAGTTACCGAATTAAAAAGTTGACAATAAATTAATTTTTGATTTTCTCACTATTAGTTCTTAATTATTAGATTTTCTTACTTGTATTTGTTAATTATTTGATTTTCTCACTTATACCTCACTTTTTTTAAAAAATTATTTTGTCTGGTTATTGAACTTAGGCACGACTTTCGAATACATTAATCTTTCTTCCAAACCAAACAACTTGAAAGACAATTAATTTACAAAAATAATTATTGTTTTCGCAGTCAAAGTTAATTCCATAACAAAATATAGACCGATTAGAATTCTTAAATACGAGTTTAATAAAGCGGTTTTTTTCACACTGAAAATATTGTAAGAAAATCAAGAATTTGGAAAAAAAATCATGCTCAGTCACTTTCTTAAGTTTTTTTGTCTTAAAAAGAAGTGTATTATTACATGTGAAAAAATTAATTAATTAAGTGGTAAAAATGAAAGAGTCTTAAATATTAGACGTCTTAATGATGGATGATCAATCACATACTAATTTTACTTGATTGCTATGTACGCTGCATTTTAGCTAGCATATATTACAGTTAGAGGTGATCATATGCGGGTTCGGGCCGGACACGGGCCGGGCTAATTGTGAAATTTTGGCCCACGGACAAGCGGGTTCGGGACGGGTTAGCGGGTTTGGGACGGGTTTGCGGGCCGGGCCTTTGTATATTTTTAAAAATGTTGTGTCCAAGCCCGCTAAAAATTCGGGTCGGACGGGACGGGCCAATCGGGCGGTACGTCCCATGACCAGCTATAATTACAGTATGTAAATGTTAGTTGTCTTTCAAAAGTCATACTTAAGATTAAAATCTTTTAATAAAACATATTGTCAGATTAAGAGAAATCAATTGATTCAGAAATGATGATTAATAAAAAAAACCAACAAATTAGCCAACCAAAGTTTTCTTGTATTTAATTTTACAAAAAATCTATTTTTTTTTCTTAAAACTAAATAAAATAATACAAATTTTTTTTATTAATAAAATATTTTCAAATTTAATATTTTTTTCTTCATATTATCTTTAGCTTTGAATTTTAATGAATTTTTTAAGATCAATATTTGGCACTTGGCTTAACTTGAAAGTAATTTGATTAAAGTTCAGAGAACCATTAGCCACATGAGTTTATTACATCTGTGGCAAAAAATAATTTCGCCACGGAAGTTAATTATGTCGTGGCTAAATAATATTTGCCACTGAACAAATTCGTGGCTAAGTATATTTTTGTCACGGGTGTGGCATCTTTCGTGGCAAGGGTGATTATTGGCCACGACTTTAATAAAATTCATGGCGCAAGTGAATTTTTGCCACGGAAAAAAATGTTCCCGTGGCATATTTTTTTTCCCAAGTAGTGAATCAAATTTTTCCCGTGGCTAGGTAAAATTTAGCCACAAATAACATATTTCCGTGGCATAAATCGTGGCGCAAGTGTCAATTTGTTATAGTGGAAACATCCTCTGGGATATGAAGAGATGGGAAGCAGAATTCAGGTCAGTACTGAAAAATATGCAAGGCCATCAACAAAACAAAAGGTATGCAGACTAAGGAAGTCCTTGTATGACCTTAAACAAGCTCCAAGGCAATGGTTTGCTAAATTATCTCACACTCTACTCAATTCTGGGTTCAAACAATCAAATGCAGATCATTCCCTATTTATTAAAATAAGAGGGAAGATGATAACTGTGGTTCTTGTTTATGTGGATGATATGATTATCACTGGAAACACTCCTGGTGAAATTCAGCTACTAAAGGAGAAGTTGAGAACAGAATACCAAATGAAAGACTTAGGAAAACTATCCTATTTTCTTGGACTGGAAATAGATCATACAAACCAAGGGATATTTATCTCACAAGCAAAATATGCAAAGGAAATGATACATGAGTTTGGGGCAGACAAAGAAAGACCCTTGAAAGTCCCTCTGGATTCACATGTAAAACTGGAACCAGATAAGGGAACTCCTCTTCAAGATCCTGAAGCGTACAGAAGGTTGGTGGGTAAGCTCATATATCTCACCATTTCAAGGCCTGATATATCGTACTCTGTTCAAATCCTAAGTCAGTTCATGAACTCTCCCACTTCAGACCATTGGCAAGCTGGAAAAACAGTACTTAGGTATCTCAAGAACTCACCAGGACAGGGCATTCTGCTCACTAATTCGTCTACAGCTGAATTAACAGCGTACTGCGACTCTGATTGGGCTTCGTGTCCATACTCAAGAAAATTATCCACCACTGGTTTCTGCATTTTGTTAGGCAAATCTCTAGTATCCTGGAAATCTGAAAAGCAAAGTGTAGTCTCTCGCTCTTCTGCTGAGGCTGAATACAGGGTCATGGCTCTGACAGCATGTGAGGTCACCTGGTTGATGACACTTCTGAAGGAACTAGTGCTAAAGCAAGATGCTGCTGCACTAAAATGTGACAACCAAGCTGCTCTTTCCATTGCTGCTAATCCCATGCATCATGAGAGGACAAAACAGATAGAGATAGATTGCCATTTTGTAAGGGAGAAGGTAGCACAAGGGGTGATTAAGCCAACATATGTCTCCACGCACAACCAAATAGCAGATGTGTTCACCAAACCATTGTCTCTTTCTCACCACAAGAAGCTACTGAACAAGATGGGAGTAATGTAGTCACCACTCTCATCTTGAGAGGGAGTGTAAAAGGAGAAAGTAAGAGTAAGTAAGGCAGTCAATATTTTCATATAATATCATTAAGGAAAGTCCAAGAGGATGCGGAAAGTACATGGGCTGTATGAACTCCTAGTGCATTCTAAGCTAATATTTCCTATTGGGTATAAATTTAAGAAACTGATCAATGACATTCATTCAGAAAAATAAGAAAAAGGCTGCACATATGCAGACCTATCATTACTAGAATTTCGCGTTTATACATACAATGAATGATACAGGTCAATAAAATCAAGATCACTACCGACTTTGGAGGGGGCGTTTGGGTGAGGGGTCGGGTCAAGGGTGGTCAGAGTGGTGGGTCCAGGTCTAGGGTGGTGCAAGAGTGATTGGTCTCGCTGGTGCGTGAGGGTGGGTCGGTGGTGGTGGGTTTGGGTGGCTTGGGGTGGTGGGGAAGGGGAGGGTCGTGGGATTGTAGGGTTTGTTTGTTTTTTTGTATTTTTTTTAAAATGTATTTTTTTGATATTCTGTTTTCAAGTTTTATTTACTCTTTTTTAATGTCAATTTCTTTTAGATTTTTTATTTTAATTTTCTTTTATCATGTAAAGTTTTTTTTTTTTTTTTTTTTTTTTTTTTTTTTTTTATGAATTAGGATATTTTTGTATTATCAATAAAAAAATTATTTTCTCTTTTCCCTTTTTTATGTCATTTTTTATTAAATTGAATGACACCTGTCACACCACACTCCAGTATTCCACTAACTCCAAAATCTTAAACAATTAAGTTTACATAATTAATTAAACAATAATCTATCTGTGGACATGACATAGGTCCACCCCGACGCGGCCACGCGCGGGTTTGGGCGGCGAAATGTTTCCCATGTGAGATGGTTCTCGGGTTAAAATTTAAGTCGAATTAGGAGTCGCCACCAAACTTTGTGGGAGTTCGAGCCCATTCGAACCCACTATATATCGTTGTGGACCGTGCACAAAGTACGGCCCATTTCGATTTCAGAGTTTATGGGGTTCGTCCTTTTGCATTGCGATACCGATACCGTCATTATCAGTTATCGTGTATTGAATGACTCTTGTGTGCCAACGGTTTTGGACATCCGAATACCGAGTTTCTGAGTAAGGGGTGAGGGTACGTGTTGGGAAGCCCACAAAGGACACCCAACCCCGCCCGCACTTAGCGGCCTCTACTAAGACATCGTTCGAGTTTATAATACGCGCGCTAGTAATCCGGTAAAATGTTATGCAAACAACGTTTTACAAGATATAAATAATGAATGGGTTGCTACGTCATTTTAATGCATCTTGGTTCACGTCAAAGTGATTTAGCATGCGATGTTCATTTATAAACGGTAAAACGCAAATAAATAAAAGCAAAATAAAATAAATCGGTTACAAGCTACACGGGCGGAAAAACAACCCGGACAAAACGAAATATCGAGAAAAGCCGAAATAACAATATAATAACGGTAATAATAATATGAACAACGGACGATTTATAAAATGCAATGCATGGTTTAGAAAAGATGTAGGCACGTGATAGTCTTTACACGCGTCGACCGAAGTCGTAAAATATTTTACGAGGCAAAAAAATGACATTCTAGAAACTCACGTCGCAGTCCAAATGGGGACCACTCGATCGAGTCATGGTCAGGACTCGATCGAGTGACCCTATCACAGACCGTCTGCCTCATTTTTTGAGTGTTACTCGATCGAGTGCCTCCTGTTTGAGCGGCTGCTCTGTTTCAAAATGGTGGCAATTTCGAGACTTATAATTCATTTAAAACCGATTGTCAACCGAGTCGAATATTTGGCTCGGTTTATATGGCATAATTTATATTCGGCTCGGTTTTCAGTACCCGTAGCATTTTTATGATTACGGGACCGTCATCGGGATTTTTGAATAAGGTGTTACAAAATCATTTTGAACCGGATTAGGACGAAATTAATTCCCTCCGCGTTACGACATCTATATTAATCCTTACGGATTATGTGATGCTCGGTTTAGCGTCAACGGGTTTCGTACCAATCTTTGAAAATGGTATCGGACGCGTTCATCTACGTACTACCACGATCACGTTACGCCCTTAGGTTCTTAGGGCGGTGCTCCTCGAAAGGGCGCCACCACTGTCGCGACTCGTAAAGGGATTAAACGGACTTGGAGCGGTATTCGTAGTTAAACGCGTTTAATCCGAATATGGTTCATAAATTATATAGTTATACACAGTATTATTTAATTATAACGACAGTAAATAAACGACAATAAAAAAAAATATTAGAATGCGAAAATGTAAAATGGTTAGTAACAAAAAAAATGTTAGTATTAGGAACAATGTCGTTATTATCGACTAATTAATATGCGCATGAATATACATAAAAACGGATAAAAGGAAAAGGAGAAAAAGATGTTGGTGTTGAATGTTACACCCTCAACCTACATGCTCTTGCTTCTCGGAATACGGCTCATCAAATGGTGGCAAAGTCACGGGAGCGTCGAGATACGTAGGGGAGTTATGGTGTGTTTGGTTTGTAGAGAGGATTGCTTTTAGTTTTTACGAGTTTTCGGTCTCGGGATGTATGTAAATATATGTGTGTATGATGGTGTTGCTTAAAGTTTGGAATTATGGCTGAAATGTGAGGGTTTTTGAAGTGAATGATGGCTGAAAAAAGTTGGCCAAATGTCTTGAGGTGACGGGGTATTTATAGAACAAATACCTCGGTTTAGGGCCACTCGATCGAGTGCAGTGGGTGCACTTGATCGAGTGCCCGGTTTGAGCCCGGTTTGGCTGGTTCATGGCCCTACTCGACCGAGTGGATGTGAACCACTCGATCGAGTGGGTCGGGAAGGAGGGAGTGTAAATAGGGAATGATTTGTTGACTTTTTTGAATGGGATTTTGGTGGTTGAGCAGCTTCTAGAAGCTATTTTGGCTGGTTTATGTACCGGATTCGTCTTTGACCGGGTTTTGACCCGGTCGCTAAAAGACGATTTTATTTTCGGTGTCGGTTTTGATCCAAATTAGTCTTACTTGACTAGAAACGGCCTACTGGGCCTGAATTTGAGGTCGGTTTTGTGATATTTGTACTCCGCTAAAAGCCCATGTCATGCATTACTGATTCCGAGCCCATATTCGAGCGCGTTAAAGCCCGTTTGCGTCCGATCATCATCGGGTGTTTTGTCGGAGACTGCTATTGACACTAGCAGCCAAATGCGGGTGTCTACAGAGTCCCCACTCTGACTGAGGCTTGGACAAGGCGAAAGTCAGAATAGCCTTGGCAGATAAATTCTCTGCTTGCCTTGGCAGAAGGGGATACTATTTCTCTGCTTGCCTTGGCAGATAAATTCATAAACCTATACGATATCCGAGTTTTGCCAATTCACAGTCGCAGGGCATTCGCCTTTTGTATGCTTCACGTGTATGCTTTTGAAAAGGTCACGTGGATTTGCTGTCATGTATGGGCAGCGTTCGTCTTCTTACCATTGCTGACTTAATGGAGACGGAATATAGTCCCGCGTGGCTGATTACGGGGGAGATTATCCAGGGCTTAGATGATCGCAAAAGGGACCCGTCAGCCGCCTGACCGGGAGCACCCGCCTGCTGCAGGTATATCGCTTTTTTTCTTTTTCTTGGTTTCCTTTTTTTTTTGATTTTTTGTAACATTTTTTTTCGCGATAACCTGCTACAGGGGCACCGGATCAAGTGCCCTTATCAAGAACCCGCTGTTCCATTTTAGTAGTATCACTCGATCAAATGACCCCCAGGCACTCGGTCGAGTGCCCCTGGGCAGACGTCGAAATCGTCTTGAAATCTAATAAATCTTGTGTTTTTTTTTCAGCTCTGGCTATTTGAGAGGCTATCAATCACCGAGCCTCCTCTCGACCCAAGTCGATACCGGTCTAATCAAGTAATGACAAGGATACGGGCTATCGATTCATCCTGCCTTATCAACCAGAAGTACTGGGATGAAGAATTATCATTCCGTCGCGGTCCATTGATCCGATGGGTGGGTCCGTGGTGGCCCATTTATTCCTGGACGGGTTTGGCGCCTAGAGATAAGGCCCTTTATCAGGTGATTTTGTCCCTCACCCATATAGTTCACCTCTATCCCGATCGCATACTCAGGCAGTATGGCTGGTCTCAGCGTATCCCAGAGAACGAGGCAGTTGTGAGTGAACCTACCCAGCTGACCGACGTTATCTGCGACACCTAGATCCAACGATGGTATACCCGGGTTACTTGGTCTGTTCCCGAGTCCCTTCACTCAATTTGGGTGTCTAATTCCTATGAGAAATGGACCAAAGCAAATTCTGCCGAGGCCCGAGCCGCTTTGAAGGTCGATGAAGCCTTCGACCTGCTTCGATGAGAGCAAGTTAAAGATAATAGGGGTTTCTTCGATGAAGGTGAGACTCCGGCCACACTGGTCCGTCTAATGTCAGGTCAGAGGGGAAGAGCTAGGACTCAAGCTTGGGGGGGGGGGGGGGGGGGAGGGTCTCGCGCTTAAGGTGCTTGGGGGGAACTGAGCCCCCAGACAGACTTAGAGAGGAGACTTGGGCCCAGATTATCAGTCCAAGACCGACTTGGTCCTAGGGACAGGTTGCCGGAGCACGTACGGGCTCGACTTGGGCCTGTTACAATAGCAGAAGACCCATTGTCAAAGAAACGAACCCGAGCTAAGAAGGTTCCCCTTGTGATCCGGGAACGCTCGCCTCCACCTCGATGACCCCGGACTCCACGTGACCCGAAAGACAAGGGCAAGGGCAAGATGCTCTAAATAATTGTCTCCTTAGATTTTATTATTTAGATACTATTACTATTTTTGTTGTGTGCTTTCTTTTTGTGGCTTTTTCATGGCTTTTTTGTAATTTGAAATTCCCGAGTTTATTGGGGGTTTTTTTGTTGAATAATAAAAGTATTTTATTAGTGAAACCGTTTCTGTCTTTTCGTTATTGCGGAGGTTGTTCCCTTTTGAGGGGCTACCTACGTATCCACGGTTAGTGGAATCAAACCAAATGTATTTCAGACTTAGAATGTTGCAATTTCGAAATACACCAAGAATATTAGTTCGAGGTGTGTGCGACAGTAGGATAAATAATCCTAACTTATTGACTTGCTTATAAATTTCGAAAATAATAATTTTAATAAATTTTGCAAATGACATTGCGATGAGGTTCAGGGGTAGTAGCACTTCAGTTGGTCCAAGTTGGTCGGGTTGACAAATTCATTCCCGTACAGGTCTGTCAGCATCACTGCCCCTCCTGATAGAACCTTCTTTACCAGATATGGTCCAGCCTAATTGGGTTTGAACTTTCCTCTTGGGTCGACTGGTAGTAATGCACGGACATACTTGAGGACCAAATCCCCTTCTTTGATATTTCTGGGCCTAACTCTTTTGTTGAAGGCCCATTGTATCCTTTTTTCATATATTTGAATGTTGTTGAGGGCCCGGGACCATCGTTCGTCTAGAAGAACTAGCGAGTCGTAGCAAGCTTGGACCCTGTCTGCCTCGGGCACCTGGCTCTCAAGTAAAATTCTGAGAGACGGTACTTCTAACTCGACTGGTTGAACTGCTTCCATCCCGTACGTCAAATAATACGGAGTTGTACCGGTTGCGGTGCGGATTGATGTTTGGTATCCCCACAGGGCAAAAGGTATTTTGTCGGGCCAGTCCCGATAATTATCAGCCATCTTTTTTAGTATGGTGAAAATTGTTTTGTTAGCTACCTCCACCGCTCCATTTGTTTGGGGACGGTAAGGCAAAGACGTATGCCTTTGGATTTTATATTTAGGTAGCGAAGTAGCGGTTTCGGCTTGGAAATGCGTCCCGTGATCACTTATGAACTCGTGTGGGACCCCGTTTCGGCATATAATCTTGTTTTGGATAACCTTGGCGACATGCTTATCGTTCAAAATCCGATATGACTCGGCTTCGACCCATTTGGTGAAATAGTCGATAGCTACCAAGATGAAAGAATGACCTCTCGTCCCGGAAGGGTTTACTTTCCCAATTATATCAATTCCCCATGTCGAAAATGGCCATGGTGATGTCATATGCTGGACATTGACGAAAATCTGGCAGTTATGACAGTGTTTGACATATAACTGACAGTCGGTTTTCATGTTGTTCCGGTAGTATCCGAGTCTCATGATTTTTCGGACCAACATCTGGGCGTTCATATGGGGCCCGCATTCGCCGTCGTGTACTTCGGCCATAACCTTCTCGTCCTGTATTTTGTCGACAAATAGGAGGAGAGGCCCCTGTGCCATCTTTTTGTATAATTGTCTATCGTCCGTACGGAGGAACTGGGTTGCCAATCTCCGCAGGGCTTTCTTGGCCCGGTTTTCAGTTCCCGAAGGATATTCTCCCGTTGTCATGTAGGTTAGAACAGCCTGATACCAAGGTTTCAGATCAGTTATTTTGATGTCCTGAATGGCGTGGACATACGCCGGCTCGGACCGTCTTTCAACGCAAATCGGCATGCTGGTTAGGTGATCCGGGATGGTCAGTAAAGATGCTAACTTGGAGAGCGCATTGGCGAATTGGTTTTCTTCCCGGGGTAGATAAATGTATTCTACTTTTTGGAATTGTTTTTCGAGAACCCTTACTCGCGCCTGGTAGGCCACGAGATTGGCGTTCCGAGTTTTCCATTTTTGAAGGGCTTGGTTGATAACTAGGGATGAGTCACCATGAACCCGGAGATTTGTGACTCCTAAATCAGCGGCGGCTTGCAACCCGTGAATGCATGCTTCATACTCGGCCGCATTATTAGTTACGTCGAAATCCAGTTTAATGGATAACGGCGTAAGCTCCCCTTTTGGTGATATTAGGAGAATGCCGACCCCCAAACCCTCGGAAATTGTACGCCCCGTCGAAATATAGATCCCATGTTTCCGTGTCAGTATGGAATATATCCTCGTCTGGGAAGAACCAAGTATCAGTGTGCCCTTCTTCGATTATCGGACTATCGGTGAGAAACTCGGCTACTGTCCGACCTTTGATGGCTTTTAGTGGCACAAACTTGAGGTCGAACTCTGCCAACATCAAAGTCCATCTAGACATTCTTCCGTTAAGGATGGGCTTCTCAAAGAGGTACTTGATTTTGGATAAGACATTTACCTCGTGGTTGAGCATATAGTGACAGAGTTTTTTGGTAGCCCAGACTAGGGCTAGGCACGTCTTCTCGAGCATGGTATACTTGCACTCATACTCCATGAATTTTTTGCTGATGTAGTAAATGGCTCGCTCTTCCGAGCCGACTGTCTCTGCTAGCATAGCCTCCATGGCTGTCTCGGTCGTTGTTAGGTATAACGACAAAGGCAAACCGGGTTGAGGTGGCATTAGTACCGGCGGAGCAGACAAGATCTCTTTGATTTTATCGAAGGCCATTTGACATTTGTCGTCCCACAATGTTCGTTCTCCCACTTTCAGCTTCTTGAAAATGGGTTCACACACCATAGTTAGCTTGGAAATGAACCGACTGATGTATTGGACTTTCCCGAGAAATCCCCTTATTTCTTTTTCGGTTTTAGGAGGCTGCATCTCGGTAATGTCTTTGATTTTAGCTGGATCGACCACGATGCCGCGTTGGCTAACGATATGACCCAGTAATTTGCCAGATGTTACCCCGAAGCTGCACTTTTGAGGGTTTAGCCTTATGTTGTATTTACGCAGTCTGGTGAAAAATTTCCTTAGGGCAGCAATATTCCCGTCTCGGCTTTTGGACTTGAAGATCATGTCATCCACATAAACCTCCACTTCCTTATGCATCATGTCATGTAATAAGGTCGTGGCTGTTCGTTGATAAGTGGCCCCGACGTTGATGAGACCGAACGGCATGACAGTATAGCAGTAAGTACCCCAAGGTTTAGTGAAGGTGGTCTTACTCATATCTTCTTCTGCCATCTTGATTTGATTATACCCGGCGTATCCATCCATAAAGGAAAGAAGGGTATGATCAGCGGTATTGTCCACCAGTATATCGATGTGTGGCGATGGAAAGTCATATTTCGGGCTTGCTTTGTAAGGTCCCGAAAATCTACACATACGCGCACCTTACCGTCCTTTTGAGGTACCTGCACAATGTTCGCAACCCAGTCTGGATATTCAGATACCTGTATAAAGCCGGCTTTGAATTTTTTGTCGACCTCTTCTTTGACCTTGAGAGACCATTCGGGTCTCATTCTGCGGAGCTTCTGTTTTACCGGCTTACACCCATCTTTGATGGGTATACGATGTTCAGCTATTTCCCGTCTATCCCCGGCATGTCCTTGTAGGAGCACGCGAAGACGTCTTTGAACTCTTGGAGGAGGTTTGTGAATTGTTGTCTCTCCTCGGGGTCTAAGGATAACCCTAACTTAAGCATTTGGGGCTCTAAGGTTGTTCCCATATTGATGAACTCGGTTTCCTTGATTACCGGGTCTCGAGATTCCTTCTGTTCTAGCTGCTCGATCAGATGCGGTGGTAAGGATACCTGTTCGTCGAGTTTCTCAATGTCATTGCATATAATATTTTGGAAATTGAAAGCATTTTGAAAATAAGACAAGTCGTAAGCAGAACGGTTATCATTATTATTATTGATAGCAAATTTGGAAAACAGCTCAAAGAGAGCGGCTATCTGATCGTTGGTCAGAGGCGGGATTGGTAGTGCCTTCGGGACAGACCCCGAAGCTCCAGTGGAAGTGACTATAGGGAGAGGGGTTAAAGTTTGGACTCTAACACCAGACCCCCTAGACTCGGAATCGGTGCTTGACATGTCTCATTCACCGGTGGTCAGCTTGTTGACTCAAGCCTGGCTGTCGATCCACTTGATGGTCTTCCTCCATGCCCTTTTCCCAGAATCAGAACCGGCTTCTGAGATTAGCTTCGAAGGATCGAACCTATTGCTCCGGAGAATCAGGTTCACCAAGTCTTCTTTAGGGGTCGGGACTGCCTTGTCCTTCCCAAATAAGAGCCCCAGCATGGGCTCGGTATTGCCAGCACCCTCCTTTGATTTAGATTGGATGAAGGCAAATATGTCATCTGGGATATAGTTGCATTCGCGAACTAATTTAGTCTCGGGATATGCGGTAGTTGGTTGGTACAGACCAACTTGAACAGCCCCGAACACCGGTGTAACAAAGTAGCCAGTCAACCGTGGGCTGTAAGGGCCCAAGTAGGTACCCTTGATGATGTTGCAGGCCTTCTCAATACCTGCCCGAACCACATTTCCCGGAGTCACTGCGTACCCTAAGCCGAAGCGAGATTCTCCGTCATTCAGGACTTCAATAATCTTCCCAGCTGGAAGATGTGGCCTCGAAGTAGCCCCTGGAAAATACCTCAGATTTTGTAGCATCGTGTCGATGCTAGTGGTGAAATAGGGCCTGAAAAGGTATTCCCCCTCAATCATCCCCACAAAATCGATCCCCCAAAGGTCCGTGCGGTCTGTTGCATTGCAGCTAGCCACAGTCATAGGGGTTGCCTCCAAAGTAATAATACTGTCTTGCAGGGGCATTTTGACCTTTCGGTGAAGAGTGGAGGACACCGCCTTAACGGCGTGGATCCACGGCCTTCCGAGGAGCAGGTTGAAATAGGAGGTGACATCGATCACCTGGAACTACTCTAGCTCATTTTCGAATGGGCCCGTTATAATTGTCAGCTTAACGGCCCCAGCAACCGACTTCGGGCTTCCATCAAAAGCCTGGATGGTTTGAGCAGTCGGTATATAATCGGCCTCGGTGATGCCGAGGGCCTTGGCAGTCCTTAGAGGGAGGACGTTCACAGCAGACCCATCATCAATTAGGGTCATTGGGAAGTACTTCCCCCGATAAATCACTGTGATGTACAGGGCCAGATTATGAGAGGCCCCGAACGGTGGTAGGTCGGACTCCGAGAAGGTGATTAATGGGCCTTCTTCTTTGAACCTGCCCTTGAGATAAGGCATGATTGTGGCTACCATTTCAGTAGGGGTAACCAGGGAGTCGACCTTGATTTGATAAAGAGACTTAGTAAGTGTCAACTCGAGCCCTCTTCAGTTGTTTGACAAGAGTTGTATCAGCACTCGGCTCTTCTAGGGAAATTTCCGTCCTGGCAGGTTCAATGACAGTTGCCGGGACAGGGGCGTCCTTAGAGCTAGTAGCTTGGTAAGGACGATCGGCATTTGCGAGGTGATTACCGGCTAAGACCTTGGACTTAGCTTTTCGGACTTCCTCGGGGGTGATGGGGATAGTTTCCCCCTTAGCAAGGTACACATCATCCTCATCGTCGAACCAGATCCCATTGACTTGTGGGATGAAAGGAGAAATGAGGTGAGAACAGTCAATCACTTCCCCGGTGAAGATAGCATGAGAGCTGAAGGGGTTGTCTTTGTTGTTTGGTTTGTCCTCAGGCAACGGTATTTTCCCACTCTCGATCAGATCATGAATCAGAGGCTTCAACTTCCAACATTTCTCAGTATCGTGCCCGTTGCCCCGATGTAATTGGCAATAGGCTTGGACATTGTAACTCTTGGAACGTTTCTCAACTGGGACTTCAGGAGTTCGGCCTATCGGTTGGACCAGGCCCTTGGAAGATAGCCTTTGTAAGGCATATGTATAGGTAGTGCCTATATCAGTGAATACCCTAGGAGGGGTATTCTTTTTGGACGGAGCATCTAGTAGATTAACCGCGTCAAAGATACTGCGGGTTGTAGCCGGGGGCTTAGTAGTGGACGAAGAAGCCCCTTGGTACCCCTTGCTAGAGGCCTTAGTAAGGCTCTCTAGTCTTAGTTCATCTTCGATCTTCATACCCATTTCGGTAAGGGTAGTGAAATTGGGTATGACAGCGTACCGGAGATGGACCCGTTAGGAGGGGAGGAGGTTCTTGACAAAGGCCTCCACTAAAGTCTTCTCACTGGGCTTATCGACCAGTTTCACACTCTCGGCCCTCCAGCGTTGAAGGTATTTGGTGAAACCTTCCTTGGGCTCTTGGGCCATAACCTCTAGAGACCGCATTGTGGTCTGGATCTCGGTATTATCAGCATAGTTCCGAGCAAATTCCGTAGCCACATCATCCCAAGTCGGGAATTTCTTGGGGTCTACCCTGTAGTACCAGGCTTTTGGGTGTTTCTCAAGAGAAGCAACGAATAAATTTTTGAACATGCTTGAGTCAACCCCTTTAATTGCCATAAATTCTTTGAAGGCCCGCACATGTAGCAACGGGTCCTCGGTTCCCTCGAACATGGACAAACCTGTGAGGTTTAGGTTTGCGGGAAGCTTGTCGTTCACCGGGGAGTAGTCACGGAAATTTCCCGATGGATGTTGTTTTTCCCTGATAGGTGGACTTGTTCTTCTAGTCGGCGCACTGCGCTAACTAGTTCAGCTATGTGCCCAGTATTTCCCGACCCAGTGGCAGGAGTCCCTTGCTCCACGATAGTCACACGTGCAGCGACAGCTGCCTGCTCGTCTCTTATGGTAGCCAATTGTGTCTCGATTTGGGTCTGTTTGGCAACCATGGCATCCATCGAGGTATTCAAATTGTTCAAGGCTGCCTCCATTTTGTTTCTGTGTCTGGTTGACGGTGGACTGTCTGTAAGAACACCGCGTAATCAGAAACTGAACTCGGACCTTGGAATCGAAATAGTATATCCCGAGCGAGAAAAAAGACTGAAAAAGGAAACGACTCAAAAAAGACACTTAGACGGGTGACTCGTGAATGGTGTGTCTTCCTTAGGATTCGGCTTTGTGGGCCAAATCCTGTTCAAAGGAAGGTCCACGTGAGGTTTCCCCAGACTTTGGACTCAGATGTGTAAATGGGCCTTCCTTTGTAGGAGTATGTCCTAGGCAAGTTAGCCATGCCTTAGTTAAATAAGGCGGACCAAGATAGGGAGGAAACTCGTGATGTAAGATCGACGGTGTTTCGACGCTAAAGACCCTCGACGACTTATGACGAGACCCGACACTACTAAATACGGGAAATCCTAAGAAGAGGAAAATTTTGAAAAGAAAGTTTTGAAAAAATAAATCCGAGAAAATCAAAGGATGGCCCGATTTTTCAAAACCGGCAAAATGCCATCGGACCGCAATTTTGAAATTTTGAAAATATATTTGAATTTTGAAATGGGCAGCATACCGGCTAGAAATAGGCTATTTTGAGTAAAATCATAAGTCCTAGATTCGGTAGCTTTCCGGTTTTGAAATTTGAATTTTTTTTTTGAAAAGATGCATTTTTGAAATGACGGTTTTTGAAAACGACACGGAAACCAAGTAGAACATAGTCACGCAAACATTATAACGACACCGTGTATGCTTTATATTAAGTCTCGGTCGGTCGAAATAGGGTCTATACTAGTGTGCATGGCCTTTCCGAGAATCGGGATCGGACGGACTTCCTAAATCGGGTTGAGCTTAGAACATGCCGCGAAACCCATACGAATTAGCCATGAACACCTTTACATATCCATATTAGAGTATATCACGGTATAGTGGGACGTCGGTCACCAGTACCGGCCCGGGTAAAAATGGGGTTATGCATGAACCGTAAAACTAACACGCGTATTGTACTAATCGAACGATTTCTCCTCGAGTCTCACCTTGAGGGTCCCGATGTTAAGGCACACATCAGTTGTCCCCAGCGGAGTCGCCAAATTGTGGACATGACATAGGTCCACCCCGACGCGGCCACGCGCGAGTTTGGGCGGCGAAATGTTCCCATGTAAGATGGTTCTCGGGTTAAAATTTAAGTCGAATTAGGAGTCGCCACCGAACTTTGTGGGAGTTCGGGCCCATTCGAACCCACTCTATATCGTTGTGGACCATGCACAAAGTACGGCCCATTTCGATTTCAGAGTTTATGGGGTTCGTCCCTTTGCATTGCGATACCGATACCGTCATTATCGGTTATCGTGTATTGAATGACTCTTGTGCGTCAACGGTTTTGGACATCCGGAAACCGAGTTTCTGAGTAAGGGGTGAGGGTACGTGTTGGGAAGCCCACAAAGGACACCCAACCCCGCCCGCACTTAGCGGCCTCTACTAAGACATCGTTCGAGTTTATAATACGCGCGCTAGTAATCCGGTAAAATGTTATGCAAACAACGTTTTACAAGATATAAATATTGAATGGGTTGCTACGTCATTTTAATGCATCTCGGTTCACGTCGAAGTGATTTAGCATGCAATGTTCATTTATAAACGGTAAAACGCAAATAAATAAAAGCAAAATAAAATAAATCGGTTACAAGCTACACAGGCAGAAATACAACCCGAACAAAACGAAATAACGAGCAAAGCCGAAATAACGATATAATAACAGTAATAATAATACGAATAGCGGACGATTTATAAAATGCAATGCATGGTTTTAGAAAAGATGTAGGCACGTGATAGTCTTTACATGCGTCGACCGAAGTCGTAAAATATTTTACGAGGCAAAAAAATGACATTTTAGAAACTCACGTCGCAGTCCAAATGGGGACCACTCGATCGAGTGACCCTATCAAAGACCGTCTGCCTCGTTTTTGGAGTGTTACTCGATCGAGTGCCATATGGCACTCGATCGAGTGCCTCCTGTTTGAGCGGCTAATCTGTTTCGAAATGGTGGCAATTTCGAGACTTATAATTTATTTAAGACCAATTGTCTACCAAGTCGAATATAAATATGTCATAATTTATATTCGGCTCGGTTTTCGGTACCCGTAGCATTTTTATGATTACGGGACCGTCATCGGGATTTTTGAATAAGGTGTTATAAAATCGTTTTGAATCGGATTAGGCCGAAATTAATTCCCTCCGCGTTACGACATCTATAATAATCCTTACGGATTATGTGATGCTCGGTTTAGCGTCAACGGGTTTCGTACCAATCTTTGAAAATGGTATCGGACGCGTTCAACTACGTACTACCACGATCACGTTACGCCCTTGAGTGCTTAGGGCGGTCCTCCTCCAAAGAGCGCCACCACTGTCGCGACTCGTAAAGGGATTAAACGGACTTGGAGCGGCATTCGTAGTTAAACGCGTTTAATCCGAATATGGTTCATAAGTTATATAGTTATACACAGTATTATTTAATTATAACGATAGTAAATAAACGACAATAAAAAAAATATTAGAATGCGAAAATGTAAAATGGTTAGTAACAAAAAAAATGTTAGTATTAGGAACAATGTCGTTATTATCGACTAATTAATATGCGCATGAATATACATAAGAACGGATAAAAGGAAATGGAGAAAAAGATGTCGGTGTTGAATGTTACACCCTCAACCTACATGCTCTTGCTTCTCGAAATACGGCTCGTCAAATGGTGGCAAAGTCACGGGAGCGTCGAGATACGTAGGGAAGTTATGGTGTGTTTGGTTTTTAGAGAGGATTGCTTTTAGTTTTTACGAGTTTCGGTCTCGGGATGTATGTAAATATATGTGTGTATTATGGTGCTGCTTAAAGTTTGGAATTATGGCTGAAATGTGAGGGTTTTTGAAGTGAATGATGGCTGAAAAAAGTTGGCCAAATGACTTGGGGTGCCGGGGTATTAATAGAACAAATACCCTAGTTTAGGGCCATTCGATCGAGTGGAGCGAGTGCACTCGATCGAGTGCCCAGTTTGAACCCGGTTTGGCCGGTTCATGGCCCTACTCGACCGAGTGGATGTGAAACACTCGATCGAGTGGGTCGGGAAGGAGGGAGTGTAAATAGGGAATGCTTTGTTGACTTTTTTGAATGGGATTTTGGTGGTTGAGCAGCTTCTAGAAGCTCTTTTGGCTGGTTTATGTACCGGATTCGTCTTTGACCGGGTTTTGACCCGGTCGCTAAAAGACGATTTTATTTTCGGTGTCGGTTTTGACTCAAATTAGTCTTGTTTGACTAGAAACAGCTCACTGGGCCTGAATTTGAGGTCGGTTTTGTGAGATTTGTACTCCGCTAAAAGTCCATGCCAGACATTACTGATTCTGAGCCCATATTCGAGCGCGTTAAAGCACGTTTGCGTCCGATCATCATCGGGTGTTTTGTCGGAGACTGCTATAGACACTAGCAGGCAAATGCGGGTCTCTACACTATCTATCTATCTATCTATATATTAATTGAAAATATTCCTTGCCACATGGCAGCGTGAATACATTGAACGGATGACATGACACAATATTATATCATTGACTTAAATAGAAATTCCTTACTTGATTTATATAGATGTATACAATACAATTCATTGATTTAAATAAATATATAAATTCTTGCAAATAAGAATTATTGTATACTTAAGAGTTCAATGTAAATCAAATTCTTTTACTTAAATGAAATTATTTATATTTACCGAAAATACTAAACTTATTGTTTAGTGTAACTTTTTTAATTCACTTAAAAGTGACAATTAATTCCTTCTCTAACTTTTTAATTTATATATCAATCCAACGCATATCATAATCAAGACACTATAAAATATTTTTGAATTTTTTTTCCTAAAATCAAGATTAAGAATTTTTCACTCCTAATATCATGGCACTTACTTATTTAGAACATAAAATTTTAATTGCGATATTAATTTTTAATACCGAAATTTGCAAACATTAAAAAAATCTAAATATTTTTTAAATGATTTACTAATTAATCATGTACGTATATATCGTAAATAGAATAACTTTTTTAAAGAAATGAAATATTTTGGAGATATTTCTCACGGTACCCTCGAACTTTGACAGATTACACATGGTACCCTCATTTTAAGTTTGTTTCTGTGGGAACCTTGTGTTTTCTGTTTAGTGCTCGTGGTACCCCCGATCAATTTTCTGTTGTTACGGCATTAAAAGTTAGGTTAATTAATTTTGGAAAAAAAAATTAGTTTGAACCATTAACGAACTTCAAATTCAACTGAAAATTGAGGGAATGTCCATGGTACCCCTATGTTTTCAATGTTTTAACCATGGTGTCCATGTGTTTTCAACTTTTTTCCTACGGTAACCTTGTGGTTTCAATTATTTGTCCGTGGTACCCATGAATGAATTGCAACGGCTAGTTTAATGAACTAGTCATTGTTCATTTGCTTATAAATACAAAATTATTAGGATTGAGGGTCAGCATAATAGCATATAAATAAAGAACATAATGGACACAATGTCATTTTCATATTTTTCAAGAAGAGTTAATGTAGAAAAAAAATCATGTCCGAGATGCAATATAAGAACAAATATACGAGAATCAGGTCATACTGCAACAAACTCATTTAAACTATACTACAAGTACGATAAATGTGGTTGGTTTTAAAGGTGCAATTGAACCAATCCTCTTACAAACTTTATGACTACCATCTTCCATTCTAACTTTGCAAATGAACAATGAATAGTTCATTAAACTAGTCGTTACAATTCATTTAGGGGTACGATGAGCAAATAATTGAAACCACAAGGGTATTATAAGAAAAGAATTGGAAACACAAGGGTACCATGGTTAAAACATTGAAAGTAGAGGGGTACCATGGCCTGGGCATTCCCTCAGTATTTAATTTAATTTGAATTTCGTTAATTGTTCTAACTAATTTTCCCTCCAAAATAAATTAACCATTAATTGAATTAACTTTTAACACCGTTATAACATAAAAGTGATCAAGGGTACCACGGTCACTAAACACAAAACACAAGGTTACCACAGGAAAAAACTTAAAATGAGGGGTACCATGTGTAATCTGTCAAAGTTTGAGGGTACCGTGGGAAATATCCCAATATTATAATGTATTATGGTATATCTAATATACTACCATATAAGATTAAAGGTTCAAATATTTTTAATTGATTATACGTTGACCTTTCAAACGGATCGTGCGGGTTGGGTCGGGTCAGAATATGAGTCGGGTCGTACACAGGACATGTTAAACACGGGTCACGGGTCGGGTTATGGTCAGAATACGGGTAAGAAATAGTTCTGAACACCTTTTTTTTTAACGCTTTTCAAGTCAAAAAATATTCTTAGTATTGAATTATTTTTTATTTTAATAACATTATTATTATTATTATACTCTTTAATTAATATTTATATTTAAAAATAATATTAAAATCAAAATTTAAACTTACTTTTATTATTAAATGATTAAAAAGAGTTATAAGGAGTATTAAATTGAATATTTATTTATCTTTATAATTTAAAATATTAAAGTATTAGTTTTTTTAATTATAAATCCAAATATAATATTTAAATATTAATATTTTATTAATTTTAATAAATTTCCGTTAACCCAACGGGTCGGTTTCGACTCTAAATTAACAGGTCATAATTGGTTTGCTTGAGTCAAACAGGTTCATGACCCTAAAAAAATGGTACTAGCGTGTCAGGTCAAGTTTTGACAGGTCTAATTATATCTAATATACTTCGTATCAAATATGGAGGTGTTGGTATCAAATATGGAGTATCAAATATAGAGGAAGAGTGAAAGGAGAGATATCACCTGTGGGGAAGAGGACATGGAGGATGGACGACACCAATGGGAAGCTGTTAAAATCAATGTAGATGTATAAGTGAAGGAGGGCATGGAAGTCGGGGTGAGTTTAGTTTGTCGGGATGGGATGGGTACAGTCTTGTGGGAGCTGGAGCATGGTAGACAACTTAGTTGGGAACCACACGTGGCGGAAGCGGTAGCTATCCTCAATGGGCTTACAAGGTGAAGAGAGTGGGACATGAAGACATAATTATGGAGAGTAAATGCATTATGGTGATTGAAGCACTCAAGAAGAGGAGACATGGAAGAAATATTCTAACTATGATTATCGATGACATCTCATGTCATACCGATAAATTCAAAGAGGTGCTTATAGTAAGGATACACTGCCTGTATATGTATCGAACACTGTTTTTGCTGATTTACGTTTAATGTGGTAAGGACCTTTCCAGGTTGCTATAAAAAAAAACACAAAATATGAATGTTGCACATACGAAGTACTATGAAAACTTCTTTCTAATACATAGTAGTCCTCACATATATTGCACAAACGAGACAATTATTTAAAACCGGAGGAAGTACATTTTTTAGAGTGCTTATAGAGTATATCAATCCATAATTTTAAATTTTAGTTCATTTTAATATATAACTCGGCTATACAACATCATTTCACCTCCCATTTCACATACACACATACTAGCAAGTCCCGAGACCTAGCCTCCCGACAACCGAGAACCGTCTCTTCAACCATAAACACCCTAACTCACCCTACATTCTCGACGCTCCTGCACCTAAGCCGCCACTAGACGAGCCCGTGCTCCGAGACTAAAGAATGTAGGTTGAGGGTGTAAACAAATCCCATTTTCTCTAATCTCTAACCTTTTGTCATTTCCGTTTATTATTACTAACTTTACTAACTTTTAATTTTTATTTTTAGTAACTCTGACTCCAAAAGCTTAGAATGCATATGACCATAAGATTGAGCATGTCATGTCAGCGAAGGAGTGCATATGACTATATGAGCACCCTACAGAGACTTCCACAATGCAACCTGTCGCAGAGTCAATGAGAAATCCGATTCTACCGAAGCAGTAATCTTTGTGAAATATATATCAGCCAATTTCTTCATGAGTTTCGGGGCAGCGATCTCACTAGGATCATGGGGAAGGTCGGAACCGTTGGTCTTGTTAAACAGAGCCAAGGCCACATCAAAGGTCGGCCCGGGAGCTAAGACAGCTGAAGGTCGAAGAAGCAGAGCCTGTAACTCAGAGGACTGGAGGCGAGAAGCCAAAAAGGCATAATGCAAAATATCTCCAACAGTATACACACAAAGCCCTCCAAAGTGGAATGGTAGTGTGGAAAGACGCCACTGCCAGTCCCCTAACCCGGGGCCGGACGCGGTGATAATGCGCTCCAAGCTAGACCAAGCCCTCCAAAGTGGAAGGTCAAAACCGATGGTCTCGTTAAATAGAGCATAAGTCTTATACGGGGTCCCATTCCTATACCTAAGTTCATAAGTCCTAATATAACCTTTGGATTAAGAAAATTGAATGGCTGAGATTAGGTAAGAGATTTTACTTTTTTAACAATTAGAATTGAATACTCATTATTTTCCTCACCCTCATTTTCTTCACTCTCTAATTAATATTTCTCTCTCATCTGACCACACCTCTTTCAATTCTTTTATTCTGACAACTATCTTTCTCATACCACTCTTGCATTTTTTTTTATCTCATTTTACTTCATCTTCCTCCATTAACATTCATCTTATTTTCAAATAAATATTGGATATTTTTCTTGTCAATTTTCTTCATCGACGTCGATTAAGCCATTTTCTCGTCACTTATGCACATCAATGGTTGCTATCGAGGTTTGTTTACTTTTTTTTATTGTTATTCATTTATCCTAAAACTTTAAGGAAACTTAATTGATTGTTTTATGCTTAACATTTTTTCAATCCTTCTATTGATTTTTTTGCCACTGAAATTGTTTTTTTTTTATATATATTTCCACCTTTTTCATTTGTTTTCACTATTATATGCTAATTGATATTTTTTTCATTATATTTTTTATTTTTATTATCCGTTTACTCGTTTTTCTTTTTTTTTGTCATTGAAATTGTTTCTGTCTTCATTTTTTAATTAAATGTTTTTCAATTAATATAGTATATATAGTTCAACTAATATAGTGTATATGTTTTTCAATTAATAATTGCATATATTTGAATGAAAATGAAGAATTAAAAATGGAGATGAAGACGAAGAGGAAGAATTAAAAATGGAGATGAAGACCGGACGAGCTTTGTAAATGAGTTGCTTTTTATAAATATTTGTGTGGACATGACATAGGTCCACCCCGACGCGGCCACGCGCAGGTTTGGGGAGGCGAATGAATCTCATGTGAGATGGATCTCGAATAGAAATTTAAATCGAAGTTGGAGTCGCCACCGAACTTTGTGGGAGTTCGGACCCATTCGAACCCACTCTATATCCTAGTGGGCCGTGCACAAAGTACAGCCCATTCGGATTTCAGAGTTTATGGGGTTCGTCCGTTTGCATTATGATACCGATACCGACGTTATCGGATATCGTGTATTGAATGACTCTCGTGTGCCAACGGTTTCGGACGTCCGGAAACCGAGGTTCTGAGTAAGGGGTGAGGGTAAGTGTTAGGAAGTTCACAAAGAACACCCAACCCCGCCCGCACTTAGCGGCCTCTACTAAGATATCGTTTGATTTTAGAATACACGCGTTAGTAATTCGATGAGATGTTATGCAAACAGTATTTTGACTAAACATGCGAAGATTTGAATAAGTTTCTATGTCGATTTAATGCATCTAAATTAACGTCAAAGTTGTATTTAGCATGCGAGGTTCGTTTTAGTACAATAAAACAAATACCGAAAGTAAGATACAAAGACAAAAACAAACAAGTTAGTAACGGTTTGTAAATTGAATAAACGATGTAAATATGATGCGATGCATGGTTTTGAAAAGATGAACGTGATAGACTTGACACGTGATGACCGAAGTCATTAAAAATATTTTATCGGGACTCGAAAGATGCTGAAAGACTCACGGTTTTGATGAACTAGGAGCCACTCGATCGAGTCATAGGGAGGACTCGACCGAGTGGTCCTCAAAAAAAGTTTTTTCTCGGTTTTTTGGGGTGCCACTCGATCGAGTGGGCTAGGCACTCGATTGAGTGCCCCCTGTACGAACTATGGTTCGTTTTGTTTTTGATTTTGAAATTGCTTTTTGAAAAATCGATAATTTTGCTAAGTTGCGTAAAAATATGATACGATTTATACTCGACTTAAATTTTCGGTACTCGTCATATTCGACACTTGATTATGGAATCAATATCGAATATTCAGAGTGATTTTTAGAAAAGATGTTTATAAATGGTTTGAAAATCAAACTAAGACGAAATAGATTCTCTCCGGGTTGAAATCGTCGTATTTCGTCTTTTAAGACTATGTGACGATTATCTTAGCATCAACAAGTTTGATTTAATTCTTTTAGATACGATATTCGACTACAGAGTCGGTATCGTATTTTAAGAATGATCGTTTTGTATATAAAAATTAGATAGTTGTTGTGATAATATCGGTATTAGAAACGATGAAAAAGAAAAGAAATAAAAAAACATGACGATGGATGACACGAAACAAACGAGAGAGAAAGAGAAGAAAAAGGAGAAGACGGGATTGAATTTGCACCCTCAACCTACATGCTTTACTTTCTCGGAACGGGGCTCGTCTAGTTGTGACTTAGGCACGGGAGCGCCGAGATGATATAAGAAGAGTTATGGTGGTTTATAATTGGGAAGGGATTTGACGAGTTTTGCTCTTAGGTATTTGACGAGTTTCGATCTCGGGATTGTATATGATTATGGAGGGGATTTGACGAGTTTTGCTCTCGGGTCGTCTTTGACGAGTTTTGATCTCGGACTTGCTAAAGGTTGCTGAAATTTCGAGGATGAATTGTTGTGTTGTAATTGATATCGTTATGTCGGGGATTGTAATTGTGAATTGTAGGTGTGCAACGGGGTGTATTTATAGGAGAGGTTTCCGGCTTTGGGCAGGAAAGGTACTTAGCTTTTGGATAGGAAAAGCTTGCTTGGATGAGAAGAAAGCACCCGGTTTAGGTGGAGTAGGATTCCGATCTTGGATAGAAAAGGAATCCGATTCTAGCTGGAAAAGGGGTCACTCGATCGAGTGCCCGGTCTGACGCTGGTTTTGGCGTGTTTTGCGAGCCTACTCGATCGAGTGAGCTGGCCGGTCCACTCGATCAAGTGGGTCCGGTCGGGTGGAAATTCCTTTTGTTTTTGTAGTTTTTGACTCTAAGTCGGATTTGCGAAGTGACGCGGCAGATATTTATGCCTCGGAAACGTCTTTGACCGGGGTTTGACTTGGTCGCTAAAAGACGGCTTTGCCCTTGGTGTCGGTTTTGACCCAAATTAGTTTTATTTGATTGGAAATGACACAGTGGGCCTGAATTTGAGGTTGGTTTTGTGAGATTTGTACTCCGTAAAAAGTCCAAGCCAGAAACTAATCATTTTGAACCCATGTTCGAGTATATTAAAGCATGTTTGCATCCGAATCATCGGGTATTTTTTGAAAACTGCAATAGACACTAGCAGGCAAAATGCGGGTGTCTACAATTTGTAACTTCAGTTCACATATTTTGTAACTTCAGTTCACATGTTTTATAACTTCAGATCGTATATTTTAACTTCAGTCCATATATTTGTAACTTCAGTTCACATATTTTGTAACTTCAGATCGTATATTGTAACTTTAATTCTAATCAATTCATATATTTTTGTAAATTCACTTCATATATTTTGTAACTTCAGTTCATATGTTTTGTAACTTCAGATCATATATTATAACTCAAATCCATTTTTGTAACTTCAATTCTAATCATTTCTTATATTTTTGTAACTTCAGTTTATATATCATGTAACTTCAGTTCATATATTTTGTAACTTCAGATCATATATTGTAACTCCAATCATATTCGTATATCATGCACTTGAAATCATGCAAAAAAACTCCTACTAATCAACAAAATGGACGGTGGTGAAGATAAAACAAAAATAAAACGAGAAGAGAGGAACTTAGAGTAATTAAAGAAATCTGATTTTTTTTTAAAAAAAATAAGTTTGTATTGAATAAGAGAGAAGATGATTATTGGTAGAAAAGTTACTTTGTGTGTAGGAGTTGTAACACCCGTAAAATTTACAACTTTGATATCCGTCCCGTTGCGATTAAATCGACTCTTATCGAGTCTCGTTATTTTTCATCCAGCTTAATTTCGATCTTCGTATAACACTTTAATAAATTTTCGTTCAAAACCAATTTTAATTTCCTTGTCCGCGAGAATTTTAATTAATCTCGAGAAATTGCTATTTAATATTTTTCTACGCGATTTCGTATATAATTATTTTTGAGACGTCATTTTAATACTTCTTTCTCATAAACACGTTCTCATATTATTATTTTTAAAAGTGATCCATTAACGATTTTAATCGCGAATCGGGCTCAGATTGTAGCAGACCCGACCGTTTCCCTCAGCGGACTGAGATATTTTCGTAGTCGGTTGAGAAAGTCAAAACTGACTCCTCTATTTCCTTCTTTATCCTATTGCAAGTTTCCCCTTAACCGTTTTTGGCAGTTACCCCAACTCCCTTTAAACTCCAACTTTATCCCCCTTTTCCTGTTGTACGTACTCCTCTCCTCTACTAAAAAAAAAGGAAGAAGAACGTAAACAACAGTCAGTGCACTGTTCTTCATTTTTTTCCGTTTTCGATCATTCTCTTCATTCCGTGTTCATCTTAATTCAAGGGTAATCATTGAAACCCCTATTCCTCCTTCCTACTTCTCGATTTACAATGCTAATAAGGTTCTTGTACCTTTTTATATTTTTTTATAGGTTTTCGAGACAACCCCGAGGAAGACGAGTACATTATTGACTCAGATCTCGATTAAGGTAACACGACGATCTCGGTATTGCTTGATATTTTGTCGTAGTTACATGTATAGAATTTAAGTTTTTTTTGGCTATTATAGTATGTCATTAATTTTTTTTTATTTAAGAGTTTTAGAATCGTTAATTTTCAATTATTTCGTTGTTATGTTCGTTTTTACGAGATTAGTGAATAAATTGTTATAATAGTTATTAAATCATAATATTTGGCCGATACACTAATATAATTTTAAAGTTCCTGCCAAAAAAATAAATTTTACAGATTTCGAGTTTTTGAGTCGTTTAATGAATTTTTAACCGATTTCGTACAAAATCGATTTAAAACCGATTTAATGTTCAAATGCGTAAATTACGTATTTAAATCTGAAATTTTTTGTGTATGTACATTCTGACCAAATTTAATTTTCTGTAAATTTTCGTAATTTTTCGAATTTTATAAGTGGGTGAAAAAAATAAATAGTCCTAAAACACCGTTTATCGTTAAAACCAAATATTCCTTTTAATTTTTGATTTTTATTTTTAATTCTCGATTCAAAATAAAGTTTCTGATATTTTCTAATAAAATAATTATTTTAGTGACATTCGAGATTTAATAAAATAAAAAGAGCGATAAATAGTTATTTAACCTTTTAAAACGAAACCGATGATTAAAAGACGGTTTTTCCTATTTTTTTAAATTCTGGAATTTTTTTTTAAAAACTGAAAATTTTATGGAAAATTTTTATTTCCTTGATAAGTTATGATTTTTAACAACCGTGCACAAATCATTTTGAATTTAGCTTTTATTTTTAATCGTTAACGTTTAATTAACGCGTTTTCCGTAAAAGCCTTTAAAAACGAGTTTCCAGATTTTGAAAAAAATTATTTTCTGGACAGATTGTCTAAATATTAGTTTTAATTATTTATCGTAATTTTTACACTATTTTTCGAAGCTTTTAAATGATAGAATCACTTTTTAAGCGAAATCGTGAATAATCGTTAAAACACGATTTTACAGCAACTTATTTAATTTTCCAGCAATTTCGAACCTTCTAAAAATTTAACCGTTTCATCTTAAGTCACCCTTTATGTTATTCGAAAATAATTTAAATGTTTAATAAAATAAAGAAGGTTAAATAAATTACTTTTATAAAGATGATTGTCGTAAAACATTATTTTATACTCGTTCCGTCGAAACTAATAATAATTGGGGAATTTTAGTTTTATATATTTTCGAAACACCCTAATTCATAATAATAATAATAATAATAATAATAATAATAATAATAATAATAATAATAATAATAATAATAATACGTTTGTGAAGTATTTCGATAATTCTTATAAATAATTTATACTCGATTTAGAACTTAAAAATTGTTAAGGCCGAAAGTAGTAATTTGCGAAATTAATAATATTTACTTTATAGTTAGAGTAAATTACTATTCTCGATATTTTTCTATAACGCTATTTTCATTGTATTGTTATTCCGAGAAAATTTCCTAAAATAGAAAATTTCCTAAAAATAGAAAGTTTCCTTTTTAGAACGTTTTGTCAACGGCTTTGTTTTGGAGTTATGGAATAAGGATAAGTGTACGGGTAGAGTAATACAGTCTAGGGTATACGTTTTGCCATCAACTATAAAGCTGGTGTGTCTAGTTAGAGACACATTGGTCGTTGAACTGAGTATGGTTTGTGTTCAGGATTGTGTATATTTTGACCTTAAACTTAGATATCGCATCGTGTAAGTCGCCGTCGGGTTGAACTGGATTACGGTTGGTGTCCAGGAGGGGTGTACATTACTTAAGCCAGGACCTCGCTGCACGCAGTCCTGTTATAGTTGAGTTGCCTAGTTAGAGACTGAAGTCTAATTTGTTTTGACTAAATTCTCGAACCTAGTTTAGTATGATCCTAGTGAAAGTCTATTCCGTTACACTGATTGACTTCCATAGCGCCGTTATTTTATTGATTGACATGGATTTGCAGGTTGCCAATCATTTCGAATTATTTTACCGTATCATTTTAAATGTTTTCCATTTTTAAACTATTTTGATATAGTAGTAACTGTGCATTAATATCATGTAATATGGTTGGGAGAATGTCGTCGTTACTCCCCACTGAATTGTGGCTGTTATGTTTATAACATGGCAGGTATTATCTGTTCGGGTTGTGTGAGCTAGCGAGCGGCATTTAATCTTGCGTCGTTGAATTTATTTTCATATTATGGTTTGTATGTTAAACATTTTTGAGGATTTTAATTTTTGCCCATTTTATAAAAAGTGGCAGTTGTACTGACTTATCTTTTTATTATTAAAATTTAGTTATCAGTTTGTTAATCCCAACTAAATAGTGATTCCGCCACGGTTTCGCATTAGAATTTATAGGGGATTACAGGAGTTATCCTCTATTATACAAAACAACAACATTTAGAAGTCCCACATTACGCCACGTAGTTCTGTTAATAGGATGATGACATGGATCATATGTGTCGTATGATGTGGTGCTTATGTGGCACCAAAAAAATAAAAAATCACCCTTTAACTGTCAGATTGAAAATAACTGCCAAATTAAAGATTTAAAAGGAAAATTCAAAAAAATGGAAGTTGTCGGCTGATTAGGGGGTTAATTGCCAAATTAAAAAAAGGTGAAAAAAAATCCAAAAAAAATGAGGGGAAGTTGCGGCTGGTAATGAGGGGAGTTAACAGACCAAATTGAAAATAACTGCCAAATTAAAAAAACAAAAAAAATGAAGGGAAGTTGCCGGCTAATTAGGGGAATGAGGGGAGTTAATAGGGGAGTTAAATATTTTCATCCACACCTTCCACAATTTTAGTAACCTAAAACTTGTTTTCCCCACAATATATTAATAACATTCAAATTACATTAAACACATCTGCAATCTCTAATATAACCACGCTACTCCATTTAACACCACCCAAAAAAAACATCCATTATAGATTTTGTTTTGCGTTATGTCTTTTCAATATGAGCCAATTCTAATTTATGAAATCAAGGATTCAACGAAGTTTGCACTGATCAAGGGTGATGCGGAAATGGTTAAAAACTCCAAGAAAATCAGAGATCGACGCGACCCAAATTGGGAGAAAGCCTTTCATTTTTGGTGTTGAACTCATATTGGTAGATTCCAGTGTAAGTACAAAAATCGTCCAAGTATGTATTTACATCCTACAATTGTAGATAATCAATCACTAATTTATTGTTTTTACAAATTAGGGCTCTACAATCCAAGCTTCCATAAAAAAGAGATTGGTTAAGTCATTCAAGGTTGGCTTCAAAGAGGGACATATTTACAACATATCTAAATTTTCGATTTCATCTAATACTGGATTCGAGAAAGCTACAACACACGATTGCAGGATTTGGATCGAGTTTAGCACAAAAGTGATGCAGATGCATCCGGATCCGAATATTCCGAAGTGTGTGTATAACTTTACCGAATATGAAGACATCATAAGTGGAAAAGTGCCCATAAATCGGTACATAGGTAAGCACTTATCTAATCGTTTAATTATGTAATCACTAATTAATAAATAATTCGGTATTTATAATTTTTTTGGACCTACTGACTTTTTTTTCAAATGTAGATGTTATTGGACAATTCGTAGATTACAACCCAGTACTCACATCACAACGAGGATATCATTGGACAATAATCCATCTAGAAAATACAAGGTACAAACCACCAAAATATTTTAATGCATTTTACCTTTTCTCTTAAATAAAATTTCTAACACATTTAGTGTATGCAGAAAAGAGCAAATTTCATGCACTGTATTTGGAGGTTTCGTATACAAACATCTTAAATTCATCATTTTCCGGTACTACAATGGGTGGATCTAGGTTTTATTCGTTGTACGTAATGGGTCAATAAACGGAACGTCGTCTTCCTCCATTCATAATTATTTACAGGGGTGGACCTGGGGGGGACCCGGGAGGTCCCGGGCCCCCCTGACAATTTTTGAAACAAATTGATTTAAACCATTTGAAATATCAGTTTGATGGGTGTAGATGAATTGGTTTGGTCATTTGTCTTGTGATCAATAGGTCAAGAGCTCGAGCCTTGGTAATGACATTTCATATGTTAAATTATTTTGTAACTTTTCAAAAGATAAATGTGTAGATAGAGGGATTCGGACCCGAGTCACTTGTATCAAATATTGTCAATGCAACCAACTCTACCACCTTCTACTTCATGTTACATATCATTGGAAGATTTGTATTATATCTAAACTATTTTTCAAAACCTTTAAGTATTATAAAGAAAATAATAGTGTAAAATATGGATTAATTTATAGAGAAAATAATTGTGTAAAAGGTGGAGTAATTTATAAACTTAAAAAATGTCGGAATTTTTTTTGTGCCCCCCTAGAGGGAAAATCCTAGGTCCGCCACTGATTATTTATCCATTCATGCAAACAAATTAACAGATTGTATTTTGTGAAAGTTGTTAATTTATATTATTTTTCATTCATTGCATGTTACGTTATTTATTTTGTTTAAATAAAATGTTGATGACAATGATGCATTAGTAGTGTATGTTGAAAATGAAAATGTTGAAAATGGAATTGGAAATAACGTTTAGAATATGATGAAAATGATGCATGTTGATTTAATTTTGTGTTATCCATTAGTATGATGTTATTTATTTTGTTATTTAAAACCATTCATTATTACGATCTTAAAACAAATATGTCATTTATTTTGTTTATCCATTAATATGATGTTATTAATTCATGTAAACCATGCATTTGTTTAAATATTATTTTCCGAGAAAATGAATTTGTAGTCTGTTATTTTTTTATCTGAACTGTAGATCTAAACCATGCATGTTGATTTATAGTAGATCTTCGTATATTTATGTAAATATTATTTTTGGAGAAAATAAATTTGTAGTTTGTTATATAGATCTGAATATCATATAGATATGAATAACATAATGAATTGTAGATTATAAAGTATTATTTGATGTGAGTCATTTGCCTAAATTACTCACGGTTACTAATTCTAAATATTAGTATCTGTTTAATCATTTTAGATTTTACTGCAGTAACCGATTCTAAATTGTTTTTGTGTTACCACATTTTCTTTTCCAGAAATAAAATTTGTATTTTTATTTCAGAAATTTTGCCCTGATTTTTTGTTTCCCAGGAAATTTTCAAAAATTGTACGGAGTATATCTATTTCTTAATTACAACTTATTTATTAAATGGGTCACTGATTTATTTAATGTTGTTCCGGTATGGAAACGGGTCCCTGACCTTGGGCTTCGCGGTTCTACTCGGCTCCGGATGCGTGCCGACGGTGATCCTGCAAGGTGAACTCCGGGCCCGGGGGAACCCCGGGGCGGAGCCTGCAACGCCAAAGTCACTAAAATATATGACTGAATATAGATATTTAGGGAGATAAGAGAGGTAGAGAGCGAATAGGGAGGAATATGTGTGAATGAATTGTCCCATTTCCCCTCACCCTAAGTGGGGTATTTATAGGGGAAAGGATATGGTGATCAGTAGAGAAGTCTCTCTAAGTCAGTTAATGACTAACCGTAAGGGGGGTCGTCTGATAGGGGGTTCGACCTCTAGGGTCGGCTAGGACCCAGTTGGGCCTTCTTAGTCCCGGGAGTCGGGCCTATGCGTTTGGGGGTTTTATCCCCCATCAATTTGCCCTCAGCGGAGTCGGGTACTGAGTATACGGGTCTGGTGTCATGCATGGTCGGACCGACAAACTGAATGACGGACTTTGTTTTTTTATGCGAAGCCAGGTATTCATTGGGCCTTGTTGGCGCGTCTTCCCTAGCGTCATCTGGACTCTGTCAGGACGTCAAAGGTCGTGCCTTTTGTGTACTTGGAGGTGTACATGGGGTTTTATCATTCTATACATGACTAGGTAATCACTAAGCCCTGTGATCAACGCTCATGCCCTGGTATATCTCATACGGATGTGTCAGAGTGCTAGAGGCCTGCCAGGGTAGTTCATGGACCTTATCTAAGTCCAAGGGGCCTGCCCCCTGCCTGCCCAGAGGTAGGCAGAGGACCCATCGTTCGGCGCGTGGGGCCCGGCCTAACCCTGGCTTCTGGTCGAAGTCCAGGGGGCCTGCCCCCTGCCTGCCCAGAGGTAGGCAAGAGGACTTATCGTTCGGCTCATGGAGCCGGGCCTGACCCTGGCTTCTGGTCGAAGTCCAGGGGGGCTTGCCTCCTGCCTGACCAGAGGTAGGCAGAGGGACTTGTGGTTCGGCGCATGGGCCTGGCCTGACCCTGGCTTCTAGTCGAAGTCCAGGGGGCCTGCCCCCTGCCTGCCCAGAGGTAGGCAGAGGGACTTATGGTTCGGCGCTTGGGGCCTGGCCTGACCCTGGCTTCTGGTCGAAGTCCAGGGGGCCTGCCCCCTGCCTGCCCAGAAGTAGGCAAAGGGACTTGTGGTTCGGCGCATGGGCCCTGGCCTGACCCTGGCTTCTGGTCGAAGTCCAGGGGGCCTGCCCCCCTGCCTGCCCAGAAGTAGGCAGAGGGACTTGTTGTTCGGCTCTTGGAGCCGGGCCTGACCCTGGCTTCTGGTCGAAGTCCAGGGGGCCTGCCTCCTGCCTGCCCAGAGGTAGGCAGAGGGACTTGTTGTTCGGCTCATGGAGCCGGGCCTGACCCTGGCTTCTGGTCGAAGTCTAGGGGGCCTGCCCCCTGCCTGCCTGGAGGTAGGCAGAGGGACTCATGGTTTGGCTCATGGGGCCTGGCCTGACCCTGGCTTCTGGTCGAAGTCCAGGGGGCCTGCCCCCTGCCTGCCCAGAGGTAGGCAAAGGGACTTGTGGTTCGGCGCGTGGGCCTGGCCTGACCCTGGCTTCCGGTCGAACTCCAAGGGGCCTGCCCCCTGCCTGCCCAGAGGTAGGCAGAGGGACTTGTGGTTCGGCGCATGGGCCTGGCCTGACCCTTGCTTCTGGTCGAAGTCCAGGGGGCCTGCCCTCTGCCTGCCTAGAGGTAGGCAGAGGGACTTATGCTTCGGCACGTGGGGCCCGGCCTGACCCTGGCTTCTGGTCGAAGTCCAGAGGGCCTGCCCCCTGCCTGCCCAGAGGTAGGCAGGAGGACTTATCGTTCGGCTCATGGAGCCGGGCCTGACCCTGGCTTCTGGTCGAAGTCCAGGGGGCCTGCCCCTGCCTGCCCAGAGGTAGGCAGAGGGACTTGTGCTCTGTAGAAATGTGTATCAATCCTTTTTTGGGGGGGGGGGGAGGTCTACTTTCCCTAGGTTTTGCCATAGGGGCTCCTCCCCTATTGCCCCTGCCCATTAGCTATGAGGGTAATGAATAGGTGATGAGTAAATATTAGTCTTGTCTTCGTAGAATTCCACATGGTTGGCGGACCTAGGCGGTCTCTGTAGACGTCGAGGTTGGGCGGTAAGTCGGCTAGGCAGTATCTTGGCCGAGCCGTAAGTCGGTAGGGCCGAGCCGTAAGTCGGTAGGGCGAACCGTAAATCGGCAGGGCAGCATCTTGGCCGGGCCGTAGGTCAGCTGGGCCATGTCTCTGTCAAGCTAAAAACATTGAGCTCATTTGTTACCCATTTCTGTGACTTATCTTCACCATTTTTCGGGTAAATTTTTGAGGAGTTTTTCGGAAATTTTTGTGATGGGGCAAAAAGTTGGGTCATTTTTGTGGTTGTTATTTGTGAATTTCTTTGGTGGAGTTGAAAAATTGGATCGTTCTTGCGGTCCATTTGACTATATCCTATATAATATGTATCGCACCCACACACATGTTATCCTATATGTTACATGAGTCATGCATGACTATGGATGGATCAACCGCGCTTGTACATGTTTGGGCTTATGGAAGTGAAACCCATCTTGTTTTGACCAACTGATTGATTTCAATACAAAAATAGAGTGTTGGAGTGCACTACACGTACCTCCATCTTTTTGTGTGGAATTTTATTCTTTCTTTCATCAAACATGGCGGAAGATACGTGACTATGCCATCGTCCCATGCCTTCATCATTATTATTTTTTCTTTTGCCGACTCAACACGTAATTCTGCGCCTGACCCATGTCGAGACTTGCCGATCGGAAACGACGACTAAGTAGGCCGACCAAGTCGATTACTCATCGAATCAGGGGGCTCAACCACTCAATACGCCAACTAAGGTTACCAACTCAAGTCTGAGTATTCATCGACTCAAGTGGCCGACCTAACACTCTGACTCAAAGGTGAGCGGCTGATAACATCTCATTTGGTTGGAGGTTGTGATGAGTCGGATGGTCGGAGATGGCCTGGAGTTTGACACAATCCAGAGACGCTGACTTTGGTGGCCGACCCGGCATGATAGCCAGGGTGGCCGACCCATGATCGTTCGTCGACTCAGATGGCCGACCTTCCACAATGAATTAGGTGCCCGACACAAGCCGAAACTCGGGTGGCCGACCCAACTTGCTTTACTCAGATGGCGAAATGTATAGCTGACCGTGAACATACTTGTATCAATTACTCGCTCTCCTTCTTAAATTGAGCTTTGTAGGATCAATTTGAAAGTGTTATTATTGTTCCAATATCTCTATTGTGTTACCTTCTTTGTAATTTTATGGTTTCCTAGACCCAATAAAAATTAGATCTGGAAAGATAAATCTATATCTTCTTTTACACCACCATTTTAGCTTGTTTTTGTGATGTAATTTAAATAAATACATGAAAGTGCATACCAAACATCCCTAACATGAAGGTAGTGGACTTGATTTTCTCCGTCAGGCACACCCCTCAACATCCTTTTAATCTGCTCCTCCTGGTTTCACGAACCCAGAATTCTTGACAGCAACTATTATACGGATATTTATGGGCAGAGCCTTGGAAGATTCATAGTACATTTTGCCGTACCAGTATGCTTGATGTTTTGTTTTTGCGTAACATTTTTGACACTAATCCCTTCATTTGCTATGAATTTTCCATAAAATATAGTAGATGTACACTATAATGTATGACATTAAGCGTGGAATGAGTTTGACAGGCTGACTCCTTGCTTATCCTCTCAAAAAATCAGATCTGGGAAGTGGGAATTGTAGCTGCCTTCGTTTATAGTCACGAAAAGCGACCATGACCACCCTATATTTTTTTTGTATCTTCTGTCATTGATTTCTATAGATCCATCTCGAAGATGAAGATTAGATCTGGAAAAATTTGTATTTGGGAGTGGTTGGTTTTTGTGGGTAATTCGTGAGCACAACCGTTCTCCCCACAGACGGCGCAAAATTGTTCCGGTATGGAAAAGGTTCCCTGACCTTGGGCTTCGCGGTTCTCCTCGGCTCCGGATGCGTGCCGATGGTGATCCTGCAAGGTGAACTCCGGGCCCGGGGGAACCCCGGGGCGGAGCCTCCGACTCCCAAGTCAGTAAAATATATGACTCAATATAGATATTTAGGGAGATAAGAGAGGTAGAGAGAGAATAGGGAGGAATATGTGTGAATGAATTGTCCCCTTTCCCCTCACCCTAAGTGGGGTATTTATAGTGGAAAGGATATGGTGATCATTAGAGAAGTTGTAGACACCCGCATTTTGACTGTCACGTGTCTATGGTAGTCTCCAAAAAACACCCGATGATGATTGGACGTCAACATGACTTGGTATACTCGGACTTGGGCTCGGAATTCATAATATCCGACATGGACTTTTCAGCGGAGTAAAATCTCACAAAACAGACCTCAAATTCAGGCCAAGTGGGCCGTTCCGAGCAAAATGAGACTAATTTGGGCCAAAACCGACACCAAAAATAATTCCCGTCTTTTGGCGACCGGGTCAAAACCCGGTCAAAGACGAAACCGTCTCATAAATCAGCCAAGTTCATTTGGCGCACAAATCAGAATTCAAAAAAGCAATCAAAACCAACAAGATCAAATCTTTCCTTATTTGTCTCACCCAATTGATCCACTCGATCGAGTGGATTGACCCACTCGGTCGAGTGGAGCGCCTTGAACTGGACTTGGCCCGTTTTCAAAGGCACTCGATCGAGTGCACTAGGGCCACTCGATCGAGTGCCCCTAGGTCGAGGGGTGAGGCTTATAAATACCGCTTCACCCCCATGCATTTGAAAGACTTTTGACAATCACTTTTTACCCTACATTTTTCAGCTACATTTACCCTACTTCAGCCCTACCATCCTACACATCAAAGCCTTAGAAAACCTAAGCAAAAAACCTACAAAACCGAGTTCTTGTCCCTCGATAAACCGACACATACACACATACACCCATACACACCCTAACTCGCATACATCCTCGATACTCCCAAGCCGTGCCGCTATTTACGAGTCCATTTCCGAGGCCAATACCTAGCATGTATGTTGAGGGTGTCCTAAATTCCCTTTCAATCTTTATTTACTCCGTCATTTTGTTCATCTTTATTGTATTATGATCGTAGTAACACCGACACTAACACTAACGTTCTTTATACTTTTTGCATCTTTATTTTTGTATCGTCATTTTTACTACTAACATCATTAATCATACCGCGTATATATAATATTAACATCAAAAGTCGGTTTTAAAATGTTGGACTACGATGATCACTTTTGGTCCGTCTAATCCCTTTACGAGCAACGACGGAGGTGGAGCCCTTTCGAGGAGCCCCGCCCCAATGTACTCAAGGGCGTGACGTGATCGTGATCCGTCGTAGTTGAACGTATTTAATACCATTTCCATAATTGGTTCGAGACCCGTTGACACGAATACCGACATCACATAACCCGAAAGGGTTAGTTTCGATGTCGTGACGTAGAGGGATGCATCTCGTTACTAATTCAAAATTTCCTAATCTAACGATAAAATATTTCCACAAAATCCCGATGACGGTATTATATTCGTTCATACACGATTATAGTACCGGAGGTCGAGCTAAGTACGAATCGTGCAATATTCGTATTTGGTTAGGCCGACTATCGATTTCAAGTCATAAAACGAAGCGAGTTATCACTCGTACAGGGGGCACTCGACCGAGTGCCATAGGCCACTCGATCGAGTAGCACCCCAAAAAGTGGTCAGTAGCCACGTTAAACGTGCACTCGACCGAGTCACACCACGACTCGGTCGAGTGGGTCCTGTAACCCACAAAACCGAGGCGTTTGACCCACAATTCAAACCCCGACCCTTTTATCGACTTTAGTCATCACGTGCAAAGACTATCACGTGACTATCCCATTTTCAAACCTATACACATCACGACACGTAGAACGACTTTGACCACTTTGACGTGATAAGTCGGGACAAGACTACAGGACGTGAGATTAGGCTAGCAATATGCCACAGTCTCATGTTCCCGTCCTTCGTTTAATATGCGACGTAATGCGTATTTAATCGGGGTTAGTCCGTCTACATATTTTCGCGGTCTAGTTTACATACGGGTCCGTCTCTTTCATTATATCGCGTTATTTTTATTCCATTCATTATTTTTACGTAACGTGGTATTGTGAATTCCGGGTTGTATTTCCGCCCGTGTAACTTGTACGTTATTTATTTATTTTCGAGCTTCGTTTATTTACTTGCTTTTACGCTTTATAAATGAACCTCACATGCTAAATCACTTCGACGAATAACAAGATGCATTAAATGACGTAGTTAACGCAAAATTCACATGCTTAGACAAAACGCTGTTTGCATATCATTTAATTATTTTACTAGCGCGCGTACACGAACACGAACGATGTCTTAGTAGAGGCCGCCATGTGCGGGCGGGGTTGGGTGTCCTTAGTGGGCTTCCCAACACGTACCCTCACCCCTTACTCAGAACCTTTGGTTTCCGGATGTCCGAAACCCTTGGTGCACGAGAGTCATTCTTTACACGATTACCGGTATAGATGGTATCGGTATCGCAATGCAAAGGGACGAGCCCCATGAACTCTGAAATCGGAGTGGGCTTACTTTGTGTACAGTCCATGACGACATAGAGTGGGCTCGTATGGTTCCGAATAACCACAAAATTCGGTGGCGACTCCATTTTGACTTAAATTTCGAACCCGAGAACAATCTTACCACGAGATTCATTCGCCTACCCAAACCCGCGCTTCGCCGCGTCGGGGTGGACCTACGTCATGTCCACAATTTGGCGACTCCGCTGGGGATACCTGATGTACCACATGTCATCGGGGTTCCTAGGGTGAGACTCGAAGAGAAATCGTTCGTAGATTAGTGTGCGCGCATTAGTTTAATGATTCATGCATAACCCAAATTTGCCCGGGCCGGTTACTTGTGACCGACGTCCCACTATACCACGGTGCATTCCTACATGGGTGCGCTAAAGACATCGATGGTGGAACTCGTCTCGGTTTCCCGGCATGTCCTAAGACCAACTCGGCTTAGGGAGTCCGTCCATCACACGAGAAAGCCATCGTTGTTGGTATAGACCCTATTTTGACCGACCGAGACTTAGCGTAATGCATACATAAGCGTCGTTATAATGCTTGTTTGACTACGTGCTACTTGGTTTCCGTGTCATTTTTCAAAAACCGTCATTTCAAAATTGCATCTTTCCAAAATACCAAATTTCAAAAAACCCGAAATACTGTCCGTTTCGGGACCCATCTTTCCAAAATACCAAATTTTGAAAAACCCGAAATACTGTCCGTTTCGGGACCCGTGTTTTCAAAATATCCAATTTCAAAAAACTCGGAATGCTGCCAAAATTTAGACTTACGATTTGACTCAAAACAAGCCTTTTTTTAGCCGGCATGCTATCCATTTCAATTCGAATTTCCGATCCACCATTCGATTTTCGAATTTTCAAAATTCAATTTCAATTTTCAAATCTTCGTGATGCCATTCGCGATTTTCAAATCCTCGAGATTCCATTCTCGATTCTCAAATCTCCGAGATGTCGTTTTCGATTCTCAAATCTTCGGGATCTCATCTTCAATTTTCAAATTTTCGGAAATTTATTTTCGATATTCAAATTTTCAAAATTCCAAAAATTCAACTTTTCAAAAAACCGGTCTTGTCGGCATGCTGCCAATTTCAAAAAAACGGGATTGTCTCCCAATTTTTTCAAAACGCGAAATTACTCGCAACCACTCCAACATTTCAAAATGCCCGGTCCTATTGGCCCACTACCAATTTCAGGACCGTCCTCTCAATTTTCAAAATTCAATCATTTTTCAAAACCTTCCGATTATAGGACCTACCGTAATCCGTGTGTCAGGTCTTTTTATGATTTGTCGAAGGTCGTTAGCGTCGAAACTCCGTCGATCCTACATCACGGGTTTCTTCCCCATCCTAGTCCGCCTTTTTCTATAGGCACAACCGACCAACACGAGTCATACACTCGTAAATGGAAGGTTCATAAACACTCGAGTCCTAACTAGAAAGTCACACGCAATTTTCCCTCCGACAGGACGGTCCTCACGACCTTTCCTAAGGGAATTTCGCCCATCTTTCAATCCGTTAGTCGCGTCATCTCAATTTAAGAGTCCTTTAACTTAAGGGTCTACCCTAATCACAGGGTCTATCCTTATTCAAGTCAAGTCAAGGGTCTCTAGCGTCGAAACTCTGCCGATCTTACATCGCAAGTTTCTTCCCTTACCCTGTCTGCCTTTTTCTCGAGGCCGAGTCAACCTTTTACAAGGCATAGCCCTGTGGCTAAAGGTTCGTGATCCTTACATCTAAGGGTCACTCGTCCAACACTCGAGTCTTAGCAAAACTTACAATCTCACTCGGGGGGCTACCCTTTAGGAGAGCGATCAATCACGGTTGCTCTGAGGATCATGTCTTACACGTGTTGTCTCACGTACCCCACTTTTGAGTCACTTAGATGCCACATCATCTGAGTCCTATAAGAGTCCTTAATCTCACTTGGGGGCTATTCTCCGACGGGGCGATTAACCACAGTCGCTTCGAGAATCGTACCTTGCTTTTTTTAGGAGAGTCAAACCCGAGTTGTCTTTCCTCCCACGCAATTTCCTATGCCTTGGCGTGTTTGGGTTCCGAAGCAACATTTCTGATTACGTGGGTATTCTCGCAGAGTATGGCACCCACAACCGGGAATAGGGACATGGAAAACACCATCAAGGAACTGAAGGCTTTGCTAGAAACAATGGTTAGTAGGCAGGCCATAACCGAAACTCATATAGGGTTCCTGAAAACCAACCAAGAGGCCATGAATGCTCGTTTAACTGTCATCGAACGACAAGACCTCGATTCTGGATCGGTCAATACTGGGCCATTTGCCAAATTGATCAGCACGGTGCGTGAGCTCGAACAACAGTTCCATGCCTCCCAAGGGAATAACATTCATATTGAAAACTCCCGAGACTATACACCCATCAGTGAGAAACTACCAACAGATCTCAATCTAGAAAGGTTACCCATATTCGAAGGGACGGAGGATCCATTACTACACCTCCGAGCCTTCAAAGCATTTATGGCGATCAAGGGGGTCAAAGCCGACATGTTCATCAATTTGTTCGGCGCATCCCTCGGGAAATATCCAAAAGCCTGGTTCTATAGGCTTAATGCAAAAAGATTCCCCACTTGGGAAGATGTGGCTACCGAGTTCGCTAAAAACTATTCTGATAATACTGAACTTCAGACTACCATGCGGACTTTAGAAGTCATGGCCCAAGATCCAACAGAGGGTTTCACCAAATACCTTCAACGTTGGCGGGCTGAGAGTGTTAAGCTGGTAGACAAGCCCAGTGAGAAGACACTAGTAGATGCATTCATCAACAACCTCCTACCCTCCTACCGCGTCCATCTTAGGTATGCCGGCATCTCAAACTTTGCTGTGCTTACCGAAATGGGCACTAGGATTGAAGACGATCTTCGACATAACGAAGATTTGGGTGAAGCTTCTACCAAAGGCTACACTGGACATCCACTTGAGTCCTTAGAAGCCGAAGACTACTGACAACCCCGTCCAAGAGTCCATATTTGATTTGGGTCCGAGTCTGAGTCCGAGTCTAGGATGTTCTATCTCTTTCAATTCCAAAGCTAGAGTCAGAGTCAACTGTATTCTGTCCTCTTTTTCAATCCAATAAAATCAGCTTTCAATATTCTATCTCCACTATATGCTTTCCTTATGTGTTTCCGAGAACATGATGAACACCATCATACACTGTGAGCACATGCACGTGACTATTATAGGCACATCTATAGTGACTGCAGAAACTGAGGCCCGTGTTTTCCCTTACCTGTTCCATGTCTGGCATAGACAGCCACATAACTACCCTTAGCAGGAGCGGTATCGAATCCTACGATAAATCTAGGTAGTCTCCTAGTTTGGGTTCAAGACGGGAGGCAAGCCCATTTCCCACAATAAACACCCCTCCAATAAAACTGACCAATCCCTATCTTAGGCGTTAGTCTGACTTGATGCCAAAAATACCCAACTCGGGACGATGCTCCCACTAAGCCTGCTCGGATTTATGATGACAATACCGAGATCCAAATCACCATGCTTACCATAGAGCACTCCACCGCGAGTTGCACTCACACAAACACCAACTAGGCTTACACCCTACAAAGGTTTAGCTCCACAAGCCTAATCCAACCGATGGGCCCACCCCCATATCCACCCACAACATCAAAGGGAGAGATAGCCGTGGAAAAAAAAAAAAAAAACTGGACAAAAAAAATCAAAAGTCCAAGGAAAAAGCAAAAGGCCCAAAACAAAAGAGCTGGCCATCAAAAAAGAACTCTCAGCATCCCCCGACCAGATACGGTCAATCCCACGACCGGGGCTAAGAGGTCAAAAAAAAACAAAAACAAAAACAAAAACAAAAACAAAAAATTCAAATACCCACGACCATAGTCAACGGTCAACTCAAGTGAAAGTCCCTTGTCCGGGAACGGTCAATTCAAAAATATCATTAAAACCCATGACCAGGGCTAAAAGGTCAGCCAAAAAATATTCAAGAACCCATGACTGTAGTGAAAACGGTCAAATAGGGGAGAGACAATCAAGCTGGTTAGCTAACACCACACTTAGCCTTCCCACATTGCAACCCTCAAAACCTTCTCGAGACCTAGGCTAGAGACAGCCCGGAATTTTGAGGATTCAAGCTCCATAGGGTACACCCTAACCATTTAGGGCCAGACATGGAAATCAGATCCCGCATTATCAAACCTACCCCAATTGAAGTCCGAGTCATTTTTACTCGACTTCCCCCCTTTCCTACCACATTACAAAACCTTACCCTCGAAGCCTAAGCTCCACAAAATAAAGCTCCACATGTCAAAACATCAAAGCCACTCATTGCCTGGCTCCACATAATATCCGACATGGACTTTTCAGCGGAGTAAAATCTCACAAAACAGACCTCAAATTCAGGCCAAGTGGGCCGTTCCGAGCAAAATGAGACTAATTTGGGCCAAAACCGACACCAAAAATAATTCCCGTCTTTTGGCGACCGGGTCAAAACCCGGTCAAAGACGAAACCGTCTCATAAATCATCCAAGTTCATTTGGCGCACAAATCAGAATTCAAAAAAGCAATCAAAACCAACAAGATCAAATCTTTCCTTATTTGTCTCACCCAATTGATCCACTCGATCGAGTGGATTGACCCACTCGGTCGAGTGGAGCGCCTTGAACTGGACTTGGCCCGTTTTCAAAGGCACTCGATCGAGTGCACTAGGGCCACTCGATCGAGTGCCCCTAGGTCGAGGGGTGAGGCCTATAAATACCGCTTCACCCCCATGCATTTGAAAGACTTTTGACAATCACTTTTTACCCTACATTTTTCAGCTACATTTACCCTACTTCAGCCCTACCATCCTACACATCAAAGCCTTAGAAAACCTAAGCAAAAAACCTACAAAAACCGAGTTCTTGTCCCTCGATAAACCGACACATACACACATACACCCATACACACCCTAACTCGCATACATCCTCGATACTCCCAAGCCGTGCCGCTATTTACGAGTCCATTTCCGAGGCCAATACCTAGCATGTATGTTGAGGGTGTCCTAAATTCCCTTTCAATCTTTATTTACTCCGTCATTTTGTTCATCTTTATTGTATTATGATCGTAGTAACACCGACACTAGCACTAACGTTCTTTATACTTTTTGCATCTTTATTTTTGTATCGTCATTTTTACTACTAACATCATTAATCATACCGCGTATATATAATATTAACATCAAAAGTCGGTTTTAAAATGTTGGACTACGATGATCACTTTTGGTCCGTCTAATCCCTTTACGAGCAACGACGGAGGTGGAGCCCTTTCGAGGAGCCCCGCCCCAATGTACTCAAGGGCGTGACGTGATCGTGATCCGTCGTAGTTGAACGTATTTAATACCATTTCCATAATTGGTTCGAGACCCGTTGACACGAATACCGACATCACATAACCCGAAAGGGTTAGTTTCGATGTCGTGACGTAGAGGGATGCATCTCGTTACTAATTCAAAATTTCCTAATCTAACGATAAAATATTTCCACAAAATCCCGATGACGGTATTATATTCGTTCATACACGATTATAGTACCGGAGGTCGAGCTAAGTACGAATCGTGCAATATTCGTATTTGGTTAGGCCGACTATCGATTTCAAGTCATAAAACGAAGCGAGTTACCACTCGTACAGGGGGCACTCGACCGAGTGCCATAGGCCACTCGATCGAGTAGCACCCCAAAAAGTGGTCAGCAGCCACGTTAAACGTGCACTCGACCGAGTCACACCACGACTCGGTCGAGTGGGTCCTGTAACCCACAAAACCGAGGGGTTTGACCCACAATTCAAACCCCGACCCTTTTATCGACTTTAGTCATCACGTGCAAAGACTATCACGTGACTATCCCATTTTCAAAACTATACACATCACGACACGTAGAACGACTTTGACCACTTTGACGTGATAAGTCGGGACAAGACTACGGGACGTGAGAATAGGCTAGCAATATGCCACAGTCTCATGTTCCCGTCCTTCGTTTAATATGCGACGTAATGCGTATTTAATCGGGGTTAGTCCGTCTACATATTTTCGCGGTCTAGTTTACATACGGGTCCGTCTCTTTCATTATATGGCGTTATTTTTATTCCATTCATTATTTTTACGTAACGTGGTATTGTGAATTCCGGGTTGTATTTCCGCCCGTGTAACTTGTACGTTATTTATTTATTTTTGAGCTTCGTTTATTTACTTGCTTTTACGCTTTATAAATGAACCTCACATGCTAAATCACTTCGACGAATAACAAGATGCATTAAATGACGTAGTTAACGCAAAATTCACATGCTTAGACAAAACGTTGTTTGCATATCATTTAATTATTTTACTAGCGCGCGTACACGAACACGAACGATGTCTTAGTAGAGGCCGCCATGTGCGGGCGGGGTTGGGTGTCCTTAGTGGGCTTCCCAACACGTACCCTCACCCCTTACTCGGAACCTTTGGTTTCCGGATGTCCGAAACCCTTGGTGCACGAGAGTCATTCTTTACACGATTACCAGTATAGATGGTATCGGTATCGCAATGCAAAGGGACGAGCCCCATGAACTCTGAAATCGGAGTGGGCTTACTTTGTGTCCAGCCCATGACGACATAGAGTGGGCTCGTATGGTTCCGAATAACCACAAAATTCGGTGGCGACTCCATTTTGACTTAAATTTCGAACCCGAGAACAATCTTACCACGAGATTCATTCGTCTACCCAAACCCGCGCTTCGCCGCGTCGGGGTGGACCTACGTCATGTCCACAATAGCCTCTCTGAGTCAGTTAATGACTACCCGTAAGGGGGGGTCGTCTGATAGGCGGTTCGGCCTCTAGGGTCGGCTAGGACCCAGTTGGGCCTTCTCAGTCCCGGGAGTCGGGCCTATGCGTTTGGGGGTTTTATCCTCCATCAAATGTTATTGGGTTGAAGTAAAATATACTCTATTTTCGAAGCCTAATTTCTCCTAACTCATAACTACACCTAACCTAATAATCACCCTTTTTCACTTTACCAACTTAATCACATGTTCAGTATCCTACATGAACCGGGTCAGTATCTGACATGAACTGGATCACATTCCGACCTGAACCGGGTAATGACAGATATGACCCGGGTCTATGTATTTATGTCAACTGGCCTTGGTCCAACTAAGATCCGGTTCAACATATACACAAACCCAGTTCCTATCCAACATTACCCGGTTCAGGTCAGCCCTGCCCGGTTCAGTTCAATCCTAACCCGTTTCAGATCACTTATTTTTTTTCTCACTTATTATCAGCTAATACCATTTGTTTTCCATACCTCTTAACATGCTACTAACTATAGTCGAGTTCCGGCCCTAAATTAATGGGTCATTTCAAGTTCAGGTCAAACGGGTCTAGGATTGAAAAATCAGTACCATGATCCTAAAAACACGGGTCGGGTGAGTCGGGTTTTGAAAGTTAGGTCGAGTTCTACACAACATATAATAATGAATTCGTAATGTTTTAACAATATGATGTTAATTTATATGTTATCTATTCAGATTGATGAACTTTCAATATAACTCTTCAAGAAGAGATATTTAGATGTCAATGTTGAATAGACCGTCTACAAAGAGATGTTAGCAGGAGATTAATAATTAACTCTCAAAATGAAGACTTTGCAAAACACTTATCAACAGAAAGACTACATTTCCGAGGAGAGAGAAAAGAAAGCAACACTAGCTTATTTCCTTCGTAAGGTGAAGCAAAGGACGACAAGAAATTCTATTCAAGGGTTTCACAAGATGATGTCGGACTGTATTGGGAGTCCAAGGCAAAACTATAGAGCCGCTGCCTAGGAAAGGGATAATTATGAGGGGAAAACGCAAGAGGAAGGACAAAAAAAAGTAGGACAAATTAATTGCATCCAAGGATTAAAAGGGTAAAAAGTTTCCATAGATGGGATTTAACAAATCCTCTTGATTTGATTATTACCTATACCCCGATCCCGTGTCCCAAAGTTGCAAGCACGTAATTGCTTAAAAGCAGTCATGTATCCACTCTTAACAGAATTTCCTGTTTTTCCCAGTAGTGAAGAACTTCAATGTCCAAGAGCAGGATGTGAGTGGATGTAATTTGATTAACCTAGAAAGGATTGAAAAGATGTCGAAGTAATTCAATATCCTAGGACTTGATGATGAGAGTTTAAAAATAACAAAAGTGGAAACTTAAATTATTGATTGATACTCCTTTCGTTTCGATCATTTGTTGTCCTGTTATATTATTTGCCAGAAGTATTTTAAACAAAAGGATAAGTGAAAATGGCTGAGATGGAAAGAGTGTATTCCTAAAAGAAAAATTGTAAACATTGATCATGACGGATGAAGTATTATTCATAATTTAACACATTAGTCTTTATCTTCTTAAGCTCGTGTTCACCCATGATCAACTATATGTTGCGTTATCAAGGGGTCACCAACAAGTGTGATATTTTTTATGATAACAATAAACATACTTCTGACACTATTGCTAATGTGGTGTACCAAGAAGTGTTCTAATACACTCCGTATGTAATTTCATATTTGTATATAAGTGCATATTTTTTTCCCCCATTTCTTCCTATGCTATTTCATTTTCAAGTACATGTCATTCAGCCATTGTCAGTTTAGATGCTTGGACAATTTTCTTAATTTCTTATTGTGAACTCAACGATTACGTTTTTGGATTGTAAAATATTCGTTATTTTTTCATTGATTTTGTCACGTCTGTTTTAATGTCATCCGTGCAATTTGCACGGGATTTAACCTAGTTGGTTATTGGTAGAAGAGTTAATTAGAAGTTAATTAGTGTGGTAGAAGGAGAGAGAAATGATTAGGGATTGTAGTAATTGCTACATAGGGAGTGTGAATTAGGGTGGAAATTTGTGTTTTTAGATCAAATCTCAACTATACATCATCTCTCATCCAATGGCCAACAATAAGACTTATGCACTTAAAGTTAGTCATGATCTTACTTGAACTCTACTCTTTAATATATATATATATATATATATATATATATATATATATATATATATATATATATATATATATATATATATATATATATATAGTAAGGATCAAGTGAGTCCTCCTATATACATTGAGTCCATGAGTCCAATCTTGGACCATTGATCAAGTGGAAGATGGATGGTTGTGATTGCTTGAGGTGAAATAAGGAAATAACTAACAAATCTTGGTAAATATATCATTTCTCTCTCTTCCTTATTATCTTAATGCAAATCTTCTCTCTCCTGTCAATCTTTTAAGTGCCTGATCTTTCTCTCACACAAGTTTCTTCAAAATTAAGTTTTTTTCATCTTCACCAAAAAAATAATCATTTTCCTACTATAATTGTACGTATGTTTGTAGACACCCACATTTTGACCGCCAGGTGTCTATAGTAGTTTCCGTCAAACACCCGATGATGATCGGACGCAAACGTGCTTTGATGAACTCGGATATGGGCTTGAAATCATGGACATTTGGCTTGGGCTTATTACGGAATACAAATCTTACTAAACCAACCTCAAATCCAGGCCCAGTGAGTCGTTTCGAGTCAAATAAGACTAATTTGGGTCGAATCAGGCACCAGGGGCAAAACCGTCTTTTAGCGACCGAGTCAAACCCGGTCAAAGATATTTTTTCCCGAGACACTCGGACCAGCCGTGACACCACACGTCCGGTTTGGACTCAAATACTACAAAAAATCAGCTTCGAAAATATTAAATAAATCCATTCAAGGATAGAATTCGATCTCAAGTAGGAATTCTATCCAAATACCAAATCAAATTTACCGACCGAGCTCAAACACTCGGCCGAAACAGCCCCAAGACAGCCGAGATACTCGGCTTCCCCACCAAGAAACGGGACTCTCGCTCCCTTTCAAACTCCTACGTTTCCTATCCAAACCGGTATTTCTTGTCACCTAAGCAAGAGTACTTCTCCTAGCTCCTATCAAGGACCTCTCCTATAAATAGGACCCTCTCGTCACATTCAACACACATTCATTATCGCTCATCAATATTCAGAAATTATCCATCATCGATACAGAAATAATCACATCTGCAATACAAAAAATCTACAACATCCAAACAATTCCCGAGCAACCTCGTAACGTCAAACATTACATCGAAATATCGTCAAAATCAGCCCGACGAATCCGACCCCACAAGCCGGCCGAAATCTGTCACCCTACACGACACCTTAACTCATCCACATCATCTCGACGCTCCCGTGTTTAAGCCACTTTCCGACGAGCTCTATTCCGAGAAAACAAAGCATGTAGGTTGAGGGTGTAAAATCAAACCCGACTCTTCCTCCTTTCTCTTCCTTTCTCCACGTTTTTCTCGTTTTTTTTTCTCTTGCGTCGTTCATCGTTTTTTTATTATTACGGGTCGTTCGTCACATATTTTTTTATATTTCTAGTATTGATATTACAAAAATATCTTCATAAAACAAACGTTCTTAAAATACGATATCGATTCTCTAATCGAATATCGTATCTAACAAGAACTAAATTAAATCTCGTTGATGCTAAAAAATCGTTACATCTTTTTTAACAAAATTCGACGATTTTCTTACGCGGAGAGAATTAACAATTTTTTTTTCTTTTCGTTCAAATTCTTTTTTTCAAAACAAACTTTTTCTAAAAAAATCATTCCGACTATTTGATATCGATTTCGTAATCGAATATTGAATATGACGAATATCGAAAATATAAATCGAGTATAAATTAATCCATGTTTATACGCGATTTATAAGATTTGACGATTTTCGAAAAATAAAAAAAGCGGGACAGACTCCCGCGCGAGTCGCACGCCTTCCAGGCGACTCGCGCGAGAACCTGGAAGGCCGGGCCCTTTTTTTTCGTTTTCTCGTTTTTTTCGGATCTTACATAAAAAGCAACTTTCGCGACATATTTTCAGATTTCGATAAATACTTTTTCGACCTCGGTCAACATGTGTTAATCCATCACGTGTCATTAAATCTTTTTCAAAACCATGCATATTATCGTATTTACATCTTTATTCGATTTATTCAATCGTTACTAACTCATTTTCTCGTGTTTGTAGCAATTTATTTTGTTTTTTTATTGTTTTATTAGACTAAAACAAACTTCGCATGCTAAAACAACTTTGACGTTATTAGTTTAAGATGCATTAACGACTTAGCAACCCATTTATTTTTTTTCTCTCACATGCTTAGGGAAAATAATCTTTGAATATCATTCAACCGTCGAACTAACGCGTGTACACCAAAAACGAACGATATCTTAGTAAAGGCCGCTAAGTGCGGGCGGGGTTGGGTGTTCTTAGTGAACTTCCCAACACTTACCCTCACCCCATACTCAGAACCATGGTTTCCGGATGTCCGAATCCATTGGCAACGAGAGTCATTCAATACACGATATCCGATAATGTCGGTATCGGTATCATAATGCAAAGGGATGAACCCAATAAGCTCTGACATCGGAAATGGGCCGTATTTTGTATACGGCCCACTACGACATAGAGTGGGTTCGAACGGGCCCAAACTCCCACAAAGTTTGGTGGCAACTCCTACTTCGATTTAAATTTCAATTCGATCCATTCTCATATGGAGATTCATTCGCCTCCCCAAACCCGCGCGTGGCCGCGTCGGGGTGGACCTATGTCATGTCCACAATGTTGTTATGTTATTGCCATAACTCATAAACTATGTTACTTTAAGTCATACAATGCGTTACTTTAATTCATGAAATGTGTTACTTTAACTCATAAAATCTGTTACGTTGTATAATAGTCTTTTGCAAACACTGTTACTCTAACTCATACTATATGTTACTCTAATTCATGAACTGTGTTAATTTAACTCATAAAATTTGTTACGTTGCATAATAGTCTTTTGCAAAAATAGAACTTCCAATCAACCAAAAGAATAATGTATGTTCCTATTAAGGATACTCCAAAAAAAATTATAAAACTCCATTATAATTCCAATGTTTCACACATGTTATTCTAAGAACTGATATTGGAAATCAAATTATACTCATAAATTGTGTTACTGTAACTCATTAAGTATGTTACTCTAACGCATAATGTGTGTTATTCTAACTCATTTACTCCAAAGAATGTTACTCTAAGGACTATATATTGGAAAATCAATCAAATTCATAAACTGTGTTATTGTAACTTATTCAATATGTTACTCTAACGAATAATGTATGTTACTCTAACAATATATTGTCCTACTCAAAATTGTTCTTCTTCTTCTTCATCATCCTCTTCCTCTTCTTCTTCTTCTTCTTCTTCTTTATCGTCAGACGATGACTTAAATGGTGTTTCCTAATGATTCTTCTTCTTCTTCTTCTTCTTCTTCTTCTCATCTACATCTTTGAAGATCTACTCTATGTATGAAGTGAAACTCTCACCCACATCCCTGCACTTTTGCGTCTACTACAAAAACAAGAACATTAATAACTAAATCCGATGACATGTTACTCCAATGCTTCAAACATGTTACTGTAATACATTAGGTATGTTATTCTAATGATGATGACTCGTTATTCTAAATCCTTTGTTACAACAATGCATTACAGTAACAGATGACAAGAATTAAAGTAACAGATGAAGTGCATTAAAGTAACACGAGATTCAATTAACAGAAGATGTCTATACACAAGGGTTAGACATTAAAATAACAGATAGTCTATATTAAAGTAACATATTTTGTGCATTACAATAATGCCATATATATGTTTGTGTGAAAAAATCATATAATGATCAGATATTTAATAATATGCAGTTTCCATACTATAAACGTAAAATCTAATCAAATGGAGCATCTTAATGACTTCCATGGCAATGAAAGCATAACAATTGATGAGGATTATAAAAAACCTAAACAATAATCCGTGAATATTATGAAAAACCTAAATAATAAACATAATAATCTGGAATCTATACTAACACGAGAGCAATGAACCATTGATATGAAAATATGATGAATGAAATGAATACAATTGACGCAAAACATGAATACAATTGACGCAATATCGGAATTCACCTTTTTTGTGCTTCACGAATTGCTTATCAACCATTGATGAAGATGTCGCGATCATTAAATCCATAGTAATAACGGGTTGTCGATCACAGATTGAATGAATGAATGAGCGTGATATTGGAAGCGTTTTTTTTTAGGTTTGATGAACGTGAATGAATGAATAATGAATGAACGTAATACTATTGTTTCCTAAAATTATGGGAGTTATTTTAGGATGCAATATCTTATTTTATTTTTTAATTTTTTATTGCAAAGATTAGATTGAATCTTGTCCATCCATCTTCATCCCATTCAATGGATGAGATGAGGACTTAGGGACTCATATATAGAGAATGACTCATAAGAGCTACTCTCTCTCTCTCTCTCTCTCTATATATATATATATATATATATATATATATATATATATATATAGAGAGAGAGAGAGAGAGAGAGAGAGAGATTCTATATCTTTATCTTTTAAAGCATAAACATTTAGCCTCTCCACATTCACCCACATCATATCCAACATGGCGCCTAGCTGGCGGCCAGTTTACGTTCAATTCATTTATAAAAAAAAAGGAATAGCAGTTATACACGAACTGCTTCAATTACAAGAACTGCTTGAACAGTAGGTTACAATTTCAACAGCTTCCCACTACTACTTGAATAAAAACTGAATTCAACTGCTTCCCTAAATTAATTGCTTCAGCCAACTGATCTGATGAGACAGCCTTTCCAACTCTATTAAATGCAACTAATCCCTCCTTTCATTTCTGAAGTAATTCTTCAAATTGAAAATTGATTGATTGGTATGGCGTTTCAGTTTAAGACCATGTCTATTTCCCAAATAACACCAAATATGAATGTCATATCTATCACAACAAGGGTGATGCAGAAGTGGGTGCGGAAGCCGATCAAGAATGATTCCCAAGTTGGTAACAACTCATATCAAAAAAGGAGATCATTTACAGACTTACAGTGTCGAGACGATTTTGGTCGATAATTCCGTACGTCACTTTGTCACTCATCTTCTCCCTTTTTCTTCTATATTTCTAGACGACTATTTTTAAATATCATTCTAAATCAAATTTATTTTTCTATGTTCGCAAGGGATACACAATTCAAGCAAATGTGAAGCAAAAATTAGTGAAATGTTTCAACTTCAGTTTCAAAGAGGGTGTCATCTACACTATATCAAAGATTTCCATCTCAGAAAATTTCGGGAATGAAAGAGCCACATCTCACAAGTGTAGGATATGATTGGAATACAACACCAAAGTCATGGCAATGCACCCTGATACAAACATCCCTACATGTGTTTACAATTTCATTGATTTCGATGATATAATTCACTTGAACGTTCATCCTAATCAATAATTCGGTAAATAACTTTCTAATTTTTTTCTACTTTTACTTTCAACCTTTAAATAAACACATCGATAACTTTGTCATTCTTTTATGCAAATTGTATATTTGTGTAAATATCGTCTTTTGCATTTTGCACTATAGTAAATCATTAATGCAGCTGTCATTTTTTATTAAGGAAATTTTTAACTTTTTTTAATTAGTTATCTTTGATTCTATAATTTTGATTTGGATTTATTTATATTTTTTGATATTCAGTCTTATACTCAGTTACAATATATTTAACGCCACCATGCAATTTGCACGGGTCTTAAACTAGTAATAATATATTAAAACTCAAACAAAACATTCTCCATTCATCGTTTGTCTAATTTTCCCTCCTAATTAATCCACATGACATAATCTAATTGACCCATAATCTAATTAGAACATAAAACAATAGGCATTAAACCACAAACATTTATTAAACCACGAACATAAGAATTAATTAATCTATCAATATATATTAATAAATTAGGATTTTTCGAGCGATATGATGAGAAGATGAAATGATATATAAATAGGAGCAGTACATCATCTTATATAATGTATCAACGAACAATCTTTTGAATTATAAAAAAATTCTTAAGATTATAAAATTAAGTAAAAATTATTCCACATCGAAAATTTATGATGAGGTGATGAAATTCTATATAAATAAAAATAATCATTTGTTAATAGATATCAACTAACAATCTTTTATTCGAGTCTTAAAAAAGCTCATCGAATTATAAACTTAAGTAAAAATTATCCTGTGGACATGACATAGGTCCACCTCGATGCGGCCACGCGCGGGTTTGGGGCGGCTAATAGATCTCCATATGAGATGGATCGAATTGAAATTTAAATCGAAGTGGAGTCGCCACCGAACTTTGTGGGAGTTCGGGCCCGTTCGAACCCACTCTATATCTTAGTGGGCCATGCACAAAGTATGGCTCATTCGGATGTCAGAGTTTTTTGGGTTCGTCCCTTTGCATTTTGATACCGATACCGACGTTATCGGATACCGTGTATTGAATGACTCTCGTGCGCCAACGGTTTCCGACATCCGGAATCCGAGGTTCTGAGTAAGGGGTGAGGGTACGTGTTGGGAAGTTCACAAAGAACAGCCAACCCCGCCCGCACATTAGCGGCCTCTACTACGATATCGTTTGATTTTAGAATACGCGCGTTAGTAATACGATGAATGATATGCAAACAGTATTTTAGACTAAACATGTGAATTATGTTCGATCTACGTCGTTTAATGCATCTTTGAATTTATGTCGAAGTTGTATTTAGCATGCGAGGTCCGTTTTAGTATAATAAAACAAAACAACGAAAACAAGATACAAAGACAAAGAACAAACGAGTTAGTAAAGGTTTGCAAATTGAATAAACTATGTAAATATGATGCGATGCATGATTTTGAAAAGATGAATCACGTGATGGACTTGACACGTGTTGACCGAAGTCATAAAAAATATTTATCGAGACTCGAAACATGCTGAAAGACTCGTTGTTTTGCTAAATTAGGAGCCACTCGATCGAGTCATTGAGGGACTCGACCGAGTGGTCTCGAAAAAGGTTTTTGTCTCGGGTTTTGGGGTGCCACTCGATCGAGTGGGCTAGGCACTCGATCGAGTGCCCCCTGTACAGACTGTTGTCCGGTTTGTTTTTGCTCTCAAAATTGTTTTATGAAAAATCGATAATTTTGTTAAGTCGTGTAAAAATATAATACTCCCTCCGAGTTCCTATGATTGCCCCGTTTCTTTTTGGGGAGGAAAATAAGGAAGTATTATTATATTATTAAAGTTGATAAAGTGGAATGAAAAAGTAAGAGAGAGAAAACAATTAGTTAAAAGTAATTTAGTTAATCCTTTTACAACCACAACCATTAGCCTTCTAATTATATTACACTGAAAACAGTCCATGACTGTCAAAATACAAAGCTGACTTACAGAATTTTTTAACCGAAAAAATTACACAGTCGTAGTAGACGTTTTACAGCCGTGACGGTTTAATTACTTCCATAATTTGGACTTGATTGGGTAATCGACGCGTACTTCAGAAAATATTCCGAGACCATGGAAAACGGTGATAACTTTCCTCATACGATCGACGTTGAACCTGCCATAGAAACACAACATTGCCATGCCCATAGAGGAAAAATCTGTTGAAACACACTTTAAAATTTGGTGCCAAATTCCAAATTGGCGGCAAATTCAACATTTCAGCCCAAAAAAGTGAAAGGTGAATTTAGGAGCCAAGTCAAGCCTTTAAATACCCACCATAAATGCATTTTGTACACATTAAATGAACCACAAAAAACAACAAAAAAAAGCACCAAAAAATCTGAAATCAGCCATTGAAAAAGTCTCGTCTTCATTAATTACAAAAATAATGAAGACGAGAAACCTTAGTGACGATGAGAGAGCACGTATCGTCGAACTTCTCCTTCGTTCGTCTACCGACGACAAGACAAAAAGAGGTGTACAGAAACAAATTGCAGCGGACTTTGCTGTTGACCGAAAGACGGTTTCAATGTTATGGAGGACGGCCAAAAAGCAGATGCAGGACGATCTTCCCATCAACGTAAACAGCAAAGTTAAAGGGAAAGCAGGTCGTCCATCCGTCACATTTGACGAGGACAAATTCAAAAAAATCGGGATGAAGGATAGGACAACCCAGAGAAGGGTTGCAAAACAAATGGGAGTGAGTCAAACGAAGGTTGCTAAATGGGTCTCCGACAAGGTCATCAAAAGTCACACTAATGCCCTGAAACCGGGTTTGACGGACAAGAACAAGCTTCACAGGTTAATGTTTTGCCTTAGTCAACTTCATTTTGATGATATATGCAAAGAGTTTAAATTCAAAGAACAAACAAACTTAGTGAATACACTACAACAAATCCCTTACTTTCTCGACGCTTTAAGTGATGATTCTTGTCACGTAAAAGCGTCGAGAATAATTTTCTCGACGCTTTCATATAGCGTCGTATTTTGGGGCATCAGGAATTTTTGATGCTTTAATGCGTCGACCTTCTCGACGCTGTTAAGTGTCAATTTTCCCGTCGCTTTTAAGCGTTGAATTTTGCTCACACTTATTTGCGTCAAGAGTTCCATATCTCTCCACGCTTTTTCCATTTCCCATACTATATTTTAATCTTGATAACTTTCTAAATAGAGAAATGGCATCAAAAACTAAACAAAAGAAAATTAAACCGTAATATTATTAGTAAAAAGCGTAGGCCAAAAAAATATTTTTATGAGTATATATATATATATCCAAAACAAAACTTTATAGCATAAGAGAATACATTTTAAGTTCCTAGATATATAAGTAGCGACATTTCATACAAGTCAAGACAAATCGAAAGAATACTATTACAAATGTTTTCACGATTTCTTCCTCCTCGGCTGTGAGTCTATGACTATGCTCCTTGTCGCGCTACTACCTGATGGGTTTTGCTTCTTTGTCCTCACTGATTTTGGGCCTGGTTTTGCCTTACTGAAAAAATCATCGTACCATCATCATCGTCGTCAGCCATACTATTATGCTTGATTTCATTTCTCGAAATTTGATTTTCCTTCTCCCCCTGTTTGTTTTTTCCTGCAATTTCTTCATTTCGAGCAGTAGATGTATGGATTTTTTTCCTGTTTCAGATTGTTGAGTTCGTCGAGAGTTATTTGTGAGACATTATTCTCATTGAACTGGGAGTAAGAATTGTGCCTTCTAGTTTTCAGTTTGTCCTTCTCTTCTTCATTCATCAATTTGGTATATATATTAGTATATCTTCCTGCTTCATCTTACTAATCTGAGTAGCAGTAGGCATGCTTTTGAACATTTTGTCACCAGTACCAACTCATGATCCTAGTACAGTTTTGTTCCGATTATCCTGAGAAATTAAAACAACCAAAAGTTTGAGATTCTGTGGTAAAAAACTAAAAATAATCAGTGAATCGGGCCTAACTGGTAGAAAAGGTTTAACAGAACAGGAAAAAGGTTTTATATGTTTCTACGTACATCATTGCTCACCTTCCCTCGATTTCTTTTGGTTGTTTTTCTTTCGATCCCACCGACTCCTCCACCACGGGATGTCAGGCATAACATCACACTGCTTCAGGTTTGGATCCTTAACTCCTCAAGTCCACTTGCAGAGAGAAAATGAATAACATACATAGCAGTAACACTGCAACACAAAATCAACACTAATTAAATCTGGCATTGACACATCCACTTCCAGGGTTGATCAGAACAGGATTCATATATATATATATATATATATATATATATATATATATATATATATATATATATATATATATATATATACACACGACAACACGGTTCTTACCATTTCCAATGAATCTGATGAGGGGTCGTCTTAAAAGGGTGCATCCCACATAAGTGCCTTGGATGTGTGTAATCTCTACAAGTCACCTGATAAACGCAACATTCTCACCATCTTCGTCACAAAAAAATGAGACGGAGGAACTATTTTCGAACAAGTAAACATAAAAATAGCATATACCCACTACTAGTCCAGCGTAAAAGAACACCAAACAATAAAAAGTAAGTGCACTAATTAAAGTAAAATACAAACAATTACAGTAATTAACATCCTAGCAATGCAACATTGCTGTAAAAATCAAATACAAGTAACAAATTAGTACCTGTCCTTTGACTATTGAAATTGAAACATCGTCATCATCAGGAAAAACTTTAGTTTTGACAGACACACAGTTTGTTGAATACTTGAATTAGTCGGGGGAAAGGTAATGGTACTTAAAGATCATCATAAACAATTAAATCAACCTCATTTTTCTGCATAGCCTGTAACGTCTTTTTCTGTGGTAGACAAAAAAGCAAACTCTATTGATATGATGCAGTAATACTTCCAATATATAAACAGAATGGATGGTTCAACTACAATTCTACAGCTCATTCTCAGGAACGCTTTGAAGGAAACTCATATAATGTCCCTATATTAGAATTTCTGTAAATGTGTCAGGGCATTTGGTCATTTAGGTTCTTTTCGATTGAAAGTAATATCGGAAATACGATGTCTTTTAACTTACTACAGTTTGGGAAGTGATTAATTGCTGAGGGACAAACTAGTATAGAAACATGGCCAAATATTTTGGGACAAAGGAAATATAAATATCAAGTTTAGTTAGTGATATGTGCATATGCCGAATAATGAACAAACACCAAATAATACGCTTGCGGTATGAAAATAAAAGTAAGCATACCAATAGTAGGTTCATATGCAATTAATTATGAGTGAGGGATGGCGTTTGGTTCGCCAAAAAGAGGTATAAGGTATGAGTTTAGAATGAACCAAACCTATACCTCTTGTTTGGTTGGCAAAACTATGGATTTGATACCCATACCTCAAACCTCCAAGGTATGGGTTTCTCATACCCACCTCCTCCCTTGGGTATGAGACTCATACCTTGGAATCAAACTACGTGTATTCATATTTGATTTTTCCGATTCTTTTTTCTTTTTTCTTTATTTTTATAAAATGTCTTAGTTAAAATATTTTATTGGAAAAACTAATAAAAAGGTACTAAAAAAATATCTTGAAAATTAGTACTATTAAATATAATTGAGGTTTCATATTCCCAAACTAGTTTTTCAATGAAATTTATTTTACTTTTTTTAACTGACTTTTATTTTATTTTGTAGTACTTCGTATAACATTACCGTATAAAGCTTTATATATTAAAATTAGATTATTAAATACGGAGTACTTTACAAAACTATAATTTCTTATTTGATTCCTAATCTTTTAAAAAACGAACCAAACACCGGGTATGAGGAATCAAGTTCTAAACCCATACCACCCTGGTTTGATTCCTGATTCCATTCCTATACCTTCTCGCGAACCAAACGCCAATACTTCGGACTTCGGCATCACCTACAATCGAGTTTGCACAGCGGACCTTTGGAAGAAATGAATAGCAAGTTAAGACTTATCGCTCATCAAAAGCTCAAACAATTATTTCAGACAAAAAGACTTGAATTGGTTCCTTTGCAGTACGGACACAACAAGAACAAAGCTTCTCACAATTTTCCCAAACAAGAAAACTCATAACAAGGAAAAAAACACATCCGCGCGCATATGCCCCTCACGATGGATCGAAACGTTTGCATTATCGAGATTTAACTAGAATATTCGACTACATAACATCTTAAACATTCAAAAACAAAAAAATTTATAAATGATAAGCAATAGTAATGAATCAAAGATAAGCTAGTGAATATAATAATGTCCAAAAGAGAGACAACTATCTAGAAACGAAGACATAACCTCACAAATACTAGAAAACATAAACTATAAACTATAGTATCAATATTCTAATTAAGACTACATTTGAGCAAGATAGTGTTAATTTTTATCAATTTTTTTTTTTACAGAATTTAGTGTGTATATATTTACAGAATTACGGTATGCCCCTCTCCGACTAACTGGCACCGACAGCATCGAGCCATAAAACAACTTGGTCAATACAAGGTCTTTGCCTCAGATCTTGGCTTAAGCATTTACAAGCAATTCCTAGAACTCTACTGTCTCCTTCTCTTGATCTCTATCCCATATCGTCATATCAATCACCTCCTATTCCTTCTTGGATTTCATCTTAAAAACCCATGAAACCAAATCTCAATAATTTTTCAACTAAACTAATTATAGTTCTGTTATTACACCACATTTGCTATCTATGTATGACAAAGTTAACTCACACTCTAATAGATTAATTGAAAAGGGAAAAAAGGAAAACACGGGGTGAGAAATAGAGAATTACTTACAACATGGTATAAGAGATGCAACCGAATCAATACATGCTGAAAACCACAGATTTGGTGCCATAAAACTCCAATATTAACTAATTGGCAGCGCACCAATAAATAAGTTAATGAACAAAAACTCAACACAAAAACAATAGATCTAAGGTTATAATAAGAAAACAAAGGAATCCAGGACGATGATAAATCAATTACGAGAACAAAATAAATGTAGCAGATATTAGTACAAACAAACCTTGTTCTTGATTTGTTACTTGATGAGTGAATGAATTCAAAATGAATTGATTATACTAGTGCGGAGTGAACGGTGAACGATGAGCAGTTCTTGAGAAGATGAACAGTGCGACAGTAGCTAGTGATTAATCCGCTAATTAATTAGGTTTAGAAAGAGGGAGCGGTGTAGGTTGTTTATTTGGGGACGAAGCGCGAGGGACGAGATATTTGGGGAGCGTGGTGAACGATTTTTTTTAATGAATATAATTACTTTATAGTTCTTGACGCACGAAACAGAAGAGAGTTGAAATATAAGGTCGACGCTTATAAAAGCGTCAACTTTGAAGTGCCTAGAAAATAAGGAAACTGTAGTAGTGATATTGATGAGAAATGGTTTCAGCTAACAAAGGCATCTCAAAGATATTACTTGCAAGAAACTGAAATTGAACCCCATAGAACAGTGCAATCAAAAAACTTCATTCCTAAAATAATGTTCATGTGTGGGGTTGCTAGACCACACTACTCGTCTAATGAGGAGGTTATTTTTTATGGAAAAATAGGAATTTTTCCGTTTATTACACAGATTCCAGCTCAACGGAATTCAAAGAATAGGGTGGCCGGTACTCAAGTCACAAAACCAATCGATAGTGTGAACAAGCTAGTAATCAAGGAGTGTATCATTACACAAATCATACCCGCAATAAAGAGCAAGTGGCCTTCATGTAGGAGCAAAGACATTATTATCCAACAAGACAATGCAAGACCTCATATAGATAACTTAGATGTCGACTTTAGGTTAGCCGCTAGTTCTGATGGTTTCAATATCCAACTACAATGTCAACCTCCTAATTCACCGCATTTGAATGTGTTAGATTTGGGATTTTTTAGAGCAATACAATCTTTGCAGTCAGACACAAATGCATACAAACTTGATGACATAGTCGTGGCTGTTAAGAGTGCATTCAATAATCTAGATATCGTGAAGCTCAAATATGTATTCATAACTTTACAAGCGGTTATGATAGAGATAATGCAGAAACGTGGTGGCAACAATTACAAGTTGCCTCATACGCACAAGTCTAAATTAGCTGCCAAGGGTTTACTTCCCGAATATTTAAGTGTAGACGTTGACGTAATTGCGGAATGTGTTCAACATGCACAAAATTTAGTGGATTTTCCAATTATGGAGGAGTTGAAGGGATTCATAACACAAATGAGACAACAAACAACATCAACAAATGAGCCTCAAGTTGTAGATGCCCCAAACGATGAGATTTGGGATTTCACAACTTGATCACGGATCAAAACACAATGCAAAAACAGGAGACGATATTTTGCAGGGACATGTATGATAATTTCAGCAATTATTTTGGAGGTAACTTTTATGCAGGAAGAACAGCAGGCATCATTTTGGGACAGGAACAAAAACAACAGAAAACAGCAACATCATTTTGCATTAGTGTGCTTTTGGTATATTAGTAGGTCGACTTGGCTCTTTGTATTTCACATTTTCTTGGGCTGTTAAGTTTTGTAAATGAATTTCAGCAATGAAAATGGGTCATACAAGTTGTGTGACATTAGCAAATTCTACGGAAAGTAGAGCAATCAACAACCGCATACCCTAAGTATTTACCTCACCGGGTATTGGATACACTATATGCCTCATCGTAAACATCGGAATTAAAAAAACCGATGTCCGACGGCATTACAGTGAATCCAATATTAATGGTCCACGGTTTTTTTTTCATCACAAGTGCTGAATCGAAACCCACCCAAATCAAAACCACGACATAACATGCAAATAACTTCCAGTATACGCAAATCAGAACACACAAATCGTAAATTTCAGAACATAACATAAACATAACAAAGAAATACGACGGATTAGGGATAAACCTTCCCTAAACATTCGGTTTAGGCTTGTAGTATGCAGGAAAAAAATGGGACACTTCTCTAAACACCAAAGTCGACCCTCCTCAGTGTCCATAAATGGTATCCTTTTGGGCCTCAACTTCGGTAGAAGTGGTAGACCCACTGAGACATGCATGTTGTATGGACGCCCTTTGCATGTTGGACAAAGACCATCTTCCTCGTCATCACCATTCACAGTCTTCCCTTCTCCATCAGCCAATAGTGAATCAGGAACAAGCGATTCAACTTCCATCATCGACTCCTCCGATTCGTCACCCACAACGACAGAATCGTCGAACTCAGAAATAGAATCGGAGCTGTGATTGGATTGCGAGGCGTCACAATATCCATGTTGAACAGACATGGACGATCTTCCAAAATGACGAACGAACAACCCAGATCCGCTTCCACTAACGACGACAGAGGGATCAAATTCAGTCGATTTAGGTCGAATTGAGGGGATGAGAAGAGAGTCTCAGAAATAATTTGGGAATTCATGGTGAGAAGGGGGAGATTGATGAAGGATGATTGCAGAAATTAGATGAAAAATGGTCGATTTAGGGTTAGGGTTTGGTGACAGGGATGAAGATCTTCAATTTGGGGATTTAGGGTAGGGTGGGTTTGGTGGGTCGTGAGAAATTAAAGAATGGAGAGGTTGAGTGGAGGGGTTGAGTGGAATGTGGATTGGGTTTATTAATTGGGTTGGGTTAAATTGTAAATTGGGTTAGGTTGATTTACTGTGTTTAATTGTTTTGAATTAGTATTATAATTATGAGGATTAGATGTGTTAAATGAGTTAGAGTAAGGGTAGAATGGTAATGTTGGGTAAAAAAAAGTTTCCTAAAATGGCAAATGGGTAAAAGATCAAACTCAGACCAAAAAGGAATACGGGGCAATGTTAGAAACTCCGAAGGAGTATGATTTATACTCGACTTAAATTTTCGATATTCATTATATTCGACGCTTGATTATGGAATCAATATCGAATATTCGGAGCGACCCTTTTAGAAAATATGTTTTGTAAATCGTTTGAAAGTCAAATTTAAAAAAAGTAGATTCTCTCCGCGTTGAAATCGTCGTATTTTGTGTTTAGGACTTATGTGAGGATTATCTTAGCATCAACGAGATTAATTTGATTCTTGTAGAGTGATATTTGACTATAGAGTCGGTATCATATTATAAGAATGACCGTTTTTGTATAAAATTAGATAGTTTCGATAATATCGATATTAGTAACGATGAAAAAGAAAAACGTAAAAACGTGACGAAATAGACGAAAAAACGAGAGAGAGAAAGGAGAAGACGGCGGCCAACGGTTTCGGACATCCGGAAACCGAGGTTCTGAGTAAGGGGTGAGGGTACGTGTTGGGAAGTTCACAAAGAACAGCCAACCCCGCCCGCACATTAGCGGCCTCTACTACGATATTGTTTGATTTTAGAATACGCGCGTTAGTAATACGATGAATGATATGCAAACAGTATTTTAGACTAAACATGTGAATTATGTTCGATCTACGTCGTTTAATGCATCTTTGAATCTATGTCGAAGTTGTATTTAGCATGCGAGGTCCGTTTTAGTATAATAAAACAAAACAACGAAAACAAGATACAAAGACAAAGAACAAACGAGTTAGTAACGGTTTCCAAATTGAATAAACTATGTAAATATGATGCGATGCATGATTTTGAAAAGATGAATCACGTGATGGACTTGACACGTGTTGACCGAAGTCATAAAAAATATTTATCGAGACTCGAAACATGCTGAAAGACTCGCTGTTTTGCTAAATTAGGAGCCACTCGATCGACTCATTGAGGGACTCGACCGAGTGGTCTCAAAAAAAGGTTTTTGTCTCGGGTTTTGGGGTGCCACTCGATCGAGTGGGCTAGGCACTTGATCGAGTGCCCCCTGTACTGACTGCTGTCCGGTTTGTTTTTGCTCTCGAAATTGTTTTATGAAAAATTGATAATTTTGTTAAGTCGCGTAAAAATATAATATGATTTATACTCGACTTAAATTTTCGATATTCATTATATTCGACGCTTGATTATGGAATCAATATCGAATATTCAGAGCGAACCTTTTAGAAAAGATGTTTTGTTAATCGTTTGAAAATCAAATTAAAAAAAAAAGTAGATTCTCTCCGCGTTGAAATCGTCGTATTTCGTGTTTAGGACTTATGTAACGATTATCTTAGCATCAACGAGATTAATTTGATTCTTGTAGATATGATATTCGACTATAGAGTCGTTATCATATTTTAAGAATGACCGTTTTTGTATAAAATTAGATAGTTTCGATAATATCGATATTAGTAACGATGAAAAAGAAAACGTAAAAACGTGACGAAATAGACAAAAAAATGAGAGAGAGAAAGGAGAAGACGGCGGCCAACGGTTTCGGACATCCGGAAACCGAGGTTCTGAGTAAAGGGTGAGGGTACGTGTTGGGAAGTTCACAAAGAACAGCCAACCCCGCCCGCACATTAGCGGCCTCTACTACGATATCGTTTGATTTTAGAATACGCGCGTTAGTAATACGATGAATGATATGCAAACAGTATTTTAGACTAAACATGTGAATTATGTTCGATCTACGTCGTTTAATGCATCTTTGAATCTATGTCGAAGTTGTATTTAGCATGCGAGGTCCGTTTTAGTATAATAAAACAAAACAACGAAAACAAGATACAAAGACAAAGAACAAACGAGTTAGTAACGGTTTGCAAATTGAATAAACTATGTAAATATGATGCGATGCATGATTTTGAAAAGATGAATCACGTGATGGACTTGACACGTGTTGACCGAAGTCATAAAAAATATTTATCGAGACTCGAAACATGCTGAAAGACTCGCTGTTTTGCTAAATTAGGAGCCACTCGATCGACTCATTGAGGGACTCGACCGAGTGGTCTCGAAAAAAGGTTTTTGTCTCGGGTTTTGGGGTGCCACTCGATCGAGTGGGCTAGGCACTCGATCGAGTGCCCCCTGTACAGACTGCTGTCCGGTTTGTTTTTGCTCTCGAAATTGTTTTATGAAAAATCGATAATTTTGTTAAGTCGCGTAAAAATATAATATGATTTATACTCGACTTAAATTTTCGATATTCATTATATTCGACGCTTGATAATGGAATCAATATCGAATATTCGGAGCGAACCTTTTAGAAAAGATGTTTTGTTAATCGTTTGAAAATCAAATTAAAAAAAAGTAGATTCTCTTCGCGTTGAAATCGTCGTATTTCGTGTTTAGGACTTATGTGACGATTATCTTGGCATCAACGAGATTAATTTGATTCTTGTAGATATGATATTCGACTATAGAGTCGGTATCATATTTTAAGAATGGCCGTTTTTGTATAAAATTAGATAGTTTCGATAATATCGATATTAGTAACGATGAAAAAGAAAAACGTAAAAACGTGACGAAATAGACGAAAAAACGAGAGAGAGAAAGGAGAAGACGGCGGCCAACGGTTTCGGACATCCGGAAACCGAGGTTCTGAGTAAGGGGTGAGGGTACGTGTTGGGAAGTTCACAAAGAACAGCCAACCCCGCCCGCACATTAGCGGCCTCTACTACGATATCGTTTGATTTTAGAATACGCGCGTTAGTAATACGATGAATGATATGCAAACAGTATTTTAGACTAAACATGTAAATTATGTTCGATCTACGTCGTTTAATGCATCTTTGAATCTATGTCGAAGTTGTACTTAGCATGCGAGGTCCGTTTTAGTATAATAAAACAAAACAACGAAAACAAGATACAAAGACAAAGAACAAACGAGTTAGTAACGGTTTGCAAATTGAATAAACTATGTAAATATGATGCGATGCATGATTTTGAAAAGATGAATCACGTGATGGACTTGACACGTGTTGACCGAAGTCATAAAAAATATTTATCGAGACTCGAAACATGCTGAAAGACTCGTTCTTTTGCTAAATTAGGAGCCACTCGATCGACTCATTGAGGGACTCGACCGAGTGGTCTCGAAAAAAGGTTTTTGTCTCGGGTTTTGGGGTGCCACTCGATCGAGTGGGCTAGGCACTCGATCGAGTGCCCCCTGTACAGACTGCTGTCCGGTTTGTTTTTGCTCTCGAAATTGTTTTATGAAAAATCGATAATTTTGTTAAGTCGCGTAAAAATATAATATGATTTATACTCGACTTAAATTTTCGATATTCATTATATTCGACGCTTGATTATGGAATCAATATCGAATATTCGGAGCGAACCTTTTAGAAAAGATGTTTTGTTAATCGTTAGAAAATCAAATTAAAAAAAAAGTAGATTCTCTCCGCGTTGAAATCGTCGTATTTCGTGTTTAGGACTTATGTGACGATTATCTTAGCATCAACGAGATTAATTTGATTCTTGTAGATATGATATTCGACTATAGAGTCGGTATCATATTTTAAGAATGGCCGTTTTTGTATAAAATTAGATAGTTTCGATAATATCGATATTAGTAACGATGAAAAAGAAAAACGTAAAAACGTGACGAAATAGACGAAAAAACGAGAGAGAGAAAGGAGAAGACGGCGGCCAACGGTTTCGGACATCCGGAAACCGAGGTTCTGAGTAAGGGGTGAGGGTACGTGTTGGGAAGTTCACAAAGAACAGCCAACCCCGCCCGCACATTAGCGGCCTCTACTACGATATCGTTTGATTTTAGAATACGCGCGTTAGTAATACGATGAATGATATGCAAACAGTATTTTAGACTAAACATGTAAATTATGTTCGATCTACGTCGTTTAATGCATCTTTGAATCTATGTCGAAGTTGTACTTAGCATGCGAGGTCCGTTTTAGTATAATAAAACAAAACAACGAAAACAAGATACAAAGACAAAGAACAAACGAGTTAGTAACGGTTTGCAAATTGAATAAACTATGTAAATATGATGCGATGCATGATTTTGAAAAGATGAATCACGTGATGGACTTGACACGTGTTGACCGAAGTCATAAAAAATATTTATCGAGACTCGAAACATGCTGAAAGACTCGCTGTTTTGCTAAATTAGGAGCCACTCGATCGAGTCATTGAGGGACTCGACCGAGTGGTCTCGAAAAAAGGTTTTTGTCTCGGGTTTTGGGGTGCCACTCGATCGAGTGCCCCCTGTACAGACTGCTGTCCGGTTTGTTTTTGCTCTCGAAATTGTTTTATGAAAAATCGATAATTTTGTTAAGTCGCGTAAAAATATAATATGATTTATACTCGACTTAAATTTACGATATTCATTATATTCGACGCTTGATTATGGAATCAATATCGAATATTCGGAGCGAACCTTTTAGAAAAGATGTTTTGTTAATCGTTTGAAAATCAAATTAAAAAAAAAAGTAGATTCTCTCCGCGTTGAAATCGTCGTATTTCGTGTTTAGGACTTATGTGACGATTATCTTAGCATCAACGAGATTAATTTGATTCTTGTAGATATGATATTCGACTATAGAGTCGGGATCATATTTTAAGAATGGCCGTTTTTGTATAAAATTAGATAGTTTCGATAATATCGATATTAGTAACGATGAAAAAGAAAAACGTAAAAACGTGACGAAATAGACGAAAAAACGAGAGAGAGAAAGGAGAAGACGGCGGCCAACGGTTTCGGACATCCGGAAACCGAGGTTCTGAGTAAGGGGTGAGGGTACGTGTTGGGAAGTTCACAAAGAACAGCCAACCCCGCCCGCACATTAGCGGCCTCTACTACGATATCGTTTGATTTTAGAATACGCGCGTTAGTAATACGATGAATGATATGCAAACAGTATTTTAGACTAAACATGTAAATTATGTTCGATCTACGTCGTTTAATGCATCTTTGAATCTATGTCGAAGTTGTACTTAGCATGCGAGGTCCGTTTTAGTATAATAAAACAAAACAACGAAAACAAGATACAAAGACAAAGAACAAACGAGTTAGTAACGGTTTGCAAATTGAATAAATTATGTAAATATGATGCGATGCATGATTTTGAAAAGATGAATCACGTGATGGACTTGACACGTGTTGACCGAAGTCATAAAAAATATTTATCGAGACTCGAAACATGCTGAAAGACTCGCTGTTTTGCTAAATTAGGAGCCACTCGATCGAGTCATTGAGGGACTCGACCGAGTGGTCTCGAAAAAAGGTTTTTGTCTCGGGTTTTGGGGTGCCACTCGATCGAGTGCCCCCTGTACAGACTGCTGTCCGGTTTGTTTTTGCTCTCGAAATTGTTTTATGAAAAATCGATAATTTTGTTAAGTCGCGTAAAAATATAATATGATTTATACTCGACTTAAATTTACGATATTCATTATATTCGACGCTTGATTATGGAATCAATATCGAATATTCGGAGCGAACCTTTTAGAAAAGATGTTTTGTTAATCGTTTGAAAATCAAATTAAAAAAAAAAGTAGATTCTCTCCGCGTTGAAATCGTCGTATTTCGTGTTTAGGACTTATGTGACGATTATCTTAGCATCAACGAGATTAATTTGATTCTTGTAGATATGATATTCGACTATAGAGTCGGGATCATATTTTAAGAATGGCCGTTTTTGTATAAAATTAGATAGTTTCGATAATATCGATATTAGTAACGATGAAAAAGAAAAACGTAAAAACGTGACGAAATAGACGAAAAAACGAGAGAGAGAAAGGAGAAGACGGCGGCCAACGGTTTCGGACATCCGGAAACCGAGGTTCTGAGTAAGGGGTGAGGGTACGGGTTGGGAAGTTCACAAAGAACAGCCAACCCCGCCCGCACATTAGCGGCCTCTACTACGATATCGTTTGATTTTAGAATACGCGCGTTAGTAATACGATAAATGATATGCAAACAGTATTTTAGACTAAACATGTGAATTATGTGCGATCTACGTCGTTTAATGCATCTTTGAATCTATGTCGAAGTTGTATTTAGCATGCGAGGTCCGTTTTAGTATAATAAAACAAAACAACGAAAACAAGATACAAAGACAAAGAACAAACGAGTTAGTAACGGTTTGCAAATTTAATAAACTATGTAAATATGATGCGATGCATGATTTTGAAAAGATGAATCACGTGATGGACTTGACACGTGTTGACCGAAGTCATAATAAATATTTATCGAGACTCGAAACATGCTGAAAGACTCGCTGTTTTGCTAAATTAGGAGCCACTCGATCGACTCATTGAGGGACTCGACCGAGTGGTCTCGAAAAATGGTTTTTGTCTCGAGTTTTGGGGTGCCAATCGATCGAGTGGGCTAGGCACTCGATCGAGTGCCCCCTGTACAGACTGCTGTCCGGTTTGTTTTTGCTCTCGAAATTGTTTTATGAAAAATCGATAATTTTGTTAAGTCGCGTAAAAATATAATATGATTTATACTCGACTTAAATTTACGATATTCATTATATTCGACGCTTGATTATGGAATCAATATCGAATATTCGGAGCGAACCTTTTAGAAAAGATGTTTTGTTAATCGTTTGAAAATCAAATTAAAAAAAAAAGTAGATTCTCTCCGCGTTGAAATCGTCGTATTTCGTGTTTAGGACTTATGTGACGATTATCTTAGCATCAACGAGATTAATTTGATTCTTGTAGATATGATATTCGACTATAGAGTCGGGATCATATTTTAAGAATGGCCGTTTTTGTATAAAATTAGATAGTTTCGATAATATCGATATTAGTAACGATGAAAAAGAAAAACGTAAAAACGTGACGAAATAGACGAAAAAACGAGAGAGAGAAAGGAGAAGACGGCGGCCAACGGTTTCGGACATCCGGAAACCGAGGTTCTGAGTAAGGGGTGAGGGTACGGGTTGGGAAGTTCACAAAGAACAGCCAACCCCGCCCGCACATTAGCGGCCTCTACTACGATATCGTTTGATTTTAGAATACGCGCGTTAGTAATACGATAAATGATATGCAAACAGTATTTTAGACTAAACATGTGAATTATGTGCGATCTACGTCGTTTAATGCATCTTTGAATCTATGTCGAAGTTGTATTTAGCATGCGAGGTCCGTTTTAGTATAATAAAACAAAACAACGAAAACAAGATACAAAGACAAAGAACAAACGAGTTAGTAACGGTTTGCAAATTTAATAAACTATGTAAATATGATGCGATGCATGATTTTGAAAAGATGAATCACGTGATGGACTTGACACGTGTTGACCGAAGTCATAATAAATATTTATCGAGACTCGAAACATGCTGAAAGACTCGCTGTTTTGCTAAATTAGGAGCCACTCGATCGACTCATTGAGGGACTCGACCGAGTGGTCTCGAAAAATGGTTTTTGTCTCGAGTTTTGGGGTGCCAATCGATCGAGTGGGCTAGGCACTCGATCGAGTGCCCCCTGTACAGACTGCTGTCCGGTTTGTTTTTGCTCTCGAAATTGTTTTATGAAAAATCGATAATTTTGTTAAGTCGCGTAAAAATATAATATGATTTATACTCGACTTAAATTTTCGACATTCATTATATTCGACGCTTGATTATGGAATCAATATCGAATATTCGGAGCGAACCTTTTAGAAAAGATGTTTTGTTAATCGTTTGAAAATCAAATTAAAAAAAAAAGTAGATTCTCTCCGCGTTGAAATCGTCGTATTTCGTGTTTAGGACTTATGTGACGATTATCTTAGCATCAACGAGATTAATTTGATTCTTGTAGATATGATATTCGACTATAGAGTCGGTATCATATTTTAAGAATGGCCGTTTTTGTATAAAATTAGATAGTTTCGATAATATCGATATTAGTAACGATGAAAAAGAAAAACGTAAAAACGTGACGAAATAGACGAAAAAACGAGAGAGAGAAAGGAGAAGACGGCGGCCAACGGTTTCGGACATCCGGAAACCGAGGTTCTGAGTAAGGGGTGAGGGTACGTGTTGGAAGTTCACAAAGAACAGCCAACCCCGCCCGCACATTAGCGGCCTCTACTACGATATCGTTTGATTTTAGAATACGCGCGTTAGTAATACGATGAATGATATGCAAACAGTATTTTAGACTAAACATGTGAATTATGTTCGATCTACGTCGTTTAATGCATCTTTGAATCTATGTCGAAGTTGTATTTAGCATGCGAGGTCCGTTTTAGTATAATAAAACAAAACAACGAAAACAAGATACAAAGACAAAGAACAAACGAGTTAGTAACGGTTTGCAAATTGAATAAACTATGTAAATATGATGCGATGCATGATTTTGAAAAGATAAATCACGTGATGGACTTGACACGTGTTGACCGAAGTCATAAAAAATATTTATCGAGACTCGAAACATGCTGAAAGACTCGCTGTTTTGCTAAATTGGGAGCCACTCGATCGAGTCATTGAGGGACTCGACCGAGTGGTCTCGAAAAAAGGTTTTTGTCTCGGGTTTTGGGGTGCCACTCGATCGAGTGGGCTAGGCATTCGATCGAGTGCCCCCTGTACAGACTGCTGTCCGGTTTGTTTTTGCTCTCGAAATTGTTTTATGAAAAATCGATAATTTTGTTAAGTCGCGTAAAAATATAATATGATTTATACTCGACTTAAATTTTCGATATTCATTATATTCGACGCTAGATTATGGAATCAATATCGAATATTCGGAGCGAACCTTTTAGAAAAGATGTTTTGTTAATCGTTTGAAAATCAAATTAAAAAAAAAAAAAAAGTAGATTCTCTCCGCGTTGAAATCGTCGTATTTCGTGTTTAGGACTTATGTGACGATTATCTTAGCATCAACGAGATTAATTTGATTCTTGTAGATATGATATTCGACTATAGAGTCGGTATCATATTTTAAGAATGACCATTTTTGTATAAAATTAGATAGTTTCGATAATATCGATATTAGTAACGATGAAAAAGAAAAACGTAAAAACGTGACGAAATAGACGAAAAAACGAGAGAGAGAAAGGAGAAGACGGCGGCCAACGGTTTCGGACATCCGGAAACCGAGGTTCTGAGTAAAGGGTGAGGGTACGTGTTGGGAAGTTCACAAAGAACAGCCAACCCCGCCCGCACATTAGCGGCCTCTACTACGATATCGTTTGATTTTAGAATACGCGCGTTAGTAATACGATGAATGATATGCAAACAGTATTTTAGACTAAACATGTGAATTATGTTCGATCTACGTCGTTTAATGCATCTTTGAATCTATGTCGAAGTTGTATTTAGCATGCGAGGTCCGTTTTAGTATAATAAAACAAAACAACGAAAACAAGATACAAAGACAAAGAACAAACGAGTTAGTAACGGATTGCAAATTGAATAAACTATGTAAATATGATGCGATGCATGATTGAAAAGATGAATCACGTGATGGACTTGACACGTGTTGACCGAAGTCATAAAAAATATTTATCGAGACTCGAAACATGCTGAAAGACTCGCTGTTTTGCTAAATTAGGAGCCACTCGATCGAGTCATTAAGGGACTCGACCGAGTGGTCTCGAAAAAAGGTTTTTGTCTCGGGTTTTGGGGTGCCACTCGAACGAGTGGGCTAGGCACTTGATCGAGTGCCCCCTGTACAGACTGCTGTCCGGTTTGTTTTTGCTCTCGAAATTGTTTTATGAAAAATCGATAATTTTGTTAAGTCGCGTAAAAATATAATATGATTTATACTCGACTTAAATTTTCGATATTCATTATATTCGATGCTTGATTATGGAATTAATATCGAATATTCGGAGCGAACCTTTTAGAAAAGATGTTTTGTTAATCGTTTGAAAATCAAATTAAAAAAAAAAGTAGATTCTCTCCGCGTTGAAATCGTCGTATTTCGTGTTTAGGACTTATGTGACGATTATCTTAGCATCAACGAGATTAATTTGATTCTTGTAGATATGATATTCGACTATAGAGTCGGTATCATATTTTAAGAATGACCGTTTTTGTATAAAATTAGATAGTTTCGATAATATCGATATTAGTAACGATGAAAAAAAAAACGTAAAAACGTGACGAAATAGACGAAAAAACGAGAGAGAGAAAGGAGAAGACGGCGGCCAACGGTTTCGGACATCCGGAATCCGAGGTTCTGAGTAACGGGTGAGGGTACGTATTGGGAAGTTCACAAAGAACAGCCAACCCCGCCCGCACATTAGCGGCCTCTACTACGATATCGTTTGATTTTAAAATACGCGCGTTAGTAATACGATGAATGATATGCAAACAGTATTTTAGACTAAACATGTGAATTATGTTCGATCTACGTCGTTTAATGCATCTTTGAATCTATGTCGAAGTTGTATTTAGCATACGAGGTCCGTTTTAGTATAATAAAACAAAACAACGAAAACAAGATCCAAAGACAAAGAACAAACGAGTTAGTAACGGTTTGCAAATTGAATAAACTATGTAAATATGATGCGATGCATGATTTTGAAAAGATGAATCACGTGATGGACTTGACACGTGTTGACCGAAGTCATAAAAAATATATATCGAGACTCGAAACATGCTGAAAGACTCGCTGTTTTGCTAAATTAGGAGCCACTCGATCGAGTCATTGAGGGACTCGACCGAGTAGTCTCGAAAAAAGGTTTTTGTCTCGGGTTTTGGGGTGCCACTCGATCGAGTGGGGTAGGCACTCGATCGAGTGCCCCCTGTACAGACTGCTGTCCGGTTTGTTTTTGCTCTCGAAATTGTTTTATGAAAAATCGTTAATTTTGTTAAGTCGCGTAAAAATATAATATGATTTATACTCGACTTAAATTTTCGATATTCATTATATTCGACGCTTGATTATGGAATAAATATCGAATATTCGGAGCGACCCTTTTAGAAAAGATGTTTTGTTAATCGTTTGAAAATCAAATTAAAAAAAAGTAGATTCTCTCCGCGTTGAAATCGTCGTATTTCGTGTTTAGGACTTATGTGACGATTATCTTAGCATCAACGAGATTAATTTGATTCTTGTAGATATGATATTCGATTATAGAGTGGGTATCATAATTTAAGAATGACCGTTTTTGTATAAAATTAGATAGTTTCGATAATATCGATATTAGTAACGATGAAAAAGAAAAACGTAAAAACGTGACGAAATAGACGAAAAAACGAGAGAGAGAAAGGAGAAGACGGCGGCCAACGGTTTCGGACATCCGGAAACCGAGGTTCTAAGTAAGGGGTGAGGGTACGTGTTGGGAAGTTCACAAAGAACAGCCAACCCCGCCCGCACATTAGCGGCCTCTACTACGATATCGTTTGATTTTAGAATACGCGCGTTAGTAATACGATGAATGATATGCAAACAATATTTTAGACTAAACATGTGAATTATGTTCGATCTACGTCGTTTAATGCATCTTTGAATCTATGTCGAAGTTGTATTTAGCATGCGAGGTTCGTTTTAGTATAATAAAACAAAACAACGAAAACAAGATACAAAGACAAAGAACAAACGAGTTAGTAACGGTTTGCAAATTGAATAAACTATGTAAATATGATGCGATGCATGATTTTGAAAAGATGAATCACGTGATGGACTTGACACGTGTTGACTGAAGTCATAAAAAATATTTATCGAGACTCGAAACATGCTGAAAGACTCGTTGTTTTGCTAAATTAGGAGCCACTCCATCTAGTCATTGAGGGACTTGATAAGTGTCATTTGTAGTGCCTATTTCGTAGTGTTTTGGTCCCTTTTTCCTTGTAGAATCGCTCCTTGGGAGCGGTTTAGGGGCTTCTTATGCTTCCTTTAGCTCGTTTCAGGTTCCCGAGACCGTTCATGAAGAGTTGGAGCGATTCCGACTCGATACATACACTTTTTGGAGCCAACGAAGCTAAGGAGCGATCACTCGATGCCTTGGAGTCGACCCCGAGACCTTGGGACCCAATCCCGAGCCTCCGAGACCCGATCCCGAGTCCCGAGAATCGGTGAGAAGGCCATGAGAACCAAGGAGGGACCAAAAAGATCATAATGGAGGCCTACAAGGCTCATCCCGTTCGGGATGAGGTGCACAAACAAGGAGGTTGCTGTGAAGAGCCCATCCCGATCGGGAGCATGGCTTCCCGACCGGGACCGACCCCGTCCTGACCGGGACCATCCCGTCTCGGCCGGGACGGCCTAGCTGTAACCCGCGCCTTGTTTTCTTTCTTCTCCCTTCCATTTGTAACCCTATATATACCCCCCTCTTGTATTAAGACACCATCTTATCTTATGTTATATCCTTAAACCCTAGACTAGTTTAGGTTAGATTAGATTAGATTAGTGTAGATTAGTCGGTAATTAGTAGTTAATTTTAGTTTAAGCTTGTAATATTGGATCTCTTGAAGAATCCATCCAGGATTGACAACCTTGGTGGATGAATTTGGGTTATCTTCTATGCAAGTGTTCTCCTTTTCATTCTCTTGTTAGTTTGGTATAATCTTCTCATCCTTTTACTCTTAATCTTTGTTCATTCATCCAAGTTTACATCTTTAGTTCTTGTTTATTGTTTTCACTAGTTTGTTTGTGTATGTTTGGTTGTTTGAGTTTGTTTACCTTGTTTTTGTTAGTATTTCCTTTAGATATGTTAGAGTAGTGTTCTTGCTAGGGTTAGTAGGGCGATTAGGGTGTTAATTGGGTGATTAAGGGATTGTTGGAGTTGTTGGTGGAAGATTTGGGTTTACTCTTGGTTTGGTGCACATCATATGTTTGTTGAAATGCTTGATTGACTAGTAGTTGCAAATACTTGTTTTTCTTGCCTTTCTCTTGTGGGTGATAGTTTGTTTGTGGGTTCGGTTCCCTCACTAAGTTGCGAGAGCCCGGTGAGGACGACCCCTAGGTCGGTCTACATAGCGAGAGCCCGGATTCGACCTAGGCCTATAGCGAGCTAGTAACCCCGATTGTGTTGTGTATCGCCGAGTTGGGTTTTAGGTGGAACCTCTAGGTGAGTCTAAGTTGCGAGAGCCCGGACCAACCTAGATCACCCTACTACCTACTTCGCTCTAGTTCTCCCTTGACCATTCCGTTATCCCCTTTGACCCCGACCTAACTCTAGCCCGTTTCCTTAGTTTGTCACCTTAGTTGTAGTCTAGTTTTCTCCCCTCTCTACCATTCCTAGTTTAGCTTAGCTCGTTGACTTAGTCTAGTATTTAGGCGACCTTAGTCTAGGCTATACATTACCGTCCCCGTGGATTCGACCCGACTTACCCTATCTACCCTAGTTAGGTTAGCCGGTTATATTATTGACGGTTGGGATTCCACGACGAATCCTTCCCATCAATTTGGCGCCGTTGCCGGGGACGGTGCTAGTTTGGACTTTGTTTTCCTATTTGCTTGACTTAGTCTTTGTGTTTGCGTTTTTCTTTTTTCTTTTGGTTACTTTGCTTCTTGTGTGTGTGTGGTTTATTTCTCTCTTGTCTAGTGCCCATAAAGCACAAGGCTTCTCACGTTTGTTCTTAGTCTACATTTTGTGCTTAGAGGTGGTGACTATCTTCTTCTTGCAACTTAGAGCCGCTTTAACGGACGGTTGCTAGAATGAGTGGTTTCCAACCGGGTATGGACTATGATTTTCGAGCGAGCATGGGGTTTGATCTAAACTCCACACACTCGGGAGCCAATATGAGCTACTCCTCTTCTTCCATGAACCAAGGGTATGACATGACGTCCCCCTACCACTATCAAGCTTCTTGGGGTGACTCTAGTGGGTATGAGCCTCAAGGATATGAAAACGGCTACCAACAAGTGAACGATTACCAATCCTACGAGCATGGTGACTATTACTCGAGCTATGATTGTGAACCCACCATGTTCAATCAAGATTCACCGTATGGAAGCCAATTTCCCCAAAACCCACAATATTACCCTCCACCCCAACCACAATATGAACCCCATGACCCACAATACTACCAATCACCCCAACCTTGCTACCAACAATACGATGCCCCACCCCTTGGGCATCATCAAGATTATCAAGGAGCTTTACAAGACCCCAATGACCGCCAAATGCCAAACTTGGAGTTACGTCAATCGATGCTTCAAATGCAACAAGAAATGGCCATCCAATCGCAAAAGAATAATGAACTCTTGGCCAAACTCCGAAGGGAAAACGAGGCGAGGGATGCTCGATTAAATGCAATATCGGTTCAAACCGTAATGTCTTTATCCCGAGCATCATATTTAGATGGAGGGTGCCCACTTGAGAGAGAGGAGCAACCTAATTACGAAGCCGCCGATGTAGACCCCTTTGGAGGAGAAATTTGCTTTGAAGAACCTCAATCGTCTACCCAAAAAGAGACGGATGAGGAGATGACTCTTGGTGAAGGCATCGTTGGTAAAGAATTGGAGGAGGATAGTGAGTTGGATGGGTTGGTAGAGTTTGTGAAGTTGTTGGGTGAATTTGACAAGCCCAAGTTGCCCATGTCCGAGAATGAGGATGAGCATCAAGAGCCCCTTGCTAGTACACCGAGAGATGGTTTGGAAGAGATTGAAACCGCCGGTAGAAGTTTCGATTCTCCTCTCCAAGATGATGTGGGGCCGAGTGATGAAGATGGGGAACCACAACTTGAGGAAAGTGTGGGGGTGTGCATTGAGGAGATGAGGCCAAAGCCGATTTTTGTGCCTTGTTTCTTGGAGATGAAGCTTGCTAATGATTGGAGGCGGTGCCTAGGGAGGAAGAGGTCGGTGAAGCTCGTAGAATGGATAGACCCCGGTGATGACATGAAAGATGATGTCGGGTCTTTTGATTCCTACTTCTTGCCTCCTCCTTGGAGGCCGTGGAGGTCGGTTAAGCTTGAGCGCTTCTTGGGCCTTCACTATGATGTCGGTAGCGCGTTCGACTTACTCCTCCATGCCCTCGAGAGCTATGGTTGAAGAATGGAGTCCACCATCCTAGGTTTGACGGAGTTCCTAAAAGAACCGTCATGTTGTATATTCCCCTCTCATCTTCTTTAGAGTACTTGTGCTTGTATTTGTGTTTTTTGTTTCTAGGACTCCTTTGTTTTTGTGGGATTCTTGTATTTGATTTGGTATTTTGATGAGCGATGTGAGGGAGTGAATTTGATGTGTACTTTGAGTTTATTGTGATAGGTGAAGTGAAGGTGACTCCTAGAAAGGAGTAGTTGATGATGGAGTTTGGTTTGCAAGCGAGGGAGTCGGTTTTTGAAGCTTATGATAAGCTTTTGGGCTTGGGGAAAGCAAAAAAGACTCATCCCGACCGGGAAGAGGGCTTCCCGACCGGGAAGGATGAGGAATCCCGACCGGGAAGGAGCCATCCCGATCGGGATGAAGGTGCAAAAGTTTGGACTCACTGGAGTGCATTCCCGACCGGGACGAGAGCTTCCCGATCGGGAAGGGTTTATCAACCCGATCGGGACCATCCGTCCCGACCGGGATGGTCCCCTTTGTCTCCACCCATCCATTATACCCCCTCCCAACCTCCCTACCCCTCCTTGTTCCTATCATATGACCCATACACCTCACTTTACACCGAGATCCACATCAAATCCCACCCCCCTCGCACCATTACTACCTCTACCATGCGGTTTTATCAAGCTTGAAGAGGGATAACAACAAAGACGACAAGCAACGTGCCTACATTGATCTATGAGACGATGGAGCGAGTGAGTTACTAGACGATTGGTTTTGGTAACTATCCTTACTTTTCCGTCTTTTATTGCTTGTTTTTCTCTTGTTTGCCCCCTTCCCCTTGAGTCATGGTATCTTGGTGGCCTTCGAGGCCTCGGTGGTTGTTGCTCCCGACTCTCGATGATGTGACTACATCGAGAGTCATTTTCAAAATCCAAAATTTACAAGATTTTCACTTTCTCTTTTTGAGGATTTAGTCGGATTTAGGCGGAATCCGGGCTAGGTGACTTGATTACACCTAGCCCTCCCCTCCCATTTCCTTTTATTTCCTTCTTTTTATTTCTTCCCCCATCCATATCTTTTTCTCGTCTCGGCCCATGGTGACTTGACTACACCCCGGCCGGACACCTTCTACCCTTTTCTCCACTTTTCTTTTTGATTTTTAGCTTTACTTTCGTAGTTTCTTTTCTTTTTCTTTTGTCTCTCCGCACACTACGATTGAGCATATGAGGACATTGCTCAGTTTAAGTGTGGGGGAGCGATATTCTATCATAGTTAGTTTTATTTTCTTAGCTTTTTCGGAAAAAAATCTTAAAAACCCTAAAAATTTGAAAAATTTCACAAAAAAATCAAAAAGATTTTCTTTTGTGTGTTTTCCTTTTTTGTCATTGTGTCGGATATTTGTTTTGTGTGCGTGTTTCGCCTCCCTTTCCCTTATAGGTTGCTTTAATCGCCGTTAACTTTGGAAGCTTTCAAAACTCCCGGTAACATCTTATCCCTTTTTCTTCTTTACCGCTTGTGGAGTTTGGAGGAGATTGTGATGTTGTGTGCTCGGGTGGAGCTTTGTAAAGTGTGGTTGATTTGGTGGCTTGTTTGGATGATCGGGGTGGTGTTTTTGTTGTGTATGAGTTCGTTTTATTTTGTTCTTGTTTTGTTGCCTTTACTTCTTTTTCTTTCGTTCTCGTTGAGTCTTTGTTTGTGTGTGTATTTGTGTCTTGTGTGTAAATGGTTTTCAAAAATCCGGTTTAGAGGCTAGTGTATGAGTGTCTACTTTCCCTTCCTAGTAGTATAAATCGAGTCTTGGACTTTAGTCTAGTAGAATGACCCTAAATCAACGATTTCGTTGGTCCTTTGCCTTGAGTCCACCTAGCTTACTAGGAATTTACTACGGGATTTGCACTTTTGACCATTATGACCACCCACGGTGTGAAAAGGCCTTGGTTACCGAGTCTCGTCCCTTAGGTGACCGTGTTTAGGATTGCTTGATTAGTCCAAGTTCTCCCCTTTTTGTGGGTTCGGAGGGAAATCGCGACTCCCAACTTACCCATTCACCTACCTCATACACATCTCCACACAATAAAATGCAATTTGTTGATTCTCTCTTTCTTGTTACACATTGAAATGCCAAAAATGCCAAATCTTGCCAAAAAGGGCAAAGAAAAGAAAAAGAAAAGAAAAAAAAATGAAAGAAAGAAAAGAATGAAGAAAAAGAAAAGGCACAAAAGCCAAAAAGAAAATAGAAAAGAAGAAAAAGAAATGGCATGGCAAAACAAATCAAAACGTCAAAAAGAAAGAAAATGCCAAAAGAAAACCCGTCTCACAAAAATAAATCCCCACAAAAATAAGCCTTTTTCCGACTTTTGCCGTGAAGAGCCTACCAAAGGACCGAGTCCAAAGGAAGGATGATAGCGGCATTAGTCGGCCTTCCCTCATTTTGCATGTTTTCCACCTTTTTACTTGGACTAGTTAGGCGGTTTTGGACACGGGACGACCCTCTTGGCTCACGCTAAAGGGGGCGTGGTCTCACTTACCTACAGTGTCGACTAACACCGTGGTTCTTCACTTTCCCATTCCGCCGATCGTCTCGTAGTACGTTTTTAGAAAGTTAGGAGGACCTAGGTAAGTTACCAACGTTTTTGTTGCTTTATCGTCATACTATTAGGGTTTAGTTCACCTTGATTTGTATTGCTAGCTTGGGAACGTTGTCACTTACCTCGAGTCCTAAACCGGTGTTTCATCCACCGCTTTTTGAGGGAAGCGGTATTTCTTTTGTTTTGGGTGCAACCGATTATGTATTTGTTCGTGTGTTTGTTTGTTTATGTGTTTTGTGTCCGGTTGCATCCACAGTTTTGTCGCAAGACCCAACTTGCCTTGCGGAGTGCACTTGTCCTCTAAGTGCACTCGCGTGAGTTGAAGGGGCGTAGGGTGCGCTAATACCCACTCGGATAGTTTAGTAGTAGTATGTGCTTACTCGAGGGCGAGTAAGGGTTAAGTGTGGGGGAGTTGATAAGTGTCATTTGTAGTGCCTATTTCGTAGTGTTTTGGTCCCTTTTTCCTTGTAGAATCGCTCTTTGGGAGCGGTTTAGGGGCTTCTTATGCTTCCTTTAGCTCGTTTCAGGTTCCCGAGACCGTTCATGAAGAGTTGGAGCGATTCCGACTCGATACATACACTTTTTGGAGCCAACGAAGCTAAGGAGCGATCACTCGATGCCTTGGAGTCGACCCCGAGACCTTGGGACCCAATCCAGAGCCTCTGAGACCCGATCCCGAGTCCCGAGAATCGGTGAGAAGCCCATGAGAACCAAGGAGGGACCAAAAAGATCATAATGGAGGCCTACAAGGCTCATCCCGTTCGGGATGAGGTGCACAAACAAGGAGGTTGCTGTGAAGAGCCCATCCCGATCGGGAGCATGGCTTCCCGACCGGGACCGACCCCGTCCCGACCGGGACCATCCCGTCTCGGCCGGGACGGCCTAGCTGTAACCCGCGCCTTGTTTTCTTTCTTCTCCCTTCCATTTGTAACCCTATATATACCCCCCTCTTGTATTAAGACACCATCTTATCTTATGTTATATCCTTAAACCCTAGACTACTTTAGGTTAGATTAGATTAGATTAGTGTAGATTAGTCGGTAATTAGTAGTTAATCTTAGTTTAAGCTTGTAATATTGGATCTCTTGAAGAATCCATCCAAGATTGACAACCTTGGTGGATGAATTTGGGTTATCTTCTATGCAAGTGTTCTCCTTTTCATTCTCTTGTTAGTTTGGTATAATCTTCTCATCCTTTTACTCTTAATCTTTGTTCATTCATCCAAGTTTACATCTTTAGTTCTTGTTTATTGTTTTCACTAGTTTGTTTGTGTATGTTTGGTTGTTTGAGTTTGTTTACCTTGTTTTTGTTAGTATTTCCTTTAGATATGTTAGAGTAGTGTTCTTGCTAGGGTTAGTAGAGCGATTAGGGTGTTAATTGGGTGATTAAGGGATTGTTGGAGTTGTTGGTGGAAGATTTGGGTTTCCTCTTGGTTTGGTGCACATCACATGTTTGTTGAAATGCTTGATTGACTAGTAGTTGCAAATACTTGTTTTTCTTGCCTTTCTCTTGTGGGTGATAGTTTGTTTGTGGGTTCGGTTCCCTCACTAAGTTGCGAGAGCCCGGTGAGGACGACCCCTAGGTCGGTCTACGTAGCGAGAGCCCGGATTCGACCTAGGCCTATAGCGAGCTAGTAACCCCGATTGTGTTGTGTATCGCCGAGTTGGGTTTTAGGTGGAACCTCTAGGTGAGTCTAAGTTGCGAGAGCCCGGACCAACCTAGATCACCCTACTACCTCCTTCCCTCTAGTTCTCCCTTGACCATTCCGTTATCCCCTTTGACCCCGACCTAACTCTAGCCCGTTTCCTTAGTTTGTCACCTTAGTTGTAGTCTAGTTTTCTCCCCTCTCTACCATTCCTAGTTTAGCTTAGCTCGTTGACTTAGTCGAGTATTTAGGCGACCTTAGTCTAGGCTATACATTACCGTCCCCGTGGATTCGACCCGACTTACCCTATCTACCCTAGTTAGGTTAGCCGGTTATATTATTGACGGTTGGGATTTCACGACGAATCCTTCCCATCAGGACTCGACCGAGTGGTCTCGAAAAAAGGTTTTTGTCTCGGGTTTTGGGGTGCCACTCGATCGAGTGCCCCCCTGTACAGACTGTTGTCCGGTTTGTTTTTGCTCTCGAAATTGTTTTATGAAAAATCGATAATTTTGTTAGGTCGCGTAAAAATATAATATGATTTATACTCGACTTAAATTTTCGATATTCATTATATTCGACGCTTGATTATGGAATCAATATCGAATATTCGGAGCGACCCTTTTAGAAAAGATGTTTTGTAAATCGTTTGAAAATCAAATTAAAAAAAAAAGTAGATTCTCTCCGCTTTGAAATCGTCGTATTTCGTGTTTAGGACTTATGTGACGATTATCTTAGCATCAACGAGATTAATTTGATTCTTGTAGATATGTTATTCGACTATAGAGTCGGTATCATGTTTTAAGAATGACCGTTTTTGTATAAAATTAGATAGTTTCGATAATATCGATATTAGTAACGATGAAAAAGAAAAACGTAAAAACGTGACGAAATAGACGAAAAAACGAGAGAGAGAAAGGAGAAGACGGGATTTGAATTTACACCCTCAACCTACATGCTTTGTACTCTCGGAACGGGGCTCGTCTAGTTGTGACTTAGGCACGGGAGCGTCGAGATGATATAGGAAGAGTTATGGTGGTTTATGATTGGGAAGGGATTTGACGAGTTTTGCTCTCGGGTTTGTATATGGTTTTCCTAAAATTGCCTAGAATTTTGGGTTGTGAATGGATCTTGTGTCGGGAATGTATCGCTTAGGATGTTGATGGTCGCAAGGTTGTTAATTGTTTGTATGGAAGTTGTATAGTTATGATAGATGGATGATATGAATGAATGTGTGCAAAGGGATCTATTTATAGGGGATGTTCCCGATCCCGATTAGGAGAGATAGTCTTGCTTGGGTGAGAAGAAAGACTGTTTTGGATAGGAAATGCAACAATTCGAGAGGAAATAGGATTCCGTTACTTGGTGGGAAAGAAATCCCATCCGGCTGGAAAAGGAGTCACTCGACCGAGTGACGTCTGGTACTCGGTCGAGTGCCCGGTTTCGACACCGGTTCAGCGTGTTTTGTGAGCTCACTCGTTCGAGTGAGCTGGTCCACTCGATCGAGTGGGTCTAGCTCGGGTAGAAGGTCACGAGGAAAGCCAACAATTATACCCATATGTAAACCCCGGAACCATAACAGAAATTGCGTACCTTCAAGTGTGGTAGATTTGGACATAATAGTCAATCTTTCCGGATTCGCTCCGCCTTACAGCCTTGACACAAAGAGAAGCAACTTGGACAAAAAAAGAAGTGACTTGGACGTTTTCCTCGACTTTTTGTAAAGGGCCTCAGTCTTCCGTTTGTGGGATAGAAAGTCTTTTCAATTTGAGTTCTTCACACTTTTTTAGAGATCGAATTCTATCTCTAATGGAATTGTTTATTATTTTGTGTAGCTGATTTTTGTAGTATTCGACTTCAAGTCGGATTTGTGGGGTAACGCGGCAGATATTTATGCCTCAGAAATATCTTTGACCGGGGTTTGACTCGGTCGCTAAAAGACGGTTTTGCCCTTGGTGTCGGATTCGACCCAAATTAGTCTTATTTGACTCGAAACGACCCACTGGGCCTGAATTTGAGGTTGGTTCTGTGAGATTTGTACTCCATAAAAAGCTCAAGCTCAAGCCAAATGCCAATGATTTTGAGCCCATGTTCGAGTATATTAAAGCATGTTTGCGTCCGATCATCATCGGGTGTTTTTTTTTGGAAACTGCTATAGACACCTAGCGGCCAAATGTGGGTGTCTACATATCCCATGTTAAAAAATTATGATAAGCTTGAATGGAGGTTTATAGAATTCACGTTGCGAGACATGAACCTTCCCACCCGAATGGTAGCGACCAATATGAAGTGTATTAAATCCGCAGTACTTAATGTCTTATGGAACGGGGCAAAGACGGATAATTTTTAGCCGACCCGAGGAATCCGTCAAGGAGACCAACTATCTCCGTACCTCTTTAATATGTGCATGGAAAAGCTAAGCCAACTGATTGTAGACGCTCATGAAGGGAGTAAGTGGTTGGGTATCCGCACCAGCAGGCCAGGGGAGGCCCGATACTAACTCATCTTTTCTTCGCCGATGACTTGGTTTTGTTCGGGGAGGCGACATCAAGTGAAGCACAGAGCATGAAAAGGTGCCTTGACATGTTTTGCGAAGCATCCGGACTAAAAATTAGCCTGGCAAAATCCAAAGTATATTTCACCCCTAATACGGATCAGGAAATCAATGGACCAAGTTACTAGTATTTTGGGGATAGAAAAGACGACTGATCTAGGGACGTATCTGGGCATGACAACGTTCAATGGAAAGGTCGCGAAAGAGAATTTTGATTTTATTATCAACAAAGTGGACAAACGTCTCACAGGCTGGAAGGCGAGGCATTTATCACTTAGGGGTCGAGCGACTCTTAAACAATCGACTCTCTCGACAATCCCTTTGTATGCTATGCAAACGACAAAAATTCCAAGATCTATCTGTGATGATTTGGATAAGAAATCGCGGCGGTTCTTGTGGGGTGGAACGACATTTGGTATCCTGGAATACGGTCACGAAAGAAAGAACAGGGGCGGACTTGGATTACGTTCCATGCGTCAGGTAAACACCGCTTTCATGACAAAATTGGGTTGCTCTCGGAACCTAATGCTCTGTGGGCCCGAGTTTTAAGACATAAATATTGTAAGGGTCGGTGTGATATAGACATGTTCGGAGTTGGACCGAATAGTTCGAATGCTTGGAAAGGTATAGTAGACGCGTTCTCAACGTTGAAGAAAGGGGTCAACTCGTCTATCGGTAATAGGAAAAGAACCATGTTATGGGCGCATGCCTGGGCTACACCTAAGCCACTTGAGGAGTTAGCCAATTCAGAGATTCCAGAAGCACTCCAAGACGTGACAGTGGAAGAGATGTGGGACAACAATACAGGTTGGAAATGGGGTTTATTTGCAGATTTTTTTTGAGAGCTCCGTACTAAAAACGATTGCCTCATTTGACGTAGTCCCGGGAGATGAATATGAATATACCTTTTATTGGGCACCCACGTCTAATGGCAAATTCACGGTGAAATCTGATGTTCACCTGTTGCGGAATGAGTTGGAGACTGAGACGGATAGCTTATGGAATTTGCCCTGGAAAGTTTGGGTACCTCAACGTGTTCGTATTTTCCTTTACATGACAGGATCATGACAAATGCTAATCGGACCCGTCGAGGCCTCACGGACGACCCTTATTGTTCGGAATGCGTGGTTGCCAAGGAAGACTTGATGCATTTGTTGCGTGAATGTGGGATGGCCAGGTACTTGTGGGGGAAAGTTAATACCCCATCCTTCTTTTATAACCAAATTAATAACTGTTGAGAGTGGCTGATACTTAATATGTCTAAGTGTGAGGAACCCAGAATGGAGAATTGGCCAATTGTATTCTCGATGAGTATTTGGTGGCTATGGAAATGGTGGAATAACTGCACTTTTGGTAGATTGGAAGAGATGCCAGTTAATAAACATGAGTTTCTAATACAAAGGGTGAAGGAGGTCATCAAGGCAAGAGAATCTAAGTTGATATCATGGTGAAATGGGTCGGACCACCGACGGACTGGATCGTTTTGAATATCAATGGTGCTTCGAAAGGCAATCCCGAACCTGCTGGAGCAGGTGGAATTTTCCGAGATCCTCAGGAAGTTTGCTTTATGCTTTCTCGGAGTGTTTAGGTTGTGCCACGGTCACACGAGCGGAACTTATGGCCCTTAGACGTGGCTTGTTACTGGCCAGGGAACGTAATTTCTTTCAATTGATTATCTAGACGGACACCAGAGTGATCACAAATATGATACAGAATGAAGATATAACTGCTTTGTGTAGACACCCGCATTTTGACTGCCACGTGTCAATGGTAGTCTCCGAAAAACACCCGATGATGATTGGACGTCAACATGACTTGGTATACTCGGACTTGGGCTCGGAATTCATAATATCCGACATGGACTTTTTAGCGGAGTAAAATCTCACAAAACAGACCTCAAATTCAGGCCAAGTGGGCCGTTTCGAGCAAAATGAGACTAATTTGGGCCAAAACCGACACCAAAAATAATTCCCGTCTTTTGGCGACCGGGTCAAAACCCGGTCAAAGACGAAACCGTCTCATAAATCAGCCAAGTTCATTTGGCGCACAAATCAGAATTCAAAAAAGCAATCAAAACCAACAAGATCAAATCTTTCCTTATTTGTCTCACCCAATTGATCCACTCGATCGAGTGGATTGACCCACTCGGTCGAGTGGAGCGCCTTGAAATGGACTTGGCCCATTTTCAAAGGCACTCGATCGAGTGCACTAGGGCCACTCAATCGAGTGCCCCTAGGTCGAGGGGTGAGGCCTATAAATACCGCTTCACCCCCATGCATTTGAAAGACTTTTGACAATCACTTTTTACCCTACATTTTTCAGCTACATTTACCCTACTTCAACCCTACCATTCTACACATCAAAGCCTTAGAAAATCTAAGCAAAAAACCTACAAAAACCGAGTTCTTGTCCCTCGATAAACCGACACATACACACATACACCCATACACACCCTAACTCGCATACATCCTCGATACTCCCAAGCCGTGCCGCTATTTACGAGTCCATTTCCGAGGCCAATACCTAGCATGTATGTTGAGGGTGTCCTAAATTCCCTTTCAATCTTTATTTACTCCGTCATTTTGTTCACCTTTATTGTATTATGATCGTAGTAACACCGACACTAACACTAACGTTCTTTATACTTTTTGCATCTTTATTTTTGTATCGTCATTTTTACTACTAACATCATTAATCATACCGCGTATATATAGTATTAACATCAAAAGTCGGTTTTAAAACGTTGGACTACGATGATCACTTTTGGTCCGTCTAATCCCTTTACGAGCAACGACGGAGGTGGAGCCCTTTCGAGGAGCCCCGCCCCAATGTACTCAAGGGCGTGACGTGATCGTGATCCGTCGTAGTTGAACGTATTTAATACCATTTCCATAATTGGTTCGAGACCCGTTGACACGAATACCGACATCACATAACCCGAAAGGGTTATTTTCGATGTCGTGACGTAGAGGGATGCATCTCGTTACTAATTCAAAATTTCCTAATCTAACGATAAAATATTTCCACAAAATCCCGATGACGGTATTATATTCGTTCATACACGATTATAGTACCGGAGGTCGAGCTAAGTACGAATCGTGCAATATTCGTATTTGGTTAGGCCGACTATCGATTTCAAGTCATAAAACGAAGCGAGTTACCACTCGTACAGGGGGCACTCGACCGAGTGCCATAGGCCACTCGATCGAGTAGCACCCCAAAAAGTGGTCAGTAGCCACGTTAAACGTGCACTCGACCGAGTCACACCACGACTCGGTCGAGTGGGTCCTGTAACCCACAAAACCGAGGGGTTTGACCCACAATTCAAACCCCGACCCTTTTATCGACTTTAGTCATCACGTGCAAAGACTATCACGTGACTATCCCATTTTCAAAACTATACACATCACGACACGTAGAACGACTTTGACCACTTTGACGTGATAAGTCGGGACAAGACTACGGGACGTGAGAATAGGCTAGCAATATGCCACAGTCTCATGTTCCCGTCCTTCGTTTAATATGCGACGTAATGCGTATTTAATCGGGGTTAGTCCGTCTACATATTTTCGTGGTCTAGTTTATATACGGGTCCGTCTCTTTCATTATATCGCGTTATTTTTATTCCATTCATTATTTTTACGTAACGTGGTATTGTGAATTCCGGGTTGTATTTCCGCCCGTGTAACTTGTACGTTATTTATTTATTTTCGAGCTTCGTTTATTTACTTGCTTTTACGCTTTATAAATGAACCTCACATGCTAAATCACTTCGACGAATAACAAGATGCATTAAATGACGTAGTTAACGCAAAATTCACATGCTTAGACAAAACGCTGTTTGCATATCATTTAATTATTTTACTAGCGCGCGTACACGAACACGAACGATGTCTTAGTAGAGGCCGCCATGTGCGGGCGGGGTTGGGTGTCCTTTGTGGGCTTCCCAACACGTACCCTCACCCCTTACTCAGAACCTTTGGTTTCCGGATGTCCGAAACCCTTGGTGCACGAGAGTCATTCTTTACACGATTACCGGTATAGATGGTATCGGTATCGCAATGCAAAGAGACGAGCCCCATGAACTCTGAAATCGGAGTGGGCTTACTTTGTGTACAGCCCATGACGACATAGAGTGGGCTCGTATGGTTCCGAATAACCACAAAATTCGGTGGCGACTCCATTTTGACTTAAATTTCGAACCCGAGAACAATCTTACCACGAGATTCATTCGCCTACCCAAACCCGCGCTTCGCCGCGTCGGGGTGGACCTACGTCATGTCCACAATTTGGCGACTCCGCTGGGGATACCTGATGTACCACATGTCATCGGGGTTCCTAGGGTGAGACTCGAAGAGAAATCGTTCGTAGATTAGTGTGCGCGCATTAGTTTAATGATTCATGCATAACCCAAATTTGCCCGGGCCGGTTACTTGTGACCGACGTCCCACTATACCACGGTGCATTCCTACATGGGTGCGCTAAAGACATCGATGGTGGAACTCGTCTCGGTTTCGCGGCATGTCCTAAGACCAACTCGGCTTAGGGAGTCCGTCCATCACACGAGAAAGCCATCGTTGTTGGTATAGACCCTATTTTGACCGACCGAGACTTAGCGTAATGCATACATAAGCGTCGTTATAATGCTTGTTTGACTACGTGCTACTTGGTTTCCGTGTCATTTTTCAAAAACCGTCATTTCAAAATTGCATCTTTCCAAAATACCAAATTTCAAAAAACCCGAAATACTGTCCGTTTCGGGACCCATCTTTCCAAAATACCAAATTTTGAAAAACCCGAAATACTGTCCGTTTCGGGACCCGTCTTTTCAAAATATCCAATTTCAAAAAACTCGGAATGCTGCCAAAATTTAGACTTACGATTTGACTCAAAACAAGCCTTTTTTTAGCCGGCATGCTATCCATTTCAATTCGAATTTCCGATCCACCATTCGATTTTCGAATTTTCAAAATTCAATTTCAATTTTCAAATCTTCGTGATGCCATTCGCGATTTTCAAATCCTCGAGATTCCATTCTCGATTCTCAAATCTCCGAGATGTCGTTTTCGATTCTCAAATCTTCGGGATCTCATCTTCAATTTTCAAATTTTCGGAAATTTATTTTCGATATTCAAATTTTCAAAATTCCAAAAATTCAACTTTTCAAAAAACCGGTCTTGTCGGCATGCTGCCAATTTTAAAAAAACGGGATCGTCTCCCAATTTTTTCAAAACGCGAAATTACTCGCAACCACTCCAACATTTCAAAATGCCCGGTCCTATTGGCCCACTACCAATTTCAGGACCGTCCTCTCAATTTTCAAAATTCAATCATTTTTCAAAACCTTCCGATTATAGGACCTACCGTAATCCGTGTGTCGGGTCTTTTTATGATTTGTCGAAGGTCGTTAGCGTCGAAACTCCGTCGATCCTACATCACGGGTTTCTTCCCCATCCTAGTCCGCCTTTTTCTAAAGGCACAACCGACCAACACGAGTCATACACTCGTAAATGGAAGGTTCATAAACACACGAGTCCTAACTAGAAAGTCACACGCAATTTTCCCTCCGACAGGACGGTCCTCACGACCTTTCCTAAGGGAATTTCGCCCATCTTTCAATCCGTTAGTCGCGTCATCTCAATTCAAGAGTCCTTTAACTTAAGGGTCTACCCTAATCACAGGGTCTATCCTTATTCAAGTCAAGTCAAGGGTCTCTAGCGTCGAAACTCTGCCGATCTTACATCGCAAGTTTCTTCCCTTACCCTGTCTGCCTTTTTCTCGAGGCCGAGTCAACCTTTTACAAGGCATAGCCCTGTGGCTAAAGGTTCGTGATCCTTACATCTAAGGGTCACTCGTCCAACACTCGAGTCTTAGCAAAACTTACAATCTCACTCGGGGGGCTACCCTTTAGGAGAGCGATCAATCACGGTTGCTCTGAGGGTCATGTCTTACACGTGTTGTCTCACGTACCCCACTTTTGAGTCACTTAGATGCCACATCATCTGAGTCCTATAAGAGTCCTTAATCTCACTTGGGGACTATTCTCCGACGGGGCGATTAACCACAGTCGCTTCGAGAATCGCACCTTGCTTTTTTTAGGAGAGTCAAACCCGAGTCAAACCCGAGTTGTCTTTCCTCCCGCGCAATTTCCTATGCCTTGGCGTGTTTGGGTTCCGAAGCAACATTTCTGATTACGTGGGTATTCTCGCAGAGTATGGCACCCACAACCGGGAATAGGGACATGGAAAACACCATCAAGGAACTGAAGGCTTTGCTAGAAACAATGGTTAGTAGGCATGCCATAACCGAAACTCATATAGGGTTCCTGAAAACCAACCAAGAGGCCATGAATGCTCGTTTAACTGTCATCGAACGACAAGACCTCGATTCTGGATCGGTCAATACTGGGCCATTTGCCAAATTGATCAGCACGGTGCGTGAGCTCGAACAACAGTTCCATGCCTCCCAAGGGAATAACATTCATATTGAAAACTCCCGAGACTATACACCCATTAGTGAGAAACTACCAACAGATCTCAATCTAGAAGGGTTACCCATATTCGAAGGGACGGAGGATCCATTACTAGGCTTACACCCTACAAAGGTTTAGCTCCACAAGCCTAATCCAACCGATGGGCCCACCCCCATATCCACCCACAACATCAAAGGGAGAGATAGCCGTGAAAAAAAAAAAAAAAAAAAACTGGACAAAAAAAATCATAAGTCCAAGGAAAAAGCAAAAGGCCCAAAACAAAAGAGCTGGCCATCAAAAAAGAACTCTCAGCATCCCCCGACCAGATACGGTCAATCCCACGACCGGGGCTAAGAGGTCAAAAAAAAAAAAAAAAAACAAAAACAAAAACAAAAAATTCAAATACCCACGACCATAGTCAACGGTCAACTCAAGTGAAAGTCCCTTGTCCGGGAACGGTCAATTCAAAAATATCATTAAAACCCATGACCAGGGCTAAAAGGTCAGCCAAAAAATATTCAAGAACCCATGACTGTAGTGAAAACGGTCAAATAGGGGAGAGACAATCAAGCTGGTTAGCTAACACCACACTTAGCCTTCCCACATTGCAACCCTCAAAACCTTCTCGAGACCTAGGCTAGAGACAGCCCGGAATTTTGAGGATTCAAGCTCCATAGGGTACACCCTAACCATTTAGAGCCAGACATGGAAATCAGATCCCGTATTATCAAACCTACTCCAATTGAAGTTCGAGTCATTTTTACTCGACTTCCCCCCTTTCCTACCACATTACAAAACCTTACCCTCGAAGCCTAAGCTCCACAAAATAAAGCTCCAGATGTCAAAACATCAAAGCCACTCATTGCCTGGCTCCACATTTTCAAAAACGTCCAAACCAGTTACCAACCCCAAACACGGGAACTCAACCTGCGGTCGGCATAGAACATGCCCAAATAGTTCACACCACCTCTGGGGGCTACCCCGGATAACGCTCACAGTCACGGGATCAACATCCTAACTGTTCCAGCCCTTTGATCAAGACATCATTGGGAACACACCTAGCCTACAGCATCACTATGGCTAGTTACACACAAAGCAGGCACAATAACATGTCTTTCAAACCACTGAACTACGGCTTGGTTTGATTTCACTACACGTGAATACGTAGGCAGCCTTTCAACAAGGGCACAACCACCCACATTGACACAAATTCAAAAAGCACCGTCATTCCGGTCACGACACTGTCATGTTCTTAACAGTTAGCTTTGTCATCCTGGGGGCTTCTCTTAGGCAGAAGTTCTCCACCCACTCACATATTCCAAGTGACTTTCAAAAACTAGCCTCCTTTCTATAGAGTGTCCTAGTACTCGGCTCAGTCAAAGACGAGAATCTGTCAGGGACTCGAAGGAACACCTACTTTGGGAATGTATCCCAAAACACAAAAATTCAAAGAGCACTAGCGGCATTGCTACTGCTAAGCCTTGTCCTACAGGAACAGTCTCATTACAGACTACTGCAATTCCCCTGTACCGGATCCTTCCCAGTTTGAAGTTTGACCGTGTTGCCACTCGCCTAGGCCACGGAATAGCGCAACTTGAGAGTCTTGTCATCTTAGGTGGCCCACCCCCCTACCGAGTCACAGTCCAACCCCTTCGGGATTCCAAGTCGTGTCTGTCAACTCGTCCTGTCACGTCCAGAGTCGAGTCTGTCGGTATGTCTCTCTTCAAAATTCTTGCTTTGAAATTTGCAAAACTTAGCCATTTGAGAAAATCATTTTCGACAAGGTCAAAATTCGGTCTATTTAAACTGCAAGTTTCTTTTCTACCCCTTTCAATTTTGAAAAACCTATCTCCTAGCACGTGAGTTGCTTTCAGGACTTCGACTTCAAAATGAAGCAAAAATCATTTTCCCCAGCGCAAGCCAGTCTATAGATGCCAACTGCATTTACTATGTGCTATCTTGCTATGCCTGCTATTTCTGCCTATGTATCTAACATTTCAGGTGCCAGCTAGTGCTTCCCAACGGAACAACAAAGGCGGTGTTTCTCCTGAAATGCTACATGCAAGTTGTCATGTGTCGGCATACGGGTACACCCAAGACTTCAGAAGCAAGTCCCCGCGCAGCAACTTTTCTCCCCAGCGAGAGTCGGTGTTTTGTCTATGTGTTACATACAAGTTGTTATGTGTCAGCATACAGGTACACTCCAGACTTCAGAAGCAAGTCTCCGCGAAACTATTAAATTCCCCAACGGAGTCAGCTTTTCCCCGGTATGCTACATCCAAGATGTGATGTGTCGGCATACGGGTACACCTACTCCCCAAAAAGAGGCAAGTTTCACTCCCCACGGAACATCATCATCAGCTCAGGTACGACTCAAGGCCTTGAAAGCAAGCTCGTACAGCTCACATATCTCCTCAGCGGAACGCCCGAGGCGGCATCCCCCACATGCAAACACGCCCAGGACCTATGCCTGGCTCAGGTATGATTTCTATCTTATGGCTGGCGAGCCCTTTCACGCGAGTCTACTGGACTATAAACGACCCGACCGGAAGGCTGCCAGGTCGTAATCTGCGATTGGCCTGGTAGCTACTCTGACTTTCGCCTTGTCCAAGCCTCAGTCAGAGTGGGGGCTCTGTAGACACCCGCATTTCGATTGCCACGTGTCTATGGTAGTCTCCGAAAAACACCCGATGATGATTGGACGTCAACATGACTTGGTATACTCGGACTTGGGCTCGGAATTCATAATATCCGACATGGACTTTTTAGCAGAGTAAAATCTCACAAAACAGACCTCAAATCAGGCCAAGTGGGCCGTTCCGAGCAAAATGAGACTAATTTGGGCCAAAACCGACACCAAAAATAATTCCCGTCTTTTGGCGACCGGGTCAAAACCCGGTCAAAGACGAAACCGTCTCATAAATCAGCCAAGTTCATTTGGCGCACAAATCAGAATTCAAAAAAGCAATCAAAACCAACAAGATCAAATCTTTCCTTATTTGTCTCACCCAATTGATCCACTCGATCGAGTGGATTGACCCACTCGGTCGAGTGGAGCGCCTTGAAATGGACTTGGCCCGTTTTCAAAGGCACTCGATCGAGTGCACTAGGGCCACTCAATCGAGTGCCCCAAGGTCGAGGAGTGAGGCCTATAAATACCGCTTCACCCCCATGCATTTGAAAGACTTTTGACAATCACTTTTTACCCTACATTTTTCAGCTACATTTACCCTATTTCAACCCTACCATCCTACACATCAAAGTCTTAGAAAATCTAAGCAAAAAACCTACAAAAACCGAGTTCTTGTCCCTCGATAAACCGACACATACACACATACACCCATATACACCCTAACTCGCATACATCCTCGATACTCCCAAGCCGTGCCGCTATTTACGAGTCCATTTCCGAGGCCAATACCTAGCATGTATGTTGAGGGTGTCCTAAATTCCCTTTCAATCTTTATTTACTCCGTCATTTTGTTCATCTTTATTGTATTATGATCGTAGTAACACCGACACTAACACTAACGTTCTTTATACTTTTTGCATCTTTATTTTTGTATCGTCATTTTTACTACTAACATCATTAATCATACCACGTATATATAATATTAACATCAAAAGTCGGTTTTAAAACGTTGGACTACGATGATCACTTTTGGTCCGTCTAATCCCTTTACGAGCAACGACGGAGGTGGAGCCCTTTCGAGGAGCCCCGCCCCAATGTACTCAAGGGCGTGACGTGATCGTGATCCGTCGTAGTTGAACGTATTTAATACCATTTCCATAATTGGTTCGAGACCCGTTGACACGAATACCGACATCACATAACCCGAAAGGGTTAGTTTCAATGTCGTGACGTAGAGGGATGCATCTCGTTACTAATTCAAAATTTCCTAATCTAACGATAAAATATTTCCACAAAATCCCGATGACGGTATTATATTCGTTCATACACGATTATAGTACCGGAGGTCGAGCTAAGTACGAATCGTGCAATATTCGTATTTGGTTAGGCCGACTATCGATTTCAAGTCATAAAACGAAGCGAGTTACCACTCGTACAGGGGGCACTCGACCGAGTGCCATAGGCCACTCGATCGAGTAGCACCCCAAAAAGTGGTCAGCAGCCACGTTAAACGTGCACTCGACCGAGTCACACCACGACTCGGTCGAGTGGGTCCTGTAACCCACAAAACCGAGGGGTTTGACCCACAATTCAAACCCCGACCCTTTTATCGACTTTAGTCATCACGTGCAAAGACTATCACGTGACTATCCCATTTTCAAAACTATACACATCACGACACGTAGAACGACTTTGACCACTTTGACGTGATAAGTCGGGACAAGACTACGGGACGTGAGAATAGGCTAGCAATATGCCACAGTCTCATGTTCCCGTCCTTCGTTTAATATGCGACGTAATGCGTATTTAATCGGGGTTAGTCCGTCTACATATTTTCGCGGTCTAGTTTACATACGGGTCCGTCTCTTTCATTATATCGCGTTATTTTTATTCCATTCATTATTTTTACGTAACGTGGTATTGTGAATTCCGGGTTGTATTTCCGCCCGTGTAACTTGTACGTTATTTATTTATTTTCGAGCTTCGTTTATTTACTTGCTTTTACGCTTTATAAATGAACCTCACATGCTAAATCACTTCGACGAATAACAAGATGCATTAAATGACGTAGTTAACGCAAAATTCACATGCTTAGACAAAACGCTGTTTGCATATCATTTAATTATTTTACTAGCGCGCGTACACGAACACGAACGATGTCTTAGTAGAGGCCGCCATGTGCGGGCGGGGTTGGGTGTCCTTTGTGGGCTTCCCAACACGTACCCTCACCCCTTACTCAGAACCTTTGGTTTCCGGATGTCCGAAACCCTTGGTGCACGAGAGTCATTCTTTACACGATTACCGGTATAGATGGTATCGGTATCGCAATGCAAAGAGACGAGCCCCATGAACTCTGAAATCGGAGTGGGCTTACTTTGTGTACAGCCCATGACGACATAGAGTGGGCTCGTATGGTTCCGAATAACCACAAAATTCGGTGGCGACTCCATTTTGACTTAAATTTCGAACCCGAGAACAATCTTACCACGAGATTCATTCGCCTACCCAAACCCGCGCTTCGCCGCGTCGGGGTGGACCTACGTCATGTCCACACTTTGGCACACTCGCACATGGTGAAGTTATGTCAATCACTTAATCACGTGTATAGGGAGGCTAATGCATGTGCGGATTGGCTCGCAAACCGGGGAGTAGACCAACATGAGAAATTGAAGATTTTTTAGGAATGGGATACTCCGGCTCCGCTATTCGAGCTGCTGTAATTTGATGTGGGAGGCGTGTCGTGGCCGCGTCGGAATCCTTTTAGTGTTTTCTAATTAGTTGTTGACTTGTTGTTCTTGTTTTGGTTAGTTTTTGTTGTTACTTGTTGTGGGTTTCTCCCTCTTCTATTTCACCAAAAAAAAATAGCAATCATCCATTCTTAGATATCAAACAAGAATTAAAAGTTATCCCAAATTTTCTCAAATTCTATGTAAATAATAGCAATCATTCGTTCTTAGATACAAAGTATCAATCAATAATATTTTGAGTCTTAAAAAAAGTTCATAACATTATAAACTAAAGTAAAAAAAATCTCTCATCGAAAAATTATGATATGGTGAATTGGTGATGAATTCTATATTAATAAATAAGAGCAATCAATATTTTACGTCTTAAAAAAGCTACTAAGACTATAAACTTAAGTAAAAATTATCTCACATCGAAAAAATATGATGAGGTGGGTGATGAAATTCTTTATTATAAATAAGAGTAATACGGAGTAATTCGTTTTTAGATATCACAAAAAATCTTTTGAATCTTAATAAATTCCTAAAAGTAAAACTGTAAAAATTATCCACATCGAAAAATTATCATGGGTGATGAAATTATGTATTATAAATAAGAGCAATCATACGTTCTTAGATATCAACCAACAATCTTTTGAGTCTTAAGAAAAACTTAAGAGCAATTGTAGACACCCGCATTTTGACTGCTTGTGTCTATAGCAGTCTCCAACAAAATACCCGATGATGATCAGACGTAAACATGCTTTAATGCGCTCAAATACGGACTCAAAATCACTAGTATCCGACGTGGGCACTTAGCGGACTATAAATCCCTCAAAATCGACCTCAAATCCAGACTCGGTGAGTCATTTCCAATAAAATAAAGCTATTTTGAGCTGAAATCGTCACCGAAAATAAAACCGAAACCGTCACCGGAAATAAAACCGTCTTTTGCGACTGAGTCAAAACCCGATCAAAGTCAAAACCCGAGACGAAACCAGCCTCACGCTATGTCTAAATGCAAAGTCAAAACAACCAAATCAAAGTCAAAGATCAAATCTTGACATTTCCTTAATTCTCTCACCCGGTTGAACCCACTCGATCAAGTGTCATAAGGCCACTCGATCGAGTGCACCCACGAAAAACAAACAGGCACCCTTTTTTTTAGCCACTCGATCGAGTGCCCCCTAGCCAGGGGGTAAAATCTATAAATACCCCCCATGACTCTTCATTTCATACCATCACCTATGACACATTTTCTACAAACTTTACACATCCTCTCCAACCTTTGCAAACACACATACACATACAATCAATCCTGAGATCAAAACTCGTCAAAGACCGAGAGCATCCTCTCCCCAAGCACACACCCTAACTCACCCTACATTCTCGATGCTCCCGTGCCTACGTCGTCACTAGACAAGCCCGTATTCCGAGACTAAAAGCATGTAGGTTAAGGGTGTAAACAAACCCCGTCTTCTCTAATCTCTAATCTCCAATCTCTATTCTCTTTTAATTTTCGTATACTAACAGTTAACACCTAACATTTACATTTTGCACCAAACATTTAATTCTCGTATACTAACTTCTAACATTTTATTTTCCGTTCCTAACTTTTAATTATCATTCCTAACATTACTAAAATCTAACATTTAATTACCGTTATTTACATTCCGTCTTATATAATACCGTATATATTTAATAAAACTATTTTAAATCGATTCGAGCAACATCCAATGACGCTAAATCGATAGTCGTAGGCTTTAAAAGCCAAATCACGATATCGAAACGCAAAGAATCTAAGTTTGTGACGACAATCGAATTTTCAAGTCAAATATGTTCGATAACAAATTCCGCCTAAAGTTCGTTACAATCCTTCGAAAAGTCATACTGGAGGTGGTGCCCTTCGAGGCGCGCCGCCCTAGACACTTAAGGGTGTAATGCAATTGCGGTAATTTATTATTAAGCATATTCGACGTCATTATCAAAATATTACTCTAAAGGTGCGATGTTGACTCCCTATTCAAAAGTCACGCCTAAAGAGTCGTTGATAATTGAGTTAGCACAAAACCCGTTGACACGGAATCGAACATCACGTGATCCGTAAGGATTAATAACAATGTCGTGACGCGGAGGGAATTGATATTTGTTCTAATTTAATTGATGACGATTTCGTAAACTCCACTCTAAAATGCTCGATACCGGTTTCATAACCAAGTATTGCGTATAACGAGTTATCGAGAAAACAAGTTTGTGTAAATTATTTAATATTTACATTTAGCTTAATTACTCATCGATTGAATTATCAGTTTACGAAATGGGTCTTTTTGAAAGCAAATCTTGTGCCTGTTACGGAGGCCACTCGATCGAGTGCATAAAGGCCACTCAATCGAGTGACCCCCTCAAAAGCGGACATGGGGTCTCCTCGAAGGGCACTCGATCGAGTCCCCTCAATGACTCGATCGAGTGACCCCTGTAGGTCACCAACGTGAACCTAAACGTGATACAAGTCTCATCAAGCCATATTTACGCCTTTAAGTCGGCACGTGTTAATTCAATCATGTGTTTCCCTCTTCAAAACTCATACATAACATTCTACTCTATTTTACTACTCTTACGACTTTGAGCAATGTCTTGAAAAACTAGTCCTACATCGACGACTCCTTAGTCGTATTCGATGTGCGACTAGTCTAGACATCAATATTTCGCCACGATAAGTCGGGACAAGACTCTGAGGCACGGGATCGAGCTAGCATTAGGTTTCGGTCCCATACGTGAATGCGTATTAAAGCCTTCGTCCTCCAATCAATATACAACGCAATGTGTACTTGATCGGAGTTCATCCATTTATTCGATTTACAGTTTCAATTTATGTCGTCTATTTACGAGTTCGTCTATAGTCCATATTTACCGTTGCTAATCTGATTATTATATATTGCTCATTGTATTATAAATTTCGGGTTGTATTTTCGCCCATGTAATTTGTAATTTATTTACGACCTTTATTTTTAATGTTTCACATTTATCTCTTTTAAATGAACATCGCATGCTAAACAACTTTGACATATATAAGGATGCATTAAATGACGTAGCAACATGTACTATATTTATGTATCGTAAAACAATGTTTGCATAACATTTCACTGAATTACTAGCGCGCGTATTAAAAAATAATCGATATCTTAGTAGAGGCCGCTATGTGCGGGCAGGGATTAGTGTCCTTTGTGGGCTTCCCAACACGTACCCTCACCCCTTACTCAGAACCAATGGTTTCCGGATGCCCGAAACCGTTGGCATACGAGAGTCATTGGATACACGATACCCGATAACTCGGCATCGGTATCGTAATGCAAAGGGACGAACCCAACAAGCTCTAGTACTAAAAACACGTGAAATTGCGTCGGATTACCTGCGTCGGATTAAAAATCCGATGCACGTATAATAACTGTGTCGGTCTGCGTCGGTTAATCCGATGCAAATAACTTGCGTGGGATTAACCGACGCAGTCCGCCTCCATGAACCAGGCGCCAATAATTTCGTGTTGGCGCCACTACGTGTTTGGGTTGCGTGGGATTAGCCGACGCAACACCGACTCAAAAGGAAGGGGTTGCGTCGACTAATCCCACGCATATGTTGTCGAGTCAACGCCTAATGTTGCGTGGCTAGTATTTAGGAAGACGCGAACTGCATCGGATTAGCCGACGCAATAATTAAAAGTGCGTCCGCCTGAGTCGTCTAATCTCACGCAATTGTGTTGACTCAAAGCGACCAGTCATTCAAGAGACAGGTACTGCATCGGAATAGCCGACGCAAACTTGAATATTGCGTTGGTCTGCGTCGGCTAATCCCACGCAACATTTTTAATATTAAAAAAAATATCGAGGTCTGCATCGGAATAGCCGACGCAAACTTGAATATTGCGTTGGTCTGCGTCGGCTAATCCCACGCAATATTTTTAATATAAAAAAAAATATCGAGGTCTGCATCGGAATAGCCGACGCAAACTTGAATATTGCGTTGGTCTGCGTCGGCTAATCCCACGCAACATTTTTAATATAAAAAAAATATCGAGGTCTGCATCGGAATAGCCGACGCAAACTTGAATTCTGCGTCGGTTTGCGTTGGCTATTCCGATGCAGTACCTGTTAATATAAAAAAAAAAATATCGCGACAAGAGTACAGACCCTAAACCCGCACCCCCAACTCCCTCTCTAGAGACGACGATGCCAAACGACGACGCACGCCAACCACACCATCACCGGCGACGCAGAAACCTCTGGCGACCACCATCCTACCCAGATCCGGCACCATCACCCTAATTCGATCCCAAAACAAAATTGAAACCCTAAGTCCCATAAACCGACGAACCCTGCCGGCGGCGAACCCTAAACCCCCGACGCGCGACGAATTTTTCCGGCGAACCAGAACCCCGGCGCACCCCCCCCCCCCCCCCCCCACCACCACGCGCGACCCTGCCGGCGAACCAGAACTCCGGCGAAGTCAGGCCCGAACCCCCGGCGAACCGAACCCCCCGGCATACTCTAACCCGACCCAGCCCCGAAAAATCCTAACCTGACCCCCAAATCTCAGGTATGGTCATTGTTTACTGTTAGTTCAATTAGGTTAATGTTTTGATTAGTTTAATTTTACTTAATTAGTTCAATTAGTTTACTGTTTAATTGTTAGTTTACGGTGTACTGTTTAATTTTTACTCAATTAGTTCAATTAATTAGATTAATTGTTAGTTAGTATGTTAAGCTTTGTTACTAAACTGTTTTGATTAAGTTAGATTAATAATTAGTTTAATAAATTATGGTGATTAGATTGTATGGTGATTATGTATGGTTAATTAGTTAATTAGATTGTAGGGTGATTATGTTAATTAGGTTAGTTAGTTTAGTAATTAGGTTAATTACGTTAATTAATATATTAATTAGGTTAATTAGTATGTGAATTAGGTTAATTAGTATGTGAATTAGGTTAGATTTCGTTTTATTGTTAGACGGTAATTGTAGTATGTCAATTAGGTTAGTTAGTATGTTAATTAGGTATTAGTGATTATTGTATTAGGTTAGAAATTGTGTTATTAGATTAGTAGTAGTAGTATGTACTACTATAATGAATTAGATTTGTTGAGATAGATGAGTAGTAGTATTAGTAGTAGATTAATTAGTAGTGTTAGTAGTACTACATTAGTAGTGCTAGTAGTAGTATTACTAATCTACTATTAATATTACATTAAAATACTTCATTACTACTACTAATGCTACTACTAATATTACTAATCTACTACTAATATTACTAATACTAATAACCTACTACTAATACTATGTACTACTAATACTACTACTAATCTAGTACAACAAATCTACTAACACTACTACTACTACTAATCTAGCTAATACTTTACTAATTTACTACTATTCTACTATACTACTACACAACTACCAATCTTCTTCTTCTACTTCACAACTACTAATCTACTACTAATACTAATTTTCTACTACTACTACTACTACTAATTTCCTATTTCTACTACTACTACTACTACTACTACTAAACTACTACTACTACTACTAAACTACTACTACTAATTTACTACTACTACTTTTACTACTACTACTACTACTACTACTAAACTACTACTACTACTACTAATTTACTACTTCTACTTTTACTACTACTACTACTAAATTTCTACTACTACTAATTTTTCACTACTACTACTACTAATATTCTATTTCCTCTACTACTACTACTACTAATTTTCTTCTACTACTACTACTACTAATTTTCTACTGCTACTACTACTACTACTAATTTTCTACTACTACTACTACTACTACTAATCTTCTACTATGTACTTCTACTACATAAACAATACTAAAAAAAGGGAAATTCATTTTGTTTCTTAAATTTCAGCAGTTAGTGGTTGTAATTATAGTAAGTATTAATGTTTTGGATTACTGTGTTGAGATATGATTGTTGTTGTTATTTGTTTTCGTTGTGTACTGTGCATGAGCATTGTTTGAAATCTACTCAGACCTACCTAGTGCCCGTTCAAGAGTTACTCATTAGGAGTAATTCTTGGACAGTCCCCGTTTTGGGACTATTCTTGTGTCTTTCATGTCACTTGGGTGGTAAACATGAAATTGTGTTGTGTTGGTAAGAGGAAAATTTGATGACAATTCCCTCAATGTTCTTCGATTGCATATGTGGAGTTTTCATATATTCCACATTGTGCTTTTGGAGAACTGAGGCAAATTGCTGCCGAATTTTTCTCTTATCGACATTACTCAATTTCGTGTTTATCAGTGACATGGAACGCACAAGAATGGGTTTAGGTTGGCGTGATAAGGTCCCCGGTGATGAATCGTTTTTAAATTGAAGGTTGTGAGAGTTCCAACTTATGGTGAAATTCGCGAACTTTACTTCAAATTCCATGTTGTTGACTTCTTTCCCCACGTCATTTTGTTCATGTCTACAGACCCTAATCATTCATAGTTCAATCCATATAGAATGAATAGAGTAGAACGGAGTTGGATGTACGAGAGACTGGCCGACAATAAGCGGCCGAAAATAGAATTTAGAGACGGTGTCGAGGAGTTCATCAAGTTTTCCTTAGATAATAACCCCCACTACACCAGCGAGCAGCTTAGGTGCCCATGTAGAAAATGTCAAAACCGTGCCTTAAAACATGAAGTAGATGTCAAACAGCATCTATACAAGCACGGTTTTGTTGAGAACTACTACGTGTGGACGTATCATGGTGAAAATGAAAGTAGTCGCCTGCAAGAACCTGTTCGCGAAAATCCGTACCGGGACTTCGTAGAGGACGCACTGTGTACGACGGTTGAGGACATCATGGAGGAGGAGCGTAACCCAGACAACTTAAGCGACGAAGAAGTGCAACATGAACCCAACCCACAAGTCCTTTTCTTTTTCGAAATGCTAAAAAATGCTGAACTCCCAGTTTTCAGCGGGTGCGATATGAGTCTGTTGTAAGTCGCTTCAAGGATGTTGACTTTGAAGTGCGAGAGCAACATGGCCTTAAGACATTTAGACGGTTGGATCCAACTGATGATTGACCTTCTACGAGGCCTTAAGGAGAATGTCATGTCAAATAATTTCTACGAGGTTAAAAATTTGTTGAAGGGCCTCCAATTCCCCCATGAAAAGATAGACTCGTGTCCGAATGGATGCATGCTGTTCTGGAAGGGAGATTCGGACCTCGACGCGTGTAGGAAATGTGGATCCGGGAGGTACAAGAGTCGAACTGCAAATACTAGGGGGAAGAGAGTACCAACTAAGGTTTTGACTTACTTCCCAGTAGGTCCAAGGCTGCAAAGACTGTATGCGACAAAGAAAATTGCGGCCGAGATGAGTTGGCACCACAGTAACTCCAAAATCAGAGTTAGTGGTATGATGACACACCCTAGCGACGGTGAAGCTTTGAAGACATTTGATATCAAACATCCCGAGTTCGCGAAAGAGTCGCGCAACGTACGTTTGGGTTTGTGCACAGATGGTTTCTCACCCTACGGACAGTTCGGCAAGTCGTACTCATGTTGGCCGGTTATTTTGACACCGTACAACCTACCGCCGTGGTTATGCAACAAGAGACAATTTATGCTCTTGTCACTTATTGTTCCTGGCCCTAGGAACCCGAAAGCCAATATGGACGTGTATCTCCAACCACTTTTTGAAGAGTTAAAAAGTTTGTGGGATAATGAGATTTACACGTACGATGTGTCGAGGAAAACTAGTTTCAATTTACGGGCTGCATTAATGTGGACCATCAACGACTTCCCAGCTTACGGGATGATGTCTGGTTGGAGTACAACGGGTTACCGTGCTTGTCCTTACTGTCAAGCCAAGGATCAAAAATCATTTTGGCTTAAAAATAGCGGAAAGGTATCTTGGTTTGACTGTCACAGACAATTTCTACCTTCCGACCATCCATTTAGGCATAACTGTAAGAGTTTCCTGAAGAAACAACCCAATGAAACTAGGATCGCATGTAAACGGTTAACAGGTGATGAGTTATGGACAGATGTGCAGAAGTACCCTACAACAGTACACGCTACCCACCAACAGTTAAAAAAATTGAAGGACAAGAAGGAAGGTTGGTGGAAGCAGAGCATATTCTGGGAACTTCCGTACTGGCACAGTCTGCTTATCAGACACAACCTTGATGCTATACATATCGAGAAGAATTTCTTTGAGCAGATTATCAACACCGTGATGGATGTACCGAACAAGACAACCTTCGGTCCAAAAGGCAAAGTCGATTTCAAGGAACTGTGTCTTGGGCAACCCAAATCGTGATTTGTCAGTTCTTGAACCGTGATGGAATGCATTGACAGAGATCAGTCAGTTTTTCCGTGATTTGTGTTCCACTACGGTGTCAGTCGAGTCCATGAATCGGCTGGAGAAAAATATTCCCGAGATCCTTTGGAAGTTGGAGAAAATATTTCCTCCATCATTCTTCAACTCGATGGAGCATCTCCCACTTCACTTGCCGTATGAGGCAAGGGTTGGCGGTCCAGTTCAGTACCGGTGGATGTATCCATTTGAAAGGTGACGTCCTCAACTCTTCTTAGTCTGACTTCCCGTGTATTGATTACCAAGTAAGTCTTACATGAGCCGTCACCATTTTAATTTGCAGGTTCTTAAACCATTTGAAAAAAAAAATTGGTAACAAAGCACGTGTTGAGGGTTCAATATGCAACTCGTATTTATTAGAGGAGACATCAAACTTCTGCTCCTTCTACTTTGAAAAGCACGTTGATACAAAAGCCAAAGACCTGGACGTGGGTGTGCATGTCAGTGAAGACCACCACATAGAGGTGGAACCCTTTCAGACTGACGTTGGAAGCAGCACTGGAAAATGTAAGGAGATGTGGTTGACCGATGTTGAATACAAGCAGGCACACACCTACGTTCTGAGAAACTGTGGCACTGTCATCGGACCGTACGAGGAGTAATTAACTCACGTAGAACATACCCTCTTCGTAATTGGTAGTATGTGTGCTTAACTACAACTGCTAACCATTGCAGGAAATTCGAGGCTTTCATTATGGCAGAACACACGGAAGTGACAACATCTGACGACGTTTGGGTCGAATATGAGTCACTGTTTCCCTCTTGGCTACGTACTCAAGTATGTTGAAATGTTATTTGCTTGATCATTACAAATTGTGTATGTGTTTGGTTGAAAATTTAATTGCATTGTTTTTCGACGAATTTTATCTTGACAATAGCCTGAAGCGTTGGAGGATCCCATGGTAAGACCTCTAGTCACTGGGCCATCTTCACGAGTCAGAACTTGGAGGCGATATAAAATTAATGGGTACAAGTTTCGTGCGTTCGTCGAGGGTGTTGACGTTCCAAAACTGACCAAAAGTAACGGTGTATGTGTGTTGTCCACCGAAGGGTCAGATTACTATGGAACACTAGTCGAGGTGATCGAGCTCGACTACTACGATAGCCACAAAAACTGCAAGGCCGTACTGTTCAAATGTGATTGGATCGACAACTCCCCGCACGGAGTCAGTGTTCATGAGTTGTACAAACTTGTGGATGTCGACCTGACGAGAAAACTGTGAGGGCACAACCCTTTTGTGTTGGCGTATCAAGTCGATCAAGTATTCTATGCACCTTACCCAAAGGTAAAAAAGAGTACGAATTGGTCTGCGGTTTTCAAAATCAAGGCAAGATCACAAGTTGATAATCCTATCATCGACGATGACGTCTACCAAGAGAGTGTAGTTGGTACTAATCAGCCAATGTCATCAATTCTGATTGAAGACAATGACGTCAATGAGGAAGAATATGTAATTGAAGTTGCTGGTGCTGAAGGGGAGGACGACGAGTTTGCTGACTGGATTGTTCCTGAGGGAGAGGGTGATGAGGAAGAGTTGGTCGTTGATGAAGATGACGGTGATGAGGTGAATACTGACTGGGACGATGATGATGAAGACGAGGAGGAGGGGTTCATTGAACCGCACACCGACGCAGACAGTGACAGTGACAGTGACGATAATTAGCAATTATGTAGTTGTTTGTATCTTATTCGCATAAGTTGTAATTTATTTATTTGTAATTGAAGACTATTTTGGTACTTAATGAAATTCCTGCTTTACCCTAAACAAACTGACTCTACAGTTTAACTTTGCGCAAACATATTTTGTAGACGTGATTATGTCAGGTGGCAGTGGGATGGTGACGGGGACCACCAGCCATGGTGATCATATGGAGGAGGACGTGCCTAGGACTCCTGTCGTCCTAGGTGTGGACGCTGTCCAAGAAGTCGGGGCGACGGTCTACGTTGCGATGTCTGAGAAATCGTACCTATCACGGCAGAAAGTGCCTACCGCTACTTGGTGAGTTTAAGTTGTTGTAACCAGTTGTTTTCTAAATTTTCACTCATTTATTTGCTTCACAGTATCATAAATGACTTGTGTAGGTGGGACAGCACGACGTACTCGTCTTATATGCGGGATTCCATAACCATGACATATGCGTCTACCCCAGGCGCCTACCGTAGCTGGACGGAGGCGCCACCAGAAGCTCGGGAAGCTATGTATATGCACTTCGCGGTAATTACCTCATCTGTGTTTCTAAGGTTTTCGTTGCATGATTTATACATTCAATTGTAGCTAACGAATCTTTTTTTTGACAAACAGAAGAGAGTGCGTATAGACCTAGGGTACGACCTCAGGTCGGATTATGAGAGTCGGATTAAGAAGAAGATAACCGACATATTCCAGCAAGTTGTCCCGAGGGTCCAGAAAGCGGATTGGATTCCGCAAGAGAAGTGGGAGACATTGAAGAAGAACGCTGCCGACCCAGACTTCAAGAAGAAATCGGCGATTAAGTCGTCGAACAGGAGAGGTGGGCAAGTGGACGGGGTGGCCAAACCCACCAGCTGCCTTGGAAGTAGGAGTGCAGCAACAGCCTTTGCGCAGTTGGTAAGTGCTTATAACACAAGTAAAAAAATTGAGTATAATTCAATATATACTATTGGTAAATAAATGCTGAAAGTTTTAACACTGTTATATGAAGGGCCCATCTGCATCCCCGGTCCAGCTCTTGGAGAAGACAAAGAAGGGGAAAGGCGGCAAGTGGATTGACCCTAGAGAACCGGAGATCGTTGTGAGTAGTATTAATGTTTTTAAAAAATATACTAGGCATGAAAATTACGATGTGATAGTATGTGTTGTTCTAAAAGTTATAACACTATTTCATGTTGCTGTTTCAGGAGAACTACGAGAAAGCGGTGGAGGAGGCACGCGCTTCTGATCAGGCATCTAACACATTGAAGATCTTCCACGATGTGACGGGTGGCTATAACCAGAAGAGACGGTTCTGGGGGATAGGTAACGCGGCGAAAGATCTCTTTCGCCCATGTTTGAACCGTGGTAAGGAGGAATCTGCGGACACATACCTCCCTACCGCCGCCTCGCAGGAACGCACACTTAACGATCGTATGGAAGATAAATTCCAAAGACAAGAAGAGCACCTGAAGACATTGGAGAAGAGGTGTGAAGAGCAGGACCAGTTTATTCAGTTCATGAGTGAACGGTTCGCCATGGAGACCGAGGGATGGAGTCAGGACCACGCATGAGTAGGCGCGACGATGACGACAACAACGATGGTCATCCCCATGGGTCGGAGCACATTGAGTCCCTTTCGTAGGTAGTTCAGCTCTCTTATGTTACTTTGGTTGCATTGTGTATATATATATATTTTACCAACTCCTAGATAGAATTCTGAACCTAGCGCTGGTTGTCTTTGTAATATATTTTCATTTTCTATAACAGTACACTAGTTTATGTTTGTTTCGTTTTTTGGAGTTTTGTGAAGAAGATATGTACGAGAGCTTTGATTGGAGTTATTGATGGATTTTTGTTTGGGATGTGCTGCTGTTGTGGTTTGTTGTAGGAGTGGGTTGTTTAATTGCAGATTGTTTTATTTCGCGCATATGGGGAGCTGAAAACAAAGAAACGATTTTTTTGTTAATAGGCTTTGCGTGGGATTAGCCGACGCAAAGTCAAACATCATGTCGACTTTGCGTCGGCTAATCCCACGCAAAGCCCATTGACTGAGGGACTCTGCATGGGATTAGCCGACGCAAAGTCAACAGAATGTTTGACTTTGCGTCGGCTAATCCCACGCAAAGCCCATTGACTGAGGATTGACTGAGGGATTCTGCATGGGATTAGCCGACGCAAAGTCAAACATTCTGTTGACTTTGCGTCGGCTAATCCCACGCAAAGCCCATTGACTGAGGATTGACTGAGAGACTCTGCGTGGGATTAGCCGATGCAAAGTCAAACATTCTGTTGACTTTGCGTCGGCTAATCCCACGCAAAGCCCATTGACAGGGGCGTTGACCTCCATGTCTTCGTGTCGTATTAGCCGACGCAAAACACATGCGTCGGATTAGCCGATGCAAAAAAAAAATTGCGCCAAATTATAATGGCGGCCGTTTGCGTCGGTTAATCCAACGCAATCTTCTAATTGCGTCGGATATTGCCCATTTGCGTCGGATTTGTCCGGCGCAATTCCGGTTTGATTTTTGTAGTAAAGCGGATTGTGCTTCGTGCACGATACGCTCAAGTATAGAGTGGGTTCGAACAGGCCCAAACTCCCATAAAGTTCGGTAGCGACTCCTAATTCGATTTAAATTTCGACACGAGAACCATCTCATCATGATAACATATCGCCTACCCAAACCCGCGCGTGGCCGCGTCACGTTGGGGTGGACGTATTTCATGTCCACAGTAATCATTCGTTCTTAGTTATCAACCAAAAAAACTTTTGAGTATCAAAAACAGTTTTGAAGATTATAAACTTGAGTAAACATACAATTATCGCACATCGAAAAATTATGATGAAGTGATGAAATTTTATATTATAAATAAGAGCAATATTCATTCTTAGATTAAAAAAAATAATAAGAGCAAGCATTCGTTCTTAGGGTAGTTAACTGCCAACACTTCAAAATTATCCTACATCAAAAAATTATAATAGGTTGATGAAATTTTATATTATAAATTAATTAAGATCAATCATCCATTCTTAGTTATCAACCAATAATCTTTTGAATCTTAAAAAAGTTCCTAAGATTATAAACTTAAATAAAAATTATCCCAAATCAAAAAAAATTACAATACTTCGTGTGTGTGTGTATATATTCGATACTTTTTTCAAGCGATATGATTGATCCATTTCATCAAAAGTCGATTCAAGAAAATAACATAAATAATAAAGAAATTCAAGTAGAGAATTTTTTAATTATTATAATATATATTTAATCCATTATATTAATGTGACCCGCAACCCGTTTGACCGACCCCAAAATGACTTGTTAATTTAGGGTTGAAACACGACCCAACCCGTTTCACCCGTTCGGTCGGTGAGAATTTATTAAAATTATTAAATTATTTATATTTAATATTATATTTGGATTTATAATTAAAAAAATAACTATTTATAATATTTTAAATTACTGATATTCAATTTAATACAATTTTTTTAATCATTTAATAATAAAGTAATTTTAAAAATTGAATTTAATATTTTAAAGTGTAAACATTATTAAAGAGTATAATAATGATACTATTAAAAAAAATTGATATTAAAATTATTTTTGTTGGACTTATAATGTTGGTAAAAAAATATAGGCGTTCGAAACTATTTCTAACCCTAACCCGACCATTGACCCATATAACTCGACTCATATTTGATCTAATTCGTATTTGGACCCGGCCCGTATAACCTTACCCGCTGGACCCGTTTGACATGTCTTCATATTATGCTCCCGCTTTATTTTGAGACGTTGAATAATGTCAATTGACGGTGTTAATAATTTTCAATTCTTAACCGTAAAGTTAAAGAGTTCAAATTAAACTCTTAAAAGAAATTAAAAGCAAAGTTTGGTTACTAATCTTACCATTAAGAATCTTTCGATCAGTTATGCTCTCAGTGTTTTTAGACATATAAACTCGAGAACTGAATACATACATGATTAATTAGTTATTAATCAAGTAAAAATATTAGATTTGGTTTGATGTTTAAAATTTTCATTATTATTCTAAATTACGAAATATTAGGGGGTGAACGATTGTTAATCTTGATCATGTAAAAATCATGGATATTCTATAGTATTCTCATAAAGTTTTTTCTATATATAATTCTCCGATTGTTTAACATTATTTATTATTGTGTTTTTTTTCCTATGAAATATGATGTATTAGATATAATCAATTTAAAATATTTGGACGTTTAATCTTATATATATCATACGGAGTAATATTTAAAAATATTTTATATTTTTGAGAACGTTACTGTATTTACTCTATACGGTATAAGTTCATTATTTAGTTAAATCAATTACATATACGTAAATTTTGCTTAATGTTTACAAATATCAATACTAATTATAATTTTGTAATGCAATTAAGTGACGAAATAATTAGTAAGCCTCTAAATCAGGAATATTCTTTTTTTAATCAATTTTAATAACTTAACATAAATGGGTAAGGTGAGACTAATAAACACAAACAATAATCGTAATGCTCCAAAATTGTGCCACGTCATCCTAGCCTTGCATCTATGCTGTCATGCAGGCAATGGATGCATCAAATTATATATATATATATATATATATATAGTCAAGATCGGGTGAGAACCTATGCTATGATGAGAACTGTGAGAACCTCCTCCCACCCTTAGATCTTACTGCATCTTACGGCTGAGATTAGAGTATATTCACTCTGCTTTAGCAAACAAGGGCTGGGAACTTGTTTCGGCAAATTGGCGCCTTGAAAGAACGCAACAGTTTCACCTCCACTAATTTTACCATCTCCATCTAAATCCGCTCTTCGAAAATACGCATCGAAAAGATCTCCTTGGTTTTGTGCCGACATTTGCCTCACAATCTCCCAAAACTACGAGATAATCAAATTAATTAATTAAGTAGTTGAAGGTTCTTATTTTAAATAGTAGTTAAATTTGAAGGAGGATTGGACGGCTCTACGATAGGGATTATTAATGTGCAAATTCCACCGCCAGAAATGACCAAACTAATCAAACATTCATCGGCAATTCAACCGGCATAGATTTAATTAGCTCATAACACAAATTAAGAATCATAAATCCAAACTAATTTCGACGACAGAATTCAACTGCGGTGTATGTTGATGTTGATCAATTCAATTAGGAGAGAAGAAGGTGAAACGAAGGATGATTTGGAGGAGAGAGAAAGTCAGGGTTCTTGATTCGAGAAATTGGGGATTTTGATTTGATTTAGAGAGAAGTGTGAGATGAAGAATTTTCTGGGGAGCGAAATGGTGCGTCAGCGACGAGAACCGTGGTGGGTGCCACCGGTGTAAAAGAGAGAAAATGCCGGTTTTTATTTTTAGCAAAATGTTTGTTATTGCCTTTAAATATTTCTCTTATACCATAATGGGTACGCTAAAATTGAGAAAGGGTACATCAAAATTTAAAAAATGTACGCTAAAATTCAAAAGTGAGGGTACGCTAAAACAGAAAAAGGGTACGCGAAAATTGAAATTGAACAAGAGTACGCTAAAATTGAAAAAGGGTACGCTAAAAGTGAAAAAGGGTACGCTAAAATTGAAATTGAAAAAGGGTACGCTAAAATTGAAACAGGGTACGCTAAAATAGAAAAAAAAAAAAAAAAAAAAAAAAAAAAAAAAAAAAGTATGCTAAAAGTGAAAAATGGATCACTAAAATTGAAATTGATAAAAAAAGTACGCTAAAAGTGAAAAAGGGTACGCTAAAATTTGAAAAGGGTACTCTGAAATTTAAAAAGGGTACGCTGAAATTGAAAAAGGGTACGATAAATTTAAGAAAGGGTACGCTAAAATTGAAAAGGGATACACCATAATTAAAAGAGGGTACGACAATGGTATGCTAAAATTGAAAAATTGTACACTAAAATTGAAAAAAGAAATTAAATCGAGTAGGGCTTGAAGAAGAAGTATTGTATTTCATATAAAATATGTACAAAAGGAAATTAAAGAACAATGTGTTAGATGAACTCCTAAGTCAATGAGGAAATTTGAAAAAAAAACGATAGCTGGGATTATTGCAATTATATTTGCCGACGATAATACTGTTACTATTGTAATGAAATAATGAATTTAATCGAATAAGTTAACTCATAAAATAATTAATTTTATAAAAAAAAAGTTACTTAGATTACTAGGGTCCCAATTGTGATGAATTGATGGATTGAAGAAAAGTCGATTGAAAAATTGATGGATTGAAAATTGGATTTATTGGTCGACTGAAGAATTATGGATTAAAGGATTACGGGTCGAAGAATTTTGTAGAAGGAGAAGGAGTTACGACCTTACAAGTTGAAGTCTCAAGCAATTGTGATTAATTGATGGGATTAAAGAATTTTAAAGGATCCAACGAATGAGATTGAACACTATGATCTAATGGCTCATATTATGGTTCTCATGGTTCTCATTGAAGGAGTGGTTCTCACATGAACCTATATATATATATATATATATATATATATATATATATATTGTGGACATGACGTAGGTCCACCACGACGCGGCCACACGCGGGTTTGGGTAGGCGAATGAATCTCGGGGTGAGATTGTTCTCGGGTTCGAAATTTAAGTCAAAATGGAGTCGCCACCGAATTTTGTGGTTATTCGGAACCATACGAGCCCACTCTATGTCGTCATGGGCTATACACAAAGTAAGCTCACTCCGATTTCAGAGTTTATGGGGCTCGTCCCTTTGCATTGCAATATCGATACCGTTTACACCGGCTTTCGTATATAGAATGACTCTCGTGCGCCAAGGGTTTCGGACATCCGGAAACCAAAGGTTCTGAGTAAGGGGTGAGGGTACGTGTTGGGAAGCCCACTAAGGACACCCAACCCCGCCCGCACATGGCGGCCTCTATTAAGACATCATTCGTGTTCGTGTACGCGCGCTAGTAAAATAATAAAATGATATGCAAACAGCGTTTTCGGGCTAAGCATGTGAATTTTGCGTTAACTACGTCATTTAATGCATCTTATTATTTGTCGAAATGATTTAGCATGCGAGGTTCGTTTATAAAGCGTAAAAGCAAGTAAATAAACAAAGCTCGAAAGTAAATAGAAATAACGTACAAATTACACGGGCGGAAATACAACCCGGAATTCACAATACAACAATACGTATGTAAAATAATAAACGGAATAAAAATAGCGCAATGAAAAGATAGAAACGGACCCGTATGTAAACTAAGACCACGAAATATGTAGATGGACTAACCTCGATTAAATACACATTATGTCGCGTATCAAACGAAGGACGGAAATATGAGACTGTGGCATATTGCTAGCCTAATCTCACATCCCGTAGTCTTGTCCCGACTTATCACGTCAAAGTGGTCAAAGTCGTTCTACGTGTCGTGATGTGTATAGTTTTGAAAATAGGATAGTCACGTGATAGTCTTTGCACGTGATGACTAAAGTCGATAAAAGGGTCGGGGTTTGAATTATGGGTCAAACCCCTCGGTTTTGTGGGTTACAGGACCCACTCGACCGAGTGGTGGTGTGACTCGGTCGAGTGCACGTTTAACGTGGCTACTGACCACTTTTTGGGGTGCTACTCGATCGAGTGGCCTATGGCACTCGGTCGAGTGCCCCCTGTACGAGTGGTAACTCACTTTGTTTTATGACTTGAAATCGATAATCGGCCGAATCAAATACAAATATCGCACGATTTGTATTTAACTCGGCCTCCGGTACTATAATCGTGTACGAACGACTATGATACCGTTACCGGAGTTTATGAAAAATGTTTACGTTAGATTAGAAAATTTTGAATTAGTTTAGAAATGTATCCCTCTACGTCACGACATCGAAACTAACCCTTTCGGATTACGTGATGTCGGTTTTCGTGTCAATGGGTTTCGTACCAATTATGGAAATGGGATTAAATACGTTCAACTACGACCGTTTGCAATCGCATCACGCCCTTGAGTACGTTGGGGCGGGGCTCCTCGAAAGGGCTCCACCTCCGTTGTTGCTCGTAAAGGGATTAGACGGATTTTAGGCAAACATCGTAGTCAAACGGATTTAAAACCGATTTTTGATATTAGTTTACGTATACGCGGTATGATTAATGTTAGTAGTAAAATGATGATATAAAAATAAAGATGCAAAAAGTATAAAAATATTAGTGTTAGTAAATGAAATATTAGTGTCGTTAATATCGACTAATAATAATAGTACTAATAATAATAATAATAATAATAATAATAATAATAATAATATTAGTAGTAATAAATATAGATAAAAAACGGTAAAAAGTGAAGGGAGAAAAAGAAACGGGGTTTGATGACACCCTCAACCTACATGCTTAAATGGCCTCGGAAACGAACTCGTAGTAGCGGCGTGTGCGCGGGAGTGTCGAGATATGTAGGGTGAGTTAGTGTGTGTTTGGTTAGGGAGAGGATGCTCTCGGGTCTTTGACGAGTTTTGATCTCGAGTTTGATTGTATCTATGTGTGTGTAGAGAGGATGTGAGTGTATAGGTTGAATATAGTAGGAATGTAGGGTTGAATGTTGTGTAAGTTTGATGAAAAGATGGCTGAAATTATGATGTCAAAAGTTGTGAAATGAATGGGGTTAAGGGGGTATTTATAGGCTTTACCCCCCGACCTAGGGTCACTCGATCGAGTGGCCCTAGTGCACTCGATCGAGTGCCCTTCAAAAAGGGCTTGATCTGCTGAAAGACGCTCCACTCGACCGAGTGGGTCAATCCACTCGATCGAGTGGATCAAGTGAATCGAGATATTTTAGGAAGGATTTGACTTTGTTGATTTGTTTGTTTTTATTTGAATTTAGACTTGGCGCCAACTTCTAGAAGCTGAATTTGGCTGATTTTTGTGTCGGATTCATCTTTGACCGGGTTTTGACCCGGTCGCCAAAAGACGGTTTTATTTCCGGTGTCGGTTTTGGCCTAAATTAGTCTCATTTGACTTGGAATGACCCACTGGGCCTGAATTTGAGGTCGGTTTTGAGAGATTTGCACTCCGCTAAATGCCCACATCGGATACTATTGATTCCGAGTCCGTATTCGAGCATATTACGTTGACGTCCGATCATCATCGGGTGTTTTGTCGGGAACTGCTATAGACACTAGCAGGCAAAATGCGGGTGTCTACAGAGCCCCCACTCTGACTGAGGCTTGGACAAGGCGAAAGTCAGAGTAGCTACCAGGCCAATCGAGGATTACGACCTGGCAGCCTTCCGGTCGGGTCGTTTATAGTCCAGTAGACTTGCGTGAAGGGCTCGCCAACCATAAGCAGAGGGTCATACCTGTCCTGATAATGATAGCTCCGCGGGGAGTCAGACTTGTAGCATAAGTCCTAGGCGTGCCTATATGTGGGCTCATCTCGTGTCATCTTGGGGAAAATGCCGCCTCGGGCGTTCTGCTGGGGAGATATGTGAGCTGTACGAGCTTGCTTTCGAAGCCTTGAGTGGTACCTGAGCTGATGATGGTGCTTTGTGGGGAGTGGAACTTGCCTTTCTTGGGGAGTAGGCGTACCCGTATGCCGACACATCACATCTTGGATGTAGCATACCGGGGGAAAGCTGACTTCGTTGGGGAATTTGATAGTTTCATGGAGACTTGCTTCTGAAGTCTGGAGTGTACCTGTATGCTGATACATGACAAGTTGCATGTAACACATCGGCAAAACACTGACTCGTGCTGGGGAGTAAAGTAGCTGCGCGGGGACTTGCTTCTGAAGTCTTGGGTGTACCCGTATGCCGACACATCACATCTTGGATGTAGCATTCCAGGAGAAACACCGCCTTTGTTGTTCCGTTGGGAAGCACTAGCTGGTACCTGAAATGTTAGATACATAGGCAGAAATAGCAGGCATAGTATGTAGCAAGATAGCACATAGGAAATGCAGTTAGCATCTATAGACTGTCTTGCGCTGGGGAAAATGGTTTTTTTGCTTCATTTTGAAATCGAAGTCCTGAAAGCAACTCACGTGCTAGGAGATAGGTTTTCAAAAGGGGTAGAAAAGAATTTTGCAGTTTAAATAGACCGAAATTTGACCTTGTCGAAAAGGATTTTCTCAAATGGCTAAGTTTTGCAAATTTCAAAACAAGAATTTTGAAGAGAGACATACCGACAGACTCGACTCTGGACGTGACCGGACGAGTTGACAGACACGACTGAACTCTCGAGGGTTGGACCGTGACTCGGTAGGGGGTGGGCCACCTAAGATGACAAGACTCTTAAGCTTGCGCTATTCCATAGCCTAGGCGAGTGGCAACACGGTCGAACATCGAAAAGAGAAGGATCCGGTATAGGAGAACCGCAGTAGTCGTTAATAAGACTGTTACTGCACGGCAGGACTTAGCAGTGGCAATGTTGTAGCCTAGTGCTCTTTGAATTTTTGGTTTTGGGGTACATTCCCGAAGTGGGTGCCGTATCGAGTCCCGACAGATTCTCGTCTTCGACCGAGCCGAGTACTAGGACACACTATAGAAAGGAGGCTAGTTTTTTTGAAAATTTTTGGATTTTGTAAGTGGATGGAGAGCTTCTGCCTAAGAGAAGCCCCCAAGACGACAAAGCTAACTGCTGAGAACATGACAGTGTCGTGACCGGAATGACAGTGCTTTTTTGAATTTGTGTGGGTGCGGGTGGTTGTGCCTTTGTTGAAAGGCTGCCAACGTATTCACGTGTAGTGAAATCAAACCAAGTCGTAGTTCAGGGGATTGGAAGATATGTTATGGTGCCTAGTTTATTAGGGCTTTGTGTTTAACTAACCATAGCGATGGTGTAGGCTAGGTGCATTCCCAATGATGTCTTGATCAAAGGGCTAGAATAGTTAGGATGTTGATCTTGTGACTGTGAGCGTTCTCCGGGGTAGCCCCCAGAGGTGGTGTGAACTATTTGGGCATGTTCTATGCCGACCGCAGGTTGAGTTCCCGTGTTCGGGGTTGCTAACTGGTTTGGATGTTTTTGGAAATGTGGAGCTAGGTCGCAAGTGGCTTTGATGCTTCGAAATCTGGAGCTCGATTTTGTGGAGCTAAGGCTTCGAGGGTAAGGTATTGTAATGTGGTAGGAAAGGGGGAAGTCGAGTAAAAATGACTCGGGCTTCGATTGGGCAGATTTGATGATGCGGGATCTGGTTTCCATGTCTGGCCCTAATGGTTAGGGTGTATCCTATGGAGCTAGAATCCTCAAAATTCCGGGCTGTCTCTTAGCCTAGGTCTCGGGAAGGTCTTGAGGGTTGTATTGTGGGAAGGCTAAGTGTGGTGTTTAGCTGACCAGCTTGACTGTCTCTCCCCTATTGGATGGTATGAGTATTGATAACTTTGAATTTGACCGTTTTCACTACGGTCATGGGTTCTTGAATATTTTTTGGCTGACCTCTTAGCCCCGGTCATGGGTTTTTACCGTATCTGGTCGGGGGATGCTGAGAGTTCTTTTTTTTGATGGCCAGCTCTTTTGTTTTGGACCTTTTGCTTTTTCCTTGGACTTTTGATTTTTTTGTCCAGCTTTTTTTTTTTTTCACGGCTATCTCTCCCTTTGATGTTGTGGGTGGATATGGGGGTGGGCCCATCGGTTGGATTAGGCTTGTGAAGCTAAACCTTTGTAGGGTGTAAGCCTAGTTGGTGTTTGTGTGAGTGCAACTCGCGGTGGAGTGCTCTATGGTAAGCATGGTGATTTGGATCTCGGTATTGTCATCATAATTCCGAGCAGGCTTAGTGGGAGCATCGTCCCGAGTTGGGTATTTTTGGCATCAAGCCTATAGAGTCACGATGCTTCTTTTTTGCTTCTGGTCAGACTAAACGCCTAAGGTAGGGATTGGTTAGTCTTATTGGAGGGGTGTTTATTGTGGGAAATGGGCTTGCCTCCCGTCTTAAACCCAAACTAGGAGACTACCTAGATTTGTCATAGGATTCGATACCGCTCCTGCTAAGGGTAGTTATGTGGCTTTCTATACCAGACATGGAACAGGTAAAGGAAAACACGGGTCTCAGTTCCTGCAGTCATTATAGATGTGCCTATAATAGTCACGTGCATGTGCTCACAGTGTATGATGGTGTTCATCATGTTCTCGGAAACACATAAGGGAAGTATATATGAGAAATTGAAAAAGCTGATTTTATTGGAATACGAAAAGAGGATAGAATACAGTTGACTCTGACTCTGACTTTGAAATGAGGAGATAGAACATCCTAGACTCGGACTCAGACTCGGACTCAAATCAAATCTGGACTCCTGGATGAGGTTGTCAGTAGTCTTCGGCTTCTAAGGACTCAAGTGGATGTCCAGTATAGCCTTCGGTAGAAGCTTCACCCAAATCTTCGTTATGTCGAAGATCGTCTTCAATCCTAGTGCCCATTTCGGTAAGCACAGCAAAGTTTGAGATGCCGGCATACCTAAGATGGACGCGGTAGGAGGGTAGGAGGTTGTTGATTAATGCATCCACTAGTGTTTTCTCGCTGGGCTTGTCTACCAGCTTAACACTCTCAACCCGCCAACGTTGAAGGTATTTGGTGAAACCCTCTGTTGGATCTTGGGCCATGACTTCTAAAGTCCGCATGGTAGTCTGAAGTTCAGCATTATCAGAATAGTTTTTAGCAAACTCGGTAGCCACATCTTCCCAAGTGTGAAATCTTTTTGCATTAAGCCTATAGAACCAGGCTTTTGGATATTTCCCGAGGGATGCGCCGAACAAATTGATGAACATGTCGGCTTTGACCCCCTTGATCGCCATAAATGCTTTGAAGGCTCGGAGGTGTAGTAATGGATCCTCCGTCCCTTCGAATATGGGTAACCCCTCTAAGTTGAGATCTGTTGGTAGTTTCTCACTGATAGGTGTATAGTCTCGGGAGTTTTCAATATAAATGTTGTTCCCTCGGGAGGCATGGAACTGTTGTTCGAGCTCACGCACCGTGCTGATCAATTTGGCAAATGGCCCAGTATTGACCGATCCAGAATCGAGGTCTTGCCGTTCGATGACAGTTAAACGAGCATTCATGGCCTCTTGGTTGGTTTTCAGGAACCCTATATGAGTTTCGGTTATGGCCTGCCTACTAACCATTGTTTCTAGCAAAGCCTTCAGTTCCTTAATGGTGTTTTCCATGTCCTTATTCCCGGTTGTGGATGTCATACTCTGCGAGAATACCCACGTAATCAGAAATGTTGCTTCGGAACTTGAATACGCCAAGGCACAGGAAATAGCGCGGGAGGAAAGACAACTCGGGTTTGACTCGGGTTAGACTCTCCTAAAAAAGTGTAAGGTGCGATTCTCGAAGCGACTGTGATTAATCACTCCATCGGAGAATAGCCCCCAGGTGAGACTAAGGACTCTTATAGGACTCAGATGGTGTGGCATCTAAGTGACTCAAAAGTGGGGTACGTGAGACAACACGTGTAAGACTTGACCCTTAGAGCAACCGTGATTGACCGCTCTGCTGAAGGGTAGCCCCTGAGTGAGATTGCAGGTTTTGCTAAGACTCGAGTGATGGACGAGTGACCCTTAGATGTAAGGATCACGAACCTTTTGTTATAGGCCTATGCCTTGTAAAAGGTTGACTCGGCCTTGATGAAGGCAGACGGGTAAGGGAAGAAACTTGCGATGTAAGATCGGCGGAGTTTCGACGCTAGAGACCGTTGACTTGACTTGAATAAGGATGACCCTCTGATTAGGGTAGACCCTTAAGTTAAAGGATTTTTGAATTGGGATGACTCGACTAACGGATTGAAAGACGGGCAAAATTCCCTTAGGGAAGGTCGTGGGGACCGTCCTGTCGGAGGGAAAATTGCGTGTGACTTTCTAGTTAGGACTCGAGTGTTTATGAACCTTCCATTTACGAGCGTATGACTCGTGTTGGTCGGTTGTGCCTTTAGGAAAAGGCGGACTAGGATGGGGAAGAAACCCGTGATGTAGGATCGACGTAGTTTCGACGCTAACGACCTTCGACAAATCATGAAAAGACCCGACACACGGATTACGGTAGGTCCTATAATCGGAAGGTTTTGAAAAATGATTGAATTTTGAAAATTGAGAGGACGGTCCTGAAATTGGTAGTGGGCCAATAGGACCGGGCATTTTGAAATGTTAGAATGGTTGCGAGTAATTTCGCGTTTTGAAAAATTGGGAGACGGTCCCGTTTTTTTGAAATGTTGAATTTTTGAAATTTTGAAATTTGAATATCGAAAATAAATTTCCGAAAATTTGAAAATTGAAAATGAGATCCCGAAGATTTGAGAATCGAAAACGACATCTCGGAGATTTGAAAATCAAGAATGGAATCTCGAGGATTTGAAAATCGCGAATGGCATCACGAAGATTTGAAAATTGAAATTGAATTTTGAAAATTCGAAAATCGAATGGTGGATCGGAAATTCGAAATTTGAAATGGGAAGCATGCCGGCTAAAAATAGGCTATTTTGAGTCAAATCGTAAGTCTAAATTTTGGCAGCATTCCGAGTTTTTGAATTTGAATATTTTGAAAAGATGGGTCCCGAAACGGACAGTATTTCGGGTTTTTCAAAATTTGGTATTTTGGAAAGATGGGTCCCGAAACGGACAATATTTCGGGTTTTTTCGAAATTTGGTATTTTTGGAAAGATGCAATTTTGAAATGACGGTTTTTGAAAAATGACACGGAAACCACATAGCATGTAGTCAAACAAGCATTATAACGACGCTTATGTATGCATTACGCTAAGTCTCGGTCGGTCAAAATAGGGTCTATACCAACAACGATGGCTTTCTCGTGTGATGGACGGACTCCCTAAGCCGAGTTGGTCTTAGGACATGCCGCGAAACCGAGACGAGTTCCACCATCGATGTCTTTAGCGCACCCATGTAGGAATGCACCGTGGTATAGTGGGACGTCGGTCACAAGTAACCGGCCCGGGCAAATTTGGGTTATGCATGAATCATTAAACTAATGCGCGCACACTAATCTACGAACGATTTCTCTTCGAGTCTCACCCTAGGAACCCCGATGACATGTGGTACATCAGGTATCCCCAGCGGAGTCGCCAAATTGTGGACATGACGTAGGTCCACCCCGACGCGGCCACACGCGGGTTTGGGTAGGCGAATGAATCTCGTGGTGAGATTGTTCTCGGGTTCGAAATTTAAGTCAAAATGGAGTCGCCACCGAATTTTGTGGTTATTCGGAACCATACGAGCCCACTCTATGTCGTCATGGGCTATACACAAAGTAAGCCCACTCCGATTTCAGAGTTTATGGGGCTCGTCCCTTTGCATTGCAATATCGATACCGTTTACACCGGCTTTCGTATATAGAATGACTCTCGTGCGCCAAGGGTTTCGGACATCCGGAAACCAAAGGTTCTGAGTAAGGGGTGAGGGTACGTGTTGGGAAGCCCACTAAGGACACCCAACCCCGCCCGCACATGGCGGCCTCTACTAAGACATCGTTCGTGTTCGTGTACGCGCGCTAGTAAAATAATAAAATGATATGCAAACAGCGTTTTCGGGCTAAGCATGTGAATTTTGCGTTAACTACGTCATTTAATGCATCTTATTATTTGTCGAAATGATTTAGCATGCGAGGTTCGTTTATAAAGCGTAAAAGCAAGTAAATAAACAAAGCTCGAAAGTAAATAGAAATAACGTACAAATTACACGGGCGGAAATACAACCCGGAATTCACAATACAACAATACGTATATAAAATAATAAACGGAATAAAAATAGCGCAATGAAAAGATAGAAACGGACCCGTATGTAAACTAAGACCGCGAAATATGTAGATGGACTAACCTCGATTAAATACACATTATGTCGCGTATTAAACGAAGGACGGAAATATGAGACTGTGGCATATTGCTAGCCTAATCTCACATCCCGTAGTCTTGTCTCGACTTATCACGTCAAAGTGGTCAAAGTCGTTCTACGTGTCGTGATGTGTATAGTTTTGAAAATAGGATAGTCACGTGATAGTCTTTGCACGTGATGACTAAAGTCGATAAAAGGGTCGGGGTTTGAATTATGGGTCAAACCCCTCGGTTTTGTGGGTTACAGGACCCACTCGACCGAGGGGTGGTGTGACTCGGTCGAGTGCACGTTTAACGTGGCTACTGACCACTTTTTGGGGTGCTACTCGATCGAGTGCCCCCTGTACGAGTAGTAACTCGCTTTGTTTTATGACTTGAAATCGATAATCGGCCGAATCAAATACAAATATCGCACGATTTGTATTTAACTCGGCCTCCGGTACTATAATCGTGTACGAACGACTATGATACCGTTACCGGAGTTTATGAAAAATGTTTACGTTAGATTAGAAAATTTTGAATTAGTGACGAAATGTATCCCTCTACGTCACGACATCGAAACTAACCCTTTCGGATTACGTGATGTCGGTTTTCGTGTCAATGGGTTTCGTACCAATTATGGAAATGGGATTAAATACGTTCAACTACGACCGTTTGCAATCGCATCACGCCCTTGAGTACGTTGGGGCGGGGCTCCTCGAAAGGGCTCCACCTCCGTTGTTGCTCGTAAAGGGATTAGACGGATTTTAGGCAAACATCGTAGTCAAACGGATTTAAAACCGATTTTTGATATTAGTTTACGTATACGCGGTATGATTAATGTTAGTAGTAAAATGATGATATAAAAATAAAGATGCAAAAAGTATAAAAATATTAGTGTTAGTAAATGAAATATTAGTGTCGTTAATATCGACTAATAATAATAGTACTAATAATAATAATAATAATAATAATAATAATAATAATAATAATATTAGTAGTAATACATATACATAAAAAACGGTAAAAAGAGAAGGGAGAAAAAGAAACGGGGTTTGATGACACCCTCAACCTACATGCTTAAATGGCCTCGGAAACGAACTCGTAGTAGCGGCGTGTGCGCGGGAGTGTCGAGATATGTAGGGTGAGTTAGGGTGTGTTTGGTTAGGGAGAGGATGCTCTCGGGTCTTTGACGAGTTTTGATCTCGAGTTTGATTGTATCTATGTGTGTGTAGAGAGGATGTGAGTGTATAGGTTGAATATAGTAGGAATGTAGGGTTGAATGTTGTGTAAGTGTGATGAAAAGATGGCTGAAATTATGATGTCAAAAGTTGTGAAATGAATGGGGTTAAGGGGGTATTTATAGGCTTTACCCCCCGACCTATGGTCACTCGATCGAGTGGCCCTAGTGCACTCGATCGAGTGCCCTTCAAACCGGGCTTGATCTGCTGAAAGACGCTCCACTCGACCGAGTGGGTCAATCCACTCGATCGAGTGGATCAAGTGAATCGAGATATTTTAGGAAGGATTTGACTTTGTTGATTTGTTTGTTTTTATTTGAATTTAGACTTGGCGCCAACTTCTAGAAGCTGAATTTGGCTGATTTTTGTGTCGGATTCATCTTTGACCGGGTTTTGACCCGGTCGCCAAAAGACGGTTTTATTTCCGGTGTCGGTTTTGGCCTAAATTAGTCTCATTTGACTTGGAATGACCCACTGGGCCTGAATTTGAGGTCGGTTTTGAGAGATTTGCACTCCGCTAAATGCCCACGTCGGATACTATTGATTCTGAGTCCGTATTCGAGCATATTAAGTCACGTTGACGTCCGATCATCATCGGGTGTTTTGTCGGGAACTGCTATAGACACTAGCAGGCAAAATGCGGGTGTCTACATATATATATATATATATATATATATATATATATATACGAGTAGTAAATAAGAGTAATCATTCGTTCTTAGATATTAACTAAAAATCTTTTTGAGTCTTAAAAAATCTATTAAGACTATAAAGTTAAGTAAAATTATCTCACATCGAAAAGTTATAATGAGGTCATAGATTTCTATTGTATAAATAAGAGTAATAATTCGTTATTAGATATTAACCAAAAGTCTTTTGAGTCATAATATGAATTTAAAAATAATTTTGAAGAATATAAACCAAAAATATTTTAATTCTTAAGAAATTCTTAAAATATAAAATTAAAATTTTAAAATAATTAATAATTAAAATAAAATTATTATTATTATTATTATTATTATTATTATTATTATTATTATTATTATTATATATTTTTTTAATGAAAATGGAACTTGTATTACCAACGAAACAAATTACAAGAAATTAGTGGGAAACCGAGATACTATCTGGGCCCCCACTCCCTTAGCGATCGCAAAACTAATCCTAGTGGAAATATGAACTGTGGCACGTGCCCCAACATTCTGTGATATAGCGAATTTACGAATCCACGGAAGTAGAGAAACAACATCCGTGTTGAGCTCACTAAGAGAGGAGAAAGAGAAAGGTAGGAAACCTTACCCAATGGTCGTGCAGCGTGCCTGATACTTGGCACACTTACGACGAGTAGCATCAACAATGACCCGTCCTGGCTCAAAAGCAGTCAAGTCGGATTGGGTCATGGGAGAGGACCCAGTCAGATCAACCAAACATCACGCCCCTTGTCCCACGAGTAGAGCAAAAGGTCGGCAGGTCGTAAGGGCTTGTAGTTATCGTTGCAGAGGCCAATTTCCACTTCTTTTCTAGCAGAGATCCCCGTCCGAAAGCAAATATCCAACAGCGTGTCACGTGCAAGGTTATGGCGGTGTTTAATCCCCACTATACCAGTGCATGACATTGGGTGATCACCAAAAGTATCATCCCTGAAGACCTTGGAGCAGGAAAAGCAATGCCCAGAAAGCGGAAATAAAGGGACTCCCAAGCGATAACTAAGCACACTGCGATAATAAACGACAAATAAAATAACGTAGAAAAATAGTTAGTACATTCAAAATACTTAGTCTCCGCACATTGGAGAACAATAATTTTTGACTGACTCGGGTTGGGCTGGTTGTTGATTTGCTCGGGTAAATCAGTGGCATGTGGAGACCGAAGAGTGCAAGTTAACTCACAGCTACTATTAAAAGAGTATAAGGAGATATAAACTAATCAAAGCGTTACAGAAAATAGATGACATTAGACACAAAAAGCTAAAGGAGTAATACTTACTCGATGTCCTCCAAGTTGATGTTACGGCATTGGAAACCATTCTTGGTCTCAATCAATGGTCCAATCTCGAACAGCTTACCAACGACGTCTGATAGATTGAACAAATTGAATGGAAAACAATTACAAAAAACAAAAAAGTATATTGTGTCGACATAAAATATAACTAAATCATCCATGATAGCATTGCACTTGGTAATAGTTATGTAACCTATATAGTGTGTATGTAGTTGGTATCCTCTCATTGATAACGTCTTCAAAACTTGAAACTTGGAAATAATTCTTTGGTATGCCATCATCATTCTCCAATGGTGTGACCTTCGATGAGAATTCAATTTGGAGACGACACGGATGGGAGGTGGCCTTGTCCAAACTATTATTCGGACCCACAGTTAGGCTAGTGATATTGTAGGCTCGACCGACAATCAACATGTCCTTAAAATGTGGAACCAACATTTTTTTAGGGTAGCCTGTACTACATCTTTCTGTAAAGATAAAAAGAATAAGAATAAGTAGGATGTAGATATTACTAAAAGAATAGAAAACCTACGTAATATCAATAGAGTAAATAAAATATAAAGACTGGAATACTAAAATTTAATTGAATTAGAAAAAAAATGGTAGGCTTAATAATGTTCACATGATTTATTTCAAATGATTATAATATTTTTTCACATGGCAATGGTACGATTTGTTCACACTATTAAAATAGTGATGTAATTACATAATTTTTTCACTAAAGCTTAAAATTTCTTTTTGTTATACAACCGTGCAATTTTTGTTTACTTATTGACATGTATTTAATTATTCTCATTAGTGAAAGAATTGTACAATTATTCACAATATCTTACATAATTTCAATATAGTAAACAAAAAATAAAGTTTAAAGTAGGTAATTGAATTACAGAATCTCTGTTTCTTTGATATCTTCCACATTTCCTTTTTCAACCATTTCTTTGATTTCTTCCACTTTCCTTTTTTTCTATCACACTTCTCTCTTACCTAGGTGGCCCACCTACTTTACTCTCTCTACTTTTACTTATTTTATTGTTTTTCTTAAGAAATGTGCCACTTTTAAGGTGGAAGAAATCATAGAAACGGAGGGAGTAAAAGATATACTATAGATACATAACTCAAATAATAAAAAAATGTGAGCAACTTACCTTGGCATCTATAAGTAAGTATTCGATAGCGTCTAACTTCGTTTTTCTCTCATATTCGGCCTCCTCCATTGATGTACGGCCCTAACATTGACTTGGAGTACTCTAACGCCTTGCTCGAGACCGACAATGAATACGACTTTGGACGAAGACATACGGCTGACTGCAAGGTAAATTTGTGAAGAAATATTAATTTGCATTGTAATCTAGATAGAATTAATATGGACATGAATTGTAATCTTATATGAATGGGATGTTTAATTGCTTTACTCGATTGACGAGACATCATTTAACATTATTAGTTGTAGTTTTGAATTTTTTTGAATATCAACCAATTGAACAAGTAGTTGTAATTTTTTTAATTGCTGACTGCAAGGTAAAAACGGAAACATCCTCATAAAGCTTCATTTAGGCCTAAGTAAATGATTAAGGGGATTGTGTAAGAAGACCATATTTGATAATCCTAGGTTTAAGGTAGTGTCATGTCACTTCCCTTGGTTCCTTCTTTAATGAGTATACTATTGTGTTATCCGTGAAAAATTTCACGGGTTGTATAGTATCAGTTTCATAAACGGTATGATGAAGTCAGTATGAGAGAGAATACACTAAGTGACTAAGGCAATAGTTAGTATACTAATAATTGGACGAAAATAAAGACAAAACGTTACATGTTTTTATGTGTGTGTAAGAAATGAGGTGTTACACTGATGAAAAAAGATAAGTAACGTAATTGAGTTTTTTGAAATTAGTGAAGATACGAACAAATATTTTACTCATAGTGACACGTAAATGAAATGACAAAATTAGAATAATCGTACATATAACTATTAAAAGACCGTGGAAAACCAATGACCCGTATGATCGGACACATATTTGAACATTCGACTCGACTCGTGACCCTATTCACTCGACCCGTTTGATAGGTTTAACTTCTTAGAATATGCGAACCAAATATGGAGTAATTAATTTTAGAATTCAAAATGTTAGAAATGATTTATAATATTTTTTGTAATTAATTTATATAACATGTAAAATAAAAATTCGTTAAAATATGATAAACATTCGTAATTATATTTATATCAGTATGAAACGTAAGAAATACAAATGAAATATTAGTAGTATTAACTACTCCTGAGAAACTTTCAAAAAAAAAAAAAAAAACTACTCCTAAGTAAGCTCTATTTTTTTTTACGAATTTCTTTATTAAAAAAGGAAAAGGTGTGATAAACAATTTCTTACCTGTATTATAACAATAACTCGATCCACGATCCACTTAACCGGACTCATCCAACCCTTTTCAAATGGTTTCTGTTTCCAAAACGGTTGTTTATGTCAACTTGAGATAGCATTTCATTTAATGTCAAAGCTCATCTTTATGAAAATTTACATTAACGTAAACTTGTAGTTGGCGGGATAAATAATATTTTCTTCCTGAATTCTAAAATTATGTTATTTTTGCTTTTTACTTTAATCTTGGTAGTATGATTAATTATCATTCTCAAGCAGTCAATTCTCGAGTTGTTACTTCTGAACTATTGAACGTATAAGTAAATAAATACATTATTGACAGTCTATTTTTATTGATAATTAAAGATGAAGGAAGCGAGATTGGTTTTTAAATTACGCGAAAGAGTGTGATCATCAATATGAGGGTTAATAGTATAAAAGATCGAACAACATAATCGACTTAAAGGATAATTTTGTTGCTAGAATAAGACTTCTAATCATGTGAAAGGTACTATTTGTTGCGTGTTTTCAAAGACAACATAATTTAGACCTAATAAGCGGTTACGAATAGGATTCAAA